>CM067323.1:112150833-114721666 GCA_034376525.1 Nicotiana benthamiana | reverse complement strand
TTGGTACATGACGTTCTCGTGTATACCTTCGAAGAGGTACTTGTACAACCTGTTCACTTTGCGTTGGATTTCGTTGTTGCTCAATTTGTTTTGGGACTGGTTCATTAACCTGTTCTTGAACTTCATTTAGTTCTTGAACTTCAACTGTTGAAGATGGCAATTTCCTTGGCAACTTCAAAACATCAAATAAAGGTTCTTCAACTTGGGTCTCATGATCTTTATATTGTGTTAATTCATTAGTTTCTTGATCTTCATCAAGTTCTATTTCTCCATTATGATTTCCTTCCAAAAGAAATTCCCTTTCCAGAAAGGTTGCTCCTCTGGCCACAAACACTTTATGGTCAGAAGGGTGATAGAAATAATATCCTCTTGTTTCCTTGGGATACCCAATGAACCTACACTTATCAGATTTTGAGTCAAGTTTATCAGGCTGTAGTCTCTTAACATAAGCTGGACAACCCCAAACTTTAATATGTTTAAGGTTGGGCTTACATCCTTTCCATATCTCAAATGGTGTTGTAGAGACTGACTTAGTGGGAGCTTTATTAAGTAAGTATGTTGCTGCTTCCAAAGCATATCCCCATAAATTTATTGGAAGATCAGTGAACCCCATCATAGATCTCACCATATCTAATAAGGTTCTATTTCTCCTTTCGGACACACCATTGTGTTGTGGTGTTCCTGGAGGTGTCCACTGTGAGAGAATCCCATTCTCTTTGAGATATCTGGTAAAATCTTCACTAAGATATTCTCCACCTCTATCAGACCTTAGTACTTTTGATACTTTTACCAGTCTGCTTCTCAACTTCACTACTGAATCTTTTGAACATTTCAAAAGATTCAGACTTGTGTTTCATAAGATATACAAATCCATATCTTGACATATCATCAGTGAAGGTGATGAAGTAAGAATATCCACCTCTAGCTTGAATTTTCATGGGCCCACAAACATCTGTATGAATTAGTCCCAATAATTCAGAAGCTCTTTCTCCACTTCCAGTAAATGGAGATTTGGTCATTTTTCCTTTGAGACAAGATTCACAAGTTGGATATGATTCAAAATCATACTTGTTAAGGTACCCTTCCTTGTACAACTTGTTGATTCTTTTCTCTCCAATATGACCAAGCCTACAATGCCAAATGTATGTTTGATTTACATGATCATCTCTTTTCCTCTTAAGACTTGAAACATGCATAATCGAATTAGCATTCACACTAGGTAAGACATAAACATCATATTGGAGATAGCCATTCACATATAAATTATCACTATAATAAATAGAGCAAACACCATTGTCTATATTAATGCGAAAACCACGTTTATCTAACATAGAAGCTGAAATTATGTTCGAAACAAATTTAGGAACGTAATAACAATCATCCAACATAAGTACTTTGTCCGTAGGCATAATTAAAGAAATTGATCCTACAGCTACGGCCGCAACTTTTGCACCATTTCCAACTTGTAGATTAATTTCTCCTTTCTTCAACTTTCTACTTATCTGGAACCCCTGCAACATATTGCAGATGTTATAACCACTGCCAGTATCTAATACCCACAATGAAGAATTAGTAGTAGTAGTTAAAGAAACCTTGAAAACATTTTTCATTAAAGTCTTACCTTGTTTCTTGTCCTTTAAAGTTGCAAGATACTCTTTGCAATTCCTCTTCCAATGTCCTAATTTCTTACAATGGAAACATACAGCATCAGATTGGTCAGCTTTGCCTTCTTTGCCTTTGGGTTTGGTCACACCATCCTTGGGTGCAGTAGGCTTTTTCTTGGGTTTACTTTTACCGTTACCCTTCTTCTTAGAAGAGTTTCCAACCAACATGATAGTTCCTTTCTTCTTCTCAGATGCAAGTTGATTCTCATAATCAATTAACATATTAAGCATCTCATGAAGATCACAATCCATTTTATTCATATTAAAATTAATAAAAAATTGTGAAAAGGATTCTGATAGTGACTGCAAGATCAGATCTTGAGAAAGCTCTTTACCTAGTTTGCACCCCAACTTCTCAAGTTCTTCAATAAGATCAATCATATGATTGACATAGGGTCCAACTGGTGAGTTTCCAGTCAATTTGGATCCAAATAAAGCCTTAGATAATTGGTATCTAGCTGTCCTGCTTTGTGTACCAAACATCTTCTTACGATGTTCAATAATTGCAGTTGGATCCATATCGTGATGTTTCCTCTGCAGTTCAGAATTCATAGAAGCGAGATGATGCATTTGGTAGTAAGACATTCTTCCAAGTATTAAATCTTGGTAGCATCATCATCATTTACATCTGGGACTTCCTTGGCGGGCTTATCGATCACATCAATAAGCTTTTCATGCATGAGAACAATTCTCAAATTTCTGTACCAATCATCAAAGTTTGGTCCTAACTTGTTGGTCTCAAGTATTCCACGCAGTGATATAGCAGACATATTGAGAAATCTAAAATATAGAAAAGAAAAAGCAGTAATATAAGAACATATTTGCATATATCATAAAGACATGGACTTTTATCTAAATGATATTTCCACTAATTATTTTAAACTATTTACTCTCTTTATAGTTTACGAAATCTTTATTTCTTTTAGTGGAGTAAAGGAATCCTTTAACAATATGTATGAGCCCCTTGGTAATCAAAACGTTTCTCACTTATATTTTAAAGGTAGGTACTCTTACCAATTGTATCCCCATACAATTTCCTTAAATGACTCTATGTCAAATAGTCCCCTGGTAGTCAGGTCGATCCTATTGGCACAGCTGAGTTCAACCATCATGATAGCAAAGAACTTACTAAATTTTATACTCCCCCGGGTAGTCCAGGCGTCTAGTGTAAAATTGAATAATTCTTTCAATCCAAACATCTAATGCAATAAATAATTTTAACATATTCTCGAACTATAAGTAACCTGGTAGTCAGGCCGCTCCTTATAAACAAGAAATAAGTAAAATTAATTACCTTGATGGATAGCTCTATAATAAAATATCTTATATTTTATTATTTAAAGAACTCAAATTTTTAATAAGAGGGAATTGTCACAAAAACTATTTTTAATAACACGAAGATCGAATCTTTTATAGCATGTGAATTTAGTTCAATTGTCTACATGCTTAGCCCTAAATTAATTCACATCACATGTAATAAATAATTCAAAATTATATAATGAGCAAGCACATGGCATAAAACAAAATTCAACATCCTCTAACATATTTATCTTATTTATCACATAAAAAGAATTCATGCTAGAATATTATTATTAATTAACATCTCATGAACTAATAACAATTAAAAATAATAACAGAATCACGTAACCTATTATAGATTCCCATTGTATCTAATACAAAATTTCAAATTCAAGTTATGAACTATCTCAATAGTTATATGAATGCATATTTCATCCATAATGAAATAACATCAACATTCAAACGATTTAACTATTGCACAAGGCACATCTATTATGGTTTGAACTCTTCAAATATAATATTAAAATATTTCGTAAATAAATTTTAGACACAATAAACCACGGCTCTGATACCACTGAAGGATTGCGTATATGTGTTCGTAACACGCAGCGGAAGACAATAATAATCCTGGGTAGATTTTTCATGTTTAAAATTTATTTACGAGTCAAAGATAGGATCTAAGACGTACCTGGTGAAGAGAGTTCTTTTCCGAAATTTCTTTGATAGTGCGAAGACTCTATGCGTATCCACACCGAGACCGATCCTTGCTATCAACTCTTTGATCAATGAAACACGCGAACAAATTGAATGAATTATTGTGCTAAAGTTCTTCTCAAAAACTTTAGCCAACGTGAAAGATCAAGAAACTAAATTTTCTTGTCAAGAGTATTACTTGACCCTTTCGATATCTCTGTTGGTTTTCGGCTTCTCCAAGAAGCTGTGTTTTCTTTTTTTTTTTTCGTTGTTGTAGCTATATATATATATATATATATATATATATATATATATATATATATATATATATATATATATATATATATATATATATATATATATATATATATATATATATATATATATATATATATATATATATATATAAAAGCCGCAACTGTTTCCTTAGGTTAAAGAAGAAAAAAAACGAGTTCTAATTGGACTTCAACTAAAAGTAAACTTATCAATCCCATTCTTATTGGGATGAAATAACTTACGTTGACTTTCAGTCAATCCAATTCTTAATTGGAATTCATACTCTTTATGAATATCATATTGTATATACATCTCTAATATAAAATAGTATTAATTATATATATCACATATATTTCAACCAAGAGATATTATTTAATTTTTATTCCAAATAGAAACTTCAATTTATTCACAATATTAATTATAATCTTTGTGCTAGCAAAGAATATAATAAAATTTATTTGGACTAATAACTAAATTTATTTGAATAATTAAATTCTTTAATTTAATTATCAAATAATATGTTAATTAATCCTTTAGCAAAGATCAGAACACTCGTTAGTGTGCCACCCCATAGGTTCAATACTAAACCGGTAGTAAATTGATCATATCAATATACTAATCAAGGGTGGCGTCTAGCAATACTCCTTAACGACCGGATAGCACGAAGTATACAATTTACTCTCAAGAACCAGTAGAAGAATAATATAGTAATTCCTTCTGTCCTTATAGCTCTGGATCACCCTAGGATATGGTTCGACTGTCAAATCCTAATAGGCGATCAACTATGTGTTCATGTCAAATATAATCGACCATTAAATGACCTAAGAAACTCATTTCTTCTTTCATTCAATTGCCCTGGCCAAGGTCTTAGTTTAGTCGTTTATAATTCATGACAACATGGAGCTTATACTCATTACCAAGAGTTGACAGATTCCCTCTTGATCAATCACTAATTCTACAAGTATTTAATTGTACCCAATATCCTTTCAACTATCGCCCTAAGGCCATAAGTGTCTAGTATCAAAGCACAATAAATAACTTGTCAATTACTATGACGATCTCAAGTCAAAGGAAACAGTTACATCACATTCTTCAAGAAAATATCCTATTGACAGTTATGGTAATTCTAACCATTAGGAAATATCCAATGAGTCGGTTCAATGATCATATCTCTATATGCATCATCTATGTATGTGATTTAGTTAATGAGATTAACTAATCTTTATCAGATAAAGACGATCACATAAATATTGATCTAACCGGATTACTAATGTCCAAATTAATAATCCTACGATCAAGAACAAATTTAGATTAAATTGTAAAAGACTTTGCTCCCATTATCATGATCTCTATCACGATGACAAATCTCAAAATTTAATCAAGGACCTTATCAAAATAATCAAACAATTGATAATAATGATAAAAGAATATCAAATGTCATATATTTTATATCAAATGACGTTCACAAAATATGTTCAAGTTATCAAATATGATATTGGATCTATGGCATATTTACTATATCTCTAACAGTGGACCAGTTACATTTGTGGTTGCAGCATAATTATATTAATGAAAATCATATCAACAGACAATTAACTCTAAGATTGAACAAGTTGGTTCATCATTGGGTTACTTTTTAAAATTAACTATTTGTTATAAATAGACTTCTATTTAAGGTGAATGTCTATAATTAGAGAGATTCTAGAGTTTTATTCTTGGTAGCTAAGTCACTACCTCCCTATAGATAAAGGGGTCTTCTACCATTGTAAATCATCCCTAACAATCCCTAAGTATCAATAAGAATACTCCTCTCCTTATTCTCTCTATATTGTTCTTGTTCTTACAATATTTTACTTGTTCTTATATTATTTCATAACACGTTATCAGCACGAGACTCTACCATCTCAAGAATCGCTATCAAGAAAAACTAAGGTATTTCTCTCTTCCTAATTTGATTTTCGATTATGTCCGACATTACGAAAAGAAAGTTCGTTGCCCTTGAAATTTCGGGCAAGAACTATATGACATGGGTGTTGGATGCTGAAATCCACTTAGATGCTATGGGTCTTGGAGACACCATTAAAGATAGAGATAAAGCATCCACCCAAGACTGTGCGAAGGCCTTGATTTTCTTGCGCCATCACCTTGATGAAGGTTTGAAGATTGAATATCTCACCGCCAAGGATCCACTCATCTTGTGGAAAGGCTTAAAGGAGAGATATGACAACCTGAAGTTGGTCACTCTGCCACAAGCACGACATGATTGGGCTCATCTGAGGCTCCAGGACTTTATGTCCATTTCTGAATATAATTCTGCAATGTTCAGAATTACTTCTAAATTGAAGCTATGTGGAGATAATATCTCTGATTATGATATGCTTGAGAAAACGTTTACAACGTTTCATGCCTCCAATATGGTACTGCAACAACAGTACAGAGAGAAAGGCTTCACAAAGTACTCTGAACTGATTTCTCTTCTACTTGTGGCTGAGCGAAATAATGACCTGCTCATGAGAAATCACGAAAATCGACCCACTGGGTCTACACCACTGCCTGAAGCAGATAAGGTGCACTCTCATTATGCCAATCATGAAAAGGGCCATGGTCGTGGTCGTAATCGGGGTCATAGCCGTGGACGTAGACAAGGAAGAAATATCCATGATGTCCGTCACCCCCCAAAGAGAGATAACCGCCGAAAGCAGAAACGGGATTATGAGGATCCTAAGGCAAAAGGTTCAAAAACTATATGTTATCGTTGCGGTGGGAAAGGGCACTGGTCAAAAGCTTGCCGTGTACCAAGACATTTGGTTGACCTTTATCAAGCATCTCGAAAGAGTAAAGGCCCGGAAACAAATTTTGTCTCTGACAACAACTTTGACATCACCCACTTGGACGTGGCAGACTTCTTTGAGCAACCCGAGGGGAAGATAGACCACCTAATCGGTGATGGATCCGTGATGAAAGAAGATGGAGCTGTTTGATTTTATTTTACTTGTTTGTATTAGTTAATGAATAAACTAATAGCCATTAGTATTAGCTCGTATTAGTTAGTTCATGATATAATGTTAGTATTAGTTCTTTAGAAAGTATCAATATGCTTAAATATCAATAATATTTTTACTTTCCAGTAGAGGTAATCGACTAACCTGAAAAACTAGTCGGTTATCTCATATTTTCGCATTAAAACTGCAAAACAATCGATTGTCTTTAAAACAGTGTGATTTGGAATTTTTCAAAAATAGTCAACAATCGATTGTCTATGTTTAACAATCGATTGTCTTAAAACAGTGTGATCTGGAATATTTCAAAACTGCACAACAATCGATTGTCAATGTTCAACAATCGATTGTCAATGTTCAAGAATCGATTGTCTATGTTTAACAATCGATTGTCTTAAAACAGTGTGATCTGGAATTTTTCAAAATAGCAAATAATCGATTGTCTATGTTTAACAATCGATTGTCAATGTTCAACAATCGATTGTTTATGTTTAACAATCGATTGTCTTAAAACAGATCTGGAATTTTTCAAAAATAGTCAACAATCGATTGTCTATGTTTAACAATCGATTGTCTTAAAATAGTGTGATCTGGATTTTTTCATAATAGCAAAATAATCGATTGTCAATGGTCAACAATCGATTGTCAATGTTCAACAATCGATTGTCTATGTTTAACAATCGATTGTCGTAAGACAGTGTGATCTGGAATTTTTCAAAATAGCAAATAATCGATTGTCTATGTTTAACAATCGATTGTCAATGTTCAACAGTCGATTGTATGTGTTTAACAATCGATTGTTTTAAGAAAATGCATAAACTGAAATTTTCAAACTGCATAGTAATCGATTATGGAAAACATACAATCGACTATCTGATTTAGTTAGTCAACTGACCTCAGCAGATTTTGAAAATATTGTTTAAATGTGAAACAAACGAATTTGTTTATTCTCATGTTCGTATATTTTCTTTTGTATGGCAAACTATGGGAATTAAATTGATTGAAGGCTCCTAAAGAGCAACTATAACTCTGCCTAAAGGAACGACATTTTAGAGAATGCAATGTTCTCCTCTAAGTCTAAGAAGAACTTGTTGAGTTTTAATGATATCAGTCAAAATGTTCTCCTCCAAGTCTAAAAGGAAATTGTTGAGTTTTAGAGATATCATTCAAAATGGATATCAGATTGAGACAATACATGAGTATAATCTTGAATACCTCATTTACTCATGAAAACGAGGCTGCCCACTTCGGTTTGGGGTCACGCCATTTTGCATGCAGCAATGCTAGTTCGTCGGCTGCCCACTTCGGTTTGGGGTCACGCCATTTTGCATACAGCAATGCTAGTTCGTCTCTGACTGACGAATTGACACAAATATTCCCCGTTGCAATTGGTTTTGGGTCATGAACCTAATATATCCCATTTAAGAATCTTTGGATGCGCAATATATGTGCCTATAGCACCGCCATCCCGCACCAAAATGGGTCCGCAAAGAAGGTTAGGAATATATGTTGAGTTTGAATCGCCCTCCATTATTCGCTACCTCGAAACATTGATAGGAGATTCGCACGATTTGCAGACTGTCAATTTGATGAGACACTTTTCCCAAAATTAGGGGGAGAAGTTGGTGAAACCAAACGGGAAATTTTGTGGAAAAATGCATCATTATCTCATCTTGATCCACATACCTCTATTTGTGAAAGAGAGGTACAAAAGATTATCCATTTGCAAAGAATAGCAAATCAAATGCCTGACGCATTTACGGACTTGAAAAGGATAACGAAATCCCATATCCCCGCGGAAAATGTTCCAATCCGTATTGATGTCCCTGTTGGACAATCATCTAGTGTCCTATCCAATGAGTCAAATGCACGCCTGAAGCGTGGCAGACCATTAGGTTCCAAAAATCGAAATCCTAGAAAGAGGAAAGCAAATGATCAAAATGACACTACGAAAGAATCTCATGAGGAAATTCATGATTTAACAAATTCTGAGATTCATGAAGAATCCATTGAGCCCGAGGCTCTGGAAAATACGGAACTATCCATAAATCCAATCAATATTAAGGAAAATATTAATCGAGTGGATATAGTGGTGGATAATGTCTTTGCTTATAATGTCGCATCTAGCATTATGCAAGAATGTGAGGATCTCGAACCTCAATCTGTTGAAGAATGTCGAAAAAGACATGATTGGCCAAAGTGGCAAGAAGCAATTCAATCAGAATTGAATTCGCTGGCAAAACGTGAAGTTTTTGGCCCTATAGTTGAAACACCTAATGGTGTTAAGCCTGTTGGCTATATATATGGCATGAATGATCGTTGGTCACGTACCTATTGTACGCCAAAGTATTTTGGAAATATGACTATTAAAGGATAACGATAATGCAAGAAACATATCTTGCATATAAGTTTGACATGACCATAATGGTATTTCTCTTTAAGAAAGATATTCACCACATGGATGTTGATGAATTTGTGGTAGTACAAAATTAATTGAGAGCTCTAGAAGAGCCAATTATTACTATGTTGGAGAAACACAATTGAGTATTGTGATGTAGTAAGTCTCAAAGAAACTTATTTAGTTTCCAAAGTACACGCGAAAGCGATTGATTATATTGAGACTATAAATAAAGGAAGGATTTGATATCTCCTATTACTACAACTTGTAGCGGGGTAATTTGTATATGAAAAGCTACCCGCTTTGTTCTCCAGTTTGTACTACACAAACGAAAGAATGCCACAATAAAGTGGATATCTATTGGTATAAAACCCATGTCATAATAAACCTGAAGTTTATTGATAAGTGCACATGTCATGGTGTAAATTTGAAGTTTACCAATATTGATAATTTATTCAGTTGGCATTCGTGTTAGCCATCTCATTTTAAGTATGATGTACAAATTCACATAGGTGAATATTAAAGAACTAGAAAGTTCTTTACGAATTCTCTTATATCACTTGTTCTCATTAATGAACTGACCAACTAAAGAGTTCGGGTTGAAGCCCATAAATTCTGGAAATATCAAAGGTGAATATGGGCCCATTCACCTGCCATGTATACCACATATGATGCATCTATGAAATGGTTACATGCGCAATTGTTATTAACCCGCAGCCTGGCCGGTGCTTGCGAGGTAAATTGCTCAGTAATCTAACTTCGAGCATAATTTCCAGATTCTCTACTCAAGATAGTTCATCTTGATAAGTTGGTTTATATCAAAGTTGGTTTAGCAAGATAATTATTGAGTGCTTCCACTTAATAGCTAAACTATTTCTTATGAGAACAAAGTTATATATATCAGTTTGATATAAGTAGTATACGAGAGTATATTCTCCCCTCACAAGTGGTTCAGGGTCAGGAACCAAATAATTTCATCTTATTATTAATGTGCTGTGTATATTGACATAATAATGCACAAAGATGATTTTCCAAAGTTGAGGAAACAAGTTAGCTTTACTAACATGAGGGGGAGACATGATAAACACTTGAGAAGAGGTTACATGGGATGAATTATCATTTGTATATGTAAATCCCCAAATATCATTATATGAACCTGAAGTTCATAAAAGGGATAATTCAATTGCAACATATTGCAAAGCATGCTATACGCATTTGCTGACCCAAAGAAAGTAACTATATTCTCATTGCAAATGCTCATATTAAGTCCTAGAAGGACAAAGTCTTGGATACGCTTGAAGCGTATAGACAAATCGGTGTCAAAAGAAACTTCTTAATAAAGAAGATGAGCAAATGATCAAAGTGATCATAAATGGAAGAGATACAATTCATGCAGAATTGATTCCATAAGACATGTAGTTTTGGACATATAGTTCAAATACTTGAGAGTATAAAAGTCAAAGGTATGTATAGTCAGTTTTCGATATCTTATTTGTTTAGCATGAAGTAAAAACTTGATATGCATCTAAAGTCTATTATGTGACTTACATGACTTAACTTGAAAGATTTAAGTTGCTTGAAGCATATGCAATTCTTGGTCCTGAAGTACCACATCCTAAGTACAATTTGTGTACATATGTGTCTCGCTATAACTATAAGCATGATGGCATTGAGAATACATCTATGAAGATATTGAAGAGTCATTCCACGACATTATATGAAGATGTTCATATCTATCAAGAATGATGATTTCAAGGTGCGGAATATTTATTCAAGTCAATATGGTTGATTTATTTATCAAACATCTACCAAAGATCGTTTTGAAGATGGTGCACAAGATTGGAATGCAAATGCTCAAAGATATAAATTGATGTTCTTATCAGGGGTAGTTAATGCGCGTTGCACTCTTTTTCCCTTACAAGGTTTTGTCCCAACTAGGTTTTCCTTGCGAGGTTTTTAACGAGGCAACCAATAGGCGCATATTCAAACATGTGTACTCTTTTTCCTTCTCTTTAATTTTTCCCATTGGGTTTTGGTTTTAAGGTTTTAACGAGACACATTGTTGAATAGATATTCAAGGGGGAGTGTTATAAATAGACTTCTATTTAAGGTGAATGTCTATAATTAGAGAGATTCTAGAGTTTTATTTTTGGTAGCTAAGTCACTACCTCCCTATAAATAAAGGGGTCTTCTACCATTGTAAATCATCCCTAACAATCCCTAAGTATCAATAGAATACTCATCTCCCTATTCTCTCTATATTGTTCTTGTTTTTGCATTATTTTACTTGTTCTTATATTATTTCATAACACTATTGACTTTTTAGCTTATGTTCCTTCTTGCTTCAATGCCCCGAAACATATTGCTGGTACAGTAATTACAATCATCATCTTTAACAGATATCTAGCATACAACATCTAGCATCCATTAATGTGAAGATTGACGAACTGCACAAGCGACCACTTGTGCCCACTGGCGCAACCTTGTCTTCACTGTCTGAGGATTATCTCCTTGATCGACAATGGTGTGGGGACTTCCGGGAGGAGCGGGTGACTCGCAATCGGAAATGACCGACGATAAAGAAGAAGTCTTCGAAAGGGTGTCGGCATACTGTTTATTAACAGCGTAAAATAGGCCATAAGCCGGGAAAGTATCAGACAATCGTTGATCCATTTCAGGCGAGTCAAATCCAAAACCTAACTCAATACAAGCCTTGAGCTCATCGAGGTCTTCATCGGTAACGCTCTTGCTCCGCTGCTTTAAGCGGCTTCTATGGGTACCCTTCCGCCGCTGCCACGCCTCATCGCGAAACGTGTCCGGTGACCACGATTTCTGTTTGTACAATGAATTCTCCGCCGCCGACGGTGGTTCTGATGGCGGAGCTGCGGTGAGATGTGACATGGAGAAAGAACGACCCAGCCAACCCAACCCTGTGAGAGGGTGGTGGGGAAGCTCCGATGGCTTGGCCGTGTAAGGTTTATTCTGAGATTGAAAACCTTTAAGCTCAAATTTTTATAGATAATAAAGTTATTAAAAATAATACTCCATAAAAATTAGCTCAAATGATACTGCTTTTGTTCATATGACACTTTTCCTTATTTTGACAGTTTTAAAAATAATAGGAGTATATTTGTGAAAATAATTTAATTTTAAACTTAGATATGCTTCTATAGCAATACAATCATCATGGTATATTTAGGCCCACGAGTAGTTTTCCTTTATCTTTTTAACCCTGCACAAACACGGACACATAAATTGAATTATGTGTCAGACAGGATCCTCACTTTGTGAGGCTGGCTATAAGTAGTATCCACTTTGGCACCTGACTTTTCTCGACTAAAAGTCTATCACTTATTTTCTTCTTGTTGACAAGTCTTTTTGGTCACTTAAATATCAATATCACAGTCTTCTTCTTCTTTAAACACAATACAGAGAAAATCTAATGACTACAAAGTCATTAAATCCTTTTACAATCTTGCCCGAGGACTGCATATCAGAGATCATATCTCTCACAACTCCGGCGGACGCTGCAAGATCATCGGCTATCTCAAAAGGGTTCAAGTCTGCAGCTAAGTCTGATGTCATTTGGGATAAATTTCTGCCGTCCGATCATCAAGACATACTTTCAACATAAGTTTCTGTGGTTGTTTGTCATAGCAAAAAAGACCATTACTTTAGACTCTCTCATTCTCCTATCCTTCTTCGTGAGGGCAGACTGGTAATTTTTAGTTGCATTTTCTTTGCGACCCGTTTGTCACGGGTTCGAACCGTGAAAGAATTTTTGTGGAGCCCGTGTATAGTAAGAGTTTTGTGTATCGGCTTTGTCTTTGCCCACTTCTATTTTAGGTGATATTTTTAGTCCGTTCCAAAAAAAAGAAGAAATGCACAATTACCCTCTAACCTATACCCAAAATCCCAACTATATATTTTTTCTTTGCGGGAATCCTATTACCCCCTAAACTTATTTTAAATATAATTATTTGCACCCTTAACGATGACAACCAACCTTTTGGCAAGTGGCGAGCTACATAGGTCCCACCATGTATTTTTAGTACTTTTTTTTATTCTTTCTTCTTTTTCTTATCTTTTTTTTTAATTTCTTATTATTCTCATTTTCTTTTTGTTTTGGTCACCGGTGACATAAAATGATGATCGTCGAAATTTCACAAATACCATTTTTTTCCTACGGCAAATTTTTTCCGGATCTAAGTGTATTTTATTATATTTTTTAAAAGTATAATTTATGTGTGTGGGAATAGCAAAAGAAATAAAAACGATTATAAGTTGAGAAAAAAAAATTCGGTTAAGATTTAAGTAGATTATTTTTTCAGGCGCGGGAATATTTTTCGATGATGAACTTTTTCCCCCACTTCTGAGTGTATTTTGCTTTGCTTATGAATAGATTTTTTTGAGATTTTAATTTGTGTGTAAAAAACAAAAAAATAAAAGAAAACGGTTAGATAAAGTTGTCGGTGAATGAATATCCATCAGAATTAGAGAAGAGATAAAAAAAGAAAAGGAAAAAAAGAGAAAGAGAAAGAATAAGGAAAGGAAAATGTAAAGGAAAAAAGAAGTAAGAAAAAATGGTAAAAAGAATAAAAAAATAATCTAAAAATTATTTTTACTTGCTTCTCACTCTCCCAAAAGGAGAATGAAATACACACATTATGTCACGTCAGCGTTAAGGATGCAAATAATTATATTTAAAATAAATTAAGTGGGGGTAATATGATTCCCGCAAAGAAAAAGTATGTTGTTGGGATTTCGGGTATAGGTGGGGGGTAATTGTGCATTTTCCCAAAAAAATATTATATTTGAAAATAATTTAAATTTAATTTTCCATTTACTGGTTCGACAAAGGGAGTTTGGTTAAATAGAAAAAATGTTTTTTTATATTTGACTTGTAATTTTTTTAGCAGAGTTTTCGGTTTGACAAAACAAGTGGGAAGAAATGTTATCTGCTATCTGCAAGGCAACTGGTTATTTCTTTTTCAAACATACAATTATTCTAGGAATGGATATCAGACACTGATTCAAGGTATTTACTCTGTCTCTTTAGAATATAAAATTGGTTACTCCATGTTATTTTCGACTATATTTTAAATGGACTTTACAATTTACACTTTGACATGCTTTATTGGTATTCTAGTAGATGTTAGACTATTTTTTAATCCGAGGAAGGTAACAAGAAGTGTTTTACAACCGTAATAAAAGATATCAAAAATGTCTTTTTAAGAAGCTTTTGTAGGTGTCAAATGAACGGTTTACAAGTTTAGGGAAGAATTAAACGGATGATTCAACACGTGAGTTATGATCCAACTTTTTTAATGGTTATTCGGGTTAAAATGAGTTGGATTAATTAAGATAGATTAGCTAGTGGCTTAACCTGATTCCTTTATATCAAATTTGGACCCGTTACACTTTTATTGAGTCAAATGACACTTTTATGTTCAACTTTGTCAAACATTGTGCATCAATGCAGAAAGAAGCTCAGATAACAGAATTGAGAAGAGAGGAAATGAGAGCAATAAATGATTCCAATTGGTTAGAATGAATATCGGAAGAGATTTAACTCTATTTATCTAAATAACCAACTAACTATACTTAAAAGATTAAATATCTAGTTGTACAAATTAACTCTAACTAAATATTAACTAAGGTTACCAACTAACCATTATTAACCATTTGCCAAAATTTGCTTAGCTCCAAATGAGTTTCTTATTGTCCTCCCCGGAAGCTATATACTAGAATGGGTGGACCCGCCTTATAACAAGGGAGTTCAATTGATTCATCGACTAAGGTTTGGTCGGGCTTTCCCAGCCTCGCGGCCCGGCGCCATCACGACTGGGTTTGGGGTCGTGACAAGTTGGTATCAGAACCTAGGTTTACTAGGCTTCACGATTTATGAGCCGGTTTAGTAGAGTCTCGCGGATCGGTACGTAGACGTCCGTATCTATCCTCGGGAGGCTACCGAACCTTTAGGAAACACTTTATATTCTTGAACTCTTATCTTGCGGCTTTGTTGATTTGAGAACTGAAACTTCTTATTCTATTCTCTCGCAGATGGCGAGAACCCGTGCTACCGGACATGGCGGTCGACCCCCATTGCCACCAGCTAGAGGCCGTGGACGCGGTCGTGGCCGTGGTCGTGGTATAGAAGCAGGGGCAGTACCAGTTGACCTACATGTTGCTCCTGTTCAGGATCAACCCAGTTGTTGAGGCTCCAGCATCACCTACTCAGGCACCGACAGTACCCATTGTGATACCTGGTCTCCAGGAGATGTTGGCTCAGATCTTATCCGTCTGCACCGGGTTAGCTCAAGTGGTATCATCTACCACTGCAGTGGCTACTTCATAGACCGGGGGCAGTCATCAAACCCCCGCAGCTCGCACTCCAGAGCAAGGTGCACATGGTTTGCAGACCCCAGAGGCACCACCAGTTCAGCCAGTTGCCCCTGTTTAGCCAGTTGTTCCAGTTCAGGGTGATTGGGTACTAGTGATGCCAGATGACGAGCAGCGTCGTCTGGAGAGTTTCAGCAAACATTCACCTCTGACTTTTAACGGTGTTCCGGGCGAGGATGCCCAGGGGTTTCTCGACAAGTGTAGACGCATGCTCAGGACATCAGGGATTTTGGAGACTAGTGGGGTATCTTTTACAACTTTTCAGTTCTCAGGAGCATCCTTCACCTGGTAAGAGGCATATGAGTGGCGTAGGCCAGCATGGTAAGCACCGTTATCTTTGCAGGAGTTCTCCACTATTATTTTGGAGAAGTGGGTACCTAGGTCCCAGAGGAAGGAGTAACGCAGGCAGTTTGAGTTGCTTCGCCAGGGGGATATGTCTGTGGCGCAGTATGAGATCAGATTTGCAGAGTTAGCTCGTTATGATCAGTGGATGGTCCAGACGGATCAGGAGAGGATTAGACGATTTGTGGATGGACTCATTTATCCCGTTCATATTCTGATGACTCAAGAGAGGGTCCTGAGTCATACCTTTGAGGATGCGGTGGATATAGCCCGCGATATGAGACGGCTCGCCGTGTGGAGCGAGAGGAGAGGGAGGCCAAGAGGCCTCGAGGTTCGGGCAGTTATGGTGGCGCTCCATCTTGGGGCCAGTTTTATCAGGGTAGAGGTTGTTCTTTTAGACCTCCTCAGGCAGGCCGCCTAGAGTACAGCATAGCTTCTTCCCATCGTGGCTGTTAGGGTCACCAGCAGGGCCAGTCTTCACTCAGTGCCCTCTCAGCTCAGAGTTCTGCACCCACTTCATCAGCCCTGGGTTCATCTGCGGTGAGGGGTTCCCTTCAGTCCCCTTCTCCAATTTCAGTCGGTTGTTTTGAGTGTGGGGAGTTTGGCCATGTGAAGAGACATTGCCCTCGACATCGTGGTGGTAAGTTTCAGTAGAGGGATCAACCCTCCTCTTCTTCTCCATCTGTTTCAGCACCACCCAGTCTAGTAGGGGTAGGGGTCTGTCATCTAGAGGCCGCCCCAGGAGAGATGAGCGGTCGAGCGGTGGTCAGGCTCATTTCTACGCACTCCCAGATAGGAGAGATGTTGTTGCTTCAGATGTAGTGATCACATGTATTATCTCAGTTTGCCACAGGGATGCTTATGTTTTATTTGATCCCGGGTCTACATATTCTTGTGTATCTGCTTACTTTGCTTATCATTGGGGACTACCTGAGGGTGTCTAGCGTTGCCTGTGCATGTATCTACCCTGATAGGTGATACTATTATTGTGGACCACGTGTATCGGTCCTATATTGTTACTATTGAGGGTTTGGAGACCCAAGCTGATTATGTACCTAGCAGGGTAATCTCTTTCTTGAAAGTCCAGCGGATGGTTGGGAAAGGGTGTTTATCATCTCTAGCATATGTGAGGGAAGTTAGAGCTGAGACTACTAGTCTTGATTCGGTTCTCGTGGTGAGGGAGTTTCCTGATGTGTTTCCAGTAGACCTGCCGGGCATGCCACCGGACAGGGTTATTGACTTCGGTATTGATTTGGTGCCGAGCACTCAACCCATTTCTATTCCTCCATATCGTATGGCGCCAGCACAAGTAAAGGAGTTGAAGAAGCAGCTGGAGGAACTCCTAGATAATGGGTTCATTCGTCTGAGTGTATCGCCGTAGGGCACACTCTAGTTATTTGTTAAGAAGAAGGATGGCAGAATGAGAATGTGCATAGGTTACAGACAGTTGAACAAAATGACAGTAAAGAACAAGTATCCACTGCCCCGTATTGACGATTTGTTTGACCAGCTTCAGGGAGCAAATGTATTTTCCAAGATGGATCTCCGTTGAGGCTATCACCAGTTGAAGATTGGAGATTCTGACATCATGACGACAACATTCAGGATGAGATATGGGCATTACGAGTTTTTGGTTATGTCATTTGGGCTGACTAATACCCAACAACATTCATGCACTTGATGAAAAATGTATTTCGGCCATATCTGGATTCTTTTGTGATCGTGTTTAGTGATGATATTCTTGTGTACTCGCGTAGCCAGGAGGAGCACTCTCAGCATTTGAGGGTGGTATTGCAGAGATTGAGAGAGGAGAAGTTTTATTCGAAGTTCTCCAAGTGCAAGTTCTTGCTCAATTCCGTGGATTTTTTGGGACACGTGATGTCTAGTGATGGTATTCAGGTTGACCCAAATAAGATCGAGGCAGTGCAAAGTTGGCCCAGGCCGTCCTCAGCTTCTAAGATTCGGAGTTTCCTCGGAATGGCGGGTTATTACCACATGTTCGTTCAGGGTTTTTCATCTATTGCTTTGCCTTTGACGAAGTTGATGCAGAAGAATTCACCATTTGTGTGGTTTGATGAATGCGAGGAGAGCTTCCAAAAGCTCAGATCATTGTTGACTACGGCTCCAGTATTAGTATTTCCAGCAGCTTCAGGTTCTTATATGGTATATTGCGATGCTTCGAGGATTGGTATTGGTTTTCTGATGCAAGAGGGTAGGGTGATTTCATATGCTTCCCGGCAGTTGAAGCCCCACGAGAAAAACTACCTTGTTCATGATTTAGAGTTGGCTGCTATAGTTCATGCCTTGAAGATTTGGAGGAACTTTCCATATGGGGTATCTTGTGAGGTGTATACAGATCATCGCAGCCTTCAGCACTTGTTCAAGCAGAAAGATCTGAATTTGAGGCAGCAGAGATGGCTTGAGTTACTCAAGGACTATGATATTACCATATTGTATCATCCAGGGAACGCCAATGTAGTGGCCGATGCTTTGAGCCGAAAGACTGTGAGTATGGGTAGCTTGGCGTACATTCCAGCTAGGGAGACACCCCTTGCAGTTGATGTTCAGGCCTTGGCCAATCAGATGGTGCGGATAGATATTTCAGAGCCCAGTCATATGTTGGCTTGTGTGGTTTCCCCGTTTTTTTTTATATGATCGCATCAGGGAGCACCAGTATGATGACCCATATTTGCTTGTCCTGAAGGACAGGGTCCAACATGACGATGCCAGAGATATGACTATTGGTAGTGATGGTGTGTTGTGGATGCAGGGACGGATTTTCGTGCCTAATTTGGATGGGCTCCGAGAGATGATATTAGAGGAGGCTCACAGCTCGCGGTATTCCATTCATCTGGGTGCCGCGCAGATTTATCAGTACTTGGGGCAGCATTATTGGTGGAGGAGAATGAAAAAGGACATTGTGAGTTATGTGGCTAGGTGTCTCAATTGTCAGCATGTCAAGTATAAGCATCAGAGACCCGGTGGTGTATTTCAGCAGATGGATATTCCGGAGTAGAAATGGGAGAAGATAATTATGGACTTTGTGAGTGGTCTCCCTCGTACCTCGAGGAACTTTGATTCTATTTTGGTGTTTGTGGATAGACTGACCAAGTTTACGCACTTCATTCCGGTGTGTACCACATATTCTTCGGAGCGGTTGGCAGAGATTTTCATCCGTGAGATTGTGCGGTTGCATGGGGTTCCAGTTTCTATTGTCTCAGACAGGGGTACTCAGTTTTCTTCCCAGTTCTGGAAGACTTTTCATCGAGAGTTGGGCACTCAGATTCAGATGAGCAAAACTTTTCATCCTCAGATGGACGGACAGTCCGAGCGTACTATTCAGATATTGGAGGACATGTTGCGTTCTTGTGTAATTGATTTCGGAGGTTCTTGAGCTGAGTTCTTTGCGCTTGCGGATTTTTCTTATAACCATAGTTATCAGTCCAGCATTCGGATGGCACCGTATGAGGCTTTATATGGGAGACGGTGTAAATCCCCAGGTTGTTGGTTTTAGCCCGCCGAGGCTAGACTATTGGGGACAGAGTTAGTTTAGGATGCCTTTGAGAAAGTGAAAGTTATCCAGGAGAGACTTCGTACAACTCAGTCGTGTCAAAAGAGTTATGCGGATCGGAAGGTTCGGGATGTATCTTATATGGTGGGCGAAAAGGTTCTGTTGAAGGTCTCGCTTAGGAAAGGCGTGATGAGGTTTGGAAAGAAAGGGAAGCTAAGTCTTTGGTTTATTGGACCTTTTGAGATTCTCAGGAGGATTGGGGAGGTGGCCTATATGCTTGCTTTTCCACCTAGTTTGTCGGGATTTCACTCGGTGTTTCATGTTTCTATGCTCAGGAAGTATGTCGGAGACCCGTCTCATGTGTTAGACTTCATCACGATCCAGTTGGATGAGGACTTGACCTATGATGTGGACCCAATGGCTATTTTGGGTCGACATGTTCGGAAGTTGAGATCTAAGGACATAGCTTCGGTGAAGGTGCAATGGAGAGGTTGGCCCGTGGAGGAGGCCACTTGGGAGACCGAGAAAGAGATGCGGAGTAGATATCCTCGTTTATTTGAGGCTACAGGTATGTTTCTTCACCCGCTTGAGGACGAGTGTTTGTTTTAGTTGGGGAGGATGTGACGACCCGACCTGTCGTCTTTTGTATTTCTGCCTCATTATCCCCGTATTATGTTTTCCCGTGTGTTGATATATGTGTTTGGTAAGTTTGAAGTGTGTTGGGTTGAATTTGATTAGAAATGAGACCAATAGTCTCCTTAAGGAAAGCTTAAGTTGGAAAAGTCAACCGGATGTTGACTTGTGAGTTAGAGGGCTCGGAATGGATTTCCGATGATTCGACTAGTTTCAGATGGTGATTTTGTCTTGCGAGCGAAATCAAAATTTAATTTGGAGGTCCGATGTAGAATTAAGCTTGAATTGGCTAGGTTCGAATTTTGGCAAATTCCGGTTGATAAGTGAGATTTTTATCCGGTGGTCGAAATGGAATTTTGAAAGTTGCAGTAGCTTCGTTAGGTGATTTTGGATATATCTACAAATTTTTAGATCATTTTGAAGTGTTTAGGTCGGGTTTTGGATCGAATGCGAATTTGATGAAGTTCTAGTTTGCCTTAGGCTTGAAGTTGAGGAATTTGATGATTTTTGATGTTAATGTTGGTGTTTTTATGGCCCGAGCAAGTTTGGATGAGGTAATAGGTCATGTTGGTGCTTTTCGTTGAGGGGCCCGGGGGCCTCGGGGTGATTTCGGATGGCTAACGGAAGGATTTTGGTTTGAAAAAGTTGCAGAATTTAGCACAACAGTTGCGGGCAAAATTGCTCTATACGATCACAGGTATGGCATTGCGATCGCATAAGAGGGTGGTCAGGGGCCCAGTAATTTGTTCAATGCGATCGCCTTGTTGGAGATGCAATCACGTAGGTGGAAGTCATTGTTCTCTGCGATCGCGTGGGAAGGACCGCGTTCAGGTAAGGTTAGGAGGCGGAGTAATGCAATCGCGTGGAGCTGAGTGCGATCGCGTAGGGGTAAATTCGGGAGTTTCAGTTTTTGTTCTCTGCAATCGCAAGCCTGGGGCTGCGATCACGTCTAAGGAAATCACTGGGCAGTTAATGTTTTATAAAAATTTCATCCGCGAGGTATTTCATATTTCCTCCATTTTTGCACCATTTGAGAGCTTGTTGACGGATTTTGAAGGGGATTTCGACGGGAAGTGATTGGAGGTAAGTTTCATGGCCTTAATACGTCATTTTATTGAAGAATCAACCATTAATTCTTCGAAATTGGGTGTTAAAGTTGATGAAATAGGGCTTGAAATTTCAAATAAAAATTTGGAATTTGGAGGAGCAATGGGACTCCAATTTTGATGAATTATATGTGTATGGACTCGTGGAAATATGAGGATTTTAAAAATGTGAATTTTGTAATTTTTCAAGAAGTGAGCCCGGGGCTCGGGTTTTGACAACTTCGTATTTTTGGGTGTATTTCAAGTTATTTCGATTGGGTTATGTTCCAGTGGACTATTTTGATGTATTCCTATTGGTTTTGACCAGATTTGGCATCCGCGGAGGTTTATTCTCTAGGGAAAGGCATTGCTAGCTAGTTTGCGGCCGGCTTGAGTTGAGTAATGGGTGTAGATAATTACCTGAGGGTTTGAAACCCTGGTATATCACATTGTGATGCTATTATGAGGCTAGACACGCACCCCAAGGCTATTGCGGGGCCGTGTATGTTGGAAACCGTGACTTGGTCCAATCCGAGGGCCAAATTGTACTATGTTGGCGATTGCTTCACATACTATACTGATGATATCTGGGCTTGATGCCATGCTTGGGGCCTTGTGCCGACTTGTAGAATCCTTTACGTATCGTTGTCTCAAAATTATCATGCTTTGCGTATTATTTGAATTCAGTCCAGGTTTAAATACTATTTTTTGGAACTCAGCTATATTTATACGTTTTGAGAACTCAAATGATTTTTAAATAATACTTCGGTCTGACGAGTACCATCTCACTATTTCTGGACTATACATTATTTTAAATGGAAACGGTGGTAACTATTGGCATCGTGTATTTTAAATAGAAATGGTGGTAACTATGGACACCGTGTATTATATATGGAAATGGTGGTAACTATTAACACCGTGTATTATAAATGGAAACAGTGGTAACTATTGACACCGTGTATTGTAAATGGAAATGGTGGTAACTATTGACGCTATATATTATAAATGGAAATGGTGGTAACTATTGACACCGTGTATTATAAATGGAAACGGTGGTAACTATTGACACCGTGTATTTTAAATGGAAATGGTGGTAACTATTGTCACCATGTATTTTAAATAGAAACGGTGGTAACTACGGACACCGTGTATTATAAATGGAAACGGTGGTAACTATTGACACCGTGTATTGTAATGAAAACAGCGGTAACTATTGACACTGTATGATATGTCGCTTGGGCTGTAGGAGCCCCTCCGGAGTCTGAACCCCCACAGTGAGCGCGGGTACCCATATGGATCGGGCTGCACGTTCCGCAGTGTTCATACATTACAATGCATCTCATGAATTTATTTACTATTTCTTTATTTGTAAATCTCTGAGGCGTGTACTGCATAGAACTTCTTGATAACTTCATTTTGTGTTATTTCGTGATTTCTTGTCTTCGGGTTTTTATACATGCGGCTCACCCCATATTCCCTGCACTTTGTGTGCAGATCCAGGTGTTCTAGAGACCTAGTGCTGCTGCTGTTGATTTCCTGAGCTATTCAGAGTATTGAGGTAGTTTCCCAGCGTCCACATGACCACTTACTCAGTCTCCATCAATCATGTTCTTTTTGCTATTTTGTTGGACTTTAGTATCATTTTTGTTCAGAGTTGTATCCTGTTCTGTTAGTGGCTCTGTACTCGTGACTCCTCGATTTTGGGAGGATTATTGTTTTACTTAGCTGTATTTTATTGGTATTGTCTATCCCTGGTTGGGAGTTTGATATTAAAATTCGCTGTGTTATCCTAAATTGTTTCCTTTGGCTGGAATGTCGTTCTTGGTTTTGGTTTGTCGTGCTTGCCCAGCCTTTCGGCCAGGCCCCATCACAACCGGGTTTGGGCTCGTGACATACTATCATATAACCTGAGGATTAAACATACTTTTTCATTAAAAAAAAGTCTGTCTTATTTTCCATTTTACATTTACTGAGATAATTAAATCAGTTATAATTAATTTAAATCCTATTACTGGCTATAGATTTTTAATTAAGGAGTGCCAAAGAATTGCAGACTTTGGTTATAGTTCCTACTTTTCTTTCTTTATTTTTTTTGCTATTACTACGATATTTAAATTATTTAGAATCAATATATTAGCTCATTCAGTATTTAGAAATTAATTGTAGTATCCAAGATTTAAAATTTTAATGGAGATTATTATTATATCTAACATGAAAGGTATATTTATGTTGATATATTTGTTTCTTATAATTTTATAGATATTTACCCCCAATAAATTTATTCTAATCAAATTTAGTCTAAAATAATTAATTAAAACTAATGTAAAAAATAGATAAAACATAATTTGTTCACGGAGAAAAGTATGAAAAGGAGCATATTATCGCTAAATTCATAACGTGCACCCATAAACTAACTGTGACAACCCAAAGGTTCATCACCGTGATTCTCCCTTTTCTTGCACTTATGAGGCCTTGAAAACCTCTTATTGGGTTGCCTCGATTTGCGTGCGCAGTCCTGGCACGAAGCCGGAAATTTTATATGTGAAAATATTTGAATTCTGTGTTAAAAACTATGGATTTTGATACTAATATTGCTATAGTTCTCTTTGGTGAACATTTTGGGTAAACGAACCTGGACCCGTGATGTGACGGTCCCAGATAGTCTGTAAGAAAATTTGGGACCCGAGCATACTCTCAGAATCGAAATTCGAGGTCCCAGGCCCGAGTTCGGAGCTTTTCTGTGAAATTGTTTTATAAATATGATTAAGGAAAAATGAAAACAGAAATTGATCAAAAACTAATGGTATCGGGTTCTTATTTTAGTTCGGACGCCCGGTACAAGTCTTAAATTGGCGTTAAGCGCTATCTGTAAAATTTTGTTGAAAACAGATATCGTTTGACGTGTTTTGGACTAAATGTGGAAAGTTTGAAAATTATTGAACTTAGAAATGGAAATCATAAGTTTTGGAGGTTGATTTTGTGATTTTGATGTTATTTTGGCTATTTTATCGCTCGAGAAAGTTCGTAGGATGATATTAAGTTAGTGTGTGTTTGGTTGGGAGCCCCGAGGGTTCGGGGGGTGATTTTTGGGTGTTTCGGACTGTTTTGAAACTTCGAAAAATACCAGATTTTTCAACAACTGTTGCAGAGCCTTTTCTTCTTCGCGAACGCGGTACTTGGCACGCGTTCGCGTAGCCCAAATCTTCTTACCCTTCGCGACCGCGTCCAATGCCACACGTCCGCGTAGCTTAGCCTCACCTATTTCCGCATTCGCGTAGAGCTACCCTATGACCCCCCTGTTTTGCATCTTTGCGTTCGCAAAGATCCCATCGCGAACGCGATGCCTTATAGGATTCCTTCATCACGGACGCGGCCCAGGTGTTGTGATCGCGAAGTACAAAATGCTTCACCGATTTTATTAATTCCAGCACTGTTCATTACATGATTTCATTCAAACTCTCACACGAACTCTCCTCCTACACTCTCCATTGACGAACTTCAAACTCCTATTTCACCATAACTCCTTGGGTAAGTAATCTTAACATTATTTCCTCACTATTTCTTCATCAAATCATTAAATACCTAGCTCTAAAACATGAAATCAAAGTAGAATTTAGGGGTTTTGGGTTTAGTAAGGGTTTATGGGATTTTGGATATTTCAACCTCAATTTGAGGTCGAATTTAAAATTTAATTATATACTTGAACTCGTGGGGTTATGTGGGATTGGATTTTGGTCCGAGCCTCGAGTTTGGACCACGTGGGCCTAGTGTCGGATTTTAGTATTTTTGAAAGTAAGCTAGGAATGCATTTCTAGGCTATGAGATTGTGTTTTTGGATCTTTATTGATAATATTGAACCTGATTATGTTAGATTATCATTGGTTCGGGGTCTATTCTAAAGGAAATGCGATTGTTGAGCTTTGAGTTGTTATTTTCGGATTCGAGGTAGATGTTTGATCTAACTTTGGCTTGAGGGAATATCATTAAATTGTTATTTGTTATGTGCTATGTGGGGTCGGTGTATAGGTGTGGTGACGGTTACCTATGCGCCCGAGTCAAGCATGACCGTGATGTCATATTTGCTTTTAAATTGTGAAGTATGTGAACAATTGTGATAATTACTTGTTTCAAGAACTATGAAGTGAAAGTTGAGAATTTAATGAACTAAAGAGGAATTTTTGGTACTTTTCCCTTGTCGGGACCATTTGTTGAGTTGTATTCCCTTGTCGGGACCTATTGTTGAGTTGAATTTCCCTTGCCGGGACCATTTGTTGAATTATTCTCCCTTGCAGGGATATTTTGCCTTGATATATATATTTCCATGTTCTCGTTTGGCTGTGACCATTGATTGGGAGAGGAATTGAGAGTTAAAGCACGAAGGGTGATGCCGTGTTATGTTTATTGAGAGTAAAAGTACGAAGGCCGATGCCGTGCACTGTTTAATGAGAGTAAAAGCACGAAGGGTGATGTCGTGCCCTATATTTGATATTCTTGGTGAGAAATGAGAGTAAAAGCACAAAGGGTGATGCCGTGCATTATATTTGTCTATTTTTGGTAAGGAATGAGAGTAAAAGCACGAAGGTTTTGTCGTACGGTTGTTGATCCATTGGCTTTCCTATTTGATTATTATTTATTCAGTTTCATCTTTTGATTGTAGAAATTATAGTTGAACTGCTACTCCCCCAGCATGTCCCCTTTCCCTTTTATCTGCTTAAAATCTCGCTCTCTTTCTGTTATGGCATATATCTGTACAGGTTGGTTGTGGTAGGACCGGTTAAGCATCTTCACTACCTCGCCGAGTTTAGGCCGGGCACTTACTAGCACATGGTGTCGGTTGTGCTGATACCACGCTTTTGTGCCTTTTTGTACACAGGTCAGGACCTAGTCTATGGACCGCAACTATAGTTCGTGAGTGATCCTTCAGTCCAGAGACTCTGAGGTAGTTCGCTGGCGTTCGCGGGCCCCGAGTCTCCTCTATCTATTTCTTTCAGTTTGTTTAATTGTATCAAACATACATGCTATGTAATTCTTTCAGACTATTGTTTTCAGTACTCTTTAGTTGTCCGTGAGTAGTGACACCAGATACTGGGTAGAGACATGTTGTAAGTTTTCTGCAATTTGTTTTTTGTATTTGTTATTAGATTTAAGTTTGTGAAAATGATTATAATGGTTGGCTTGCCTATCTTCGACAGTAGGCGCCATCACGACTCCCGATGGTGGGTAAATCCGTGTCGTGACAAGTTAGTATCATAACACTAGGTTACTTGGGTCTCACAACTCACGGACAAGCTCGGTAGAGTCTGAGGGATCGGTACAGAGACGTCTGTATTTATCCTCAGAGGCTACAGAGTTAGGAAAAGTTTCACTTTATTGATTCTTGTCGTGCGATTCTGTTTCTCTATTATTGATTGTTGTTCTACTCTGTTCCTCTGTAGATGGCGAGAACACGTGCGTCTTCTTCTTCCGCACAGCAGCTCGAGCCCCTAGTAGCAGCTCCCGCGAGGGGCAGGGCCGAGGCTGTGGCAGGGGCAGAGCTTAGCCTCAGGCAGCAGTTCTAGAGGTGGAGCCTCATATTAACTTTGATGAGGAGGTTCGAGCTCCAGTGGCCCAGCTCGGGTCCCATGAGGAGTGATGTTTTCTTCGTATCTTCAGGATGCCCTTGTCCGCATAGCAGGCTTTATGGACAGTATGGCCAGAGCGGGATTGCTGCCAGTAGCACCAACTACTTCTCAGGCCGGAGGAGGGCTTCAGACTCCTGCTACACGCACTCCGGAGCAGGTAGCTCCCCAGACTTAGGTTCCCTTGGTTCAGCCTGCAGTGGCAGATCAGATAGGCATTACAGCCTAGGCCGGAGATGGGGCGGCCTTGTCTTTGGATGCTTTTTGGATACTTGATTGCTTCTCCAAGCTATTCACTACTACTTTCAGCGGTGCTTCATCGGAGGATCCCCAGGACTTTCTATACAGTTGTCATGAGATCCTCAGAACTATGGTCGATTTTTGAACTTCAAGACTACTGGGGTCCGCCAAGACTTGGTGGAGAGATTATTGTCTATCTAGACCAGTAGGGTCTCCAGCTTTGACATGCGATCAGTTCGTAGAGTTATTTTTAGAGAAATTTCTCCCCGTCACTCAGCGGGAAGCACTTCGCAGACAGTTTGAGCATCTTTAGCAGAGCTCCATGACAGTTACACAGTATGAGACCAGATTTGTTGACTTGGAACACCATGCAATAGCGATACTCCCTACAGATCGGGAGAGGGTCCGAAGGTTCATTAATGGATTGATTCAGCCTATTCACCTACAGATGGTTGTGGGAGTTGGCAGTGATATTACTTTTTAGGAGGCAGCCAATCCGGCCCGCTGAGTAGAGATGACATTGGCTCGAGGAGGTAGTCAGGGTTCGGACAAGGGGCCTCGGCATTCTGGCAGATTTAGTGGTACCTCATCTAGAGGTAGGGATTTCCATGATAGAGTCCATCCCCCAAAGACCTTTCCAGTCGGCACTTCAGGTTTCTCATGGTACGCTAGGCGGTGGTGGCCACCACCAGTATTATTCAGATCAATAATCTTTCAGCGCACCACCAGCCCCATCAGTGCACCGCCACTTCAAAGTTTCAGGGGAGGACATATCGGTCAACAGTATGCACCATCACGACTCCCGATAGTAAGTAAATCCGGGTCGTGACAAGTTATGTGTCACCAAAACCATAGCATGCCATCGGCGGTTGAGACTGCTGGCCCTACGACTGAGGCAACAGGTGATCTACAGGCCACCCATCCAGCTAGAGGCAGGGGTAGGGATCATAGAGGTGGAGGGAAAGACCGTAGAGGTGGAGCCCGGACAGCTAGAGGTAGGGTTCATCCTGCAGCAGATCGTCCCAGAGACGCAATTCAGAGAGGTGGGGGCCAGCCCCGTTGTTATGCATTGCCAGCCAGGCCAGAGGCCGAGTCATCTGATGCTGTGATTACAGGTACTATACTGGTCTGTGATAGGGGTGCTTCAATATTATTTGATCCGGGATCTGCTTATTCTTATGTGTCATCCTATTTTGCACTCAATTTGATCGTGCCTAGTGAGGCTCTCGGTATTCCTGTATATGTGTCCATACCGGTTGGTGATTCTATAGTGGTCGACCGAGTGATTCGTTCTTGTGTTGTGGTGTTTGAGGGTCTTGAGACCCGTGTCGATTTATTGCTTGTAGACATTGTGGACTTCGATGTTATATTAGGGATGGACTAGTTGTCCTCGCGTCATGCTATCTTTGATTGTCACGCCAAGACCGTTACTTTGGCCTTGCCAGATTTTCCCTGACTTGAATGGAGAGGGACCCTAGGTCATGCCACCTGTAGTGTTATTTCGTATGTCAAGGCTCGATGTATGGTCGAGATGGGGTGCTTAGCATATTTGGTGTATGTTTGCGACTCCATCATAGAGGTTCCATCTATCGACTCTATTCCTATTGTTCAGGAGTTCCCCGAGGTTTTTCCTTTAGATCTGCCAGGCATGCCGCCCGACAGGGATATTGATCTGGCTCCAGGCACTCAACCTATTTCTATTCCTCCATATCGTATGGCCCCGCCAGAGTTGAAGGAGTTGAAAGAGCAGCTGCAGGACTTTCTTGATAAGGATTTCATTAGACTTAGTGTATCAACTTGGGGTGCTCCAGTGTTGTTTGTGAAGAAAAAGGACGGGTCGCTGAGGATTTGCATTGATTACCGGCATTTGAACAAGGTGACAATAAAGAACAAGTATCAACTGCGGAGGATTGACGATTTGTTTGACCATCTCCAGTGTGCCAGAGTGTTTTCAAAGATAGATTTAAGTTCTGGTTATCATCAGCTGAGGATTAGGGCATCTGATGTTCCTAAGATAGCTTTTCGTACTCGGTTTGGGCATTATGAGTTTTTGGTCATGTCGTTTGGGTTGACCAATGCCCCAGCAGCATTCATGAAGTTGATGAACCGAGTGTTCAGGCCTTTCTTGGATTTATTCGTGATTCTATTCATTGATGATATCTTGGTACACTCCCGCAGTCAAGAGGAGCATGAGCAGCACTTTAGAGTGGTTCTTCAGACTATGACGCATAGCCAGTTGTACACAAAATTCTCAAAGTGAGAATTTTGGTTGAGTTCAGTAGCATTCCTGGGTAGGGTATTCAGGTGGACCCAAAGAAGCTAGAGGCAGTCAAGAACTGGCCTCGACCAGCTTCAGATACAGAGATTCAGAGCTTCTTGCAGTTAGCTGGTTACTACAGACGTTTTGTGGAGAGGGTTTCATCCATCGTAGCCCCGATGACTAGATTGACTCAGAAGGGTGCCCAATTCAGGTGGTCAGATGAGTGCGAGGCGAGCTTCTAGAAGCTGAAGATAGCTCTGACTACGGCACCAGTATTGGTGTTGCCCACGGGATCCGGGCATTATACTGTATATTGTGATGCTTCCCGCATCGGACTTGGCTCATTGTTAATGCAGAACGGCAAGGTCATCGCATATGCTTTGAGGCTGTTGAAGACCCACGAGAAGAATTATCCAATTCATGACTTAGCGTTGGCAGCCATTGTTCATGCTTGAAGATCTGGAGGCATTATTTATATTAGTGTGACGTGTGAGGTGTACACTGATCACAAGAGCCTTCAGTACTTGTTTAAGTAGAAGGATTTGAATTTGAGACAACGGAGGTGGTTGGAGTTGTTAAAAGATTATGATGTTTCTATTTTATACCACCCAGGGAAGGCCAATTTGGTGGCGATGCATTGAGTACAAAGTCCGCCGGCATGGGTAGTCTTGCATATATTTCGGTAAGCCAGAGCCCGCTTGCCTTGGATGTTCAGGCCTTGGCCAATAGATTTGGGAGATTGGATATTTTTGAGCCCAACAGGGTGTTAGCTTGCATAGTTGCTCGCTCGTCATTGATGGAACGTATCCGGGAGCGGCAGTTTGATGATCCCCATTTATGCATCATAAGAGACACGGTGCAGAGGGGAGGTGGCAAGGAGATGACTTTGGGAGATGATGGCATATTGAGGTTGCAGGGGCGAGTTTGTGTGCCCAATGTTGATGGTATTCGAGAGTCGACCTTAGCGGAGGCCCACAGTTCTCGGTATTCTATTCACCCGGGCGTCGCGAAGATGTATGAGGATTTGAGACAGCATTATTGGTTGCGTAGAATGAAGAAAGACATTGTTGCATATGTGGCTCGTTGTCTAAATTGTTAGCAGGTTAAGTGCGAGCATCAGAGGCCTGGTGGGTTATTTCAGAGGATTGAGCTTCCCGAGTGGAAGTGGGAGAGGATCACTATGGATTTTGTTACTGGCCTTCCGATGACTCGGAAGAAGTTTGATGCTATATGGGTTATTGTTGATAGGATGACTAAGTCACCGCATTTTATCCCAGTTTCCACCACCTATTCATCTGAGAGGTATACAGAGATTTATATTAGGTAGATCGTTCTCCTTCATGGGGTGCCCATATCTATTATTTTGGATTGGGGTCCGCAGTTTACCTAGCATTTTTGGAGAGCGGTGCTGCATGAGTTGGGTACTCACGTCCAGTTGAGTACAACATTTCACCCCCAGACGGACGGTCAGTCCGAGAGGACCATTCAGATTCTTGAGCATATGCTCCGAGCCTGCGTTATTGATTTTGGAGGCTCGTGGGACCAGTTCTTGCCGTTAGCGGAGTTTGCCTACAATAACAACTACCAGTCTAGTATTCAGATGGCCCCATATGAGGCGTTGTATGGTAGGCGGTGTCGGTCCCAGTCGGATGGCTTGAGCTGGGAGAGGCTCGGTTATTGGGTACAGATTTGGTACAGGAGGCTTGGATAAGGTCATGATCATTCAAGACAGACTTTGGTCAGCTCAGTCTAGGCAGAAGAGTGTTGTAGATTGTAAGGTCAGGGATGTTGCTTTCATGGTTGGTGAGCGAGTATTGCTCCGTGTATTTCCTATGAAGGGCGTGATGAGGTTTGGGAAGAAGGGCAAGCTTAGCTTTAGGTATATTGGTCCGTTTGAAATTCTGGACCGTAAGGGGAATGTGGCTTATAGACTTGCATTGCCGCCTAGCTTGTCAGCCGTGCATACGATTCCCATGTATCCATGCTTCGGAAGTATCACGGTGATCCCACCCACATGTTAGATTTCAGCACTATCCAATTGGACAAGGATCTGTCATATGAGGAGGAGCCGGTGGCTATTTTAGACCGGCAGGTTCGACAGTTGAGGTCGCAGAGTGTTCCTTCAGTGCGTGTTAAGTGGAGAGGTCAGCCTCCTGAGGCATCGACCTGGGAGTCCGAGTCTGATATGCGGAGCCGTTATCCTCATCTATTCCCCAACTCGGGTACTACTTTATTTTTCATGTTCGAGCATGAATGATGGTTTTAAAGGTGGAGGATGTGACAACCCAACGGGTTATCACCGTGATTCTCCCTTTTCTTGAGCTTCTGAGGCCTTGAAAACCTCTTATAGGGTTGCCTCGATTTGCATGCACAGTCCGGGCATGAAGGCGCAAAATTTTTATATGAAAATATTTGAATTCTGTGTTAAAAACTATGAATTTTAATACTAATATTGCTATTGTTGACTTTGGTCAACATTTTGGGTATACATACAGTCACGACCTAATTTCCTAACCCGGTTGTAATGGCGCCTCTCGTGCAGACAAGGCCAACCAGACCATTTCAGAACACCACTTGAAGCAGTTAGCCAGTTATATAACAGATCGAATCTAAGTTAATGATATTAATCAATATGAATACCAATACAGCCCGACCGGGTGTCCCAAGTCACGAGCATCTAAGAGTGCCTTTATTAAAATGTAAAAGCCAATAATACATAGAGTGAAATCCGGGAATCAAAAAGAAGAAAAATCTTGGTGCCGCGAACGCCGACGGTCACCTTGCTTAGCTATGATAGCAGTACCTTCAATGCGCTACTAACCCGCTACCGGCGATCAGTACCTGCAACTGCACGCGAGGTGCAGGGAGCAAAGTGAGTACTTCCAACTCAGTGGTAATAAGAGAGAATAATATTTGAGCGATAAGAAAACACGTATGAGCACACCGAACTGCTATGAAAGATAGAACAACTCATTTCGAGAAAAACCGAAACACCGTGAAAATCCCTTTAGAAAATCTCAAGATTATTTCAAAATCTCTTTTGAAAATATGCTGTTTCAACAGTTGCAAAGATAATTTCAACCAGTAGGAAATTATCAGAAACCTGCCCCTCGGGCTCAGCATCAATCCTCTCAGTGCAGTATCAGCCCCGCAGGCTAACTCCCTACTCACAACATATGACATCAGCCTCTCGGGCTCAACACTCCGTAACATATAACACCAGGGTATCTAGTCAACAAGGCAAGTAACAATATGTATGCCAATGCAATACACATGACCGCTACGACGCGTAGCCCTATCCATGGGTACTCTACGCTCACTGGGGGGTGTGTACAAACTTTGGAGGGGCTCTTTGAGCCCAAACGCAAAATTGTTGCGGTGTGCAGTCCGATCCAATATGCATAATGCTCAGGCACAAATACCGATCCAATATAATATATATAATGTTGCGGCGTGCAGCCCGATCCATGCAATATGCTACTTCGGCGTGCAGTACGATCCATGCAATATGATACTGCGGCGTGCAGTCCGATCCATGCAATATGCTACTGCGGCATGCAGTCTGATCCATGCATGTATATGAACATGCTCTCACAACACTCGAGGTCTGAAATCCTCCTTACAGCATCTTCATACCCTCACATATGGCCCTCAGCCTCAATCAGTCCAAATTAGTCAAAAGCCCCCGGGCATATGTAAACAATTATACTTAGCTCAAATGATAGTTCAAATGTCGTTTAAAACTCCAAGTTTGAGTAAAAAAATATAGCTGAGTTCAATAAACAGTGTAAGTCACATGGACTGAGTTCAATGATATTTTATATAGTGAGGAAAAACAGCGATGAAAGTTCAACAAGGGTTCAAATAATCTGCAATAAATCCCAAGTATTGCAATGAGACCAAGTCATAATGATAACAACAAAACTTTTAGCGGTAAAAACTAACAACCGGGACGGACCAAGTCACAATTCCAACAATGCTTTACCCGACGCTCAGGTCCAGCGCGCAAGTCACCATAATACATCACCAAGATGTGGAAATCCAGGGTTTCAAACCCTTAGAATATCATTCCCAACTATTAGTCACCTCGAACCGGCGAAATCTTAAGCTTGCGACGCCTTTTCCTTGAGAATCAACCTCCGCGGATGCCTAATCTGATCAAAATATAGGAATATGTCACAATTGGCTAATGGAACATAACCTAGTCGAATTAACTCAAAATACACCCAAAAACACAAAGTTGGAAAAATCCGAGCCCGGTCCCACTTCTAAAAAAATTATGTAATTCCCATTTTCAGAATCCTCGACTAGCCACGGGTCTGTACATATAAAATTCATCAAAATCGGAGTTCAATTACTCCTTCAAACCCCCAATTTAGATTCAAAATTCAAAGCCCTAATTCATCCCCTTTTTGATTTGATTCCAGAAATTTAAGGGCTAAATTCATGATTAAAAGTTATTTTGAGTGCATAAAACTTACCTCTAATCACTCCTCTTTGAATCCCTCTTCAATTTGCTCCAAAAGCTCTCCAAGATATCAAACTATGGAGGAAATAAGGCCTTGCTCGCGGATGAAATGACTTAAATCAATTCTGCCCAGCTCGACTTCCGCATACGTGGTCCGCTGACTGCTTCGCGACCTCCTCTTTTGCGACAATTTGACCTCTTCTGCGGTCCAACTTAAAATTCCATCTTCTGCTTCTGCGGGCCTTGACCGTTTCCGCGTTGATCGCTTTTCCGGTTTCCAAACCGCTCCTGCGGTCCTAGTCATTCTCCCTTGGCCGCTTATGCGGTCCTTCAGCTGCATCCGCGGAATTGCTTAGGCGACTCCTCTTCCGCTGACGCAAAAATAGCAGAAGCAGCAATACAAAAACATGCATAAACTCCTACAACCTCCATTCAACCATCTGAAATCACCTCGTGGCCCCCGGGGTCCAAACCAAAAACACAACTATGACGAAATACCTCATTCAAACTTGCTCAAGCCATAAGAACACTGTCATTAACATCAAAATTCACCAAATTCCTCAAATCCAAGCCTAAATTTCTTAAGAACTTCTGAAATGCACATACGATCGAAAATCCAACAAAACGACGTCTGAATGACCTGAAAATTTGCAGACATACTAAAAATCATCTAACGAAGCAAGTGCAACTCCCAGAACTCCATTCCGACCTTCAGATCAAATTCTCGCATACCAACCGAATTTCTCCAAAATTCTAACTTCGCCAAAATAGGCTAACTTTCATCCTGGACTTCCAAATTCACTTCCGGTTTCACTCCTAAGTCATAAATCATCCCCCGAAACTAGTGGAACCATCGGAAATCCATTCTGAGTCCTCTAACTCACAAGTCAACATCCGGTTGACTTTTCCAACTTAAACTTTCCTTAAAGAGACTATTTGTCTCATGTCTATCCAAAATTTAATCCGAAACACTTCAAACTCGCCAAACACATATAAAGAAATAGGGGGAACCATAAGACAGGGAAAACATGACAGAAACACATGAGACGACGGGTCAGGTCGTCACATCCTCCCCAACTTAAACAAAAGCTCATCCTCGAGCGTACCCAGAGCTGTGCTACAAGCAACCCAATAGCTAAATGACCTTACCAGGCATATGGCCAGGGTGATCCCACGTCACCCTATCTCACATAGGTCCGATAAGACAACACAGCCAAAATTTCACAGTTCATCTAAAACATATACCACATAGCACTTTCCGAAGTCATGCACCAGATTATAACCCCACATCTATACTCGAAATAAACCTGAACCAATCGATTCATAATTGCTCATTACAATAAACACATATATCCTCATGTCCGGCCGTAAGAAACGCATCCGAAAAGTCCCTCAATACCGGAACTGAATCAATGATAGAAACCTCTATACTAACATCTGCCACGAAGGCCCAATTAAACAAGTGATACTTTCCAACTGTCCGCTGGTCTCTGGAATCCAAGCTACCCAGCTAGGAGATAATTCGAATGTACCTTGCCACACAGCTTGTGGCATTTTCTTACATAGCCCATAACACATTAGTCTAGACAATTTTCCCCTAGAACAACCAGTCTGTCATAAAATACCATAGCCCAAGCAAAGAAAGATCCACTAGGAGCTCCAGTTTTCAACAACTGTTAGACGATGTCGATACACACGACCCACAACCACTGCATGGTCGGATCACGATAACTTCTAGCCTCCAACACATATAACGCATGAATCACTGTGCCTGATCCCACACTCCGCCGTACGAATACATATCACACATTAAGTATCCATTCATACCACCAAAGATATTCAAGATTCCCCGCGCCATCAACCAAACTCAAATATCCGCTGTCGATCCAACAGGAAAATGTCGCGATGCTACTGACGTATCATCAATTTACATCACCTTAATCATTTGAAGATCAGGTCTTTACTCTCCTGTAGCTGTCCGTGCTGCACAATAATTTAATGAATTCCCATTACGATTTGAACCAAAACCTTGATCACGCAAATCTCAATTCTCCATATCATAACACATAGACCATACAACACTAGGATAATATGAGGACTTCTATCTCTCTCATGTGCCGCAGACATCAGCGCAGTCAACTAGTCAAGAACTTTCAAGATCCCATATAGGAGAAAAATTATTACACACTTCATGCTTCACATACCCATAGGAAATATACTCATTTTTAAACCACGGCAAAACACATCGAGAGCTCTTTCTCCCAATTTCATTGCACAAGCTAAACTGCCAGGACTGAATCCTTTTACCCAAACCAAGTTAAGTAAACTACCAGCACTTAAAGCTGTGCTGCACAATACCCGCAAGGCTCATTACCTCGAACATATACATGAACTAATCATACCCTTACCATACCGATTTGGTTTATTATCAAGCTATTCCATTTATCTAATTTCCTTCTTGATTCATCATTAGTTTGATATTCACCCCCGCTGTAGCACCGTAATACCTCAATTCAGGTTACCGCACGACACTCTCACATATGACCACACTATCTAAGACCCATATGCCATTGAATACCCTCTCGAACGCTTCTCAGAAATGCAATATTCCAGAATGCTTTACTTTGAAGAACTTCCTGCGAATTTGAATTCGTTACCATTACCTTCCAAATACGAATACATAGAATCCCATGATTAACATAAAATACCACAATTATTGATCCTTTCTAATGAAAACACAGTCTCTAGCAACATACACAAACATAAGACACCTAATTGTTAGATGCATATTCTTGGACACAATAAAACCAATCTCGAGAGTCATTCACGCTTGAACAACTAAAATTTACCTGTCTTAACGGATAGAACCACTCGTTCCTTATTAGTACTCTAACACTAAAGAACATGATCTCATACAGATATAAAAAACCATTTTCCTTCCTTGTACACTGAGCGCTGTTTATCAACATCAGTTTCAAATATCCTAGTATTTCTTCACATCTACGAAGCACCATATATCCCTTATCAAAATTTTCCTTCACACGCGCCATTCTCGGCTCAATTCCTACGACCAGACCTGATCTGCCCACATACCTTGAAATAGAACCAATCACAGTGTACAACCATGCAATAAGCTAATCCATAGCAACCTCCCCAACTTGGCTCGAAGCCATATACCAGGACACACTCAATAATCCTAATTCTTTTACTCTAATGAAATCACAACATTATAGAGAGAATTAAACTCAAGTCATTTACAATTTTGCGAATACACAGATCATCTAGCACTGACATTCTCTGCAAAACTCGCATTCTTTTCCACATCATCTGAGTCCACTTTCTAAGCATCCCAACACTTCAAAATACAACACATACCTTCTACCATTATATACGTAATACACAACATTTAGTCTTTCTGAGTCTATACTCATACTACCACATGGAATGTACTTTACTTAACAACTAAGAGATATGAAATATTCATCACACGCCCATAACTCGAACTACACATAAAAGCACAATAGGAGTCGAACACTCGGCAATTCATCTATTATTCAACACTCTCTCGTCACTACCCAGATCACATATATACACCCCACAGTACTAACATATTCATCACATGGATATACAACCGCCATTCCAGCTAATAAGATCAACACTGAACATATAAGTTCGAAACACTTGCTTACACAATCAGCACCTCGGTGCTCAAGCCATAGGAAAATATCCGGTCTCAAGTCTTCCAGACTGGCCTAACATGTACTCACGAGGATTACCTCTCGCCCCTTGATCAGGGAATCACAAGCCATCAAGCACATATATTACTAAGCGCTCACATACGCATACAAACGTGTAGAATGAATTTTCAAGTGTTATCTCAAACTGAATCAAGTACGCACGATAAGAATTCCAAGAATGGGAAGTTTTCCTAAAGGTTTTGTAGCCTCTCGAGGATATATACAGACGTCTGCGTACTGATTCGCAAGACTCTACTAACCCCGCTCATGACTCATGAGACCTAGTAACCTAGGCTCTGATACCCACTTGTCACGACCCAATTTCCTAACCCGGTCCTGATGGCGCCTCTCGTGAAGACAAGGCCAGCCAGACCGTTTCAGAACACCACTTGAAGCAGTTAGCCAGTTATATAATAGATCGAATCTAAGATAATGATATTAATCAAAATGAATACCAATACAACCTGACCGGGGTATCAGAAGTCACGAGCATCTAACAGTGTCTTTTTTAAAATTTAAAAGTTTGTAATACATAGAGTGAAATCCGGGAATCAAGAAGAAGAAGAATCTCGGCGCTGCGAATGCCGGCGGTCACCTTGCTTAGCTATGATAACAATACCTTAAATCCACTAATAACCCGCTACCGGGTGATCAGTACCTGCAACTGCACGCGAGGTGCAAGGAGTAAAGTGAATACTTCCAACTCAGTGGTAATAAGAGTGAATACTATCTGAGCGATAAGAAAACACGTATGAGCACACCAAACTACTATAAAAGACAGAACAACTCTTTTTGAGAAAAGCCGGAACACCGTGAAAATCTCTTTAGAAAATCTCAAGATCAGTTAAAAATCTCTGTTGAAAATATGTTTTTTCAACAGTTGCAAAGATAATTTCAACCAGTAGGAAATAATCAAAAACCTGCCCCTCGGGCTCAGCATCAATCCTCTCAGTGCAGTATCAGCCCTGCGGGCTCACTCCCGACTCACAACATATGACATCAGCCTCTCGGGCTTAGCACTCCTTAACATATAACACCAGGGTATCTAGTAAACAAGGCAAGTAACAGTATGTATTCTAATGATATATGAGTGCTAAATGACGTGCCACGTAGTACAAACATGAGTAAATGCATGAATGCAATTCAATGCACATGACCGCTACGACGCGTAGCCCGATCTATGGGTACCCTGCGCTCACTGGGGTGTGTGTACAGACTCCGTAGGGGCTCCTTCAATCCAAGATCAAAAATGATGCGGCGTGCAGCCCGATCCAATATGTATGATGCTGCGGCGTGCAGCCTGATCCAATATAATATATAAAATGTTGCAGCGTTCAGCCCGATCTGTGCAATATGCTATTGCGGCGTGCAGTTCAATCCATGCAATATGCTACTGCGGCATGCAGTATGATCCATGCAATATGCTACTATGGCATGCAGTCCGATCTATGCATGTATATGCACATGCTCACACAACACACGAGGCCTGAAAACCTCCTTACAGCATCTTCATACCCTCATATATGGCCCTCAGCCTCAATTAGTCCAAAATAGTCAAAAGCCCCTCGGGCATCCATAAACAATTATACTCAGCTCAAATGATAGTTCAAATGTCGTTTAAAACTACAAGTTTGAGTTAAAAAATTTAGTTGAGTTCCATAAACAGTGTATATCACATGGACCGAGTTCAATGATATTTCAAATAGTGAGGAAAAATAGTGATGAAAGTTCAACAAGGGTTCAAATAATTGGCAATAAGCTCCAAGTATTGCAATGAGACCAAGTCATAATGATAACAACAAAACATTTACAATTTAGCGGTAAAAACCAACAACCGGACGGACCAAGTCACTTTCCCAATGGTGCTCTACCCCACGCTCAGGTCCAGCGTGAAAGTCACCACAATACAACACTAAGATGTGCAAATCCATAGATTCAAACCCTCAGGATATCATTCTCAAGTATTACTCACCTTGAACCGGCGAAATCTCAAGCTCGCGATGCCTTTGCCTCGAGAATCAACCTCCGCGGATGCCAAATCTGATAAAAACCAATAGGAATACGTCACAATAGGCTTGTGGAACATAACCCAATCGAAATAACTCAAAATACACCCAAAAACACGAAGTTGGCAAAATTCAAGCCTCGGGCCCACTTCTGAAAAAATTACGAAATTCCCATTTTCAGAATTCTCGACTTGCCACGAGTCCGTACATATAAAATTCATCAAAACCGGAGTCCAATTGCTCCTTCAAATCCTCAATTTACATTCAAAATTCTAAGCCCTAATTCATCCTCTTTTTGATTTGATTTTAGAAATTTAAGAGCTAAATTTATGTTTAAAAGATGTTTTGAGTCCATAAAACTTACCTCTAATCAGTTCTCTTCGAATCCCTCTTCAATTTGCTCCAAACGCTCTCCAAGATATCCAACAATGGAGGAAATAAGGGCTTGCTCGCAGATGAAATGACTTAAGTCAATTCTGCCCAGCTCAACTTCCGCTTAGCGGTCCACTGACCGCTCCTGCGACCTCCACTTTTGCGACAATTTGATCGCTTCTGCGTTCCATCTTAAAATTCCATCGACTGCTTCTGCGGTCCTTGACCACTTCCGCGGTTTCCAAATCGCTCCTGTGGTCCCAGTCATTCTCCCTTGGCCGCATATGCAGTCCTTTAACAGCGTCCGCGGAACTACTTAGGCGACTCCTCTTCCGCTGACACAAAAATAGCAGAAACAGCAATACAAAAACATGCATAAACTCCTACAACCTTCGTTAACCATCCAAAATCACCCCGAGGCCCCGGACGTCCAAACCAAAAACACAACTATGACCAAATACCTCATTCAAACGTGCTCGAGCCATAAGACACTGTCATCAACATCAAAAATCACCAAATTCCTCAAATCCAAGCCTAAATGTCTCAAGAACTTCCGAAATGCGCATACGATAAAAAACCCAACCAAACGACGTCCGAATTACCTGAAAACTTGCAGGAATACTCAAAATCACCTAACAAAGCTACTACAACTCTCGGAACTCCATTTCGACCCTCGAATCAAATTCTCGCAAACCATTCGGGTTTCTCCAAAATTCGAACTTTGCCAAAATATGCTAACTTTCACTCTAGACCTCCAAATTCACTTCCGTTTTCACTCCGAAGTCACAAATCATCCCACGAAACTAGTCAAACCATTGAAAATGCATTCCAAGCCCTTTAACTCACAATTCAATGTACGATTGAATTTTCCAACTTAAACTTTCCTTAAGGAGACTATTTGTCTCATGTCGATCCAAATTCAATTCAAAACACTTCAAACTCACCAAACACATATAATGATATATGGGGAAGCATAAAACATGGAAAACGGGACAGAAACACATTAGATGATGGGATGGGTGGTCACCCGGACCCGGACTCATGATGTGACAAATCCGGAGGGTCCGCGAGGAAATTTGAGACCCGGGCGTACTCCTGGAATCGAAATCCGAGGTCCCAAGCCCGAGTTCGGAGCTTTTCTATGAATTTGTTTTATGAATATGCTTAAGGAAAAATGAATACGGAAATTGATAAAAAATAATGGTATCGAGATCGTATTTTGGTTTCGATGCCCGGTAAAAGTCTTAAATGGGCGTTAAGCACTATCAGTAAAATTTGGTTGAAAACGGACGTCGTTTGACGTGTTTCGGACTAAAAGTGGAAAGTTTAAAAATTCTGAACTTAGAAATGGAAATCATGAGTTTTGGAGGTTTATTTTGATGTTATTTTGGCGATTTGATCACTGGAGCAAGTTCGTAGGATGATATTGAGTTAGTGTTTATGTTTGGTTGGGAGCCCCGAGGGCTCGGGGGTGATTTCGAGGTGTTCCGGAGTGTTTTGAAACTTAGAAAAATACCACAATTTTAAAAAGCCGTTGCAGAACCTTTTCTTCTTTGCGAACGCAGCACTTGGCATGCGGTCACGTAGCCCAAATCTTCTTACCCTTTGCGATCACGTCCAATGCCATGCGTTCGCGTAGAGCTACCCTATGACCCCCATGTTTTTCTTCTTCAAGTTCGCATAGATCCCATCGCGAACGCGATGCCTTATAAGATTCCTTCATCGCGGATGCGGCCTAGGTGTCGCAATCGTGATGCACAAAATGCTTCAGTGATTTTATTAATTCCAACACTGTTCATTATGGGATTTCATTCAAACTCTCACACGAACTCTCCTCCTACACTCTCCATTGACGAACTTCAAGCTCCTATTTCACCATAACTCCTTGGGTAAGTAATCCTAACATTATTTCCTTACTATTTTTTCATCAAATCATTATATTCCTAGCTCTAAAACATGAAATCAAAGTAGAATTTAGTTTCCCAAATTAGAAAAAAAAGTAGAATTTAGGGGTTTTGGATTTAGTTAGGGTTTATGGGATTTTGGGTATTTCAACCTCAATTTGAGGTCGAATTTAAAATATAATTATATACTTGAACTCGTGGGGTTATGGGGGATTGAGTTTTTGTTCGAGCCTCGAGTTTGGACCACGTGGGCCCGATGTCGAATTTTAGTATTTTTGAAAGTAAGCTAGGAAATGCATTTCTAGGCTATGAGATTGTGTTTTTTGATCCTTATTGATAATATTGAACCTGATTATGTTAGATATCGTTGGTTCGGGGTCGAATTCTAGAGGAAAGGCGATTGTTGAGCTATGAGTTGCTATTTTCAGATTCGAGGTAAGTGTTCGATCTAACTTTGGTTTGAGGGAATAAGATTAGATTGTTATTTGTTATGTGCTATGTGGGGTCGGTATATAGGTATGATGATGGTTACCTATGCGCCCGAGTCAAGCATGAGTGTGATGTCATATTTGCTATTAACTTATGAAGTAAGTGAACAATTGTGATAATTACTTGTTACAAGAACTATGAAGTGAAAGTTGAGAATTAAATGAACTAAAGAGGAATATTTGGTACTTTTCCCTAGCCGGGACCATTTGTTGAGTTGTATTCCCTTGCCGGGACCTATTGTTGAGTTGAATTTCCCTTGACATGACCATTTGTTGAATTATTCTCCCTTGCCGAGATATTTTGCCTTGATAAATATATATATATATATATATATATATATATATATATATATATATATATATATATATATATATATATATATATATATATTGTTTTCCTGTTTCCGTTTGGCTGTGACTATTGATTGGGAGAGGAATTGAGAGTTAAAGTACGAAGGGTGATGCCGTGCACTGTTTATTGAGAGTAAAAGCACGAAGGGTGATGCCGTGCACTGTTTAATGAGAGTAAAAGCACGAAGGGTGATACCGTGCATTATATTTGACTATTTCTGGTAAGGAATGAGAGTAAAAGCACGAAAGGTGATGCCGTTCGTTTATTGATCCATTGGCTTTCCTATTTGGTTATTATTTATTCAGTTTCATCTCTTGATTGTAGAAATTATAGTTGAACAGCAGCATGTCCCCTTTCCCTTTTATCTGCTTAAAATCTTGCTCTCTTTTTGTTATTGCATATATCTGTACATGTTGGTTGTGATAGGGACGATTTAGCCTCGTTACTACCTCGCCGAGGTTAGGCCAGACACTTACCAGCACACGGGGTCGGTTGTGCTGATACTATGCTTCTGTACCTTTTTGTGCACAGGTTTGGACCCAGTCTACGGGCCGCTGCTATAGTTCGGAAGTGATCCTTCAGCCCAGAGACTTAGAGGTAGTTCACTGGCGTTCGCGGGCCCCGAGTCTCCTCTATCTATTTATTTCAGTTTATTTAATTGTATCAGACAGACATGCTATGTAATTCTTTCGACTATTATTTTTAGTACTCTTTAGTTGTCCTTGAACAGTGACACCAGATACTGGGTGGAGGCATGTTGTTATTTTTCCACAGCTTGTTTTTTGTATTTGTTATTAAAAGACTTCAGCTTGTTTTAATTAATTATTCTAGTATTTAATTTATTTTAGATTTAAGTTTGTTAAAATTATTATAAAGGTTGGCTTGCCTAACTTCAATTGTAGGCGCTATCACGACTTCCGATAGTGGGTAAATCCGAATCGTGACACTAACCATAAACTAATATAGTAACATTTTTTTGGTAGAAACTCATAAAGTAACATTCTTTTATTAACTGAAAAAGGTTATGTTTAGGACTTATTACTTAATTCAAATAAGAAAAACTTTAATAAGCATATCTTAGCTGATATTAAAGTTCTAAATATTAGGAGCATTAATATAGATTACAATTTATCCGATGTGAAATTTTATTCAAGAAACCCCAATGAACATCTAGAAGCTCTAACTTTAACAGAAGAAAGAATTTAGCCATATATAAAAATTGAAAATAAACTGAGTTTAACAATATATTATGGTAGATAATAAAATAAATTCATGTAAACAAATATTTGTTATGTGAAAGCAAAAAATGCAATAGCTAAAGGTAGATTTTCATTAGCAACTGTTGAAAATTTAGGACTAATAATCCTTGATAATTATGTAATATAAAAAAAGGAGCTTAACTTAGTGACTTCGAAAATTTAATTGAGTAGATAGGATTTTTGCATTATAATTGTTTATGAATATTCAGTTGTTAATTTCAAGTTCTATAAGTTCTTTGTTGAACGTTCTAGGAATTATGTGTGATTTCAAATATGGAAAAAATTATCAAGTAAAATATAGTTGTCTTCAAAGTTTTAAATATTAATAATATTAGGAGTTCCTATAAAATTCAAATAAGGAAAGAAAATTTTAGTTGATTTCAAAGTTCTAAAAATTAGAAAAATTATTTAATTACGATTCGTCCAATATAAAACTTATTTTAAAAGGGTGAAAAAGGCGAATGACATTTCGCTAAGGGCCTTCGTGCTTTATATAGTACTAGAGAAAGTAGGGAGAAAGTTAGAGATATTGTATCGCAGTTACACATTGGAGGAGATAGCTATGTTAAATGGAGAATAGTTTTAGATAGGCTAAATAGATTTCCATATTAGTATGAATGTTAAAGTTTCAGTTGTGGAGCAGAGGGTTATATATAAGTTTTTTCTGTAAGACCTGACTCTGGAGTCCAAAAGAACAGATGGATGTATATAAAAAAAAAAAAGCATTAAAGTAGTTAGCGTAACAATGGTTGCATTTGTATACTTGCTCCAGTGTGTCATACTTTTCTTCTTCTTCTTATTACTAGTCTATGTAAGTAAATTTTATTTGAGTTTAAATTCCTGAATCTTAGGGGTATACATAATTTAAAAAAGAAAGGATTTTGATTAGAAAAATTTTAGCTAACTTCAAAGTCCATAATATTAGGAAAATTACTTAAATTACCTTTTTGTCCTATATGAAATTTAGTGGCGAACGACATTTCGCTAAGGACTTTCGTGCTTTTAATATAATATAGATAGATATGTGTACCAAATTCCCAAAAAATTAATACTTTCTCCCTTTCAATTAATTTCAAGGGGCACATAGTTTAAGAAAGAAATTAATTTTTCAAAATTTATGATTATAAACACATTGTTATAAACTAAAGCAAAAGACAAGAACAATAGAACAAGAACAATAGCAATAGAGAGAAGAGTAGAGAGAGTTCTTCTTATTGAGTTGAGAGGGGTCTCAAGGGATGATTTACAATGGTAGGGGGCACCTCTATTTATAGGGGAGAGGAAGACTTAGCTACCACTAATAGAACTCTAAAATCTCTCTAATTAAATACATTAAAGACATTCACCTTAAATAGAAGTGTAAGAATCTTCTATTTCATAACACTCCCCCTTGAATGTCTATTCAATGATGTGCCTCATAAAACCTTAAAACCAAAACCCAATGGGAAAAATTAAAGGAAGGAAAAAGAGTACACATATTTGAATATGCGCCTATTGGTTGCCTCGTTAAAAACCTTGCAAGGAAAACCCAGTGGGACAAAACCTTGTAAGGGAAAAAGAGTGCAACGCGCATTGACTCCCCCTAATGAGTACATCGATTTATATCCTTGAGCATTTGCATTCCAATCTTGTGCATCATCTTCAGAACGATCTTTGGTAGATATTTGATAAGTAAATCAACCATGTTGACTTGAATAAATATTCCGCACCTTGAAATCATCACTCTTGATAGATATGAACATCTTCATATAATGTCGTGGAATAACTCTTCAATATCTCCATAGATGCATTCTCAATGCCATCATGCTTATAGTTATAGCAAGATACATATGTACACAAATTGTACTTAGGATGTGGTACTTCAGGACCAAGAATTGCATATGCTTCAAGCAACTTAAATCTTTCAAGTTAAGTCATATAAGCCATATAATAAACTTTAGCTGCATATCAAGCTTTCATTAGTGATACTAAACAAATAAGATATCGAAAACTGACTATACATACCTTTGACTTTTATCTTTCAAGCATTTGAACTATAGGTTCAAAACTACATGTCTTTCATATGGAATCAATTCTTCTTGAATTGTATCTCTTCCATTTAGTTACTTTCTTTGAGTCAGCAAATGCGTATAGCATGCTTTGCAATATGTTGCAATTGCATTTCCCTTTTATGAACTACAGGTTCATATCATGATATTCGGGGATATACATATACAAATGAAAATTCATCCCATGTAACACTTTCTCAAATGTTTATCATGTCTCCCCCTCATGTTAGTAAAGCTAACATGTTTCCTCAACTTTGGGAAATCATCTTTGTGCATTATGTCAATATACACAGCACCTTAGTAATAAGATGAAATTATTTGGTTCCTGACCTTGAACCACTTGTGAGGGGAGAATATACTCTCGTATACAACTTATATCAAACTGATATATATATATATAACTTAGTTCTCATAAGAAACAGTTTAGCTATTAAGTGGAAGCACTCAATAATTATCTTGCTAAACCAACTTTAATATAAACCAACTTATCAAGATGAACTGTCTTGAGTAGAGAATCTGGAAACTATGCTCGAAGTTAGATTACTGAGCGATTTACCTCGCAAGCACTGCCAGGCTGCGGGTTAATAACAATGGCGCATGTAACCATATCATAGATGCATCATATGTGGTATACATGGCAGGTGAATGGGCCCATATTCACCTTTGATATTTCCAGAATCAAGGGGCTTCAACCCGAACTCTTTAGTTGGTCAGTTCATTACTGAGAACAAGAACTTCTAGTTCTTTGATATTCACCTATGTGAATTTGCACATCATACTTCAAGTGAGATGGCTAACACGAATGTCAACTGACTAAATTATCAATATTGGTAAACTTCAAATTTACACCATGACATGTGCACTTATCAATAAACTTCGGGTTTATTATGACATGGGTTTTATACCAATAGATATCCACTTTATTGTGGCATTCTTTCGTTTGTGTAGTACAAACTGGAGAACAAAGCGGGTAGCTTTTCATATACAAATTACCCCGCTACAAGTTGTAGTAATAGGAGAATCAAAGCCTTCCTTTATTTATAGTCTCAATATCATCAATCGCCTTCGCGTGTACTTTTGGAAACTGGATAAGTTTCTTTGAGACTTACTACAGCACAATACTCAATTGTGTTTCTCCAACATAGTAATAATTGGCTCTTCGAGAGCTCTCAATTAATTTTGTACTACCACAGACTGAGGTTCGAGATCCTCACATTCTTGCATTCCGTATTTTCAAGAGTCTCAGGCTCAATAGATTCTTCGTGAATCTCGGAATTAATCAAATCATGAGCGTCCTCATGTGATTCTTTCATAGTGTCATTTAGATCGTTCTTTTTCCTCTTTCTAGGATTTCGATCTTTGGAACCTAATGGTCTGCCACGCTTCTGGCGTGCATTTGACTCATTGGATATGACACTAGATATTTGTCCAATAGGGACTTTAATACGGATCGGAACATTTTCCGCGTGAATGTGGGATTTCGTTATCCTCTTCAAGTTCGTAAATGCGTCAGGCATTTGATTTGCTATTCTTTGCAAATGGATAGTCTTTTGTACCTCTTTCTTTCAAATAGAGGTATGTGGATCAAGATGAGATAATGATACATTTTTCCACAAAATTTCCCATTTGGTTTCACCGACTTCTCCCCCTAATTTTGGGAAAAGTGTCTCATCAAATTGACAGTCTGCAAATAGTGCAGTGAACAAATCTCCTGTCAATGTTTCGAGGTAGCGAATAATGGAGGACGATTCATACTCAACATATATTCCTAACCTTCTTTGCAAACCCATTTTGGTGCGGGATGGCGGTGCTACAGGCACCTATACTGCGCATCCAAAGCTTCTTAAATGGGATATATTGGGTTCATGACCCAAAACCAATTGCAATAGGGAATATTTGTGATAATTCGTCAGTCAGAGACGAACTAGCATTGCTGCATGCGAAATGGCGTGACCCTAAGCCGAAGCGGGCAGCCGACAAAGTAGCATTGCTGCATGCAAAATGGCGTGAACCCAAACCGAAATGGGCAGCCTCGTTTTCATGAAGAATTCAAGATTATTCTCATCTATTATCCATTAACTTTGCAAACGCAAGGTTGCGTGATGGCAACAAGCACACATTAGACCATCTACAGGATGCGTCTATCAAGACCATGAAATACCTAAACTACCCACTAGGTGGGTGAATAGGTCCACAAATGTCCCCTTGTATACGTTCCAGAAACTGGGGTGACTCAGTCCCAACCTTTGTTGGGGATGGTCTGATAATCAGCTTGCCTTGATAACACGAAGTGCAAGGATATTCATTACTTGAAAGAATTCTTTAACGGATGCCCATATGAGCTTTCTATAATCCGTCTCATCATGGTTGATCCTGGGTGACCCAGTCGATCATGCCAAAGTACAAATGTATTGGACTCAGTATTCTTTAGATTTACTGTTGAATGTGCCTCAATTGCACTAATTCTTGTCCAATACAGGCCACAAGATAAAGACGGGAATTTCTCAATAACCCTCTTTTGGCCGGAGACATTCTTTAAAGTGAGGACGAGATATTCAAGATTATCTTCATCCATTGTCTCAATATTGTAGCCATTCCGGCGTACATCTTTAAAACTCAACAAGTTTCTTCTTAGACTTGGAGGAGAATATTGCATTCTCTAAGATAAACGTCATGCCTTTGGGCAGAGTTACATTTGCTCTTCCGGAGCCTTTCAATCAATTTACTTCCCATGGTATGACATACAAAAGGAATACATGAACATAAGAATAAACAAGTTCAATTCTTTTGTGTCACATAATATTTTCAAGATCTGCTACTAACAATTGACTAACAAAATCAGATATGTTGTCCATAATCAATTACTTTGCAGTTTGAAAATTTCAGCGTTTTTCATAAGACAATCGATTATTAAACCCACACAATCGATTGTTGGAACATAGACAATCGATTGTTATACATAGACAATCGATTGTGGATGATTTTTGAAAAATTCCAGATTACACTGCCTAACGACAATCGATTGTTAGATATAGACAATCGATTGTGGGTGATTTTTGAAAAATTCCAGACCTCACTGTTTCAAGACAATCGATTGTTAGACAAAGACAATCGATTGTTGGCTATTTTTGAAAATTTCCAGACCTCACTGTTTCAAGACAATCGATTGTTAGTCAACGACAATCGATTGTTGATCAATTGTTTTTCAACTTTAATGCGAAAATAGTTGATAATCGACTAGTTTTTCAGGCTAGTCGATTACCCCCACTGGAAAATAAAAGTTTTATTGATATTTGAGCATATTGAAGATATTCTAAAGAACTACTGCTAACATTGCTTTATGAACTAACTAATACGAGCTAATGCTAATGACTATTAGTTTATTCACTAACTAATACAAATAAGTAGAACAAAATCAAATAACTCCATCTTCTTTCATCACGGATCCATCGCCGATTAGGTGGTCTATTTTTCCATCGGGTTGCTCAAAGAAGTCTGCCACATCCAGGTGGGTGATGTCCTCATTGTCGTCATAGACAAAGTTTGTTTCAGGGCCTTTTCTCTTTCGAGATGCTTGATAAAGGTCAACCAAGTGTCTTGGTATACGGCAAATCTTTGACCAGTGCCCTTTCCCACCGCAACGATAACATATAGTTTCTGAACTATTTGCCTTAGGATCTTCGGGATCCCGTTTCTGCTTTCGGTGGTTATCTCTCTTTGGGGGGTGACGGACTTCTTTGGAATTTCTTCCTTGTCCACGTCCTTGGCTTTGACCCCGTTTATGACCGTGATCATGGTCCCTTTTATGTTTGGCATAATGCGAGTGCACCATATCTGCTTCAGGCAGTGGTGTAGACCCAGTTGGTCTATTTTCGTGATTTCTCATGAGCAGATCATTATTTCGCTCAGCCACTAGTAAGAGAGAAATCAGTTCAGAGTACTTCGTAAAGCCTTTCTCTCGGTACTGTTGTTGCAGTACCATATTGGAGGCATGAAACGTTGTAAACGTTTTCTCAAGCATATCGTAATCGGAGATGTTATCTCCACATAGCTTCAGTTTAGAAGTAATTCTGAACATAGCAGAATTATATTCAGAAACGGACTTAAAGTCCTGTAGCCTCAGATAGGCCCAATCATATCGTGCTTGTGGCAGAGTGACCAACTTCAGGTTGTCATATCTCTCCTTTAAGCTGTTCCACAAAACGAGTGGATCCTTGACGGTGAGATATTCAATCTTCAAACCTTCGTCAAGGTGGTGGCGCAAGAAAATCAAGGCCTTCGCACAATCTTGGGTGGATGCTTTTTCTTTATCTTTGAGGGTGTCTCCGAGACCCATAGCATCTAGGTGGATTTCAGCATCCAACACCCATGTCATATAGTTCTTGCCCGAAATTTCAAGGGCAACGAACTTTCTTTTCATAATGTCAGACATACTCGAAAATTAAATTAGGAAGAGGGAAAATACCTTGGATTTTCGAGAATGATACTTGAGACGGTAGAGTCTCGTGCTGATAACGTGTTATAAACTAAAGCAAAAGACAAGAACAATAGAACAAGAACAATAGCAATAGAGAGAAGAGTAGAGAGAGTTCTTCTTATTGAGTTGAGAGGGGTCTCAAGGGATGATTTACAATGGTAGGGGGCACCTCTATTTATAGGGGAGAGGAAGACTTAGCTACCACTAATAGAACTCTAAAATCTCTCTAATTAAATACATTAAAGACATTCACCTTAAATAGAAGTGTAAGAATCTTCTATTTCATAACACACATAACATTCTTGTGGTTATAAAAGCTTGTCAATAAGGAAAACATAAGTTAACTTGCTTTCAAATATAAAAAACTAATGCACAAAAGAAGGTCTATACAGCAAATTATAAAGCATATAAAAAATGTGTCTTGTATGTATTGCTAAACTTATCCACTTCTTTTTCTTTATTCCAACTCCATTATTTTTGTTTTCTTGACTATGGTGACCCGAGAAGAAATATATTAGAGTGGTCAAAATTCATTTTTTAAAAATAAAAGGCATTGCCGAGGACTTGTATTTGATCAGAATAGGTGGTTACACGAGGAGGACCAAACCTCAACTCCAAAATACAATCTTACATAATCATCCTATCCAGCCTAATCAATGTTAATAAGCTTACACAAAGTTAACCTCGTCGTATTTGGATTTAATCGAATGAAGTTGCCATTTATCCAGCAAAATCAAGCCCTTGGCATCAACAAGTAGATGCCGATAATTCAAGAAGATTGTTTCTGTCCAGTGGAAGATCCCACCTTGGCTAGGAACTCAGCCACTTGGTTGGCTTTCCTATAGCAATGGAGAATGCTGAAAATTGATTGTTTAATTTTAAAAACTATGTCTTCAATGATTCTCTGTAGATTCAGATTATTGGTACTTTGCTTCTTTATCATGTCAACAATTACTCTTTTTTCTCCCAATTTGTGTGACACTTTTCGTACTCTATGAAAGTATTATTATTACTTGCAAAAATGTAGTAGATGTTGTGTCCGGACACATGTACACATAATACCTCATAATCATCAGCCACAAAATTATTGGCAGAATCCTGGGAAATAGGGGTGGTCCAACAATACAACTCTTGAATTAGCAGTAAATAATGCTTACTTTAAGGGGTTTATATGAAGGAAAATTAAAAAATAAGTTGTATTATATGTAAATTCCTCTTATATGAATGCCTCAAGCCGACTGCCTATATTTTTCTATATTTTTTTGTAAAAATATTTCGTTAGTCAATAAACATAAAAAGGACCTTTACAAGCTATAATATTCGTTATATGAATTATGCAATTGAAACTTACGCCAACTTACAAGCGAAATATGTTGCAACGAGCAAATAATCAAAGAAGAATAAAGAAAAAGCTACGACTATAAGATAGAAAAGCTAGGGTAAAAATTGAAATTGGGGTTTGATTGGTACCCATTCAGCTGCATACAAGACTATATAAGCCTCCACTTCTCACCACAAGACAAGGATATTAACTAATTCTGATAGGACCTAAAGTGCCACAACAGCGACAACTTACGAGAAAATATGTAAATACAAAAACCTATAATATAAATTAACGAGGGACGCAACTGTACAACTTTAAAACTTAACTCTCAACCTAACTTAACCACCTATAACTTCTACAAACAACCTCGCTAGCCTCCAGTACCGTCGACACATGCTTTCTTCATTTCATCTCGCAGTAGTTCCCCCTCGTTAAGTACTTCCCTGTCCTCGAGAAAGGAACTTTGGAAAGCAAGTCTTTAAGGCTTGGTAGTCTTCCCAAGTTGCAAGATCAGATGGCAACTTTTCCCATTGGATGAGAGCTTGGGCGACTGCTTTGTTTCCGTTTTGAATCATGTGCCTTACTAAAATTTTGTGGCGCTGAGGGCAGTAGGGACTTGCTAGCTCTAGGATTGGTGGATGAGATATGGCCTTTGGCAGCTCATAGCATCGCTACGATTGAGACACGTGGAAGGTAGGGTGTAACAATAGTTGAGGAGGAAGTGAAAGTTTGTAGGCTACCTGCCCCACTTCCTGCAACACTTGGCAAGGCCCATAATATTTGGCTGATAGCTTGGTAAAATGTGACCCAGTCATTGTAATTTGCCTATAAGATTGAATTTTCACATATACCCAATCTCCTTCTTGAGACTGTCTATCTGATTTGTGTTTGTTAGCTTGCCCCACGATAACTCAATTTGTCCGGTAAACTACTAGGGGCTCCCCATGATTTAAAAGAAAGGGGAATTTTTTTTTTATCCGGGGTTGCTGAGCCGTTTGCAAATAGTACTTCAACAATTGCAACTTGAATTCCCTTGCGAGTAGGCTTCTTTCAACCTCCATGGATTCTGAATCACTATCCACGTAAGGGAGGTGTAAGGGTGGTGGTTTTCCATAGAGTTCTACATAGGGAATGCACTGTATTGATGAGTGGAAAGTGGTATTATACCACCATTTTGCTGCAGCCAGATATTGGTACGAGTAAGTTTGAGAATCAGAACAAAACGCCTCAAGTAGATTTCTAGGCATTTGTTCATTGCTTCTATTTGCCTATCTGACTGTTTAACAACCTGCCCACCCTGGAAACGACTTAGTCGGAGATAGGGCCCAGCAATTGGAAGAGCACCGCACGTCACGTGGTGTTTAGTGTGCCCCCGCCCCTGAGAATCTGAAGGACCGAGTTCCATCCATGCCCGATCGTACTCATAAGCGCATCAGGTCTCCAAGTTGAACAGACGCTGGTCCATGGAAGAATGTAGGCAAAGGAAGTCAGCAAAATGGATTCGTAACTTCGGGAAAAGGATTGGCTCTGAGGGCTGGGCATTGAGCCCCAGTCTCGAACTTATCGACTTACGGTGGACTGCTCGAGCTGCTCTCATACCAAAAGCGAGTCACCGTGTGCCGGCCGAGGAACGAACTGGGAATGGTTACTTGGCGTCGAACAACCAACTCTGAACTGGACGGACAAAGGGAATCCGACTGTTTAATTAAAACAAAGCATCGCGATGGTGCCTGCGGATGTTTATGGAATGTGATTTCTACCCAGTGCTCTAAATGTCAACGTGAAGAAATTCAACCAAGCGCGGGTAAACGACATGAGTATAGTGGTTTATATTACTGAAATTCAAATCTGATTTTATAATTGATTTACTTCTCTTGTTAGATTTGCTCTTTTCTGTTTAATTCTAAGCTAAGTTTATAATTTTGGATGAGCTATGGGTTTTAGCCCTTTCATCTGAGTAATTGTGAGATAGATGGTGTGAATGGACTGTTATAGATAAGACAAGGACAGATTCAGTTTACTGGCTTTGGCTTTGTTAAATTTCATTTGATTTCTGTCGATGATTGGTTTACTTTAGTGTCGATTTCCAATTAAGTTTGTTAAGGTGCTGAATAATGATTTGTAAAGTCTTCATACTGATTCACTTGTGTGATGCTTGATAAGTATACTTTGTTTGAGGATAAGGTTAAGATTTTTAGTGTTTATTGGGTTAGCCTGCTGGATTTTCATTTGTCAGTCACACGTCTTGAGCAAAGTTTGAAATAGCTGGGAAATGTCTTTTAAAAACTAGTTCTATAACCAAGTCAAGGATGATTACCTAATGATTACTTAATTTTGAGTTTTCAAAAGTGTTTATTTGTTCGTTCCTTGCTGAAACAATTTAATTTGGAAGCTAAATAGTAGTTTATGTGTATGTTTCATGGGTTCTAGTTGATTGGCGTATGGTCGACTTTCGGGTATTTGTTATGCATTCTGTGTGCTTACGACCGATACTCGGTATTTGTTATAATGAGCAAATTCAGCTCGATGTTCATTTCCCTATGTGAGATATTCGTGTGGATCGGGTGGCACGCCGCCATAGGGTATGTTATCTGGATCGAGTTACGCGCCACAACAGTGTGATGTTGAGGGTAGTTTCCCTATGTTACTTTGTGTGCCCAGCTTCCCCGTTTCTGAGGAAAGTCCGTATTGGGAGTTGCTCGGCGAATAGCGCATCAGTTGTTTCTTTTCAGAATTGAATGGTGTATATAACTTGCTTCACCATGGGTGTGATGGATTTCTTGGTTTCAGACATCAATTTGTGCGTGCCTGTCTATTTCGAGCATGGTGACTCGAGGTACGTCATGTGTAATAGTGTTTGGACAGGATCGGGCGTTGTGGCGAGGCCACATAAAGTCATGGCCTTTCAAGGAGGATTCAAGTATCTATTTCCTATGATGCGAGGCAGGGCCTCCTCCTTGTGTTGTGATGGTACTGATGAGCTTTAGATACAGGTCTTTCGTTGAGGCAATCTCAAGATTTGAGTATATTCAAGTCGTTCCTTATTGGTGCTCGTGTTATGCAAGCGTGGCTTAGGCCGGTGAAAAGGTGCCATATCACCAGAATGGTATGTAGGATTCGAGGTGATAGTTGGAGTCATTAATTAATACGAACGTATTTGGCTACAGCTTGTTGGAAGGTTAATATCGAGGTTCGACTCGAAAATCTATTGTGATTGTAGTCTAAAGGGAAGTGACTTCATGAATGGTTGATCTGAGAGATTGTTACAGTATTGCGTGTTTCATTTATTGTTGGCAGTGTATGAAAGTGTTGGAATAAGACCTTGGTTAATAAGAGGTTTTTCCACCGGTATTTGGGTGTTGTGGGCAAATGCTGTGAATAGTAGCTATCATTTCGAGTGTTGGATTGTGCGGTTTGTTGCATGGGTTCACCTAGGGTTGCAGGTATGGGTTATTACAGCTGGTTCGGGCTTATTCTGAGTATAAATGTGATGTTTTGATCTTGTGTATGGTTTCAGAAGTGCAATGTGGTTCTACGGTTATGGTCTGGATGGACTGTGAACTTTTAGCTGTGTCGTATTATTGTTCCTATGTGAGTTAGGGTGACGTGGGATCACCCCGGGTATATGGTTGGTGAGGTCATTCAGGTATTAGTTGGCTCCTAGTACAACTCTAAGCATGCTCCAGGATGAGCATTTCTTTAAGTTGGGGAGGATGTAACGACCTGACCCGTCGTCTCATGTATCTCTATCCCGTTTTTCCCATTTTATGCTTCTATATGTTTCATTATATGTGTTTGGTGAATTGAGGTAATTCGGATAGAGTTCGGCTAGATATGAGACAAATAGTCTCTTTAAGGAAGGGTAGTTTGGAAAAGTCAATCGGATATTGACCTGTGATTTAGAGGGATCGAAATGGATTTCCACTGGTTCGACTAGTTTCGAGGGATGATTTAAGGCTTAGGTTATCAATCGAAGGTGAATTTGAGGCTCGGTGTGGAAATTAGCCTATTTTGGCGAAGTTAGAAATTTGGTGAATTCCGGTTGATAGGTGAGATTTTGATCCGAGGCTCGGAATGGAATTCCGAGAATTTCTTTAGCTTCATCATATAATTTTGGACTTGTGTGCAAAATTTGAAGTCAATCGGACGTGATTTGATAGGTTTCGGCATCGGAAATAGAAGTTGGAGACTTCAATGTTCATCAAACTTGGATTGGAGGTTGATTAATGATTTTAGCATTGTTTGATGTGATTTGAAGCCTCGAGCATGTCCGTAATGTATTTTTTTTACTTTGTTGGGATGCCATGAGACTCGGATAAATTTTGGAAGAGTTTTTGGAAGATTTTTGCCGTTTTGAGCATAAACCTAATGATCTAAAGGTTTATTTTTAGTTCTAGAGATCCAAATTTGATTTCGAGAATTTCGGAATTTGGATAATGAATCGTAGGACTGATCTGGAAATTTTGGTCTAATTTCATTAAGCCGCGATTGGATTTTTTACACGAAGCATGAGTAATTATTTAACGAGCGAAATGGATATCGCACTGAGCAAATGAGCTCTGGATTTAGTTTCGATTGAAGGGTTGTGTTCGTATTATTATTTGTGACTCATTGGAACAAGAATCGTCTAATTTCTAGTTCGTATGAAGGTGTTAGAGCCTTTAGTGAAATTAAAGAGTGCTGGTGCATCAGGTATGGTGTGGCACTATTAGTGACCAAATCTGGCACTTTTAGTGACTAGATTTATGTTTTAGCGACTGGATTAGCATAATAAAGCTGCTACATTTTTCTGCTCATTTTTGACCATTTTTTTTTGCGAAAAACCATGGCTTAGGGTGATTTTTGAGCAAGAAATAGTGGTTTGACGTAAGTCACTTGTGATTATTTCTACTCCATAATATTGAATTATCATCGAATAATCCGACTAGATTACATGTTTTGAGGTGTAAATTGGGGATTCTGGACCTAGGGATTTGAAAATAAAATTTGAAGATTTGAGGGGTCATTTGAACTACGATTTTGGTAAATTTTATATGTACAGACCCGTGGCGAGATGAGGAATCCGGTGATGTGACTTTTGTAATTTTTTGAGAAGTGGGGCCAGGGCTCTAGTTTTGCTAACTTAGTGATTTTTAGCATTTTTCGAGTAATTTTGATTAGGTTATGTTTCTTTTGAATAATGTAACATATTCGTTGTAGCTTTGACTAGATTCGACGCATGAAGAGGCCGATTCAAGAGGAAAAGGGCATTGCGGACTAGCCTATGGCTGGTTAAAGGTGAGTAGTCTGTATAGATGATGGCCTGAGGGTTGAAACCCTGGTTTATCACACTGTGATGCTATATTAGGGCGTGACTCGCATCCCATGACAGGTGCGGGGTTGTTTATGGCTGGGGATTGTGACTTGGTCCATCCCGAACAAGAATTTTACTATATTGGCGACTGATACACACCATGTATTGAATATATCTGGGCTTATTGCCATGTTTGGGGCCGTGTGCCGATCTTAGCATCCTCAGAGGATGAATATCATTGTGATAGCATGATTTGTATAATCATTGATCTCAGTCCTATCTTTAATCACTGTTATGAAATGCTAAGTCACTTTTCCTGAAGCTAAATAACTAAATTATATTCTTCTTAATAATTGGAAACTGAAAAATTAACTGAATCTATTTTGTAACTCATATGCATACTTTGGACCGAGTATGGATCGGGTTGCACGCCACAGTAATGATATGATGATATTGCGCTTGGGCTGTAAGAGCCCTTTCGAAGTCTGTACACACCCCCAGTGAGCGCGCGTACCCAATGGATCGAGCTGTACGCTGCAACGGGTCATATGTATTGCATTGCATTCTTGCATTATACTTGACTGATATACTTGATATTGTTTTGTTGTTGGTTCATAGTTCATGTGTCACTCTGTTAGTTTTAGCTTTACTTTGTGACATTTCGTGGATTCTTATCTTCATACATTTTATATACTTATTACTCACTGAGTTGGTAATACTCACCCCTACTCTCTGCACCTTGTGTGCAGATTCAGGTGCACCGGAGGCTTAGCTGAGTAGTCGCTTTCTCCAGAGCTTATCAGAGTTATTGAGGTAGCTGCTTGACGTTCGCAGAACCTGACTACTCCTCCTATTTCAGTTATATATATATATATATATATATATATATATATATATACACACACACACACACACACACACACACATTTCCATACTTGTGTATTTTTTGTTCAGATAATTGTTATCCAGTTTGTTTTAGAGGCTCTAGACTCGTGACCCCAGATCTTATGGGAGTGTTAATCGAATTTCGTATCTCTCCCTATTATTTTACTATAAATATTGGATTATTATTCTAAAACTATTACATTTTCCTTAAATTTTTGATTTTGAGATTTATTGTTGAATTGAGAGCGATCGTTGGTCAGGCTTGCCTAGCGTTATTGTTGGGCGCCATCAAGGCCGGGTTTGGATCGTGACATTTTTCTCTTCAAATCTGAATGTCATTCTGTGTTTTATTTTGATTTACATGGCTTTGTGTTTAAATAATAGGAATAGCTGTTTAGTTACTTTCTTCCATAGTTTATAAAAAGAGAGAAAATTCTAAGTGTGGAGTCAACTCTTCAATGATCCACTGAGTTTGTAAGTTGAGTTCATAGTTTTTCTGTTTCACATGAATGTTTGTTTTCTTGCTATATGTGATCCCTCATCATTTAGTACCACTGGGAAATGACCTTTGAATTCGAAGAATCATTTAGGTTCTAATGTTTTTTTTTTCACGAACTAAGCTGCCATTCCTGTTTGCTTTTGGAGCATATTCTACTTGTTTGCAGATTCCAATCTTGACTAACTTGTGTTGATTATAATTTCAAACGTTCGAGTGTAGGGCTAGGTATTTTACTCTAAGTTCTACAGGTTATTATTTCTTGAAAAAAAGAAAGTTAAAATATTCAGTAACTGCACAGAAGATTCTAATGCACGATAAAGTATATGTAGCACATAATTAGTAGCAGCGCTTTGGTGAATCCAATTAAAAAAATAGAATTTTGAGTGGAGTTTTATATTGATGAGCTATTAGTGTATGTGCAAGAAAGAAGGGAAGGACACTGAACATTTGCTCCTCATTTTTTGTCATGTTGTGGTCCTTTTGGAGCTATATGTTGTGGTGTATTCCATGTTTAATATATCACAGTTACTCGGTACTGCCTTACAAGTAAATGCATATTCCTGAATTTATCTATATTTAAACTCTAAAGTCATATAAACTACATCATCTAGCTTTTAATCACCGACATGTTGGCATAGCTCATCTAAAACCTAATCCATATCATTTAGGTACCTATCCCTTCGTCATGTCAATGAATCGGCACATGGACCATCTTTTTATGTCTTTACACTACATTTCAAATTTATTTTTGGGTATCAGTCTTCTTATTTTATGGTTTGAAAGAGTTTTTCCTCATTTCGAAGTTGATAAATGCTTCAATTGTATTAATGTTATTCGTTTAATATTCTTGTACACAATAATCTCTATGTCTTTTCATTATATTTGTCTTATCAATTTATTCAACAGTTGTTTAATCAATTTATTCAACAGGAAGGTCCGTGTTGGATTGTCATGACCTAAATCCGGTCGTGATGGCGCCCAACCCTAAAGCTAGGCAAGCCTGACCAACAGTCTCTCTCAATTTAACAATAAGTCGCAAAACCGACAATATAAGGAGAAATGTAATAATTTTAGAATAATAATAATATTAGTAAAATAATATGGAAAGATACGAATACCGATACACTCCCATAAAATATGGGGTCACGAGTCTAGAGTCTCTTAAATAACTGAATAACAATATCTGAACAAAATACCCAAGTTTAGAAATGTATACAATAATAAAAAAAACATAAATAGGAAGAGTAACCAAGTCTTGCGAACGTCAAGAAACTATCTCAGCAACTCTGGAAAAAAAATATCTGGAGACTACGATTGCTAAGCTAAGCCTCCGGTACACCTGAATCTGCACACACGGTGCAGGGAGTAGGTGTGAGTACTACCGACTCAGTTAAATAATAAGAATATAAAATGTCTAAAGATAAGAAATCCACGAAGTGCCACAAAGCAAAGATAAAACTAACAGTCCGACACCTTAAGTACAAACTAACGGCAAGCAATATCAAGTATATCAGTCAAGTATCACGCAAAGATTGTCACGACCCAAATCCCAAACCCGATCGTGATGGCGCCTCTCGTGAAGTCAAGGCCAGCCAACAAAATAGATGCTTTCTTTTAACAGTTATTTAACATTTTATAAAGCTAAAATATGATTAGCATAACCAAAAGTGCGGAAAACAATAATACCAACTGGGAATCATCCCGTCGCAGCTACATCGGGGTGTCACTAGTCATGGGTTACTACAGAATTCTTTAAAGAACTACAAGCCTGAAATTAATATGAACAAAATAAAATAAGGGAGAAGATTCGGTGCCGCGGGTGCTAGCGGTCACCTGGCTCAGCTACGATAACAATTCTTCAATCCGCTAATAACCCGCTGTAAGGCGAACAATACCTGCAACTGCACACGAGGTGCAGGGAGTAAAGCGAGTACGTCCAACTCAACGGTAGTAAGTGTAAATAATAACTGAAGGCAAGAAATCACGTAAGAACACTTCATCATGCTATATAAGACAGACAACCTTTTTAGAAAATAGTAATTCCATAAAAAATCCTTTATAAATATCTAGCTCAGTTTTTAAACCTCTCTTGAAAATAACTTTTTAACAGTTGCAAAATAATTCCAGCCATCAGTGTCCCTATGCACAGAAACTGGCCCCTACGGCAATATCTTCGTTCCTCGTCAGCCACTCAGGCCCTAACACTCAAGGATCAGATAGCACTGGCAAAAAGCAGATAATATCTCCAGATATATCATAAACAACAATTAATGAACAAATGCATTAATGCAATGCAATGCATATGATGGTACATTTCAGTACCCACTGCAGCGTGCAGCCCGAGCCATCCATACTTATTTATCATCGACGATGCTCACTGGGGGTGTCTACAGACTCCAGAGGGGCTCCTACAGTCCAAGAGCAATATACTGGTCAGTCAATGTTACCTGACCGTTTAGCCAATTTTACCTGACCAATTTATATCACACAGTGCCATTGCTACCACTGTTTCAAGTATAACATACAGTGCCATTGTTACCGTTGTTTCAAGTATAACATACAGTGTCATTGTTACCACTGTTTCAAGTCACTTTATTATCAGTCCAAAAAATAATATAGTAAGTCCTTTGGACATTTAGAAAATCGAAGTTTCCAGCCCGAAATGCATTTAAAATGTCATTTAAGTTTTCAAAACTTAGAAATACGGCTGGGTTTGCAAAAAAACATTTAAAACCTTGGACTGAAGTTAGATGATATGCAAATCATGCTAAGCAGTAATATCAATCCTCGAAGGATCTTACAAGTCAGCACAAAGCCCTAAACATGGCAATCAATCCAAATTAGGATGATAACAGTAATTTCAGTCAAATATGCAGTATAACCAACAACCGGGATGGACCAAGTCACAATCCCCAATGGTGCTCTACCCAACGCTCGTATCCGGCATGCAAGTCACCTCAATACAGCACTATGATGTGCAAATATGGGGTTTCAAACCCTGAGGATATCATTTACAAGTATTACTCACCTCGAATCGGTGAAATATCTAGCCGGCGACGCCTTTGCCCCTCAAATCGGCCTCCACGTGCGTCGAATCTAGCCAAAACCACAACGAATACATCACAATAGGCTAAGGGAATATAACCCAATCGAAAAGACTCGAAAAATATCAAAATTCACGAAATTCGCAAAACCCGAGCCCGGGGCCCACTTCTTGAAAAATTACAAAAGCTACATCACCGGATTTCTCGTCAGAGTTCATTTGACCCGTCAAATCATCATTTCTATCCAAGAGGGTTTTCTATCCTTTTCAACCAAAATTCTCAAGCTAAACACCAAAACTTGCAATAGATTCGAGTTATACAACCAAAATTGAGTCAAGAACACTTACCCCATTTCATATCGTGAAAATCGCTTCAATCCAAGCTTTTAAACTCAAAATATACCCAAAATACTCAATCTCTCGGATTAAAAATACTGCCTAGATTTTCGGGTTAGTGTTCAATGTTCACCCGCACGGTTACTGTTCACGTGCGGATACTGTTCACTGTTCATAAAATGCAGCAGCTTTTTAAAGAAAATTGCAGCACAACCATTTTTCACTAAAATGGCTCTAACTCCATCATACAAACTCGGAATCCGACGATTGTTTTTTGTATTGCTCCGTAATTTCGATGGATCTAGTGGTTTAAACAAAACTGAATTTGGATCTTATTTGCTCAGTGCAATATCAATTTCGCTTGTTAAACAATTACCCGTTGGGCATCCGAAACACACCCAAGGCCCCCGGGACCCCGACCAATAACACCAACCAGTCCCAAAACACATTATGGACTTGCTCGAGGCCTCAAATCACATCAAACAACGCAAAAATATGAATTAACCTCCAATCCAAGCTTGATGAACTTTGAAGTTTCCAACTTCTATTTCCGATGCCGAAACCTATCAAATCAAGTCCGATTGACTTCAAATTTTGTACACAAGTCCAAAATGACATAAGGAAGCTACATCAATTTTCGGAATTCCATTCCGACCAACGGATCAAAATTTCACCTATCAAACGGAATTCGCCAAAATACTAACTTTGCCAATTCAAGCTTAATTCTACACCGTTCATCACATAAATATTCTGAACGCACTCCTAAGTGCCAAATCACCTAACGAAGCTATCTGAACCATAAAATTCACATTTCGAGCCCGATATCAAATTTCCACTTTTGGTAAAATTTTCTCAAAACCTTCAGTTTTCTATCTTTAGCCAAACGGCTCCATAAAGACCTATGGACCACCAAATTCACTTCCGATCACTCTCCCAAATCCAGAATCACCATACGGAGCTACTCCCAGTCTCGGAATCCCAAACGTACATCACTAACACTGAAATGCATTTTAAGCCAAACTGATGCAATTTCTTCTAAAATGCTATCTTTCATAATAGGCGCCAAAATGCTTCCCGGTTATCCAAAACTTGATCAGGGCATACTCTCAAGTCCGAAATCATCATACGAACCTGCTGGAGCCTTAAGATCCCAATTTCAAGGTTGTTTACTCAAAATTCCAAACTTAGTTCATTTCTTCAATTTTAAGCTTCTGAAATGTGAATTTTCATTTAAATTTGACTCCAAACTTCCTGAATTTTAATTCTGACCATACACACAAGTCAATATATCTGAGATGAAGCTGCTCATGGCCTCAAACTACTCAATAACGCGCTCGGTTCGTTACAATCTCCCCCACTTAAACATACATTCGTGCTCGAACGTGCTGAGAACTACACTGAAGTAGTCTGAAATCACTTGTTTAACACCTCATGCACCTTCTCGTGCAACCACTACTCAGTTGAGCACATTATCTCGATAATTCTGTAGATATACTTCATTATTCAAGAAAATAAGCCATTAGGCCCAATTCCAACATCCAAAATTTCCTGCCAAGCATTGTTCCATCATATGACCACCATATCAATCTCCACATGCTGTACCCAAACGTGACTGCATAACTTTGTTGAATTCACACTTCGCATCACTTTACTCAGAGGACCACAATAACATTCATTAAACATAATAGTCAAAATTCTGATGCTCCCATTGCATCTCATGACCTACACAGGTCTTGCTCTAGCTTTTACAAAACCTACACGACGAAAGAAATGTGTAGAAATTCAAAACAAGCTGCCGAGTCAACACACATTCAGTCTATACTTTGACAAGAACCATTACCTTATTCTGAACCAAAGAATGATCTTTGCTCTTTAATATACTTCATATAATCAGATTGTACTGATTTTAAATCCAATAATTTCATTTCACCCAGTACGAACTGCTCAGGCAATAAGCCACCTCTGACATAATCAAAAGTCCAATATAATGCCACAATGCGCAAATAGGCTACCACTCGGATTGCGATACACAAAGGAAGCCTAACTTTGAAAATGAGATCTAATTACCCCGCTCGTGAATTATACATGTGACGCGGGTTCAAAGGTAGAACTAGAATTTTGGGAAAAATAAGAGACAAATTGGATAAAAGCAAATATGGGGGACTGTACTGAACATCGTACTGTTGCGGTGCGAAACCCGCTCCAAACAACTTACCCATGGTGGCGTGCCACCCGATCCACATATAGAACTCACATAAGGAGATATACGTCGAGCTAAAAATCTCATCACATCAAAACATCAGATACCGGTCATAAACACACCAAGGTGCATAATACCATTCCCAAGGAAACATATAGCTCTATAGGCTACAAACTCAAGCACAACTGAGGTGCGATACATGATCTAAGTCTCAAAAGCCATCATGCTCATATAATATCACCATTGAATGGAACCTCAACACATAAGGAATTTATCAAGCCGTCTCACAACTCATATGATGCAATATATCCTTACGTGAATTAGATGACCATGAATTAAGACCGTGACTATCCTTTCATAAAGAGCGTATTGCTGAAATAAACCCAACTGACCTGACGTAAGGCTCAGTTCCACATTTAAATCTACCCACTGACCTCAAATCGATCCTAATCATGCCAAGCTTGGCCAATAATATTTCACATGTCCATAACCCAATAAGCAGAGTGCCCTCCAGTCATAATTCTCAAATGGATGATATTACCAAAATCCTCATACTTGGTTTAGATTTCTAATTAATCAAGTGACTATATGCCACACTTATACAATCTTCCTATGGGAAAAACAACTCTCACCCTCTTCCGAAATAATAAACTGGTTCGCACATTCAACCTACCGACTGCACCTCATGAACCGATATACGATAGACGCAATTTCCATCATATCTCTGGAACCGCCGATAGACTAATACTTTGTAATATAAAACGTTTCATTTGAACTCACTTCAGCAGAACTATAGCAACATATATGCGAATTCTCATAGCCATCGAATATGAAAATTTCTAAATTAGTGGTCTAAGCCACCATAATACTTTCTGGGATCCGCCTACTCATAATAGGACCTAACAAAAGAATGATTCAGAATAACATCAATCAGTGCGACCGACAAGCCTCACATGCACCGTCACAATCACATGCATAACTCTATCACGCTGAACGAATCGATCACTGACACCAGTATACCAATTCAACTATGGCTAATCAATCTACTTCCTTCCAATTTATTCTTGGTTGCCTTAGAAATAATAATATCTCCCTTTAATACCTAACTTATTTCAACCGCACTCCCCCCGAGTGACTTTAAATCATGAGACCATGCTGTCTCAAAAATATGACCATTTCATGTCTCTCAAATGGTACACCGCAAGGCAAATCATCATAGAATATTCTGTTTCTTTCTTCATAAGTTGCTTCAAAAGCTTGACTCTTAATTGTACTTATAGACTCAGCAACACACTTTACCTCTTGAATTCAATAGTATCGCTACTGAGAGCCACCCGACTTTGGCTTGGCTCCGAATGCAACAACCTCTACTGTATTTTATGACATATGATTACCCTCTCGATAAAGCACCCAGAGGGATCACTTCCCTCGAAGCCTACACCTATACGAGGCATAAATCATGAATCTTCCATCAAGTCTGAACATGAGCCAATAAGGCTAACCATAGCATGCATTCAACAATTTATTCACTCAAATTACCACTCATGGTCCTTTTCCGTAGCTGCAATAACCCATCAGTACGCTAATAACAAGAATTCACGCATGTAATTAACCATGCAACCCAATCGTAAGCGGTGGGAGTCTCCCACTTAGCTCAAAGCCAATATTCACGACTCTCGAACACATTAGAACCATTCTCTCAAGTCATTTACTCTTATTCAAACCACAATTCACCTGATCCAAGGAACATAGCCACTCGTGCCTCATTAGCACTCTGACACCCCAGGGTATGACCTCATTCCAATACAACCAATTATCTTCCCGCTCTATGCACCGAGCATTCTTTACCAATGACAACTTACGACATACTGTGATTTTCACACATCTATGAAGCACCATGTAGCCTTTGTCAAAGTTCTCCCTCACCCGTGCCATCTTCAGACCAATTTCCGCAACCAGAGACGATTCGCTAGCATGCCTCGAACCGAAACTAACATAGCACATGACCGTACAATTATCTAATCAATAGCAAACTCCTTAACTTGGCTCGAAGACATAGCTCACAACACATATACTCTATCGATGCCGTAATACCATGGTGAAATTAAACTCACTCCTTCACAAGCTTGTAGAAACACGAATCTTCAAAAATTTTAACTCTTCTGCATTTTTTTTTCATTCACTCACCCCACAGTTAAAACCACTCTTTAGGCGACAAAATTTTAACCAAGTCCCAAATTTTTCAAAAATTTCGGAAGAGTTTCCTTAGTAATTGGTCATATCCACCTGCTAGAGAATCACCAAAACTATCCTAACAACACATCCATAACTTGACAAAGCATCACAATGTATATCAACGATATAAATCTAATTGATATATGGACATGCGTTGCACTTATTTGAATCATAACACATAGAAAATACCCTTCAACCCTCCATTATTGAGCTACTCAACCAAGTAGGAACATATTATTTATTTAATATTTTCGACCTTCAAGGTGGTCTCCTTGACTCAACAATTTCGTCATAATACATTTACGGAAGCGATCTCAGTTCCCAAACTTATCTAACTAGGAGACATGAAAAATATTCTTCATGTGCCCATAACTCGGGCTACTCAACATATCACAATAAGAAACGAATCACTTAACAGTTCATCTACTATCAAGTAGGCTTCTTCGCTACAACAAAGTCGTAAAAATACACGTCGCAACGCTAACATACTCATCACGTGGATATCCAACCGCCATTCCTGCTAACAAGGACAATAATGAACATATGAGTTCAATACACTTGCTCACAAAATCAGCACCTCGGTGCTCAAGCCATAGGCAAAGATCCGGCCCCAAGTCCTCTAGACTGGCTTAATATCAAAATCACAAAGATTACACCTTGCCCCTCGATCGAGTAATTACAAGACATTAAGGTACATCTAATATTGAGCATTTGTTCGTGCATACGAATATGTGAAAGGAACTGTAAAAGTTACTTTTTCAAGCTGAATCAAGGATGCACGATAAGATTTCAAGAATGTGAAGTTTTCCTAAAGTCTGCAGCCTCTGGAGGATAAATACAAATGCCTCCGTACCGATCGACAAAACTCTACTAAACCCGCTTAGGACTCGTGAGACCTAGTAACCTAGGCTCTAATACCAACTTGTCACGACCCAAATCCCAAATCCGGTCGTGATGGCGCCTCTCGTGAAGAAAAGGTCAGCTAACAAAACAGATGCTTTAACATTTATTTAATATTTATAAAGCTAAAACATGATTAGCATAACCAAAAGTGCGAAAAACAATAATACTAACTGGGAACCATCCCGTCACAGCCCTATGTCGGGATGTCACTAGTCGTGATCTACTACAGAATTTGCTAAAGAACTACAAGTATGAAATTAATATGAACAAAATAAAATAAGGGAGAAGATTCGGTGCCGGGGATGCTAGCGGTCACCTGGCTCAGCTACGATAAGAATTCTTCAATCCGCTAATAACCCGCTACTGGGCGAACAATACCTGCAACTGCACAAGATGTGCAGGGAGTAAAGTGAGTACTTACAACTCAGCGGTAATAAGAATAGATAATACTTGAAGGCAAGAAATCACGTAAGAACACTTCATCATGCTACATAAGACGGTACAACCCTTTTAGAAAACAGTAATTCCATAAAAATCCTTTCCAAATATCTGGCTCAGTTTTAAACCTCTTTTGAAAATAATCTTTTTAACAGTTGCAAAATAATTCCAGCCATCAATGTCACTATGCACAGAAATCGGCCCCTCAGGCAATATCTTCGTTCTTGGTCAGCCACTCGGGCTCTAACACTCTAGGATCAGATAGCACCAGCAAAAAGCAGATAATATCTCCAGAAATATCTTAAACAACAATTAATGAACAAATGCATGAATGCAATGAAATGCTTATGATGGTACATTCCAGTACCCACTGAGACGTGCAGTCCGAGCCATCTATATTTATTTATCGTCGACAGCGCTCACTGGGGGTGTGTACAGACTCCGGAGGGGCTCCTCCAGCCCAAGCGCAATATATTGGTCAGTCAACGTTACTTGACCAATTTATATCATTCAGTGCAATTGTTACCACTGTTCAAGTATATATTACAGTATCATTATTACCACTGTTTCAAGTCACTTTATTATCAATTCAGAAAATAATATAGTAAGCCCCATGGGCATTTACAACATCGAAGTTTCCATCCCAAAATGCAATTAACATGTCATATATGTTTTCAAAACTTAGAAATACAACTGGGTTTGCAAAACAACATTTAAAACCTTGGACTGAAGTTAGATTATATGCAAATCATGCTAGGCATTAAAAAAATCCTCGAAGGATTTTACAAGTAGGCACAAAGCCCTAAACATGGAAATCAGACCACATTATGATGATAACAAGTAAGTTCAGTCAAATACGCAGTAAAATCAACAACAGGGATGGACCAAGTCACAATCCCCAAAAGTGCTCTACCCCACGCTCGTATCCGGCATGCAAGTTACCTCAATACAGCACTATGATGTGCAAATCCGGGTTTCAAACCCTCAGGATATCATTTACAAGTATTACTCACCTCGAATCGGTGAAATATCTAGCCCGCGACGCCTTTTCCCCTCAAATCGGCCTCCACGCCCATCGAATCTGGCCAAAACCATAATGAATACATCACAATAGGCTAAGGGAATATAACCCAATCGAAAAGACTCAAAAATATCAAAATTCACGAAATTCACGAAACCCGAGACCTGAGCCCACTTCTAGAAAAATTACGTAAGCTACATCACCGGATTCCTCGTCTCGCCACGAGTCCGTACTTATAAAATTTATCAAAATTGGAGTTCATTTGACCCCTCAAATCATCATTTCTAACCAAGAGGATTTTCTACCCTTTTCAACCAAAATTCTCAAACTAAACATCAAAACTTGCAATAGATTCGAGTTATACAACCAAAATTGAGTCAAGAACACTAACCCTATTTCATATAGTGAAAATCGCTTCAATCCGAGCTGTAGAACTCAAAATTTGCCCAAAATACTCAATCTCAAGGATTAAAAACACTCCCCAGATTTTCGGTACTGTTCACGCGCGGCCACTGTTCATGCGTGTGGGTTACTGTGCACTTTTCACCAACACGGTTACTGTACACACGCGAGTACTGTTCACTGTTCATAAAATGTAGTAGCTTTTTAAAGAAAATTGCAGCACAACCACTCTTCACTAAAATGGCTCAAACTCCATCATACGAACTTGGAATTTGACGATTCTTTTTCCTATGGCTCCGTAATTTTGATACGGATCTAGTGGTTCAAACAAAACCGAATTTGGATCTTATTTGCTCAGTGAAATATCAATTTCATTCGTTAAACAATTAACTCACAATTCGCATCAAAAACCCTATCACGTCTTGATGAAATTAAACAAAAATTTCCAGATCCATCCTATTATTCATGATTTAAATTATGAAAGTCTCGAAATCAAATTTGGATCCATAGAACTAAAAATAGACCTTTAGATCATTTCATTTATGCTCAAAACGGTAAAAATCTTCCAAAAATGACCCGTTGGGCATCTGGAACACACTCGGGTCCCCCGGGACCCCGACCAATAACATCAACCAGTCCCAAAACATCTACGGACTTGCTCAAGGCCTCAAATCACATCAAACAACGCAAAAATTATGAATTAACCTCCAATCCAAGCTTGATGATCTTTGGAGCTTCCAACTTCTATTTTCGATGCAGAAATCTATCAAATCAAGTCCGATTGACTCAAATTTTGCACAATATTCCAAAATAACATAACAAAGCTATAACAATTCTTGGAATTCCATTCCGACCGTCGGATCAAAATTTTACCTATCAACCGGAATTCGCCAAAATACTAACTTTGCCAATTCAAGCTTAATTCTACACCGATCATCACAAAAATATTCCGGACACACTCCTAAGTCCCAAATCACCTAAAAAAGCTATACAAACCATAAAATACACATTTCGAGTCCGATATAAAAATTTCCACTTCCAGTCAATTTTTTCAAAAACCTTCAATTTTCTATCTTTAGCAAACGACTCCAACATGACCTACGGACCTCCGAATTCACTTCTGATCGTGCTCCAAAATTGAGAATTGCCAGACGGAGCTACTCCCGGTCTCGGAATCCCAAACGGACATCAATAACACTGAAATGCATTTTAAGCCAAACTGATGTAATTTCTTCTAAAATGCTATATTTCATAATAAGCGCCAAAATGCTCCCAGGTTATCCAAAACCTGATCCACGCATACACCCAAGTCCGAAATTATCATACGAACCTGCTGGAACTTTTAGATCCCAATTTCGAGGTTGTTTACTCAAAATTTTAATCCTAGTTCATTTCTTCAATTTTAAGCTTCTGAAATGAGAATTTTCATTTAAATTTGACTCCAAACTTCTTGAATTTTGATTCTAACCATACACACTAGTCAATATACCTGAGAGGAAGCTGCCAATGGCCTCAAACTGGTGAATGACGCGCCGGAGCTTAAAACGACAGGTCGGGTAGTTAGAAAGATGCAATGCAATGCACATGAATCTCCTGCGGCGTACAACCCGATCCGTTTAACATCGACGACGCTCACTGGGGGTGTGTACAGACTCATGAGGGGCTCATTCAGCCCAAGTGCAATATCATCATATCACTGCTGCGGCATGTAGCCAGACCCATACTCAGTCCAAAGTATGCATATGAGTCACATAACATATTCAATTTATTTTCCAATTTCCAATAATTAAGTGAATACAATTTAATTATTTAATTTCAGGAAAAAGTGACTTAATATTTAATAACAGTGATTAAGCACAGGACTGAGATAAATGATTATGCAAATCATGTTATCACAAAGATATTCATCATAGATAGATGCTATAGATTCGCACAAGGCCCAAAACATGGCAATAAGCCCAATTATTAACAGCATATGCGTATCAGCCGCCAATAATTATATTTAGCTCTCGGGATGGACCAAGTCACAACCCCCAATCATATACAATCCCGCACCTGCCATGGGGTGTGAGTCACGCCCTAACATAGCGTCACGATATGATAAAGCGGGGTTTCAAACCCTCAGGCCATCATCTATACAAACTACTCACCTCTAACCGATCGTAGACTGGTCCGCAATGCCTTTTCCTTTTGAATATCCCTCTACGCGCATCGAATCTAGTCAAAATAACAACGAATATGTTATTATTGGTTAAAGAAACATAACCCAATTGAAAATCGCTGAAAATCGCGAAGTTGGTAGAACCCGAGCCCCGGGCCCACTCTTCAAAAAATTATGAAAGTCACATCAATGGATTCCTCTTCTCGCCACGAGTCCGTACATATAAAATTTACCAAAAACGGAATTCAAATGGCCTTCAAATCCCCAAAATTTGTTTTCAAGAACTAAGCCCTAGTTCTTTACACTTTCAACCTATTTTCATGAATTTGGTGGTTGGATTCTTTATAAAAAAATGGTGTTTTTAAGTCAAGAGACTTACTTCCAATCAATACCCGTAGAAAACAAGCTTCAAATCGCTCAAAAAGCTCTCTTGGTTGCTTAACAATGAAGGAAATATTAAGTGGGTCGCGGATGAATTAACCCTTAAAAACATTCTGTCCAGCTGAACGATCCTTGTTCGCGAACGCGAGGCCCTCCGGCGTTCGTGATGAGCAAATCCACTAGGCCAATTTTCCTTCTTCGCGAACGCGTGGTCCCTCCACGGTCGCGATAGCCAAAATACTAGCTGCTCAATTTTACCCTTCGCGATCGCGTTGCCTTCACACGAACGCAAAGGTGTGGGCTCTTTCTTTCACGCGAACGCGGCCTCTACATGCGATCGTGAAGCACTAGACCAAGCTCTTTCCAAATGATCCCTTCGTGAACGCATCCAGCCTACGCAAACGTGAAGGCCAATGGACCCTAAGCCTACGCGAACGCGAGGCACCCCTTCGACCTCGAAGGCCAAGCTTGACCTGCAACAGCTGCTGAAATTTCTACAGCACAAACCAACATCCGAACTCCCCGTTAGCCATCTGAAATCACCCCGAGGCCCTCGGGATCTCAACCGAAAGCACAGATATGTCCTATTACTTCAGTAAAACTTGCCCGGGTCATAAAAACTCTATCTCAAACATCAAAATCATCGAATTACCAAAGATTCAAGCCTAAGTTAAACTAAAACTTCCGAAACTTTCATTTGATCTAAAACCCAACCAAACAATGTCCGAATTATTTGGAAATTTACACGCATATCCAAAATCACCTAACAGAGCTATTTCAACTGTCAATTCCACTTCGACCCCCAGATCAAAATCTCATCTATCAACTGGAATTCGCCAACATTCAAACTTAGCCAATTCAAGCCTAATTCTACACTGGACCTCCAAATTCAGTTCCAATTGCGCTCCTAAGTCATAAATCACCACCCAAAACTAGTCGAATCATTGGAAATTTATTTCTATCCCTCTAACTCTTAAGTCAACATTTGGTTGACTTTTCCAAAATAACTTTCTCTTAAAGAGACTAATTGTCTCATTTCTTACCAAACTCTATCCGAATTACTTCAAATTCTCCAAACACAAATAATGAAACATATAATGGGGCTGTAACTCACGTGACGACGGGTCAGGTCATTACATGAATTGTCGCAAGTATTGAAAATTGAGAACTTGAAAAAGGATGGTCGTACGTCAGCTACAAGAAGTGTCAAAAGAAGGTGGATAAATTAGGAAATATTTATCAATGCCCAAACCCCAAATGTAAAAATGACGATTACTCAGCAGTTATTAGGTAAAACCATCATCTACATTTCCTTAATCAATCAAAATATTACATTTATATTTCAAATAAAATGTGCATTTAGGTACAAGCTTCAGGTTAGGGTACTGGATACTACTGGATCTGTTTTCCTATTGCTTTGGATCGTGAAACCATGTTTCTCATAAGAAAATCCGCAAAAGACTTGAAGGAAGGGTTTCTTGAGGTATATAAAATAATTAAATTTAAATATGTTATTTGCAAAACTGTAACTCAACATTTCATTCTAGAATACTGGCGCTGTGGAGAAGTATCCCTATCCAGTAGAGTTGAACAATATTCTCCAAAGAAAATTCATGTTTAAGGTTGTTATCAAGAGAGAGAACATTCACCTGGAAAAGGAAGTTTACAGTATTGTTAAGCTTACGGATGAGGAGCAACTGATAAACAAATATAGTTCTGATCAACCTTCAGATGACATAACTGATTGCACATTTGTTTACAAACTTCATAGCATATTTAGATTGCAAATTTCTTTTACAGTGCCTTATTTGAATTATAAATTTAAACTCATTTATTTAATAATTTTTTGTAGGAACCTGATGTCACGACCCCAAACCCGTTCGTGATGGCGCCCGGCCGCAAGGCTAGGCAAGCCCGACCAAACATCATGCAAAGAATGCAATTCCAGCCCAAGGAGATACAAATTTTAATATAAAACAACAAATTTGAAATATAAACTCCCAGCCAAGGATATGCAGTACGAATGAAATCACAGATGATCCAACAATACTCCCAAAACCATGGGGTTATGAGAACAGAGCCTCTAACAATACTGCATACAAGTCTGAACGGAAAATGATACCAATATCTGACAAAAATGCAATCAAACAAACTAATAGAGACAGACTAAGCGGTCCTATGGACGATGGGCAGCTACCTCAACACCCTGATAGCTCGAACAAGCAACAACAACAATACTAGGTCTCTGGTGCACCTGGATCTGCATACAAGGCGCAGGGAGTATGGGGTGAGTCTATCAACTCAGCGAGTAATAATCATGTATAAAAACCCGAAGATAAGAAAATACAAAAATTACACAATATGAAGCTATCTAGCAGTTCTATACAATACAAGCCTCAGAGATATACAGATAAAGCAACGGCAAATAAATGCATGAGATGCCGTGCAATGCATGAACACTGCGGAACGTGCAGCCCGATCTATTTGGGTACCCGTGCTCAGTGTGGATGTTTAGACTCCGGAGGGACTCCTACAGCCGAAACGCCAAATCATACAGTGCCAATAGTTACCACTATTTCCATGAGAATATACGGTGCCAATAGTTACAACCGTTCCAATAACAACATACAGTCCAGAAATAGTGAGATAGTAATCATCAGCCCGTAGTATCATATTAAAATCATTTGATTTTTCAAAACGTATAAATATGGCTGAGTTTGCAAAAATAGTGTTAAAACACTGGACTGAATTCAAATAATATGCAAATCGTAATAATTCGAAAATAATGATCCCTGAAGGATTCTACAAGTCGGCATAAGGCCCCAAACATGGCATCAAGCCCTGATATCAACAATATAGTATGCGAAGCAATTGCCAACATAACACAATTTATCCCTCAGATTTGACCGAGTCAAAATTTCCAACATATAAGCCCCCGCACTAACCATGGAGTGTGTGATTAGCCTCATAATAGTTTCACAATGTGATATACTAGTGTTTCAAACCCTCGGGTCATCATCTACACCCATTACTCACCTCAAGCCGGTCGCAAACTAGCTCAAAATGCCTTCCCTCTAGAATCAACCTTCACGGATGCCAAATCTGATCAAAACCAATAGGAATACATCAAAATAGGCTAATAGAACATAACCCAATTGAAATAACTCAAAATACACCCAAAAATACGAAGTTGGCGAAACCCGAGACCCGGGCCCACTTCTCAAAAAATTATAGAAATTACATTTTCAAATCCTCATCTCGCCACGAGTCTATAAATATCAAATTTACAAGAATCGGAGTCCATTTGACCACTCAAATAAATACTTTAAGCTCACTTGGGTTTCAAGCCCTAACCACCATTTTTGATATTAAAAACCTTGAATTCTTTGTGTTAATTCCATGATTTTACACTATAGTGATATACTATAGGTCCAAGACTCCTTACCTGATGAATTCCCTCAAAATTCTCTCCAAAATCGCCCACAATCGCCTTAGCCCGAGGTTCAATGTTCTTCTCTTTTAAAAATTCTAAAAACCTACTGTTTCATTAAACCCAACCGACTTTCACTTCTGCGGTCATACTTCCGCTTAAGCGACTTCTGCCTACGTGACAATTTGACCGCTTCTGCGGTCCAACTTAAAATCCCATCAACCGCTTCTGCGTTGACCGGTTTTGCGGTTTCCAAATCGCTCATGCGATCCTTGCCTTCCACCCTTGGCCGCTTCTGCGGCCCCTTCCGCTTCAGCGGATACCGCCTACGCGGACCATTGTCCCCAAACACAGAAAATACTAGACGGAGGACTCCCAAATCTGAAGCAACTCCAAAAATTTTTGTTTACCCATATGGCATGTGCAGTGCCATTTTCTTGGAAGGAATTCTCCACTATCTTTCTCGAGAAGTGGGTTCCTCGATCTCAAAGTGAGGAGTTACGCAGGCAGTTTGAGTGTCTTTGTCAAGGGGATATGTTTGTGATGCAGTATGAGATGATTGGTAGAGTTAGCACGGTATGCTCTGTGGATGGTTCAGACGGATCAGGAGAGGATCAAACGATTTGTGTCCGGGCTCCTTTATCCCATCCGTATTCTTATGACTCATGATAGGGTCTTGAGTCACACCTTTGAGGAGGCAGTGGATATAGCCCGTGATATTGAGACGGATCACCGCCAGGAGAGAGAGGAGAGGGAGGCCAAGCGGCCTTGAGGATTAGGTGGCTCCAGTGGTGCTCCATCTAGGAGCACGTCTCAGCAGAGCAAGGGTCGTTCATTTGGGGCTCCAGATCCAGCTTGGTCATAGTATCGTGGTTCATCTATTGGTCAGGGTTATCAGGGCACCTAGCTGGGTGAGCCATCTCTAAGAGCACTTCCAGCGTAGAGTTCGTCTCATGCCCCATCTTTTCAGGGTTCATCTCGGCCGAATTCTTTAGCCAGCCACACTGGTGCAAGGGGTTCCCTTCAGTCCTAGCGGCCACCGCCAGGAAGTTGTTATGAGTGTTGCGAGTTTGGGCATATACGGAGGGAGTGTCCCCATCGTTCTTCTAGTTCCTCTCAGCAGAGGGGTCAACCTCGTCTTCTAACCCACTGTCTACAGCACCCGCCCAGTCAGCTAGGGGTGAGGGTCAGGTAGTTAGGGGTCTCCACAGAGGGGGAGGCCGATCCGGTGGTGGTCAGGCCTGTTGTTATACTCTTCAGGGCTGGTCAGATGTTATTGCTTCAGATGTTGTCGCTTCAGATGCTATTATTACAGGTACTATCTCAGTCTGCCACATGTATGACTCAGTTTTATTTGATCCTGGATCCATATATTCTTATGTATATTCTTACTTTGCTCATCATTTGGGGACTACCCGAGGGTGTCTTGCGTTACATGTGCACGTACCTACCCCGGTGGGTGATACTGTTATTGTGGACCACGTGTATCTGTCTTGTCTTGTTACTATTGGGGGTCTGGAGACCCAAGTTAAGTTGCTGCTATTGAGCATGGTAGATTTTGATGTTATTCTGGGCATGGACTGGCTATCACCGTGCTATGCTATTTTGGACTGTCGCGCCAAGACAGTCACGTTGGCTGTGTCGGGTATCCCGAGGATCGTGTGGCATGGTACGTCTGATTATGTATCCAGAAAGGTAATCTCTTTCTTAAAGGCCCAAACGATGGTTGGTAAGGGATGTTTATCATGTCTAGCATTTGTGAGGGATGTTGGAGTTGATGTTCCTAGTCTTGATTCGGTCCCCATGGTGAGGGAATTTCCTGATGTATTTATAGCAGATCTGTCGGGCCTGCCGCCGGGCAAGGATATTGACTTAGGTATTGATTTGGTGCCGGCCACTTAGCCCATATCTATTCCTCCCTATCGTATGGCACTAGCAGAGTTAAAGGAGCTGAAGGAGCACCTGCAGGAACTCCTAGATAAGGGGTTCATTCGGCCGAGTATGCCGCCGTGGGGCACATGATGTTATTCTTAAAGAAGAAATATGGCACAATGAGAATGTGAATTTATTACAGACAGTTAAAGAATGTGACAGTGAAGAACAAATATCCATTACCTCGTATTGAGGATTTGTTTGATCAGCTTCAGGCGGCAAAGGTATTCTGTAAGATTGATCTCCGTTCAGGCTATCACCAGCTGAAATTATAGATTGTGATATCATGAAGACATCTTTCCGGACGAGATATGGTCATTAGGAGTTTGGTTATGTCATTTGGGCTGACTAATGCCCCAGCCGCATTCATGCACTTGACGAATAGTGTATTTCGGCTGTATCTGGATTCTTTTGTGATCGTGTTTATTGATGATATTCTAGTATACTCGCGTAGCCAGGAGGAGCACGCGCAAAACTTGAGGGTGGTATTGCAGAGGTTGAGAGAGGAGAAGCTTTACGCAAAGTTCTCCAAGTGTGAGTTCTGGCTCAGTTTCGTGGCTTTTCTGGGACACGTGGTGTCCAGTGATGGTATTCAGGTTGGCCTAAAGAAGATTGAAGAGGTGCAGAGTTGGCCCAGACCGTCCTCAGCTATTGAGATTCGGAGTTTTCTTGGTCTGGCGGGTTATTACCGCAAGTTCGTTTAGGTATTTTAATCTATTGCTTCACCTTTGAAGAAGTTGACGCAGAAGAATGCACCATTTGTATTGTTATATGAGTACGAGGAGAGCTTCCAAAAGCTCAAGTCAGTGTTGACTATAGCTCCGGTCCTAGTATTGCCATCAACTTCAGGTGCTTATTTGGTATATTGTGATGCTTTGAGAGTTGGGATCGAATGTGTTTTGATGCAGGAGGGTAGAGTTATTGTGCATGTTTCGTGTCAGCTAGAAAAATTACCCTATTCATGACTTGGAGTTGGCTTATATAGTTCATGCTTTGAAGATTTGGCGGAACTATCTATATGGCTTGTCTTATGAGGTTTTCATGTATCATCGTGGTCTTCAGCTCTTGGTTAAGCAGAAGGACCTCAATTTGAGACAGCGGATGTGGCTTGAGTTGCTCAAGGATTATGATATTACCATATTGTATCATCCGGGAAAGGCCAATGTGGTGGCCGATGCTTTGAGCCGGAAGGCGGTGAGTATGGATAGCTTGGCATATATTCCAGTTGGGGAGAGGCCTCTTGCAGTTGATGTTTAGGCTTTGGCTAATCGGATGGTGAGGTTGGACATTTCTGAGCCCAACCAGGTGTTGACCTGTGTGGTTTCCTCGTCTTCTTCGTATGATCTCATCAGGGAGCGCCAGTATGATGACCCACATTTGCATGTCTTGAAGGACAGGGTCCAGCACGATGATGCCAGAGATGTGACTATTGATAGTGATGGTGTATTGCGGATGCGGGGCCGGATTTGCGTGCCCAATGTGGATGGGCTCCGAGAGTTGATATTAGAGGGGCCCACAGCTCGCGGTATTCCATTCATCCGGGTGCCGCGAAGATGTACCAGGACTTCAGCAGTATTATTGGTGGAGGAGAATGAAAAAGGACACTGTGAGTTATGTGGCTAGGTGTCTCAATTGTCAGCTGGTCAAATATGAAAATCAGAGACCCTGTGGTTTGTTTCAGCAGATGGATATTCCTAAGTGGAAATGGGAGAGGATTACTATGGACTTTGTGAGTGGTCTCCCTCGTACCTCAAGCAAATTTGATTCAATCTGGGAGATTATAGATAGACTGACCAAGTCTGCGCACTTTACTCTGAAAGTGTACCACCTATTCTTCGGAGCGGTTAGCAGAGATTTTCATTCGCGAGATTGTGAGGTTGCATGGGGTTCTAGTTTCTATTGTCTCAGACAGGGGTACCCAATTTTCTGCTTAGTTCTGGAGGACTTTTCATCGGGAGTTAGGCACTCAAATTCAGATGAGCACAACTTTTCATCCTTAGACAAACGGACAGTCTGAGCGTACTATTCAGATATTCGGGAACATGTTGCGTGCGCGTCTTATTGATTTTGGAGGTTATTGGGTAGAGTTCTTGCCGCTTGAAGAGTTTTCTTATAACAATAGTTATCAGTCCAACATTCAGATGGCGCCATATGAGGCTTTATATGGGAGACTGTGTAGATCTCCAGTTGGCTGGTTTGAGCCCGGCGAGACTAGACTAATGGGGACAGAGTTAGTTCAGGATGCCTTGGAGAATGTAAAAGTTATCCAGGAGAGACTTCGCACGGCTCAGTCGCGTAAGAAGAGTAATGCAGACCGGAAGGTTCGAGATGTATCTTTTATGGTGGGCGAGAAGGTTTTGTTGAAGGTTTCGCCTATGAAAGGCGTGATGAGGTTTGTAAAGAGGGAAGCTGAGTCCGCGGTTGATTGGACCTTTTGAGATACTCAGGAGGATTGGGGAGGTGGCCTATATACTTGCTTTGCCACCCAGCTTGTCGGGGTTCACCCGGTGTTCCATGTTTGTATGCTCAGTAAGTATGTTGGGGACCCGTCCCATGTATTAGACTTCAGCACGATCCAGTTGGATGAGGACTTGACATATGATGTGGAGTAAGTGGCTACTTTGGGTCGTCAGGTTCGAAAGTTGAGATCAAAGGACATAGCTTAGGTGAAGGCGCAGTGGAGAGGTCGGCCCGTGGAGGAGGCCACTTGGGAGACCGAGCAGGAGATGCAGAGCCTATATCCTCATTTGTTTAAGGCTCCAGGTATGTTTCTTAACCCGCTCGAGGGCGAGCATTGTTTTAGTTGGGGAGGATGTGACGACCCGACCCGTCACCACGTATGTTACCGCCTCGTTTTCCACGTTTTATGCATCTTTGTGTTTCATCGTATGTGTTTGTAGAGATTGAAGCGATTCGGTCAGAGTTTGGCTGGAATTGAGACAATAGTCTCTTTAAGAGAAAGGCTAGTTTGGAAAAGTCAACCAAATGTTGACTTATGAGTTATAGGGCTCAGAATAGATTTTCGGCGATTTGGCTAGTTTCAGGTGGTGATTTATGACACGGGAGTGAAAACATAACTGAATTTGGAGGTCTGGTATAGAATTAGGCTTGAATTGGCTAAGTTCGAATTTCGACAAATTTTGGTTGATAGGTGATATGTTGCCCAGGGGTCATAATGGAGTTCCAAGAGTTGCTATGGCTTCGTTAGGTGATTTTGGATATGTCTGTAAATTTTCAGGTCAATCGGACGTCGTTTGATCTGGTTTTTGATCGAATGTAAGTTTCGGATGTTATAGTGTAACATAGGCTTGAATCTGTCATGAATTGATGATTTTTGTGTTGTTGGTCGTGTTTCTATGATTGGAACATGTTCGTATGATGTTTTGGAATAGGTTGGTGGTTTTGGTTGGGGTTTGGGGGGCCTCGGGGTATTTCCGGATGGTTGATCAGAGGTTTTGGGAGTTTTATTGCATGAAATAGCAGATGGCTTCTGGTATTTCCGCTTCTGCGGAAGGGGGGCTACTTAAGCAGTGACCGCAACAACGGAGGATGAGCCGCAAAAGCGGATCTTGAGGAAAAGACTGGGATCACGGAAGCGGAAATTGACCGCATAGGCGGTTACCGCTGAGGCGGACGTTTGGCTGCAGAAGCGGGCCCTGGGAATTAAATAGGACCGCATAGGCGGTCGTGTGGCCGCTGAAGCTAGGATCGTAGGAGCAGTTAGTTGACCGCATAAGCGGAAAACGGGCAGGGTTTAATGAACAGTGATTTTGCAAGTTTAAAAAAGAGAAGAACATTTCGACCTCGGGTTAAGGCAAATTTGGGAGCGATTTTGAAGAGGATTTTGGGAGGAAACATCAGGTATGGATTCTTGGACCTAGAATATGTCATTATAGTGTAAAAACATGGATTGAACACAAAGAATTCAAGTTTTTTGAAGTTAAAAATGGTGGCTTGGCTTGAAACTCAAGTGTGCTTAAAGTGTTGATTTGAGGGGTAAAATGGACTCCGATTCTTGTAAATTTGATATGTACGGACTCATGGAGAGACGAGGATTCCGATGATGTAAATTTTGTAATTTTTCGAGAATAGGGCCCGAGGCTTGGATTTTGCCAACTTGGTGTTTTTCAGTGTATTTCGAATTCTTTCTATTGGGTTATGTCCCCCAGCTTATTATAACATATTCCTTGTAGTCTTGATCAGATTCCACACTCGAGGAGGTCGATTTGTGAGGAAAGCGCAAGGTGAGCTAGGATTTTAGGCCGGTTCGAGGTGAGTAATGGTTATGAATGATATATTGAGCGTTTGAAACCTCGTATTTGCACTATACGGTGCTTTGTTGAGATGAGATACGCGTCTTGTGTTGAGCGTGGTGATGTATTTACTGGGGACTCGGATTTGGTCCATCCCGATTGTTGACTTATTGTATATCTCGATTGAGACTGAGCTTGTACTCGCATAATTTGGGCTAGTTGCCATGCTTGGGCTTGTGCTGATCTGTAGAACTCCTAGGGAGTATGTTGAGCTGATTGACCTCACTTTACCTTTTTGGACACATACCAGATGTCCTGACTTTGACTGTAAATCATGAAATAAACACGACTTTGTAACTTGCACCTTGAATGAGCAATACCTAGGGTTGAATACCCTGTCTTAGCTAAATGGGCCAGAGAGGCAAAGTCTATAATGACTGAGTGGGGTCAAGGACCCCGTAGTGAGTCTAATTGATATATATACATCGGGTCGAGCTGCACGCCGCAGCAGTAAATACATACACATGTATATGGATCAGACTGCACGCCGCAGTAGTATATTATATGGATCGGACACACGCCGCAGTAATATACTATATTGATCGGACTGCACGCCGCAGTAGTATATTATATGGATCGGACACACGCCGCAGTAATATACTATATTGATCGGACTGAAGGAGCCCCTCCGGAGTCTGTACACACCCCTAGTGAGCGCAGTAGACTATTTATATTGGATTGGGCTGCACGCCACAGCATTATACATATATATGGATATGGTGTCGGATCGGGCTGCGCGCTGCAACACTGTTAGTAACTGGTGGAGCGGAAAGCGAAGTATGTATCTAATTCTTTCCTTGCTTGGTACTTATCCACTAGTCTTTACCTCCAGTAATAGAACTGTATTGTGATTTTTACTAGATTTCCTACTGTCAGTTGTTATTTATTGTTGTTACTCACTGAGTTGAAAGTACTCACTCTACTCCCTGCACCTTGTGTGCAGATCCAGGTACCTCTGGGCTGAGTTGATCTCGCAGTAGAGTTTAGAGTATCTTTCCAGAGATTGCCGAGGTAGCTGCCTGGTGTCCGTATGACCCGACTCCTCCACTACTTTTGTATTTTGACATTTTCGCATACTCAAATTATGATACTATTTTGTATTATTTCGCTATTCTGGTAGAGGCTCTAGACTCGTGACCTCCAGATATGTGGGAGGTTGCTATTACTGGTTATTGGGATGTTTGATTCCTAACTGCTAATTTTGGATTTGTCTCTCGTTATTAATGAATTTGAATAAAGGATTTGAGCTTGTAGCTCGGGACATTAGTGCGATTGGTTGGGCTTACCTTGCAATGTGCTGGGCGTCATCACGGCCGGGTTGGGGTCATGACATAGACCTAACACAAGTTTGACAGAAATTTGACATGGAAGAGAAGAAGAAGCTTGCAAGAAAAAATCGGATGAACAGCTTGAAGCAGAAAGCGACCGAAATATTGTTCTTATAATAAAGGTATGAAATTTTATGCACTATTTCATGAACCAGACTCTCTGTTCAATACTTTCAAATACGACATATTTCGGAACTACTCTGCTGTTATTTATGATTTTCGTTCAGCAAATTGCTTTTCAGTTGCACTAAAGTACTGAGAGTCAGTTACACCTGAAATTGTGCGATTCGCATTAAATATAAACTGTATTGTACGCCATTAAGTGATGTTATTGGTGTTTATAAGATTACTTTACAACTGATGTGTTAGCAGTGGTTTAAGCATTTGCACATAGGTATTCTTCACACTTTAAGCAGATTTGCATATAAGCGACGCGGAGCGCTCTACGTGTTTTGAGCCTTGCTTTAGGACTTTAGCGTGCCTTTAATAACATTGATCTTGTAGTTGTGTTTGTTACTGGTTTGAGGCCTCCTACCTGATCTGCCGCACAAAATTTCTGTCCCAGTGCTTATGTAAATACTTCACTTTGAATATGATGTAATATGTATCTTGTGAGATGAATGTTAATTGGAGAAACTTGGTCAATGAGAGTTTATATACTCTACAAGCTAATATCGTAAATCAATTTGCACATTTACTTTCCGATACTAATCACTAAATTAGATGCCTTCATGTCTTCCTATTTAACTGATGATAGTGTCAACCAAAGTGAAATAAATTAATTATAATGGGTCCAACTTATTTAAACTCACCATTGTTCATTTTTTTTGGCTTTGAATCATTTTGAATTATTTAACTTTCGCGTTTGTACTATTAGTGGTTTGTTCATGATGCATTTTGTGTTATCGATTGTCCGTGTTCAAAGCAACGAGAAACTGGAAACCAGTAAGAAGAAGAGACACAAAAAGCAGAACGTATGTAACGTTAAAAAAAAAAAAACCACAGAAATGAAGAAATCCGAGACCACAGAATTCACTGTGTGTCCTTAAGGAATTTAACCCCCTCACTGTACCCGAGGTTGTGGATTATTTCCTCCCAGGATATAACGGATATACCTGTCGTAGGAGTGGCGGTACCTCAAACGCCTACGACTTCGACGAACTCAAATTCGGGAACGAAATCACACTATGACTCGATATGTTTCAGTTTGCAGAAAAGAATGCAGAATTTTTAATGCACGAATATTTTTTTTTTTCCAGTACTCGAAAATGAGGCATTGCCTCAGTTTATATAGCCTCGAATTGTGACTGTTCGAAAAGGCTTGGTGCCTGTTCGGGAAAGGCCATGCCTTTTTCTGAAAAATTACGTTGGGAAGTTTACAGTTAACAAATTAATATTTTTTTCCCACGGGAATTAAAAATAATTTCAGAAAATGAAGATTGAATTTTAAATAAATTTGGTCCAAAAAGATTATCAATCAATCAGATCATTTGACCAAATCCAAATCCAAAGCCGAAGCCGAGCCGAGCGACGACGACGGCGCGAGGGGAGTCCCTCTTCTTAACCTTTTAAGAGCTAGAAGAAGTGCTTTCTAATATAAGCACATAACTTTCCCTTTCTACCACCAATGTGGTACAAAGCTCCTTTTCAAAGGAACTTTGCTTTGAAACTTCATTTTCCTTCTATTGTCTTCTTCCCTCCATTTCTCATTCACACCAACTTAGCTAGCTTTAATCATTAACTAGCTTTAACAATCCCCCACATGAATGGGGAATGGCTATATGATGAAAAACATGCATGACAAAAAACTGTGTGATTCGTAAGCAAGGATTAATTGCATCTGGATAAGTAGATTTCTCTTTGAACTTTCCGTAGTGAGCATATGTCGGATATACTCGGTCAATCGGTAGAATTGATATCTTTGAACCGTCGAGCTTTGGTGTATACCTAGACAACCACATGTCACACAATTAACCCTTTAACCGTTTTTGGTTCTCATTGTTTTGTTCGTTTCAGCCATGAACACTTCCTGGTTCATAAGTGCGTAGAGAGCTGGCCTTACAGAGTTCTCCTTGAAGCGGCTTACACTTCACACTTACATAGGTGATTCCTAAATGTGTCATCCCGTAGATACACTATTTGATATACCCCGTATCAAACTTAGAAACCATTAAAAAGCCTTAATGCTTTATCCTGGTACTGAACATTGTCTCATCACGAGAATGGACCAAAAAGTTATTGTGACAATGTTGAACCGTCATCAATGACTTTGTTTGATCTCTTTGAACCTAGATCTTGGGATCTCATGTCTTCTAGGTAGAGTTACCGCCACGATGACTTGTCCTCGGCCATAGTCCCATTCCCCTCGATGATCTTTCAACCACTTCCCTAGTTAGGCCTTTAGTTAGTGGATCCGACACATTATCTCTTGACTTAATATAGTCAATTGTGATAATTCCACTAGAGAGTAGTTGTCTAACGGTATTATGTCTTCGTCGTATGTGACGAGACTTTCCGTTGTACATAACGCTCCCGGCTCTTCCTATTGCCGCTTGGCTATCGCAATATATGCATATAGGAGCCAACGGTTTGGGCCAAAATGGAATATCTTCTAAGAAATTCCGGAGCCATTCAGCTTCTTCACCGGCTTTGTCTAGAGCTATGAACTCAGATTCCATTGTAGAGCGGGCGATACATGTCTGTTTGGATGACTTCCAAGACACTGCTCCTCCACCTATAGTAAAAACGTATCCACTTGTGGATTTAGTTTCAGTTGAACCGGTGATCCAATTTGCATCACTGTATCCTTCAATAACTGCAGTATACCTGTTATAATGCAAAACAAAGTTTTGAGTATGTTTCAAATACCCCAAAACTCGTTTCATTGCCAGCCAATGATTTTGGTCGGGATTACTCGTGTAGCGACTTAGTTTACTTATAGCACACGCAATATCAGGTCGCGTACAGTTCATAATATACATCAAACTTCCCAACACTCTGGCATAATCCAATTGAGAATGACTTTCACCTTTATTCTTTGCAAGAGCAAGGTTCATATCAATTGGCGTCTTTGCAACTTTAAAGTCCAAATACTTGAACTTTTCAAGTACTTTTTCAATATAATGAGATTGAGACAATGCTAGACCTTGAGGAGTCTTATGGATTTTAATTCCCAGAATTAAATCGGCAACTCCTAAGTCTTTCATATCAAACTTACTAGCAAGCATGCGCTTAGTAGCATTTATGTTAGCAATGTTGTTACTCATTATTAACATATCATCCACGTATAAACAAACAATGACGACGTGGTTCGGAGTGTTCTTAATGTAGACACATTTATCACATTCATTTATCTTGAATCCATTTGACAACATCGTATGGTCAAATTTTGCATGCCACTGTTTTGGTGCTTGTTTTAGTCCATAAAGAGACTTAACAAGTCTACATACCTTCTTCTCTTTCCCTGGAACTACAAACCCTTCGGGTTGTTCCATGTAAATTTCTTCCTCCAACTCTCCATTTAAGAAGGCTGTTTTCACATCCATTTGATGGATTTCAAGACCGTACACGGCGGCTAATGCTACTAACACCCGAATAGATGTAATCCTCGTTACCGGCGAGTATGTATCAAAGTAATCAAGACCTTCTCGTTGTCTAAACCCTTTAACAACTAGTCTTGCCTTATATTTTTCAATAGTGCCATCAGCTTTCATTTTCCGCTTGAAAATCCATTTGGAACCTAAAGGTTTATTCCCTGGAGGAAGATCAACCAATTCCCAAGTATGGTTGTTCAATATGGATTCTATCTCACTATTGATTGCCTCTTTCCAAAATTGAGCTTCCGATGAAGACGTAGCTTCGTTGAACGTTCGAGGCTCATTTTCCAACAAAAATGTTAAAAATTCTGGTCCAAAGGAAGTAGTCGTCCTTTGACGTTTGCTACGTCTTGGATTTTCCTCATCAGGAATGTTTTCCTTTATTTCTTCCCGAGGTCGTTTAGATTCTTTGCTAGACGACGCACATTCCTTTTTATACGGATATATGGTTTCAAAGAAGTCAGCATTATCTGATTCAATTACCGTATTCACCTGAATGTCGGGATTTTCTGATTTGTGAACCAGAAATCTATATGCCTTACTATTTGTGGCATATCCTATGAAAACAAAATCAACGGTTTTAGGTCCTATTTTTACCCTTTTGGGTTTAGGAACTTGCACCTTGGCCAAACACCCCCACACTTTGAAGTATTCCAAATTGGGCTTCCTTCCTTTCCACTTTTCGTATGGAATAGATTTTGTTTTGCTATGGGGCACTCGATTGAGTATTCGGCTAGCTGTTAGAATGGCTTCCCCCCACAAGTTCTGGGGTAAACCAGAACTTATTAACAGGGCATTCATCATTTCTTTCAGTGTTCTATTTTTTCTTTCCGCAATTCCGTTTGATTGTGGCGAGTAAGGAGCAGTTGTTTGATGAATAATGCCATATTCCAAACATATTTGTTCAAAAGGAGATTCATATTCACCGCCCCTATCACTCCTTATCATTTTAATCTTTTTGTTAAGTTGAGTCTCAACTTCAGTTTTGTATTGCCTGAACGCTTCAATTGCTTCATCTTTACTATTAAGTAAATAAACGTAGCAGTACCGCGTACTATCGTCAATAAAAGTTATGAAATACTTCTTTCCACCGCGAGATGGAATTGACTTCATGTCACAAATATCTGTATGGATTAAGTCTAAAGGACTTGAATTCCTTTCAACTGACTTATAAGGATGTTTAGCATACTTAGATTCAACACAGATTTGACATTTTGATTGATTGCATTCAAACTTAGGCAATACTTCCAAACTAATCATTTTTCGCAAGGTTCTATAATTGACATGTCCTAAACGTGAATGCCATAAATCATTTGACTCAAGCAAGTAAGACGAAGCAGAAACTTTATTATTATTAGCAACAACCATTACATTCAGTTTGAAAAGGCCCTCTGTGAGGTAGCCATTTCCTATGTACATTTCGTTCTTACTTATTACAACCTTGTCAGAAACATAAAGACATTTAAAACCGTTCTTCACTAGAAGTCCGGTAGATACAAGATTTTTCCTAATTTCAGGAACATGACAGACGTTGTTGAGAGTCACCACCTTGCCAGAGGTCATCTTCAGCAGTATCTTTCCATAACCTTCAATCTTGGCCGTTGCAGAATTTCCCATATATATTGTTTCGTCGGGCCCGGCGGGAGCATATGAAGCAAAGGCTTCTCTAACAGCACAAATGTGGCGAGTGGCGCCAGAGTCAATCCACCACTCTTTCGGACTTCCCACTAGGTTGCACTCGGACAACATAGCGCACAAGTCATCAACCTCCTCGTTTGTTTCAACCATATTAGCCTGACCCTTCTTCTTTTCCTTTTTCGGAGCACGACAGTCTGCAGCTTTGTGTCCGATTTTTCCACAATTATGGCAGTTTCCCTTGAATTTCTTCTTGTTGGGATAGTTCCTTGGTCCCGATGCCTTTTTCCTCTTTTTCATATTAGTTGGGGCAGTTTCAACTATATGTGCTCCCCCTATGGTTGATCTCCCATTTGCCTTTTTCTCCGCTGCCTTGTTATCTTCCTCGATTCTCAACCGGACGATGAGATCTTCCAATGTCATCTCCTTTCGCTTATGTTTCAAGTAATTTTTGAAGTCCTTCCATGAAGGAGGCAACTTCTCTATCACTGCCGCAACTTGAAACGCCCCACTAATCACCAAACCTACAACAAACAACATGTAAGTGACGGGGCACTGAATACTTTTGACAAAGGCATTAATTAAATTTATACCTTCAGCGAGGAGATCATGGATGATAACCTGCAACTCTTGAACTTGAGTGACAACAGACTTGCCATCTACCATTTTGAAGTCCAAAAACTTGGCAGCGATAAACTTCTTTAAGCCAGCATCTTCTGTTTTATATTTCTTTTCCAACGCATCCCATAGTTCTTTTGATGTTCCCACATTACTATAGACGTTGTAAAGATCATCCTCCAGTCCGCTAAGAATGTAATTCTTGCACAAAAAATCTGAGTGCTTCCATGCCTCAATTACAACAAATCGTTCATTTTCAGGTGTTGATTCCGGCGGAACCGGAATATCCTCCTTAATAAACTTTTGAAGGCTTAAAGTAGTTAGATAGAAGAACATCTTTTGTTGCCATCGTTTGAAATCAATCCCGGTGAATTTTCCGGGCTTCTCTGCCGGAGCCGGTGCTGGTGCAGTACGACTGGAGGACGCAGCATTGCTCGTAGAACCAACCACGGGGGCTGGTGTGGCAGTAACAGTAGCAGTAGCATTCAAATTTGGAGTTTGGTCTCCCATTTCTGTCGTAGGAAATAACAGAACACTTTAATAATCGGTGAAGATTTTATTTCTTCAAACCGAATCAAATTTACACAAACAGAATTAAAACAAACTTCAAATAGAATGTAATAAACTGTATGTAGTATACTTGATGAAGTTTTTATATCTTCAAATCAAGTACCCAAATGAGTAGAAAGTTCTGAAAACTTTAATCTCAACCGGAGTAGAAAATCCGAAGATTTAGTCTCCAAACAACATACAAGTTCGTTACATGCAAACAACAAAATTACAAGTTTCTTTTATTTTTTTTGGACAGTCACAATTTACGGAAATAATAACTTAAATTCCTTAAGCTTGTTATCGATTGTCCGTGTTCAAAGCAACGAGAAACTGGAAACCAGTAAGAAGAAGAGACACAAAAAGCAGAACGTATGTAACGTTAAAAAAAAAAAAACCACAGAAATGAAGAAATCCGAGACCACAGAATTCACTGTGTGTCCTTAAGGAATTTAACCCCCTCACTGTACCCGAGGTTGTGGATTATTTCCTCCCAGGATATAACGGATATACCTGTCGTAGGAGTGGCGGTACCTCAAACGCCTACGACTTCGACGAACTCAAATTCGGGAACGAAATCACACTATGACTCGATATGTTTCAGTTTGCAGAAAAGAATGCAGAATTTTTAATGCACGAATATTTTTTTTTTTTTCAGTACTCGAAAATGAGGCATGGCTTGGTGCCTGTTCGGGAAAGGCCATGCCTTTTTCTGAAAAATAAGAACGTTGGGAAGTTTACAGTTAACAAATTAATATTTTTTTCCCACGGGAATTAAAAATAATTTCAGAAAATGAAGATTGAATTTTAAATAAATTTGGTCCAAAAAGATTATCAATCAAATCATTTGACCAAATCCGAATCCGAAGCCGAGCGACGACGACGGCGCGAGGGGAGTCCCTCTTCTTAACCTTTTAAGAGCTAGAAGAAGTGCTTTCTAATATAAGCACATAACTTTCCCTTTCTACCACCAATGTGGTACAAAGCTCCTTTTCAAAGGAACTTTGCTTTGAAACTTCATTTTCCTTCTATTGTCTTCTTCCCTCCATTTCTCATTCACACCAACTTAGCTAGCTTTAATCATTAACTAGCTTTAACATTTTGTCCATATTACTTAACTTTTATGTTATGATTTGGTCAAAAGTGAAATTATTACAATACATCAAATCAATACCGTCTTATAATGTATATTTTACCAGAATATTAGGAATTCAAGAAAATATAGGCATTATTTTATGACATGATTGACAAAATAAAGCGTGGAACTACAACAACATTTAATTGAATTTCTTCATATGTACTTGTGGACACAAACGTTTAGCTACAAAATTAGTATATATGTTTATGAAATCAAAGTTATTCAATTATATATTTTAGGCATTCCTTTACTCCAAATTTACGATCCCTTATGAGTTCCAAGAATGTCTGTATTAGGAATTTGTTGCTGTAACGTCATATTGCTGATAATTTATTCCAATATTTTTAAGCTGATTTGTATCTTTTATACTTTGCATAATTTGTTTGTACTATTACTATCACAGGGGATGCATTTGGAAAACAAAAGGCAGCACAAACTTTTACAAGCATAACCAATCGTCATCATTTAAAACAATTACATTATACACCTTTACAGAGTTCAGATGCTTCATCCTCTCAATCTCAGGCACGATATCTAAATTTACTTCAACATGAACATTTACGATTTGATTTGTCAAATTCAAATATGGAGAAATTATGTTTTACCAGACTTAAATGAGCAACCCCTACTCCTAGGTTCGTATTATAAATAAAAATTTTAATCTATCATGAACCGTTTATTTATACTAACGCCATATAATTAAAATTTATTATTAGAATTTGGGGATGTAAATATTAATGGTGATGTAGCATGTATGTTTTTAATCAATCAAATTTTTATTTATTATATTACACTAATAAACTACATTTATACTAATATTCAAAATAATGGTAGTTTGATTAAATACTTAATGTAATCACATGTAAAATTATTCGCAGAAAATAATGATGCACTTGAATATGAAGACGAGTATGAAGGTATGTGTATCTTAACATAAACAATGCTGTATTAATGGTCGCCTTCTCAACTTATATGGCTAACTTAATATGATTTTAATACTATTTAGAGCCTGATGTTGGATATGCAATTATTTAAAATGAAGGTATGCATATTTATTATTTCTATATGTATATACAATAGGTAGGATAACCATAGTATAACACCTTCACATTAATCTTATATTTGCTTATTTTATTCATAGAATTCTGGGATATAAGTGATCCTACATATGAATGTGAACATTGTGGTGCTTACTTCTGGTATGAAGAAAGAACCAAAAAGAATCGCAAAGCTAAAAAACCAGAGTTCTCTTTGTGCTGTAATCATGGAAAGTTACTCTTACCAAAGCTAAAAGAACCTCCCACAATTTTAAAACAATTATTATGTAGATCAGGTAACAAGAAAATCTACTTTTACCATACTTCAATAGTATCTTCAAATATATGAAACAAAATTTTATTGACCAACAAATACTTTTATCTAGGTCCAAAAAGTAACAATTTCAGAGATAATATTAGAAATTATAATTCAATGTTTTTATTTACCTCAATGGGAGGAAAAGTTGATGCTTATGCGAACCAAACAAAGGGGCCAAGAACATTCAAGTTATGTGGACAAAACTATCATCAAATCGGTAGTTTATTGCCTCCCGAAGGATCCAATCCAAAGTTTGCACAATTATATATATACAACACAGAAAACAAAATTCATAATAGAATGAACGTACTGGAGTCAGTATTTAATTATTCCAAATTTATATATGCATGAATAATCTATCAAAAACAAAACTTATATCAATTTTATTAAACATTTTTCAATACAGTCGTGGTGATAGAATAAACCAACTTCATGCTAAAATTGTTCAAGATCTGAAGAAAATGGTTGATGAGCATAATATTTTTTAAAATTCATTTAGAATGGTGAGAGACAAATTTCATGAAGAAACTCACTCTAATTTTAGACTCAAATTGATAGGAAAACGGAACTATGATGGAAGAAGATACAACTTACCATCAATTTGAGAGGTTGCTGCTTTGGTTGTTGGAGATTTTGATGTATCTAGATGTGACTGGGACATCATAGTTGAAACCCAATCTGGACATCTACAAAGGATAAATGAATTGAATGCTGCCTATTTAGGTCTTAAGTATCCTTTATTGTTTTCTTTCGGTGAAGATGGTTATAGGGAAGACATTCCTTTAAATGGAAATGATGAAACAACGGGAGGAAGACATTTTGTTAGCATCCGTGAATATTTTGCATACAAAATTCAAGAAAGAAAAGGCGAAGTACCAACAATTTTTAACTCAAGAAGATTATTTCAACAATTTTTGGTCGATGGATTTACAATGGTTAAATCGTCTCGATTGAAGTATATCAGAACTCATCAAAAACAACTGCGAGCTCATATGTATGAAGGATTAGAATATGTAGTTTTACATGGAGCGACAAATCCTTCTTCTCAAGGTAAAAGGATAATTCTTTCATCCAGCTTCACAGGAGGTACAAGATACATGGTCCAAAATTATCAAGATGCTATGGCAATCTGCATGTGGGCTGGATATCCAAATCTCTTCATCACATTTACTTGCAACCCAAAGTGGCTTGAAATTAGTAGATTTGTAAAGAGCAAGGGCTTGCAACCAGAAGATAGCACATACATTTTAGCTAGGGTGTTCAAAATCAAATTGGATCGTTTAATAAAGGATTTGAAAGAGAAACAATTTTTTGGATCAGTTAAATCAGGTATATATTTAATCTTTTCTAATAAATTCTTATAAGATTTATAATGTAATTTAATGAAAAATTTTGTCTTACCTATAAATTACAACCACTTATCCCAATCCCAAATTATTATTTTTTGCAGTGATATATGCTATTGAATTCCAAAAGCGGGGGTGGCCTCATGCACACATATTGCTCTTTCATCATAATAAATATCCAAATATTTGAGATATAGATAAAATAATTTCTATTGAAATACTTGATGAATCGGCCGATCCGTATTATTATAAGACCGTGAAGAATTTCATGATACATGGCACGTGCGGTTCTGCTAGCAAATCCTCTCCTTGAATGCATAATGGTAGATGTACAAAACACTTTCCAAAGAAGTTTGTAGAAAATACCACAATTGATGAAGATGGATATCATGTATACAAAAGAAGGGACAATGGTAGAACTATCTAGAAAGAAGGAATTGAATTGGATAACAGGTATGTGGTACCACACAATAGATATTTATTGTTGAAGTATGGCGCACATATAAATGTTGAATGGTGCAATCAATCTCGGCCAATCAAGTACTTATTTAAGTACGTTAATAAAGGTCATGATCGTGTGACAACAGCTTTTTCACAAAGTGTGCATGAGGAAGACTCATCGGCTATTGATGAAATAATAATGTATTATGATTTTCGATACATATCACCCTGTGAAGCTGCTTGGATAATTTTTTTAATTTCCAATTCAGCATAGAGAACCTTCGGTAGAAAGACTTTCCTTTCATCTACCAAATGAACAAACATTTATTTTCTCTGATGATGATCCAATTGATCATGTTTCCAATAGACCAAATGTAAAGGAGTCATAGTTTTTAAGCTGGGTCGAGGCAAATAATATATATGAAGAAGCAAGAGAATTAATATATGCACAATTTCCTCTTAAGTTTGTGTGAAATGAAAAACTAAAAAAGTAGAAAAAAAGAAAAAAATTCAGCTTTTTCAATAGGGAGAATATTCTTTGTACCACCTGGAAGTGGAGAGCAATATTACCTTCGAATGATGTTGAATGTAATTAAATGACCTAAGTGTTATGAGGATTTACGTAAAATCAACAATCACGACCATTTAACTTTTAGAGATGTATGTTATGCAATGAGTTTATTAGATGATGACAAAGAGTATATGGATGCCATAAAGGAGGCAATTAACTAGGGAATGCCATCATTTCTTAGGAAATTATTTGCTATGTTACTATTATCAAATTCAATGTCACGACCAGAATATGTTTGGGTGGCCACATGGATTTATTATCAGATGATATCTTACATGAAGAAAGAAGAATGTTGGATAATCCAGGCATACAATTCGACCTTCTACTTAAGATTTTAATATTATGTAATTGTTAAATTATTTTTACATTATTTGTGCATACAAATTAAATCTTAGTTTATTCTACGATCTACATTTAGGGTTGCAAATTATGAGCGATTAATTATAAATATATTTCTTTAGGGACATATTTTATGTCGCCTTCCAAGGAATTAAGGTTACATTAATTTTCTTTTAATATTTCCAAAGAAAATCATTTTGATCTTATCTTTATATGACTCATGAAAACTATATACCTTTGTTATAAATTAATTCATTATATACTTTTGTTATTAGAGGCCGAGCTAACAAAAAATGAACTAAAGAATCGTTGTCTATAAAAGTTGGAAATTTTTTTTAAAAGGTTGCGCAAGAACATTATGCGATTTTCCAACAATGCCAAGACCAGTTTTTAATGAAGAGGAAGTTGACAACACGAACGCACTAATATGTAAAGAAATGCGTTATAATAGGTTCTATTTGTCTAGGGAACATGAAGATTTATTTGTTAAACTGTCAATGGAGCAAAAGTTAGTTTTTGACAGAATTATCAAAGCAGTGCATGAGGACAAAGGTGGATTCTTCTTTTTATATTGTCATGGAGGAACCGGGAAGACATTTATTTGGAGGACTTTGTCATCTGCCATAAGATCTAAAGGAGATATTGTGTTAAAAGTTGCATCCAGCGGAATTGCATCTCTTTTGTTACAAGGAGGCCGAACAGCTCATTCGAGATTTTCAATCCCACTAGATGCAACTGAAGATTCAACATGTAATATCAAACAAGGTACTCCTTTATCAAAATTGATTGTCAAGAAAAAGTTAATTATTTGAGATGAAGTACCAATGATGCATAGATATATTTTTGAAGCTCTAGACAGACTCTAAGAGGTATTCTTAGATTTAAAGATGCATCCAATTTAGATCGTCCATTTGGAGGAAAAACCGTTGTTCTTGGTGGTGATTTTAGGCAAACACCCCTTGGAGCTACGTAGAACCTTAACACCAAGAAAGTAGCTTAGATCACCCATGTCTTTAAGAGAAAATTTAGTCCCAAGAGAGTCAATAACACGGTTTAAGAAGGCAGAGTCATTACCAGTCAATATGAGATCATCAACATATACCAAAAAATAGGCTGTAATACCAGAATGCTGAAAGACGAATAGCAAAGTGTCAGAGGTAGAGTTGACGAAACCCATAGCCAAAAGGCATTGGCGGAGCTCACTGTACCATGCCCGGGGTGCCTGTTTGAGACCATAAATAGATTTTTGTAACTTACAGACATAAGATGGATAGGATTTGTCAAAAAAACCCGGTGGTTGTGCCATATTAAACATCCTCTGCAAGCCTCCGGTGAAGAAAAGCATTGTTCACATCCATTTGACGAAGTGGCCAGCCCTTGGATACAGCTAAACTGCGAACCAAACGCACGATTTCTGGCTTAATAACCGGACTAAAAGTCTCCTAGAAGTCGACACCTGGTCGCTGATGAAAGCCTTTCGCAACAAGTCGATCTTTGAACTTATCCACAGTACCGTCAGACTTTTGTTTGATACGATAAACCCACTTACAGCCCACAACATTCTGTGAAGAATCAGGTGGAACAAGATCCCATGTGCCATTCCGTAGCAGAGCATCAAACTCCAATGACATAGCAGTGCGCCAGCGCTCATAAGACATAGCACTAGACAAAGTCTGAGGTTCAGTAACAGCTGGAGAGGTGACAGGAGACATACCAAACTTCTTGTTGGGCGTAAAGATGTTATTTTTGCTGCGAGTTTGCATATGATGACCACCCTGAGAGGATGTAGGTGGCGGCATAATGGGTGTAGCGGCAGCAGGGGCCGCTGGCGGCGTCGGAAGGGGCGCTGGTGGCGCAGGCTATGGCGCCGGAATTGCATCCGGTGAACGATCGCTAGTGGGAGCGGCGCCAGGTACTGGTGGCGGCAGCGGAAGGACTTCTTGGGAGACCGGAATGGATACAGGAGGAGACGCGGGGTTAGACAATTTGGAGAACGGGAAGACATCTTCATAGAAGGTGACATGACGCGAGAAGAAGATTGTAGACGTTGAGGGATCAAAGCATAGATAGCCGCTTTGAGTAGTAGAGTAGCCGAAGAGGACACATGCACGAGATCTGGGTTCCATTTTGTGTGAGGTGTAGGGCCGAAGCCAAGGGAAGCATTGACAGCCGAAGACACATAGTTTGGCAAGGTTGGGGCGCTTATGGAAGAGAGACTCAAGGAGGAGAGCATCGAGAGATTTGTCTTGGGAAGACGATTAATGAGATAGACTACTGTAGCAAAGGCATAAGGCCAATAAATGAGAGGTATAGAGGCACGATGAAGGAGAATGAGACCAGTATCGACAATATGACGGTGATGGCGTTCAGCATAGCCATTGTGCTGAGGTGTATGAGGAGGTTAAGTGAGATGTGAGATGCCATTGTAGGCAAGAAAAGAGCGTAAAGCGAGGAATTCGCCCCCATTGTCAGTATACAGAGTAATGATTTTAGCAGAGAAATATTTTTTGACAATGGATTTAAAGATGGGGAAGGTTTGTAAGACATCAGATTTACGAGGTAAAGGAAAAAACCAAACATACTTAGAAAAATGATCAACAAAGATGACATAATATTTAAATCCTTCATTAGAAATAATTGGAGAGGTCCATACATCGGAGAAAATAAGCTCCACCGGAGCAGTAGAAGATAAACTTAACTCAGAAAAAGGTAACTTATGACACTTATGAAGATTGCAAGAGACGCAAGCAAGATCAGACATATTACTAGACGCTATACTGCTAGAAGACACTAAATGACGCAGGATTTTAGCTGACGGGTGACCAATCCAAGAATGCCACAATGACGCAGAGAGCTTTTGAGCCGTGAGGGCAGATGGGGGACTGGAAGCCGCCGGCCAATAGTAGGTGTTGCCCCTATGTGGGCTGCGAACGAGTGTTGCCCACGTGCGACGATCCTTCACCTAAAAATCAATATCAGAAAGAACAACATTAACATTATTGTGACGACATAATTGGGCAACAGAGATCAAATTTTTATGCATATGTGGAACACAGAGTGCCCCAGGTAATATAAGAGAGGAATAACTGTGAAGTTATCCAGTATGTGTAATTGTCAAACCTTCACCGTTACCAATAACCACATTGTCGAAACCAGTGTAAGGACTGTGAAGAGACATGTTGGCAAGATCAGAGGTTATGTGATGGGAGGCACCGGAGTCCAGGATCCAATCAGATGTAGAGGGAATCGTCGGAGAGTGATGGGCTGTGTGAGCAGCCGGATAAGGCGGCGAAGCTTAAGCTGGCCGCGGTAGTGGTCCACCGTAAGGGGCTAATTGGCGCCGGAGATGGGATTGGACGGACACCGGCGCGCGGAGTGGCCAAATTCACTGTAGAGTTGGCACTTCCCATTGTACCCGCGAGATTGGCCATTGCTGGAATAACCACCGCGACCAGAGACTGAAGCGCGGCTGCTACGATCGCGCCCGCAGCTACCAAAGCGGTTACGGCCTGACTGCTGTCCCGCGACGAAGGCAGCCGACGGAGCCAAATCAGAGGCGTCGAAGGTGGCCGGCACACGAGCATGTAATCTGAGCCTCCATGCTTAACAACTTGTCATGTAATTCAGCAAAAGAGATGGGAGATTCGCGGGTTTGGATGGCATGAGAGAGTTCCATATACGGATCATCAAAATCATTTAGAACCTTACTGACAAGATCCTCAGAATCAACAGTAACATCCAGAAGAGATAATTCATCCACAATCACGCGAATACCAAGCATTAAATCAGTAACAGATTTAGAACCTTTTACCGGATTATGGAGCTGCTGTTTGAGAGCCATGATACGACCACGAGAGGCAGTGCCGTATGTGCGCACGAGGATGTCTCAGGCCTCTTTAGAGGTTTCCGCAGCGGCAATAAAGGAGATGATAGTCGGTGTGATCGACGAGATGATGGAACTAAGAATATGATTGTCCTGGCGAATCCAGTAGGGATATGCTGGATTGGGGGAAGTCACCTCCTTGTCGATGATAGTGGCTGGTGGGCATGGCTTTGATCCGTCCAAGAAGCCGAGGAGGTCGTAACCCGTAAGAAGGGTTCGAAATTGGAATTTCCACGCCAGGTAATTAGTGGAATCCAATTTGAGTGGGATCTGAGCCGATGCATTGATGCAATCGGCTGGAGAAGCTCGTTTGACGTCGTAGCGGTCATGAAGCGCGAGACAAAGGAGAGGAGGTGCTGATCGATGTCTAGAGAGAGAGAGGGCTGACAATTAGTGCAGCATTGGCGGTGGCGGCGACGGGCTGCCGATAAGAGCAGCGGCGGCGACGGCGGCGCGGGTAGGGTAGTTTTAGGGTTTCATTGGCGATAAGCCACTGACGTATGATACCATGTAGAGAGTTTTTGGAGAATTGAGTACAGGGGTATCAAATCCTACCAACTATAGGACTGTACAATAATGAAGGAAATCAAATCCTATCAATTATAGGACTGCACAATAATGAGAGAATATTATACCAATAATAAAAAGATACACACAATTATATTATAATAACTACAACTTCTCAAAGTCAAGGAATGAGACAAAGTTCAAGGGTACGTCGTCGCAACAGTTATTCCTTTAATCATTCTGACTCAAAGGCTGAAGTCATCTGCAATGTCCCAAGGGCGATACAAAATAGGTCAAGAGATCGAAGGGCTGAAAGAAGGAAAAATAAAATATAGAGAGCTTAGGCCTGCACTAGATGTACATATTGCAAATTATAAGCTTACTCGAGATGCAATAATAGATGCTATAGACAAAAATATACTATATGATTGGAAAGCATTATCAATTTTAGTAGTTGCACTTGCACAACATTTAGGTAGTATTTTAACATACATTTATCACGAGGTTTGGCCAAGTGAACTTTTTTTGGTTTATATTCTTAAAATTGAAGCAGAGTGGGAGAACCGTCTCCACAACTCCCTGTAAGTTTCTTTATTAATGAAAGTTTTTTGTTTCTTTGCAACATTACCCGTCAGTTAACTCTTTTTTTTCTATAAGCATTATATAAAATAAATAACATAATGTGATAACACTAACTTATTTCTTCAAAAATGCAACTTTGACGACATATCCAATGTTTTAAAAGAGGAAAAACATGAATACACACATTACTATACGCTTTTTACTTGATTATATGTAATTCTCATGTACAGTAATATTTTACCATCTTTTTTGCGTCTTTTCAAATCAAAATTTAATGAAGAATCTATATATGGTCATGTAGTAACAAATATGAATTCATACAAAGTAGCCTCACAACAATTTATCTTTTTTTAAAAAAATTTAAACTTCAGTTATGTTCGTTTCCGTTAGTATAAACTATTAATAGATATTTATATTGTTTGGCCGCAGCAATTGTTAAGGAAGTAACATAGAAAAATAATTTGGCAGCAACTATGTTATGATTGAAATATTCACATAAATTTTACTCACTCTGTTAAACCATTATAACGTTTCAAGAAATTTTGTGTCACGACCCAAACCCCGGTCGTGATAACGCCCAATACCTTGTTAGGCAAGCCCGACCATTCGAAAATTTTTAATTTGAAATTTCCAATTTTAACATAAAATTTTCGGTTTAATATCAGTAGGAACAGTGCAGAAACCATAACAACGTAATAACATCCAAAAAGATCTGACGTCGTAAGTCATAGCCTCTAGATATAACTGGTCAATATCCTATTCAATGGAAATCTGAATGCAGCAGTAAAAGATAGATAAGAGGAGAAATCAGGTCTTGCGAACGCCAACAACTACCTTGATAACTCCGGTACTGAACTGGCAACGGCAGATAATCGCAGCTAAACCTCCAAGATCCCTGTATCTGCACACAAGGCACAGGGAGTAGAGTGAGTACTCAGACCCAGTGAGTAATAGAAATAAATAACGACTGAAAATAAGAAATCCTGTAGGAACACTATACAGTTCTAAAATCAATAGTGAAGGTAGTAAATATGTGCTAAACAGGGAAAAGAAACTGATAAAACTTCTCTATTCTGTCCGACAATTTACTAACACTGCTGCGGCGCACAGCCCGGTCCAATATAATGTATAGTATTGATGCTCACAGTCCAATCCAATATAATATATATAATACTACGGTGCCCAGCCTGATCTAATAAATATGGTCGACTGCGCTCACTAGAGGTGTGTGCAGACTCCGGAGGGGCTCCTTCAGCCCAAGCACTATAATACTGAAGCGTGCAGTCTGATCCATATAATATATCACTGCGGCGTGTAGAATGATCAATATAATATATCACTGCGGCGTGCAGTCAGATCCATATACTATATCACTGCGGCGTGTAGTCTGCTCCATATAATATATCACTGCGACGTGCAGTTCGATCCAATACATTTATATGTATATAGTGCTGCATCATGCAACCCGATCTGGTATCTATAAAATACGACCACTTTGGGGTCCTTGATCCCTCTCAGTAAATATAGACTTGGCCTCTCGGACCCACTCAACTAAAACAGGGTAGTCAACCATAGGTATTTCTCATTTAGGGTGCAAATTACTAAGTCCGATTTATTTCATGATTCACAGTTAAGGAAAGGACGGAGAGTATGTGCTCGAGGCCAATCAGCTCAACATGCTCCCTACAGGTTCTACAGATCGGCGCAAGGCCCAAACGCGGCGACTAGCCCGAAATATACAGATATAAGCTCAGTTTCGATCAAAAAATAGAGTAAGTCATCAATCGGGATGGACCAAGTCCGAATCTCTAGCAGAAATATCACCACGCTCATCACACGACGCGTGTTTGATCTCAACATAGCACCGAATAGTGCAAATACAGGGTTTCAAACCCTCAGTATATCATTTACAACCATTACTCATCTCAAACCGGCAAAATCCTATCTCGCCTTGTGCTTTCCTCGCAAATTGACTTCCTCGAGTGTAAAATCTGACTAAAACCATACGGAATAGGTTATAATAAGCTCTAATGGTATTTAACCCAATTGAATGAACTCGAAAAACATCCAAAAATACGAAGTTGGAAAAACCCGAGCCTCGGTCCCACTTCTCGAAAAATTACGAAAGTTACATCACCGGATTCCTCGTCTTTCCATGAGTCCGTACATATAAAATTTACCAAAATCGAAGCTCAAATGGGCCATCAAATCCCAATTTAGAATGCAAAAACTCAAGACCTAGTTCTTCAAGTTTTTTCCAAAATTTTCCATTAGCTTAAGGTTGATTCTTAACAAAAATGACGTTTCCAAGTCACGAGACATACCCCCAATCAATTCCCACTGAAATCCTGTTCGATTTCTACCAAAAAGCTCCCAAGATGGTAAAAAATGGAGGAAGTTATCAATAAACTCGCCGAATAGATTAATGTTTTAAACCCTCAGTCATTTCCGCTTCTGCGGCCTCGTAATCACTTTTTGCGGGACCGCTTCTATGCCCTACAACCGCTTCTGTGGTTTTTTCATTAAAATCATGCCTTCCACTTTTGCGATCAAGCATCCGTCTTTGCGAACCCCCTTCTTCCGCTTCCCTTCAACTTTTGCGGACCCGCAGAAGCGACTCCAAAGTCTGCTTTTGCGGAACCTTCTAGGCCCTATCTTGACCGCTTCTGCAATGGACCTAGCTGCATCCGCTGAACCGCTTTTGCGGCTCCTTTTCCGCATATGCGGAACTACCAGAAGCAAAACATCCATTTTCATGCAACATCTCCAAAAACCTCCGTTCAACCTCCCGAAATCACCTCGAGACCACCGGAACATTAACCAACAGAACAGACCAGTCCAAATACTTCATCCAAACTTGCTCGAATCATTAAAATGCTAGCGTTAAAATCAAAATCCTCAATAATGGTCAAATCAAAGCCTAAATTTCTTTATAACTTCCAATTTGCATTTTCCATCAAAAACCTAACCTAAACAACTCCGAATGACCTGAAACTTGGAACGCATATCAAAAATCACCTAACGAAGTTGCTGATATTCTGGGAATCCCATTCCGACCCTCGGATAAAAATCTCCCCTATCAACTGGAATCCGCAAAAATTCAAATTTAGCCAATTCAAATTCTACTCCAGGCCTCCAAATTGAATTCCGATTTAACTACTAAGCCATAAATCATCCCCCGAAACTAATCGAATCGTCGGAAATCCATCCCGAGCCCTATATTGCATAAGTCAACTGTCACGAACCAAAAATCCCTCCGAAGGAGCTGTGATGGCACCTAGTCTTTAAACTAGGTACGCCTAACATTAACTGAATAACATTAATACTTATTAATCATAGTGAAATTTCTCAAAACAACTCCATTACCAAAACTGTTAGTACAAGTCACAAGCATTTATAAGAGTAGTTATACAATATGATTACATTACTCTTCCAAATCAAAGGGAACAAATGGACATAAGTACAATTAAAAGTGACTCTGAGGACTGCGAATGCTATAGCAGGTTTACCTTGAGTATCCACCGCAACGAATAGCTACCATCGATCAAATGTAAATACTCGGAGATATCTCAGTATCCTTCGTACACGATCTTGGGGTCTCTTGGTATCCCGAGGATCTCTTAGTATCCTCAATATATGTGCTGGGGATCTCTTGGTATCCTCAATGTATGTGTAGGGATCTCTTGGTATACCGAGGATCTCTTGGTATCCTCAATATATATTCTTGGGATCTCTTGGTATCCCGAGGATCTCTTGGTTTCCTCAATGTATGTGTAGGGATCTCTTGGTATCTCGAGGATCTCTTGGTTTCCTCAATGTATGTGTAGGGATCTCTTGGTATCCCGAGGATCTGTTGGTATCCTCAATATATATGCTAGGGATCTCTTTGTATCCCGAGGATCTCTTGGTATACTCAATGTATGTGTAGGGATATCTAGGTATCCCGAGGATCTCTTGTTATCCTCAATATATGCAAGGGATCTCTTGGTATCCCAAGGATCTCTTGGTATCCTCAATGTATGTGTAGGGATCTCTTGGTATCCCGATAATCTCTTGGTATCCTCAATATATATGCTAGGGATCTCTTGGTATCCTGAGGATCTCTTGGTATCCTCAATGTATGTGTAGGGATCTCTTGGTATCCCGAGGATATCTCGGGAATCTAACCCATGGTCCCAAAGTAAATACACAACGCAACAAACAAAATCAATAGTTACATCACAATAGAAGGATCAGATATCACTACTGTCACGACCCAACCCGGTTGTGATGGCGCCCGACCGCAAGGTTGGGCTAGCCCGACCAACAGCTTCCCAAATACAGCGGTTCAGCCAAACAGGAAGCAAGCAAGGAAAAATATGACAACTTTAACACTTATATCCCAACTAACTGGAAAATGTAACTGTACGAATAGGAAACCACAACTGAAATAAACTCCCAAGACTTGGGGTCACGAGTATAGAGCCTCTAACAATACTAAACAAGAGTCTAAAAAGAAAGATACATAAGTCTGAAAAGCAGGAGATAACTGGTAAGATCAGAGTAATCAGTCCTGCGGACGCTGGCAGCTGCAAAAGCAACAGCAGCAACGCTAGGCCTCTGGAGCACCTGGATCTGCACACAAGGTTCAGGGAGTATAGGGTGAGTCTACCAACTCAGCGAGTAATAAGCATGTATATAAACTCGAAGATAAGAAAACACGAAATAACACAAAATAAAGCTATCTAGAAGTTCTATACATTACCAGTCTCATAGCTATGCAGAATAAGCAACAGTAAGTAAATGCATGAGATGCAATGCAACGCATGAACTATGCGGAACGTGCAGCCCGATCCATATGGGTACCAGCGATCACTGTGGGGGTTCAGACTCCGGAAGAGCTCCTATAGCCCAAGCGCCATATCATACAATGCCAATAGTTACCACTGTTTCCATCATAATACACGGTGTCCTTAGTTACCACGTTTTTCATTACAATACGCGGTGTCTTTAGTTACCACCATTTCCATTTTATAATACACGGTGTCCTTAATTACCACCATTTCCATTTAAAATACACGGTGTCTTTAGTTACCACTGTTTCCATTTAAAATACACGGTGTCCTTAGTTACCACCGTCCTTAAAATAATATATATTCCCAAATATTGTACTCATCAGCTCAAATTATCATTTAAAAATCATTTGAGTTTTCAAAACGAATAAATATGGCTGAGTTTGCAAAAATAATAATATTTAAACCTAGACTAAATTCAAGTAATATGCAAATCATGAAAATTCTGAGATAACGATAGACCTGAAGGATTCCACAAGTCGACACAAGGACCCAAACATGGCATCAAGCCCATATATCATCAATGTAGTATGCGAAGCAATTGCCAACATAGTACAATATATCCCCCGGATTGGACCGAGTCATAATTTCCAACATATACGACCCTGCACTAGCCATTGAGTGCGTGTCTAGCCTCATAATAGAATCACAATGTGATATACCGGGGTTTCAAACCCTCGGGTCATCATCTACACTCATTACTCACCTCAACCCGGCTGCAAACTAGCTCGCAATGCCTTTCCCTCCAGAATCAACCTCCGCGGATGCCAAATCTGATAAAACCAATAAGAATGCATAAAAATAGGCTAATGAAACATAACCAAATCGAAATAACTCGAAATACACCCAAAATAACAAAGTTGGCAAAATCCGAGCCCCGGGCCCACTTCTCCAAAAATTACGAAACCTACATTTTCGGAATCCTCGTCTCGCCACGAGTCCATACATATAAAATTCATCAAAATCGGAGTCCAATTGCTCCTTCAAATGCCCAATTAAAGTTCACTTGGGTTTCAAGCCCTAACCACCACTTTTTACATTTAAAAAAACCTTGATTTCTTAGCTTTTATTCCATGATTTTCCACTATGATGACTTACTTTAAGTCTAAGAATTCTTACCTGATGAATTCCCTCAAAAATCTCGCCAAGAGTAGCCCATACTCGCCTAAGTCCGAGGTCCAAATGTTCTTCCCTTTTAAATTTGAATAACCTACTGTTGCATTAATCCCAGACGGATTTCCGCTTCCGCGACCATTTCTCCGCTTCCGCGATCCCGCTTCAGCGCTCCTTTTGACCGCTTCTGCGGTCCTTCATTAAATCCCTAGACCGCTTCTGCAGTCACTCTTCCGCTCCTGCGGACCCGCCTCAGCGGTCTCCCTTCCCCTTTAGTGGTCCCTAACCCTTTTACCATTGGCCGCTTCGGCGGCTACAACTCTACTTCTACGGCTACTAGTTCGCTTCTGCGGACACCGCCTAAGTGGCCCCTAACCCGTTTCCGCAAAAATACCAGAAGCAACATCCCTATTTCATACCTAGCTTCCAAAATTCCTCGCCGAACCATCCGGAATTACCCCGAGGCCCCTGGGATCCAAACCAAAACAACCAACCTACTCCAAAACATCATACGAATAAAAACACGCCCTTAAACACATAATCATCAATCATGGCGGATCCAAGCCTAAGTCAAACTAGAACCTTTCTAAATTCGCATTTGATCCAAAACCCAACCAACCAACGTGCGAATGACCTAAAAATTTGCAGACATATTAAAAATCGCCTAACGAAGATACTACAACTCTCAGAATTTCATTCCGACCGCCGGATCAATATCTCACCTATCAACAGGAATTTTGCCAAAATCGAACTTAGCCAATTCAAGCCTAATTCTACACCGGACCTCCAAATTCGATTCCATTTTCTCTCCCAAGCCACAAATCACTATCCGAAACTAGTCGAATCCGCGGAAATCCATTCAGAGCCCTCTAAATAACAAGTCAATGTCTGATTGTCTTTTCCAACATAAGCTTTTTCCTTAAAGAGATATTGGTCTCATTTCTAACCAAATTCAATCCAATACATATCAAACTCACCGAACACATATACAACACACGGGGAAGCATATTACGGGAATAACGGGGCTGAAATACAAAAGACAACGTGTCGGGTCGTCACAGCTACAATACATATAAAAACTTTCTGGTAAAGGAAAAATGATATTTCAATATCTTGGCAAGGGAACAATACTATCAAAACAAACATTCCATCAGGGAACAATAATATCAAACAAACATCCCGTCAAGGGAACAAAACTATCAAAACAAACATCCCTGCACAGGAACAATAATATCAAACAAACATCCCAGCAAGGGTCCAAAACTATCAAAACAAACATCCCGACAAGGGAACGATGATATCAACAAACATCCTAGCAAGGGGACAATAATAATAATCATAACACATGAACCGCAATAAACTACAACAGAGTCATAACAATTATAATACAAGAGTCACGGGCATGCTCAACCCCCAACGTATAGATATTCATCACCATTCCTATACGTCGGACACATCACATAACAAGTAGCAAATATACTCAAATCCTACTCCCTCAAGCTAGGATAGACCAGACACTTACCTCGAAGGTTTACGACCAACTCAATCCTTAAGCAATGCCTTTCCTTTCAAATTTGGCTCTAATTCAATCGTATCTATACACAATTGATTTAATATCTTCAATAATACTTAACAAACTAATCCAAATGGATAAATATATTTTTTAAAACATTCTATCAACAAATCACACAAACATCGATGAAGCTCGATTTCTAAAAGAAAGGGTTTTAGCCATACATATATGAAATTTTCCCCTGAATGATACTACGATGATCCAATACAGTTATGTAACTTCAGTCTACAATACAATATTTAATAGGGCTAATATTGGTACTAAATTCCATAGCTTATGCCATTTCGGCATATTATCAAACACCTTGTAGGCATAGAAACCTCATATCTATGGTATTCGTTCCTCCAATTATCACCACTAACCAACAATTCATCTCACCATCATTCCTAACAATTTTATAACTTCCAAATACACATGTAAGACTATCCATTCACATCCAACCAACAAAACTCCATCAAATAAATGCCTTTAAATCCTACCATGTTCATGTATTTAAATTGGGAATTTATGGCTTCCAATCACCATGCCATAAGTTGTAATACTTGATTCATACTCATATTCCCATAATATATCCATATATGTAAGTCCAAGGTGTAGGATTTACCTTTTGGAAGAAATCTTGCAAAAGCCTCCTTTGAGTTCTTGAAGGAATTTCTTGAAAATGTAAGTGTTTGGTGAGAGGATTTCATCAATAATAATGATAGAATTTCACACCAAGATGATGGAGTTTACTTACCTTAAAGATTGGGGGAGTTGAAGGTCTTGAGAGGGTGAAAGAAGGAATCCAAGTTTGTCCAAATAAAATGGGTAAAAATGAACCCCGAAATGAGTGTTATAGGCTGTGTTTGGGCGTCCCAGGTGGTGCTAGGTGCTGCATGTGGCACTTGAATTAGTAGCTCATATTTCTGGGCGCCACGGCTAGCGCCCGGCGCTTCCCAAGGCACTGGCGATACGAAAATGGCCATAACATGCTGTATACACCTCTAAATGAAAAACTATTTGATGTGTTTGAAACTAAACTCAAAGAGATTTAATTTTATAGGTTGTGGGTCACACAAAGCTTTATATAATAGGAGATATGATCGTCCAAAGTGAGGACTTGTGCACACTCATTTACAACTTTCGTCTATTATGAAATTTTTCCAACTTCAAAAGTTCTCGTTAGCAATCCGAAATTATCCCGAGGCCCTCGGGACCTCAACCAAAAATACCAATACATCCTATAATATTATTCAAACTTGTTCCAATTACAAAAACACCTCGACTAACACAAAGTCATTGAATTCAAGCCTAAGTTCCTTTAAAATTTCCAAAACGCGCATTCGATCAAAAACCCAACCAAAACATGTCTGAATGACTTGATGTTTTGCACATATGTCCCAAATGACATGAGAGTGCTACATCAACATCTGGAGTGCTGTTCTGACCCTCACATCAAAATTTCACCTATCAATTGAAAATCGCCAAAATACTAGTTTTCGGCATTTCTAGCCTAAATGAACTACGGACTTCCATAATTATTTCCGGTCACACTCCTAAGTCAAAACTCACCTCCCGGAACTAATCAAAAAGTCGATATTTAAATTCGAGCCCTCTAACTCATAAGTCAATATCCGGTTGACTTTTCCAACTTAAGCCTTCTTAAAAGAGACTAAGTGTCTCATTTCTTATCGAAACCACTCCAAACCAACTCGATCACATGAGATACAGATAATGAGGCATAAATAAGTTGAATATTGGAAAAATGAAGCGATACCTCATGAGAAGACGGGTTGGGTCATTACATTCTCACCTCTTAAACAAACATTCGTCCTCGAACGTACACATAACATTACGTTTTTTCTTCTTCGCACATCTCAATGTCCAAAAAAAATTTTAACTCCCAAAATTTTTAGAAATTTCGGCAGTCTCCTCTTTAATTGGGACTATCCACCTGTCAGAGTAACACCCAAACAAGTCATAACAACACATCCATAACTCAACAATACTCCAAAATGTATATATCAATAACACTAACCTCCGTGTTACAAGTACGATATTATCATAATGATATCTAGACATGAAATACATCATATGCATGACAACAACGGCACAACCATATCGCTGGATTCATAATCAATTACAAATTGCCAATTAACTTCATGTTAACAAATTTTCATTTCAAACCTCTAGTTCACTAACAACAAGGCATGATGTTCTTATAATTACTTACCCGAATTAACGAGTCATAATTTAACGTCACCCGGGCACTCACCTTCTAGGCTAGAACTCAATAATTATAATACAATTTAGAAAATCATGCACAGAGATATTCATACAAGAACTTTCAAATAAGTCTCATAGGCATGTCTCCCTATAAGTAATATAGTACAATTTAATTTCACAAGGGAGAATTTAAACATATAAACTTTTCCCCACAAGGACCTCGTCTTTATATAACATCCACCGCAGCTGTAGCCCGATAAAAATATTTCATATCATATAAAAATATGAGGATCTCGTCCTCAACTATGAATCACAAGTATTTTGCACATTGTGCCAAATAAAATTTTCCATTTCCATTCTTCCTTCTTTCAAATAATTTCAACAAGTAAGAAATAATCAGAACCTCCTCCTCGGGCTCGATATGAAACTCTCAGTACTGTATCAGCCCTGCGGGCTCACTCCCAACTTACAAAGTACAACATCAGCCTCTCGGGCATAATATAGTATAATCAACCAGGCTCTCGGTCTCAATATCAATGTAACACTGCTGCAACGCGTAGCCCGATCTATGCTCAGTCCAAAAATCATCATAAGCCCCTTGGGCATTTGTAAAGCACTAGTTTTCAGCCCGAAATATCATTTAGAATTATCATTTCATGTTTTCAAATCTTAGAAACATGGCTGAGTTTGCAAAACAACATTTAAAACTTTGGACTGAGATAAAATGATATCAATCCCTGAAGGATTCAAATAAATTGAAATAAGCCCAAATGTAATAATTAAATCCAAGGATGATTCTCAATTCAGTTCAAGTAGAAAACATGGTAAAAACATCTCTCGGGACTGACCAAGTCACAATCCCAATGGTGCTCTACCCCACGCCCGTTATCTGGAGTGAAAGTCACCTCAATATAGCATTGCAATGTAAATTTCGGGGGTTTTAAACCCTCAGGACATCATTTACATAAATTACTTACCAAAATGATTAACAAAAGTCACCTTTTGGGCTGACAACTATTTGTTGTTCCCAACACGCATTAATAGACATAGCTATCTCCGTATAATTTCCCAACAGGAGTATTCACATAAGTAAATTTAAGATTTATGAAGCTCACTCATGAGTAGAACATACTATGAGGACTAGCCTCGATACTGATAACCGAATCTAGTTAAGGAAAATATTCCTTTATGATAACTCAAGTTCGTTCTTGTAACGACCTCCACTATACCATAGAGAATATATCAATGGGTCGGGCCTCCACTTCTTAGGCGCCGTCTACCCGCTTTTCCTCCACCCCTAATTTGTAGTGTAGGTAGAGTAATAACTATATTAGAGTACGTGGTATGTGTGCTCTGGTGAACAGCTCCCAAGTCTAGGAAAGTTTTCTCAGGATGTTCCTAGTGTCATCATATTCATAACAACCCATCGCAGTTCGATTGCTCACACTGAGTTCATACCGGATAAATTAAATAGTCGTTGCAGGAAAATCCATGGCACTAGTACATTAAAAGATGACTGCCCCACGCGGGTGTTGTGATTAACTTAAGCACTAAGAGTATACTGAATATGTTTCCATGACCCCATTGATACTGAAATGTAGGATTATTATGGATGCGGGAATATCTCAAGTTTCATTATCATCCCGTTCAAATATTAGCTCTTGATCATATTCATGTTTTGGAGAACCTTTCATTTAAACATAAGTACTTCTCGGGTCAAAATTGGTATAACACATGATCTCACAATCTTATCGTTGATAGTCCACTTTCTTCACTAGGTGTGAAACCATAAGACAAATTTTCGATGATCCACAATACTAATCTTCATCACTCGTACGACACCGTACATATAACGTCTCAAGCCATTTATTTGGCATATGTCATCCTCGTGATTGTTAAACTTGCTTCCTCTAGTGACTTGGTTGCTAGTTGTACCCTTTGCTACATCGAAATCCCATATGAACCACATAGTCACCAATTAAACCTTCTACAGATTGTACTGATCAACAAGATGTCAAGATCTTATGCACCCCATGCGCACAACTGAAAGTTCTCTCTGCACTTCCACATCCTCAATTCTGATCGACACGTGGTAACAATGATTGAGCAACTCTGGCTCTCTCATAATCCTTTTTTTTGATATCACAAACCATTGGTGTAGTGCGCAACTCCATGCATGAGTGGATGCAAAAGAACCTAAGATATATGCTTCAAGCTGAATAAATGTCGCACGATAAGGAATGAATGATGTGCAAATTTTTCCTACTAGCTCTGTAGCCACTCGAAGATAAGTACAGACGTCTCCATACCGATCCACAAGACTCTACAAAACTCGCTTATGAATGGTAGCACCTATGAACCTAGAGCTCTGATACCAACTTGTCATGATCAAAAGTCCCTCCGAAAGAGCTGTGATGGCACCTAGTCTTTAAACTAGGTAAGCCTAACATTAAATGAATAACATTGATACTTATTAACTCATAATGAAATTTCTCAAAACAATTTACCATTCCAAAAACAAGTAGTACGTGTCATAAGCCTTTCTAAGAGTAGTTATACAATATAATTACATTACTGTTTTGAATCAATGGGAACAAATGGAAATAAGTACAATTAAAGGTGACCCTGAGGACTGCGAATGCTATAGAAGGTTTACCTTGAGTCTCCATTGCAACGAATAGCTACAATCGATCAAACGCATGGATCTGTACACAAAAATGTACAAAAGTGTAGTATCAACACAACTGAACCCATGTGCTGGTAAGTGTCTAGCCTACCCCGACGAAGCATTGAAAAGGCTAGGACCATACACTCACCTAAACATGTGCAGTTTATAGCATACAAAATAATAGGAAGGAAATAACATAATGGCCACATTGATCAACCAATGATATAAATAGCAGGCAACAAGAACATGATAAATGGTTCTCAACAATTAATAAATACAAGTGTGATCAATTGATCGAGTCCTTCAAATATAAATCTTTTGCCTATAAATCCTTCAAGTAATAATCTTTATGGTAATATGCTTTTCAATAAATATCATTCGAATATATTTCCTTCAAATAAGTATCTTCCAAGTAAGAATCTTTCGAATATATTTTTTTCGGGAAAAGGTCACCGTGTGACGCCTCATTTTATAATCATAAATAATATAGATCTCACTCACTTTCATGTCATCGCGGCACCTCGTGCCCACATATTACTATCTCACATTTAGCATCAACATTTCATGTTACTCAGTTCACAGGTTCCATAACCCAATACAATAAAGAATGTTCAAGAAGACTCATTCAGTTGGCATAAAGTAGAATAGATCTTCCAACCCAGATGGAAATCGACAAGAAAAGAAGATATTATTATTTTTTTAGGAATCATTTGATTTAGCAAATATACTTTTCATTTGAAGTACAATATAGAATGAATCATTACATTTAATATGAGAAATATATAATTGAAACAAAGCATAAATTCCCTTTTTAAGAAAAGTAAAACCTCAACGATTTAAGGAAAATTTAAGAGAAATCAATTGAGTTTAAAATGTAACAATTGTTGAAATTTAAACTATTGAATATGTATAAAACAATAGGGTGAGGTATTGTCAACACAATAATTTCCTACACAAAGGATCACAGCCGTAAGGGAAATCTAAACCATTAGACCACTTGAATTGATAAAAACAATTACAACAGAGACAAAATAATCACGGAAGGAGTACCACTCAATGCAGGGATTACAAGCGGGGATCTTCCAGGATACCGTCCTGTAGTCCCAAATGCAAATACTCGGGGATCTCTCAGCATCATTCGTACACGATCTAGGGATCTCTTGGTAACCCAAGGATCTATCAGTATCCTGAATATTATATGCTAGGGATCTCTTGGTATCCTCAATGTATGTGTAGGGATCTCTTGGTATCCCGAGGATCTCTTGGTATCCTCAATATATATGCTAGGGATCTCTTGGTATCCCGAGGATCTCTTTGTATCCTCAATGTATGTGTAAGGATCTCCTGGTATCTCGAGGATCTCTTGGTATCCTCAATATATATTCTAGGGATCTCTTGGTATCCTCAATGTATGTGTAGGGATCTCTTGGTATTCCGAGGATCTCTTGGTATCCTCAATATATATCCTAGGGATCTCTTGGTATCCCGAGGATATCTTGGTATCCTCAATATATGTGCAGGGATCTCTTGGTATCCGAGGATCTCCCGGGAATCTAACCCGTGGTCCCAAAGTAAATACACAACGCAACTAATAAAATCAATAGTTACATCACAATAGAAGGATCAGATATCACTACAATACATATAAAAACTTTCCGTCAAAGGAACAATGATATTTCAACATACTGACAAGGGAACAATACTATCAAAACAAACAACCCGGCAAGGGAACAATAATATCAAAGAAACATCCCGGCAAGGGAACAAAACTATCAAAACAAAAATCCCAGCAAGGGAATAATAATATCAAACTAACATCCTAGAAAGGGGACAAAACTATCAAAACAAACATCCCGACAAGGGAACGACGATATCAACAAACATCCCAGCAAAGGAACATTATTAATAATAACACATGAACTGCAATAAACTACAACTGAGTCAGAACAATTATAATACAAGACTCACGGGCATGCTCGACCCCCAACGTATAGATACTCGTGACCATGCCTATACGTCGGAAACATCGCATAACAAGTAGCAAATGTACTCAACTCAAATTCCCTCAAGCTAGGGTAGACCGAACACTTACCTCGAAGGTTTACGACCAACTCAATCCTTAAGCAATGCCTTTCCTTTCAAATTTGGCTCTAATTCAATTGTATCTATACACAATTGATTTAATATCATCAATAATACTTAACAAACTAATCCAAATGGCTAAATATTATTTCTAAAATATTCTATCCAAAAATCACACAAACATCGATGAAGCTCGATTTCTAAAAGACGAGGTTTTAGCCATACATATATGAAATTTTCCCCTGAAGGATACTACGATGTTCCAATACAGTTATGTAACTTCAATCTACAATACAACATTCAATAGGGCTAATATTGGTACTAAATTCAATAACTTATGCCATTTAGGCATATTATCAAACACCTTGTATGCATAGAAACCTCATAACAATGGTATTGGTTCCTCCAATTATCACCACTAACCAACAATTCATCTCACCATCATTCCTAACCAATTTATAACTTCCAAATACACATGTATGACCATCCATTCACACCCAACCAAAAAAGCTCCATCAAATAAACACCTTTAAATCCCTACCATGTTCACGTATTTAAATTAAGAATTTATGGCTTCCAATAACAATCTCATAAGTTGTATTCTTGATTCATACTCATATTCCCATAATATATCCATATATGTAAGTCTAAGGTGTAGAATTTACCTGTTGGAAGAAATCTTGCAAAACCCTCCTTTGAGTTCTTGAAGGAATTTATTGAAAATCTAAAGTGTTTGATGAGAGGATTTCTCAATAATAGTATAGGAATGATGGAATTTCACACCAAGATGATGAAGATTACTTACCTTGATGATTGGGGGAGTTGAAGGTCTTTAGAGGGTGAAAGAAGGATCCCAAGGTCGTCCAAATTAAATGGATAAAAATGAACCCCAAAATGAGTGTTATAGGCTGTTTGTGGGCGCCCCAGGTGGCACTGGGTGCTGCTTGTGGCACTGGAACTAGTAGTTCAAATTTCTGGGCGCCACGGCTAGCTCCCGGGGCTACCTAGGGCACTGGCGGTACGAAAATGGCCATAACTTGCTGTATTCACCTCCAAATGACAAACGGTTTGATGCATTGGAAACTACACTCAACAAGATTTAATTTGATAGATTGTGGGTCACACAAAACCTTATATAATGGGAGATATGATCGTCCTAAGTGTGGTCTTGTGCGCACTCATTGACAACTTTCGCCTATTATTAAATCTTTTCAACTTCAAAAGTTCTCGTTAGCCATACGAAATTATCCCGATCCTTCGGGACCTCAACCAAAAATATCAATACATCCTATAATATTATTCAAAGTTATTCCGATTATCAAAACACCTCGACTAACACCAAAATCAATGAATTCAAGCCTAAGTTCCTTTAAAACTTCCAAAACGCGCATTCGATCAAAAACCCGACAAAAACATGTCTGAATAACTTGATATTTTGAACACATGTCCCAAATGACATGACAGTGCTACAGAAACATCCGAAGTTCCGTTTTGACCCTTAGATCAAAATTTCACCTATCAACCGGAAATTTCCAAAATATTAGCTTTCGGCATTTCTAGCCTAAATGAACTACGGACTTCCATAATTACTTCTGGTCACACTCCTAAGTCAAAAATCACCTCTCGGAACTAACCAAAAAGTCGATATTTACATCCGATCCCTCTAACTCACAAGTCAATATCCAGTTGACTTTTTCAACTTAAAACTTCTTAAAAGAGACCAACTAGTCAGGACCCAAACCCCGGTCGTGATGGCGAAAAAAATCTTGTATGGCAAACCCGACCATTTAAACATCTGTTGCCAAAAACATTAAGTAAATTACCATTTTTAAGATGAAATCCCAGTTTGATAACAATAGAAATACTGCGGAAAGACAGAATCAACAGTTGTAAAAGCTTTAATGATCCGGCGTCACAAGTCTGAACCTCTAAGTAAACTAAACCTAATCCAAACATAGAAAAGTCTAGACATGGAAGCAAAAGATAGATAAGAAGAGACATCTGGTTCTGCGGATGCCAGCAGCTACCTTAATAACTCCGGAACCGATCTAGGCAACAACAAACAAGCACAGCTAAGCCTCCGGGATCCCTGTATCTACACACGAGGTGCAGGAAGTAGAGTGAGTACTTCCAACTTAGTGAGTAATAGCAATAAATAATAACTAAATGTAAGAAATCTGGTAAAAAAAACACTATACAGTTCTATTTCAAACACCAAGAACAGTAAATGAGTACACATCAGGGAGAAAAATCTGATAAATATTTTCCTTTCCGTCCGACCAGTTACTAACAATACTACAGCGCGCAGCCCGATCTAACACCAGATATATAAACTGCTGTGGCGCGCAGCCCGATACAATATAATATATATATTACTACGGCGCACAACCCGATCCAATAAATATATATAATGCTGCGGCTTGCAGCCTGATCCAATAAATATATATAATGCTTCGGCACGCAGCTCGATCCAATAAATACAGCCACTGGGGGTGTGTACAGACTCGAGAGGGCTCTTTCAGCCCAAGCGCTAAAATACAACGGCGTGCAGTCCAATCTATATATCACTGCGGCGTTCAGTCCGATCCATATAATATACTACTTCGGCGTGCAGTCTAATCCAAGTAATATAATACTGCGGCGTACAGTCCGATCCAATACATGTATATGTATATACTGTTGCGGCGTGCAGCCCGACACCATATATATGTATATATATCAAATAGCCTCACCACGAGGTCCTTGACCCCTCTTAGTAAATATAGACTTGGCCTCTCGGGCCCACTCAGCTAAGACAGGGTATTCAACCATAGGTATTGCTCATTTAGGGTGCAAGTTACAAATCCGGTATATTTGATGATTTACATTCACAGTTAGGAGAAAAGGTATGTGTCCAATAGGTAAAGTGAGGTCAATCAGCTCAACATGCTCCCTATGAGTCCTACAGATCGGCCCAAGGCGCCAATCTTGGCAACTAGCCCAAAATATACGAGCACGAGATCAGTCTTGGTCAAGAAGTACAGTAAGTCATCAATTGGGATGGACCAAGTCCGAGTCCCGAGAAGATACATCACCACACTCATCCCGAGACTCATGTCACAACATAGCACCGCGTAAGTGCAAATACGAGATTCCAAACTCTCAGTATATCATTCATAACGATTACTCACCTCTAACCGGCCAAAATCCTAGCTCGCCTTGCGCTTTCCTCGCAAATCGACCTCCTTGGGTGCAGAATTTTACCAAAACCACAAGGAATATGTTATAATAAGCTAATGGGACATATCTCAATGGAAAGAACTCAAAAAACACCCAAAAATACGAAGTTGGCAAAACCCGAGCTTCGGGCCCACTTGTCTAAAAATTACAAAATTCACATCACCAGAATCCTCGTCTCGCCACGAGTCCGTGCATATCAAATTTACAAGAATAGCAGTCATTTTGACCCTCAAATCAACACTTTAATCTCACTTAGGTTCCAAGCCCTAACCACCATTTTTAACCTCAAAAACCTTGAATTCTTTGTCTTTAATCCATGTTTTGACACTACAATGACATATTCCAGGTCCAAGAATCCATACCTGATGTTTTCCCCTAAATCCTCTTCAAAATTGCTCCGAAATTTGCCTTAGTCCGAGGTCTAAATGTTCTTCTATTTTTCAAACTTATGAAAACCCACTGTTTCATTAAACCTGGTCGATTTCCACTTCAGCGACTCCCGCTTCCGCATCCATTTGACCGCTTCTGCGGTTTGACTTAAATCCTCAGCGACCACTTCTGTGGTCGCATGTCCGCTTCTGTGGTCCCAGTCAAAATCCCCTTGGCCGCTTCTACGGCTTTATAGCCGCTTCTGCGGACACCGCTTAAGTTGTCTTCCATCCCGCTTCTGCGGAAATACCAGAAGACAGAAGGCCTAAGCCTAAAGAAATTCCCGAAATCCTCGTTAAGCCACCCGGAATCACCCCGTGGCCCTCGGGGTCCAAACCAAAAACACAATTATGACTACCTCATTCAAACTTGCTCGGGCCCTGAAAACACCAACATTAACACCAAAAATCATCATTTTCGTTAAGTCAAGGCCTAAGTTAACTTAGAATCTTCCAAAATCATATTCGATGCCGAAACCAACCAAACGATGTCCGAATGACCTGAAATTTTTCACACATATCCAAATTCACCTAACGAAGCTACTTCAACTCTCGGAATTCCATTCCGGCCATTAGAACAAATTCTCGCATACCAACCGGATTTGTCCGAAATTCCAACTTCGCCAAACTAAGATAACTTTCACACCATACCATCGAATTCACTTCCGTTTTCACTCCTTAGCCACAAATCATCCCCCGAAACTAGTCGACCCATCGAAATCCGTTTCGAACCCTCTAACTCACAAGTCAACGTACAGTTGACCTTTTCAACTTAAGCTTTCCTTAAAGAGACTATTTGTCTCAATTCCAACCAAACTCTAACCGAATCATTTCAAACTTTACCAACACATAAAAATGAACATATAGAAGCATAAGACGGGGAAAACGGGGCGATAACTCATGTGATGACGGGCTGGGTCGTCACATCTTCCCCAACTAAAACAAACGCTCGTCCTCGAGCGGGTAAAGAAACATACTTGGAGCCTCAAACAAACGAGGATATCTGCTCCGCATCTCCTGCTCGGTATCCCAAGTGGCTTCCTCCACGAGTCGACCTCTCCACTGCAGCTTCATCGAAGATATGTCCTTTGATCTCAACTTTCGAACCTGCCAACCCAAAATAGCTACTGGCTCCACATCAAAGGTCAAGTCCTCATCTAACTGAATCGTGTTGAAGTCCAATACATGAGACGGGTCCTCAACATACTTCCTAAGCATATAAACGCGGAACACCGGGTGAACCCCCAACAAGCTGGGTGGCAAAGCAAGCATCTAGGCCACCTCCCCAATCCTCATGAGTATCTTAAATGGTCCAATGAACGGCGGACTCAGCTTCCCTTTCTTTCCAAACCTCATCACCCCTTTCATGGGCGAAAACTTCAACAAAACCTTCTCGTCCACCATATAAGACACATCCCAAACCTTCCGATCCGCATAACTCTTCTGCTGTGACTGAGATGTAAGAAGTATCTCCTGGATAACTTTCACTTTCTGCAAGCATCCTGAACTAACTCTATCCCCAATAGGCTAGCCTCGCTAGGCTCAAACCAGCCAACTGGAGATCTACATCGTCTCCCATATAAAGTCTCATATGGCTCCATCTGAATGCTGGGCTGATAATTGTTATTACAAGAAAACTTCACAAGTGGCAAGAATTGAGCCCAAGAACCTCTAAAATCAATAACACAGGCACGCACCATGTCCTCCAATATCTAAATAGTACGCTCGGATTACCCGTCCGTCCGAGGATGAAAAGCTATGGTCATCTGTATCTGAGTGCCCAACTCCCTATGAAAAGTCCTCCAGAACTGGGAAGAAAACGGAGTACACCTGTATGAGATAATAGAAACTGGGACCCCATTCAACCGCACTTGAAAATCTCTGCTAACCGCTCCGAAGAATAGGTGGTACACACCGGAATGAAGTGCGCAGACTTGGTCAGCCTATGAACAACCACCCAAATAGAACCAAAGCTCCTCGAGGTACGAGGGAGGCCACTCACAAAGTTTATTGTAATCCTCTCCTATTTCCACTCTGGAATATCCATCTGCTGAAGTACACCACGGGTATTTGATTCTCATACTTGACCTGCTGACAATTGACACACCTAGCCACATAACTCACAATGTCCTTTTTCATTCTCCTCCACCAGAATGCTGCCTCAAGTCCTGGTACATCTTCACGGCACCCGAATGAATAGAATACCGCGAGCTATGGGCCTCCTCTAATATCAACTCTCGGAGCCCTTCCATATTGGGCATGCAAATCCGGCCCTGCATCTGCAACACACCATCACCACCAATAGTCATATCACTGGAATCATCATGCTGGACCTTGTCTTTCAGGACAAGAAAATGCGGGTCATCACACTGGCGCTCCCTGATGCGATCATATAAAGAACATCGGGAAACCACACAAGCCAACACTCGACTAGGCTAAGAAATATCCAACCTCACCATCTGATTATCCAAGGCATGACCATCAACTGCAAGGGGCCTCTCCCCAACTGGAATGTGCGCCAAGCTACCCATACTCACCTTCTTCCGGCTCAAAGCATCGACCACTACATTGGCCTTCCCCTGATGATACAATATGGTAATATCATAGTCCTTGAGTAACTCAAGTCATATATGCTGCCTCAAATTGAGGTCCTTCTACTTAAGCAAGTGTTGAAGACTGCGATGATCCGTGAACACCTTAGAGGACACGCCATACAAATAGTGCCGCCAAATCATCAAAACATGAACTACAACAGCCAACTCCAAATCATTAAATAGGTAGTTCTTCTCATGAGGCTTAAGCTGACGCGAAGCATACACAATAACTCTACCCTCCTGCATCAAAACACATCCAATCCCAACTCTCAAAGAATCACAATATACCGAATACGAGCCTGAAGATGATGGCAATACTAGCACAGGAGCTATCGTCAACACAGACATGAGCTTTTGAAAGCTCTCCTCACACTCATCTAAACACACAAATGGTGCATTCTTCTGCGTCAACTTCGTCAAAGGCAAAGCGATAAATGAAAAACCCTGTATGAACCTGCAGTAATAACCCGCCAAACTGAGGAAACTTTGATTCTCAGTAGCTGAAGATAGTTTGAGCCAACTCTGCATCGCCTCAATCTTCTTTTGGTCAACCTTAATAGCATCACTGGACACCACAAGTCCCAGAAATGGCACAGAGCTATGCCAGAACTCACACTTGGAAAACTTCGCATAGAGCTTCTCCTCTCTCAACCTCTGCAATACCACCCTCAAGTGCTGCGCGTGCTCCTCCTGGCTACTCGAGTACACCAGTATATCATCAATAAAAATGATCACAAAAGAATCCAGATACGGCCGAAATACACTGTTCATCAGATGCATGAATGCGGCTGGGGCATTAGTCAGCCTAAATGATATAACCAGAAACTAATAATGCCCATATCTCGTCCTGAAAGTTGTCTTCATAATATCAGAATCTCTAATCTTCAGCGGGTGATAGCCTGAACGTAGATCAATCTTAGAGAAGACCTTTGTCCACGTGAAGCTGGTCAAACAAATCCTCAATACAAAATAATGGATACTTGTTCTTTACTGTCACTATTCAACTATCTGTAATTAATGCACATTCTCATTTTTCTATCCTTCTTCTTTACAAATAACACCGGTGCGCCCCACGGAAACACAATCGGGCGAATGAGCCCCTTATCTAGGAGTTCCTGCAGCTGCTCCTTCAACTCTTTTAACTCCGCAGGTGCCATACGATAGGGAGGAATAGAAATGGGCTGAGTGCCCGGCACCAAATCATTACCGAAGTCAATATCCCTGTCCGGCGGCATGCCCGACAGGTCTGATGGAAATACATCAGGAAATTCCCTCACCACGGGGACTGAATCAAGACTATGAGCCTCAGCTCCAACATCCCTCACAAATGCTAGATATGATAAACATCCCTTCCAGACCATCTGATGGACCTTTAAGAAAGAGATTACACTGCTGGGTACATAATCAGTCATACCACGCCACACGATCCTCGGGATACCCGTCATAGCCAACATGACTGTCTTGATGTGACAGCCCAAAATTTGCATGGAACGGTGATTGCTAGTCCATGCCTAAAATAACATTAAAATCTACCATGCTCAATAGTAGCAAATCAACTCGGGTCTCTAGACCCCAATAGTAAGAAGACAGGACCGATATACGTGGTCCACTATAATAGTATCACCCACCGGGTTAGATACATGCACATGTAACGCTAGACACCCTCGGGTAGTCCCCAAATGATGAGCAAAGTAAGAAGATACATAAGAATATGTGGGTCCGGGATCAGATAAAACTGAGGTATCCCTGTGGCAGACTGAAATAATATCTGTAATAACAGCATCCGAAGCAACAACATCTGACCTGCCCTGAAGAGTGTAACAACATGCTTGACCACTACAAGATCGTCCTCCCCCTCTGGGGCGACCCCTAACTGCCTGACTCTCACCCATAGCTGACTGGGCGGGTGCTGAAGACACTGGGCCAGAAGATGAGGACTGACCCCTCTGCTGAGATGAACTGGATGAACGACGGGGACACTCCCTCCGTATATGCCCAAACTAGCCACACTCATAACAACTCCCTGGCGCTGGGAGCTGGGACTGAAGGAAACCCCTCGCACTAGAGTTCCTGGCCGAAGAACTAGGTATATACCCTGAACAAATGGGGCATGAGACAAACCTTGCGCTGGAAGTGCATTCATAGATGGCTGACCTTGATGAGAGCCTTGATAACCCTGACCAGAAGATGAACCACGGTACTCAGACCGCGCTGGATGTGGAGAACTGAAAGAATGACCCCTGCTCTACTAAACTGGCTCCTAGATGGAGCACCACTGGAGCCACCTGATCCTCGAGGCCTCTTGGCCTCCCTCTCCTCTCTCTCCTTACAGCGAGCCGTCTCAATATCGCGGGTTATATCCACCGCCTCCTGAAAAGTATGACTCAGGACCCTCTCTCGAGTCATCGGAACACAAATGGAATAAATGAGTCTGTCCAAAAATCGTCTGATCCTCTCCTGATCCGTCTGAACCATACATGGAGCATAACGAGCTAACTCTGCAAATCTCACCTCATACTATGTCACTGACATATCCTCCTGGCCAAGCATCTCAAACTGCCTATGTAACTCCTCCCTCTCCGACCGAGGCATACACTTTTCAAGAAAGATAGTGGAGAACTCTTGCCAAGACAATGGCGCTGCACCTGCCGGCCTACGCTGCTCATAAGCCTGCCACCAGGTAAAGGTTGCTCCTGAGAAGTAAAAACTTTTAAAAGATACCCCACTAGTCTTCAAGATCCCTGCTATCCTAAGCATGCGTCAACACTTATCGAAAAAACCCTGGGCATCCTCATCCGGAACACCGCTAAAAGTAGGAGGTGAAAGCCTGCTGAACCTCTCCAGACGACACTGCTCGTCATCTGGCATCACCGGTACCCTATCACCCTGAACTGGAACAACTGGCTCAATAAGGGCAACTGGTTGAACTGGTGGTGCCTCTGGGGTTTGCAAACCTTGTGGACCCTCCTCTGGAGTGCGAGCTGTGGTGGTCTGATGACCACCCCCGGTATGAGATGTAGCTGCTGCAGTAGCTGAGACTGTCTAAGCCAGGGTGCAAACCGATAAGATCTGAGCCAGGGCCTCCTGAAGACCTAGAATCACAATAGGCACTGCTGGTGCCTGAGCAAGTGCTACTGGAACCTCTACACCTGGAGGCTGATCCGAATGGGGGAAACTGGTGGGTCAACTGGTACTGCCCATGCTGCTCTGCCTTGACCACGGCTACGGCCGCCTCTCCGGCCTCTAGTGGTTGCAATGGTGGTCGTCCGCCAAATTCGGTCGTGCTTGTTCTTGCCATCTGCGAGAGAATAGAATACATAAATTTAGCTCTCGGATCAACAAAGTCACACAACAAGAATTTCAAGAATATGACGTTTTTCCTAAAGGTTCCGCATCCTCTCGAGGATAAATACAGACTTCTCCGTACCGATTCGCGAGACTCTACCGAACCGGCTCAAGACTCGCGAGGCCTGGTAACCTAGGCTCTGATACCAACTTGTCACGACCCAAACCCCGATTGTGATGGCGCAAAACACCTTGTAAGGCAAGCCCAACCATTTACACATCTCTAGCAAAAAAAATTAAGTAAATTACCATTTTTAAGATGAAATCCCAGTTTGATAACAATAGAAATACTGTAGAAAGACATAATCAATAGTTATAACAGCCCAAAAGATCCGGTGTCACAAGTCTGAGCCTCTAAGTACACTGAACCATATCCTCAACATAGAAAACTCTAATCATGGAAGCAAAAGATAGATAAGAGGAGACGTCAGGTTCTGCGGACGCTAGCATCTACCTTGATAACTCCGCAACCGATCAAGGGAACAACAAACAAGCACAGCTAAGCCTCCGGGATCCCTGTATCTGCACACGAGGTGCAGAGAGTAGAGTGAGTACTTACAACTCAGTGAGTAATAGCAATAAATAATAACTGAATGTAAGAAATCCGGTCAAAAAACACTATACTGTTCTATTGTTTACAGTAAGAACAGTAAATGAGTACCAAACAGGGAGAAAAATATGTTAAATACTTTCCTTTGCGTCTGACCAGTTACTAACAATACTGCGGTACGCAGCCCAATCCAACACCACATATATAAACTGCTGCGGCGCGCAACCCGATCCAATATAATATATATAATTTTGCAGCGTGCAATCCGATCCAATAAATATATATATAGGTGAGGCACACTGCCTGATCCAATAAATATATATAATGCTGCGGCGCGTAGCCCGATCTAATAAATATAGCTGGCTACGCTCACTAGGGTATGTATAGACTCCGGAGGGGCTCCTTTAGCCCAAGCGCTAAAATACTGCGGCGTATAGTCCGATCCATATATCACTACGGCGTGCAGGCCGATCCATATAATATACAACTGTGGCGTGCAGTCCGATCCATATAATATAATACTGTGGCGTGCAGTCCGATCTAATACATGTATATATATATACTGTCGCGGTGTGCAGACCTGCCGGATTTCTATGTATATATATCAAATAGCCTCACCACGGGGTCCTTGACCCCTCTCAGTCAATATAGACTTGGCCTCTCGGGCCCACTCAGCTAAGACAGTGTATTCAACCCTAGGTATTGCTCATTTAGGGTGCAAGTTACAAAGTTCGGTTTATTTCATGATTTACAGTCACAGTCAGGATAGATGGTACGTGTCCAATAGGTAAAGTGAGGTCAATCAGCTCAACATGCTCCCTAGGAGTCCAATAGATCGGCACAAGGCCCCAAACATGGCAACTAGCCCAAAATATGCGAGCACAAGCTCAGTCTTGGTCAAGAAGTACAGTAAGTAATCAATCGAGATGGGCCAAGTCCGAGTCCCCAGCAGATACATCACCACGCTCATCCCGAGACACGTGTCTCATCTCAACATAGCACCGCGTAGTGCAATTACGGGGTTTCAAACCCTCAGTATATCATTCATAACCATTACTCACCTCAAACCAACCAAAATCCTAGCTCGCCTTTCGTTTTCCTCGCAAATCGACCTCCTCGGGTACATAATCTGAACAAAACCACAAGGAATATCTTATAATGAGCTAATGGGACATAACCCAATAGAAAGAACTCAAACAATACCCAAAAACACGAAGTTGGCAAAACCTGAGACTCAGGCCCACTTGTCGAAAAATTACAAAATTCACATCACCGGAATCCTCGTCTCGCCACGAGTCCGGTACATATCAAATTTACAAGAATCAGAGTCCATTTTACCCCTCAAATCAACACTTTAATATCACTTGGGTTCCAAGACCTAACCACCATTTTTAACCTCAAAAACCTTGATTTTGTTTGTGTTTAATCCATGTTTTAATACTACAATAACATATTCTAGGTCCAACAATCCATACCTGATGTTTTCCAAAAAATCCTCTTCGAAATCGCTCCCAAATTTGCCTTTGTACGAGGTCTAAATGTTTTCTCTTTTTCAAACTTATGAAAACCCACTGTTTCATTAAACCAGGTCGATTTACGCTTCAGTTTCCCTTTTTCCGCTTCAGCGACTCCCGCTTCCACGTCCATTTGACCACTTTTGCGGTTTAACTCAAATCCTCAGCGACCGCTTCTGTGTCCCTGACCGCTTCCGCGACCTTCACTCGCCTTTTCGCTTTTGCGGTCCCAGTCAAAATCACTTCGGCCGCTTCCACGGCACTATAGCCACTTCTGCAAACACCGCTTAAGTGGTCTTCCATTCGCTTCTGCGGAAATACCAGAAGACAGAAGGCCTAAGCTTGATGAAATTCCCAAAATCCTCGTTTAACCACCCGGAATCACCCCGAGGCCCCCCGGGGTCCAAACCATAAATACAATTTTGACAAAATACTTTTTCAAACTTGCTCGAGCCCTGAAAACACCAACATTAACACCAAAAAATAATCATTTTCCTCAAATCAAAGCCTAAGATAACTTAGAATTTTCCCAAATCATAGTCGACGCCGACACCAACCAAACGAAGTCCGAATGACCTTAAATTTTGCACACATATCCAAATTAACCTAACAAAGATACTACAACTCTCGAATTTCCATTCCGGTGCTCGGATCAAATTCTCGCATACAAAACGGATTTCACCAAAATTCCAACTTCGCCAAACTAGGCTAGCTTTCACACCGGACCTCCGAATTCACTTCTGTTTTCACTCCTAAGCCACAAATTATCCCCCGAAACTAGTTGACCCACCGGAAATCCGTTTTGAACCCTCTAACTCACAAGTCAATGTATGGTTTATTTTTTCAACTTAAGCTCTCTTAAAGAGACTATTAGTCTCAATTTCAACCAAACTCTGACCGAATCATTTCAAATTTACCAACACATAGAAATAAATATATAGAAGCATAAGACGGGGAAAACGGCGCGGTAACTCACGTGACGACCGGCCGGGTCGTCACACTAAGTGTCTCATTTCTTATCGAAACCACTCCAAACCAACTCGATCACATGAGACACAGATAATGAGGCATAAAGAAGTTGAAAATTGGAAAAACGGAGCGGTAACTCATGAGACGACAGGTTAGGTCGTTACATCAATATTTGGTTGACTTTTTCCAAACTAACCTTCTCATTAAGAGACTAGTTGTCTCATTTATAACCAAACTCTATCCGAATTACTTCAAATTCTCCCAACAGATATAATGAAACATATAGAAGCATAAAACGTGAAAAACGGGATGGTAACTCACGTGACGATGGGCTGGTAATTGGTTAATATAATAAATAATATATTCAACCAAAATAATATTATTGTGTATATCATATTCACACGTAATATAAGAATTGTTCCTTATTAAACAAAGCATTGCATGGGCTTAATAATTATTCGCAGCGAGTAATTTTTCACGTTTCTTGAAATACTAATCTCCATGTTGACCCAAGTTTTACTTGCTACTAAACTATAAATGTGATTTCATAATGTCCTTCTCTCTATATCAACTTGGGGTGGACGGTTGATTTGGTATATTATTGATGAAGCTGTATATAGTTTTCATGTAGAACTAACATGGAATAATAAATCAAATAAATGAAATTTTATTTAATTTGTGATTGCTTTCAACTTTTTCTCGGGCTTCGATTTCTAAAAACATAAATTAAACCAAGGAAGCATGTAGTTTGTAGTGGAAATCAGATAGCTTATTATATGTGACTACACATACACTTCTGTTACTTACTCATCATTTTAATGCATACATAAGTAAATCACATAATTATTGTAAGTTAAGTTAAATTAAATTCTCATTGTACATAACACAATATCTTACGGGAACTTAGGCTACATAAAATAATTTTTCCTACCGTACTTGCCTTATTATAAACTTTCGTAGATCAACAACAACTACCCAGCATAGTCGCACAAAGTGGGGTCTGGGGAGGGTAATATGTAGACGAGCCTTACCCCTACCCAAAAGGGCAGAGAGGCTGTTTCCAATCGACCCTCGACTCAGTGAAGGAAAGGAAAAACAAAAACAAAAGAGCATTAGTAACTCCAGCAGAAATAGCGTAAATAATTATCTAAACATAAGAAACAAATAAAATAGCATGCAATAATATATTACAGTAACTACCATAAATAACTACCATAAGGGAGACATAAGCTAAAATACAAATCATGTATGGATAGCCCTGCCAAGTCTCACCCAACCCCAGGTGAGGAGTAGGAAAAACTCTAGGAGCCCCTATCCTACAACCCTGATACTATACCTCCAGACTTTCCTATCAAGGTTCATGTCCTCGGAAACCCGCATTCTAGCCATTTCATGCCTAATCACCTCTCCCCAATACTTCTTAGGCCTCCCTTTGCGTCATCGAACGCCGACAATCGCCAGCCGCTCACAACTCCTCACTGGGGCATCAAGACTTCTCCTCCGCACATGCCCGAACCACCTCAACCTCGCTTCTCGCATCTTCTCATCCACCGGGGCCACCCCCACCTTCTCTCGAATAACTTTATCTTAGTCTTATCTAACCTGGTGAGCCCGTACATCCACCTGAGCATCCTCATCCCCGCAACCTTTATTCTCTAAACATGAGAGTTCTTCACGGGCAAACACTCCGCCCCATACAACATTGCAGGTCTAACCACAGCTCTATAAAATTTTTCCTTTAGTTTATGTGGAACTTTCTTGTCACACAAGACTCCGTATGCAAGCCTCCCCTTTGACCACCCCGCTCGTGTACGATGAGTGACGTACCCGTCAATCTCTCCGTCCCCCTGAATCACCGACCCAAGATATCTGACACTCTCCCTCTTGGTGATGACCTGAGTTCCAATAATCACGTCCCTGCCTACTTCGCTCGGCTCGGCGCTAAACTTGCACTCCAGGTATTCTTTCTTAGATCTGCTTATTTTGAAACCTTTACACTCGAGAGTCTGTCTCCATACCTCTAACCTCTCAATAACACCGACCCTCGTCTCATCTATCAAGGCTATGTCATCAAGAAATAGCATACACCAAGGCACATCCCCTTGAATATGTCGGGTTAGAGCATCCATCATCAAGGCAAACAAGAGAGGGCTATGCGCCGATCCTTGATGGAGCCCCATAACCATTGATAAATGGTCTGAGTCGCCACCCACCGTCCGAACCCTAGTCTTAGATCCATCGTACATGTCCTTGATTACCCTGATGTAGGCTTCCGGCACGCTCTTCGCCTCCAAGCAACTCCATATCACCTCCCTTGGGACCTTGTCATACGCCTTCTCCAAGTCGATAAGCACCATGTGCAGGTCCTTCTTCTTATCCCTGAACTGCTCCACCAGCCGCCTGACAAGGTGGATAGCTTCTGTAGTGGAGCGAACTCATATGAAACTGAACTGGTTCCCAGATATAGATGTCATCTCCCTCACCCTCGCCTCGATCACCCGCTCCCAGACCTTCACGGTGTTACTTATTAATTTGATACCCCTATAGTCGTTGCAGAAGTGGATGTCCCATTTGTTCTTGTACAAGGGCACCACTGTACTCCACCTCCACTCATCCGGCATCCTTTTGGTCTTGAAGATCACATTGAACAACCTGGAGAGCCACTCCACTCTTGACCTAACCATACACTTCCAGAACTCCACCAGGATCTCGTCAGGCCCGGTCACTCTACCCCTACTCATCCTACGCAAAGCCCCCATGACCTCCTCCGCCCTTATGCGCCTGCAGTACCCAAGGTCTCTATGTTTCTCTGAATGCCCCAACTCCCCTAGCTCTATGTTACGATCCCCCTCCTCATTAAGTAAGTCTCGAAAGTACGCCTGCCACCTCTACTTGACTTGAGACTCCCCCATCAGAACTTTACCATCCTCGCCCTTGATGCACCTAACTTGGTCAAGATCACGTGCCTTCCTTTCCCTCGCTTTATCTAACCGGAATAACTTCCTGTCCCCGCCTCTCTCCCTTAGTTCCTCGTACATGCGACCAAACGCCGTGTTTTTAGCTACCGTACCGCCAGATTTGCTTCTTTCCTCGCCACCTTGTAGATCTCCCTATTCGCTCTCCGTTCTTCCTTGCTTGTGCTCCCTGCCAACTTATCAAACGTCGCCTTCTTCACCTCCACTTTTCCTTCGACTACATCGTTCCACCACCAGTCACCCTGATGTCTGCCTGAATAGCCCTTGGCTACCCCGAGCACGTCTCGTGCTACCTCCCTAACCAAGTTCGCCGTCTCTGACCGCATAGCGTCCGCTTTCCCAGAACTTCTCCAAGCTCCGCCCTCAGCTAACGTCCTCTCCAACATCTGTGCTTTCTCCTTAGTCAAAACACCCCATCGAATCCGCGGTTGTCCCCGAGCACCACTCCACTTCCTCTTCACCCAGAGATCGACATCCATCACTAGGAGTCTATGAAGAGTAGAAAGGGACTCTCCCGGAATAACCTTGCAGTCCTTGAACATACCCCTATCGCTCCTTCTGAGGAGGATGCAATCAGTCTGAGTCCTCGCCGCCGAACACTTGAAGGAGACCAAATGATCCTCCCTCTTCTGAAATGTCGAGTTCGCAATAAGAAGCTCGGAAGCCTTTACGAAATCAAGCAGTGAAGTGCCTCCTCCGTTCCTAACCCCAAAGCCGAAGCCACCGCTCACCTCACCAAAACCACCAGTATCAGCCCCAATATTACCATTAAAGTCCCCTCCAATAACTAATTTCTCAGATTGTGGAATACTACTCACCAGATCATCCAAGTCCTCCCAAAAGCGCCTCTTAGCCTCCTTGTCTAAGCCCGCTTGCGGCGCATAAGCGCTGATGATGTTGAGGACGCAAACCCCAATAACCAACTTAATAGACATTAACCTATCATTCACTCGCCTAACCTCGACCATAGACTCCCTTTGATCCCTATTTACCAAGATGCCCACTCCATTCTTACCTCTCACGACCCTAGAATACCATAGCATAAACCCGTCTACATTCCTCGCCTTCGACCCTTTCCACCTAGTATCCTGGACAACATGCTATGTTAACCCTCTTCTTCTGAAGAACCTTCGCCAACTCAATGAACTTGCCCGTCAGAGTGCCTATGTTCCATGACCCAATCCTTAATCTATGAGCGTCCGCTACCCTCTTCCTACCCTTACCTCCCACCCTACCCGCAGGACCACTCCCTGCCCCCTACTTACCGCCGCCACCGCCCCCACCCTCCGAGGACATGACCTTACGCTATCATCCCCCGCCGCGGCCGCTATCCCTCCAACTAACTATGGAGAATAGTGACGCACACACGCACTATAGCGGAATACGCAAAAAGATGCAAACTAGATAGCAACAGAGTAAACTTCACACGGAATGCTAGCTAAAATACGTAAAAAGGTGTACAAAGTAAACAAGAGAGCGGGAGGTACCAACTCGCGGTAGAAAAACCTAAAAGTAGGCTTTGATGCGCCCAAGGTCAACTGCTACTGACTTTTGCACGTCCCGGCCGGTGTTACTTAGCTCTTCACTCCCAAACGCCGCAAACTGGCCTCGCCGCCGCGACTTGTACCTGGGGCAAGTTTTCCTGAAGCTTATCAGAACGTGTAGTTCTATTGCGTCCTGCCGAAAGTTTGAACGGGAGTCGCCGAAAGTACTGTAGCTTGCCAGAAATACTCGTCGGAAAAATAAGGCAACTGTCCAAGAAAACAGTAACACACCCACACACACCCACAAAAATCAGAAGAGACAATAGGAAGAAAAGAACAGAAGTCGCCGGAAAATTCGCCGGCGAAAAGAAAGAATTCAAAAAAACCTCTAAACAACAGTAGAGACAAACTTGAATAACCAAATAAAGGCGAAGGGAAAGCTGGAACTCAGCGAGAACCGAATAAATAATACGCAGCTTCAGTTTCTGTAAATCGAAATGAAACTCGAACACCCAGGAGATGTAAAAGTAATGCAATAGGAATCGGACCAGATTTAAAAATCCTTCGCCGTTCTTTTTTTCTTTTTACTTTTCCTTGTTTTTTAAGCTGAAATTTCAGATCTTAGAGTTGAATTTCAAAAGCTTGTTTTGAAACAAAATTATACTCTAAAGCAAATCGGAAAGACAGATAAACAACGATAGAAGAAAGAGCAAAATTTATGTCTATTTACTGACCGAAAAACAGAAGAGACGGCGAACGCCAGAGAAAGCAGATCTGAAGCTGGCCTAGGTCGAGAATGTACAACTCAAACTTTCGTTGATCAAATAGTTTAAATTTTACGATTGATCAAGTTATAAAAATATGAGCTGGTTAAGCAACTAACTTGATAATTTATTATATTTTTTTCTTCGTTTCCAATATTTTTTGTCGCAACTTATTTTCACTTAATTTTGGTTTTTTACAGTAAAATTTAGTTTGACTACATTTATAATTTGAATAAATAATAAGATATTGATTTGAATAATTTTTATTACTCTCAAAATTAATAATACTTCATCAATCTGGAAAATTGATTCTCAAAGGCAGACTTCGTTTGGGTTTTCAAGATTTCTTTAGCTTTCTAGCTATTCAGGGCAATTGGTTCTCAAAGGCTCACGTAATGAGCTAAATAATGGGGTCAAGACCTATGTTAAATGAGAATGAATTACCACTAATTTTTCTGTTTACTTTGCTTTGTCTGATATTTTCAATTACATCAGTTTGCGGTGCAAGTTCATTTTGTTTCTTCTCTATTCAAGACCATAGTCCATTTAGTCATGTATATTCAGTTATATTTTCTTCCTTGGGGAATTTAGCTTTAAACAGATGGCGAATTTTTCTATTTGATAGAAAAAGTTATTGCCATTTGATTTTTTTTATTTTTGTTGTAGATCTGACATCTTTAAGCATAGGAATTATATGTTGTAGTTATTTTTATTCTTTCTTTAGTTCTATTTCAAATATGGATGAACAAGGACACGTTCAAATTACTTTAATTACGAGTGCTCAAATTCAATGAAGGGGACAATGTCGAAGGATTCGTCGTCGCAAAATTTATTCCTATAATGCTTCAGACCTAAAGCCTGAAATTATCAGGAATGTCCCAAGGGATATACAAAATAACTTAAGAGATCGAAGAGCTAAACGAAGGGAAAAAGAAAAGAAAATTAGAGAGCTTAGGCTTGCACTAGATCTACATATTGCAAATTATCAGCTTATGAGAGATGCACTAACAGATGCTACAGACAAAATTGTACTATATGATTGGGAAGCATTATACAGGAAACCATCCCGTCACAGCCCTACATCGGAGTGTCACTAGTCATGAGCTACTACAGTAAAGAACTACAAGTCCGAAAATAGGAAACAAGGTCTAAAATTAATATGAACAAGATAAAATAAGGGAGAAGATCCGGTGCCGTGGACGCTAGCGGTCACCTGGCTCAGCTACGATAAGAATACTTCAATTCGCTAATAACCCGCTACCGGGCGAAGGATACCTGCAACTGCACGCAAGGTGCAGGGAGTAAAGTGAGTACTTCCAACTCAGTGGTAATAAGAGTAAATAATAACTGAGCGATAAGAGATCACGTAAGAACGTTTCATAATTCTATATAAGACGGTACAACCCTTTTAGAAAAAAGCAATTTCATGCTTAGGAAATATCTGGCTCTGTTCTAAACCGCTTTTGAAAATAATCCTTTTAACAGTTGCTAAATAATTCCAGCCGCCAGTGTCACTATGCACAAAAACCCGCCCCTCGGGCAATATCTTCGTTCTTGGTAAGCCACTCAGGCTCCAACACTGAAGGATCAGATAGCACCAACAAAAGCAGATAAATATCTCCAAAAATATCACTTGGACAACCTTTAGGTAGTATTTTGACTTACATTTATCACGAGGTGTGGCCAAGTGAACCTTTTTGGGTTTATGTCCTTAAATTTGAAGTAGAGTGGGAGAACCGTCTCTACGACTACTTGTAATTTATTTAATTAATGAAAGCTTTTTATTTTTTGCAACATTACCTATCATTTAATAATAATTTTTTTTTCATAAGAGCATTAGATAAGTTAAATAACATAATGGTATAACACAAACTTATTCCTTCAAATAATGCAATTTTAATGACATATTCAATGTCTGAAAAGAGGAAAAACATGAATATGCACGTTACTTTATGCTCTTTGATTAATTATATGTAGTCCTGATGTATAGTAATACTTTACAATTGTTTTGCCTCTTTCGCAATCAAAATTAATGAGGATTTAAAAATCAGTGAGGGAATCGATCAAATTGCTTAAACTTTACGATTGATAAAGTTATAAAAAGAAGAAAAAAGACTACACTACAATGATATAATGTTAACAAAGCTTTCCTTGAACACTGCATACATTTGATGTGTAGTGGAGGAACACAAACAAAAGGATTTCCCTCATTACTGCTTTCATTAAAATTTGCAAACGTCGCTGTACTCTGCGCAGTCCTACCTGTTAAATTGTTATGTGCCAAACTATACACTGCTAGATTTGTCAACTCTAAATGTTGTGTAGGAATCCTTCCAGACTAGTGGTTGTATGACAGGTCCAAATTGTCGATATTTTGGAGATTTGATAATTGTGATAGTACTGTTCCAGCTATGTGGTTATGTTACAAGTTTAGTGCCCGAATCTCAGTAACATTACTGTTACAATCCAAATCCCAAACCCGATCGTGATGGCGCCTCTCGTGAAGACAAGGCCAGCAAACAAAACAAACGTTTCCTTTTAACAGTTATTTAATATTTATAATGCTAAAACATGGTTAGCATAATCAAAAGTGCGGAAAACAAAAATAACAACTGAAAACCATCCCGTCACAGCCCTACATCGGAGTGTCACTAGTCATGAGCTACTACAGTAAAGAACTACAAGTCCGAAAATAGGAAACAAGGTTTTAAATTAATATGAACAAGATAAAATAAGGGAGAAGATCCGGTGCCGCGGACGCTAGCGGCCACCTGGCTCAGCTACGATAAGAAGACTTCAATTCGCTAGTAACCCGCTACCGGGCGAACGATACCTGCAACTGCACGCAAGGTGCAGGGAGTAAAGTGAGTACTTCCAAATCAGTGGTAATAAGAGTAAATAATTACCGAGTGATAAGAAATCACGTAAGAACACTACATAATTATATATAAGACGATACAACCCTTTTTGAAAACAGTAATGCCATGAAAATCCTGTATGAAATATCTGGCTCAGTTGTTAACCTCTTTTGAAAATAATCCTTTTAACAGTTGCAAAATAATTCCAGCCATCCGTGTCACTATGCACAAAAACCCGCCCTCGGGCTATATCTTCGTTCCTGGTCAGCCACTCAGGCCCCAATACTCAAGGATCAGATAGCACCAGCAAAAGCAGATAAATATCTCCAAAAATATCACAAATAATAAATAATGAACAAATGCATGAATGAATTGCAATGCATATGATGGTACATTCCAATAGTCATTGCGGCGTGCAGCTCGAGCCATTCATATTTATTTATCGTCGACGGCGCTCACTGGGATGTGTACAAACTCTGGAGGGGCTCCTACAGCCCAAGCGCAATATACTGGTCAGTCAATGTTACCTGACCGGCCATCCAATGTTACCTGACCAATCTATATCATACAGTGTCATTGTTACCACTGTTACAAGTATATATTTAAGTATCATTGCTTTTTCAAGTATAACATATTGTGTCATTGTTACCACTGTTTCAAGTATATATTACGGTGTCATTGTTACCACTGTTTCAAGTATATATTACAGAGTCATTGTTACCATTGATTCAAGTAACTGTATTTTAGTCTAGAAAATAATATAGTAAGCACGTTGGGCATTTACAAAATCAAAGTTTCAAGCACGAAATGCATTTAAAATATCATTTAAGTTTTCAAAACATAGAAATAGGGCTGGGTTTGCAAAACAACATTTAAAACCTTGGACGGAAGTTAGATGATATGCAAATCATGCAAAGCAGCAGTATCAATCCTCGAAGGATTTTATAAGTCGGCACAATGCCTTAAACATGGATATCAACCCAAATTATGATGATAATAAGTAATTTCAGTCAAATATGCAGTAAAATCAACAACCAGGATGGACCAAGTCACAATCCCCAACGGGGCTCTACCCCTCACTCATATTCGCCGTGCAAGTCACATCAATGCAACACTATGATGTGCAGATCTGGGCTTTCAAACATTCAGGATATCATTTACAAGTAATAATCACCTCGAATCGGTGAAATCTGTAGCCCGTGACGCCTTTGCCGCTCGAACCAGTCTCCACGCGTATCCAATCTAGCCAAAATCATAGCGAATACATCACAATATTCCAAGGAAACAATTCCCAATCAAAAGACTCGAAAAATATCGAAAATCACGAAATTTGCAAAAATCCGAGCCTCGGGCCCTTTTCTCGAAATCCAAATTTTTTTTATTCAATACGATCCTTATATCGACACGAGTCTATATATTCGTAATTCACAAAAATCGGAGTTCATTCGCCTCCTCAAATCATCATTTTAGAATTTCAGTCTCAAGCCCTAATTTCTTATAATTTGGCTATGTTTTCATGGAATTCAAGGATGATTATTCAATAAAATCGTGTATTTAACTCATAAAACTTACCTCCAATCGATCTAAGTTGAAACTCTCTTCAATCCCCGTCCAAAAGCTCTCAAAATGGCTGAAAAATGGTGGAAAAATGACCCAAAATCAGTATTAACTCACTGCCCATATTTTTCGGAATTACTATTCACCAGCACGGTATTCAAAGTTTTGAAATCAAATTTGGATCTCTAGAACTAAAAATAAACCTATAGATCATTATATTTATACTTAAAATGGCAAAAATCTTCCAAAAATGACCCGTTGGGCATCCAAAACAAACCCAAGGCCCTCGGGAACCTGACCAATAACACCAACCAGTCCCACAATACACTATGGACTTGCTAGAGGCGTCAAATCACATGAAACAACGCTAAAATCATGTATCAACCTCTAATCCAAGTTTTATAAACTTTAGAATTTCCAACTTCTATTTCCTATGCCGAAACCTATCAAATCACGTTTGATTGATTTTAAATTTTGCACACAAGTCTAAAATGACATAAGGAAGCTACAAATATTCTCGAAATTCCATTCCGACAGTCGGATCAAAATTTCACCTATCAACCGCAAATCGCCAAAAATACTAACTTCGCCAAAATAGGCTAAATTCTTCACTGGACCTCCAATATCACTTCTGACTGCTCTCCTAAGCCTTAAATTTTCCCCCGAAACTAACCAAATCATCAGAATTCAATTCCGAGCCCTCTAACTCACAAGTCAGTATCCGGTTGACTTTTCCATCTTAAGCCTTTTTAAAAGAAACTAAGTGTCTATTTTCTTAATAAAATCACTCCAATTAAATTCCAACGCACCCAATACCGATAATGAAATATAAGGAAGCAGAAAATGGGAAGAACGGGGTAGTTAATCACGAGACAATGGGTCTGCGAGACTCTACTAAACCTGCTCATGACTCGTGAGACCTAGTAACCTAGGCTCTGATACCAACTTGTCATGAACCTAATCCAGAAACCAGTCGTGATGGCGCCTCTCGTGAAGACAATGACAGCCAACTAAACAGACGCTTTCTTTTCATAGTTATTTAACATTTATAAAGCTAAAACATGGTTAGCATTATCAAAAGTGCCGAAACAATAATAACAACTAGGAACCATCCCGTCATAGCCCTACATCGGAGTGTCACTAGTTATGAGATACTACAAAAAAGAACTACAAGTCCGAAAATGGGAAACAAGGTTTGAAATTAATATAAAGAAGATAAAACAAGGGATAAGATCCGGTGCCGTGGACGCTAGCGATCACCTGGCTTAGCTACGATAACAATTCTTCAATTTGCTAATAACCCGCTACTGGACGAACGATACCTGCAACTGCACGCAAGGTGCAGGGAGTAAAGTGCAGTGTTCCTAAAGGTTCTGCAGCCTCTCGATGATAAATGCTAACGTCTTTGTACCGATCTGTGAGACTCTACTAAACCTTCTCATGACTCGTGAGACCTAGTAACCTAGGCTCTCATACCAATTTGGCACGACTCAAATCCAGAACCCGATCGTGATGTCGCATCTCGTGAAGTCAAGGAAGCCAACAAAACAAACGCTTCCTTTAAACAGTTATTTAATATTTACAAAGCTAACACATGGTTAGCATAATCAAAAGTGCGGAAAACAAAAATAACAACTGGGAACCGTCCCGTCATAGCCCTACATCGGAGTGTCACTAGTCATGAGCTACTACAGTAAAGAACTACAAGTCGGGAAAATGGGAAACAGGGTCCGAAATTACTATGAACAAGATAAAATAAGGGAGAAGATCCGGTGCCGCGGACGCTAGCAGTCACCTAGCTCTGTTACGATAACAATTTTTCAATTCGCTAATAACCCACTACCGGGCGAACGATACCTGCAACTGCACGCAAGGTGCAGGGATTAAAGTGAGTACTTTCAACTCAGTGGTAATAAGAGTAAATAATAACTTAGCGATAAGAAATCACGTAAGTACACTTCATAATTCTATATTAGATGGTACAACCCTTTTAGAAAACAGTAATTCCATGAAAATCCTTTATAACATATCTGGCTCAGTTCTAAACCTGTTTTGAAAATAATCCTTTTAACATTTGCAAAATAGTTCAGCCATCAGTGTCACGATGCAGAAAAACCCGCCCCTCGGGCAATATCTTCGTTCCTGGTCAGCCACTCAGGCCCCAACACTCAAGGATCACATAGCACCAGCAAAAGCAGATAAATATCTCCAAAAATATCACAAACAACAAATAACGAACAAATGCATGAATGAACTGCAGTGCATATGATGGTACATTCCAATACCCATTGCGGCGTGCAGCACGAGCCATTCATATTTATTTATCATCGACGACGCTCTCTGGGGTGTGTACAGACTTTGGAGGGGCTCTTACAGCCCAAGCGCAATATATTGGTCAGTCAATGTTACCTGATCAGTCAGCCAATGTCACCTGACAAATTTATATCATACAATGTCATTGTTACCACTGTTACAAGTATATATTTCAGCATCATTGTTACCACTTTTTCAAGTATAACATACAGTGTCATTGTTACCACTATCTCAAGTATATATTACAGTGTCATTGTTATCACTGTTTCAAGTATATATTACAGTGTCATTTTTACCATTGTTTCAAGTAACTGTATTTTAGTCTAGAAAATAATATATTAAGCACCTTGGGCATTTTCAAAATCAAAGTTTCCAGCCCGAAATGCATTTAATATATCATTAAGTTTTCAAAACATAGAAATACGACTGAGTTTGCAAAATAATATTTAAAACCTTGGACTGAAGTTAGATGATATGCAAATCATGCTAAGTAGCAGTATCAATCCACGAAGGATTTACAAGTCGGCACAATGCCTCAAACATGGCAATCAACCCAAATTATGATGATAACAAGTAATTTTTGTTAAATACGCAGTAAAATCAACAATCGGGACGGACCAAGTCACAATCCCCAACGGTGCTCTACCCCACGCTCATATCCGGCATGCAAGTCACCTCAATGCAGTACTATGATGTGCAAGTCTGGGATTTCAAATCCATTTACAAGTATTAATCACCTCGAATCAGTGATATCTCTAGCCCGTGACGCTTTCCCCTCAAACCAGCCTCCCCGCGAGTCGAATCTAGCCAAAATCATAGCGACTACATCACAATATTCCAAGGAAACACTTCCCAATTGAAAAGACTCGAAAAAGATCGAAAATTACGAAATTTGCAAAAATCCGAGCCCAGGGCTCACTACTGAAAATCCAAAATTTTTATTCAATACGATCCTTATCTCGACACGAGTCTATACATTTCAAATTCACAAAAATCGGAGTCTATTTGCCTCCTCAAATCACCATTTTAGAATTTCAATCTCAAGCCCTAATTTCTTATAATTTGGCTATGTTTTCATGGAATTCAAGGATGATTATTCAATAAAATCGTGTATTTAACTCATAAAACTTACCTCTAATCGATCTTAGTTGAAATTCTCTTCAATTCCCGTCCAAAAGATCTCAAAATGGCTGAAAATGGTGGAAAAATAACCTAACATCTGTATAAACTCACTGTCCATATTTTTTGGAATTATTGTTCACCAGCGCGGTACTCAAAGTCTCGAAATCAAATTTGGATCTCTAGAACTAAAAATAAACCTTTAGATCATTACATTTATGCTTAAAACGGCAAAAATCTTTCAAAAATGACCCGTTGGGCATCCAGAACACACCCAAGGCCCCCGGGAACCTGACCAATTACACCAACCAGTCCCAAAATACACTATGGACTTGCTTGTGGCCTTAAATCACATCAAGAAACTCTAAAATCATGTATCAACCTCCAATCCAAGTTTTATGAACTTTAGAATTTCCAACTTCTATTTCCGATGCCGAAACCTATCAAATCACGTCTGATTGACTTCAGATTTTGCACGCAAGTCTAAAATGACATAACAAAACTATAAAAATTCTCGGAATTCCATTCTGACAGTCGGATAAAAAATTTCCCCTATCAACTGGAAATCGCCAAACATACTAACTTCGCCAAAATAGGCTAACTTCTTCACCGGACCTCCAAAATTACTTCTGATTGCTCTCCTAAGCCTTAAATCATCACCGAAACAAATCGAATCATCGGAATTCAATTTCGAGCCCTCTAACTCACAAGTCGGTATCCGGTTGACTTTTCCAACTTAAGCCTTCTTAAATGAAACTAGATGACTCATTTGTTAATAAAATCACTCCAATTAAATTACAACTCACGCATTATCGAATGAAACATAAGGTAGCAGAAAATGGGAAGAACGGGGTAGTTAATGACGAGATGCCGGGTCTGCGAGACTCTACTAAACCTGCTCATGACTCGTGAGACCTAGTAACCTAGGCTCAGATACCAAATTGTCACAACCCAAGTCAAGAAACTGGTCGTGATTGCGCCTCTCGTGAATACAAGTCCAGCCACCAAAACAAACGCTTCGTTTTAACAGTTATTTAACATTTATAAACCTAAAACATGGTTAGCATAATCAAAAGTGCGGAAAACAATAATAACAACTGGGAACCATCCCGTCACAACCCTACATCGGAGTGTCACTAGTCATGAGCTACTGCAGTAAAGAACTACAAGTCCGAAAATGGGAAACAAGGTATGAAATTAATATGAACAAGATAAACTAAGGAAGAAGATTCGGTGCCGCGGAAGCTAGCGGTCACCTTGCTCAGCTACAATAACAATTCTTCAATTCGCTAATAACCCGCTACCGGGCGAACGATACCTGCAACTGCATGCAAGGTGCATGGAGTATAGTGAAGTTTTGCTAAAGGTTCCAACAAGCTCTCGAGGATAAATGCAGACGTCTCTATACCGATATGCGAGACTCGACTAAACTTTTCATGACTCGTCAGTCCCAGTAACCTAGGCTCCAATACTAACTTGTTACGACCCAACTCCAGAACCCGGTCGTGATGGTGTCTCTCGTAAAGACAAGGCCATCCAACAAAACAAACGCTTCCTTTTAACACTTATTTAATATTTATAAACCTAAAACTTGGTTAGCGTAATCAAAAGTGCGTAAAACAAAAATAACAACTGGGAACCATCCCGTCACAGCCCTACATCGGAGTGTCTCTAGTAATGAGCTACTACAGTAAAGAAATACAAGTCCGAAAATGGGAAACAAGGTCTGAAATTAATATGAACAAGATAAAATAAGGGAGAAAATCTTGTGTCGCGGATGCTAGCGGTCACCTTGCTCAGCTACGATAACAATTCTTTAATTCGCTAATAACCCGCTACCGGGCGACGATACCTGCAACTGCACGCAAGGTGCAGGGAGTAAAGTGAGTACTTCCAACTCAGTGGTAATAAGAGCAAATAATAACTGAGCGATAAGAGATCACGTAAGAACATTTCATAATTCTATATAAGACGGTATAACCCTTTTAGAAAACAACAATTTCATGCTTATGAAATATCTGGCTCTGTTCTAAACCTCTTTTGAAAATAATCCTTTTAACAGTTGCTAAATAATTCCAGCCACCAGTGTCACTATGCACAAAAACCCGCCCCTCGGGCAATATCTTCGTTCCTGGTAAGCCACTCAGGCTCCAACACTGAAGGATCAGATAGCACCAGCAAAAGCAGATAAATATCTCCGAAAATATCACTTGGACAACCTTTAGGTAGTATTTTGACTAACATTTATCACGAGGTGTGGCCAAGTGAACCTTTTTGAGTTTATGTCCTTAGATTTGAAGTAGAGTGGGAGAACCGTCTCTACGACTACTTGTAATTTATTTAATTAATGAATGCTTTTTATTTTTTGCAACATTACCTGTCATTTAATAATTATTTTTTTTCGTAAGAGCATTAGATAAGATAAATAACATAATGGTATAACACAAACTTATTCCTTCAAATAATGCAAATTTAATGACATATTCAATGTCTGAAAAGAGGAAAAACATGAATATGCACGTTACTTTATGCTCTTTGATTAATTATATGTAGTCCTGATGTATAGTAATACTTTACAATTGTTTTGCCTCTTTCGCAATCAAAATTAATGAGGATTTAAAAATTAGTGAGGGAATCGATCAAATTGTTTAAACTTTACGATTGATAGAGTTATAAAAAGAAGAAAAAAGACTACACTACAATGATATAATGTTAACCAAGTTTTCCTTGAACACTGCATACATTTGATGTGTAGTGGAGGAACACAAACAAAAGGATTTCCGTCATTACTGCTTTCATTAAAATTTGCAAACGTCGCTGTACTCTGCGCAGTCCTACCTGTTAAATTGTTCTGTGCCAAACTATACACTGCTAGATTTGTCAACTCTAAATGTTGTGTAGGAATCCTTCCAGACTAGTGGTTGTATGACAGGTCCAAATTGTCGATATTTTGGAGATTTGATAATTGTGATAGTACTGTTCCAGCTATGTGGTTATGTTACAAGTTTAGTGCCCGAATCTCAGTAACATTATTATTACGATCCAAATTCTAAACCCGATCGTGATGGCGCCTCTCGTGAAGACAAGGCCAGCGAACAAAACAAACGTTTCCTTTTAACAGTTATTTAATATTTATAAAGCTAAAACATGGTCAGCATAATCAAAAGTGCGGAAAACAAAAATAACAACTGGAAACCATCCCGTCACAGCCCTACATCGGAGTGTCACTAGTCATGAGCTACTACAGTAAAGAACTACAAGTCCGAATAGGAAACAAGGTCTAAAATTAATATGAACAAGATAAAATAAGGGAGAAGATCCGGTGCCGCGGACGCTAGCAGTCACCTGGCTCAGCTACGATAAGAATACTTCAATTCGCTAATAACCCGCTACCGGGCGAACGATACCTGCAACTGCACGCAAGGTGCAGGGAGTAAAGTGAGTACTTCCAAATCAGTGGTAATAAGAGTATATAATAACCGAGTGATAAGAAATCACGTAAGAACACTTCATAATTATATATAAGACGATACAACCCTTTTCGAAAACAGTAATGCCATGAAAATCCTTTATAAAATATCTGGCTCAGTTCTAAACCTCTTTTGAAAATAATCCTTTTAACAGTTGCAAAATAATTCCAGCCATCCGTGTCACTATGTACAAAAACCCGCCCCTCGGGAAATGTCTTCGTTCCTGGTCAGCCACTCAGGCCCCAATACTCAAGGATCAGATAGCACCAGCAAAAGCAGATAAATATCTCCAACAATATCACAAACAAAAAATAATGAACAAATGCATGAATGAACTGGAATGCATATATTGGTACATTCCAATACCTATTGAGGCGTGCAGCCCGAGCTATTCATTTTTATTTATCGTCGACGGCGCTCACTAGGGTGTGTACAGACTCTGGAGGGGCTCCTACAGCCCAAGCGCAATATACTGGTCAGTTAATGTTACCTGACCGATCAGCCAATGTTACCTGACCAATTTATATCATATGGTGTCATTATTACCGCTGTTTCAAGTATATATTACAGTGCCATTGTTACCACTATTTCAAGTATATATTACAGTGTCATTGTTACCACTGTTTCAAGTCACTTTATTATCAGTCCAGAAAATAATATAGTAAGCATCTTGGGCATTTACAAAATTGATGGTTCAAGCCCGAAAAGCATTTAAAATATCATTTAAGTTTTCAAAACATAGATATACGGTTGGGTTTAAAAAATAACATTTAAAACCTTGGACTGAAGTTAGATGATATGCAAATCATGCTAAGTAGTATATCAATCCTCGAAGTATTTTACAAGTCGGTACAAGGCCCCAAACATGGTAATCAGCCCAAATTATGATGATAACAAGTAATTTCAGTCAAATACGCAGTAAAATCAACAACCGGGACGGATCAAGTAACAATCTCCAATGGTGCTCTACCCCACGCTCATATCCGGCGTGCAAGTCACCTCAAAACAGCACTATGATGTATTGCTCACCTTGAATTGATGAAATCTCTAGCCCGCGATGCCTTTACCCCTCGAACCGGCCTCCACACATGTCAAATCTAGCCAAAATCATAGCGAATACATCACAATATTCCAAGGAAACAATTCCCAATCGAAAAGAATCGAAAAATATCGAATATCACAAAATTTGCAAAAATCGAAGCCCCGAGCCCACTTCTCGAAATCCTGAAATTTTTATATCAATACGATCCTTATCTCGCCACAAGTCTATACATATAAAATTCACAAAAATCGGAGTCCATTTGCCTCCTCAAATCACCATTTTAGAATTTCAATCTCAAGCCTTAATTTCTTATAATTTGGCTTTGTTTTCACGGATTTCAAGGATGATTCTTCAATAAAATCATGTATTTAACTCACAAAACTTACCTCCAATCGATTTCAGTTGAAAGTCTCTTCAATCCTCGTCCAAAAGCTCTCAAAATGACTGAAAATGGTGGAAAAATGACCCAAAATCGGTATAAACTCACTGCCCAGATTTTTTGGAATTACTATTCACCCGTGTGGTACTGTTTATGCGCGGGTACTGTTCACTGCTGCAGAAAATACAGCAGCTTTTTAAGAAATTTGCAGCACAGTCATTTTTCACTAAAATGGCTCTAACTCCATCATATGAACTCGGAATTAGACGAGTCTTGTTCCTATGAGCCACAAATAATAATACGAACACAACACTTCAATGGAAACTCAATTCAGAGCTCGTTTTCCTAGTTCAATACCGATTTCGCTTGTTAAACAATTAACTCACATTTCGCATCAAAACCTCAATCGTGACTTGATAAAACTAAACCAAAATTTCCATACCAGTCCTATAATTCATGATTTAAATTCTTGAAGTTTCGAAATTAAATTTGGATCTCTAGAACTAAAAATGAACCATTAGATCATTACATTTATGCTTAAAACGGTAAAAATCTTCCAAAAATGACCCGTTGGTCATCCGAAACACACCCGAGGCCCCCGGGACCCCGACCAATAACACCAACCAGTCCCAAAATACATTAAGGACTACTCCAGGCCTCAAATCACATCAAGCAATGCTAAAATCATGTATCAACCTCCAATCCAAGTATTATGAACTTTAGAATTTCCAACTTCTATTTCCGATGCCGAAACCTATCAAATCACGTCTGATTGACTTCAAATTTTGCACATAAGTATAGAATAACATAACGAAGCTAAAAAAATTCTCGGAATTCCATTCCGAAAGTCGGATCAAAATTTACCTATCAACCGGAAATCGCAGAAAATACAAACTTCGCCAAAATAGGCTAACTTCTTCACCGGACCTCCAAAATTACTTCTGATTGCTCTCCTAAGACTTAAATCACCCCCTGAAACTAACCGAATCATCGTAATTCAATTTCGAGCCCTCTAACTCACCAGTCAATATCCGATTGACTTTTCCAACTAAAGCCTTTTTAAAAGAAACTAAGTGTCTCATTTCTTAATTAAATTCTCCAACTAAATTCTAACGCACCCAATACCGATAATGAAACATAAGGAAGCAGAAAATAGAAAGAATAAGGTAGTTACTCACAAGACGACTGGTCGGGTCGTCACATTTACTGAGTTCCTTAGGTACTTCACCACTTAAATGATTGCAGGAAAGATCAATTACAGACATAGAATAAACAATGCTACCTTCGTAGGAATAGGTATTATATTTGGAATTATTTTGGGAATAATCAAAAAAAATAATTTACCGCTCACATTTACTTATAATACAACCTTTGCTGAAACATCTAATCCACTTTTAACAATGGATGTCTTCGATCTGCGGCCATATAATCAATTAATAACTAAGGTTGATGTGGACACCAATAAACTATTTGGTATATATAACTTTTAGCTCAAATTTGTAATAATAATATTTTCTGCCTCTTATTTTAATATCTTATTATTATTTACATTTAATTAACGAAATTGTCATCTTGGAGTTGTAAGTCCTTTGGATGATACAAAAGTGAATTACACACAAAAAACAGTGGAGCAATTGTTATTATCTCCGCAGAGCACTTCTACTTTCCAGAGTCAACAATCATCTTGGACAGCATGGCATCGAAAGGAAAGTGAGCCATTTTCAACCCACTTTTGTTAACTTACTATCCACATCAAAGGCCCGGACCTTAAACAACAGATACAGAGTTTTAAGTATCGCTTCAGTTGTTGGAGTATATTTGAAGTCAAAGTTCATCAACTCTTAAATCACAATGATGTTGAGTAAGAGCCCATTTGCGAGGTAAATCATTTGTATTTCTGGAGCTGTGTGATCTTCCTAATCGTTCATGTAGCTATGCGAAGTCTATAAGTTGAATCACTTTGCAGGACTTTGTCATCCTGATTGACCAGCACGTTCGTTGGCACACGCCTTCTACATGGGAGCGACCACCAAACACTCAATTCCTGTCCGAGTTTTGTAATACTTGATCTTAACAAATAAAATTTAATCACGTTAACAATATAAAATTTTAAAGGTTAACAATATTGCAAGAAATCACCAAGCTTAATTTTACTGTTTTCTCTTTGGTGTATAGTTTTATTGTAACTAAACTCTTACATTTTTGCAGCACTCGTCAACTTATTTTTATTTATTTAACATCCAAACTACAAAAGGAGCTTCAACAAGAGAAGCTAACGGAGTACAAACAGTTACAATATTTCTAAAAAATAGACCTAAGATAAAAGAAGAAAAAAGACTAGACAACAATGATATAATGTTAGCAAAGCTGTCCTGGAACACGGCATTATACAACACACCTACAATCATTCTGTTATTTCAATATATTGGCAACCATTTAGAGGACATGTATCTTGCTCCATTTTAGCTGTTATTAAAGTGGCTCATGCCACAGCTCCTGTATACCCCTAACTTACCATCACTTTTATTTCTGTCATTGCTGAATTATTGCTTGCATGAACTGTTCATCTGCAGCAGTACATATAGAAACACGTATCAGTAGAAAATGCAAACACATTGGTCTTCATTACTTTTCCCCCAATAAACATAGATTGTTGTTATTATGACATGTTCAGTTGAAATCACAAGATATCTATTAATACAAGTGTTGCAACGCTTCACAGGTTTTGGGTTAGTTTCTCCGAATAGTACTGTCATGTACTTCAACATACTTAGGCACCAATATTACTCCCAACAAAATTCATATTTTTTTTTATTTTACTCCTTTTGTATTCGATCGCTAATTCTAAGTTGAAATATATATATGCATACATATATTTTTATTGTCTCTGTACACTCTTCTTTCCTTATAATTTATCAGCTCATCGCGCGGGTACTACACTAATGAACTATTAATAGTATACTTTGGTCAGAGCTTGAGCGGGTCTGCACTAGAATGGTATACACAACAGGATCCTAGCAGGTGGTAGACCTGGGATGAACTGGAACAAGCGTTTGCTAGCCACTTCCAATATAATTTTGAGATCGTCCCAGACCGTCTGTCGTTTATCAAACTCGAGAAAAAGCCTAGAGAGAGCTTCAATTTCCGTTAGAGGGAGCAGACTGCGACAATCGACCCTCCAATGAAGGAAAGTGAAATGGTGGATTACTTTTTGCAGGCTTTAGAGCCAACTTACTTTGGTCACCTTGTGACGGTAATTGGCAAATCTTTTAACGAAGTGGTGAAGATGGGAGTTATGGTCGAGGAAGAATTTAAATCCAATAAAATCATGAGTTTTTCAGTGATTAAAGCAATCACCCAGGCCATCCAAAGCGGCACTGGGGGTGTGCTTGGAAAGAAGAATAAAGAAGAGGTTGCAACAGTAGAAGCCGGAGCTTGGTCCAGATCTAGAGGCCCTTCACCCTACGACCAACCCAGACCCCACCATCCAAATTACCCATACACCCCATATGGCCCTCCACATACCTATTACCTACAACCAGATCCATATTTTCCGTCCATCATGCCCAAACTTATACCCATCCTTCGGCTCACACGCAATGGCATGCACCAGCTCCCCAAAATACATATTCAGTCCACAAAACACATATCCACCCCAAGGTCCTACAAAAATCCCCCATGATCCGGTTTCCGTTCGAATCAAGGCTTCAAGAATGAAAGAGTACAGAAACAGAAGACATTTACTCCACTAGGAGAGTCATATACCAGTCTTTTTCACAAATTGTGGCAGCTAGGCCTGTTGAACCCAATCGAGCCTAAAATTCCAATCCCCCTTCCTATAAATTCGACTATTCAGTAAGTTGTGAGTATTGTTCCGGGGCCCCAGGGCATAATACCTAAAAATGCTGGAAACTAAAAACGGCTATGCAAGAGCTCATTGACGCTCGCCGGATCGAGGTTCAGGCCCCAGAGGTACCAAATATCAATCTGTATCCACTGTCGACTCGCCATGAGGCTCATATGATCGAATTAATGCATAAGGGAGGAGAGCCTAAGGAACCCTCGAAGACGATAATGAAGATCCATTCTAGTGAAACCAATTTGAATGAAAAGTTAACCAGTGAGAAAATGGTGGTTCCGTTAAAAGGGGTGGACAACAAGCCACAATCGTCAAAGGTTCTTGGGTCATTGATTGGTGCGGATGGAGACTTGGGAAAGGGGTTTGAAAGGTTATTCGCTGCTATAAACATGGTTGAAGCAGGAGAAGGTTCAGGAAAGGCAAATGTGCAGTTCGTCTGAGCACATGCAAAAGTCAACAACTAGGAGTCTTGGTAGTGGGTTTTATTTTCTTCAGTTATCTGGATTATTCCAGGGTTTGTAGTCCAGATATTACGTTCCGTACAAAAAGATGCGGTAAAGCCTTGTTATTTTCATTGAAATGCAATTATCTCTCTTTCTTTATTCCTAATTCTGTTTCAGTTTTCTTTTCTTCTCTGTATAGTTTTTTTATTGTGATATCAATAACATGACGTCCATGAGGAATCCTCGGCCCAGTCTTACAAGCTGGTCTAATTGTGAAGTAATAATACAAGAAATTGAGTGTGATAATGGATTGGAACATGACGACAATGGATGGGTGAAAACCCGCCTTAAACAGTTGAATTTGATCAATGAGAAAAGATTGGCATCAGTGCATCATGTCCAATTGTACCAACAAAAATGGCAAGAGCGTACAACAATGAAGTGCGTCCGAGGAAGTTTAATGTGGGAAAGTTAGTGTTAAGATATATCTTGCCTCATCAAGCTGAAGCAAAAGGAAAGTTCGCCCAAACTAGCAGGGGCCATTTGTTGTAACCAGAGTGTTGTCTAATAGTGCATTATATTTGACAGATATGGAAGGAAAATGTGTAGAAATAGCTATAAATTCCGATGCAGTCAAGAGGTACTATGTATGATTTCTTTGTTTGATTGTACTTGTTTGTATTTGGCATATTTTGAAATGACGGAGGAGTTTTGTTCTGCTATCTAAATACTTTGTCCCTTGTCACCCTTTTTGAGCCTTGTTTATTTTCTTTCATACCCCTCTTTTGAAATTAATGGCACAATTAAGAAATGCAAGTGCGGAGGATAAGCAAGTGAAAAGAAAGAAAGAAAGAAAAGAAATGAAGAAGAAAAATGAAAAAGAAGAAAAGAAGAAAAGAAAAGATTAAAAAGGAAGAAGAAAAGAATAACAGAAAAGAAGAGAAAGAAAAATCACAACAACATGGTAATTTCTATGATGTGAACCACGTTTGACTTGATCCCAAAAGGATACGTAGGTGACCTTCCTCTGAGGTTCATTCATACCAAAATAAAAATTCAAAAGTCCCCAAGTAAGAAACTGGGGTAGAAGTTATTGTTGTTGCAAGAAATCTGATTCCGAATATTGTAATTCTGAACCTATTTGAATTATTTTGAGCCTTTTATACCCTTTATTTCTAACCTATCCAAAAGCCTAATTCATGGCAGGGGAAACACTCTGGTTCAAGCGAAAAAGTAAAAATGAGAGAGCCTTATTGGTGAAAACCCTCACAGGCTCGTAAGGCGACATGAGCTGAGAGAAATAAAAATGGGAGAGTTTTATTGGTTAAAACTTTCGCATGCACCGCAAGGCGACGTGAGTCGAGAGAAACTAAATGAGAGTCTTATTTGTGAAAACCCTCACGGGCACCTTGAGGCGAAAGCGAGTTGAGAAATGAACAAATGAGAAAGGTCTGTTGGTGGAAAATTGTTTCAAAGCACCACAGGATGAACAAGGTCAAGGTTTGGGTACATTAATCAGGAAATGGAAATTACGGGGCAACAAAGTATGGCAATTGAAGGTTGGTTAGTTGGACAGAGTAGGCCGATTAGTCTGAAATGCATGTCATGATCATTGGTACTAGTTGTTCCGATTAGATAAGTTTCTTTTCCTTCTCTTTTTAGCATGTCATACGGATTCAGATTCTTCTTATCCTTAACTCGTAAAATCATTGCATTTCATTTCATTTAGGGTTTTGTCTGTCTAAGATGTTTCAATGTTTGTCTTGTTCAAAGCAAATGGGAAAGGATTTCAAAGCTTACTACCAGCTTCTTAAAGTTGTAAAACATAGTGTGGTCAGAGTATGTCAAGGACAACATGATGTGAGGTGGAATACATGGAATCACTGGAAGTTTCATCGGTAGAATGATTAGGAAATGTCGTGAGAAATATAAAGGTTTAGATAAACGGGCAGAGGTGTAAAACAACAGCATGGGTACAAAAAACTCAGGTTGTCAAAAATCAAGGGGTTGAAAGTTTGGCAGAAAGTCAAGCGATTCATAGATGGTTTGGGGAATACTGTCGGAATAAAGCAATTGAAAGGAAGGATTTTCAACAAGAATTCCATTAAATAACCACCATTTTAAACTGACAAAATTTTATTTGATTGAAACATGGGCAGAAACGTCGGTTGTTCCGGAGGAACTCTCCATAAGGGAAACACAAGCAGTAATCAGGTTTGACTGCAAAGTGTGGTTTGATTATCATACAAGATAATCATGAATAACATAGGGGAATGTAAGTTGGTTTCAAAGTTTGCATGTTTAGGATAAATTTAAGTAGAAGTTTTCAGGACCTTCCTGGATAATAGGATGTAGTTCGAAAACCCTTTTAAATAGCGTGATGGAGTGAGAGTATAACTTTAGAAGATATAACTTAGATTTGTAATTGTTAGGAATTATCAGGACCTCACTGGATAACAGGACTTAACTTTAAAACTTTTAGTAATAGTTGGTATAATGATTCAGTTAGCACTCACTCATGCACCCAGCTTCCAAACTGGGGAAGAAAATTTTCTTTGTTTGCTTATTTTTTTGAAGTTAGGATCCCGCCTGGAGAACATAGACATACAATTCAGATTTCAGAAGTCAAGAGCCCGCCTAGTGAATGGAGGCATACAGTTCAAGTTACAGCAGTCAGGAGCCCGCCTGGAGAACAGAGGTATTACAATTAAAGTTTTAGTGAAATCATTGTTCCTTGTAGTCCCAGCTACCAGACGCTCCTGAACTACACTAACCTGATTCCTTGTTAGCCAAGGTATATGTAGGCAACCTCTGAAGCAGGGTGCGATCAAATCTTTCATAATGCTTCACACGGGATATTCAAATAGGCAAAAATCGTTCGTTTCCGCTCACTTATCGTTGCACGAGAACTCTTCGTATTTTCGAGCAAAGAGGGGCAGCTGTGAGCACGTGATTTTTTCCCTATATGAATTATTCCCAAAAATTCTAACAAAATGATTTCTTTTATTATTTTACAATTTTGTGAATATTTGTGTTATTTTCTATTAATTATTTATATTTTTTTGTGCATTTTAATTCATATAAAAATATTAAAAAATACATTTGATATTGCATTTAGGATTTATTTTCATATTTTAGGATTAATTAGTAGTTAAGTTGCTTTTAAAACAAAATATAAGCAAAATAACAAAAATAGTCCATTTTGCATTTTTTAATTATTAAATTTGTCATGAGTTTACTTTAAATAGGACTTAATTAATTTCTAGGAATTAATTAGTTCAGTTTTGGGAATTAAATTAGGGTTTTATTTTTGAATTTGGCATTTAATAAAATAAAAAAATATAAAAGAAAACAATTAAAAAAGGGTTGTCTCGATGAAAACCCGAATTGGGCCATTGCAATTAAGTCTTCCAAACACAAAATCACGCCCAAACCGACCCAAAAGGAACCCATACGCGGTCCAGAACGTCTCTTAGCCAAATGACACCGTTTCACCGGCAATCAATCTCAGCCTTTGATTGTTCCTCATCCAACAGATGAGAACTAACAAGGATCCCAATTATATAAATGTCGGACCCTGACCAACACCCCTATCTCACGTATCTCTTTATTGCTAGTACAGAGAACACATAGAGGAACCCTAGTTTAGCCGTCCCAATTCCCCACCGGCTCTGGTGGCGGCGACACCACAATTCAGCCCCAAATTTACACCATGATATCTCCTCCACCCCTACATCCAAAATTTTGAAACCCCTTACCCCAAATCCTTTCGAAACTCGTCGAATCTTCAATTCAAAGTGATAGTTAAAACCCTAATTCATCCAATCAGCCCAAAATTAACACTCTAGGGTCGTCGTCCTTTCCTCATCTTGATCCCGCTGCCCTTATCCCTGTAACGCCATTTTAATTCCTCACATTTTGAATCTGAAACGACTAAACTCGAGTGTGCTAGGATTTTGTTCCGCTTCTTTGGAGTTTTTGGAGTCAAACTCTTAGACTAGTATGTTTTCTTTATCTGTTTGTTCATATTTGGTTTTTTCATTATTCCTCCTTAGCTCTGTCTCCTTTTCCTTTCTCTGAACTTCTTTTGGATTAAACTTGTTTCACTTTTTGTTTGATCACTTAGTCTAATTTCGTCGCTTTAACGTTTGAATTAGTTTCCTGCATGTTTGTGTTAGGTGGCCAATAATATTTCCTAGGGTTTCCCTTTAGGTTTAGCTTTGCATTTATATTTCTTTTGTGACTTTCAGTGTTGCTTTGGTAAATGTTGTTATTTGATTTTTTTTTTCTAAGTGTGTGATTCTGTATGTTTTCTAGATAGCCTAATGAATTGTGTTGAATTAATACTTTAGTGAGTTCCCAGTTCAATGGTTAGTTTCCTATTAACTAGTAATTTGGTTAGGATTTTGGTTTTGGGTTAATAAGATTCATTCTCCTGTTTTGTCATGTGTAGATGGGTTTATTTCATTTGGGGCTGTGGGGAAGGGTTCAGTTCTGACCCAAGAGATATAAAAGGCCCATTTAAGGGATTCAATTCCGGGCTATGACTCAATCAGCTTGAACAATTTGTCTGGGGCTGTAGGGTAAATAATAATAGCTATAAGGGTGTTTTGGATAGTTCAAGCTGGAGAATCTTTTCACAACCGAAAAAAGAAGCTTCTAGCAGGGATTTCCGGCAATTTCAAGCTTTTGAGTGGTTAAGCTTGTGAGACAAGTTAGTAAATAGGGAACCATTTGGTTAAAATTGAATAATAAATAAGGACTAAGAGTGTAAAACTCAAAATTTTTGGGCTGCCCTGATTTTGCCTATAAAAAGGCATGACTAGTGCTTTGATAAAAAGTTTGGAGCCCTAAAATTTCCCCCAAAAACCATGTCTGTAAATCTGAGCATAGAATTTGAGTTTCAAATAAAGAAGTTCAAAATCCTCTTTTAGATCCTGCCAAAAAAAAAACAACCAAATATAGCAAAACATCAAAAAAAACATACTATTATATCAAAAGTTTTAGCTAATTTCTAGTTTTAGTAGTTGATTTGCATCATCTAACTTAAGTTTTGATTGCTGAAGTGTTCAGAAGCCTCCTATGTCAGTTTTGAGTGTGTTTTGGTTCAGTCAAGGCAATTCTGGGTGTTCTTATTGATACTATTCATCTGCTATTGTTCCTGTGTTTAGTGATATCATTCTGGATTTCAAATTGTCTTCCTGTTGCTGTGACCTGTTGTTGACACTGCTATTTGCTCAGTCTTTGGCCAATCTCTTCTTCTTCTTACTTGTATTTCAACTTCCAGGTATGTCATTAGACTCAAGAGATATTGGAGAATGAATCAGCATGTATGAATACGCTTGAAGTTGAATGATGAAGAACTATTTATTTGTTTTCTAGCTTAGAATTTTAATTTAGTTGAACTATTTAAACAATTTTGTGAATGTATTAATTTGAACTTAATGGACTGTCACTATAGCTTCAATTGAGTTTCATTTGTAAAATAGGTGTAGTTGTTTTCAAGTAGGCTATAGAGTATTTTGAGTTTAAGCAGGCCTGGATAATGTAAATGCCTTGACTGCGTCAGTTAACAGTGCTAGTTTCATGTTGTAGTTAACTTTTCAGATCCTAATTACTGAATGTTAGGGATTGTTAGACCGATTGGAGTTGGACGTTTACGTTATCATGAATTAGATTGAAATCAGAATTAAAACTATCAGTTGTATCGTTGTACAATCTGGCTGCGTCGTAACTGAATTGAAACTGCGAAAGATAATTTGAATATGGCTTAATTGAATGGCTCAAACTCCCTATGTTAGTTTATATTTGGATCATGAATTGCCGTGGCCTCTTTGTTTTAGAGAATATAGTTAGATTAATTATTGCAACTGTTTTAAAATAAAGTCTCGGCTAATGTGGTCAGTCTGGTCATTTAATATCGTTTACCAATTTGCTTTAGGTGTTGCAGTTCGAATTATTACACATATGCTGCCTGAAAGGTTGGTCTGGAATTTAAATGACATGGACTCGTGTCCTGTTGGGCTTAGGAACAAGCCCATAACTGGCGTCTCCCTGATAAAAAACAGTCCAAATTGCTCTTTCGTTTGGGCTGGTTTGGAGATCCAATAACCTTCCCTCAACACTTCAAAATGATGATACATGAGCTTGTTAATTTATTAGGACTATTTCTTTTATCATTAGAGACAAATTAAGTAGAGAATTGTAGTTTGCTTTTGGTTGACCTTGCGCCGCGCCGAAAAAATTGACAAATGCATGGCCCTCTTTAAATATATCTTTAAAATACTTAGAATTAGGGATGGGCCGTTTAGCGAATTTCACGGCCTTCCCCAAAAATAATAACGCGTTAGTTGATTTAGGCACGTATTTTAATAAATTACTTTCTTAAACTCGGGTGTACATTTCATGTGACCCAAATCAAATTCCATACCACTCACTGCATCCAACGTGCCGATATACGACAAACACGATCTTTCATCACCACTCAGGAACCATTGATAGACTAACACTTCATCATGTAGAACTTTTCATTTAACTCACTTCAGGATAACTATAGCAACACGCAGACAAATTATCGTAATTGTAGAATATGCAAATCTCAAAGTAGTGGTCCAAGCCACCATAAACCTTTCGGGATCAGTCTATACATATCAGGCCATAATAGAAGAATGCTTCTATGTAACATCAATTACGGCGGTCGACAAGCCTCAGACGCGCCGCGCCACAAATCACATGTATAACTTGATCACGCTGAATGAACTGATCAGTACCAGCAACATGCCAATTCAACCATGGCTAACCAATCTACCTACCTTCGAGGTACCCTGATTACCTTGGAAATAATAATAATTCCATTCAACATATAACATGCCCCATTCGCACTCGCCCCGAGTGACCTTGAATCGCGACACCAGGCTGTCTCAAATCCCATGAAACCTTCCAAATGCTAAACCGCAGGTCAAAACATCATAGAACATTACGTTTCTTTTCTCATAAGTTGCTACCAAGCTTGATTCTTATTTGTACCTATGAGCTCGATATCATTAGTCACCGCATTTTACCTCTTGAATTCACTAGGACCGTTACTGAGAGCCACCTACTCTAACTTGGTCCCGAATTTAATTAACTCCATAAACCTTATAGCATGTGAACACTCTCTCGACGAAACACCCGGTTGAATCACTTCCCTTCAAGCTCACATCCATACAAGAAATAAATCTTGAATAATTTCCCAAGTCTAAACATGAGCCAATAAGGCCAACCATAGCAGGCCTCTAACAATTCATTTGCTCAAATTACTACCCATGGTCTTCTTCCGAAGCTGTAATAACCCGTAAATATGCTAATAACAAGAAATTACGCAAGTAGCTAACCATGTAACCCAATCGTAAGCGGTGAGACTCTCAAAGCAACTAGTACACAACTCTTAGATTCACCAGAATTCTTTATCTCTTGTTGACATAACCTTATGCAAGCAACCGCCTAAATTCTCAAAATCATGTAAAAAACCCATACTGAATCATCAACTACATTCGCACGACCGATCTCCATGCTGAACAACCGATGGAATTCCTTGTAGAAGCTTCGCCAACCACACGACCGCTAACCTGCTCATAGAGAATACTATAGAAATCACTTCCGACATCCTTCAACGCTGCTACACGGGGTACAGTCACTAAGAATCCAATAACCCATTCTAGGTCTGAGCTCACTTCCTAGCTGCATAAGTCCATTCATCCCTCATGGACATCAATTAAATGTGCGGCAACAACCTCCCAATTCGAAGTCACACTGCATTTTTCTTCCTTTTAAGTAGCTCCTTTTTGTTTCATCAAATCTCATGCCGCATAGTAACCCATACTTCCAATCATACCCATAGACTTCAATAACCAATCATTAAAATTTCCAGTTCGGTCCAAACTCTCCTTAAAGTGCGTAGTCATCCTACTACCAAGCCTATATGCAAAACCCGCCACTCTCCCACTTTGGCGGAACTCCTCCCTTTGATCGACCACGCAACCTTGCTCCTCATACTTGGCCTTCTGGAAGTTTTAAACACTGCCTGACATTCCCCACACATCCTTCCTCATACTTTGTTGCTCAATAGTTGCCTTAAATAAAATTTATCTTCGTAGCACTTGAACCCACAAGCCGCTAATAACATTAAACTTGTCCAAAGATCATCTTCCTCGAGCCATCACATTAGAAATACCGGTTCCATCCTGAACCATCGCATCCTGCAATCTCTGACTGTCGCTTCTTCATTATTGACCCGCAATATCCTGCCCCAAAGGCAAATTATAGAAGATCATAACACCGGCGAATTTTCGCACATTCAATAAAGACAACAACATCAACCCTACCTGAACATTCTCTGCCCGGCTGTCTTTCCCTCTGCCGGGAATATAACATCGAATCTCTAGATCATACATTGAGTAAACCTTCCTTCAAGTCATTCATTGCCTCGACCTGCAGGCAACCATCCTACCATCATAACAAGACTACGAATAATCGTTGATTAGCATCATGTTAACCTGTGCATAGCCTTAAGGCTCTCAGAGTACCGCTACTGAGACGAAACAATAAGATATCCTTCCGTATGGTGACTAACTAGTCCAATGAACTATACTGGGGGAAAACATCCAAAACCGCATCTGTAATGCCATTTAAAATTCTTCAATTCTCAATTTATAACCAGCGATTTGCATTGCAAACGATTAAGTAGGAAGGAAACAAAGGCATAAGCCTCACAGGAATCAAATCGCATGATAAAGAAATCAAGAAGGGAAGTACTCCTAACTGTCCTGTAGCCTCCCGAAGATAAGTACAGACGTCTCCGTACCGATCTGTGAGACTCTACTAGACTTTCTCATGACTCGTGAGACCAACGGGAACCTGGCTCTAATACCATGTTTCCACGACCCAAAACCTACAAGGGTCGTGGTAGCGCCGGACACCGCTATCAGGCAAGCCAACTGAAATACATAATTAAATTCCCCCTTTAAAATTGTAAATAGCTAGATTTTCCTTCAATGTTTATTAATCGAAGGACAACCGCTTCAATGCAAATTAAATGAAAAATAGTTAATTTCAAAGTGTTTTTAAAACCATCGCAGAACCTGGTGTCACAAGTGCGTGAGAAAATTTCTAGGAAATAATATAATACAACCACTGTCCGAAATACAATAATTGGACATGAAAATAAATGTAGAAAACTGAAAGAGACTCTGCTGGCTACGGACGCCTCGAGGAGTGCAGCTCACCTAAGTCTTTGTATCAACCATGTTTCTACGCCCACTAGGCCGCTAGGGATGCATATGCATGTGCAACAAAAATGCACAAAAGTGTAGTATGAGTAGGAAAACAACGTGTACCCAATGAGTATCCCGCCTAATCTCAAAGAAGTAGAGACGAGGGGTCGATTTTAACACTTGCTAGTGGTCAAATAATAATATCCTAAATATGAGGAAGGCATGCATTTATATAACAAGTTATAACTCACAAGGTTGTAAAACAGGTAAACACCTCAACAATTAACAAAATATTTTCAAGATTTACTTTTCATTTATCTTTAGCAATTTATATCAAGCCCATAGGCAATATCAACATTTAAATATTTTAGGTGAGCAATATAAGCATGAGCAAATCATGCCGAGACGACGGCCCTCTCTAACAGAAATGTAAACTGTGCATTGCCGAGGGTCGAACGGCCCGAACCAACAGATGCATGTATTTCCCTCGCTCGCGAATTATCCATACGACGCAGGTCAACATAAAGTAAACAAATACCTTTCTCGCGAATCATCCATGCGACACAGGTACACACAGGAATACATGCTCAAACAGTCAATAATGAATTATCGGGGAACATTTATCAATTAAAAACCAATCCGCTTTTAACAATTTGAGAAAATGAGAATAATCCTTTTAGAAATTCATTTACTAGTTCAGTTTGATTTAAGCAATTCAAATGTCAATGAGATTTCAAATATTTCAAATATAGCGTGTTTTTGGGTCCTAGACTACCCGGAAAATAGCATAATAATAGCTACGCACGGGCTCTTATCACCTTGTGCATACGTAACCCCCATAAATAGGAGAACATAACCAATTAACTCATCTATGGGGACAATTCCCTCTTATAAGGTTAGAAAGGAGACTCACCTCGCTCCGAAGACCCATATCCAGAATTTTACATTCTTCCGAAGACTTGAACCAATGCACAATGCTCCAAAACTAGCCAATAGTTACACAAATATATTATTATATGCTAAGGTACTCATTATAATCCAGTTTATAATAACTCCTAACCCCGATTGAAAAGTTGACCAAAACGCCCTCTGGCCCACGTGCCCGGAATCCGAAACTTTTCGAAGATAAATATTACCCATGACCGTAGGAACTCAAATGTATAGTTTTTACTAAATTTCATGCTCAATATTGTGGTCAAATTCCAAGAATACTAACTTTCTAGGTTTTTCCTCAAACACCTAGTTTTCTACAATTTTCCAAGTCTAAATCCATATATAAAACTTGTATATACTCAAAACTAGTAGAAATCACTTACCTCATGCTTGGTGATGAAAATGGCACACCAATATTACTCAAAAATTGGCTCCCATAGAAGAAATGAAGTGAAAATGGGCCAAACTTCAATTTATAAAGAGACCTCTCTGTCTTCAGCAGTTCTCACTTCTGTGAAATTTTTTCACATCTACGGAAAATTTCCTCTTCCACGGTCTCGCTTTTGCGGAACATTTCCGCTTTTGCTGTTATGATAGCAACCAGCACTTTCTCGATACGAAAATGAGCATAACTCCCTCATACGATCTCCAGATTCGGTGATTCTTTTTGCTATGTCTACGAAATTATAAAACGGATCTAATGGTTTGGTAAAAACGTAACTTGGAGCTCATTTCCATAGTATGGTACCCCTTTATGTCAAAAGAAACGACATTGAAATATCATACAAGAGCGCGTCTGAAACACACCCGAGGCCCCCGGGACGCCGACCAATCGGACCAACATGTCCCAAAACTTTTCCCAAAATACCAACCTGTCCCAAAACACATTACGGACATGGTTGAGGCCTCAAATCACATCAATGAATACTAAAATCATGAATCAACCTCCAATCCAAGCTTTATGAACATTAGAACTTCCAACTTCTACTTCTGATTCTTAAATCCATCAAATCACGTTCGAATGACCTCAAATTTTGCAGACAAGTCATATTTTACATTACGGACCTACTCCAACTTCTGGAATCGGATTCCGACCCCGATATAAAAAAATCTACTTCTGGTTAAACTTCTCAAAAACCTTCAATTTCCTATCTTTAGCCAAAAAATTCAAACTGACTTACGAACCTCCGAATTCATTTTCGACCGTGGTCCCAACTCCATAATCACCATACGGAGCTCGTCCCGGACTCGGAATCCCAAATGGACATTGATAACACTGAAATGCACTTTAAGCTAAACTTATAAAATTTCCTCCAAAAGGCTAACTTCCAGAATAGGCGCCAAAACGCTCCCGGTTAATCCAAAACCCTATCTGGGCATACGCCCAAGTCCGAAATCGAACCTGATGGAACGCTCAGATCCCAATTTTGCGGCCATTTAATCAAAATTTCGATCTTAGCTATTTTCTCCAACATAGGCTTCCCAAATGAGAATTTTTATTTAAATTTAACTCCGATCGTCTTGAATTTCAATTTCGACCATACGCACGATATACCTGAAATGAAGCTGCTCATGGCCTCAGACTGTTGAACGATGCGCTAGAACTTAAAACGGCTGATTGGGTCGTTACACTATAATACAGAGTCAATATTTTCCTCGATTCGAAATTTTAATCGGTGACTTGGGACACCACAATTATCCCAAGTGGTGACTCTGATTCTAAATAAACAATCCCGTTTTGATTGTCTTTTAATTAGAAAAACTCCCTTATACCCTTTTCGGGTGAGTAAAAAGGAGGTGTGACAATAGGTCCTTGATTATATTTGTGTGGCTGGGCCATGTCTCACAGATGACTGAGGGATATATGGACGGACTAATGGAGCATGGTGGATCTAAACTGTAGAGATTGCAGGTTCTGAAAATTATTGTTTTCGAACTGAGGAGGCGGTGGTAGCTGTTGTAGTGTTAATACAGGTTGGATAGAGTGGTTATAAATTTGAGGATAGGGATTCATTGGTGCTTGGATAAGAAGAGTTGTCACTACTGATCTCTACCCAACATGGGTGATCTAGGAGTGAGAAGATCTCAATGACTGTATGTTAGCAGTAGTACCAATGGAAATAGGGGTGGCTACAGGTGGTACACCACCATAGTTACCTCCTATTGTATGAGTCACTAGATCTTCCAGCTCAAAGGGTTTATCATTAGGGGAATAAAGCTCACATCCATTGTAGGTTGGATCCTTATCTCGCTCATGCCTCTTCCCTCCTTGCACGACTTAATTCAAAACATCTCTTAGTGTCATGACCCAAATTCTCCCTCCGTGAACCGTCATGACGGCACCTAGTCTCTTCGACTAGGTAAACCTAACATTGCGGAAATGAAATGAATAACATAAAAGTTAACAACTAACAGTAATAGATAATTTAAATAATCATTGAGATGCCGATCGTCATATATAATAAGCAACTCTCTAAATATACACAACTCTCCCAAGACCTAGAACATCGTAAGTCACAAGCTTCTAAGAATTTCTAACTATTCTATACATTAGTGTTTAAAGAAATAATGAAAGAATTTACATAAGGGGATAGAGGGAGACTCTGAGTCTGCGGACGGGGGTATATGTACCTTGAAGTCTCCTGAAAAGCAGCAACCGTGCAACTAAACTCAAGGCTAGTAGGAGATAATTGGATCTGCACACGAAAAACATGTGCAGAAGAGGCGTGAGTACACCATAATGGTACCCAGTAAGTGCCAAGCCTAACCTTGATCGATTAGTGATGAGGTCAGGTCAGGGCCCTACTAGTATAAATAATAAAGTAAGACAGAACATATTATCACTGTAAAAATAATGACTGGAATTTAATCGGAAGGAAATCACAGAAAGGATAGCATGACAGTACACAAAATAATAACAGGGGATCTCCCAAGATACCGTCTCGTAGTTCAAACTTAAATGTACAAGGGGATCTCCCGAAATACCGTTCTGTAGTCCCAAGGTAAATATGCAGAGGGATCTCCCGTGATACCGTCCCAAAGTTCCAAAGTAAATGTGCAGGGGGATCTCCCGAAATACTGTTCCGTAGTTCCAAAAATAAATATGCAGGGGGATTTTCCGAAAAATTGTTCCGTAGTCACAAAGTGAATACACAGCTCAAACAATGTAAATAATGGCTACAACATTGGATCCTACATATTAGACTAGGTACAAGTCACGGAAGAAGCAGGATATTCACTAAACATGCTGCACAGAGTTCAGATAAGCTATTAGGACACACATGCATGCTATTTTAAACTAAACATGATAATTACATATACTAGTATAACTCAATTGAAGTGTCACAAGTTTTTACTTAGAGAAAAATGAAGTTTTACAATAAATAGCTCATGTACGCACTCGTCACTTTGTGTAAACAACGCTCACATATCAAAATAGTACCAAATCCTAAAGGGAGTTCCCCCACACAAGGTTAGGCAAACCACTTACATCGAACCAGCTCAATCACTCGATAACAATGTGTGACGACCCGACCCGTCATCTCATGAGTTACTATTCTGTTCATCCCATTTTCTACTTTCTTATGTTTCATTACCAGTATGTGGTGCGTTAAAATTGATTTTGAATGATTTTGATAAGAAATGAGACATTTAGTCTCTTTTAAGAAGGCTTAAATTGGAAAGGTCAACCGGATATTGAGTAGTGAGTTAGAGGGCTCGTAATTGAATTTGATGATTCGATTAGCTCCGGATGATGATTGAAGACTTAGGAGCACAATCGGAAGTAATTTTAGAGGTATGGTGAATAAGTTAGCCTATTTTGGCGAAGTTAGTATTTTGGCAATTTCCGGTTGATGGGTGAAATTTTGATCCATGAGTAGGAATGGAATTTCAAGAGTTGTTGTTGCTTCATTATGTCATTTGGACTTGTGTGCAAAATTTGAAGTCAATCGGGCGTGACTTGATAGGTTTCGGCATCGGAAATAGAAGTTGGAAAGTTTTAAAGTTTATAAAGTTTGGATTGGAGGTTGATTCATGATTTTAGCATTTTTTGATGTGATTTGAGGCCTCGAGCAAGTTCGTAATGTATTTTTGGACTAGTTGGTGTTATTGGTCGGGGTCCCGAGGGCCTCTGGGAGTGCTTCGGATGCCCAACAGGTCATTTTTGGAAGTGTTTTGTTGGTTTGAGCATAAATGTAATGATCTAAAGGTTCATTTTTAGTTCTAGAGATCCAAATTTGATTTCGGGACTTCCATAATTTAAATCACTAATTATAGGACTGATCTGAAAATTTTGGTTTAATTTCATCAAGTCGTGATTTGGTTTTTAATGCGAAATATGAGTTAATTGTCTAACAAGCAAAATGGGTATTGCACTAGCCAAATGAGGTTGGAATTGAGTTTTGATTGAATAGTTGAGTTTGTATTATTATTTTTTACTTATAGGAACAAGAATTGTCTAATTCCGAGTTCGTATGAGTTAGAGCCATTTTAGTGAAAAATGATTGTACTGCAAATATCTTAAAAATATGTTGTATCTTTTGCAGCAGTGAACAGTACCCCGCGCGTGAATAGTAACCGCACGGCTGATTAATGAACAGTGACCACGCGCATGAACAGTAATTCTGAAAAATCTGGGCAGCGAGTTTATATATGATTTTGGGTCATTTTTGCACCATTTTCAGTCATTTTTGATAGCTTTTGGACGGGGATTGAAAAAAATTTCAACTGAGATTGTTTGGAGGTAAGTTTGACGAGTTAAATACATGATTTTATTGAAGAATCATCCTTTAAATCCATGAAAACATAGGCAAATTATAAGAAATTAGGGCTTGAGATTGAAATTCTATAATGGTGATTTGAGGGGTCAAATAGACTCTGATTTTTGTGAATTTTGTATGTATAGGCTCCTGGCGAGATAATGATCGGATTGATGTAAAAAATGTTGAGTTTCGAGACGTGCCCGGGGCTCGGGTTCTGCAAATTTCGTGAATTTTAACATTTCTCGATTATTTTTGAATAGGTATTGTTCACTTAACATATTGTGATGTATTTGCTTTGATTTTGGTTAGATTCGATGCGCGTGGAGGCTTTTTGATGGTTAAAGGTGTCGCGGGCTTGAGATTTTGCCGGTTCGAGGTGAGTAATACTTGTAAATGATGTCCTGAGGGTTTGAAACCCCGGATTTGCACATCACAGTGCTGTATTGAGGTGATTTGCACGCCGGATATGAACATGGGGTAGAGCTCCGTTGGGACTTGGTCCGTCCCAGTATTGATTTTACTGCGTATTTGACTGAAATTACTTATTAACACCATAATTTGGGCTGATTGCTATGTTTTGGGGCCTTGTGTCGACTTGTAAAATCCTTCGAGTATTGATATTACTGCTTATGATGATTTTCATATCATATAACTTTAGTCCAAGGTTTTAAATGATGTTTTGCAAATGCAGCTATATTTCAATGTTTTGAAAACTTAAATGACATTTTAAATGCATTTTGGGCTGGAAACTTTGATTTTGTAAATGCCCAAGGGGCTTACTATATTATTTTCTTGGCTGATAATAAAGTGACTTAAAATAGTGGTAACAATGAAACTGTATGTTGTTCTTGAAACAGTGGCAATAATGACACTGCATATTATACTTGAAACAGTGTTAACAATGACACTCTATGTTATACTTGAAACAGTGGTAATAATGACACTGCATATTATACTTGAAACAATGTTAACAATGACAATGAATGTTATACTTGAAACAGTGGTAACAATGACACTGAAATATATACTTGAAATAGTGGTAACAATGGCACTTTAGGATATAAATTGGTCAGGTAACATTGGCTGACAGGTCAGGTAACATTGATTGACCAGTATATTGTGCTTGGGCTGTAGGAGCCCCTCCAGAGTCTGTACACACCCCCAGTGATCGCCATCGACGATAAATAAATATGGATGACTCGGGCCGCACGATGTAGTTGGTACTGTAATGTACCATCATATGCCTTGCATTGCATTCATACGTTTGTGCACTGTTTGTTGTTTACGTCATTTCTTGAGATTTTTTTTTAGATTGTCTGATCACTTTCAAAGTGGATAAATTTGAGACAGCAGTAACAGTGATACTGTATGATGCATATGGGTCAGGTAACAGTGGCTGACCAATGGTAAGAATATATTCTGCAGGGCGAGTTTTGAGTTCAATTAGACATACTTTCTTCTGCCTAAGTGGCTGACTATTGTGCTAACTTGCACTACTTATCCTGTATTTACTTGCTTAAATTGTTGGGAAAAAAATAATGTTTTCGAAATTGATTTTAAACTGGGGCAGATATTTTCTAAGGAATTTTTCCGGACTTACTATTTTTCTCAAATACTTGTGTTGCCCCATATTGCATAGTGAAGTGCTCTTACGTGATTTCTTGCCTTCAGTTATTATTTAATCTTATTACCACAAAGTTTGAAATACTCACTTTACTCCCTGCACCTTGCTTGCAGTTGCAGGTATTGTTCACCTGGTAGCGGGTTATTAGCGAACTGAAGGTACACTATTGTAGCTGAGCAAGGTGACTGTTAGCGTTCACGGCACCGTATTTCTTCATTGATTCTAAATTCCATTCTTGTATTAGTGTTTAGATTCTTTAGATGCTCGTACATGTGACACCCAGATTTTGGCTGTGTTGGGTTGTATTCCACGAAATCATTTTATTTAATTATCTTGAAACTGATTAATCCATGTATATATATATTGTTGAAAAGGTTGTTTAAATTAGTTGGCTAGCCTTGTTTTCACGAGAGGCGCCATCACGACTGGGTTTGGTATTTGGATCGTGACAAGTTTGTATCAGAGCCTAGGTTACTAGGTCTCACGAGTCATGAGCAGGGTTTATAGAGTCTCGCGGATCGGTACTGAGACATCTGTATTTATCCTCGAGATGCTGCAGAACTTTTAGGAAAATTTTTACATTCTTGAATTCTTATCGTGCATCCTTCATTCAGCTCGAAAAGAAAACTCTTGAAATTCCTTCCATGCGTTTGTATGCCCACGTGAGCACTCTTGAGCATCGATATGTTGATTTTGCGAGCAAGTGCTTTGAACTCATACGTTCATTTTTTTCCTTATTAGCCAGAATGGCTGTTGAATATCCACGTGATGAGTAGTGTGTATGGCTATTGAAGATATACAAAAATATCAGCTAAGGGTAAAGCTAATGGGTAATTGACTTATAAGGGAAACCTATTTGCATACTAGTTAGATAAGTCTGGGAGCTGAGATCGCTTCTGTAAATGTATTATGACGAAATCATTGGGTCAAGGAGACCACCTTGACGGTCAAAAACATTTGAAGAAAGAATATGTTCTTACTCAATTGAATAGCCCAACAATGGAGGATTCAAATGTATTTTTCTATGTATTATAATTCGAGTAGGTGCAACGCATGTCCATGTATCAATTTTCATAATATAATACATTTAGTATTGACATTAATGTTGTTGATATACATTGTAATGCTTTGTCAAGTTGTGAACGTGTTGTTTGGATTGTTTTTGTGATTCTCCGGCAGGTGAATATGCCCAATTACAAAGGAGACTCTGCCGAAATTTTTGAAAAATTTGGGACATAGTAAAAATTTTGTCGCCTAAAAAGTGGGCATAACTGTTGTGCGAGTGAATGCAAAAATTGTAGAAGAGTTAAAATTTTCGATGATTCATGTTTCCACGAGCTTTGATGGAGGGAGTTTAATCTCACCATGAAATTATGACAGCAATATAGTATATGTGTGTTTTGATATATGGTTTTAAGCCAAGTTGGGGAGTTTGCTATTAAAAAGGGCGATTGCGCGATCATATGCTATATTGGTTCGAGTTAGATGCATGTTGGTGAATCATTTCTGGTTATGAAAATTTGGTCGAGAATGGAACGAACGAAGGAAAATTTTTGATAAGAAGTCATGAGCTCGGATGATCAGGAGATGAGTTTCGATGTTTACAGAAAGCTGGAATTATTTTCAGCGTCACCTAATATCGGTGTTTTTTAAAAAGGGTTTTGCGTCCTTGTTAAGATTCTTGATCTCTCTTCAACGTTAGTGCGACCGGTGATTTGGAAGTACGCTCCAGATATTGTTGTGGTAAGTTGTGGGAGTGTGTCCCACGAGAAGATTATATTTGTGTGGCATGTGATCACTTCATTGAGTAAATATTTAAACCAAGTATGAAGTTTGTGATGGTGTAATTAAATTAAAGATTCATGCATGGAGGGCACTTGGCATATTGGGTTGTGAATTGGAGAGGATTACTCCGATTGTGATGGTTGTTCTTATGTTTTTAGAAGAAACTGGAAGTTATTATGGACCTTTGAAAGGTCATCAGACTAGTCCAGTGCGATCAGAATCGGCTTGAAGTTGATAAATAGATTTAATGTGAATAATGGCTCTATATAAGGCCAGATGTGTGCATTATAGCGACGCAGTTGTTGGCCCAAGTTTCAGTTGGAGTTTTAAAGATTGACAAATGAACCTATGGAAGGACCTGGTCCATGTTGTACTACACATTCCTAATTAACCACGGCACATATGAAGCACGTGAGAAAGATATGCACTAAAGATCACGCATCAATATCTTCTGAACGTAATCGAAAAGCTTGCATTTGGGATAAGGAGGACAGTCTCCTTATGTGAATAGAACTCGATCCTAAGTTAGGATAAGAGTTAGAGTTTGTATGGGCTAAGGACTTAAATGGAATGCGGATAAGAAGTGGAGTCATAATCAAACTCTAACTACTAACTCAATATATTATTGTGTTGGTTCTCTTTTACAGGCAATACACACAAGAAAAAGAAAAACATATTTGAGTGCAAATAGAGCGAGTCTATTTTGCGCACTATATATGCAAGATACAATTGTGTACGCCTGAAGCTACATGAAGTAAGAGAGAAGAACCAGTTCCATCTATTTGTTTAGTTCAATTGTAGTAGCTTTTCTAATTGTACCTTTAGACTTTATTAGAGGCAATTGTATTAGGTACCTTGTGTCATCAAGTTAGAGTTAACTTGATAGTGTCGCAGCAGCTGAGGGTGTCTGCCACACTGGGATTAGAGATTAATCCATAGGTTTACAAAGAGTCTTTGTAAATGCTGTTTTGGCTCATTGATTTTTAGTGGAGTTTGGGAAAATCCTACTGAGTTGTAGGTTGTAGTTTTTTCACCTTTTGAGCAAGGTGTTTTCCATGTAAAGATATCTGTGCACTTTACTTTCAGTTCTTATTATTCCGCAAACTGCTGTAGTTAGAACACTTACCACAAAAATCACCCCCCCTCTTCTGTGGTATTGACGTTTATTAACATCAATTGGCATACGAGAAGGTTATCCTTGAAGAGGTTAACACCTTCGGGAAAAGATCGACATGAGTGCACCACTTGGGAATTGGGAAGGACAGTGTACTGCAAGGCCTCCACTCTTCAATGGGCTTTACTACTCTTGGTTGAAAAAAAGAATAAGAGACCACATCATGGGTGAAGACTATGTGCTTTGGGACATCGTCACTGATGGTCCTTTAGCCACAACCAGGAAGATTGCTGAAGGATTAGATGTGCCTAAGACTAGAGCGGAAGGGAGAAAAATGCTAAAGCTAAGAAATGGCTAGTGTGTGGACTTGGTCCTGATGTGTACAGTAGAATTCAAGGTTGTACAACTGCCAAGGAGATTTGGGACACTTAACAAGTGGCTCATGAAGGAATACCTCAGGTGAAGAGGTCAAGAAGAACTCTACTATATTCTCAATATGAAAATTTTACAATGAAGGAAGGTGAAACTATCCAAAAGATGTATACTAGGTTCACCACTCTGACAAATGAACTTGAATCTCTTGGAAGGGTTATTCTGGAAGAATACAAGGTAGAGAAGATTCTAACTATTGTTTTGCCAATCTCCTGGGAAAGCAAAATCACTGCCATTCAGGAATCCAAAAATATTGCTACTATGAAATTGGATTAACTGATTGGAAAGTTGGCACCTTATGAATTGAGAAGGCATACTATGAAGATGGATTCTCCAACGATAGAAAGAAGTCTGGCTCTCAGAATTTAGAAGGATAAGATCTTGAAGATGATGAAATGGCAATGATAACCAGAGACTTCAAGAAATATCTTATGAGAGGCAAGGGTTCGTCAAGAGGATCAACATTCAACAAACCTAGGGCTCCTGAGAAATAGACAAATGATTGTTGCATTTAATGTGGAAAGACATATCACATGATCAAGAACTTCCCTCAATGGGAGATTGAGTGAAAGAAAGAAAGGAAAAAAAGAAGGAATAGGAAGAAGGAATAGGTTCAACCAAGGAGAAACAAAGGTACTACCAAATCCATGGTTTATGCATGGGGAGATACGTTAGATGAAGACTCAGAAAATGAAGGTGAAGATGAGCAAACCCATTATGGCCATCGGAGAATCAGAAGATGAACATGAGGTAAGTATTCTACATCTTAAAGAAAAGATTAAATTCCTTTCTAAAAAAAATTGGCTTAGCTCTTGATAGACTTCATAGATGAGTCTGAAATAATAAACAGTGAGAAAGATGTTCTATCTAGGGATTGTGAAATACTAGAAGGAAAATGCAAAAGGCTAGAATCTAGGGCTCATGAGAGTAATAAGTTAAATATTGAGTTGAAGAACCAGGTTCTTCAACACAAAAATAGTGTCCTGGAACTTAAGTATGATAGCTTAAAAATGATAATAGGGACAGGAAAAAAAGGCTGATCAATCATTTCTCACACTAAAAGAAAATTTAGGAAAAATGAAAGATGAGGTGCATAAGAAAGATAAATCAATCAAGGTCCTTAAAGAATAACTAGGAAAGGTGAAACATGAACTAGACAGAACATGAAAATGGAACAAGGCTACTGAGGTACTCTCTAGGCTGCAAGAGCATCACAGCAGCAACAAGAGAGGACTTGGGTTTGGGACACAAGCTCCAAAATGGGATCCCAAAAACAAGTATCTCACTCTTCATGAGAATAACATCTGTACACATTGTGGTAAGACTGGCCATTACAAAAATGAAAAATTTAATTCATCCTTTTGCCCATAGAAAGGACCCAAACTAGTTTGGATTCCTAAGACTAACCCCTAATTTATTTTGGAAGTCCAAGTGAAAGGAAGTAGCCAGATTTGGTACATGGATAGTGGCTGCTCAAAACATATGACTGGTAACAATGACCAGTTTCTTTCACTTGAGAACCTTAAATGAGGAAATGTCTCCTTTGGAAATGGGAATAAATATGAGATCATTGGGGTTGGAAAGGTAGTAAAGACAAACTCTCATTCCATTGAGAATGTCTATTTGATAGATGGCTTGAAATATATCCTAATAAGTGTGTCACAACTGTGTGACAGAGGTAATCTTGTGGCTTTCACTTCCTTAAAATTGTTTTTGATTAGCCTCACTACTGACAGGATTGTTTTTCCGGGAAAAAGAATTTACAATATTTACATTGTAGATTTGTCGACTCTTTCTGAAAATGAAATCACTTGTCTGAGTGTGTTAATAAATGATCCCCTCCTTTGGAACAAAAGAGTTGGTCATGCTAATCTAAATCAATTAAACAAATTAGTTTCCAAGGACTTGGTGATAGTGTTACCTAATATCAAGTTCAAGGAAGACAAAGCTTGTGAGGCATGTGTAAGGGGGAAGCAGGTAAGGTCATCCTTCAAACCTAAGAAAATGGTAAGCTCATCCAAGACGTTGGAACTGGTTCATATGGATCTCTGTGGTCCAATGAGAGCCATGAGTAGAGGTGGTAAAATATATGTTATGGTGCTTGTTAATGATTATTTTAGATTAACTTGGCTGTTGTTTCTAACTTCTAAAGATGAAGCATTTGAAATGTTCACATCTTTTGTTAGAAAAATCCAGAAACAATTAGGAAATCAACTTGCATTAATTAGGTCTGATCATGGAACTGAATTTGAAAATGCAAAGCTTGCTGAATTTTGTGATGGAAATGGAATAGATCATAATTACTCTGCCCCTAGGACTCCTCAGCAAAATGGGGTAGTTGAAATGAAGAACAAGACCCTTGAGGATATGGCAAGGACCATGTTGCTTTCCAATAAACTACCTTAGCTTTTGGGCAGAGGCTATAAACACTGCTTGCAATATAATTAATAGATGCATGAACAGACCACTTGTAGAGAAAACTCCCTATGAGTTACTTAAAGGGAGAAAACCAAACATATCCCATCTTAGGGCTTTTGGTTGCAAGTTCTATGTGCACAATAATGACGAAGACTCCCTAGGCAAGTTTGATCCCAGAAAATGAGGGAGTATTCTTGGGATATTCTTCACATAGCGAAGCATATAAAGTGTTTTACAAAATAACTCTATCTATTGAAGAAAGTGTACATGTTGTGTTTGTTGATTCTAACACTCTTTCTGATAGATAGATGAAGCCATTGGACTGGTTAGACAACCGATTAAAGATACATCACAAGTCAAGGAGGCATCCAAAGAAGGAGCAGATAATGGATAATGTCCTCTCACCCTGGGAAACCTGATAGGGGGAACCAATCTGAGAGAAACTGCACAAAATTCTCTGAAGGATCTTGTATCTAAACCTATTCCTCTAGAGCATAATAATTAAGGAGAAGCTAAAAGAAACCAGCTTGTGGGGAAATCTTACAGGTACCTGAGTTCTGACCCCATTGAGAACATAATCAATGATGCCACATCTGGAGTCAAGACTAGATCACAACTGAAGAACCTATGTGCATTTGATGCCGTTTTATCCATGATTTAACCTAAGAATGTGAGTGAAGCTCTACAAGATGCGCATTGGATCAATGCTATGCAAGAAGAACTCAATCAGTTTGAAAGAAGCCAAGTCTGGCACTTGGTTCCAAGACCTAAGGACTGGTCAGTCATCGGAACAAAATGAGGTCTTATGAAAAAAGCTGGATGAAGATGAAACAGTTACAAGAAATAAGGCAAGGTTGGTGGTTCAAGGTTAAAGTCAAGAGGAATGTATCAATTATGATGAGACTTTTTCTCCGGTTGCGAGACTTGAAGCAATTAGACTTCTCTTAGCCTTTGCAGCACATATGGAATTCACTCTTCATCAAATGGATGTGAAAAATTCCTTCCTAAATGGCTATCTCAAAAAAGAAGTGTTTGTGAAGCAACCTCCTGTATTCGAAAGCAAAGAATGTCCTGGCCATGTATACAAGCTGCATAAGGCTCTTTATGGTCTCAAGCAAGCTCCAAGAGCTTGGTATGAAATATTGCCAAAATTTCTTCAGGAGCATGGGTACAAAAAAGGTAAAATTGATAGTACATATTTCGTAAGGGAAAAAGGTAAAGACCTTCTTTTTGTACAAATTTATGTCGATGACATAATTTTTGGGGCTACTACAAAGAGGTTGATCAAGGACTTTGCCAAACTAATGGGTAGTGAATTTGAAATGAGTATGATGGGAGAAATTTCTTCTTATGTTTTCAAATAAAACGAAGTCCAAACGGTACCAAGATTCATCAGCAAAAGTACACAAAAGAAATAATCAAGAAATTTAATATGGAAGAATCCAAAGAAATAGATACTCCTATTGCAACTGCCACAAAGTTAGATGCTGATGAACCTGGTCCATCAGTTGATCAAAAGTTGTACAGGGTATGATTGGTTCACTTTTGTATCTTACTGCCAGCAGACTTGACATTGTTTTCAGTGTACGACTTTGTGCTCGTTTCCAAGCAAATCCAAAGGAGTCACACTTGACTGCAGTCAAAAGAATATTAAGATACCTAAAACGCACAACTGATCTCTGCTTATGGTATCCCAAAGGTAGCAATTTTGACTTAATTAGATATGCTGATGCTGATTATGCAGGTTATATAGTGGATAGAAAGAGTACTTTAGATATGACACACTTCCTAGTATTTTTTCTTGAATAATGGGCTACCAAAAAGCAGAATTCAGTGGCCCTCTCTACTGCTGAAGCTGAGTATGTCGCTGCTGCTTCATGTTGTGCTCAGTTGCTTTGGATCAAGCAACAATTGGTAGATTTTGGAATTGAAGTGGGATGCATACCTATATTTTGTGATAACACTAGTGCAATAATTATGACAAAGAACACTGTTAATCAGAAAAGGACTAAGCACATAGATGTTAGACACCACTTCTTAAGGGACAACTATGAAAAAAGGCTAATCTCCATAGAATTCTGTGCCACTGATAAACAAATAGCTGACATCTTCACCAAGGAATAGAGTAGAGAAAACTTTGAGAGGAATAGGTTGGAATTAGGGATGACTAAGATCACCAAAGAGCTTATGTTCAGAATGTACAATGAAAAAAATTGAAAATTGTTTTTTGGTTAGGAGTTTTTAATTCTTGTGAATATTAGACTAACTTCTGCTCAGTGTCACACTGTAAATAGTATAATCCTGTTACATGTGTTTATGTGACTTACTCATCTCTTAATAATTCTCTATTTTGACATTTGAGGCATAATCAAGAGAAGTTTCATTTGAAGAACCTGTTTCATCAATGCATGCTCATGGGAAAGGTCAGGTATGTTTCTATACTTTGCACAAATAGAAAATTTTAATTTTCAATCATGAAGAGTCCTAGAAAACCCAATCATCTAAAAAATTCTATCCGTTTTGGCTAATTGAACCAATTTCATTGAAGTTAGAATTCTAAGTGTAACGGAACTGTATCACCTAAACCTTAGCTATTCTAATTAATCCTAATAAATAACTAGGGAGACCAAACCTATAAGCTAATTAGACCTCTAATGACACCTGAAAAGCTGTCGTTCCTAGAGCTATAATGACAACTCTTCAAAAACCCCATTAATCTTTCTTAACCGTCATCTCAAAATCCTGATCACCCACTCTCTTCTCCAAACGCTCAAAAATTGTCCAAAATTCTCTCAAGCTTTACAGAAATTCTTCACCAAAATGTCGAATCCCCAAGATAATCATGAAACCCCACCCCTAGTGTCACCTAACACCACCTCATCATCCACACCTCCTAGTGAGACGCCAAATCTTGATTTCATCGCACAAAAATGATAGAAAGAAAAGTTGTTGCGACTGGTCCCTTGAGGAAAGCTCTAAACGAAATATTGAAGTCAAGTCAAAAGAAACAATCTCCAGCAAAAGAAACTGATTCCAGTTCTGAGTTTGATGATTACATCTCTTCCAGTGAAGGAGATAAAGATGGGACTTCTAACAATGTCACTCAACAAGAAACCCCAAAAGCGGTAAATCCAAGTGTTGTTTCTGATGACTTAGGGGAAAGGGTAGAAAATAGGTATGTTCTAATATGGGCTGCTAAAGATGTTGCTATGGGTGACTCTGTGAAATTGAAGAAAAATAAGAGGAAGAAGGTGCTAGCTATATGTGGGTGTCGGGAAGAAGGGGCCTCGAAGTCAAGAGGAAGTGAGTCTGGAGAAGCTGCTGAAGGGTTTGTTGGGTTGAGCAAACAAACATTTGAACCTGGTCTATCTGCAGAGGAATCTCTAATTGAGATGATGAAGAAGGTTAGGGTCAGTTATGATCCGAAGAAACGCAAGGCTTCCTCACAAAGGACCCCTGTTGCATCCACACCAACCAAGAAATCCAAACCTTCAACACCCAAGTCTGTTCCTAGAGTTAATACAACTAGAGGCAAGGTTAGGGAGAGTGAAGCTGAGTTGCAGAAGGCTTTAGAGGAGAGTAAGAGAAAAAGAAAAGAAAAAGGGAAAGGGAAGATAGGTGAGAGTTCAGAAGTTCCAGCTGGAGAGGATGAATAGGAGATGGAACTGGTCCATCGAGAAAGAAATACTAATGTTCAGGTTCCACTTGCAAAACCAAAGGAGACTAGGACTTCTTCAAAGAAGCCCTCAAAACCAGTTCCTTATGAATCCTCTCTCACCAAGAGACAAAGATACGTGTCTAAGGGAAAACAAGTGAGAGCAGCCATTGAAGAAGAAGAAGATGAAAGTGAGTCTGAAGAAGAACAGGATAGGTATGCAAACTTTGACAAAAGATAGATATTGAAGGGGAGATTGTTGAAAGAACTGAAGGAGCCATACGTGATAAGGCTTGTCGCAGCACTGGAGGCACAAGGCTAGAAGGACATGGTCCTTCAGATTGATAGGAATGAACTAGTTGAGTTCATGGCCAATGGAAAGGTGAAGAATGGTCAAGTAACCATTAAAGTGAGAGGTGCCAAAGTGAAATTGAATGCTGAAAATTGGGTAAAATTCTAGGTATTCCTTATGAGGGGTATGATGATTATGCCAGGAAGAGGTGGCCTTGCTTGGATGGGTGGCCTTCTGAGCTGCAAATAACAAGGAATATCTGTGACACCAACACAGCTGAAGAGGTGCCTGAGGCCAGGGTAGTCCAGAAGAGTGAAATGAGGCCAGACCACAAAGTGCTTTTTGAATTTGTCAACAAGTTCCTTCTGCCAAACATGAAAGAAGGCATACAACTAATTTTATGGATTTTGTGCTCATGCAGTGTATGAATTAAAGGAAACAAATAAATTGGCCTATCTTTATGGTGAAGCTTCTTGAAAGGGTGATAACTGGTTCAAAGGCTCATGCCATTCCCTTTGGTTTTATCCTGACAACTGTGCTTGAACGCTTAAATGTTCCTCTGAAAAAGTGGGAAATGGCCTCCAGCAAGGAGCATTTTGGTGTCAAGACCTATCAAGCCTGTGACTATCTGCTCAATGATGCCCCTAATGAACCTGGTTCATCTGCCAAGACTCCTGTGAACTGCAAGGTCAGAGCCTTGGTTCAAGAAGTTGGGACAAATGATGCTGAAATTGCTAGGCTAAATGCCAAAATTATTGATTTGAAGGGAGAAAGAAATGTGTTGAGAGCTGAACTCGCAAAAGAAAAGGAGAAAAAATGAAGGCATGCTCCAGCAAATGTTTAATCTGCTACAAGCCCAACCCCCCAGCACTTCCAAGCCTTAGGTGTCCTATCCTTAGTGCCCAGTTTAGTAACCCTTCAGTTTCCAGTTTCCAGTCTAGGAAGTTCTTGTCTGCTCTTTTATTTTTTGTGCTGCTTGTTGGATGTTTTGTTTTTCTTTTTGTGGACTGCATTGTAGAAACACCTCCTTAATCAATGAATGCAGCTTGTCTTGTTTTTATTTTTTTGAATTTGTTCTAAATAGTTATTTTTTAAGCTGATCTGTGATTAACTTGACTATGTGTTCACTTGAAGTTGCCCCAGTGGCCTTGAGTATTAATTAACTTCGATGATTCACTGTATTAATGCAACTTTTCGATGATGTCAAAAGGGGGACGATATTGTGCTTAAAATTCTAGTGATGTTTATGACCTAAATCTGACCTCCTTGATAATAAGATAAAATTCTTTAAGTGTTGATTTTCAGTCGAGTTCATAGGTTTCTGATCACAATAAGCACAGATTTTGTCATCATCAAAAAAGGGGAAATTGTTGGCCCAAGTTTCAGTTGGAGTTTTGAAGATTAAAAAATGAACCTATGGAAGGACCTGGTCCATCTTGTACTACACAGTCCTAATTAACCAGAGCACATGTGAAACACGTGAGGAAGATATGAACTAAAGATCATGCTTCAATATCTTCTAAACGTAATCGAAAAGGCTGCATTTGGGATAAGGAGGATAGTCTCCTTATGTGAAGAGAACTCGATCCTAAGTTAGGATAAGGGTTAGAGTGTGTATGGGCTAAGGACTTAAATGGACTGCGGATAAGAAGTGGAGTCATAATCAAACTCTAACTACTAAATCAATATATTATTGTGTTGGTTCTCTTTTATAGGAAACAGACACAAGCAGAAGAAAAGCATATTTGAGAGAAAATAAAGCAAGTGTGTTTTGCAAACTATATATGTAAGATACAAGTGTGTACGCTTGAAGCTACATGAACTAAGAGAGAAGAACCCGTTCCATCTGTTTATTTAGTTCAATTGTAGTAGGTTTTCAAATTGTACCATTCAACTTGATAAGAGGAAATTGTATTAGGTACCTTGTGTCATCAAGTTAGAGTTAACTTGATAGTATGGTAGCACCTGAGGCTGTGTGCCACAGTGGGATTAGAGTTTAATCCTTAGGTTTACAAAGAGTGTCTGTAAATGCTGTTTTGGCTCATTTATTTTTAGTGAAGTTTTGGAAACCCCTAAGGTGTAGTAGGTCGTGGTTTTTTCACCTTTTGAGCCAGGTGTTTTCCACGTAAAAATATCTGTGCACTTTACTTTCAGTTCCTATTATTTCGCAAACTGAAGTAGTTAGAACACTTAGAACAACCAGGTTCTTCTAACGCGAAAATTAGGTACCACACAAATCACCCCCTCTCTTGTGTGGTATTGACTTTTATTAACATCAGCAGTCCTCAAGGAGTAGTTAGGTTGATGTTTCATTGTCAGATATTTCGCGTAGTGATGCATCGCGCCGTGTGAGTTTTAAGGTGATTTGAGAAATTGCTATTGTTGGAAACACGTTCTCAAGGCATTATACTAAACGTGCGTTCATATTTGTAGGTTTTGATGAATGACAAACTATGCGCAAATTGATATTTAACGAGATTCAAGCACAAGACAAAGATCGAGATTAAGTTTTATATGAGTCGGTATTTAATTGTGATCTTGATCCGACAACTTAAACTCAAGACTTGGCTTCTCTCGTAAAAATAATTTTAAATCATGCATATTTAATTTAGAGCAAAATGATTTTAAGTAATGCATATTTACCTTAGTCAAAATGATTTTTAAACATGCCTCAAAAATCTGGACTAAGATAATCGATTATGTACTTATGATAATTGATTATGTTTATGTCAGCTGCTTGACAATCGATTGTGAACTTATGACAATCGATTGTGTTAAGGCAGTGAGCATCAGATTTTTCAAATCTGCATGATAATCGATTGTGAACCTTTTGACAATCGATTGTGCTGAGGCAGTGTACATCAAAGTTTTTCAACGCTCAAAATAATCGATTGTGAAGTTAATGACAATCGATTGTGAAGAGACAGTGTCCATCAGATTTTTCAAAGTCACAAAATAATCGATTGTGCACATATGACAATCGATTGTGTTGAGGCAGTGTCTTCTAGACTTTTTCAAAGCTATTAAATAATCGATTGTGAATATATAACAATCGATTATCACGAGGAAGTGTCTAAATTGATTTTTCAAGTCTGATATATAATCGATTGTTAACTTAGTATAATCGATTGTATAACTAACCGTTGCCAAAATATTTTCAAATACCGTCAGGTAATCGATTGTTGATATTCTATAATCGATTGTTGAAATTAAAATCTGGAAAGGATTTTTTGAACGTTGCTGAATAATCGATTATTGATTTTGTATAATCGATTGTTTTACGTAAAATCTGGAAATGATTTCTTGAACGTTGCCAATAATCGATTGTTGATCTTAGATAATCGATTGTTAAGCGTAAAATCTGGGATTGATTTTGGAACGATTGGCAAACAATCGATTGTGTCTTCTTGACAATCGATTGTCACAGAGTAAAATCAGCAGTTCTTAATTGGCAATTAGGCAACGGTAATACAAGGTTTTCCAACTATAAATACAGCTTCAATTCAGTCTTTTGAGTACAACAATACACAACAACTGATCATACAATTGCTAAAGCTTGCATACTTTATTGCTTATCATTTTATATTCATTTCATAAGCTTTGGAGAGCCAAATTCTTGTCTAAAGTTGTTGCGATCTTGAGCGTATTCTTTTACTCATATCTACTCATTAAGGAGTGTCTTGTTTGAGTGCTTAGTGTATTGTACACTTGAAGAGAATTGATATTCTCTTGTTGTAAGAAGGAACTTGTGTTTCCTTGGTTGAAGTCTTGGAGTGTTGTATCTCCGAGCAAAGGTGTTGAGGCTTGTGTCCTCAAGTTGTAAAGGTTTGTTAAGCACCCGTAAGCTTGACAAGTTAGTGGAAATCTCGAGAGAGTCTCTCGGGGACTGGACTAGCCACGGGTTGTGGTGAACCAGAATACATCGGTGCGTTCTTTCTTATTTATCGCACTTATTTATTTCCTGCAATTTTTAAATTCCGCAAGTTTACGCTAATTTTTATTATAACGCTATTCACCCCCCTCTAGCATTAAGCGTATTATCTAACAATTGGTATCAGAGCCCTACTCTCTGAAGACTTAACCGTTTGAGAGAAACATCAATGGCTTCTACTCGTGACTCTTTTGCAGGAATAGGTGAAGGACAATGCTCCACCCGACCACCGCTATTCGATGGTACAAATTATACATACTGGAAGGAGAGGATGAGAATATTTGTGCAATCAAATAGTTTTCATCTTTGGAAGGTCATAACAAATGGAGAACAAATCCCAACCAAGAAGGTTGAAAATGAATGGGTACAAAAGTACGAAGATGAATACGATGCGGATGATATCTGAAAGGTGCAAAATAATGCTAAAGCTATTAATTTGTTATATTGTGCTGTAAATGCTGATGATTACAGGAAGATATCTTGTTGCACAACGGCGAAGCAAATGTGGGACAAGCTGGAAATTACGTACGAAGGTACGGACCAGGTAAGGGAAGCTAAAATTGACTTCCTAACCCATGCTTATGAATTATTTCACATGAAGGAAGGTGAAAAGGTGGATGAGATGTTCGAACGATTTTCAATAATCGTAAATGACTTACATGCTCTCAAGAAGACATTCACGGATAAGGAACTTGTCCGAAAAATTCTTAGAAGTCTCACTCCGGCATGGCGATCAAAGGCTGACGCGATTCAAGAGTCCATTGGCGTTTCGAATGTCACCATCGACGCATTAAGAGGTAATCTTAAGACTTATGAATCTACTATACTTAACCCTCTTGTTGATGATCAAAGGAGGCAAAGAATCGCTCTAAAGGCAAGCACAAGCCAACCGCAAGTTGATGAGGACGGAGACAACGAGTTTGGACTCGTTATCAAAAGATTTCAAAAGTTCATGCGAAAGGAGTATGAACGAAAGGGCAAAAAGCAAGGAGAACAAATAAAGTGCTATGAATGCGGAGAAACCGGGCACATCAAATCAAATTGCCCAAACATCAAAAAGGAAAAGAAACCTTTCAAAAAGCAACGTGCATATATATCTTGGGGAGGAGACTCCGGAGATGAGTCAAGCGAAGGAGAAGAAGAGGAAAGCACAAACCTTTGTCTTATGGCACAAGAAGACAAGCAAGATGAGGTATGTCAAATCTCTTCTAATAATTTCTTTTCCCTTGAAGAAATGCAAAATGCTTTTGATGAGTTATATAGTGAATTTATTAAAGCTTCAAAAACTGTTAAAAGCATAAAAGAAAATGCTTCTTCAAAAGAAAAAGATTTTCAAAAACAACTCTCATTGAAAGAAAAGGATTTGGAAAAACTGGTTTTAGAAAATGAGAAGTTGAAAGAGGAAAACAAGTTTTTCGGAAAAAGAAGCGCCGACAAGCCCGAAAGCTCTATTAGAAATTGTACTTCTTGCATGCATCTCAAAAATGAAGTAGAAAGGCTTATGGGCACCTTAGATAAGTTTAATTCTTCTCACAAAAATTTGAATGAGGTCCTTGTTAAAGTGAAGTCAACCAAGCATGGCATAGGTTTTAAGAATGAGCCTAAAGAAAAGGTTGAAGCCAAACCTCAACCACCTAAGGCTCTACCTAGGATTAATAAAACAGATGCTCATCCTAGAAATAACATCCCTAGAACCAATATGCATGCTAGACCAAATGTTGAACACTTTAGAAGACCTAGAAATGACTTACCACCTAGAAATAACTACTCTAGAAATGATGCATATTCTAGGCCAAACAATAGAAGGAATTTTGAACCTTCTAGAACACCTAGAAATGAATTCCAACCTAGAAATAATTATTCTAGAAATGCTGTACATCCTAGAACAAATAGTAGGAGAAATAATGTTCATGAAATGCGAAATAGTCATAGTGTCGAAAATAGAGCAAACAATTTTCGTCCGTCCAATTACTATGAACCTAGAAGGATGTATAATCCTAACGTGACTTGTCATTATTGTAGACGATTGGTCATATTGCTCCTGCTTGCTTTACACGTCATAGACATAACACTCAAACGCATCATTATGATATGCCTAACCCCCAAGGACCCAAAATGGCATGGGTACTTTAAACGCATTAATTTGTTTTGTAGGTGTGTTTGAAGGGATCAAGTGTACTATGGTACCTTGATAGTGGATGCTCCAAACACATGACGGGAGACGAATCCGAATTCCTTCAACTAGAACACAAGGAAGGGGAAGTGTTATTTTTGGTGATAACAACAAAGGAAAGATTATTGGCATCGGATCGGTCGGTAAGGATGAAATCTCTTCCATTAAGCATATATTACTTGTGAAAGGTTTAAAACATAATCTCTTGAGCATAAGTCAATTATGTGACAAGGGAAATCTTGTTTTATTTGGTTCAAATGAATGCCTAGTTTTTAGACGTAGCGATTTTAAAATCATCCTTCGTGGTTTTAGAATGGATAACATTTATATGGTTGATCTTGCAAACTCTTCACCCAATTATGTGAATTGTTTAATGAGCAAAGAGGATGATTATTGGTTATGGCATCGTAGAGTAGCTCACATCAACATGCATCTTTTGAACAAATTGGTTTCACAAAATTTAGTTGTTTGTCTTCCAAATTTGAAATTTGAAAATGACTCTATTTGTGATTCTTGTCAAAAAGGGAAGCAAACAAAAGCATCTTTTAAATCGAAAAATATTGTTTCAACTACTAGACCATTGCAATTGCTTCACATGGATTTGTTTGGACCATCTCGCATTGAAAGTCTTGGTAGAAATCGTTATGCTTTTGTTATTGTTGATGATTATTCCAGATTTACTTGGACTTTATTTCTTGCCCATAAAAGTGATGCTTTTCAGAATTTTAAATATTTCCTTAAACGTGTTCAAAACGAAAAGGAAACAACCGTCACTTCAATTAGAAGTGATCATGGGGGAGAGTTTGATCACAATCTCTTTGCGGACTTTTGTGACGAACTCGGTATCGAGCATACCTTTTCCGCTCCAAGAACACCACAACAAAATGGGGTGGTGGAAAGGAAAAATAGGTGCCTCGAAGAGATGGCTCGAACCATGCTCGAAGAGGCTAAGATTCCCAAACATTTTTGGGCGGATGCCGTGAGTACCGCATGCTACATCTTAAATAGAGTAGTCATAAGGCCAATACTCATGAAGACCTCTTATGAACTCTACAAGGGAAGGAAACCAAACATCTCCCATTTTAGAGTATTCGGTTGTAAAGTTTTTATTCATAACAATGGAAAAGATCAATTGGGAAAATTTGATGCTAAGTCCGATGATGGAATTTTTATTGGGTATTCTTCACGTAGCAAAGCATATAGGGTTTTTAATAAAAGAACCGAAACTGTGGAGGAATCCCCTCATATTGTGTTTTCCGAGAATAATGCTCGCTTGGCGAGAAAGGATTCCGGTTTTGATCTTGCAGGTATTTTAGATAGCATGAAAGACAAAATACAAGAGGAAACGCCTAAGGAAAATCAAGACGGAATTTTGGAACAACCAACGGAGGAAGCGCCACAATTGGAGAAAGAAACTAAAATGCCTAACGAGTGGAGAACAATCAAAGATCACCCTCTCGAACAGGTAATCGGCAATGTCGGAGAAAAGGTAAGTACCCGAAACACTCTTAAGAACACCCTAGGACACACTTCTTAAGAGATCACGCTCTCACTTGGCCACACTGGTTTAAGTTACTATTTCTTTACAAATTACTGACTTGAGCGTCGGAGACGTCTAATTCTATTTTGCAGGTATCGCCCTAAAGGTAGGGGGAATTATAAAAATATGGCATAGAACAATCGATTGTTACAGCAAATAATCGATTATTTTACTGTGCAGAAAATCGATTAGCAAGTATCACTAATCGATTATTTATGGTTTATGCTTATTATGCAGTTTTGTTTAATAATCGATTTTTAACTGTTACCGTCTCAGCCATTCAGTACTGCTTTTCTAATACAATCGATTGTTTCATATATATAATCGATTATTTTCCGAGTCAGAAAATCACCGTGCACGCTGTATCACAACAATCGATTACCATAATTTGACAATCGATTATTTCATGTCAGTAATTCAAAAATTTGTTACCGTTTGGTCCTGAAATCAATTTGTGTCAGTTCTGAGATTCAGTCAAATCTTCATAACAATCGATTATTTCATTCCAATAATCGATTGTCTAACAGTCAGTGCAATTTATTTTCACCGTTTCTGATCGTTTTGGCTTTCAATTTTCTGCAGATCTTCACCATCAATGAAAAGCCACTATCCCCATTATAAATAGGCACCTCATATCTTCATTTTATTCACTCAAGCATCAATTTTAGCTCTCAAACTATCAAAACTCTTTTAAGTTTATTGCAAAGCTCATTACTTCCTATTAAAAATGTCAGGCCGTCACTCTAAACGTTCCCGTTTAGCTAGGCATGGTGCATCCTTCTCTGCTGCCCCACCTCCTCCAAATTACCCTTATCAAGATGGGTCCATTTTACAATTTAATTCTGACACCGAGCTTACTCGGTTTTTGACAAAATTTGAAAAGCGCGACATTCTTCCTCCCCGCTTTTCAACAAGCAAGTATCGTGAATCATACTCCCCTGCTGCCAACATGCTTAAAGAATGTCAACTTCTTGACTTTTTATATCTTACCTATCCTTATATTAATCCTCCATTGATTCAAGCATTTTACTCAAACCTTCATGAGGATGACGATGGTGAGCTTGTGACAAATATTAATGGTGTTCAAATTCTTTTGTCCAATGAAAACTTGCATTCCATTGCCCATCTTCCTCGAAGTGGCGAAAACATTACTCGCTACATTAGAGAAGTCGGCGCCTTATTTGATGAGAAAGCTCTCCTAAACCAAATAGGTATTATATCTTATGATCCTAATCTATCCACTCGGCGTCCTACTATCACGGGAATGCTCCCCGAGTATCGTTTGATTTTCTATTTCATCACCGGAGTCCTCAAGCCTCGGAAGCATAATCACACCACTCTTTCCCAAGAAGACGCTAAGCTCATGCATGCCATCATAACCGGAGCTCACATCAATTGGTGTAAGTTCGTTAAGATTCACATGCGTGACGCCATCGGAGATGATAGACCTCTTCCCTATGCCCTCCTTATTATGCATTTTCTTGAAGCTTCTGGATTCAACACTTCCATCGGTTCTCTCAAAAAGAGCACCAAGAAGTGGGAAATTTAAGAATCCTCCTTTCCCCATGACAGCGATCATGTAGCTCCTGCTCCTCTTCCAACTCGTCGGTCGCGTCAGCCTCAAGAACCTACTCTTCAATCCATTTCCGACCAAATTGCTTCATTGACCACCTCTATCCGTCAATTGACACATGAGATCCATGGATATTTTGACCATGTTCATTATCCATATGCCGGTCTTGTTCCCTTTGAAGCAGTGACGGACGATGAGGGGGGAAATGATGATGAATAATTTCTTTATTTTATTGTTCCATGTTTGTATTGTTCCCATTATGTACCCGTTTTTTAATAAATAAACAAGTTTTTCAAATTATTCCATATTTTTTTTGCTAATGGCAAAAATGGGAAGATAACGGGTATGCACTCTCAATACTTATTGGCATAAATTGTGGGGGAATTCATATATTGAGGGGGAACAACTTGCATATGCATATACTTGTTGCATATCTTTTCTTGTCTTGAATCGTCATTATAAATTGCTTAATATGCATATCCCGATTAAAGTTTGCCATTATCAAAAAGGGGAAAATTGTTGGAAACACGTTCTCAAGGCATTATACTAAACGTGCGTTCATATTTGTAGGTTTTGATGAATGACAAACTATGCGCAAATTGATATATAACGAGATTCAAGCGCAAGACAAAGATCGAGATTAAGTTTTATATGAGTCGGTATTTAATTATGATCTTGATCCGACAACTTAAACTCAAGACTTGGCTTCTCACGTAAAAATAATTTTAAATCATGCATATTTAATTTAGAGCAAAATAATTTTAAATAATGCATATTTACCTTAGTCAAAATGATTTTTAAACATGCCTCAAAAATCTGGACTAAGATAATCGATTATGTACTTATGATAATCGATTATGTTTAAGTCAGCTGCTTGACAACCGATTGTGAACTTATGACAATCGATTGTGTTAAGGCAGTGAGCATCAAATTTTTCAAATCTGCATGACAATCGATTGTGAACCTTATGGCAATCGATTGTGCTGAGGCAGTGTACATCAAAGTTTTTCAACGCTCAAAATAATCGATTGTGAAGTTAATGACAATCGATTGTGAAGAGACAGTGTCCATCAGATTTTTCAAAGTCACAAAATAATCGATTGTGCACATATGACAATCGATTGTGTTGAGGCAGTGTCTTCTAGACTTTTTCAAAGCTATTAAATAATCGATTGTGAATATATAACAATCGATTATCACGAGGCAGTGTCTAAATTGATTTTTCAAGTCTGATATATAATCGATTGTTAACTTAGTATAATCGATTGTATAACTAACCGTTGCCAAAATATTTTCAAATACCGTCAGGTACGATTGTTGATATTCTATAATCGATTGTTGAAAGTAAAATCTGGAAAGGATTTTTTGAACGTTGCTGAATAATCGATTATTGATTTTGTATAATCGATTATTTTACGTCAAATCTGGAAATGTTTTTTTGAACGTTGCCAATAATCGATTGTTGATCTTAGATAATCTATTGTTAAGCGTAAAATCTGGGATTGATTTTTGGAACGATTGGCAAACAATCGATTGTGGCTTCTTGACAATCGATTGTCATAGAGTAAAATCAACAGTTCTTAATTGGCAATTAGGCAACGGTAATACAAGGTTTTTCAACTATAAATACAGCTTCAATTCAGTCTTTTGAGTACAACAATACACAACAACTGATCATACAATTGCTAAAGCTTGCATACTTTATTGCTTATCATTTTATATTCATTTCATAAGCTTTTGAGAGCCAAATTCTTGTTTAAAGTTGTTGCGATCTTGAGCGTATTCCTTTACTCATATCTACTCATTAAGGAGTGTCTTGTTTGAGTGCTTAGTGTATTGTACACTTGAAGAGAATTGTTATTCTCTTGTTGTAAGAAGGAACTTGTGTTTCCTTGGTTGAAGTCTTGGAGTGTTGTATCTCCGAGCAAAGGTGTTGAGGCTTGTGTCCTCAAGTTGTAAAGGTTTGTTAAGCACCCGTAAGCTTGACAAGTTAGTGGAAATCTCGAGAGAGTCTCTCGAGGACTGGACTAGCCACGGGTTGTGGTGAACCAGAATACATCGGTGCGTTCTTTCTTATTTATCACACTTATTTATTTCCTGCAATTTTTAAATTCCGCAAGTTTACGTTAATTTTTATTATAGCGCTATTCACCCCCCCCTCTAGCGTTAAGCGTATTATCTAAGAGCTATGTGTTGAGAATCTATATAGGAATGACGTTATATGAGCATCTTGGATCTTGAAAATTTAGATTAGTAAATCGCACCTCGGTTGTGCTTGAGTTTTGTAAATTATAACGGTATAAGTCCCTCAAAGATATTATTATACACTTAGCGTTCTTATGACCGATACTCAGTATCTTATTGTAATGAGAAAACTTGGCTCGATGTGCATCTCCTAATGTGAGATCTATATGTGGATCAGGTGGCACGCCGCCATGGGTATGTTATCCGGATCAGGTTGCACGCTGCAACAGTGTGAAATCGGGCATAGTTTTTTTATATGCTATCTTTGTATGCCTTTCTTCCTGTTTTCCAAGGAAAGTGTGTATTAGTGCGTAAGACTTGGTAATTCCTTCTAGAGCTCGTTTTCTTTTGTATTGTGTTCGAACTGGTAGCCTATTGGTACATTGGGGCATCATATGCTAGTTTAATTATGTCTTGAATGGCTTATTTCCCAAGCAGTTCATGCTGGGCGAGGCGAGATCATTGAATTTGAGATCAGTGCAATTTGAGTATGTGTAGTAAATTAAAGATCTAAGACATTGTTTGGCTCAGAATGAGGTGATAGTTCTTGCCAAGAGTATATAACTAATGAATTGTCGTTTTGATAATAGTTATGAATGTGACAGGTCTCAACCGTCGTGTCAGTATTGTAAGAATTTGAACAAGACCTATGTATGTGATGCAGAGCATGAGATGTGTAGTGATTCCTCCGAAGTGATTAGATAAATGATCTTCGGATGATTTGGGAAAATGATATTGCTAAGTGGAAGTGATTTGATGAGAGTGTATGTCTCAGAAAAATGCAATATGATTAAATTAATTTTATTTCAGTAGTATCGCGGCATGTTCTTGTTGGGTCCACTGGTGATATTCGAGTTTGCTCAAAAGAAAAGGAAAGTATCTAGTATCTGTCATGGAATGAAGGAGTATCAAATGTGTGCGTGTATTTCACGGTGGAAACTAGGATCTGGTATGATGATTGGTGTGCTATATGGAGTTCTGATGTATAGGCTATATGGTGGTGGTGGTGGATCTTTATTTGCTGGAGTGTTATATTTTGGATGTGATGTTGAAATTCAGACTGGTTGTTTTAGTGTTGGGTGCTTTTGAACTATTGCATAATAGGCTACGCCAGAAATGCTACGGGTTAAATGGTGAAATGCGTTAGAATATGTTTTAGCAGAATGATTTATATTTCAAGGAACCAGCGGACAGCTGGGAAAGATTTCTTCTTAATTGGGCCTTCGGGGTGATGATTTAAGGCTTAGGAGTGCAATCGGTACTAATTTTGGAGGTCTGCTGAAAACGTTAGCCTATTTTGGCAAAGTTAGTATTTCGGCGATTTTCAGTCGATAGGTGAAATTTTGATCTGGGAGTCGGAATAGAATTTTGAGAGTTTTTGTATCTTCGTTATGTCATTTTGGACTTGTGTTCAAAATTTGAAGTTAATCGGACATGATTTGATAGGTTTCGGCATCGGAAATAGAAGTTGGAAGTTGTAAAGTTCATAAAGCTTGGATTGGAGGTTTATTCATGATTGTAGCATTGTTTGATGTGATTTGAGGCCTCGAGCAAGTCCGTACTATATTTTGGGACTGGTTGATGTTATTGGTCGGGTTCTCGGGGGCCTCGGGTGTCTTTCAGATGCCCAACGGGTCATTTTTGGAAGATTTTTGCCGCTTTGAGCATAAATGTAATGATCTAAAGGTTCCTTTTTAGTTCTAGAGATCCAAATTTGATTTCAAGACTTCCAAAATTTAAATCATTAATTATAGGACTGATCAAGTTATTTTGGTTTAATTTCGTCAAGTCGCGATTTGGTTTTTGATGCGAAATTTGAGTTAATTGTTTAACAAGTGAAATGGCTATTGAACTGGGCAAACGAGCTTCGAATTCGGTTTCGATAGAAGGGTTGTGTTTGTATTATTATTTGTGACTCATAGAGCAAGATAGTTTAATTCTGAGTTCATATGATAGAGTTAGAGTCATTTTAGTGAAAATGGGTTGTGCTACAAATTTCTTAAAAAGCTGCTGTATTTTCTGCAGCAGTAAACAGTACCCCGTGCGTGAAAAAGAACTGCGCCAGTAAACACTGAACTTTGACCATTCGCGTGAACAGTACCGCGCGGGTGAACAGTAATTCCGGAAAATCTGGGCAGCAAGTTTATATCTGATTTTGGGTCATTTTTACACCATTTTCAATCATTTTTTATAGCTTTTGGACGGGGATTGGAAGGCGTTTCAACTGAGATAGATTGGACGTAAGTTTTATGAGTTAAATACATGATTTTATTGAAGAATTATTCTTCAAATCCATTGAAACATTGCCAAATTATAAGAAATTAGGGCTTGAGATTGAAATTCTAAAATGGTGATTTGAGGGGTCAAATGGACTCCGATTTTTGTGAATTTTGTATGTGTAGACTTGTGGCAGGATAAGGATCGTATTGATAAAATTTCTGAGTTTCGAGATGTGCGCCTGGGGATCAAGTTTTGCAATGTGAATTTAAAATTTTCTCGATTGTTTTCGATTGGGTATTGTTCACTTAGCATATTGTGATGTATTCTCTTTGATTTTGGAAAGATTGGACGCGCGTGGAGGCTGGTTTGATATGTAAAGGCGTCGCGGGCTAGTGATTTTACCGGTTCGAGGTAAATAATACTTGTAAATGATATCCTGAGGTTTTGAAATCCCGGATTTGCACATCACAGTGCTGTATTGAGGTGACTTGCATGCCATATATGAGCGTGGGGTATTGTGACTTTGTCCGTCCCGTTTGTTGATTTTACTGTGTATTTGAATGAAATTTCTCGTTATTATCATAAGTTGGGCCGGCTGCCATGTTTGGGCCTTGTGCCGACTTGTATAATCCTTCGAGGATTGATATTACTGCTTATCATTATTTGCATATTATCTAACTTTAGTCTAAGGTTTTTATTGCTGTTTTGCAAAACCCATCCGTATTTCTATGTTTTGAAAACCTAAATGGCAATGCATTTAGGGCTGGAAACTTCTATTTTGTAAACGCCCAAGGGGCTTACTATGTTATAGTCTAGGCTGATAATAAAGTGACTTAAAATAGTGGTAACAATGACACTGTATGTTATACTTGAAGCAATGGTATCAATGACACGACATGTTATACTTGAAACAGTGTTAACAATGTCACTGTATCTTATACTTGAAACAGTGGTAACAATGACACTGCAGGTTATACTTGAAACAGTGTTTACAATGACACCGCATGTTATACTTGAAACAATGGTAAAAATGACACTGAAATATATACTTGGAACAGTAGTAACAATGGCATTGTTGGATATAAATTGGTCAGGTAACATTGGCTGACTGGTCAGGTTTCATTCACGTTCTAGTATATTGCACTTGGGCTGTAGGAGCCCTCCGGAGTCTGTACACACCTCCAGTGAGCGTCGTCGATGATAAATAAGTATGGATGGATCGGGCTACATGCCGCAGTGGGTACTAGAATGTACCATCATATGCATTGCATTGCATTAATACGTTTGTGCACTATTTGTTGTTTATGTCATTTCTTGAGATTTTTTTTTTGTTCTGAGATTTTCTGATCACTTTCAAAGTGGATAAATATGAGACACTGGTAACAGTGACATTGTATGATGTATATGGGTCAGGTAACAGTGGCTGACCAGCGGTAAGAATATTGCCTGAACGACGAGTTATGATTTTAATTAGACATACTTGCTTGTGACCGAGAGGCTGACTTTAGTGCTAACTTGCACTACCTGTCCTGTATTTACTTGCTTAAATTGTTGAAAAAAAATGATATTATCGAAAGTGATTTTAAACTGAGACACATATTTTCTAAAGAAGTTTTCCGGACTAACTGTTTTTCTCAAATTGTTGTGTTGCCACATACTGCATGGTGGAGTACTCTTACGTGATTTCTTGCCTTTAGTTATTATTTACTCTTATTTCCACTGAGTTGAAAATACTTACTTTACTCTCTACACGTTGCGTGCAGTTGCAGGTACTGTTCACCCGGTAGCGGATTATTAGCAGACTGAAGGTATACCATTGTAGCTGAACAAGGTGACCGTTAGCGTTCACGGCACCGTATTTCTTCATTGATTCTAAATTCCATTCTGTATATTGCTGGTCTTGTATTAGTGTTTAGATTTTTTAGATGCTCGTGACTTGTGACACCCCGATTTAGGCAGTGTTGGGTTGTATTCCGCAAAATTATTTTATTTAATTATCTTGAAACTGTTTAATCCATGTACATATGTATGTATGTATGTGTATATGTATGTATGTATGTGTGTGTGTATATATATATATATATATTGTTGAAAAGGCTGTTTAAATTTGTTGGCTGACCCTGTTTTCACGAGAGGCGCCATCACGACTGAGTTTAGGATTTGGGTCGTGATACAATGTCTTTTCCATGAATATCCCACTCTAAATAGTCCAAATCTAGCCAAATTAATTACATAACATAAATATAACTACAAGAAACTAATCTAGCTAATGAAATCAAAGATAAAGCATGAATTAAAAAATCGCCCTAAAATGTCTCCCCAAGCCCACCTCTCAGAAGCGAGTAAAAGTCACAATATATGAAAACTCAATCACTCACGAGTTCACGCGTACCAAAATTATCCAAATCCATCAAAATCCCAATCAAAACCTAAAAACATAGTTGAAGAACCTCTTCCCATTTTTCCGTATTTTCACCCCAAATTTGAAATTAAACGATAGACTAGTGGGATATAACCAAAATCAAGTGTAGTATCATTACCCAGTTGATGTCTTTTTAAATCCCTCAAAATCTCATCCAAATTCGAGTTCCCAAACGCAAGTTTGGATAAAAATGGCAAAACCCTCATTTTTGAAACTTTATATTATGCCCAGTTAATTTCTTCTTCGCGAACGCGGACACATCCTCGCATTCGCAAAGCACAAAATGATACAGTAAAATAAACACACATCGCGAGCATGATATAGTTGTCGAGAACGTGAAACTCACATTGCCTGACCTAACGTGAACTCGAGACACTCATCACGAACACGTAGGATATTTGCCTGAAACTCCATCTGACCTTTCCGCTACGCGAATGCGTAGCCTTAATGTTCCATATCTTCGTGAACGGGGGAACTACGTCGTGAATGCATAGAAAAAACCTAGATGTCCTCCCAGATGCCCTACATGAACGCGGCACCTCTTTCGCGAATGCGATGAAAAAATATTTGCAACACAGTTACCAGAAAATCTGCTATCTTCCAAAGTCCAAAAATGATCCTTTAAGCATCCGCAACTCACCCAAGGCCCATGGGACTTCAACCAAACATATCAAGCAATCCTAAGACACAATACGAATTTAGTCGAGCTCTCAAATCATATCAAATAATGCCAAAATCACGAAACATCCTCCAATTCAAACTTAAAGAACTTGAAACTTCAAATTTCTACAACCGATACCGAAACCTATTAAACCCATTACCTATGTCTGTTTGACCTTAAATTTTGCACACAAGTTATATCAAACATTACAGACTTATTCCAACTTTCGGAATCAGAATCAGATCCTAGTATCAAAAAGTCCACTGCCGTTCAAAATCTCCAAAAATTTGAATTTTGCAATTTCAAGATTAAATCAGCTACAGACCTCCAAAACACAATCTGGACATGCACTAAGTCCAAAATCACCCACGGAGCTAACGAAACTGACGGAAATCCATTCCGGAGTCGTCTTCATACAGTTCCGACTACTGTCCAAATCCTAAAACTTAAGCCTCTGTTTATGGACTAAGTGTCCCAAAACACTCAAGAAACCAAAACGAAACCTCCCGACAAGTCACATAAGTAGAAAAAGATACGGAAAAAGTATTAAATGGGGGAGCGGGACTATAAATCATAAAGCGACTGGTTCGTTCGTTACAATTAGCTCATTCGAGGCCCCATCTTGTGTCCAGTAGCTCTGCTCATGGCTTGCCTCTAGCTTGTCTAGTCTAGCTGCAAAGCCCGACATATCTCGAGATATCTTATTCAATATACTCATCACTTCGTTTATTTTTGATGCCATACTATTCACTGAGCCAAGGACTGCTCTAATACCACTGTTTCAACTATAAAATTATCGAAGAAGAATAATGAAAATGCTCCGGCTACATGATAGAAAAGCTAGGGCAAAAATTGAACGTCGATACCCATTAAGCTACATACAAGACTATATATAAGCCTCCACTACTCACTACAAGACAAAGATGTATAACTAACTCTGACAGGACTTAAAGTGCCCCAACAATGACAACTTACGCGCTAATGTGTAATTATAAAAACAATAATATAAACTAACGAGGGACTCAACTATACAGCTTCAAACTTAACTCTCTTTTTTGTTTGGTGACAAAAATAGACATATTATATATATAAAAACATAGATAGATACATAAGAGTTTGAAGGATCCATATGTTGCATCAGATTACCAGCTACTGACATTGTTGAAGCAAAGCTATACAAACTACTATTACTAGAACTACTACTTGCACACTTAAAGCCTAAACTAAAACTGTTCAAACTAGCAGGAGCATTTGTTGCCAACTTACAGAGCCTTCTACCAAGCTTGCCTGCCTGATCTTGCTGGTATGAAGGTAAGACAAAAATTGGAGGACTTGAAAAAAGCACAGGTTTTGCCTCCACAAGAGTTGTTTCACTTTTAGCCAAACAGTCTGTCACACAGTTTTGTTCCCTGTAGATATGTTGGATTTTGGGATCATGCAGCCGATTGAGCAAGTACCTACAATCATAAATGATAATAGAATATTTTGACGTTTGTTTGTTAAGCAAATCTAATATTAGAGTTGCATCAGTTTCTATGATTAAAGAAATAAAATTACATCTATTTGTAATCCCATAACTACTGCAAACAATTCAGTGAGCAGATTAGAGCAATTATTTGTGGGTGCTGAAAACCCTAAAACCCAATCACTGAGTCCATTTCGAAAGCATCCTCCAATTCCTCTCTTAAGCAAGTTTGTAGATTTGGAGCCATCTATATTAAGCTTAATTAGTTGTCCCTCCGGTGGATGCCACTTAATATAAAGTGGTATAATCTTTTGACTAATTGCTTAGGGTTTGTTAGATAGTAATATTCAACTGCATGGTTATAAATTCTGTGCGCACTAGGGAGTACATGAGAATGCTCAAAAGTATTCTTATTCCTAACTACTATAACTGCCAAAATGCAAAAGGAAGAATAAATTGGATAGGTAGTTGTTTAAAGTAGCCCAACTAATTATTTTTTCCTAACAAATTATGCCACCAATGCATAGGGTTTCCCATGTTAGGTATGGCATAATAAATTGATAGTAGATTGAATTCTTTCCAGAGTGCTTGTGCATTAACATAGTCAAAGAATATGTGTTGGATACTTTCATTGCTTGAGCCAGAGGCTGAGCATAGCTCATTGTTAATTATATTAAGCTTAAGAAGATATAAGCAGTGGGTAATCTTGCATGGCAAACAAGCCAAATGAAGAAGGAGAATTTTGGAGGTACTTTAAGCTTCCAAATCCAATTGTAATTTACTGTTCCTATGTTATTAGAACTTTTACTAGCTTCTTGAAGTTGGCGATATATGGATTTGACAGAGAATTGTCCTGTTGGTGTCAGTGCCCAAATAAGTTGGTCATGGTTAGTAGTTGTAATAGGTATGTAAGTGCTTTGTATTAGGGTTTGTATCTCCTGTGGTAAGCTAAAAGAAAGGTTTTGTAGTTTCCAATTATGATTGTGAATGTATGCTGATACAGGTTTATTGAGTTCAGCTTTTGGGAAAGGACCGAAAATGTGAGTCCTTAAAGAAAAATGATGTTTTAACCAAGGTTCTGTCCAAAAGTTGACATGTTTACCATTAGCTAAACCATTGATAACCCAAAGCACAATGTGCCCATCCTTTAATTAACTTTTTCCAAAATCTTGAATGAGAAAAAATGTCGTATTTATTCCTCCTAAAATCGCTATGTATTAGAACTTGTGCCCATAATTGAGTTGGATTTTGAAATAATCTCCAAGCCAAACTAGCATGTAAGGCATCATTTTTTATAACCAAATTTTGGATACACACCCCCCCCCCCCCCCCCATGGCTAGTGGTTGATTAATAGTTGCCCATTTTACAAGATGTAATTTTTACTTTTTAGGAGTAGTATCCCATAAAAAATTCTGTGATAAGTATTAAGAATGGCAATAACCCATTTGGGTAATGCAATATATTGCATATATGGTTAGGAAGAGTATTGAGGGTTGATCATATAAGAGTTTGTTTTCCCACTTTTGTTAAGAAATGGATTTTCCGTCACACTAATTTGGCCTTGAAATTATCAATTAAAAATTGGTAGTCCCCTTCAGTAGGTCTAGAAGTGAAAATAGGGAATCCCAGATACTTCCCAATATGAGTACCCTCTTTATATTAAACTTATTTTATAAATTCGTCTTGAGAGTATTATTGCAGTTTTTTTAAAAGAAAACTCTAGATTTGTCAAGATTGATTGTTTGGCCGGATTGTTCACTAAAAAGTGTAATAGTGTTGACTATGGCATCACACAAAGTGTGTGTTGTTTTTTATAACAAAATAATATCATCCGTAAAGAAGAGATGAGATAGTTGAGGGCCCTTCCTACCATAGATATGGGGTGCCAAATATTGTAGTCAACTTCCATGTGTATTTTCCTAGATAGCATTTCAAGGCATAAGATAAATATGTAAGGTGATAGTGGGTCTCCTTGTCTTATGCCTCTGGTGGGAAGAAAATAGTCCGTAGGAGATCCATTAACTAAAATGGCTGTGAAAGTAGTAGTTATGCAAGACATGATTAACTAAGATTGGCGGAAATTTAGATTAAGTAAAGTGTTATAAATAAATGACCATTCTAATTTATCGAACGCTTTTTCAAGGTCCAATTTGAATAGCATTTGAGAATGACTGCCCTTCATACTGCGAAAGCGAGTTATAATTTCTTGCACTATGATCGCATTATCAGCAGTTCTTCTATTTTTTTGAAAACTAGATTGAGTTTGGTCAATTAAGTATTCTAGGACAGGTTTAATACGATTGACAATTAGTTCTCATCCTAACGTAACCATCTATAACAGCTCCGTACCACCTCGCAGGGCTCCAATACCATCGACGCATGCTTTGTTCATTTCATGTCGCATCAAAATATTAATTTTAAAACATGAAATTCTAAATATACTTCTTTTCAAACAAATACATGAACCTAATTGTTTCTTCTTCTTCTTATTATACCACGAAAAAAAAACACTTATGAAGCACTATATTATTTGGTAACTTTTTTATTCCGAGAAAATGCAGGACAAACTCCGTGTGGTCAAGCCGTTATTAATCTCCAGTTCTCGTGTTCAAGACTTACGTATGCACATCAAATGCATACCCTAATTTCAGGGCTCCCTATTTTAGGTCGAATTAGGTTAAATTTTTTTCCCATCAAGAAACAAATTTGCTAAGTCTTAATTTTATTTGGACACAGTAAGGACCGTAGAATTAATAAATGAGTATTCCTTTAATGGAAATACTCATTTGTTTTCTATGAATTATACCACTAATTATTTGTAATTGAACTACATAAATTTCGAATTTAATAATAAAATATTAATTTAACTCCTCATGTTTAGATTTTAAATACAACTTAATCAAATTAAAAATTACAAAATTAATTAATCTAATAACAAAATTATTTAAGATATTATTAACTTATTTCATGTGTTAGATATTGGAATTATTCATAATGCAAAATCAAAAATTTCCTTTTGAAATTTCATTTACAACCAATAGCCATGAGTTTTTTATGGCCTATCTATTTCCAAGTGGCATATTGCAAGAAGCCTTAAAGCCAAGTGTTGAATGACTTTGACAAATGGCTATGCAAGTCTAATAAATGTCTTCATGCATAGAAGAGAAGATACACTTGTCAATATTGGAGTCAAATGTCTTTATGCATGGAAGACAAGATACACTTGTCAATATTGGAGCCATGTGGACTAACATAATAGGACAAGTGTCAAAAGTCTCTCGACGTTTGTCATACATGCAACCTCCTTAATTTCTTATAAATAGGCTATGAATTAGACATCATAATCACTCAGTCTAAACAAGAATCCATCTTGCTAATATTTACTTCTCTTCCTACAACATTCTTTAATTCTGTAACAATTACAGAAAATACCTTCATCTTCTCTTCTTTCTGGGGAACTGTTTTGTGCAAATTCTAAACTTCCATCCACGAGTGCACGTGCTTGGAAGTGCTGTGGAACCTTGGGGCCTTAACGATTTGTACCTTGTCGGGCCGAAATCACTTTCAAGGCAGTGACTTGCCACAACACAGTATTTTTGATAAGTTTTAGTTCTTTTCTTGTTGTTCTTAATCAATGTTGTCTACTATTTTTCCTTACAATTTGAAAGCGATTTCCATATAATATTAACTAATGGCTACCTCTTTGAACAAAATACTTCTTGATCTCTCAAAGCTTCAGCCTTTAGATGGAAATATTTATAGCTGTTGGTCCCATGAACTTTTAATTTTTTTTAAATAATTAGAAGTTGATTATGTTTTATTTAATGATCCTTATGCTGATATTATTGCTAATAGTTCTAATGCTGCTAAAAATGATGTTGCAGTGGTTGTTGAGGCGAACATGGTGGCTAACAAAACTGACTGGATATTGGAAACGGGCGCTTCAAGGCACCTTTGCGCCAACAAGGAGCTGTTTCACGAATTTGTCTACATGAGTAACTCCACTACAGCTGATGTTATGGGTATAGGAAAAATTCTCCTTAAATTACTTCTGAAAAAACCTTAGCCTTGAACAATGTTTTGTATATACCATCCATTCCTAGAAACATAGATTCTGGTGCGCTTCTTAATAAAGCATGTCTTAAACTTATTTTTGAATCTGATAAAGTTGTCATTTCTCGTGGAGGAGACTTTATTGGGAAGGGTTACCTTAGTGGGGGTTTGTTTGTACTGACCATCGCTCAACAGATTACTAATAATGCTAGTACTTTCAATTCTGCTTATATTGCTGAGTCTATTGATTTGTGGCATGGCAGACTAGGTTATGTTAATATTGCTTAAATACTTAGAAAAATAAAATTAATTCCTGCAGTTAATATTGATTATTTTCTAAGTGTCTTGTTTGTGCAGAAGCAAAACATGCCAAAAGGCCTTTTAAGAATGTAACTAGTAGAAAAATATAATTGCTTGAACTAGTACATTCAGACTTAGTAGATATCAAGAACAATGTTAGTAAAGGTGGAAAGAAATACTACATAACCTTTCTAGATGACTTTTCTAGATACACTAAGGTATATCTTCTTAAGTCAAAAGATGAAGCTGAAAGCATGTTTTTAAAATACAAGGCAGAAGTAGAGAATCAATTAGACAAAAAAATCAAGAGACTTAGGTCTGACAGGAGTGGTGAATACAGTACTAATACTCTAGAAGCCTTTTGTGAGAAAAATGCTATTATGCATGATGTTAGTGCTCCCTATACTCCCCAACAAAATGGTATAGCTGAACGGAAAAATAGAACCCTTGAGAAAATGATGAATTCTATGCTTTTGAGTTTGGGATTATATGATGATATGTAGGGGGAAGCTGTTTTATTTGCATGTTATGTTCTTAATAAAGTCCCTCATAAGAAGTTAGATAAAACCCCGTATGAGCTATGGAAAGGGTTTGCCCCTAACTTAAAATTTTTAAAAGTGTCGGGGTGTTTGGCTAAGGTTGGTCTACCTGATTTTAAACAAGTAACTGTTAGACCCATAACTTTCTATGCTATTTTTATTGATTATACTTAAAATAGCGCTGCATATAGATTTATGTCTTTGAATGATAGTTTTATTTGTGAATCAAGAGATGCAGAATTTATGAGCATTTTTTTCCATTGAAAAAAAATGTGCCTAATGATGTGCCGAATAATGCTTCTACATCTATGACTATTAACATTCATGTTGTACCTTCTTCTAGTGTTACTATTAATGAGCATGAAAATAAACTTAGAAGAAGTAAGAGGCGTAGAATTGAAACTAGCTTTGGTCCTGACTTTATTACCACTTTCTTGACTGAAAATATTGATCTTGATATTTTGAGTGATGAATTAGTATCAATCTATTTAATAGAAGAAGACCCTATGAGATACAATGAATCAATGAGGTCAATAGATGCTAGTTTTTGGAAAGAGATCATTAAAAGTGAATTAGACTCTATAGTTTCTAATATCACTTGGGACTTAACTGATTTGCTTAGAGGTTTTAAGCTCATAAGTAGCAAGTGGATATTTAAGAAGAAATTGAGACCCGACGGTACAATTAAGAAATATAAGGCTAGACTTGTTATTAGGGAATATAATCAAAAGAAAGATATTGATTACTTTGACACTTATTTTCCTATGACTAAGATAACGACTATTAGAACTCTTGTTGCTGTAGCTGCGATTCATAATTTAGTAATACATCAAATGGATGTTAAAACGGCTTTCCTAAATGGTGATTTAGAGGAAGAGATCTATATGTCTCAACCTAAGGGATTTATAATCCAAGGACAAGATAATAAAGTATGCAAATTGAGAAAGTCTTTTTATGGTCTAAAGCAGGCACCTAAGCAATGGTATGAAAAAATTAATAGCACATTATTGGATAATGATTTTGTTGTTAATGCATCTGATACTTGTGTTTATTCTATGATGATAGGATCGGATCGTGTTATTATATGTTTGTATGTGAATGACATGTTAATCTTTGGCCCTAATGTTAATGTTGTTAATGAGACTAAGATTTTTTTGTCTTCTTGAAATGAAAGATCTTGGAGAAGCAGATGTGATTTTAGGGGTTAATATCAAAAGAACTTCAAATGGTTTTTTATTGTCTCAGTCTCATTATATTAAGAAAATATTAAAAAGGTTTAATTATTTTGATGTAGCACCTGCGAGAACTCTTTATGATCCTAGCATACACTCAAAAATAATAAGGAATCTAGTATTTCTCAAACTAAGTATGCTAAGATAATTGGTAGTGTAATATTTCTCATGAATTATACACTACCTGATATTTCTTATGTTGTTATTAGATTGAATTGATATACACACAACCCTAGTAGTGAAGACTGGAATGTTCTTCATCATTTGCTAAGATATTTGAGAGGTACTATGGATTGGTGTTTGCATTTTAATAAATTTGTTGTTGTTTTAGAAGGATTTTGTGATACAAACTGGGTTACTGACAATGATGAAATTAGCTCCAGTAGTGGCTATGTGTTCACTTTGGGTACATGTGTTATTTCATGGAAGTCTTCAAAACAGACTTGTATAGCACGATCTACTATAGAATCTGAATTCATTGCACTTGAGTTGGCAGGGCAAGAAGCCGAGTGGTTGAGAAACTTATTAGCAGACGTTCCTTTGTGGGGAAGACAAACGTCACAAGTTTCTCTACATTGTGACTCACAGGAAGCAATTGGAATGGCCAAAAATAGTGCGCACAATGAAAAAAGAAGACATATCCGCACTAGGCATGGTGCAGTAAAATAGTTGTTGAAACATGGTGTTATTTCCTTGGAATACATAAGATCCAAAAGAAATTTGGCGGATCCTTTAACCAAGGGTTTGGCAAGGAGAGTTATCCTTGAAACGTCGAGGGGAATGGGGCTGAAGCCCATGGATTGAGGAAGTATGGTGGATACTCGTTTGTGGTCAATCAAAGCCATATGATACCTCAATATGCACTATATTTCCTATCCCTATGGCGTGTGGTAGTACTTATGAGGTTGAGCTTAATTTGATATTAATGATTCCATAGCCTTAAGGTAGTCTATGTGTAGATAGACTTGATGGAATCACCTACGTGAGTGTAAAGGTGTGGTCGCCTTTTATGAAACACTTGGGATATCTTTCTAGAGCACTAATGAGACTCAAGGTATGTGCATGACCATAAAAGCACTTTGTTAGTATCGCAGAATTTGCATAAAATTAAGGATATAGTATGTGTTGTGGGGGTCTCAGCTAATACCCATTCAGTTCAAGAATACTTCACTTTGTGGATATTAGTTGTTACCTAATTTCACTACGTGTCAATTCAAATCGAAAGACATTGACACTTAAGTACATGTTCCTTCTTTTGCCCAAAATTATTCTATTTTTGTCTTTGCATTAGTGAAGGATTGTTGGAATTATTCATAATGCAAAATCAAAAATTTTCTTTTGAAATTTCATTTACAACCAATAGCCAAGAGTTTTTTATGTCCTATCTATTTCCAAGTGGCCTCTTGCATGAAGCCTTAAAGCCAAGTGTTGAATGGCTTTGACAAATGGTTATGCAAGTCTAACAAATGTCTTCAGACAAGATATACTTGTCAATATTGGAGCCAAATGTCTTCATGCATGAAAGACAAGATACACTTATCAATATTGGAGCCAAGTTGACTAACATAATAAGACAAGTGTCAAAAGTCTATTGACACTTATCATACATGCAACCTCCTTAATTTCCTATAAATAGGCTATGAATTAGCCATCATAATCGCTCAATCTTAACAAGAATCCATCTTGCTAATCATTACATCTATTCCTACAACATTATTTAATTTCTGTAACAATTAAAGAAAATATCTTCATCTTCTCTTCTTTCTGGGCAACTGTTTGTGCAAATTCTAAACTTCCAGCCACGGGTGCATGTGTTTGGAGGTGCGGTAGAACCTTAGGGAGCGACCGGTCTTAACGATTTGCACCTTATCGGGCCGAAATCGCTTTCAAGGCAGTAGCTTACCACGGCATAATATTTTTGATAAGTTTTAGTTCTTTCCTTGTTGTTCTTGGTCAATATTATCTACTACTTTTCCTTATATTAGATACAAAAATCTACTTATACGGTTTACACAATAAAAACATATAATTCGGCAGTATTTTACAAAACATTTCATAAATTTAGCAGAAATAAGTAATTATAAAACTAACATCTAAATAATTACATTCCTAGCAAAAACATGATCAACCCAATGAATTTTAATTAATGGTCCTCTTAATCTTTTCCATACGTTACACATATTTATAGGTAAGATTGTACCATCATTAGACCACATTTATGTTGTTCATTTCCTATTGCTTTTTTCCTTTTCCTTTTTGTTTTTCAGTTTTGATTTACCTCTTTTAATTTATCTTTTTTTCTTACTATGGAAGAACAATAATTTTCAAGTATGGGAAGTTGGGAACGTGATGTGAGGTTATATAAATATATTTACTTTTATGGTGTTTTTATTCTCTTTTCACTCCTAAAAATATCAAGTATAGTTCATATATAGTATATAATAGTTGTATATATATATATACACACACATATATATATATACACGTGTATGGGATATATCTAGTTGAATAAATATTATTTATATAATATACCACTTGTCTGTTACTACTATTATATTATATACAACGTATATATTTGATATATATATGGAGTATATATAGTTGAATAAATATTATGTGTATCATATACCACTTGTATATTACTACTATTATATTATATACAACGTTATCATTGATATATACATATTATATATAACTATTTGGATATGCATAGTGATATTTTATGTATTTTTGACATATATTTAATTTGATGATTCGGTCTGTTTATATTTATCCTATAAATAGTACATGTATGGAATATATGATTGTTATATAAATGGTATATATAAAAAATTATGAAAGAGAGAGGGAAAAAGAAATGTGTATTATTATAGAGGGGTCCCTTAATTAATGAGTTGCCAATGCGAAAGTGCTAAAAAAAGTAAAAAATGTGCCTCTTTTGGAATAAACAAAGAGTACTATCATTTATGAAAATAGTTTTTACAAAAAGCGCAACTATGTAAAAATCATCTTTATTGGATTTATACCGACACAAAATCTTTCAATAACGTATTATTGGGCTTACTAATCTATAATGAACCTCACTAATAACAATTCAAAATAATTGTTATAAAATGTTCTATTTTAGGTGAATGTCCATAATTAAAGAGATTCTAGGGTTTACTTCTTGGTGGCTAAGTCACCACCTCCCTATAAATAAAGGGGTCCTCTCACATTGTATACCATCCCAAAGTATCAATAAGAATACTCCTCTCTCTACTTTTCTCTCTATTGTTCTTGTTCTTATATTATTTCATATCACGTTATCAGCACGAGACTCTACCGTCTCAAGAATCGATTCTCGAGAAAAACTAAGGTATTTCTCTCTTCCTAATTTGATTTTCGATTATGTCTGACATTACGAAAAAAAAGTTCGTTGCCCTTGAAATTTCGGGCAAGAACTATATCACATGGGTGTTGGATGCTGAAATCCACTTAGATACTATGGGTCATGGAGACGCCATTAAAGATAGAGATAAAGCATCACCCAAGACTGTGCTAAGGCCTTGATTTTCTTGCGCCATCACCTTGATGAAGGTTTGAAGATTGAATATCTCACAGTTAAAGATCCACTCATCTTGTTGGTCACTCTGCCACAGGCACGATATGATTGGGCTCATCTGAGGCTCCAAGACTTTAAGTCTGTTTCTGAAAATAATTCTACGATGTTCAGAATTACTTCTAAATTGAAGCTCTGCGGAGATAATATCTCTGATTATGATATGCTTGAGAAAACGTTTACAACGTTTCATGCCTCCAATATGGTACTGCAACAACATTACAGAGTGAAAGGCTTCAAAAAGTACTCTGAACTGATTTCTCTCCTACTTGTGGCTGAGCGAAACAATGACCTGCTCATGAGAAATCACGAAAATCGACCCACCGGGTCTACACTATTGCCTGAAGCAGATAAGGTGTATTCTCATTATGCCAATCATGAAAAGGGCCATGGATCTAATCATGGTCGTGGTCGTAATCGGGGTCATAGCCGTGGACGTAGACAAGGAAGAAATATCCATGATGTCCGTCACCCCCCGAGGAGAGATAACCGCCGAAAGCAGAAACGGGATTGTGAGGATCCTAAGGCAAATAGTTCAGAAACTATATGTTATCGTTGCGGTGGAAAAGGGCACTGGTCAAAAGCTTGCCGTATACCAAGACATTTGGTTGACCTTTATCAAGCATCTCGAAAGAGTAAAGGCCCTGAAACAAATTTTGTCTCTGACGACAATTTTGACATCACCCACTTGGATGTGGCAGATTTCTTTGAGCAACCCGATGGGAAAGTAGACCACCTAATCAGTGATGGATCTATGATGAAAGAAGATGGAGTTGTTTGATTTTATTTCACTTATTTGTAATAGTTAGTGAATAAACTAATAGTCATTAGTATCAGCTCGTATTAGCTAGTTTATGATATAATGTTAGTACTAGTTCTTTAGAATGTTTCAATATGCTCAAATTTCAATAATATTTTTATTTTTCAGTAGAGGTAATCGACTAACCTAACAGTTAGTCGATTATTTAATATTTCGCATTAAAACTGCAAAATAATCGATTGTGTATGTTTAACAATCGATTGTCTATGTTTAACAATTGATTGTCTTAAGACAGTGTGATATGAAGTTTTTCAAAATAGCAAATAATCGATTGTGTATGTTTAACAATTGATTGTCAACGTTCAACAATCGATTGTCTATGTTTAACAATCGATTGTCTTAAGACAGTGTGATCTGAAGTTTTTCAAAATAGCAAATAATCGATTGTGTATGTTTAACAATCGATTGTCAACGTTCAACAATTGATTGTCTATGTTTAACAATCGATTGTCTTAAGACAGTGTGATCTGAAGTTTTTCAAAATAGCAAATAATCGATTATGTATGTTTAACAATCGATTATATTAAGACACAATCGGTTGTTTATGTTTTAACAATCGATTGTTTTAAGAAAATGCTTAAAATAAAATTTTCAAACTGCAAAGTAATCGATTATGGAAAACATATAATCGACTATCTGATTTAGTTAGTCAACTGAACTCAGCAGATTTTGAAAATATTGTATTCTTATGTTCGTGTATTTCTTTTGTATGTCAAACTATTGGAAAGCAAATATGGATATCTCACAAAGCAAGCTTGGATCAACGTCCAGCTGTAAAAATATTTGTTTAGTTGATTCATGTACTACACATACGATACTAAAAGAAAAGGAATATTTCTCTCAACTAAATATGTGTAAGGCAAATGTTACTACAATCTCTGGTAGTAGTAAATTGATTGAAGGCTCCGGAAGAGCAACTGTAACTCTGCCCAAAGGCACGATGTTTATCATAGAGAATGCAATGTTCTCCTCCAAGTCTAAGAGAAACTTGTTGAGTTTTAAAGATATACGCCGGAATGGTTGTCATATTGAGACAATAGATGAAGATAATCTTGAATATCTCATCATTACAAAGAATGTCTCCGGCCAAAAGAGGGTTATTGAGAAATTCCCATCTTTATCTTATGGCCTGTATTGGACAAGAATTAGTGCAATTGAGGCACATTCAACAGTAAACCAAAAGGTTACTGATTCCAATTCTTTCGTACTTTTGCATGATCGATTGGGACACCCCGGATCGATCATGATGAGACGGATTATAGAAAGCTCATATAGGCATCCGTTAAAGAATTTCAAAATTCTTTCAAATAATGAATATCCTTGCACTTCTTGTTATCAAGGCAAGTTGATTATCAGACCATCACCAACAAAGGTTGGGACTTAGTCACCCACGTTTTTGGAACGTATACAAGGGGACATTTGTGGACCTATTCACCCACCCAGTGGGTCCTTTAAGTATTTTATGGTCTTGATAGACGCATCCTGTAGATGGTCTCATGTGTGCCTGTTGTCATCACGCAACCTTGCGTTTGCGAAATTAATGGCACAAATAATTCGACTACGAGCATAATTTTCTGATAATCCAATCAAGTCTATTAGAGTGGATAATGCTGCTGAGTTTTCTTCCCAAGCATTTAATGATTATTGCTTATCAATTGGGATAAAAGTGGAACATTCTGTATCTCATGTTCACACTCAAAACGGTCTTGTGGAATCGTTAATTAAACGCCTGCAGTTGATTGCAAGGCCATTACTCATGAAAACGAGGCTGCCCACTTCGGTATGGGGTCACGTCATTTTGCATGCAGCAATGCTAATTCGTCTCAGACCGACGAATTATCACAAATATTCCCCGTTGCAATTGGTTTTGGGTCATGAACCCAATATATCCCATTTAAGAATCTTTGGATGCGCAGTATATGTGCCTATAGCACCGCCATCCAGCACCGCCATCCCGCACCAAAATGGGTCCGCAAAGAAGGTTAGGAATATATGTTGGGTTTGAATCGCCCTCCATCATTCGCTACCTCGAAACATTGACAGGGGACTTGTTTACTGCATGATTTGCAGACTGTCGATTTGATGAGACACTTTTCCCAAAATTAGGGGGAGAAGTTGGTGAAACCAAACGGGAAATTTTGTGAAAAAATGCATCATTATCTCATCTTGATCCACATACCTCTATTTGTGAAAAAGAGGTACAAAAGATTATCCATTTGCAAAGAATAGCAAATCAAATGCCTGACGCATTTACGGACTTGAAAAGGATAACGAAATCCCACATCCCCGCGGAAAATGTTCCAATCAGTATTGATGTCCCTGTTGGACAATCATCTAGTGTTATAACCAATGAGTCAAATGCACGCCTGAAGCATGGCAGGCCATTAGGTTCTAAAGATCGAAATCCTAGAAAGAGGAAAGCAAATGATAAAAATGACACTACGAAAGAATCTCATGAGGAAATTCATGATTTAACAAATTCTGAGATTCATGAAGAATCCATTGAGCCCGAGACTCTGGAAAATACGGAACTATCCATAAATCCAATCAATATTGAGGCAAATTTTGATCGAGTGGATATAGTTGTGGATAATGTCTTTGCTTATAATGTCGCATCTAGCATTATGCAAGAATGTGAGGATCTCGAACCCCAATCTATTGAAGAATGTCAAAAAAGACATGATTGGCCAAAATGGCAAGAAGCAATTCAATCAGAATTGAATTCGCTGGCAAAACGTGAAGTTTTTGGCCCTATAGTTGAAACACCTAATGGTGTTAAGCCCGTTGGCTATAAATGGGTCTTTGTACACAAGAGAAATGAGAAAAACGAGGTACAAAGATATAAGGCACGCCTTGTTGCGCAAGGTTTTTCTCAAAGGCCTGGTGTCAATTATGAAGAGACATATTCGCCTGTAATGGATGCTATAACCTTTCGTTATCTCATCAGTTTTGCTGTCCTTGAAAAGCTTGACATGCATTTAATGGATGTGGTTACTGCCTATCTTTATGGCTCACTTGATAATGAGATATACATGAAAATTCCCGATGGACTCAAAGTGCCAAACGCTCATAATTCAAAGTCTCGGGAAATGTTTTCAATTAAATTGCAAAGATCTTTGTATGGTCTAAAGCAATCAGGACGAATGTGGTATAATCGTCTTAGTGAGTATTTGTTAAAAGAAGGCTATATAAATGACGCCATTTGCCCGTGTGTTTTTATAAAGAAAACAACATCGGAATTTGTTGTACTTGCCGTATATGTCGATGACATAAACCTTATTGGAGCCCCCATAGAACTCCAAAAGGCAATTGATTATCTAAAGGATGAATTCGAGATGAAAGATCTCGTAAAGACAAAATTATGTCTTGGTTTGCAAATTGAATATTTAGCAAACGGAATTTTTGTTCATCAATCTACCTATATAGAAAAGGTACTGAAACGGTTTTACATGGATGGAGCACATCCTTTAAGTACACCGATGGTTGTTCGATCACTTGATGTGAATAAAGATCCATTCCGACCGCAAGAAAGGAATGAAGAGCTACTTGGTCATGAAGTACCATATCTTAGTGCAATTGGCGCACTAATGTATCTTGCAAATACTACAAGGCCAGACATATCCTTTTCAGTTAATGTCTTAGCAAGATTTAGCTCGGCTCCTACAAGGAGACATTGGAATGGGATCAAACATATATTGCGGTACCTAAAAGGGACCACCGATATGGGCTTATTTTATGGCAATAATTGCAGTCCTGATCTTGTTGGTTATGCTGATGCTGGATATTTATCCGACCCACACAAGGCTCGATCTCAAACGGGTTATGTGTTTACCTGTGGAGGCACCGCCATATCTTGGCGATCGACTAAGCAATCAATTGTGGCTACTTCATCTAATCATGCCGAGATAATTGCTATTCATGAAGCAAGTCGGGAGTGTGTGTGGTTGAGGTCTATAATACATCATATTCAAGACAAATGTGGTTTGAAGTGTAATAAACTACCCACGACTTTGTATGAAGACAATGCAGCATGTATAGCTCAATTGAAGGGAGGATTCATAAAAGGAGATAGAACAAAGCATATTTCACCAAAGTTATTTTTCACACGTGATCTTCAAAAGAATGGTGATATCAATGTGCAACAGATTCGTTCAAGCGATAATATGGCTGATTTGTTCACAAAATCTCTACCAACGTCAACCTTCAAGAAGCTAGTTCACAAGATCGGAATGCGAAGACTTAAGGATATAAATTGATGTTCTTATCAGGGGGAGTTTATGCGCGTTGCACTCTTTTTCCCTTACAAGGTTTTGTCCCACCGGATTTTCCTTGCAAGGTTTTTAACGAGGCAACCAATAGGCGCATATTCAAACATGTGTACTCTTTTTCCTTTTCTTTAATTTTTCCCATTGGGTTTTGTTTTAGTTAAGGTTTTAACGAGGCACATCATTGAATAGACATTCAAGGGGGAGTGTTATAAAATCTCCTATTTTAGGTGAATGTCCATAATTAGAGATATTCTAGGGTTTACTTCTTGGTGGCTAAGTCACCACCTCCCTATAAATAAAGGGGTCCTCTCACATTGTAACCATCCCAAAGTATCAATAAGAATACTCCTCTCTCTACTTTTCTCTCTATTGTTCTTGTTCTTATATTATTTCATAACAATAATAATATATTGTTCATAATAATTACATTTTTTATAGTTATATTAAATTATGTGATGCAATCATACCAATCATATTTGTATGTACTGTTACTCTTTTTATTAGATATACGGCTATATAAAAGGGCATCAACGAAATAACATAATGATCTATCTAATGCAAAACGTTATTTAATTGAATAATCAATTCTTCCATAAGACTTGGAACTTCTTTGGTCTAAGAATAATTGTAGTGATTAGAGTTACTAGTCCCAAGGAATCTTCAAGGAAACTAAACTTTCGACATAAGGAAATGATAAATCTGCATTCCACGGAATTCCGTCGAGTCTATACTCTATGAATTCATTATTCCGCACAATGTATTCGACGAATTGATAGTTTATTCTCCATAACTAGTTAATTAATCCGCGCTTCACGCAGAAAAATAATTTATTTTTTAAATTTAGCTGATATAAAATAGATAAAGAATTTACAGCACAAAAAATTTTCATAAAGAAAAAAGAGTTTAATCTTAGAAATAGAGCAAGAAAAATGCACAAATCTTCCTAGCTTATCCATAAAGGTGTTTCATGGAAGTTGCTAGGCATTCTAGTAAGAAACATTAAAACATAGAAATAAAAAATGAATATAAATAAACTCAACAATATTGACCAAAATATCATGTAAAACTATAATAACGACAAATTATTCATGGAGACGGGCACAATTTCAGTAAATAACTTAAAATACCAATGAAATGTCTTGTATGAGATGTAGCTCCAAAACCAAAGCAAACTATAATAAAACTACTAACAAACAATAAAATTCTCATAAATTATTTGTCACGATTCAAACTCCGATCGTGATAGCGCCCAACAACTTGTTAGGCAAGCCCGATCATATAAACCTTTTCCAGCCAAATCATTTACTTACATACAGAATTTATCATAAATTCCCAGTTTTAATATTGATAAAAAACTGCGGAATCCGTAATGTGAAAATAATAACAACCCAAAAGAAACCGACGTCACAAGTCTGATCCTCTAAATATAGTTGAACAGTATTCTAAACAAAGCAAGTCTAGTTACGGAAACAAAAGATAGATAGAGGAGAGATCAGGTTCTGCGGACGCCAGCAGCTACCTTGATAACTCCGGTATTGAACTGAAAAGCAGCAGTTAATCGCAGCTAAGCCTCCGGAATCCCTGTATCTGCACACATGGTGGATGGAGTAGAGTGAGTACTTCCAACTCAGTGAGTAATAATAATAAATAAAAACTGAATATAAGAAATCCGGTAAGAACACTATGCAGTTCCAATGCTAGCAGTAAAGACAGTAGATAAGTACTAAACAGGAAAAAGAATCTGATATATACTTGTCTTTCCGTCCAACCAGTTACTAACACTAATGCGGCGCGCAGCTTGATTCAACGCCATATATGTATAATGCTGCGGTGCACAACCCGATCCAATATAATATATATAAAATGCTACGGCGTGCAGCCTGATCCAATGAATATAGTCGACCTGCACTCACTGGGGGGAGTGTACAGACTCCGGAGGGGCTCCTTCCGCCCAAGCACTATAATACTGCGGCGTGCAGTCCGATCCATATATCAATGTGGCGTGCAGTCCAATCCATATAATATACTTCTGCGGCAGGCAGACCGATCCATATAATATACTACTGCGGCATGCAGTCCAATCCAATGCAAGTATATGCATATACAGCTACGGCTAGCAGCTCGACCCGATGAATATATATCAAATAGCCTTACTACGGGGTCCTTGACCCCTCTCAGTCAACATAGACTCGGCCTCTTGGGCCCACTCAGCTAAGACAGGGTATTCAACCCTAGGTATTACTCATTTAGGGTGCGAGTTACGAAGTTCGATTTATTTCATGATTTACAGTCAAAAGTCAGGACATATGGTATGTGTCCAATAGGTAAAGTGAGGTCAATGAGCTCAACATGCTCTGTAGGAGTTCTACAAATCGGCACAAGGCCCAAAACATGGCAACTAGCCCAAATTATACGAGTACAAGCTTAGTCTCAGTCAAGAAGTACAGTAAGTCATCAATCAGGATAGACTAGGTCCGAGTGCCCAGCAGATACATCACCACGCTCATCACAAGACGCGTGTCTCATCTCAACATAGCACCGCATAGTGTAAATACGGGCTTTCAAACCCTCAGTATATCATTCATAGCCATAACTCACCTCGAACCGGCCAAAATCCTAGCTCGCCTTGCTCTTTCCTCGCAAATCGACCTCATCGGGTGCAGAATCTGATCAAAACCACAATGAATATGTTATAATAGGCTAATGGGACATAACCCAATAGAAAGAACTCGAAAAACACCAAAAAATATGAAGTTGACAAAACCCGAGCCCCAGGACCACTTCTCGAAAAAATTACAAAATTCAGATCATCAGAATCCTCATCTCGCCACGAGTCCGTACATATTAAATTTACAAGAATCAGAGTCCATTTGACCACTCAAATCAACATTTTAAGCTCACTTGGGTTTCAAGCCCTAACCACCATTTTAACCTTAAAACCCTTGAATTCTTAGTGTTTAATACATGTTTTAACACCATAAGGATATACTCTAAGTCCAAGGATCCAAACCTGATGATTTCCCCCAAAATCCGCTTCAAAATCGCTCCCAAACACGACTTAGTTCGAGGTCCAAATGTTCTTCTCGTTTCAAACTTGTGAAAATCACTGCTCATTTAACCCAGCTCGATTTCCGCTTCAGGGGTCTTACCTCCACTTACGCGGCTATCGCTTCTGCGGCCTCTCGACCACTTTTGCGTTCCAACTAATTTCCCATGGGATCACTTTTGCGATCAACTACTGCTTACGCGGTCACCACCTATGCGGTCTCCCTTCCGCTTCCGCGATCATGGCCATCTCCTCATTGTCCGCTTTTGCGGCTCACCCGCCGCGTCTGCGAAACCGCATAAGTGGCTCACTTTCCGCAGTCATGGAAATAACAGAAGGAGCTCGCCCTAAAATGCCACAACTCCTACAACCTCCGATCAACTATCAGAAATTACCCTGAGGCCACCGGGACCCCAACCAAAACCACCAACCTACTCCAAAACATCATACGAACATGTTCCAATCATAAAACACAACCTTTAGCACAAAAAAATCACCAATTCACAACGGATTCAAGCCTAAGTTCAACTATAACTTCCGAAATTCACATTCAATCAAAACCCCGACCAAACGACGTCCGAATGACCTGAAAATTTGCGGACATATCCAAAATCACCTAACGAAGCTACTGCAACTCTTGGAATCCCATTTCTACCCCTGGATCAAAATCTCACCTATCAATCGGAATTCGCCAAAGTTCAAACTTAGCCAATTTAAGCCTAATTCTACACAGGACCTCCAAATTCAATTCTGATTCCCCTCCTAATTCATAACTTATCACCCGAAATTTGTTGAACCTTCGGAAATCCATTCCGAGCCCTATAACTCATAAGTCAATATCCGGTTGACTTTTTCAAAGTAGTCTTCTCTTAAAGAGACTAATTTTCTCAATTCCATCCAAACTCTGTCCGAATCACTTCAAACTCTACAAACAGATATAATGAAGCATATAGAGGCATAAAACGGGAAAACCGGGGCGGTAAATCACTTGACAACGGGCCGGGTCGTCACATCCTCCCCAACCTGTCGATCCAAAATAGCCACTGGCTCCACATCATAGGTCAAGTCCTCATCCAGCTGGATCGTGCTGAAGTCTAATACATAAGACTGGTCCCCAACATACTTCCTGAGCATAGAAACATGGAACACCGGGTGAACCCCTAACAAGTTGGGTGGCAAAGAAGGCATATAGTCCACCTCCCCAATCCTCCTGAGTATCTCAAAAGATCCAATAAACCGCGGACTCATCTTTCATTTCTCTCCAAATCTCATCACGCCTTTCATAGGCGAAACCTTCAACAAAACCTTCTCGCCCACCACATATGATACATCCCGAACCTTCTAGTCCCCATAATTCTTCTGACACGACTGAGCCGTACGAAGTCTCTCCTGGATAACTTTCACTTTCTCCAAGGCACCCTGAACTAGCTCTGTCCCCAATAGTCTAGCATCACCGGGCTCAAACCAACCAACTGGAGATCTTCACCGTCTCCCATATAAAGCCTCATACGATGCCATCTGAATGCTGGATTGGTAATTGTTGTTATAAGAAAACTCTGAAAGCGGTAAGAACTCATCCCAAGAACCTCGAAAATCAATAACACAGAGACGCAACATGTCTTCTAGTATCTGAATAGTACGCTCGAACTGTCCATCCGTCTGAGGATGAAAAGCCGTGCTCATCTGTATCTGAGTGCCCAACTCCCGATGAAAAGTCCTCCATAACTGGAAAAAAATTGAGTACCCCTGTCTGAGATAATAGAAACTAGAACCCCATGCAACCACAAAATCTCACAGATGAAAATCTCTGCTAACCGCTCTGAAGAATAGGTGGTACACACCGAAATGAAGTGCACAGACTTGGTTAGCCTATCCACAATCACCAAAATAGAGTCAAAGTCTACGAGGGAGACCACTGACGAAGTCCATAGTAATCTTCTCCCATTTCCACTCCGGAATATCCCTCTACTAAAGTACGCCATCGGGTCTCTGATGTTCATACTTGACCTGCTGACAATTGAGATCTCACAATGTCCCTTTTCATTCTCCTCCACCAATAATGCTTCCTCAAGTCTCGGTACATCTTCGCTACACCCGGATGAATAGAATACTGCATGCTGTCATCCTCCTCTAATATTAACTCTCGAAGCCCACCCACATTGGGCACGTAGATCCGGCCTTGCATCCGCAACACACCATCATCGCCAATAGTCACATCTCTGGCATCATCATGCTGGACCCTGTCCTTCAGGACAAGCAAATGCGAGTCATCATACTGGCGCTCCCTAATGCGATCATGCAAAGAAGACTTGGAAACCACACAAGCCAACACCCGACTGGGCTAAAAAATTTCCAACCTCACCATTCGATTAGCCAAGGCCTAAACATTAACTGCAAGGGGCCGCTCCCAAACTGGAATGTACACCAAGCTACCTATTATCACTACCTTCCGGCTCAACGCATCGGCCACTACATTGGCCTTCCCCGGATGATACAAAATGGTGTTGTCATAACCAGAAACTCATAATGTCCATATATCATCTTGAAAGTTGTCTTCATGATATCAGAATCTGTAATCTTCAGTTGGTGATAGCCTGAATGGAGATCAATCTTAGAGAATACACTTGCCCCATAAAGCTGGTTAAATAAATCCTCAATACAGGGTAGTGGATACTTGTTCTTCACTGTCAGTTTGTTCAACTGTCTGTAATCAATGCACATTCTCATTGTGCCATCCTTTTTCTTTACAAATAACACCGGTGCGCCCCACAGCGACACACTCGGGCGAATGAAACCCTTATCTAGGAGTTCCTGCAGCTGCTCCTTAAACTAATTTAACTATGGTGGTGCCATACGAAAAGGATGAATAGAAACGGGTTGAGTGCCTGACAGCAAATCAATGCCGAAGTTAATATCTCCGTCTGGTGGCATGCACGGCAGGTCTGCTGGAAACACATCAGGAAATTCCCTCACCAAGGGGACCGAATCAAGACTAGGAGCTTTGGCTCCAACATCCCTCATGAATGATATATATGATAAACATCCCTTCCCAACCATCCGCTGGGTCTTTTAGAAACAGATTGCCGTGCTGCGTACATAATCAGTCGTACCACACCACATGATCCTTGGGATACCCGGCATAGCCAATGTGACTGTCTTGGCGTGATAGTCCAGAATAGCATGGCACAGTGATAGCCAGTCCATGCTAAGAATAACATCAAAATCTACCATGCTCATAGTAGCAAGCCAACTCGGGTCTCCAGACCCGTAATAGTAACAAGACAGGACTAATACATGGTCCACAATAACAGTATCACCCATCGGGGTGGAGACATGCACAGGTAATGCAAGACACCCTCGGGTAGTCCCTAAATGATGAGAAAAGTCAGAAGATTCAGAAGAATATGTGGATCTGGGATAATATAAAACTGAGGCATCCCTGTGGAAGACTAAAATAATACCTCTAATAACAGTATCAGAAACAACAACATCTGAGCTATCCTAAAGAGAGTAGCAACGGGCCTGACCACAGTAGGATCAGCCTCCCCTCTAGGGAGACCCCTAACTGCCTAACCCTCACTCCTACCTGACTGGGCTGGTGTTGAAGACACTGGGACAGAAGTTAAGGGATGAACCCTCTGCTGAGATGAACTGGAAGAACGACGGGACACTCCCTCCGTATATGCCCAAACTCGCCACACTCATAACAACTCCCTGGCGCTGGGGGCTGGGACTGAAGGGAACCCCTCACACTAGCGTGGCTGGCTAAATAACTCGGCCGAGATGAACCCTGAATAGATGGGGCATGAGATGAGCTCTGCGCTGGAAGTGCGCTCAGAGGTGGCTGACCCTACTGAGAGCCCTGATAACCCTGACTAGAAGATGAACCACAATACTCTGACCGTGCTGGCTGTGGAGCCATGAAAGAACGACCCCTGCTCTGCTGAAACTAGCCACTAGACGGGGCACCACTGGAGCCAACTGATCCACGAGGCCTCTTGGCCTCCCTCTCCTCTCTCTCTTGACGGTGAGCCATCTCAATATCACGGGCTATTCACCGCCTCCTCAAAGGTGTGACTCAAGACCCTATCACGAGTCATCAGAATACGGATGGGATAAATGAGTTCGTCTACAAATCGTCTGATCCTCTCCTAATCCATAGGAACCATACACGGGACATATGAAGCTAACTCTGCAAATCACACCTCATACAGTGACACAGACATATCCCCCCCCCCCCCCCCCCCCGCAAAAGCCACTCAAATTGCCTGCGCAACTCCTGCCTCTGCGATCAAGGCACTAGCTTCTCCAGAAAGATAGTGGAGAACTCTTTCCAAGACAACAGTGCTGCACGTGCCGGCCTACGCCGCTCATATGCCTCCCACCAGGTAAAGGCTGCTCCTAAGAACTGAAAAGTGGTATACAATACCCCACTAGTTTCCACGATCCCTGCTGTCCTAAGCATGCGTCGACAGTTGTCGAGAAACCCCTGGGAATCCTCGCCTGGCACACCACTAAAAGTAGAAGGTGAAAGCCTGCTGAACCACGCCAAACAACGTTGCTCGTCATCTGGCATCACTAGCACCCCATCATTCTTAATCGGAACAAGTGGATGAACAGGGGCAACCGGCTGAACCGGTGGTGCCTCTGGGGTCTGCAAACCCTAAACACCCTGCTCCGGGGTGCGAGCTGCCGGGGTCTGATAACTACCCCCCGATCTGAGATGTAGCTGCGATTGCCAAGACTGTTTGAGCCAGGTTAGTGCAAACTGATAAGATCTGAGCCAGGGCCTCCTGAAGACCTAGGCAGTGCTGGTGCCTGAGCAGGTGCTAGTGGAACCTCTACATCTGGAGGCTGATCCTGAATGGGGGCAACTAGTTGGTCAATTGGTGCTGCCCCTGCTGCTCTGCCTCTACCACGACCACGACCACGGTCACATCCTCGGCCTTTAGTGTGTGGCAATGATGGTCATCCACCACGTCCGGTAGCACGCGTTCTCGCCATCTGCGAGAGAATAGAATACAGAAGTTCAGTTCTCAAATCAACAAAGTTGCACTACAAGAATTTCAAGAACATGAATTTTTTCCTAAAGGTTCTGCAGCCTCTCGACAATAATTACAGACGACTCCGTACCGATCCGAGAGACTCTACTAATCCGGCTCATGACTCACGAGGCCTGGTAACCTAGGCTCTGATACCAACTTGTCACGACCCAAACCACCGGTCGTGATGGTGCCCAACACCTTGTTAGGCAAGCCCGACCATATAAACCTTTTCCAGCCAAATCATTTACTTACATACTGAATTTAGCATAAATTCCCAGTTTTAATATTGATAAGAAAATGTGGAACCCGTAATGTGAAAATAATGACATCCCAAAAGGAACCGACATCACAAGTTTGAGCCTCTAAATACAGCTGAACAGTACTCTAAACAAAGAAAGAGTAATTACAAAAATAAAAGATAGATAGAGGAGAGATCAGGTTCTGCGGACGCCAGTAGCTACCTTGCAACTCTGGAACTGAACTGAAAAGGTCCAGCTAATCGCAACTAAGCCTCCGGGGTCCCTGTATCTGCACACATGGTGTAGGGAGTAGAGTGAGTACTTCCAACTCAGTGAGTAATAACAATAAATAACAACTGAACGTAAGATATCTGGTAAGAACACTATGTAGTTCTAATGCCAATAGCAAAGACAGTAGATAAGTACTAAACAGGAAAAAGAATCTGATATATACTTGTCTTTCCATCCAACTAGTTACTAATACTGTTGCAGCGCACAGCCCGATCCAACACCATATATGTATAATGCTGCAGCGCGCAGCCTGATCCAATATAATATATATAAAATGTTATGGTGCGCAACCCCATCCAATAAATATAGTCGACCTGCGCTCACTAGGGGGTGTGTACAGACTCCGGAGGGGCTCCTTCAGCCCAAGCTCTATAATACTGCAGCATGTAGTCCGATCCATATATCACTGTGGCATGCAGTCCGATCCATATAATATACTACTGCGCCGTGCAGTCCAATCCATATAATATACTACTGCGACGTACAGCCCGATCCAACGCAAGTATATCTAAAGACTGTTGCGGCGTGCAACCCGGCGTGATATATATATATATATATATATATATATATATATATATATATATATATATATGTATATATATATATGTATATATATAGATCAAATAGCCTCACTACGGGGTCCTTGACCCCACTCAGTCAAAATAGACCCGGCCTCTCGGGCCAACTCAGCTAAGACAGTCTATTCAACCCTAGGTATTGCTCATTTAGGCTGCGAGATACAAAGTCCGATTTGTTTCATGATGTACAGTAAAAAATTAGGACAGATGGTATGTGTCCAATAGGTAAAGTGAGGTCAATCAGCTCAACATGCTCCCTAAGAGTTCTACAAATCGGCACAAGGCCCCAAACATGGCAATTAGCACACATTATACGAGTACAAGCTCATTCTCAGTCAAGAAGTACAGTAACTTATGAATTGGGATGGACCGGGTCCGTGTCCCCAACAGATACATCACCACGCTCATCACAAAACGCGTGTCTCATCTTAACATAGCACCGCTTTTGCGGTCCAACTAATTTCCCATGGGACCGCTTTTGCCGTCAACTACCGCTTACGCGGTCACCGCCTATGCGGACTCCCTTCCGCTTCCGCGATCTAGGCCATCTCCTCATTGTACGCTTTTGCGGGTCACCCGTCGCGTCTGCGGAACCGCTTAAGCGGCTCCTTTTCCGCAAATACGAAAATAGCAAAATCAGCTCACCCTAAAAATGCTACAAGTCCTACAACTTTGGATCAACCATCCGGAATTACCCTGAGGCCCCCAGGACCCCAACCAAAACCACCAACATACTCCAAAACATCATACGAACATGTTCCAATCATAAAACACAATCTTTAACACAAAACAATCATCAAGTCATGACAGATTCAAGCCTAAGTTCAACTATAACTTCCGAAACTCACATTCGATCAAAAAATCCGACCAAATGACGTCCGAATGACCTGAAATTTGCTAACACATCCAAAATCACCTAACGAACCTACCGCAACTCTCAAAATCCCATTCCGACCTCCGGATCAAACTCTCACCTATCAACCGGAATTCGCCAAAGTTCAAACTTAGCCTATTCAAGCCTAATTCTACACCGGACCTTCAAATTCAATTCCGATTTCACTCCCAGGCCATAAATCACCACCGAAACTGGTCGAACCATAGGAAATCCATCCTGAGCCCAATAACTCATAAGTCAACATCCGGTTGACTTTTCCAAACTAGTCTTCTCTTAAAGAGACTAATTGTCTCAATTCTATCCAAACTCTGTCCGAATCACTTCAAACTCTACAAACACATATAATGAAGCATATAGAGGCATAAAACGGGAAAAACGAGGTTGTAACACACGTGACGACGAGCCGGGTCGTCACATTATTTCTCCATTACAATATTTCATATATATTCCAAAAGTAAGACAACTATCAAAGATAATGAAAACTTCAAAATTAGTAAATTAAAGCACTAAATTAGTAATATAAATTTCAATTTCATAAAGAAAATTATTAACAAAGAAAAAATGCATTGCTGAAGAACTTTCAACAATCTTTTCTTTTTAGTGATCCTGTTTATTATTCACACCAATTTGGCGTAAGAAAGCGGAATTATAAAATAAAATGGATAACAAAGAGAGATGAAAATGACAAATTATGACTGGTCACCATTGTCGAAGAAGAAATTTGGAAGAAAGACTTGGTTAGTAAAGGATTTAAGAGAGGATCAAAAAAGGATTATGGGTCAAGGGTAAAAAGGTAGGATGATAACTTATTTTATGACTGGAAATTTATGTGTGGAATTTGAATAGGAAAACAAAATTAAATGGATTATGGAGTTGTAACTGAAATTTGTACAAAAACTGCAAGAGAATTCAAGTGTAATCATATCCTATTATATAACTCCAATCCGATCGTTGTAACCGTATTGTATGTCTTAAGCGTTGGAACGGTCATACATAAAAAAAATAGTTGTTTGAAGTAGATAAATGAGAGAAAAAAGTAAAAAAATGACAAAAAAGATAAATGTCTTTCCAAGCCTAAGAGAGGTGCCATATAGGCATTAATATTCCTACTTTTATATTATTATATATGTTATGAAAATAATAAAAGAAGAAAGTATTGCATAGCAAAAGTAGAGAGAGCGAATTCTTATTTATATGAGATAAATTATAATGGAATAAATTCCTCTATTTATAGGGAAAGAGTGACTTAGCCACCAAGTAATAAACTCTGAGATCTCTCTAAATATAGACATTCACCATAAATAAAATTCTATTTATAACACTCCCCCTGAATTTCTATTCATTAGATAATGTGCCTCGTAAAAACCTTAACTAAATAAAACGCAATGGAAAAAAATCTAGAGAAGGAAAAATAGTACACATATCTAATAATACGCATGTCACGTCCCTAGTTCACCAATCGTGAACCTGTCATGATGCACCCAGTCTTCGCGACTAGGTAAGCCCGATACATTGCAGAAATCCAACAAACATTATGAATACGATAAATAATACGGAATAACATAACAAAATATATAAAATGTCGTCTGGCACATACATGTCGACTCAAATAATGCAAGAAAACCTCCAAGACCCTAAAAACCACGGGCAATACAGGCTAAGAATAAACATACTACAATGCTCTAAAATCCTGAGGTGTCTATTACAACTGAGTAGATGAAAGGAACTATTAACTAAAGGTAGAATAGAGGAAAGCTCTTCGGCTCTGCAGAAGCGGAAGATGCATACCTCAAGCCTCTAAATGCAGCTCTGAAATAACTAATAGCGCGCCTGACCAAACATACCTGGATCTGCACGACAAAGGTGTGCAGAAGAATAGCAAGAGTACACTACTGCGGTACCCAGTAAGTGCCAAGCCTAACCTCGGTGGAATTGTGACGGGGAAGATCGAGGACCCTACTGAGATAAACGTAATAAATAACATAAGTACAAAAGACAGTAGATAATGAAATAAATTCCGAGTATCTAGCAAGACAATAAGTAAGACAGATTAGGCTATGAATACAATCTATGAGTACAAGGAAAGAATCACTCAAAGTCAGGATGCCACATGGAACTTCGGGAATTAAGCATGCAGTCCACTTTACCAATATCCGAGGATCTCCGGGAATCGAACCCGCAGCCTTTCATACAACCATCAGAGGATCTTTCGGAAAGAGAACCTGTAGTCTATCTAATTAACAGCAGGGGTCTATCGGGAATCGAACCTGTAGCCCATCATACTAATAACGGGGAGTCTCCCGGGAATCGAACTCGTAGTTCCAAACGTAAATACTTCACAACAAGTCAATATTTAACAGAACGAAACCAAAAATAGCAACAATGTAAAGGTCTCAGCCTAGCATGCTCACAAAGAGGATAGGTATTTGCAATTTATTCGGATAGAGTAAATAATTACTAACATGCTTTTCCTAAGCTAAGCAAATGAAATCACATTTCTAAAAGTTAAATACACGAAGAAACAGAGTCTAAACAAGTCAAGTAAAGTGAATTTTCAACAATTAGAACAAGTATACGCTCGTCACCTTGCGCACAAGGCCTTTAAACAACAATTAAGATATCCTAAAGGGAGAGGTCCCCCACACAAGGTTAGACAAGCCACTTACCTCGAATTGGTACAAAACCGCTACGAAACAACGCCCTTGCAATAAGTATCCGACTCCGAGTGGCCTAAATCTATCCAAACCAATTACACATTGTAAATAACATCGCAAGTAACTAATTACACTATTAATATTAAAGCTAAGGCTCGAAAATAGATGAAATGACCAAAATGTCCCTCCAGCCAACGCCTCAGAATCGAAATATTTTAATATTTTCAGGAACCTCGTAGTCTCACGAGTCTAACCATATAAAAATATCCCAAATCGTAGGTCAATTGCTCCCTCAAATCCCAATTGTTTAGTCAATGAACTTTTACCCAGATTCCTCCATTTTTGGACCTTAATTTGAATTTAGAAGATGAATTTAACAACTAAATGATGAATTAAATCTAGAAAGCATCGTAGAAACGTTACCCAAAAATCTCTTCTTCAAAACTCACTCGAAGTCGCATTGGTCCGAGCTGTTAATTGGTTTTCCAACTTATGAAATTAAACCCTTGGATAAATCTCTTAACACACAATGATTTCTGCTTCTGCGGCTGAACAACCGCGCCCGGGGTCACCGCTTAGGCGACCAAGCCCTCGCTTCAGCGGTCTTACGTATCCACGTGAGGGACCGGTCATGCGGCTCTTGACCGCTTCTGCGGTTGCCGCTTAAGCGAGTTTTCCCCCACTTCTGCGGTCCACGACTAACCTCTCACGATCGCGTCCGCGACCCCAAATCCGCTTCTGCGGAAGTCGCTTACGCGGCTCCTGTTCCGCGATTGCGGAAACAATAGATGACAGCAGCAAAACTTCACCCAAAATCCCAAAAATCAACCTGTCGAGCATCCGAAACAAACTCGAGGCCCCCAGAACCTCAACATAACCTACAAACCTATCCCTTAACATCATTCGTACTTGCACCAATCCTTAAATTACCTAAAACAATGCCGGAAACATTTTTTAATGAATGATTTGAACTTAAAATTTCAAAAACTTAACCAAACTCACTTTCGATTAAAAATCCAACCAAAAAATGTCCGATTGACCTGAAATTTTGCACGCACGTCCTAAATGACATGAACGTGCTAAAGAAACTTCAGGAAATCGGTTCCGACCCTCGGATCAAATATTCACTATCGGACCGGAACTTCAAAATTTTATCTTTTGGCATTTCTAGCCTAAATGAGCTACGGACATCCAAAATGGGGGAACGAGGCATAAATTCCAAAGATGACCGGCCAGGTCATCATATCCTCCAATACTTAAAACATTCGTTCATCCTCGAATGAGCATAAAGAACATACCAAAAGTAGAAAAAAGATGAGGGTACCGGATGCGCATATCCCACTCCGTCTCCCAAGTCGCCTCCTTGGCCGACTAACTCTGCCACAAAACCTTCACTGAAGCTATATGCTTTGACCTGAGCCTTCGAACCAGCCTGTCTAATATTGCCACTGGCTCCTCAACATAGGACAAGTCATTATCCAACTAGACTGAAGTGAACTCCAACACGTGAGACGGGTCACCATGATACCTCAGAAGCATCGAAACATGAAATACTGGATGTATACCGGCCAAACTGGGAGGCAAAGCAAGCTCATAAGCAACCTTCCCAATCTCCCTCAAAATCTAAAATAGGCCAATGATCCTCGGGCTCAACTTCCCTTTCTTTCCAGACCTCATGACGCCCTTCATAGGCGAGACCTGAAGCAAAACCCGCTCACCAACCATCAAAGAAACATCACGAACCTTCCGGTCCACATAACTCTTCTGTCTGGACTAGGCCGCACGAAGTCTATCCTTAATCACCTTTACCTTCTCCACCGCAACCTGAACCAAATATGTGCTTAATAATCTGGCCTCGCCCCGCTTGAACCAACCCACCGGTGACCTACATCTCCTACCATATAAGGCCTCATAAGGCGTTATCTGAATACTGGACTGATAACTATTGTTGTATGCAAACTCATCTAATGGAAAGAATTGGTCCCACGACCCTCTAAACTTAATCGCACACGCAAGAAGCATATCCTCAAGGATCTGAATAGTACGCTCAGACTGTCCGTCCGTCTGAGGATGAAAAGCTGTACTCATGGTCACCCGAGTACCAAACGCATGCTGGACGGCTCTCCATAACCATGATGTAAACACTGAACCCCTGTCTGAGATGATAGAAACTAGGATGCCATGCAGACGAACAATCTCCCTAATATAAATCCCTACTAACTGCTCCGCTGAGTAAAAAGTGCACACTGGAATGAAATGAGCGGACTTGGTCAGCCGATCCACAGCAACCCAAATAGAATCAAACTTCCTCGCCTCATAGTCACAAAATCATGGTGATATTCACCCATTGCAACTCCGGAATCTCTATCTGCTGGAGTAACCCTCCCGGCCTCTGGTGCTCAGCCTTTACCTTGTGATAGTTGAGGCATCTAGCTAGAAACTGTACTATGTCCTTCTTCATCCGCCTACACCAGTAATGTTGCCTTAGATCCTCGTACATCTTTGCGGCACCCGTATGCATGAAGTACCACGAGCTATGGGCCTCGGTCAATATCAACTCCTGAATATCATCAACATCGGGTACACAAATACGACCCTGCATCCTTAATACCCCGTCATCTCCAATAGTCACATCCTTAGCGCCGCCATGCTAAACCGTATCCATAAGGAATAGCAAATGAGGGTCATCATACTGCCGCTCCCTGATACGATCAAACAACGAAGACTGAGAAATCACACAGGCTAGAACCTGACTGGGCTCCAAAAGGTCCAATCTCACGAACTGTCTGGCTAAAGCTTGGACATCCATCGCCATAGGTCTCTCTGAAGCTGGTAGATATGCCAAACTCCCCAAACTCTCCACCCGGCGACTCAAGGCATCGGCTACCACATTGGCCTTCCCCGGGTGATAAAGAATAGTAATATAATAATCCTTCAGTAGCTCCAACCATCTCCTCTGGCACAAGTTCAGATCCTTCTGCTTCAAACATGTGCTACAAACTCCGATGATCTGTATAAATCTCACAAGGCACACCATACAAATAATGACTCCTAATCTTTAAGGCACGGACAATTGCAGCTAACTCAAGGTCATGGACAGGACAATTCTTTTCATGCACCTTCAACTGTCTGGACGCATAGGCAATCACCCTACCGTCATGTATCAATACCGCTCCAAGTTCAACTCGTGAGGCATCACAATAAACCGTATAGGACCCCGAACCAGTAGGGAAAATCAGGATAAGGGCTGAAGTCAAAGCCGTCATGAGCTTTTGAAAGCTCGCCTCACACTCGTCTGACAACTGAAAAAGGACCACCCTTCTGGGTCAATCTAGTCATAGGGGCTGCAATCGACGAGAACCCCTCCACAAAACGACGGTAATACCCCACCAGGCCAAGGAATCTACGGATCTCTGTAGCTGAGGAGGGCCTAAGCCAACTCTACACGGCCTCTACCTTCTTCGGATCTACCCGAATGCCCTCACTCGATACCATGTGGCCTAGGAATTCCACAGAACTCAACCAAAACTCACATTTTGAAAACTTTGCATACAATTGCTATTCTCTCAGGGTCTAAAGCACTGTCCTCAGGTGCTGCTCATGATCTTCCAAGCTCCGGGAGTATACAAGAATATAATCTATGAAAACAATGACAAACGAGTCGAGATAGGGCCTGAATACACTGTGCTTCAAATGCATAAAAGCTGATGGGAAGTTGGTTAGCCCAAATGACATGACAAGGAACTCGTAATGACCATACCGAGTCCTGAAAGAAGTCCTCGGGATATCTAGCTCCCGAATCTTTAGCTGGTGGTAACCGGAGCACTAATCAATCTTACAAAACACATATGCAGCCTGAAGCTAGTCAAATAGATCATCAATACGAGGCAAAGGATACCGGTTCTACACTGTAACTTTGTTCAACTGACGATAATCGATACACATGCGCATAGAACCATCCCTTTTCTTCACAAACAAGACACGAGCACCCCATGGTGAAACACTGGGTCGAATAAAACCCTTATTAAGCAATTTATGTAACTGATCCTTTAACTCCTTCAACTCAGAAGGAGCCATAGGGTAAGGAGGAATACATATGGGCTGAGTTCTCGGCAACAAATCAATACCAAAATCAATGTCCCGATTGGGAGGCATGCCCAGAAGATCGTCTGGGAACACGTAGGGGAAATCTCGTACTACTAGGACAGAGTCAACAGAAGGGGTATCAGCACTGACATCTCTCACATAGGCAAAATACGCGGCGCACCCCTTCTCAACCATGCGCTGAGCTTTAAGAAAGGATATAACTCTAATGGGAGTGTGATCAAATGTACTACTCCACTCAATACGTTGAATACCTGGCAAAGCCAGTGTCACGGTCTTAGCGTGACAATCAAGAATAGCATACGTGGGCAACAACCAGTCCATGCCAAAGATAATATCAAAATCAACCATATCAATTAAGAAAAGATCTGCCCTGGTCTCAAAACCACGAATAGTAGCCAAACATGACCGATGCACACGGTCAACAACAATAGAATCTCCCACGGGAGTAGAAACGTAAATCGGAGAGCTCAAGGTCTCTCATAGTGTACCCAAATGCGGAGCAAAATAAGATGACACATAAGAATAAGTAGAGCCTCGATCGAATAGAACTGATGCCTCTCTGTGACTAACAAAAATAATACTGTGATAACAGAATCGGAGGCAACAGCCTAGGCACGATCAGGAATGGCATAAAATCTGGCTCGACGCCTACCTCGAGGACGAGCTCTATCTCCCCGATCCCACCTCTGGCTGACTGGGCAGGTGGGGTGGCGGCTGGAGCTGGAACAATGGCCTGCTGACTATATGGAGCATGTTGAGGCTGTAGAGTCTGAGAAGGCACACCCCTGCCACGCCTGGGCACTTTCTAACCAAGTGATGGGTATCCCCGTACTCATAACAAGCTCTAGGAGGGTGCGGCAGCTGTGAATGACTGGATTAACCCCTGCTGGACTGACCTCTAGAGCTGCCCTGCGCAGGAGGCACACTGGAAACCGGGGGTGCATAATAAGGCTCCTGAGATCTGGGAGCAGCTGGAGTACTACTAGATGAAGGAAGGGCTGAGTGAACTAGGCGACTCGTATAGCCCTTACCATGACGTCCTGCTCCTGAAGTACGGGTACCAGAGAAATGACAAGACTCTCGAGACCTCTTGGCCTCTCTCTCCTCTCGCTCTCTAGCATGCATACCCTCTATCCTTCTGGCTATACTCACCACCTGCTGATATGGTATATCCATCTCCATTTCTCACGCCATGCCAGCGATGGTGGAAGGAATAAAACCCTCGATAAACATGCGAACCCTCTCACGAACAGTAGCCACCAAAGCAGGCGCATGCCTAGCCAATCTTGTGTAACATATGGCATACTCAGAGACAATTATAGGGCCCTAGCGCAAGTGCTCAAACTCCGCGCTCCATGAATCTTGGAGAATTTCCGGTACAAAATCCCTCTGAAACATATGTGAAAACTAAGTCCAAGTTAGTGAGGCAGCCTCATCCGGACTGTCTAGCGCCACCAGTCATAGGCAGCTCCCTGAAGCTAGAAAGTTGCAAAGGAGACCCCACTAGAAGCAGTGATACCCATTGTGTGAAAAATGCGATGACAATCCTCCAAAAACCCCAAGGTGTCATCTATAGCCAGCCCGATTAAAATATAAGGGTCATACTTCTTGAACCGCTCCAATCTACGCTGCTCATACTCCGAAGTAGGTGCCCCATCCTTGGGCTATACTGCTACCGTAGGCTGGGCATGAATAACATCTGGAATGGGTCGCATAGGCACCCTCTGCTCTAGGGTGTGGACTACGGATTCTAGGCTCCTCCCCTGGCCTGGGACATAGTTTTAGGAAGTGGAAGTAACCGTGCTTGAGACAGCGTGGTATACATACTCATAAACTGCGCTAATGCCTCCTGAAAAACTGGAGTAGTAGTGGCTATGGGCGTCTCTGGTGCCTGAGTCCTGATTCAGTCTGCTGGTGCTACCTCGCCGGCTACTCTCGCAAGTGCTCTGGCTGCACCCCGTGCGCGCTCACGACCCCTGCCTCTGGCCGCTGCAGGAGAGGGTGCGGGTCCCTGATCGTCCCGGGTTGTGCGTGTCCTCACCATCTGTGAGAGAATAGAAGACAGTAGTTTAGAATCGAGGTAAAAAACATAGCACGACAAGAATTCAAATGAAGTGAAGATTTTTCCTAAGCAATTACATAGCCTCCCGTAGATAAGTACAGACGTCTCCATACCGATCAGTGAGACTCTAAATAACCGGCATGTGTCCTGTAACTCCTATGAACCTAATGCTCTGATACCAACTTGTCACTACCCTAGATCACCAATCGTGAACCTGTCATGAAGGCACCCAATCTTCGCGACTAGGTAAGCCGGATACATTGCGGAAATCCAACAAACTTTATGAATACGATAAATAATATGGAATAGCATAAAAAAAATGTATAAAATGCCGCCTGTCACATACACGTCAACTCAAATAATGTAAGAAAACCTCCAAGACCCGGAAACCCACGGGCAACCCAAGCTAAGAGTAAACATACTACATTGCTCTAACATCCCGAGGTGTCTAACAACTGAGTATATGAAAGGAACTATTAACTAAAGGTAGAACAGAGGAAAGCTCTTCGGCTCTACGGACGCGGCAGATGCATACCTCAAGCCTCCAAATGCAGCTCTGAAATCCCTAATAGCGCGCCACACCATACGTACATGGATTTGCACAACAAAGGTGTGCAGAAGAATAACATGAGTACACCACAGCGGTACTCAGTAAATGCCAAGCTTAACCTCGGTGGAGTAGTGACGAGGAAGGTCGAGGCCCCTACTGAGATGAACGTAATAAATAACATAAGTACAAAAGACAATAGATAATGAAATAAATCTCGAATATCTAGCAAGATAATAAGTAAGATAGAACATGCTATGAATACAATATACGAGTACAAGGAAAGAATCACTCAAAGTCAGGATGCCATATGGAACTCCGGGAATTGAACCCGCAGTCCACCTTACCAATATCTGAGGATCTCCGAGAATAGAATCCGCAGTCCGTCGCCCCGTGGAACTCCGGGGATTGAACCCGCAGTCCACCTAACCAATATCCGAGGATCTCTAGGAATTGAACTCGCAGTCCTTCGTACCAACATCAGAAGGATATTCCGGGTATCGAACTCGTAGTCCATCTTCTTAATAGCAGGGGTCTACCGGGAATCGAACCTGTACCCATCATACTAATAGGGGGACTTCCCGGGAATCGAACCCGTAGTCCAAAACGTAATCACTTCACCATAAATCTATATTTAACAGAAGGAAACCAAATATAGCAACAATGAAAAGGTCTAGGCCTAGCATGCTCACAAAGAGGGAGGTATTTGCAATTTAGTCAGATAGAGCAAATAAATTACTAACATGCTTTTCCTAAGCTAAGAAAGTGAAATCACATATTAAAAAGTTAAATACACTAAGAAACACAGTCTAAATAAGTCAAATAAAGTGAATTTTTAACAATTAGCACAAGTACATGCCCATCACCTCGCGCACAAGGCCTTGAAACAACAATTAAGATATCCTAAAGGGAGAGGTCCTCTACACAAAGTTAGACAAGCCACTTACCTTGAATTAGTATAAAACCGCTAAGAAACAACACCCTTGCCACGAGTATCAGACTCTGAGTGGCCCAAATCTATCCAACCAATTACATATTGTAAATAACATTGCAAGTAACTAATTACACTATTAAAACTAAATCTAATGCGCGAAAATAGGTGAAATAACCAAAATTCCCCTAAGTCCAACGCCTCGGAATCAAAAAAATTTCACATTTTCAGGAACCTTGTACTCTCACGAGTCTATCCATATAAATATCTCCCAAATCGGATGTCAATTGCTCCCTTAAATCCCAATTGTTTCGTCACTGAACTTCTACCCAAATTCCTCCATTTTTGACCTTAATTTGAATTTAATAGATGACCTTAACAACTAAATGATGAATTAAATCTAGAGAGGATCATAGACACGTTACCTAATAATCTCTTCTTCAAAACTCACTTGAAATCGCCTTGGTTAGAGCTCTCAATTTGTTTTTCAATTTATGAAATTAAACCTTCAGATAAATCTCTTAACACAAAGCGATCTCCGCTTATGCGGCTGAACGACCACGTCTGCTGTCACCGCTTAGGCGAATAAACCCTCGCTTGAGCGGTCTTACTTATCCACGCTAGGGACCGCTCCTGTGGTTCTTGACCGCTTCAGCAGACGCGAGTTTTCCCCCACTTCTGCAGTCCACGACTAACCTCTCAAGACCGCGTCTGCGACCCCAAATCCTCTTCTGCGGAAATCGCTTACACAGATCCTATTACGTGATTGCGGAAACAACAGATGACATGTCACAACCCTGGTTCATCAAATTTGAACATGTCATGACGGCACCCAGTCTTCGGGACTAGGTAAGCCTGACACATTGCGAAAAATCAAAAATCTTTGCGGAAATGATAATTAAAACATAAATAGCATAAGATTGTATATAGAGTGTCCCCTGGCACATACATGTTGACTCAAGATAACGTAAGAAACCTCCAAGACCCGGAAACCAACGGGCAACACAGGCGAAGAGTAAACATATTACACGACTCTAACATCCCGAAGTATCTATACAACTAATTATATGAAATAAACTATTAACTAAGGGTAGAATAGAAGAAGGCTCTTTGGTTGCTGCGGATGCAGTAGATGCATACCTCAAGCCTCCAATGCAGCTTCGAATCTCTAATAGTGCGCCGGTCCAGAAGTACCTGGATCTGCACAACAAAAGTGTGCAGAAGAGTAGCATGAGTACACCACGACGGTAGTGCCAAGCCTAACCTCGAAGGAGTAGTGACGAGGAGGGTCGAGGCCCCTATGAAATAAACATAAAATAAATACGAAATGAAATAACAGTAGGAAATACATAAATGTCGAATATCTAACAACAATAAGAAGAACGGAATAGTCTATATAATAATTGTACAAAACAAGAACAACTGTTACAGGCTAATTATCATCGGGGATCTCCAAGTATCCGGATGATCTCCCAGTATCCTCGTCATATAAGCAAGGGACTCCAAGTATCCCGAGGATCTCCCAGGATGCCGTCTAATCATCCCAATAGTAAATACACCACAACAAACCAATATTTAATGGCAATGAAGTGAAATTCAAACCACAATTAAAATCGAGAATCTAACATGCTTCACAAGAAGGACAAATATTGCAATTTAACCAAATAAGGCAAATAAATTGCTAACATGCTTTACAAAAGAAATACAGATATTACCATTTAGTCAAACTGATCAAAAAAGTTTCAAACATGATTTTCCTAAGTCAAAACAAGTGAAGTTTCATTTTAACATTTGAATATGTAAAGAAACACAGTCTAAATAAGCCAAGTAAGGTGAATTTTTAACAACTAGAACAAGTACACGCCCGTCACCTCGTGCCCAAGGAATTTAAACAATGACAAGGATATCCTATAGGAAAAGGTCCCTCACACAAAGTTAGGCAAGCCACTTACCTCAATTTGGTACAAAACCGCAAAGAAACAACACCCTTGCCACGAGTATCCGACTCCGAGTGGCCCAAATATACTCAAACCAATTACATATTGTAAATAACATGAATTCGAGATTAGATTAGCGGGTAATAATCATAAAGGATTAAGGAATCGTTACCCAATGGTTCCCTCTGGAAACTCCTCGAAAAATCTCCCAAAACTAAGCACTCTAGCTTGAGTTTTTGTGAAAATGGAAGAAGGGTTCGTTGTTGAAATATATGAACTGGTCAGACATTTGTACATTGCGATCGCGTGAATCGGCACGCGTTCGCGGAGAGTAAAATTTAAGTGGATGAAAAATGGCCTTCACGATCGTGAAGGCAGGGATGCGAACGAGATGGTCCGGGACTGTACACTACACGAACGTGAAGGGTTTCACGCGATAGCGTTGAAGGAAATGAAGGGGGTCCGGGGCTTGGTCTACGCGATCGCGGGGAATAGAACGCGAATGCGATGAAGGGAATGGCTAGGCTATGCGAACGCAGTGAGGGGTACGCAATCGCGATGAATGGTGTAAGGCACAGCTACGCGAACGCGATGCCCACCTCGCGATCACGTAGAAGGATCACTAACTGCAATTTTGTGCTGCAAACTTCAAACTCCAATTGCTCCGTTGAGAATCCGAAAAACACCCGAGGCCCACGGGACCTCGACCAAACCTACTGATATATCCCATGCCATCATTCGAACTTTTGCCAATCCTTAAACCACCTAAAACTACGCCGAAAACTCGAATTAATCACTGATTTGGACATAAAACTTCAAAACTAAACCAAACTCGCTCTCGATTCAAAACCTAGCCAAAACACGTCCGATTGACCAGAAATTTAGCAAGCACGTCCCAAATGACATGATGGTGCTACAGAAACTTCCAGAATCCCGTTCTGACCATCGGATCAAAAATTCACTAACGGACCTGAAACTTTAAAATTCAAACTTTTGGCTTTTATAGCCTAAATGAGCTACAGAATCCAAAATACATTCCATACACGTTTCCAACCCCGAAATAAATTAACGGAGCTAACATAACCATCGGTTTTTAATTCCTAGGTCATCTTTACATTGTTCTGATTACGGACCATTTTCCAACACTTAAGCTCTCATTTAGGGACTAAGTGTCCCAAAACACTCCGAATTCTATTATCGAACATCCTGGCAAACCAAAATAGTAGAAATGAACTTAGGGAAAGTAGAAAATGGGGTAACGGGGCATGAATACCAAAGACGACCTGCCGGGTCGTCTCATGACAGCAGCAAAACTTCACCCAAAATCCCAAAAATCAACTGTCGAGCATCCGAACCAAATCCGAGGCCCCCGGAACCTTAAAAAACCTACAAACCTCTCCCTTTACATCATTCGAACTTGCACCAATCCTTAAATCACCTAAAACAATTCTGTAAACAACATTTGATCAATGATTTGAACTTAAAATTTCCAAAACATAACCGAACTCACTTTCGATTCGAAACCCAACCAAAACACGTCCGATTGACTTGAAATGTTGCACGCACATCCCGAATGACATGACGGTGCTACAACAACTTTCGGAAATCCTTTCTGACCCTTGGATCAAAAATTCACTATCGGACTGGAACTTCAAAATTCTAACTTTTGACATTTCTAGCCAAAATGAGCTATGGAAATCCAAAATACATTCCGAACATACTCCTGACAGCAAAATCACCTTACAAAGCTAACAGAACCATCAGATTTCTATTTCGAGGTCGTCTTGACACTGTTCTGATTACGGACCCGTTTTCACACTTAAGCTCTCATTTAGGGACTAAGTGTCCCAAAACGCTCCGAATTCTATTACCGAACATCCCGGAAAACAAAAAATAGCCGAAAATAAACTTAGGGGAAGAAGTAAAAGGGGAAACAAGGCATATATTAGAAAGACGACCCGCCGGGTCGTCACAACGCATTTTAGTTACCTCGTTAAAAACTTGGAAAACCTAGTGTTTGAACTACATGTCAAAATTGCATGTCTTTCATATGGAATTAATTCTACTTGAATTGTTTCTCTGGACATAAGATCCTTATATATAATTAGCGCTATCATAGATGTTGTCAACAGACATATTATATCGGTTCCAATAAATATTCATAAACACATAACATAGAGATCTTCATTCATATATTCAGGTACCTGAATCTCTCATCAGATTTATGAAGTGTTATGTCATCTGATCTTCTAGATCACTTGCCTCGTTATTATGATCATTTGTCTGTACGCTTTATGTGTACCATAGACCTTGTCCTTCCAGGACTTAATATGAGAATTTGCAATGAGAATATAGTTACTTTCTTAGGTCTACAAATGCATATGGCATGCTTTGCAATATATTGCAGATGAATTATCTTTTTATGAACTTCAAGTTCATATTATCCTATTCGAGGATCTATATGTATAAATACTAATTCATTCCATGTAACTGTTTTCTCAACTGTTGTATCTTGTCTCCCCCTCATGTTAGAAAAACTAACTTGCTTCCTCAACTATGGAAATCTATCTTTGTGCATTATGGTGTTAATGAAAATATACACCGCACATCAATAATAACAAGATGAAATTATTTGGTTCCTGACCCTGAACCACTTGTGAGGGAAGAATATAATATACTATTGTATATAACGTATATCAAACTGATATAGATAACTTTATTCTCGTAAGCAATAGTTTAGATATTGAGTGGTGGCACTCAATAAATTATTTTACTAAACCAGCTGTGATGTAAGTAAACTTATCAAGATAAATTGTCTTGAATAGAAATCTGGAAATCATGCTCTAAATCAAATTATTGAGCAGTTACCTCGCAAACAACATATTGTAGGTTAATAATAGTCGCACACGTAACCATCTCATTGATGCATCTTATGTGGTATACATGGATGGTGAATGGGCACATACACCTTTGATATTTCTAGCATTCATGGGATTCAAACCCAATTTTAGTTGGTCTATTAATTAATAAGAATAAGCAATATAAAAGAATTCGTAAAGAACTTTCTATTTCTTTAATATTTACCCATGTGAATTCTCTATTATTTTTGTATATCATACTTAAATTGATATGGCTAAACCAGTTACGCCAACTGAATAAATTATGAATATTGATAAAGTTCAGGTTTACATCCTGACATGTGCAATTATCAATTAACTTCAAGTTTATTATGATATGGGTTTTTATATCAATAAACATCTACTTTATTGTGCTATTATTTTATTTGTGTAGTATAAATTTGAGAATAAAGCGGGCAGTTTTTCACATATATATTATCCCGCTACAAGTTATAGTAATAGAAGATATTAAATCTTTCCTTTATTTATAGTCTCAATATAATTAACAGCTCTCGCGTGTACTTTGAAAACTGAACAAGTTTCTTTGAGACTTACTACAACACAATAAATTGACATAATAATCAATTGTATTCCTCCAAAATAGTAATAATTGTCTCTTCCAAAGTTCTCAATTAAATGTGTACTACCAGAGACTCATCAGCATTCATGTCATGAATATCTCTTTTAAAGAAAACGTTATACCATTGTCGCCATGGTCAAAGTATATGCAAGATCTGTTTCTTGCATTACCGTTGTTGTCTTTTAATAATTACATTGCCATAATATTTTGGCGTACAATAGGTACGTGACCAATGACCATTCATGCCATAATTATGACATCATTTATTTATTTTTTTCATCTTAAACCCCCTTCTAAATGTGAGTGTGGTATATTCAATACCAATACCACATTCATATTCTTCCAAAAATGAATAAATCTTCATAAATCAGATGTTGTTATATTCCCATCATGAATGGATCATAATCATCTATATGTGCTATATAAAATCTCATGACAAATCGATGACAGATATTACTTTCACATAGTGAATGATTATTTTGAGAATCCTTATTGTTCTCATTACCACAATAATGACGATTATAATTTCGATTGTAACATCCACATCCATTGATACCTTTACGGTAATAATTTTGTCTTCTTTTAGAGTTATCACATACTGCTATCACATTCTCTAAAGGGAATGAGAATGAAGCAAATTCAATGGGACGAGTTTTCAATTCTTTACCCACAATCATACATGAATATGATCATGGTAAGGCATAGAAATTTTACCACTTTGGATGGTTATAATTTCTTTCAAACTTCATTACAGTTGCAATCAAAATTTATCGTTTTTGCTTGTATTTAAAATCAAATTATAGATTGACAAGAATTTGATAAAGAGAAATGTAAATTACTTACCTTAAATCTAGAATTTAATCATGAAGAAAGATCATAGAATAATTGATGATCATTATTCTCAATTCCAAAGCTTCTACTCAATTGGTTAGACTCATGCTGATTACGTGTTATGAAAACAATGAAAAAAGAAGAGTGTTGCAGAGCAAAGTAGAGAGAGAGCGAATTCTTATTGATATGGATAAATTATAATGGAATAGAACCCTTTATTTATAGGGAAAGAGTGACTTAACCATTGGAATATCTCTAAATATAAATATTCACTATAAATAAAATTCTATTGATAAATTTTAGTTTTCCTTAACACGTATAAGGTCATGTGGAGCCGAGGCCCATGGTTTTGTTTCCAATGAGTCTAACATAGGAACATTCATGATGTTATTCCAGATCCCGTCTTTCTCCAGCGACAAAATCAGAAATTTCCCCTCAATAATCCAAGAAAGGCAAACACGATTATCAAAAGCATGGAGCATGAAACATCTCCCACGATTGCTTGGAACCGGTGTTACAATAAATTTTTCATTGACTAAGTAAAAAAGATATAACCACGTGTTCAGGTTCATGGTAGTTGCCTCTAAGTGAATTGGTCATAAAGTTAATAGTACCGTTTACTGAAATTGGTCTTACGTGGATCATCTGACAATTGAAATTTGATCCTTCTCCAAGATTGGTTATTAACTGAGAATATTTTAACGTTGGAAAACTTCTATGAAACAATAAAAGAACAAGAGCAATATTGCAGAGAAAGAGAGAGAAAATTCTTATTGAATTTTGGGGTTGTTTCCCTCTATTTATAGGAGGAAAATAACTTAGCCTCAAAGTAAAACTCTCTACAAGATAGACATTCACTCTAAATAGAATTCTATTCTTAACACTCCCCCTTGAATGTCTACTCAATAAATAATGTGCCTCGTTAAAACCTTAACTAAAATAAAACCCAATGGGAAAAAAAAATTCTAGAAAAGGAAAAAGAGTACACATATTTAGAAATGCGCCTATTGGTTGCCTCGTTAAAAACCTTGCAAGGAAAACCCAGTGGGACAAAACCTTGTAAGGGAAAAAGAGGGCAACGCACATTAACTCCCCCTGAGAGAGCATCAATTCACATCCTTGAGCCTTCGCATTCCAATTTTGTCCACCATCTTCAAGAGATCGTTGGTAGAGATTTGATAAATAAATCAGCCATATTAACTATAATAAATATTTGCAACTTGAAATCATAACTCGTGATAGACATATAATGTCTTCACAAATATCGTGGAATGGCTCTTCAATATCTCCATAAAGGTAACCTCGTTATCACATTATCATGCTTATAGTTATAGCAAGATATAGATGTGCACAAATTGCACTTAGCATGTGGTACTTCAAGACCAAAAATTATATATGCTTTAAGCGGTTTAAGTCCTTCAAGGATTGTCATATAAGTTAAGCCATATAAGCTACCTAAAGAGGCTTTAGTGCATATCAAGCCTTTTATGTCTTGCATAGACATATAAGATATCGAAAACTGATTGCACATACCATTGACTTTATACTTTCATATATTTGAACTACATGTCCAAAACTACACGTCTTTCATATGGAATCAATTCTACTTGAATTGTATCTCTTCCATTTGGCTAATACTTTTGTGTCTATATTCGATAGATTTAGGATCCTCATCTAAACTTAGCGCTATGATAGATGTCATCGACAAACATGTTATATCAGTTCCAATAAATTTTCATAAGACATAACATATAGATCTTTTCATTCATATATTCAGATACCTGAATCTCTCATGAGATTTTATGAAGTGTTATTTCACGTGACCTTCAAGATCACTTGCCTCATTTATTATGATCACTTTGATCATTTGCTCATCTTCTTTATCAAGAAGTTCTATTTGAAACCGATTTGTATATACGCTTTAAGCGTACCATAGACTTTGTCCTTCTAGGACTTAATATGAGCATTTGCAATGAGAATGTAGTTACTTTCTTTGGGTCAATAAATGCGTATGGCATGCTTTGCAATATGTTGCAAATGAATTATCTTTTTATGAATTTCAAGTTCATATTATCCTATTCGAGGATCTAGACATACAAATGATAATTCATTCTACATAACGTTTTCTCAACTGTTTAGCATGTCTCCCCCTCATGTTATAAAAACTAACTTGTTTCCTCAACTTTGAGAATCCATCTTTGTGCATTATGGTGTTAATAAAAATATACACCGCACATCAATAATAATAAGATGGAGTTATTTGGTTCCTGACCCTGAACCACTTGTGAGGGGAGAATGTAATATACTTTCGTATATAACATATATCAAACGGATATAGATAACTATGTTCTTATAAGAAATAGTTTAGCTATTAAGTGGAGACCACTCAATAAATTATCTTGCTAAACCCGCTGTGATGTAAACTAACTTGTCAAGATAAACTATCTTGAATAGAAAATCTGGAAATTGTGCTCTAAATTGAATTATTGAGCAAGTTACCTCGCAAAACACCATGTTGCGGGTTAATAATAATCGCACATGTAACTATCTCATAGATGCATCTTATATGGTATACATGGCAGATGAATGGGCTCATATTCACCTTTGATATTTCCAGCATTCATGGGATTCAATCCCAATTTTAAATGGTCAATAATTAATGAGAACAAGCAATATAAGAGAATTCGTAAAGAACTTTCTAGTTCTTTAATATTTACCCATGTGAATTCTCTATTATTTTTGCATACCATATTTAAATTGATATGGCTAACCCAAATGCCAACTGAATAAATCATCAATATTGATAAAGTTCAGATTTACACCATGACATGTGCAATTATAAATAAACTCCATGTTTACTATGATATGGATTATTATATCAATAAACATCAACTTTATTGTGGCATTCTTTTGTTTGTATAGTACAAACTGGAGAATAAAGCGGGTAGCTTTTCATGTATATATTATCCCGCTACAAGTTGTTGTAATAGAAGATATCAAATCTTTCCTTTATTTATAGTCTCAATATAATCAACCGCTTTCGCATATACTTTGGAAACTGAATAAGTTTCTTTGAGACTTACTACAACACAATACCTTATTGGTAATCAATTGTGTTTCTCCAAAATAATATAATTGGCTCTTGCCGAGTTCTCAATTAATTTGGTACTACCACATATCCATGAACATCCATATGGTGAATATCTCTTTTAAAGAGAAAGTTATACCATTATGGTTACGGTCAAAATTATATGCAAGATATGTTTCTTGCATTAATATAATTCTTTAATCACAAGTCCAAAATATTTTGGTGTACAATAGGTACGTGACCAATGACCATTCATGCCATAATAATGATATTATTTTCTTATATCATCTCAAACCTCTTTCTAGAGGTGAGTGTGGTATATTCACTACCACTAGCACGTTCATATTCTTCCAAGAATGAATATGTATTCATAAATTAAATGTTGTAACACTCACATCATGAATGGACCATAATCATCTATATGTGCTTTTTAAAATCTCATATTGTCAAATTGATGACAAATATTACTTTCACAGAGTGAAGGATTATTTTGAGAATCCTTATTATCTCATTATCACAATGATGACCATTATAATTTCGTCTATTGCCACGTCCACATCCATTGATACCTTCACGGTAATAATTTTGTCTTCTTTCAGACTTATCACATACTGCTATCACATTCTCTATGGGGAATGAGAATGGAGCAAATTCAATGGGACGGATTTTCAATTCTTTTCCTACAATCATACATGATATTGATCATGGCAAGCCATAGAAATTTTGCCACTTCATGTGGTTATAATTTCTTACAAACTCCATTAGAGTTGCAATCAAAATTTATCGTCTTTGCTTGTATTTAAAAACAAATTATAGAATATCAATAATTTGAAAGAGAAAACTAAAATACTTACCTTAAATCCAGAATTCATCTTGAAGGAAGTTCATAGAACGATTAACAATCATTATGCTCAATATTATGTAAAAATTGAGCATCGTGCATGTATCCAAAGCCATAGTTTTGAAGATTAGCGTAAGCCCCTCTTATGGAGATAAGTGTAATATTTTTCATGAACGTCCTCCTAAATTTAAGACTGACATTCCAAGCCGTAATTCTTTTATATAAATCAACCAAATTGTAATCGCAAGAGAACCCGACGATTGTTGCCCAGAATTCTCGGCGAAAATTGAGCTCGCAGCCGCGAACCCGAATCGAAACCTCAGGACACACCTCGAACAACAACTTCGACTATGCAGCAATCGAACTTTGGTAAAAGGAGATCAGATTTAAAAGATAAAAATATGAAGCGATTGCAAATTGAATTTCTGGGCTGGTGCGTTCTTATATTATCATAAACAAACAATTTTGGTCTTGTTTGATTCCCCTTTCAACCGCGTCTATCCCTTGGTATTCTGGACTGAAAATCGCCGGAAAATACACGAGAAATCGGAAATGTTAGATTCGGCCAAATATGGTTAAGGACTGGAGTTTAGGTGATGTCCATGGTTGGTTTGAGTTGATTGATTTTTGTGAAGGGAGGTAGTTGGGGATCTGTGGTGGTTCCGAATTTTGTTCTATGTGTGCGTCCGTTTTTTTTTCTTCAAGTGAAGGAACTGTTGCAGTTGCTTTTTCCGCTGTTGCTTAATCTTTTCAAAGAGCTTCTTGAGACGGTAGAGTCTCGTGCTCATAACGTGTTATGAAACAATAAAAGAACAAGAGCAATATTGCAGAGAAAGAGAGAGAAAATTCTTATTGAATTTTTGGGTTGTTTACAATGGGGTAAGACCCCTCTATTTATAGGAGGAAAAATAAATTAACCTCAAAGTAAAACTCTCTACAAAATAGACATTCACACTAAATAGAATTCTATTCTTAACATTGCAATAATAGTACGATTCACCTACCACATGTGAAAATAGTACCTTGTAATCATCAGCCACAAAATCATAGTCAAAACCAAGTATTTCGTATTGGCGACTATCCTGCAACATATTAGGCATTGGGATCCTTTTATATTTTCGGATTGCAGGATTCCACAGGATCATATTGCGACAATCAAACAGAAGGACCAAGACATTGAATGAACACAATCGTAAATAAGAATCTTCATGGCGGAATCTTGGGAAGGGCGAGTCGAACAATATAACTTTAGAATCAACACTGAGTGATGCTTCTATTGAAAGGGTTCGAGGCATATGAGTTGACGAATGATCGTATTTGAAGGTTCTGTCAGTTAAGAGAAATTTTTGACGGCTTATATCGGCTGATGAATTATGTTGATGCAACTTCATAAACTCAGGGTCATTGATAGAAGAACACCATAATTTGTAGATACTTTTAAACCGTAAGAGAGATTTGACATGTAAATTCAAGAGGACGAAGATGATGATATCATCGGGCAAACTGCAGCGGTGACCTTTTGGAGATGTCATATATGGTCTTCTAGCTAATACTTAAGGGTTTAGGGGTTGCTTCATATCTATACGAATGCTTCAAGTCGGCTGCATGCCAATTTCTCTTTATAAAATATATAAATTTTACTTTGTCATGAAGAAAATTAACTAAATGGAACAAAAAAGCGAAAATTAATTCAAAATAGAATTAATCATTTTATTATCTCCCCAATATTTAGGAATTCAAAATTAATTCAACTTAGAACCCGTTTGGCCAAGCGACCAAAATCTGCTTATTTTGAAAGGTGCCTTTTTTGAGAAGTATTTTTTTCAATAGTACTTTTGGAAAAAACAATTTCTGTTTGTTCAATTCATTTACGAAGTATATTTTGCAACATTTAGCAAACAAACTATGTTTGGCTACTCTTTCTAAATAGTACTCTTGAATGTCAGATTACCAAGAAAGATAATATCAAGGTCTTATAGTACTTTTGAAGAGATAAATGAACTCAAATATTTATTGTAATAGTCTTTTATTATTATTTATTTAATTAAATTAAAATATAAAACATAAAGTAAACAAACACTACCCCCGACTCTTTACATATTAAAGAATTAAATCAATTTTACATAAATAATTATACCAAAGAATATATTATTATCTAGTGTAATTACTTATTATTACATGACGATTTGAATAATCAAAATACATCATTCAATATAAATTAAAAGTCTATTCCACAAATTACTATATATTGGTATCTACCATGAAATAAAATGTAAAGTCACTCACACATGATAATATTTCTCAACAATTTTATCTCTACGTCTATCACACAGCGCCTCCATATTAGTAGAAGAATTGCCTTGCATTTCTAAAGCATTATCAGACGGACCATCCCCTGCCTAAATTTCTGTGACGATCCAGCCAGTCGTCCTATGAATTAATGCTCCGATCCCCAATTAACTGCTTTCTCCAAGTTTATTTTTGCTATTTCGATTTGCCAGAATGTTTGATTTTATGTTGCGGAGAGTTTTGGGACACTTAGTCCCTAAATGAGAGCTTAAGTGTTGGAAAGTTGATGCTAGTCGGAACAGTAAGAAGACGTCCTCGGAATGGAAATCTGATGGTTCCGTTATCTCCGTTGAGTGATTTTGGGCTTAGAAGGGCTGACGGATTGTGTTTTTGAGGTCTGTAGCTAATTTAGGCTTGAAATGCCGAAAAAGTTGAATGTTTGAAATTTCCGCTTCGATAGTGATATTTTGATCCGAGGGTCGGAATGTAATTCTAAAAGTTGGAGAAGCTTCATAGTGTTGAATGTGACGTGTGTGCAAAATTGCAGATCATTCGAACGAGGTTTGATAGACTTTTTGATAGAAAGAGTATTTTGATAATATTAATGTTCTTAGGCTCAAATCCATGGCTAATACGAGGTTTCAATGTTGTTTTACGTATTTTATAGATTGGCACAAGTTTGAATAATGTATTAGGATATGTTTGTGCTTTTGGTTGAGGTCACGGGGGCCTCAGGTGTGTTTCGGATGGTTGACGAGAAGTTTGAGGAATGTTGTAGCTGTTGTATTTTTGCTGCTTCTGGTATTTCGGCACCTGTGGTTTGGGGACCGCAGGTGCGGTGCCACATGAGAGGCTCAATGACCGCTGAAGCGAATTTTGGGGTGTGCATCAGGAACCGCAAAGTTGTGATATTACTGTAAAAACGGTACCGCATCTGCGAATTGGGAGTCACAGATGCGGATTCTGGCCTTTAAGTGGGAAATCGCAGATGCGACATTCGTTCCGCAGAAGCGGGACCACAGATTCGGAAACTTCTGGTCATTATTTTAAAAGGGGTTTCGCGACTTGGGGGTTTATTTCCACAATTTCTAGTCGTTTTTGGATCTCTTTGAATGGGATAGAAGAAGGATTCGAGGGAAAACGCTTGGAGGTAAGATTCTTGTTTTTAAAACTTGTTTCTAATGTGAAATTCACCTAGTAAATCATGGAATCTAGACCAACAATCGAAGAATTAGGGCTTGGAATTTAAGAGGCTTTAAATGAGAATTTGAGGGTTTATTTGGGCTCCGATTTTCAGCGAGCTTGGTTTGTATGAACTCGTGAGAGTGTGAGGACTTTTGAAATATAAGTTATACCCGATTTCAAGGCGTGGGCCTGAAGGGCATTGTGGTCATTTTTCCTAATTTTGCGTATTAGCTTAGCATTTATTTGTAGAATCAATTACTTGAAGTATTATTTATATTATGCAATTGAATTGAATAGATTTGGGGCATTTGGAGTCGAGTACCTGTGGAAAAAGCGTAGTTTCAGGTTGATTTTTGAGCCGGTTCGAGGAAAGTGTCTTGTCTAACCTTGTGGGGGGGGGGGGGGGGGGGACCTTCCCCTTAGGTTTGGTATATTTGGTAATTGAAATGCCTTGTACGTGAGGTGACGAGTGCGTACTTGTGCAAATTATTGGAAATCCAATTTTCTTTAAGTACTTATTAGAATGTTTATTCTTCTACTCTTATCACTTGTACTATAAAGCATGTTGTTAGCTTAGGAAAGTATGTCTAAGTGATTTAATTGTTTTAATTGCTCAATCTGTATACCAGAACTCTTTGCAGCATGCTAGGCTAGAATTATTTTTTGCCTTAATATGAAATTTCTCTTCTCTGAATATTTTCTTGTTGCTACTATGAGTTTATATTGGGACTACGGATGTATGATTCTGGTAACTCCCCCTTGTATGTTTACCTTGGGACTATGAGTTAGATTCTCAGGAGATTCCCACGCATATTTACTTGGGACTATAGGTTATATTCCTGATAGATCTCCCTTCACAGTTATATGGAATTACGGGACTGCACCCGGCAGATTCCCCCAGTACTAGTATTTATATTTGACGACTACGGATCGGGATTCTGGTAGATCCCCGCACATTGATAGTTGGACTATGGGACGAGATTCTGGGAGATCCTTCGGTTACATATGATGGACTATGAAACGGTACCCCAGGAGATCCTTCTGATACATGTGATGGGCTATGGGATGGTATCCCATGAGATCCTTCGATATATATGTTGGACTACGGGACGGTATATCGGGAGATCCACTAGATAGTTGTAATTTGGGATTATAGGACGATATCCTGGAAGAACCCCGATCGGTATTATTGGTGTCGAGATGTACTTTCGTCCGTGTTTACCTTGTTTATGTGTAGTTGTTGTCATGTATATTCTGTGTTATTTTAACTCTTGTACTTATTCATTCTATTCTGTTCTATACTGTTGAACTATATAATTTTGTTTAACCTAAATAGTGCCCTGACCTTCCCCGTCACTACCTGACCGAGGTTAGGTTTGGCACTAACTGAGTACCGTTGTGGTGTACTCATGCCCTTTCTGCGCATGTTTTTCATGTGTCGATCCAGGTACCTCTACTCAGTCCTACCATTCTTGAGGAGAGGCAATTCTACGAGACTTCGAGGTATATTTGTCGCGTCCGCAGATCGTGGAGTCTCTTTCTATTCCTACATTCAATATTTAGCCCTTTTGTATCTTTTTTGTCCTTGTTAGACATTCCGAAGGTTAGAGCTATGTAGTGTATTTCTCAGCTTGTGGATCCGTGAGTTTCCAAGTTTTGAGATAATGTATCAGATTCTGAGATGTTGTGTGTATATGCCGAACGGAATTTTAATATCGTTTCTGTTAGAATATGTAAATAGTGGAAAGGTAACCCTAATCTCTAATCCAATATGTATTAGGAGTAGGATAGGTTATGTGTATATATATGGCTCATTGTATCATGTTTATGCATAATATCAAAATATCATATTTTCTCCCATGCTTTCTCACATAGTATCAGTGCATCAGTGAGATAATTATCGTTGTGCTTCATTCCAATGACATTCGGAATAAATCCGTCATCACCGTGCAATGTTTTGGTGACCTAAGTGACTTTATACATCAAAGCCATTATTTATCAGTGTTGTACAAAATCCAACACCACTATTAGGTCCGTGAGAGAATTCCGACCAAACCCCAGAAAACGTCACCTGAAAAACCCTTCCACGCGCCCGCGCAGTGTTCTGCCGCCGCCGGCGCATCTGTCCCATGCGCTGGCGCGTGAGGGCTGTTCCGGTCAGATCGTAAAAAAAAATCTTTTGTAAAGTGTCTTCGCCTGTTTTTTCCGAGCCTATCCATCTAGTAAAAATCAAATTCCGAGCACTTTGAGATTTTTCCGACGGGAGCACTACTTTTTCGGCGAGAAAAACAAACAGTTTCCTTCGCTGCTTTCAGCGAGTTGTTAGTTGATTCTTTCTTCTATATTGTGATAATCCAACGATGTCTTTGGGAGTTGATGCTTTTGGGTCTAAAAACCCAGGTTTTGGTAATTCTGGTGTTATGATTACCTCAGAGCCTTTAATGGGAGGTTCAAACTACTTAGCTTGGGCTTCGTCTATCGAGTTGTGGTCTAAAGGCTAAGATGTTCATGATCATCTAACCACGAAGTTTAGCGAAGGAGATGAAAAGGCCAAAACACTTTGAGAGAAGATCAATGCTCAATTATGCAGTATTTTGTGGCGAGCTATCGATTCTAAGTTGATGCCCTTGTTTCGTCTATTCCAATCATGTTATTTGCTTTGGGAAAAGTCTTGCACTTTATACACTAATGACATTTCTTGTTTCTATGATGTGATATAACGGATGACAAATTTAAAGAAACAGGAATTAGATATGTCTACTTACTTGGGACAAGTACAGACAGTTATGGAGGAATTTGAGACGTTGATGCCAGCTTCTGCTAGTGTTGCAAAACAGCAAGAGCAATGAAAAAATATGTTTCTAGTTCTTAGGCTTGCTGCGCTCCCTAATGATCTTGACTCGGTACGCAATCAGATTTTGGCTAGTCCGACAGTCCCCACAGTTGATGAATTATTCTCTCGATTACTTCGCCTTGTTGCAGCACCAAGTCACCCAGTGAGCTCGTCACAGAAACTGGACTCATCTGTCCTCATATCCCAATCAGTGGACGGGCATGTCATACTATGGAGAATAGATGAGGAGGAGGTCATTTTGGAAGATCTAGACGCAAGTGTTCTTATTGTCATAAACTTGGTCACACTCGTCACATGTGCTATTCTTTACATAGTCGACCCCCAAAAATGCATATGTTGCTCAGACCGAGACTACAGGTAACCAAGGATTTTCTGTATCTGAAGGGGAGTATAATGATTTCCTTATATATCGAGCAAGTAAGAAGATATTTCCACAAGTAGCCTATGTTGCTCAGACTGATACTTCTATTGCTGGTAATTCTTTTGCTTGTGTTTCCCAGTCTAGTCCTCTTGAACAATGGGTTGTGGACTCAGTTACTTCTGATCATATCTCTAGTAATAAGTCCCTTTTTTCAAATATTGCATATTCACAGTCTCTTACCAATGTAACTTTAGCCAATGGGTCTTAAACTAAAGCAAAAGGAGTTGGAAAAATGAATCCCTAGCCCTTTGTCACTCTAGATTCCATTCTTTATGAACATGCATGTCCTTTTAATCTTGCATCTGTTAGTCGTTTGATTGTGCCTTCCATTGTGGTATATATTTTATTGATGATTATTTATTATGCAGGACCGCAGTATGGGACAAACGATTGGAACAGGAATTGAATAAGAAGAACTTTACTACCCTAACTCACTTACTTCCTCCAAGGCTTGTCTAGTTACCAATCCTCCAGACCTAATTCACATACATTTAGGATATCCGAGCTTATCCAAGCTTCTGAAGATGGTGCCTAGTTTGTCTAGTTCATCTATATTAGAGTGTCAGTCATGTCAGCTCGAAATACATACCCGAGCCTCTTTTCCTTGTATTGTTGAGAGTCATGCAGAGCCTGTTTTTTCTTTAGTTCATTGTAATATATGGGGTCCTAATACAGTCAGTTCAACCTTGGGAATTCGTTATTTTGTTTGTTTCATTGATGATTATTATAGATGTACTTGGATTTTCTTAATGAATGATCGTTTTGAGTTGTTTTCTATATTCAAGAATTTTTGTGTTGAAATTAAAAATCAAACTGGTGTTTCTATTCGCACTTTTCGCAGTGATAATGCCTTGGAATATTTATCCTCTCAATTTCAGTAGTTCATGACTCACCCATGCATGCCTTATCCCTTAATGCTTTCATGCACACAATATCCTTTCTTTTTCCATCACCAGTCACACACCACTATATAATGTCAAGATCCATAGAGTTGAGGAAGTTATAATTTTTACAAAACATTAAATTTAAATTTCTTAACTTGCTCGAGAATGGTTTTTGCAATTGTGGTGTCATATTGTTCCCATTTTCTCAGGGATCATACCCATATTCATTTCTTATCCAAATCAGTATCCATCTCTTCAAGATCTTAAATTAAATCAATTCAAAGTAGCTTGAAAATTCAGAATTGTGATTCTGATGTTTTGAATAATGGATGATTGTTGGATTTAGCGATTAAGCTTTGACCGTGTATGATAGACATGGCTGCGCAGATCTCTCCCTAGTTTTTTACTGTGGGAGAGAGTGATAAAAATAATGTTCCATCGGATTCAACACAAGGCTCAAAACCGTCATATGCTACAATTATTCAAGATAAACAGCCTGTTCAGTCAAAAATCGAGCTGTGCACAGTTAATTTCGACAATGAAGACCCAGTAATTCTATTCACTATGGAAGACATTGACAACTTCACCAGAGAGGAAGGTTTGCATCAAGCTGTTGTTTTAAAATTCTCTTATGGCAGACCTGATATATCAGAAGTGAGAAGACTTTTTTCATCACAATTTGATGTTAAAGGTCAATGCAATATGGGATTGCTGGAATTTAGGCATATATTGGTTAGATTTGATCTTTTCAATGATTATGATCACTTCCTTTCAAAATCGACTGCATACCTTAAATCCAAAGGCGATGAATATTTTTTCAGAACTTTCCCTTGGTCTTTTGATTTCAATCCAAAGGAGAAGACATCGAAGGCAGTTGTATGGATCTCTCTCCCTGGTTTACCACCAAATTTATTTGCTAAGAGGTCTATAATGTCAATAGCATCAGCTGTTGGAAAACCTCTTGCTATTGATAAGGCGACACAAGACAGATCGAGACCTAGTGCGGCAAGAGTAAAGGTAATAGTAGATCTCAAGGATAAACTCCCTAATAAGGTCATACTGCATATTGTAGACTTGGTTTCAGGAAAATCTGGCAAGTTACATCAACAAATTGTGTACTATAATCTTCCTAAATATTGTACTTATTGCAAACATCAAGGAAACGACGAGAAGAGTTGCAGATTTAAAAATGAAAAACCTGGACTAGAGAAGGATGAGGCTGTCAAACTGCAAGGGGATGCTAGGGACTTTTTAAATGGTAAAAAATTTGCCAAAGGAGTGATAGCGCACAATGATGCAGTCTCGAAGGAGGGTGGTGGTCGAAGTGATTCAGCTGCACAACATGCTTTGGTAAAAGAGGGTGTGAGAGTTTATGGGAATCCTGAGGTTCCACAATTTCCTCAATGGAAGGAGGTCCGTGACAAAAGGACTCTAAACAAAGAAAAACAAACTGAAGGCTGAGTTTCACAAAGCAAAGAATTAGTTGGTAACAAGCCCAATTTCAATAAACAAATCTAAACTACCAACAAATTTAAAGTGCTACAAAAGGAAAATGATGAGGAATATGTAACAAACAAACTGGCAGTCATAGAGGAATACACGGTTCAAAGTTGCAACAGCAAGAAGGAGATTCAGCACACAGATGTGGAAAATGGGATAAAGGAACAGGAAGTGCATGCATTAGCTTCACAAATAGCACAAAAGAATACATCTCCAAGTTCGTCAAAAAGACAGTCAGCCAACAATCAACATAAGAATCCAGTTGGCATACAACAAGGGATGGGGAGAGATCCAACTAAACAATGGGTTCAGGAAGTTTTTAAAAACAATGCAATTGAGGTCAACACCATACATCATGATTGTTCTCCAAATACCCCAAATAATGAGCAACAATTAGCAAACATTCTAACAAAGGAAGTGTTAGAAGATGGTCAAATTCCAGAATTGATGCATAGTGAGGATGAAACGGGAGAAAAAAACTTGGAAAAAGAGGATGAAAGAGATAAAGCATTGATAATGCAAAAGATTCTCAAATCACAATGGAATGCACAAATTCAGAAACAAAAAAGACGTCAGAGGGAAATATCAATACCATAGATCCAGGAGGTACTTTGCATATTGATGAGATAAAACTATGGAGTGTAGCAGAAAATTTAGATGCAAATCAAGAGCAAAGTACATATGAAAATCAAGACAAGTCAGTGCAAGTATATGCATTAAGGGATGCAAATCAAAACATTATTAAGGAAGCAGCAGCGGAAACTCATAACACTGAGACCCACGCAGAAATAAGAGATGTAGATTTGGAGGAAGAATCCACTGCTCAAATTTACCTTAATGTTCCCAAGCAAGGGGATATGTCTCCAAAGCTAATTGAACCTGTGAAATTTCCAGCAAAAGAAAAAAAGAAACTGTCAAAAGAGACATTAAATGCATAGTCCAAGGGAGTAAAAACAAGGAGCACTCTGTCCAAATATAAAAACATCTAATGGATGCCATTATCTGGAATGTGAGATCATTAAATACGATGCAAGCATTTCAAAGGCTGGTTACAATGCATCGGAAACATCAATTTCAATTCATAGGAATCATTGAACCTATGCAGCAGTCTCACAAAATGGAGAAATATAGAGCAAGAATTGGTTTGGCTCAAGCTGTGGTGAATGTATCAAACAAGATTTGGGCCTTTATTGATGAAATTTTTGCGGTTAGTATTCTGTATAATATGAATCAACAGTTGACTCTAAAATTGGAACACACTGAAACACATGCAGAGCTCATCCTCACACTAGTATATGCTAAATGTGATCGCATTGAAAGAATAGAGCTATGGGATTCTCTATATACAATGGCATCGCACATTACTGTTCCGTGGCTGGTTGGAGGAGATTTTAATGTGATTTGGGACGAAGAAGAGAAGTTTGGTGGATTGCCAGTCTCGTTTCTCGAAGTAGATGACTTCAGACATTGCATAAACTCATGCTCATTAAATGATTTGGGATTTAAAGGAAGCATTTTCATATGGTGGAACGGAAGATCAGGAGAGGACTGTATATTCAAAAGACTAGATAGATGTCTAGGAAACGATGAACTGCAATAGACCTTTCCCTGATTGGAGATAACTCATTTATCCAAAATAGGCTCTGACCATTGCCCCATGTTACTCAATTGTAATATAAATTATCCCCCAATTAAGAAGTCGTTCAGATTTCTTAACATTTGGATAAAGCATGAATCTTTTAAAGATGTAGTGAAAGAGACCTGGAATGCTGATTTTAGTGCAAATCCTTTCAGTATTTTTAACTACAAGTTAAAAAAGCTTAAACAGGCTCTTTCTACTTGGAGCAGAGCTACATATGGGGACATTTTCCAGAAGATTGCAAGTTTAGAGGAGGTGGTACTGATTCATGAAAATCATTTTGAAATTAATCCTACTCAGATAAACAGACAAAGGTTACGACAGGTTCAAGCAGAAATGCTTAAATATCTGGCATTAGAAGAATTATTCTAGAAACAAAAAGCAGGCATGTTGTGGTTCAAAGATGGTGATAGAAATACAAAATTTTTTCATACTCAGGTTAATGGGAGAAGGAAAAGACTAAGATTAAAAAGAATACAGGATAGTGATGGTAATTGGATCGAAGAAGATCAAAAAATAGCAGAGGAAGCTGTAAAATTTTACAAGGAGTTATTAAATGAGAGGTCTTTTCCCAATGATTTTGATATTTTAAAACATGTACCTCCAATGATAGATACCGGTCAACATGAGAGTTTGATGGCCTTACCTTCAAATGAGGAAGTGAAGAAAGCAGTAATGGGGCTGAATGGGGATTCAGCAGGCAGCCCAGATGGTTTCACGGGAGCCTTCTACCAATCATGCTGGGAGATAATTGAAGAAGATGTGGTCGGCATGCTCAAGTATTTCTTCTGCGGTCACCAGCTACCAAAGTATGTGACGCACTCAAACCTGGTTTTATTACCAAAGAAAAAAGTAGTTATTAACTTCGCAGACATGAGACCTATCAGTCTTAGTAACTTCGTTAACAAGATTTTCGCAAGGGTCATTCATGAAAGGTTGGTAGAACTATTACCAAACATAATCACAGAGGAGCAGGCAGGTTTTGTGAAGGGAAGAAATATCATAGAGAATGTTCTGCTAACTCTAGAAATCATTAAGGATATCAGGGCAAGAACTAAATCAGGTCCAAATGTTATGATAAAGCTTGATATGACAAAAGCTTATGATAGATTGTCATGGCTGTTCCTGACAAAAGTGCTAAGGAAGATGGGATTTCCCGAAGAATTTATTGGCTTGATATACGATTTGATTGGGAATAACTGGTACTCTATTCTAATAAATGGACAACCAAATGGTTTTTTCAAAGCATCTAGGGGAGTAAAACAAGGAGACCCTTTGTCACCTACTTTATTCATTCTAGCAGCAGAAGCTTTATCTAGAGGCTTGAACTAATTGCATAATAACAGGTTCTTCTGCGGATTTAGACTTCCTAAATGGAGCCCAAAAATAAACCACCTCGCTTATGCGGATGATACAATCATTTTCTACTCATCAGATGAAAAGTCTCTGACGCTTGTGATGGAGGTTCTACAAGCTTATGAAGCAGCATCTCGTCAACTGGTTAATAAAGCAAAATCAGCCATATATCTGCATCATTCAACAAAAGATGAGGTGGTTAACAAAGTGGAAAGGATTACTGGAATAGGAAAACAATGTTTCCCAATGACATATCTTGGATGTCCTATATTTTATGCAAGAAGAAGGAGTGATTACTACCAGGCATTAATTACAAAGGTTATGGACAGACTGAAGTCATGGAAAGGAAATCTCCTCTCGGTAGGCGGCAGGGCTATATTGATCGCAAATGTTCTGCAGAGTATGCCAATTCATATGTTATCAGCAGTTAATCCTCCTAACTATGTCATTTCCAAATTACATAGCATTTTTGCAAAAATTTTCTGGAGCAGTAATGTGGGAGGAAACTCAAGACATTGGTCATCATGGACTAACCTATGTATGCCTTATGAGGAAGGGGGTATAGGTTTCAGATCCCTTCATGATGTATCCAAGGCACTTTTCTGCAAATTGTGGTGGAATTTTAGAACAAAACCAAGTCTATGGAGTGCATTTATGTGTCAAAAGTATTGTAAGAAATTAAATCCCATAATCGTACCTTGGAAGGGTGGATCCCACGCTTGGAAGAAAATGCTTCAATGCAGAGACTTGATAGAGCATCAAATATACTGGAAAATGAGAATGGGATCGTCTCAATCCTGGTTCGACAATTGGACAGAGATGGGAGCATTATATTTCCAAATGCCAACAATATTCCCTATTGATGAAAACATACAAAACGTCAATGATTTGATTGATAATGATAAGTGGAATAGGAAAAATTATTTCAAATTTTACCTCAAGAGTGGGCTAATCATATTGTGCAGAACATTACTCCACCAAAAGAATGTGCAGAGTTAGATATTCCGGTCTGGATGCTTGAACCAAAGGGACATTTCTCTGTAAAATCTGCATGGGATTACTTGAGAAGAAGAGAAAATCCAAGGATAGCTTACAGGATGATATGGATCAAAGGATTACCGTTCAAGATATCTTTCTTTTTGTGGAAGGTGTGGAAAGCAAAACTGCCACTTGATGATTTCTTGCGTAGAATAGTATACTCAATTGCTTTAGTTCATTGATCCTAAAGAGGAGTCTTTAGTTCATCTATTCTTCACATCAAATGCAGCAACGACTGTATGGAGGTACTTCCTAACGAGAGCAAGAATTCACTCAGAAGGTTTGTCTTTACATCAAGCAATTACAAAATGCTGGACGGCTCCAGTTGTACCTAGACTGAAATCAGTTTTTCAAGCTTTACCTGCATGCATTGTATGGGAGTTATGGAAGAGAAGAAATAGTTTGAAATACGGCCAATCAATGTCAGTAAATAGAGTTATCTACCAAATTTCATCAACGCTACAATCACTAGTACAACTGAAAAAACCAGGACTTCAGGTACCTCACAAGTGGATTGATCTTCTAACCATGATGGACCAATATACGCCCCGTCTGAAGGTCGATAAAGTGCTATGGGAATTTCCGCCTAGGGGATGGATAAAGGTGAACACTGATGGAGTATGTAGAGGGAATCCAGGGAAAAGTTCAATTGGGTTTTGTTTAAGAGATGACAGAGGTGACTTGATATATGCAAAAGGAAGAGAAATTAAGGAGGGCTCGAACAATGAAGCTGAGGCAACATCAATAGTAGAGGCAATGAGAATGTGCAAATCAATGAATATGTCTAATGTTTTGCTCGAGACAGATTCACTGATGCTTCAAAAGATCATAGATGGACAATGGAAACCACCCTGGAACATTATGGACATGCTGGAGGAAATCAATTTTGTCAAATCGGGGTGTAACTTCAAGGTATCTCACATTCTTAGAGAGGGTAACAGCCTAGCAGACCACCTGGCAAACCATGCTCTTGATTGTGGTAACTTCGAATGTTTTCATTTCTGGGATCTCGATGTCTTGAGCAGGAGGATTGTAAATGATGATAAGCTACAATGTGCAAAATTGAGAATAAGAGTTGAAAGAAAGTAGAGAAAGAAATGGAAAGCACAAAGGGAATCTCTGAGAAAACTCTTTTCACTAACTGGTTTTTCTTTTTTGCAGTATTCTACAAACAATGGAAGTACGAATGGGTCAAAAACAAATTCAATTCGAAAAAAAAAAATCTAAGGATGAAGCTTGAAGCAAGAGTTTATTATTTCTGGCATTCAGGAGCACTCGCGGATGCTACTTTGGACAGTATAGTTATAGAGTGTTTATTGCACGAGTTCAGAAGTTTAGAACTCACGGACATTAATGCAGCAGCATGCTCAGATTATACCAAATTGGAAGCTGTTTTTCTCGTAACATGATCCATCGAATTGAATATTCATGCATGCTACTGTGGGAATCAGCTGATCGAGTTTGTTTATTCAGGCATGCCACTGTGGGAACAAGTTTCCATTCAAGTTAAAGTCTGCATATTTCTACAAGATTTTACACGAGTTCAGGAGCTGTTGTCGTCAAGCTGCAGTATGCGTTAGGAGCTTTCAATTGAATAATCCGCGCATGCTAGAGGGGGATACAGCTGATCGTTTTTATGTCAACTTCATGTATAAATAGTGTTCAGACAAGCTGCTCGAAAGTTGGAATTTTCACGCTTGTCTGCCTGAGAATCTGCAGCTTTTCGAGATGGAACGTGAATCGCATGCTATCATGCTCTTTATTGTATATTCATGCTTGTCTAAAGCTGGCTACTCAATTTCACGCAAATTAGGAGCTGTTTTTAAATCGTTAATCTGCAGCACGCGAGGGAATCTCCAGCTGGTTTCTCAATATCCCAAAAGCACGAGTTTAGGAGCTTTTTTGAAAAACACAAGAACTTTAATCTGCAGCTTTTTTATTGTGTGGGATATACAGCTCGACATGGGAATATCAGATTTCCAGCCGCATTCTGGTCTGTTTCTGCAGCTTTGGGCTCGAACACAGGCAACTGTTGGATTCTGTTTGGGCACGATTCTAAGAGCTGCTTTTGGAACTCTCAAATGTGATTACAACTGCAGCATATTGTTCGCGATTTGGTCGTGTGGATCTTGATCGTATTAACTGGAATTTGTTTGGATCATGAAGCAGTGAGGATTTAGTAACAACCTCGAGCCAAGGCAACAAATTATTCAATTCAATCTCTCAGGTCGCAGCTGCGTTTTATTGCGATGACACTCATTACGACCTCTATGGGTGGTATTAGCATTTGTGCTCATCCCCTGGAGGAAGGAAAGGTGACATTGCTGGGGAAGGACGGCATCTTATCGACCTAATGCCATTTAACTGGATTGCCATCTCAGTTTTCAATCATAGTTTGATTCTATTGACTCAAACGTTAAGCATAGCTCTTAATAGTGCTAGTCCGTAAAAGTAGATGTCAAATTCTATTTTCTCTTTCGCATGTATTTTGGACCTTATAATTATTTCTGTATTCTGTTACTTTAATAATAAAAATCTAACCCTAGGCCCTTGCCTAGTGGATTGCCAACAAAAAAAAAGTTTATGACTTCTCAATGAATAATTCACCAGACCTCTTGTCCTTATACCCCTCAGCAAAATGGGGTTGCAAAGAGAAAGAATAAGCACATTACTGAGACTGCTCGCACACTTCTCATTGAATCTCATATTCCACTGCATTTTTGGGGCGATGAAGTTCTCACATCTTGTTATTTGGTGCCTTCATCTCCCATCCATAATCAGATTCCATATGAGGTATTGTTTCCCCAGTCACCCTTATACTTTGTTCCCCCTCGTATTTTTGGGAGCACTTGTTTCGTTCATAACTTAGCCCCTGGGAAAGATAAGTTAGCTTCTCGTGCTCTCAAGTATGTCTTCAATGGTTATTATCATGTTCATAAGGGATATCGTTGTTACTCACCTGATTTTCGTAGGTACTTTATGTCCTCTGATGTCACATTTTTGAGTCTAAACCTTTCTTTACCTCTTCTAACTATTCTGACCATCTTGATATATCTGAGATTTTACTAATACCGGCCTTTAGAGAGTCTACTATAGCTCCTCCTTCACCTTCCACCACAGAAGTCTTACCCGAGTGTACTATAGCTCCTTCTTCACGTCCGCTACAGAAGTCTTACCTATTCCAACCAATAGAGAGTCTAGTGTGGCTCCTCCTAGACTCCCTTCCAAAGAAACTCCACTCTTGACACATCATCTTCGTCCTCGCGCAGCATCCGGCCCGGTTGATTCACGTCCTGCACCTGACCCTGCTCTTACTACGGACTTGTCTCTTCCGATTGCACTTGGGAAAGGTATACGCACCAACCTTAATCTTAATCCCCATTATGTCGGTTTAATTTATCATTTTTTTTCATCACCCTATTATGCTTGTATATTTTCTTTGTCCTTTGTTTCCATCCCTAAGTCTACAGGTGAAAGCATTGTCTCATCCACGGTTGCGACATGCTATGAATGATGAGATGTCTGCTATACATACGAGTGGTACTTGGGAACTCATCCCTCTTCCTTTAGGTAAATCTACTGTTGGTTGTCGTTGGGTGTATGTAGTCAAGGTTGGTCCAGATGGTAAGGTTTATCATCTTAAGGCTCGTCTTGTTGCCAAGGGATATACTTATATATTTGGGCTTGATGATAGTGATACCTTCTCTCCCATGTCTAAGATAGCATCAGTCCGCCTTTTTCCATCCATGGATGTTGTTCGCCATTGGCCGCTCTATTAACTAGAGATTAAGAATGCTTTTTTACATGGTGACCTTGAGGATGAAGTACATATGGAGCAACCATCTGGGTTTGTTGCTCAGGCGGAGTCTCATGGCCTTTTATGTCACTTGTGCCAGTCACTTTATCGTCTAAAGCAGTCTCTTCGAGACTGGTTTGGTATGTTTAACAATGTTATCTAAGAATTTGGCATGACCTGGAGTGAAGCTGATCACTCTATAATCTATCGGCATTCTGCTTCGAGTCTCTGTATTTATCCGGTGGCTTATGTTGACGACATTGTCATTACCCGCAATGACCAGGATGGTATTACTAAATTCAAGCAACATCTCTTTCAACACTTTCAGACTAAGGATCTGGAAAAACTAAAGTATTTTCTAGGTATGGAGGTCGCTCGGCCTAGCTCTGGTATTGTGATCTCACAATGGAAGTACGCCTTAGATATTCTTGAGGAGACATGAATGACAGGTAGACGTGTTGACACTCTGATGGATCCGAATTCTAAACTTATCCCAGAACAAGGGGAGCCTATTAGTGATCCTGCAAGATATAGATGGTTGGTTGGTAAATCAAATTACCTTACACTGACAAGACTTGACATTTCCTTTCCTGTAAGTGTTGTGAGCCAGTTTATAGGTTCTCCGTGTGATAGTCATTGTGATGCAGTTGTTCGAATTCTTCGGTATATAAAATCAACTCTAGGTAAAGTTTTATTGTTTGAGGATCGAGGCCATGAGCGGATTGTTGGATACTCCTATGTTGATTGGGCAGGATCAACTTCTGACATATGCTCTACTTATAGATATTGTGTCTTAGTAGGAGGAAATTTGGTATCTTGGAAAAGCAAGAAACATAATGTGGTTGCACGGTCTAGTGCGGAAGCAGAATATCGAGCAATGACTAAGGCGACATGTGAGCTAATTTGTATCAAACAATTGCTAAAAGAGTTGAAATTTGGTGAGGTTAGTCTGATTGGACTTGTGTGTAATAATCAAGATGCTCTTCATATCGCGTCAAATCTAGTGATCCATGAGAGAACTAAATACATTGAGATTGACTGTTACTTTTCCAGAGAAAAGATACTCTCGGGAGATATTGCTAAAAGGTTTATGAAGTCAAATGATAAGCTTGTAGACATTTTCACCAAGTCCCTCACTTGTCCTCGTATTAACTACATATGTAACAAGCTCGGTACATATGATTTATATGCACCAGCTTGAGGGGGAGTGTTAGAATATGTAAATAGTGGAATAATAACCCTAATCCCTAATCCAAATATATTAGGAGTAGGATATGTTATGTATATATATAGGGCTCATTGTATCATGGTTAAACATAATATCAATATATCATATTTTCTCCCGTGCTTTCTCACAATTTCCTTCAGTTATTTTTGACTTCTGATTATTTATTCTGCAAGTTAGTCCATTTTTCGCATTTGTTAGGCTTACCTAGTTGTAGAGATTAGGCGCCAACATGATAGTTTAAAGAGGGCAAACTGGGGTCGTGACAAGATGGTATCAGAACTCTAGGTTCATAGGAGTCATGGATCATAAGCCGGTTTATTAGAGGCTTGCCGATCGGTACGGAGACGTCTGTACTTATCTACGAGAGGCTATGTAACCATTAGGAAAATTCCACTTCATTTGATTTCCCTATCGTGCGAGATTTTTGACATCACAAAATCCTAGTTCTCTATCTTCCATACAAGTGCTACCAGGGATTATCAATGCGCCCCCAACGAGAGCCGTCAGAGGTCGGGGCTAAGGTATAGGTTGAGGATGCACATGCGGTGCAGCAGAGCACCCGCACGAGCTGCCACCGAGAAGCCACCAGCAGTTCCAGCCAGAGCCCAGGCATCAGATACGCCTACTGCTACTACTACTCCAGAACTTCAGGAGACATTTGCACAGATCCTGAGCATGATTGGTACATTAGCTTAGTTGGGATTGATTCAGGTTGTGCCAGCTACTTCACATATCAGGGAAGGGATCCAGACTTCCTTCACCCCCTCTCCAGAGCAACGAGTTCTTATTGGTCATGTTCTAGATGTCATAGTGACACATCGTGTGGTCCCAATTCAGCAGGTGGTGAGGACCTCTTGCAGAGTAGAGGACAGGTGGGTCCAGGACAGAGAAGATAGACAGGGTCAGGATACAGAGTATAGTGACGTAAAGGGACCTTGTAGATTAGAGAAACCCACTGGTTCTTATTTCGGAGGAAAAGAATGGCATGGTAGAGATTTTGTGGGTTAGGCATCTCAGTTCTAAGATTTCACACACTGTTTTAGGTGTTAAGGGGTCTTGGAGTACCCGTACCGCACAATTCCCACTTCCACGTCCTCCTAGAGCTTGCTTTGAGTGTGGTGGTACATGCCATGTCGTGAGGGTTTGCCCTAGGCTTGGGAGGAGTGCACTGCCACAACGCACTCCGCAGAGTTCTAAGCCTATGATCACAACACCAGTTGCTACCCCATCTATGCAGCCAGGTAGAAGAGAAGGCCATGCCAGATATTTTTCCCTTCATGATCGTACTGGAGGTTGTTGCCTCCAGTTTTGTCATCACAGGTATTATACCTATTTTTCAAAGAGATGCATCAGTTCTGTTCGATCCACGATCCACTTACTCCTATGTGTCTTCTTATTTTTCGCTACATTTTGGTGTACCTTGAGATTCTTTGAGTTCCTCTATTTATGTTCTACTCCCGTGGGAGATTTTCTTGTTATCGACCGTGTTTAACGGTCCTGTTTGGTTACTCTTCATCGTTTTGAGACCATAGCCAATTTATTGTTACTAAGCATGATATATTTTGACATTATTTTGGGCATGGATTGGTTGTCGCCCCATTATGTTATTCTTGGTTGCAACACCAAGACCGTGACGCTGGCTATGCCAGCTGTACCGCTTGTTGAGTGGATGGGTACTTTAGATCACACTCCTATTAGAGACATTTCTTTTCTTAAAGCTCAGTGTATGGTTGATAAGGGGTATAACGCGTAATTAGCTTATGGGAGAGATGTCAGCATGGATACCCTTTCAGTTGGTTCAGTCCCTATAGTACAGGATTTTCCTGATGTGTTTCAAGCTGTTCTTCCAGACATGCCGCCTGATAAAGATATTTATATTAGCGTTGATTTGTTGCTAGGAACGCAACCCGTTTCTATCAATACATATGTATGTTTGTTACTGAGGTGAAGGATTTGAAGGAACAATTATAGGAATTGCTGAATTAGGGTTTTATTCGGCACAGTGCATCACCTTGGGTGCTCCTGTCTTGTTTGTGAAGAAAAAAATGATGGTTCCTTGCATATGGGTATTGATTATCTCTAGTTGAACAAGGTTACAGTGAAGAACCGTTATCCTTTGCCTCGTATTCATGATCTGTTTGACAAGCTTCATGGTGCACAGGTGTTTTCTAAGATTGATTTTCGCTCAGGTTACCATCAATGGAAGATTTGGGAGCCAGATATCTCGAAGATTGCTTTCAAGACTCGATATGGTTATAACGAGTTCCTTGTTATGTCATTTGAGCTGACCAATACCCCAGCAGCCTTTATGCATTTGATGCACAGTGTGTTCTGGCCGTACTGTGACTCGTTCGTCATTATCATTATTGATTATATTCTAGTCTACTCCTGAAGTCAGGAAGATCATGAGCAACACCTGATGACTGTGCTTCAGACTCTAAGAGAGAAGAAGTTATATGTTAAGTTCTCAAAATGTCAGTTTTTGTTGGATTTGGTGGCATTCTTATGCCACGTGTTATCGAGTGAGGATATTCATATGGATCTAAAGAAGATAGAGGTCATGCAGAGTTGGCCCAGACCATCCTCAGCTACAAAGATCCGTAGTTTCCTTGGCTTTACAGGCTACTAATATCATTTTGTGGAGAGGTTTTTCATCGATTGTATCCCTATGACCAGGATGACCTAGAAGAGTTCTCCACTTCAGTGGGCGGAGCAGTGTGAAGAGAAATTTTAGAAGCCCAAGATAGCATTGACCATAGCTCCAGTGTTGGTTTTGCCATCATATTCAGGTATATATTGTGTGTATGGTGATTCTTCGAGAGTTGGGATTGGTTGTGTGTTGATGCAAGAGGGTAGAGTTTTTTCTTATGCTTCTCGTCAGTTGAAGCCCATGAGAAGAACTACCCCGTTTGTGACTTGGAGTTGGATGCCATAGTTCAGGCATTGCAGATTTGGAGGCATTATTTGTATGACGTATTTTGTGAGGTGTTCATAGATCATCACAGTGTTCAACATTTTTTCAAGCAAAATGATCTTAATTTGAGACAGCGGAGGTGGTTATAGTTGCAGAAGGATTATGTGTCACTACTTTGCATCACCCGGGCAAGGCCATTGTGGTGGCCGATGCTTTGCTTGCCGGGCAGAGAGTTTGGGGTGTTTGGCGCATTTACCAGCATCCGAGAGGCTTATGGCGATGGATGTTCAAGCCTTAGCCAGCCAGTTGTGAGATTGGATCTTTCGGAGACCATTCAGGTTCTAGCTTGCGTGGTTTCTTGATATTCCTTATTTAATCGTATCAGGGAATGACAACATAATGATCCTCATTTGCTTGTCCTCAAGAAGTTGGTTCTGCACGTGATGCAAAACATGTGACTATTGGTGATGATGGTGTATTGAGGATGCAGGGTCAGATTTGTGTACCCAATGTTGATAGGATGTGAGAGTTGATTCTGGAGGAGGCCCATGCTCGTGGTACTCCATTAATCCGGGGGCCATGAAGATGTATCAGGATTTAAGGAAACACTATTGGTAGTGGCAGATGAAGAAAGATATAGTTGGAATTGTAGCTTGGTGTCTTAACTGGCAGCAAGTGAAGTATGAGCACCAGAGACCAGGTGGGTTGCTTCAGCAGATAGTGATTCCTGAGTGGAAGTGGGAGTTGATCACCATGGACTTTGAAGTTGGGCTCCCACGGACATTGAGGAAGTTCGATGATATTTGGGTGATTGTGGATCAGCTGACCAAGTACCCTAATTTCATTCTTGTGTGTATGCTTATTCTTCGGAGCAGTTGGCGGAGATCAATATCCGGGAGATTGTTCGTATGCACGGTATTCCACTATCCATCATTTCAGATACAGGTACTCAGTTCTCATCACGGTTCCAGAGGGCCTTTTAGCATGAGTTGGGTATTCGGGGGGAATTGAGTACATAATTTCACTCTTAGACGGAAGGACAGTCCGAGAGCACTATTTATATTCTTGAGGATAGGCTCTGTGCGTGTGTGATTGAGTTTGGAGGGTCTTGGGATCAGTTTTTGCCATTGGAAAAGTTTTCTTACGACAATAGTTATCAGTCTATCATACAGATGGCGCCGTTTGAGGCTTTACATGATAGATGGTGTAGATCCCCAATGGGCTGGATTGAATGGACGAGACTATATTATTGGGCACAGACTTAATTCAGCATTCTTTGGAGAAGGTTAAGGTGATTTAGGATAGACTCCGTACAGCCCAGTCCAGACAGAAGAGCTATGCGGACCAGAAGGTTCGTGACATTTCCTATATGGTTGGAGAGCGGGTTCTGTTTCGGGTTTCGCCTATGAAAGGCATCATGAGATATTGGAATATAAGGAAGTTGAGTCTGAGGTTATTGGCCGTTTTTAGATATTGAGACGTGTTGGGAAGGTTTCTAATGAGCTTGCCTTACATCCCAGCTTGGCTGGAGTTCACCCGGTATTTCATGTTTTAATGCTCCGGAGGTATCACGGTGATCCATCGCATCTGTTGGATTTCAGTTCACTCCAATTGACAAGGATATATCTTATGTTGAGGAGCCAGTGGAAATATTGGATAGACTAGATAGAATCTGAGGTCAAAGAACATTATATCAGTGAAGGTTTAGTGGCAGGGTCAGCCGGTCGAGGAGGCGACCTGGAATACCGAGCAGGATATGCGCAGCCGTTACCCTCAACATTTTAGCTAATTGAGGTGTTTCCCAATGCTTTTTTGAGGATGAACGAATGTTTAAGTGTAGGAGGATGTGACGACCTGGGCAGTCGTCTTAATAATTAAAGCCTGATCCCTTATTAACTACTTTCCTCGAGTTTATTTCTGCTATTTTGATTTGCTGGGATGTTTGCTTTTAAGTTTCGGAGAGTTTTGGGACACTTGGTCCCTAATTGAGAATTTAACTGTTGGAAAGTTGACCGTAGTTAGAACAGTGTGAAGAAGGCATCAGAATGGAAATATGATGGTGCTGTTAATTCCGTTGAGTGATTTTGGGCTTAGGGACGTGGGCGAGTTTTGTTTTGGAGGTCCGTAGCTAATTTAGGCTTGAAATGCCAAAAAGTTTAATTTTTGAAGTTTTCTATTCGATAGTGAGATTTTTATCCGAGGGCCGGAATGGAATTCCGGAAGTTGGAGTGGCTACGTAGTGCTATATGTGACGTGTGTGCAAAATTACAGGTCATTTAGACGAAGTTTGATAGAAATTTTGATCGAAATCCTATTTTCAGAATTTGGGAGTTCTTAGGCTCAAATCCATGGTTAATTCAAGGGTTTAATGTTGTTTTAAGTGTTTTACAGATTGGTAAAAGTTTGAATAAGGTATTAGGATATGCTTTTGCTTTCGGTTGAGGTCCCGGGGGCCTCAAGTGTGTTTGTTGACGGGAAGTTTGATGTCACGCCCCAAATCCGAGGGACATGACCGGCACTCAACCAGGTATTCTTGGTCAAGTGGACCTGGGTGCCTTTCCTATTCCCCACGCGTTACCCCACATTATTCCTTGTTAATTAGGCGAAAGATACCACATGCAATTGAAAGAAAATATGATTTCTTTTTTATAAGCACACATTATGATTAACATGGAACATCTTTTATAAAACACACATTATGATTAACAGGGAATGGGGTGTACAAACTTACAGCGCCCAAAATATACACGTCTATATACCAGTTCTAACCCATATTACATTGTCTATGGAGCCTCTAAGAGAAAGATAATACAACACTTGCCGGCGACAAGGCACCAGCTATACCTTTACAAAAGGACACAAAACTCCAAGATACAACAGCAAGGGTGGCATGAGCCACACAAGGCCCCGTAAGGAAAGGGGCTCACCGAGTACTAACAGTGCTTATAAGAAAGGAGGAGGAGTCACGAACGGTGGACTGGAGTGCCTCCAGCGGATTCACCTACAATCATAACACGAATGTAGCGCCCCCGGCAAAGGGACGTCACTACATTTGAATTGTACTGGCATGTAAGAACATACTCTGTCGCAAGTAAACTCAAGCCAAAAATACATGTACAAGTGTAAAGCTGAACAACAATAGCACAACCATGGAGCAACAACCAAGCATTTCACAACAAATGATAGAATTAGTCAAACAAAGGGGTAATCAGTGCCCCACAGGTTACAAACTCTCCTGATGTCTCCTTTCACAAATTAACATTTATCATTTCATAATTTATGTTCATTTCAATAGTGATATTGGATCACCTTTTCCACCCTTATTGCCTCTTCCACCCTTATTACCTCGGCCACCCTTATCACCCCAACCCACACCTTATTTCACCATGTTGCGGCGTGCAACCTGACCCCACCAGACAGTTTCAGTTCAGAAACAACATACAACACAACAACAAACACAAGAAATCAACTATAGCACATTGTTAAGATAGAACTACAACAAGGATATTGTATTTTCACAACTAGCAACAACAATTAACTCAAGTTCATCAATTTGTACACATTCCGAGTTACCGTAATGGATGTCCATAACCAACCATATATTTTTACCACAATAGTTCCGGCTTAGCCATCCAAGAATTCTTTCAATCACATGATCCTTAACCTTTGCCACAAGATGTCACCACACAAGTGTAAATCACAAAAGTTTCACAATTATTCCCCACATGGATATCAAGTAATATCACATATCAACACAAGGCGATTTCACAAGGATCACAGTTAGCCATACATACCTGGAATTGAATATCTTTTTCTAACTTCCACTCCAATCACCAAGTAATCAAGAAGTCAATCTAGTTTATGATTAATACATAGACCTTTAGAATAGGAATTCATATTTACTACCCAATTCCCCTTTTAGTAGATTCTAGGAATTTGAAGACATGCATGAAGGTTTTATCAAGAAATTTCAAAATCTAGTGCATGTGGTTCCCTTCCCAAGCTTAGGTTTCGAAAATTAGGGGAAATGTGTTAGGGATTTTACCTGAGAAATCAGTATAGAAGACAATGCACCAAGAACTTTTCCGAGCTTCAATGGTTTTGAAAGACTAGATGATGAAGATTTAGCTTTCTCTCTTATGAACTCTCTCTCCCTCTCTCTTATTTTGATCAGAAATTTGATAAAAATGAGAGAGAAGGTGATTTAATAAAAATGGGTCGGGTCTAAAATTTTTGAAAAATACCAGGCGAGCACGATTGGCTCATGTTTCGGACCTATCGGGTTGAGAATGCGGTAGATATGCGGTCCGCATTCTTGTTCTGTGGTCGCAGAATGCACCAATGAACTGACCTTTGAAATTCGTCAGGGACCATATGCGATCATTCTGCGGTCTGCATATTGATTATGCGAGCGCAAATCTGACAGCATTTTTAACATCAAAAATTGGTTGCTATCTGGAAATCTCTGCGACAAAAATGTGGTCCACATTCTAGATCTGCGACCGCATTTTGGACCGCAGATTGGACCTTTTCTGGAAAAATTTTGACTTCATATTTTAAGTGAAAAACAGTAAAAAGGATCTGAGCTACGTAGGTAGACCCGACTGTATGAGCTGCTAGCATTTGAGCACTTACTTTCACGGGGCCTTTCATCCTCCCCCGCTTATGATCATTCGTCCTCAAATGAGGACTTGGGAACCAATGAGTTTGAAAGCATGATATGCAAGTTCCTGCACTTTTATTAACTTTCAAGTTTATTTTAGAAAAATTTTTGCCAGAGTCTTCTTTGTAATATGGACATAACCACCTGTCAGAGAGCCGCCAAAATATATTCCCAAGCATTATTACACAAACTTTCTACCTTTACAACAGTTGTAAAATGCATAATCCTCATACCTACACATATTCAACCTCTCGATACACTTATTAACCATTTTGGCACACTACATGTAATCAAATTAAGCATTAATTATATGTACTATTAAAGCCATTTACCTATCACAAGGGTACCGCACAGTTATTCATTTCAAAACAATTCCTCCATGCAAAACTAATCATTACACAATTAGTAGCACTTTAATACACCATCTCCATGCAAAATAAATTATTACTTCTATACATCACCTTACCATGGGAACACAAAACTTTCATTACCAAAAAGGACTGCACATTGCTTAAATAACCACAACACATAATTTTGTTGGCACAACTTAGAGAAACTACAATAGTAAAGCCCTTGGAAAGAGAAGGGATGTTTCTTTCACCAAATGGGACACAACACTAGATCTTCGAAGGACAAGATTCGCACGATCATTTCTAGACTTGCTCAAATAGTTGGGGGTATTTTATCTTCACCTCATCTTCCGTTTCCCATGTGGCTTCCTCGAATTGTTGGTTTCGCCACAACACCTTAACTGAAGCAATCTCCTTGTTCCGTAACTTTCAGACTTGTCTATCCAGAATAACAACCGGAATCTCTTCATATGATAACTCTTCTGTAACCTTGATGTCTTCAACTGGCACGATTTTAGACAGATCACCCACAACTTTCCTCAACATGGATACATGAAACACCAGGTGCACCAAGGACATTTTAGGGGGCAATTCCAACCTATACACAACTTGGCCGATCCTTTAAGTGACTTGATAAGTCCCGAAGTTCCTAGGACTTAGTTTTCCCTTCTTCCCAAAGTGCATGACTCCCTTCGTGGGGGACACCCTCAAGAATACCCAATCTCCTTCTTGAAACTTTAATTCTCTTCGTCGCACGTCCACATAGGATTTCTGGCAACTTTGAGCAGTCTTCATTCTCTCCTGAATGACTCTTACCTTCTCCAAGGCCTGATGCACGAGTTCTGGCCTTATTAATTCTGCTTCACCAACCTCGAACAACCCGATTGGGGACCTACACCTACTTCTGTACAATGACTCGAATGGGGCTATTTGGAATCCAAGACACATGCCTGCAACGTATCCTTGAGCTTGTGAATAGTTCGTTCTGCTTGGCCATCGGACTGGGGATAAAAAACAGTGCTAAGATTCACTTGAGTACCCAAACCTTGCTGAAATTTCCTCCAGAAGTTAACTATAAATTGAGCTCCTTGATCCGAAATAATAGAAAGCGGCATCCCATGAAGCCTCACTATCTCTTTGATATACAACCGAGCATATTGTTCTGCAGTATTGGTGGACTTGACTGGCAAGAAATGAGCTAATTTGGTAAGTTGATCCACTATCACCCAAATTGAGTCGAACTTGTGCTAAGTACGGGGTAGTTCTATCACGAAGTCCATATTGATCATTTCCCACTTCCACATTGGAATTTCTATAAGCTGAGTCAACCCTCCCGGCCGCTGATGCTCGGCCTTTACTTGTTGACAATTTGGACACTTAGAGATGGAGTCTGTCACGCTCTTCTTCATACCACTCCACCAATAGATATCCTTTAGTTCGTGGTACATCTTCGTAGAGCCTGGGTGCACTGAATACCTGGAATGATGAGCCTCCGCCATTACCCTCTCCTAAAGATTATCCACATCCGAGACACATAACCTGTCATGGCACCGTAGCACACCATCATTGTTGCCGAGTGAAAATGCTGAAATTGTGATACTTAGAGCTGCCTCGTTCAATTGTGCCAATGAGTTCCTCCTCATTCGGGGCCGAGATACAAACCCCAAGGCTAGCCGACTGGTGTACATCTCGAGCCAGGAGCCTCTGATCCACTCTCAAGTGAGCCAAGCAACCCATGGATTTCCAGCTGAGGGCGTCGGCCACCACGTTCGCCTTTCCTAGATGGTACAAGAAGTCCATATCATAATCCTTAAGCAATTCTAGCCACCGCCGCTACCTCAAATTCAGCTCTATCTGCTTGAAAAAATACTGGAGACTCATGTGGTCTAAAAACACATCTACATAAAACCTAAAAAGATAATGCCTCCATATTTTCAAGGTAAACACAACTGCTGCAAGCTCCAAATCATGCGTGGGATAATTCTTCTCGTGATTCATGAGTTTCCTGGAAGCATATGCTATGACCTTCCTATGTTGCATCAGTATACATCCTAAACCGACCCTGGAGTCATCACAATAAACCACAAACCCCTATGTTCCTTCTAGCAAGGCCAATATTGGTGCCGAATTAAACCTTGTCTTCAATTATTAGAAGCATTTCTCACAAGCATCTGACCACTGGAACTTGGCTGATTTATGCGTCAATTTAGTCAAAGAAGAGGTGAGTGTTGAGAATCCCTCTACAAACCACCGATAATACCATGCTAACCCCAAAACGCTACGGATCTCCGTCGGGGTCGTGGGCTTAGGTGAATCCTTCACCCCTACAATCATTTGGGGGTGCACCTGAATCCCCATACTAGAAACAACATGACCCAGAAAAACGACGAATTCCAACAAAAATTCACATTTGGAAAACATGGCATAGAATGATGCTGATGTAGAGTCTGCAAAACCGCTCTGAGGTGACTGGCATGATCCTCCCTACTCCGCGAATATACGAGGATGTCGTCAATGAAAACAATCACGAAGGAGTCTAAGAATGACTTGAAGACCTGATTCATAATATCCATAAAAGCTGCTGAGGCGTTGCTTAGCCCAAAGGACATGACCAACAATTCAAAGTGGCCATAACGAGTTCTAAAAGCGGTCTTATGAATATCCTACTTCCTGATCTTCAATTGGTGGTACCCGGACCGCAGATCAATTTTGGTGAAAAACCTTGCACCATGTAGTTGGTCAAACAAATCATCTATCTGAGGCAAAGGGTACTTTTCTAGATGGTGACTTTATTAAGCTGCCTATAGTCAATGCACATCTGAAGCGACCCATCCTTCTTTCTGAAAACCAGAGCACCCCACGGCGACACACTTTGCCAGACAACCTCCTTCTCCAATAGATCCTTCAACTGCTCTATTAACTCCCACAACTCTGCTGGCGCTATTATGTACGGTGGAATAGATATTGGCTAGATATCTGGCAATACATCGATCCTCAAATCAATCTTCCTATCTGGAGGAATTCCTGGAAGCTCATCTGGAAATACCTCAAGAAACTCATTCATCACTGGCACGGACTCGGGGGAAGGTACTTTTGGAGTAGTGTCCGCCACCCGGACTATATGATAGATGCACCCCTTTCTGATCATCTTCGAAGCCTTGAGGTAGGAAATAAACCTGCCCCTCGGCACAACACCATTTCTCTTCCATTCAATAACCGTCTCATTAGGGAACTCGTGTCTCATGTCTCTCTTTCTGCAATCAAGTTTAGCAAAGCACGAATAGAGCCAATACATCCCCATGATTACATCAAAATCCACAAAGCCAAGCTCGATAAGGTCGGCCGTGGTAACACAACCGCCTACCATAACAACACAATTCCAATAGACCCGCGCAGCTGTAATAGAATCACCAACAAGAGTCGATAGAGAGAACGGCTCAAGAAGTTGTTCTGGTTCAATCCCAAAACTCGAAGCAACAAATGAAGTGACATAGGACAAAAAAGACCCCGGATGAATAAGAGCATAGCAATCAATGGTCTGGACATATAGGATACCTGCGATAGCATCTGGGGAAGCCTTAGCACTTTGACGGCCACTCAATGTATAAAGCATGTTGGGTCCGCCCCTACCACGAGCTCCACCTCTGGATGCACCATGCCCTGCAGTGGATGGAGGGCGCACTGATGACATAGCAACTGATGAACGGGATGGCTGACCAAGTCCCCTAGTCGTGCACTGTCTGGGCGCACGGCAGTCCCACTGTATGTGACCTCTCACCCCACAATTGTAACACACGGGAGCATCCAAGTAACAGGCCTCTGTATGAAATCTCCCACACTTGGGAGATATACCTCCCTGCTGCCGAGGTCTCATCCCCGAATGACTGAATTGGCAGGACCTCTTGCTGTCAGAACCTGGCCCCTAAGGGCTACTCTGCTGGTAACGGTGCACGGATGGTGGTACACTAGCTGAGGACTGAGCATAAGACTGATATGGTATTAATGACCCCTTGCCTGGAGCTGACCTCCCTAAGTGACCCATAGACCGGGCCCTGCTGCTACTCTCCCTGTCTGCCCGAATCTTTAGCTTTCTGGCCTTTGTGGCCTGAGAAAAGCCCACGATCTTCCCATAGTGCATGTCCGAATGCAAAGCAGCTGTAGCAGGTTCATTTACTACCAACGGACTAAGACCCTGAACGAATTGACAAACTTTGGCCTCCATAGTCGACACCAACTGAGGAGTATACATGGAAAACCTCACAAACTCCATGTGATACTCCCAAATGCTCATACTACCCTGCTTAAAGGCCTCAAACTCGGTGGCACGGGCTTCCATGATCTTGGCAGGAAAGAAGTGGTCCATGAAGGCATCTACTAACTCATCCAATCTAGCTGGAGGTATCCCCTCCTCACGAGAATCCTCCCACATCTCAAACCACGAATGTGCCGCTCCTTTCTACCTGTATGAAGCCAATTCTACCCCTTCTATCTCTGTAGCCTTCATCACTCGAAGGGTCTTGTACATCTCATCGAGGAAATCCTGCGGATCGGCCTCTGGGTTTGTGCCTGAGAACTCTGGAGGGAACAATCGTAGAAAGCGGTGAACTCTGGAGCTGGAGGAATCTCCCTGTCCGCTGGAGGACACAGGGGCATCATGAGATCTTTGGGCATGAGCAGCCACTAGCTGGGTCAACATACGGATAGATCCCCTAAGGTCTCCATCAGAAATCCCAGGATTAGAAGCTAGGAAAACGTTAGGATTAGGAGCATTGGTAGGAGGGATAGTGGCATCCTCGGCCGCCGCTGGAACATAACTGCTTGGATCAAAAATGGATGGAGTAGGCAAATTCAGAACCGGGGAATCACTCCCACCCACGGCAGTCGGCACATGATCCACAACCACACTGGAAGTAGCGTCGGCCACTAGGCCGAGTCTAGCTTCCTTCTTAGGTGCCATTTCTGAAAATTCATAATAAACCACGAATTAAACACAACATTACTTCACCGCAAGAACTGCAATAATCAACGAATGGAATAGTTTCCTAAATGGTCTTGTAGCACCCAACTAATAGATGTGATTGACAACACACTGATAAGAAGGGCTCTACTACGCACGACTCTGAGACATACTAGGACTCTTTAAACCTTAGGCTCTGATACCAAGTTTGCCACGCCCCAAATCTGAGGGGCATGCCGTCCCTCAACCGCGTATCCCCGGTCGAGTGGACATGGGTGCCTTTCCTATTCCCCACGCGTTACCCAAAATTATTCCTTGTTAATTAGCTAAAAGATACCACATGCAATTGAAAGAAAATATATTTCTATTTTATAAGCACACATTATGATTAACAGGGAACATCTTTTACAAAACACACATTATGATTAATAGGGAATGTGGTATACAAACTTACAGCGCCCAAAACATACACCTATATACACCAGTTCTAACCCACATTACACTATCTATGGAGCCTCTAAGAGAAAGATAATACAAAATATGCTGGAGACAAGGCCCCGGCTATATTTTTATAAAAGGACACAAAACTCCAAGATACAACAGCAAAGGTGGCATGAGCCACACAAGGCCATGGAAGGAAAAGGGCTCACCAAGTACTAACACTGCTGATAAGGAAGGGGGAGGAGTCATGAACGGTGGACTGGAGTGCATGCAGCGGATCCACCTGCAATCATAACACAAATGTAGCACCCCCAGCTAAAGGAACGTCAGTACATTTGAATTGTACTGGCATGTATGAACAAACTCTATCCCACGTAAACTCAATCCAAAAATACATGTACAAGTGTAAAGCTGAACAACAATAGCACAACCATGGAGCAACAACAAAGAATTTCACAACAAATGATACAATTAGTCAAACAAAGGGGCAATCAGTGCCCCACAGGTTACAAACTCTCCTGTTGTCTCCTTTCAGAATTTCACATTTATCATTTCATAATTTCTATTCATTTCAATAGTGATATTGGATCACATTTTCCACCCTTATTGCCTCGTTCACCCTTATCACCTCGGTCACCCTTATCACCCCAAGACACACCTTATTTCACCATGTTGCGGCACGCCACCCGACCCCGCCTGACAGTTTCAGTTCACAAATAACATACAACACAACAACAAATACAAGAAATCAACTATAGCACATTGTTAAGATTGAACCACAAAAAGGATAATGTATTTCCACAACTAGCAATAACAATTTCCTCAAGTTCATCAATTTGTACACATTCCGAGTTACCACAATGGATGTCCATAACCAACCATATATTGTTGCCACAATATTTTCGGCTTAGCCATCCAACAATTCTTTCAATCACATGATCCTTAACCTTTGCCACAAGATGTCACCACACAAGTGTAAATCTCAAGAGTTTCACAATAATTTCCCACATGGATATCAAGTAATATCACATATCAACACAAGGCGATTTTACAAGGATCACAGTTACCCATACATAGCTGAAATTGAATATCTCTTTCTTATTTTCACCCCAAATCACCAAGCAATCAAGAAGTAAATCTAGTTCATGATTAATACATAGACCTTTAGAATAGGAATTCACAATTTACTACCCAATTCCCTTTTTACAAGATTCTAGGGTTTTGAAGCCATGCATGAAGGTTTTATCAAGAAATTTCAAAATCTAGTGCATATGGTTCCCTTCCCAATCTTAGGTTTCAAATTTAGGGGAAATGGGTTAAAGATTCTACCTGAGAAATCAGTAGAGAAGACAATGAATCAAGAATTCTTTCGAGCTCTAATGGTTTTGAAAGACTAGATGATGAAGATTTAGCTTTCTCTCTCAAGAATTCTCACTCCCTCTCTCTTATTTTGATTAGAAATACGTTAAAATAGGGGATAAGGTATTTCAATAAAATGTGGGTCGGGTCTAAAATTTTAGAAAAATACTAGGCGAGCACGATCTGCAACGCAATCTGCGATCGCAGAACTGACATGCGGTCCGCATAATGTACCGCAGAAATGGCTCAAGTTTCGGACCTCTCGGGTTGGGAATGTGGTAGATATGCGGTCTGCATTCCTGTTATGCGGTCACATAATGCACCACAAACTGAATTTGATATTCTTCATGGACCATATGCGGTCCGCATATTGATTATGCGACCGTAGATCTGACCGCATTTTTAACATCAAAAATTGGTTGCTCTCTGGAAACCTCTGTAGCAGAAATGCGGTCCGCATTCCAGATCTGCGACCGCAGATTGGACCTTTTCTGGAAAAATTTGGACTTCACATTTTAACTACAAAATAGTAAAAACGATCCGACCCACGTATGTAGACCCGACTATTTGGGCTGCTAGCATTTGAGCACTCACTTTCACGGGGCCTTACATTTGAGGAATGTTGCATGTCACGACCCAAACCCCGGTCATGATGGTACCCAACACATTGCTAGGCAAGCCCGACCAACTACCAATCACAACCTTTTTATAGAGCTCATTACTAGTTAACATGATTAAAATACCAATTTAGCATAAATAGAAGTCTCAAAATAGTAGATTAAACGTGCGAAAGTGATAATAATATGACTACATAGCCCACCAATCCGGTGTCATAAGTCAAGATCCTCTATTACAAGTTTGAATGAATTTATACAGAAATAGTCTAACGTTGAAGAAAAGTAATAACATGATAGAAGGATAAATCGGGTCTGCGGATGCCGTGCAGCTACCTCGATTACTCCGGTTGATACTGAAAAGAAGGAAAGCTCCCACTACGCCTCGGGAACACCTGGATCTGCACAGAAGGTGCATGGAGTAATGTGAGTACTCTGACTCAATGAGTAATAATCATAAAGAATGACTGACAGAATAAAAACACGTAAAAGCACTAAGCGGTCCTATATCAAATCAGTAAAATAACTCAAAGAAGTAAAACAGTGAAGAAGTCAAGTGAAATCTCTTTAGATCAGGTAAAACATGTAGTGTATCATGTAATTAACAAGTATAAATCTGCTTCTCGGAACAGTATCCATTAATTAGTACTTATCTTCAGAACTCAATCCATATATCTCTCACAATAACCGAAATCAAATAACCATTGCGGCATGCATCCCGATCCGTACATTGTTGTGGCGCACAGCCCGATCCATATAAATAATCAACTGCGCTCACTGGTGGTGTGCAGACTCCGGAGGGGCTCCTACAGCCCAAGAGCTATATCGTTGTGGCGTTCACCCGATCCACATAAGTATTACTATGGCGTGCAGTCCGATCTAAAATATATGTAGTATCCTCACTGTTAAGTCCTCGACCCCTCTCACTTAATATACTCACAGCCTCTCGGGCAGAATAATAGAATGTAAGGATCTCCTCCAATATATTCCTCTTATTAGGATTAAAATGATGAAACCAACTCAAATTGTTTAAAACAGATAGAAACACGACTGAAGATATGATTCTTAACAAGTAAAGGTAGGAAAATCAGTCAAAATGCCTTAAGGGTTCTAAAGGTCGGCAAAAAATATGGCAATTAGCCCAAATCATAATGATAATAAATAAGTCTCAACCAAAAATGAGGTAAAATCATCAATCGGGACGGACCAAGTCACAATCCCCAAAAGTAAACGACCTTGCGCTCATCATCAAGCGTGTGTCTCATCTCAATATAGCACTACGTTGTGCAAAATCCAGGATTTCAACACCTCAGGACATCATTAACAATCATTACTCACCTAGAACCGTCTACCACTCAAGCTTGCGATGCCTTTACCCCTCAAATCGTCCTCCACGCACATCGAATCTAAACAAAAGCAGAACGAATACGTCAACATATGCTAAGGGAACAAAATCCAAGCGAAAACAATTGAAAAATATCAAAAATCCTGAAATTAGAAAAACCCCAGCCTCGAGCCCACTTCTCGAAACTCAAATTTTTTTACATCAATGGGGAACTTATCTTTCCTTGAGTCCATACAAATCAAAACTTCTCAAATCCGACCTCAAATGGCCCCTCAAATCCCAATTTAAAATCTCAAGCCCAAGTTCTTCTATTTTTAGCTAAATTTCCATGAATTTCTAGGCTAATTTCACAAATAAATCACGTTTCTTGGTTCATAAATCTTACCTCCAATCGATCCTCCTTGAATCCCTCTTCAATTTCTCCCAAATAGCTCTCAAAAATACTCAAGTCTGGTGGAAAAATGGCTAAGGCTCGCGAATGAAATGTTTAGAATCTCACTACCCAGGTTCTGAACTTCCTTCATACGATCACGGCCCAAGCCTCACGATCGCGAAGGGAAATTTTCCAAGTCCCGAAAAATACTTTATGCGAACGAGATGTTTTTCTTCTCTATTCTACGCGAATACAGGACAAGGGCTGCGAACGCGAAGGGTAAAGACCCCTAACCCATAAATCCTTCAATGCAAACGCAAAAGGCATTATGCGAATGCGTATCACAACCAGCGAGCCTTCCGTGAACGCGGAGCACCAAACGTGAATGCGAAGACAAATCTCAGGTCACAACAAAATCCCTCTATGCGATCGTGACTCTACCTACGCAATCGCGATGACCAAAGATCCTCTGCAACTGCTGCTGCAATATCTGCATTCTTCCAAGACTCAAAACTTCCTGTTAGCCATTCAAAATCACCCCGAGGCCCTTGGGACCTCAACAAAAATCACAAATACATCCTAGAACCTCATTCAAGCTTGTTTCAACCATCAAAATACCTCAAACACCACAAAAGCTGTCAATTCACATCGAATTCAAGCCTAAGTGTTCTTAAAACTTCCATAACACGCTCTCGATCGAAAACCCAAACAAACCACGTGCAAACGACCTAAAATTTTGCACACACATCCCAAATCACACAACGAAGCTACAACAACTCTAGGATTTCTATTCTGATACTCGGATCAAAATCTCACCTACCAACCGGAAATCACCAAAATACTAACTTCGCCAAATCTAGCTAAATTCTACACCGAACCTCCAAAACCAATTTTGATCACACTCCTAAGTCATAATTCACCCCGAAAGCTAACCGACCCATTGAAATTAATAATTGTGCCCTCTAATACATAAGTCAACATCCAGTTGACCTTTCCAAACTAAGCAATCCTTAAAGAGATTAAGTGTCTCATTTCTTACCAAACTCACTCCAAACCAACTCGATCACATAAGACACGGATAAAGAAGCATAAATAAGCACAAAGGGGGACACAGAGCGTTAAGTCATGTGACGACTGGTCGGGTCTTCACATTGCGGCTGTTGTATTTTTCCTACTTCTAGTATTTTCGCACGTGCGGTTTGGTGACCACATGTGCGGCGCCGCATAAGCAGCTTAGTGACCACAGAAGCGGAATTTGGGGAGTGCATCAGGAACAACAGAAGCGGTACTGCATCTGCGGATTGGGAGTCGCAGATGCACATTCTGGCCTTTAAGTGGGAAGTTGCAGATCCGACATTCGTTCCGTAGAAGAGGGACAGCATATGCGGTCCTAGGGCCACATATGCGGATACTGCTGCTCATTATTTTAAAAGGGGTTCCGGGACTTGGGTTTTATTTCCACAATTTCTAATAACTTTTGGAGCTCTTTGAAGGGGATAAAAGAAGGAATCAATGGGAAACACTTGTAGGTAAGATTCTTGGTCTTATAACACGTTTCTAATGTGAAATCTACCAAGTAAATCATGGAATCTAGACCAACAATTGATGAATTAGGGCTTGGGATTTAAGAGACTTTAAAGGAAAATTTGAGGAGTCATTTGGGTTCTGATTTAAGTTTTCTTGGCATGTATGAACTCGTGAAAGTATGAGAATTTTAAAAATATAAGTTTTACCCGATTCCGAAGCGTGGGCTCGAGAAGCGTTTTGGTTATTTTTCCTAATCCCATGTTACTAACTTTGACAACAGATACCTCTGCAAGGAAGACACCATTTAGATTCTACAATGCTTGGATTCAGCATAAGGATTTCCCTGCTTTGATGAAAGCTAACTGGAAAAACAAGGAGCAGAGTACTTTACAAGGGGTGTGGGACAATCTTAAATCCCTCAAACCAGCTTTAAAATCTCTTAATATAAGAGAGTTTAAGAATGTTTCTCAAAAGATTGAAAGTAGCAGAAAGGAACTGGAAGTTGTACAGCATCAACTGGCAAGATCCTATTCAGATACACTACAGCAAAGAGAAAAAGTCCTAGTTCAACAGCTAGAAAAGTGGTCTTTAATTGAAGAATCAGCTTTGCAACAAAAGTCAAGAGCTAAATGGATCAAACTTGGAGACTCCAATAACAAGTATTTCTCAACAGTCATGAAGGAGAGAAATCAGTACAAGAGGATTACTGAACTGTCTACAGAAGGAGGACTGAAGATAACTGATCCAGTAGATTTGAAAAAGGAGGTCAGGGACTTCTATAAATCACTAATAGGGACTACAGCCAATTCCCTTCCAGCTGCGAATAAATTGAATATGAGGAATGGCCCAACACTCTCTCATCATCAAAGGATGGAACTAGCTGCTGACATTAGTGACACAGAGATCCTAGACAGTTTGAAGGCAATTGGAAATGATAAATCTCCAGGGATTGATGGATTTAATGCCATGTTCTTCAAACATTCTTGGCATGTCATTGGCAAACAGGTTCTGCAGGCAATCAAGAATTTCTTTCAGACCTCCAAGATGTAAAGACCTACTAATTGTGCCACACTCACTTTGCTTCCCAAGGTATCCAATCCTCAAACAGTTAAAGAGTTCAGACCTATAGCTTGCTGTTCAGTCTTATATAAAATTATTTCCAAGGTATTGGCCAACAGACTTCAGAAGGTTATGAGAAGTATCATTTGTAATGCACAGGCAGGCTTTATACCAGGAAGAAGAGTAGCAGATAATGTCATATTAGCTCATGAATTAATAAAACAGTACTCTAGATCACACATATCTCCCAGATGTATGATAAAAATTGATCTTCAGAAAGCCTATGACTCAGTTGAATGGTGCAGTTTGCAACAGATTATGGAAGCACTGGATTTTCCTATCAGATTTATCAGGTGGATCATGGAGTGTCTCCTAGCTGTTAGCTATACTGTGGGGGTTAATGGGGAAACAACAGAGCCTTTTCAAGCTGCCAAAGGATTGAGACAAGGAGACCCCATATCTCCTTTTCTGTTTGCTATTGTGATGGAATATCTTAGCAGATCCTTGGCAGAGTTGAGCCATGCCAAAAGCTTCATATACATCCTGGTTGTAAAAAACTAGGAATTACTCACTTAAGCTTTGCTGATGACTTACTTCTTTTTGTCAAAGGAGAGCTTCAGTCAGTAAATACCATGTTCATATTTTTCTCTCAGTTCCTTGCAGCTATTGGTCTGAAAGCAAACTTACATAAAAGTGCTGTGTATTTTGGAGGGGTTAATCCTGGGATTCAGCAACAAATTCTTGATCATCTTGGTTATGTTCGAGGGAATCTCCCATTCAAATACTTGGGAGTACCTTTGTCTACCAAAAAGTTGTCAATTGCCCAATGGCAACCTCTGGTTGACAGGATTACTGCCAGAATTACTTCCTGGACTGCTAGATATCTATCCTATGCAGGCAGAAGCCAGTTGGTGCAATCAGTTATATTTGGTGTTCAAGCCTATTGGGCTCAATTACTTATCATACCTTCAAAAGTTATAAAACTACTGGAGACAATATGTAGATCCTATATTTGGTCTGGTTCAGTTAATATCTCAAAGAAAGTTTATGTGGCCTGGGAAAAGGTATGCATGCCTAAATCTGTTGGAGGTTAGAATATAACCAATATCTTGCTGTGAAATAAGGCTGCTATTGCCAAACTTAGTTGGGACTTAGCACATAAAAAAGATCTTTTGCGGGTGAAATGGATTCACACAGTCAATTTCAAACAACAACATGTGGAGAACCTTACTGTCCCAAAACATGCTAGTTGGATGGTTAGGAAGATTGTGGAGGGTATTATGCTATTACAACAACATCAGCTGTTGTATAACTCTGACTGCACCATAAGGAAACTATACTTACAACAGATTGGAGAAACACCTAGAGTCCCTTGGAAGAATTTGGTCCTACAGAATGCTGCTCGACCTAAAGCAATCTTCAGTTTGTTGCTGTTACTGCAAGATAGACTTCCTACCAAGAACAGGCTACTGCAATGGAATCTGAATGTGTCAGGCAACTGTGTTATGTGCCAACAAGATATGGAAACAAGAGATCACTTATTCTTGCATTGCACCTTTGCATCCCTGCTGAGATACCAAACATTACAATTGATTGGAGTTGAAGATTTCACTGGGCAGAATTGGTCACAATTTGTCCAATGGTTCATTGAGCAATCTAAAGGGAAATCTCCTCGAGCTCACATAATCAAGATGACAGTAACTGAAATGCTCTATGGTTTATGGTTGGAAAGAAATGCGAGAATCTTTGAAAACACCTATTGTAACTATGATATGCTCCTCAGTAGTATAGCCTATATTTGTAATGTTCGAGCTCCTCCTAGGCTTAGTCCATATATTCAGCAGTTCATGTTATAACTGCTGACTTGGCTCGAGTAGTATAGGTAATCCTTTGTCCATTTTGATAGGCAGCTGAGCCTAAAGCTGTCCTATGATCTGTAAGGCAACCACTTTGGTGATTAATACAAATTTAATTACCAAAAAAAAAAGAATGATAAAAACTATAAATAAAAATTAAAAGAAAAAACATACATTTGTAAGTGATAAATTTGGAAAATATAAATTATAGTGAGGATAGTTTTATTTTGAATACATTAATTTTTTACTTTTGCTTATGCTTCTTGGAAGAAGCTAAAATTTTCTGCTTCTTCTCAAAACCAAAAAAACTGCTTCTGATGCTGGCCAAAAGTACTTCTCTGTATTTGCCAAGTAGCTTAAATTTTTTTAAAAGTATTTTTTTGTAGGAAAAAAGTACTTTTGACCTCCTAGAAGCTTTGCCAAATAGGCTCTAAGAATTTTAGAATAGAAGGATTACAACACAGAACGAGTTAATTGAATACGTAAATAAAGAATTTAAAAAGATTTGAATTTAAATGCAATGAAAGATTTTAAATATAAAATATTACGATAGCTAAGCAATTGTCTGCTTTCTCCACAAATATGCTTCATATTGTATGCGGCTTTCTCCACAAATTTGTTCAGTGTGGTTTGGTTGGTCTTGAACGAAACAATCGAAGACCTTGGAGCTATTAAGTATTTTGACAACTCTTTTGTAAGTGATAGATCAATCATTTCTGAGTTATATCTTTTTTATAGTTTTTCGTGATCTGCTTGTGTGCCATAGTTTTTATTACAATAGAAAAACTCTTTTATTTTACAAGTATCATTATGAAACTTATTCATTCTTCTACCTCTTTTATTTAATTTGATAAAAAAATTCCTGTGGATGAAAAGAACTATAAAATATGGAAACATAGCAAATTAATTATGTTTGTTCCTAAAACTTCTAGGAATTAAGTTGCCTATTACAAGTTGAAATCATTAATGGATGCGCTCCTGCTCCAACAATAGCCTTCTATAAATTGTTGACGAGCAAGCATTGATAAAAACTCAACATCAAATTTTAAAAATACTTTTATAATGATACATAATAATTGAACGTAAAAAATACATAAATTATTATATTATGTAATTTTTAAAGTTTATACTTATTAAACTAAGATCCACACGCAAAACGCGTACCTTATAACGAGTAAAAGAAAAAGAACCAAAAGGGAGAAGAAAAAATAGAAGCGCCTAACTCATCTTTTAAATTAAGTTTTGTGTGAAAAAGGAATCTATAGAAAATAGATTCAATTTTACTTGGAATTTCTTTTAGCAATAAGCTTTACTCCTAATTCAGCTCGAGTTACATTGAGGTATGGTCAATCCAATTCGGCTCAATTGGTTTGGTTACCCATTGCAAATTTGTATTTAGTATTATGACCCTATCTTTTTTTTTACACATGAAAGATCTATTTTTTACACGTAAAATATCTAAAAAGATATTTTCTTAAATTCAACATTGTAAAAAGTCATGAATACCTAAAATCCCGTCCAATTCCCGGACATAGCAATACCCATGTCTTTGAGTTTAAGAAGTTATTGCTTCTATTTCATTTTATATGACAATATTTATCTTGACATAAAATGTGACATGCAATTGATTTATATGTTATATACCGTATGGTGGCGCCTCCCTTCCATGACTCCAAAAACAATTTACCCGTATGAAAGAAAATATTATAACAAAAATATGTCTTATAGAGAAAAAACACATCATGTTTTAAACATAATACGGTAAATTATAATGACCCAACTGGTCATACTAAGCAATTGCGATCGGCTCGGCAGTTTAAGGTTATGAGTAGCTTCGCATAATGTATTATGACATGATGCATAGTTGCCTTTGATTTTGGTTATTCCGAATCTGATTTTGAAGGGAGACTCCCGCTTGGGAAGCTTGAAGTCGAAAGAGTTTACTAAGTTTGACTTTTGAGTATTTGACCTAGGATCGGATTTTTGATGGTTCGGGTAGGCCCGGATGGTGATTCTGAACTCAGGCGTATGCCCGAATTTGTATTTGGATGTTTCTACAAGGTTGTGGCACCATTTGACGGAAGTTGACATTTAAAGGTTTAGAATTTCCTAAGTTTGACTATGGTTTCAAGACTTAAAATAGTTCTGTTTCGTCATTTGAAACTTGCCTGCAAAATTCGGTGTCATCAACTTACTCTATGTTTAAGGTGGTAGAGAACCTATAACCTTAAAAAGTTTGGCCCGCCACTGGATTGACGGGAGTATATTAGTATCTCGAGTTATTTCTTTTGAGTTTCTACTATATCTAATAAGTAGAGTTTGTTAAATATTCGGCAAAAGTCAAAGCGATCGCTTTTGATCACAACCTATCAAAATGCTAAGGAAATATATTTAAGGACTTATTTTGAACCTACTACAGAGAAAAATAGTCATTTTTAACATTATCTCTCACATTTTAGGTAGTTTTTTTTAATATAAAAATCAGTCAAAGTTATTTTATGATAATTGGAGCAAAGATAAATTATTTTTATGTAATAATAGAAAGAATAATTATTTTTGGATAGTAAGCACAAACATGAATGATCGCCTGTGGCGAAGTCACATGGTGACAAGGATGGTCAACGTATTACTTTTTATTGAAAAATTACATTGTGTACATAGGTAAAATATTATATTTAAACGTATATAACTTATATTTAACATTCTTTGTCGGAAAAGAATTTTACTTTTTTAATATTTAAACACCCTTAAAGAAATTTCTAGCTTCGCCATGACTGTCCATAAAATTTGCTCATCAAATCATCTTATATAACCTTAGATGGATACTACAAGATTCACAATATATTTCTCAGCAGTTCCGTTCTTAAATATTCATATTTCCAAACTTAATAGTACACAAATTAGAGATTCTCTTTAAGGTGATATTTCTTAGAACATAGATTCCCAGAGGTCGCGTTTCTCAATGCTGTTGATTTACCAGATATCCGAGGCAAGATTGGAATTCGAGCATCGTCTCTGACTCTGAGAACAAATTATACAGCTTATCTATGTCGACGCCTCCCTTTTTCTCAAGCGAAATCGGATTTATGACATTAGGGTAAAATAATTTTTATTTCCTTTTGACTAATCGGGTTATGAAACTTGAAGAGTCGCCACCTTATGATTATAGTGTATTAGAACACTTCAAAAAGAAGAAGATTTTAAAAGAGAAACAAGAATTTGGGTAAGGACTTGAGATTATCTCGAGGGGAAGGTGTTAGGCACCCCTCTAGATCCACTAGTGTGGTTCGCGGCCATACTTTAATTGTGACTTTAAGAAGAGCAGAAGTAAACAAACAAGGCATGCACACAGGGACTACAAATAAGTTGAAAATTTTGAAAGAGTAAAGTGTAAGTGATTTTGGAAAGAGAAAGACTAATTGAAGAAGACATTACTTTTTAAGAAAATATCACCTCATATAAATACAAGAAAAGCGGTCTTATGATTAAATATAATATGGATCACCTCAGTGCAATAGCCCGCACACACCCCTCAGAAGAGGGGTCGCATATGATATTAGCGCACTGGTCATCATCTCCATATTCTACCCTTCCCACCCCATTTAGATATTAAAAGCGATTAGTCTCGTTTACTTATTGCATGCTAATACACGTCATAACCTATCAGTCCAGGGGTATTTAAGACTTCTAATCCTAAGGGGAAGGAAAGGGAGTATAGGCATGTATGAAGTTTCAAAAAAATAAAAAAACAAGGGCGTTAATCAAAACAAATAGTAAATTAATAGGGACTAAAACAAACACAAAAGGGTCATATAAAACCCCATAAATCATATAGCATTTAGTTTAGCATATCTTGCATGTACTGATTTGGTCTTTAAAAATTTAAACAACGGACAAATCCGTTCAACACATAGAGGTGGATAAAAAGTCTGCATTAGGCAACCCGGATCCAAGTTGAGGTATTTTACACAATTTACTGATTAAGAACCTAATGCAGAAGAATTGAAGACAAAAGCTTGAAAATTGCAGAAAGTTCAGAGAATTGTTTAACTAAAATACATGGGACGTGTAAAGAAGAGTTTTCGAAAGTGAGACGTTCTAAAAGAAACAGATTGCTAAAGATTGCTTTAACAGGAGAATTGTAAAAGAGTTTAAAGAGTATAGATACTTTAAAAGATAGAGTTGAAACTCTGTTTCGGAAGACAGCTTCAAAAGTAGAAGGGAATTTCAGGCAGAAGATTTAAAGATGTTATTTAGTAGAAAAATACAAGTTTCAAAGGAATTAAAAGCGAATTTATAAAAGTTTTGAAAACGAACAAGTTTGGACGAATTTCAAAAGCAAACAGGTTTGGACAAGTTTTCGTTGAAAAAAAATGTCTAAGGCCAATTGTCAGATCATTAAACACATATTAGGCAAGTTTGAACCTCTATTGGCATGATATCTATAACTTGACATTTTAGGACTTGTTACTGTTATTAGACAGGTTTTGAAATGAGTATTTCATTACCCTACAGTTTCGTAGCATTTATGCACTTCCTATAGGCAGGATTTCTATATGCAATCAATTATTTGACTATTAGATCCTATAGACAGGATATCTACTGATTTTCAGCATGGTTGAACATTAAATCCTTTATATATGATTTCTAGATGATTGAAAAGAATACAAAAGCATATAGACATGATCTCTAGGTGATTTAAATCATTGAACCTATAGGCATGATATCTAAGTGATTAAATAACAACATTGGTCTTATAGGCATGGTATCTACCCTTTAGCAATAAAGTAAACCCCTCTCACACCCTTTACTAATATTTCTCCGATTTCTTTTTACAAGGTTATTACAAAATTAGAAGAAAGGTGGTGAACAATAAAAATACATACAGCCTACACCAAGATCCGATCAGCCTAATTTAATCTTGATATCCAATAATATGTGTTTCACCAAATCCTAATTCCGGATTCCAAAGCCTTCTCTTATTCAGAGTGTTTCAAAGTTCTATGGAGCCTTCAGGACCCCAGGCAATGCTTACACTCTAAATGATAATTTTTGTAACAAAATAGTGCAGTGTGAAAGTTCCAGCCCTCGGGCATTCAAGTTCAGAGAAAACTACAGGGTCCCGATTTACAGGGCTGGCGTTGCTAACAGCTGTGCTGAATAACTAAAAGTGGATCGGCTCCAGAATTCTGAGGGCCTTCCTCAAAATTCTGCCCCAGTCTACTGGGTTGATGCTGATGCGAAAGCTGACAAACTGACTTCAGAATTTTGAGGGTCCTCCTCAAAATTTTGCCCAGTTCCAATAATGGGGGGAAATGGAATTTTATGAAAATGTGACTGAACCCATAGGGCTGCCTACGTATCCCCTCTTAAATGGGAATCTGGTCAGACGTAGTTCAAATTATAATTAGGAAGAAAAAGCGTATGATCAAATGTAGTATCTCTTTACTGCGTCTGAGTTGATAGGCTTCTGCAAGACTTCTCTGTCCATTTCTGCAAGAATTAGGGCTCCTCCAGTTAGAACTCGGTGGACCATGTACGGAACCTACCAATTGGGAGAAAATTTCCCCTTGGCTTCATCTTGATGTGGAAATATTTTCTTCAACACCAGCTGCCCTGGCATAACTCCCTTGGCTTAAATCTTTTGTTGAAAACTCTGGACATTTTGTTCTGATATAACTGACCGTGACAGACTGCATTCATTCGCTTTCCGTCAATAAAGGCTAACTGCTCGTAGCGACCTTTTACCCATTATGCATCGTCTAGCTCTACTTCTTGTATGATCCTCAAGGAGGAAATTTCTATCTCGGCGGGAATGACTGCCTCTGTACCGTAAACTAATATGTAGGAGTTGGCCCAATTGATGTGCGGACTGTGGTACAATATCCCAATAAGGCAAACGATAACTTCTCATGCCATTGTTTGTGCCTTTCAATCGTCTTTCTTAGTATCTTCTTAATGTTCTTATTGGCCTCTTCTATAGCTCCATTCATCTGCGGTTTATAAGTTGTAGAGTTCATATGTTTGATCTTATAAGTCTCACACATTGCTTTCATCAGATCGCTGTTGAGATTGGAACAATTGTCAGTGATGATTGATTCCAGAATTCAGAATCGACAAACAATATGGTCGCGGACGAAATCGGTTACAACTTTCTAGGTCAATACTTTGTATGATACTGCTTCAACCCATTTGGTCAAGTAATCAATTGCCACAATGATGAACATATACCCATTTGATGGGTCACACTCGATTGGTCCAATAACATCCATTCCCCAGGCGGCGAACAACCGTGTTTAGCTTGTTGCATTAAGCTCATTTGGAGGTACCTTTATCATATCTGCATGTATCTGACAGCGATGGCACTTTCGGACATACTGGATGCAGTATGTTTCCATAGTCATCCAAAAGTATCTGGATCAAAGTATCTTCTTTGCTAAAACAAAACCATTCATGTGCGGTCTGCATGTCCCTGCGTGCAGTTCACCGAATAGTTTGGTCACTTCCCTTACATCGACACACCTTAGTAAACCCAAATCAAGAGTCCTCCTATACAGGATTCCACCACTGTGAAAGAAGTTATTGGATAACCTCCGGAGCATGCGCTTCTGAGTAGCATTGGCAAGCTCTGGTTATTCTCCCATCAAGTATTCCCCGATGCCATGGAACCATGGCTTTCTGTAGTCTTCTTCCTCAACGTGAGCATAATAAGTTGGTTGGTCATGAGTCTTGACCTGGATGGGATCAATAAAATTTGTATCTGGATGATGAATCATGGATGAAAAAATGACTAATGCGTCGGGGAACTCATTCTGTATTCTTGGAACATGCTGGAATTCTGTCTTTCTTAATCTCTTTATCAACTCCTATATGTGATGCAAATAAGGGAGTATCTTATAATTCCTGGTTTCCCATTCTTTCGAACCTGATGTATGAGTAGGTCCGAGTCTCCAATTACTATCAGCTTGTGTATATTCATATCGATGGCTAGTTTGAGACTTAAGATGCAGGCTTCGTACTCAGCCATTATGTTGGTGCATTAGAATCTGAGCTTGGTGGATACTGGATAATGGTGACCGATTTCTGATATCAGGACTGCTCCTATACCAATGCCTTTGAAATTTGCGGCTCCATCGAAAAGCATCCTCTTACCATCATAGGATTCTGCAATGTCTTCCCCATGAAAGCTACCTCTCCATCAAGAGCATACGTCTTTAGGGGTTCGTATTCTCCTCCTACAGGATTCTCGGCGAGGTGATCTGCCAAAGCTTATCCTTTCACTGCCCTCTAGGTAACATAAATAATGTCAAACTCACTTAACAATATTTTCCATTTGGCGAGCTTGCCGGTAAGCATGGGCTTCTAAAATTATATTTCAGAGGGTCCGTTCTGGATATAAGATAAGTGGTGTAAGCACAGAAATAGGGCCTCAATTTCTGAGCTATACAGGTTAGACCACAACAGGTGCATTCTAATAAGGAATACCGATCCTCGTACGGGGTGAACTTCTTGGTGAGGTAGTATATAGCTTGCTCTTTCTTCCTGTTTCATCATGTTGTCCCAAAATACAACCAAATGTTATATCTAATACTGCAAGATAAAGCAATAAGGGTCTCCCTTGCTCGGGTCGATCCAAGGCTGGCGGCGTAGACAAGTACTCCTTTGTTCTGTCAAAAGCCTTCTGACAATTGTCAGTCCATTTTGTGGCAGCATCCTTCTTCATCATCTTGAAGATGGGTTCAGAAATGACAATGGACTGAGCTATGAACCGGCTGATATAGTTGAGTCTTCCCAGCAAACTCATTACAACCTTCTTTCTTTGGTGGTGGAAACTCTTGAATAGACTTGACCTTTGACGGATCTAGTTCTATTCCTCAGCGACTCATAATGAAACCTAATAACTTTCTAGCAGGAACCCCGAATGCACACTTGGCGGGATTCAGTTTCAAGTTGTGTCTGCTCAATCTGCTGAAGAACTTTCTCAAATCTTCCATGTGATATGCAGCTTTCATGGAATTGATGATGACTTCATCCACATACACCTCGATTTCTTTATGTGTTATGTCATGAACAATAGTAGTCATGGCTCTCATGTAGGTAGCACCAGCATTTTTCAATCCAAACGGCAACATTCCATAACAATAAATCCCTTATGCAATGATAAATGCCATTTTCTCTGCATCTTCTTCATCCATCCATATCTGATGGTATCCAGCAAAATAATCAGTGAATGACTGCAAGTAATGCTTGGCGCAGTTCTTAATAAATATGTGTATGTTTGGTAAGGGGAAGTCGTCTTTGGGATTGGCCGGGTTGAGATCTCGATAGTCGAAACAGACTCTAACCTTCCCATCTTTCCTTTGTACCGGCACAATTTTGGCTAACCATGTTGGATATTCTACAACTCTGAGAACCATGGCTTTGACTTGCTTGGTAACATCTTCTTTAATTTTAAAACTCATGTCTGGTTTGATTTTCTGAGTTTCTGCTTTACCGGAGGACATGTCGGATCTGTTGGCAACTTGGGAGCCATAATGGATATGCTAAGACCTGTCATATTGTCATATGACCAGGCAAAAATTTCCTCATACTCTTTTAAGAACTCCGTGTACTCATTCTTTTCTGATGACGACAAATACACACTGATATATGTTTCCTTGACGTTCTCTACATTCCCCAAATTGACAGTCAAAGCTCTCGACTTCTCGGACAACCTCTTCTAGTATATCTTCCTCTTCTGAATCTATGTCTGTTTGTTGCATTGCCTTGTTGCAAGTCACAATCGTTGGTTCATCATCAAGATATTTAATATTAATGCTGTGTAAAATAAAGTAAATGATAGAGAAAAGTAATAAGAGCGAGATATAAAAATAAATTTGGTAAATGCTTTTGATTAAATTCATAATTGTTCAAAACATCGAAGCTCTTCTCAAAAGTAAAGACAATGCGAAAAAGTAAAATCAACTAAAAAGTAAAATGTGATGCACAGTAGGTCGTTTAGCCTTTCTACCTCAAAGCTCTCCGAGCACTGGTGGTCCTGACTTACCAATTGGTGAGGCGTTCCCCTCGGTTCACAGCTTGAATGGAAGGGCCTTCCTCCCCTTCCTCATAGAAGATAACACAACAGTCCATATCATCTTCCAGAAATAGGTTCTTCATCGCCGCTAGTGTTTCATCAACCTCTTATCTGTATATAACATCAGCTGGCTAAAAGGTCTACTCCAACAGAGGTATAGAGTTCTCCAACGGATATTAGGGGTTGCGCCATGGTGGTGACTAATGGTCAAACTCCTCCCAAGTGTACTCGTACCCTACGCCAAAAGTAGTGCCATATTTCTTTAGTTTAATGGGTTTGGTGATACCCTGGAGGTTCTTGCCAAGTCCTTTTCCAGGCTCAGATCCACACCAATTTAGGATACCCTCAATTTTGTTGTCCCGCCACTTGTCTTTATCGATGGCATTGACTCGCTCGATGTAATGGTATGTTTCTTTGCCTATTCTCCTTCTAGATCCGACCATTGGGATGGTTTGGCAACTGTATATAGGGTTTCTACCGTCGCCATGAATGATAACTTCCTGATGATTATATTGAAATCTTACGGCTTGGTGCAAGGTTTATGCCATAGCCCCATCGGCATGGATCCAGGGTCCTCCCAGCAACAAATTTTAAGATGTTGGCACGTCTATAACTTGGAAGTCAACATCTAACAAGGTCGGTCCCATCTATAACCATAGCTAATCTCCCCAATGGTGGATCTTTGAGACCCATCGAAAGCTTTAACACAGATAGTTCTGTCTTTGATCTCATGCAGTCCATTCCCCAATGTCCTGAGGGTTATTAGCGGACAAATGGTAAGGATGGACCCTCTGTCGACCAGGATCCTGGTGATGAAATAATCTTTGCATTGTGCAATGATGTGCAATGCCTTGTTGCGACTAAGCACTTCTAGTGGTAGCTCATCCTCATGGAAGGTGATCATGTGACTTTTCTGCACTTGTCCTACCATGTTTGCCATTTCGCATCCCGTTATGTTCCTGGGAACATAAGCATTACTCAATATTTTCATTAAGGCATTTTATGTGCCTCGGAGCCTTGAAGAAGAGTCATGATGGAAATCTGCCCTGGTGTTTTGTTCATTTGGTCAACGACCGAGTATTCTTTGGCCTGTATCTTCCTCAAAAGGTCATCAGGTCCAGTTTCAACAGGTCGCCCGGAGGCTTGCTTGCTAGACTTAGCTAGATGTTCTGGGGTATATCCCCTGCCTGTTCTGGCCATACCATGTGCGGCGATCGCCTCCCTAGTATGTGTTTTCCCATTCCTTCTAGCCTCACCTGTATAATCTCATGGGGCCACGTCTATCGTAGAAATCAGAATTGGCATCCTGGGAGGTAACACATCAACTTCAAATGGTATGGTACCTTTGGAATCCCGAACTCAACCTCAATCGGTTTTGGAGCCTTTGCAGGAGGTGCTTCGAACTTGATTGGTACAAACACATTCACCACATCTCCTTTAGAGGGCTGGATTTGACTAACAATGGGATTGAGGGTAGCCGCCGGCTTCTTAGATTCAACTCCTTAAGCTATCAGCCCGACTGACCCTTTCCGGTCCCAATCATTCTCAATCTCGATCATATGGATGCCTCCACCATTGTGGTCAGGCAGAGGGTTGTTATGGACATTGGGAGCGGGCTCCTTTTGCTACAATGACCTTGTTATCAATCAGCATCTTTATCTTATCTTTCAACGAGCGACACTCGTCAACGGTATGGCCTTTCATTTTGGAATGGCATGTGGAAGTTTTGTTTGGATTTACCCATTGGGAGGGAAATTCTGGAGTTACAGCTGGGATAGGGGTAACATAACCAGCTGCTTTGAGTTTTTCATATAATTGGTCAATTGGTTAGGCGATGGCGGTATACTGTCTGGGAGGTTTTTGGTGGAAATTTGGTCAGGATCGAGGAAAGTTTGGCGGGTAGGTGGTGATGGGTAATGAAAGGGTTGGGATTTGTACGCTTGATACACATGTGCGGGTTGGGAATATCTTGGTAAGGTGGGTTGATATGTAGGTGGTGGAGACGATTGGTAGACGGATGGTGGGATTTGGTAAGTGGGTGATGGTTCTTGTTAGTTTAGGGAAGGTTGATATGTGAGTGGAGTTGAGGGATATGATTGGTATTTCATAGGGGAATTATTTCTTTGCGCATCCATTATGGAATTTACGTCCTTTTTCTTTGACGTGCCACCAGACCGTAAAGCCTTGTTGGTAGCATGCAATGCCTCGAGATTAGTGACCATACCATTTAGGATACCTTTTTCGATCTTTTATCCCAACTTGATGATGTCAGAGAATTTTTGACCCTCTATTAACATCAGCCTCTCATAGTATTGCGGGTCCTGAGCCCGGACGAAGAATATATTTATCTGCTCTTCCTCTAAGGCCGTCCTGACCTTAGCATCTTCTGACCTCCAACGAGGAGCATATTCACGAAAGGTCTCTATGGGTTTCATCTTTAGATTCTGGATATAGAACACACATGGTGCGTTCTCAGTGTTGAACCTGAACCGGTCCATAAAGACCGACGCCATACTTACCCAACTCGTCCATTTCTTCGCATCTTGGATGATATACCAAGAAAAGGCATCACCTTTCAGACTCCTCATGAACAGCTTCATGCGGATTTTTGCATCCCTTCCAACTCCTACCAGCTTATCCCAATAAATTCGGAGATTGACCCAGGTATCACTTGTATCGTCAAACATTTAGAACTTGGGAGGTTTGTACCCCTCTAGGAATTCGAAATCTTGTTGAACACAAAGATCTTCATAGTAATACGCTTTAAAACATTTGCTACCTTCAACATCCTAGGTTCGGCTAGTTAACTTCTTGAGCTCAGCAACTAAATTCTGAATGGGGGAGTCCTTGTTATCTGATTCAGGTGCATCTGAGATGGGCTGGGTATAATGGGGTATAATATCCACAAAGATGGGATTGTTATGGTTGTTTGTGGTGTTTTAGGTTCGGCAATGAGTAGTGGAGTGTTGGTGCATGTGTTTCAGTCGTGGGTATGAGAAGGTTGTGTCGGTGGTGGTGGTGGTGTAGGGTTCTTGTTGTTGGCATTAGCAGCGTCAAGAGTGATTGACAGGCTTGCCAGGTTTCAGATTTGTTCCAATTCTTCCCGGAATCTCAGCAAAGTCTGCTCAAGATGAGCAGTGGTTCCTTGGTGATTGCAGTGTTCTGAGAAGTCTCCTCAATTTTCTTTCTAGCACTTGCATCTCCCATTTTGCCTTTGTTCCTGTTTCTGGTAGGACTCGATGGAAGATGAGGTGGAGGACCCTTGGATCTTGTTGAGTATGCTGATGGTGCCAGAATGCATGAACTGACCTTTGTGGAGGGGAAGAAAAATAACAAAACAAAAATAAAAAGGTAAGAAGTAAGTGCAGATTCTAAAAAATAATATTGCAATATTTAAACACATTGTGAAGGAATATAAATCGCGTCCTAATTTGGGTGCCTCATTGTTCCCGAGGTAGGCTTAGCGATAAATTAAATTTGGAGAACATATAATGCTAAATGCCTTGTTTTATTGATTAAAACAAGACGAGTCTTAAAACAACTAAATGATAAAAAATGTCACTAATGACCAGTGACCTTATTACATCATGAAAGCAATGAAAAGATAAGAGATCCTAACTTCTTGGTCCCAGAAGGACCTTCCCCATATCTGGTATTCTTGCCTCCCTCGTAAAGTTGCACCAGCTCGCGCATTCCCATCAGCAACGGGCCAGGTATTCGCCCATATTCCCCTCAGCATTCTGGCAGTCGTCAATCCTCTTCAAGAATTTGCCTTCCAACTCCACTAGACCTCATTCCAGATACCCTAGCCAACTGTTGGCTGTTGACAGCCATATCTTTCTATTCGTTGATCAGCTTCTCGTGAGTATCCTATTTTTCCCGATATTAATTTTCACATTCTCGCATCCTTTTGCGCAGTTGATTGTATTTGACTTGCGCTGTAGTTTTCTCATCAATAAGCCTACGACCATGGACAAACCGTGGGCGATCCAAGCCAATATGATCATCTTCCAACCAACCTGTGTAGTGCAGCACATACCCGGCATGATGCCTGTCTGGTTCAATATATTCCTTCCCTAAGACGAGCTTGCAGTGCCACAGGTGCTGAGTTTGACACCTGTGCGGGCTATCATTATCTTGAAAGTCAACCCTGAAATGACTCATTTTCTCTATCCTTGGTATGATCTTCTTTCATCCATCTTGCCTCATAGCTCGGAGTGGGACATAAGGGTAAGTTCCTCTTAAGCCGATGAGCATAATAAACGGTGCGTCCCGAGAACGACTACTAAAATACCCTATTGGGAACCATTCATACATCCATTGTACCTGTTCTTATTTTAGGTTCTCAAAAAGCTCTACCCATCCACTAGCATCTTCCGACTGAGCAAAACATGTTGGGCATAAAGTTCATTTGCTTTGGGTGATGAAAAGTGATATGGTCATCCCAATCCATGCGTATGATCTCCTATCTGTAATCACCTTTCTGAAGGTGTTCCTTAAGCCAACGCTGAAGTAACAAATTGCACCCCTCAAAGTGTGAGGCTCTTTGTTGACCTTTTTCTAAAGCTCGGTATATTTCGGCAATGATCATGGGCACTATGCTAAAAGTCTTTCCATCAATACCCTACATCAAGGTTTTGGTCACCATGGTCAGTAGGGTGTTCATCCTAGCCTTCTTCATGGGAAAGATCATCATACCCAAGAAGCATAAAATGAATACAAAGACCTTTCTATGTATGTGCCCTGAAGATGTAAGGGCAAACTCAGCAAGGTAGGTGCAGTAGGACTTGCTATGGCCAAACGTTTCATATAAGAAGTCAAATGGTATATGTAGGACTCCTTTAGACAAGTCAGATCTGGATTCTTCTTGAGTCCCATCATTTTGAGGAAACCCCTACCCTTGCGATTCTCTGGCATAAGTAGACCCGGGGTATCCTAAGGAATTCCAGCTAGACCCCCTATCTCTTCTTGCAGAGGGGTCATTTCGAGGGCCCCCAAGCGAAAAACGACCGATCACTGTACCAGAATAGAGTAGCAGCTTCAATGATTTTGTTGTCAGGCTTAACTTCCAGAAGTGAAGGAAGTTTCCCTAAGTAATTGCGGACGAGGGTCCGATCTCTGGCATGAAGATCCTCCCACCAGCTTAGTAACCTAGGATGAATGTTAGATACCATATCGAATATGGGGATTTCGTGCCTCATTTTTCGCAAAACAAAGTGTTAGGCCGTTAACCCCACCAGATTCGACTATTTGGATCAATAATTAGCAATAAAGACAGTTAGTTATCCAAATAAATGCACATAACGTTGAGGTGTCCATTTGGGTTTCGGGGAAACCCGATGGACTTTGGATTAGGCTATCTTAATGAGTCATTATGCGGACAACATAACTGACTCGGATAAGTTTGACCAGGATGCATGAACAGTTTAACGGAATAAGGTTTCTACTTTTGAAGTCCTAGACAAGGTACACTTGAGCGTACAACTCAAGAGGGGAAAGGCGTGGAACCGCCGGCTACACTGTTGATCAACTGGTTTTTCTGTAAATATGCCTTTGTAACATTTAGGGGTTGTAATATCGAAAAGGCGCAACCACACATTATAAGCGTTGCTATAGGATTTGTTTTGGTACGAGTGGAATATGATGTTGAAGAATCCAGCAACAAAAATGAAATAGGTAGCATGTATTTTCACGTTCATAAAGTAAAAGAAATTACAATAAATGCTCGAAAAAATATAACGGAATTGAAATAATGATAAGGCTGTGAAGGGAAAAGCAGTTAAAAGAAAAGAAAGACATGAAGAGTCAAATTAGTATTGATGAAGAAATAAATAAGGCAGGAAATAAAGGCAATTAAGGAAGTAATAAAGTCATAAAAAGACGTAATGGTAAAAGACATAAAGAATTCCCCAGCAGAGTCACCATGCTACCGATTCCCCTTTTCCTAATGCAAAATTGGGTTTACGACATTATGGGCAAAGCAACTATTATTCTCTTTTGAGGAATCGTGTTACGGAATATTAAGAGTCTCCACATAATGATCATAGTGCATTAGGACACTTTAAACGAAGAAGATTTTGAAAGAGAAACCAGAGTTCGGGTAAGGGCTTGAGATTATCTCGAGGGGAAGGTGTTAGGCACCCCTCAAGATCCATTAGTATGGTTCCCGGCCGTACTTTAATTGTAACTTTAAGAAGAGTAGAAGTAAACAAACAAGGCTTGCACATAGGGACTACAAATAAGTTGAAAATTTTGAAAGAGGAAAGACATATGATATGGATCAGACGGTGCAATACTCCGCACACACTCCTCAGAAAAGGAGTCACCTATGATATTAGCGCACTGGTCATCATCTTCATATTCTACCCTTCCTGCCCCGTTAAGGTATTGAACGTGATTAGTATCATCTACTTATTGCATTGTAATACTCGTCCCAACCTATCTGTCCCGGGGTATTTAGGACTTCTAATCCTAATGGGAAGGAAATGGAGTATAGGCATGTATGGAGTTTCAAAAGGATAAAAGAATAGGGCGTCAATCAAAACAAATAGAAGGTGAATAGGGACTGAAACAAACACACAGAAGGCTCATATATAACTTCTAAATCATATAGCATTTAGTTTAGCATGTCTTGCATGTACTGGTTTGGTCTTAAAATTTAAACTGCGGACAGATTGGTTCAACACATACAGTTGGATAAAAATGTCTACATTAGGCAAACCGAATCCAATTGTCAAAAGTTGAGGTATTTTACACAAGTTAATGATTAAGAACCTAATTGAGAATAATTGAAGACAGAAGCTTGAAAATTGCAGAAAGTTCAGAGAATTGTTAAACTAATATACAGTGGAAGTGTAAAGAAGAGTTTTCAATAGTGAGACGTTCTAAAAGAATCTAACTGCTAAAGATTGCTTTGATAGGAGAATTGTAAAAGTGTTTAAAGAGTGCAGATACTTTAAAATATAGAGTTACAACTCTGTTTCGGAAGACAGCTGCAAAAGTAGAAGGGAAATTCAGGCAGAAGGTTTAAAGACGTTATTTAGAAGAAAAATACAAGTTTGAAAGGAATTAAAAACGGACTTATAAGAGTTTTGAAAAGAACAAGTTTGGAAGAATTTCAAAACCAAACAGGTTTGGACAAGTTTTCGTTGAAAAAATGGCTAAGGCCAATTGTCAGATCATTAAACACATATTGGGCGAGTATGAACCCCCTATAGGTAGGATATGTATTCCTTGTCTTTTTAGGACTCGTTATTATTATTAGACAAGTTTCGAAATGAGTATTTGATTACCCTACAGTTGCCTAGCTTTTTTGCATTTCCTATAGGCAGGTTTTTATATGCAATCAGTTGGTTGATTATTAGATCTAATAGATAGGATATCTACTGATTTGGACATTATATCCTATTGAACCTATATGCATGATATCTAAGTGATTAAATAGCAACACTGGTCCTATATGCATGGTATCTACCCATTAGCAATAAAGTAAACCCCTCCCACACCCTTTACTAATATTTCCCCGAGTTCTTTTTACAAGGTTATTACAAAATCAGAAGAAAGGAGGTGAACAAGAAAAATTCATCACAACCTACAGCTATATCCGAGCAGCCTAATTCAATCTTGATATCCAATAACATGTGTTTCACCAAATCCGAATTCTCGATTCCAAAGCCTTCTCTTATTCAGAGTGTTTCAAAGTTCCAAGGAGCCTTCAGGACCACAAGCAATGTTTACACTCTAAATGATAATTGTTGTAACAGAATAGTGCAGTATGGAAGTGCCAGCCCTGGGGCATCCAAGTTCAGAGGGAACTCAAGGGTCCCAAAGCATAGCTCACCAAAAGGGGGGCAGAACTTACGAAACTAGGAATACGTGCAAAGTGAGAGAGGGAGCCATAGCAGAGGATGGTCATACCAAGTGATGGCATTGGTTGGCACACCTCTAGCCCACTGCTTAGGTTCAAACAAATCGGAGCAGACTCTAGAGAGTCAAACTTAGGTCTGGAAGGTGATTAGGACACCACCAGACCCTAGTTAAAGCTCGACGCATAATGGGGAAAGAGAATGAGAAAGGATTTGAGTAGAGATCCAAGAGACTCTAGTTCTGAGTCATGGACAGCAATATAAGGTGCTGGCATAACTCAGGACATATCTCACATACAGAGGGGAATAGAGGGAAAGGATTAACAGTATACACAGGATATTAAGGAAGCATAGCAAACTGAAGATGCAAAACATAAAGAAAGAGCATAACAAACTTGAATGTAGTTACATAGTGCAGGGAAGCATAAATAAACACATAGAGAATGATGTGTAGAAGAGGAGAACAAAACACATAGAAGGAGTGTGTTATATAACTAAAAAATATACCAGTTGAAATTCTAGTATAGCATAGAAACAAGAGCAAGTAGACAGTCAGAAAGTTAATCGGGAACAACTCAAGACTTCAGCAAGCACTTGGGAGTTCAGAGGAACTCCAGAATGTTCAGACAGTAAGAGAGAAAGGAGCATAGTGCTAAGTGGTAGTAGAGAAGTACTATTAGAGAAAGTAATAGTAGAGCAAGTGGTAACATATTTCAAAGGCAGAGGTGTTTGTGTATCGAGACTCTATTGTGTGAAAATAGGAGCAGGTATTTATACTTGAAGTCAGGCAAACGGACAAAAAAAGAAAATATTCCAGTATCAAATAGGATAAATCAGTTAATAGAGGTTCCTTTAATTAAGGAATCCTAATTTGATCATTAAAGGACATGAAATATTTAAGGAAAGTGGATCAAATAAACAACATTGCGCATAGTATACAAATGAGGGTAAATGCATAAAAGTTATTTAATGACAAGTTTTTGAAACACACAATTTGTGCAAATAAGGTAAGAAGACAAATCAACAAATAGTAAATCAAAAGGTCTGAGATTTTATACGAATGAATAAAGTCCGAAAAAAAAAGAGAAGGGTTTTGCTTAGGTCGAGTCACAGGCAAAAAACATAAAGAAATCAATCAAGCTATATTCAGAAGAAAATTTGATCTAATTGTAAATTATAAAAAACATTTAGGGGGAATTCATAGTATTTAAGGAGCATACGAACACGTCAAACATGAAAGAAGATTGTAGTGTCATTGTAAAGAATCAGTAGGAAAATCTTGTGTAGAAGAGTTTTTGGCAAAAGGTCAGAACCATGTGAAAAACATAGATGACTTCAGAAATTGAAATCTAACTAGTTCAAAAGTGAGAACATGCAAGTCACATACAAGTGGTCCGAAAACCCCCAAATTCTAGGGTTTTCATCATTAGTCCAATGTAGGGACGAAAACAAACAAATCGGGCAAGAGCAAACTCAGAAAACCCAAAGGAACTTAATTGTTATGTGAAAACATGATGAGGGAAAACACATCAAAAGAAAAATACAAGGAAACATTAGGAGGAAACATAGTAAAAAAACACATAGGACTCAAAGTAGAAACACACAGGAGTCACAGTAGGACAAATACAGTAAGAACACCACATAAAAATCACAGTAGAACGAGTAAAATCTAGGAAACCCAAAGTTTGCGAAGACGAATATTTTTTGAAAGCAAAGTTTTGAAGATGATGTACGAAGTCATTGAAAACCTTAGAAATAGCACAGATCTGGAGCAGATCTATAGAGAAATAAGAAAACCTCGAAATTGAATAGGGTTTTGGAGGAACCCTAGAAACAAGAAAGGCCTGGAAAAGGGGTTGATCCGAGTCAAACGGGCTAGAGATGGACACATAGGGCTAGGATACGCCGGATTTGAGCCGGAGATGGTCGTAGAACTCTGATCGGAGGAGATCGGAGCCAAGGTCTTCAAGGTCAGGCCTTGAATCTTCAAAGGGCAAGGGCATGAAGGTGCATGGGGTGAGTACAGGCCACGCAGGGCTTGGGAGGACACTGATTTCGGTGAAATAAGGTGGAAACCGGAAAGGTAGGGTTAGGGTTTCAAGGAGGGTTAGAGAGAGATTAAGAAGATGGGAGAGCTAAGAGACGGCTGTTTTGGAGAAAATGATTTAGGGTTAGGGGTCGAGTGGAATTAAAAAGGAAAGAAGAAACGTGGGTCGTTGATCAAAATGATCAACGACCAAGATTGAAATAGGAGCTGGGGGGTTGAATTGATTGGGTTTGGGGCGGGTTAAATTTTCTAATTGGATCGTTTAATTGGGGTTTGAATTGGGGCGTAATTGAGGCTAAAATCTCAAAGAAATATGGCTAGGTTTTAAACAGCCACACTTTCCCATTTTATTTAAATAAAAAATAGTTAAGAATAATTTAAAAGTAAATTAAAAACACTGAACTGATTAATAATATTTATAAAACAATAAAAAATTTAGGAATACTTTTATAACTATAAAATGCGGTTAATTATAAAATAGGCTATAATTCCAACTTCATGCAATTAAGCTTTAGAAATTTTGAATAAATTTGTAAAAATATGTAAAATTTATATTAATTATATTTTATTGTAAATATGAGAAGGAAATATGTTATTTATCAAAAAATGGCAATTTGGAAATAATTTTGGATCTTGTACTTGTTAAAATAGGTAGTAAATTGATTTAAAAATATTAATAATTGAGGAAAAAATACTAAAACTTTCAGGCATGCTTAAAGTATTTTAAGTATAAAAATACATAGGAAAAATTGGGTATCAACAATCTAGTATTCAAAATATCAGAGAAGTACCATGGTCTTGAATCAACAAATGGTATGGTTAGATTTGTTAATCAAGAGAGTGAAGATGAGGCTGGAAAAACAGCTATTACTATATTCTTGCAGCAAGAGCGTCAAGGCATTTAAAAGGAAAATTACCAGAAAAACAAACAAATAGATGGTTAGAGGTAGAAATTGGAAATTTTTACAATGGTGAAGGAGATGATAATATGGAGATGTAGAAGAAAGGTTGTTGGATTCTAAGTGTTTGTCACGACCCCAGTTCGCCCTCTGTGAAATGTCGTGATGGCACCTAGTCCCTACGACTAGGTAAGCCTAAATTGCGGAAGATAACTAAAACATGCGGGAACAGTGTTTATATGTATCACTCGATATACACCACATATAAGTATCAAAACCAAAATCCAAATCCAAGACGCAGAAACCCACAAATCACAAGCCAAGACAAAGAAATACTACATAGCTCTAATGCAGGAATTTTATCTAGTAAGAATAGAAAGTACAGAAGGGCTAAATACTAAAAGCAAAAATGGAAAGGGACTCCTCGGTTTGCGGACGCTGCAGATGTACCTCAAAGTCTTTAAGTAGTCGCCTCCCTCAAGGATGGTAGGCCTGAGAAGAAGTACCAGGATCTGCACATGGAAAATATGCGCAGAATAGGCATGAGTATACCATAGTGGTACTCAGTAAGTGTTATGCCTAACCTCGGTCGGGTAGTGACAAGGAAGGTAAGGGCCCTAGTGAGATGAAATAATATATAAGGGTTAACATAACGAGTAAAACAATACAAATGAGTGCAACAGCAAGAAAAAACACAAAATTGAAAGAACAACAACAATTATAACAAAGACAAATGAACAACAGAAGGAAATACAGCTCAACACAGAGATAACATTCGGGGCACCTTCCAAGATACCATCCTGTAGTCCCAGTCACAACTATCCAGTGGATCTCCTATGATCATGTCCCGTAGTCCAACTATCGATGTGTGGAATATCAACTGAAAATCTCTATCTGTAGTCCCCAAATATAAATACCCAAGACTGGGAGAATCTACCGGGTGCATTCCCGTAGTTCCATATAACTATGGAGGGGGATATATCAGGAATCTAACCCACAATCCCAAAGAAAATATGCATGGGGATATATCGGGAATCTAACCCGTAGTCCCAAAGAAAATGTGCAAAGGGATCTATGGAGAATATACCTCGCAGTCTCAAAGTAAATAGTCAAGGGGGAGCTACCGGAATCCCATATCCGTAGTCCCAATGTATTTACAAAGTAGTTGCAGTAGGAAAATATTGAGAGAAGGGAAATTTCATATTAAGGCAATAAATAATTCTAGCCTAGCATGCTGCAGAGAGATTAGGTAAATATATTGAACAATTAAAGAAATTAAATCACTTAGACATGCTTTCCTAAGCTCACAATAGGCTTAATAGTGCAAGTAATAAAGATGGGAAAAGAAACATGTTAATGAATACTTAAGAAAACCCGGATTTCCAATAATTTGCACAAGTACACACTCGTCACCTCAAGCACAAGGCAATTCAGTTACCAAATATACCAATCCCAAGTGGAAGGTCCCCCACACAAGGATAGACAAGCCACTTACCTCGTACCGGCTCAAAATCAACTAGAAATCACGTTCTTGCCACGAGTACTCGACTCCAAATGACTCATATCTATTCAATTCAATTTGATAATGTAAATAATACTTCAAGTAACTGATTCTACAATCAAATTCCAAGCTAATACGCAAAATTATATAAAATGACCAAAATGCCCCTCAGGTCCACGCCTTAGAATCGGGTAAAATTTATATTTCCAGAAACCTCGTACTCTCACGAGTCTATACATAATAAGAACACTGCAATCAGAGTCCAAATGACCCCTCAAATCCCCATTTAGAGGTCTCTTAAACTCAAGCCCCAATTACCCATTTTTCAAAAATGTTCACCACTAATTAGGTCTTTAATCACATAAAAATAAGTTGTGAAGTCACAAATTTTACCTCCAATTTATTTCCCTTTGTTTCCCTCAAAAACGCACCTTCAAAAGCTTCAATCCCATTCAAAAATGGTGGAAAAACGAAGAAGGGTCAGGGATTGAGCTTTAAAACACTGCCCAACGATAATAAAATCCTTCTCTGTGATCGCGGTCCATCACACGGGTTCGCATAGAGCTGGCTCTCATCCATCTATGTGATCACGTACACCCACCCGCGTTTGCATAGAGTAAACACTCCACCGAATGCCATATGTGTCCGCACTATGCGTTCACATGCAGCCTTACGCGACCGCACTGCTTAGGTTCCTCACACTCCGCGATTACAGGTCAATCCTTGCGATTGCATAGAACAGTTTCTGGCTCCTCACCACCAACCTTATGTGATCGCATCCCCACTATTGCGATTGCACATAAGGATGCCAAATACCAGCAGTTCAGCAATTTAAACAAGTTTCAAAATGACCCGTTGAGCATCCAAAATACAGTAGAGGACCCCGAGACCTCAACCAAACCTACAAACATATCCCATAATATCATTGAAACTTTTTCCAACATTCGGAACACTCAAAACAACATCAAAACATCTAGTTTTCATCGGATTCAAGCCTTAGAATTCCAAAAACTCTAAAAACATTCTTTTGAACGAAAGGTCTATCGCACCTCGTCCGAATGACTTGAAAGTTTGTACACACGTCACATTAACCACTACGGAGCTTCTCCAACTTCCAGAATTTCATTACTTCCCTCGGATCAAAATCTCGCTATTGAAACGGAAACTTCAAAAATTCAACTTTTGGCATTTCAAGCCTAAATTAGCTACGAACCTCCAAAACACAATCTCAACACGCTCCTAACCTTGAAATTACCCAACGGAGCTAACAGAACCATCGAATTTATATTCCGAGGCCGTCTTTACATTGTTTTGACTACCGTCAACTTCCAAACACTTAAGCTCTCATTTAAGGACTAAGTGTTCCAAAACTCTCCGAAACTACAAAATCGGACATCCCAACTACAATGTCCATGGTGATTCGCTCCCATTTCCACTCCGGAATCTCTATCTGCTGAAGTAACTTACCCGATCTCTGGTGCTCATACTTCACCTGCTGACAGCTTAGACACCAAGCTATAGATCCCACTATGTCTTTCTTCATCCACCTCCACCAATAGTTCTTCCTCAACTCCTCATACATCTTTTCGGAACCCGCATGAATTGAATACCGCAAACTATAGGCCTCCTCCAATAACAACTCCCGAATACCATTAACACTGGGTGCACAGATCCGACCCAAAATCCACAATACCCCATCATCACCAATAGTGACATATATGGCATCATTGTTCTAAACCTTGTCCTTGAGGACAAGCAAATGGGGATCATCATACTCCTGCTCCGTGATACGATCAAATAAGGAAGATCGAGAAACCACATAAGCTAGTACCCGACTAGGCTCCGAAAGGTCCAATCACACAAACTGACTGCTCACACAAAATGACTGGCTAAGGCCTAACCTCCATCGTCATAGGCCTTTGTGATGCTGGTAGATATGTCAGACTCCCCAAACTCTCCGCCCGACATCTAAGGGCATCAGCCACTACATTGGTCTTTCTCGGGGGATAGAAAATAGTGATATCATAGTCCTTCAGCAACTCAAGCCACCTCATCTGCCTCAAATTTAGATCTTTTTATTTGAACAAGTGCTACAACCTCCGATGATCCATATAAATCTCACAAGGCACACCATATAAATAATGATGCCAGATCTCCAAGGCGTGAACAATAGCATCTAACTCAAGATTGTGGACAAGATAATTCTTCTCATGAACCATCAAATGTCAGGACGCATAGGAAATCACTCTGTCGTCCTGCATAGAAACCGCTCCAAGGTCAATCCTCGAGGCATCACAATAGATAGTATAAGAACCAGAACTATTAGGCAATATCAAAACTGGGCTTGTAGTTAAAGTTGTCTTGAGCTTCTGAAAGCTCGCCTTACACTCTTTCATCCACTGGAAGAAAGTACCCTTCTTGGTCAGTCTGGTCATAGGTGCTGCAATGGATGAAAACCCCTCAACAAATTGGCGGTAATAACCCACCAAGACAAGGAAACTACAAATCTATGTAGCAAAGGATGGTCTGGGCCAATTCTACGTTGCATCTACTTTCTTTGGATCCACCTGTATACCCTCACTCGACATCACCTGACCTAAGAAATCCACGGACTTCAACCAAAACTCATATTTCGAAAACTCTGCATATAATTTCTTTTCCCTCAGAGTCTGAAGCACTGTCCTCATGTGCTGATCATGATCTTCCTGACTCCGGGAGTGTACAAGAATATCACTAAAGACAATGGCGAACGAGTGGAGATATGGCCTGAACACACTGTGCATCAAATGCATAAAAGCTATTGGGGCATTCGTCAACCCAAATGACATGATAAGGAACTCATAATGACCATACCGAGTCCTGAAAATAGTCTTCGGGATATCTGACTCCCGAATCTTCAACTGATGGTAACTTGAGCGCAAATCAATCATAGAAAACACCTGTGCACCCTGAATCTGGTCAAACAGATCATCAATACGAGGCAAAGGATAATGGTTCATCACTGTTACTTTGTTCAACTGGCGATAATCGATACACATACGCATAGAACCATCCTTTTTCTTCACAAACAGTATAGAAGCACCACAAGGTGATACACTGGGATGAATAAAATCATTATCAAGCAATTCCTGTAACTGGTCTTTCAACTCCTTCAAATTTGGAGAAGCCATGCGATATGGAGGAATAGAAATAGGCCAAGTGCCCTGTAACAGATCAATGCCAATATCAATATCTTTATTAGTTGGCATGCCTGGAAGATCAACTGCAAACACATCAGGAAAATCCCGTACTACTGGACTTAATCAACTGAAGGGGTATTAATACTGACATCTCTCACATAGGCTAACTGTTAGAAACACGTTCTCAATGCAATATACTAAACGTGTACTCTTTTGTAGGTTTTGATGAATGACAAACGAAGCAAAAATTGATATATGACGGAATTCAAGTACAAGCGCACAATGGTTGCGAATAAGATTGAAGTTCAAGATATAGCTTTTAATTGTTATTGAGTTGTTCTAAATTGTAATCTCGATCCTATAACTTGACTCATAGTATGGCCTCTCTCATAAAACTATTTTCCAAAATCATGCATATTTAATTATGTGTCAAAAAGATTTTAAATCATGCATATTTACATCAGACAAAATGTTTTCTAAACATGCCTCAAAAATCTGGGCTAAAATAATCGATTATGTACTTATGATAATCGATTGTTTCTGAGCCAAGACTGCATGACAATCGATTATGAATTAATGGTAATCGATTGTGAGTAAGACAGTGAACATCAGGTTTTTCCAAATCTGCATGATAATCGATTGTGAACAAATGACAATCGATTGTTGTTGAGGTAAAGTTTTTCAATACTCAAAATAATCGATTATGAACTAATGGTGATCGATTGTGTTGAGTTGATGTCTACCAGTGATTTTAAATTTAATTAAGTAATCGATTATGTCTTCAGATAATCGATTATCACTGAGACAGTAAGTTTTATGATTTTCAGAAAATAACAAGTAATCGATTGTCAAAGAGACAGTGTCTAAAATGTTTTTCAAAAACTGATAAGTAATCGATTGTTGACTTTGTGCAATCGATTGTGAAGCCGACCGTTGTCGTAAAGTTTTCAAATACCGTCAGGTAATCGATTATTGATTCTGTATAATCGATTGTTTTGATTAAAATCCGAAAAAGATTTTTTGAACGTTATTGGGTAATCGATTATTGATTTTGTATAATCGATTGTTTTGATTAAAATCCGGAAAAGATTTTTTGAACGTTGCTGAGTAATCGATTGTTGATTCTGGACAATCGATTGTTTGTGGTAAAATCTGGAAAGGATTTTTTGAACGTTGCCAGTAATCGATTATGGATTGTAAGTAATCGATTATCAAGCGTAAAATCTGGGATTGAATTTTGATCTGACTGGCAGACAATCGATTGTTGGGGTTTGACAATCGATTGTCAATGAGTAAAATCAGCAACTCTTAATTGGCAATTAGGCAACGGTAATGCCAATTTTTCAACTATAAATACAGCTTCATTTCAGTGTTTTAAAAAACAACAACATACCAAACTGATCATTACATTGCTATAAGCTTTCATTCAATTGTTCTTCATTTTCTACTCATTTCATAAAGCTTTTGAGAGCCATATTATTGCTTAAAGTTGTTGTGATCTTGAACATATTCTTTTACTCATATCTACTCAATAAGGAGTACTTTAGTTAAGTGAGCGTCCAAGTATTTGATATACTTGTAAGAGAATTGCGATTCTCTTGTTTCAAGGAACTTGCGTTTCCTTGGGTGAAGTCTTTGAGATTGCGATCTCCGAGCAACTGTTTGAGGCTTGTGTCCTCAAGTGTGTAACGGTTTGTTGAGCACCCTTAAGCTTAACAAGATAGTGAAAAATCTCGAGAGAGTCTCTCGGGGACTGGACTAACCACGTTGGTGGCCAACCAGTATACATCTTTGTGTAAGTTTATTTTTCTGCATTTATTTTACTCCCTGCAAAGTTTAAATTCCGCAAGAAAACGCTAAATTCTATTAATACGCTATTCACCCCCCCCCCCCTCTAGCGTAAAGCGTAGTTTCTAACAATTGGTATCAGAGCCCAACTCTCTGAAAACTTAACCGTTTGAGAGAACCATCCATGGCTTCTACTCTTGACTCTTTTGCAGGAATTGAAGAAGGACAATGCTCTACGCGACCTCCTCTATTCAACGGCACAAACTACTCATACTGGAAGGAGAGGATGCAAATCTTTGTGCAATCAAATAGCTTTTATTTGTGGAAAGTATTCACCAATGGAAACCAAATTCCAACCAAGAAGGTGGAAGACGAATGGGTTCCAAAGACCGAAGAGGAATATACCGCGGAGGATATTCGTAAGGTTCAAAATAATGTCAAAGCTATAAATTTATTATACTGTGCTGTTAATGCTAACGACTACAGGAAGATATCATGTTGCAAAACAGCAAAAGAAATGTGGGATAAGCTTGAAGTGACATACGAAGGAACCGACCAGGTACGAGAAGCTAAAATTGATTTCTTAACTCACTCTTATGAACTATTCCACATGAAGGAAGGAGAGAAAGTAGACGAAATGTTTGAGCGATTCTCAATGATCGTGAATGATCTACACGCCCTCAAAAAGACATTTACGGATAGAGAACTTGTCCGGAAGATCCTCTGAAGTCTCACTCCGGCATGGCGATCAAAGGCCGATGCAATCCAAGAATCCATTGGCATCACAAATGTCACAATTGACGCATTAAGAGGTAATCTCAAAACCTATGAATCCACTATACTTAACCCGTTTGTTGATGATCAAAGAAGGCAAAGGATTGCTCTAAAGGCTAGCCAACCACAAATTGATGAGGAAGGTGACAACGAGTTTGGACTCGTCATCAAAAGGTTTCAAAAATTCATGCGCAAAGAGTATGAACGCAAGAACAAAAAGCAAGGCGATCAACTAAAATGCTATGAATGCGGAGAAACCGGGCACATAAAATCAAATTGCCCTAACATCAAAAAGGAGAAGAAACCCTTCAAAAAGCAACGTGCATACATCTCTTGGGGATGAGATTCCGGAGATGAAGCAAGCGAAGAAGAAGACGATGAAGCAGCAAATTTATGTCTCATGGCTCAAGAAGACGGCAAAGACGAGGTAAGTCAAATCTCTTCTCAAAATTTCTTTACTCTTGATGAAATGAGAAATGCTTTTGATGAACTATATGCTGAATTTATCAAAGCTTCAAAAACTGTCAAAAGTGTTAAAGAAAGCGCTTCTCTAAAAGAAAAAGATTTTCAAACACAGCTTTCATTAAAAGAAAAAGAATTAGAAAAACTGGTTTTCGAAAATGAGAAGCTAAAAGAGGAAAACAAGTTTTATGGAAAAAAAAGTGCTGATAAACCTGAAGGTTCTACTAGAAACTGTTCTTCTTGTGTGCTTCTTAAGAATGAAGTAGCTAGACTTAAAGGCACATTAGATAAGTTTAATTCTTCGCATAAAAACTTGAATGATGTGCTTGTTAATCTAAAATCAACTAAACATGGAATAGGATTCAAGAATGAAGAAAAGGTTGGTGCTAAACCACAACAACCTAGAGCTCAACCTAGGACTAATAACCGAAATGCTTATCCTAGAAGTAGAAATCCTAGAAATAACTTGCATGTTAGACCAAATAGTGAAAATGCTAGAAGACCTAGAAATGATGCATATTTTAGGCCAAACCTTGAACAATTTAGAAGACCAAGAAATGACCCTCCACCTAGAAATAGATATTCAAAGTAGAGTAAGCAACCTTCATTCATCTAGTTACTATGTACCTAGAAAAATGCATAATCCCAACGTGACTTGCCATTATTGTAGACGTATTGGTCATATTGCTCCCGCTTGCTTTACTCGTCATAGACATATAAATCAATTGCATCATTATAACATGCCTAACCCTCAAGGACCCAAGATGGCATGGGTACCTAAAGAACATTAATTTGTTTTGTAGGTGTGCTTGAAGGGATCAAGTGTACTATGGTACCTTGATAGTGGATGCTCCAAACACATGACGGGAGATGAATCCAAATTCCTTCAACTAGAGCACAAAGAAGGAGGAAGTGTCATATTTGGTGATAACAATAAAGGAAAAATCATCGGCATTGGTTCGGTCGGTAAGGACGAAAACTCCTCTATTAAACATATACTACTTGTGAAAGGTTTGAAGCATAATCTCTTGAGCATAAGCCAATTATGTGACAAGGGAAATCTTGCTCTATTTGATTCGGATGAATGTCTTGTATTTAGACGTAGTGATTTCAAGATCATACTTCGTGGTTTTAGAATTGATAATATCTATATGGTTGATCTGGCAAACTCCTCACCCGAATATGTTGATTGTTTAATAAGCAAAGAGGATAACTCTTGGCTATGGCATCGTAGAGTAGCACACATGAACATGCATCTTTTGAACAAGCTTCTTTCTCAAAACTTAGTAGTTGGTCTTCCCAGTTTAAAGTTTGAAAATGACTATATTTGCGATTCTTGTCAAAAAGGGAAGCAAACCAAAGCATCTTTTAAATCCAAGAATATTGTTTCAACGTCTAGACCTTTGCAATTACTTCACATGGATTTATTTGGTCCCTCTCGTATTGAAAGTCTTGGTAAAAATAAATATGTTTTTGTAATTGTTGATGACTTTTCTAGATTTACTTGGACACTATTTCTTGCAAATAAAAGTGATGCTTTTCAAAATTTCAAGTATTTCCTTAAGCGTGTTCAAAACGAAAAGGAATCGACCGTCACTTCGATTAGAAGTGATCATGGGGGAGAGTTTGATCACAATCTCTTTGCGGATTTTTGTGACGAACTCGGAATCGAACACACCTTTTCCGCTCCACGGACACCACAACAAAATGGGGTGGTGGAAAGGAAAAATAGGTGTCTCGAAGAGATGGCAAGAACCATGCTCGACGAAGCTAAGATTCCCAAATATTTTTGGGCGGACGCCGTGAGTACCGCTTGCTATGTTTTAAATAGAGTAGCAATTCAGCCGATACTCATGAAAACCCCATATGAACTTTATAAGGGTAGAAAACCCAACATTTCTCATTTACGTGTTTTTGGTTGTAAATGTTTTGTTCATAATAATGGCAAGGACCAATTGGGTAAGTTTGATGCTAAATCGGATGAAGGTATATTCATTGGTTATTCCTCACGTAGCAAAGCATATAGGATCTTTAACAAAAGAACCCAAATTGTGGAGGAATCCTCTCATGTTGTGTTTTCCGAAGATAATACTCGCTTGGCGAGAAAGGAATCCGGTTTTGATCTTGCAGGTATCTTGGATAGCTTGAAAGATAAAATCCAAGAAGAACCTTCAAAGGAAAACAAAGATGAAATTGGGGAACAACCAACGGAAGAAGCGCCACAATTAGAAAAAGGAATAAATACGCCTAACGAGTGGAGAACGGTCAAGGATCATCCTCTCGAACAGGTAATTGGCGATGTTGGAGAAAAGGTAAGTACCCGAAACTCTCTTAAGAACACTCTAGGACACAATTCTTAAGAGTTCACGGCATTACTTGTTTACACTAGTGTAATTTATTAATTTCGCTATAAATTACTAACTTGAGCGTCGGAGACGTTTAAATCTATTTTGCAGGTACCACCCCAAAGGTAGGGGGAATTATGAAGTTTTAGCACAAAATAATCGACTATTTCAAGCCACTAATCGATTATTCTCTGTGCAGTACATCGATTATCAGTATCAATAATCGATTGTTTATGACTGATTATTACTATTATGCATCTGTGTTTAATTTTTTACTTCCTAAATTGCATAATCGATTTCCGCCTCAGTCATTCAGCAATGCTTTCTACAACAATCGATTATTTTTTCATACAATCGATTATTTGACAAATTCTGATATTCTCCAAGCTCACTGTATCAAATTAGTTCCCTAAATAATCGATTACCAAGAATTGACAATCGATTACTTCATATTAATTTTTTGTTATCGTTTTGCTCCTCAATCGATTCCTGTCAGATCTTAAATGCTCCATAATCGATTACCACAATTTAACAATCGATTATTTCATTCAAATTTTTTTACCGTTTGACTCAAGAATCGATTTGTCAGATTCAAAATCTCAATCAAACAGTAAAGACAATCGATTATTTCAGTTCAATAATCGATTATCTAACAGTCAGTAATTTTAATTCTTACCGTTTTCTGACTGCTCCTAAACCAAAATCTCAGCAAATGTCTCCATTCAATGCTTGATAATCCTTTCCTCTATAAATAGGCATCATAAGAGCTCACATTCACCCACTCAAGCACTATCTCTAGTATTCAAAAGCTAAATCTCTTCTATTTTCTTTGCCAAATTCCAGCAGTCTTTCTCCTAACATGTCTGGACGATCTTCAAAACGTTCCCGATCCAAACATGGCGCATCAGCCTCAACCGCCCCTCTTCCTTTAAATTTTCCATACCAAGACGGTTCCGTCTTGTTCTTTGAAACTGAAAATGAACTCACAAGGTTCCTATCAAAATTTGAGAAACGCACCATTCTTCCTCCTCGGTTCTCAAATAGTAAACTCCTTGAGCCTTTCACCCCTGCCGCAAATATGTTAAAGGAGTGTCAACTATATGACTTCTTGCTTCTCACTCATCCTCACATAAACACAACTCTCGTTCAAGCTTTTTACTCAAACCTCCATAAAGATGAAGATGGCGAACTTGTCACCTCCATTAATGGGGTTCAAATTCTTCTCTCTGAAGAGAATCTCCACACCATTGCCCGCCTTCCAAATGAAGGTGAAGACCTTTACCGGTATATTGATAAGGCCGGGGCTCTCTTTGATGAAACCATCCTTCTCCACCAAGCCGGTATAACCTCCTATGATCCATCTATCTCTACCCGTCGTCCTACCACAACGGGAATGGATCCAAACTACCGGTTGATTCTTTACTTCATCACCCGAGTCCTCAAGCCTAGACGGCACAATCACACCACCATCTCCCAGGAGGATACCAAACTTCTGCATGCCATTGTCACCGGAGCCAAAATAAATAGGTGTCGGCTCATCAAAATTCATATGCTCGATGCCATCGGTGATGACATGCCTCTTCCTTATGCCCTCCTCATTATGAACTTCCTTGAAGCATCCGGATTTGTCACGGAAAATGGTCCTCTCAAAAGGAGTACCAAAATTTGGGAAATCTCGGAGTCTTCTTTCCATCATGATGGTGATCATGCTCCAGCTCCTTCTTCAAGTCGTCCACCTCGTCGTGCTCGTTCGTCCCAAGAGCCTACTCTCCAAACCATATCCGACCAGCTTGCTCAACTCACTCATGAGATCCATGGATACTTTGATCATGTCAATTATCCATATGCAGCTCTCGTTCCTTTTGAAGCAGCGCCGGATAACGAGGCGGACAACGACGGAAATGAATAATTTTTTTTGTTTTGTATGCTGTTGTTCTCTTTGGTTCCCATTGATGTACCCTCTTTTTTTTCCAATAAATAAACCTTGTTTATTTCATCTTTTTGCATCTTTCCTTACTATTTTTTTGCTAATGGCAAAAGGGGGAAGAAAACGGGATATCGGGTATGCACCACCTCTTAATTCATTGATTGCTTATAAGCTAAAATTGAGGGGGAACTCTTAAATTGAGGGGGAACAAGAACAAAATTGCATAATTGTTACTTGTCTTGAATTGTCAATATCTTTTGCCTAAATTGCATATCCCGCTTAATGTTTGCCATTATCAAAAAGGGGGAAATTGTTAGAAACACGTTCTCAATGCAATATACTAAACGTGTACTCTTTTGTAGGTTTTGATGAATGACAAACGAAGCAAAAATTGATATATGACGGAATTCAAGTACAAGCGCACAATGGTTGCGAATAAGATTGAAGTTCAAGATATAGCTTTTAATTGTTATTGAGTTGTTCTAATTGTAATCTCGATCCTATAACTTGACTCATAGTATGGCCTCTCTCATAAAACTATTTTCCAAAATCATGCATATTTAATTATGTGTCAAAAAGATTTTAAATCATGCATATTTACATTAGACAAAATGTTTTCTAAACATGCCTCAAAAATCTGGGCTAAAATAATCGATTATGTACGTATGATAATCGATTGTTTCTGAGCCAAGACTGCATGACAATCGATTATGAATTAATGGTAATCGATAGTGAGTAAGACAGTGAACATCAGGTTTTTCCAAATCTGCATGATAATCGATTGTGAACAAATGACAATCGATTGTTGTTGAGGTAAAGTTTTTCAATACTCAAAATAATCGATTATGAACTAATGGTGATCGATTGTGTTGAGTTGATGTCTTCCAGTGATTTTAAATTTAATTAAGTAATCGATTATGTCTTCAGATAATTGATTATCGCTGAGACAGTAAGTTTTATGATTTTCAGAAAATAACAAGTAATCGATTGTTACATTGGACAATCGATTGTCAAAGAGACAGTGTCTAAAATGTTTTTCAAAAACTGATAAGTAATCGATTGTTGACTTTGTGCAATCGATTGTGAAGCTGACCGTTGTCGTAAAGTTTTCAAATACCGTCAGGTAATCGATTATTGATTCTGTATAATCGATTGTTTTGATTAAAATCCGAAAAAGATTTTTTGAACGTTATTGGGTAATCGATTATTGATTTTGTATAATCGATTGTTTTGATTAAAATCCGGAAAAGATTTTTTGAACGTTGCTGAGTAATCGATTGTTGATTCTGGACAATCGATTGTTTGTGGTAAAATCTGGAAAGGATTTTTTGAACGTTGCCAGTAATCGATTATGGATTGTAAGTAATCGATTATCAAGCGTAAAATCTGGGATTGAATTTTGATCTGACTGGCAGACAATCGATTGTTGGGGTTTGACAATCGATTGTCAATGAGTAAAATCAGCAACTCTTAATTGGCAATTAGGCAACGGTAATGCCAATTTTTCAACTATAAATACAGCTTCATTTCAGTGTTTTAAAAACAACAACATACACAAACTGATCATTACATTGCTATAAGCTTTCATTCAATTGTTCTTCATTTTCTACTCATTTCATAAAGCTTTTGAGAGCCATATTATTGCTTAAAGTTGTTGTGATCTTGAACATATTCTTTTACTCATATCTACTCAATAAGGAGTACTTTAGTTAAGTGAGTGTCCAAGTATTTGATATACTTGTAAGAGAATTGCGATTCTCTTGTTTCAAGGAACTTGCGTTTCCTTGGGTGAAGTCTTTGAGATTGCGATCTCCGAGCAACTGTTTGAGGCTTGTGTCCTCAGGTGTGTAACGGTTTGTTGAGCACCCTTAAGCTTAACAAGATAGTGAAAAATCTCGAGAGAGTCTCTCGGGGACTGGACTAACCACGTTGGTGGCCAACCAGTATACATCTTTGTGTAAGTTTATTTTTCTGCATTTATTTTACTCCCTGCAAAGTTTAAATTCTGCAAGAAAACGCTAAATTCTATTAATACGCTATTCACCCCCCCCCCCTCTAGCGTAAAGCGTAGTTTCTAACACTAAATACGCGTCACACCCCTTTTAAACCATACATTGAGCTCTAAGAAAAGAAATAACTCTATTGGTAGTGTAATCTGAGGCACCTCTCCACTCAATACGCGGTTTTCCTGGCATGGCCAGCGTTATGGTCTTGGCGTGACAATCAAGAATAGAACAATGGGGTGAAAACCAGTCCAAGATAATTTCAAAATCCGCCATGGTGAGTAACAATAAATTGGCTCTAATCTCAAAATCATGAAGAGCAACCAAACACGACCGATAAACATGATCCACCAAAAAGAAATCTCCCATAGGAGTTGAAACATAAATAGGGGAAATCAAAGAATCTTGGGGTACACCCAAATACGGAGCAAAATAAGAAGACGCACAAGAGTATGTGGAGCTTAGATCGAATAGAACTGATGCATCTCTATGCCAAACCATGATAATACCTATGATGACAGAATCGAAGGCAACAACCTCGGTATGAGCATGAAGGGCATAATATCTAGCCCGCTCTCCGCCTCCAGCTAGCTGAGCAGGTGGGGTGGCAACTGGGGCTGTAGCCATAGCCTAAAAACTCTACAGGGCACGCCGTGGCTGAGAAGTCTGTGGAGGTGCACTCCTCCCAAGACTAGGGCAATCCCTCACCGCATGACGGGTGTCACCCCACTCAAAACAAGCTCTGGGAGGATGTGGAACTGGGAATTGTGCGGTACGGGTACTCCAAGACCCCTGAACACCTGAAACACTATGTGAAATCCCCCCCTCTAGCTGGCTGAGCTAGCTGACCCACAAAACCTCTACCATGCCATACTCTTCCTCCAAAATAAGTACCAGTGGGTGTTCCCGGTCTACGAGGTCTACTCACTCCCCTATACTCTCCCTCCTGACCTCGTCTGTCCTCTCTCTCCTAGACCCAACTGTCCTCTACTCGGCGAGATGTCCTCAAAACCCGCTGAACAGGGACCACAGGCTGTGTCGCCATGACACCTGGAACCTAACAATGAGAATTCGCTGCACTAGAGTGGGGGCTACGGGAGTTTGGGTTCCTCCACCGACCTGTGACGTAGTTGGTGTAACCTGAATCAATCCCACCAGAACTAGTGCACCAAACATGCTCAGAAACGGTGTTAATGTCTCCTGAAGTGTTGGAGTAGTAGTAGCAATAGGCGTATCCGATGCCTGAGCTCTGGCTGAAACTGCCGATGGCTCCTCGGTGGTAGCTCGTCTGGGTTCCCTGGTTGCATCATGTACGTTTCCTCATCCTTTACCCCCGGCCCCGACATCTGACGTCTCTCACATAGGGCGCGGGTGTTTGATCATCTCTGGTAGAACGTGTTCTCACCATCTATGAGAGAATGGAAGAAAACAGTTTACAATTGTGACGTCAAAAATCTCGCACGATAGGGAATCAAATGAAGAGGAATTTTCCTAAGGGTTTCATAGCCTCTAGTAGATAAGTACAGCCGTATCTGTACCGATCAGCGAGACTACAATAAACCGGCTTGGGATTCTTGACTCCTATGAATATAGATCTCTGATACCAACTTGACACGACCCCAATTCGGCCTCCATGAACTTTCGTGACGGCACCTAGTCCATACGGCTAGGTAAGCCTAAATCAGGGAACATAACCAAAACTTGCGAAAGTAAAACCATTTAAAAATAGAAATAAGGGAATAACAGTGTTTATATGTGTCACTCGGCATATACCATATATAAATCTCAAAACCAACATACAAATCCAAGACCCAGAAACCCACAACTCACAAGCTAAGACAAAGAAATACTACATAGCTCTAACGCCATAATTCTGTCTAATAGAAACAGAAAGTACAGAAGGACTAAATACTAAAAGCAAGAATAGAAAGGGACTCGTCGGTCTGGGAATGGAGCGGATGTACCTCCAAATCTCTAAGTAGCTGCCTCCCTCTAGGATGGTAGGCCTGAGAATAAGTACTTGTATCTGCACATGAAAAAATGCGCCGAAGTGGCATGAGCACACCACAACAGTACTCAGTAAGTGCCACGCCTAACCTTGGTCGGGTAGTGACGAGGAAGTTCAGGTACCTACTAAGATCAAATAAGACATATGGGTTTACAGAATGAGTAATAGAGCATAAATGTGTGCAACAGTAAGAAATAATGTAGAATTGAAAGAACAACAACAATTAGAACAGAGACAAACGAACAACGGTAGAAAAAATAGCTCACCATAGAGATAACAACCGGGGCACCTTCTACGATACTGTCCTGTAGTCCCAATCACAACTATCCTGTGGATCTCCCAGGATCCTGTCCCGTAGTCCAACTATCAATACACGGGGGATCTACCGGAAATATCGATCTGTAATCCCCAAATATAAATACCCACTACTAGGGGAGTCTACCGGGTGCCTTCCCGGAGTTTCATATAACTGTGTAGGGGGATCTATCGGGAATCTAACTCGCAGTCCCAAAGAAAATATGCAGGGGGATCTATCCAGAATCTAACCCCCAATCCCAAAGTAAATAGATGAGGGGGAGCTACCGGAATCGCACATCCGTAGTCCAATGTAAATACAAATTAGCAGCAAGAAAATATTCAGAGAAGAGAAATTTCATATTAAGGAAACAAATAATTCTAGCCTAGCAAGCTTCAGAGTGTTCAGGTAAACAGATTGAACAATCAAAGCAATTAAATCACTTAGACATGCTTTCTAAGCTAACAACAATCTTAACAGTGCAAGTAATAAAGATAGGAAAGAAACATGCTAATGAATACTTAAGAAATCCCAGATATCTAATAACTTGCACAAGTATGTGCTCGTCACCTCACGTACAAGGTAATTCAGTTACCAAATACACCAATCCTAATAGGAAGATCCCCCACACAAGGTTAGACAAGCCACTTACATCGAAATGGCTCAAAATCAACTAGACACCACGTTCTTGCCACGAGTACTCGACTCCAAATTGCCTAAATCTATTCAATTCAATTTCATAATGTAAATAATACTTCATGCAACTGATTCTACAATTAAATTCTAAGCTAATACGTAAATTATGCAGAATGATGAAAATGCCCTGCGGGCCCACGTCTCACAATCAGGTGAAATTTATATTTCCAAAAATCTCGTACCCTGACGAGTCTATATATAACAAGAACGCTGAAATCGAAGTCCAAATGGCCCCTCAAATACCCATTTATAGATCTCTTAAACTCAAGCCATAATTACCCATTTTCCCAAATTTTTCACCACTAACAGGTCTTTAATCACATAAATACGAGTTATGCAGTCAAAAATGTTACCTCCAAGTGATTTCCCTTTTGTTCCCTCAAAGAATCACCTTCAAAACCTCCAATCCAGCTCAAAAATGGTGGGAAAATGAAGAAGAGTCGCGGATTGAGCTTTAAAACACTGCCCAGCGATTTAATAAAATCCTTCTTTGCGATCGCGGTCCTTCACACACGTTCGCATAGAGTTGGCTCTCATCCCTCTATGCAATCGCATATGCCCAACCACGTTCACATAAAATAAACACTCAACCCTATGTGACACGCGTCCATGCTATGTGTTCGCATGCAGCCTCACGCGACCGCACTGCTTTGGTAGGTCAATCCTTGCGATTGCATAGAAAAGATTTTGCCTCCTCACCAACAACCTTATGTGATCGCAACCCCATTATTGTGATCGCATATAAGGATACCAGATACCAGCAATTCAGCAATTTCAACAAGTTCCAAAATGACCCATTGAGCATCCGACTATCCTGACCCCAACCCATGTCATGATGGCGCCCAGTGCGCTGTTAGGCAAGCCCGAAAATTCAACAACCTTAGCCCATTTCTTATGTAATTCATGATAAATAAACACAGGAAATTCACTAAGTCATCATATTAAAATTTGGAATTAAAAGATAAAGAATGTGGAATCTCAAGTAAAAACCCTACAACATAGCCCATAGAATCCAGTGTTACGAGTCTAAGCCTCTAATACAAAATATCAGGCTAATACATATCCGTCTAGGAAATATGAAATAAAAGACAAGTATAAAAGGGAGATATTAGGGCTACGAACGCCATGCAGCTACCTCAATGCTCCTAGATACTGCACTTCTCAGCTAAAACAATCCTCACTCGGCCTCAAATGTACCTGGATTTGCACGCAAGGTGTATGAATGCATGGAATAATGTGAGTACTCTGACCCAGTGAGTAATAAACATAAATAAAGGCTGAGAACAAGAAATCATGGAAAAAGCAAAAATAAATCTATAATAGCAATTTAGAGAAATTAAAAAGAAAGCAGTAAACAAATGAGATATAAATATAGAAATACTACAACAAATAAACATATAAATGATAGATGAATAAGGATGACGCAGCACATAGAACTGTACACTCTAGTACCCGCTGCGGCGTGCAACCCAATCCATTTATTAGCATCGACGGCTCTTACTAGGGGTATGGAGACTCTAGGAGGGGCCCCTTATGGCCCAAGCATGAAATCAAGCCATCTTGTGGCATCAACTAGGCCCTCGGCCTCAATATCGGAATAATACTGTTGCGGTTCGCTGCCCAATCCAAACTCAATCCAGAAAATCACATAAGCCTCTCGGGCAATAATAAAATAGTAGTTCAGCTCAAAACTTTATTTAAAATATTGTTTTTAGTTTTAAATCAGAGTAAAAGTGGCTAAGTTTGCAAAACATTATTTAAACCTTAGTACTGACATCAAATAATATGTCAAAGAATCGAAGTTCAATTGACCCCTCAATACCTTAATTTATGCTCTCTTAAGTTCAATCGCTTAACCACCATTTTTGACAATTAATTTCTCAAGTTTTCAGCCCTAATCCATCTATTTACACCATAAAATCGTGTTTTAAGTCCAAGAATCCTTACCTTATCAAAGCCCCTTGAAAACCCTCTTCAAAATCGCACACAATACTCCAAGTCCGAGTTAGAATAAGAACAACAACAACAACAACAACCCAGTATAATCGCACTTAGTGGGGTCTGGGAAGGATAGTGTGTACGCCGACCTTACCCCTACCCTAAGATAGAGAGGCTATTTCCAGATAGACCATCAGCATCCTTCCCTCCAAGAACTTCCTACCTTGCTCTTGGGGAGACTCGAATTCACAATCTCTTGGTTAGAATGAGAAGATGAACATTAATATTTCTAACCAGGCTAAACCGCATTTGTGGTCAATTCTCGCTTCTGCGACTTTACATTTTGCAGTCCCCCTTTCGCTTCTGTGGAAAATAACTTAAGGTCCAAAACCGCATCTGCGGTCCATTCCCGCATCTGTGGCTTCTACTTCTGCAAACTGAACTCTACTTCTACGGAAATTTCTCGAAGGAAAAACTCCGGTTCTTCGATACCTATGCCACATCTGCGAGACCGCTTCTGGATTCCCCAATATGCAGAAGCAAAAATACCAGAAGCAACAGCAAATTTCCCATTTCACAAGTCCAAAACATCCCGTTAACCATCCGAAATCACCCCGAGGCCCCCGGGACCTCAACAAAAAACACAAACATGATCCAATATCTTATTCAAACTTCCTTTAATCCTCAAAACACCACAAATAACACCAAAAGACTCAAATTACATCAAATCCAAGCCTAAGTTCTTCAAAATCTTTCGAAACTCGCATTTGATCTAAAATCCAACCAAATCACCTCGAATTACCTCAAATTTTGCACACACATCCCAACTCACCTAACAAAGCTACTACAACTCTCAGAATCTCATTCCGACCGTTGGATCAAAATCTCGCCTACTAACCGAAATTTGCCAAAATACTATCTTCGCCAAAACAAGCTAACTTCTACCTCGGACCTCCAAAACCACTTCCGATCACTCTCCTAGGTAATAAATCATCCCCCGAAGCTAACTGAATCACTAGAAATCACATCTGATCCCTCTAACTCATAAGTCAACATCCCATTGACTTTTCCAAACCAAACCTTCCTTATAGAGACTAAGGGGTCATTTGGTAGGAGGTATTAGAAAAATCAATGCAAGCATTAGCTCTATGCACTATTAATACCTTGTTTAGTACATTTTTTAACTTGTGTATAACTAATACTTGTATTAGTTATACATCATACATGGCATTATCCTATGCATAAGTAATGTACAGAAAACCATGGCATTTGTAATACCAAGGCTTTAATGCATGCATTGGCATGCTTAAAGACAAAATTATCCCTAAAGTCCCTTATAGCTAGAAAATATGGAGGGTATTTTTGTAAGCGACTTCTTAAAAATTATGCAATGTATTATAATTTTAATACACCACACTAAACAATAGATAAGAAATAATATTTGCATAACTAATGCTTACATTACTAACACATGCATTACTAATCCATGCATTACTAGTACACCTTATTCCGCACTATTCTTATGCACCCTACCAAACGACCCCTAAGTGTCTCATTTCCTACCAAAACTCATCTAAATCGACTTGATTAAACCAAATACCAATAATGAAACATGAAGAAGCATAAAAATTGGGGAAATTGGGTGGTAACTCCTGAGACGACGGGCCGAGTTGTGACATCCTTCGCAACTATAACAAACGCTCGTCCTCGAGCGAGTCAAGAAACATACCTGAAGCCTCAAATAGGTGATGATATCTTCTCCGCATCTCCTAATTGGTCTCCCAAGTAGCCTCCCCTACGGGCCGACCTCTCCACTGCACTTCCACTGAAGCTATATCTTTTGATCTCAACATTCAAACCTGATGACGCAAAATAGCCGTTGGCTCCACATCATAGGTCAAATCATCATCTAACTGAACCACACTGAAGTCTGAAATATGAGACAGATCCCCAACATACTTCTAGAGCATAGAAACATGGAATATCAGATGCACACTCGACAACCTGGGCAGCAAAGCAAGCATATAAGCCACTTCTCCAATCCTCCGAAGCACCTCAAAAGGCTGAATGAACCACGAACTCAACTACCCTTTCTTTCCAAACCTCATAACACCATTCATGGGAAAAACCTTCAGCAAGACCTTTTTACCCACCATATAAGACACATATCAGACCTTCCAGTCCGCATAACTCCTCTGGTGCGACTGCGCTATACGAAGCCTCTCCTGTATCACCTTTACCTTCTTTAAGGCATCCTGTACCAGATCTATCCCCAACAGCCCAGCCTCACTGGGCTCGAACAAACCAACTGGAGATCTTCATCGTCTCCCATACAATGCCTCATACGGTGCCATCTGAATATTAGATCTAGCTGTTGTTGTAGGAAAAGTCTGCAAGCAGCAAAAGCTTATCCCAAGAACCCACGAAAACAATAACACAGGCACGCCATATGTCCTCTAATATCTGAATGGCACACTTTGACTGCCCGTCCATCTGAGGATGAAACGATGTGCTCAACTCCACCTATGTACCCAACTCTCGCTGAAAAGCCCTCCAAAACTAGGAAGTGAACTGAGTGCCTCTATCCAAGATAATAGAAACTGGAATCCCATACAGCCGAACAATCTCTTGGATGAAGATCCCTACCAGCCACTCTAAAGAATAGGCCAAAAACATCGGAATGAAGTGCGCGGACTTGCTCAGCCGATCCACAACCAACCAAATTGAATCGAACTTCTTCATAGTCCAAGGAAGATCACTCATAAAATCCATAGTGACTCTCTCCCACTTCGATCCGGAAATAACTATCTGCTGAAGTAAGCCACCCGGTCTTTAATGCTCATACTTCACCTGCTGACAGTTGAGACACCGACCACAAATCCCACAATATATTTCTTCATTCTTCTCCACCGGTAGTGCTACCTCAAATCCTGATACATCCTCGTGATACCAGGATGAAACGAATACCGCGAGCTATGGGCCTCCTCCAGAATCAACTCTCTAAGTCCATCCACATTGGGCACACAAATCCGTCCCCGCATCCTCAATACCCCATCATCCCCGATGGTTACGTCTCTGGAATCATCATGCTGAACCCGGTCTCTAATGAAAACCAAGTGCGGATCATCATACTAGCGTCCCCAGATACGATCATATATAGAAGATCGAGAAATCACGCACGCCAACACATGACTAGGCTCTAAAATATCTAACCACACAAACTGATTGGCCAAGGCCTGAACATCAACTACAAGGGCTCTTTCCCCAACTAGAATGTATGCCAAACTCCCCAGACTGGGTGTCTTTCGGCTCAAGGCATAGGCCACCATATTGGCCTCTCCCGGATGATACAGAATAGTAATATCATAATCCTTAAGCAACTCAAGCCACCTCCACTACCTCAAATTAAGATCATTTTGCTTGAACAAATGCTGAAGACTGCGATGATCGGTGAATTCCTCACAAGATGCGCTATACAGGTAGTGCCTCCAAATCTTCAATGCACAAACTATAGCAGCTAACTCCAAATTGTGAGAAGGGTAGTTCATCTCATGAGGCTTCAACTGATGAGAAGCATTTGCAATCCATCTAGCCTTATGCATCAATACACAGCCAATCCCGACTCTCAAAGCATCACAATAGACGATATAAGAACCTGAAGTTGATGGCAAGACCAATACTAGAGCTGTGGTCAAACCTATCTTGAGCTTCTGAAAGCTCTCCTCACACTCGTCCGACCATACAAATGAAGCACCCTTCTGAGTCAACTTGGTCAAGGGAGAGGCGATAGATAAAAACCCTGAACATCCGGATATAATAACTCGCCAAACCAAGGAAGCTACGAATCTCTGTGGCTGAGGACGGTCTAGGACAACTCTGAATCGCCTCTATATTCTTCGGATCAACTATAATACCCTCGCTGGACACCACGTGCCCCAAGAAAGCCACTAAACCAAGCAAAAACTCACACTTTGAGAGCATTGCATAAAGTTTCTCGTCCCTCAATCTCTGCAATACAACTCGCAAATGCTCTGCGTGCTCCTCCTGACTACGCGAGTACACCGAAATATAATCAATGAATACAACAACAAACGAATCTAGATAAGGCCGAAATACACGGTTCATCAGATAAATGAATGTTGTTGGGGCATTGGTCAGCCCGAAAGACATAACAAGAAACTCATAGTGACCATATCTAGTCTTGAAAACAGTCTTAAGAATGTATGAATCCCAAATATTCAATTAGTGATAAACCGAACGGAGATCAATCTTGGAGAACACCCCCGGTAGGGGATATTTGTTATTCACTATTACTTTGTTCAATTGCCTGTAACCAATGAACATTCTCATTGTGTTATCCTTCTTCTTCAAAAACAAGCCGGGTGCACCCCACGGTGACACACTCGGTCAAATGAACCCCTTTCCTAGTATTCCTGAAGCTGCTCCTTCAATTTTTTCAACTCCGGTGGTGTTATGCGATACAGCGAAAAAAAGATACGTCGAGTGACCGGCACCAGGTGAATACCAAAATCAATATCCCAGTCCGGTGACATGCCCGGCATGTCTGCAAGGAATACATCAGAAAAATCCCTCACAACGGGAACAATATCAATGCTAGTAGTCTCAGCTCCAACATCCCTCACAAACGCCAAATATGAAAGGCAACTTTTCCCGACCATACTCTGGGCCTTCAATAAAGAAATAACTCTACTAGGGACATAGTCAGTCATACCACGCCACCCGATCTGTGGTACACCCGGCATAGCCAAAGTGATTTTCTTAGCATGACACTCCAGAATAACTTGATACGGAGATAGCCAATCTATGCCCAGAATAACATAAAAGTCCACCATTCTCAATAGCAATAGATCAACTTGGGTCTCCAGACCCCAAATAATCACAAGACACGGCCGGTACATACAGTCAACAACAATAATGTCGCCCACCATGGTAGATATATGAACAGGTAAAGTAAGAGACTCCCGGTGTATACTCAAATAACGTGCGAAAAATGAATACACATAAGAATAGGTGGAACCAGGATCAAATAATGCAGAGGCCTCTCTATGGCGACTGAAACAATACCTGTAATGATAGCATCTGAAGTAATGGCATCTGTCATGCCTAGAATAGCATAAAAACAAGTCTGGCCACCGCCTGATCGACCTCTACCTCTTGGGCACCCCTAGCTACCTGACCTCCACCCCTAGCTAGCTGGGCGGATGAGGAAGTAACTGGTGCTGAAGTCGAGGGCTGATCACTCTGCTGAAGTTGACCACCATGAAGTCGAGGACACTGCCTCCTCATATGACCAAACTCGTCGCACTCGAAGCAACTACCAGGTGCTGGAGAAGGGGACTCAAAGGAACCCCTCGAACCAGAGTGACTAGATGATGCACTCGGTGCAGAAGAACCCTGAGCTGAAGGGGCATGAGATGAACTCTGAGCTAGGAGGGCACTGAGAGAAGAATGGCCCTGCTGGAACCCCGATGACCACGACCTGAAGATGCCCCACTATACTCTGGATGGGCTGACTAAGTAGGCCCGAAAGAACGACGTCAATAATGCTGGAACTGGCCCCTAGATGAAGCACCACTGAAACTGCCTGAACCTCGAGGCCTCTTGGCCTCCCTCTCCTTTCACTCCCTACAGCAAACCATCTCAATCTCCCTAGCGGTATCAACCGCCTCCTCGAATGTAGCACCAATACTCTCTCTCTAGTCATCAAAGTGTGGAGATGGTAGTTAAGCCCATCCACAAACCTCCTGATCCTCTCACAATCCGTCTTAATCATCCAAATAGCATGACGGGCAAACTGTGAAAAACGCATCTCCTACTGGATCACTATCATATCCCCCTAAGTCAACCACTCAAACTTTCTACGTATCTCCACTCTGCAAGACTCCGGTACATACTTCTCTAGGAAGAGAGCAGAGAAGTGCTGCAAAGAAAGGGGTGCTGCACCGACAGGCCTATGCCTCTCAAAGTCCTCCCACCATGTGAAAGCAGCCCCCAAGAACTTAAAGGTGGTAAATTCCACACCACTAGACTTAACAATCCCTGTTGTTTGGATCATACATTGACATTTGTAAAGAAAACCCTGTCACCCTCGCCCCCACCACCACTGAATGTCAGAGGCTGGAGCCTACCAAACCTCTCGAGATGATGTTGTCCATCGTCTGGTATAGCTGGAACCGCGAAGTCCTGAGCTGGTGCAACTGGCTGAGCTAGTGGTGCCTCTGGTGTCTGCAATCCCTGCACTACCTGCTCAGGTGTGTGAGCAGCGGGGGTTTGATCCCCCGTCCTGTTAAGTAGCTGCTATGGTAGTGGCTGAAACTACTTGAGGTAGGCTATGCAAATTGATAATATCTGAGCCAGGGCCTCCTGAAGATCCGAAATCACTATGGGCACAGCTGGTGCCTGAATAGGTGCTGCTGGAATATCCTTATGTGGAGCCTTATGCTGAGCTAGGGCATCTTGTGGATCAACAGGTTCTTGCCTCGATGATGTGCCTCTGCTACGACCACGACCATGTCCGTAGCCTCTGGTAGCCTCAGGGGGTGGTACTGGTGGTCCTTCGCCTCGTCCTGTAGAGCAAGTCCTCGCTATCTGCGAGAGAATAGAATACAGAAGTTTAGTTCTCGGATCAACAAAGTCGCACGATACGAATTTCAAGAATATGAAGTTCTTCCTAAAGGTTCTGCAGCCTCTCGAGGATAAATACAGACGTCTCCGTACCGATCCGCAAGACTCTGCCAAACTGGCTCATGACTCACGAGACCAAGTAACCTAGGATCTTATACGAACTTGTCACGACCCCAACCCCGGTCATGATGGCGCCCAACGCACTGTTAGTCAAGCCCAACCATTCAACAACCTTAGCCCGTTTCTTATACAATTCATGATAAATAAACACAGAAAATTCACTAAATCATCATATTAAAATTTGGAATTTAAAGATAAAGCATGCGAAATCTCAAGTAAAACCCCTACACCATAGCCCATAGAATCCAGTGTCACGAGTCTGAGCCTCTAATATAGAATATCAACCTAATACATATTTGTCTAGAAAATACGAAATAAAAACAAGGATAGAAGGGAGAGATCAAGGATGCGAACACCATGTAGCTACCTCGATGCTCCCGCATACTGCGCTGCTCAGCTAAAACAATCCTCACTCATCCTCATATGCACCTGGATCCGCACGCAAGGTGCAGGGAGTAATGTGAGTACTCCGACCCAGTGAGTAATAAATATAAATAAAAGTTGAGAATAAGAAATCATGGAAAAAACACAAAGTAATCTATAATAGGCAATTTAGAGCAATTAAAAAGAAAGTGGTAAACAAATGAGATAGAAATATATAAATACTACAACAGATAAACAGATAAATGATAGATGAATAAAGAAGATGAAACACATAGAACAGTACACACTAGTACCCGCTGCGGCGTGCTGCCCGATCCATTTATTTATCATCAACGGCGCTCGCTAGGGTTGTGCAGACTCTAGGAGGGGCCCCTTATGGCCCAAGCGCGCAATCAAGCCATTCTGTGGCATCAACTAGGCCCTTGGACTCAATATCAGTGTAATACTGTAGCAGTGCGCAGCGCGATCCCATACTCAATTCAGAAATCACATAAGCCCCTTGGCAATATTAAAATAGTAGTTCTCAGCTCAAAACGTCATTTGCAATATTGTTTAAGTTTAACATCTGCCCCTCGAGCAATATTAAAATAGTAGTTCTCAGCTCAAAACGTCATTTGAAATATTGTTTAATTTTAAAATCTGATTAAAAGTGGCTGAGTTTGTAAAACAGTATTTAAACCTTAGGACTAAGATCAAATAATATGGCAAATAGTGCGGAAACAGTGATAACAATCCCTGAAGGATTCAAATAATTGGCACGAAGCCCAAATATAACAATTAATCCAAGTAAAGATAATCTCAAATAAGTTTCAATCAACTACGAGGTAAATACATCAGTCGGGACGGACCAAGTCATGATCCCCAATAGTAAACGATCATGCACTCGTCATAGACCATGTGTCTCGCCTCAATATAGTGCTACGCTGTGAAATTTCAGGGTTTTAAACCCTCATGAAATCATTTACATTCATTACATACCTCAAGCCAGTCAAAACTATGATTCGCTATGCCTTTGCCTCTCAAATCGACCTTTTTGCATGTTGTATCTGACCAAAACCACAACGAATACGACATAAAATGTCAAGGGAACAAAACCCAATAAAAAATAATCGAAAAATATCAAGAAATTAAAAATTGGCAAAACCCGAGACCTGAACCCACTTCTCAAAACTCGGAAATTTTTACATCAACAGATTCCTTATCTCGCCTCGAGTTCATATATATCAAAATCACAAGAAACGGTGTTCAATTGACCCCTAAAAACCTTAATTTATGCTCTCTTATGTTCAAGCCCTAAACCCATTTTTTATCATTAATTTCTCAAGTTTTCAGCCCTAATCCATGTACTTTCACCATAAATCGTGTTTTAAGTCAAAGAATCCTAACCTTATCGAAGCCCCTTGAAAGCCCTAATCCATGAATGAGAAACCTTTCAAAAATTCGCGAAGATGAACATTCATATTTCTGAACATGTTAAACCGCATCTGCGATCAATTGTCGCTTCTGTGACTTCCGCTTTTGCGGTCCCCCTTCCGCTTCTGCGGAAAATCACTTAAGGTCCAGAACCGCATCTACTGTCCATTCCTGCACCTGCGGCTTCTTCTTCTACAGACCCAACTCCGCTTCTGCAGAAATTTGTCTGAGGAAAAACTTCTCTTCTGCGATACCCATGTCGCATCTATGAGACCGCTTATGCGCTCCCAAATCCGCAGAAATGAAATACCAGAAGCAGCAGCAAATTTCTCATTTAACAAGTCCAAAACTTCCCGTTAACCATTCAAAATTACCCCGAGACCCCCGGGACCTCAACCAAAAATACAAACATGATCCAATACCTTATTCGAGCTTGCTCAAATCCTCAAAACACTACAAATAATACTAAAACCATCAAAGTACATCAAATCGAAGCCTAAGTTCTTCAAATCTTTCAAAACTCGCGTTCGATCCAAAACCCAAACAAATCACCTCTTAATCACCTGAAATTTTGCACACACATCTCGAATCACCTAAGAAGCTACTACAACTCTCAGAATCCTATTCCGACCTTCGGATCAAAATCAAGCCTACCAACCGAAATTCGCTAAAATACTAACTTCGCCAAAACAAGCTAACTTCTACCCAGACCTCCAAAGCCACTTCCATTCACGCTCCTAATTCACAAATCATCCTCCGAAGCTAACCGAATCACCGAAGGTCACATCCGAGCCCTCTAACTCATAAGTCAATATCCGATTGATTTTTCCAAACCAAACCTTCCTTAAACTTACTAAGTGTCTCATTTCCTACCAAAACCCATCCGAATCGACTCGATCACACCAAATACCGATAATGAAACATGAAGAACCATAAAAATGGGGGAAACAGGGCGGTAACTCAAGAGACGACGGGCCGGTTCATCACAGAAACACACTCGAGGCCCCCGGGACCTCAAGCAAACCTACCAACATATCCCATAACATAATTCAAACTTGTTCCAACTTTTGGAATGCGCAAAACAACATCAAAACCTCTATTTTCATCGGAATCAAGCCTAAGAATTCCAAAAACTCTAAAAATACGCTTTCGATCAAAATATCTACCAAATCTCGTCCGAATGTCCTGAAATTTGAATGCACATCACATTAACCACTACGAAGCTGCTCCAACTTCTGGAATTCCATTCCAACTCTCGGATCAAAATCTCGCTATTGAACCTGAAACTTCAAAAATTCAACTTTAGGCATTTCAAGCCTAAATTAGCTATGGACCTCCAAAACACAATCCGAACACGCTCCTAACTACGAAATCATCCAATGGAGCTAACAGAACCATTAGATTTCAGTTCCGAGGCCTTCTTCACACTGTTCCGGCTACGGTCAACTTCCAAACACTTAAACTCTTATTTAGGGACTAAGTATCCCAAAACTCTCTGAAACTCCAAAATCGAACATCCCCATAAATCAAAATAGCAGAAATAAATACGGGAAAAGCAGTTAATAGGGGATTGAGGCGTTAATTCTAAAAATGACCGGTAAGATTGTTACAGTCTAGTCATATAAGGCGTTGGGTTTCGTCCAATATAATGTATTAGAATATTAATTAATTCGTTGAGAAGCTGGAGAGGCCTATAAATATGGCCCTTTCATGAAGCGATAATTACAAGATTCAAAATTTAAAGTTTACAAGTTTCTATAAAGACTTCAAGTTTACATGCAGCACGTCAGTAACCGACTATTACGTCAGTAAAATAGTCATGGAACATGTTATTTATTACAATGCAACTTTCACTTAATTTATAATCTTTCTCTATTTTGTTTTTGTTTTTTTGTTTTTTTTTTTTTTTTTGAGTTCTAATTTACTTTCCTATTTTAACGGATACTAATGCACATGAAATTCACTTACCAACAAACGAATACAATGTACTGCAACTTATATGGGGCAAAGTTACTTACCGACATGTAATTTAGATTTAGAGCCCGTTTGGCTTGGCTTTAAAAAGTGAGTTTTCAGCAGAAATAGTTTTTAACCTTAAATTTAATAAGTTGAGGTTACCTAATTTATTGTTTTTTGCTTGTTTTAAGCAATTTTTTGTTTACTTATTTTAAGTATTTTTTAACTTTGCCAAACACTTAAAAAAAGAGAGAGCTTAAAGTTTATTTGACCATCTTAAAAGCCAATCCAAACACCCTCTCATTAAAAGTCGCAAATTTCTGTATCAAAATGTCACATTAAGTTCCGACATTTAAAATAAGTTGTGTGCCAAATTTCCTAAAACATTAGTACTCCCTATGCTTCAATTAATTTCAACGAGGATAGAGTTTTAAGAAGAAATTAATCTTTTTTGGAATTTAGCCAGAATTCAAAACTTAGAGCTAAATAAAATTAGAGAAGACATCTATATTGACTACTTATTCCATGCCAATCTACTCTCTTTTCATATATAAGATGGAAAGTTTTTTTACCCTCTTTATCCCAATTTATATGGTATTTTTTGTACTACATGAAAAGTACTAATATTAGCAAAAATTAAAAAGAAAAGAAAACGAAGTATATTGTTTGGTAACTTTTTGATTTCTAGAAAACGCAAGACAAACTTTGTGTGGGCAATCCGTTATTCTGATATCCGGTTCTTGTGTTTAAGATTTAAGTATATACATCAAACATATACCCTAATTTAGGGGCTCCCTATTTTAGGGCGAATTAGGTTAACATGTTTTCTTCTCCACCAAAAAAACAAATTCCCTAAGTATTTATTTTATTTGGGCACAATAAGAACCGTAGAATTAATAAATGAGTATTCCTTTTATGAAAAAATAATTATTTTTTTCTGGTTGAATCCTTGTAAAATAAATGATGAATTATTTTAATAATAATTTGTAATTGAACTACTTCATAAATTTCGAGCTTAATTATTGAATACTTATTTAACTCCTCATGTTAAGATTATAAAAATCAATTAATAAAATTAAAATAACAAAAAAATTTAATTAATCGAATAATAAAGTCATTTATACTATATTTTACTTACTTCATGTGTTAGATACAAAAATCTACTTATACGGTTTACGCAGTAAAAACATATAGGCTTCTCTATAGGGGCATCATCAATCTTTATACCGAAACAAAAAGTCTTCCAATAATTTACTAATTATTATCGGCTTACTAATCTTTAATGAACCTTGTATAGGGTCGAATTTGACCCTCAATGTTCCCATGACAATGGGTACACCCAATAAGCAGACGTCAACTAAAAGCGAGGGTGCGGCCCGGGCGTAGGGATAATGGCGACGTCGTTTAGGACCTAACTTCTTCACTAAGAAGAAGCCAACTACTTTAGTACTTTTTTTTATTACTTCGAGGAAGGTCTCATACTATATAAAGGACACCTTCACATTGTAACGGGCATCAGTGTTATTCTAAAGAATACAACTCTCTTGTTCTCTCTCTCCCTCTCCCTCTCTCTCTCTCTCTCTCTCTCTCTCTCTCTCTCTCTCTCTCTCTCTCTCTCTCTCTCTCTCTCTCTCTCTCTCTCTTTGAAACTCTTACTATCTCTTTGCATTATCAGATCTATATTTACTACATCACATTCCTCACCTCTAAGTCTCATTATATTTTATTACGATTTACCCTTACTCATTATTGATTATTTTTAAACTTACAAAGTATATAAATAACTTTTTAGCCAAATAATTCGGCGCCGTCTGTGGGGATTTCGAGAATCAAAATCATAGTTTGTAACTAGAGAACAACCAATAGCCTTTTTCTACACCACACGCACGAAAAAATGGCTGAGGGAAACACTAGAATGAAAGCAATAGTTGATGTCAAAACCGACCTCATGGGTCCTCTCAATGAAGCCAGTGAAGAAGATATTTTAAATGCTACCCATAACACTACATCAAGTGGACAGATCCGACGTCCCTTATCCGAAGATCTAGTAATCCTACGTGAAAAGGGTGCTACTACATATGTGACCAAGGAAGTACCCTCGGAGGTCAAGAAGCTACTAGAAGAGTGGTTAACAAGTGCACTAAATTGCTTGGTCGAGAAATCACCACAAGGTAACATCAGGTATGCACCGACAATAAACCTTATCGCTGCCATAGCTGAACCTGGAGCTGCACTAGCAAATAACTTGTTAGTCAACGTACAGGCCAACGATGGCACGCTCACAACCATTCTCAAGAAGATGGAGGAAATGGAAAACGAAAACAAGTCACTTCGTGACCAGATGAAGGAACACCAGGAGAGGGTACACAAGATCCCCGGTGCTCCCAAGTGTCTGCCAAAACACGATGTGGGAAGATCTTTTGAACAACCTTACACTGAGGAAGCTGCCCCGTACTCCATCCCAAAGACCTTCAAAATGCCTCTCTACCTAAGTGTATATGACGGAACTACAGATCCCGAGGATCATCTAATCCACTACGTCACGGCTGTAAAAGGCAATGATCTATCAAAGCGCAGGTACCATCCGTGATGTTGAAGAAGTTTGGTGAAACATTAACAGGAGGAGCCCTGACGTGGTACTCCCAGCTACCGGCTAAAATCATCTTTACATTCGAGGAAATGGCAGACAAGCTCGTCACAGCCCATGCAGGAGCAAAGAAAGCAGAAGCAAGGGTCAACGATATCTTCGCCGTCTGTCAAACCACAAGAGAGGGACTCCAGGACTTCCTAGCCAGATTTCACAGGGTGAGGATGAGCTTACCAAACATATCGGAAGGCATCGGGGTGGCCGCTTTCCAGAATGGGCTAAGTAGAGACGGTTCAAGGGCTATTAAAAAGCTGCTGAGCCGTCTCATGAAGTACCCTCCTACCACATAGGAAGAAATCCATAATGCCTACTGTGCCGAGGTACGATCAGGCGAGGATGACCTGAATGGGCCGACTCAACGGTTAACAACAATTCACTCAGAAATCAGAAGGGATCGACGCATCGACAGACGCTGGGAACAAATCCACGTCTCATAAGAGAACGGCACCAGCCCTACGTCAGATCCTCTCATCTTCCACCACCAAGACACACCAATGACTACAGCGACATGTCGCCCCACTCCAAAACGAAAGAGGTATGCCTCCTTTATTATATGCCCATAATTTTTGTGTGTCTCATTCAAAAATAGTGTACGCATTGGAGAAACTGGGCACCAAGGTGCAGTGGCCGACGAAGATGAAATCAGACACCACTACAAGGAAATCAGATGTCATATGCGAGTTCCATGAGGAACGAGGGCACAAAACCAAGAACTACATAGGCCTATGGATAGAAGTGGTCAGAATGTTGAACCAAGGATACCTAAGGGAACTACTCAGTGACAAAGGGAAAACCTACTTTGCAAGAAGACGCGAATAACCCCATGGGCCGCCGAAGCCTCCCTCCCCGGCACGTACGATCAACATGATCGTTGGAGGCGGTGACGACTCAGCAATCAACCACGTCAAATTCACTACCATGCAAAAATTCAAGTGAACCATCGCCCATGAACGGTATGACGACTTCGAAGATAGTATCACCTTCCATAAGTCCGATGTCGAAGGTTTGTCTTTCCCTTTCTATGATGATTTAGTTATCACTATATATCGATGATACGGATGTTAAAAGAATCATGATTGATGACGGAAGCGGTGCCTGTATTATCCACCCGATGGTCCTCGAACAAATGGGACTCGATGATAAGATAATACTGTGCTGCATAACACTGAATGGATTCAATAACGCAGTGAAACGAACCTCTGGAGAAATATCATTGCCTATTTTAGCAGGAGGAGTCACGCTGGAAACAACTTTCCATGTGATAAACCAGGAAACGATGTACAACTCCATCATAGGACACCCGTGGATGCATGTCATGCGAGCAGTCCCATCTTGCTTTTACCAAGTGGCAAACTCCCTACCCCATTGGTAGTATTCAGCATCCGATGAGAGACTCGCACTACACATGAATGCTATGAAATAGCTCAATATTGCGCCCACACCAAATAACTCAAGGGGGCAAGCGCAGAGGCATAAAAATCAGTTGTATTGGGGACCAAGGTCGACCCGACAATAGACACAATTAGATTTCCCGACGTCGTAGAAGCTTGCAAAGATATGTTCGAAGGTCTTGACCTGGTCGAAGTCTATATCGATGATATGTTGGTAAAATTAGCAAAGAAAGAGGATCACATCGATCATCTGAAGGAGGCCTTCGAGATATTAAGGAGGTACGGGATACAATTAAATCCCGAGAAATGCGCCTTCGGCGTGGCCTCAGGAAAATTCTTAAGATTCCTTGTATTGAAATGAGGTATCAAAGTCAACCCAGACAATATCAGGCAATAGACGCAATACCTGAAGTACTAAATAGCAAGAAACATGTACAAAAGCTGACAGGCAAATAGCCGCCCTATCCAGGTTCATCTCGCGGTCCTCCGACAAGTGCCATAAACTTTTCAATGCGTTGAGGAAAGATCATGGGTAATAGTGGAACGAGGAGTGCGTCGAAGCCTTGAGAAAGCTAAAAGCGTAGCTATCCTCACCACCGTTGTTGATCAAGGCAAACCCAGGCGAACCCTTACTATTATATCTAGCCATATCCAAGGTTGCCATCAGCGCCCGCGAAAATGAAGGTACGCAATCTCTTATATATTACATAAGTAAAACCTCAATGGACACTAAAACAGGATATCCACACCTCAAAAAATTGGCTCTAGCGTTGGTCGTAGCTTCACGAAAGCTGGCCCTATTTCTAATGCCACCCCATAAAAGTAGTAACGACCTTCTCATTAAGAAGCCTCCTATACAAGCCTGAATAATCGGGTAGACTAGCCAGATGGGCCATTGAGCTCAATGAGCGCAACATCTCATATCACCCAAGAACCACCATCAAATCGCAAGTACTTGCTGATTTTGTAGCTGATTCAGCACAGAGATACTGCTGGAGGCGGAACTAGAGGCACATAGTGCCTCCTCCAACACTGGCATGTGGACTCTCTACACCAACGGCACCGCCAACGCCTTGGGATCGGGACTGGGAATTGTCCTCGAAGTCCCTATGGGAAAAATAATTCGCCAGTCTATACGATGCCCTGAAATGACTAATAACGAGGCCAAGTGCGAGGCTGTTATTGCAGGTATGAAACTAGCCATCAAGCATGGGCTCGACAAATCATCCTCCATTGCGACTCCCAACTCGTGGTGAACCAAGTCACTAGGACTTAATATATTAAAGAACAAAGGTTGCAAAAACCAATCAGAGATCCATAGATTAATGGCTGAGTTTGAAGAATGTCGATTCGTGCAAATCGAGAGGGCACAGAACGTTGAAGCGGACGGCTTAGAAAAGGTGGACGCGGCCACTAAGAACTTCAACAAAGAAAGCGTGGTCACCCTCCTCCACTCAGCCCTTGATCACACCGAGGTAGTTTCTTTAAAATTGACATGGGACTGGCACAACCAATTTGTATCTTATCTGCATGATGGAACACTACCACTCGAAAAAAAAGAGGCAAAGAAACTCCGCGTACAAGCTACCCGGTATTGCTTGATAAACAATAACCTCTACAAAAGGATATTTGGCGGACCCCTGGCCAAGTGCCTAGGGCCGCACCAAACAATTCCAGTACTCAAAAAAGTGCACTAGGGCCACTGCGGAATCCACACAGGCAATTGCACCCTCGTATGATGCATCATACAGGCCGGCTATTACATGCCCACCATGAAGAAAGAGGCAACAAAATACGTTCGCCAATGCGAACAGTGCCAAAAATATGCCCCCATGATACACCAACCACGAGAACCCCTCCACTCAGTCACCTCCCCATGGCCTTTCATCAAATGGGGAATGGACATAGTCGGTCTCCTACCCGCGAGACGAGGAAAGGTACTATTTCTACTAGTTTTAACTAACTATTTCTCCAAGTAGGTTGAAGCTGGTGCGTACGTACAAATACACGAACAGGAAGTCATTGCCTTCATATGGAAAAATATTATATGTCGTTTCAGCATCCTCAAGGAAATCAGTTGTGACAACGGACGATAGTTCATCGGCCAAAAAACGAGTGAATATTTTGAGAAATGGCATATCAAATCTTTCCACGCTATATCACCCCGCGGCTAACAGCCAAGCAAAATCTTCCAAAAAATAATATTCAGCATATTGAAAAAGAAACTCAATGAGACCAAATGGTTGTGGCCCAAGCTGCTACCTGAAGTATTGTGGGCACACCGAACCACACCAAAGTCTAGCACAGAAGAAACACCATACTCACTGGTCTATGGATTCAATGCGGTCATAACTGTCGTGGTTGGTGAACCAAGCATGAGGTATTGACACACCAATGGAATAGAAAACGATATGAATAGACTCCAAGAGCTCGATGAAGCCGATGAAAGGAGAGAAATGGACCACATAAGAATAGTGGCTCAAAAACAACAGGTCGAAATATACTACAACAAGAGGGCAAAGATAAGACCACTCAAAGTGGGAGGCTATGTCCTCAAAGCCAAGACATTGGCATCCGAAGACCCAAGCGAAGGGAAATTGGGCACTAACTGGGACGGACCCTACAAAATCTCAGCAGCAGGTAGTAAAGGAGGATTCTAGTTGGAAACAATGCAAGAAAAAATGCTCCAAAACAATTGGAACTTCGCCCACCTCAAGTATTTCCATTTCTGGAAGGCGTCCCCCGAGTCATACTCTTTTTCCCTTAGCTGAGTTTTGTCCCAATTAAGTTTTCTCGGAGAGGTTTTTAATGAGGAGGCGGAGGGGACACTTGGAGATATTTGCAGAACGAGTTTATCATATAACCCTCTCCATACTCTCTCAAGCCGACATGATAAAGGGACTGGACTAGCGTGATCTCCAATGTATAAAGGTCCACGACCATCTCCAATATATAAAGGGCTACGGCCATCTCCAATGTATAAAGGGCTACGCCATCTCCAATGTATAAAGGGCTGCAACCATCTCCAATGTATAAAGGGATATGGCCTCCTCCAATGTATGAAGGGTTACGGCTATCTCCAATGTATAAAATGGCCAAAGCCATCAACATCATCATGGCTAAGTCCATCGACTTTGTTATGGCCAAGGCCATCAGCACCAATAGTTGACCCAGTTCAACTATGGCAAGCAAATGATTCGACGACAGTCGAAGTCATCAATCTGGCAAAATCCATCAACTTCATCATGGCTATGGCCATCAACTTTGTTATGGTCAAGACCATCGCCGCCAATAGTCGACCCAATCCGACTACGGCAAACAAGTGATTCGATGATAGTTCAATCAATTTCATCATGGCTAAGGCCATCGACTTTGTTATGGCCAAGGCCATCGCCGCCAACAGTCGACCCAGTTCGACTACGGCAAGCAAGTGATTTGACAACAATCAAAGTCACCTATACGGCCAAGGCCATCAACATATGACTAAGGTCATCATCTTAATTTTGGCCAAGGCCATCAGCAAGATATGACTAAGGTCATCATCTTAATTCTGGCCAAGGCCATTGCCACAAATTGGTAACCTAGTTCGACCACAGCAAGAAAGTGATTTGATGATAGTCGAAGTCACCCATATGTCCAAGGCCATGGACAAGATATGACTAAGGTCATCATCTTAATTCTGGCCAAGGTCATCACCGCAAATTGTCGACCTAGTTCGACCACGGCAAGTAAGTGATCCGACGACAGTCGAAGTCTCCTATCTGTCTAAGGCCATCAACTTCATCATGGCTAAGGCCATCGAATTTGTTATGGCCAAGGCCATCACCGCAAATTGTCAACCCAGTTCGACCACGGCAAGTAAGTGATTCGACGACAGTCGAAGTCACCCATATGGCCAAGGCTATCAAAAAGATGTGACTAAGGTCATCATCCTAATTATGGCCAAGGCCATCGTCGCAAATTGTCGACCCAGTTTAACTAAGGAAAAGTGAGTAAGCTAATGGCGGTCAAAGCCGCCTATACGACTAAGGCCGTCAAGGTTACGTATATAGTTGGGGCCGTCGATATTAAGACGTCAATCTACCCTGAGTGCTCGCCACTACTCGCCGACCTAGTTCAACAATGGAGGAGGCGACAATCCGAAACACAATGAAAGTTCTAAGAAGAAAAAAAAGAATAGCAGCAGCAAAGGGTTATACTTCATTATCACCAAAAGCACATGTACATTCAACCTTAGAAAAGGTCCTATTTACATCAAAAAAAATATATGTACACATAAGTCCTAAGGGACTTCGCCACTTCGTCTATCACACCCCGCCTAGCCACCATCAGGTATGTCATCACCCCCATGTTAGTAAGTCATATACATCCAGGAGCAGGAATCCAGACGGTTGGCATCTTAGGAGTTATAACCCGACCTCTCCGAGGAGTCTAAATTGTACCCATAAGCTACACGAGTAGTGCGGGCTAAGAGTCATTGCTCCTCTACCTACGCCTCAGTGGCTCGATCTGCGGACAAGTACTCTTCGAGCATGACCAATCTGGTTTCTTGGAATACCCGCATCTCATATGCCTCACAATGTGCACCATTATGCAGAGTGGTTTGCTTGAGGACTTTAACCTCAGCCGTCCTGGCATCGAGTTCGGCAATCAAGGCCGTGACCCTAGTCTGTAGTTCAGCAGCCTCCGCCGCTACCCCACGGCTGACCTCCAATTCCTCTTCCTTCGACTGAAGAAGAGTCTCCAGCTCGATGTTCCTTGCCCAAGCGGCCATTAGCTACTCATCAACTTTCTCCAGCTCGGCCACCCTCCTTTTCAGCTACTCCTCTACTTTTTTGAGGCCCTAGGGAGCACCCTACACTCAAGGTCCTGCTTAAACACGTTCGCCAACGCCTGATGCGCATCATGGCACCGTATGTACTTCTTCACCATTTAATTAAATGTAGTCATTTTCTTCTGTGCATGTCGCCTCCTCTCCACCTTCAAAACGAGAGTCTAAGAAAAAAGAAAGAAGTCAGCATGCAGCTAATTCACCCTCACTACACAACAAGAAAAATCAAAAGCTATTTGCAAGGCTGGCGACACTCCGATACAAGTTCCTGTCACTAAATCCTTTTCAACATCTCGCTCTCGGTAGTCGCTCATAATAGGGTCATGTTTATTGCGGTCTGCTCATTGTTCTCCACTAAATTTTAGCCGTCGGGGTTCATGATTCAGCAGTAGGACCTACCTGGCATCATTCCTACATGAGTTGAAGCCATCACCACCTTGTCTACCTCTCTAACAGCAGCCTCAGTGCTCGCCCTCTCAGCATCTTTGCCCGTCTCTCCCACTGCGGCCGACGAACCGCCTTCCTGAACACGGGCTGGGCTGGCTTCGATAGCGACTCTCCTTCGAGGAGTTGACCTCCCCGAACGGATAGCATCGGCCATGAAAGCTGGCCTTGACTCTCGACGAGGCTCACTAGCCCGCCCATCTCCAGTCACTGTCCCCTTACCCGTTATCAGTCGCCGCCTCTTTCTTTCTGACGGCTCTTCACTTTTAGAGGCCTCTTCCACATGTTGCTGGGATGGTTCCGGAAGAGTCGCATCATTAATTGGCGATGCTGTAGGTGCTGCTTCAGGTGCTTCCTCGGATGCCAACACATGTGCAGCCTCCTGCTGGGAAACCTTGGGAGCGCTGTCACTGGGCGAGCCGCAGGGTATATCTTCATCATCAGAGTCGACCTCCACACTATTCGGGGCAACTACGGCCTTCCTCTTATTGGAAGCGGCCCGACCTGCCAACACGAGTAAGTCAGGTAACAAAAATTAAAGGAACCTTCAAACCAAACCAAAAGAAATTACCTGGCGGTCCATACTGTTCGCAAAACGCGGCCCGTGTATGGCACTCCTCCACGTAAGGTATCAACTTCTCCACCCATGATTTAATATCGTCAATAAATCGGGGTGGAGAAGCCACCACTAAAAAAAAGAGAAAAGGAAATCACAACGGCTGAACAGTCAGGACTCCAACCAGTCACGAGATCCACACTCAAGGATACTTACATTCTGAGTTCCACCTTTTTTGGAACCCTTCGGGATTAGACACCAGGTGGTCTGTCCTAATATAGAAGTATCTTTTCCAGAAAGAACGATTGGTTTAATCATCGGACTTTACTAGGAAGCTCTTCGTACCACGGCTTTTCAAATGAATCATGGTACCCCTCAAGTAGCTTGGGCTGAACATCTGCAAAATAAGGTGAACTGAAACCTCACTCCCCGTCGTGGCCACGTACGTGGTAAGGATTCTACACACCTTTAAAGTATAGGGCGTAAGCTGAGCCGGACACACTATGTAAAAGAAGCAGAGCTCCTCCACTAGAGGGTTAAATGGTAGGTTTTACCCAATCCTAAATGGATACTCGTAAAATGTACAGAACTCATGCCTATGCACATAGACATAGTCCATCTCAGCCGAAACCATTTCTACATGGTACAGAATGTTGTATGTTGATCGGAGGGTGTTTAAGTGGGATTGTTGCAATTCAATGAGCTCCCAGGGAAGAAATGAGCTTTACGTCTTAAAATCATTTCGAACGTGCATCTCTCTAGGGAGCACGTTATCCACAGAAAGAGGAACATGTGCCTTTTCCGCCTCTTCCTCTTCGCCGCCGGAAGAAGACGGACCCTAGATGGGACAGTATCTTTGGTCTTCTTGCTACTTTGATGGCGTTTCTCTATGTGAGCTTATTTTAAACTATCAGTGATGGGAAATATGACTACAAAGAAATGGAGAAGATCTCGCACGAGATAACCATTGAAAGAAAGAAAGGCAGTAAAAAGAATCGGAAAATACTCTCCAGGGGTTCGAAAGGTAAATCGAATTGAACCTTCCCATATTTATAGAATTAGGTTACACAAAAATCGAAAGGGCGTGAGTCAAAATGGGTGTGGGAAACTAAAACGTCGCATCATCTGAATCACCTTGGGAATGACTGTAACGATGACGCATGCGACTGATCATTCCGAAAGGAGGCCCTATGTCAATGGCTCAATAGTGCCATGCATTTTCGTCTCATTCGTGCTAACGCCTGCGGACAAATTCCCTTGAGACAAGGCTTGCAGTTCCGTCCATTGAAGATGCCCATCTAGTATGTCTCCAACAAAAGGAGGGACTAACTGTATAGGGTCGAATTTCGCCCTCAACGTCCCCACGACAATGGGTACTCCCAATAAGCAAATTCCAACTAAAAGTGAGAGTGTGTCTCGGGCGTAGGGATAAAGGCGACGTCGTTTAGGACTTAACTTCTTCACTAAGAAGAAGCCAACTACTTTTGTACATTTTTTTTGATTATTTCGAGGGAGGTCTCCTACTATATAAAGAAGACCTTCACATTGTAACATGCATAAGTGTTATTCTAAAGAATACAACTCTCTTGTTCTCTCTCTATCTCTAGAAATTATTCTCTCTCTCTCTCAAACTCTTACTATCTCTTTGCATTATTAGATCTATATTTACTACATCACATTCCTCAAATCTAGGTCTCATTATATTTGATTACGATTTACCCTTATTTATTCTTTATTACAAAGTATATAAAAAACTTTTGAGCCAAACAAACCTCATTTATAATAAATCAAAATAATAATACGTTGTTCATAATAATTATATTCAAATTAAAAGTGCAAATACATCTAATGACAGAGAATTATTTTGTATAGTTATATTAAATTTTGTGCTGCAATCATACTAATCAAGTATCTTACCTTCACCACAACTCAAATATTACAACTTATAAGGAAGGATGATTTAATCTTGTAAGTACAAATTTTGCTCCTTACATTAAATATAGTACTATATATAAGTGCATCAACAAAAGAACACAATAATGTATTTAATGCAAAATTTTAATAAATTGAATAATCAATTGTTCCAGAAGTCTTGGAACTACTCCCAAGGAATCTTCAAGGAAACTAAACTTTCTAACATACAAATCTGATAAATATGTTTTCCATGGAATTCCGTCTAGGCTATACTCCGTGAGTTCATTATTCCACCCATTGTACTCAACGAATTGATTCTTCAACTTTCTCCGTAATATATTTCCATGCTCCTTAACACGTATAAGGTAATAATGAGACGATGGCCAAGGTTTTCCTTCCAATGAGTCTAACGAAGGAATGTTCATGATGTTATTCCAGGTCCCATCTTTTTCCAGCGACCAAATCGGAATTTTCCTCTCAACAATGCAAGAAAGGCAAACACGATTGTCGAAAGCATGGAGCATGAAACGGCTCCCATGGTTGCTTGGAACTGGCGTCACTATAAATTTTTCATCGGCTAAGTAAAAAGATATAACCACGTGCTCAGGTTGCTTCTATATAAAGTGGTCATAAAGTTAATAGTACCGTTTAATGAAATTGGTCTTACGTGGATCATCTGACAATCAATGAAATTTGATCCTTCTCCAAGATTCATTACTGACTGACAATATTTGAACGTTGTAAATCTTATGCTCACCACCGTACGATTCAAATACCACCTGTACAAATAGTACCTTGTAATCATCGGTCACATAATCATAGTCAGAACCAACTAGTACGGATTGCAAATTACATTGCAACATATTAGGCAATGGGATCCTTTTGGATTGCAGGATTCCACAATATCATATCGTAATAATCAAACAGAAGGACCAAACCATTGCATGAACACACTTGTAAATAAGAATGTTCATGGCAGAATCCAGGGAAGGGTGGGTCGAGCAATCTAACTTTAGAATCAACACTTAGCGATGCTTCAATTGATAGGATTCGAGGCTTATGATCATATTTGAAGGACGGATGGTTTTCAAAATTAGCAGCTAAGAGAATTTTTTGACGGCTTATATCGGCTGATGATTTATGTAAATGCAACTTGATAAACTCAGGGTCATTGATGAAACAACGCCATGATTTGCAGATACTTTTAAACCGTAAAAGTGATTTAACAGGTAAATTCAAGAGGATGGAGATGATGATATCATCAGGCAAATTGGATTGATGACCCATTGGACATGTCATGATCTGCTAATACCTAAGCGTTTCGGGGTTGCTTCGTATTTATACGAATTAATGCGTCAAGTCAGCTGCCAATTTTCTTTATAAATACATAAATTAGGGTTTACCAAGGAAACCGACAAACCGTACCAACCCGATAATTGAGTCAAACTGAGAAAAAAATCCGACTATAGTTTGTTTTGATTTGGTTTGGCGTTGGAAAAAAAAAACTCGATCATAATCGGTTTGGTTTGGTTTTAACTAAAGAAAGTCAAACCGAAACCAAACCAAGCCGACATTACATATATAAAAATTTTATATATATTTATTAATATACAAATATACTTATTTTGATGTAATTTATAAATTCTTATTTTTTATTATTTTATCTTTTAAGGTATTATTTTAAGGTTGGACCTAGAACTTTTAAATGCTCCAATAAGTTTTATTGCCATTAATATTAGTAAATTAAATAATGCTAACAAAAGCCCAAACCAAAATCAAATCAATACTAATGCTAACAAAAGACACTCAATTCAAAATTACGAACGGTAATGTATTGAATATTTATTTTTTATTTTGCAATAAGTGAGATAAAAATGCAAAACTTTTTTTTTTTCATTAGCGTTAGTCAGGTAATTAATACTTCCTTATTAGTCTATTTATTTTAGCATGACTTAGTTATTTTAGATTATATTTATTTTTATTATGGCTTTTTAATTAGCAATATTTGTATTACATAATTTTAGTGTCTTTATTGTTGAATATTTAAGGATACTGTCACACCTCATATTTTGAATTATTTTCTTGAAAAATATTTTATATAGTTGTACCTTACTAGGATTAAAGAAATATTTTGAGCATCTGTTATACGTTTTATTCTACAAAGATTTTACCGGAAAAAATCCGGAAAACCCCGGATAATCCTGTAGACAGTAAATTTGCGTCGAGAAAATAAAATCAATAACGAAAATATTGCAACAATCATAGTATTTGATTTTGAATATTTGAGTGTTACAATCTCTATGAATCAATTGATTCTACTTTTCAATATTAAATAAACTCAGGGGCCTTGGAGCTTGATCTTGAATCTATGTTTGTTGTCACGAATGATTATCTTGTTCTTTAGCTTGAGCTTGATTGCTTGAACTTGATCTTGGTTCGTTCTTCGTTCTTGAGCTTGAACTTGATTTCTTGAACTTGATTGCTTGAAGCTTGAAACTTGTGGAAGAATTTGCAGGTTTTGATCCACGAGCTCTTTCTTACTTCTCATTATAACTTCTAGTGTCTTTTCTAGCTATGAAGACCCATACTTATATTTGTGGAAGGGAAGAGTTGTGATAAGAAAACTCTTTCTGACCAATCAACTTAAAGTGTGACATGGCCGCATTTGATTGACCAGAACATGTCGCTTGCACACGTGGCACGATTTCATTGACCTTTTAGTGTGACTTGGCATGCCTTGTCATTTTGACATGTTGCATGATCTTATTGGCTCTTCCATTTGACTTGGTGCGCCACGTCATTTGACATGTGGCACCAAACTTGCCTCGAAGAAGAAGACATTTTGGGCTTAACGAAGTGGGCTCATCACTTTAAGACTTATTTATTTAATCCATATGTATTGGACTTGTACGTAATTAATTCAAGGGATTTTTACCTATATATACCATATAGCAAACCTTATTACCAAAATTGTGAATGGTTTGGTATTTACCCGCCTATACCATGTTTTGTTTAAAAAAATTGTACCAAACCAAAAATAGATAGATTCTACCCTAAAAAGGCTCCAAATTTGTAGGAATCACATTTAATGGTGATAGAAAATCTATTGTAGCGTAATTCTCTCCTTCTCCATATATTTTCCACCATTGATAGCCATTAACAAGCTTGAAAGCTTTAAATTCAAATTTGGATTTTCAAAAATCATTATTTGTTTGAATTGGGTGTTGTTGTAAATAATTCGAAATATGTTTAGGAGTTTATATCTCAATTTTGAGGGGTTTTGGTGAAGATTAGACTTGGTTTTGACTGATTTTCATATTGAAACTCGTCGAAGAAGTAGAAGACATATTTTTCCAGAAATTGTAGTTAAATTATAGTTAAATTGTAGAATTGTAGATAAATTATAGATAAAATATAGATAAGTTGTAGATAAGTTGTAGATAAATTATAGATTGGGAAGACTAAAACTTCTACAAGTCTTCTACAATTATGTAGAAAATGTCAATTATGCTACAATTGAAAATCCCTTGGATTGGATATTATTGTAAATAATGCGAAATATGTTTTGGAGTTTATATCTCAATTTTGAGGGGTTTTGGTGAAGATTAGACTTGGTTTTGACTGAATTTCAGATTTAAACTCGTCGAAGAAGAAGAAGACATATTTTTCCAGAATTAGTAGTTAAATTGTAGAATTATAGATAAAATGTAGATAATTTGTAGATAAATTGTAAGTTGTAGTTAAATTGTATTGTTACATTTATACTACAATTAAACTACAATCTTGTGTAAAAAATTTAAGCACACCAAATTTAATCAATTCTTAATATTCAAAATTTCAATTTTGATAATGAAGCTATGTCATTCAAATAAATAAGTATAGAATTACAATTTGGCTTATTAGAACTAGAAAAGTGTGCAGTAGCAAAGCAAAATTGTCCTAAAAATTTAACTATGTCTTCACATATATCCCAATTTATGTTATTTAATCCATTATTTTTCTTATAATCAAGAGATTCATTATATGCTCCGGTAAGAATGGGTTTGCACATAAAGGCAAGGACTAACATCTCATATATACTATTCCACCTTGTTGGAATATCAGTTGTTAGGTATTTTGCTTTGTGATTTTGAGCTAAACACTTTTTGTAAATTTCATTTTCTGTTGAACGACAACTTTGCATGTAACGCATTGCTTCTGTTATTTTCCTAAGTTCAGGTTCAAAATGAGTAATTCCATTAGGAAAGAGAAGAGGGAAAAAAAGGAATATATGCTCCTAAAATCATGCCTAGAATAAATGAAGCAATAATTATACCCTTAATTTGAATTATGGTACATAAATTAAAATTTGGTATGCTTAAATGTAATAAACACAAACCTTAAATATGGGAGGTAATAAGGTTTGTTATATGGTGTGTGTGTGTGTGTGTATATATATATATATATATATATATATATATATATATATATATATATATATATATATATATGTGCGTGTGTGTGTGTAAAAATCCCTTAATTCAATTATATTAGCCCATACATTTATTTGGATCAATATATCTCGAATTTAAAATATAATCCAAATTATTTTATGAATTTAATTTTAATAAAAGTTATATGCCTACAAATACCTCTACTTCAAAACTTGTCACATGTTGATCTTAAAAGACTAAGCTTGAAGTATTATCGTAGCATTAAAATTGAAGCTTGGAGTAGATAAAATTAACCCCGCAGTATATCCCTTGAGACTTTTTGAAGTCGATTCTTATTTATATAGGAAAAATGCTAACGTAGGCACAAAATATTTAGCACTTGAATATCCAACATTGCCAATGATTCAATTTTACCTTCATTCTAAAAGAATCCAACAGTAATGGTTAAGCTTATTAGTTGAATTCATATGTTGTCTTTACTGCATCCACATGCATTTAAGTTGGCAATTTACGTTGCTTTAGAGTTTAGCCAGTAACATAACCACAAATTAAAGGACCATTTGACCCATGATTTGCCATGCAATTCTCAGGCATAAAAAGAATTAGTTTTGCCAGAAAAACTCCTCCGTCAAGTCGGATACCGCCGCCGCCTCAACAAGTCGACTTCGAAAAGCAGTCTGATTATAATTCTCATCCCACATCGTCAGTAATTTGCAACAGCCCTCTTTCGACATCTATATACATATATGACTGCATGCTCCAATTGTGAATATCAATTTACAGTATCTGCAAGCCACTTGAGTCTAGTTTTATAGACTTTGGAGCATTAACGTGAAGGTAACTTTTTCTTCTTTTCTTATGCTTTCTTCTTTGTTTTATTTTGTTGTCTCTCTTTTTGTTTTCCTTTTAGAAGTAACTTCCTCAAACTACGAAGTACTTTACAAGTTTGTGATGAAGGCCTTTAAAATTCTATATGAAGGTTTTTAAAAGTTCGTGATGAAGAACTTTAAAATTTGCGGTGAAGACCTTTAAAAGTTCACGCAGTGATCCTTAAAGCTCGTGGTCAAGACCATTAAAAGTTCGCGGTAAAGTCCTTTAAAAGTTCACGCAATGATCCTCAAAAGCTCGTGGTCAAGACCATAAAAAGTTTGCGGTGAAGACCTTTAAAAGCTCGCGGTGGAGACCTTTAAAAGTTCATGGCGAAGACCTTTGTATTTTTGCTGTCTTTCCTTATTTCAGACTGTAGTATAGAGATGTTGTTGTATATTCTACTAGATGCCGTACTTGTGATACCATGTCTTGGCACACACTGTAGTAGACATTTATTTTTAAGGGTTGTATAACTATTTTGCTACATTATTAATCCCTACTGGTCTTGGTTTTAAATTTGAAAATAAATTTGTTTTTTTGGCAAAGGTAGATTGAGAACTTAAATCACAAATTCTACAGTTGACTGTCCGAAAAACGGTGTCGGCCGCTATCATGACCCGTTAGGTAAAATGGGTCGTGACAATATTTTATCAGAGCACTAGGTTCACGTAGGTCTCACAAGTTACGGGCAAACCTAATAGAGTCTTGTAGATCGGTACAGAGAAGTCAGTATTTATCTTCGAGAGACTATAGGGTATTAGGAAAGACTACTCTTTATCCACTTCTTGTCGTGCAGTGGTTGACGTACTAAATATCCATTTCTATTCTCTCACAGATGGTGAGGACTCGTACCGCTGACGTTCCGGATCCGGGAGGAGCTCCCCCTGCCCCCCCCCCTCCCCCCCCCCCCCCCCCGTTGCTAGAAGCCGAGGTAGAGGCCGGGGGAGGGCGCTGGCCCGTGGTAGGGGACGGGGACGCCCCAAAGCCATTCCAGTCATACCACCAGTAGACCTTGCGGAGGACCCTATTATTGAGGAGCAGGGCGAGGTACCTAGAGCTGAGCTTACCCCGGCAGATTTTATTGCAGCATCGGGATTTCAGGAGGTCACGGCCGCATGCTTCGATTCATGGATACTATGAATCAGACTGGTTTATTTCGATCAGATCCATCTACTTTACAGGTAGGAGGGGGAGCACAGACCCCTACTATTCAGGCCCTAGGTTATACAGTCGCAGTTTATCAGACTCCGGGTGCACTACCCGCAGATGGGGTTCAACCAGTTGCTACAGTGTCACCCCAGCCCAGGCCAGCTGTGAATGGCGATCCGCAGAAGCTATTGGACAGATGGATCAGGTTGCACCCTCCACTCTTCAAGGGTGAGCGTCATGAGGATGCCCAGGATTTCATTAACATTTGCAGGGATAGACTGCATAACATAAGGATACTGGAGTCACATGGAGTTGACTTCACCACTTTTCAGTTGGAGGTCAGGGCCTGCAGATGGTGACAATTTTATGCCCTTAGCAGACCAGCAGGTTCTCCTCCTCTAACTTGGGGTCAGTCCACTCAGTTATTCCTTTATCGTTACATTCCACCCTTTGAGAGGGAAGAGTTGCGTCATCAGTTTGAGCATCTAGAGTAGGGTCAGATGTCAGTAACTGATTATAAGGAGAGTTTCTCTAAGTTATCTCGCCATGCACTTATGATACTTCCCTCTGAGGCAGAGAGTATGAAGATTCGTTGCAGTATTACACCCCACTATCCAGTCAGGTATGGCCCGAGAGGTAGAGATGAGAACTAGTTGTCAGCTAGTACTTGAGATTGCTTTCATGATTGAGGATTACCGTTTGAGGGGTAGAGAGCAGATGCAGCAGGATAAAAGAGCCAGATTCTCCGGAGAATTCAAAGGCGTCCCAACTTGGGGCAGAGGTCACTTTGGGAGGGGTCAGTCTAGTAGGCCCCCAGTTGCAGCACCACCACTGCTCGGGGTGCTCCAGCGTGCTCCTATTTCATCGTCATGCCAGAGAGTTCTTATCACCCGCCAACTATTCAAGGTTCCTCCAGTGGGTATTCAGGTCCTCCGGATTCTTCCCGTTCTTATTTCAGTGCTATGCCGAAGAGTTCATATCGTCCACCTCCTATTTAGGCTTCTTCTAGTGGATCTTCTGGGCTTCAGAGTCAAACACATTTACAGCAGACCATCGCACCCTATTGTTTTGAGTGCGGGGACACGGGCCACATGAGGAGATACTGCCCCAGGCTTAGGGGCAAGGCAGTACCGCAGGGGCAGCAGCCCATGACTCAAGTACCTGTGTCCCAGACTCATAGAGGTGGAGGACAGACAGGTAGAGGTCGTTCCAGAGGTGGAGTCCAGGAAGGGAGAGGTCAGCCATCTACTACTCAGTTAGGTGGAGGCCAGTCAGCCGGTGCTCCAGCCAGGTTCTATGCCCTCCCGACTAGGCCAGATGCATTAGCCTCAGATGTCATTATCACATGTATTATTTCAGTCAGTGGTAGAGGTGCTTCGGTAATATGCTTGAGTTTAAGGTCACTTTAGGCATGGATTCGTTATATCCATATCACGTCATCCTTGATTTTCATGCCAAGACTATTTCGCTAGCTATGCCAGGATTTTCGAGATTAGAGTGGAAGGGTTCCACAGCTGATACGCCCAGCAAAGCTATTTCCTTCTTGAAGGCTCAGCGCATAGTTGAGAAAGGGTGTTTGGCTTATATAGCTTATGTTCGAGACATCATCGCAGAGTCTCTGATGAATAGTTAAGTGCTAGTGGTCCACGATTTTGCCGATATTTTTCCTTCTGATCTTCCTGGTATGCCTCCAGATCGCGATATTGAATTCTGTATTGACTTGGCTCCCATCACTCAGCCTATATCTATCCCACCGTACTGTATGGCTCCTAAGTAGCTGAAGGAGCACTTGGAGGAGTTTTTAGCAAAGGGGTTTGTTAGGACCAGTGTATTTCCTTGGGCTGCGCTAGTGTTATTCGTGAAGAAGAAAGATAGGACTATGTGGATGTGCATCGATTATCACCAGTTGAACAAAGTCACCATCAAGAACAAGTATCCATTGCCCTGTATTGATGATTTGCTTGACCAGCTACAGGATGCCATGGTGTTCTCTAAGATTGAATTGAGGTCAAGGTATCATCAGCTGAAGATTCGATATTTAGATGTTCCAAAGACTGCATTCAGGACTAGATATGGCCACTACGAGTTCATGGCGATGTCATTTGGCTTGACTAATGCCCCAGGGCATTTATGGATTTGATGAATAGGGTGTCCAGGCCTTATATTTCTTCTTTTGTTATCATTTTCATTGATGACATCTTGATATACTCGCGTAGCTTGGGGCAGCACGAGTAGTATTTCAGAGTAGTGCTTCAGACCTTGCGAGAGCAGAAGCTATATGCTAAGTTCTCCAAGTGTGAGTTTTTGCTAGAGTAAGTGGCATTCTTGGGGCACATAGTGTCAGGATAGGGTATTAAGGTGGATCCTAAGACGATTGAGGCAGTTCAGAGTTGGCCACGACCTACTTCATTGACTGAGATCAGGAGTTTCCTAGAGTTATCAGGTTACTACTGACGAGTTGTGCAGGTCTTTCCATCTATTCCATCACCTTTGACCAGACTAAACCAGGAGGGTGCCCCGTTTTATTGGTCCAATGAGTGTGAGGAGACCTTTCAGAAGCTCAAGAGTGCTTTGACTACAGCACCAGTTATTGTATTACCTTCCGGTTCAGGGATGTATACTGTATATTGCAATGCTTCTCGCATTGGCTTGGGATGTGTATTAATGTAGGAGGGGAGAGTTATTGCATATGATTCACTTCAGCTGAAGGTCCATGAGAAAAATTACCATGTGCACGATCTACAGTTGGCAGCGATCGTTCATGCTCTTAAGATATGGAGCCATTATTTGTATGGAGTATCATATGAGTTATATGCAGACCATTGTAGCTTGCAGCACTTGTTCAAGCAGAGGGATCTTAATTGAGGCAGCGCAGGTGGCTTGATTTGCTAAAGGGTTATGACATTACCATTCTTTATCATCCAAGGTAGGCGAATGTGGTTGAGGATTCCTTGAGCAGAAAGGCGGAGAGTATGGGTAGCTTTCCATTCATTCATGCTGTGATGAGACCACTAGCATTGTACGTTCATTCCTTAGCTAGCAGACTTGTAATATTGGACATTTCGATGCCCGGCCGAGTTTTAGCATGTGTGGTTGCTCAATCTTTGTTATTAGGGCATATTAAGGCCCGACAGTTCGATGATCTACATTTGGAGGTCCTCAGATAGACGGTACTTCATAGAGGTGCCAAGGAGGTTCCTATTGGCGAGGATAGTGTGTTTCGGCTTAAGGGTCGTGTATGTGTTCCTAATGCTGATGGCTTGAGGGATGTGATTCTGAAGAAGGCCCACCATTCGAGATACTCCATTCATTCAGGTGCCACGAAGATATATCGTGACCTGAGACAACATTACTGGTGGCGGATAATGAAGAAAGACATTGTAGAGCATGTAGCTAAATGTTTGAATTGCCAGCAGGTCATCTATAAGCACCAGAGGCTAGGTGGATGTCAATTCCGGAATGGAAGTGGGAGCACATCACTATGAACTTCATGGTTGGGTTGCCACAGACCTTGCAGAAGGTTGATTCAGTATGGGTTATTGTGGATAGGTTGACCAAGTCTTCCCATGTCACTCCTGTGGCGACTACTTACACAGCGGAGAGATATGCTCAGATTTAAATTCGGGAGATAGTCAGGTTGCTCAGTGTGCCGATTTCTATCATATCAGATAGAGGCCCTCAAATTACCTCCCATTTCTGGAGAGCTGTTCAGAGTGAGTTGGGGACCCGCGTAGAGCTTAGTAAGGTACATTCTCAGACCAATGGGCAGTCGAAGCAGACAATTCAGATTTTAGAGGATATGCTTAGAGCATGAGTGATTGACTTTGCAGGGCAGTGGGATCAGTTCTTGCCCTTGGCGTAGTTTGCATACAATAGTAGCTATCAGTCCTGCATAGAGATGGCCTCGTATGAAGCATTGTATAGTCGGCGTTGTCGTTCCCCTATCGAGTGGTTTGATCCTGGTGAGGCTAAGTTACTTGGTACAGATATGGTACAGGATTCCTTGGATAAGGTAAAGTTGATTCAGCAGACACTCCACACAGCTCAGACTAGGCATAAGAGTTACGCGGATCAGAAGGCACGTTATGTATCATTCATGAGTGGCCAGAAGGTTCTCTTTAAAGTCCCGCCAATGAAGGGCATTATGAGGTTCGGAAAGAAGGGCAAGTTGAGCCCAAGGTTTATTCGCCTGTTTGAGGTGTTGAGGCGAGTTGGAGAGGTTTCCTAAGAGCTTGATATACCTCCAAGTTTATCAGGAGTTCATCTAGTTTTCCATGTATCCATGCTTCTGAAGTATCATGCCGACTATTCACATGTGTTGGATTTCAGTACCATTTAGTTAGTTGAGAGACAGGGCTACGAGGATGAGCCAGTTGCTATTGTTGATAGACATGATCGCCAGTTGAGGTTCAAGAGGATTTCTGCGGTAAGGTTCCAAGGGAGGGGCCAACCGGTTGAGGGGGCGACCTAGGAGTCACAGGAGGACATGCGGAGCCGATATCCCCGTTTATTCAGCAGTCCAGGTATTTTTCTATGTCCATTCCAGGACGAATGATTGACTAAGAGGTGGAGAATGTAACAATCCGATTGGTCGTTTTGCATTTAATAACCTCGTTCCCTAAAATAAAACTTCCGCACTTGCTTTGACCAATTTATGACTTGCGTGGATGGGCGGTTCGAAAGTTATAAGAGTTTTGAGCAAGAATATGTCCATTTGCTTCTTTAAGTTTTTCTACAAATGCCAAGTTTGACTTTGGTTAACTTTCTTGGGAAACAAACCCATATTCATAATTTGACAATCCCGAAGAGTCCGTGGAAAAATATGGGACTTGGGCGTATTCCCGGAATGGAATTCCAAGGTTCCTAGCCCCAGTAGTGAATTCTTCTGCAAAATTGTTAACTTGGATTTTTAAGGAATTAAATAAGCTAAATAATCAATGATTTTCTAAGTATTTGGATTTTAGTTTTGAAACATGGTAAATTTCCGGAATATCAGTTAAGACTTACCCGTAAAATTTGGTGTCAACCCGAGTAGTTTAAGAGCGTTTTGACACGTTAGAAGGAAATTTAAAAATTTAAGATTCAATGATTTGATTCATTGGTTTTCGAGTTGATTCCTTGATTTAGCGTTGTTTTAAGTGTTTTGAGGGTTCGAGTAGGTCCGCCTAGTGATTTCAGATTTGTCGGTATGTTCGAGCGGGTCTTGGGAGCCCTGAGTGTCAAATGGTCAAAGTTCGAGTGAAGTTGGAATTTGAAAAGGAACCAAGTCTGTTGCTTCTATCATAACTGCTTATGCGGCTCTTGGACCGCAGAAGCGAGACCGCATGAGTGGTAAGTGGTCCCTAGAAGAGGATGAGGGCAGCTTATGAAAAATAACAGAAGCAATTTTAGACCGTAGAAGCGGTCCCGCTTAGGCGGCTGATCAACCGCAGAAGCGGTCTAGCCAATCTGGGCCAGGACCGCAGAAGCGACACAAAATCGCAGAAGCGGTGGCAATAGAAGCAGAAGTCCTTTCGCATAAGCGAAAAGGGCTGGGTAGAGAGGGTTCATTTAGTTCGAACCCAAGGCCATTTTCTTCACTTTTCACTCTCTACTTGGGCGGTTTTGGTGATTCCAAAGGGGGATATCAACATAACATCTGAAGGTAAGTAATCCCCACTCATTCTTAGTTTTTATAAATGAACACTAGATAGATTAAACACTAAAAATTAAGTAAAATCAAGGGGTTAGAGCTAGGGTATAATAAAAATTGAGATTTAATCAAGTAATTTGCCATGCAATGAACTAGAAATCATATATTTGTTATCCTTAGGCGATAGAGAACAACTTTCTTCGAAAAATCTCGGAATCCGAGCATGTGGGCTCGGGGTCGAAACTTTGGAAACTTATGGGAAAGGTTGGTAAATCACTTAAATAGCTAGAATTCAACCTTGTAAGCCTTTATTGACTAGTTCTTACATTTTTTAATTAGTTCGTGCTCGTTCGGATTCGCGTTGAGGGTTTGGGGCTTGTTGTTGATATTGGAAGTGCGTTTTGGAGTGAGGTGAGTCTCATTTCTAACCTCGTAAGAGGGAAATGTCCCCTTAGTACTAATAAATGACAATTTGCTATTAAATGTGGGGGGCTACGTACGTACTAGGTGATGAGAGTCCGTGCGCAGTTACTATAATATTAAATGTTTGGGTAGTTTAGGACCCACATCATGCCTAATTTGAGATATCTTTTCTTTGAACTATCAATATGATCTTGATGATATGCTATAGACTAGAGAGGAATGGAAAGTGAACTTATGAATCTTATTGAACCTTGTAAAGATTTCCTTGTATATAAATTAGTCTTGCGTGCATTCTTGATATTTCCTTGATATTTGTGGGTCGGGCCGATCGCCTCGGTAAAATAGATGCATCTATGGTTCGGGTCGTTCGACCCTCGGCAATGCACAATTTATTTTATGTTGGAGCAGGCCTTTGACCTCGTCATGATTGCACATGATATACGTATTTGAGCTTAGACATTTCATGATTAATTGTTAAGCAGGTGAAAAAAGGGGAAATGATAAAATAAATATGATTATGAGCATGATTTGACTCCCAATGTAACTGTTGTTTAATCGCATTTTTAATGCTTGATATTGTACATCACTAGTATGATATTATCTTGTCCTAGTAGGTATCAAGTCTACCTCTCGTCTCTACTTCTTCGAGATTAGACTGGATACTTACAGGGTACATATTATTTATGTACTCATGCTATGCTTCTTTACTTAAATGTACAGAATTTGAGGCTGATTCATCTGGTTATCGATCTGGTGCACGCCAATGAGCTGCGGAAGAGACTTCTATGGTGAGCTTCTTCTCTTCCTACGCTGTGCAGCAACCGGATAGAGTCTTCCTTAGTATTATTTTTTGCCTTTCCTTATTTCAGGAAGTAGTATAGAGATGATGTTGTATATTCTACTAGATGCATGTACTTGTGACACCAGGTCTTTGCACACACTTAGTAGATATTTATTTTTGGGGTTATATAACCATTTTGCTACATTATTAATCCCTACTGGTCTTGGTTTTAAATTTAAAAATCTAATATATTGTTTTTTTTGTTTTTGGCAAAGGTAAATTGAGAACTTAAATCACAAATTCCGCAGTTGGCTGTCCTGACAACGGTGTCGGTCGCCATCATGACCCGTTAGGGAAAACGGGTCGTGACACCTATAGAGCATTAGGAGAGATTAAAGTCTCTTTATGGCTCGAGGCACAGTTCGAAGTTTGACCTCGAGGGTTTCCTATGTTCGACTCCGTGGGAATGTGTCACGGCCCAAAATCCACTAAGGATTATGGCGGCGGCGGCCACCGCTGTCAGGCAAGCCAACTAAAATACTAAATTAAGTTCTTGTTTTAATAATTTTGAAAACACGTCTTTTATACGATTTAAAACAACATTAAGAATTAATAATAAAATATTTATCAACTCTAAAATTTCTGAATTTAAATCCAAATACATCCCAGAACCCGGTGTCACAAGTACATGAACAATTTCAAAGAGAAACCAAATAAGTACAGTAGTTGTCTGTAATACAATCGGACAGAAAGTAAATAGAATACTAAAAGAAACTATACTAGCTGCGAAATCGCCTCGGGGAAATACAGCTCACCTAGTCTTTGTGTCAACCATGCTGCTATGAACTAAGCCACTAGACACACAATAAACATGAGCAACAAAAATGCACAGCAAGTGTAGTATGAGTACGAAAACAACGTGTACTCAGCAAGTATCCCGTCTAATCTCGAAGAAGTAGAGATGAGAGGTCGACGTTAACACTTGCTAGTGGTCAAATAATAAAACACTAAAATATGAGGAAATCATGAATTTATATAGCACGTTCTAACTCACGAAGCTGTAAAACAGTTAAACACTTTGTAGAATTAACAAAGGATTTTCAACATTTACTTTTCATTATCTTTATTAGTAGGTAGCAGCCAAGAAGGCAATTCAAGTAAGCAATGCAAACATGCGCATATCATGCAGAGGTCGACGACCCGCTCCAACAGAAATGTAAATGGTGCACTGTCGAGGGTCGAACGGCGGGAACCATAGATGCATCTATTTAATCTTCCGAGGCATTCAGCCGACTCCAAAATTAAACACATACCCTGCTCGCGAATCATACATGCGACGCAGGTGCACATCAAAACTCATGCGCAAATAGCCAATTAGGAATTTTTCCGGGAACATTTATCCTAATTAAAAGCCAATTTTCATTCAATAATTTAATAAAAATAGAGTTTAATCCTTTCAGAATTTCATTTACTAATTCAATGTGATTTAAGAAATTCACGTTTTCAGTAAGTTTACGATTAATCCAAGTATAGCATGCTTTTGGGTCCTAGACTACCCGGACAATAGCGTAACAGTAGTTACGCACGAACTTTCGTCACCTATTGCGTACGTAGCCCCCACAATTAGGAGCATATAACCAATTATTTCACCTATGGGGACAATTCTCTCTTACAAGGTTATAAAGGAGAGTCACATCACTCTGAAATTCCATAAACGGCCTCCAAGCCTTCCCGACGACTCAAATCGTTTCAAAATGCTCCGAAACTAGCCAAATAATGGCAAACTAATAAGATTGTACTCAAATACTTGGTACCAATTCAAATTATACAAATTCCCAACTCCGCTTACTGAAATGTACAAAATTCCCTCGGGCCCACGTGCCCAGATTCCTAAATTTCTCGAAGATATACTCTACGCATAGCTTCACTATCTCAAATATATAATTTACTCCTAATTCCATGCTCAAATTCGTGGTAAAATCCAATTTGTCAAGTTTCTAGGTTTTCTTCCAAAAATCCCAATTTTTTCACAATTTTCATGTCTAATTCCATGATATAATCTTGTATTTAACTTGGAAATGAGTAGGAGTAACTTACCTTAACATAGATGACGAAATCCCTTCTTGAAGCTCTCCAAAAATCGTCCATGCCTTGAAGAAATGAAGAAGAATGAGCTAAACCCCCTAAAATACCATTTTGCCCAGGTATTTACTCATCGCGATCTTGAGAACAATCTTTCCAGCACAAAATTTACTCTTCGCGATCACGTAAAGAGATTCACGATCGCGGAAAAAAAATTCCCATCGTTCCGGATAGCCTCTAGAAGATAGTCATAACTCTTTGCACATAACATTGAAAAGTTGGGATGGAACTTTTTCTCTCTACATTTCTCTCTCTATCGTCTTCTTACGTAGCGGGCATCCATGGATGCGGCAACCTCTCCCTAGCCTTTTTCTGTTGGAGAGGCAATCCAAAACACCTCACAAAACCCAACAATCAATAATTCCAAGCTAACGTATGCATCACAGATTGCTGGAAAATTTTCTTCTGCAAAAACGTCAAAACTGGAGCTTTGACCAGTAAGTTTCAAACATGGAGAACCTGTTGTTTAGTTCACCACTGAAGAGGTGAACTCTTTCACCATCGAAGAGGGGTTACACCAAGCAGTTATCCTCAAGTTTTCGTATGGAAAACCTGATCTTCAGGAGCTACGACAGTTGATTCCGAAACAGTTCGATGTCAAAGGTTTTTGCAATATTGGACAGATCGAATATCGGCACATATTGGTAAGATTTGATCTTTATGAAGATTTTGTACAAGTAATGTCAAAATCTACTGGTCATGTTTAGTATAAGGGTGATGAGTTCTTCTTTAGAACTTTTCCATGGACAATTGGATTTAATCCAAGAAAAGAAACGTCCAAAGAAGTGGTTTGGATATCTTTACCTGATCTCCCAGCAAATATTTTGCAAAAATATCTCTAATGTCCATAGCCTATGCGATTGGAAAACCTTTAGCAGTAGATAAAAATGATGCAGGATAGAACGCAACCTAGTACGGCTAGCGTTAAAGTTTTGCTTTACTCACTAGACAAACACCCTACAAGAATCAAGATTAAGATTGGGGATTTAAAATCTGGTAAGTTGGTCAAATACTAACAACAGATTGTTTATGATAATCTACCAAAATACTGCACTGTTTGTAAACATCAAGGACATGGTGAAAAGTCATGTCGATGGAAGATCAAGGAAAATACGACAGAGGCAGATCATGTGGAGGTAGTAGATGGCTCGGGTAAGCTTGACAAATTAACAGGTGATACCAGGGATTACCTCAATACAAAAAGAGCTCGGCAATCAAGGGATCAAGAGGCAGAACAGGTTTCAACTGAACAACGGGTTTTACCAAGGGATCAAGCAGAGCAAATTGATGTTGTGATCAATGATTAAGGGAATGCTAAGGCACCACTAGAGAGTAATGCAGTAACCGTGGGTAAAAATGGTCATTCAACACAAGAAGTTGGGACAGCTATTGATGGTGGTGTATCCGTTCCTGCTGCAACAGCAACAAATCCAAGTGACATGGATGAACAAAAAGTGGTCAAACACGTGGGCCATGTTGATCATGTGATTGACGTAAAGGAAAAGGAGATGGGTGACTTAGGTAGTGTGAAGGAGCAGCACCATGATTTTGGTGTGGCACATCAGGTCAAAAAAGTTGCGGTATTGTTGTGCAACAAAGAAATATCAAGCTAGTGAGGCATGTAATTGATTTTGTGGGCTCAGATGCACACTATGAGAATTATAACATTCAGCAAATTGTTGAAAAGAACAAAGGCATGGCCGAAAAATTGACAAAGAAGAGCAAAAGTTTGCGGGCCAGCATGGTCTTTTAAGCATTAGTGATGCTAATGTCACTTTTGGTAGTTTTACTACACAAAAGGCAGCCAAGGATGTTAAAATAATTCAAAGTGCAACCAATTAGGGTCATGGTTATTTTGAAAAAGACAAGCATATGGCAGTTGGTCCACTCAAAGGAATTAAAAATTCAATTCCTACAACTTCAAAAGGAGGTCACGCAAAGGAATCCTCAATTGGTCATAAAAGAAATGGCGTGCACCAATTTAAGGAAAAGGATGTGGTCCATGTAGGGAGTATGATTATGAAGGAAAAGGAGAACAAACTTGCTGCTAAAAAAAAGTAAAGATGTTGTTTTTTCAACGGGTGAAGATGTACATGTGGGCTCAACCAAAATAATGGGTATCCAATATCCATAAATAATAACAAACTTGATGATGTAGTACAACACATGAAAGAGAACCATTATGCTTTCGGTGTCGGCTCATCTGGGCAAAAAAGTGGCACTACTACTGTGCAAATTTGAATAGTAACCATGTCTGCCAGTTGTGTCTAATTGAAAATGCTGAAAATCTTGAGCAAAATGGTCAAGTATTGTCCTTATCTTTTCCAGGCAGTGGAAAAGCAGCTGTTGTTCAAACCAGTGCAATCATTTCAGCAAAGGAAAGAAAACTATTGGATTCTATGGACAAGGTGGTGTCTCGAGCCAGTGACGAACGAGGTTATGAAAGTAATAAAGAATTGAGCACACCGGAGGAAGTAGGATCCTGTAGTAACACATGGCTCCTCGTCAATTCTGGGCAGAAACCAATAAGTATGACCAGTACAACAGATTTTTTATCCCATGATAGACAACTATTGGATGCGATACTAAATGCATATCCCTTTGAAATTTTGGGTCGTGATCCTTATAGCTCTAAACGTGCAAATAGGAGAAGGAATGAGGTACATATACAACAACAAATCAAGCAAAGCGATATTAAATCACAAGATGTACCAAACTTGAATGCACAAGGTGTTTTACACATGCCAAATCATCGGACAGCAGAAGAAGGTGACTTAATTGAAGTGCTGCCACAGTGTGTCGAAACAGTCCAAATTAATGCTACAGAGGAACAAAAGTCTCAAACCATGGAAAAGAGCAGCGACGACAATGTTAGACGACCTCCGATGAGAAATGCCAAGCTTAAGCAGGCCGCCCCAACTACATCAACAAATTCCAATCAATCTAAAAAGAAATCATGAATTTTGAATTCTTCTTGAAGAATTGGGACGATGTTGATAAAGAATTACAAATTGAAGAAATTGCAAGGATCGACAAAAAGGGACATCATTGTAACTTTTTTTTCATCATTTTAATCTGCCACTTTATTAGTATACTCATTTGTAATCTCATCACAGAGTATGTTACAAACTCTGTGATGATCATAAAATATTTGGTCCTGTCAAGTTCGTATTTTTTGCATTCCTGTTAATAAGTGAGGTTGTCAAGCCTCAATAGGATTTAGTATGATAAGTTTTGCCTGGTATGTGTTATATGAGTAACAATACCGGTGCCAATGCCCCCTTATTTGTACTTTTCCTAATTGTTGTATTTTCTTTTTTGCTATTAATTAAATCCTAGCCCTAGGCTCTTCCCTGGTGGATTACCTAAAAAAAACTCTTTGCACATAACTCCAAATGAAAAATGGTTAAATGTTCTGAAAACTAGACTCAAAGATATAATTTACCAATTCCTTATATATTTCAAGATATGATCTGTCAAATTCAGCCTATGTGTAACACAACTTTCTTATTCATCTTCCCAGACACCCTAAAGTGTAATGGCCATATCTCTTTGTAATCAAGTACAAATCATGAACGGTTTACATATATAGAAACTAGACACAAAGTTCTACAACTTTCTTTTTTGCATCATCTGAAAAGTCCTTATAGATTGTGAGATATGAGCCTCCAAAGTTGAGTCAATGCAGCAAAATATTTACTTTACGCGATCGGGGAGGCTTTCCGCTATCGTGATTCACTGGCGCGTTTCTCATATTTTACTCACCGCAATCGCGACCAATTCCCTGCGATGCATAGAATACTTCTATAGTCAAAAAGCAGCAGTTATAAATGCCCTAGAAATGGTCCGAAACCACCCCGAAACTCACCTGAGCCCCTCGGGACCTGTCCGAACATGCCAACAAGTCTGGAAACATACCACGGACTTAGACGAGGAATCAAATAACAGCAAACAATGTCGATATCACGAATCGCACTAACATTCATCTTTATGAACTTTGAAATTTCTAACTTTCAGATCCGATGTCGAAACCTACCAAATCTCATTTGGTTGACCCCAAATTTTGCAGGCAAGTCATATTCGACATTACGGACCTGCTCCAACTTCTGAAATTTCTTTCCGACCCCGACATCAAAAATTACACTTCCGGTCAAACTTCTCAAGAACCTTCTACTTTCTAGCTTTAGCAAAATAGCTCCAAAATGACCTACGGACCTTCGAATACACTTCCGATCGCGCTCCCAACACCAGAATTACCATGCGGAGCTACTCCCAGTCTCGGTATCCCAAACGGGCATCGGTAACACTGAAATGCACTTCAAGCCAAACTTATAAAATTTCTTCCAAAATGTCAACTTCTACAATATGCGTCAAAATGCTCCCGGGTCATCCAAAACCTGATCCGGGCATATGCCCAAGCCCGAAATCGTCATACAAACTTGCTGGAACCTTCAGATCCCGATTCTGAGGTCGTTTACTCAGAATTTCAATCCTGGTTGATTCCATTAACTTTAAGCCTCCAATATGAGAATTATGTTTCCAAATCAACTCTGAGTTCCCGAAATTCAATTCCAACCATGCATACAAGTCAAAATACCTTTGTTCATGTCCCCAGAGTGCTGAGCGATGTGCTAGACTGAAAATGACCGATCGGGTCGTTACCACTTAAACATATGTTCATCCTTGAATGTGCTGAGAACTATACTTAAGTAGTCTGAAATAACTGTTTAACACCTTATGCATCCTCCCTTGCTACCACAAGTCAATTGAGCACCTTAGCTTGATCAATTCTGAAGATATTCCTTTTTTTTCAAGAAAATAATCCTTACATCCCAATTCCAACATCCGTAATTCTATGCCCTTGTTCCAACATAAGATCACCATATCAATCACTACACGTTGTGCCCAAAGATGGCTGCATAACTTTGTTGAATTCACCCCTAGCATCACTTTACTCACCGGACCACAATAATATTTTCTGATCAACTTAGTCAAAATTTCACGAATCTGATGCTCTCATTGCACCTTATGACCTACATAGGTCTTGCTCTAACTCTTAAAATACCGCCACGACAGAATAGATGTGTAGAAATTTGCAACCAACTGCCGAGTCAACCAATCATTGAGTTTATACCCCTGACAAGAACCATCACCTCATTCTGAACCAAATAATCGTCTTAGGTCCTCAATATACTTCATAAAATCAGATTGCACAAATCCAACGATCTCGTCTCACTTAGTACGAACTGTTCTGACTATGAGCCATTCCGGACATGATCAAAAGTCTCATATGATGCCATAATGTGCCTATACACTACTAATTAGAATGCGATACAAAACGAAAACGAACTCTGAAAAAGGAAATTCAATTACCCCTCTCACGAATCATCCATGCGACACGGGCACACAGCTAATATGAGCTTCTTTCAGAAAATAGGAAACAGAACACCATAAATAGATATGGGGAGTTGTACTGAACATCACACTATTGCGGTGCAACCCGATCCGAGCAATCATAACCATGGCGGCATGCCACCTAATCCACACAACATAACCATGGCGGTGTGCCTCCCAATCCAAATAATATACCCATGCCGGCGTGCCACCCGATCCACACATGGAACTCGCATAAGAAGATGTACATCGAGCTAAATTGCTCATTACAAAAAAATACTGAATATCAGTCATATACATGTTAAGTGTATAATACCATTCCCTGGGGAGACATATTATGTTATAATCCACAAACTCAAGCACAACTGAGGCGTGATATACAATCTGAGTCTCAAAAGCCATTCTACTTACATTACATCACCTTTACGCGGAACCTCAATGGATAAGAAATCCACCAAGCCATCTCAAAACTCACACAGCATGATACTTCTATACATGAACTAGCTTATGGTGAAATAACACCCCACGTCTCATAGTCTCCATAAGGAGCGCTTACTCTGAAATGAGCACATTCGGCCTGATATAACGCCCATATTCACATTTAAATTCATCTATATACCTCCAGCTGATTTTGATCTCACTGAACTAGGGTAATAAACTTTCAAAGGTCCATAATAACTCCCCTTTATCTCACAACACACAAGATCACCCATCATAACCGGAGCAAACCTTCACAGTCCATAACCCAATAAACCGAGTGCCCTCGAGGCATAAATTTTCAAATTAATGATATCACCACAATCTTCGTACTTGGTTTAAATCTTTGATCAATAAAGTTACTATATGTCACACTTATACAATAATCCAATGGGATACGCTTCCACAACCGTTCGAAACACATAAGAGGTTCGTACATCCAAGGCCGCTCTAACACTGAAAAGCTATCAAGAACCCCTATCCAGGAAGCAAAGTCTTCCTCATAAAACACCGATTTCAGGTGACACTGAAGAAACTACCAACTTACTTTAAACATCAAAACTCCTTTTCTGCTCGTCTGAGCTCGCGACATCCTTGTCACCACTGAACTGCAACCTCAATCCTCACATCAAATTCTATATCACTTACCCAATATGCCAATTCAACTATGGGTAATCAATCTACCTTCTTCCAATTTATCATGGATTTCCTTAGAAATAATACTAGTTTCATTAAACATATAACATACTCCATCTGCACTCATCCCGAGTCACCTTGAATCGCGAGACCACGCTGTCACAAATCCCATAAACCATTTCATACTTTCCAAATGCTACACTGCAAGTAAAAACAGCATAGTACAACTTTTACCCCTTCTCATAAGCTTCTACAAAGCTAGATTCTTAATCGTACTTATAAGCTCGACCTCATTAGGTACCACACTTTTACCCATTCGAATCCCTTAGGACCGCTGCTGAGAGACACCCGCTCCGACTTGGCCCCGAATATAATCAACTCCATCAATCTTCTAGCACATGAACACGCTCTTGACAAAGTACCTGGAAGAATCACTTCCCTTGGAACCTGCATCCATATAAAGAACAAATACCAAATCCTTTCCAATATTTGAACATGAGCCAGCAAGGCCAACCATAGCACACCTTTCCAATTCCTTGCTCAAATTACAACTTATGGTCTTTTACTGTAGGTAAAACAAGTCATCGATATGCAAATAAATGGAAACCTCGCAAGTAGTTAACCGTGTGACCCAATCTTAGGCAGTGGGACTCTCCCACTTAGTTTGAAGCCACTATTATACAACTCTGGAACTCACCAGAATTCTTTAAATCTTTTTGACATAACCTTACGCAATCATCCGCCACAATTCTCGGAATCTTTCTATAAATCCCAATTTTTATATTCTGAATCATCAACCACATTCTCACGAGCAATCTCTTTGTTGTATAACCAATATAATTCTTTGAAAAAGTTTCACCAACCATGCGGACCGCTAACCGGCTCACAGGGGACTACCCACCAGTAGAAATTACTTCCCGACATCTTCCAATGATGCTGCACGGGGTACAATCACTATGACTTCAATAACCCGTCCTAGGTCTGAGCTCCCTCTCCAGCTGCACCACTCCATTCACCCCTCGTGGACATCAATTAAATGTGCACTAACATCCTTCCAATTTAGAGTTATGCTGCATCTTTCTTCATTTCAAGCAACACCTTTCCGTCATACCAAATCTCCCACCGCATAACAGCCCATACATCAAATTAAACCCGCAGGCTTCAATTGCCAGTCACTTAAAATCCCAAGTCATTCCAAACTCTCCTTAGTGCATAGTCATCCTACTACCAAGCCCATATGCAACTTCTCCGCTCACCCGTTTTGGGAAAACTCAATTCTTTAATCAACCAATCGACATGCGCTTCTTATATCTGGACTACAAGAAGCTTTAGACACCGCCTGACACTTCCCCCGCGTCCTTCCTCATACTTTACTGCTCAATTATTGCCTTAAATAAAATCTATCTTCATAGGACTTGAACCAACAAGTCGCTACTAACTATAAACCCTTACGAAGATGTCTTTCTCGAGCCGTCAATGCTAGGAACAGTGATTCCATCCTGAACCACTGCTTCCCACAATCTCGGACAGTCACTTCTTCATTACTAACCCGCAGCATCCTGCTCCAAAGGAAAATTTGAAGAAAACTAGCACACTATCCAGTTAGCACATTCAATCGAGGATGATGATATCATGCCACCGGTGAAGACTCCACCGCACTTGAAAACACCAAGTCTCATCCTCTCATCATCGTAAACCTAAATATTCTCAAACTAATTGTCTTTCTCCAGGTGAAAAAAAATATCAAATCTCTAGTCATGCACGGAGTAAACCTCCCTTCAAGTCACTCACTGCCGGGACACATAGTAAAATATCCTACAACCACAACAATACTACATAATAATTGCTCATAAACATCATGACAACATGTGCCTAGCCTAGAAGTTCTGTTACTGAGTTGAAACAATAGAATATCCTCCCATAAGGCGACTATAATAGTCCAATCAACTATACCGGGAGAATCATCCCGCACCACATTGTAGTGCCATTTCAATTCTTTAATTCTCCATTTCTAAAAGCGCTCGTGTCGTGTAAGATTGAGAAGGAAGGAATTAAAAGCATAATTCTCAAAGGAATCAAACCGTACAATAAGGAAATCAAGTAGGGAAGTGATCCTAATATCCCTATAGCCTTTCGAATTTAAGTACAAATGTCTCGTACCAATCCGTGAGACTCTACTAGACTTGCTCATGACTCGTGAGACCAAAGGAAACCTAGGGCTCTAATACCATGTTGTCACGACACAAACTCCCACTAAGGGTCGTGGTGACGCCGTACACCACTGTCAGGCAAGCCAACTAAAATACTTAATCAAGTTCTTGTTTTAATAATTTTGAAAACACGTCTTTTATAGATTTAAAACAACATTAAAAATTAATAATGAAATATTTAGCAACTCTAAAATTTCTGAATTTAAATCAAAATACATCCCAGAACCCGGTGTCAAAAGTACATGAGAAATTTCTAAGAGAAACCATATAAATACAATAACTGTCCGGAATATAATTGGACAGAAAGAAAATAGAATCCTGAAAGAGACTATACTAGTTGCGGAATCGCCACGGGGAAATACTGCTCACCTATTCTCTGTGTCAACCATGTTGTTATGCGACTAAGCCACTAGCCACACAATAAACTTGTGCAACAAAAATGCATAACAAGTGCAGTATGAGTTCGAAAATGACGTGTACTCAGCAAGTATCCCGTCTAATCTCGAAGAAGTAGAGACGAGAGGTCGACTTTAACACTTGCTAGTGGTCAAATAATAATATACTAAAATGTGAGGAAATTATGGATTTATATAGCAAGTTCTAACTCACGAAGCTGTAAAACAGTTAAATACCTTGAACAGTTAACAAAGGATTTTCAACATTTACTTTTCATTATCTTTAATAATGGGTAGCGGCCAAGAAGGCAATATAAATTTTATTAAGATTAAAGTAAGCAATGCAAACATGTACATATCATGCCGAGGTCGACGGCCCGCTCCTACAGAAATATAAATTGTTCACTGCCGAGGGTCGAACGGCGCGAACCATAGATGCATCTATTTAATCTTCCGAGGCGTTCGGCCCGTTCCAAAATATAAATACATACCCTGCTCGCGAATCATACATGCGACACAGGTACACATCAAAACTCATGTGCAAATAGCCAATTAGGAATTTATCCGGGAATATTTATCCCAATTAAAAGCCAATTCTCCTTTAACAATTTAATAAAAATAGAGTTTAATCCTTTCATAAATTCATTTACTAATTCAATGTGATTTAAGTAATTCAAGTTGTCTGTAAAAGTTTATGATTAATCCTAGTATTGCATGCTTTTGGGTCCTAGACTACCCGGACAATAGCATAATAGTAGTTACGCACGGACTCTCGTCACCTCGTGCGTACATAGCCCCCACAATTAGGAGCACATAACCAATTAATTCACCTATGGGGAAAATTCTCTCTTACAAGGTTAGAAAGGAGACTCACCTCACTCCGAAATTCCATAAACGGCTTGCAAGCCTTCCTGACGACTCAAATCATTGCAAAATGCTCTGAAACTAGCCAAATAATGGTAAACTGATGAGAATATACGCAAATACTTGTTAACAATTTAAATTATACAAATTCCTAACTCCACTTAATGAAATGACCAAAATTTCCCCGGGCCCACGTGCTCGGATTCTGAAATTTCTCGAAGAAATACTGTACCCATAGCTTCACTAGTTCAAATATATAATTTACTCCTAATTCCATGCTCTAATTCGTGATAAAATCTAATTTATCAAGTTTCTAGGTTTTCCCCCAAAAATCCAAATTTTGCCATTTTTCCATGTCGAATTCCATGATATAATATTGTATTCAACTTGGAAATGAGTATGAGTAACTTACCTTAACATAGATTACGAAATCCCTTCTTGAAGCTCTCCAAAAATCATCCATGCCTTGAAGAAATGACGAAAAATGAGCTAAACCCGCTAAAATACCATTCTGCACACGTATTTACTCATCGCAATCACGGAAAATGCTTCGTGATCACGGAGAACAATTTTCCAGCCCAAAATTTACTCTTCGCGATCGCGGAGAGCAACTTCCCAGCCTTCCAGACAACCTCTAGTAGAATAGTCATAACTCTTTGTACATAACTCCAAATGTAAAATGGTTAAATATTCTGAAAACTAGACTCAAAGATATACAACTTTTATGTGTTGGTCATTCCTGAATTCCTTATATATTTCTAGATATAATCTATCAAAGTCAGCCCATGTATAGCACAATTTTATTCTTCATCTTCCCGGTCACCCTATAATTTAACGGCCATATCTCTTTTCACACAAATCCAAATCATGAATGGTTTGCTTTTCTAGAAACTAGACACAAAGTTCAATAACATTTACTTTTATATCATCTCAAATTCCTTATAGATTGTGAGGTATGAGCCTCCCAAATCGAGTCAGTGCAGTAGAATATTTACTCTACGCGATCGCGTAAGGCTTTGCGTGATCGCGATTCACTAGCCAATTTCTCACATTTTATTCAGCGCGATCGTGACCAATTCCCCGTGATCATATAGAACACTTCTGTAGCTAAAAATGAGCAGTTATAAATGGCCTAGAAATGGTCCAAAACCACCCCAAAACTCACTCGAGACCCTCGAGATTCCGTCCGAACGTGCCAACAAGTCTGGAAATATTCCACGGACTTAGTCTAGGCTTCAAATAACAGCAAACAATACCAAAATCATGAATCGCGCAAACATTCATCTTAATGAACTTTGAAATTTTTAACTTTCACATCCGATGCCGAAACCTACTAAATCTCATTCGATTAACCCCAAATTTTGCAGGCAAGTCATATTTGACATTACGGAGCTGCTCCAACTTCCAGAATCTCTTTCCGACCCCAATATCAAAAAGTCCACTTCCGCAAACTTCTCAAGAACCTTCAACTTTCTATCTTAATCCAAATAGCTCCAAAATGACATACGGACCTCCGAATTCACTTCCGATTGCCCTCCCAACTCCATAATTACCATGCGAAGCTATTTCCAGTCTCGGAATCTCAAACAGACATTGGTAACACTGAAATGCACTTAAAGCCAAAATTATGAAATTTCTTCCAAAAGGCCAACTTTCACAATATGTGCCAAAACGCTCCCGGGTCATCCAAAACTCGTTCCGTGGCCAAGTTCAAAATCATCATATCTGTCGAAACCTTCAGATCTCGATTGCGAGGTCGTTTACTCAAAATTCCAATCCTAGTTGTTCCTTCAACTTTAAGCTTCCGAAATGAGAATTTTATTTCCAAATCAACTCTGAGTTCCCGAACTTCGATTCCAACCATGTGTACAAGTCATAATACCTGAAGTGAAGCTGTTCATGGCACCAGACTGCTGAGCGAAGTGGTAGAGATCAAAACGACCGATCGGATCGTTACAAAATGCAAATTGGTGGCTATGATGGACAAGCGGAAAATTCCCGATGCACCTGGTTAGAGCTGACCAGGTCTACAAGAATAGTCAAGTCCGTACTGTGACATTAAATGGTTGTACCAGCCGCATATCTTCGTATTAAATGTATTTGTACTATATTGGGATTCTCCCTCCTATATAAAGGGGACCCTTATGACACATGATATTCAATACAAGAACAAGAACATTCTATGCTCTCTAACTTAAACATTCTTCATTGTCTTTCCTTTAATTTATTGCTTACATTTAGTGTATTTTATTTATTATTCTTTATTTATTACTCATCATTGATCATCAAGAGCCACCATCAAGGCCCTCAGAACTGTTGGTCATTCATCAATCATCCCAGCCAAGCTTGTTAGCTCAACCTCAAGGCCCATCCCAGCCGTTCGGTTTGAATAATGACGATGATTCTTATTCTTACTTTACTTTTCAACTCACACTTAGCATCTATTGCCAAAAAAGTTGAAATTAAAATAAATTATGTATTTTTAGAACCACAAAATAAAATATAATTATAATTACCATTTTCAAAGTAAACAGAATCATAGGAACACAAACTCATATTTGTTCATCAAAATCAGCATATCTCCATCCTTACTAAAGCCCTTAGCCTACAGGGCTGGTCCAATCTACGTCACTCCAATGATCTAGTTACAAGATTTGTAGTATTGGTACCCATGAACTACCGCTCATTCCATTCTTTTTCATACAATACGAAACTATCGAATCTTTAATCAAACTAATACAAGTCGAAGAGACAGCCAAAATATTTTCTCCTACGGTATATAGAACTGGATTTTTCATCATTAGAGTCGATCTGGAGATATTATTTATTGAAAATTTTCATTTTTCAAACAGAGACATTGAATAATGTTCTTCATGGGGGGCCATATCATATGTGATTATATAAACAAACCCATCATCTGCAACTATTTCTCCCTCAAAGTAATCACATGGAGATAACTTGCCAATTAGCTTCCACGAGTCAGTTTTAGTAAAAAAATATTTCAATATTATAGCCTGGATCAGTTATTATAAACCAACTATTTTTAATCCAGAGAAGAAAAAACATAGCCTAAACTATAGAAATCTCTACTGTAAATATCCTTCTCATTATTAGAGATTGGACTAGGGATTCTTCTAGATTCTCTAATGGTCGGGTTCCGCAGAACAATGTTGACAAAAGACAAAACTAGAGGAAATAAATCATTGCAAGAATTCACAAATACACATGTGTTAGAATATAGTGCACTAAATGAATGATGATTGGTATCTGCAAAAAGTGGAAGTTCAAGGTGCGAAACAACAGAATTATGTTGAAGTGGTGGGTCTATGCAGGGGTGGCCCATCCATAAAGCAGGTAAAGCAATCGCTTTAGGCCCCGCATTTATGGGAGCCCCATTTTTTTATTATACCTAAGTTTTATCTAAATAATAAAAAAATCATAAAGTGAAACAATACGTGGGAAGTTTGCATAGAAAGAGAACACAAATTTGAACACAAGTCTGCGAAGTGTGGATATCTTAGCAACTCCAATAAAAATTAATGAATATTTTTAGAATTTTTAAAAGTAAAATATACATGTGGAAAAGGTCTTTTTGAAGTTATTATAGATGAAATAAAAAATATTAGACTTAATACTGATAACTTAAGAGGGCAAGGATATGATAATGGGTCAATATGTAGGGAAAATATCAAGGAGTGCAAAAAAACTTCTTGATGTAAATCCTAGATCACTTTATACATCATGTGATTGTCACAATCTGAATTTGTTACTTTGTGATATGGCTAATTCTTGTACAAAAGCTATATCATTTTTTGGAGTGGTACAACGTGTATATTCACTATTTTCATCTTCTACTAAGCGATGGAAAGTATTTCAAGGATAGTGTACAAAGTATAACTCTTAAATCATTGTCACAAACTCGTTGGGAAAGTCGTATTGAAAGAATTAAAGCAATAAGATTTCAAACTCCACAAATAAGAGATGATTTGTTGAAATTAGTGATGATCCAAAAACTAAAAAGTGAAGCTAATTGCATAGTAACATATGAGCTCGAAAATTTTGAATTTTTATTGGGTATGTCTATTTGGTATATTATTTGCTGTTAATTCAGTTAGTAAAAATATGCAGTCAAATGAAATGCATATTGATGTTGCCATAGATCAACTAAAAGGTTTGATTTCTTTTTTTAACAAATATAGAGAAGAAGGATTTGCAACTGCTATGATTTCTGCCAAGAAAATTGCATTTGAAATGAATATCAAACACAAATTTTGTAAAAGATGTGTGATATATAGGAAGAAATAATTTGATGAGAATGATGATAAAGAATCTCAAAATCCCTTGAAGAGTACTTTAGAGTTGATTACTTTTTATACATAGTAGACAAGGCTATTTTTTCACTTCAAAATAGATTTGAACAATTTGAAGGGTATGAAAATATATTTGGTTTTTTATTTAGTGGTAAAAACACTAAGATTGATAAAAATTTAAAAATACATTGTCTTAATCTTGAACTTTTCTTAAAGCATAATAACCAATATGATATTGATGGTTTAGATTTATTTTTTGAGTTGAAAGTATTAAGGGAAATAGTACAAGTAGAAGAGAATTGTTTAATCGATATACTAAATCAAATAAAGAGACTTGATTCTTTTTCAAATTCCTATTTGCTTATAGAATAATGCTAATGATTCTTGTTACCGTTGCTTCAGCGGAAAGAAGCTTTTTAAAATTAAAATTGATAAAATCTTACCTAAGATCAACAATGTCTCAAGAGAGATTATATGAGTTAGCTATATTGTCAATTGAGAAAGACTTATTAGGAGAAATTGATTATACGAAAATTATTAGTAACTTTGCATCTAAAAAAGCTAGAAAAATTTACTTCAAATAAAAAAAATTAAAACATTAAGGCCATACATCAAAGTTTGGCTTTAGGCCCCAAAATACGTTGGGCCACCCCTGGGTCTATGGAGTAGCAGTTGTAACGGTCACACCGGTTCCAGCAATCTAAAAATATTTTCTGACAATTTATATTATTTTGGCATCGGTCTACTGCATGAGGAATTGGCGATCTTCAAGTTGAGAACACCCTGACTTGTAAACGAGTTTGAACCTTAGAAGTGATTTGAAAGGAAGTTTTAGCAGTATATCGATGGTGATTGTTGGGCACATGCCCATGTTGTCCATCCAAAGGGCCAATGGCCTAATCCTGTTCTCTTTTGGTTTCCATTCATATTTTGAATTGGATTCGATTTATTCCTATTTTGAGTTAGTATTGGCCTTAAGAGAACGCACCATGTTTTACTCAAAATATCTATGCACTTTACGAGCTAAAAACAATCAAAAAGATGTAGGGGTAAATCGTGATCAAGAATAATAAGCCCTAGAAATGGTTACAATATTAGAATCGTGGTAGATCCTTGAAATAAATAAGATAATCGAGAGTTCTTGCTGTTAGAAAGAGACAAAAGAATGTAGAGAGTTTCCTTGATGACAGTAGAGAGAGAGAGAGAGAGAGAGAGTTAGTATATTCAGAGTAAAAAGATCTGCCCTATTACAAGATTAAGGTCCCCTTTATATACTAGGAGACCCTTTCTCGAAATACCCAAAAAGTAAAGTACAAGGGTTGTGTAGATTTTTATATGATAGAGGATTAGCTCAAAACGATGTCGTTCCTCTGTTCAGTTGATCAGGACGCGCCGTCCTCACCTGGTTGGAAAGGCTACAAAGGCGGCCTCGATATGTGGGGTGTACTCACTAGGACGGCAGCGGGGCGAACAACATTTTTTCCTCTACGTTCGTTGGAGGCGTCCTCGAGTGGCGTCTTCAATGGACGGATATGTTAGCTTGCACGACAGTACAGGCTCGTTGACGCTTGACTCCTTTTTTGGGGTGACGTCACCAATCACGTGCATCATCATTACTTTTACTCCCGAGGTGGTTCAGATCCTGGCATGGCTTTTGGGTTTTTCGCGCCGGCTTTTGAATGCTGCCGCTTTGATTTTCGTGCATCTTACTCCTATAAACAACGAAACGATTTTAAAATGGTTCATCATTTTGAAGCCTTAAAGGACATTTCTCTCTTTTTCTCGCTCTACTTCCTGGCGATTTCTGCTCTCTTCGAGAACCGTCGCTTCCACGCATCAAGCTTTGCATCTACTTGAAACATTCTTTGTAGTAAGCTTTAACCATGGAAAAAGAATCTCAAGGCAGCAGTAGGCCCAGAAATGATGCTCCTACTAGGGTTTCGCCTCCTTCCGACAGTGAGGCGGAGGTGGCCCAAGAGGTTCTAGTTCTTCTATCGGTGGCGAATGTTCTTCCGAAAAATATGAGTAAGAGGGGCGAATTTAAAAACAAGGGTTCATCTCCACCCTGGGAACGTAGCAAGTTAATGCCCTCCCACCTGGAGGCGCTTAGGATGACGTATGGGTTTCTGGCCCATATCGACATAGCGCCAGCTGGGGTAGATTATGCCAACCTACACAGGCCCGGATTTTGCACCTTCTATGAGTACGTATTTCGGATTGGTTACAGTTTCCCGCCCAACCCTCTGGCGGAGGAACTTTGCCATTTCTTTAGGGTGTGCCCAGCTCAACTTACTCCCTGTACACTGAAAGTATGCAGAATATTTACTACTCACGCGGAGAGATCCGGCTGTGCGGTTACAATTTACCACCTTAGGCAGATGTTGAACGTGAGTTATCTGCGTGGTTGATGTTGCATTTGATGCGTCATGGCAAGAAAAGCTTCGTCGTGCAGTTTGATGACAAGGCCAACCATGGCTACTGGAAGAAGTTTTTCTATGTCCGAACGAAGCACCTGGTGGCCGACCCCAAAGGGTTCCTGGAGGTGTGGAACCGAGACTGTAAGTATTCCCTCGTATCTTGTTCGGTGATTTTTATTACAGTGGCTTATCTTCTCACGGTTCTTTTGTCCGTCATTTGCAGTGACAGCCCGTATGCCCAGGGACTCCTCTTCTCTTTCCTGCGCGGACGACATTAGGTCGTGGGTGTAGAGGATGATTCCGCATGTTGAGGGATGTTGTATGTGGGTTCAGTTTTGCAGCACATACGGCCTGACTGGTAACGGTCCTTTCCCTGCTTTTTGCCCATTCCCTTACCTTAATTCGGGCACATTCTGGTTTGATGTACCTTTTCTTTGGCAGGTCGGGGTGTCTCCAAGAGGGTCAAGAGACGGAGAACTGAGGCTGGCCTTTCTATGGTGGAGCCGAACTCCGAGGAGGAGTACGTGCATGTGGAGGGCTGCATCTCATGCGGTGGCCGAGACGATAGTGGAGGGAGAAGTTCCAATCGTTCCCGAGTTGGAGGCTCTTCTTCGAGCGAAGGACGACAAGTTGGAGCTGGGTCGTGCCCTAGCGGCAGAGGCTGTTGAGCTTCAATCCGTTGTAGCCTTGACCAATGAGCTTAAAGCCAAGTAGGACGAGGTCGAGGCCCTTTCTCAGGACACCTCTCAGGAAACCGAGCGCTGGGAAGCTCACGACATGTGGGTATATCATGATGCCCGGCTGGTCGTGCTAGAAGAATTCTTAACATCCAGCCTTGTGTCTGAGGAGGACGTGGATAAGTAGCGATGCTTGAATCGGGTTGCTCGCAAGGCGTCAGGTTACCTTTCCGATTTGCCGGCTAGGGAAGGGTATAACTCGAAAGATCTTAACCGCTTGGCGCCTACTTCTTGGATCTCTAGGGATTACCCACCAGGGGGCGGTGAAGGTCCGGTTGTTGATGGTGTCAGCCAGGGTGATAGGGGTGTCTAGAGTTTGCTTTTTTTACCCTTTTGTTATGAATGGCCCCTTTTCTGGGGTTAATCATGTATATACTTTTCGAAAATAGCAGTACATACCTTTTTTTGTTGTTATTCTTTCTTTGTTCCTTGGAACTTTTGTTGTGTCTGTAACTCGTAGTTTTTAGCTTGACTCACCCTTCGTGCAGTCCTTTGTTTTGCTATAGTCGACGTTAGGTCGATTGTTTGCGGCGATGGCTTTAGCCATATTGAATTGATGGCCTTGTCCGTGAGGTTGACATCGACTATCGTCGAGTCCTTCGCTCTCCCGTAATCGACATTGGGTCGACTATTAGCAGCGATGGCCTTAGCCATTTTAAATCGATGGCCTTAGCCATGTAGAATTGAACGGACTTAGCCGGGTGGTTGACTTCGACTGTCGCCGAGTCCTTCATTCTACCGTAGTCGATGTTGGGTCGACTGTTAGCAGCGATGGCCTTAGCCATGTAGAATTGAACAGCATTAGCCGGGTGGATATGGCCGTATCCTTTTCCTTCATTGGGGACAGCTGTAGCCTTTTCCTTCATTGGAGATGGCCGTAGCCTTTTCCTTCACTGGAGACGGCCTTAGCCTTTTCCTTCATTGGAGATAGCCGTAGCCTTTTCCTTCACTGGAGACGGTCGTAGCCTTTTCCTTCATTGGAGATGGCCGTAGCCTTTTCTTTCACTGGAGACGGTCGTAGCCATTTCATTAGCTGGAGATGGTTGTAGCCTTTTCCTTTATTGGGATGGTCGAACCCTTATACAAGTTGGAGGTGGTCATTGTTAGGATTTATGCCCGTCACTAGAGGGGGGTGAATAGTGCGGCACGAGAATATTGATAAATATTGCGGAATTAAAATTGCAGGAATAAAATAAATTCGGTAATTAAAATAGTAAGGAAAGAACACACCGAATTTATCCTGGTTCATCACAACGTGTGGTTAGTCCAGTCCCCGAGAGACTCTCTCGAGATTCCACTAACTCCGTTAAGCTTACGGGTGCCTAACAAACCGTTACACTTGCTCGTAGATGTACACTCTACAAGACTTCAACTTGCTCGAGGATACCGCACCTCAAGACTTCACCTTGCTCGTGGATACCGCACCACAAGACTTCAACCACTAAGATTGAGGGTACTTAGCAAACCCGACAGTCAATGAGAAGATATGGTCTTCTCAAACACCTTTCTCTTTTACAACAAGAACTCTCTAATAAGAGTAGATAAAGAGATACAAAATAAGCTCTATGAACAACTCAAAGTTGTCTCTCAAATGGCTCAACAAAAGCTCTATAATGATGCACAAATGATATCAATATGTATATGAATAATGGGAGGTGTTGTATGTTACAATTCAGCTCAAAAGACCTCTATTTATAGGTGGTAGAAGTAGTATGTCCGTTGCTTAATTGGCAATCAATTATGCTGATTTTATGCCAAGATAATCGATTATCAGATTTGGATAATCGATTATCAGCTTACCGTTACAAAATCGGAAGCTGATTTTATGCAGGATAATCGATTATTGTGATATGCATAATCGATTATTTTGTTACAGCGTTCAAAAACTTGGCAACGGATACAAGATAATCGATTATGCACTTCTGATAATCGATTATTTTTCTGTTTTGTAAATTCCGGTTTACACTGTCTTAACATAATCAATTATCAAAATAAACATAATCGATTATTTCTGTCCAGCTTTGAAAGACACGTTTAAAATTCATTTTGGCTAAAATGAAAATGTTTGAAATCATTTTGTTTGAAGTATTTGAAATATGATTTGATAAAATGATTTTATGCATATTTAGGATGACCTATGTTGAGCCAGAAGACGAGATAACTTGAAACGTTGCTCTTACATTTGTTCTACCTAACGACCTACGCCTTGGGTCTTCGGTCTTGAACTTTTGAGCTCGTCTTTGGCTTGTCTATGCAATTCCGTCACCAATATGCTTCTCGGCATTCAATCTTGATTGTTTGTCATATAATAACATTGTTTGACACTTGACTTCATTGTTTGTCATTCATCAAAACCTATACCTGAAAATCATGCTAATACAACCAAAGCACACATATCATAGATAGAATGATTTTCTACAATTTCCCCCTTTTTGATAATGACAAACAACAGGAGATATGCATATCGGATTCCCCCTAAATTCATGCTATATCTCAACATACAATTCATGCAAACAATTCCCCTCAATGATAATTCCCCCTCAAATAAGGCATGCTATAACGTCGATTCATTCCCCCTTATTTGATGTATATCACCTAATTTCTTCCCCCTTTTGGCATTAGCAAAAAGGAGTATACAAAGGCTACTTTTCCCCTTTCGACACTTCCCCCTTTTGGGTATACCAATAGTTAGTGTCAAATATAAAATAGGAAATACAATGAGGAATATATATTGACGATATTTAAAAAATCATACCAACATGAAATAATACCAAATGTTAGTAAAAATATAACAACCATATCAAAGGTTATTTTTAGCGAATATACCAACTGTTATTCAAACTAGAAAGATATTCATCAAAACATCAATCATTATTTTTAACAAAAATAATTGATACCAATTGTTATTCAAGATAAAAGTTATCAAAACATGAATCAACAAAAATAATTAATATCAATTGTTCACAAAGATATATTAATTGTTAACACATATCAACTATTACGTTTTTATAAAAAAAAATGACAACTAACCGAAATTCGCCCTCGATGCAATAAGGTTTCGTGCTTGGTGCATCTACTACGATATTGTAGTCTTCAAACACACCTGCAAACGTACCTAAAAATAGGTTTTCGGTACCCAACTACTTTTGGGTCCTTGGGGGTTAGGCAAATAATAATCATAGTCAAAAGATAAATCTCTATGTTTTGCAAAACATACGGGTGCTATGTGTCCTACCCGGTTGCAATAATGACATATAACATTCGGGTTGTGCATATGTCTTGGTTGAGCCAAAAACGTTCTAGGTGATCTAAAGTCGTTATTCCTAGACGTCCTTTCTAATATTCTTCTTAATTTCTTCAATTGTTTTAGGATCATCAACCCTACGTTTTTCTAGTGTGTTCCTAAGTTCTATGTTCTCTATTTTCAAAGAACTACAAGAAGAACAATTGGAACTTTGATCAATTGAAGAGGCTTCATTCATCTCCTTAATTTTATTTCTAAGATCAATATTGTCATTTTCCAAAAATTTATTTTTCTCTTCTAAAACTTTAATTTTAGCCTTGGCCTCTTTGGAGATTTTTGAAGACTTTTTCAGTTCATCATATAATTCTTGAAAAGCTTCTTGTAATTCTTCAAAAGAATAAGAGTTAGAATTACTTACCTCTTCTTCCTCGTTGGCCATGAGGCATAATGCGGCAGTTTCATCGCCCGAGCTGTCCGAATCCCATGTCACGCGCCTATGGTGTTTCTTCTTTTTCTTGTCCTTGGGTTTTGGACAATGTGATTTGGTGTGGCCAAGTTTTCCACAATTTTGGCATGAAGGACTTGGTTCTTCCTTCTTAATTTCCTTCTTCATAAACTTATAAAACTTTTCAATTATATCATTGGAAATAATATCATCATCGCTTTCCGAATCACTTACCTCTACTCTTTTAGAAGATGAGGCTTTGAAGGCAATATTCGAACTTTTACTTCTAAGATAGGGATTAAGAATTGTGCTTTCATAAGTTTCGAGGTTACCTCTTAGTCCATCAATTGTGACATCTGTGATTCCTATCGACTCTTGGATGCATTGGCTTTGGAACACCATTCGGAAGTGAGACTCCGTAGGATTTTTCGAACAAGATCTTTGTTCGTGTACACTTTCCCGAGAGCATGAAGATCGTTGACGATATTTGAGAATCGTTCGAACATAATACCGATGGGTTCTTTCTCCCTCATTTTAAAGAGTTCATATTCATGTGTTAGAAAATCAACTTTAGATTCTCGGACTTGAGACGTACCTTCATAAGTGATCTCGAGTTTATCCCACATCTCCTTGGCGGTTGTGCAACAAGAAATCTTCCGATAGTCATCTGGATTCACCGCACAATATAATAAGTTGACGGCCTTTGTGTTATTTTCAACTTTCTTGACGTCCTCGGCATCATATTCATCTTCCTCCTTTGGAACCGTGGTTTCCCCAACTTTCTTTGTTGGCATTTCTTCACCGTTCTTGATGATTTTCCACAGGCGAAAGTTATTTGATTGGATGAAGATTCTCATCCGCTCTTTCCAATATGTGTAATTTGTTCCGTCAGGTCGTGGAGGCCTATAGGTGGAGTGTCCTTCGCTCATCATTCCTGCGTTCAATATTCTCAACAAAAAATATATATATTTCTCTTAACCGGTTAAGGCTTTCAGAGAGTTAGGCTCTGATACCAATTGTTAGGATTTATGCCCGTCACTAGAGGGGGGTGAATAGTGCGGCACGAGAATATTGATAAATATTGCGGAATTAAAATTGCAGGAATAAAATAAATTCGGTAATTAAAATAGTAAGGAAAGAACACACCGAATTTATCCTGGTTCACCACAACGTGTGGTTAGTCCAGTCCCCGAGAGACTCTCTCGAGATTCCACTAACTCTGTTAAGCTTACGGGTGCCTAACAAACCGTTACACTTGCTCGTAGATGTACACTCTACAAGACTTCAACTTGCTCGAGGATACCGCACCTCAAGACTTCACCTTGCTCGTGGATACCGCACCACAAGACTTCAACCACTAAGATTGAGGGTACTTAGCAAACCCGACAGTCAATGAGAAGATATGGTCTTCTCAAACACCTTTCTCTTTTACAACAAGAACTCTCTAATAAGAGTAGATAAAGAGATACAAAATAAGCTCTATGAACAACTCAAAGTTGTCTCTCAAATGGCTCAACAAAAGCTCTATAATGATGCACAAATGATATCAATATGTATATGAATAATGAGAGGTGTTGTATGTTACAATTCAGCTCAAAAGACCTCTATTTATAGGTGGTAGAAGTAGTATGTCCGTTGTTTAATTGGCAATCAATTATGCTGATTTTATGCCAAGATAATCGATTATCAGATTTGGATAATCGATTATCAGCTTACCAATACAAAATCCGAAGCTGATTTTATGCAGGATAATCGATTATTGTGATATGCATAATCGATTATTTTGTTACAGCGTTCAAAAACTTGGCAACGGATACAAGATAATCGATTATGCACTTCTGATAATCGATTATTTTGCTGTTTTGTAAATTCCGGTTTACACCGTCTTAACATATTCGATTATCAAAATAAACATAATCGATTATTTCTGTCCAGCTTTGAAAGACATGTTTAAAATTCATTTTGGCTAAAATGAATATGTTTGAAATCATTTTGTTTGAAGTATTTGAAATATGATTTGATAAAATGATTTTATGCATATTTATGATGACCTATGTTGAGCCAGAAGACGAGATAACTTTAAACGTTGCTCTTACATTTGTTCTACCTAACGACCTACGCCTTGGGTCTTCGGTCTTGAACTTTTGAGTTCATCTTTGGCTTGTCTATGCAATTCCGTCATCAATATGCTTCTCGGCATTCAATCTTGATTATTTGTCATGTAATGACATTGTTTGACACTTGACTTCATTGTTTGTCATTCATCAAAACCTATACCTGAAAATCATGCTAATACAACCAAAGCACACATATCATAGATAGAATGATTTTCTGCAGTGATAGCCTTTCATTCATTAAAGACGACCGTAGCCTTTTACAAGTTGGATGTGTCCGTAGCCTTTTACATATTGGAGATGTCTCAGGTGCAGTCCTTGTATCAGGTCCGGCTGGGTGAGCGATATTCTAGTTGTTCTTAAGTGTTTTTCCTTTCATTGTTTCCAGCTGAAATGCCCCTTTGTTTTCCATTGCTGTGATTTTGTAGGGTCCATCCCAGTTTGTGCCCAACTTTCCTTCACTTGGGTCTTTGGAGGCCAATGTCTTGGCTTTGAGGACGTAATCTCCTACTTTGAGAAGCCTTATGTTTGCCTTTTTGTTGTAGTACCATTTGATTTGCTGCTTTTGGGCCACCATTTTTATGTGGGCCATTTTTCTTCTTTCCTCGGCTTCATCAAGGTGCTGGAGCCTGTTTGCATCATTTTCCATTCTGTAGGAAATCATTCTATCCATGATATGTGTGCTTTGGTTGTATTAGTATGAATTCCAGGTATAGGTTTTGATGAATGACAAACAATGAAGTCAAGTGTCAAACAACGTTATTATATGACAAACAATCAAGAGTGAATGCCGAGAAGCATATTGATGAAGGGATTGCATGGAAAAGCCAAGACGAGCTCAAAAGTTCAAGACCGAAGACCCAAGGCGTAGGTCGTTAGGTAGAACCAATGTAAGAGCAACGTTTAAGTTATCTCGTCTTTTGGCTCAACATAGGTCATCATAAATATGCATAAAATCATTTTATCAAATCATATTTATCATAAACATATTTCAAATACTTCAAACAAAATGATTTTAACGTTTTCATTTTAACCAAAATGGTTTTTGAAGTAAGTTTTCGATTCTGGACAGAACAGCCAGATAATCGATTATCCTTAAGCTGATAATCGATTATGCTGAGTTTCCAGCAAAACTAGAAATTCCAGCAAGGCTGCATAATCGATTATCACCTATAGGATAATCGATTATCTGCCAATTTCCAGCTTAAACTTGAAATTCCGCAAGGGTCAATAATCGATTATCCCCTAGAGAATAATCGATTATTCACTGACCGTTGCCTTCCCAACGTTCCGTTTTATGAACGTTGAGAAGATAATCGATTATGTAAAGTGAATAATCGATTATCTTGGCATAAAATCAGCATGATTGATTACCTATTAAGCAACGGACATACAACCTCTACCACCTATAAATAGAGGTCTTTTTGACTCATTTCATATGAACAATATCTCTCATTATTCTTGAACATATTGAAAACATTTCTACATCAAATTTAGAGCTTTTGTTGAGCCATTTGAGAGACAATTTTGTGTTGTTCATAGAGCTTATATTGTATCTCTTTATCTACTCTTCTTAGAGAGTTCTTGTTGTAAAAGAGAAAGGTTCTTGAGAAGACCACACCGTCTCATTGAGCGTTGGGTTTGCTAAGTACCTTCAATCTTAGTGTGTGAAGTCTTGTGGTGCGGTATCCACGAGCAAGGTGAAGTCTTGAGGTGAGGTATCCTCGAGCAAGTTGAAGTCTTGTAGAGTGTACATATACGAGCAAGTGTAACGGTTTATTAGGCACCCGTAAGCTTCACGGAGTTAGTGTAAACTCGAGAGAGTCTCTCGGGGACTGGACTAACCACACGTTGTGGTGAACCAGTATAAATTCGGTGTGTCCTTTCCTTACTCATTTAATTACTGCACTTACTTTACTCCTGCAATTTTAATTCCGCAAAATTTACCGACATTCACGTGCCTCACTATTCACACCCCCTCTAGTGAAGGGCATAAATCCTAATAGTTGTTATCAGAGCCTAACTCATTGAAAGCCTTAACCGGTTGAGCGAACGATATATATTTTTTTGTTGAGAATGTTGAACGCAGGTATGATGAGCGAAGGACACTCTGTTAGATAATACGCTTAACGCTACAGGGGGGGTGAATAGCGTTATAATAAAATTTAGCGTAAAATTGCGGAAATTAAAATTTGCAGGAAGTAAATAAGTGCGATAAATAATAACTTACACACAGATATATCCTGGTTCACCACAACGTGTGGCTAGTCCAATCCCCGAGAGACTCTCTCGAGATTTTCCACTAACGTGTCAAGCTTCCGGGTGCTTAACAAACCTTTACAACTTGAGGACGCAAGCCTCAACACCTTTGCTCGGAGTTACAACACTCCAAGACTTCAACCAAGGAAACACAAGTTCCTTACAACAAGAGAATTACAATTCTCTTACAAGTGTATACAACACTAAAACACTCAAACAAAATACTCCTTAATGAGTAGATATGAGTAAAAGAAGTAAGCTCTGGATCACAACAACTTTGGACAAGAATATGGCTCTCAAAAGCTTTATGAAATTGAATATAAAATGATAAACAAAAGTATGCAAGCTTATAGCAATGTAATGATCAGTTGTAGTATGTTGTTGTGTTTAAAACACTGAAATGAAGCTGTATTTATAGTTGAAAAACTTGGCATTACCGTTGCCTAGTTGCCAATTAAGAGTTGCTGATTTTACTCACTGACAATCGATTGTCAAACCCCAACAATCGATTGTCTGCCAGTCATATCAAAGTTCAATCCCAGATTATACGCTTGACAATCGATTACTTACAATCCATAATCGATTACTGGCAATGTTCAAAAAATCCTTTCCAGATTTTACCACAAACAATCGATTGTTCAGAATCAACAATCGATTACTCAGCAACGTTCAAAATCGATTATACAAAATCAATAATCGATTATCAAATAACGTTCAAAAAATCTTTTCCGGATTTTAATCAAAACAATCGATTATACAGAATCAATAATCGATTACCTGATGGTATTTGAAAACTTTACGACAACGGTCAGCTTCACAATCGATTGCACAAAGTCAACAATCGATTACTTATCAGTTTTTGAAAATCATTTTAGACACTGCCTCTTGACAATCGACTGTTATATACTCACAATCGATTACTTATTATTTTTGAAAAAGTCTGGAAGTCACTGCCTCAACACAATCGATTGTCATAAGTTCACAATCGATTATTTTGTGACTTTGAAAAATCTGAAGGCCACTGTCTCTTCACAATCGATTGTCATTAGCTTATCGATTATTCTGAGTTTTGAAAAACTTTGATGGACACTGCCTCAGCACAATCGATTGTCATAAGGTTCACAATCGATTGTCATGCAGGTTTGAAAAAACCTGATGTTCACTGCCTTAACACAATCGATTGTCATTAGTTCACAATCGATTGTCATGCAGTCTTGGCTCAACATAATCGATTATCATAAGTACATAATCGATTATCTTAGTCCAGTTTTCAGAGGCATATACGAAAATCATTTTGACTCATGTAAATGTGCATGATTTAAAAACATTTAGCATTAAATTAAATATGCATGATTTTGGAAAATAGTTTTATGAGAGAAGCCATGTTACGAGTCAAGTTGTGGGATCAAGATCACAATTAAGAATGACTCAATTAAACTATAAAACTTTGTCTTGAGCTTGAATCTCGATGTATATCAATTGTGCGCTTGTTTCTTGAACTTCGTCATATATCAGTTTTCGCTTCGTTTGTCATTCATCAAAACCTATACAAAAGAACACACGTTTTAGTATATTGCATTGAGAACGTGTTTCCAACACACTCTACCATTAGGCCTCCACTATTTGATGGAACCAATTATACATATTGGAAAGAGAGGATGAGAATATTCATCCAATCAAATAACTTCCGATTATGGCACATCATCAAGAACGGTGAACAAATGCCGACAAAGAAAGTTGGGGAAATCATGGTTCCAAAGGAGGAAGGTGAATATAATACCGAAGATATCAAGAAGGTAGAAAATAACGCAAAGGCCATCAATATGTTGTACTGTGCCGTGAATCCGGATGACTATCGGAAGATCTCTTGCTGCACAACCGCCAAAGAGATGTGGGATAAGCGTGAAATCACATATGAAGGTACGCCTCAAGTCCGAGAAGCTAGAGTTGATTTTCTAACACATGAATATGAACTCTTTAGAATGAAGGAGCCTGAAAGCATCGATGATATGTTTGATCGATTCTCAATGATCATCAACGATCTCCATGCTCTTGGGAAAGTATATTCGAACAAAGATCTTGTTCAAAAAATCCTGCGGAGTCTCACTCCCGAATGGCATTCCAAAGCCAATGCCATCCAAGAGTCGATAGGAATCACGGACGTCACAATTGATAGACTAAGAGGTAACCTCAAAACTTATGAAAGCACAATTCTTAAACCTTCATTTGGAGATGAGAAACGTCCAGGTATTGCCTTCAAAGCCTCATTTTCTAAAAGAGTAAAAGTAAGTGATTCGGAAAGCGATGATGATACTATTTCCAACGATTTAATTGAAAAGTTTTATAAGTTTATGAAGAAGGAAATGAAGAAGGAAGAACCAAGTCCTTCATGCCATAATTGTGGAAAACTTGGCCACACCAAGTCACATTGTCCAAAACCCAAGGACAAGAAGAAGAAGAAGAAACACCAAAGGCGCGTGACATGGGATTCGGACAGCTCGGGTGATGAAACTGCCGCCCTATGCCTCATGGCCAACGAGGAAGAAGAGGTAAGTACTCCTAACTCTTACTCTTATGAAGAATTACAACAAGCTTTTCAAGAATTATATGATGAATTGAAAAAGTCTTCAAAAATCTCCAAAGAGGCCAAGGCTAAAATTTAAGTTTTAGAAGAGAAAAATAAATTTTCGGAAAATGACAATATTGATCTTAGAAATAAAATTAAGGAGATACATGAAGATTCTTCAATTGATCAAAATTCTAATTGTCCATCTTGTAATTCTTTGAAATTAGAGAACATAGAACTTAGGGACACACTAGAAAAACGAAATGTACAAGATCCTAAAACTGTTGCAGAAATTAAAAAGAAAAGGCCCAGGAAAAATAAAAGGCGTAAGAATCATGTTAGAAATTGCGATGCTCAACCTAGAAATAATTCTAGGATTTTTGTAAATGAGTCTAGAATTAATCATTTTAGACCACCTAGAAAGGATTCTAGGAATTTTATTAATGAGTCTAGAATTAATCATTTTAGACCGCCTAGAAATGACTCTAGAAATTTCAACGCTTCTAGGAATAACGACTTTAGATCACCTAGAACGTTCTTGGCTCAACCAAGACATATGCACAACACGAATGTTATATGTCATTATTGCAACAGGGTAGGACACATAGCACCCGTATGTTTTGCAAAACATAGGGATTTATCTTTTAGCTATGATTATTATTTGCCTAACCTCCAAGGACCCAAAAGTGTTTGGGAACCTAAAACCTATTTTTAGGTACGTTTGCAGGTGTGCTTGAAGACTACAATATCGTAGTAGATGCACCAAGCACGAAACCTTATTGCATCGAGGGGGAATTTCGGTTAGCTATCATATTTTTGATAAAAACATAATAGTTTATATGTGTTAACGATTGATATGTCTTTGTTAACGATTGGTATCAATTATTTTTTTTGATTCATGTTTTGATAACTTTTATTTTGAATAACAATTGGTATCAATTATTTTTGTTAAAAATAATGATTGATTCATGTTTTGATGAGTATTATTTTTGGTTTGAATAACAGTTGGTACAGTATTGAAAAATAAATGACTCATGTTTTTTTAATACAACTCTTGGTTTGTCAAAAATTAACAGTTGATATGTTGTTAAGTAATATGATTTGCTAAAAATAACCGTTATTATGGTTGTTATATTTTTGCTAACATTTGGTATCATTTTATGTTAGTATGATTTTTTTTTAAAATCGTCATCATGTATATTCCTCATTGTATTTCCTATCTTATGTTTGACACTAACAGTTGGTATTCCCAAAAGGGGGAAGTGCCAAAAGGGGAAAGTAGCCTGTGTATACTCTCATTTTTCTAATGCCAAGAGGGGGAAGAAATTAGGCGATATGCATCTAATAAGGGGGAATGTCTCCACCTTCTAGTATGCTTTAATTGAGGGGGAATACTCAATTAAGGGGGAATTTTTTGCATGACTTATATGTTGAGATATAGCATGTCTTTAGGGGGAATCCGATATGCATATCTCCTATTGTTTTTCATTATCAAAAAGGGGAAAATTGTAGGAAATCATTCTATCCATGATATGTGTGCTTTGGTTGTATTAGCATGATTTCCAGGTATAGGTTTTGATGAATGACAAACAATGAAATCAAGTGTCAAACAACGTTATTATATGACAAACAATCAAGAGCGAATGCCGAGAAGCATATTGATGAAGGGATTGCATGGAAAAGCCAAAACGAGCTCAAAAGTTCAAGACGGAAGACCCAAGGCATAGGTCGTTAGGTAGAACCAATGTAAGAGCAACGTTTAAGTTATCTCGTCTTTTGGCTCAACATAGGTCATCATAAATATGCATAAAATCATTTTATCAAATCATATTTATCATAAACATATTTCAAATACTTCAAACAAAATAATTTTAACGTTTTCATTTTAACCAAAATGGTTTTTGAAGTAAGTTTTCGATTCTGGACAGAACAGCCAGATAATCGATTATCCTTAAGCTGATAATCGATTATGCTGAGTTTCCAGCAAAACTAGAAATTCCAGCAAGGCTGCATAATCGATTATCACCTATAGGATAATCGATTATCTGTCAATTTCCAGCTTAAACTGGAAATTTCGCAAGGGTCAATAATCGATTATCCCCAAGAGAATAATCGATTATTCACTGACCATTGCCTTCCCAACGTTCCGCTTTATGAACGTTGAGAAGATAATCGATTATGTAAAGTGAATAATCGATTATCTTGGCATAAAATCAGCATGATTGATTGCCTATTAAGCAACGGACATACAACCTCTACCACCTATAAATAGAGGTCTTTTTGACTCATTTCATATGAACAATATCTCTCATTATTCTTGAACATATTGATAATATTTCTACATCATATTTAGAGCTTTTTTTGAGCCATTTGAGAGACAATTTTGTGTTGTTCATAGAGCTTATATTGTATCTCTTTATCTACTCTTCTTAGAGAGTTCTTGTTGTAAAAGAGAAAGGTTCTTGAGAAGACCATACCTTCTTATTGAGCTTTGGGTTTGCTAAGTACCTTCAATCTTAGTGTCTGAAGTCTTGTGGTGCGGTATCCACGAGCAAGGTGAAGTCTTGAGGTGAGGTATCCTCGAGCAAGTTGAAGTCTTGTAGAGTGTACATCTACGAGCAAGTGTAACGGTTTGTTAGGCACCCGTAAGCTTAACGGAGTTAGTGTAAACTCGAGAGAGTCTCTCGGGGACTGGACTAACCACACGTTGTGGTGAACCAGTATAAATTCGGTGTGTCCTTTCCTTACTCTTTTAATTACTGCACTTACTTTACTCCTGCAATTTTAATTCCGCAAAATTTACCGACATTCACGTGCCTCACTATTCACACCCCCTCTAGTGAAGGGCATAAATCCTAATAGTTGTTATCAGAGCCTAACTCATTGAAAGCCTTAACCGGTTGAGCGAACGATATATATTTTTTTGTTGAGAATGTTGAACGGAGGGCATAAATCCTAACACATTCCGTTGGTGTGTGAATATCTCTGGCTTGGTTCGCCTACTTCGACGGGTATTACCGCGTCAGTTCCTTAGACCAACGAGTACGGGGTTTCTCCTCTAGTGGATTTGGGTGTGGTCATGTGTGCCCACAGCACATCAGGCAACAGTTCAGGCCATAGCCCATTGGCATCTTCAAGCTTTTTCTTCAGTATGTTTAGTATGGTTTTGTTGGAGGATTCTGCTTGTCCATTGGAGGGGGTGGTATGGAATGGAGAGGATTCTCTTGATGCGCCAAATCTCGAAGAACTCGATCATTTTTTAATCAATGAATTGTCGTCCGTTGTAACAGCTAATTTCTTTAGGGATGCCAAAGCGGCATATGATGTTCTTCCATATGAAAGCGATGACCTCATGCTCGCATATCTGTGCGTGCGCACCTGCTTCTACCCACTTGGAAAAATAGTCAGTCAAAACAAGTAAAAATTGTACCTTTCCTAGTCCTGTGGGTAGGGGTCGACTATATCCATTCCCATTTGATGAAGGACCATGGTGAGGTGACTGAGTTTAGGGGCTCCCGTGGCTGGTGGATCATGGGGCGTACTTTTGGCAATGTTCGCATCGGCGAACGTATACTGCTGCTTCTTTCTTCATGGTGGGCCAGTAGTAGCCGACGCAGATGATGCATCGTACGAGGGCGCGGTTACCTGTATGGTGGGGGGAGTGGGAATGAATCTCTGCGGACTTGAGGAGGTACACGAGGGTCACTACGGAACTAGGCTCTTGGCCATCGGCCCTCCGAATGTTCTCTTATAGAGGTCGTTGTTGATTAGGCAGTACCGGGCGAGTTTCATCGAGAGTTTCTTTGGTTCTTTTTTGTCGCTCGGCAATGTTCTGTCCTGTAGATAGGATATGAAATGGTTGCTCCAGTCCCAGGTTAGATTTAATGAGAATACCTCGGTGTGATCGATGGTTGAATAGAGGAGGGTGACCACGTTTTCCTTGCTGATGTTTTTGGTGGTTGCGGCTAGTTTTGCCAGGCCGTCCGCCTCGATGTCCGTGCTCTTGAAATTTGTTCGAAGCGAAACTCGTCGAACTCCGTCATTGGTCTTTGGATTTCTGCCTGGTACTTTTGCAGCCTTTGCTCTTTGATCTAGTAAGTCCCGACGATCTGGTTTACCACGAGTTGCGAGTCGCAGTGGAGAAGGACCCGTCGGGCTCTATATTTGATGGCTAGTTTCATACCTGCAATAACAGCCTCATACTCGGCCTCGTTGTTAGTCATCTCGGGGAATCGTATGGATTGGCGAATCATTTCACCCGTGGGGACCTCGAGGACGAGTCTCATTCCTGATCCCTAAGCAATGGCGGCACCATTAGTGTGGATAACCCATAGGTCGTCGGAGGGGAGGTCCTGTCAGGCCTCTAGTTCCGCTTTCGGGAGGATTTCTGCGCTGAAGTCGGCTGTGAAGTCGGCTAGGACTTGCAACTTGATGGCGTTTCTTGGAAGGTACGAGATCTCGTGCTCGGTGAGCTTGATTGCCCATTTTGCGAGTCGGCCTGATAGCTAAGGCCTATGTTGGACGCTCCTCAGTGGGAAGGCCGTCACTACTCTTATGGGGTGGTATTGAAAATAAGGTCGCAGCTTTCATGAAGCTACGACCAGAGCTAACGCTAGATTTTCAAGGTGCGGGTACCGAGTTTTGGCATCCACCAGTGTTTTTCTAACGTAGTAGATAGGAGATTGCGTACCTTTTTTCTCGCGCACTAGGACAGTGCTGATGACGACCTCAGATACGGCCAGATACACCAGGAGTGGTTCGCCTGGCTTGCTTTGGATAGTAGGGGCGGCGAATATAGGTATGCCTTCAAATTTTTTAGGGCTTTGACGCATTCCTCGTTCTGATGGAGCTCCTGGCCTTTCTTCAACACGCTAAAGAATTTATGGCACCTGTTGGAGGATCGCGAGATGAACCTGGAGAGGGCTGCTATCTGACCTAAGAGCTTTTGTACCTGTTTTATGCTGCTCAATACTTTTGGGATCGCGTCTATTGCTTTGATCTTATCTGGATTGACTTCGATACCTCTCTAAGATACGAGGAATCCCAAGAATTTTCCCGAGGCTATGCCAAAGGCGAATTTTTTCGGGTTCAGTTTCATCCCATATCTTCTCAATATTTCAAAGGTCTCCTTCAGATGGTCGAGGTGATCCTCCTTTCTGGATGACTTTACCAACATGTCGTCGATGTATACTTCTATCGTTTTGCCAAGTTGTTCCTTGAACATCTCGGTCACCAATCTCTGGTACGTTGCTCCCGCATTCTTGAGTCCGAAGGGCATCACTTTGTAGACGTACGTTCCACTGTGAGTCATGAAGGTCGTCTTCTATTGGTCTTCTTCGGCCATCATAATCAAGTATTGGCCTTGTCTTGTGCGGATCTAGGCTCTTGGCCATCGGCGCTCTGAATGTTCTCTTGTAGAGGTCGTTGTTGATTAGGCAGTACCGGGCGACTTTCATCGGGAGTTTCTTTGGTTCTTTTTTGTCGCTCGGCAACGTCTCGTCCTGTAGATAGGATATGAAATGGTTGCTCCATTCCCAAGTTAGATTTAATGAGAATACCTTGGTGTGATCAATGGCTGAATAGAGGAGGGTGACCACGTTTTTCTTGCTGGTGTTTTTGGTGGTTGCGGCTAGTTTTGCTAGGTCATCCGCTTCGATGTTCCATGCTCTTGAAATTTGTTCGAAGCGGAACTCGTCGAACACCGTCATTGGTCTTTGGATTTCTGCCAGGTACTTTTGCAACCTCTGCTCTTTGATCTAGTAAGTCCCGACGATCTGGTTTACCACGAGTTGCAAGTCGCAATGGAGAAGGACCCGTCGGGCTCTGTATTTGATGGCTAGCTTCATACCTGCAATAACAGCCTCATACTCGGCCTCGTTGTTAGTCATCTCGGGGAATCATATGGATTGGCGAATCATTTCACCCGTGGGGACCTCGAGGACGAGTCTCATTCCTGATCCCGAAGCAATGGCGGCACCATCAGTGTGGTGGACCTATAGGTCGTTGGATGTGAGGTCCTGTTAGGCCTCTAGTTCCGCTTTCGGGAGGATTTTTGCGCTGAAGTCGGCTGTGAAGTTGGCTAAGACTTGGAACTTGATGGCATTTCTTGGAAGGTACGAGATCTCGTGCTCGCTGAGCTCGATGGCCTATTTTGCGAGTCGGCCTGATAGCTAAGGCCTATGTAGGACGCTCCTCAGTGGGAAGGTCGTCACTACTCTTATGGGGTGGCATTGAAAATAAGGTCGCAGCTTTCATGAAGCTACGACCAGAGCTAACGCTAGATTTTCAAGGTGCGGGTACCGAGTTTTGGCGTCCACCAGTGTTTTGCAAACGTAGTAGATAGGAGATTGCGTACCTTTGTTATCGCGCACTAGGACAGCGCTGACGACGACCTCAGATACGGCCTAATACAATAGGAGTGGTTCACCTGGCTTGCTTTGGATAGTAGGGGCGGCGAATATAGGTATGCCTTTAGATTTTTTTAGGGCTTTGACGCATTCCTCATTTCGATGGAGCTCCTGACCTTTATTCAACATGCTGAAGAATTTATGGCACCTGTTCGAGAATCGCGAGATGAACCTGGAGAGGGCTGCCATCTGACCTATGAGCTTTTGTACCTGTTTTATGCTACTCAGTACTTTTGGGATCGCGTCTATTGATTTTATCTGATCTGGATTGACTTTGATACCTCTCTAAGATACGAGGAATCCCAAGAATTTTCCCGAGGCTACGCCAAAGGCGCATTTTTTGGGTTTAGATTCATCCCGTATCTTCTCAATATTTCAAAGGTCTCCTTCAAATGGTCTAGGTGATCCTCCTTTCTGGACGACTTTACCAACATGTCGTCGATGTATACTTCCATCAGTATGCCAAGTTTTTTCTTGAACATCTTGGTCAATAATCTCTGGTACGTTGCTCCGGCATCCTTGAGTCCGAAGGGCATCACTTTGTAGCAGTACGTTCCACGGTGAGTGATGAAGGTCGTCTTCTCTTGGTTTTCTTCGGCCATCATAATCAAATTGTAGTCGGAATATGCATCTAGGAAGCTTAAGAGTTCGTGCCCGGCGGTTGCATCTATCAGCTGATCGATGTGGGGGAGTGGGAATGAATCTTTTGTGCATGCTTTGTTTAAGTCCGTGAAATCCACGCACATCTGCCACTTCCCGTTTTTCTTCTTAACCATGACAACGTTGGCAACCCACTCGGGGTACTTGGCCTCTCTGATGGAACCATTCGCCAATAGCTTGTCTACTTCTTCACTTACGGCTTCGTTGATGGCGGCATTGAACTTCCTCCTCATCTGCCTCACGGGCGGGTATAGCGGGTCGATGTTCAGTTTGTGAGTGGCGATGTCCCATGGTATTCCTGGCATATCTGAATGGGAAAAAGTGAACAAGTCCACATGGTTAGATAAAAATTCCCGATACTTACTTGGGTCCAAAAGGTCGTGCCCGATGTAGGCCTTCTTTATGGGGTCATAGTTGGCTAGTTGTACAGGATCGAGATCTTCGACCGTAGCCTTTCTAGCTTCTGTGATATCCGGATCTTTGATGCTGTCCTCTGTCGGAAGGACCTTAGTCCCCGACAGAGCTGATTGCTATGCTTTCGCGCTGGCTCCTTGGAGTTGTTTGGTGTGGGTATAGTCTTGAGCTATTTTGTAATATTCTTGGGCGATGTAGGGTTCGCCCAGTATGTTGAATATCCCCCATGGAGTAGGGAATTTGACCATCTAATAGAAGCTGGAGGGGACTGCTCTCATGGCATGTATCCATGGTTTCCAGCGTGACTCCTCCCGCCAAGACAAGCATTGTTATCTTTCCGGAGGTTCTTTCTACTGCATTGTTAAAATCGGTCAGTGTTATACAGCCCGGTATTATCTTATCCTCAAGTCCCATGAGTGCGAGGACCCTCGGGTGGATAATACAAGCGCTGCTGATCAATCATAATTCTCCTAACATCTGTATCTACAATGCATAAAGTAATAACTAGGGCGTTGTAGTGGGGAAAAGACAAACCGTCGGTATTAGACTTGTCGAAGGTGATACTATCTTCGAAGTTTTCATACCGTTCGTGGCGGATAGTTCGCTTCAACTTGTGAGTGGTGTAAAATTTGATTGATCGCCGAGTCATTGCCGCCGCCGATAATCATATTGATCATGTGTTGGTGAGGGAGGCCATGGTGGCCTGTTGGGTTGATCCCGTCCTCGTGCAAAGTTGAGCTTCCCTTTGTCGCTGAGTAGTTTCCTCAGGAATCCCTGGTTTAGCATCCTGACCACCTCTTGCCGGAGGCCTATGTAGTCCTCGGTTTTGTGCCCTCGCTCCTGGTGGAATTCGCACAGGGCGTTTGATTTCCGGGTGGTAGGGTCCGGCTTCATATTTACCGGTCATTGTACTTTGTTGCCCAGCTTTTCCGGTCCGTACACTACCTCTAAAGGGGAAACACAAAAGTTATATGCAGATAGTAAAGGAGGCATACCTCGTTCGTTTTGTAGGGGCGACGTGTCGCTGTAGTGCACCTGCGTTCCTGGGTGGCGGTGGATGGGATGATCTGATATGCGGTTGGTGCTTTTCCTTGTTGGGACGCGAGATTTTCTCTCGTCGTCCCTCATTGCGTCGGTCCCTCCTGGTCTCCGGAAGTATTATTATTAGCCACCTGGTATGGCCGTTGAGATTGTCCTCATTTGCTCGTACCTCGGCGCAGTACGCATTGTGAATTTCTTCCCATGTGGTAGGGGGATATTTCATGAGGCGACTTAGCAGCTTCTTAGTCGCCCTCGAGCCGTCCCTGTTTAGCCCATTCTGGAAAGCGGCCACTGCCGTGCCTTCCAATACATTCGGTAGGCTCATCCGGACTCTGTTGAATCTGGCCAGGAAGTCCCTGAGCCCTTCTCCCACAGTTTGCCGAATGGCGAAGATGTCGTTGACCCTTGCCTCCGCCTTCTTTGCTCCCGCATGTGCTGTGACGAACTTGCCGCCATTTCCTCGAACGTGGAGATACCTTTAGCCGGTAGTTGAGAGTACCATACCAACGCCCCACCGGTCAACGTCTCGCCGAACTTCTTTAGAAGTACTGATGGTACCTATTCCTTCACCAAATCGTTTCCTTTCACAGTCGTGACGTAATGGATCAAATGGTCCTCAGGATCGCTGGTCCCATCGTACACCCTCAGATATGGGGCATTTCGAAAGTCTTCGGGATGGGGTATGGTGTGGCCTCCTCTGTGTAAGGTTGTTATATGGAACTCCCTATGTCGCGCTTTGGTAGTAACTTAGGAGCGCCCGGGATCTTGTCCACTCTTTCTTGATGTTCTTTCATCTAATCGCAGAGCGACTTGTTTTCCTGCTCCATTTCTTCCATTTTCTGAGTATGGCTGTGAGCGCATTGTTTCTGGTCTGACTGTTGGCGAGCGCACTGTTTGCTCGCACGACCTCAGGCTCATCTTCTTTCACGGTGAGATCCATTGCTTGCGTGCGTCTTACGCCACATTGTGGCAGCTTTTCGACCAAATCGTTCAGAGTGCTTGCGAGCCATTCTTTCAGTAGCTCTTTCACTTCCAGGGGTGCTTCTTTTGAGGTAGATGTAGGAGATCCCTTTCTCGTGGTTCCGTCAGATCTGCGGGCGGATGAGGTGGAGTTCATCCGCTCATCATGGTGCTGGGGGTTGCGTTCAAGATATTATTTTCATCTACCTCGTTGAGCGAATCCATGAGGTTGATTCCAACTCCATCTACCGCTTTCAGTTTCGCACAGTTGTCAGCCATAGTTGTTTGTGTGATATAAGGGATGGTTGTCGGTAGTTTTCTAGGCACAAACTATAACTTTGATTCTCGAAATCCCCAGAGACGGCGTCAAATTGTTTTACTCAAAAGATCTATGCATTTTACGAGCTAAAACAATCAAAAAGATGTAGGGGTAAATCGATAATAAGCCCTAGAAATGATTACAATATTAGGATCGTGGTATATCCTTGAAATAACAAGATAATCGAGAGTTCTTACAGTTAGAAAGAGACAAAAGAATATAGAGATGTTTACTTGATGACAGTAGAGAGAGAGAGAAGAGAGAGAGAGAGAGAGAGAGAGAGAGAGAGAGAGAGATAGATAGAGAGAGTGAGAGAGAGAGTTAGTATATTCAGAGTAAAAAGATCTGCCCTATTACAAGATTAGAGCTCCCTTTATATACTAGGAGACTCTTTCTCAAAAATAACCGAAAGTAAAGTACAAGGGTTGGTGGATTTTTGTACGATAGAGGATTAGCACAAAACGATGTCGTTCCTCTGTTCAATTGATCAGGACGCCCTCGGTCGGTCCGTCCTCACCTGGTTGGAAAAGCTCCAAAGGCGGCCTCGATGTGTGGAGCGTACTCACTTGGACGGCAGCGGGGCGAACAACGCCTCATACACACTACTCACGGTCTATAAATATGACAACCTTGTAGAATTATTCTATGATCATTTATAAAAGTCTTTGAAAGACTTAATCACATAAGAGTGGTTTTTGGGAGAGCTTTCAACAAGAGAGAAGAAAGAAAAGTATTTGTTTTGCTGCAATTTTTATTCCGACCAGCCAACTTCAAATCACGTTTACCGATTCGTTAACCGTGGAATCGGGTTGAAATTTTGACTGAGTGCTCATAACATCTTGGTCTTGGATTTGAACGTTGGAGATCGAATTTGGTAGCTTGTAGCATCTGATTTCGAGCCTCAAACGGCAGTTTTATTTTGTGAATTTTCCTCTTTCTTCAATTGATTAGTTGTTGCTCTTGTTGTTATTGTTGCTCCGTGTTTGGCACTTGTTGTGTTGCCAATTTGGAGAACTTTTGTAACCCTCTTATTGTTATAGTAGAGCTTTTTGGATCTTTGTGATCACGTGATTTTTACCTTCGATTTAAAGAATTTCCCACGTTAAAATTTGATGTTCTTTATTTTCGAGTTTGCCTCTTCCTTTATATAGTGTTTTTTTATGTTGGAACACTGTCCCCAGGACTCTTATATCTCTTTTGTTCATTTATTTCAGTTCTTTCACTCAACTTTGTCATGTGCCTATTTTTGCCTTTTCCTGGTGGGAGTAGGATTTCAATTTTACCTTCTTTTTATTCGATTGAGCCAATATTTCACTGCCAATTTGCTTTTATAGTTCTCATCAATTCCCAAGGTATTTAACTTGATGTTAGGATATTAGTCAAAACCAAGATCCTTGCTTTTCTTTTTGTTCCCCTTTGTCAAGCAATCAATAAGAGACCAGAACAACGTGAAAAAAGGTTTCATAAGCAGTCCTATAAGTATAATATCTACTTTGATTCTAGAACACCAACAAATGAAGCGTTAAGGAAAATTTGCACTGGTATCTTAAATAAGGTGGAGTAGCATGATAATTTCCAGTATTCAATAGATGAAGGGAATAATGTGTTGACATTTTGTTTATTTAGATATTTACCATCTTTTCGGTCTTAGCCAACTGAATAAAGTAAGCTTCACATAAATCTAAAAAAGCATAATGGTTTTGGGAAAAAAAATCCTTTTCAAGAAAACGGATACTGGTGTTGCTTAGTGTTCACTCAGTTTAGAAAAAGTTAAAAGAAATTCGCAGCGTGCTTTTCAAGTAGTAAAAAGCTCAAGAAACCATGACACGAAGTTATAAGATATTACATGAATTAAGCATGAAGATGTCAATCGCACATACCATAAATATTACAATTTAATGAAACTTTTTTGAAACAAAGGTGAACCTGGAACCTTAAACAAGGTGCATCTTGACTTTAATGCAGCAGCAAGCAACTGTGAAGATATATATACAAGATGGGTGTTGATATGTGTGCAGCAATGGTGAAGACATTCCATAGTTAATATTTATTATATAGTTTTTTTTTTGTATTTTTCCCTTTTTGTTCAATCCAAATTAACATATATGACATTGCTAACAAAATTTGAGAAATGCAAAACCAGCAACAATTTGAGGATCATAAACTATTAAGATATCTTTCCACGTTAATTTTTGTACAGGCTTTGATGAATTGACAATTTCTTTTACTGCATGAAATGCATGGCAGGAATTCTGCTTTTTTCTACCCTAGAAGCACATTAATCTACATTTAACTGCTATATTAAAAAAATAAAACACTTCAATAGTATAATACAGCACTTATATCACTGAAGAAACTCGCGAATTCTTACTGGTCTCTTGACTGCATTGGTGTACCCCTGTATAGAATGAACAAACATACTGCTGAGATCAATTGTCATTCACTATCCAAAAGCCAAGTCGAATCGTGTATATGATAATTAACTAGCATTGCTAAAGCTAGATGGCGCCAATACAAGTTAAGACGGGAGACTTTATTTGGAGTTCAAAGATATTAAAGATAGTACCATATTTTGGATAGTCAGGATAGTAAATGTAGATTGATTATATACCTCGTTAAATTTAAAAAGCAAAGGTCGTGAATCCCTCTCCGATTTTGGTCCAGGTTTAGCACCATTCATATCTTGAGTAGTTTTGCCACTTGGCTTCCTAAACCTGTTTAACGGAAAATCACCATGAGGTACGTAGATGCATTTACTTGCAATGAAATGCCGGAACATGCTTCTCAGCTGACTATAATTTCTCCCAAAGATGCATCAAGCAGAATGAGATGAATCTAAACAAGAGAGATGCATTTACCTACAGATAAAATACATCAAGTGATGGCATCCTACTGAAGTGAGATGTAATTATTGCAACAAATATTGATCAATTAAGCTTATTGAAAAGAAACAGTTATGGAGGTGAAGAGATCAATCACAGTACATAAACAGCAAAAGGTTTTAAGAACAGTCTTTTTTATTTTGCGTGCGTAAGCAAGCTAGACAGCACAGATATTAACAACTTTGTCCATATAAGTAAAAGGCTTGCCTCCTCTTATCCTCTATTACAATTTCCAAAGGTTAGCTTGTCCCTCAGACGTAAAAGGTAAAGGTATGCAGGCTTTTTCAATAATTACTATTGGGTCGAATATTCTGGCTCATTCTGCTTGATTTTTACTTCCTTAAACTGCACATGAGGTAGTCAAAATAAGACAAGTTTGGTAACCGATGGGTGGCTATTTCTAGGAAATGAGCCTCACTTGGGACTTTGAGTCAGATATACGCTTAACTAGGATCTATCTAGCTGCTACTTATTTTTTTCCACTAATAGTCTAACTAGTTGACTGAATTTGTTCTTTAAAACCCGTGTGAAACAGAAACAATGAGAGGGGAGCCTGTCCTGCCTCAAATTATCATAACATAATCAAACTAAAGTTCGTAATGATTCAATTACTTTTCAAATAATTGATTCCAACAGAAGAGAGATGATTGTAAGGCTAATAATACCTGTCAAAAAAGGAACGAGAATCGACAAAAGGTTTCTTCTTTCCTTCAGGCAAACACATTTTTCCGCTAACTGCGGTACCTCCACTAGATCGTTTATTCTGACTAGAAGCGCTAGGCAAGTCATATTGCTTTTGCCTAGAGGGGTCTCTGAAATATATTGTTTTATCCAAAGAAGCTGATGCTTTAGACGGTGTACTGCTATTCCCGCACCTCAAAACGTCCTGACTTTCCACACCTGTGGGTGGTGAGTGAAGGTTGATACTTCCTTGCAAAATTTTTTGCTTTTCCACCTAAAATAATGTTCCACATGTAGACGAATATATGACATAAAGAAGATCTGAATTCTGATTATGAACCACAAAAGCAACAAAATTTAGAAGTCTGGAAAATCACACGGGTTACTGGTGATGCTAATTGGATAACGAAGAATGTCACTGGAAACTAGACACGCACATCCATACAAAAGAGGGAGATGGAGACTTAAAAAAAACCCCATAAAAAGAAGATGCCTCATAAGAGAAATTACCAAAAGCAGAGGAACAGGTGGAATGCTTGACCTGGATGAAGACAACTACTACTACTACTATCTAGTATGCTCCCACCAGGTGGGGTCTGGGGAGGGTAATATGTAGACGAGCCTTACCCCTACCCGAAAGGCAGAGAGGCTGTTTCCAATTAGATTACACCTATCAATCTGAGTTGAGATTTCAATCATAGGAGGTACTTGGTCGATGCTCTCCACTGAAAAATACTAGAAGTACATATTTCCTACTGATATAAGAACTCTAATAAGGCTAAAAGACTCCTAAAAATCCAAAGGACCTTAAACATATGAACATGACTAAAATATATTCCCATCTAATTGATATCACATATATATTGTGCCCTGTCCTTCACTAAGTCCGCATTGATTCCAAGACATCGTAGTTCTTATGCGACAACTTCCTTCCTAGTTATATGATTAGTAATGTCTCCTAATGATTGACAACATCAATGGGTAGATACTGTACATGGAGGACTAATCCTGCTACCACCAACTCCTCCCCAGAGATCCAAACCATATTCACTGATGTGAGACGAGTTTTGGTTCTATATATGTGCCAAAAGTGAAATAACTTGGTTTTTTACAGCAACAGAGTGCACTAGATTTCACAAGCAAAGAGTTGATAATGCTCCTCTACTTACCTCATGTACCAAGACCAGTTTCACAGCCGATGCCAGAACAAGATGACAGGAGTTGTAACCCTGTCCAAAAGCACCAAATCAAAGAGAAAACAGATGAAATCTTAAGTTCTTCCATTTTGAGACGATAATGGGATACAAAGATTATTCAAAACTAATTTCCTATTGTGGGTGCAGTTGACCATCCTAACCTTGAAGTTCATAAATTCACCAACTGGGGGATCCAATGAAAGCGTTGATGCGTCTGAAGCACCAAATTGCATAACCAGTGAAGGATGAGATTTTATGTTCTTGTATGTCGTGGCATAGGAAACCATTATATTTACTAACTGAGCCAGATCAGTTTTTTCTTTCTCTGAGAGTAAATGCAATGGTACCTGCAAAGGATGAATATATCATTTCCAATTCTCACCAATAGGTGAAACCAAATTCTCACTGCAACACATGTAAAGGAATAACCAACTCGGCCTAGCTTCCGGAATAACTACAGCCTAACCAAAAATAAACATATTTAAGCAGAAGACTAGTAACCTAAAAGAAGTAATCACAAAATCGGTTCTAAAGAACGAACTGTTTTCTTTCCCATTCTGGCGAATATCTTTTCAGAACTCAAAGGTTTAAACAGTGCTATTTTTACAAATAATAAGTAGACAGTCTGGGTGCAATCCCTTCCCAAATATCATAATGGACAAAACCCTAGGCAACACCATCCAGTAGTCAAAGCCAAAAGCAATTTATGTGTAACTAAAATGGAAAAGGAAACTTGAGTGCAATTAACACAACAGATACTTTGACAAGAATTACCGGTTTCAGGGTTGGTGGGGACAGTATATGTAGGAATGGAGAAATCAAGTCTTCCACAAAGGATTTAGTTGACAGATGCCTAGAGATGCATGGTGATATCTTGTTCTTCCATGAATGTAAGATTTCCTTCTTTTCTATTGACATTGTTCGATATCTGCAGTTGACGGTGATAAGAAACAACAGTCATCACTGTTAATATTCAGGATGAGCATCCAGGGAAAGCTGGCAGTACCTTTGGAAAGACTTAGGCCATTCAATATTTGGTTTTCCAATTTGAGCTATGAGACTATGTATAGATATTGCAAGAGGAGGCTGATAAACTGCAGAGATAGAAAAAATAAAATAAAGCTTAGAAAAATATTAAGTTTCAAGCAAGCAGATGGTAATATTTCATTTACCTTGAAGGGAGAGATGTTGAGTGCGCATCATGTATTGATGAAATATATCAGAGCAACCAAGAATATCTGAGCATTTGACCTTCAAGATAAGTGATTAGCATATATGAGATATAGCAAAAACTAGATGTGGAAGATCAGATGAAGCTAAAAGAACAAGGAAAAGCAATTGCAGTACTCGATCCACTTACTGTCTTTTGCATCACAGGGTCCGTATAATGGAGTTGCAAAATATTCTCATGGATCCCGTCCAAAATTAAGTCATAGTCACCACTGAAGAATCATCAAAGATTAAACTAGATAATCTAGAACTTCAAAGAAAGGTATTCCAACTTTTCACCTACCGATGAGATATTAGAGAGTGCAGTGTCTCAAAGTCATTCGACATACTGCTGAAGCAGTTTAAAGATTTCTTTGCTTGCTTTACTTTCCTCTTTTGCAAAATCTTCAAAAAATAATAATAATAGACAAATAGAGGGTCAAAAGAATGATCACGAAGAAAAAAAGACAAAAATAATATCATTAGAAGTTAGATAGAAGTAGAACTTATAGACAGTTTGCTTACTTCTTTCCAAATATCAAAAGCACTTCTTGCTGCATCCTTCCGTCCAACAACTTGAGAACTGAGCTCCAACTAAGATTAGAAAGAATACATTACTCATCAAAACAGAGAAGATAGAAGGATGCGCAAGAGAAAAGCTTTAATAACACATAAAGGACCTTAACTACAGTGAAATTTGTCTTAAGTCAATTGAAAATTTCAGTCATAATATAACGTAACTGGAATCCATCTTGAAAGCATAACTTGTTTTCTACTTGAATTTGAAATTTTTTCAGAAGTTGAATGCGTTGCGCAGCAAAAGAAAAAAAAATACTCTACAAGAGAGTCCTTAAGATATCACGATGGCCCCGTAGAAATCAAATAATGGCTGTGGATGAAACATGAACTAGCATACCTAGAATTCAAATGATAAATGAAGGGTCTGATTATTCAAAAAACAAACAGAGATTTAGACAATGAGCAGATGTTACATGCCGTTCAGATAATATAAGTCACGAGGGTAGAGGCAATATTTTATCTGATAAGCATTAAGCACTTTCAAACTCATCCTTGATGGAAAGCTAGTTACAAGAAAACAGATCTTACACGTCTTAATACCATGAACTTCTACCAATTCTCAACCTTTTTCCTCTATTGGACTACTACCACAAAAGGAAAAGCATGATAACAATAAAGCCATACCACATTAAGAGTCTCTTTCTTCTTGTTAAGAAACTGAAGGGTGTTCAGGCACGATCTTATGTCACATTCTGGAAAAATAATCAGACATCAATTGCAGGACAATTGAGTAAATCGGCAATTAGAGCAGCTGAATAAATATCCAATGAGAAGACCTGTCACTAATTCGAAAGAAGATTTTTGCAATCTATATCAGTTTCCCCCCACCAGAACAATTTAGTTTTATGACAAGATCAGTAAGTAAGAATACCGTCTATAAATATATATACACACACAACAACAACAACAACAACAACCCAGTATAATCCCACTTAGTGGGGTCTGGGGAGGGTAATATGTACGCATACCTTACCCCTACCCTGGGGTAGAGAGGCTGTTTCCAAATAGACCCCCAGCATCCTTCCCTCCAAGACTTCCCACCTTGCTCTTGGGGAGACTCGAACTCACAACCTCTCGGTTGGAAGTGGGGATTGCTTACCATCAGAACAACCCCTCTTGTCAAAAGCTATACAACAACAACAACAACCCAGTATAATTTCACTTAGTGAGGTCTGGGGAGGGTAGTGTGTACGCAGGCCTTACCCCTACAGCAAGGTAACAAAGGCGAAGAAGGAATAGAAAACAAATCGGAAAAACTAAGGTGTGCTAAAAATTGCAAAAACTCTTCAACCTTGCTGCACATTCTTCCAAGCATCAAAAGGTGTATTCAAGTATTTGGTGTCAGCATGCATCTGGTGTCTCTACATTTTCAAAGCACCTAACAATTCTATCATAAAATTTGATGAGGCACAAGTTCCCCTAACCTTTGTTTTATCAACTCCCATCAAATAAAGCATCTCAGAAGGGTGGTATAACCCGCTGAACCCCAAAATAAATAGAAAATTAACCAGGGGTCCTTTACACCATTTAGAAGGACAAAGAGACATATAACTGAGAAGACTCCCTTCTTATTGTCTTTAGCAAACAAACTGCTTGTTCGCTCCCATATAACTGGGAGCTTATACCGAAGTGTGAACGAGTCATAATCTGTGTGGATTATAATCATCACTAGCTCTGGTAGTGACATCTGCGGTCACTCCATCACTACTGTTGGACATAACTGCAGATCCAAGGCAATATTCTCAACAAACTAAAATTGTGCAGGAAATGTATCTCTTAGAAAGATTACCAGTCCAGAGATCACCACAAATTTAACATAGCAGCCATCCTAAAAGAAGAATAACGGACTTAAGTTCCTTCATCAGTTATCCATCTTTCTCATGACCAGACCACCATAACCATTTTCCCAGAAAATTTTGAGTTGGTTTCTTCAGCCCCTTCATACCAAAGCCACTGTGTCTGAAAGGTCTGAGTATCTCATCCCATTGAACAATGATGCTTAAATTCATCTCACATGCCTTTTCACAATAATTCCCTGCTCGCTTTACCAAGTGTTCAGTAACTGATGTAGGTAGTGTATAACTGTATATAGAGAGGAAATGGCAATAGTGCTGAGAACACTGTTAATGTGAGTGATTCTGCCTCCTTTAGAAACACTGTCTCTTCCGCTAATCTTTCACAAAATAATTAACATCAAACAGACAAACATATAAAGTTTATTCCCTGAATATAGCCCCACAAAGGTTGACTCAAATAGGTAATTAAGATATTCTGTATACAGGTATTTGCATATGTGAGTAAGCAAGTGTATACATCACTTTTCAATAGTCCTTTTGGCAGCCCCTCCACATGTTGATAATTTATCGTGCATCAGATGCTCCAAATAAATATTTGTTTTGGGGGAATTGCAGCCTGGGATAACCATTTCAATTTGGTTCGAATGACAATCGGAACTTTTTCTTGCCACAGCTACGTGATATTGGAAGTTTCAAAGGCCGGCCAATAGGCAGGTAAAAAGTGCTTAAATTCCCTCAAAAGAGCAATCTAAATGTTTGCTCTAGCACTTTATACATGTTATTTTTGCAAGCTTTGAACTCAGTGTATATCAATTATATCATACGATATTACACTACATCTCATCTGCAAACAAAACGACGGAATGGCACTCACCGGTATACTCTGCTAGAGCAGTAAGAGCGATGGAGCTTGTCTTCACTCCTTCTTTGTTACATATATATTTGAGCCTACAAAAGTAGGCTTTGTTAGATTTATGCATATCCTTTGAATATACTGGCACTGCTAAATAAAAACAGATTGTTCTATGGCAGGTCTAAACTAAAGCAAGGACAACTGAAAATTGGAACAAGATAGGTGCTTATTACCAATGTGTATACTTCTTAAAACATAAAGGACTCATGAAATACGTGAAAGTGTCAATACTTTTTGAGTTATAATTTGGAAATGCCAATCACCCAATTCCCAGACCCCACAATGGGAGATTACACTGGGTATGTTGTTGAATCACTTAATTGATCAACAACAACAACCCAGTATAATACCACTTAGTGGGGTCTGGGGAGGGTAGTATGTACGCAGACCTTACCCCTACCCTTGGGTAGAAAGACTGTTTCCAAAATAGACCCCCGGCATCCTTCCCTCCAAGAACTTCTCACCTTGCTCTTGGGGAGACTCGAACTCACAACCATTCGGTTGGAAGTGGGGGTAGCTTACCATCAGAGCAACCCCTCTTGCCACCATTACAATTGGGGGTTGAATCACCCAATTGATCATATACAAGAAATAAAAACACAAAACAAAAAGTGAATCGGCAGAATACTTTTGATGCATTATCAGATTCTTTCAATTACCTTGTCAGCCAAGATATAACTTTCCAATAGTATCGACAGGAAGAGTTATACAAGTCATTAATATAGCATGAGTTTTGAGAAAGCTACACCAAATAGAGTTCTCTTTTGTCAATAAGATAGGCTAAGAAGCCCTTGGAAACATAGGACTCCCAAAATAAATATTGTTAACGCATGTTTGATAGTAGCATACATATAGCAGAAAACATTCTGACTTGCAAGTTTGGATTTTTATTAGCCACCCTCAATCTGCGTTCTCTTAAACTCCAATCAAGTGAAATTTGAAATCCTTTACAAGCCGTAAAACAATCAGATGCATACCCTTTCGTTGATGTCTTAAGAATTTTTTAGTGGTCATCTACATATATAAATACCCTCAACTTTGTCCCCAGGAACTCCATCCTTTTTGTGACTGTATGACTAACAATTATTGGCTTTTAGATATTTTATCTGGTTAACTTGGACAAAATATTAGACTTTGGCGAGTTATAGGTGTCAAATCTCCTAACGATTTGAAATATCTTGGGACCATGCATTCTTTAAATCTGAAAGATGGCTTATGCTTGGACGTTAGTCCTGTCTCCCTGTAGGTTTACCTTATACTCTACTAAAGCAGTTAATCATGTAAAAAATGGAAAATAAATTCCAGAGGATTAATCTGTTGATTTAGTAGCAAGTACCTGTTAACAACACGACTTACAGTTGGTTGGACAAATACATGAACCCTGCAATTCCAACCACATAAATAAGTACTTTGTTAGTTATGTAATTAGATATAATATAGAGAACTGTGTGAAATTATCCTACAGATAATCATTAACATTTGACTAAAAAAGGTATCAGGGTCATACACAAATAGACTTCATAAGTTACCAGAAGAATCTAACCAAATGATCTGCATAATTGATTCCAACTAGTTTAGGGGTGGAAGTTTAGTTGATTGATTAAAACTTATTGAAGTTGAACCTCTTTTCTAAAAAGTCTAAAAAAGAAACTTAGGAAATAGTTGAACCCAAGAGTCCTTCTATGTTAGTCTTGGCTCATTATAATCAGATAGATATCGAGGATGCTTTCTTCCACAGCAACTTGCTAAGGAAGTTTATACGGAGCAACCGATAGGCTCTATAGCACACACGGAGTCTGAACTAGTGCATCAAGTGCGCCATTGACACGCAAAAAAATTGATTGGAATATGAGGAGAAAGAAAGAAGGAGAAGAAAGATTAACCTTCAAGACACATGAGGATCACATAGGTGGTCACACTGGTAAAGCAACAAAATCACCAAGCTGCTCTTTATTTCTAAATTCCAGTAAAAACTACTTGATTTTTACAACTTCCTGGATTTGACCCATGAAAATTAATTTATAGAAAGGACAGTAGGTTTCACTTTTCCTGAAACATCATCTATATCGAAGGGTGTCAAACAAAGACAAAACAGATACTTATCAGAAAGTAGTGAAGTAAAATAACATTGAAACAAAATCTACATTCTCAATGTTTCACCCTCCATTCTTCTATAAATATTGTTAGAAGGGTAAATATAGTAGAACTCTAATCCAAAGTGTATTAGGAGTAGGTTAGGTTATGTATATTATATATAGGGCTCATTGTATCATGTTTAGTATCAATTATATATATTTTTCTCCCGTGCTTTCTCACATGGTATCAGAGCTTTGGTGAGAATATTATAGCTGTGCGTCATTCCAACTAATTCCGGGAAGAAAGACCTCGTCGCCGTGCAATTTTCCGGCGACTTAAGAGGCTGTCCGTAACTAAACTACCTTTTTTGTTGGTCTTGTGCAAAATCCGAGACCACCACGAGGTTCGGAAGAGAATTCCGACCAACCCCAGAAAAAAATCACCGGAAAACCATCATCCACGCGCCGGCTATACCCTCGGCGCGTGAGCCCGCGGGCCGGCGCATGAGGACAGTTCCGGCCAGTTTTTCAGTTTGCTCCTTTAGGACAGTTTGGTCGGCCTTCAATTCCGACCCTACCCATACCTTTTCCGTACGATTCCGACAACTTTCAATTTTTTCCGGCGACTTTATTGACTTTTCCGGCAGCTACAGTACTTTCCGGCCAGAATTTCTTCAGGACAGTTTGCTCCACCTTGAATTCCGAGCCTATCCATATTTTTACTTTTCAATTCCGACAACTTTGAATTTTTCCGGCAGCTACAGTGCTTTTCCGGCAGCTACAGTGTTCCTGTTTTCCGGCAGCGCCAGTTTTCAGTTCTCTGTTTCAGTTTCAGCGAGTTTTCAGTTGATAATCCAAAGATGTCTTTGGGACTAGATGCTTTCGGGTCTAGAAACCAAGGTTCTGGCAGTTCCGGTATTATGATTACCTCAGAACCTTTAATGGGAGGTTCAAACTACCTAGCTTGGGCTTCGTCTGTCGAGTTGTGGTGTAAAGGCCAAGGTGTTCAGGATCATCTAACCAAGGAGTCTAGTGACGGAGATGAAAAAGCCAAAGCACATTGGGAGAAGATTGATGCTCAATTATGCAGTATTTTGTGGCGATCTATTGATTCCAAGTTGATGCCCTTGTTTCGTCCATTCCAAACATGTTATTTGGTTTGTGAAAAGGCTCGTACTTTATATACTAATGACATATCTCGTTTCTATGATGTGATATCGCGGATGACAAATTTAAAGAAACAGGAATTGGATGTCTACTTACTTGGGTCAAGTGCAGGCAGTTATGGAGGAATTTGAGACGTTGATGCCAGCTTCTGCTAGCGTTGCAAAGCAGCAAGAGCAACGACAAAAGTTGTTCCTAGTTCTTACTCTTGCTGGACTTCCTAATGATCTTGACTCAGTACGCGATCAGATTTTGGCTAGTCCGACTGTCCCCACAGTTGATGAATTATTTTCTCGCTTACTTCGCCTTGCTGCAGCACCAAGTCACCCAGTGAGCTCATCACAGACACTTGATTCATCTATCCTCGTCTCCCAATCCGTAGACAATCGGGCTTCTCATACTATGGAGTATAGACGAGGAGGAGGTTGTTTTGGAAGATCTAGACCCAAGTGTTCTTATTGTTATAAACTTGGTCACACTCGTGACGTGTGCCATTCTTTACATGGTCGACCAACAAAAAATGCTTATGTTGCTCAGACCGAGCCTACAGGTAACCAGGGATTTTCTGTATCTGAAAGGAAGTATAATGAGTTCCTTAAATATCGAGCAAGTAAGCAGACGTCTCCACAAGTAGCCACTGTTGCTCAGCCTGATACTTCTGTTACTGGTAATTCTTTTGCTTGTGTTTCCCAGTCTAGTCCTCTTGAACAATGGGTTGTGGACTCAGCTGCTTCTGATCATATCTCTGGTAATAAATCCCTTTTGTCAAATGTTGAGTATTCACAGTTTCTTCCCAATGTTACTTTAGCTAATGGGTCTCAAACTAAAGCAAAAGGAGTTGGACAAGCAAATCTTCTACCCTCTGTCACTCTAGATTCCGTTCTTTATGTCCCTGGCTGTCCTTTTAATCTTGCATCTGCGAGTCGTTTGACTCGCGCCCTCCATTGCGGAATATATTTTATTGATGACTCTTTTATTATGCAGGGCCGCAGTACAGGACAGACGATTGGAACAGGACTTGAATCAGACGGACTCTACTACCTTAACTCACTAACATCCTCTAAGGCATGTCTAGCTGCAGATCCTCCAGACCTACTTCACAGTCGTTTAGGACATCCTAGCTTGTCCAAACTTCAGAAGATGGTGCCTCGTTTGTCCAGTTTATCCACATTAGAGTGTGAGTCATATCAGCTCGGGAAACATACCCGCGCCTCCTTTCCTCGTAGTATTGAGAGTCATGCAGAGTCTGCTTTTTCTTTAGTTCATTCGGATATATGGGGTCCTAGTAGAGTATGTTCAACCTTGGGATTTCGTTATTTTGTTAGTTTCATTGATGATCATTCAAGATGTACGTGGATTTTCTTAATGAAAGATCGTTCTGAGTTGTTTTCTATATTCCAAAATTTTTGTGCTGAAATTAAAAATCAATTTGGTGTTTCTATTCGCACCCTTCGCAGTGATAATGCCTCAGAATATTTATCCTCTCAATTTCAGCAGTTTATGTCTTCTCATGGAATTATTCATCAGACCTCTTGTCCTTATACCCCTCAGCAAAATGGGGTTGCAGAGAGAAAGAATAGGCACATTATTGAGACTGCTCGCACACTTCTCATTGAATCTCATGTTCCGCTGCGTTTTTGGGGCGATGCAGTTCTCACATCTTGTTATTTGGTTAATCGGATGCCTTCATCTCCCATCCAGAATCAGATTCCGCATGAGGTATTGTTTCCCTAGTCACCCTTATACTCTGTTCCCCCTCGTGTTTTTGGGAGCACTTGTTTCGTTCATAACTTAGCTCCTGGGAAAGATAAGTTAGCTCCTCGTGCTCTCAAGTGTGTCTTCCTTGGTTATTCTCGTGCTCAGAAGGGCTATCGTTGTTATTCACCTGATCTTCGTAGGTACCTTATGTCAGCCGATGTCACATTTTTTGAGTCTAAACCTTTCTTTACCTCTTCTGACCATTCTGACCCTCTGGCTATATCTGAAGTTTTACCTATACCGGCCTTTAGGGAGTCTACTATATCTCCTCCTTCACCTTCCGCTACAGAAGTCTTACCCATTCCAAACGTTACCATCTACTGTGGCTCCTCCTAGACTCCCTGCACCAGACACTCCACTCTTGACATATCATCATCGTCCTCACCCAGCATCCGGCCCGGCTGATTCACTTCCTGCACCTGACCCTGCTCCTACTGCGGACTTGTCTCTTCCGATTGCACTTCGGAAAGGTATACGGAACACCCTTAATCTTAATCCCCAATATATCGGTTTAAGTTATCATCGTTTGTCATCACCCTATTATGCTTTTCTATCTTCTTTGTCCTCTGTTGCCATCCCTAAGTCTACAGGTGAAGCATTGTCTCATCCAGGGTGGTGACAGGCTATGACTGACGAGATGCCTGCTTTACATACGAGTGGTACTTGGGAGCTCGTCCCTCTTCCTTCCGGTAAATCTACTATTGGTTGTCGTTGGGTGTATGCAGTCAAGGTTGGTCCAGATGGTAAGGTTGATCGTCTTAAGGCTCGTCTTGTGGCCAAGGGATATACTCAGATATTTGGGCTTGATTACAGTGATACCTTCTCTCCCGCGGCTAAGATAGCATCAGTCCGCCTTTTTCTCTTATGGCTGCTGTTCGCCATTGGCCCCTGTATCAGCTGGACATTAAAAATGCATTTTTACACGGTGACCTTGAGGATGAAGTTTATATGGAGCAACCACCTGGGTTTGTTGCTCAGGGGGAGTCTCGTGGCCTTGTATGTCGCTTGCGCCGGTCACTTTATGGTCTAAAGCAGTCTCCTCGAGCCTGGTTTGGTAAGTTTAGCACTGTTATCCAGGACTTTGGCATGACTCGGAGTGAAGCTGATCACTCTGTATTCTATCGGCATTCTGATTCACGTCTCTGTATTTATCTAGTGGTCTATGTTGACGACATCGTTATTACCGGCAATGACCAGGATGGTATTACTAGATTGAAGCAACATCTCTTTCAACACTTTCAGACTAAGGATCTGGGCACACTAAAGTATTTTCTGGGTATTGAGGTCGCACAGTCTAGCTCAGGTATTGTGATCTCACAACGGAAGTATGCCTTAGATATTCTTGAGGAGACAGGAATGACAGGTTGTAAACCTGTTGACACTCCAATGGATCCGAATTCTAAACTTCTTCCAGGACAGGGGGAGCCTCTTAATGATCCTGAAAGATATAGGCGGTTAGTTGGTAAACTAAATTATCTTACAGTGACAAGACCTGACATTTCCTTTCCTGTGAGTGTTGTGAGCCAGTTTATGGGTTCGCCATGTGATAGTCATTGGAATGCAGTTGTTCGCATTCTTCGGTATATAAAATCAACTCCAGGTAAAGGTTTATTATTTGAGGATCAAGGCCATGAGCAGATTGTTGGATACTCCGATGCTGATTGGGCAGGATCGCCTTCTGACAGACGTTCTACTTCTGGATATTGTGTCTTAGTAGGAGGAAATTTGGTATCTTGGAAAAGCAAGAAACAGAATGTGGTTGCTCGGTCTGGTGCAGAAGCAGAATATCGAGCAATGGCTATGGCGACATGTGAGCTAGTTTGGGTCAAACAGTTGCTCAAAGAGCTGAAATTTGGTGATGTTAGTCAGATGGGACTTGTGTGTGATAATTAAGCTGCTCTTCATATTGCGTCAAATCCAGTGTTCCATGAGAGAACTAAGCACATTGAGATTGACTGTCACTTTATCAGAGAAAAGATACTCTCGGGAGATATTGCTACAAAGTTTGTAAAGTCAAATGATCAACTTGCAGACATTTTCACCAAGTCCCTCACTGGTCCTCGTATTAACTACATATGTAACAAGCTCGGTACATATGATTTATATGCACCAGCTAGAGGGGGAGTGTTAGAAGTGTAAATATAGTAGAACTCTAATCCAAAGTGTATTAGGAGTAGGTTAGGTTATGTGTATTATATATAGGGCTCATTGTATCATGTAATATCATATTTGTCTGTCATGGCTTTCTTTATGAACCTAGTATATAGGTCAGGTTTCTAGATACTACTTTATGTACTTCAATCTGATTTCTTGTAAAATTTAAGCATTACTTACTTTGCCACCTGACGCAAAGGCCTTAAGGCAGGAGCATAAAGGTCGTTACAAATGCAAATAACCTGCAAATGAAGCACATCAGTTAAGATTTGAGAATGCCATGACTACAGACAGGTTAATATACAAATGAGCATTTTTAGACAAATCCACTCTTACAGGTCTTAGCAAAGATGCTTTTTGGTGCCTCTTTTTTGATGACTTCTGCCCAGCATTTCCTCCATCAGGTTCATTTTCTTTGCTAGCACCCAATTTTCTTTCAGCAGATACCTGCATTGTTAAAGTATACATTATAATTCTATCAGAAACATGCATTTGGGTAGGCTGTCTACATCACACCCTTTGGGGTGCGGCCCTTCCCCGGACCCTGCGTGAATGGGGGATGCTTTTGTGCACCGGGCTGCCCCAGAAACATACATACTGTCAAGGAAAGGATACAGGTCGACTCAAACGTTGAAATTCACTTCAGATTAATTGTGAAAAATGTATGGTGCCACAGAGCACTCCATATTACTGATATTATCTTTCTATCAAGTTCCTACAGAGTAACTTATTATAGTTAGCAGTACCAAGTGCACGTTTTTCTATAGGTCTTTAATGATTTAGAGTCATAATCTGCATTAGCTGATAAAGCTAGGACTAGAAATCTTACATTTCAATGAATTAGTTTATTTTTGAAAATTCACACACAACACCCCCCCCCCCAACCCTCCAACCCCCCACCCCACCCAAATAAACGAGAAAAGAAAAGGATCAATGAGTTATTAGCTGATTTATAAAACTTGAACTTATCCTTCTCCAGAAAAGAGTAAGTCAAACATAACATATCTGTATCACTCAAGCAGTAAAATAAAAAGCAAAGTATACATGCAAAATATATACTCAATTGAAAATTAATTAGCAGTAGGTTCAAACGACCTTACATCAATCTATGTATGTTCAATTGAAGTTCTTCACAAATCTTAATTTCTTTATATGTCTAAAGTTTTGAAATGATACAAGCAAGAGGGGTACGTGGTGCTGAAAATAGCCCAAATGACTCTTCCGGGGCCAGTCGTATTACTGTAGCTCAATACAAAAAAATTCACGCAAGGTTTTCCTACAGCTATAAGTTATTAGCAGTCATACTGGGATTACTAAAATTAACAGGTGAAACAAATCAAAAGCAAATACGAAAATTACCAATTTTAGTATGACCTCTACAGCTCCCTTTCCATCGTTAAGAGCCCCATCTATTTCATCAATAACCTAGAACAGCAAAACACGAATCATGATTCAGAAATAAAAACGTAAGTTCAGCTGAGAAAGAATTGAAAAAATCGAAACTATATTCTGACAAGAATTTGGGCTTTGAACCATCAGAGGAAGTCAGGAAGATTTAAAACCTAAAAACACAACAATAAACTGACCAAACATTTGGGCTTTGAATCAGCATTTACAGAGTTCATTTGAACAACATCATGTATTTTAGCTTCAATACTGGAGGATGATCGATCATCACTTGCATTAATCTGCAAAGGAAGTATTTCAATCAACAGATAAACAGACATATAGTACTTCAGATTAAATTGATTCGGAGGATATGTAAGGTTGGAGGTAGGTATGAAGGCATTTTGAGTATATGTAGCTCATATTCAGCAGGGAAATCAAGTTTAGTCATCAACATACCAATGAAACTTGAGAATAGCCAAGCACACACTAGAATGCAGGCATAGCAAAGGGCATCTGCTGGGTACGGGCTGCTAGTATGTAGGTCAAGTTGAATTGCACATGTTTTCTTCCATCTGAACTGATTTAAAGAAAATACAATTCCCGGGAAAGTTCTTATCCAAAATATGAGACATAAACCACTAGCACCCAGGGTTGTAGCATATGTAGAATTTAGGTCTGGAGTCAAGTAAACTTGTTATTCTAGCACATACTAAAGAGTGGAATAAAATTAAATGACCTTTTCAGATCCTTCATGGTATCAAATTAATTCATCAATGTCATTTGCAATGTGCTACAATCTCTCATCAGATTTCTTTAATTATTACTACAATAATAAGATCAAAAGGAGTCAAAGTTCAAATGAACAATTATACGGGACTGTTTGAAATGAGTGAGTTACAAGACCTCAACCACTCGATATCCACAATGCTGAGCAGCAACATGTGCAAGTGTTGTTTTCCCAAGCCCAGGAGGACCGCAAAGCAAAAGTATCTGCAAGCAATTGGTTTCTCACAATTTAGAAAAATCAGAATAAAAATGAGAAAGAAATAAGGAACTAATAAACAGAGGACAAGCAGGCGATAAGTATAAAACTTACATACTTTCTAATAGACTTGTTAGTTCCGCAGCTCTTTATTTCCATATATGCAATATGTATTATACAGGATTGGGGAGAATAGTGGCTAACTTCAAATAATAGGACTATCACCTAGTAGTAAAGTCTCTCTTTTTTTGTTTGAATCAGTAAAGTTATCATTCATAAAGGTACCAAGATGGTACAAAATAAAATACAGGACTCCAGAAAGAACAGAACATACCGCACTACATCACATAAGCAACTACATCCTTTCACCCAAGATATCTAACAACAACAACAACCCAGTATAATTCCACTTAGTGGGGTCTGGGGAGGGTAGTGTGTACGCAGACCTTACTCCTACCCTTGGGTAGAGAGGCTGTTTCCAAATAAACCCCCGGCATCCTTCCCTCCAAGAACTTCCCACCTTGCTCTTGGGGAGACTCGAACTCACAACCTCTCGGTTGGAAGTGGGGGTTACTTACCATCAGAGCAACCCCTCTTGTCTAACCCAAGATATCTAAGAAATCCATATATTGATCCATACTCCAATATTCTAAGTAAAGTCTCATTGACAAAGAGGAAAAAGCCAGCAGTTCAGTAAATGGCAGGAACAGTTTCTAGGTGTGGAATTCTGGTGTCAACTCATTGCTTATCTTATGGCTTAGTGGTTTTATCCATCCTTGGTTTCATTGTTGTCATATAGCTTAGGGGTTTTACCATACTTGGTCTCATCGCTTGTTGACTGCATCATAAAGCTACTAATATTGAGAAGATGAATATTTCAAAAGAAGACAGATAAACAGTTCCTACAATAATATTGTGGAACATGAAAAAGAAGAGAAGATCAGTATCTATTCTTCCATCATATGCTTATATTTAAAAAGAAATTAGATCAAAGCAAGAAACAAAACACACCAGCTAAGGGTCATTTCAAACAAACTATAAGATTGACAAGGGAGGGATGACCTAGTAATAAGGACCATGCAACTCCAACCATAAGGTTGAGTCCCTTGAGGGTCAGAGTCACCAATGGAACAAAGTGGAAAAGAGCAAGTTTGACTGACCTTTTGTTCTGGAGGACCACCTTGTCTGTGCTTCTTGTCCCAAAGGTCCTTAATTCCATTCGAATCACTATTCTCTGTATGCAAATCATTATGAGCTCTCTCATAGTCTATTCTGGGTTCTCTGGTATTTCCAAAAGAACTCCTAGAAGAACGCCTTGGATGTTGAATAACCGACGAATGCCGTTTCAGAGAAGACAAGACATCATCTGTAGTACTTTTAATTTCAACCCCAAAAACACAGGAATCCCATTGCTTCAACCACATTAGTACCTACAAAAGAGTGACCAGAAAAGTCAAAACCCAAAGTAGAATATCTATAAGGAAACACCTAAAAAAATGATAGGTGAAAACACTTCAATTTTTAAATGTAAAGACTAAGTAGAACCAGTGACCAGAACAGTCAAAACCCAAAGCAGAATATCTATAAGGAAACACCTAAAAAAATGATAGGTGAAAACACTTCAATTTTTTAAATGTAAATACTAAGTAGAACCCATTATAAGAATAAAAGAATAGGCAGTACCTGACGATTTGTTTGTTCATCACTGAGAAGCTCTGTAAATGAACTAGGAGCATATTTATCCACCCAAAGTTGCTCATTCACCACAGTTCCTATTGGGAGATTTGCTTCGTTTAGATCTTCAGAACTAGCTTCCAGGGCCTTTAAGACAAAGGAGGAAAATTTTCAAGGAGGAACGAAGATCTTACACATAAAAAACATAGAAAAATTGTCAGAAACTTTAGCAGCAAAGGTTAATGCTTCATTTGACAAATCTCCAATCCATCCAAAGGAACTGGGGAGAAGGCATAGAGACAACCAGTGAACGGACAAAGATATTATCCCTCTTTCTTCAAAAGCAGTGATACAAAATTGAGGAAATTCAATTAGCATATTCAGTGCACTAACCCTCAAATTCGTATGGGCACAATAAAATAACAGGGACAAATCCATGCAGAACCAAAAAAAGAAGGAAAATGATGCAGGACTTTCAGAAAGAACTGTAATTGACAGCATAGGGAAAAAACCTCCTTTCATCTTCTTAATAGTAGTTTATAGTTGAGAAATCTTTTCCTGTTTTCCTCCATTTTAATGTGCAAGACATTTCAAAACTGTTCTGATATTTTCAGAGATTCGGGAAACCTTATACAGAAACTCAAATCTTGATAACTGATCGTGTTTCATTTCCATTTCATAGTACCACTTGTTATTATTTATTTTAGTGACACGTATGCATTGAATTGTGTTCTAATCATGGACTTCAGAAGAATCTGTAAATATCATAGAGAATTTCAATCTTTCTTCTGTTTCGATTTGATAAGATCATTCAGAGTAAATTAAGCTTTATAGTGAAGACTGATTTGAGCACAGTTGATAGATTGATTGATTGAATGATAGTGGGCATGGCTGGTCTAATAGAAACTGCACCTTTGTGAATTGGTCGTGTTCCACTCTTTGCATTAGGACCCTGACAGGTTCCTGAATAAGACCTGTAGAACATCAGCACTTGCTTAGACATTCAGCCAAAAATTTGGAGATTTCAGTAACAAAGATGGAAAGACAGCACAGAGATTGTTAACAAAATGTAGAGGATGGCCTATTATGTACAGCACAAAGATGATTTGGAAGTACTTTCACATTAATAAGCTGTTAGAGTAGGTAGCAGAATGCTCGATTAACTCCTAAACCAGATCGTATGAGAATTTCCTTTATGCCTGATACTTAAGAGGACGGCTATTTTGTTTCAGGCAATGCAATTTAAAATCATCTATATAGGTAGTTAGGAACCGTTTACCCCTCTGCTAGCTATCTCTCTCTCTCCGGTCTGCATCTCTCCCATATTATCGTGTCCCTGCCTCTGTCCATAAATGATGATTCAAAACGTATGGATTATCCTTAATCCGCTATGACCAAAGGCCTCATGGTTACCATAGACTATTACAACAGACACTTAAAAAAGAAAGTTTTTATGGTCATATGCAAAAACAGCACTACGTAAATGTTACATTTCATAACTGAGTAAATGAAACATGCAGTATCCCCCTTTACTTGATAATCATCCAATTACACTAAGATAACACTGAAGGAATAGGCAAAAGAGTTTTAAAAAAAAAAAAGGAGTACGTGACAGAAAATTCATCTGCTTTCATTTCAATTCCCTTTCTTTTTCAAAAATTCTGACCAAAATCAAAATTCACTTATTCACACTTCCTTTTTGTGTTGGCAACTCTCTTTGCCTACTCCTTCAACAAACCTACAGCAGAAAATTAAACCCAAAAATTCATGCATCTTTAAACAGTCTACTAATACCAAGACACCAGGACATCGAATCCATTAATTAGCTTATTTCCCTGTGAAAAGAAGACAAAAGAACAAAGTGAATAACTAGTCAATCATACCAGGGGTGGCCCATCCATAAAGCAGGTAAAGCAATTGCTTTAGGCCCCGCATTTATGGGGGCCCTATTTTCTTATTATACCTAAGTTCTATATATATAATAATAAAAAAACCATAAAGTGAAACAATACGTGGAAATTTTGCATAGAAAGAGAACACAAATTTGAACACAAGTCTGCGAAGTGTGGATATCTCAGCAACTCCAATATATTTTAGCGAATATTTTTTAGAATTTTTAAAAGTAGAATATACATGTGGAAAAGGTCTTTTGAAGTTATTATAGATGAAATAAAAAATATTGGGCGTAATACTGATAACTTAAGAGCGCAAGGATATGATAATGGGTCAATATGTAGGGAAAACATCAAGGAGTGCAAAAAAAACTTCTTGATGTAAATCCTAGATCATTTTATACACCATGTGATTGTCACAATCTGAATTTGTTACTTTGTGATATGGCTAATTCTTGTACAAAAGCTATATCATTTTTTGGAGTGGTACAACATATATATTCACTATTTTCATCTTCTACTAAGCGATGGAAAGTATTAAGGGATAGTGTACCCAGTCTAACTCTTAAATCATTGTTACAAACTCGTTGGGAAAGTCGCATTGAAAGCATTAAAGCAATAAGATTTCAAACTCCACAAATAAGAGATGATTTATTGAAATTAGTAGAAATTAGTGATGATCCAAAAACTAAAAGTGAAGCTAATTGCATAGTAACATATGAGTTCGAAAATTTTGAATTTTTATTGGGTATGTCTATTTGGTATGATATATTGTTAATTCAGTTAGTAAAAATATACAGTCAAAAGACATGCATATTGATGTTGCCATAGATCAACTAAAAGGTTTGATTTCTTTCTTTAACTAATATAGAGAAGAAGGATTTGCAACTGCTGTGATTTCTGCTAAGAAAATCGAAATTTGAGATGAATATCAAACCCGAATTTTGTAAAAAAAACGTGTGATATAGGAAGAAATAATTTGATGAGAATGATGATAATGAATCTCAAAATCTCTTGAAGAGTACTTTAGAGTTGATTACTTTTTATACATAGTAGACAAGGCTATTTTTTCACTTCAAAATAGATTTGAACAATTTGAAGCGTATGAAAATATATTTGGTTTTCTATTTAGTGGTAAAAAACTAAGATTGATAAAACTTTAAAAATACATTGTCTTAATATTGAACTTTTCTTAAATCATAATAATCAATCTGATATTGATGGTTTAGATTTATTTTTTGAGTTGAAAGTATTAGGGAAATAGTACAAGTAGAAAATAATAGTTTAATCGATATACTAAATCAAATAAAGAGACTTGATTCTTTTTCAAATGCCTATATTGCTTATAGAATAATGTTAACAATTCCCGTTACCGTTGCTTCAGCGGAAAGAAGCTTTTCAAAATTAAAATTTATAAAATCTTACCTAAGATCAACAATGTCTCAAGAGAGATTAAATGAGTTAGCTATATTGTCAATTGAGAAAGACTTATTAGGAGAAATTGATTATAAGAAAATTATTAGTAACTTTGCATCTAAAAAAGCTAGAAAAATTGACTTCAAATAAAAAAAAATTAAAACATTAAGGCCCCACATTAAAGTTTGGTTTTAGGCCCCAATACGTGGGGCCACCCCTGAATCATACTAAATTATCGATTGGGTAAGTGCATCCAATCCATTCAAACCAGGAAAATAAAGAACATTTAACTTAGCATATGGGCATGACATAGTAAGTGTGGATAGAGTTCAAACACTATGCACTATTTACACAATGAGCTCACTGGTTAGGTAATGACATGTGAATCTCTTGATAATCATTAATTGTTAATCTGGTAGGAACGGTAACTAACCTGTGATAGTGTAAAAAATGCCAGAATTATTGATAACAAAAGAAATTGAACTCACTCACCAATAGAATCACGGGCCTTAACCTCCAATTTCTTAACCCTTTCATTTTCAGCTCTACATATCTTAGCATAAACCCTCTCACCATCCAAACCGGTCACCGGTATGCAATCCCCGTCAATCTCCAAAGCGTACTTCGCCAAAATCTTCTCTTCCTGTTCCACCAGCACCACTGGTTCCTCCTCCTCAGGTTGCTTCGGAGGCGAATACCGAAGCCAATCCTCATCATCCTTATTTTCCTCCAATCTCTCAACTCTACTCCTCTTCTCCTCTGTTATGACTACTTCATTAATATCATCGGGCAGGAACCGTTTCTTACCACTGATCTGAGATTGGGCTTTTGGTAGTGAGGGTATTGGCGGAAGTGGGAGAGTTGGTTTTGGGTCGGGTTGGGATGGAATTAGCTCGGATCCGGGTTCTGAAGGTGGGGACGGAGGTTGTTGAGGAAAATCATCTTCGAAATCGAGGTCATCATCGACGTCGTCGTCAGGGTAAGAGGTGTTGGCTTCAAGCCATTCAAGCTCAGCTGCATCTGGAAACTCCATATCCATTTGATTCTCCGAATTTTCACACACGCACACAGTGCCTCTCTCTAAAATGTTTTTTGCTATATTTTGGCGGGAAATGAGAAGGGAAAGGAGCGGCAAGGAATGTGAAGTTCCGTAACTACCCTGCGCATATTCATAAGGAATAATTTTATCTGAAAAAACAGGTTTTATCCTCAACTAGCTATAAGAAAAAGACGTGGTCAAATGATATCACCATTTTTCAATGGGACAAACTTAGTTTTTGCAATTACTTTTAAAAAAATTATAAACTACTATGACTTATAGACTTTTTATTTATTTTTTAAATATTATATATGGCCAAAATCGAAAGTTCAATTTTGTGGCTACTATGGCACTTCTCGTCCGACCTCGGGAAGCTCGAAGTAATATTTGAAGTGTGACCCTGAGGTGCATCCCACGATGGAGCATATCGAAGGCTCATTGTGGTCAATCTCAGAGCATTACAAAACGATAATCACTATGGAAAGGCGGGAAGCTCCCAAGGACACGTGGTTAGAGCTGACCAGGTCTGCAAGAATAGTACAAATTCGGACTAGGCTATTATACAGTTGTACCAATAGTATTTCCTCGTCATTATTAGACATGTACTATGTTGAGATTCCCCTCATATATAAAGGGGACCTCTGTCATTTTTGTAACACACATGAATATTAAATACAATAGAACATTCTCTGCTTTTCTTGCCTAAACGTGCTCAACAATTACTCTACAAATTTATCACTTGTTCATTTATTGTTCATTTATCATTTATTTATTGTTCTTCATTTATTGCCCATTATTAACCGCAAAAGGCTATCTTCGAGGCCTTCGATATCATTGTTTCTTCGTCAATTGTTCATTACTAATTGTCTTAACTAGACCTCGAGACCCCCTGTGCCAGCCAGCTCGAGGCCCGGTCTTGTGACAGTGTTGGTTTGAATATCTTATTCTCTTCACTTACTCTTAGCATATATTGCCTAACGTACAACTAGTATTGAAATTGTTGGCCCGAGTTCAGGTGAAGTTTTGAACAATGACAAATGAACTCAGTACCAGGTCCATCATGTGAAACATAGTGTTTGTCAACCTTTACATACGTGATGCACGTGAAGTAGATAAGTCTCAGTGATCAAGCAACAATATCTCCTGAACGGATCGAAAAGGTTGCATATTGGATAAGGAGAAAAAGTCTCCTTATGTGAGGAGAACTCAATTCGGATAAAGATAGGGTTGGAGTTTGTGTTGTTCAAGGACTCAACTTCGAAGATCATCAATTGAGTCTCAATCAACTCTAATTACTAACTCATTAAATAATAGTGATTGTTCTCTTTTACAGGTACTGCACATACGCAGAAGTTAAACTAAATAGAGAGCAAAGGAGCAAGGCGAGTTTGCAAGCAATTCAAGTTAGATTTAAGTGTGCACTCCTAAAGCTACTAGAACGAGATAGAAGAATCAGTTCCATTGTATTTTTTCTTAGTCTAGTTCAATTGTAGTAGGTGGTTTAAAGTTGTACCTTTCGGCTTTCATAAAAGCATTTGTACTAAGTACTTTGAGTGTTCAAGTTATAGGCAAACTTGGGGTTGTCGCAACAGTTGAGGCTGTGTGCTACAAAAGGGATTAGAGTTAATCCTTTAAGTTTACAAAGAGTTTTTGTAAATGCTATTTTGGCTCAGTGATTTTAGTAAAAGTTTGAAAAAATCCTACTGAGTAGTAGGTCATGGTTTTTTTACCTTTTGAGCCAGGTATTTTCTATATAAAAATCTCTGTGCTTTTAATTCCACAAATAGTAGTAATTAGAACAGATAGAAGAACTAGGTTCTTCTAGATCGAAAATTGAGCACCACACAAATCATACCCTCCCCCCCTTGTGTGGTATTGACGCTCAAAATATCAATTGGTATCAGAGTGGGTTATCCTTGAAGAGGCTAACACCTTATGAAAAGATCAACATGAATGCACCACCTGAGAACTGGGAAGGGCGATCCGCTGCCAGGCCTCCACTTTTCAATGGTCAGTACTATTCTTGGTGGAAGAACATAATGAGGGATTACATCATAAGAGAAGACTGTGAACTTTGGGATATAGTCACTGATGGTCCTCTAGCAACTACAAAGAAGGCTGTTGAAGGAGTGGATGTGCCAAAAACAAGAGTTGACTGCACTGCTAAAGATTTTAAGAAGTGGGAGAAGAATGCCAAGGCCAAAAAATGGCTTATGTGTGGACTAGGTCCAGATGAGTACACTAGGATCCAAAGTTGTACCACTGCCAAAAAAATCGGGGATACTTTGCAAGTGGCTCATGAAGGAACACCTCAAGTGAAGAGGTCCAGAGGAACACTGTTGTATTCTCAATATGAGAATTTTACTATGAAGAAAGGAGAAACTATCCAAGAGATGTATACACTGACAAATGAACATAAGTCTCTTCGAAAGATTATTCTTGAAGAATACAAGGTTGAGAAAATCTTGACAAGGGTTCTGCCAGTCTCATGGGAAAGCAAAATCACTGCTATTCAGGAATCTAAGAATATTGCTACCCTCAAGATGGATGAACTAATTGGAAATCTTACTGCTTATGAACTGAGAAGGTAAACCCTGAAAATGGATGCTCCTAAGAAGGAAAGAAGTCTAGATCTCAGAATCACTGAAGGTTCAGATCTAGAGGATGATGACATGGCTATGATCACAAGAGACTTCAAAAAGTATCTGATGAGAAGAAATGGTTCTTCAAGAGGAACAACCTTCAACAAACCAATGGCTCCTGAGAAACAGACCGGCGAGGGTTGCTTCAAATGTGGTAAGACCAATCACATGATCAAGAAATGTCCTCAATGGGAGATTGAGTAGAATAAGGAAAGGGCTGAAAGAATGAATATGAGGAAGGAACAAGTTCAACCAAGAAGGAACAAAGAGTCAACCAAGGCTATAGTTGCTGCCTCGGGAGAAACTTCAGATGAAGACTCAGAAGATGAAGCTCAAGATGAGCAAGCTCTTATGGCCATCAGAGAATCAGATGATGAATAATAGGTAAGTATCATTCATCTCAAAGATACAATTAAACTTTTGTCTAAAGAAAGGCTGGCTGAACTATTAATGGACTTCATTGATGAGTCTGAGATAATTAACAATGAAAAGGAAAATCTGTCTAGGGAATGTGTAATCTTAAAAGCAAAATGCAAAGTCTAGAGTCTAGGGATGATAAGAGTGATAAAAAATGAGTTGAAGAACCAGGTTCTTGAACTTGATACAAGTATCTTAGAACTTAGGTCTGAAAACTTGAAACTAAAACTAGTAACAGGAAAGAAGAAAGCTAATCACACATATCTCAATCTACAGGAAAACTTAGGAAAAATGAAGGATGAGTTGTATAAGAAGGATGGATTGATTAAAGTCCTAAAAGAAGATCTAGGAAAAGTGAAACATGAACTAGACAGAACTTGCAAATGGAACAAGGCTTCCGATGCACTTTCTTGGTTGCAAGAGGACAATAGCAACAAAAGAGGACTTGGCTATGGGACTCAAGCACCAAAATGGAACCCTAAAAGAGAGTACCTCACACTTCATGAGAATAAAATCTGCACACACCATGGCAAGACTGGCCATTACAAAAATAAATGTAATGTAAAAGAAAAGGCCAGTCAAATGAAAAAAGCCTTTGTTCAAGAGAAAAGTAAGCTTCCTGGGTGGGCAAGAAGGAATTTGATTCATCCTTTTGCCTCTGGGTTCATAAGACTAACCTCTGATTTCTTTTTGCAAGTCCAAGTGAAAGGAAGTAGTCCTTTCACTTGAGGACTTAAAAGGATGTAATGTCTCATTTGATAATGGAAATAAAGGTAAGATCATTAGGGTAGGAAAGGTAGGTAAGACAGATTCTCACTCCATTGAGAATGTCTACTTGATAGATGGATTGAAGTACAACCTAATAAGCGTGTCACAACTGTGTGACAGAAGTTTCACCTCTACCAAATGCGTTGTGATTAACCTTACCACTAACAAGATTGTTTTGCAGGGACAATGAGTTAACAATATTTACATAGTAGTTTTTTCCAATCTTTCAGACAATGAACTCACTTGCCTAAGTGTGTTGGTTAATGATCCCCTCCTGTGGCACAAAAGACTTGGTCATGCTAGTCTGAATCAGCTAAACAAGTTAGTCTCTAAGGAATTGGTGATAGGGTTACCTAACATCAAGTTTAAGGAAGACAAATTTTGTGAGGCAAGTGCAAGGGGAAAGCAGGTAAGATCATCCTTCAAAACCAAGAAAGTTGTAAGCACATCCAAGTCGTTGGAACTGGTCCATATGGACCTTTGTGGTCCAACGAGAACCATGAGCAGTGATGGAAAGAAATATGTAATGGTACTTGTTGATTATTATTCTAGATTTACATGGGTACTATTTCTAACATCTATAGATTAAACGTTTGATATGTTTACTGCTTTTGTTAGAAAAACTGAGAAATAGTTAGAAAATAAACTTGCATCCATTAGGTCTGATCATGGAACTGAATTTGAAAATGCAAAGTTTGCTGAATATTGTGATGAAAATGGTGTATATCATGACTTCTCTGCCCCTAGGACTCCTCAACAAAATAGATTAGAAAGAAAGAACATGACCCTTGAGGACAGGGCCAGGACCATGCTTCTTTCTAGTAAACTGCCTCACATCTTTTGGGCAGAGGCTGTGAATACTGCTTGCTACATAATCAATATGCATGACTCGACCTCCTGTAGAGAAGACTCCCTATGAGTTACTTAAAAGTAGAAAACTAAACATATCCCATCTTAGGGTGTGTGGTTGTAAGTGATATGTGCACAATAATCGAAAATACTCCCTAGGTAAGTTTGATCCCAAAAGTGATGATGGAATATTCTTGGGATATTCTTCACTTAGAAAGCATATAAAGTATTCAATAAAAGAACTTTGTGTGCATTAGAAAGTGTACATGTAATATTTGATGAAACTAACATTCATTCTAAGAGAAGAGAATATGAAGATGAAGCCATTGAATTGGTAAAGGAGTTGACTGAATCCCCAGCACAAATCAAAGTGGCATAAAAAAAGGAACATGTGATGGAACAGGTCCTTCCATTCAGGGCAACCTGACAGGGGGAACTAATCATGGAGAAATTAAATCAACTCCATAAAAGAACATGTTCATGACCCTGTTTCTCAGCAATAAAATATGGGAGAGACATCTAGAAGAAACTAATTGGTTGTGAAATCTTACAAGTATCAAAGTTCTCATCCCATTAAGAACATCATCGCTGATCCAACATCTGGAGTCAAAACTAGATCAAAACTAAAGAATCTATGTGATTATAATGCTTTTCTATCTCTTATTGAACCTAAAAATGTTGTTGAGGCTTTGCGGGATGCAGATTGGGTGAATGCAATGCAAGATAAACTCAACCAGTTTGAAAGAATTCAAGTTTGGCATATATTTCCAAGACCCAAGGACAAATCAATCATTGGTACCAAATGGGTTTTCAAAAACAAACTTGATGAAGATGGAACAGTTACAAAAAACAGGGCCAGGTTGGTGGTTCAATGTTACATCCAAGAGGAGGGCATAGATTACGATGAGACATTTGCTCTAGTTGCAAGACTAGAGGTAATCAGACTTCTCATAGCCTTTGTAGCATACATGGAATTCACTCTCCATCAAATGAATGTCAAAACTGCCTTCCTGAATGGCTACCTAAAGGAATAGTGTTTGTGAAACAACCTCCAGGGTTTGAGAGCAAGGAATGTCCTACGAAAGTGTACAAGTTAGACAAGGCTCTTTATGGACTCAAGCAAGCCCTAAGAGCATGGTATGAATGACTATCCAAATTCCCACTAGAGCATGGTTACAAAAGAAGTAAAATTGACAGTACATTATTCTTAAGGGAAATATGTAAGGATCTCCTTGTTGTACAAATATATGTTGATGAACATAATCTTTGGGGCCACTATTGATAGGTTGAGTAAGGACTTTGTAAAACTAATGGGGAGTGAGTTTGAAATGAGCATGATGAGTGAGCTTAACTATTTCTTAGGATTACAAATCAAACAAAAGTCAAAATCTAACCATGATCCATTAGCAGAAGTATACAAAAGAGTTAATCAAAAAGGTTAAAATTGAGGAATCTAAATAAATAGACACACCCATTGCAACTGCCACTAAATTAGATGTTGATGAACTTGGTTCATCAGTTGATAAAAAATTGTATAGGGGTATGATTGGTTCACTCTTGTACCTTACTGCCAACAAACTTGACATCATTTGCAGTGTAGGGCTTTGTGCTCATTTTAAGGAAAATCCAAAAGAGTACCACTTGACTGCTGTCAAGAGGATACTAAGATGTCTGAAAGGCACCACTGATCTGTGTCTCTGGTACCTCAAAGGTAGTAATTTCAATCTAGTAGGATATGTTGATACTAAATATGCAGGTTTCCTAGTAGATAGGAAGAACACCTCAGGTATGGCACACTTCCTTGGTTTATGTCTTGTGTCATGGGCTACCAAAAAGCAAAATTCAGTGGCCCTATCTACTGCTGAATCTGAGTATGTTGCAGCATCTTCTTATTGTGCTCAATTTCTATGGATCAAACAACAACTGGTAGATTTTGGAATTGAAGTGGAGTGTATTCTAATATTCTGTGATAACACTAGTGCTATAAGTATGACAAAGAATCATGTTCATCATAAGAGGACTAAGCGCATAGATGTTAGACACCACTTTTTAAGAGATAACTATGAGAAATGATTGATCTCAATAGAATTATGTGCTACTGTTAAACAAATAGCTGACATCTTCACTAAAGTACTGAGTAGAGAAAACTTTGAGAGGAACATGTTGGAATTAAGGATGATTAAGATCACCTAATGGGTACAGTTCAGAATGCTCAATAAAAAAAATGAAAAAACATTATATTTGGTTAGGAGTTCTAACTCTGTGTAAATATCTAGATCAATTCTTACTCAGTCTCATACTTTAATTAGTATACTCATGTGGCATATGTATGTATGACTCACTGATCTCTTACAAAGTTTTTTCTATTATGGCATTTGAGGCATATTTATAAGAGTTCTATATGAAAAACATGGTTCATCAGTATGTGCTCATATGAAAACTCAGGTATGTTTTCTATACTCTGCACAATTAGAAAGATTATTTATTCAATCATGAGCAGAAGTCCTATACTCGTCAAATTCCCAGAAATTCTATCTGTTGAGCACTGAACTAGTTCCATTCACCTATAACTCTAAAACTGTGATTTTTGCCTAAAATATAGGGAAGCCAAATAATCACTAAAGGTATGGAATTACATGTTGATTAGACTTCTAATTGACTCCTGAAAAGTTGTCGTTACTGAGTTAACGACTCATTGTCTTTAAATACACACCACATCTATGATCTTTTCCATTATGCTAAAACCGTCAAAAATCATCTTCAAATTCTAATTGCCTTCTTCTCCAAAAATTCCCAAATCTACTAAATAAACGAAGAACCATGTCTAACCCACAAGATCATCCTGAAAATCCTCCACCAGCATCCCCCTCCTATTCATTCTCATCCACTCCACCCAGCGTATCCCCAAAACCTAGGTTTTGAAGGCAGAAAATGCTTGCCCGAAAATTCATAGCATCTTGAGCTTCGAGAAAAATGCTAAATGTGATGTTGAAAGACAGTCAAGTAAAAGAAAGCACATCTCCAAATTTCGACTCTAGTTATGAGTCTGAATCTTTTCAATCTGCCACTGAGGGAGAAGGACATGGGTCTTCTGATTCTGAGAAGACTCAAGAATCCCCTATTGAGGTAAGTTCTTCTATTGTTGAAAAACCTAGAAAGTACGTTTGTGCTGGTTGGTCCTGTTAGAAATGTTGAATTGCCCGAGTAAAGGAGGAGTGGAGGTAAAAAGAAATCCGAAAAAGGGTGTATGTGGTGTAGAAAGGGAAAAGGGGAAGAGAGCAGTTCTTGCTATATGTGGGAGTGTAGAAGAGAGTGGCATAATGTCAGGGAGAATTGGTTTTGGGGAGGCGAGTGAAGGGTTAGTTCATCTAACTGTTGAGGAAACTCTGGCTGACCTTCTGAAAAGGGATGGGGTGAGTTATGATCCAAAGAAATGCAAAGCTACGTCACAAAATGCCCTAATAGTTCCCAAGACATCCAAGAAGAGAATAATGTTATTCCCAAAACCTGCTGCCCCTTAAATGCCCAAGGGAAGAGCCACTAGAAGCAGGGTAAAATAAAGTGAAGCTGATTTACATAAAGCTCTAGAATAAAGAAAGAAGAAGAAAAATGGAGAAGGGAAAGCAAAGGTTGCAGAATCCTCTAAGGCTGAAAAAGAAGAGGACATGGAACTGGTTCCTCAAGAAAGGGGAACAACAGTGGAGGTTCCTACACCCAAACCTAAAAAGTCCAAGAGTTCTTTCAAGAAGTCTTCCTCTGTACCCTTGCCTGTTGAACGCTCTCTAGCCAAGAGGACAAGATCTACGGTGAAAGGCAAGCAGGTGAAAATTACTGAAGAAGATGAAGAATTGAGTGGAGAAGAAGGATAACAGGAATCTGAGAAGGAACAAGACATGTTTGCCATCTTTGGTAGGAGAAAAATCTTGAAAGGTAGACTATTGAAGGACCTGGATGAACCAGGCATGAGGATATTGGTGGAGACATGATCATTGAATGGATGGGAGGCTGGCCAAGAAAGAATTTATTGAATTTATGGCCAATGCTACTGTGAAGAATGGAGTAGTCACCAGCCTGGTGAAAGGAGTAAAAGTGAAGTTTGATGCACTCAAACTGGGTGAGATCCTATACATACTTATTGAAGGGTATGATGATTATACAATGAAAAGGTGTCCATGTCTGGATTCTCTCCCTACTGCTCTTGAAATCACTAGGAATTTTTGTGATGCTAAAGATGCGCCTGAAGCCAGATTCATGCTGAAAAGTGAGATGAGGCCTGAGCACAAGGTCTTGTTTGAGTTAGTTAACAAGTGACTACTATCCACACATAAGAGAAGGCACACTGCAAATTACATGGACCTGGTTCTTATGGAGTGCCTTGTGAGAGGAATTCAAATCAATTCTCATGATTTCATTGTCAAATTGGTAGACAGGGTCATCAATGGCTCCAAGGCTCGTGCCACTCCATATGGGTTCATACTAACTACAGTTCTGGAAGGCTGAATGTGCCTTTGAAGAAATGGAAAATGGCATCAAGCAAGGAACATTTTGGCGTCAAGACTCTTCTGGCTTGTGACTATCCAATCAGTACCATCCTATTTGAACCTGGTTTACCTCTCAAGACACCTATCAATAGTAAAGTTAGGGCTTTGGTTCAGGAATGCGGAACTAAGGATGCTGAAATTGCTAGGCTCCAGGCTCGTGTGACTGAATTGGAAACTGAAATAGATGGCCATAGATCTGAGCTAGAAAAATAAAAGAAGAGGAGTGATGGAATGCTTCAGAATATGCTGAACCTTCTCCAATCTCAACCCTCTAAGCCTTAGGTATTCCAATACTTATCTTCTGAACTAGTCCGGTACCCTTAGTGACCTAGATTAGGGACTTTTTTTATTTTTTGCTCATGTTTTGGAAGTTTTTCTTTCTTTTTGTGGTTTGTTTGTAGAAACATATCTTTATCAATGACAACATCTATTTTCTCTTAGTCAATGAAGATTCTTATCTTAATAATTTAAATATGTTTGTTGATTATTGATAATTGAACCATGATTTTACTTGCAGTTGCCCCAGTCGCCATGAGTAATTAATACCATCTAGGATTCACACTGTGTATGCAACTTTTCGATGATGCCAAAAGGGGAAAGAGATATTATACTTTACTCATGATTATGAATAATGTGATATTTATAACCTAATTAACCTGGTCCTTGATGATAAGTCAAATTTCTAAGTTAAGTGTTGATGGTTAAGCTGAGTTCTTATAGGTTCCTTGATGAGTAAAAAACACAGAGTTTGTCATCATCAAAAAGAGAGAATTTGTTGGCCCAAGTTCAGGTGAAGTTTTGAATAATGACAAATAAACTCAGTCGTGGACCAGGTCCATCATGTGAAGCACAATGTTTGCCAATCTATACATGTGAGATGCACACGAAGGAGATAAGTCTCAGTGATCAATCATCAATATTTCATGAACTGATCAAAAAGGTTGCATATTGGATAAGGAGAGAAAGTCTCCTTATGTGAGAGAGAATACAACCCAGATAAAATATAGGGTTAGAGTTTGTGTCAATTGAGTCTCGATCAAACTTTAATTACTAACTGATTAAATAACAGTGATTGTTCTCTTTTACAGGTACTGCACATACGCAGAAGTTAAACTAAATTGAGGTGAGATTTAAGTGTGCACTCCTGAAGCTACTTGAACGAGATAGAAGAACCAGTTCCATTATATTTTTTCTTAGACTAGTTCAATTGTAGTAGGTGGTTTAAAGTTGTACCTTTCAGCTTTCATAGAAGCATTTGTACTATGTACTTTGAGTGTTTAAGTTATATGCTAACTTAGAGTTGTCGCAACAGTTGAGGATGTGTGCTACAAAGGGATTAGAGTTAATCCTTTAGGTTTACAAAGAGTTTTTGTAAATGCTATTTTGGCTCAGTGATTTTAGTGGAAGTTTGAAAAAATCCTACTGAGTAGTAAGTCGTGATTTTTTCACCTTTTGAGCCAGGTGTTTTCCACGTAAAAATCTTTGAGTTCTTTATTTTATGTACTTTTAATTCTGCAAATAGTAGTAGTTAGAATACCTAGAAGAATCGGGTTCTTCTAGATCGAAAATTTGGTATCACACAAATTACCCTCTCCTTGTGTGGTATTGACGCTTAAAATATCATAACTAAATCACATATTCTTAGAACCACAAAATCAAATATAATATATAAATTTTATTTTTCAAAAATTGAAAAGTTTATATCATGAATATATATCAAAAATTGATTATTTTGACCCCTTATGTTACAGTGTAGCTTGTTATCTAGGTCTTCGCGCATCGGCTTAGCCTTGCATTACAGCCAGGCTTGCCACCCACCTATAAAAAAATTTAAAAAAATACTCAACAATGGTGAGACTATTTGAAGTGAATTATAAGCTTGATGACAAATTTAAGTGTCTCAAATTCGCACTTAATTTCAATTTTATTTCAAATTGTCTGAGATATTAGTCATAGTTTAAGGCCGAATTTCACTACGAGCATCCATCTTTGTTTTACTCAAAAGCAATTTCATTGCTCGACCAAATGCTAGTTTTATTTCGTCTTACAATGAATATTTCTCTCTGGTTAGTCCCACAATTATTTGTTAACTGATAATAGTTTTTGAGTCGTAGATCTTAATTCTTAATACACACAGTAGAGTCTATAAAGGATAAACTTTTGGTGCCACGAAAAATGTTGGACATAATCAACTAGACTTGAAAGTTCATACCGTCTAGTGAAAAAACATACTCCCATCTTATGTTTACGTCAAATCAATAAATGCATGATATGTCTATGTATATAATAAATAGACATCTAGCACTTAATCATGCATCTTAAGTGTATTTTTCTCACGCCATATACTTAATTACGGAAATATCATATAATTTAGTGTAATTATCACATGTGAATAACTCTATTTAGTGTTACTATTATCGCGAGGCTAACCTAGTCGCCAATCTGTTGGCGAAGCAGGGTGCTTCTCGTCTAAATAATGCTTATGAGTTATGAATAAGAAGGTTCATTCAAAAGCCAAGCATTGGCTTTGCGTTAATTATGTAATCTTTGTTATTATTTGTTTAAGAGATCAGCTTTGCATTAACTGTTTAATGCTTGTTATTATTCGTTTAAGTTATTTTAATACCATTGCACATGCCTAGTGCTCGATTTGAGCCTAATGCTCCAGGATGTTGCGGAACGGCTCAAGAAAGTAGGTCACCACTAGGTCTCGGGGTATCGAGGGTGCACGCCGGTGTGATCAACATATGCATTTGCCTCAGATCCTGCATAGTGAGTGTATAAGTAGAGTGTGAGTATATAAACAACATGTACCCAGTAAATATCAAATCTAACGTTATAACTATACATAGTCTCCTTTGTGGGTTATCAATTAGTCTTAATGCATCTCATTTTAGAAAAGCGTAAATAACGTTGGCTCATTAGATATTTGGAAATATCAATATATAAAAGTGAATTTGATACCATAATATCTAACTACAAATTTTAAGTCGTCACTATATAAGTATTTTGTATTTTATGACAAAATTTTGTAGTCACTAAGTTACGGTTTGATTAGAGACAATAAAATTATTGTCACCAATTATTTATACTTTTAGTGACAAAAAGTACGGTCGCAAAAAGGTATACAATTTTATGGCTAAAGTTTAAACCATTTAGTTACAAACTTTAAACCGTTGCTATTTGGCGATACATTTTTAGTGACGCAACATTTTTGTATCCAATGATAAGATAATTATAAGACAAATAAATTTTCGTCCTAAATTGTATGCAACATTGGTGACGAAACTATTTTGTCACGAATAATTTTACTTTTGTGGCTAATACTACACAAAAAATGGCGCCAACTAATTTTTTGATGGGAAACTTTTGTGGACGCAATTTTTACCACGAAATTTTATATTTAGTCACCAAAAGCAAGTGGCTCATGTATTTAAAGACAAAATATAATTTTTGTCGCATAAAGTGAACAATCGGTGACGAATTTTGTGTCGTAGCTAATAATTTTGTAGCTAAATACCACTTTTGTTGTAGTGAACCTCAAAGAGATAGTGACGAGGTGTCGACTTCGTCACTTACTATGATCTAACAATATAAATACTGAAATTCTAAATAAATATGGGTTACATAAATAATAATAAAAACTCACTAACAAGCATGAACATTTAATTCTTTCACAAATTAATAAATTCCAAGTAAATTCATGCCATTAAATGGTTCTTAATCTCACAAGCCACAGAGTAATATCAAGTATAATTAGGCTCCGAGTATTAATAGCACGAGTTATGCCGAACTAATTCGGTCCGATCCAGAATAACGTATACTCTACCAAGGGACGTGCGGAACGATCCATATATGTACTTATTCTACTGCCAAGACGCTCGGTCTGCTCCACAGGAAGAGATAATACTTTATAAGCATTTGGCTTAACCATTATTACAAGGCTAATACACGATATCATACAATTTCCATAACGATCAAGCAATCCGCTCAAAATTGAAGCAAGTGAAATTTATCCTCTTTACAATTTCTCTAACAAGTTCTCATATAATTTAGACACTTTAAATCGGCAAGCAGGTGCAAAAATTACAAGAAATTCATGATTTGGGTCCTGAACTACCCAAACATAAGCATAAATAGTAGCTAAGCACGAACTCTCATCACCTCGTGCGTATGTAGCTCCTAGAATTATAAACAAATATTAATTAAATCATCTATGGGGTAAATTCCCTCTTACAAGGTTAGGCAAGAGACTTACCTCGTCTCAAAGATCACTTTCCGATCACAAATTTCGATCTAAAGCCTCAACTCTGCGCCTAACAATCCTAACTAGTTAAATGTTATATAATTTAATTAATCAATACATGTTTAAAAGTTCATAATTTAGCTATTAGAGCAATTATCCAAACTCAATTGGAAGATTCCTAAATTCACCCTGGGGCCCATATGCTCAAGTTCCTTAAATTTTCAAAGATAAATGTTACCCATAACCTCACAAACTCAAATATATAATTTTTACTAGATTCTATAACCATTTTCGTGGTTAAATCCCTTTTTTTTATCAAAACCTAAGATCTTTTTATCTAAACCCATAATTTTCATAATTTTACACGTTAAAATCTACCCTCAATCTATCTATTTAACTCACATTGTGTGGATATTACTTACCTTAAAGTGCTAGAACTCTTGAAACACGTAATATAACAATGAAACTAAGGATCGGACCCCAAAACTAAATTAAAACAAATTATGAATTTCAAGTTTCTAGTTCGCTCCGAACGCGCCAAATCATACTTCAACTACTCGGAATGATACCAAATTTTGCGTGCAAGTCTTAAATTACCATGCGAAACTATGTTTGGTATCAGAATCCCAAGCAGACCTCGATAACACCAAAACCTACTCCTAACCAAATTTAAAGAACATTAAAACCTTTAATGAGCCAACTTTCACTATTAGGCTCTGAAGCGCTTTCGGATCATCCAAAACCCGATCCGAACATACACCCATGTATGAAATCATCATACAAACCTATTGAAATCGTCAAATCCTGATTCTAATGTCATTTACTCAAAGTGTTGATCGAAGTCAAACTTTAAAAGTCAAACGAAGGAACCAGGTGTTCCGATTTCAACCCGAAGCCTTCCCAAACTAATCATCCTCGCAAGGGAACGGGGATTTAAAAGGCAAAATGATTGGCCAGGTCGTTACATCTCTGAACTGGAAGGCAATACTAGAACTGGTGCCGTAGTCAAAGCTGTCTTGAGCCTCTGAAAGCTCGTCTCACAATTATCGGACCTACGGAACAGAGCACCCTTTGGGTCAATCTAGCCAAAGGTGCTGCAATAGATGAGAAGCTCTTCACAAACCGACAATAATAACCTGCTAACCCCAAGAAGCTCCTGATCTCAATGGCCGTAATAGGACGAGGCCAACTTTGAACTGCCTCAATCTTCTTGGGATCTATCCTAATATACTTGCCTGATACAGCATGCCCCAATAATGCTACATAATATAGCCAAAACTCACACTTGGAGAACTTAGCATATTGCTTATGTTCCCGCAAGGTCTGAAGTACCACTATCAAATGCTACTCGTGCTCCTCGATGCTGCCGCGGATAGATCAAGATGTCATCATCAAAGACAATAATAAATGAATCAATATATGGCGTGAACACCTAGTTCATTAAGTCCATAAACATTTTCAAGTTGTTAATCAAGCCGAAAGAAATCACTAGAAACTCATCATGGCCATATCTAGTCCGGAAAGCAGTCTTTCGAACATCTGAATCGCGAATCTTCAATTGATGGTACTCCGATATCAAATCGATCTTAGAGAACACCCTGACACCCTGCAACTGGTCAAATAAATCATCAACATGCGGCATTGGGTACTTATTCTTGATGGTAACTTTATTTAACTAGCAGTAGTCAGTGCACATCTGCATACTCCCATATTTCTTCTTCACAAATAACACTGGTGCACCCTAATATGATACACTCGATTTGATGAACCCCTTTGCTAGTAACTCCTCAAGTTGTTCCTTAAACTCCTTCAACTATTTTGGGGCCATGTGGTACGGTGGGATAGAGATAAGCTGGGTACCTGGAGACAAATCAATACAAAAATCAATATCATGATGGCATTCCTGGAAGATCAGAAGAAATACATTGGAGAACTCCCGGACTACGGGCACTGAATCAATTGCCTGAGTCTCTATATTACTATCCGGAACATGAGCAAGATAAGCCAGATAACCCTTCTCGACTATGTCCGAGTCTTTACAAAGGAGATGATCCGACAGGTGTGATGACAGACGAACCCTTCCACTCCAATATATGAAACTTTGGCATCGTTAAGGTAACAGTCTTGGCATGACAATCAAGGATGGCATGATATAGAGACAACCAGTCCATGCGCAAGATGACCTCAAAGTCGGTAATATCAAGTAATATAAGATCCGCCCTAGTCTCATAACCACAAAATGTAATAATATGGGACCAATATATTCGATTTACAACAACAGAATCACCACAAGAATAGACACATAAACAGGAGCACCTACGGATTCACGGGAAACACCCAAGAAATGAGCAAATAGAGATGAGACGGATGAATATGTAGACCTTGGATCAAATAGTATTGAAACATCCCTACCGCAGATAGAAATAATATCTGTGATCATGGCATCTGAGCCTACTGCATCAGTGTGGCCAAAAAAGCACAGACCCTAGCTGGAGCGCCACCTGACTAGCCTCCACCTGGCTGGCCTCCACTTCTAAGACGACCCTTACCCACCTGCCCTCTGCCTCTGGGCGTCCAGACAGGTGGTGGAATAGTGGTGTTGTAATCATAGGCTTCTGACCCTGCTGCACTGCCTTCCTGGAAGCCTAAGGCAGAACTTCCACACATGACTGCGATCATGCACTCGAAACAGCCTCTCGATACGGTGGATTGCTGACCTGAAGTCTAACCCTGATGGCATGAATACTTTCTGTAAGGACCTTGAATAGCTGGTGAGCGGTAAGAGCTCTCTGGAATGGCGCTAAAATAAGGTCGCACTAGAGCACCTTGGGGAGGCGATGGTGCTGGATATACGGGCCTGGTGGACTGACCCCTCACGAACTGACCTTTACCCCCAATTGAGGCACCTCTAAAATATCCAAAATATGGAAATCTCTTATCCCTCGCAGCCTGTTCTCGACTACACTAATGCACACCCTTTATCCTTTGAGCTATCTCCATAGCTAGCTTGTAAAAAGTCCCCATCTCGACCTCTCGAGCCATAGGGGCCTGAATACCAGTGTGCACTCCTACAACAAACCTTTGCACTCTCGCTGCATCAGTAGGAAATATCATAAGTGCACGGCGAGACAACTCAGAAAACCTCATCTCATGAAATACAACTACCAAGAAAAATACGGGTGAACCGGTCCCAAGTCATGGGAGGAGAATCTGCTGGTCTTCCGAGGAGGTAAGACTTCCACCACAACGGGCCCTTACCTCCAGCTAGAAAGTAGTGAAATTCACCTTATGGGAATCCAATATCCTTATGTTGTGTAGTCTGTCCATGCACCGATCAATGAAGTCTTGGGGTCCTCATGCCGCTTACCTCCAAATACAAGAGGATGAAGTTTGGTCCATCTATCCAAAATCTTCTACGTCTTGCCGGCCGCAGCTGGTTAGGGCTCAGGTAAAGGTGCTACTACTAGTTGGGCTTCGCCCACGGGTAATGCACTCGGGGTCTGATACACGACAGATTCATGCCCTAGAGCCTGAGTGGTAGGGGTATGTGCTCCCCCTCCGCTTGTGATGTGGACAGGTCTGTTGGAAATAAACTAGCAAGATTCATAGTATCCATGAACTGTAGCATACAGCCCATGAGCTCCTGGAATAGGTGCTGACTTGAAGTCTACTAGGGCTGGCTCTACTACAGGCACCTCATCCTGCTCCTCAATAATAGGATCCTCGACTTGATCCACTAGTGGCATAGCTATAGCAACTCTGGGACATCCTCGTCCTCTACTATGGGCTGGAGCCCTCCTCCGGCCTCAGCCTCAGTCTCTGGCAATAAGGGGAGCAGCTCCCCCCTGATACAGAACATCAAATGTGCGCGCCCTCACCATCCGTGAGAGAATAAGGGAAAGATACTTAGTACCACACCAACTGCATGATATGAGATGAAGAAGAGTAGTTTCCTATCACCCTATAGCCTCTCGAAGATAAGTATAGACGTCTCTGCACCGATACACAAGACTCTATTAGGACTTCTCATAACTTGTTAAACCTACGTGAACCTAGTGCGCTGATACCATGTTGTCATAACCCAATTCTCTTATGGGCCGCAATGGAGCCCAGCGCCGCCGCTAGGCAAGCCAACAATGAGCTAACTACGCGATTCACTTTTTAATAAATATTCGAGTAATTAAACTTTCCTTGATTTAAAAGATTTAAGAAACAACATGTTTATGATAAATAAATCGAAATCAGCTGAATGCAATCATACCCATTGAAATAATAAAAAACCATAAGTCTACTAGTGTGCCCCAAGACCTAATGTCACAAGTATATGAGCACAAACTGATTATACGAAACTCTAGCTACTGTCTGAAATCAAAATAGACAGGAATGAAAGTAGAAGAGGGACTCTAGGATGTTGCGAAATGGCTTAGGATATCAGCTCACCACTAGGCCTCCTGGTAATGAGGGTGAGCACGGTATGATCGTCAGATACACATGCCTCAGATCATGCACGGTCAGTGCAGAAGTTTAGTGTGAGTACATAAACAACATATACCTAGTAAGTATCAAGTCTAACCTCGAAAAAGTAGTAATGAAAGGTCAACTTCGATACTTACTATGGGCTAACAATATAAATACAGAAATTCTAAATAAGCATGGGCTACATAAATAATAGCAATAAATCACTAACAAGCAGGAACAATTAATTTGTTCACAAATTAATAAACTCCAAGTAAATTCCTGCCATTAAATGTTTCTTAACCTCACAAGAAACAAAGTAATATCAAGTATAATTAGGTTACAAGTATTAATAAGCACGAGTATTAATAAGCACAAGTTATGACGAGGTCGTTCGGCTCGATCCAGAATAATGTATACACTGCCGAGGGACGTGCGACACGATCCAAAAATACATCTTTTCTATTGACGAGGCATTCGACCCGCTTCACACGAAGAGAGAATACTTTATAAGCATTTGACTTAACCATTATTACAAGGCTGATACACAATGTCATACAATTTTCATTAACGATCAAGTAGTTCGCTCAAAATTGAAGCAAGTGAAACTTTGCCTCTTTACAATTTCTCTTACAAGTTCTAATATAATTTAGACATTTTATATTAGCAAGTATGTGCAAACATTACAAGAAATTCATGATTTGGGTCCCTAACTATCCGGACATAAATATAAATAGTAGCTAAGCACGGACTTTCGTCACCTCATGCATATGTAGCCCCCACAAATAGAAACAAATATCAATTAAATCATCTATGAGGCAAATTCCCTCTTACGAGGTTAGGAAGAGACATACCTTGTCTCAAAGCTCACTTTATTGTCACAAATTTTGGTCTAAAGCCTCAACTCAATGTTGAACAATCCGAAACCAGTCAAATGTTATATAATTTAATTAATTACATTTTCAAAAGTTCATAATTTAACTATTAAAGTAATTACCCAAACCCAAATGGAAGATTCCTAAAATTCACCCTCGAGCCCACTGCCCGGGTTCCAGATATTTTAAAGATAAATGTTATCCATAACCCGACAAACTCAAATACATAATTTTCACTAGATTCCATAACCATTTTCGTGATTAAATCTTATTTTTATTAAAATCTAAGTTTTTCATCTAAATCCATGATTTTTACATTTTATATGTTAAAATCTACCAATAATCTATGTATTTAACTCACATTGTATATAGATTACTTTCCTCAAGGTGTTAGGTGAAAACCCCTCTTCAAATAGTTATATAATCTTCCAAGAAAATGAAAATTTAGAAGAAATGACCTAAGTCCTGTTTTTAGAACAAGACACTGCCCAACTGCCCCTTCTTCGCGAATGCAAGGCCGACGCCCCATGCCCCAGAAATTACCCACGGTGAATGCATCAGCCTCGAGAACGTGGATGCTTGCTTGGACTAACCTTCGCAAACGCGATGGCTTATTATCGAAAGCGAAAAATGACAGCAGCCAAAGCCCAGCCCATGCTCCTCTACGTGAACGCGAGTCACCTCACATGAACGTGAAGGCCACAGGCCCCAAACCTTCGCGAACGCGGACTAGCTATCGCGAATGCATAGCACAAAAATCCCCTAGCTCCAATTCCTTCATTGAGAACGCGTTGGGTCCTTCCGCATTTGCGAAGAAGAAAACCAGAACTGAAATTTCTGATTTTTCCAACTTAGCTACGGGTGGTCCGGAACACACCCGAGCCCTTCGGGACCCCGTCCAATTTTACCAACAAGTCAATAATCATAATACAAACCTTATCGATCTCCCGAAATGCGTAAACTAACAATGAAACTAATGATCGCACCCCAAAACTAAATTAAATCAAATTATGAACTTCAAGTGTCCAATTAGCTCCAAACGTGCCGCATCATATTTAAACTACTCGAAATGACACCAAATTTTGCGTGCAAGTCCTAAATCACCATACGAAACTTTTTCCGATCTTGAAATCTCGAAGGGACCTCGATAACACTAAAAACTACTCCAAAGCAAATTTAAAGAACTTTATAACCTTTAGTGAGCCAAATTTCACTATTATGCATTGAAACACTCTCAGGTCATCTAAAACCCGATCCGAACATACTCCCAAGTCTGAAATTATAATACGAACCTATTGAAACTGTCAAATACCGATTTTGAGGCCGTTTACTCAAAACGTTGACCAAAGTAAAACTTAGCCTTTGAAGGCCAAACCAAGAAACTAAGTATTCTGATTTTAGTCTGAGCCCTTCCAAATCCCGAACTGGCCATGCCCACAAGTCATAAAATAATTAATGCACATATGGAGAATCTTATTTAGGGAAACGGAGATCTGGAAAGCAAAACAACCGATCGGATCACTACAAATTCCTTTCATGAGCCATTGGTTGGAATTCTTGAAGTTTTCTTGGAGGAGTTTTGAAATATTTGAGTTCTTGGGATGGAGAGAATTTTCGATACTTTGAGGGAGAGACTTCTTCTAACGTCTTGAATTTGAAAGAATGAAACGTGCGTAAGAAGAAATGAAAGAATTTGCTTAAGCAATTCTGTTACAACGGGGTCAAACTATGGTCAAATTAACCGACTTCCCTTTCTTCTTTGATTTTATTATTTGGGATTAGATACTTTAATTTCACCGAACAACATAAAAAATTTCTGACTTTATTATTTTAGTTAGAGTGTACAAAGAAAATTGATAAACAACATCAAACTGATAATTCGAGTCAAATCGGAAAAAATTTGATTGTGGTTTTGTCATGACTCAAAATTCACTAAGGGCCGTAATGGCGCTGGACACGCTGTCAGGCAAGCCAACCGAAATACTTAATTAAATTCTTGTTTTAAATATTTCTGAAATTATTTCTTTTATACGTTTAAACAATACATAGTAGATTTCACTAAACAAATAATGAAACGTTTAACAACTTTTAAAGTTTCCGAATAAATCCATAGACATCCCAGGACCCGGTGTCACAAGTGCATGAGACATTTCTAAGAAATAAAGTAATACAACAATTGTCCGAAATGCAATATTGGATAGAAAATAAATACAGTAATCCGAATGAGACTTGCTGGCTGCGGGTCGTCTCGGGAAATGCAACTCACCTAAGTCTCTGTATCAACGATACTGCTACGCCCACTAGGTCACTAGAGATGCATGTTCCTGTGCAACAAAAATGCACAGAAGTGTAGTATGAGTACGAAAATAATGTGTACCCAATGCGTATCCTGTCTAATCTCGAAGAAGTAGAGACGAGAGGTCGACTTCGACACTTACTAGAGACGAGAGGTCGACTTCGACACTTACTAGAGACGAGAGGTCGACTTCGACACTTACTAGTGGTTCAATAATATTATATTAATAATATATTAAATTATGAATTTTTATAAGCATGATTTTAATTCAATATAATGAAGCAAGTAAACAATTATTTCTTTTATAGGAAAATTTCAAATTTATTGTCATCATTTATACATATTTCTCAAGCCGGGAAGAGGAATTAACATCTTCAATAAGTTTCAAGGCAAGCAATATAAGCATGTGTAAATCATGCCGAGGACGTACAGTACAATAATATTTAAACTGTGCACTATCAGAGGGTCGAATGACCCAAACCATAGATACATCTATTTAGTCTACCGAAGAGTTCGGCCCGTTCCATAATTTAATCACACATAGACAGTAAATCAAGTAGTCAACAAGGAACAATTATTCAAAGAAAAGCCAATTCTCTTTTAAAGATATTAGAAGATGAAGTTTAATCTTTTTAGAAATTCATTTACTATTTCGATGCGATTTAAGAAAATCAAACTGTCAAGAGGATTAAAAATATTCCAAGTATAGCATGCTTTTGTATCCTAGACGACCCGGACATAAACATAATAATATCTACGCACGGACTCTCGTCACCTTATACGTATGTAGCCCCATAATTTGGAGCATATATTTAGTTATTTCACCCATGGGGACTATTCCCTCTTACAAGGTTAGAAAAGAGAGTCACCTCGCTCCGAAGATCTATAATTGGCATTCCACGTTTTTCCGAAGCCTCGAATCGATGCACAAAGCTTCAAAGATAGCCAATAATAATACCAATACATTAATATATACTAAATTACCTCTAATGATCTAATTTATAACAATTTCTAACCCCGATAGAAAAGTCGACAAATACGCCCTCGGGCCCACATGCCCTGATTTAAAATGTTTTCGAAGATAAACTTTACACATAACCTCATGAACTCAAATATATAATTTACTCTCAATTTTATACCCAAAATTGTGATCAAATTTCATGAATATCAATTTTCTAGGTGTCACGGCCCTAACCCCGCTCCGGTCGTGATGACACCTCTCGTTACATATAATAACGGATTCGAAATAGTAACCAAGCATCGCCCGTTGGTTCTATACCCGACTCATAAGTAGAAAGTTTCTCCGGCCCTTTGCTAATCGGGGCTAACACATTGGAAATGAAAAATGTCAAAATAGGAACAAGGATAGATATTATTAGAAATGCCCAAAAAAATCATATTCGTAAAGCAGAAACATAAACGCATTCCTATGAACGTGGAAAATATACCGGATTCAATTGGTCGATTCGAATTGGAATTGTCAAGTCATCCATAACTATTTAGTCAAACAAGAAGACAAGGCTAGCTAACCAACCCTTTTGCATTTTCATAATTATTAAAAGTGATACTCAAATTTAATATGATTAAATAACCACAATTTTAATAGAAGAGTTCTCATTTAAGTGCGGAAAACAACCCAAAACACAACCCAAACCGGGGTGTCATAAGTCACAAGCATCTATCAGAGTCTAACTACAACATCAAGGTCTATAATATACATAATAGGATTCGAAATCAAAGGAAAAAAATATTGTGCCACGAACGCTGGCGGTCACCTTGCTCAACTTTGATAACTAATTCTCCAATCAGCTTGAAACCCGCTACCGGGTGATCAAATACATGCATATGCACATAAGGTACATGGATAAAGTGAATACTCCAACTCAGTGAGTAATAAAGGTAAATAATAACTCAGTAGTAAGAAATCACGTATAACAGATCATCATGCTGTATAGAAGCAGTGAAAACTTGCTGCTCAGCCCAAATAGTATTGAAAATATCATTTTAAGTTCTAAAGCAAAATAACCTTGGTTGAGTTTTGAAAATAATGGAAAATACATGACTGAGTCCAAGTACGGTGCGCAAATATCAGCAATATCCCTGAAGGGGTCCAAATAATTGGCACGAAGCCCAACTATGGGAATCAGCCCAAATCACGATGATATCAACTAAGTTACAGTCAAATATGTGGTAAAATCATCAATCGGGATGGACCACGTCACAATCCCCAGTAGATAAAGACCTAACGCTCATCATCTAGCGCGTATCTCACCTCAATATAGCACTACGATGTGCAATCCGGAGTTTCCAACCCTTAGGATATCATTTAAAATCATTAGTCACCTTGAACCGGCGAAATCTCCAGCTCGCGACACCGTTGCTCCTTAAATCGGCCTCCATACGAATTGAATCTATCCAAAATCAGAGCAAATACATCACAATATGCTAATGGAGCAAAGCCCAAGCGAAAATAATCAATAACGAGCACAAATCCTGAAATTACCAAAACCTGAGCCCCGCTCCACTTCTCAAACTCATAAGGTTTTACATAATTAGACTCCTCATCCCCCCATGAGTTCATACATATCAAGAATACCAAAATCGGAGTCCAAATGACCCCTCAATTTTAAAGTTTTGTTCTCTTAAGTTCAAGCCCTAAATCACCATTTTTGGTCCATAAATTCCTTAAATTTCACTCTTAATTCATGATATACCACCATAGAATTTGTGTTTAGAGTCCAAAAATACTTACCTTATTGAAGCTCCTTGAAATCCCTCTTAAAAATCGCCCAAATTCTCTAAGCCTGAAGTAAAAATGACCAACCCTTCAAAATTTCGCGAATAAGAAATATAAACACATCTTCCCAATTATAATCGTTTCTGCGGTCGACTAACCGCTTCTGCGGAAATTCACTAGGGATAAAAACCCGCTTCTGCAACTCGAACTTCCGCTTCAGCGGTCAACTTTCCGCTTCTGCGAAAATCCTTTCAAATTCCAAAACCGCTTCGCGGTAATTTCTTCGCACATGCAGTACCGCTTCTGCGGTCCAAATTTTGCAGAAGCAAAAATACTAGAAGCAGCAGCAAAAATTCCACAACACAAGTCAAAAACATCCCGTTAGCCACCCGAACTCACCCCGAGGCCCCCGGGCCCTCATCCAAAAATACCAATACATCCTGAAACATTATTCAAACTTGTTCCAATTATAAAACACATCCAACAATGCTAAAAACATCAATTCTCATTGAATTCAAGCCTAAGTTCTTCCAAAACTTCCGAAATACTCTTTCGATCAAGAACCCGACCAAACGACGTCCGAATGACCTAAAATTTTGCACACACATCACTAATGACATAACAAAGCTACAACAACGCTCAGAATTATATTCTAACCCTTGTATCAAAATTTCACATATCAACCGAAATTCGTCAAAATACTAACTTCGCCAATTCAAGACTAATTCTACATCGGACCTCCAGAACCCGATCAACTATAAGTCAACTCTTGGTCAAACTTTTCAAATTTCAGGATTTTAACTGAGACAAATCCTTCAAATTCATTCCGATTTTTTGAAAATCAAAACCAACGATCTACATCAGTCATATTACATTACACGGGGCAAGACATACTCAAGAACTGATGATCAAAGTGCCAAAGCTCAAAACGACCAGTCGGGTCCTTACATCCACCCACTTAAACACGCGTTCGTCGTTGAACGTTCCCATAGTTGTTCTAGAAGCCAACCAATAGCCGAATAACCTTACCCAAGCGTATGATTGGGGGTGATTGATCGCAACAGACTCAACCTAAGGAAAAACGGGTACTAATACTTTTACCCAATAGTGGTATCGGGGTTGGTTTTCCACAGGGATCTTCAATTTGGAGTTGAGTATTTGTATGGCCTAGGACTATGTTTTAGCTCCTAATTGATCTTCTAACATTTTTTGTTTTCTTTTGATTATTAACTACAATTTATCAACTACAAGTTTAAAATTGAGTTATGCTACGATATCAATTCTAGGTTGTATGCAATATAGAGAAAGGCACTAGGGTCGTGGCATGTACCTAGGTGGTCAACTAATGGGTAGAGATTCCTAATGAAAGATGATGAATATGAGACTTATACTATAACCGTTGCAATTTTTCACCCACTCTCACACCTCACAGTAGAGAGAGTGATTTTGCCCAATTGACTCTCTCTCGACCAACTAGGTAGGCCAATTTGCCCAAGCAACTTAGGGTTCAAGTTGGGTAATTACTCTCTCGAGGTTTAACCCGTTAATTGGGACTACCATTCTCATGGGTCCATCCCAATTCCTTGATGGAATTAATCTTAGGATCATAGACTCTCTTTTTCAAGAAGAGTCAAGACTCACTAAGCTAGACTTAGTGTTTGCAATCACCAAATCTTAATGAAAACATAAGATTAACCCAAATAACAAATACCCAACATTATTCATCCACTAAACTATCACACCTATTAATTACCCACACTAGGGTTGAGCCACAACCCTAACTAATGGGCTTAGCTAGACATAATAGAAATAGAAATTGAAGAAATAGTAGATGAAATTAACATAATAGTTAACTATAATGTTAATATACTCAAATCCACGTTAATACAAGAAGAACTTGCCGAAAATAGGCTAAAACTTTGAAGTCACGAGCTCATATGCTATATGATACACCAAACTTAACCTAAAAAAGTATAATGTTCTATTTATACTACACAGGAAAAACCGGACAAAAATACCCCTGAGTGTCTGATGCGAATCACACAAAAATGATGCGCGGTCGCGTAGGAATTTGGGTCTTCATATCTTGCTTCTGACACTAGGGTCGCGGACCGCACAAATGTGACGCGCGGTCGCAAAGGGTGATGGGCGCGGATCGCGTAAAAGTGGGGTGCGACTGCATAAGTGTTTTGGTATCAATCCACCCTCTCTGAACTTCATCCACGGGGACCGCACTGGTTAGGTGTGCATCCGCGTGGGATTTTTACTTGGATGACTAAGTCTTTGAAGACTGATTGACGCGGACCGCGTGGAAAGGAGCACTGACCGCGCATCTTGACTTGGAAATTGCATGGTCCCTGAACTTTTCTGTGCGGCCGCGTGTCAAAGCAGTGCGGACCGTGCAGGTTGGCCTTGAAATGGTTCATCCTCTGAACTCTCCTACGCGGCCGCATGACACATCAGTGCGGACCGCGCAGGTCGTTTGTTTCCTCACTTCACTTGTATTTTGTCACTTGGCAGATTTCACTCATTTTTGAGCCGATCTTTGACATTTGTTGTCTTGTCACTCAAACCTACATTTAAGTGCAACTTGTATGCATTTTGTAACTAATTTATGGAAATTCCGCACAAAGCTCAGGCAAGAAAGGGTATAAAACATGTAAAATCACAGTTATCAACTCCCCCAAACTCAAACTTTTGCTTTTTCTCAAGAAAACAAAATAAGACATACCCCTCAATGGAAAACACCCAAGTAATTCCTCTTTATCCTAAATTAACCTTAACAAGCATCAATTGGGACTATTAATTTCCGTTAATGCAAATGCATCATTAACACATTTAGACTTTGAAAACTTACGGATCAAGTGTGACACAAGAGCATCAAGAGTTGACACATCTCATCAAGGAAACTTTCACAAGTACTTTGGTCATTGTGGAACCCAAACTCATATATCCTCAACTTTCCCTAAGTGAACCTCACCTTTTAGAGTATTTGCACACAAAATGAGGTGAATGGACTTCTCTCTCTTTTCTCTCAAAGAAAAGGCCATAAGTCCGGCTCTAAGTACCATATGCTTTCCCCTTACGTAAGTATCCATTAATGTAGGCTTCCCTCAACTCAAGATCATATAAGGGTTTTAAAGAGTCATTGTGAAGTCTTTGGGTGAAGGTAGGACATATTTTTGTTTAAACGGGTCAATCTTCCCTTAAGCACTTCTTTTGATTTCATTTTGGCATACTTTCTTGAATCAATTGAGTAATTCCTTCTTTAAGGGGTTAGAGTGACACATTGTCACTCTTTCTTTTACAATTCAAAACCCTTATCCTTTTGTCTACTTTTCCATACCTTTTTCACTTTTTGTTGTCTTTGAATTCCCTTTTTGGTTCTTATTTACTTTTGTCTTTCTTTTTGTCTTTTTCTCTTTTTTATTGCCTTCCTTTTCTTTTGCTTTTGTGCCTTTTTACCACATTGATGCCTTTTTTGTCTCTCTCCCCAAACTTAGACATTTGCCATTTACTCAAGAGAGGATATGGGTGCCAAGAGATGGTCTCATTAAGAACGGGTAGAGGCTTGTCGCTTGCTTCATGAAAGAAAAAGGTTTAAGGCTCAAAAGGGGTGAACTAGGGATAATTTCATTGGCGGGTCATGGAAATTATTCAAATTTTGCACATTAGATCAAGGAGAGCCTATAATCACGTCTCAAGTCAAGTTCCACCTATGATTTTGACTCAATAAACATTCAGACCAAGTTCTAGACCATCGGCTCTGTACTTGCGCTCACGTTTCGAATTCTCACTACACACACTCAAGGATTGCCAAAGACGGAGTTGTGGGTCCACAATGACCTTAGATATGATTCAATTGCACAATTGCCCAAAATGACCACATGATGATTGCTTGGTAAACACAGTAGTCTTGAGGCCTCAACTATTAACACATAATGTCTTTGACCATATTATCAAAGGAAAATGTGCTAGGCCAAAGTGAAGCTTTTCCTGAGGTATCCTTAACTACAAAAACTTGAAAATCAAAAAGAAAAATAAAATACAGACTCAATCCTTAAGAAAGTTGTCATACCATCTATCATTGGGAAGAGCCACCAGGTTTACACAGCACTCTACCCTTGGAAAAAACCATAGCATTAAGAAAACCAATGACTTATTGCAAACGCCAAAACAAAAACCAAAAAGGCTACGATCCTATCTTTGCAACTAAAATGAAAAATTTTAACGAAAAATAGAAAACTCAAATAAAAAACCAAATAAATATGTAAACAGGGGGAGTAGAATATACAACTAGAGGCGATGAATATATACATGAAGTTGCAAAAAATCTAGAATGAGTAGTTATATACAAACCATCTATCAACTACGAATGTCAAAAAGCTAAAAGTAAAGATAATATATACAGTAATCCAACCGTCAAGCAAAATAGTAGGGCCACACCCCCACGAATAAAAGCTAGCATTGTCCCCAGTGCTAACTACCAAATTAAGCATCAAAAGTCAGAAAGGATATAGAACAACCCCTCAAGCCTCATCTGTCACCTTGTGCTGGTCAGTGGCTCCCAAGTCCTCTGTACTAGCGGGGACCTTAGACTGGCCCCCGACCTGCTGCTGTTGTGCTGTTGGGATAGGTGCCTGCTTATGAACTAGCTCATCAACTGGTGCAACACTGGATGGACTCTCCTAAACCAGAGCCATGTCAATCACAACTCCCTCAGTGCTAGGGAGTTTCCTCTTCTTCTTTGGCCTATGCTCCTCCACCTGCGGCTGATCCGTTGCTGGCTCCACAGCTGGATCCCCAAATAATAGATCAAGTGGCATTTGATCCGCTAACATCTTGTCTACATCTTCTCTCACTTTCTGCACAGACTCCTTTGAGGCCTTTGTCTTCCTCAGCTTCCTATGCTCCTGAGCCAATTTGTCTAGTGCCTTGCTGTGATCCGCAACTGCTTTCGTCAAGTTATCCTGCTTCTCCATTATCTTCTCCTGGTTGGCCAGCATCTGCTTCAGTGTTTCCTCAATAGAGGAAGGAATCTCGATAGTAGCTTGCGCTCTGTGTGTTTGACTACAACGGTCAAGGTAGACAACTAGGATGTCGCAACTGACATCCAGTTGTTCAAACTGGCTAGGGAATGGGTGAGCTGGTTTGCAGTGAACCGGCGAGTCTTTGATGAAGGGACTACCGAGTCATCTGCAATAGAAGGACCAGTTGCAAGCGAAGGACCTGGAGGCAATGCCTCATCAGTAGCAGGGGAAGTGGAAGGCTTACTGGGCTGCTCAATGATCGCTGCTCCCCAGATTGGCCAGGTGCGGTGGAAGTAGATACCACATTCTTCTTGTCTCTCTTCGGGTTGTCTAGACCCAACCGACTGTACCATGAGTTCGGGGCCTTCGGAGATACCATGACATCATATTTCTTTTTCTTCACTTTCAAGTCTCTGATGTACAAAAAAAATGTGTTTGGGAAGGAGTAGTTTGTTAGGTCTCCTAACCAACTGTAGAAATCACCTTGACATGATGTTGCCCACATTTATAGGAAACCCCGCCATGATAGAGGCCACCAAAAAAGCTCTGGGAATGGGAATGGGAAAGGAATGATCGTGGTTGGAGGGGCCAAGGTGATCACACACGAAGGTCAACTAACCCTTTGCTTCAAAGTTCAGGATATTCCTCAGAATCTTCTCTTGTGCTTTCAACCAAATTGGGACTGTCCCCGGGGCTGCCAAGTGCTGGGCCAACCAAGGACGAACCTCCTGTTTCATTGCCAATATTTTCAAATATTTAGATTCGTCCTCTTCTTGGAACCCCAAGAATTCATTCAGCGATTTACCATCATATAACACAACTTTGTCCCACACTTTTGTTGCTTTTGAGTCCCTCACTACATGGTGGACATTGCTGTATAACTCCTTTACAATATGCTCATTGGCCATCTCTCAACGTTCCTTGAAGAAGCCCAACCCTCTCTAGTGCGGAATTGTGCTTGCACACGAGGGTTTAGAGGAACAAGATCAGCATCTATGAATTTCCTCTCCGAAACTAGTTTTCTTTTGGGCCACCACCCCCGAAATTTATGAAAAGAAACCTCACTAACGAACCTGTCTGCCCATGCCTCCAGTTTTCTAGTACACTCTATCCCCCCCGGCTTGTGGCTCACCTCCCTCGACATACCCTCCACTCTCCCTTGACAATGAAGTTGTGTGAGATGTGTAGTATTGCTCTTGTTCCCTTTCTACGGACTCACCAGACGAGTCCGAGATGACATTAACCGATTTCTTGGAGGAGGCTACGTTACCATGATCTGGAGAAGGGGAATCATGGAGCTGAAATGAAGTGGACATGTGGATGGGAGCAGACTCCGAGGTAATACTCCATGAAGGTGCGTACTCACCCCACATGGAATGGGATGCAACCATGTCAGCTTCCCGAATTATCTTACGGGGTTTCTTTATCATCTCCTGGGTTTGGGGAGTGAGTTTCACAATCCTTTTGCTTCCCCCCGAGAGGAACCACCTATCATGGGTTGTTGTTTTTTGGTACCACGTTTTTGAACCACTGTCTGCGAGGAATAAATGTCTAACATTTTTAGTTGAAGCATATGAGATGAAATAAACAGTTTATTCGAATGCAAAAAATTACAGACACAGTGACACAGACAGAGGGGCGCGGACCGCACCAAAAGGCACGCGGTCCGTGCAGTTCACTAACACCCACACATACCTCTATGAACTAACTGACACGGTCCGTACTGATCTGGACCGCGGCCGCGTTGGTTCAGCGTGGACCGCATAAAAATGGAACGCGGTCCGCACAGGTCGAATACCCAAATGTTACCTTCTCTGGACTCTTCTCACGTGGTCCGCATTGTTTTGGACCGCAGCCGCACAAGATTGACGCGGACCTCACACAAATGGCACGCGGACCACGCTGAGAGGGTGCATCATCACACACCAAGAGTCACGCCGACCGCGCAAAAATACCGCACGGCCTCATAGGGTTAATTTAACTGAGCCAAGATTTTGTTCAATTAAGTTCAATTTTATTCACTTTTTGGGTCCTAAGTGTCCCTACTCAATTATTTAACATGATTTCATGCCCATGATTCAACCAAACCACATAAAAATCTAATATAATAGTTAAACTAAGAAGTAAAAGAACGAAAATAAGAAGGTATACTAGTAGAAAGCAATTAAGAGAAACAAAAATTAGACTATGAATGAAATGAATAAGAATTGTTACTAGGGATGAATGAATTTCAACTATGTGAGCAAATGATGTTGATGCACAGTGACAATTAGAGCTTATGAGGAAATTTTGCGAAAAGGTTCAAATGAGGCCCAAGGCCTCTATTTATAGAAAAACACTGGGACCCAGTACCTACCAACCAACGCTGTGAGTACGTGATTTTTGTCATACATGAAAATAACTTTAAATTCACCCAAAAATAGCCTTCTTCGTATGACAAAAATAACCTTATGACAAAAAGCAACTTTAAATTCACCGAAAAATAGCCTTCTTCACAACCAAAAAACCCAAAAATCAGCTGCAACAACTAGGGAAAAATACAGCAACAATAGCTGTGAGAAACTAGCTAGAAATGGTCCGAAAGTGACCCCAAATGGCCATGAAGCTGACTAAAATTCCAGCGAAAATGACACACAAAGACAGCTCTTAATCTGGAACTAAAATCTCAGATCTGAAACATAATATTATTTGAAATTCTTTCCATTTTGGCGTTGATTTCTGGGTTTGCTGAAGAATTTCGCTGTCCGTGGTTTGCTGTTGTAGATGGTTGTCACTGTGCTGTAGCAATTCCTCTTCACTTTTATTTGGTTCAGTTTCTGCTTGTTTCACTGCTGTCCAGGTACGACTCCTTGATTAAATGATATAAACTTGTAGATTTGTTTGGGAATAACAACTGATGGAAATTGTTCATGTGTCATCTGTTCTGTTACCTTTGTTTGATTGATATTATTGGTGCGTTTAATTGCTGAAGTTTATGCTTGAATTTTTTTTTTTTTTGGAAGAATGTAATTCGTAAAGTTTGTTTTGTTTGAAATGTGTTTTGAATGTACTACATCTGAAATCAAGGAGTACAAACCAGAATAGTATTTTAGTTGCAGAGTTATGCAGTTTATTGGTGTCTTAGCTTCTCATGTAATTAACAGTTGCATATTTCAATAGCTGGTTCATCTATATACTCGAGTTGTTAAGTATTTCCAGTATGATCGTTAAATCGGTCTTTCTTTTTGGCAATTGGCGTTTCAGTAAGAATGTGATTAACTGAAAGTTGCCATTTTGTGATTTTGTTCAACTGTCATTGGATGGGAAGTGGATTTTAGCACTCTACTGATATAGCCATGCGTGAAGTAATGAAGTTTGGGATATCAACGGAATTAAGTTGGTTTGCAAAAGGCTATAACACTCGTTTCTGTTAAAATAGCAAGTTGTTATAAGCTTTTTCTCATGACTAGAAGTTATTATCATTTGTTATCTTATTGTTTTAAAGCTTTTAGCAGGTGAAACATTAATAGACCATCAACTCACTTGTTTAAATTGAATGTGTGAATTTGTTGCTTGAGTATCCATGATACATGTGGATCTGACTGGGTGAGCACATGAATGACTAGTTTAGTTCAACGTTCCTTGTTCAATTATGCGTATAATTTCATGTGCTGTCACAATAGTTTAAAAAATAATGTCTTTTTCAACCATAATTTTCATAAGCCATGGCTCTCACTTAATTAATTTCAACCATTTGTAAAGCGAGGCGTGCTATTTAGCAAATTTCCCATGACTCTCGCAAAGTTAAATACTCGTAGTTTGCTTTAGGCTCGATTTAGATTAATATTGCGATTATGTATAGGTTCGTGTAACATAATTGCAAATTAATTTATTAAAAGACTCGAGGGATGCGTTGGCGCAACTTTAACAAATGTTTTTTCTTAATAAAAATAAACAAAGCGTTATTAATTGTGGACACGTTCGCGTGACATGATTTTTGATGCACCAAAAGAAAAGAGTATACGTACGCGTAACTCGATTCTTTAATTACGAAGAATTCAAGTGTTTCAAAGGCGGTTAAAGGATAATTGCACATAAGCCCTAAAACTGAGTATTTAAACGATTTAGCCTAGTATAAATTGCTAAGCGATCGTGCTAGAACCACGGAATCCGGAGGTGCCTAACACCTTCCCCGGGTTAACAGAATTCCTTACTTAAAATATTTGGTTTGCAGACTCTTAAAGTCGAAACTTCCTCAATTTGGGATTTAAAATAAACCAGTGACATGGAATACCATAATTTATTCCAAGTGCCGACTCCTTGTTCAATTATGCGTATAAATTCACGTGCTGTCACAATAGTTTAAAAACTAATGTATTTTTCCACCATAATTTCCATAAGCCATGAATCTCACTTAATTAGTTTCCACCATTTGGAAAGCGAGGCGTGCCATTTAGCAAATTTCTAATGGCCCTCGCAAAGTTAAATATTCATAGTTTGCTTTAGGTTCGATTGAGATTAGTATTGCGATCATGTATAGGTTCGTGTAACATAATTGCAAATTAATTTATTAGAAGACTCAAGGGATGCGTTCGCGCAACTTTAACTAATTTTTTTCCTTAATAAAAATAAACAAAGAGATATTTATTATGGACACGTTCGCGTGACATGATTTTTGATGCGCCAAATAAAAGAGTATACGTACGCGTAACTCGATTCTTTAATTACGAATAATTCAAGTGTTTCAAAGGCGGTAAAAGGATAATTGCACATAGGCCCTAAAACTGAGTATTTAAACGATTTAGCCAAGTATAAATTGCTAAGCGATCGTGCTAGAACCACGGAATCCGGAGGTGCCTAACACCTTCCCCGGGTTAACAGAATTCCTTACTTAAAATTTTTGGTTTGCAGACTCTTAAAGTCGAAACTTCCTCAATTTGGAATTTAAAATAAACCAGTGACTTGGAACACCATAATTTATTCCAAGTGCCGACTCCTTGTTCAATTATGCGTATAATTTCATGTGCTGCCACAATAGTTTAAAAACTAATGTATTTTTCCACCATAATTTCCATAAGCCATGACTCTCACTTAATTAGTTTCAACCATTTGGAAAGCGAGGCGTGCCATTTAGCAAATTTCCCATGGCCCTCGCCAAGTTAAATACTCGTAGTTTGCTTTAGGCTCGATTGAGATTAGTATTGCGATCATGTATAGGTTCGTGTAACATAATTGCAAATTAATTTATTAAAAGACTCAAGGGATGCGTTCGCGCAACTTTAACTAATTTTTTTCCTTAATAAAAATAAACAAAGAGTTATTAATTGTGGACACGTTCGCGTGACATGATTTTTGATGCGCCAAAAGAAAAGAGTATACGTACACATAACTCGATTCTTTAATTACGAATAATTCAAGTGTTTCAAAGGCGGTAAAGGGATAATTGCACGTAGGCCCTAAAAATGAGTATTTAAACGATTTAGCCAAGTATAAATTGCTAAGCGACAGCTAGAACCACGGAATTCGGAGGTGCCTAACATCTTCCCCCAGGTTAACAGAATTTTTTACTTAGATTGGTTCGCAGACTCTTAAAGTCGAAACTTCCTCAATTTGGGATTTAGAATAAACCAGTGACTTGGAACATCGTAATTTATTCCAAATGGCGACTATGTAATTAATTAAATAATACCATTTTGAATTATGTCACTTAAAGTGAAAAAACTCTCTTATATCCCTCAAGGGGCGGTAAAAAGAAGGTGTGATAACTCTGGAGACTCTTCTTGGGATAAAGATAAAGAACCCGGAACTTTCGGTTCGGGGTTCAAGAATTCGAGCTTGATAATGTGATTTTATTTGGCTTTATTGTTGACATTACTGTATTTTGTGGACTTAATGTTCTAATTGTCATTTATCGCTTTGATATTTCTTGAATTGTATTTAAATGTCTTCTTGCACCACCCATCTGAGTTTTTTGAAAATGGTGAATACGTTTGCGTAGCCCGCATTTTCTGTAGAAATTATGCCAAATAGAGCGAGGCTGGGCAAGCGACAAGGCTGGGCAGACTTTAGTGCTCCCGGTACGTCGTTCCCTCCTCGGCCCCAGTTGTCTGCTCAGGTAACCCAAGTTTAGACCACAAACCCAGGGTTTTTAAACTTAGAACAATGCAACCTCGTGCCGTATTCCTAGTAGGAATGATTATTTGCATCACGTGCATTTTGTTAGAATATACGCTTAACGCTAGAGGGGGGGGGGGTGAATAGCGTTATAATAAAAAATAGCGTAAACTTGCGGAATTTAAAAAATTGTAGGAATGAAATAAGTGCGATAAGTAAATAATAAGGAACGAACGCACCGATGTTATCCTGGTTCACCACAACCCGTGGCTAGTCCAGTCCCCGAGAGACTCTCTCGAGATTTCCACTAACTTTGTTAAGCTTACGGGTGCTTAACAAACCGTTACAAACTGAGAACTTGAGTCACACAAGCCTCAACAACCTTTGCTCGAAGATACAACACTTCAAGACTTCAACCAAAGGAATCACAACGTTCCTTCTTACAATACAAGGGATTAACACTTCCCTTCAAGTGTATAAAAACACTTTGCACTCAAAACATGACTCTCCTTAAGAGTAGATATGAGTAAAATAAATACGCTCAAGAACGCAACAACTTTCGTCAAGAATTTGGCTCTCAAAAACTTATGTAATGAATAGAAAATGATGAATAAGAGAGTATGCAAGCTTTAGCAATAATATGATCAGTTGTTGTGTTTAGAAGACCGATTTGAAGATGTATTTATAGTGTCAAAAACATGCATAACCGTTGCCTAATTGCCAATTAAGAATTGCTGATTTTGTGCTATGACAATCGATTGTCTAATTGGCACAATCGATTGTTTTCCAATCGTTCCTAATATCATTCCCAGATTTTACGCAGCATAATCGATTATCTAAGACGTATAATTGATTACTGGCAACGTTCAAAAAATCATTTCCAGATTTTACTTAAAACAATCGATTATCAGAAATATACAACCGATTACTTGGCAATGTTCGAAAAATCTTTTTCAGATTTTACTTCAAAGAATCGATTACTTGGCAACGTTCAAAAAATCTTTTTCAGATTTTACTTCAAACAATCGATTATTAAAATCCTATAATCGATTATCTGACGGAGTTTGAAAATATTTTGGCAACGGTCATTTACATAATCGATTATGCTATATGGACAATCGATTATTTTTCATTCTTGAAAAATCTAATAGACACTGCCTCAACACAATCGATTGTCATAAGGTTCACAATCGATTATTTTGTAGCTTTGAAAAATCTGATGGACACTGTCTCAACACAATCGATTGTCATAAGGTACACAATCGATTGTCATGCAGATTTCAAACATCTGATGGACACTGCCTCAACACAATCGATCGTCATAAGGTACACAATCGATTGTCTTGCAGCTGCCTTAACATAATCGATTATCATAAGTACATAATCGATTATCTTTGTCCAGATTTTAGAGGCATGTTTAAAAATTATTTTGCTAAAATAAATATGCATGATTTAAAATCATTTTGCTCTAAATTAAATATGCATGATTTGATAAAAATGTTTTTACGAGAGAAGCCAAGTCTTGAGTTAAATTGTCGGATCAAGATCACAATTAAAGAGAGACTCATGTATAACTTTGTTTAATCTTGATCTTTGTTTGTCTTGTGCTTGATTTTCGTTACGTGACATTTGCGCGGTTGTGCTTGGACCTCGTCATATGTCAATTGCGCATCGTTTGTCATTTATCAAAACCTACAAATATGAACACACGTTTAGTTTAGTGCTTTGAGAACGTGTTTCAACAATTTCCCCCTTTTTGATAATGGCAAACCTTAATCGGGATATGCATATTAGGTAATTCATAATGACGATCCAAGACAAGTATATATATATGCAATTAGTTCCCCCTCAACATATGAATTCCCCCTCAATTTGTGCCAATAAGTATTAAGTGCATAGCCCTTATTCTTCCCCCTTTTGACATTAGCAAAAAAAATTGGTAAATAACTTGTTTATTGATTAATCAAAAATTTCAACTTCATAAAAGGGATAATAAAGCAAATAACGTCAACATAATCGATTATTGATACTGGATAATCGATTATATACTAAAGAGAAATCGATTATTCTAAAGAGGAATCGATTATTCTGCACCAGTCTTTATAATTTCCCCAGCTTTTAGGGCGATACCTGCAAAAATACGTTAGACGCCTCCGACGCTCAAGTTAGTAATCATGTGAAAGGGAAAATGCAATGCATGACTTAGATCAATGCGGAGTCAAGAATCCCGAGTTCACTACGAATTCGGAAGAAGGACTCTTTCTCTAAAGGTTTTGTGAAGATGTCGGCCAATTGATCTTTGGTTTCAACAAATTCAATTTCGACATCACCTTTGAGAACGTGATCTCTTATAAAATGATGCCTAATTTCAATGTGATTTGTTCTTGAATGAAGAACGGGGTTCTTCGTCAAGCATATGGCGCTAGTATTATCACATCTAAGAGGGATATGATCGATACTTAGGCCATAGTCCAAGACTGTTTCATCCAAAGAATTTGAGCGCAACAACTCCCCGCGGCTACATATTCAGCCTCGGTTGTGGATAACGAAACACTTACTTGTTTCTTGCTAAACCAAGAAACTAGAGAGCTACCGAGCAAATGGCAAGTGCCACTAGTGCTCTTGCGGTCCAATTTGCATCCAGCGAAATCGGAATCGGAATAGCCAACAAGTTGGCATGAAGAACCTTTGGGGTACCATAGACCCACATTTACAGTACCAACAAGATACTTCAATATCCGTTTCACTGCAGTTAGGTGAGAATCCTTAGGACATGATTGATAACGAGCGCATAAGCACACGCTAAACATGATGTCCGGTCTACTAGCAGTAAGATAAAGGAGAGATCCAATCATACCTCGATACTTCTTGGTGTCGACTTCCTTACCTTTCTCGTCTTTGTCTAGATGGTCGGATGTGCTCATGGGAGTGGCCATTGCTTTTGCGTTGCTCATTTCAAATTGTTTTAGCAATTCTTTGCAATATTTAGCTTGACAAATGAAGGTTCCTTCTTTCATTTGCTTTACTTGCAGCCCCCAAAAAAAGGTTAGCTCACCCATCATAGACATTTCAAATTCGCTTGTCATTAAATCAGAAAATTCCTTGCACAACGCATTGTTAGTACCACCAAAAATAATATCATCCACATAGATTTGAACTAATAAAATATCATTGTTTTTATGCTTAACAAATAGAGTGGTGTCAACTTTCCCCCTAATGAATTCATTTTCCAAAAGAAATTTGCTCAATCGTTCATACCAAGCTCGGGGAGCTTGTTTGAGACCATAAAGCGCCTTTTTAAGTTTGAAAACATGATTGGGAGATTTAAAATCTTCAAAGCCCGGGGGTTGTTCTACATAAACTTCTTCTTGAATAACACCATTTAGAAAAGCACTTTTTACATCCATTTGATATAAATTGAAATTCATAGAAGAGGCAAAAGCAAGCAATAAACGAATAGCTTCTATCCTTGCTACGGGTGCATATGTTTCTGCATAGTCAATTCCCTCTTCTTGATTATAGCCTTTTGCTACAAGCCTAGCTTTGTTTCTAGTGATTACGCCATTTTCATCTAGTTTGTTTCGAAAAACCCATTTCGTACCAATTATGGTATGATTTTCGGGTCTTGGCACCAAATCCCAAACGTCATTTCGTTTGAATTGGTTAAGCTCCTCTTGCATTGCCAAGGTCCAAAATTCATCCCCAATTGCTTCGGAGATAGTTGAAGGTTCAATTTGAGAGACGAAAGCAGTATGTCCTAAGGTGTTCTTAAGAGTGTTTCGAGTACTTACCTGTTGTTCAATGTCGCCAATTACCTGTTCGAGAGGATGGTCTTTGATTGTCCTCCACGCGTTAGGCAGTTTCGTTTCTTTTTCCAGTTGTGGCGCTTCCTCCGATAATTGTTCCAAGATTTCATCTTGAATTTCCTTAGGAGTTTCCTCTTGTACTTTGTCTTGAGGACTCATTGAGTTTAAACTACCTGCAAGTTCAAAACCAGAATCCTTTCTCGCCAAGCGAGCATTATTTTCGGAAAACACAATATGAGGGGATTCCTCCACAGTTTCGGTTCTATTATTGAATACTCTATATGCTTTGCTACGTGAAGAGTAACCAATAAAAATTCCTTCATCGGATTTGGCATCAAACTTTCCCAAATTATCTTTACCATTGTTATGAATAAAACATTTACAACCGAATACTCTAAGATGGGAGATATTTGGTTTCCTTCCCTTGTAGAGTTCATAGGGAGTTTTCATGAGTATTGGCCTTATGACTACTCTGTTTAAAACGTAGCATGCGGTACTCACGGCATCCGCCCAAAAATATTTGGGAATCTTAGCCTCATCGAGCATGGTTCTAGCCATCTCTTTGAGACACCTATTTTTCCTTTCCACCACTCCATTTTGTTGTGGTGTGCGTGGAGCAGAGAAGGTGTGCTCGATACCGAGTTCGTCACAAAAATCCGCGAAGAGATTGTGATCGAACTCTCCTCCATGATCACTTCTTATTTTCATTTTGAACACGTTTAAGAAAACATTTAAAATTATGAAAAGCTTCACTTTTATGAGCAAGAAATAGTGTCCATGTAAATCTAGAATAATCATCAACAATAACAAAAGCATAACGATTTCTACCAAGACTTCAATGCGAGATGGTCCAAAAAGGTCCATGTGAAGAAGTTGCAATGGTCTAGTAGTCGAAACAATATTTTTCGATTTAAAAGATGCTTTTGTTTGCTTCCCTTTTTGACAAGAATCGCAAATGGAGTCTTTTTCAAATTTCAAATTTGGAAGACCAATAACTAAATTTTGTGAAACCAATTTGTTTAAAAGATGCATGTTGATGTGAGCTACTCTACGATGCCATAACCACATATCATCTTCTTTGCTCATAAGACAATTCACATACTCAGATGAAGAATTTTCGAGATCAACCATATAGATATTATCCATTCTAAAACCACGAAGAATAATTTTAAAATTGCTACGGCGAAAAACTAAGCATTCATCCGAATCAAATAAAACAAGATTTCTCTTGTCACATAATTGACTTATGCTCAAGAGATTATGTTTTAGACCTTTAACAAGCAATATATGCTTAATGGAAGAAGGTTCATCCTTACCGACCGATCCAATGCCGATAAGTTTTCCCTTGTTGTTATCTCCAAAATAACGCTTCCTCCTTCCTTGTGTTCTAGTTGAAGGAACTTGGATTCGTCTCCGGTCATGTGTTTGGAGCATCCACTATCAAGGTACCAAAGTACACTTGATCCCTTCAAACATACCTACAAGACAAATTAATGAGTCTTTGGTACCCAAGCTGTTTTGGGTCCTTGAGAGTTAGGTGTAACATGCTGTTGTGCTTGACATGCAGTTAAGTGTCTATGTCTAGTGAAGCAAGAAGGAGCAATATGTCCAATTCGATTGCAATAATGACAAATGACATTAGGATTATGCATTCGTCTAGGTTGATAGTAGTTGGAGGGACGAAATTTGTTTACTCTATTTTCGACGATATGACTATTGCGCATTTCATGAAAATCATTTCTCCTACTATTTGTTCTAGGATACGCAGCATTTCTAGAATAGTTATTTCTAGGTTGAAAGCCATTTCTAGGTGTCCTAAAATGTTCAACGTTTCTTCTAGTGTTTGGTCTAGGATATGCATCATTTCTAGAATAGTTATTTCTAGGTTGAAGGCCATTTCTAAGTGTCCTAAAATGTTCAAAGTTTCTTCTAGTGTTTGGTCTAGCATGCATATTGATTCTAGGATTGTTATCTCTAGGATGAACATTTGTTTTATTTGTCCTAGGTTGAGCCTTAGGTGGTTGGGGTTTGGCTTCAGCTTTTTCTTTAGGCTCGTTTTTAAAACCTATCCCATGTTTGGTCGATTTCAAATTAACAAGAACTTCATTCAAATTTTTATGAGAAGAATTGAACTTATCTAAGGTGCCCTTAAGTCTTTCTACCTCATTTTTTAGATGCATGCAAGAAGTACAATTTTTACTAGAACTCTCGGGTTTGTCGGCGCTTCTTTTGCCGAAAAAATTGTTTTCTTCTTTCAACTTCTCATTTTCCAAAATCAGTTTTTCCAAATCCTTTTCTTTCAAAGAGAGTTGTTTTTCAAAATCTTTTTCTTTCAAAGAAGCATTTTCCTTAATGTTTTTAACAGTTTTGGAAGCTTTAATGAATTCACTATACAACTCATCAAAGGCATTTTGCATTTCCTCAAGAGAATAGAAGTTTTTGGAAGAAATTTGACATACCTCTTCTTGATTGTTTTCGTGAGCCATGAGACAGAGATTTGCGGTTTCGTCTTCTTCTTCCTCACTCGACTCGTCTCCGGAGTCGCCTCCCCAAGATATGTATGCTCGTTGTTTCTTGAAGGGTTTCTTCTCCTTTTTGACATTTGGGCAATTTGATTTAATGTGCCCGATTTCTCCGCACCCATAGCACTTTACTTGATCTCCTTGTTGTTTGCCTTTTCATTCATACTCTTTTCGCATGAACTTTTGAAATCTCTTAATAACGAGTCCGAACTCGTTATCTCCGTCCTCGTTATTTTGAGGTTGGCTTGTGCTTGTCTTGAGGGCGATTCTTTGTTTCCTTTGATCATTAACAAGAGGGTTAAGTATAGTAGATTCATAAGTTTTAAGATTACCTCTTAATCCGTCGATGGTGACATTTGAGATGCCAATAGACTCTTGAATCGCGTCGGCCTTGGAGCGCCATTCCGGAGTGAGACTTCGGAGAATTTTTCGGATAAGTTCCTTATCCGTGAAGGTCTTCTTAAGAGCATGTAAGTCATTAACGATTTTTGAAAATCGTTCGAACATATCATCGACCCTTTCGCCTTCCTTCATGTGAAACACTTCATATGCATGGGTTAGAAAATCAACTTTAGCTTCTCTTACCTGGTCCGTACCTTCGTACGTGATTTCCAGCTTATCCCACATTTGCTTCGCCGTTGTGCAACATGATATTTTTCTGTAATCATCAGCGTTTACAGCACAATATAATAAGTTGATGGCTTTAGCATTGTTCTGCACTTTTCGGATATCATCCGCATCGTATTCATCTTCGAATTTTGGAACCCATTCATTTTCAACCTTTTTGGTTGGAATTTGTTCTCCCTTCATTATAACCTTCCACAGATAAAAATTATTCGATTGAATGAATATTCTCACCCTCTCCTTCCAGTACGTATAGTTTGTTGCATCGAATAGTGGTGGTCGGGTGGAGCATTGTCCTTCACCTATTCCTGTAAAAGAATCACGAGTAGAAGCCATGGATTGTTTCTCTCAAACGGTTAAGTTTTTCAGAGAATTGGGCTCTGATACCAATTGTTAGAGTATACGCTTAACGCTGGGGGGGGGGGGGAGGAGTGAATAGCGTTATAATAAAAAATAGCGTAAACTTGCGGAATTTAAAAAATTGCAGGAATGAAATAAGTGCGATAAGTAAATAATAAGGAATGAACGCACCGATGTTATCCTGGTTCACCACAACCCGTGGCTAGTCCAGTCCCCGAGAGACTCTCTCGAGATTTCCACTAACTTCGTTAAGCTTACGGGTGTTTAACAAACCGTTACAAACTGAGAACTTGAGTCACACAAGCCTCAACAACCTTTGCTCGAAGATACAACACTTCAAGACTTCAACCAAAGGAATCACAACGTTCCTTCTTACAATACAAGGGATTAACACTTCCCTTCAAGTGTATAAAAACACTTTGCACTCAAAACAAGACTCTCCTTAAGAGTAGATATGAGTAAAATAAATACGCTCAAGAACGCAACAACTTTCGTCAAGAATTTGGCTCTCAAAAACTTATGTAATGAATAGAAAATGATGAATAAGAGAGTATGCAAGCTGTAGCAATAATATGATCAGTTGTTGTGTTTAGAAGACTGATTTGAAGATGTATTTATAGTGTCAAAAACATGCATAACCATTGCCTAATTGCCAATTAAGAATTGCTGATTTTGTGCTACGACAATCGATTGTCTAATTGGCACAATCGATTGTTTTCCAATCGTTCCAAAAATCATTCCCAGATTTTACGCAGCATAATCGATTATCTAAGACGTAAAATCGATTACTGGCAACGTTCAAAAAATCATTTCCAGATTTTACTTAAAACAATCGATTATCAGAAATATACAATCGATTACTTGGCAACGTTCGAAAAATCTTTTTCAGATTTTACTTCGAACAATCGATTATCAGAAATATACAATCGATTACTTGGCAACGTTCAAAAAATCTTTTTCAGATTTTACTTCAAACAATCGATTATTAAAATCCTATAATCGATTATCTGACGGAGTTTGAAAATATTTTGGCAACGGTCATTCACATAATCGATTATGCTATATGGACAATCGATTATTTTTCATTCTTGAAAAATCTAATAGACACTGCCTCAACACAATCGATTGTCATAAGGTTCACAATCGATTATTTTGTAGCTTTGAAAAATCTGATGGACACTGTCTCAACACAATCGATTGTCATAAGGTACACAATCGATTACCATGCAGATTTCAAATATCTGATGGACACTGCCTCAACACAATCGATTGTCATAAGGTACACAATCGATTGTCTTGCAGCTGCCTTAACATAATCGATTATCATAAGTACATAATCGATTATCTTTGTCCAGATTTTAGAGGCATGTTTAAAAATTATTTTGCTAAAATAAATATGCATGATTTGAAATTATTTTGCTCTAAATTAAATATGCATGATTTGATAAAAATGTTTTTACGAGAGAAGCCAAGTCTTGAGTTAAATTGTCGGATCAAGATCACAGTTAAAGAGCGGCTCATGTATAACTTTGTTTAATCTTGATCTTTGTTTGTCTTGTGCTTGAACTTCGTTACGTGACATTTGCGCGCTTGTGCTTGGACCTCGTCATATGTCAATTGCGCATCGTTTATCATTTGTCAAAACCTACAAATATGAACACACGTTTCGTTTAGTGCTTTGAGAACGTGTTTCAACACATTTGACCTTGGAGACTCAACACAGGGGTTAGGTTCGTCTAGGACAGGTGTACCCAAAATAAAGACCATCATGATGCATTCTACGTGCTATGTGATTATTTATTTGTTTCAGCTTGCATGTTGATTAGTTAATAAAGAGAAAAATCAAGGTTGAGGTAGAAGAGGAAATTTACTTTGTGCCTAAAAATCTCGGTATTTGAAAATGTCCCGAGACTTTGCCGAAATTCTTAAAAAAGAAGAAAAAAAGTCATTTCAAAATGAGCAAAATTTTTTCTACTGCCATGTTTCCCATATTAAGTCAAAACGGGAGAACTACGCAGGTCTGATTCTCATCGGATGTGAGATACGTAGGCAAACCTTATCGGTTCCGGCCCACAATTTTCAAAAAATCAAACAATATCTTCGTTTATTTCCTTCTTTAAAAAAGTCTTTCTTTAAGACACCATTTTCAGAAATCCAATAAAATATTTTCATCTTTCTTTGAGACATAGTTTTAAAAAAAACACCAAAAAAAATCCTTTGCTTCCTTCTATATACAGTCTTCTTTCAAGACCCGAATTGTTTTTTAAAAAAATTCAAAAATATTCTCTTTTACTTTCTTCTTTAGAAAAGCTTTTCTTTGAGATCCTAATTTTTAAAAAAAATACAAATACAAATATATTTTTTAATTTTTTCTCAAAATCAAAAATAAAAAAATATTTTCATTCTCCTTTCGAAAATCGAAAAAAAAATTCTAAATTCGAAATATTTTTATTTTTCTTTCGAAGTACTTATTTCCTAACATTAAAATAAAAATTCATAAATGTAAAAGAAAAAAAAATATTTCTTCTTTAGAAGTCTTCTTTGCAAAAACGCTGAAGAAAAATCAAAATCCAAAAATATTCTCTTTCTTATTTGTAAGTCTTTCTTTTGAAAAAAAAGTAAAAAAAGTTCAAAATAAAAAAAAGTTAGTTTATTTGCTTTATTCCTCATTTTCCCGAACTATGCAAGATCTGATTCATGTTCCAACATGATACGTAGGCAACCCATATTAGGTTCGATCAACCAAAACAAAAGAAAAGATGAAAAAGAAAAAAAATAAAATGAAAAAAAAGAAAAAAATTATGATAATAATAAGGACCGACTGAGTCCATTCTAACATGTTTTGTTTTGAATTGTGAAGAAAGTTTAGGTGGTCGATTTGTGGTAAGCTGGAAACATAAGATTCAATGAAAATGATAACTGGCATCGAAGTTGTTATAAGTGCTCAAGAGACTCAGGGGTTTATGGTTCAACAAGAGTCTACTGTGGTTGAGGAAAATAGAATGGTGAAACAACAAATGACCAAAATGCGTCAAGCATGGGCCAATGGCCAAGGACAACGTTGTCATGAGTCACACTTTGCTGCCCAGCAAGAGCAGTGCCACTCTCTTATTATAGTCAGAATGAGTCACAATTTTCAGTTGCACAAAGTAAATTTGGCCAACACACTCAGTTGTTATAGTCAACATTCCTTGAGGATTCATGCAATGGATTCCCAAAAAAAAAAAATTCTTGTCAGCCTACTTGATGCATGAAAGATAATTGGTGATTCTCTTCGATAGACAAATTGCTCTAAAGAAGAAAGTCATTCAAGATATCGGAAAAGTTCACCTAAGCAAAGATCTGCAATTAGGATAAGGTTGTTTGAGCTACAAATACAAATGGTACTGGTGTGAAACAAACAGAGTTGGTGCAGAACAAAAGTATTTTTAGGCCGGCTCCAACTGATTGAGTAGAAGCCAAGCTGCCCAAGACTCAAGGCCACAAACCAATCACCCTTTTCAAACTGACAATTTCTTTATTTGCAGTAGGAACAAAGCAGTGCAAGGAAAGTGGTTCCAAAAAAAAGAAGAAAAAGAAAAGAAGAGAAGAGCTGACAAAGGTAAGTTTATCAAATCTTTGCCTTTATTTGTCCTGCTATTGTGCATAAAATATTGCTATTGATCTTTATATTTTTCCTCCTAGGTTAAAAGTCCTAGACTGATGGATTTATAGAAATCTTAGTCTGATGAACTTTCTTCTAGGATCAAAATCTTAGTCTGATGATTTTTTCTCTAAGATAAGAAACGAGACCTAGTCTGATAAACTTTCTCCTAGGATAGAAATCTTAGTTTGATGAATCTTTCTCCTAAGATAGAAAATATAGTCTGATGAACTTTCTCCTAGGATCAAATCTTAGTCCGATGAATCTTTCTCCTAAGATACCAAAAAAAGACCTAGTGTGATGAACTTTATCCTAGGATCATAATCTTAGTTTGATGAATCTTCCTCCTGAGATAGAACCTAGTCTGATGAATCTTTCTCCTAGGATAAAAAATCTTAGTCTGATGAATCTTTCTCCTAAGATAAGAAACGAGACCTAGTTTGATGAACTTTCTCCTAGAATAGAAATCTTAGTCTGATGAATCTTTCGCCTAAGATAGAAAACTTTATTTGACGAATTTTCTCCTAGGATAATTTGAAAAAAAGTATGTCTCATTTTTTTAAAAAAGGCGTTGGGGCATTTTGTTTAAAAGAATGTTTTTCTAAAAAAATGTTGATTTTTTCTTTAAAAAAAAAGAAAAGAAAAAAAAATTCTTTTTGTCTCATTTTAGCATAGGTGCACAAGTTAGTAGTCTCACTTTTGGCAATATTAAGGCTCCAATCCATGAGTTGAGCTTTTTAGACATAGGGCCTCCATCCCCTAGTCGCCTTTTTCCAACATTAGGGCTCCATTCCCTGAGTTGAGTTTTTTAGACATAGAATCTCTATTCCCTAGTCGCATTTTCGCCAACATTAGGACTCCAATCCTTAAGTTGAGAATTTTACTCTTAGCCAACATTATGGCTCCAATCCCTGAGTTGAGCGTTTTACCTTTTGCCAACATTAGGGCTCCAATCCCTGTGTTTGAGCGTTTTACCTTTTCGCCAACATTACAACTCCAATCCCTGAGTTGATATTTTAGATATAGGGCTCCATCCCCTGATCTTTTTCCATTTAGATAAATGCAATCCTTATTTTATTATTGCTTTAAAAAAAGAAAAAAAAGAAAAGTTCATACTTTTGTCGCAAATAACTCACAAAATTTTCCTAGTGAAAACTAGGGCAAAGACATTTCGTTTATTTGTTTTGGTGTCTGATTAGGTTTGACATCGAGGCACAAGATTCGAGATGACCAAAAGAATAAGTCTCAGTCCAAAACAAATAGAAGAACAAAAAGAACAAAATGAAATGAATTCAATGTTTGAAGCGGAGAAAGGCGCGAATTGCTCAAGATATGATCGAAATCACGAGTTTTGCATGTCCCGCCTTGATCCGAAAAGCCAAAGAAGGAAAAACCAACACCTGCAACTAACAAGCATCAAGATTCATATCAGAGTCCGCATGAAGAACCAACCAAGACTCAAGATCAAGCTTCAGAAGACTCATATATAGGAATCTTATAACTCGTAGCTGATAGGCTTAGTTAGACTTTTTCATTTTTGATTTTGATGTAATAATGTGACCGGGGACCGAAATCTTGACGGAACCTCGCTCGGCTCTCAACCTCGGTACTTCATCACCTCACTCACTTCCAGAACTACACTGACATAATTCCTTTATAGCTAAGGATATGTAGGCAACCTCTGAAACAAGGTTTGGTCAGACTCTTTCAAAAAATGCTTCTCATGGAGTTTCAATCGGGAAAAAATCCCTCATAATTGCTCATTTTATCTTTGCTCGAAAACCCTTCCGTTTTCAAGCAAAGAAGAGCAGCTGTGAGCACGTGATTTTTGCCCTACATGAAAATAACTCTTAAAAATAGGCCAAAATAATTGTAATTGATTTTTAGAAGTTTTTCTTTATTTAGTTGAATTTCATGCATTTTTAATATTTTAAAATTATAGAAAAATCAAAAAAAATATCACGTTTTAATTTTATGTCATCTTGGGTCAAATTTTCATGTAGGAATTAATTTCATTAAGAAAAATCACAAAAAATCATCATCTTTACATATTTAGCTTTTAGTCTTTAAAAAGAAGAATTTTTATTTAGTTTTAAGTTAATTAGTTGTTTTAATAGATAAACAATTTTAAGTTCTACAAATTAGATTGATTTATGATTAATTTAGGATTTTATTAAATTTTAAAATAAAAAAAAAGAAAAAATAAAAAAAGGAAGGTTTTTATTTAGTCTTCCTACCCCAAAGTTAACTAGCCCAAATTCATGACCAAAATCATGTCAAGCCCAAAATATTGAGCCCATACCCATTTCCCATTTAACTCAACCTAATCTTACCCCCTATTAAATAACAGTTAACTTCTAAAATGAAGGGGACCTAGACCTAGATGAAAAAGAAAAGGGCATCAGTCGTTTCACCCAAAAACACACCAACCTTTAAAGAACAACGAAACCCACCCCTCCTCTACAACAGAAAGAACGACGCATCTGATATCGGGTGCTTCATCTCCATTTTTGGTTTTCTTCTTCGAAACACACCAAACAATTTAGCTTCAAAAGGCAGTTGAAACAATCCCCAAAAAAATACAAAAAATGAGCAGCTCTCTCATCTCAAAAATCAGCTTTGAACTACCCCAAATGACGCCTCAAAAGCAACTTTAAATTCACCCAAAAATAGCCTTCTTCCTCAACCAAAAAATCCAAAAATCAGCTGCAACAACTAGGAAAATATAGCAACAATAGTTGTGAGAAACTAGCTAGAAATGGTCCGAAAGTGACCCCGCTGAAAGACTTAAGGGACGCGTTCGCGGCCACACAAAAAGGGACGCGGACGCATTGGATTTTCCATCCTTCACTTTAGCTACTCATTCTACGTGGACCGCAGTGCTTTGGTGTGCGGCCGTGTGGCACACTTCAGAGACTTTATGATTTCAGCTTTTCCCACGTGGACCGCACTGCTTTGGTGCACGGACGCGTGGGCACTTTTCAAAGAGATGCCATTTTTGATCTTCCAGCGCCGACCGCACAATAATGTCACGCTAAACGTGCTGGGTCTTCTGAGCCTTAACTTTCATTTTCTCAGGCCTATGCGGACCGCACTACTTTGGTGAGCGGCCGCTTAGGCAATGTTCAGAGATTGAGCATTTTGCATGTTTGTCCTGCATTGGTTTAATATTATCCCTGCAACACCACATAAACTATCAGCTCAAGAATTGTAATCTATAACAGAAAAACAAAAATAAAGAAGAAATCATGGGTTGCCTCTCAAGAAGCGCATGATTTAACGTCGCGGCATGACACATGTTACCATCACAATCACTTTAAATGAATGACTTCCGCCACGTGGATGTCATCGATCTTTTCCAAATAGTGCTTGACACGATGCCGATTGACCTGAAAAACTTCACCATTCCTATTTTTGAGATCAATGGCACCAAAAAGAGTTACACCAACCACTTCAAAAGGACGGCTCCACTTAGACATCATTTTGCCCGGAAATAACCTCAACCGGGAGTTGAAAAGAAGAACCATGTTACCAACTTTGAATTCCTTCCCTCGGGCATACTTGTCGTGAAGGTACTTCATCTTGTCTTTATACAAGGACGAGCTGGAGTAAGCATGAAACCTAAACTTATCAAGTTCATTCAATTGCTCAACCCAGAGATTTGCAGCGATATCCCATTCTAAGTTCAACTTTTTCAAGTCCCACATTGCATTAAGTTCCAATTTCTACCGGAAGATGACAAGCCTTCCCTAACACCAACCGATATGGAGACATTCCAATCGGAGTCTTGAAAGTTGTAGAATAAGCCCAAAGAGCATCATCCAATTTCTTCGAGTAGTCGGTCTTATTTGCATTGACAGTCTTGGACAAAATACTCTTGATCTCTCGGTTAGAAACCTCAACTTGGCTACTCGCTTGAGGATGATAAGGAGTGGTCACCTTGTGATTTAACCCATGCTTGGCTAGCAAAGAGACAAAAGCGCGGTTGCAAAAATGAGAACCACCATCACTAAAAATAGCACGTGGAGTGCCAAACCTAGTGAAGATACTATTTTCAAGAACGTCACCACGCTTCGAGCTTCATTGTTGGGCAAGGCAATGGCCTCAACCCATTTCAACACATAATCAACTGCTACCAAGATGTAGGTTTTTCCACAAGAACTTACGAATGGTCCTATAAACTCTATACCCCAAACATAAAAAATGTCAACCTCTAGAATTGTGTTAAGGGGCATCTCATCTTTCTTAGAAATCCCTCTGGCAAGTTAGCACTCATCACATCTCTTGACAAAGTCAACGTCATCTTTGAACAAAAAGGGCCAATAGAACCCCACAACTAAGCATTTTAGACGCCGTCCTCGCCCCGCCATGATGGCCACCATAGGGCGAAGAGTGATAACCTTCCACAATGCTCAACCGCTCTTCTTTGGGAACACATCGACAAATTACACAATCGGTGCAAATTTTGAAGAAATAATGCTCATCCCAATAGTAATCCAAACTGTCCCGCTTGAGTTTCTTCCTTTGGTTAGTAGAGAGATCATACGGAATCACTCCGGTAATAAGATAATTGGCAATGTCGGCAAACCATGGCATGTCTAGCATTGAAACCGAGAGGAGTTGTTCATTCAGAAAAGCATCATTTATCTCAAGGTTGTCCAAAGGCCTCCCTTCCTCCTCCAATCGAGACAAGTGGGCCGCCACTTGATTTTCATTACCCTTTCTATCCACAATCTCCAAATCAAATTCTTGAAGAAGAAGCAGCCGTATCATTAACCTCAATTTTGAACCTTTCTTAGTCATCAAGTACATAAGGGTGGCATGATCGGTATGAATAATAACTTTGGCCCCCATAAGGTATGGGTGAAACTTATCCATAGCAAAAACAATGGCAAGAAATTCCTTCTCGGTGATCGTGTAGTTCCTTTAAGCTTCATTCATTTTCTTACTTGAGTAGTACACCGGATGGAATATTTTGTTGATTCTTTGGCCAAAGACGGCCCCCAACGCAACATCACTAGCGTCGCACATGAGCTCAAAGGGCAAGCTCCAATTTGGTGCTGTAATGATGGGGGTAGTCATCTACTTTTGCTTTAGAAGCTTGAAAGCCTCCATTCATCTTTCATCGAACACATATTTCGCATCTTTCTCTAGTAACTTACACAACGGATTAACTACCTAAGAAAATTCTTTGATGAATCTTCAGTAGAAACCCGCGTGACTAAGAAAACTCCTCACCCCTTTGACCGAAGTAGGAGGAAGGAGCCTTGAGATAACCTCAATTTTTGCCTTATCAACCCCAATCCCTCTTTTTAAAATTTTGTGACCCAACACAATTCCGTCTTCTACCATAAAATGGCATTTCTCCCAATTGAGAACCAAGTTTGCATCTTCCCGTCGGGCCAACACATGATCCAAGTTTTGGAAGCATTCACCAAATAAGTCTCCAACCATACTAATATCATCCATGAAGACCTCTAATATATCCTCCACCATGTCGATGAAGATTTCCATCATACATCATAGGAAGGTCACCGGAGCATTACATTATCCAAATGGCATTCGAGAGAAGGCGAATGTGCCATAAGAACATGTGAAGGTTGTCTTTTCTTGGTCTTCCGGGGCAATGAGAATTTGGTTATAGCCTGAATACCCGTCCAGAATATAATAGAGAGCCCGATCCGCAAGAAGACCAAACATTTGGTCCAAAAATAGCACTGGGAAATGATCCTTTCTAGTCACCTGGTTCAACTTCCGGTAGTCCACGCATACCCTCCAACCCGTCACAATACGAGTCAGAATAAGTTCATTGGTTTCATTGGTCACCACCGTCATTCCTCCCTTCTTCGGCACACATTGTACCGTAGAAGTCCACGAACTGTCAGAAATTAGATACACCACACCGGCGTCAAGCCACTTGATGAATTCATTTTTGACCACCTCTTGCATGGCCTCATTGAGTCTCCTTTGATATTCAAGATACGGCCTAACATCCTCCTCCAATATTATCTTGTGCATGCAAAACGCGGGGCTAATACCCAAAATATTCACCATGGTCCAACCAATCGCAGCTTGCACTTTTGAAGAACTGCCAAAGTGGCGTCAACCTGCACGTTAGTCAAGCAAGAAGAAAGAATAGCCGAAAAAGTGATTTTAGGACCTAGAAATTCATACCTGAGGTGACGAAGAAGTGTTCAACTCCAACATCGTCGGCTCCTCAATAGATGGCTTGGTGGGTGGAGTTTTGCGATTTTCAATATCAAGAGATAACTTCCTCGGCTCATAAGAATACGAGCCCATGCCATGTAATGTGTTCACACACTCCACCCTTCCGGAATCATCATCAACATCCATGTTCAAGAGCATGATCTCAAGTGGGTCCTCAACATTTTCCATTGTGCTTGTGTCAACCACTATCACTGCCGTGACAATGCCAACAAACGAGCGCACCTCAGTGCTATTTGGTTGCATCATTGATTTGCTCACGTGGAATATCACCTTCTCATCATCGACATGGAAGGTCAGTTTTCCCGCTTCCACATCAACCAAGTCCTTACCCGTAGCTAGGAAAGCCTTCCAATCATAATATGAACCTTGGAATCCACTTTGCAATCCAAGATCATAAAATCGGCTAGAAATATGAACTTATCAACACGAACAAGGACATCAATAATCCCCAAAGGCCGCTTCATTGACCGGTCCGCCATTTGAAGCCTCATAGAAGTTGGACGAGGTTGTCCGTTACCCAAGGTCTTGAAGACCAAATATGGCATGAGATTGATACTTGCCCCCAAGTCACATATGGCTTTTGAAAAATCGACATTCCAATGGTACATGGTATTGTGAATGCTCCGGGATCCTCTAGCTTTGGAACCATGAAGTGTACAATGAAACTCACTTGGTGAGTCCTCTTGATTGTTTCACACTCCATCGATATCTTTTTAGTAACCAAGTCCTTCATGAACTTTGCATATCTCGGCATTTGTTCAAGTACCTCCACCAGGGCGCACTTATAGTCAAACTCTTCATCATCTCAATGAATTTTTTAAACTGGTTGTCACCTTTTTGCTTGGCCAACCTTTGAGGATATGGCTAAGGAGGTCCAGGCAAGGGTGCCTTGTATTTTGGCACCACCAGTTCTGGCTTATCAATAACGTGTTCCCTAGACGGGTTCATGGCCTCTTAAGTCTCCTCCTCACTCTCATCAATTTCAATTCTCGCATCACCACTTGCATTTGGTTCAACAATATCCTCAACTACCAACGAGATCTCATAATTTTGCAACTCTTCTTCATCAACCACAACTCGATCACCTCTTGAGGCTTGCACATCACCGCCTCTTCCACTTCTCGTGGTCACTTCCATCATATGATTGTTATGCCCACCCTTGGGGTTTACTACTGTATCACTTGGTAGAGCACCCTTTGGGAGAGTGTTGAGAGATTGTGAAATTTGCCCGAGTTGTACTTCAAATTTATGGATTGAAGTATGGGAGGCCAATTGAGCAACAAAGTCATGATTCTTCTTCATCATTTGGTCAATCATGTTCTTTATTCGACCCATGTCATTGCCCGATGAACTCAACTCTTGTGATTGAAACGGAGGTTGGTCTTTGGGTTGTTGATACATTGAGGGCCTTTGAAAGCCTTGCCCCTTATTACCTTGACCACCATTATTGTTCCACCCACCTTGACCATCATTGTTGTTGTTCCAATTGTTGTTCATGTTTTAATTACCTTGATTCCCCGAGTTATTGTTCCCCCAATTGCCTTCTTGATTGTTATTGTAATTCCAATTGCCACCTTGTTGATTGCCCCAATTACCTTGGGGTCTTCATTGTTAATTCCCTTGGTAGTTGTTGACATATTGGACTTCCTCACTTTAGTCATCAAAACATTCATTCGAATATCCACCACCATCATCATAGTTGTCAAAATTTTCTTGAGGTTGTTATTGCCCTCTTTGCTTTATTTTCATCATATTCACTCCCACCATGGCATTGACTTGGTGCAGATTTTGAACTTGTTGAAGTTGCACCTTAGCCAATTGGTTCATTGCTGTTGTGAGTTTGGCAATGGCTTGGTCGTGATCATGCAAATCCTTATGCAAGCGTATAATATTAGGATCACCTTGAGGAACATTAGCCTGGCTTTGCCATATCGATGATGTATCTGGCATCTTATGTAACACATCACAAGATTTGTTGTGTGGAAGCTTCATAAAGTTACCACCGGCCAACTGATTGTCAATGCACTGGTTTGTTGAGTTTATACTCCGATAGAACGTCTGTTGGATCATAACATCATTCATATCGTTGTTGGGGCACTCTTTTACCATTGTCCAAAACCTATCCCACATCTCATGTAAAGGATCTGTCGGCTCTTGCTTGAAAGCTCGAATCTCATCTCAAAGAGCCGCCATATGACCAGGAGAAAAGAACTTGACAATGAATTTATCGGCCAACTCAACCCACATAGTTATGGAATGATTTGGGAGTCTCTCCAACCAATCCTATGCTTTCCCTCAAAGTGAGAAGGGGAAAAGCCTTAACCTCAGTGCATCTTCTGAAACATTTGTCTGCTTGCTCCCCCAACAAGTATCCACAAACCTTTTCAAATGCTAGTATGCATTTTGGTCCGAGGCACCTGTGAAGTACCCTCGTTGTTCGAGCAAAGTGAGCATGACATTGATGATTTGGAAGTTCCCTTCCCGGATTTGGGGAAGAACTATTGCACTTGCGTACCCTTGATTGGGTAGAACTCTTGGTGCCACTCTTGGTAGAGGTGGAGGAGGGTCTGGTATGTTGTCATTAGCATTAACATTTGCATTAGCATTTCTACCCCGTCTTTATGCTTGGGGTAAAACCTCCTCTTGTCTATGTCTTCCACCTCCTCCACTCCCACGTTAATAGAATCTTGTGCATTTAAAACCATTGATACCTAAATGAATTAACACAAATAAAGTAAGTAAAAAAAAGGAAAAAGAAGCAAAGCACAAAACTAGCCAACAAATAGTCAAACACCGTAAAGCTCCCCAGCAACGGCGCCAAAAAGTGATCCCATCGGACTCAACCTAAGGAAGAGCGGGCACTAATACTTTTACCCAATAGTGGTATTGGGGTCAATTTTTCACAGGGAGCTTCAATTTGGAGTTGAGTGTTTGTATGGTCTAGGACTATTTTTTGCTTCTAATTGATCTTCTATCATTTTTGTTTCTTTTGATTATCAACTACAATTTATCAACTATAAGTTTAAAGCTATGTTATGCTAAAATATCAGTTGTAGGTTGTATGCAATATAGAGAAAGGCACTAGGGTCGTGGCATGTACCTAGGTGGTCAACTAATGGGTAGAGATTCGTAATGCAAGAATGATGAATATGGTACTTATGCTATTACAGTTGCACTTCTTGCACCCACTCTCACACCTCTCGACTGAGAGAGTAATTTTTCCCAATTGACTCTCTCGAGACCAACTGGGTAGGCCAATTTGCCCAAGCAACTTAGGGTTCAAGTTGGGTAATTACTTTCTCGAGACTTAACCCGTTAATTGGGACTACCATTCTCATGGGTCCATCCCAATTCCTTGTTGGAATTAATCTTGGGGTTATAGACTCACTTTCTCAAAAAGAGTCAAGACCATTAAGCTAGACTTAGTGTTTGCAACCACCAAATCTTAATGAAAACATAAGATTAACCCAAATAACATATACCCAACATCATTCATGCATTAAACAATCACACTTTTTAATTATCCACACTAGGGTTGAGCCACAACCCTAGCTAATGGGTTTAGCTAGACATAATAGAAACAGAAATTGAAGAAATAGTAGATGAAATTGACATAATAATTAACTACAATGTTAATCTACTCAAATCCATGTTAATACAAGAAGAAATTGCCCAAAATAGCTAAAAATTTGAAGTTACGAGCTCAGCTGCTATCTGATACACCAAACTTAACCTAAAAAAGTAAAATGTTCTATTTATACCACACAGGAAAAAACGAACAAAAATACCCCTAAGGGTCTGGCGCGAACCGCGCACAAATGACACGCGATCGCGAAGGGGTTTGGGTCTTCATATTTTGCTTCTAACACTGGGGACGCGGACCACACAAATATGATGCGCGGCCGCATATGGTGATGGACAAGGACCACTTAGATGTGGAGTGCGGTTGCGTAAGTGTTTTCGCAAAAATCTACCCTCTCTGAACTTCATCCACGCGGACCGCGCTGATTAGGTGTGCGGCCGCATGGGCTTTTGCCTTGAATGACTGAGTCTCTGAACACTCATTTGCGTGGACCGCGTGGAAAGCGGCGCGGACCGAGCATCTTGACTTTGAAATTTTATGGTCTCTGAACTTTTCTGCGCGGCCACGTGTTAAAGCAGTGCAGACCACACAGGTTGGCCTTGAAATGATTCATCCTCTTAACTCTCCTGCGCGGCCTCGTGAAACATCAGTGCGGACCGCGCAGGTCATTTGTTTCCCCACTTCACTTGTATTTTGTCACTTGGCAGATTTCACTCCTTTTTGAGCCGATCTTTGACATTTGTCGTCTTGTCGCTCAAACCTGTAATCAAGCACAAATTGTAAGCATTTTGGGACTAATTTATGGCAATTCACACATAATCCTCAGGAAAGAAAGGGTATAAAATATGTAAAAATCACAGTTATCAGTGATCCAACGTCACCCTATCTCAAATAGGTCCGATAGCACAATAGAAACTAAAATTACACAATCCATCCTAGTCCATAAACCATAGAATCACAATTCTACCACCGAAATCGTCCACAAGATCAAAAGCTCACATCTATTCTCTGAATAAGCGCGAACCAGCTGTAATAACCCATAATTCGGTGCCATTACATGATAAACCACATAACTCTGACGCTCGTAGCAATAACTTCTATTCACAACAACTTCTCACAACAATCAAATACCGATAGAAACTTCTATCAGCTAAGGTCTCATTCCAACACTTTCATATATTGCCAATGATAATGAAACACGCAATGAACCATAACCATTTCTCAGATCAGCCCTTCATGGAGCCACTTCTATTTTAGAGAATAACATAGAAATTTCCTAGCTGAACCTCGCTATTAACCTTCCAACATGCTGAAATCGAATATGTTCATATTCATTATTAATCTCAACGATCTCTTCTAATCTAACATACCACTCTTATTACGTGACACATCAATAGAGGCCTAAGCCACCACTAGCATAATACGCGCACCAATAGCAACGGTCCGAACATACTCAAATCATGAAAATAAGACAAATAAAAGAGCTGCACCACAAGCTCACTTGTGCCACCGCAACGCAAGGTTGAGAACCCATCTCGCATCATAGAATAAAACATATGAATCTACCCCGAAAGGTCATATCTCCTCGTAGTTTCGCTATAATGCGAGATCCTATCCAAACACTTCTCCACATGAGACATCTCAAGTCACTATGCTCGAAATTGACAACCACGCACAATTTTAGACGTGTGGAACCAAAGAAAATCATTACACCCATGGTTAAGCAAGTGACATATATCAGGCAAACCCGATAGAACATAACCAATACACTATTCACCGAGCAACACCCAATTGCTCTTCTCGCTCGACTTCCACTATGAACCTCCAATAGAACCGCACAATGTGTGCCCATAACCAACACATCATAGCGTCTCGCAACACAGAAAACAACTCATAGACCTCCCCAATCACTAATAAGCTCAATAACGGTCGAATCAAACTGTTCCTCAACAATACAATTCGAGCCAACCAAGCTGACTCAAGCTAGAACACACATCCACATTGGCCTGCCAACGAATTCCTTACCAAGGAAACTAGAAGTTGTTCCTTCCACTACTATAACTCCTACCGGTGCCATACGATACAGTGTCCGGCACCAAATTAATATTGAAATCGATAACTCTGCCCGGCGACATTCCCGGCCACAAGAATACATACGAAAAGTCACTCACCACCAAAACTGAATCAACAGAGAAGTCTCAGCACTGACACCCATCACAAGAACCCAAATAAGAAAAGTAATCGTTCCCAGCAGACAGCTGGTTCTTCAAAACATGAACCACTATACTAGGACATACTCTGACACACCTTGCCACTCCACATGTGGCATTTATGGAATAGCCCATGATGCAATCGTCCAGGATAACCCAACACTAAGACAACCAATCTGGCCCCAATATCATATCCAAATTCTAACATACCAAACAAAGAAAGACCTACTCAGGCCTCTGAATCACCAGTAGTCACTAACGAGTGTCGATACACGCGATCTACAATCAAAACATAGCTTGAATATGAGAACTTCCGTCTCCAAATCCACACGGCACATGAATTACCATATCATATCCAATTTCGCCGTCCGAATACATGCCACACCTACCATACCCAATCATTCCATGATAGATACTCTAAAATTTCCCTGTGCCACCAAGAAACCGGAATATCACCAGTCGATCTAATAAGAAAGTGCCGCCATACTATTGAAGTGCCATCAACTTAATCACATTACCCTTTTTCTGAACATATACTATAGTCAAATCTCTTCTAGTTAGAAATATCATTCCCTTAACTATCTGAGGCTACCCACTGCTTAAGAGTTTCACAATCTTTCTTTCATAACTGAACTGTAACATTACACATGCAAATCTTGATCCTCCACAACATACACCATATACCATACCATCCTGGGATCACATGTGAACTTCATCTCCCTTCCAAGCCACAGACATCTACGTACTCAACTAGTCAAGGGCTTTCAGTTGGTCCCATCTAAAAGGAAAATCTACACATCCCATGCTCCACATGCTCATAGAAAAGATGCATCTCCAAACCGCGGTAAAAACCATCAAGAACTCTCCAAATTCCCTTTGCACAAATCAGACATGCCAGGACTGTCATTCTAATTCGACCAAGCTAAGTAAGCCATCAAAGCCCAAGAGCATTGCTGCAAAATACTTGTAGGTGCTCATTACCTCGAACGCATCCAAAGAATTAATCATATCCCTACCATACTAATTCAGTCTTCTATCAAGACACCCCATCCATCTCGATTTCCTTCTGTTCATCCTCAACTTGAAATTTCCTGTTGGTCTAGCACCACAATTCCTCAATCCAGTCTTACCACACAAGACCCGAGCATAAAACCGCACTTTTCAGAACCTATGACCCGTTGAATACTCCCTTAAATATTCCCCGTAACACCACATTCCAGAATACTTTGCCCTGCGGAACTTCCTGCAAAATCTAAATCTGTTACCTTTACCTTCTTAATACTGACACATAGAATCCCATAATTTATATAGAAAGTACCACAAGCCTTGGCATCTTCCAATGAACTCATATTCTCTAGCCACATATACAACTTTGAAAACCCGATTATTCCCTGTAAAATCTTTAACACATTACAGCCATCCTCGCAAGTCATTCACTCTTATTCAAACAATAACTTACATGACCTAACGAACAAAACCACCCGTGCCTCATTGGCGCTCGATACCACAAAATGAAATCCTCATCCCAATACAACCAAGCAACTTCCTGCTTTATGCGTTGAGCATTCTATTCCAATAATACTCTAAACATTCCATGGTTCTCATACTCTATGTAGCATAATATAGCCTTTGTTGAAGTCTTCCTTTGATCGAGCCATTCTCGGTCTCAATTTTCACAAGTCATAGGAAATTAACCCATACTGGAACCAACATAGCACCTAACCGTGAAATCAGTTACTCACAGCAGACTCCCCCACTTGGCTCGAAGCCATGGATCATTATACACTAAATAACTCATGACACTTTTACTCTGTTGATGCCACAACAACATAGTGAGATTAAATTCAAATCATCTATATGGTTTTGAAAACACAGATCATCTAATACGGTATATCTTCTGCAAATTTCGCACTCATTCCCACAACAGTAAAGCCCTCTCTCTTAAGCGACCTGAAATTTCAAATTCAGCATATACATTTCAATTACACATGAGATCTTCTAACATACACATAAGGATCACTCCACTTCAGAACACTCTGCAGGAGATAACCCACATGCTTCGCCTCAATATAACATTTCTATATACCTTCCACCGACATACGCATTACACATTCACTTAGCCCTCCTGAGTTTGAACTCATACCGCAACATGAAATCTACCTCACTCCCAACTAGGAGACTTGAAAATATTCTTCACACGCCCATAACTGGGGGTTACACATCCAATCACAATAGAAATCACACACTTAGTAGTTCACCTATTATTCAACCGATCTTCCTCAACACTTCCAAGTCATATAGAAACCTCACGCAGTACTAACGTACTCATCATATAGCTATCCAGCCATCGTTCCCGCTAATAGGGACAATACTGAACATATAAGTTCAAAAAACTTACTCATGCAATCGGCACCTTGGTGCTCAAGCCACAAGCAAAGATCCGGCCTCAAGTCCTCCAGACTGGCCTAACATCAACTCACAGAGATCACATCTCGCCCCTCAATCGGGGAATCACAAGCCATCAAGGAGCATCTGATACTGAGCACTCATGCGCGCATGTGAACGCGTGGAAGAGAGTTCAAGAGTTATACTTCATGCTGAATAAGGAATGCACGATTAGAATTCCAAGAATGCGAAGTTTTCCTAATGGTTCTGCAGCCTCTCGAGGATAAATACAGATGTCTCCATATCGATCCGCGAGACTCTACTAAACCTGCTCATGACTCGTGAGACCTATGTAACCTAGGCTCTGATACCAACTTTTCACGATCCCAACCCCGCTCGGGTCGAGATGGCGCCTCTAATGAAGACAAGGCCAGCCAACTAACCCTTTTGCCTTTTCAAAATAATAAAAAGTAAAACTAATATTTAATATAATTAAATAACCACAATTTCTACAGAATAGTTCTGATTTAAGTGCGGAAAACAACCCAAAACATAGCCCAAATAAGGGTGTCACAAGTCACAAGCATCTATAAGAGTATAACTACAACTACAAGGCCTGTAATATACAGAATAGGATTCGAAATCAAAGGAAGAAAAAAATGCGGTGCCGCGAACACTGGCAGTTACCTTTCTCGACTCTGATTACTAAATCTCCAATCAGCTCGAAACCCGCTACTTGGTGATCAAATACCTGCATATGTACACGAGGTGCTAGGAGTAAAGTGAGTACCCCAACTCAATAAGCAATAAAGGAAAAATAATAACTGAGCAGTAAAAAAGCACGTATAACAAATCATCATGCTGTATAAAAGCAGTGAAAACCCTTTTTCAGAAGAAAAAAAATAGTGAAGCTGTGAAATCTTTATAAAAACATTTTAGCTCAATTTAAAACCTTTTTTGAAAATGCCTTTTCAAAAGTTATGCAAATGAATAGAAAAAAATAGTGCAGATATGCACAGAAGTTCGCCGCTTGGGCACAACACTTAGGCATCAGATAATGCCAGGCAATCAGGTAGATATTTCATGAAGCAGAACATATAACAGATAATGGCAGACAAATGAAATCAAGTAACACATGGAACAGTACTAGTACCGTTGCGCCGTACAACCCACTCCACGTACCGCTGTACTGTGCGGCCCGATCCATTAAACGTCGACGGTGTTCACTGGGGATGTGCAGACTCCGAGAGGGTCTCCTTACGACCCAATCACAAATATCAAGCAATCTCGTGGCATCAAGTCTAGGCCCTCTGGATCATATCAGTATTATTATAACACTGCTGAGTAACACATGGAACAATACTATTACCTCTACGGTGTATAGCCCGCTCCACGTATCGCTATGGCGTGAAACCCGATCAGTTTAGCGTCAATGGCGCTCACTTGGGGTATGCAGACTCCGGGAGAGGCCCCTCACGTCCCAAGCACAAATATCAAGACATCTCGTAGCATCAAGTCTAGGTCCTCGGCCTGATATCAGTATCATTATAACACTGCTACGGCGTGCAGCCCGATCCAGAAGTATCCTCACAATACAGGCCCTCGGCCTTACTCAGTCAAGAATCGCATAAGCCCCTCGAGCAAAAGTAAAACATGCTGCTCAACCCAAAATAGAATTGGAAATATCATTTTAAGTTCTAAAGAAAAATAACCTTGGCTGAGTTTTGAAAACAGTGAAAAATACATGACTAAGTCCAAGTAAAAAATCCAAACGGTAAGGAAGTATCAACAACCATCCCTGAAGGGGTTCAAATAATTGGCACGAAGCCCAACTAGGGCAATCAGCCCAAATCACGATGATAATACGTTACAGCCAAATATGCAGTAAAATCATCAATCGGGATGGACCACGCCACAATCCCTAGTATATAAAGACCCTTCGCTCATCATCTAACGCGTATCTCACCTCAATATAGCACTGCGATGTGCAATCAGGGGTTTCAAACCCTCAGGATATCATTTACAATTATTACTCACCTCGAACCGATAAAATCTCTTGCTCGCGACACATTTGCTCCTCAAATCAGCCTCCACACATATTGAACCTATCCAAAATTAGAGCGAATACATCACAATATGCTAAGGGAATAAAGCCCAAGCGAAAACAATCAATAACAGGCACAAATCCCGAAAGTAGCAAACCCGAGCTCCGGACCCACTTCTCAACCTCAAAAATTTCCTCATCTCCCTACAAGTTCATATATATCAAGAATACCAAAATCGGAGTCCAAATGACCGCTTAATTCCCAAGTTTTCTTCTATTAAGTTCAAGCCCGAAATCACCATTTTTGGCCCATAAATTCCTTAAATTTCACTCCTAATTCATGATATATCACCATAGAATTTATGTTAGAGTCAAAAAATACTTATCTTATCGAAGCTCCTTGAAATCCCTCTTCAAAATCGCCAAAATTCTCTAAGCCCGAAGTAAAAATGACTAACCCTTCAAAATTTTGCGAATAAGAAATATAAACACATCTTCCCAGTTATAACCGCTTCTGTGTTACCGCTTTTGCCTTCAGGGCTCTTCTTCCGTAAAAATTCACTAGCAACAAAAACCCGCTTCTGCGACTCGAACTCCGCATCAGCGGAATCACTTCAGCAGTTAGCCTTCCGCTTCTATGGAAATCCTTCCAAAGTCCATAACCACTTTTGCGGTCATTTCTTCGCACATGCGGTACTGCTTCTGCGCTCCCAATTCCGCCAAAGCAAAAATGCCCGAAGCAGCAACAAAAATGCCACAAGTACAAAACTTTCCGCTAGCCACCCAAACTCACCCCGAGGCCCCCCAGGACCTCATCCAAGAATACCAATACATCCTAAAATGTTATTCAAACTTGTTCCAATCATAAAAACACACCCAACAATACTAAAATAATCAATTCTCATTGAATTCAAGCATACGTTTTTCCAAAACTTCCGAAATACTCTTTCGATCAATAACCCGACCAAATAACATCCAAATAACCTAAATTTCACTCCGACCGTCGGATCAAAATCTCACCTACCAACCGGAATTCACCTAAATACTAACTTTGCCAATTTCAGCCTAATTCTACACCTGACCTCCAGAACCAATTCCGATCACACTCCTAATTCACAATTCACCTAATGGAGCTAATCAAATCATAAATATCCCGATCCGAGATCATATACAAATAAGTCAACTCTTGGTCAAACATTTCAAATTTCAGGCTTTCAACTGAGACTGATCCTTCAAATTCATTTCAATTTTCTTGAAAATCGAAACCAACGATCTACATAAGTCATAATACATTACACGGGCAAGACATCCTCGAAAACTGACTATCAAAGTGTCAAAGCTCAAAACGATCGGTCGGGTCATTACACTAGTTTTTTCCCTCAAACCGCATGTTTCTGCAAATTTCATGCTTACATCCGTACATAATCAATTTATTTAACTCAAGATAGGTGGGGATAGCTTACCTTATCATTGATGATGAAAACCCCATCTGGAAACCCTCCAAGAATCACCCAAGCCAAGAGAAAAATGACTGTTAAGAGAAAGAAATCATACAGTGTAGGCTAAGTAAAAGTCAAGTAAGAAGCAAGAAATCCACTAAGAATTTTGCGCATAGTTTAGATAAGCATTTAAGACAAGAAGACATACTATTCTAGACTAGGAGTGGCAAACGGGCGGGTCGAGTAAACACGGGTAATAAAAAGTGAATCATTTGTCTGACCCGACCCATATTTAATTCGGATAAAAAATGGGTTAATTGGCAGATAGTATGGGTTACCCATATTATCCATAACTTCTTGTATATGATTACTTTTAAAAAAATTCTTAGTCTCCCTAACTTGAGGAACCCCAATTTGATGCTTTACAAATGTAAAAGTTAGACCCATTGGTTATTCATTGGTTACTCATGAATTACCCATTTTATAAATGGATAATATGGTTCTTATCCATACTTGACCCGTTTTTAAAATGTTCATTATCCAAACCATTTTTTAGTGGATAATATGGGGGGTTAACTGTTTTTTTTGAACCATTTTCCACCCCTATTCTAGACTAAACATGATAACTACACATGCTAGTATAACTCAATTAAGATGAAGAAGGTTATTACTCAGTAAAATCGGGTTTTACAACAAATATCCTGTGTACGCATTCATCACCTCACGTACACGGTGCTCACATATCACAACAGTACTAAATCCTAAGGGGATAACCCCCCCACAAGGTTAGACAAGTCACTTACCTCGAACCAAGCTCAATCAATTGGTAACAATGCCTTCTCTACGATTATCCAACTCTGGATAGCCCAAATGTAGACAAAAGTAATTACATACCATCAATATAGCTATAAGAAACTAATCTAATTAATGAAATCAAGGCATAAGCAAGAAATTAGAAAATTACCCAAAAAAGTCGACTCGGGCCTACGTCTCGGAATCAGGTAAAGGTCATAAAATATTAACACCCATTCACTCACGAGTTCACTCATAAACAAAATTATCCAAATCCGATATCGGAATCCCAATCAAAACTAAAAAATTTGGTTGAAGAACTTTTCCCATTTTCCCCAAATTTTCAATCTAAATTAGAAATTAAAGGGTGGAATCAACAATAGATTAATGGAATATAACCATAAAGGAGTTAAGAATCGTTACCCAAAGGTTTTCTCTGCAAATCTCCAAAATTATCGCCCAATCCAATCTCTAAAAATCCTAAAAGTAAAAATGGGATAAAACCCTCGAACATGGCCTTTTCTGCCTAACGACTTGGCTTGTGCGAGCTTCCAGTCACACCTATGGAAATTCCATCGCAAGTGCAGAAATGACTTAAGAGGTTGCGTCCGCTTCTGCGATAAAAGATCCGCTTCTGCGGTCTTCTCCGCACCCATGAGTCCTTAAGCGCATCCGCGGGCATCACATATGCGGCATTTCCCTCGCACTTGTGACCCCTATGAACTCTTTTCAATTCTACTTCTGCGCTTGACCTCATGCATGTGTGATCCTGCGCCTACAGTCTCCCCACCGCAGGTGCTAAAAAACCAAAAACCTAAAAGCTTCAACAATGAACACAAGTTCAATTTTGATCTTTTAAGCATCTGAAACTAATCTGAGGCCCCTGAAACCTCAATTAAACATACCAACAAGTCCTAAAACACCATATAAATTTAGTCGAACCCTCAAAACACATCACACAACAACAAAAACATGAATCACCCTCCAATTCAAAATTAATGAACTTTGAAACTTTAACTTCTACAACCGACCCCGATACCTATCAAACCAAGTTTGATTGACCTCAAGTTTTGCAAACAAGTCATATTCAACATTACGGACCTACTCAAACTTATGGAATCGGAGTCCGACAACGATATCAAAAAGTTCACTTCTAGTCAAACTTTTCAAAAAATTCAACTTTTGCCATTTAATCCTAAATCAGCTACATTCCTCCAATTCACAATCGAGACATATTCCTAATCTCAAAATCACCCAAAGAAGCTAACAAACCCAAAGAAACTCCATTCCAGAGTCGTCTTCACATAGTTCTGACTACAGTCAAAATCCTAGTACTTAAGCTTCCGTTTTAGGGGCTAATTGTCCCAAAACACTCCCAAACCAAAAACAGAACCTCCTGGAAAGTCACATAAGCAGAAAAAGATAAGGGGAAGTAATAAATAGGGGATCACGGCTATTACTTTCAAAAGGACCAGCTGGGTCATTAAATTCTCGCCCTCTTAATACAATCGTTCATCCTCGAACGAGTATAGAGACATACCTAAAGCGATGAAATAATGAGGAAATCGACTGTGCATAATGCTTGATCTTACATGTTGCCTCCTCGACCAGCTGGCCCCTCCACTAAAGCAATGTTCTTTGACCTCAACGTTCGAACATGCCTGTCCAAAATAGCCACCGACTCCTCAACATATGAAGATCCTTTTCCAACTGGACTGGGCTAAAATCCAACACATGAGACGGATAGCTGTGATACTTCTGGAGCATAGAAACATGAAATACCGAATGGGCTCCTGCCAGGCTGGGAGGCAAGGCAAGCTCATAAGCAACCTCCCCAACATGTTGCAACTCCTTGAACGGGCCAATTAACCTTGGAATTAGATTTCCATTCTTTCCAAACTTCATAACACTCGTCATGGGCAAAAATCAGATCAAGATCTGCTCTCCAACCATGAATGCAACATCAGCGAACCTTCTGATCTGCATAGCTCTTCTGTCTGGACTGGGCTATGCGAAGTCGATCCTGAATTACTTTAACCTTCTCCAAAGCGTCCTGAACCAAGTATGTACACAATAATATAGCCTCGCTCGGCTCAAACCCACCCACTGGAGACTGATACCTCCATCCATACAGAATCTCATACGGTGCCATCTGGATGCTCAACAGATAATTGTTGTTGGAATACTCTACAAGTGGCAAGAATAGATCCCTAGAACCTCCAAACTCCATCACACACGCACAGAGCATATCCTCTAGTATATGAATAGTACACTCGGACTGTCTGTCAATTTAAGAGTGAAAAGCTATGCTTAACTCTACCCGAGTACCTAACTCCTACTATACGACCCTCCAGAACCATGATGGAAACTGCGTATCTGGTTAGAGATGATAGATACCGGGACACCATGAAGTCTGATAATCTCTCGGATATAAACTTGAGCCAACTGCTCGAAAGAATAAGTAGTCATCACAGAAATGAAGTGAGCTTACTTGGTCAGCCTATCCACAATCACCCAAATTGCAGCAAACTTCCACTAAATCTGTGGAAGCCCAACAACGAAATCCATAGTGATCCCGCTTCCATTTTAACTCTAGAATCTTTAGCTTCTGAAGCAACCCACCTGGACGCTGATACTCATACTTCACCTGTTGGCAATTTAGACACCGAGCTACATATACCATTATATCATTCTTCATTCTCTTCCACCAATAATGTTGCCTCAAGTCCTGATACATCTTCGCGACACCAAGATTAATGGAGTACCATAAACTATGAGCCTCCTAGAGAATCAACTCATGCAAATCATCTACATTTGGCTCACATAGCCTGCCTTGCATCCTCAATGCACCATCATCTCCAATAGTGACATCCTTAGCATCACCGTGCTAAACCGTGTCCTTAAGGAAAAGTAGATAGGGGTCATTATACTGACGCTCCTTGATACGATCATAAAGAGAATACTGAGAGACCACACAAGCCAACACTCGACTCGGCTCAGAAATATCCAATGATACAAACTGGTTGGCCACGGCCTGAACATCATATGCCAATGTTCTCTATGCTGCTGGTAGATATGTTAAGCTCCCCAAACTATCCGCCTGGTGACTAAAGTAATAGGCCACCACATTTGCCTTTCTGGGATGGTATAGAATAGTGATAACATAATCCTTAAACAACTCTAACCACCTCCGCCGACACAAGTTAAGATCCTTTTTCTAGAACGGATGCTGAAAACTCCGGTGATCAGTGTAGATTTAATAGTGGACATCGTACAGAAAGTGCCTCCAAATCTTCAAGGCACGAACAATTGATGATAACTCAACGTTGTGGACATGATAGTTCTTTTCATCCATCTTTATCTTATAGATGCGTAGGCAATCAGCCTTTAGTCCTGTATCAACACCGCACCGAGACCAACCTATGATGCATATCAATATACAATATAAGACCTCGAACCTATATGCAATACCAATATTGGGGCCGTATTCAAAGTTGTCTTGAGGTTTTGAAAGCTCTCCTCACACTGCTCTATCTACCTGAATGGAGCACCCTTCTACGTCAGCCTAGTCATAGGTTCCAATAAATGTGAAACCCTCTACAAATTGATGGTAATACCCTGCCAAACCCAGAAAACTCCGAATGAGGACAGTCTGGGTAAAATCTACACTACTTCTACCTTCTTTGAATCCACCTTGATCCAATCACTCGATACTACATGATCCTAGAAATCCACTGAGTCTGGCTAAAATGCACACATCAAATTTTTTGCATATAGGGTTTTTTCTCTCAAGGTTTGGAGCACAGTCCTCAGGTGCTTCTTATGATCTTCCAGAGTTCGAGAGTATACCAGAATGTTGTCAGTAAATACAATGATGACAGAGTCAAGATAGGGCCGGAACACACTATGCATCAAGTGCATGAATGCTGCTTGGGCGTTGGTCAGCCCAAATGACATCACAAGGAACTCATAGTGATCTATATCGAGTCCTGAAAGCAGTCTTTGGGATATCTAGCTCCTAAATCTATAACTGATGATAGCATGAATGCAAGTCAATCATGGAAAACACCTGGAACCCTATAGCTGATCAAATAGGTCATCAATATGAGGCAATGGGTACATGTTCTTCATTGTAACTTTGTTCAGCTGGCGATAATCAATGCACATACGAATAGAACCATCCTTTTTCTTCACAAACAAAGTAGATCACCCTAAGGTAATACACATGGACGAATGAAGCCCTTGTTAAGCAATTCCATCAACTCCTTCAACTCAGGAGGAACCATATGATATGGAGGAATAGAGATGGGTTGAGCACTCGACAACAAATCAATATTCCTATCGGGCGGCATGCCCGAAAGATTAGCTGGAAATACATCTGGAAAATCTCTCACTACTGGAACTGACTCAAATATAGGAGTACCAATACTGATATCTCTCACATAAGCTAGATACAAATCATACCCCTTTTCAACGATTCGTTGAGCTTTAAGAAATGAAACAACTCTACTGGGAGTATAATATAAGGTACCTCTCAACTCTAAACACGGTAATCCTGGCATAGCCAGCGTCACGATTTTAGCGTGATAATCAAGAATAGCATAATGGGGGAGACAACCAGTCCATGCCTAAAATAATATCAAAGTCTACCATGCTGAGCAATAATAAATCGGCTCTAGACTCAAAACCACTAAGGCCAACCAAACATCGCTATACACCCAACAATAAAATCTCCCATAGGTTTAGACACATAAATAGGAGAACTCAAAGAATCACGAGATACACTCAAATATGAGGCAAAATAATAGGACACATAGGAATAAGTAAAGTCTGGATCAAATAAGGCCGGCACATCTCTATTACAAATCAAAACAATAAATGTAATGATAGAGTTGGAAGTAGCTACCTCAGTACGAGCAGGAAGAGTGTAATATCTGGCCTGGCCTCCCCCTCTAGGGCGACCTCTACCTCCCTGAACTCTACCTCAAGCTGGCTGAGTAGGTGGAGTGGTAGTTGGTGCTGTAATCATAGCTTGAGGACCATTGGAGCACAAGGTTCCTGAGAAGTCAGTGGAGGTGCACCCCTCCTAAGTCTAGGTAAATCCCTCACCATATGGCGAGTGTATCCACACTCAAAACAAGCTCTCAGAGGATGTTGTGGCTGGCTCGGGCCTGGTGAGCTGGACTGATCGCTGGAAGCACCCCATGCAAGAAGTACACTAGATATTGGTGGTGCATAATAAGGCTCATGGGGCCTAGGAGTAGCCGGAATACCACTAGCGACTGGAGGTGCTGAGTGAACAGGGCGACTCACATAGCCCCTACCATGATGAACTGCAGCTGGGGCACGAGTACCGCTATAAGTGCCAGATTCTCAAGAACTCTTGGCCTCTCTCCTCCCTTTCTTGAGCAAGCATTCCCTCCACTCTCCTAGCCACATCCACAACCTAATGGTAGGAAATATCTATGTCTAATTTCTGGGCCATGCTAATCGTGATGCTAGGATAGAGCCCCTCAAAAAGCCGATAGACCCTCTCTCGAACTGTAGCAACCAAGGCTGGAGCATGCCTAGCCAAATCACTGAAGCGATCCGCATACTCTAACAAATCCTTAGCACCCTGGCGCAACTGCTCAAACTTGGTGTGTCATGCATCTCTGAGACTTTAGGGAACATAATTCCTCTAGAACATATTCAAGGGCCGAGTCTAAATAAGTGAAGCTGCCTCAGCCAGACTAACCAACTCATAAGCACGCCACTACTGATTGGCTAGTCCTTTAAGTTGGAATGTATTGTAGAAAACCCAGTCGACTCTGCTACACCTATAGTACGGAGGATACAATGTAACTCCTTAAGAATTCCCTAGGCATCCTCTCACGCCAATCCACTAAAAGTAGGAAGGTGGTACTTTTTGTACCTCTCGAGCCTGAGGTCTTCCTCCTCAGAAGTTGCTTCCCTACCCTCGGGCCGAACTGGAGCTATCGGCTACATCGGTATGATCTCTGGAACATGGTAGAGCTAATCCCGCTCCTCTAGGATACGGGCGGTGGGAGTCTATGACCTCCCCTAGCCTCAGCTTGAGCCAAGGTGTTGAACATGCTCAGGAGCTGTTCAAGGGTCTCCTAAAGAGATGGTGTAGTAACAGGCATCTCAGGTTCCTGCATTCTGTCTGGAGCTAGTGTGGCTCCTTTGTAGCAGTTCGTGCGGGTGATCTAGCTGCACCACTTGAACTTCCTCGACCTCTACCTTGGCCCCAAACTTTGGCGGCTCTAGCACGAGGCGCGAGTGCTTTGTTATCAGATCCTCTTATACGTGTCCTCACTATCCATGAGAGAATAGAAGACAGAAGTTTAGAATTTTGAAGTAAAAAATTTCGCACGATAAGGAATCAAAAGAAGTGAAATTTTTCCTGATAGTTTCATAGCCTCCCGAAGATAAGCATAGATGTCTTTGTACTGATTCGTGAGACTCTGCTAAACCTGCTTTTAACTCACGGCACCTATGATCCTAAAGCTCTGATACCAACTTGTCACGATCCAAATCTTTCCTCAGTGAGATGTCGTGATGGTACCTAGTCTCTATGACTAGGTAAACCTAACACTCGCGGGATAATGAAAATGAAAGCATAAATTTAATAACTAACTGCCACATATAATTAAATAACTGATATAAATAGCGCTCGACATGTATAATAACCAACTCTCGAATATACACAGAATTTTCCCAAGACCCGAAACATCATAAGTCACAAGCTTCTAAGAATTTGTCTATCTATTTCTATACATCAGTAACAAGATGAAGTAAAGGAAGAACAACATAAAAGGGATAGTGGGGAGACTGAGGTCTGCAGATGCGGGCAGATGTACCTTGAAATATCCAGAACATCACCAAGTACATAACTAATAGCGGGGCTGGTAGGAGGTACCTAGATCTGCATTTAAGACACGTAGACATGATATTCTAGACTAAACAGGATAACTACACATGCTGGTATAACTCAATTAAGGCAAAACCGGTTATTACTTGATAAAAATTGGGTTTTACAATAAATAGCATGTGTACGCACTCGTCACCTCACGTACGCGGCGCTCACATATCACAACAATACCAAATCCTAATGGGATTTCTCCACACAAGGTTAGGTAAGCTAGTTACCTCGTACCAACCTCAGTCAGTTGGTAACAACACCTTTTCCACGATCATCCTACTTCAAATGGTCCAAATCTAGTCAAAAGCAATTACATACCATAAATATAGCTATAAGAAACAAATCTAATTAATGAAATCAAGGCTTAAGCAAAAAATGGGAAAATCGCCCAAAAAAGTCGACCTGGGCCCACGTCTCGGAATCGGGTAAAAGTTACAAAATATGAACACCCATTCACTCACGAGTTCACTCATACCAAAATTACTTAAATCCGATATCGAAATTCCAATCAAAAGTCAAAAATTCGGTTGAAGAAGAAGAAGGGTAAATAGTGATTCCAAAAATTCTCTCTTTAATCAGGAAGAAGGGTGAATAGTGATTCCGTCACTATTCATTGGTCATATTTCCGGGATCCGGCGGTTGATGGGATCAAAGGTGGTGTCAAAATAACCCCCTTCTCATTGCGATCAATCCTCACTTGTTATCTTATCCAAATCCTTAACCATCTATTCAAGATCTTAATTTGATTATACAATCACTGTAGCTCAAAGAAAATTTTTCAGATTATCTTCAATTCTCGGTTGGACAGAACATGGATGAGTCCTTGTTCAATCTGTAGAATTGTGTAGTTGTTTTGTGAGCTGGGCAGCCATGGCTGCATTGATCTCTCCCCAGCCTTTGGCTCTGGGAGAGGTAATCCAAAATCACGTAAAAGCTGATCCAAAAGAAACTTCAAAGCAATCGTATGCAACAACAGTTCAAGCAATTATTCAATTCTCGATGGAAGACGTGAACAACTTCATTAGGGAAGAAGGTTTACATCAGGCAGTTGTGTTAAAATTCTCTTATGGCAGACCAGACATATCGGAAGTGCGAAGAATATTTTCATCGCAATTCGATGTTCAAGGTCATTGTAACGTTGGACAATTAGAATTTCGTCATCTGCTAATAAGATTTGATCTCTTCAATGATTATGTTCACTTCCTTTCAAAGTCGACTCTCTTAAATCCAAAGGCGACGAATACTTCTTCAGAACATTCCCATGGTCTTTGGGATTCAATCCGAAGGAGGAGACATCCAGGGCAGTCGTATGGATCTCGCTTCCAGGACTGCCACCAAATTTCTTTGCTAAGAGATTATTAACGTCGATAGCCTCAGCTGTGGGAAAACCTCTTGCTGTTGATAAAGCGACGCAGGATAGAACGAGACCTAGCGCAGCAAGAGTTAAGGTTATACTTGATTTATTGGATAAGCATCCTAAAAAGGTCATGCTGCAGATTGTAGATTCAGCTTCAGGTAAATCTGTCGAGTTCCATCAAGAAATAGTGTACGACAACCTTCCTAAGTATTGTGTCTACTGCAAACACCAAGGTCACGATGACAAGGCGTGTAGAATTAAAAAAGAAAAGGCTGGAGCAAAGGTGGTGGCAGAGGATATTCTGGTCAGTGATCTGCCTGGCAAACTGCAAGGTGATGCAAGGGATTTTTTAAATAATAAAAGAGCTGGACAAGTTGTTAATGTTCTACAAGAAAAGGAGGGCTTGAAGGAGGTTGCTGGTCGAAAGGAACTAGCAGTACAAAATGATACTGTAAAGGATGTGACAAACAATCTGATATGTCTAAGGTTTTACAACCTTCTGTGATTGATAGGGCTGAGGCAGTTCAACATATTATGACTAGGAATGCTGGGGTTGCTGGAGTGAATGATAGATGCAGCAGATCAAATGGAGACTATGGAAGAGTCTTCACAACTGGATAAAGGATCTCTCAATGTTACAAAACAGACTGTTATGTCTAAGGTTTCACAAAACACTGTGATTGATAGTAATGAGGCTGATCAACTTGTAGTGACTAGGAATGTTGTGGCTGCTGATATGACTGATAAGTGTAGTGATGCAGCAGTTCAAATGGTGTTTATGGAAGAGGCTTCACAACTGGATAAAGGACCTCACAAGGTTACAAAACAGAATGCTATTTCTAAACTTCCACAACCTACTGTGATTGATAGGGCTGAGGCAGATCAATATGTAGTAATGAGGAATGCAATGGTTGCTGGTGATAGGTGCAGTGATGAAGCAGTTCAAGTGGAGTCAATGGAAGAGATTTCACCCAATGTTACTAAACATAATGCTATGACTAAGGTTTCAGAAACTACTGTGATTGATAAGGCAGAGGCAGATCAACATGTAATGACCAGGATTGCTTTGGTTGCTGGAGTGACTGATATGTGCAGTGAAGCAGCAATTCAAGTGAAGTCCATGGAAGAAGTTTCAACTTTGGTAAAAAAGCTCCCAACTTTCCTAGGTAAAAAAGCTCCCAACTTTCCTAGAGAAGCACCTGATTCTATAAGCTATGCACAATCAAATATGGATATTGATGTTACACTGCTGGATTATACAGATCATGTTAATACTAATGCAAAGGATGGGCATGTGGCTGATGTAGATGGGCAGCATTACAAGTGCAATGTGCATACCTCTGCTACAAGTGATACAACTGTATAAATCCCAGGCCAAAGAAAGTTTCTGTCCAGTGATACAAGGCCAAAGGAAGACTCTATCCAGTCTTGTAAATTGCCAGACACTGTTCCTTTATTCTGCCTATCAGTGTTGAAAATCAAAACACTGCTATGATTGGTCTAGCAACTGGAACAAATTCGGAGGCGTCGGATAATGTCATAGCTGGTACACTTCATTTTGTTTTGACAGTCCAACAAAAGGAAAAATCGACAGTTACAAATGTACTGGATGCTTCAACAAAATCTGGACAACAACGTTGTTTAGAACTGAATAAAGTATCAGATTTGGCCTTTTCTGAAGATACCAAAAAATCTGTTAGTGCAACTGATAATAACAGACCCAACATGTCGATACACAATGAAACATATTATGCAGCTTCAATTTCAGCAGAACTGGATCATAGACCTCCGTTGCAATGTCCTGATGTTCGAGCTAAATCTGGGGATGACAATCATGTTTTCTGAGATTCAAATAACAACAACCAGTACAAATGATGAGTTTATACAGAACACAGCTCGACATGATATAGATAAACAAAGCACCAAAAATAAAATTCACATCGCAGGAAACAATTCAGTTTTACCGTCAATCTCAAACTCATTTGCCGCACTTGCCAATGTCAATGATGATGAAGGAAAACTCTTGAGAGAAAATCTGCAGCTTGGTGACAATCAAAATAATTCACAGAATACAAAGGCAAAGATTACAGCTTATTTACTGATACAAATAGGCAACTACAATCCAAACTTCAAAGTTCTACAACCATATTCAATCCTACATGGCCAAAGAGGAAGGACCTAGTCATTAAATCGAAACTGTGGAAAAACCAACGAGATTCGATGATGAGGAGAGCTGGTGTGAAGGTTTTGCTAGTTATTCATCGGAAGAAGGTGATCAAGAATACAGTGGAGAGGACAGCGATGATTCTGTCAAGCGAAAATTTCAAAGGAAAATTGCAAATAACAACTGTCGTGCAATTTTGAAACAAACACCAACTCAAAACAGCTGCTTAAACCATACTGCTCCAGTTTTTCCAAGAAATAATGCAAAATCTGTGATTACAACTGTAGCCACATCAAAGTTCAACAAGAATGAAACAGCTCATAATCGTCAACTAAGCTTAGTCGAAGCATCAGTGGGTGATGGAATTGCAAATGCGCTGCCATCAACTAGTCAGAATCAGAAGCAGCAAAGGAATGCAAAGTCGCAGGCGGGCAGCTCGTCACAGCTGCTTCAGTAATCTCGTACGAGGAAAGACAACTCTTGGAAGCGATGGAACTGCCAAATCCAATTCTCTCAGGAAGACACATATATGAAGAAGGGGAAGAAGAGGATATTTTAAACCAATGCCGAGCAGACGCTTCAATAAAGGGAGATTTGTCACCAATGCATAGTGCAAGAAATAAGAAATCTCATCAAAGGGAAAGAAGTTGGGACGGCAGGGCGTGTGAAGACGTAAACATAAGAAAGCTCCCATTGAGAAATGCAAAACGAAAACAAGTCGCTCAAACGATTCCTCCAAAATCCAATCGTCTGAAGAATAAAGCATGAAATTTGAAGATTTTTTGAAGAATTGTGTGGAAGAAGACAATTTTATACAAATCAAAATTTTCACAACAAAAGAGAAAAAAGGGCACCTTTATGCATGCTTCATCTGTTTGTGCTCCCATCACATTATTATCATTCTATGTAATATCATCACAGAGTATGTTATAAACTCTGTGATGATCAGTCAATTTTTAGTTCTTGCGAGTTCTTTCTTTTTACATACTTGCTAATCTAGGAGGCATTTATTTGCCTCAATAGGATAGCTAGGGTAAGGTCTATGCCGGCTGTGTTATATGGGTAACATAGTCGGTGTAACTCGCCTTATTTTATTTCTCCTATTTGTTGTAATCTTATTTTTATTTATGTTATGAAAATTAACCCTAGGCATTTGCCTAGTGGACCCAAAAAAAGAGAGGGTGAAACCAACTATAGATTAATGAGATATAACCCTAAAGGAGTTAAGAATCGTTATCCAAAGTCTTTCTCTGAAAATCTATCAAATCATCGCCCAATCTAAGATCTCAAAGTACTAAGATGGAAAATGGGATAAAACCCTCGAACTTAGCCTTTTTATGCCCAGCTATTTTACTTCTGCGGGCTTCCAGTTGCACTTGTGATGCCGCATCGACGGAAATTTTATCGCAGGTGCGTAAATAACTTAAGAGGATGGGTCCGCTTCTATGATAAAAGGGCCGCACTTGTGAGTGCGTGTTTGCGGACTTATGTCCGCTTTTGCGGTCTTCTCCGCGCCTTCGAGTCCTTAAGCATATCTGCGGGCATCGCAGATGCAACATTTCCCTCGCACCTACGACCCTTGAAAAATGCTTCCAATTCCGCTTCTATGCTTGACCTCATGCACGTGCGATCCCACACCTGCAGTATCCCAACCGCGGGTGCAAAAACACCATAAGCATGAATGATTCAGCAATGAACACAAGTCCAATTTCGATCTGGTTAAGCATATGAAACTCACCCGAGGCCCCCGAGACCTCAATCAAACATACAAAAAGTCCTTAAATGCCATACGAACTTAGTCGATCCCTCAAAACACATCAAACAACAACAAAAACACGAATTACCCTCCAATTCACTCATAATGAACTTTGAAACTTCAATTTCTACAACCGACGTCGTAACTTATCAAACCACATTCGATTAACACTAAATTTTGCATACAAGTCACTTTCAACATTACGGACCTATTCCAACTTTCTAAATTGGAGTCCGACCTGATATCAAAAAGTTCACGTCCGGCCAAACTTTCTAAATAATTCAACTTTTGCCATTTCAACCCTAATTCAGCTAAAGATCTCCAATTCACAATCCAGACACGCTCCTAAGTCCAAAATCACCCAACATAGCTAATAGAACTGACGAAACTCCATTTTGGAGTCGTTTTTATACAGTTCTGACTGTGGTCAAAATCCTAGAACTTATGCTTTCGTTTTTGGGACTAAGTATCCCAAAACACTCTGAAACTAATAACAGAACCTCCCGGCAAGTCATAGAAGCAAAATAATATATGCGGGAAGTAGTAAATAGGGGATCAGGGCTATTACTCTCAAATTGAACGGCCGAGTTGTTACAAAATGAAAGATAGCAATAAAAATCACTACCGAGATACCGCCTCGTAGTTTTATTCCACAATAAAAATCACAATCTTTCCTTATACCACCGCGGGAGCGTTGCATTTAGTTTTGAAAATCATTTTCCCATTTTAGCCACTTTATCACACCGTGTCACTTCAAGTGGTTCCCTTACTAGCAACACCCGTATCAAGTTCACCTTATTTTACTGCATGCGTATCAACCCCAATCCTTATACCACCGCATGAGTATCAATATCACAACATAGCACAAATTGCACCTCTAGTGCCTAGAACCACAACTTGCCAAAGAATTCAACAAAAATAATGTTTTCATAATAAATAGACCATGGCTCAACCACATTATGTACAAGAGTCTCAACTATAGAAACCGAAAGTGAATATCTCAACAAGAATGGTATTTCACAATTTACAACTTTGCCTCAATGTGCATCACATCCTTTATAACTTCAACACTAAAGTTCAACAATGAGATATTCCAAGAAATAACAACTTCAAGTAAGGTAACTCAACAGTTAAAATTTACAAGGAAATGAGAGAATAATAACTTTAACTAAGCATGTAAAGACAAATAACAAGTAAGAGATGAGTATTAACAATATCAAGTGAATCATGTGAAGATAGACTAACCATGATAGGTATCACATATTATGACAACTCAATAAAAGAATAAAAAGAATCTACATAGCTTAAATAAGTCAATTACCATATTTAGCCCGTATAAACACTCATCACCTTGCATACACAACTTTCACATATACACGACTTTCACGTACTACAAATAACACAAAACTACACCAATAATAAGGGGTAATTTTCCCCACAAAGTTAGGCAAGATACTTACCTCAAAATACGCTAGCTCAATCTACTAGATGTGATTATCCAACTCCTAACGGCTCGAATCTAGCTAAAATAACTTTATACCATAAATAAAACCATAGGAATATATTTCATACAATAAAGTTGCAATCTTTAAAGAAAATCTAAAAGTCAATTCAAAAATTTAACCACGAGGTCGTATCACAAAACCCGAGTAACCTTTCAAAATCCGAACACCCATTCAATAACGAGTTCAACCATACAAAAATTATTCAATTCTGATCTCAAATCGACCTTCAAATCCTCAAAATATTGTCTAGAAAGTTTCACAAAATTTTCCCTAATTTTCCAAATCAAAACACCAATTAAATGATAAAAACAAGGATGGATTTATGTATAATAGCCAAATCCGAGTTAGAATAATTTACCTTGATCAATTCCTTTAAAAGCCCTTTAAAAATCGTCCAAAACCGAGCTCTCTAAGTCAAAAGATGAACAATGACATAAAATCCTCATTTATATCCTTTTCTCCCAGCGATCTCACTTCTGCGAGCACTCAGCTGCATCTACGGCTTCGCACCTGCGGAATTTCCATCGTAGGTGCGGTCCTTACTTAAGCCTCGAAAATACCGCACATGCGGACCCCTAAGCGCATATGCGTTTGCACTTATGTAAAGTCCAGGCTCTTCTACACGTCTGCGTTACGGAGGGATGATCGCACCTACGGTCCCAGCTTGCCAGCCAACTTGCGCTTCTACGGATCGATGGCCGCTTCTGCTGGTGCGCATTTGCGCGCCAAACTCCGAACACATGGTTCTTCCCTTGTCTGCCCCTTTTCGATTTTGCAATGACTCCGTCCCACCTACGAGTCTGCACTTGCGTCCACTCCTACCGTAGGTGAGGTGACACCATAACAACAACAACTTCACCAATTAACTAAGTCCAAAATTAGCTCGATTTCAATCCGATTCATATCCGAGGCCCCCGTGACCCCATCCGAATGTACCAACAAATTTCAAAACACATAAAGGACCTACTCAAGGCCTAAAATCATATCAAACTACATCCATTATACAAGTTGCAACCTTATTCAAGCCAATTGAAACCATGAACATCCAACTTCCAAAACTAATGCCAATTCATACCAAACCAATTTTGGCTGACCTCAAAATTTGCACAAAAGTCATAAATGACACAATGGACCTATTCAAACTTTTGGAACCAGAATTCGATTCCACTATCAATAAAGTTAACTCCAGGACAAACTTCTCAACCCTCAAAACCTTTATCTTTTTAACTTCCTCCAATTCAAGTCAAAAAGACCTACAGACCTCCAAATCAATATCAGAACATGCTCCTAAATTCAAAATCACAATATGAAACCAATGGAACCATCAAACTCCATTTCGAAGTCGTCTACACAAAAGTCAAAGTCCGCTAAGCCCTTTCAAGTTATGCTACCAACTTAGGGACTAAGTGTCCTATTTCACTTTGAAACTCACCTGAAACCAAAACCAACTACTCAACAAGTAACATATGCACAATATAACATATCGGAGGCAATAAATCAGGTTATAGGGCTAAAATACTCAAAACAATCGGGCTGGTCGATACAAATCTTAACCAAACAACCCCTTGCTATTATAATGTACTTATAGGGCTGTACATATGTTGGGTTGGTTTAGATTTTCTAATTACCAAATCAAACTAGTGGTGTTAGATTTTTAAATCTATAAACCATACCAAACAAACAAAGTAGGGTTTTCAATCTCGATTTTTCTCATTTTTTCAGGTTATTTTTCTGGTAAAGTCTTCATATGACAAAATATATAACTTGTACTCCAAATATTTTTTTAGTCTAGTAGGGTACAACTATATAATATATTTTTTAAGAAAATAATAAAATAATATGAGATAAGTCATAGAATTATACTAAAATATTCAATAATAAAGATAATAAAATTGCATAAAGCAAATAGCGCTAATTAATAAGCCATAACAAAATTACGATAATCTAAAATAGTGTGTTGGTCATGCTAAAATAAGTATAGCTAATAAGTATTATTAATTACATAACTAAGCACTAAAGAAAAAAATAAACTAAGATATGCTTTTTCATTATAAACCAATATAAACTAAAAAAATAAATAGATACCTAATACTATCGTTATTCCTAGTGTTGGATCAAAATGTTGTCATTAGCATTAATATTGATTTGAACTTTGTTTGAGTTCGTACACTTATGGACTATAAAAATTATTTACCATCTAAGAATGTTAAGTCCACACTTGAAATAATATGTTAAAAGATAAAACTCTGAAAACGTTTAAGAAAATATTTGTAAATTACATTACAATAAATATTCATATATATAAAATATTTTGTGTTTTGCTATCAATATTTTTGTTTAATTATTTGATATTCAGTAAAACATTGGTTTGATTAATTTGAATTCGTACTATATAGGATTCATTTAAGGGGAAAATGATTTTTATTCAAACTCAGGATTTCCGATTTAATGGTCTTGTGTACCCTTCAAAATGGATAACAATTGAATTTATACACGGTTTTAAGAATACGTGGATTAATCCAATATAAATGATCAATAACATTAGAAAAATAAATTAAGGAAGAAACAAATGACCAAACCAGTTATAATGCTAAGTCCACGCACGAGTACGAGCTAAGTGATTGTTCTGCCCTCGGTTCAAAGCTAGATATCTATGAAGAAATATGAACACGACAAGAACTTTGTATTGCCTTGGTATGCATGTTGCAATGTCCCTAATGAATAGTCAACTTCCCCTTTATAAAGTAGGGAAATTTTACCTAAATACAGTTTTAAAACAGGTAAAAAAATCTTTCTTCTCGCTAATAATTGATTTACCATTGATACGAGCCGAGTTTCACACCGTGATATCCGGTTGGGCACGGATATAATGGTCCCTTGTTGATCGTGTGCGGTCGTTTGGTAGAGTTTTCCGAGGCCACGCTATTCGAATCATGTCCGGAGGCAAGATCTCAATGGCTCCAAAGGCATGACCTTGTGGCTCCATGGGCATAAACTCGATGACTTCGGTAGGTGTTTTGATTGAGCTTTGATACGGGCAACTTTCGGCTTTGGTCATCACTACGCGCAATTATGTCCTCTCTTTGTTCGCCCTATCAGGAAATTGGGGCGCTTTTTACCTCCGGTTTTACCTATTGTCGCGCCCCTTTTTTCCCTTTTTGATGGGGAAGTTAGGGTTTCGATATTTATTGGAACATATCATTTCCTTTTGGGAATTGGGTATTTAAAGAGTCGCCACCTAACGAATTATTGTGCGTTAGGGCACCTAGATTGATTAACTCTTAGATTGGTTTGCATTACCAGAGATTTAGGGTAAGGGCTAGAAATAACCTTGAGGGGAAGTTGTTACACACCCCTGTCGGTCCACAATGGTGTGTACCTGCCGAACATAAACTATGTGAATTAGATCAAATAAACAGTTTCAACACATACTCGCAAATAAAGGCATATTTTGACATTCTAAGTACATGTATGATTCAAGTAATGAAAACAAGTGTGGCGACCCATCCGGTCGTCTCATGAGTTATTCCTCCATTTTCTCCTATTTCTGCTTATTTATGCTTTGTTTATCCGTATTTTGTGGTATCGGGTAGGTTGGGTCGAATCCAGAATGATTGTGGTAAGGTTTGAGACACTTAGTATCTTTGGAGTGCGTTTAGGTTGGAAAATTCAACCGGATGTTGACTTGTATGTTGTAGGACTTGAATGTGAGTTTTGAAAATTTTGTTAGCTTTGGGACTTAGAATTGTGATCAGAATGAGTTTTGGAGGTTCGGAGTAGAATTAAGCTTGAATTAGCGAAGTTGAGATTTTGATATAGGGGTCGGAATGGAATTCCGAGAGTTGCAGTAGTTCCGTTGGGTCATTTGAGATGTGTATGCAAAATTTTAGGTCATTCGAACGTGGTTTGGTTGGGTTTTCATCAAAAGCAGAATTCGGAAGATATTTGGAATTTAGGCTTGAATCCGGCGTGTTTTGCTTGATTTGATGTTGTTTGAGGTGTTTGAAGATTGAAATAAGTTTGAATAAGGTTTTAGGATATGTTGGTGCTTTTGGTTAAGGTCCCGGGGTCCTCGAGGTGATTTCGGATGGTTGACGTAAAGGTTTGGGACTTTGTGAAGTTGCAGGATTTTTGCTGCTTCTAGTATTTCCGCACCTGCGGATTGGGGATCGCACGTGTGATGCCGCATACGCGGAGGACTAGTCGCATAAGCGTATTTAGGCCTGGGAAGGCAGGAATCACAGATGTGGTTGTGGGACCGTACCTGCGAAGGCGCAGGTGCAGAAAGTTAATCGCAGATGTGATTTGGCCGCTTAAGTGAGGGACTGCAGAAGCAGCTTATTGGCCGCAAATGCGGTACTGTAGAAGTGGAATATTGGTCGTAGATGCAAAAATATCTGGGCAGAAAGTATAAATTGTGGCCTTCACGATTTTGAGCTATTTTCACCATTTCTATTTCGACTTTGAAGCTTTTTGGATGATTTCAAAGATGAATTTCAATGGAACTTCCCTGCGGTAAGGAATTTGGACCTAAAGCTTGTTCCTATGATATTATTTCATAGATTAGAGCAATAATTCATAGAAATTAAGGGTTGAAATTGGGGAAAACTAGGGCTTGGAAATTTAGACCTTTGCTTGAGGATTTGAAGGACTATTTGAGGTAGGATTTGAGAACTTTTGATATGTATGAATTCCTAGGAAGATAAAGAATCTACTGATGTAAAAATTATTGAATTATGAGATGTGGGCCTGGGGGTCGGATTCTAGTAATTTCGAGATTTAGTCGTATTTTAATTATATTCACTTGGGCTTCGTTCTCTTAGCATATATTGATGATGTAATTCTAATTTTGGATAGATTCAACGCGAATGGAGGTAGATTCGAAGGGAAAAGGCGTCGCAGGATAGAGATTTGACCCGTTCGGTTGAGTAAATTGTAAAAGATGTTATGAGGGTTTGAAACCCCGGATTGCACATCTTTGTTCTATGTTGAGGTGACGCACATGCTTGATGACGAGCGTGGGGTGGTGCACTATTAGGGATTGTGACTTAGTCCATCCCGAATGACTATTTTACTGCGTATTTGACTGAAATCTATTTGCTATCATCATGTTTTAGGCCTCTTGCCAACTATTCGAACCCTTAAGGGATTTTATTGATATTTTCTCACTATTTTGACTTTATACTTGAACTCAACCATTTTATGTTACACTGTTTTTCATACTCAGCCATGTTTACTATGTTTTTAACATTCAAATGATCTTTGAAATGATAATTGGGCTAAGAATTATGTTTTACTACTGTCGAGTGGCTAGTGAGGATTTTTGAATGAGTAAGGTTGAGGGCCTATGTTATGAGAAAACACTGATCATGATTTGAGGTTGAGGGCCTGAGATATGTACGCCACGAGGTGGCTTGTTGATATGAGGCCTAGAGCCTAGTGATGACGCCATGAAATGACTTGAGATATGTACGCCACGAGGTGGCTTGTTGATATGAGGCGGAGAGACTAGTGATGACGCCACGAGATGTCTTGAGATTTGTACGCCATGAGGTGTCTTATTGTTATGAGGCCGAGAGCCTTGTGATGATGCCATGATATGACTTGATATTGTGCTTGGGCTGTAAGGGGACCCTCTAGGAGTCTACACACCCCCCAGTGAGTACGGGTACCTATTGTGATGTGAAATTGAGCCCGAGGGGCTGGTATTATTATGAGATGTTGCCCGAGGGGTGGATTTGTTGATACTGAGCCCGAGGGGCGAACCTTTTACGTGTTTATTTTTCTTTAATTGCCTGTGAATGACTTGCTTAATTGTTAAAAAGGTTTTTTCATGAAGTTTAAGTTGGATTAAAATGTTTTTTACATATCTTTATGCCTTATATGATTTCCTGCTTTCAGTCTTTATTTATGATTATTACTCATTAAGTTGGGGTACTCACTTTACTCCCTGCACCCCGCGTGCAGATTCAGGCGCAGTTGGACTCGCTCCTGAGTGCTGATCCTTCCAGCTCAGGCAGATCCGAGGAGTCTCTAGGTAGCTGTTGGAGTTCGTAGCCCAGAGCTTCCTCCCTATCTTGTTTCTTCATGTTCTCAGTTTTGGTATTAAACTTAGTATTTTGATTTGGAGTATTCTAGAGTTTGTAGATGCCCATGACTAGTGACACCCCGATATCGGGCTGTGTTGGGTTGTATTCCATAAATTATGCTGTTATCTGCTTAAACTCTGGTTATTTAATCATGCTTTATACTATTTTTCTTACTGCTTAGCTATTTACAATTGGATTGGGAATGGTTGGTTGGCCTTGTCTTCACGAGAGGCGCCATCACGTCCGAGTCTGAGTTTAGGATCGTGACAACAAGAGAAAAGATTTGAATGATTTGCACATATGTAAAGAAAAGTAAATTCATTTAAACAACGGGAGTTGGGAAGAGGGGTCCTAGGTTGGTTAGCTTACAGGATCACCCTATGCAATGCCCAGTAAACACTCCTCAATGAGGGGCTATACATGACATTAACGCATAGTCATTATATCCTTTTCTACTCATTACCCCATCCCTTAGTGGTTTTAGAGCGAGTTTTTTTATTTAACAAACTCTATGTGTGCGGTTACCCATCCCTTCCTTGTGATCCTGAAGGAGTTTAGGACCTCTACATATGAGCAGTTCTAGACAACCCCTAGAGTGTTTTAAAAGGAGAAATTCTAGGCGATAGGCAAGAACACGTAGGACTTAACAAATAAATGCAGAAAGAAGAAGTTTAGAGGCCCAAGTTTACCTCCATAAGTAATGCACATAAGCATCACATCTCAAACACAAACAAGAGTAGTTTTTATTAGAGAAAAGACCTAAACAGGATATCTAAGTGGATGTCATGCACAGAAATATGCAACTTTGTTTTTTATGAACTCGACAGTAAGGTCCTAATCAGTTTGCCTACTGATTTTGAACCTGTAAGTTGTTAAGCAGCAAACAAAAACGAAAACAATTCTCCAGTCTTACACAGATTGATTACCTAAGACTTGCCTAGGCGTGGGATTATGCATAATAGTTATAGAATCATTAACAGTTCAAGAGTTGTTTCTTGCCTAAAGCATGCTGAGAACATATGGATTGTTACCAGTTATATTTGAAACAGGACAATCATATGGGAGATTGTTTATACATCCTTCCATAATCAGTAGTATAACTAGGCGTGGCTAAGGAAATGCAAACAGAGTACCTAATACATGATTTCTAAATGTACAGAAATAACAATTTTATGAAAATGATCTTTAAATTAAAAGAATTCCTAAAGCATGATCTCTAAAGCACGATCTCTCACAATGAATATTAATCGAGAGAGAAGTTAGCGCAATTTAACAGTATGAAATCTACTTTATCCCCTTCTTTAGTAAAATATTAAAGTTGCTAGTACTCCTAATATTACAAAAACGACAAAAATACTGACATGAATTCAAATCGTCGTCTAGAATAAATTTTTACTACAACGAAGGAATTAAGTGGATAAAAAGCCACGTAAAATTGATTTTAGAGCACGTTCACAAAAAAAAAAAAAGGAAAGAAAAGAAAAGAACGAACCAAGCTGAAAAGAAAAAATTGTAAAGAGGTACTAGTTAAGTAGAATAGCTCAAACAACGTCCGCAATGCAGTGCTGGGAATTGTCAACATCTTACTCCATGAATAGCTCCTTCCATTCTTCGTCATATACCAAACTTCAAAATCGCGTCTCGACTCATTGTGTAACCTACCCAAACAAAGGTTTTCTCCTAAAGCACACACACCTGGATCTTCCCAACTGGAAACAATATTTCCTGAAATTTTTCCTTCTCCCAACAAAAACGTACTATTATAGTAAAGTCATTCCCACTAGTATTACACAAATCCATCATTACTATAATATAAACAATCCCATCTATCAAAGAACTCGTTATTTGGATGAAACTTGCCCATCAATTTCCACGAGTTACTTTTTGTGGAAAATATAATTACCTGAATAAACTTCTTTTCCTACTCTAATTATTTTATAATTGTCGATAGAAGAAACGTAGCCAACACCATATATTATACCAGGGAAGTATAGCTTCCTCACCGTATTTTCAAGGATTGGGAAGATGATTGTTTTTGATTCTCTGATGGCCGAGTTCCACAAAACGACTTCCTCATAACGAATATACCATTAATAAAACATACACTACTCAAATGATTGATATCTGGAACTGGATGCTCAAGAAGAGAGACAACGGAATCATGTTGAAGTGAGCTGTCTGTGGCGTACAAATAGTCATCCTTGTTGCGACAATCACCACCTGTCACAAAACTTTTGTGACAATTTAAATTACTTTTGCATGTATCATGGTGCCGCTTGATGAATTGGGGATTTTCAATTAGAGAACGCCATGTAAAAAACGATTTCACTGCAAGTTTTGTTAGTATGTTGATGGTGATATCATGAGGAAAGTTATTAGGCATTCTCATATCTTTTGATTTGGTTGGTAATGTTCGGGTTAATATAATTGACGAAGCAAACTAATTACAGTGCTTTGGTGGGAAAAGGATTATTTATTAAGTTTTCCATCCGTTCCAAAATAAGTAATTTTTTGGAAGCATTAATTAGCGATGGAATTGATCGTATTAATCTTTACTATCTCACTTAAACACTCCTAACACATATTACATCGCTATTTACTCCTAGGACAACGTAGAAAAAAATAATTAATTCATTCTTGAAATTTGAAAAAATCACTTATTTTAGACCACAAAAAAAGGCCATAAAATCACTTATTTTGTGAGTACCTTTTATGCTTTCTCTAATTTAATTATGTCATGTCGCCTGTCTATTTCTTGTAGGAAAAGGATATCAATTCAACTAATTTTTTTTTGAAATTTTTATTTATCTATACCATATAGCAAATCTTATTACCTCCCATGTTTAAGGTTTATGTTTATTTTATTTAAACATAACAAATTTCAATTTATGTATCATAATTCAAATTAAAGATATAATTATTGCTTCATTTATTCTAGGCATGATTTTAGGAGCATATATTCACTTTATTTTATTTACCCTTAAAATTCCGTAAATTGTTCTTTCTAAAAATCAGATTTTGTTATGCCATATAGCAAACCTTATTACCATTATTGTGCCTTGTTTGGTTATTACCCGCATATTCCATGTTTTCATTACCAAAAATGTACCAAACGAAATCAATCTGATTTGTATCCTAACATAGCGCCTGTTTTTAAGGCTCCCAACGAAATCAATCTGATTTTGTAGCCTAAAATAGCGCCTGTTTTTAAGGCTCCCAATTAATATTTGATTCTGTCCCAATTAAATGGTCAATCAAAAACGGTAAAATCTCTTAACCAGCGTGAATCTCTCCAGATTTCAGTTTCGAAAATCAGTCATTCTTCCACTTCTAATACCGAAAATCAGAATTTACAGGGTGATAGTCAATCAAATTGTAGTTCTTCCAGATTTCAGTTTCGAAAATCTTTCATTTTTCTACATCAAATACTGAAAATCAGAATTTACAGTGTGATAGTCAATAAAATTGTAGTTCTTCCAAATTTCAGTTTCCGAAATCACTCATTCTTCTACATCAAATACCGAAATCAGAATAGAAAGCGTGATAGTCAATCAGTGCGGAGCTTCTACAATGTCAAAAATCCCGATAATGCTGAAATCTAATGATTATTGGGATAACTATGGCAGATTCCGAGATTTTGAAGTTGATGCCATTTTGGTTGATGATAATGCAAGCTACCAGAACAATTATCGATTGATACATTGGATAAAATTGTAGAAATAAAATATTTGTAGTTAAGGCTGTAGTTAATTGTAGTCAGTTTGTAGTTGCTTGTAGTCAGTTTGTAGTTAATTGTAGTCAGTTTGTAGTTGCTTGTAGTCAGTTTGTAGTTGCTTGTAGTCAGTTTGTAGTTAATTGTAGTTAGTTTATAGTTAATTGTAGTCAGTTTGTAGTTAATTGTATTCAGTTTGTAGTTAATTGTACTCAGTTTGTAGTTAATTGTAGTCAGTTTGTAGTTAATTGTAGCCAGTTTGGCAGATTGTAGTTACAATGTACTGTAAGTGTGTTCTAAATGTGCTGCCTTGAATCACCTAATGTGAATTTGTAGTTAAACTGTATTTCAATTTATTTATATGCAGATGTAGTTATATTGAATTTTACTTAGCAGTAGTTCAATTTTTGTAGTTATATGAACTTTGTAGCTAATTGTAGTCAGTTGTAGTTAAGTGTAGTATTTAATAAATATGTCTGACTAATGTATTTTTTTGTATCTACTCGCTTGTATGTATAGCTGAAAACTGCAAATGGCATTTATAGGCAACGTCAATTCATTATTCTTCATTGTTCAAGATAAGAAGTTGTAGCCGAAAACACAACAGCTGCCGAATGGACGAAACAATAGTTCAATTTTTGTATTTATATGAACTTTGTAGCTAATTGTAGTCAGTTGTAGTTAAGTGTAGTAATAATCGAGTAGAAGACAAAGCTGTTACGGCAAATATGCTTTTAGATAGCTCGAATACTCGTGTATAATGTATATTCGTGAAAAATTGTTCATTACAACCAAAATGACCTAATGTTTACATTGTTTTCCAATCCAACTACCAAATATGAACAGTATAGTCTACTTCTTCTTTTCAGAATCAACAAGAGCATATGCCAAGATAGAGAGAAAATGGTTTTGTAGAGGGTTTCGGACTTTGTTACAACAGTAGGACTGAAAATATGGCGGATGAAATTCTCGATATGAAACAGTGCAGCCTTCGACAATGGCGGATGAAATTAGAGGAGAGAGATAGAGAGAAATCTGTTTTGGTAAACAAACATGGGGGGAGGGTAATTAAAAAAGGAGAGAAAATCATGGGGTTTGTTTGTAAGAGAGAGAAAAACGTGTAGAATAAAATCTGAAAACATTTTCAGTTCCACAAATCAAGGCTATAATTAATAAGTTGATATTTAAACCTTAAATATAATTTTGGTACATAAATTGAAAGATAGTATACTTAAATGTAATAAACACAAACCTTAAGCATGGATGGTAATAAAGTTTTCTACATGGTATGTATATGTAAAATTCCCTTAAGTTTAATGCCAATTATTGCTAGATTTATTTGGGGCTTCTGTTGTTGGGCCGTGGAGTGTCGGCGCCTGCTGGTCAATTTATTCCAATAGCTAGCCCGTCTATTCATAATAGCTAAAATCATATATTTCTTTCACAATAATTTCATATCCATAAATCAGACCTTTGCACAAAATCTCAAACTTAGGAAATGAGAAATTTTGAAGATGGTAGCTTGCTTTAGGCACGATGAATAAATAATTATAATTATGGGTGTGGTTCTCGTGACATGATCATGATACATAACCCCAATTTGAGTGTGTGTTTTACATGATTCGACGATAACTGCAAATAATAATAATAAACATGTTGTAAATCACATTTCGCGTGACGCGATTTACAATATGTACAAAAACAAACGAGTGCACAAAGCGACTTGTTGAAATAATTTCCATAAATATTAACAACGATTTAAAAGTTAAAAATGCACAATAGGTTGTAAATATGTATTAAATTAGATAATTAGGCCAATTGTTAATAGTTGAGCGGCCGTGCTAAAATCACGAAACTCAGGAGTGCTCACACCTTCTTCCGGATTAACAGGATTCCTTACCCAGTCTTCTGATTTTACGGACTTTAAAACAGAGTCAAATTTTCTCGATTTGAGATTGTCACGACCCTAACCGGCCCGATCGTGATGGCGCCTCTCGTGAAGACAAGGCCAGTCAACACAACACTCACATTTAACCCTTTAATCATTAAGAGTGATTTTTAAGCCTTTCAATAAACAATGTTTAATAATAAAACTATGAAATAACAGTGCGAAATAATAATACAAGCTCGATATCGGGGTGTCACTACTAATGAGAATCTATCAATGTCTGAGTAAAACAAAAGTCTAAAAATGTACTAAATACAGTAATAGTAATAAGAGGAAGGAAGCAGTGCCGCGAACGTTATGCAGCCACCTTGCTAACTCTGATGACTCCGCGTTTGAGCAATCAACACCCGCTACCGAGTTCAGATATACATGAATCTGCGCACGAGGTGCAGGGAGTAATGTCAGTACTCCAACCCAGTAAGTAATACGAGTAAATAAAGACTGAGCAGTAGAAAATAATGAACTCACATTGATGTTAGGCTCAATAAACACAACATGCTTTCAAATCATAATACGAGTCGATCGTCTCTATTAAAATCCAGCTTTTAGTAAAAATCATTTTGAAATACTTTCCAGCAGTTTCAGTTGGGGTTCAAAACCATTTAAAGTAATAATAGTGATTTAAAGCCATAATCGGCCACTCGGGCAAAGCATAGTTTGTAAAATAGCCCCTCAGACAAAACAATAATCATAAGCGCTTCATAACTTAAAAATCTCAGCGGAAATTAATTTCCGAACATCTCATAAACCCCGATTTAAATAAATTTCAAAATATTTATTCAACTTTCAGATAGAGGCTCAATATAAAGATGAGTAAGAACAGTCAATAAATCAACATGCTCGATAGAAACTCACTTGAAAAAGGAGTGAAATCACTAGTTCCATAGACAGGCCTCTCAGGCAAACATCGCTCATATATAATCCTCACAATTAGGCCCTCGGCCTCACTCAGTCATTAATATCACCATCAGACTCCCAGTAAAATATCTAACTCAGCCCGAAACAGTTTTCCACATTTTTAATAATACAATGATAAAGCCGGGTTTGAAAAATAAACAGGTAAAACATGTCTGAGGATATAATTTCAAACAAATAGAGTGAGGAAAATCATTTAAATGCTCCTAAAGGTCTCAGCAAGTTGGCACAAGGCCCCAAACATAGCATACAACCCAAGGTATAATAACATCAAACATTTAACTACCAATTACTCATTAAATTAGTCATTCGGGATGGACATGGTCATAAATCCCTAGCGATGCTCTACCCCACGCACGTCATCTAGCATATAAGTCACCTCAATGTAACACAACGATGTGTAATCTCGGGTTCAAACCCTCATGAAAATATTTACAATCATTACTTACGAACCAGTTAACCCTCTAGCTCGCGATGCCCTTGCCCCTCGAAGTGGCCTCCACGCACGTTGAATCTAACCAAAACCATAACGAATACATCAAAATATGCTAAGGGAACAAAACCCAATCGAAAATAGTCGAAAAACATCAAAAATCCTGAAATTGGCAAAACCCGAGCCCCGGGCTCACTTTTCGAAACTCAAAAATTTTCACATCAATAGATTCCTTATCTTCCCACGAGTTCATACATATCAAATGTTCTCAATTCCGACCCCAAATGGTCCTTCAAATCCCAATTCAAACGTTCAATTTCTCAAGCCCTAGTTCTTCAATTTTTGGTTTAATTTCCATGAATTTCTTGTTGGATTTCACAATATAATCATGTTTTAAGACCAAGATTCTTACCCCAAGTCAATTCCTTGGGAATCCCCGTTTCATCTTCTCTAGAAATCTCCAAAAACGAGTAGCCATGTGTGAAAATAGACCCAAGATCGCGGACAAGGTGGCTTAAAACATTCTGCCTAGCACTCCAAATCCTTCTTCGGGATCGCGAAGCACAAAAATACAAGGCCTCAAAAAGATACTCAATGCGAACGAATTCTCCCTCCGCGAAAGTGATGCTCTTTTCCCCAAACTTATTCGAACGTGGAGAACAAATCCACCGGGTCCCCAAATCTATAAACGCGAACGCGTAGACACCACCGCGATCGCGAAGATTCGACCTCCAACACTACGCAAACACAAACCTATCACTGCAAACGCGAATAGCAAAACAGGGCCACCGCAAACTCCCTTTACGCGATCTCGAGGGACTCCACTCAATCGCGAAGGCCATTTCTTCCGCAACAGCTGCGATGAAAATCTAATATTCCAAAAATGCTAAATATGGTCCGATTGACCATCCGAAACTCACCCGAGGCCCCTGGGACCTCAACCAAAAACACCAACACGCCCTAGAACCTCATTTAAACTAGCTTTAATCATTAAAACACCTCAAACAACATCAAATTACTCAAAGTTCATCGAATTCAAGCCTATGTTTCCAAAAACTTCAAAAATACACTTTCAATAAAAAACCAGACCAAACGACGCCCAAATGACCTGAAATGTTTCGCACACATCACAAATGACATAAAAAAGCTAAACAACTTTCGAAATTCCATTCCGACCCTCGGATCAAAATCTCACCTCTCAACCGGAATTCACCAAAATACAAGTCTTGCTAATTCAAGTCAAATGCTTTCCACGAACTTCCAAAGAGTATTCCAATCGCGCTCCTAAGTCATAAATCACCAAGCGAGCTAGCCAAATCATAAAAATTCCATTCCGGACTCATATACAATTAAGTCAACTTTTTATCAACCTTTCAAATTCAAAGCTTTCAACTGAGACTGTTCTTTCAAATTCATTCCGATTTTCCTGAAAACCAAAACCAACGATCTCCATCAGTCATAATGCATTACATGAGGCAAGTCTTTTCCGAGAGCTAGCGACAAAGTGCAAAAGCTCAAAACGACTGGTCGGGTCGTTACGTACTCCCCCAGTTAAACACACGTTCGTCCTCGAACGTATCCAGAGTTATTCTAGAAGCCAAACAATAGCTAAATAACCTTACCATGCTTATACCTGGGGGTGATCGCACATCACCCTATCTTACATAGGTCCGATAACACATAGAAGCTGAAATTACACAATCCAATCTAGCCCGTGAATTATAGAACCAAATTTCCTCTCCTACAACCATTAATACGATCAAAACCTTACACCTATGCTCTGAATAAACCCAAACCAGCTGTAATAGGCCATGCCTATAACCTCGGGTGCAATTATATGATATACCACATAGCTCAAACACATGCAGCAATAACTTCCACTCACAAAAGCTTCCCACAACAACCAAATACCGATAGAAAACCTCTTATCAGCTAACATCTCATTCCAATACTTTCATATACCACCAACGATAAATGAAGCACGCAATAAACCATAAACATTTCTCAGGTCAACCCTTCATGAGGCCATTTCTCCTATGGCAATTACCATAGCAAATTTTTGAACTGAACCCCGATATTTACCCATGAAACATGCTGATGTCGAATCTGTTTGTATTTATTAATGAACCCAACGAGCGTTTAAGACCAAACACACCACCATTGCAACATGACACATCAATACAGCCTAAGCAAAAACTTGCATTATTACGCGCACCAAATAAGCAATAGTTTGAACATACTCAAATCATGAAAATGCCTTAATTGAAAGTGTTGTACCTCAAGCTCACCAGTACTACCATAACACAAGGTTGAGAACCCGTATCACATCATAGAATAGAACACACAAATCTAACCCACGAGGTCATATATCCACATAGCCTCGCTGCAATGCACGATCCTATCCAAACATTGCTCCACATGAGACACCTCAAGTCATCATGCTCGAAATTGACAACCATGCACAATTTGACGTTTGGAACCAAAGTGAATCATTAAACCCACAGCGAAACATGTAACATATACCACACAATATCGATAGAACATAACCAATACACCATTCACCGAGCAATACCCAATTACTCTTCCCGCTCGACTTCCACTATGAATCCCAACAGAACTACACTATATTGACTTATAACCAACAAATCATAACGTCTCGCAACACAGAAAGCAACTCATAGACCTCCTCGATCACTAATAAGATCAATAATGGTCAAATCAACCTATCCCTCAGCAATACAATTTGGGCCAACCAAGCCGACTCAAGCTGGAACACATATCCACATTGACCTGCCAACGAATTTCTTACCAAGGAAACCTGAAGTTGTTCCTTTCCACTACTATAACTCCTCCGGTGCCATACGATACGGTGCCCAACACCAAATAAATACCGAAATTGACAACCTTGCCCAGCAACATACCCGACCCCAAGAAACACATCCGAAAAGTCCCTCAACACCGGAACCGAATAAATGATAGCAACCTCTGCACTGACATCCATCACAAAGGCCCAATTAGGAAAGGCAATCCTTCCCAGCTGTCCGCTAGGTATTTGGAGTATAACCTACTCTACTAGAACATAATCCAACGCACCTCACCACTCAACCCGTGGCAGTTCTGACATAGTCCATGTCATAATAGTCTAGGATAACCGAAGGCGGAGACAACCGGTCTAGACCCCAGTATCACATCCAATATTTGTCATATCAAACAAAGAAAGATCCAATCGGGTCTCCAATTCTGAGTAGTCACCAAATAGTGCTGATACACCCGATTTACAATCATAACATAGTCTGAATATGATAACTTCCGTCTCCAAATCCATGTGACACATGAATCACCATATCATATCCCAATTTTGTCGTCCGAATATATGCCCCATCTCTAATACCCAATTATTCCATGATAGACACTCTAAAATTCCCCGTGCCACCAAGCAAACCCGAATATCACTAGTCGATCTAACAAGAAGGTGCCGTAATACGACCAAAGAACCATCAACTTATTCACATTGCCCTTTTACTGTACTTCTCACTCTCATAGAAAATACACTTCTCCAACCACGTTAGAATCAACAATAAGTCTCCCAATTCCATTTGCACAAGCTAAACCGCCAGGACTGAATCCTTATAACTAAACCAAGCTAAGCAAGTCGTCAAAACCCAAGAGCATTGCTGCGAAATACCTGCATGAATTCATTACCTTGAACACGCACAAAGATTTAATCATATCCTTACCATACCGATCCGGTCTACTATCAAGCTACTCCATCCATCTAACTTTCCTTCTGATTCATCTTCAACTTGATATTCCTTCTTGGTGTAGCACCACAATTCCTCAACCTAGGCTCACCACGAGACCCAAGCATAAAGCCACACAATCTAACACTAATAAGCCACATAATACTCTCTGAAATATTCCCAAAAGCTCATAAGCCGCTGAATACTCTCTTAAATATTCCTTAAAGCACCACATTCGAAAAACTTTACTCTGAAGAACTTCCTGTGAACCTAAATCTGTTACCTTTACCTTCATGATGCTGATAGATAGAATCCCATAATTAATATAGAGATACCACAAGTCTTAAGCCCTTCCAATGAAAACTCGGTTTCTAACAACATATATGACTTTGAGATACCCAATTGTTACATAAAACATCTCAAACACTTTAAAAACATTCTCGAGAGTCATTCACTCTATTCAGATTGCAATTAACCCAATCAACATAATCGAACAACCAGTGCCTCATTGGCACTTCTATCATTGCAGCAGATACCCTTTCCTTAGTAAAAAATTCCTTTACTCGAGCCATCCTCGGGCTCAATCTTGGCAACCAGAACTGATTCACCACTCGTTTCAAACCGGAACCAATCATAGCACATAACCGAGCAATCAGCTAATCAATAGCAACTCCCCCACTTGGCTAGAAGCCATAGATCAGAATACATTTAAAAACTCATAAAACTTATACTCTATTGATGCATACTACCATAGTGAGATTAAACTCAAATCCTTGTAAGCTTTTGTAAACATAGATCATCTAGTACTTGAAATCTTTGGCACATCTCGCAACAGTTAGGCCCACTCTCTTAAGCGGCCCAAAGTTTAAAATTTCATCACTTACATTTCTCTTGCACATGAGATCTTCTCAAAATCACATAAGGGTCACACAATCCACCTGCTTTGCCTTAAGTTAACATTCATGTAATACCTTCCACCGTCATACACATTATGTAGTGACTTAGTCTTCCTGGGTCTGAACTCATGCCGCAACATGAAATTTACTTCACTCCCAACTAGGAGACATGAAAATATGCTTCACGCGCCTACAACTCGGGGCTACACATCCAATCACAATGGAATTCATACACTTAATAGTTCATCTATCATCCAGCGGACCTTCCTCGTCACTTTCAAGTTACATAGATATATCTCGCAGTACTAACATACTCATCACATGGCTATCTAGCCGACACTTCCGCTAATAGGGACAATACCGAACATATAAGTTCAAAATACTTACTCACACAGTCAGCACCTTGGTGCTCAAGCCATAGGAAAAGATTCAGCCTTAAGTCCTCCAGACTGGACCAACATCAACTCACAAAGATCACATCTCGCCCCTCGATCAGGGAATCACAGGCCGTCAAGGTATATATGATACCAAGCTCTCATGCGAATGTGTGGAAGGAATTTCAAGAGTTACTTTTCAAGCTGACTTAAGGACGCGCTATAAGAATTTAAGAATGTGAAACTTTCCTAAAGGTTCTACAGCCTATCGAGGATAACTACAGACGTCTCCGTACTGATCCATGAGACTCTACTAAACTTGCTCATTATTCGTGTGACCTATGTAACCTTGGCTCTGATACCAACTTGTCACGACCCTAACTAACCTGGTCGTGATGGCGCCTCTCGTGAAGACAAGGCTAGCCGACACAACACTCATATTTAACACTTTAATCATTAAGAGTGAATTTTAAGCCTTTCATTAAACAATGTTTCATAGTAAAACTTTGAAATAATAGTGCAGAATGAAAATACAAGACCGACATCAGGGTGTCACTCATGAGCATCTATCAAGGTCTGAGTACAACAAAAGTCTAAAAATGTACTAAATACAATAATAGCAATGAGAGGAAGGCAGTGGTGCCGTGAACGTCATGAATCTACCTTGGTGACTCTGATGACTCCACATCTGAGCAATCATTATCCGCTAACGGGTTCTGATATACCTGAATCTGCACATGAGGTGCAGAGAGTTATGTCAGTACTCCAACCTAGTAATTAATAAGTGTAAATAAAAACTAATCAGTAGGAAATAATGAATCCACATTTATGTTAGGCTCAATAAACAAAACAACCTTTAAAATCATAATACGAGTCAATCCTCCATTTTAAGATCCAATTTTTAGTAAAATTCATTTTGAAATACTTTTAGCAGTTTCAATAGGGGTTAAAAGTCATTTAAAATAATAATAATTGAGATTTAAGGCCATAATTGCCCCTCGGGCATAAGCGTACTTCGTAAAATAGCCCCTCGGTCAAAACAATAATCATAAGCGCTTCATAACTTAAAAATCTCAGTAGAGTTAATCAATGCCAAATTAGTGATCAATTTTCGAACATCTCATAAACCAGTTTAAATAAAAGTTGTTTTAAATTATTTGTTCAACTTTCCGATAGAGGCTCAATATAAAGATGAGTGGAAATAGTACAAATCAAAATGTTCGATAGAAACTCACTTTAAATAGGAGTGAAACCATTAGTTCCATAGATAGGCCTCTCAGGCAAAACATCGCTCATATGCATATATATAGATATGTCACCCCTTTGAATAGCCTACCTAGCAATTGTGACTCAACTCATACCAATCAGTGTTTGTACTCTGCATTTACGCTTAATATGTACCATATAGTAACTACTACAGTGTGCATCCCGATCCATAAATGCATTGATGCGCGTGCAGCCCGATCCGTATCCATATGTTTATATACTTTTCTGCGGCGTGAAGCCCAATCAATAGATAGATAATCTTCACAACTAGGCCCTCGGCCTCTCTCAGTCATTGATATTACCCTCGGACTCTCAGTCTATCTCAGTAATAGGGAACTCAGCCCGAAATAGTTTTCCATATTTTTAAGAATACAATGATAAAGTCAGGTTTGAGAAACAAATATGTAAAACATGAATGAAGATATACTTTCAAACAAGTAGAGTGAGAAAAATCATTCAAATTCCTCTAAGGGTCTTAGCAAGTCGGCACAAGGCCCCAAACATGGCATACATCCCAAGGTATAATAACATCAAATAGTTAACTATCAATTACTAATTAAATTAGTCATTCGGGATGGATTAGGTCACAAATCCCCAGTAGTGCTCTACCCGGCGCTCGTTATCTAGCCTGTAAGTCACCTTAAAGTAACATAATTTTGAGAAGGCACGAGAGAAAATATATATATATATATATATATATATATATATATATATTGATATATTGTGTGTTCAATACGATACAAGATGTCCTTATTTATAGCTATACTATACAATGACATTCTACTCCTATTCCAATATGGGACAATACTACATATCTAACAACAACAATGTGTAATCCATGGTTCCAAACCCTCAGGACAGTATTTACAATTATTACTGTTGGCCCAGGTTTTGTTGAAGTTTTGAAGATTGGCAAATGAACTCATGGATGGACCTGGTCCATCTTGGGAGACACAGTTGTTATGGCCCGTACACATGAGACACATGTGAAGAAGATAAATCCTTGGGGATCAAGCACCAATATCTTCTGAATATCTGCTTAACTGATAAAAAAGATTGCATATGGGATAAGGAGAAGATGTCTCCTAATTGGAAGAGAACACATCCGAATAAGGGTTGGAGTTTGGATTGGTCTAGGACTCAAACTTAATGAAGAATTAGAAATTGAGTTACAATCCAACTCTAATTGCTAATCTATTAAATAGATAAGTTGTTCTCTTTTACAGGTAATGCACACACGCAGAAGTAAAACATAATTGAGAGAAAAAGAGCAAGTCTATTTTGCAAGAAATATATGTGAGATATAAGTGTGCACGCCCGAAGCTACTTGAACGAGATAGAAGAACCAGTTCCACTGTGTTTATTCTTATTCTAGTTCAATTGTAGTAGGTGTTTCATATTGTTCCTTTCAACTCATTTAGAAGCAATTGTATTAGAACTTTGAGTATTCAAGTTAGAGTTAAATTGAAGGTGTCGCAACAGTTGAGGCTGTGTGCCACACTGGGATTATTAATCCTTAGGTTTAGAAAGAGTTTTGTAAATGCTGTTTTTGGCTCATTGATTTTAATGAAGTTTGGGGAAATCCTACTGAGTAGGTCATGGTTTTTTCACCTTTTCAGCCAGGTGTTTTCCACATAAAAATCTCTGTGCACTTTTCTTTCAGTATTTATTATTCCGCAAACTGTAGTAGTTAGAACAATTAGAAGAACCTGGTTCTTCTAAAGCAAAAATTGGGTACCACACAAATCAACCCCCCTCTTATGTGGTATTGACATTTATAACATCAATTGGTATTAGAGCAGGTTATCCTTGAAGTGGTTAACACCTTAGGAAAGATAAACATGAGTGCACCACCTGGTAACTAGGAATGACAATCCACTGCTACGCTTCCACTTTTCAATGGTCTCTACTACTCCTGATGGAAGAATAGAATGAGAGACCTCATCATGGGCGAAGCCTATGAGCTTTGGGACATCATCAGTGATAGTCCTTTAGCCACAACAATGAAGACTGCTGAACGGTTGGATGTTCCAAAGACAAGAGCTGATTGCGTTGCTGAAGACTTAAAGAAGTGGGAAAAGAATGCAATGGCCAAGAAATGGCTTGTATATGGACTTGGCCCAGATGAGTACATCACGATTCAAAGCTGTAATACTGCCAAAGAAATTTGGGACACATCATAAGTGACCCATGAGGGAACACCTCAAGTGAAGAGGACATTGCTGTATTCTCAATATGAGCATTTCACTATGAAGGATGGAGAAACCATCCAAGAGATGTACACTAGGTTCACTACACTTACAAATGAACTTGAGTATCTTGGAAGGATTATCCTGGAAGAAGACAAGGTTGAAAAGATCTTAACTAGAGTTCTACCAATTGCCTGGGAAAGCAAAATCACAGTTATCAGGAATCCAAGAATACTCCTACCCTAAAATTGGATGAACTAATTGGAAATATTATTGCCTATGCATTGAGAAGGCAGACTATGAAGATGGATGCTCTAAAGAAAGAAATATATTTCTCTCTCAGAATCTCAAAATGATCAGTTCTTGAAGATGATAAAATGGCTATGATTACCAGATATTTCAAAAAGTATCTTATGAGAGGAAATGGTCCTTCTAGAGGAACAACATTCAACAAACCTCGGGCTCCTGAGAAGCATATAAATGATGGTTGCTATAAGTGTGGTAAAACATACCACATGATCAAGAACTTCCCCCAATAGGAGATTGAGTGGAAGAAAGAAAGAGATGAACGAAGAAACATGAAGAAGGAACATGTACAACCAATAAGAAACAAAGGTTCAACTAAAGCCATGGTTTTTGCATGGGGGGAAACCTAAGATGAGGACTTAAAAGATGAAGCTGAAAATGAGAAAGCTCTTATGGACATCGGAGAATCAGAGGGTGAACAGGAGGTAAGTATCCTACATCTTAAAGAAAAGATTAAAATTTTGTCTAAAGAAAGGTTGGCTGAGCTATTATTGGACTTCATTGATGAGTCTGAAATAATAAACAGTGAGAAGAATATTCTGTCTAGGGAATGTGTTATCCTAGAAGCAGAATGCAAGATGTTAGAATCTAGGGCTGATGAGAGTGACAACACAAATACTCAGGTTCTTCAACTTGAAAATAATGTCCTAGAACTTAGATATGAAAATACTAAACTGAAATTAGGAACAGGAAAGAAATTGGCTGACCAATCATTTCTCACTCTAGACGAAAATCTAGGAAAAATGAAAGATGAACTATATAAGAAAGATCAATTGATTATGTCCTAAAAGAAGATTTAGGAAAGGTGAAGCATGAACTAGACAGAACGTGCAAATGGAACAAGGCTTCTGATGCACTCTCCTCGATGCAAGAGCATCACAGCAGCAGCAAGAGAGGACTTGGATTTGGGACACAAGCTCCAAAATGGAATCCCAAAAACAAGTACCTCACACTTCTTGAAAATAAGATTTGCACACAATGTGGTAAGACTAGCCATTACAAAAATAAATGCAATGCAAAAGAAAAGTCCAGTCAAAAGAACAAAACCTTTGTTCAAGAAAAACAAAAACTACCAGGTTGGGCCCACAAAAATTGAATTCATCCTTTTGCCCATAGAAAGGGACCCAAACTAGTTTGGGTTCCTAAGACTAACCCATGATTTTATTTTACAGGTCCAAGTGAAGGGGAGTAGCCAAATATGGTACATGGATAGTGGCTGCTCAAAACATATGACTGGGAACCAGGACCAGTTCCTTCTAGAGAACCTAAAAGAAGGTAATGTCTCCTTTGGAAATGGAATGAAAGGTGAGATCATTGGAGTTGGAAAGGTAGGAACTACAGACTCTCATTCCATTGAGAATGTTTATTTGATTGATGGCTTGAAATATAGCCTGATAAGTATGTCACAACTGTGTGACAGAGGTAATCTTATGGCTTTCCCTTCCACCAACTGCTTTGTGATTAGCCTTACTACTGACAAGATTGTTTTGCAGGGAAAGAGAGTTAATAATATTTACATTGTAGACATGTCAACTATCTCTGAAAATGAATTCACTTGTTTAAGTGTGTTAATTAATGATCCCCTCATTTGGCACTAAAGACTTGGTCATGCCAGTCTAAATCAATTGAACAAATTAATCTCCAAAGACTCAGTGATAGGGTTACCTAATATCAAGTTCAAGGAAGACAAAGTTTGCGAGGCATGTGCAAGGGGGAAGTAGGTAAGGTCATCCTTCAAACCCAAGAAAATGGTATGTACGTCCAAGACGCTGGAACTAGTTCATATGGATCTCTGTGGTCTAATGAGAACCATGAGCAGAGGTGATAAACGATATGTAATGGTGCTTGTTCATGATTATTCTAGATTTACTTGGGTCTTGTTTCTAACCTCTAAAGGTGAAGAATTTGAAATGTTCACTGATTTTGTTAGAAAAACCAGAAACAGTTAGGAAATCAACTTGCATCCTTTAGGTATGATCATGAAGCTGAATTTGAAAATGTAACGTTTTGTGAATTCTATGATAAGAATGTAATAGATCATAATTTCTCTGCTCCTAGGACCCCTTAGCAAAATGGGGTAGTTGAAAGGAAGAACAGGACCATGCTTCTTTCCAGTATACTACCTCACAGCTTCTGGGCAGAGGCTATAAAAACTGCATGTTGCATAATCAATAGATGCATGACTAGACCTATTGTAGATTAAACTCCCTATGAGTTACTTACAGGGAGAAAACCAAACATATCCCATCTTAGGGCTTTTGGTTGCAAGTGCTATGTGTACAATAATGGCAAAGACTCCCTATGTATGTTTGATCGCAGAAGTGATGAGGGAGTGTTCTTGGGATATTCTTCACATAGAAAAGCATATCAAGTGTTTAATAAAAGAACTCTGTATGTAGAAGAAAGTGTACATGTTGTATTTGATGAATCTAAAATTTGTGCTGAGAGACAGGAATATGAAGATGAAGCCATTGGACTGGTGAGACAGTTGATTGAATCCACAACACAAGTTAAGGTGGCATCAAAGGAAGGAACATATGATGGAATAGGTCCTTCCACTCAGGGCAACCTGACAGGGGGAACCAATATGAGATAAACTGAACAAAACTCTCTAAAGGAACGTGTACCTGAACCTGTTCCTCTACAACATAACAATGAAGAAGCATCTAGCAGGGACAAACTGGTGGGGGAATCTTACAAGTAACTGAGTTCTCATCCCATTGAGAACATCATAAATGATCCAACATTTGGAGTAAAAACTAGATCTCAACTAAAGAATCTGTGTGCATTTGATGCCTTTCTATCCATCATTGAACCCAATAATGTTGTTCAGGCTTTGCAGGATGCAATTTGGGTCAGTGCTATGCGGGATGAACTAAATTAATTTGAGAGAAGTCATGTCTAGCCTTTGGTTCCAAGACCCAAGCACAGATCAGTCATTGGGACAAATGGGTCTTTAGGAACACACTAGATGAAGATGGAACAATTACAAGAAACAAGGCAAGGCTGGTGGTTGAAGGTTACAGTCAAGAGGAAGGTATTGACTATGATGAGACTTTTTCTCCAGTTGCTATACTTGAAGAAATTAAATTCCTCATCGCCTTTGCATCATATATGGAATTCACTCTTCATCATATGGATGTCAAAAGTGCCTTCCTAAATGGCTATCTCAAGGAAGAAGTGTCTGTTAAACAACCTCCGGGATTCGAATTCAAGGAGTGTCCTGAACATGTGTACAATCTAGATAAATCTCTATATGGTCTCAAGCAGGCTCCTAGAGCTTGGTATGAATGATTGTCAAAATTCCTACTAGAGCATGGGTACAAAAGAGGTAAAATTGACAGCACTTTGTTCCTATGGGAAAAAGGTAAAGATCTTCTTGTTGTACACATATATGTTGATGACATAATATTTGGGGTCACTTCAGATAGGTTGATCAAGGACTTTGCAAAACTAATGGAAAGCGAGTTTGAGGTGAGTATGATGGGTGAACTCAATTTCTTCCTAGGATTGCAAATAAAAAAAAGTCCAAATAAAACTATGATCCATCAGTAGAGGTACACAAAGGAAATAATCAATAAGTTTAAAATGGAAGAATCCAAAGAAATAGGTACTCCTATTGCCACAACCACTAAATTAGATATTGATGAACCTGGTTCATCAGTTGATTAGAAGTTGTATAAGGGTATGATTGGTTAACTTTTGTATCTTACTACCAGCAGACCTGATATTATTTTTAGTGTAGGGCTTTGTGCCTGTTTCCAGGCGAATCCAAATGAGTCACACTTGATAGTTGTCAAAAAGATATAAAGATATTTGAAAGGCTCCACTGATTTGTGTCTTTGGTATCCCAAAGGTAGTAATTTTGATTTAACTGGATACGCTGATGCTGGTTATGCAGGTTTCCTAGTGGATAGTAAGAGCACCTCAGGTATGGCACACTTCCTGAGTTCTTGTCTTGTATCATGGGCTACAAAAAACCAGAATTCCGTAGCTCTCTCTACTGCTGAAGCTGAATATGTTGCTGCTACTTCATGTTGTGCTCAATTGCTGTGGATTAAGCAACAACTGGTAGATTTTGGAATTGAAGTTGGATGCATACCAATATTATGTGATAACACTAGTGCTATAAGTATTACAAAGAACCTTGTTCATCATAAAAGGAGTAAGCACATAGATGTTAGACACCACTTCCTAAGAGATAACTATGAGAAAGGTTTAATCTCCAAAGAATTTTGTGCTACTGACTAGAAAATAGCCGATATATTCACTAAGAAACTAAGTAGAGAAAACTTTGAAAGGAACAGGTTGGAATTAGGGATGATTAAGATCACCTAACAGGTCCAGTTCAGATTGCACAACGAAGAAAAAATGAAAAAAATGATTTTTTATTAGGAGTTCTTAATTCATGTAAATATCTAGACTAATTCTTACTCAGTCTCATACTTTAACTAGTATACTCTTGTGACATGTGTTTATATGACTCATTGATCTCTTACAAAGTTTTCTATTTTGACATTTGAGGCATAATCAAGAGAACTTTTACTTGAAGAACCTGGTTCATCAATATATGCTCAAAGTTCAAGTATGTTTTTATACTTTGCACAATTAGAAAGATAAAATTATCAATTATGAGCAGAAGTCCTAGAAACACCAAATGTCCAATTTTATCCGTTGAGCAAGTTTAACCTGTTTCATTAAAACTAGGAGTCTAAGTATAACGGGTCTCTTCCCTAAGTATCACCAATTCTTATTAATCACTAAGGAGAACAGAATTATCAATTGATTAGACTCCTAATGTCCTCTGAAAAGCCTGCCATCACTGATATAATCATGACCCATATTTAAAAACCCAAAATCACTCATAACCATCACTCTATTCTCAAAACCTCAGATCATCTACTTTCTTTTCCAAAAATACCCAATATTCTAGGAAATTCTCTACCATGAATAATCTCCAAGATAATCCTGGAACTCTACCTCCAGTTTCCCCTAACAATCTTCCACACCTCCTAGTGAACCCCCAAAACCTGGATTCCGTCGCCAGAAGAATAGTTGCATATGGTGCTTTAAGGAGGGTTTTGAATGAAAGACTACAGGCTAGTCAGAGAAAGGAATTCCCAACAAAATACACTGACTCACGTTCTGAGTCCGAAAATTTCATCTCTGCAAATGATGGAAAAGAACCCGGGTCTTCTGATAATGATAAGAGTCAAGAAAACCCAAGAGAGGTAAACACATGTTACATGTCTTCTGATGTAGTTGAAAAGGAGGAAAATAGGTTTGTTCTGATAGGGGTTGTTAAAAATGTTGAAGGGGCTTAATCTAGTAAAAGGAGAGAGAAAAATAAGGGGAAGATTTTAGATATCTGTGGTAGTGGAGAATAAGGAGGTTTGAAGTCAGGGGGAGTGGGCCAGGGGAAGCTGCTGAAGGACTGGTGAACATGAGTGAACAACCAGATGAACCGGGTTCATCTGTGGAGGAGACTTTGGCAGACATGCTGAAGAAAGTTAACGCTAGTTATGACCCCAAGAAATGCAAGGCTTTCTCACAAAGGACTCCTGTTGTATCCAAACCAACCATGAAGAGCAAAGTGACATCACCTAAGTCTGCTCCTAGGGTCAGAACACAAGAAGTAGAGTTAGAAAGAGTGAAGCAGAACTTCAAAAGGCTCTAGAGGAGAGCAAGAAAAAGAAGAAAGAAAAGGGGAAAGCTAAAATGGTTGAAAGTTCTGAGGCTACTGAAGAAAAGGAGGAAGAGATGGAACATGTTCATCAAAAGCGGAGTACTACTATGGAAGTTCCCACTGCAAAATCAAAGGGAACAGGTCATCGGCTAAAAAGCCCTCCAAATCTTTATCCGCTGAAGCCTCTCTAGCCAAGAGAACTAGGTCAGCTGTAAAAGGTAAACAAGTGAAAATAATTGAAGATGAGGATGAAGAGTGGAGTGAAGAAGAATGAGAAGGTGAGTCAGAATAGGAACAAGATAGGTATGTCGTTTGGCAAAAGAAAAATTATGAAGGGAAGGTTGCTCAAAGACTTGGATGAGCCAGGCATGATGAGATTGTTGACTGCATTAGAGGCACAAGGATCGAAGGATATGGTCCTTCAAATGGATGGTAGATTGGACAGAAATGAGCTCATTGAATTCATGGCCAATGGAACTGTGAAAAATAGACTTGTAACTAGCATAGTGAGGGGGTGAAGGTGAAGTTTGATGCACCCAAACTGGGTAAAATTCTGGATATTCCAAGTGAGGGCCATGATGATTATATAAGGCAAAGATGGCCTTGTCTGGATGGATTGCCTACAGATCTTCAAATCACTAGGAACTTTTGTAACACCCAAGCTGATGAGGAGGCACCTGAAGCAAGGGGTGTACAAAAGAGTGAGATGAGGCTAGAGCATAAAGTGCTCTTTGAATTTGTGAACATATGCCTACTACCTAGATAGGAAAGGAGGCATACAGAAAACTACATGGACCTAGTCCTTATGCAGGCTTGGTGGATGGAAAGCAGATTAACTGGCTTGCTTTTATTGTGAAGCTGCTAGACATGGTGCTCAATGGCTCATAGGCTCATGCCATTCCTTATGGATTTATTCTGACTATTGTGTTGGACAAACTGAAAGTTCCGTTGAAGAAATGGAAAAATGCTTCCAGCAAAGAGAACTTTGGCATCAAGACCCTCCAAGCCTGTGATTATCTGCTTAGTGTAGGCCCAGTTGAACCTGGTTCATCAGTGAAGACTCCTGTGAATAGCAAGGTCAGAGCCTTGGTTCAGGAGGTTGGGACAAATGATGCTGAGATTACAATGTTTCAAGCTCGAGTTGGTGAATTAGAGGAAGAAAGGAATGAGTTGAGAGCTGAACTTGCAAAAGAAAAAGAGAAGAATGAAGGGATGCTCCAGAAACCCTCCAGCTCCTCAAAGCCTTAGGTTTCCTTGTCCTGTAGTGAACTAGTCTTGAAACCCCACAGTGACCTAGATTAGGGACTTTTGTTTGTTCTGTCTCTTTTTATCCTTGCTCATGGTTGGTATTTTTGTCTTTCTTTTGTGAACTGCTATATAGAAACATCGCTTATCAATGAAAATATGAAGTTCTCTTGCTTTATGTTAATTCTGATTTTAAAAGTTCATTTTGTCAAGTTGATTTTTGACTAACTAAAGCATGTTTTCACTTGCAGTTGCCCTAGTGGCCATGAGTAATAATTAATTTTTGGGATTCACATTATTTATGCAACTTTTCGATGATTCCAAAAGGGGGAAGATATCGTGCTTAAATTCTATTATCTGAACAGTGATGTTTATGACCTAATTAAATCTGAACTTAATGATAAGTTAAAATTTTGAGTTCAGCTGAGTTCAACAGGTTATCTAATCAGTAAAAGCACTGAGTTTGTCATCATAAAAAAGGGGGAATTTGTTGGCTCAAGTCCAGTTGAAGTTTTGAAGATTGACAAATAAACTTAGGGATGGACCTGGTTCATCTTGGGAGACACAGTTATTATGGATCATACACATGAGACACACATAAAGAAGATAAATTCTTGGGGATCAAGCAGCAATATCTTCTTAACTGATCTAAAAAATTGCATATGGGATAAGGAGAAAATGTCTCCTTATTGGAAGAGAACACATCCGGATAAGGGTTGGAGTTTGGATTGGTCTAGGATTCAAACTTGACGAAGACTCCGAAATAGAGTTACAATACAACTCTAATTTCTAATCTATTAAATAACTGAGTTGTTCTCTTTTACAGGTAATGCACATATGCAGAAGTAAAACATAATTGAAAACAAAAGAGCAAGTCTGATTTGTAAGAAATATATGTAAGATATAAGTGTGCATGCCCGAAGCTACTTGAATGAGATAGAAGAACCAGTTCCGTTGTATTCATTCTTATTCTAGTTCAATTGTAGTTGGTGTTTCATATTGTACATTTCAACTTATTTAGAAGCAATTGTATTAGGTACTTTGAGTATTCAGGCTAGAGTTAACTTGAAGGTGTCGTAATAGTTGAGGCTGTGTGCCACACTGTGATTAGAGTTAATCCTTAGGTTTACAAAGAGTTTTGTAAATGATGTTTTTGGCTTAGTGATTTTAGTGGAGTTTTTGAAAATCCTACTAAGTAGTAGGTCGTGGTTTTTTCACAGTTTGAGCCAGGTGTTTTCCACGTAAAAATCTTCGTGCACTTTAATTTCAGTATTGATGTAACGACCCGACCTTTTTTCGCGTGAGTGACCGCCCTGTTTTCCCCATTTCATGATTTTATATGTTTCATTATATGTGTTTGGAGAATTTAATGTAATTCTGATGTAGTCCGGTTAGAAATGAGACAATTAGTCTCTTTATGACAAGGTTAATTTGGAAAAATCAATCGAATGTTGACTTATGAGTTAGAGGGCTCTAAATGAATTTCCGATGATTCGATTAGTTTGGGGTGGTGATTTTTGAATAAGGAGCACAATCAGAACTGTATTTGGAGGTCTAGTGAGAATTAGGCTTGAATTGGCTAAGTTTGAATTTTGGCGAATTGCGGTTGATAGGTGAGGTTTTGATCCGAGGGTCGGAATGGAATTTTGTATTAGCTCTGTTAGGTTATTTTGGATATACGTGCTAAGTTTCAGGTCATTCGGAGGTGTTTAAGTCGGGATTTATATCAAATGCAAGTTTAGGAAGTTTTAGTTTAACTTAGGCATGAATCCGTGGTAAATTGATGATTTTGATGTTTATAATAGTGTTTTATGCTCCGAGCAAGTTTGAATGAAGTAATAGGACGTATCTGTGCCTTTTGTTGAGGTCCCAAGGGCCTCGGGTGGTTTAGGATGGCTAACGGGGAATTTTAAACATGAAAAGTGCAACAGAAATTGCAGCATAGGATTTTCTCTATGCGATTGCATAGGTACGTCTGCGATCACATAGAAGGCCTAGATGAGTCTCAGAAATTGATCTATGCAATCGCATGAGGGGGCTTGCGATCCCATAGGTATAGGGGATGGTTCAATGCGGTCGCATAGGTGAGTATTCGATCGCGTAGTAGGAGGAAGCAAAGCTCTGCGATCGCTAGGGGTTTTACGCGATTGTGTAAGAGGAAATTGAGGGCCCGAATTTTTGGTCTATGTGATCGCAGGAGTAGTGATGTGATCGCATAGAAGCGCGAACTACTAGACAAAAGGTTTTTATAATTAAAACCTCCGCGAACTTCATCATTATTTCCACCATTTTTGACCCCTTCACGAGCTTTGAACAACGATTTCGAGGGTATTGACTGAGAAACAATTGGAGGTATGTTTCTTGGCCTAAGTATTCGAGTTTGTGGCAATATTATTGTAGAAATTAGTAGAAAATTACCAAAATAGGTTAAGTTTGGGCTTGAAAAAATGTGATGTAAAAATTGAATTTGAAGGGGAATTTGAGCTCCGTTTTCAACAAACTTTATATGTACGGACTCGCGGTGAGACGAGGAATCCTTGTTGTGATTTTTGGAATTTTTCAAGAAGTGGGCCCGATGCTCGATTTTTACCAACTTCATGAATTTTAGTACTTTTCGAGTATTTTTGATTGGGTTATGTTTCTTTAACGCGTATTTATGTATTCGTCATGATTTTTTCTAGATTCGACACACGAGGAGGTCGATACAAGAGGAAAAGGCATTGAGGAGCAGCCTACGTCCAGTTAGAGGTGAGTAGTTTGTATAGATGATGGCCAGAGAGTTTGAAACCCCGATGTATCACATTGTCACGCTATGTTAGGGCATGACTCGCACCCCATGGTAGGTGGAGGATCTTATATGATTGGGAATTGCGACTTGGTCAATCTCAAGTGCAAAATATAATTTATGGGCGGCTGAAACACACTTTGTATTGTTGAGAATTAGGCTTATTTCCATGTCTGGGGCCTTGTGCCGATTTGTAGCATCCGTCTAGGATAAATATCATTGTGATAGCACGATTTGTATAATCATTGATCTCAGTCCTGTGTATAATCACCGTCATAAAATGGTAAATCACTTTCCTAAAATTAAATAATTAAATTATATTCTTCTTAATAATTAGAAATTGTAAAAATAAATTGAATCTGTTATGTGACTCATATGCATACTGCGGACTGAGTATGGATCGGGTTGCACACCGCAGCAGTGATATGATGATATTGCGCAAGGGGTTGTAGGAGCCCCTCCGGAGTCTGTACACACCACTAGTAAGCGCCGTCGACATTAAACGGATTGGGCTGTACGCCGCAGCGGGTCATGTGCATTGCATTGCATTTTTGCATTAGACTTGATTAATATACTTGATATCGCTTTGCTGTTAGTTCATAGTTAAGGTGTCAGATTGTTAGATTTAGCTTTACTTTGTGGCATTTCACGGATTTCTTATCTTCAGACATTTTATATGCTTATTACTCATTGAGTTGATAGTACTCACCCCTACTCCCTGCACCTTGTGTGCAGATTCAGGTGCATCGGAGGCTTAGCTGAGCAGTCGTTGTCTCCAGAGATTTTTCAGAGTTGTTGAGGTAGCTGCTTGACGTTCGCAGGACCTGGCTACTCTTCCTATTTCAGTGTTATTATTATTATATACCTTTGCAGACTTTGTATTTTTGTTTAGATGTTATTATCTAGTTTGTTTTAGAGGCTCTAGACTCGTGACCCAGATCTTATGGGAGTGTTTATCGGTTTTCGTATCTCTCCGTATTATTTTATGAATATTACTGGATTATTATTTTAGAGTATTAAATTTCTCTTTAAATTGTAGGTTTTGGGATTTATTGTCGAATTGAGAGCGATTGTTGGTCAGGCTTGCCTAGCATTATGGTTGGGCGCCATCACGATCGGGTTGGGTCGTGGCAATTTATTATTCCGCAAACTGCAGTAGTTAGAACACTTAGGAGAACCCGATTCTTCTAAATCTAAAATTGGGTATCACACAAATTACTCCCCTTCTCGTGTGGTATTGACATTTATAACATCAATTACTTACGTCAAACCGGCTACAACTCTAGCTCGTGATACCATTGTCCCTCGAATTGGCCTCCACACGTGTCGAATCTTACCAAAACCACAACGAATACATCACAATATGCTAGAAAAAATAACCCAATAAAAAATAATCGAAAAACATCAAAAATCCAAAAATTGGCAAAACCCTAGCCCCATGCCCACTTCTCGAAACTCAAAAATTTGTACATCATAAGATTCCTTATCTTCCCACCAGTTCATACATATCAAAAGTTCTCAATTCCGACCTCAAATGATCATTCAAATCCAAATTCAAAAGTCCAATTTCTCAAGCCCTAGTTCTTCAATATTTGGCTTAGTTTCCATGAATTTCTAAGTGGATTTCACAATATAGTCAAGTTTTAAGACCAACATTCTTACCTCAAGTCGATTCCTCTTGAATCCCCCTTTCATCTCCTCCAAAAATCTCCAAAAATCTCCAAAAATGAGCAGTCATGGGTACAAAATAGACCCAAAATTGCGAACAAGGTGACTTAAAAACATTCTGCCCAGCACTTCTAATCCTTCTTCGCGATGAAGACCAAGGCCACGTGATACCGAAGCACAAAAATCAAAGGCCTCAAAAATATACTCAATGCGAATGCGATTCTCCCTCCGCGAACGTGATGCTTTTTTCCTAAACTTACGTGAACACGGACCAGCCTGTGCGAACGCGGAGAACAAATCCACTCGGTCTACAAATCCTTATACGCGAACGCGTACACACCACCGCGATCGCGAAGATTCCACCTTACAAAATACGCGAATGCGAACCTATCACTGCAAATGTGAAGAGAAAACCTGGGCCAATGCAAACTCTCTCTATGCGATCGCAAGGGACTTCACGCGATCGAGAAGGACATTTCTTCTACAACAATTGAGATGAAAATCTGAAACTCCAAAATGCCAAAAATGGTCCGGTTGACCATCTGAAACTCACTCGGGCCCTCCCGGGACCTCAACCAAAAACACCAACACTAAATCCTCATCCAAACTTGGTCCAATTATTAAAACACCTCAAACAACATCAAATTACTCAAAATTCATCGAATTCAAGCCTAAGTTTTCAAAAACTTCCGAAATACATTTTTGATCAAGAACCCAACCAAATGACATCCGAATGACCTAAATTTTCTACACACATCACAAATGACATAGAGAAGCTACATTTACTCTTAGAATTCTGTTTCGACCCTCATATCAAAATCTCACATATCAATCGGAATTCGCCAAAATACTAATCTTGTCAATTCAAGCCAAATTCTTTCCACGGACTTCTAAAATGCATTTTGATCATTCTCTTAAGTCATAAATCATCTAACGGAGCTAGCTAAATCATAAAAATTCCAATTCAAACTCATATACAATTGAGTCAACTCTTGGTCAAACCTTTCAAATTAAAAGCTTTCCACTGATACTGTTTTTTTAAATTCATTCCGATTTTTTCTGAAAATCAAAACCAACGATCTACATCAGTAACTAGGCATTACACGAGACAAGTCATTCTCGAGAACTGGCGATTAAAGTGCAAAAGCTCAAATGACCGGTCGAGTCATTAAAGAGATTTAAAATAAAATGTTGACTTGAGACACCATAAATTATTCTTAGTGGAAACTCTCAATTAGATAAATAGTCCCGTTTCGAATAATGTCACTTTAATTGAAAAAGTTCCCTATTTCTTCGAAAAATGGAGTGACAAATGTTTTCCTCATTAACTCATTTTTCTCCAATATGGAAAATTTTTTCCCTATCTAGAGAAGGCTAAATATTTTCCAACACTCTTTTTAAAAAGTACTTTCTTTTTATGACCTAAAAAAATATTTTCTTTCCTTTCAACAAATGGTGTAGTAAAAAGTATTTTCATTTCAACAAAAAGTTTTTTTCATGACGTAAAAAAACTATTTTCTTTCATTTCAACAAAAAAAAGTATTTTCTTTTCATGATGTAGAAAAAGTATTTTCTTTTATTTCAACAAAATAAGCACTTTATTTTCATGTTGTAGAAAGAGTACTTTTATTTTAAGCAAAAAAAGAGTGAATACTTTCTTTTTTGTTATGGAGCACAAATTTCAAAGCTATTTTTTTTGCGTAAAAGCTAATGCAACACATTAGTACCTTTGAATTTGTGTGAATTTTTAGAAAAGCAATTGAATTCTTGAAGAAATAGAGTCCAAAAATTTTTGGGTATTGTGAGGGGTGGGGGGTGGAGGGGGCACATAAAACATGGGGACTTAGGGAAGGGAGTAAGGGGAGTAACATAAAAAAATTATTTTCTAAAAATTATTTTCTACTCTCTAGCCATGCACTAGAAAATATTTTTTGGAAATTGTTGTCACTCACCAATCAAATAAGGGAAAATAAATTATAAAACAACTCATTTTTCATGAAAATATTTTTTTGAAAACATTTTCCATAGAAAACATTTACCTTCATACCAAACACACCCTGAGTGTTCTTTTTTAATATTTTAGATTTTGATCAGAGAGTATCATGACAGTTGTGTGTTGCGATCGTCTTTTTTGTTTAATTATTTGATATTCCATACCTTGACTAATTTGATTTCAGAAAATGCTGTGATTTACAATGCTTGAACCAAAAATCTTAATTAAGGATAAAAGGTTCTCAGCCATTTCACTATATCTCTAGGGACCATCAATATTTAGTATTATACTGATATGATTTCAAATCACAATCCATTGAGGCACAAACAATCGGTGTTTAATATAATTTAATAGGTACTTTACTTATAAAATCAGTATAAATGGATTACGACACACTTTTTCTTAAAAAAGAAATTATACTTTCCTCGCTTTTTTTGGTAGAGAAGTAAGCCAATGAATAGGTAGAACTTTAGAATGAGAAGCAAGAAGCTAGAAAGGAATATTTTGAATGAGACTATAAATACACAATTTTTTTTTGTGTTAAGAATAATTTGTACATTGGATACTACATTGGATGTCCATATTGTGAATATCTTAAAGATTAAATCTCCTATTTTATGTTCATCATCTTTACTTTTTATGCCTATAAAAGGCCATGTAATTGCAACGGAAATGGACACACAATTGAAAAAGAAAATCTCTTCCTTCTCTCTATCTATATTTGTTGTTCATGTTACACTAAGTTTCTTATATTTTTTGTTCATATTTTACTCAATTGCTTTCCACAGGAGTTGGAGAGGAGGTTAACCGAGGGCGGAGCTTGGAGAAGTTCTGGGGAAGCGGACGCTATGTGGTCAGAGACGGCGAACTTGGTTAGGGAGGTAGCACGAGACGTGCTCGGGGTAGCCAAGGGCTATTCAGGCTGACATCAGGGTGAATGGTGGTGGAACGATGTAGTCGAAGGAAAAGTGGAGGCGAAGAAGGCGGCGTTTGCTAAGTTGGCTGGGAGCACAAGCGAGGAAGAACAGAGAGCGAACAGGGAGATCTACAAGGTGGCGAGGAAAGAAGTAAAGCTGGCGGTTACGGAAGCTAAAAACGCGGCGTTTGGTCGCATGTACGAGGAACTAGGGGAGAGAGGCGGAGACAGGAAGTTATTCCGGTTAGCTAAAGCAAGGGAAAGGAAGGCACGTGATCTTGACCAAGTTAAGTGCATCAAGGGCGAGGATGATTGAGAGTGTCAAGTCAAGCAGAGGTGGCAGGCGTACTTTCGAGACTTACTTAATGAGGAGGGGGATCGTAACATAGAGCTAGGGGAGTTGGGGCATTCAGAGCAACATAGAGACCTTGGGTACTGCAGGCGCATTAGGGCGGATGAGGTCATAGGGGCTTTGCGTAGGATGAGTAGGGGTCGAGCGACCGGGCCTGACGAGATCCCGGTGGAGTTCTGGAAGTGCATGGGTAGGTCAGGAGTGGAGTGGCTCTCCAGGTTGTTCTATGCGATCAGGACCAAAAGGATGCCGGATGAGTGGAGGTGGAGTACAGTGGTGCCCTTGTACAAGAACAAAGGGGACATCCAGTGCTGCAACAACTATAGGGGTATCAAATTAATAAGTCACACCATGAAGGTCTGGGAGCGGGTGATCGAGGCGAGGGTGAGGGAGATGACATCTATATCTGGGAACCGGTTCAGTTTCATGCCGTGTCGCTCCACTACAGGAGCTATCCACCTTGTCAGGCGGCTGGTGGAGCAGTTCAGGGATAAGAAGAAGGACCTGCGCATGGTGCTTATCCACTTGGAGAAGGCGTATGACAAGGTCCCAAGAGAGGTACTATGGAGGTGCTTGGAGGCGAAGAGCGTGCCGGAAGCCTACATCAGAGTAATCAAGGACATGTACGATGGAGCTAAGACTAGGGTTAGGACGGTGGGTGGCGACTCAGACCATTTTCCGGTGGTTATGGGGCTCCATCAAGGATCGGCGTTTAGCCCTCTCTTGTTCGCCTTGGTGATGGATGCTCTAACCCGACATATTCAAGGGGATGTGTCTTGGTGTATGCTATTTGCTGATGACATCGTCTTGATAGATGAGATGAGGGTCGGTGTTATTGAGAGGTTAGAGGTATGGAGACAGACTCTCGAGTCTAAAGGTTTCAAAATAAGCAGATCTAAGACAGAATACCTGGAGTGAAAGTTTAGCGCCGAGTCGAGCGAAGTAGGCAGGGACGTGATGATTGGATCTCAGGTCATCGCCAAGAGGGACAGTGTCAGATATCTTGGGTCGGTGATTTAGGGGGACGAAAAGATTGACAGGGACGTCACTCATCATATAGGAGCGGGGTGGTCAAAGTGGAGGCTTGCATCATGAGTCCTGTGTGACAAGAAAGTTCCACATAAACTCAAGGGGAAAATTTATAGAGTTGTGGTTAGACATGCAATGTTGTATGAGGCGGAGTGCTGGCCCGTGAAGAACTCTCATGTTCAAAGAATGAAGGTTGCGGAGATGAGGATGCTCAGGTGGATGTGCGGGCTCACCAGGTTAGATAAGATTAAGAATGAAGTTATTCGAGAGAAGGTAGGGGTGGCCCAGGTGGATGAGAAGATGCGAGAAGCGAGGCTGAGGTGGTTCAGGCATGTGCGGAGGAGAAGTCCTGATGCCCCGGTGAGGAGTTGTGAGCGGCTGGCGATTGTCGGCGTTCGGCGAGGCAGAGGGAGGCCTAAGAAGTATTGGGGAGAGGTTACTTGGCATGACATGGCTAGAATGCGGGTTTCCGAGGACATGACCCTTGATAGGAAAGTCTGGAGGTCTATCCATAGATGATTTGTGTTTTGGCTTGTGTCTCCCTTATGGTAGTTATTTATGGTAGTTACTGTATGATATTATTGCATGCTATTTTATTTGTGTTTCTTATGTTTAGATAATTATTTACGCTATTTCTACTGGAGTTACTAATGCTCTTTTATTTTTGTTTTTGTTTTTGTTGTTCCTTTCCTTCACTAAGCCGAGGGTCGATTGGAAACAAACTCTCCGCCCTTTCGAGTAGGGGTAAGGCTCGTCTATATATTACCCTCCACAGACCCCACTTTGTGGGACTATACTAGGTTGTTGTTGTTGTTTTACTAAATAGCTTTCATTTTATAATACGTTATCAGCACGAGTCTCTAACCTTCACGGTAGGTTATCTTCTTTTAAAGTTCTCGACTCTGATTTAAAATTATCAGGTACAACATGTTTCTCTCTTTTGTAAGTATAATAGTATATTTTGTTGGATACTTAGTTTTTCTCAATTATGTTTAAAAACAAAAATAGAAAGAGAAAGATAATCATACTTCACCATGATCTCTTTATTTATGAATAAAGATGTAATGATTTTAATGAACGGCTTCTTAATTAATTTGCATTATTAAAATATAAATAGAAGTAATCAACAATAGACCTAGATAACAATAATATTTTCTTGGCAGTAGTACGTATCCAAAATATGAATATAAATAGTGTTTGCATCATTAAAATATTACATCCTACTTTGACTAAATCGAAGAAGTTTTTATTGATTATTCATCTTCTTCTATGCAGAAATAAAACATGGTAGTAATAATGAGGTTACTTGAAATTGTTTTTGTTTTCAAGTCTATCTTCCTATTGAATTCAAGTATATCTAGTTACATGCTTAAGTACTTGGGTACACCTAACATAATGTGTGATTATACATTATTGTGCAGTACAACATGATATACTACACTAGCTACATTTATCTATTTATTTTGACAAGCCTACATACAGAATATTAGTACACATGGAGATACTATGTAGGTATAGATTTTACGATATTAATTTTTTTTTATTCTTTAGGTGCAGATATAATTCTTTTATATGGTAAATCTAGAAAAGTAACAATACTATATGTTATGTAGCATATCAAATCACTTAGCAAAATTATTACTAAAATTGCTTGATAAAGATCTTAGTGCAATAAGGGTATTCATATTAGCCGGTATTGTCATACACGTATTTAGTACACTTTAAATCATGCTAATTAACTTGAATAATTTAATGATGCATGCACTAACTGGACATACAAACGGTTGTTTGTTTATATAGATGCTACAAATAATTGATAAAGCTTTACAATGATTTGAGATTTTACTTATTTAAGAAAGCAAATTTGATTTGCTAAGTTGCAAATTACTTGTGTGCAACTTTCTTAGCATGTGATTGACATTAAGGCTTGAAAATGAATCTCAATATTGTTTAACATATTATACCATTGATTGAGGGTAAGACATCGGGATTAAATCCTGATGCGCCATAATTATAAGAGTTGGGTATGAGTCCCAATTCATTATGACATAATATGCCTTTATATTGGTAAGACATTGGGCTTGAGTCCTACTGTACCATATTGATGATATAATGATGACTAAAGAAAAATAATATATTTTTCATTAAAGGCATGAATACTGTCCCACTTGATTTGCTTCATTCTTGAAGTGAATATGACAATGACGCATAACAAGTCTGAATGAAGATAAGTGGTTGAAGAATGAATGTGAGCGTTCCAAAGATCAAAACAATAATAATCATCACTATGATTATAAAAGGAGAACAATAAAGATTCTCAAAATAGTCCTTCAAAATATGAATGAAATATTTATCATCAAATTGGTATGAAAATAATAAAGCACGTCACGGATTATGATCCGTTCCTTGAAGAAAATGTGACTTGTGATAAGCATTGAAAATGCAGACCCATTCCTATATGTGAAGGTAGTAATATGTGATAAAAGTAATGAATAAAGGCATGCAAGGCATGCTTGGATGAATACCACACAACTCACCCTTGAGAGAGGTTTGAGTGAAATAATGAGAAATAAATATTATTGTGTGGTTACATGAATATGTCATTGGTCTCGTACATGTGATACGCCAAAATATTTTGGCATGCCTTATAAAAGTTGGTAAAGGCAAAATTAAAGCAAGAAATGATTTTTCTTATGATGATTTTGACCATGTCAATTTATTATGATATAAGGTTCTCCCTGAAGGAGACATTTACCATATGAATGATATGATAAAAGATCTTGTAGTACAAAAGTTGTTAAAAGATCCGAAAGAACTAATTTGTTACTACCCGGATGAATAAAATTATTCATGATATTGATATTGAAAAGTCTCAAAAGAAACCTTTTGAGTTTCAAATGTATAAGTCAAAGTGATTGACATGTTCATACTATAAATAAAAGGAATATTGACTATCTTCATATTTCTATAATCATACCTGGTAATATGAAATATTACCCGATTTTCTTTCTATTTGTATTACACAAATATAAGCATGATGCTTGAAACATAAGCCACAAGTAAACTAGGGATTTACTAAAATAAATATTAGTTGGCATAATCGGTTTACCATCCCGGTTCAATTATGATGCGAAAAATTAATTAAGAATTCCATTGGCGTATATTGAAGAATAGAAGATTCTTCAAAAATTCTCTTGTGTTGCTAATTCTCATGATATACCAGTTAAGGTTGGGATTGAATCCCTTGATTTCTAAAAGGAATAAAAGGTGATAAATATATTGCCCGGTCACCTGCCATGTGTACCGTTTACTATTATATGCTTTTAATAGATGCATCTATTCTATGGTCGCATGTGCATTTGTTATCAACTTGCAGTTTGGTTATTGCAAGATTACTTGCTCAAATTATTAGAGCACAGTTTCAGAATATAAATTATGATGATTTATCTTAATAATACTGGTTTAAATCCAAGTTGGTTTAGCAGAAATTGTACGCCTCCAATTATAGGTAAATCATTGGTTATGAGAACAAAACTCTCAAAAACGAAATTTTGTATGAGATGTATTATTTAATATACAACAACACTTGTTCGCATCTAGCTAAGTTATGAAAATTTCCCCTATCACAATCGGTTCAGGAACCAAATAATTTCTACATAGAAATATGTATGTTCTATATGATTTAATTATGCCACCACAATGCACAAAAATTGATTCCTACGGAAGGTTGTGAAATGTGTTGGTGATCCCAACATTTGGGGGAGAAAATGGCAGTTGAGAATGTAATACGTGAAATGAATTATTATGAATACATATAGATCCTCATACAAGAAAATACGAACTTGAAGTTCAAGTGATAATTCATTTACAAAATATTGCCAAACGTATTTGCTGACCCAAAGCTAAATGTCATATTTCAGCTGCTAATGCTCCAAATAGAATAAAGTCCATGGGGGACAGAGTCTATGTCATGCATAAAGCATAACAGACCGATCGGTTCCAAAGATAAACTCCTTGAAGAAGGAGAGGGGAAAATATTCAAAATGGTCATAATAAGGAGGCAAATGATCTAGAAGAGCACCACGATATAAAACTTCATAAGACCTCATGGGAGAGATTCACGTACCTGAAATAATGAGATAAAGAGATCTCAATAAGTTATGTCTTTATTAGGTAATAATGGAGCCGACATAAAGTGATCTTCGACGATATTATTAATATAATGTAGCGCTCAATATTATTAATATTGACGATCTTGAGCTCAAATCTGTCATGAAATTTGGACAGATAATGATTGTCCAAAATAAAATAAAATACGCAATCGAGATTGATTTCACCTGAAAAATATGAAGTTGGACGAATAGTCCCAACACATGAAAGTATAAGGCCAGTGGAGGTATAAATGTATTCTTGTGTGAAAAAGGTCAAATCGATAAACATAAAGGCGACTTGTCTTACATGAAGACTGAAAATATCCTAGCATTGATTATATAGAGACATGCTCTCTTGTGGTGGATGTAGTCATTTCAGGTTTTAATACGCAATACATAAAAAAACTTGATATGCGTATAATGGAAATTATTGAAGGATTTAAATTGTTCTGAAGTATATTATGATTTCCAAGAAATTTATTAAATAAGGCTTCAATAATCCTTATGCGGATAGACAGAATAAGGGCGCATATGGTATAATCGCCCAAGAAAATACTTGTTGAAAGAAGTGTATAATAATAATTCAATTTGTCCTTGTACCTTTATAAAAGGATCTGAATTTGAATTTGTTATAATCGCCGTGTATGTTGATGATTCAAATATCATTAGAACTCCCGGGGAGCATCATAAAGCAGTAGAGTGTTTTATGAAAGAATTTGAAATGAAAGATCTTAGAAAGATAAAATTTTATCTTGGTTTACAAATATGAAAGATGAAATTTTTGTCCATCAATCAACGTACACTGAAAGTATTTTAAAGTGATTCTACATGGATAAAGTACATCCATTGAGTACCCTAATGGTTGTGTGATCACTTGATATAAATAAAGATTCATTCCGACCTCATGAAAATAATGAAGAACATCTTGATCCTGAAGTACCATATCTTAGTGCAATTGATGCACTAATGTATCTTGATAATACTACAAGGCGTTACATAAATTTTTTAGTTAATGTCTTAGCAAGATATAGCTCTACCTCTACAAGGAGGTAAATGGGATCAAACATATATTGCGGTATCTAAAAGAGGCTACCGATATGAGCTTATTTTATAGCAATAATTGCAGTCCTGATCTTGTTGGCTATGCCGATGCTGGATATTTATCTGACCCACACAAGGCTTGATCTCAAACATGCTATGTGTTACATATGGGGTCATTATCATATCTTGGCAGTCGACTAAGCAATCAATCATGGATACTTCATCTAATCATGCTGAGATAATTGCTATTCATGAAGCAAGTCAAGAGTGTGTGTGGTTGAGGTCTATAATGCATCATATTCGAGACAAATGTGGTTTGAAATGTGACAAACTACCCACGATTTTGTATGAAGACAATTCAGCATGCATAGCTCAATTGAAGGGAGGATTCATAAAAGGATATAGGAAAACGCATATTTCACTAAAGTTATTTTTCACATATGATCTTCAAAAGAATGGTGATATCAATGTGCAACGGATTCGTTCAAGTGATAATATGGCTGATTTGTTCACAAATCTCTATCCTTCAAGAAGCTAGTGCACAAGATTGGGATGCGAAGGCTCAAGAAGGTGAATTGATGCTCTCTTCAGGGGGAGTTAATGCGCGTTGCGCTCTTTTTCCCTTACAAGGTTTTGTCCCACTAGGTTTTCCTTGAAAGGTTTTTAACGAGGAAACAAAAGGGCATTTTTCTATACATGTGTACTCTTTTTCCTTCCCTAGAATTTTTTTCCCATAGGGTTTTTTCCTAGTAAGGTTTTAAGGAGGCACATTATCTATGGACATCCAAGGGGGAGTGTTATGAATAATTTGTACATTGGATACTTTATTGGATACTACACTGGATGCTACATTGGATGCCCATATTGTGAATATCTTAAAGATTAAATCTCATATTTTATGTTCATCATCTTTACGTTTTATGCCTATAAAAGGCCATGTAATTGCAATGGAAATGGACACACAATTGAAGAAGAAAATCTCTTCCTTCTCTCTATCTATATTTCTTGTTCATGTTTCACTAAGTTGCTTATATTTCTTGTTCATGTTTTACTAAATTGCTTTCATTTTATAATATTTTGGTAATTCACAAGTATTATTAATCACCAAAAAAGTAATATAGAGGCCAACTCAGCCTATATACAAGTCTATCATGTACTCCTAACCTCAACAGACTAGTTCACATGTCACTACATTATTACTCTTACAAACTATATAAGCTTGTGTTGCAGTACTTCTTTGAGTTTGCCAACAACCCTTATATTGCAAAGATATGCTATCTCTCTAATGATGCTTTGACTATCCCTATGTATCTATCAAATACTTTATGATTTCTTTCATTCCATATACTATATAATATTTCAGTAAATACCAATTGCATGAGCTGGCCTTCAGCAGATTTTTTTCTTTGCTTTCTCAACAAACTAGGAAACTAGCTAGGGATAAAATGAAAAAGTTGAGGCAAACCGAATCAGCTTGAGCATATGTCAATTAATTCACTTCTTTGATGTTGAGCATCAGCAATATGCCGGAAGAAGACGAACTGCACAATGTCATGAGTGGGTTGCAACAGTGGGCACAATTGGAGTTGCGAAAGCAAAATATTCAAAACCTCGCAAGTCTTGTGGCTGCGGCTTAATGCATTGGGCGATTTTCACTTGAGTGATAAGACTTCTTGTCACGACCCGGATTTTTTCACCATCGGGAGTCATGATGGCGCCTACTGCCGAAGCTAGACAAGCCAACCTTCATATTCATTTTCACAAAACTTAAAATTTGAACAAGTTAAATACTAAAATAATTAATTAAAACGTGCAGAAGTCTTTTAACAACAATAGCGAAAAAAAAATGCAGAAACAAACAACATGCCTCTACCCAGTATATGGTGTCACTAATCACGGACGACTAAGAATACTAAAGCAATAGTCTGAAAGAAATGAATCATATGACTGTTTTGATACAATAAAAACAAACTAGAAAAGATAGAAGAGACTCGGGGCCCACGAACGCCAGCGAAATACCTCAGAATCTCTGGACTAAAGAATCACCCACTAACTACTGCTACCGTCCGTAGGCTGTGTCCTGACATGTGCACAAAAGGGCACAGAAGCGTAGTATCAGCACAACCGACCCTATGTGCTGGTAAGTGCCTGGCCTAACCCGACGAAGTAGTGTTGAGGCTAGACAGTACTATCATATAAACATGTGCATTTCAACATATATGGGCAATAGAAAGGGATACATGAATTTAAACAAATAAAAGGGAGGGGAGCATGCTGTGGGGTATAACAGTTCAATTATCTAATCAACAACAACAAAGAAATGGAAAGGGTATAATAAACATCAATAAGAGGAAACCAGTAAATCAAATGTTACACGGCACCACCCATCATGCTTTTACTCTCGTCCTCACCAAGATAATCAATTAAAGTGTACGGCATCGCCCATCGTACTTTATCACTCTTCCTCACCCAATCAATAGCATAAAACGGTCACAAGGCATCACCCATCGTGCTTTATTACTCTTCCTCACCCATCCCATAGTATGGAGTAGATCAATGGTTGCATGGCATCACCCATCGTGTTTTAATCAATGGTTACACAGCATCACCCATCGCTCTTTATCACTCTTCCTCACCCAATCAATAGCATAAAGTGGTTACACGGCATCACCCATCGTGCTTTATCGCTCATCCTCACCCAAACAATATTCACGCGCAGATATAAATGAAACTGCAATAGTAATAACCAGGGCAAGGGGAATACAACTCAACAATGAGTCCCGGCAAGGGAAAACACTTCAATAATAACTCCGGCAAGGTAAAACTATTTAACAACAAATCCCGGCAAGGGAAAAATACCAAAATTTCCTTCCTTAGATCATTTGCTTCTCAATTATCATTTTATGGTTCCTTTAACAAGTAATTATCACAATTGTTCACTTCTTTCGACAATTTAATAGCAATTATGACTCACGATCATGCTAGAATCGGGCACATAGCACATAGCAATTATTATCCTAATCCTAGTCCTTCAAGCCAAAGTTAGATCAAACACTTACCTCGAAAGCTTCCAACTCAACTCACGCCTATAAAATAGATTTACCTCTCGAATTCGCCTCAAAACCGGTCGAATCTAACAACAATTTACTCAAATATATCAACAAATGCTAGTTAAATCACTCGGAATGCATATAAATGAAATTCCCAAAGTTTTACCCAAAAATTTCCAAAATATCCCCGAGCCCACGTGGTCAAAAGTCGACGTTCAAACCAAAACCAGGTTAACCATTCCCCCATGAGTTCATATATGCAATTTGTTTTGAAATCGGACCCCAAATTGAGGTCCAAATCCCCAATTTTACGAAAACCTACGTTTTACCCCGAATCCCCATTTCTACCCATTGAAAGCTTTGATTTTAAGTTGAAATCATGATAAAAGATGTTAAAACTTTTGCGGGAAATCATGATAAAACTTTTGCGGGAAAAACATCGCATTTGCGATGTCTGGCCAAACAAAAGGGGGATCAAAATTGCAAGATTGACTTTGCAAATGCGAAGTCTGGCCAAACAAGGGGGTTTAAATTGCGAGATATTTCCTCGCATTTGCGAAGAAGCAGGCAAAAAAAGAGGAGTTCGCATTAGCGAATAAGTCTTCGCAAATGCAAAGACTGCAGACAACAGCAGTTGAAAAATGTTTCAAATGAGCCTAACACCTATCCGAAACTCACCCGAGCCCTCGGGGCTCCAACCCAAACATGCACACAACCTCAAAAACCTAGTACGAACTTAATCGTGCGATAAAATCGCTAAAATAACATCAAAATCAAAGAATCAACCTCCAAAACTCATGATTTTTATTTCAAAGTTCAAAACTTTCAAACTTTCCACTTTTAGTCTGAAAAACATCAAACAACGTCCGTTTTCAACCAAACTTCACAGATAGTGCTTAACCCTCATTTAAGACTTGTACCAGGTGTGAGAACCAAAATACGAGCCCAATACTTTCACTTTTTATCAAATTTTCATTTAATATTTCCTTAGGTATTTTCAACAACAATTTCACGAAAAAGCTCTGTACTCGGGCCTGGGACCTCGGATTCCGATTCCAGGAATACGGCCGGGTCCAAAATTTCCTTACGGACACTCCGGGACAGTCACTTCACGGGTCTGGGTCTGTTTACCCAAAACATTGACCAAAGTCAACTATATCAATATTATTATCAAAATTCATAGTTTTCAACACATAGTTTAAATATTTTCACATTAAAATTTTCCGGCTTCGCGCCTAGACAAATCACGCAAATCAAGGCAACCAATTAAGAGGTTTTCAAAGCCTCGGAAGCACAAAGAAAGGGAGAATTACGGGGATGCCCCTTTGGGTCGTCACATCCTCCACCTCTAAAACAACCGGTCGTCCTCGAACGGACAAAAGAAGGAAGTACCTGAGTCAGGGAATATATGGGGATAACAACTCCGTATATCAGATTCAAACTCCCAGGTCGATGAATCAGGAGGCTGACCTCTCCTCTGAACACGCACTGAAGGAGAACTCTGCGACCTAAACTGTCGAACCTGCCAGTCTAAAATAGCCACTGATTCCTCCTCATATGACAGATCGTTTTCCAATTGGACAGTACTGAAATCTAAAACATTGGTGGGATCACCGTAATACTTTCGAAGCGTGGATACATGAAAGATCTGATGCACAACTAACAAGCTAGGCGGAAAGGCAAGCCTATAAGCCACATTCCCCACACGGTCAAGAAACTCTAATGGGCCAATATACCTAGGGATAAGCTTGCCCTTCTTCCCGAATCTCATCACGCCCTTCATAGGCGATACACGGAGCAATACACACTCACCAACCATGAAAGAAACGTCCCTGACCTTACGATCTACATAGCTCTCTGCCTAGACTTAGCTGACCGAAGTCTATCCTGAATGATCTTGGCCTTATCCAAGGCCTCCTGTACCAAATATGTACCCAATAATCGAGCCTCTCCTGGCTCAAACCATCCGATAGGAGACCGACACCGCCTACCATACAAAGCCTCATACAGAGCCATCTGAATACTGGGCTGGTAGCTGTTGTTGTAGGAAAACTCGGCTAAAGGCAAGAACTGGTCCCATGATCCTCCAAAATCAATAACACATGCTTGGAGCATATCCTCAAGAATCTGAATGGTCCTCTCAGACTGACCGTCCGTCTGAGGCCAAAATGTTGTACTCAACCGGACCTGGGTGCCCAACTCATGATGTAACGCTCTCCAAAAATGCGAGGTAAACTGCGGACCCTGGTCCGAAATAATAAATATGGGCACCCCATGAAGGCGAATGATCTCTCATATGTAAATCTCACCATATCTCCTGGATAAATAGGTGGTGGCAACTGGTATGAAATGCGTTGACTTGGTTAGCCTATTAAGAATAACCCACATAGCATCGAACTTCTTCCGAGTCGTTGGAAGACCAGCAACAAAATCCATGGTGATTCTCTCCCACTTCCACTCGGGAAGCGCAATCCTCTGAAATAACCCACCGGACCTCTAATGCTTGTACTTAACCTTCTGACTATTCAAATTCTTCATTCTACGCCACCAATAATGCTGTCTCAAATCCTTATTCATCTTCGCGGCGCCCGGGTGAATAGGATACAGACAACTGTGGGCCTCCGCTAAGATCGACTCTCGAATACCATCAACGTTGGGCACACAGACTCGCCCCTGCAACCTCAATATGCCATCATCTCCCAAAGTCATCTCCTTGGCACCTTCCCTTTGCACCGTGTCTCTCAGGACACACAAATAGAGATCATCAAACTGCCGCTCCCGGATACGCTCCATCAATGACGAGCGAGCAACCATGCAATCTAACACCTTGCTGGGCTAAGAAATATCCAATCTACCAAATCTATTGGCCAAGGCCTGAACATCCAAGAATAGCTGTCTCTGGCTGACTGGAATATAGGCAAGGCTACCCATGCTGCCATACTTTCTACTCAATGCATCGGCCACCACATTGGCCTTTACCGGATGGTATAAAATAGAATCATCATAGTCCTTTAAGAACTCCAACCACCTCTGATGTCTCAAATTAAACTCCTTCTGCTTGAACTTGTACTGAAGGCTCTTGTGATCCGAATAGACCTCACACATCACCCCATACAAATAATATCTCAAGATCCTTAAAGCATGAACAATGGCTGCCAACTCTACGTCATGAACTGGATAACTCTTCTTGTGGATCTTCAACTGCCTCGAAACATATACTATGACCCTGCTACTCTGCATCAACACTACGCCAAGCCCAACCCGGGAAGCAAAACAATAAACCATGGGAGATCCTGATCCCATGGGCAAAATCAATCCCGATGCGAAAAACTATCTGAAGGAAACCGAATGCTCTAATCCTCAAATGGTGGTATACAGATCCCGAATCTATCCTTGAGAAAACACCCCGGTGCTCTGAAGCTGATCGTAACTTATCCTCATGGAACCATCCTTCCTCTTTGCAATAATATTGGGTACGCCCCAAGGCGAAACTCTGACCTAATGAAACCCTTATCAAGCAATTCCTGAAACTCTTCCTTTAACTCTCTTAACTCTGGCGGGGCCATGTGATATGATGAAACCGAAATAGGCTGAGTTCCCGGTGCCAGATCAATGCAATGATCGATATCCCTATCAGGCAGTATGCCCGATAGGACTGATGGAAAAACATCAGGGAAACTCCCGAACAATAGGAACAGAACCAACGGAAGGAACCTCTGCGCAGGAGTCGCAATCATACGCCAATCGAGCTAAGCACTCCTCTCATAACAATGCATCGAGCCTTCGCATAAAATATCACACTGCGGGTCAGATAATCTAAAATCTTTCTCCACTCTAAATGGAGCAAATCGGGTAAAGCCAAGGTCACGGTTTTTGGTGCGACAATCCTAAAATAGCATGGCATGGGGAACACTAATTCATCCCCAATAGAACGTCAATGTCCACTATATCAAAGAGCAATAAGTCGACATTGGTATCCAAACCCTCAAATACTACCACACATGAACGATGCATAGGGTCAACCATTATAAAATCACTCACCGGTGCATATACATATACAGAAAACCCAAGGCCTCACTAGGCATAACCAAATGGAGTGCAAAATAGGATGAAACATATGAATGCGTAGATTTAGGGTCAAATAGAGCTGAAGCATCTCTAATACAAATCAGAACAATACCTGGAATGTCTGCATCTGAAGTCTCAACCTCCAAACTGGTCGCTGGCTAATCCCTACTGCTGGCGATCTGAACTCCACCTCTAGGACCTCTACCCCTGCCTCTAGTCGGCTGGGTAGGCTGTGGAACCTCCAGTGCCTAGAGACAAGCACGATAACTCTGATACCAAGAGCTGATTAGAGCTCTATAGCAAGATCTGACCATGTGCCTCGGATCACCAGAAGCATGGCAGGACCTCGGCTGCTGCGGATGAGCACCCATTAGCCTCGGGCAGGCCCCCTGAGGTATCCATACTCACCACACTCTTAGCAGCTACACATACGCTTCAACTGAGGAAGCTGGGGCTGGCCCGGTCGGCCACCTGAAGTACCATGAGCGATAGGGGAAGCTGGATGAAAGGGCCTGGAAAGATGGCCTCTACCATAAGAACCTCTACCTTTAGAAGAGGTACCACTGAATAGGCCTGGATGATAGGCCTCTTATCTGATTGATGACTGCCTCCCTGTGGAAGTACAACCTCAACTCCACGGCCCTCATTGGCCGTCTCCTAAAAAGGGACCTCACTCCTAGTCTGAGTCGCTGCACCCGGCAGACCTACTATCGCTGGTTGGGCAGCTTGTGGATCATCTACTTCATGAATCATGGGACGAGGACCCTGCTGTTGTGAACTGCTGGAAGCTCAAGGGCTATACTTGGCAATGTGCCTCAGGTCGCCGCAAGTGAAGCAAGCCCTCGGCTGCTGAAAATATCGAAGTGGCTACTGGGTGGAAGACTGCGACTGGTAACTACGACCGCTTGGAGTACCATGTGAAACCTGAAGTGCCAACTGGAAAGGTTTCGGGGGATGGCCTCTGTCATGGAAATTCCTACCTCCAGATGAAGCACCGTGAAAGTGGTAGTGAACAGCTTGGAGAACCGATCAACTCTTCACGATGCATCCAATGACATGACATCCCATCTCCAGCCTGAGTTGTAATACCTGTCTGAGCTACCACCACGGGCTGAACCAATGGAACCTGAGTCCAGGGAGCTACTTGCTCCGGAGTACGCGTAGTAGGAGTCTGAACCCCTCCTCCAGCCTGAGAAGAGGCTGGTTCTACTGGCAGCAAACCTGCTCTAGCGACACTATCCAAAAAGCCTGCTATATGGACGAGAGCATCCTGGAGATCCGGCAAAAACATAACCCCTCCTGGGACCTGATCTGGGCCTACTGGAGCTGGTGGTGCTGGAACCTCCTCATCAAAGTCAATATGAGGCTCCACCTCTAGGATTGCTTCTCGGGCCTGAGCTCTGCCCCTACCACGGCCTCTGGCACGGACTCGGCCCCTGCCCCTCGCGGGAGCTGCTGTTGGGGGCTCGGTCTGTTGTGCAGTAAAAAAAGACGCACGTGTTCTCACCATCTGCGGAAGAGCAGAATATAACGACAATCAATATTTGGGAAACAGAATCACACGACAAGAATGAACAGAGTGAAATTTTTCCTAACTCTGTAGCCTCTAGGGTATAAAAACAGACGTCTCTGTACCAATCCCTCAGACTCTACCGAGCTTGTCCGTGAGTTCTGAGGCCCAAGTAACCTAGAGCTCAGATACCAACTTGTCATGACCCAAATTTTCCCACCATGAGGAGTCGTGATGGCGCCTACTGCCGAAGCTAGGCAAGCCAACTTTTATAATCATTTTCACAAAACTTCAATGTTGAACAAGTTAAATACTAAAATAATTAATTAAAACATGCGGAAGTCTTTTAACAACAATAGTGAAAACAAAATGCGGAAACTAACAACATGTCTCTATCCAGTATCTGGTGTCACTACTCACAACGACTAAGAGTACAAAAGCAATAGTCTGGACAAACAAAAGGGGGATCAAAATTGCAAGATTGACTTCACATTTGCGAAGTAGATCTTTCCTCGCATTTGCAAAGAAGCAGGCAAAAAAAAGGGGAGTTCGCATTTGGAATAAGTCTTGACAAATGCAAAGAGTGCAGACACCAGTAGTTAAAAAATATTTCAAATGAGCCTAACACCTATCCGAAACTCACCCGAGCCCTCGGAGCTCCAACCCAAACATGCACACAACCTCAAAAACATCCTACAAACCTAATCGTGCAATAAAATTGCCAAAATAACATTAAAATTAAAGAATCAACCTCCAAAGCTCATGATTTTTATTTCAAAGTTCAAAAATTTCAAACTTTCCACTTTTAGTTTGAAACATGTCAAACGACGTATGTTTTCAACAAAACTTCACAAATATCGCTTAACGCTCATCTAAGACTTGTAACAGGCGTTGGAACCAAAATACGAGCCCGATACCATCACATTTGATCAAATTTTCATTTTCATGTTTCCTTAAGCATTTTCAAAAACAATTTTACAGAAAAGCTCTGTACTCCGGCTTGGGACCTTGGATTTCAATTCCAGGAATACGCCCTGGTCCCAAATTTCCTTACGGACCCTCCGAGACTGTCACATCATGGGTCCGGGTCTGTTTTCCCAAAACGTTGAACAAAGTCAACTATAGCAATATTATTATCAAAATTCATAGTTTTCAACACAGAGTTCAAATATTTTCACATAAAATTTTTTTGGCTTCATGCCCAGATTATGCATGCAAATCAAGGCAACACAATTAAGAGGTTTTTAAGGCCTCGGAAGCGAAGGAGAATTATGGTGATGACCCTTTGGGTCGTCACACTTCTGCTTCAAAGTCTAACGATAAAAAGAAAGACAAGGCAGAAGAGTGGAAGAAATGTGAAAATAGCACTGCCAATGAAGATAAGGGGAAGGGAAGGGAAGTGACTGAAACTTCAAAGAGCAAGGAGAAGGGCAACAAATTCAGTGGTTGTTTCATTTGTGATGGGTCACATCGTGCAAAGGACTGCCTGAAGAAGGCAGTGTTAAATGCTATGACTGCCACGGACAAGAGGATACAATAGATGCAATGTCCAGCGATAAAGAAGTGGCTGGAGTGAATGCAATTGTGGCTGAAGAGAAGGGAGGCCAAGGGACGTTGCTTGACAACCCCGTAGGACTCATAAATTGAGCTAACCTCGATGAGGATGTCGAGTTTCAATGGGTGTGGGTGGTTTTTTAGACCTCCACCATTTTGATCTTGACTTGACACTGAGAGTATTGTCGTGAAGCAATAAGAGTGTTGCAAGGCTAAGGTGCACAAGTAGCACCAAGGCAAAAAGGGAAATGGGCAAGTGATGGCCAAGGCTTTGACGAAGGTGAGGCAGCTTGGAAAGGGCTTGAAAATGCATTGCGGGCTGAGGGTGACACTTGATCATGGAAATGACATGAGGCAGTGATGCCAAGGCAATGAAAAAATTAAGAGGCAAAGGTAGGCTAAAGTGCAATAGAAAGTAGTGCAGGTGACAGACTTGTAATGGTATTGGGGCGCAATAAAGGGCGATATTCGTGGACAATGAAATAGGCTAAATGTGGCTACAATGCAGCCGAATACAAGGCATTGGCATATGATCCAAGCCAAGGCTCGAAAATGGGCAGCAAGCTTCATATTAACTAAGTTAAGAGCAGTTACGGCACATGTTGTGCACACGGACAGTAGTTGGCTTTGCTTAAAATGGTGGAAGATGAGTTAGCACGTTTTTGGCCATGTTTTCATTATTTTAGCATGATCTTTACATGTTCCTAGTAGTTGGGTGTAACGACCCAACCGGTCATTTTGAGAAATTAAGCTCTGTTCAGCGGTATAAGGTTTGGAACCTCTTTGTAATATGAGTATCGACTAGCGTGCATGGTGTAATTCAACTTTCAGATGGTTTAGGGTCAAATTTTGATAAGAAACCTTATTTTTGAAGTTAGAACGGTAAAAGGTCAACCGAAATTGGACTTTTGGGTAAATGACCGCGGAGTGGGTCGTGGATGATCTCAACAGCTTCGTATGGTAATTTTAGACTTAGACGCATGTCCAGATTTAGATTTGGAGGCCCGTAGAGTAAATTGAGGCATTACAACAAATGTTGAAGTTGGAAAATGAAGAAATTGACCCACATTTGACGTTTGGGATATCGGGGTCGGAATGCAATTCCGAGAGTTGGAATAGCTCCGCTATGTTATTATGGACATGTCTGTAAAATTTGGCAGCATTTTGAGCTGGATAGATTTCGGCATGGGTTTCGTTATTTGAAGATTTGGAAGTTCATAAACTTGATTTTTGGTTTAATTCGCAGTTCAATATTGTGTTATATGATTTGGAACTTCGAAAGAGTTCTTGTTAGGTCATGTGACTTGTGTGTGTGATTGGTTGAGATCTCGGGGGCCTCGGGATGATTTCGGAGGGTCGACGGGTTGAATTTCTAAACTATGCGGCAGTTGGTTTTTCATTCTTCTGGTATTTCCACTTCTGCAGCTTGGGAACCGCAGAAGCAGCACCGCATAAGCGGCTTGCCGATTGCATAAGCGAAAATGGCATCACCTCAGGAAACCGCAGAAGCGGTCTCTATTTCGCATAAATGGAAACGCAAATGCAGTTAATGGTCTGCAGAAGCGGACTCGGGTCAATTTAGAGGAACCGCATAAGTGGTTGGTTCTTCCGCAATAGCGGGACGCAGAAGTAGTCCATAAGCCGTAAAAGAGGAAAACTCTATTTTCATAAGGGTTTATCCAAGGCTTAATTTCAATAATTGGAAAATCAATTGAGAGCTCGGGGGAAGGCGATTTTGAGTGAGTTTTGAAGAGAAGATCATTGGGTAACATTGATTTGATCCTTTCTAGTTATATTTCATCATTTCCTAGTTAAATCAACCATTAGAATTAAAAATCAAGGTCTAAAATTGGGGAAAATGGGTGAAACTTCTTAGACTTAATTATTTTGATTTGAGTGGGCAATTGACCTCCAATTTGAGAGAATTTTATATGTTAGACTTGTGTGAGTACGAGAGTTCTGAATATATGAAAATTATCTGATTCCGAGGTGTTGGTTTGAGGTGAATTTTTGTTATTTTACCTAATTTTTCACTTTAGCTTTGAATTTAATTGTAGAATCAGTCGTTTGAGATGTTATTTACAATTGTGATTTAGTTGAATAGATTTGAGCCATTTGGAGTTGAGTACCCGTGGAAAGAACGCGAGTGCTAGTTGATTCTAGCTAGTTTGAGGTAAGTATCTTGCCTAACTTTCTGTGGGGGACTTTCCCCTTAGGATTTGAGTATTCTCTATCGATTGTATTTCGTGTACACGAGGTGACGAGTGCATGCTCGGATTTATTTAGGGTAAATTATCCGTTTTAGGCTCTTAGACACTTGAAATCCCAAGTGTGAAGATGATATTGATACGATTGAGTTCCCTGTTATTAGTTTCACCTCTACATGTCTTTCTTGGTATTTGTTTGCCCTTCTTGATTTATTCTTGCTGTTTAATTCACTTTTACGTGTTTAACTAAACACAATTACCCTTCTATTGTCATATTATCCGTCCTAACTGCTCGTCTTTAATTCGAAATCATAAATGTTATATCTCATGTAATTAATCGATCTTAATTGGAAAGAAGATAGATATCTTATGATTAGTTTATATTTCCTTATTTGTAATCATTTGATTCATATTAACTTCCTTACTTTTTGGATACTCCTTGATTGTAAGTTCACTTGTGACTTCGTGCAAATATATTACATGTCCAACCGTTATGGTTATCGGTGTAGCTATTACACACTTATTATGTCTTGTAATGTCGTTGAGGTTATTGTGTGTTTCCTTAGTGTTCTGTGATCTTATTATGTATTGTTGATTCCCTTGTCGGAACTGTATTGTTTCTATTGTTGATTCCTTTGCCGGGACGTTATTGTTTATATTGTTGATTCCATTGCCGGGACATTATTGTTTCTTTTGTTGATTCCCTTGCCGGGACGCTATTGTTTCTGTTGTTGACTCCCTTCCCTAGATGTTATTGTCTTCCATTGTTGACTCCCTTGCAGGGATATTGCTATTCTATTGTTTGGGCTATGTATCTATTAAGGATACCAAGAAATCCTCCGGACAATCCCCAGTACATCTATTGAGGATACAAAGAGATCCTTATTTTATATATTAAAGATACCAGGAGATCCTCGGGATACCAGGAGATCCCCAGTACATATATTGAGGATGCAAGAAGATCATCGGGATACTAAGAGATCCCTAGTACATCTATTGAGGGTACCAAGATATCATATGGATACCAAGAGATCCCCATTATATCAATTGAGAATACCAAGAGATCAGCGGGATACCAAGAGATCCCTAGTTTATATATTAAGCATACCAGGAGATCCTCGGGATACCAAGATATCCCAAGAACATATATTGATGATACCAAGAGTTCCATGGGATACCAATAGATCCCTAGTACATCTATTGAGGATACCAAGAGATTCCCAGCACACAAATCTATGTTTGAGACTACAGGACGACATCTTGGGAGACCCCCATTAAACTCATTGTGTTCTGAACTGATATTTTCATTGATTCTATCCGGGTGCGAATAATTTGGGTGCTGGTCGTTCCATCTCTTATACTTACTAGTTGGTAGAATTCTTGTTAAATATACTTTCACAAGCATACAAGTAGTTGGATACTCCTATCAGAAATGAATTCTTCCCGATTTGGCTAGGGTGGAGCTACGCCCTCGTTTACCCATTAAATATGTGAGGGTGACCCTAATTGACTAGGTAGTTGTCAGCATGACCGTGAGATTGATAGGTCACAAGATGCCAAGTTTAGACTTCAGATGCTGGGTTTTCATGAGTTGTGGCTGGTCCGCGATTTTTGGTAACATGGTGGAAATAGTTGGAGGGACCTTATGTAAGCATCATTGCAGAATAATGATTTAGTGACGTGTTTGTCCTTGCTTTGTTGTGACCTTAGGATTCAGATTTGAATTCTTCCATCATTGTATCATCATTTGTTATTTTCTCGTTTTTACTGGTTGCCTTTTTCCGTATTTTGAATTGTAGCATTTTAATCGTTCAAGTAGCCTTTACATAATTATATCATCATTTCTATTATACCTGTGATTATACTGTTTATTGACTGGTAGGTGTCGTGGCTGTTCCTCGTCACTACTCCATCGAGGTTATTCTTGATACTTACAGGGTACCGATGTGGTGTGCTCATGCATTCTTCTTCACACTTTTGTTTTGCAGATACAGGTAACCCCATTCAGTTCTGTCAGCCTTGGAGGGTGGCGTATCGGTAGAGACTTCGAGGTATATCTGCTACTTTTGCAGACCGAGGAGTTCTGTTCCAATTTTCTGTAATAAGTATAGTTCTTCCAGTATTTCTCTTTGTATAGATATTCTTGAGTCAGAGCCTCTTATGTATCCCTTAGCTTATGATTTGTGAGATTTCAGGTTTTGGAAACTTTGATTAGCTATGAGAGTTGTTGTTGTATGTGCCAGGCGGCACCTTGAACGCTGATTTATTTCACCAGTTTGGTTTTATTATTATCTTCTGTAAATTGGTTTATACTCCGCATTATTAGGCTTACCTAGTCGTAGGGACTAGGTGCCGTCACGACATGTTCACGGAGGACGAACTGAGGTTGTGATATTGGGGGATGTCAACTACACTAGGCTAAAATAATGAGCTGTGTGGGACAAGTGTCTAAGCCTAAGTGCGACAAGTATAAGGCAAAGAGGTTGTTTCATATGTTTTAAACGGACATCGTCCTTATGCTTGGGGGAGATGTGAAAAACGTGTCGCACATTGAGAGTTAGGAAAGAATCCTAAGTCTGTTTTCAAGAGTGAAAATGCTTTCAAGAGTGAAAATGCCTAAGGTCAAGAGTGATATTTTGTACACGGTTGTACTCTGAGTTGAGTTTCTTTGTATGCTGAAGTTAAATACAAAATTGGAAAAAGAATTTTCTGTATATTGTGCTTTGTTCTTCCATTTCTCTATTGCCTTTCCTATATTTCGTTGCCTATATTATTTCTAAATTTACTACATTGAAAAGCTACCTAAAATAATCTAAGTCTAAAGTTGCTGTAATCTTGGCTCAGTGTTGTGTGAATGCTGAAGTCAAGCGCATGACTTGGTTGCCGTGCAGGCTGGTTTTTGGCGGATAGAAAACGTGCCTATGACAATAGCCATGGTTTATTATTGTTTGTGAAAAGTTTTTGAGCTTTAAAAATCTATGCAACTTTTATTTTAAATTTAGGTTTTCTTTTTCTTGGACTGGGAATTTTGTAATTAGATAAAATTTAAGTAATATTCATTGATAATATAAAATTCACTATATATCACATTGATTATTTTCTACAAAGAAACTTATAAAACCAAATTTTAGTTATTGGTGATTTTCTTTATCATAAAAAGAGAGATAATATTTATATTTGCTATTAACTTGATAATTTTTTTTTAAAATTTTATTGATATTTCTTAAACCGCGCAAAGCGCGAGTAAATTTACTAGTATAATAAATAAATAAAAATAACTCTTTAGAATCCTTTTACGACCACAAAAATTTTGCAGTGTTTAAAGGATACTTTTGTTGCAATGTTTGAAGTTAGTTCCACTTATAGTACTTTCTCGTCTTATAGTTATCTAAAGAATAATATATTTCCTAAACCTAGGAGTAGAAATTTGGATTAATTTTTGCTTAGGCGAACATATTGCGTTAGACGTGCTCTCTTTTTTTTGTCAACAAAGATGCATTATTCATATATTAATGAACATTACAAAGAGCAATGTTTGGTACAATGTTACAAAAAGGATGGAGTTCACCGCTACCAATTTGTACTGAATTGCCATAGTTACTATTACAAGAGTTTGACAACATATTTAAACAAAATGATGAGTATTCCAGCTGCATGGTATTGGTTGTTCTGCTCTTGTGGAGTGTTCCCCGTTGGTCTTCTGTCAACTCGAGCATTACAAAAAGAGGTGGTTCCAAAATTCAGTATGGGGGCATTGTGAGCTATGGTAGCCCAATGTTTGGCCAGTTTGTCTGCAACGTGATTTTGCTCCTTGTAAATATTTGTCACCCAAGGACTACTTAGTTGATATAGGAGATACCTGAATAATGGAGTGTATTTTTTGGCTTGTGACAGCCACTTGATCAAGCTTGATTTCATTCTCCCTCCAAAGTAAGGCTATTTCCCCTTAAATTCCTTCAGCAAGTGATTGAGCCAAATGTGTGAACCCAAAGTTAGACTTGAGATGTTCGTGATCTTGCATGTGAGTTTCCAGTAAGGCCACTAGATAAGGTTTGTTGTAGTTGAGCATTGAATGAAAATTTCTTTTAAACTCCGGTGACTGAGCTTCTCTACATTTCCATATGATAAACTGCATAGATTGATTATTGAGCAGGCTTGGTGGAGTCACTTATCCATTGTTGAGGATCTGTTCATCAGTGCTGGGATTAACACTATTGTAAACTTTCGCACCTCTGGGTTTCTTATTGGACGTATGTTTAGTGAAACACTTTGTAGCTCGGGTGGACAAGTGATTATCACCTTTCTTTCGTACTATTCTTTGAAGATGTATATTTTGTTCCCATTGAGATAACTCAGGATGAGAAGTGTTTATCATATCTCTGGCATAGTTGCTGCTACTTTTAGTTGAGCTATTTTGTCTAATTCGTTGGAAATGGTCTGGGTGGATGAAGTGGACTTATTGGGGGGGGGGGGTGAGTATGTGGTAGGGCTGTCAAATTTGGCTCAAACCCAAACGACCCGCCTAAGGTTGGTTGGTTATTGACTTGCCTATTTATTGAACTTAGCTCATCTTGATCCAACTCATGTCAACTTAATTAAAGGTGGGCTAATTTTTAGCTCAAGTTGATCCATGAGTAAGTTTGTCAAAATATCTTAGAAATAATTTTATTTTTTATTTAATATTTTATATATGACCATAACAAAAGCAAAACGCTTTATTTAGTAACTATACAATTTATAAAAAAAATAACACATATTAGTTAAAGTTTAATAAGAGTTGGGTGGGTTGGGTTATGACCCAAATTTTAACCCATCTTGACCTAACTGATCTTAGCCCAAGTAACTTTTGGGCGGGTCAAATGATCGAACCTCACCATTTGACACCGCTAATAGGTGGTATGGGGATGCTTGTGCATGGAGTGGTATTATGGGTACTATGGATGAACGAGGCTAGATCCAAGGAACAAATGTTTGGTGTGGTTGTTGTAGTGGATAGAAGGGAAGTTCCAAGGTGTTCAGTGGTGCTGATAGTGGTACTAGCATTGAGAGAGGAGTTGGAAGTGGTTGTTCCATTTATTGCTATTGATGAAGGACTGAAGGGGGTGCATAGCCCATAAAAATCAATTGTAAAGGGTCACTCCCATATGCATTCCCTATGTGACTATTTGAGGGACGTCCATCAGATTTTGTATCATTACTATCATATCTAAATTTTCTATTTTCATGGTGAAGGTAAATGCATGCTCTTGGATGCTCATCTCTAGCCATGACTATGGGTAAGTTTGAGTTGGTAGATATTGTGTTATGTATATGAGTGTTAGCTGTGGGGATTGGTCGTGTAGTGGATGAATTGTGATTGTTTTGACAAAACTGGAGAGTTGGAGGAGAATGGGGTTGGTGAAGGATATGGTTCTCCAGTATTGAAGATTGTAGTTTGATCGGTTTACTTGGGAGTGAGAGGTGCGTTAAGGAAGGGATATGTGTAGTTACATGGGTAATAGTAGTAAATTATGAGGGTTCAGATTATGTTTGTTTTTGAGAGGTTAATGTGGACGACTGATTTGATGTGGGTAATGGAGGTATAGTCTCACATGAAGGGCTTGTTGGTTTTGGGGTTGCTTGTGTTGGGTATTGGGCCGTTCCAGTCATTGGCTTTGTTATTTGGGTGGGGAGTGAAGGTATTGGGCCTTGTGTGTGAGACTGACTTTGGGTTATTGGGGAAGGGGTATTTTCCGTAAAGTATGCTTTTAATTGAGTGCCTATAGTTAGGGGTGAGTTCGATTTGCATGTGCCATTGTTGTCAGGAAGATCAGGATGTTGTGCCACGTGGTTCGGGGTTGTTTAGAAATTATAAAGTGATCTCATAAAAATATTTAGGGCGATTAGCGGAGGCTTTCTTCTAAATTATTTTGTTAGTTAAAGAATTCTTAATGGGCATGTGATTAGCTATATGTGAGAGGTTAGGGTTAGGAGACATATGTCATGAACCGTCACATCATCATGTCATGTAGGTGCCAGTTGGCATATATTCTCGCCATATGGAATGGTTACATAAGCTAGGGACTAGATCTTGGTGGAATATTGTAGAAGTACCTTGGAAATATTCTAGATATTTATGCACTTGTCGGAAGGTTCTAGAGAAATATAGAGGTTTTCCTAGGAAGACTCAAGAAATCTATGGATTTGCTAGGAAAGTCCCTGGAATGTTCTAATTACACAGAGAATTCTAGAGAAAGGACTTATTTGTAAATAATAAAGGACTTGTAGAATAATTATTAATTACATATTAGCCCCTAGGTGATTAGTATAAATAGGTACATTCATTTGTAATTCATGAACCAAGCAAACAAATCAAGTTCTCTCTAATACAAAAGCTTCCTTTGGAAATTCTCATGTATTTTAGCATTTCTTCACGATCTTGAGTGTAGTGAGGCTGACTTGGCATTGCAAGAACGTGAGTAATTTGTGCAATATCGTGAGCGAGTTGCCAAGTATCGCACGTGCGCTTAGTTTAAGACTAAGGGCGTGACACATACCTATAGGTCACTGCGCCGCAGTGATCAACTTTTTTAGTTGGACTTTGCGTGTTGTGGATGATTTTTCTATGAAACAATTCTTTGATGGGAAAATAACTATTTTCTATTCGTTGGTATCAAAATTGGGTTGTTTGTATTGTTCCTGGGTTGTGGTATGATTGGGCTGTGAAGTTGAAGGTTCATTTTGGTAGTGAGGTGTGCATAGTGTTGTTAGATGGATGACACGAGAGTTGATGGAGATGGACTGTAATGAACCGACCGATCGTTTTGAGCTCAAGCACGTCGTTCAGCAATTTGAGGCCATGAACAACTTCATTTCAGGCATTATAATTTATACACACGGTCGGAATCAAATTTCGGGAAGTTTAGAGTTGATTTGGAAAGAGAATTCTCATTTCGGAAACTTAAATTTTTACGAAATCACTAAGATTGGATTTTTAAGTGAACGATCGCAAAATTGAGATCTGAAGGTTTCATCAGGTTCGTATAATAATTTCGGACTTGTGCGTATGGCCGAATCGGGATTTGGATGACCTAGGAGCGTTTTGGCACCTATGGTGGAAGTTAGCTTTTTGGAAGGAATTTCATAAGTTTGGCTTGAATTGCATTTCAATTTTATCGATGTCCGTTTGAGATTTCGAGACTATGGGTAGCTCCGTATAGTGATTCTGGAGTTGGCAGTGCGATCGGAAGTAAATTCGGAGGTCTGTTGGTCATTTTCGATCTATTTAAGATAGAAATTTGATGGTTTTGAGAAGTTTAACCAGAAGTGGACTATTTGATATCGAGGTCAGAATCTAATTCTGAAAGTTGGAGTAAGTCCGTAATGTTTAATATGACTTGTGTGCAAAATTTGAGGTCAATGGGACGTGAATTGACATGTTTTGGCATCGAATGCAGAAGTTTGTAATTTCAAAGTTCATAAAGCTTTAACTGGGATGTAATTCAGGTTTTAGCGTTGTTTGATATGATATGAGGCCTCGAGCAAGTCCGTAACGTGCTTTGGTACTGGTTGGTATGCTTGATTAGGGTTCCGGAGGCCTCGGTGGATTCCGAGTGATTAATGGATCAAAATTTGGCATTGTTGGATAGCTGAAGGGTCTGATTGCTGGTATTTCCGCTTCTGCGGAAGTGGGACCGCAGAAGCGGATTCGGTCAAGGCTCGTGGACCGAAGATGCGGTCAAGGTTCCGCAGAAGCGGGACCGCATCTGCGGAAGATGTGTCATAGAAGCGAAAAGGATAGCCTAGGGGAGGACCGCAGAAGCGGTATTTTAAACGCACCTGCGGAACCGCAGGTGCGGAAATTTCTGAGGCACTGACGTTGTTTTAAAAATCGGGGTTTGAGTTCATTTCACCCATATCTCTCTTGGCATGGGCGATTTTGGAGAGCTTCAAGAGGGGATTTTCGTCTTCAACGTCAAGGTAAGTTATCCCCACCTATTTTGAGTTAAATACATCAATTATGTATGAATTTTATCATGGAAATTAGTAGAAACTTAGAGTTTGAGGGAACACATAGAAAATTAGTATTCTTGGATTTTGACCACGATTCTGGGTATGGAATTAAGAGAAAATTATATATTTGAGTTCGTGAGTTCTTGGGTAATTTTTATCTTCAAAATTTTTTGGATTCCAGGCACGTGGGCTTGAGAGCATTTCTGTCAACTTTCGAGCGGGGTTAGGAATTGTTATAAATAGGATTATAATTAGTACCTTAGCATATATTGATGGGTTTACATAATTATTGGCTAGTTTTTGCGCGTTATGCATCGATTCGAGTCTTCGGAAAGGCATGGAATGCTGGTTATGTATCTTCGGAGCAATGTGAGTCTCCTTTCTAACCCTGTAAGAGTGAATTGTCCCCATAGGTGAGTTAATTGGTTATGTTCTCCTATATTTTGGGGCTACGTTTGCAAGAGGCGACGATAGTCCGTGCATAGCTACTATTATGCTGTCCGGGTAGTCCAGGACCCAAAAACATGCTATACTTGGTCAAATTGTAAACTTATGGACAAATTGAATTGTTTAAATCATATTGAACTAGTAAATGAATTTCTAAAAGGATCGATTCATTTTATTAAATTGATTAAAGGAGAATTTCTTTTCATTGGATAATTGTTTCCAGATAAATTCTAGTTGTCTATTTGCGCATGATTTTTGATGTGTACCTACGTCGCATGTATAAATAATTCGCTTGCAGGGTATGTGCTTAAATTCGGAGCAGGACGGACACCTCGGCAGATTAAATAGATGCATCTATTGTTTGTACCATTCGACCCTCGGCAGTGCACAGTTTACATCTCTTTTGGAGAGAGCCGTCAACCTCGGCATGAATTGCACATGCTTGTATTGCTTCCTTGAATCTTATTTGAAGTTGTTGCTGCCTCTTCTCGGTTTAAGAATATTCGTATAAATGATGAAAATGAGTATTTTCCTATAAAAGAAAGAATTATCTATTTACCTCACCCCATTGAAATACAATCATGTTATAAAAATCCACGGTGTAATATATTATGGATAAATTATTATTAGACTATTAGTAAGTGTCAAAGTTGACCATCTCGTCTCTACTTCTTAGAGATTTGACGGGATACTTATTGGGTATACATTATTTTCGTACTCATACTACACTTCTGTGCATTTTTATTACACATGCACATGCATCTCTAGTGGCATAGTGGATATAGCAGCATGATTGACGCGGAGACTAAGTGAGTTGTATTTCCTCGAAGAGATCCGCAGCTAGTATAGTCTCCCTCGGGATTCTATTTGTTTTCTGTCCAATTGTATTCCGGACAGTTGTTGTACTTTATTTGATTTTCCTTAAAAATTGCTCACGTACTTGTGACACTGGGCTCTGAGATGTGTCACACCTCTTTTTTTACACGCCATTCCAAAGGTTAATGTATAAGGGAGTTTTTCTAATTTTAAGTGACATTATTCGAAATAGGATTATTTATTTATTTTAGAGTTGCCACTTGGGATAGGTTTGACTTTTGGTGTCCCAACTCACCGGTTTATTTTAAATTCCAAATCGAGGAGATTTCGACTTTTCTTGTGAAGTTTGCGAACTAGAAATTCTTGAGTAAGTAATTCTGTTAACCGGGGGAAGGTGCTAGGCACCATCGGATTCCGTGGTACTAGCACAGTCGCTTATACTATCATAATTGACATATTAGCTGATTTTAATAAATGTTTATCCTATCGTGCAATTTCAAATTATTTTACCACTTTTAATTAATTTTAGGGAAATTGAACAATATTTAAAATATATTTTTGGATCACGTCATATGAAATGCACCCGGATCCGGGACATATTTTGTTCAACGTTTTGGGATTTGTATTTGGGTTAAATGAAATGTACACCCGAGTTTAAAAAGATAGATTTATTAAAGAACGTGCCTAAAAGTGACTAGCGCGTTATTAATTTGCGGTAGGCCATGGAAATTCGCTAAATGGCATGTCCCGATTTCTATGTATTTTAATATGAGTATTTAAAGAGGGTCACACAATATATGAATTTTGTTTGGTGTGGCGGCGCACCTCAATTTATTTTAAAGGTCATCCTAAAAGGAACTATGATTCTCTATTAAAGATTGTCTCACAAAGGACTAATAATTAATATTATCAATGAACTATTATTAAAAGCAACCAATTGAATTCGGGCCTCAAGGTCAAGTACAAATTCAAACAAGAAGATCTTCATTTATTGAAGACCTCTTAATTCAAATTTGCTACTTAACTTGGTTCAAGTATAACAGCCTGATTCTGAATTTGTTTATCCTCTTTTGTGTTTGAAGTATTCACAGTAACGATTCTTTTAGAGGTTAAAACTATTTAACACAATTAGAGTAATTAAAACAAAAGCATCAGTTAAAATGATCTGAATAACTAAAATATGTTAAGAAACATGTTAATCAACTCAACAACTGAACGTGTTCATGATCCGATTTTTAAATAACTAAACATTCTAAAGTAACTAAGCCAATTGAAACATATCTTTTTCGGATTGTGTATGTGTCAAAGAAAACAAGTAAATTCCTCAGTTTGCATACTAATTTTAAATTTAAATTTCAAACTTGTATTTAGATTGTACACATTCTAATGAAACAAACACTCATTTTAGAGCTTATTTCCATAACAACGTCTGGACTTGTACAATTCATTGACAGATTTTATTTTCCATGGATCTAAATGTAACTCTAATTCAACAGCTATACAAACAGGATATTACATTTTAAAATGAAACTTAATTATACTAAACTATACTAGATCTAGCACTCAAACAGTCCAGTAACAAACCTGTCCAGAAATCATATTAATATAACTAAAGCATTGTCCAAATAACATTGATATGCTAAGCATCAAAACACAATAAGACACAACAAAATAAATTAATGCAAAAGTCAGTGATTATTCATCGTTTAGCTTCAGAGATGTTCATACAGGTTGATTCAATTTTCACATGTCACTTGAGGCTAGAAGGTACCTGGAAATCGTATAGGAACAAAATGAGGATCAGTTGTGTATTAGCAGTATAGCAACCCTCAATTTCAAGCAGGAAACCATCAATTTCAAGTTGAAAACCAAGAAAATTAGAGTATGATGCAGTAAACCTCCCAAATAGGCTTCAATCAACCAAAATTCAACCGATTTAGGACTAGCTTTTCATGAACCAAAGTGACTTCCAGCAGATAACTTCCTACCGATTTCAGAACTTAAAAGTGAATTCCAGTTCATTAAAACTAGATGAAACAATGCATATTTCTGAATCTTAGTAGTTTTTCAGGAGTTTTTGGAATTTGATTTTTTTTTAAATTTTTGTTGATATCTCTTGGCTCTAGTTTTGAATTTCAAATTTTCAGAGTTTTGGATCTTTCAAAACTTGTTTTGCAAGGCAGAGATAGGTTGTTTTTTATAGGCAAAGCTAAGGAAACATTCAGATATTATTTTTACACATTGCCCCCTCTTTTAATTTCAAATTTTGCTTAATTAGTCCATTAGTTATTGGTTTGTTGCCCAAGTTACTACACCTACATTCCTAAATTTCAAATTAAAAAAACCCCATCTAGAAGGTGCTAGGGAGTTCTATTTTCAGTTACTAAAAGCTTCCCTAATTAGAAAGCCTATACTATCGCTGAATTGCTCCTAAAATTACTAACCTAGTTCGAATCCAGCCTAGCCCTTTTAAACTAAACCATGGTTAATTAACAAATCTGAAAATCATTTAGCTATAACCAAACTAAAACGTAATTGTCAAATAGATCCCCCCCCCCCCCCCCCCCCAAAAAAAAAAATTGAACTACCAATCCAACTAAACATAATTTAAGTTTAAACTAATTACTAAACTCAGAATTAAAGACTACTATTGGCAATTATATGTCAAATAGAAAATTTGGAAAACAAATAAAAATTAATCAACACAGAATCATGTTATCTATACGGGATCATGAATCAAAAATCAAAACTTAAGAAGAATTCTAAGAAAACATCACTACTACACAAGAAAGGAAAAATCTATTTCAATTAAAAGATTTCATTATGTGGGCAAGAAATATCTAATGCAAAGGAATACAAACAGAAAGAAAGAAAAAAAAGAAAAAAAAGGAAATAAAAGAAAGTAAAATAAACAAATTGAAAAGACTTACTGGTTTTAGGATTTAATTTCACTCACAACAAATCTGGTTCCCCAATAATGTTACATGCTAGTTCTTTTCCCAGAACAAGCACATGATATCATTTCTGGAACTAGTTGAACACCAATAAACCCTTTGAACTTCGAATCAGATTTTGACCTAAACCCTAGATCTAAAATTCGCGGGATTCAAATAGGATTAAAGGAGTTTTGGTTTGGGATTCAGGATGAGGAGGTCGAAGAAATCATAGGGTGTTAATTTAGTGAGGTTTGGAGGTGGCGCCGCCGAATACAGCGGAGAGGGAGGCTAGGGTTTTGATTATTCAAAGGGTTTGGGTAGACTTTGAGAAAAATGGAGCTCAGATATGTAATGAGGAGAAAGAGATGAAGTAGTGATGTAATTTTCAAGGTCATTGGAGACTTGCCACCGGCGGAGGCGATTTCCGGCTGACGATTTGCGGTGGTAGGGGTGGCGTTGTGGTCTCTGATTGTGAGGTGAAAGAGATGGAATGGGGGGGGGGGAGTCGGGTGAAGGTTAGGACAGTTATATATTTATGGATGGGGGCTTCATGATCGTTCGATCAAGAAACCTCGACGGTCCTAATTAAATGAGCCCAAAACGAAGTCGTTTTAATTAAAGGGCTGGACCGGGTATTGGGATATTTGGGGTATTAAGATTTTGTTAAATACAAAACTTAAAAAAACAAAGGGCCTGGTTTAACTCTAGAATTAAACTAGTTAAGTTTTTCAAATTAATTAAATCCTAATTTTAAAAGAGAACTAAGGAAAAATTGAGAAATTAAAATTAAAAATACAAAAAGACTATCTTTGTTATTTTCTCTTATTTTTTATTATAGTAATTAACTAGTAGAACTAAAAAATATAAAAATAATATCCTAAATGCAAATGTGCTATTTTTTCGTGCATTATGTCAATTAAGTGCACATAAAAATGCAAATAAACACAAATCATGCATCCAAATCCTAAAATCAAATAATAACAGAAAAATCTTAGTTTTAAGAATTCTATAGGAATAATTCAAGTGAGGCAAAAATCACGTGCTCACAGCTGCCCCTCTTTGCTCGGAGACACGAAGGGTTTTTGGGCAAATATAAATGAGCAATTATGAGAGGTTTTTGCCTGTTTGGCACTCCATGAGCAGCATTGAAAAATATCTGACCGGATCCTGCTTTAGAGGTTGCCTACATGTCCTTGGCTATAAAGGAATCATGTCAGTATAGTTCTGGAAGAGTTGGTAGCTGGGACTACCAAGAGCTGTGATTTCACTGGTATTGCTGCTGCTACTGCTTGTTCACCTCATTATTACACCAAAAGGAAACTTAAAACTAAGCTAGCTATGCCTATCAACTATGAGTTACAAGATTCCTATCTATAAATCTCTTAAAGCTTGATCTTTAGTCTTATCTAGTCTTGCAGCGGACTTCGATCTGAATCTTAATGCTCGCAAGCCATAGCTGTTGTTTCTTTCTTCAGAATTGGATTAAAACGAGATCAACAGAGCTTGTGACTTCCAGTTTTGCAGTCCACGTCTCTGTTTACTTTAGCTTTTTTATCTTACTTCTTTTTGTTCTTTTATTTATTCTAGATTGAGACTCACTCCTTTGGTCATCTCGAACCCCTGTCCCTCGATGTAAAACCTTCTCAGGCACAAAAACAAACAAACAAACAAAATTTTCTGCCCCAGTTTTCACTAGGAAAATTTCGTGAGTTATCTGTGACAAAAGCCTGAACTAAGTAAATAATCGGGATTGTGTATACTTGGGAAAGAAGCCTTAAATTATGGGGGCTACCAGGTTATGCTAGAAAATAATAGGGTTATACCAGAAAAGAAAAAGGGTCATCGGGTTATGCCGGAGAGGATCACCGGTTATGCAGGATAAAAGAGAAAGGCCTCTTGGGTTAAGCCAGGGCGGTCCAGGGGTTATACCGTGATAAAAAGGTCCTTGGGTTATGCCAGGGAGGTCTTTGGGTTATACCGAGATAAAGAAAAGGGTCCTTGGGTTATGCCAGGGAGGTCCACGGGTTACGCCGGGATAAAAGCAAAAAGGCTCCTTAGGTTATGCCAGGGAGGTCCACGGGTTATGCCGGGATAAAGAAAAAAGTTCTTGGGTTATGCCGGTATAAAAGAAAAAGGTCATTAGGTTACGCCAGGGAGGTCCGTAGGTTATGCCGGGATAAAAGAAAAAAGTCATTGGGTTATGCCAAGGAGGTCCGCGGGTTATGACGGGATAATGAAAAAGTCTTTGGGTTATGACATGGAGGTCCGCAGGTTATGTTGGGATATCTAGGGAATGGGACCTTATGCTATTATGATTTTGGAATTTTTCTCTTTTTCTCTTCTTCTTTTTAGTAAAATACAGGAAATAATTTGGAGTAAACTTCCTTTTTGGGTTGGTTATCGCTGCGAAGCTGTTCCTAACTCCTGCGCATTTCCCTTTTGGGTTGCACCTGCTTCTTGCATGGTTGCTTTGGATTACACATGTTTCAACTTTTCAAACAAAGAATAATTTGTTAGTTTGAAACGGTGGTTGGCTTTGTGGCCTTGATCGTCTCAATTGCTTGATCCTGGCCTAGTTTTTGTTGAGGACCTCTGATGTTTGTTGGTTTTGAAGGTTCATCTCTCTTTCAAACCGCAAAACTCAACTTTTAGGATTTCATGATGATTTGCCCGCGTAGGGCTCATGCCTTTTCGCTTTATTCTGCTCTTAGGACCTTTGTCTTTGACTTTCCTTCCCTTTGAAATGTCTTTGCTTTGAAAGCATCAACAATCATGGCCAGTTGGGATTAGCTTGATGCACCCGCTGAGGCTGGGCACTTTCTTTTTGCTTTGGTTAGGCAAAGCCCTGTAAAACCAGTCCTGCCACTTATTCTTGTAATATCTTTGTAATTAGAGTTAAACTGAAGGGGATTCAATGAAAATGTAAATAGAGAGCAAGAGGATGAATTTAAATAGAAGCGGCCTTTTTGGGGGAAGAGAAGGACTTATCTGGGGGTGTGTGCTGGCTTCAAATGGACATGACATGCTTCTTGTATTAGATGCCCGACCCGCACAAACTTTCCCAACTTCTCATAAGCTCATTGACCCGTATTTCAAAATCAGGGAACCTTTCCAAGACTCTTTCAATGGTGGGAGGTGTCTTCTTTTCAACTAACGACACCCTTTGCGGGTTTTCTCCAATTGACCTCTCACATTTCTCTTCTCACCGTCGCCCGATAGTGCTCTTTACGAGTTTTCATCAGACAGATTCTCTCATTTTCAGTTTCTTTACTCACCGTCGCCTTATGGAGCCCAATGGTTTTCACCGATAATACTCTATCATTTTATTTCTCTCAATTTAGATTGCATTGGATGCCAACAATGATGTTTTTCAATTCTCACGCCTTTGCAATTGATCAGAAGGACTTGGACAAGGTTTTTGGGTAAAAAGAATTTTCGACGGAATTACAACTTTGGAACTGCTTTGGTGGGCCCATAGTGAGCCATTATATCATCTGCCCTACTTCCACTTTTGGGTGGGGGGGGGGGGAATTGGAATTTTTATTTTGATGTGACTGAACCCTAGAAAGAGGCTGCGTACGTATCCTTTAGGAATCAAGTCAGACGTACTTCAGGAAAACATTTGTCTTGTTGTTTTTTCTTTTTATTTTTTTCTTTCCTTTTTCTTTTGTTTTTTCTTTTCCTTTCTTTTTCTTTTCCTTTTTCTCTTTTTTTCAATAGTACTTTCGGATTTCAAAGAGGGTAATCAAATAAAAGTGACCTGCTCAAAGGGTTTGCGAAAGAATTATAGTGTTTGGATAGCATGAATGAAAGCCTTCGTAATCTCAATTGGACAAAGTCATTACTACGGAAAACCTAGACATAGTACCCTTTTATTTCATCCACATTCACAGCTTCTTCGGTATCATTTCCTTCGATGTCACCCAGATACAATGCTCCTCTCAGCAATATTTTTGTAATGAAGTATGCACCCTTGCAATTAGGAGTAAACGTTCCTTTTGCTTCTTGGTGATGAGGAATAATGCGCCTTAACATGAATTGTCTGTAATTTCTTGTTATAAGCACGGGCCATTATTTGTTAGTACAACTGCATGTGAAAAACTGCAGCTATTCGCTATTCATCAATTAAGGTCAACTGTTCCAGGCGAATCTTGACCCATTCATAAGTAGGATTTTAACATATTTTATGCCCATACTTGCCTCTGCTTTGAGTATAATTTGCTACAAAATAGTCCCAAAATGCTTACAGGTTGTGCATGATTGCAAGTTTGAGCGACAAAGTGAGAAAATGTCAAAGATTGGCTCAAAATGGAATGAAACCTGCTCAAGTATCAAAGACCAGTGAAGTGGTGGAAATCAGAGCCTAGTGCGAACCGCACAACTGTGCATGCGGCCACACAAGGAGAGTTCAGAGAGAGCATAAGTTGAGACTGCAACCACACGGTCGTGGTTCAATTTACGCGGCCTGAGTCCATCTCATGTGGCCGCACCATTATGCTATGCGGTCCGCGCCAAATGAGTCAGAGAAGATGGATTTTTGGACAAGTTCAGCCATACGACCGCGGTTATCATCACGCGGTCCCCGCTAGATCTTCATGCGGCCGCACCACAACTTTTTGCAGTCCATGATAGTCACTTTAGAGAAGATAACAATGGAAGATAAACAGTCAGTGCGGTCGCTGTCATAATTGTGCGGCCCGCACTGACCCTGCAGGGGCAATTTTGTCCAGTTTTTCCTGCCCACTATAAATAGAATATTACCATTTTTAGGTCATGTTTTATGTTCTGAACGCAACTGAGCTCATGAGACTCAATATTGTAGCCATTTTTGGCACTTTTACTTTACTATAGATTCTTGTTATTTCTTTTTAGTAATTAATTAATATGCTTAGTCTTCATCTGTTTCTTCTGTTTCTTCTTCAATTATGTCCAGCTAAATCTATTAGCTAGGGTTGTAGCTCAACCCTACTGTGGGTAATTGATGGGTGGTACTTTTTAATAATAGATTGATATGAGGTATTTGTTATTTGGGTTACTTTTATGCTTTAATTAAAGACTGGTGGTTGCAAACATTGACTCTAACTTAGTGTGTTTTGAGTTTTCTTGAGAAAGAGAGTATATGACCCCAAAATTGACCCAACAAGTATTTGGGATGGACCCATGAGAAATGGTGTTCCCAATTAACGGGTTAAATCTCGAGAGAGTAATCACCCTACTTGAACCCTAATTGCTAGGTCAAATTCGCCTACCTAATTGGTCTCGAGAGAGAGAGTCAATTGGTCAAAATCGCTCTCTCTACCGAGAGATGTGAGAGTAGGTACAATTGTGCAACGGTTATAACATTGATCCCAAATATGTCAATCTATCATTAGTAGTTTCTACCCGTTAGTTAACCACCTAGGTGATGCCACAATCCTAGTGCCTTTCTCTATATTAATTACAACTTAGAAAATATCCCTTTTTGCAGAATTTAGTCATAATTCTTAGTTGATAATAGTAGTTGATAACAGAAAACCCAAAAATGTTGGGAGTGCGATTAGAAGTACAAATGCATTTCTATGCTAAACTGACAATCAACTCCATTCCAAGATCCCAGTGAAAAATCTATTCTGAACCACTATTTGGGTGAAAGCTATTAGTGACCCGCTCTACCTACATTCGCATAGCGTTGAGTTTGCAGCAAGCACTATTTGGTGACGTTTCCAGGGAGCTTACGGTGCTAACTATTTGGGTAGCTAGTTTTGTGTTTTGCTTCACTTTCCTTCTTTTTACTAACTTTAATTGTGTCAATCACTCAGGTACACATGGCTTTAAATGTAAATGAACCTGTTGGCAACGTGTTCGTGCGGGAGGAAAGTTGAGGACCTAGAACAAGAAGATGTATTACCTCAATCTCCGAGGAGAGGTCGAAATGCCAATGCAAGTGAGAATATACCATACCCTCCTCCACCTCCACCAAGAGTGGCCCCAAGAGCTCTCCCTAATCAAGGGTATGCGAGTGTAATAGTTCCTCCCCGAATCCGGGCGGGGAACGTCGAGATTAAAAATGTTATACTTACCTTGATTGAACAACGAGGTTATTTCACGGGTGTCTCCGATTAGAATGCGTATAAACATTTAAAGGGGTTCGTGGATACGTTTTGGGGCAGCAAGCAGACAAATGTATCAGAGGATTCATTAAGACTTTCAATTTCCCCGTTCTCACTTTGGGGAAAGACGTTAGATTGGTTGGAGAGGTTCCCCAATTATCCATCACCATATGGGATGAGTTGGAGGATAAGGTCGTCGCTAAGTTTTTATCTCCAAGTCACATGGCGTCTCTACGGGGTGAGATTCTAGCTTTCAAGCAAGAGTCAACTGAACTGTTACACGATATATGAGAGAGATTTAATTCGATGATGAAAGAATGACCTAACAATAATATGAATGATGTGATGATCCAACAACACAACCAATCAATGTATTGAACCAATTGGCGGGAGGAAATTTTATGAAGCTTACGTACAATGAAGCTTGTGATGTGTTAGATAAATTGGCCGATACATCTTCGGCATGAAAAACCAGGCAAATGTTCCTCAAGGTGATCCTAATGTCATATATTTGAATAAGGAGTTGCATGATCACGGCCAACCCATTGCCAAACTTACATCAACAATGAATCAATTGGCGAAGGCACAATTACAACAAGTCCAAAACCCGCACCAACTCAATGCCATGGAAGGAGTGAATATGATGAAAAGAAGGCAAAGAGGGAAACAACGTCAAGGAAATTTTGATAACTTTGATGATGGCTATGGTTATTCGAATGAATGCTATGATGATGAAAGTGAGGAAGTCCAATAGATCAACAACTATCAAGGGAATAGTGGAAATCAAGGGAATCAACAATGGCAATCCTAAGGAAATTGGTTCAATCAACAAGGTGGAAATTTTAACAATAAGAATAACTAAGACGGAAATTGGGGGAACAATAATTCAGGTAATCAAGGGAATTGGTACGGAAACAACAACAACAACAATTGTTAAGGGGGATGGAAAAACGATGGTGGTCAATGTAATCAGGGGCAAGGCTTTCAAAGGCCTCCGATGTTTCAACAACCAAACGATCTGTTGCTGTTACAATCTTAAGGGTCTAGTTCTTCGGGAAATGATTTTGGGAAAATCGAAGTGATATTAGAGACGATGAAGAAGAACCAAGACTCTAATTCTCAATTGGCTTCCCCCAACACTTCTATCCTTAACATGGAGGTGCAACTTGGACAAATTTCTTAATCTTTAAATACTCTCCCAAAGGGTGCTCTACCAAGTGATACGGCAGTAAACCCTAAGGGTGGGCACAACAATCATATGATGGCGGTGACAATATGAAGTGGAAGAGGCGGTGAAGTGCATGTCTCAAGAGGAAACCAAGTTATGGTTGATGAAGATGAGTTGCAAGATGATGATATGTCTTTGGTGGTTGAAGATGTAGTTGAACCGAATGTGAGAAATGATGTGCGGATTGATATTCATAAGGTTGAGGAGGAGAAACATGAGGTCGTGAACCCGTCTATAGAATACTTGATTGATATGCTCGAGCCGGTGGTGCCCAAAGCCAAGGCACCCTTTCCTAGGCCTCCTCCACCCTATCCTCAATGGTTGGCTAAGAAAAAAGGTGACAACAAATTTAGAAATTTATTGAGATGATAAAGAGTTTGACAATCAATGTTCCTTTAGTGGAGGCACTCGAGCAAATGCTAGGGTACGCAAAGTTCATGAAGGATTTGGTTACGAAAATGAGGTCAATGAAGTGTGAGACAATCAAGATGACTTAGCAAGTGAGCACAATTGTACATTCTATGGCTCTAAACCTTGAGGACCCCGGTGCATTCACTATCCCATGTACCATTGGAAGTACAGACTTTGCAAAAGTCCTTTGTGACTTGGGGCGAGTATAAATTTAATTCTATATTTGGTCTTCAAGACCTTGGGAATCGGACAACCTTTCCCGACTTCAATGAGGCTTCAAATGGAAGATCGGTCAATGAAGCGGCCTTTGGGTATAATTGATGATGTTCTTATTCTTGTTGAGACATTCATCTTGCCAGCTGACTTCGTAATATTAGATTGTGAGGTGGACTGTGAAGTCCCAATTATTCTTGTAAGACCTTTCCTATCTATGGGGAAGGCTTTGGTCGATGTTGAGGCGGGAGAGTTGACCTTCTGTGGTTGTGATGAAAAGGTGGTGTTCCACGTATGCAAGTCTATGAGGCAACCAAATAGCACCGAGGTGTGCTCATTTTTTGACATTGTCACGGTGGTGATAGTGGATGACACAAGCGCAATGATTAATGTTGAAGATCCACTTAAGGCCGTGTTATTGAACATGGATGTTAATGATGATGCCGGGAGAGTAGAGTGTGTTAATGCATTGCATGGCAAGGGCTCGTATTCCTATGAGCCTAGGAAGTTATCCTTGGATCTTGAGAATTGCAAAACTCCACCAACCAAGCCATCTACTGAGGAGCCGAAGGTGTTGAGGTTGAAACCACTTCCTCCTTACCTCAGTTATGAATACTTGGGCCCTAATTTTACATTGCCTATTATTCTTTCATCTTGCTTAACTAACGTCCAGGTTGACATCACTTTGGCGGTTCTACAAAAGTGCAAGAGGGAGATTTGATGGTCATTGGCGGATATTCGGGTATAAGCCCCACCTTTTGCATACATAAGATCATTTTGGAGGAAGAGGTTAGGCCTTCACTTGAACACCTAAGGAGACTCAATGAAGCTATGCAAGTTATCAAGTGGCTTGATGCCGATGTCGTGTATCCTATTTTTGATAGCTCATCGACTTCTCCGGTTCAAAGCATACCGAAGAAGGGCAGTGATGAGATGGAGAGTTTGTATGGATTACAGAAAGCTTAACAAGGTGACTCGAAAGGATCATTTCCCGTGGCCATTCCTTGACCAAATGCTTAATTATCTTTCGGGTTAGTCATTTTATTTCTTTTAGATGTGTATTCGGGGTACAATCAGATTCTCATTTCCCCGAAAGATCAATAAAAGACGACATTTACTTGTCCTTATGTCACATTCGCATTTTCGAGCATGCCGTTTGGATTGTGTATTGACCCAGCGACCTTCTAACGATGCATGATGGCTATTTTCACCGACATGGTGGAAGATATATTGTAGGCCTTCATGGATGATTTTAGCGTAGGTGGGGATTCATTTGAGGAATGCTTGCAAAATTTAGACCGTGTGTTGGCCCGATATGAAGACACAAACCTAGTTCTCTATTAGGAAAATGTCATTTTATGGTAGAAGAGGGTATTGGGTTGGGTCACAAGATTTCAAGAGGAATTGAAGTTGACAAAGCCAAGATCGAAGTCATTTCAAGGATATCTCACCCTACTTCTGTCAAAGGGGTGAGGGGTTTTCTTGGGCACGCGTTTTCTACTGAAGTTTCATCAAAGATTTTTCTAAGTTAGTTGACTCGTTGTGCAAATTTCTAGAGAAGGAGGCAAAGTTTATCTTTGACAAGAAATGCGTGGAGGCTTTTGAGCTTCTAAAACAAAAGTTGACAACAACCCCTATCATTACCGCACCCAATTGGAGCTTGCCTTTCGAGCTTATGTGTGACCTAGTGATGTTGCGGTAGGGGCGGTCTTGGGCCAAATAATCAATAAGATGTTCCATCCGGCGTACTACTCAAGCAAGACTATAAATGAAGCTCAAAGAAATTATACAGTCACCGAGAAGGAATTTTTAGCTATTGTGTTTGCCATGGAAAAGTTTTGACCATACCTTATGGGGCCCAAAGTTATTATCCATACCGATAATGCCTTTCTTAGGTATTTATGACGGAGAAAGACTCCAAGGTAAGGTTGATGAGATGGGTACTACTTCTTCAAGAATTTGACCTAGAAATTGTGGACAGTAAAGGAAGTGAAAATCAAGTGGCAGACCACTTGTCCCGCTTGGAGGAAGAGGGGAGGCCTTTTGATGGCCTTGAGGTTAATGATGCATTTCCGGATGAACAACTCCTTGCGGTGTCTATTCATGATATGACGTGGTTTGCTGATGTCGCAAACTATCTTGTGACCGGTATAATCCCGTATAAGCTCTCTTCTAACCGAATAAAGAACCTCAAGTGGGATTGTTATTATTATTATTGGGATGAGACAAACTTGTTCAAGATTTGCACCAATGGTGTGATTCGTCGATGTGTCCCAGAAGAATAAGAATTGAGAATTCTTTAGGCTTGGCATTCGTCTGCCTATGGTGGCCATCATGGCGGGTGAGGACGGCCTTTAAGATGCTTATTTTCGGTTTCTATTGGCCCTCCTTGTTTAAAGATGCTGGTGAATTTGTTAATAGATGTAATGAATGCAAACGAGCCGGTGGGATTTCTAAGAAGGATGAGATGCCTCTGAACACAATTCTAGATGTGGACATTTTTTATGTTTGCGGTATCGACTTTATGGGTCCTTTTGTGAGCTCTTGTCTGAACATGTATATTTTGGTGGCGGTGGGTTATGTTTCAAAGTGGGTTGAAGTTTTGGATTTGCCTAAGAACGAGGCCCGAAGTGTGGTGGAATTTGTGAAAAGGTGTATCTTCAGAAGGTTTGGCACCCTCCTGTGCTATCATTAGTGATGGGGGATCTTATTTTTGCAACAAGGCTTTTGATTCATTGCTTTCCAAGTATGGAGTTAATCACAAAGTGACCACCCCTGTCATCCTCAAGCTAGTGATCAGGTGGAAGTTTACAACCGAGAGATTAAGAGTATCTTGTATAAAACTGTCAATGCCAATAGGACCGACTGGCCGAAGAAATTAGATGATGCTTTTTGGGCCTGTCAGACGGCTTACAAAACCCCAATTGGTATATCTCCATATCGGTAGGTGTTTGGGAAAGCTTGTCATCTTCTGGTGGAATTGGAGCATAAGGCTATGTAGGCCATGAGGAAATTGAACTTATAATGAGATGTCGCGGTAAATCTCTGGGTTGAACAACTCAATGAACTTGACGAGCTTAGATTTCATGCCTACTCCAGCTCGTCCTTGTACAAGGACAAGATAAAGTACCTTCACGACAAGTATCCCCGGGGAAAGGAATTCAAAGTTGGTGATATGGTTCTTCTTTTCAACTCCCAGTTGAGGTTATTCCCGGGAAAGCTCAAGTTTAAGTGAAGTGGTCCATTTGAAGTTGTTGGTGTAAACCCATTTGGTGCTATTGATCTCAACAACAAAAATGGTGATGTTTTCCGGGTCAATGGGCATCTTGTCAAGCATTATTTAGGGAAGTTTGATGACAACCACGTGGTGGCTCTCATAAATTTGAAGTGATATTGATGGTAACATGCGTTGTGACGCGACGTTAAATCAGGCGCTTCTTGGGAGGTAACCTATGTCTTTTTCTTTCTCTTTGAGTTCTGTTGTAGATTCGTATTTTTAAGCTTATTGTTTGAGAGATGAGCAGGATTTGTGTTGAAGTAGTGCAAAATAAAGTGCAAAAAGCTGCACGGTCTCTAAAAACTGCCGGTGCGACCATGGTAAGGTTCATGCGGTCCGCACCGTCTTGGTCTGAGAATGATTCGTCTCTGAAGCTACCCACACGGCCAGCCCCATATTTGTGCGGCCCGCATTGGTCTCACACGGCCGCGTCCATGTTTGTGTGGCCCACATAAGGTTTAGTCTACAACAGGTGTGTGGTAAGACCCAGCGCGGCCCACGGTCATATTTACGCGGCTGCGCTGGAGGGTAAGTAATGGGTCCTAGTCATTTTCTATACATAGGGATCCAGGGATCCATTTTGAACTTTTCTCCAAATCGATTACTTGAGCCATAAAACTAACTTTTCATTTGAGACGTGCTTGTGTGACTGCATCAAGAGCTAAATCTTCATATTCCTGGTAACATATTCTCACATTGATCATTATTTATGTGTTAATTTCAATTTCATTCATGTCGCAATAGTCATAGCTTCTTTGTTTTTCATTTTCTTCATAGTTTAACGTTTTAGTTAGTTATTTGTAGTCTTTAAAATGTTGGGCATGATTATAATGGTGTGCAATAGAATAAGGACAATGTAGGATGCAAAAACTTGAACGAAATGAGAATATGTCTAAAACCCTAATTATTCCCGGACTTGTAACCCAGCGCGGCCTGTGCCCCATGATTACGCGGTCCGCATGGCCCCTCCCAACTGCATCCTTTCTTCACGTGGCCTGCTTTGGTGAAATTTAGAGAGGATGATCTTTTGTTGGGTGGTCTTTGGGGCCTGCGGTCATGATCTCGCGGCCCGCGGTGCCTCCCATGCGGCCGCACCCCAGCTCGCGCGGTCTGCGGTGGCCTAGTCTAAGGCATGATGCTGCAATTTTTCATTTGTCGTTTTGCTGCAATATTTGTTACCTAATACTCTGCATGTGCCTATACTAACAATGTTAGATGTGTTTGTTTGCAGGATATGATTAAACAGAGAGGATAATGAGCCAAACAACCCGGACGAGGTGACCCTTCCTGGGTAGGAAAAGCTAAACTGACAAAACTCAGTTTCTGACCAATACTAAAAACAAGGAAATAGGTCATGAGTGAAGATGAATAGTCGGGGAGTGAGTACCTTCCCCTTTGAGTACATCTTAGCGGATTCGGGGCAAGCCCCCTCATTCCTATCTACACCTGCAACCCAAGCTCTATATGTTATACAGTCTGAGTCGTCTGATGACTCAGCAGCGGGTAGTGGCGAGTACTCCACCTCCCCCACGCTTCAGTATCTGGGAAGAGTGTAGAAGTTAGTGCTAGGCATTGATGATGAGGTCCCGGGTAGTGGGGTGCCCGAGGTTGGTGGTGTGCAGCGAACAAAAAGAGCGGATGTATGGGCGGACTGCTTTGTTAGTCAAGTGGCCTTCCTCAAATTCCAAGAAATGTGGTGCAGAAGAAAATTAATCATGAAGAGAAGCATAATTACCCGAGACTCATTGCCATTCCTCCCCAATGTATATGAGCAGTTTCAAACCATAGTTGGGTGAGAGCATTTTAGTGATGGGTTGATAGACGCCAATAAGCACATGTTGAAGGAGTTCTTCTACAACGTAGCCTTCACCAAAAAGGACTCCACTGCGGCCAAAGTGCGGAACAAGCAGGAAAATCATTTAATAAATATTTGGGTTTTGATGATGAGGACGATACCCAATACACTGAGAAGCTGGTGATGAAGGAGGAGGCTCGCCCATGGTTGGCACAGTATTTGGCTCATCCAGGTGTTGTTTCGAATTGGATACAGGCGGGGGTGAAAATTTTGAGAAAGAACTTGAAATTCGAGGCTAGAGGGTGGCTCACTTTTGGGTGCAACAGGCTTGATCCCACGTCCCATGACCAGACTATTCCTCTCCCCCGGCCTGTGCTCATTGCATCAATCATGGCCGATTTCCCAATCAATGCGGGGAATGTTATGTATAGGGCGATCACTACCATGGGGATTGACAAGCGCGTGCAACTACCCATACTCCAACACTCTTTCGTTGTATTTAGGGACTTGAAGATGAAGAAGAAGTCCTTTGATGTGTCAGTGCGCCCAGTGTCCCCGTTCTCATGGTTCAGTGTACAGTGTTCGGACAACACAAAGGACAAAAAGCACAAGGCATCCATCTCTGCCCCGACTGACTAGTTAGAGGAGCCAGTTGAGGTAGAGCCTATTGTCGAGCCTTCCACTGAGCTCCCATCCATTCCATATGTCTTTGTTCCAGTTGATGTGCCCTCCTCCTCTACGGGTCCTAGTTCTTCGGCTGGCCCTAAGGTCCCCACTTCCCGAACCAACCTTTGACAGCCTAGCAGTTAGCTATGACCTTGGCCAATTTAAACAACTGGATGTCAGTTGTGGCATCCAAGTTTTCTACATTAGCCATTTCAGTTGATGCCCAATCTGCACTAGCCACTATCCAGATTCCTTAGTCTACTGAGCAAACATTGAAGACACTCCTGGCCAACTAGGAGAAGATTATTAAGACTCATGGTGCCTTGACTAAGGTAGGTTATCCACATGGCATTGCTCTGGAGAAGCTGTCCCAGGAGCACAAGAAGATGAGAAAGTTTAGGGCATCCAAGGAGTCGGTGAAGGTACTTCGAGCAGATGTGAACAAGATATTGGTGGATCAGCTTCCCTTAGACTTGTTATTTGGGGAGTCATCCCCTTCAGCTGCAGTATCAATACCTGAGCCATAGTAGACGTAGGCACACATGCCTCCAAAAAAAGAAGAGTAAGCTGACCAGAACTGAGGGAGAAGTGATTGAGCTAGCAGAGATTCAGGAGACTCCCTCCGGTGATGTACCAGATGTTCCTCAGTTCCAGCAGCAGGACCCTATCCCAGCAGCAAAGTAGTAGTAGGCAGGGAACCAGTCTAAGGTTCCCGCCCATATAGAGGACCAGGGGACCACTGAGGATCCGATGCATACTTACCAGGCCTAGGGAGCCCTCTATATCCTTTATCTGATTATATGCTTATTTTAGTAGTTGGCATTAGGGACAATGCTAGCTCTTATTCATCGGAATGTGCCCTACTGTTGTATTTGATATTTGGATGACTATATATATAGTTGATACTCATTTTATGCTTTTAGATTTGAGAGTTGGTCTGTATATAATTTTGGCTACTTTTCTACTTTATGTATATATTCATCCCCCATTGTATATACTACTCCCTTATTGTACGTATTTTTTCGATTTTTTATTTTCGCAAACAAATTTCGTTTTTTGGCTTTGTAGATAGGCTCATAGCCATTTTTTTTGGTTTTGCAATTTTCAATAAGCCCTTAGTTTTCTTAATGTCACGGTTCTTTCCAAGGGTAGAGTGTTGTGTGAACCGGGTGGCTCTTCCCAATGATAGATGGCGTGACAAACTTCTTAAGGATTTGAGTCTGTTTTAGATTTTTCTTCTTTTGATTTTGATATTTCATAGCTAAGGGTAGTTTAGACAAAGGTTCACTCGGGCCAAACACATTTGCCTTTGATCCCATGGTCAAAGACATAATGCTGTGTTTAGGATGGTGAGAGTCGTGGCCTTGAGACTCTTGTGTTGACCAAACAATCATCACGTGATCATTTTGGACCATTGTGTGCTTGATTTGTAACTAAGGTCGTTGTGGGCCCTCGACTTGATATATTTGGTAATCCTTGAGTGTATATGATGAGAATTCGAATTGTGAGTCCAAGTCCCGAGCCGCTAGTCTAAAACTTTCCCTGAATGTTTGTTGAGGCGAAGTCCTGGGTGAAGTTTGACTTGAGAAGTGATTTTAGTCTCTCCTTGATCCGAATTCTAAGTTGAACAATTCCATAGCTGACCAATGACATGATTCCCTAGTTAACCCTTTTGAGCCTTGATCCTTATTCTTTCTAAAACCAAAGCTACAAGCCTATACTCGTTCTTAATAATGTATTCTCTTTGCACCCAAGTCTTCCCTTGAGTAAATGGAAAATGTCTAAGTTTGGGGGGAGAGATAAGAAAGGAAACAATGTGGTAAAACGTACAAAAGCAAGAGAAAAGGAAGGCAATAAAAAAGAAAGAAAAGAAAAAACTAAAAGAAATGCCAAAGTGAATAAGAACAAAAAAGGGGATTCAAAGAAAACAAAAGTGAAAAAGGTGTGGACAAAGTAGACAAAGGATAAATGTTTGAATTGCATAAGAAAGAGCGACAATGTGTCTTTCTAACCCCTTGAAAGAGAAGCAAATACTCTAATGGGTCAAGAAAGTGTGCCAAAATGAATCAAAAGAAGTGCTTAAGGGAAGATTTAACCAACTTGAACAAAAACATATCCTACCCTCACCCAAAAGCCTTCACAATGGCTCCACAAAAGCCCTATATGATTTTGGGTTGAGGGGAACCTACATTAGTGGATACTTACATAAGGGGCACGCACATGGTACTTAGAGATGGACTTGTGACCTTCTTCTTGAGAGAGATGAGTGAAAGTCTATCAACCTCGGTTTGTGTGTCAATACTCTAAAAGGTGAGGTTCGCTTACGGAGAGTTGAGGATGTGTGAGCTTGGGTTCAAAAATGACGAAAGTAATTGAGAGAAGTTCCTTGATGAAATGTGTCAACTCTTGATGCTCTTGTGTAAGACTTGATCCACAAGTTTTCAAAGTTTAAATGTGTTAATAATGCATTCGTATTGCGGGCAATTGTTAGTCCTAATTGATGCTTGTTGAGGTTACTTTAAGATAGCTAGAATTACTTGGATTTTTCCTTTGAGGGGAGGGTCTTACTTTGTTTGCTTAAGGACAAGAAAAGTTTTATGTTTGGGGGAGTTGATAAGTAGGATTTTAACATGTTTTATGCCCATACGTGCCTATGCTTTGAGTATAATTTGCTACAAAATAGTCCCAGCATGCTTACAAGTTGTGCTTGATTGAAATTTTTAGAGAGAAAGTGACTAAATGTCAAAGTTTGACTCAAAAAGGAATAAAACCTGCTCAAGTGTCAAAGACCAATGAAGTGGTGGAAATCAGAGTCTGGTGCGGACCACACAACTGTGCATGCGGTTGCACCAGGAGAGTTCAGAGAGGGAACAAGTTGTGATTGCAACCACGCGGCCGTGGTTGAATTTATGCGGCCCGCGTCCATCTCACGCGGCCGCACCATCATGACATGCAGTCCGCCCCAAAGAAATCAGAGAAGTTGGACTTTTGGACAAGTTCAACCACGTGACCGTGGTTCTCATCACGTGGTCCACGCTAGATCTTCATGTGGCTGCGCCAAAACTTTTTGCGGTCCGCGCCAGTTACTTCAGAGAAGATAACAAAGGAAGATAAACAACTAGTGCGGCCGCGGTCATAATTGTACGGCCCGCACAGACCCCGCAGGGACAATTTTATTCAGTTTTTCCAACCCATTATAAATAGAACATTTTACCATTTTTAGGTCAAGTTTTACGTTCTTAACGCAGCTGAGCTCGTGAGACTTGATACTGTAGCCATTGTTGGCACTTTAGCTTTAACTTTTGATAGATTCTTGTGATTTATTATTAGTAATAATTGATATGCTTTGTTCACCATCTATTTCTTCTATTTCTTCTTCAATTATGTGTGGCTAAACCTATTAGCTAGGGTTATAGCTCAACCCTAGTGTGGGTAATTGATGGGTGTTGCTTTTTAATAATAGGTTGATATTGGGTGATTGTTATTTGGGTTAATTTTACTATGTCGATTTTATCTACTATTTCTTCAATTTTTGTTTCTATTATGTCTAGCTAAACCCATTAGCTAGGGTTGTGGCTCAACCCTAATGTGGGTAACTAATGGGTGTGATTGCTAAATGCATGAATGATGCTGGGTATTTGTTATTTCGGTTAATCTTATGTTTTCATTAAGATTTAGTGGTTGAAAACATTGATTCTAGCTTAGTGGGTTTTGACTCTTCTTGAGAAAGAGAGTCTATGACCCCAAAATTGACCCTGCAAGGACTTGGGATGGACCCATGAGAAATGGTAGTCCCAATTAACAGGTTAAATCTCGAGAGAGTAATCACCCTACTTGAATGCTAGTTGCTTGGTCTAATTGGCCTACCCAATTGGTCTCAAGAGAGTCAATTGGGCAAAATCTCTCTCTACCGAGAGGTGGGAGAGTGGGTACAATTGTGAAATGGTTATAACATTGATCCCAAATAATTCAATCTATCATTAGTAGTTTCTATCGTTAGTTAACCCCCTAGGTGATGCCACGACCCTAGTGCATTTCTCCATATTAATTACAACTTAGAAAATATCCCTTTAGCATAATTTAGTCTTAATCCTTGGTTGATAAAAGCAGTTGATAACAGAAAACCTAAAAATGTTAGGAGTGCAATTAGAAGTACAAATGCATTTCTAGGATAAACAGACAATTCAACTCCATTCCAAGTTCCCTGTGAAAAATCGATCCCGAACCACTATTTGGGTCAAACATGTTAGGGACCTTCTCTCCCTACATTCATGTAGCATTGAGTCGGCAGCAACCACCCACTCACTATCCTCAATCTCTTCTTCAACGATAACCCGGAGAAAAGGGATTTCTATCTCAGCGGGTATCACAGCCTCAGTTCCATAAACCAACAAGTATGGGGTTGCTCCCACCGATCTGTGCACTGTAGAGTGATATCCAAGTAATGCAAAAGGAGTTGCCTGGAGCTGAATCATTTTTCTCAAAATATTCTTGATGTTCTTGTTTACTACTTCGACAGCACCATTGGCTCTGGGCCGATAAGGAGTGGAATTCCTATGCGTTATTTTGAATTGTTTGCATACTTCCTCCATCAAACGTCTATTCAGGTTTGCAGCATTATTTGTGATGATAGTTGTAGGAATGCCAAAACGACAGATATGATTATATGCACAAAATCTACCACAACTTTCTTGGTGACTGATTTGAGAGTGACGGCTTCAACTCACTTCGTGAAGTAATCAATGGCAACCAATATGATTCTATGCCCATTTGAGACTTTCAGCCCGATAGGCCCAATGAAATCCATGCCTCAAGCAACAAACAACCAAGAAGCTGACATGGGGTTTAGTTCTATCGGAGACGCATGAATCAAATCACCATGCACATAACATTGATGGCATTTTAAGACAAAACTGAAGCAGTCATTTTCCATAGTTATCCATTAATACCCTGCTCGAAGGATTTTCTTTGCCAAAACATACCCATTCATATGAGGTCCGCGCACTCCTACGTGTACTTCATCCATAGTTCTTCCAGATTCCTCGGCCTCGACACATCCTAACAAGTTGAGATCCGGGGTCATTTTGTACAAGACATCACCACTCAAAAAGAAACCACTTGCATGTCGTCTAATGGTTCTCTTTTGATATCATCTGCTTGCTCGGGGTATTCTTGCATTTTTAAAAACCTCTTAATTTCATGGTACCATGGCTGGATGTTTGGTTCTGCCTCAACCGTATTACAATAACCATGTCTTTCCCTGATTTAGATTTACAAGGGATCAATGTGGGCATGCCTGGGTAGGGCAACATCAAGGCTAGAGTAACAAGTGCATCAGCTAGTTCATTGTGACACCGAGGGATGTACCTGAACTCTATCGACCTGAACCACTTGCTAAGATCCTCCACATGTTGGCGATAGGAAAAAATTTTAACATCTCGGTCTTCCCATTCTCCTTGGGCTTGTTGGATAATCAAATCTGAATCCCACATAATCAATAACTCTTCAACGTCTTGGTTAATCACCATATTCATACCCATGATGCTGGCTTCATACTCAGCAGTATTGTTTGTGTAGAAAAATCGAAGCCTAGAGACGGTCTGGTAGTGCTGACCGGTGGGTGAGATCAAGATTGCTCCAATTCCTACACCTTTGGCATTTACTGCCCCATCAAAGAATATTTTCCAAGCATGAGTGTCTTCCGAGATTGCTTCTATTGAGTTTACCTTTTCATCTGGGAAATAAGTGCTCAGCGGTTGGTATTCCTCGTCAACCGGATTTTCAACAAAATGGTACGCCAACGCCTGGGCTTTCATTGACGTACGAGTGACATAGACTATGTCAAATTTAGTGAGCAGAATCCGCCACTTTGCTGATCTCTCCGTAAGCATCAGTTATTGGAATATGTATTTCAAGAATCCAACCTAGTTATAAGATAAGTAGTGTGGGCTTGCAGATAATGTCTTAGCTTCTGAGCAACCCAAGTCAAAACATAACAGGTTTTCTCCAACAGAGTATATTTAGCTTCATAACTGGTGAACTTCTTGCTCAAGTAAAAGATTGCACGTTATTTCTTCCCAGTTACATCGTGTTTCCCTAGGGCAAATTCGAAAGAATTTTCTAAGACCGCCAGGTACAAGAGAAAGAGGTCTCCTTCCAAGACTGGTAAATTTTATATATATTCTTCGATCTTGTCAAAGGCTTCTTGACATTCATCCGTCCACTTGACAGCTACATCTTTCTTTAATAACTTGAATATAGGCTCACATGTGGAAGTCAGCAGAGCAATGAACCGACTGATATTGTTTAATCTGCCCAACAAGCTCATCATATATTTCATGGTTCTCGGAGGAGGCAAATCCCACATAGAATTTATCTCCATTGGTTCTAACTCGATACCTCTCCTGCTGACTATGAAGCCCAAAGGTTTGCCCGACAGAATTCCGAATGCACATTTAGCTGGGTTCACCTTTAGATCATACTTACGTAACTGCTCGAAGAACTTTCTCAAATCTCGGACATGGTCATCCTGAGTTTGGGACTTGATGATTACGTCTTCCACATATACCTCTATCTCTTGATGCATCATATCATGGAAAATTGCGGTCATGGCCCTCATATAAGTCACCCCATCTTTCTTCAGACCAAATGGCGTAACTTGGTAACAATATATACCCCAAGGTATGGTGAAGGGTTTTTTCTTTGCGTCTTCTTCATCGATCAACACATGGTGATATCGTGCGTAACAATGCACTAAGGACTGTATCTCATTCTTGTCGTAGGTATCAACAAGGATGTTGACATTGGGTAAAGGGAAATTGATCTTGGGACTGGCCTTGTTCAAATCCCTGTAATCCACACACACCTAGGTCTTTCCATCATTATTTGGAAATAGGACTACTTTAGCCAACCATGTACTATACCTGATCACTCGAATTACCCCTGCTTTTAGCTATTTTATGATTTCTTCCTTGATCTTATCACTGATGTTAGTTTTAAACATTCTCTGTTTTGCTGGACCAGAGAGTAGTCAGGGTAAATTGGCAACATATGAACCACCAGATCAACAATTAGCCCTGGTATGTCATCATACGACCAAGCAAACACATCTTTGAATTCTAACATGAGTTGGATTATTGCATCCTAGGTTTTCTAGTCTGTGTGAATGCTTATCTTGGTTTCCCGGATTTCTTCAAAAGTTTCGAGGTTAACCGGCTCAGTATCATTCAAGATCGACTTAGGTTTATTCTTAGATTGTTCCAATTCTCGATTTATTTCCCTAGAAGCCACTTTTTCATCATATTCTGGTTCTTGGTTCATTATTTCACAACTAGACAACGTGTTCGGATCCGGACATGAAGTCCACAAAAAAGTCATTTCATTTAAAAACAACATTATTATAATAAAAAAGAAGAAATGAAAGAGAAAAAATAGCAAAATCGGAAAGAATGAGGAAAAATGAATGACGAAATATTGATTTCATTTTATGGAATTTTATGATAACAGGGTTTAAATTTGGAAATTTAAAGATAATAAACTAAAGAAAACATCCGAGTTACACCTGGAATAACTCGAGATGCAGAAAAAGTGGAAGGACAAGTCTACCGGGACTCCCGCCTGATCGGAAATGGCGTAACCTTCCAATTCTGCAGCTTGGCATTTGGTCCCATATATAGTATCTCAGCTGTGCTGGTGCCCTCTCCGAGATGAACAATATGAGTTTCATAGAGTATCTTCCTCATTACCCCACATATTTCTTCAATCTCTTTGGCCGTGAAGGCCTCATTTTCCCCTTCCTCATTGTACTTCGATTTGACAAAGGTCTCATACAAATATGGCAGTGAGTGTGGCAGGACCCATCCCTCCTTTTTTCTCTCATCTACCCACTTTGTATCGTCTGGGATAGGCAGGAAACATATCCCGAAGAACATTTCAGTTGTAGGTAGAGTCACTAGCTCAGATATTCCTTGCAAATCTTTTCCATGTCCCTTTCCTTGCTGGGACCCATTTCTGATCATTTCCTTGGCCACCATAATCGAAGCGTTAGACAAGAAAGGTTGGGGCAAGGATTTCCCTCTTCATGCTAGTCCACCACGACAACTTTGAAATATTGGTAAACTATGTGTTCACTACCTTCCCTCGCTTCTAGACATAGGACAGATGGGTCCCGATAGATTGACTGTTCATCCTCTCCATGGACCACAATCTACTGATCCTCATGTTCAAATTTCACCGTCTGATGGAGGGTAGAGGGTACAGCTCATGCGGCATGGATCAAGGGCCTTCCCAGAAGAAAATTATAAGACGTGTCCATGTCTAGCACTTGGAAAGTCACCTCGAAGTCCACATGGCCAATGGTCAAAATCAGGTCAATTTCTCCAATTGTGTCTCTTTTAATTCCATCGAAAGCCCGCACATATACATTGTTGGGAAGAATCATTTCAGTTTTGATTTCCATGCACTGCAATGTAGAGAATGGGCAAATGTCTACCCCAGAACCTCCGTCTACCATAACCCACTTCTGATAGTATCCCTCACAGTTAACAATTAAGTGCAAAGCTTTTTTGTAAGAAGCCCCTTCTGGAGTCAAGTCGTTTATGCTTAATGAAATCTGATTGAAAGCAAAAAATCTATCCACCATTCTTTCTAACTGTTCCACCGAAGTTTTGGCTCACACATATGCTTCACTCAAGGTCTTCATTAAAACCTTCTGGTGTTCGGTAGACTTCATCACTGATGACACCAAAGACACTTGTTCAGGATACTTTCACAATTGATCAACTACTTTGTAATCGACCATCTTCATTTTCTGAAAGAAAGCTTTCGCTTCCTCGGCACTTACATGTTTTTAGGTGGGAAACGCCTTCTGGTGGCATTGTTCACTTCTTATATCTTAGAATAATTCTCAATGGGACGGTTTTCATGAAGCTCCCCTGAGATCTCTTTGCCCTTATACGTAACTATTATCTTATGATAATTCCATGGCACTATTGTAGGATCCGTCATGGGCCGCTGTGGCGCGCGACCAATAACCACGGGCTCAATCAGCCATGGTGGGTTAGTTGGCTCCCGCACCACATAGCTCCCTTGGGCACGTACATTCAGGTTGCCTTTTTCAATTCAAACTTATTTGGAAGGCTCAGAGTCAACTGCTTTTCTTTACTGCCTCGTGGGACATAGAGGATTCAATCTTTGGGAGGTATTGCCATTATTCCCGTTTCAACTTTCTTTTTTTGGTTCAGTCATGATGCCTTTGTTCTTTTTTCCCCTTTATCTTGCTCTAGGGAAATTTTTGACTTTCTCTCAGCATCAGCTATGGCAATTGTGGCCTTTAGTTCCGGGTCAAATTATTTGTCTCCGCAAATCATTCTAATCAATACACCATTGTTGTGGGCTGGTAGTGGGTTATTCGTCATGTTGGGGACATCCTCATCACTTAGCACTATTTTTTCTTTCTCTATCAAGTCTTCCACGATTTTTTTCAATGTCCAACAGCTTTCTGTATCATGCTCCTCAACTCCTGAGTGATAAGCACATCGGACGCCCCACTGATAGGAGGGTGATTTTGGGCTTTCCCTATTTTGAGGTATGGGCTACAGCAAATTCATTTGAACAATCTTCAGGAATAGACTGGAGTAGGGTTTACCGATTGGTGTAAAATTTGGTCTTTTGGGTGGTTCTCGAGGACGGAAGTTATTTAGTGGAGGACAGTTATAGTGGTTTTGGTAAAGAGGCTGGTTTCTTTGAAATGGAGCTTGGTTTCTATTGGCATGTTTCTGCACTCATACAAAAGGTTAAGCATCCATGACCGCATACGGTAGAGAAGCATAGGACATGTCTTGATAAGGGTAATAACGCTGAGGGGTTCTTTCTGAAAACATGGGTCTAGGAGTGCAGTGTCTTCTGGCACCTGAAGCCGCCATGAATGTTTCGTTTTTCTTCTTACCCTTTTCCATTCCTCCAGACCCGCCTTGGATGGATTTGTAGGTTGCTCTAATAGCCGATTGGCTCAGAATTCTGCCCGTTTTTAGTCCATTCTCCACCATTGCCCAAATTTTAATAGCCTCTGCGAATAGTTTTCCCGTAGCTGACATCATGTTCTAGAAATAATCAACCTCCGGAGCTTGAATAAATATTGTGACCATCTCCATCTCATCCATTGGAGGCATTACCCTTGACGTATGTTCACGCCATTTGATTGCGTATTCCTTAAATCTCTCCGAAGGATTTTTTTTAGATTTGCCAATGAGTTCATGTCTGGAGCAATGTCTATATTGTACTGGAACTGTCTAACAAAGTCTCTTGCGAGGTCATCCAGGATGTGTCAATGAGAAATGTCGTGATCCATGTACGACTCGGAGGCGATACCCACAAAACTTTGCCCAAATTAAGCCATGAGCAATTCTTCTTTTCCTCCAGTACCGCGCAATTTATTGTAGTACTTCTTAAGGTGAGCGATAGGATTACCATGCCCATCGTATTTTTCAAACTTCAGAGTTTTGAATCCCATTGGAAAATTCAAGTGAAGGAACATGTATAGATCAGTATATGACACATTCTTCTGGCAACTCAGACCCTCCAGTTTTTGAGGCTCTGCTACAGGCTTCTCATCTTTTTTTTTTCCATTTCGTCCTGTTCGGGAGTTTTGGGAGTCTTGTCCTGTCCTTTTGTGAACTCAAATGGTGTTGGATGAGGATAAGTATAGGTGGGGTACTAAGGAGGCTCCGTTTGGTAAATGGGTGTTGGAAATGTAAACGCCGAAGGATCAAAAGTGGGTCTGGGCAGCGCAGGCTGTGTTGTCGCGGAGCAATAATGATATTATGGACTGTTCCGGATGTGAACACCTGGGGGCAGACCTCAGAAGATGCTCCTACAAAATGAGCCATTATGGTGGGTTGTCCCAATGAGATGTTTGGATGACTGATGGAAATATTTGAGGTACCCCTGATCTTGGGAAAAGTTCGGGGAAGCTAAGGATGGCACTTAGAGGCTCCCTTCCATTCTACATCTCCATGACCCGGAGATGTAGGATCTTGTTTTCCTTTGCCGGGATGCCTGGGATTGGGCTATCTTTCGAGATGGGAATTGCTGGTAAGGTCGTTTATGGAGACACTTCTGTGCTACCCTTTGATCTGGTAAAGTAGGGATGTGAAGCCAGTTTACCACGAAAACCAACCACCGTTTCTATAAAACCTGGACTGATTGTGACAGTAGCAAACGATTAGTATGAGACAAATAGTAGATAGGTAATCACACAATGGGGTGTGATGTACCTATACAGTTAAATGGATTTTTACATGTTTTGCAATGGTTGCATGCATCATCCCGACTTTCCTCATTCCTTTCCACTCTCTTTTCTTTTCTTTCTTTTCTCATTTTTCTTTCCTTTTGCTCTTTTCTTTTCTTTCTTTCTTGCCTTTGATTTTTGCCATTATTTCTTTCTCCTGGCTCTCTTATTTTTCTGTCTTTTTTGTTTCTTTTCCTCTCTTGTTTTCTCTTATTTTCCTTCCTTTTTGTTTCTTTTTCTTAGGTATATAGTTAAACCTTATGGAGATTGCCTACATATCATGACCCTCTATGAATCAGACAAAGAGTATTTCGTGAAGAATAAATGCGAAAAGTAAAGAAATAATTTTGGGAATTTTCAGTTTTTCATTAATAAAAACTTCAATTAAAGAAGATGTTTAACTACTCGTCTTCTTGTAAAGGAAAACTACATATTCAAAATAAAACAAAATACAGACTTGATGCTTAAAAATCAAGAATACATTAAAAACATCAATTACTAGACCACTTTGTAGTTGCTCCAAATCATTCATTATTTGTTTAACAAATGTCAACACTTCCATAAAAACGGTGGTGTGAGTCATGTTCTCACACACTTAGCATATCCTAGTGATGCGTTGAGAAATTGTTAGTATCCTCTCTCTAATTCTTCCTTTTTTCTTGAAGCAGCCGCCCTATCTGGTCATTCCTAGCTTCCAAAACCTGAGAGTCACGAAGGTGTCGACTTTGTAATTGTTGTATTTCCTCATCCATTTGGTCCATCAAGTCATAGCAATGTTCCCTATCAGCCTTGAAATCTTTGGCTTTTTTAGTTGCCTCGTCCTCAAGGATAGTCATCTTTCTTCTCAGATTAGTAATGATCCCTTCAAAATTTCTCTTCATTTGTCTCACAAATTGGGCATATTCTTCTGCTTTCTTTGCCCACTGTACTCGGATTTTTGCTATATTCTCTTTGGATATTTCCAAGTCTTCTTGGCACTCAAGGACTTCAACCTTTCATCACCCCGACTTCTTTCTTGGTTGTTGGCGGCTATTTTCATCTGCTGGATCTGAGCCTTAAGAGCCTCATTTTCTTGGGTCAATTTCTTCTTGTCACCTTCATCGGTTGTGGCCTGCAGGCTATTTTCAAACTGAAGATCCCAGACCTACTATTCCAGCTCTCCTATTTTGGCCCTATATTCATTTTCCTTGGCTAACCAATCCCACTGCACTTTTGCCGCATTGATAAATATTTGGACGTGTGGTCTCTTTGTGGGCCTTTGAGTAATTTGGAATCTTTTTCCAAACCAAATTTGGTGAATTTTCCCACTTCACCTCTAGCCTTATCCGGCACTATGGTCCGAGAAACCTACACTCATTCCATATTTGGTGAATTTTCCCTTATGGAAATGAAGCTTTTGGGACCAATTCAATGACTTGTTTGCTCAGATCCTCATCATTATGGACAGTTTGGAACCTTCCCAATTGGCACTAGACAGTATAGGGAGCATAATGTTGGATGCTCCAAATGCCTATCAAGAGTATATAAGGCCCCTCGGCTTATGTGTATATAGCTTCTGTATTAGGAAGCCATCCGAAGGCCCACTCAATTTTGTCAGCAATCAACGATCTCAAGTGTGATAACCAAGCCTAATTACCTTTAGTGAATTCAATGCCTGCTACCCAAATTTCAAATTCTTCATTGCAGCTCAATCCGGTCAAACCATTGTTCATGTACCCAGTCTAGTGACAGAGGTGCTCTTGCATCCATAGTTGTAGCAAAAAATTGCAACCCTGGAAGAACTTCCCCCTTCTCGGCATATAGTTAAGGCTCAATAGATTTTAGACACGATAAGAGGAACCACCGTGCAATTGGCTTTCTTGATTGCAATGTCTAGCATTCCTACGAGGCCGATCTCTATATGACCATCCTTTCTTGGACAAACCACAACTCCCTAGAAAGCTACCATGAAAGCTAGACCCCAACTCGCCTCCCACTTATCTTTTTTTCTAGCATGGATCAAACCAGTGTTTGGCTCTTCGAAACCTCGGGATTTTCCATATCGATGATACAAGAAATGGAGTGTTCAATACCCTTCTGATAGCTTCCCATCCTGAGCATCTCGACTAATACTCAGCAAGTCTAGAAATTTTTGTGGAGTTATCGGTCTTGGTGCCAATGGATATACAGTTTTGAGGTTTCCGTTGAGGCCTGCATACCCCGCAACTTCCTCTAATGTAGGTATGAGCTCAAAGTCAGAGAACCGGAACACATTGCAAGTAGGGTCCCAAAAAGGTACTAAGGCTTCAATGATATCCAATCTTGGCTTGACATTCAATAATCCGACAAGGCCGCCTAGAACTTTTACCATTGGTTCTCTACTACCCTTTCCTAGATTATTCCACCACATGTGGAGCTGCAAGGCGTCTTTTTAAGTACCATGAAGGGTTCAATTACAATCATGCTCATCCTCCATATTTATTAAGGTGATTTAATGAGTCATTTGATATAAAAGAAATCGTGATCATTTTTAAAAGATGTCATTTAAGAAAAACAAAAACCCGGTTTTGCAGATACGACCTTTTAACATTTTGGGAAAGAAAACTATAAGGCTATGCCCGCTAACCGTTGAAAATGACATGAGGTGGCTATTCTTGAAAAAACAGCTTCTCTTTGATAAGCGGTCATAGGGGAGTTCAGAAAGGATCTGATCGTAGATAGCGCCTTCCGATATCCTTTTGGGGACATTCGACTTATTTTAGACAAGGATGGCCTCACCCGACTTAATTATGACAAAATTAATTTTTATTGGTTTTTGGGCTATTTTTGCAAAAAGGGAAGTTGGACCCGATGGGGGTCGCCTACGTATACCACATCCGGTGAGAACCAAACTGGCATAGTTCGGGCAGAATTGACAAAACTATTTTTGAAAAAAAAAACTCTTTCTTTTCTTTTTCTCAAAAATCTGGCAGAGTTTCAATACTATATGGACTTTGATTATCCATGACGGGTGGTTACTCTCACTTATTCCTAACACTGATATTTTCTTTTTAACTCTTTCCCATTATTCACAAGCTAGTCAACATGCAAAATCGAGCAAATAAATGCACAAGTAGCACGTAAGAAGCATCAGGATGGTGTTTTCATTTCAGGTCACCTGTCCTAGATGGACCCAACCACTGTGTTGAGTCCCCTAAGTTAAATGCACATGATGCAAACAAACGCTCCTACTAGGGATCCGGCATAAGGCTTTGTATACTAGGTTTAAAATCTGGGTTTGTTGTTCTAGACCTGGCCTACCCGAGCAGACAACTTGAGCCGAGGGGGGCAGCGTACCAGGGATACAGAAGCTATGTCGGCTTAGCAACTTATCCTAACATCATTCTAAATGAGATAAGACTCTAAACAGAAGAGAAATCACACGAAGCGCACCCTTCTCCATGATGTAGAAGACTCCTAGAGAGAAAGGATTTCTTAGCAGTTTATATATACAATTCACCAAATATCAAAGCGGTAAAGCATTAAGCACATTTAACATAAAACATGCAGGAAAATAAGATAAAGCCAAACAAAACAGTTATTTTAAGCTCGAATTCTTGAACCCTGAACCGAAGTTCTGGCTTTGTATCCCCAGCAGAATCGCCAGAGCTATCACACCTCCTTTTTTACATGTCATTCCAAAGGAAAATGTATGAGGGAGTTTTTCCAATTTTAAGTGACATTATTCGAAATGGGATTATTTATTTATTTCAGAGTCTCCACTTGGGATAGGTTTGGCTTTTGGTTTCCCAAGTCACCAGTTTGTTTTGAATCCCAACTAGAGGAAGATTTTGACTTTCTTTATGAAGTCTGCGAACCAGAAATTCTTTAGTAAGGAATTCTATTAATCTGGGGGAAGTTGTTAGACACCACCGGATTCCGTGGTTCTAGCACAGTCGCTTAAACTATCATAATTGGCATATTACCTAATTTTAATACATGTTTATCCTATAGTGCAATTTCAAATTATTTACCACTTTTAATTAATTTTACGGAAATGGAACATCGTTTAAAGCATGTTTTGGATCACGTCACCTGAAATGCACCCGGATCTGCGACACATTTTATTCACCATTTTGGGATTTGAATTTGGGTCACATGAAATACACACCCGAATTTAAGAAGTTAGATTTATTGAAGAACGTGCGTAAAAATAGCTAGCACATTATTAACTTTGCATGAGTACATGAAAATTCACTAAATGACATGTCCCTATTTCTATGTATTTTAATATGAGTATTTAAAGAGGGCCACGCAATTTACGAATTTTATTTGGCGCTGTGCACCTCAATTTATTTTAAAGGCCATCCGAAAAGGAAGTATGATTCTCTATTAAAGATTGTCTCTCAAAGGCCTAATTAATTAATATTATCAATGAACTATTATTAAAAGCATTCAAGTGAATTCGGAACTCAAGGTCAAGTCCAAATTCAGACAAGAAGATCTTCATTTATTGAAGACCTCTTAATTCAAATTTGCTACTTAACTTGGTTCAAGTATAATAGCCTGATTCTGAATTTGTTTATCCTTTTTTTGATTTTGAAGTATTCACAGGAACAATTTCTTTTAGAGGTTAAAACTATTTAACACAATTAGTGTAATTAAAACAAACGCAACCACTAAAATGATCTGAATAACTAAAATGTGTTAAGCAACTCAACAACTGAATGTGTTCATGATCCGATTTTTAAATAACTAAACATTCTAAAACAACTAAGCCAATTGAAACATTTTTTGGATTGTATATGTGTCAAAGCAAACAAGTAAATACCTCAGTTTGCATACTGACTTTTAAATTTAAATTTCAAACTTGTATTTACATTGTACACCTTCTAATGAAACAAACGTTCATTTTAGAGTTTATTTCCAGAACAACATCTAGACCTGTATAATTAATTGACGGATTTCATTTGCCATGGATCTAAATGTAATTCTAATTCAACACCTCTACGAATAGGATATCAGATTTTAAAATAAAACTAAACTATACTAGACTATGCTATATCTAGCACTCATATTATGTTGAAAAGCAGTGTCAAACAGTCCAGTAACAAGCTAGTCCAGAAATCCTATTAATATAACTAAAGCAATATCCAAATAAGACTAATATGCTAAGTATCAAAACTGAATAAGACACAGCAAAATAAAATTCATGTAAAATTCATCGTTTAGCTTCAGAGGTGTTCATACAGGTTGATTCAATCTTCACAAATCATTTGAGGCTAGAAATTACATGGAAATCGTATAGGAACAAAAAGAGGATTAGTTGTGTATCAACAGTATAGCAGCACTCAATTTCAAGCAGGAAACCAGAAATTTCATGTTGAAACCCAGGAAATTAGAGCAAGATGCAGTAAACCTCCCAAATAGGCTTCATTCAACAAAAATTCAACCGATTTAGGACTAGCTTTTCATGAACCAAAGTGACATCCAGCAGATAACTTCTTACTGATTTCAAAACTTAAAAGTGAATTCTATCTCTTTGAAACTAGATGAAACAATGCATATTTTTGAATTTTAGAGTTTTTAGGAGTTTTTGGAATTTAAATTTATTCTGATTTCTCTAGGCTCTAGTTTTGAATTTAAAATTTTTAGAGTTTTGGATCTTTCAAAACATGTCTTGCAAGGAAGAGGTAGCCTGGTTTTAATAGGCAAATCTAAGGCAACATTCAAATTTTATTTTTACACCCTTGTCCCCTCTTTTAATTTTAACTTTTGCTTAATTGGTCCCTTAGTTATTGGCATGTTGCCCAAGTTACTATACCTAGATAGTTGAATTTCAAATTAAAACCCTATCTAGAAGGTCCTATGGGAGTTTCATTTTCAGTTAATAAAAGATTCCCTAATTAGAAAGTCTACACTACCCCTGAATTGCCCATAAATTTACTAACCTAGGTCGAAATTAGCCAAGCCCTTTAAAACTAAACCATGGTTAATTCTCAAACCTGAAAATCATTCAGCTATAAAAAAAACCTAATTGTTAGATAGACCTCCCAAAATTGAACTACCAATCCAACTAAACATATTTTAAGTTTAAATTAATGATTAAACTCAGAATTAAAGACTACTATTGGCAATTATTAATCAAACAAAAAATTAAGAAAACAAATAAAAATTAATCAACAGAGAAACTTGTTATCAATACGGGATCATGAATCAAAAATCAAAACTTAAAAAGAATTCTAAGAAAACATCACTACTACACAAAAAAGGAAAATCTATTTTAATTAAAAGAGTTCATTATGCGGGCAAGAAATATCTACAGCAAAGGAACACAAATAGAAAGAAAGAAAAAAAAAGAAAAGAAATAGGAAATAAAACAATTAAAAAAATAAAAATTGAAAAGACTTATTGATTTTAGGCTTTAATTTCGCTGACTCCAAGTCTGGTTCACCAATAATGTTACATGTTTGTTCTTTGCCAAGAACAAGTACATAATATCATTTATGGAACCAGTTGAACACCAATAAACCCTTTGAACTTCGAATCAGATTTTGACCTAAACACTAGATCTAAAATTCGCGGGATTCAAACAGTATATGAGGGGTTTGGTTTGGGATTCGGGATGAGGAGGTCGAGGAGACCATAGGGTATTAATATGGAGAGGTTTGAAGGTGGTGCTGCCGGACACAGCCGAGACGGAGGCTAGGATTTTGATTATTCAAAGGGTTTAGGTTGGCTTTGAAAAAAACAGAACTCGGATTTGTAATGAGGAGAAAGAGATGAAGTAGTGATGTAATTTTCATAGCCATTGGAGACCTGCTGCCGGCAGAGGCGATTTTTGGCCGGCCGTTTGCGATGGTAGGGGGTGGCGTTAGGGTCTCTGATTGTGAGTTGAAAGATATGGAGTGGGCGGTGAAGGTTAGGACAGTTATATATTTATGGATGGAGGATTCAGGACCGTCCGATCAAGAAACCTCGACGGTCCTGATTAAATGAACCCAAAACGACATCGTTCGAATTAAAAGGGGTTGGACCGGGTGTTGGGATGTTTAGGGCTTGGTTTTGATTAATTTATGCTGTTGATTAAAATAAATTGGCCCAAATCAGGCCACCCTGTTTCTCTTCCTTTTATTCTATTTACATTAGTTCTTTCTTTTATTTGTTTTTCTCTTTTTCCCTTCTATTTTTTTTAATGATTTCGTTTGATACAAAAATTAAAATAATAAAGGGCCTGGTTTAACTCTAAAATTAAACTACTTAAGTTTCTAAAATGAATTAAATCCTAATTCTAAAAGAGAACTAAGGAAAAGTTGAGAAATTAAAAGTAAAAATGCAAAAAACTATATTTGTTATTTTTTCTTATTTTTTTGTTATACTAATTAACTAGTAGAACTAAAAACATATAAAAATGAGATCCTAAATACAAATGTGCTATTTTTGTTTTTGTTTTTTTAATGCATTATGTCAACTAAAAGTGCACACAAAAATGTAAATAAACACAAATCATGCAATTAAATACTAAAATGAAATAATAATAGAAAAATCTTAGTATTAAGAATCTTATATGAATAATTCAAGCGAGACAAAAATTACGTGCTCATAGGATGTATTTGGATTTATTTAGTAATTTTTACTTGTTGTTAAATATTTCATTATTTATTCAGAAGAATATACCGGTGCGTTGTTTCAATTGTATAAAAGAAGTGTTTTTAGAATTATCAAAATAAGAATTTAATTAAGTATTTTAGTTGGCTTGCCTGACAGCGGTGTCCGGCGCCACCACGACCCCTAGTGAATTTTGGGTCGTGACAACATGGTATCAGATCACTAGGTTCCTTGCCTCACAAGTCATGAGCAAGTCTAATAGCTTCTCGTGGATCGGTACGGAGTCGTCTGTACTTATCTTCGAGAGGCTACAATGTTGTTAGGAGTACTTTCCTACTCAATCTTACGTGACGTGAATTGCTGGTTATAAATCGAGAAATGAATAATTGAAAAAGGCACTACGAATGTGGTGCGGGTGTTTCTCCCTACAGGGTCATTCGAGCTATTGCCCACGCCTTGTGGAAGGATATTCTGTTTTTTTGGCTCAGTACCAGTACTTTTGAGAGTTATGAGGTAGGGAACAAGTTGCTATGATACTTATGAACAACCTTTCTGCAGTATTGTTATGATGGTAGAATTTTGCCTACGTGTCGAGGCAGTGAATGATTTGAAAGGATGTTTACACAATGCATGATCTAGAGATTCGATATTTTATTCCCAGAAGGGGAGAGGCAATCGGGCTAAGAATATTCAGGTTTGAGTTGATGAGACATCGATACTCGGTATTTGCAAGCATGATGGAGTTTTCTTCTATGATGAGGTGTCGTTACCCTTATTGGATGTATTAGATTCGACGATGTTATGATCTTCTACAATTCACCTTCGGAGCAGGATTTTGCAGGTCAGTATCGAATAAGTGGCTTTTTGATGTCGCGAGGCAAGGTGGTTCAGGGTTAAATTGGCATTCGTAATATTGGCAGCTCGAGAGAGATGATCTCTGGAAAAATTTAAAGTTAGTAGTGGTTTGTGAATTCAAGTGCTACGAAGATAGACTTTATTAAGGAAACAACTGAGTAGCAAAGGGTGAGGGAAGATGTGTGGAAAGTGTCAGATGGTGACTAAGATTTCTAGAAGGCCAAGTATAAGAAGCAAGGGGCGAGTAGTCGATTAATGGGATGAGTTTCACCAAAGTGGGAGAGAGGAGTTGAGTATGGGCTTGGTGGCAGGATGACTATGAACCTTTAGGAGAGTTTGGAATGATTTGGGAATATCGGAAATTTGTCATTGGGGCTTACGGATTTAATTTGAAGTAGGGATTATTGTGCGGCAGGATATTTGATATTATGAAAACGATCCGCTTAAATGAATAAGGATGCAACATAACTTCGAATTGGAAGGATGTTATCGCACAATTTAATGATGTCCACGAGGGAGGAATGGACTTGTGCAGCTAGAGCATGAGCTCGGACTCAAGAGGGGTTATTGATGTCGTAGAAATTGTACCCAGTGCAATAGCGTTGGAAGATGTCGGGAAGTGATTCCCACATGTGGGTTATTTCCTGTGAGCAGGTTAGCAGTCGCATGGTTGGCAAAGCTCACGCGGAGAATTTTATTAGTTATTCAGCAAAGATATCGGCTGTGCAAATGTGGTTGATGATTCAAAGTATAAAAAAGGGGTTTTATAGAAAGAATCCGAGAATTTAAGCGGGTGATTGTACAGGGTTATGTCAATAAGAGATGAAGAATTCTGGCAAATTCCAGAGTTGTGTAATGGTGGCTTTGAGCCAAGTGGGAGAGTCCAACCGCCTATGATTTGTGTTGCATGGTTAACTACTTGCGAGGTTTCTAGATTAGCGTATTGACGGGTTATCATAGATATGGGAAAAGACCGTAAGTTGTAATTTGAGGTAGGGAATTGTTAAAAGGTGCCATGGTTGGCCTTATTGGCTCATGTTCATACTTGCGGAAAGATTTAGGATTTATGCCTTGTGTAGATGCGGGTTCCAAGGGAAGTGATTATGCTGGGTGCTTCGTCGAGAGGATATTCATGTGTTATTAGATGCATGGAGTTGATCGCATTTGGGGCCAATCAGAGTTTGTGGCTCTCAACAACGGTCCTAGAAGATTCAAATTGGCAAGTGTGGTGCCTAATGATTGCGAGCCTGTAACTACAGTTAAGAATCAAGCTTTGTAGTAGCTTATGAGAAGGTGCCCAAAATGTTCTATGAAGTTTTGACTTGTAGTGTAGCACTTGAGAGGAAAATGAGAAAGGACTTCGGATTCGTGAAAGGGTTAGCAGAATGGGCATATCAGTGGAGGATATAAAGGTGCGCACAAGAAAGATATGAAATGGTTCATGGGATTTGAGACATCATGGTCTCGTGATTCAAGTTCAGTCGGAATGAGTGCGAGTAGAGTGTGGTAAGTGTTGAATGGAATTATTATTGTTTTGGTGTCAATCAAGGATAAATTGGATGAAGGTGGATTGGCTAGCCATCATTGAATTGGCATATCGATATTAGTAATCATATTATGCGTGTGATTTGTGGCGGTACATGTGAGGCCTATCGGCCACTGTAACTGATATAACTCAGTAGTGTTTTACTCTTATGGCTCGTAATGTGTAGATGGATCCCGGAGGGTCTATGGTGGCTTAGACCACTACTTAGATGTTTGTATATTCTACGGTTATAAGAATTTTCCTAGGTGTGTTATGTTTTTCCTTAAGTGAGTTCAGTTAAAAGCTTTTATATGATGAAGTGTTAACCTATTGCCTTGGTATTGTCTTAAGTGTCACCTGAGATCGGTATTTTGTGAAAAAGGCTTTGCATCCTGGTTTAGGATTCTTGATCGTATATTAGCATTAGTACGACCAGTGGTTTGGATGTACGGATCTGTTATGTGTTTCGGAAGGTTTTGGGAGCGTGTCCCACAGAAAGATTGTATAAGTGTGGCGTGTAGTCACTCGATTGATTAAAGATTTAAAAAGAATGAGGATTGTGGTAATATCATTAATTTGAGAATTTATGCTTTGAGGGCACTCTATTTATTGGGTTATGGACTGTGGAGGTTCGCTTCAGTTATGAGTATTGGTCTTATGTATTATAACAAAAGGGGAGTTATTATGGACCTTTGGAAGGTTATTAGCCTAGTTGGTGCAATCAGGAATCAGCTTGAGATCAGTGGATGGATTTAAATGTGATCAGGGACTTTATAGCATGCCAGATATGAACAGATTAGCAATGCGCTCTTCAAGGAAAAGTAGTTATGGATTTATTTCATTGTCAGCTATTTCAAGTAATGATGTATTGCGTCGTGCGATTTGTCAGAAGGCTTGGGGAATTTCTTACATATTGAGGTTACGCATAGAGATCAATTTATATGAGCGTGATGGCTCTTGAGATTCAGATTGTATATCGCACCTGAGTTGTGCTCGCGTTTGAGGAATATAGTGTTATATGTCTCCCCAGGGAATGGTATTATACACTTAGTGTGTTTATGACCGATACTCGGTATTTTGTTGTAATGAGCAATATCGGGTGGCACGCCGCCATGGGTATGTTGTGTGGATCGGGTGGCACGCCGCCATGGTAATGATTGCTCGGATCGGGTTGTGTGCCGCAACAGTGTGATGTTTAGTACTGTTTCCCATATCTACTTATTGTGTTCTATTTCCTATTTTCGGAAGGAAACTCTTATTAGTTGTGCGCCCGCGTCGCATGTATGATTCGCGAGCGGGCTAATCGAAATTCTTTTCAGAGATGATTTTCCTTTTTATATCGCATTCTAATCGGTAGCCTATTGGTACATCGTGGAATCATATGAGACATTTGGTCATGTCGGGGTGGCTTATTGCCTGAGCGTTTGTACTGGGTGAGACGAGATTGTTAGATTTGGGGTCAGTGCAATTTGATTACATGAAATATATTAAGGAAAAAAGATCATTATTTGGTTCAGAAAGAGGTAATGTTTCTTGTCCGGAGTATAGACTCAATGATTGGTTGACTCGACAGTTGACTATGAATGTCTGTACATCTCTTCCATCGTGGCGGTATTTTACAGGTTAGAGTAAGACCTGTGTATGTCATGGGGTGCAATGGAGCATCAAATTAGTAGGATTTCGACTAAGTTGATCAGAAAATGTTATGGTGGACTGGTGAGTAAAGTGATGCTAGGTGTGAATTCAGCAAAGTAATGCAGTACATCGTGTAGTTATTGATGTGGTGGTCATATGTTGAAAACAAGTCAGGAATATGATTTGGGATGTTGGAATTGGGCTCTAAAGCCTATTTGCTTGAATAAAAAGGGAATATCTTTCGAATTTATCAAGCTGATATATTCAACAGAGTTGTGGCAGCACGGGAAGGTGCATCAGAAGTTAAAAAGTTATTTCAGACTACATCAGTGCAATCTGAGGCCATGAACAACTTTTTTTTAGGCATTATAACTTATAGGCACGGTCGAAATCGAATTTGGGGAAGGTTAGAGTTGATTTGGAAAGAGAATTCTCATTCCAGCAGTTTAAAGTTGGAAGAAATCACTAATATTTGATTTTTAAGTGAACAACCTTGGAATCGGGATCTGAAGGTTCCAACAGGTTCGTATGATGATTTCAGACTTGGGCTTATGCCCGAACCGGAATTTGGATGACCAGGGAGCATTTTGGCGCCTATGGTGGAAGTTAGCTTTTTGGAAGGAATTTCATAAGTTTGGCTTGAAGTGCATTTTAGTCTTATCTATGTTTTTGGGATTCCGAGACTGGGAGAAGCTGCATATAGTGATTCTGGAGTTAGGAGAGCGATTGAAAGTAAATTTGGAGGTCTCTAGGTCATTTTGGAACTATTTGGCTAAAGATAGAAATTTTAAGGTTTGAGAAGTTTGACCGGAAGTGGAATTTTTGATATCAGGGTCGGAATCCGATTTTGAAAGTTGGAGTAGGTCTGTAATGTCGGATATGACTTGTGTGAAAAATTCGAGGTCAATCGAATGTGAATTGATATGTTTCGGCATCGAATACAGAAGTTTGAAATGTCAAAGTTCATAAAGCTTGAATTGGGATGTAATTCATGGTTTTAGCATTGTTTGATATGATTTGAGCCTACGAGCAAGTTCGTACGTGTTTTGGTACTGGTTGGTATGTTTAGTTAGGGTCCTGGGGGACTCGGGTGGATTTCGGAAGTTTAATGGATCGAAATTTGGTATTGTTGGATAGCTGAAGGGTCAGGTTGCTGGTATTTCTGCTTCTCCAGAAGAGGGACTGCAGAAGCGGCCCAGTAAAAGCAGGAAAGGGAACCGCAGAAGCGGATTTTTGTCAGGGCTCGTGGACCACAGATCCAGTCAAGGTTCCGCAGAAGCGGGACCGCATCTGTGGAAAATGTGTCGCAGAAGCAAAAAGGGCGTCCTAGGGGAGGACTACAGAAGCGGCATTTTAACCGCAGCTACGGAATCGCAGAAGCGGTCAAGGGACTACAGGTGCGAAAATTTTTGAAGCAGTGCGGGTGTTTTAAAAACCAGGGTTTGAGTTTATTTCACCCATTTTTCTCCTGGCATAGGCGATTTTGGAGAGCTTCAAGAGGGGATTTTCGTCTTCAACGTCAAGGTAAGTTATCCCCACCTATTTTGGGTTAAATACAACAATTTTATATTAATTTTAGCATGGAAATTAGTAGAAACTTGGGGTTTGAGGGAAAACCTAGAAAATTAGTATTCTTGGATTTTGACCAGGATTTTATGTATGGAATTAAGAAAAAATTATATATTTGAATCGTAAGTTCTTTAGTAAATTTTATCTTCAAAATGTTTGGATTTTGGGCACGTGGCCCGAGGGCATTTCTGTCACTTTACGGCGGGGTTAGGAATTATTATAAATTTTGATTATAATGTGTACCTTTGCATATATTGATGGGCTTACATAATTATTGGCTAGTTTTAGAGCGTTGTGCATCGATTTGAGTCTTCGGAACGGCGTGGAATGTCGGTCATAGATATTCGGAGCAAGGTATGTCTCTCTAACCTTGTAAGAGGGATTTGTCCCCATGGGTGAGTTAATTGGTTATGTGCTCCTATTTATGGGAGCTACGTACGCACGAGGTGACGAGAGTCCGTGCATAGCTACTATTATGCTATTGCCTGGGTAGTCTAGGACCAAAAAGCATGCTATACTTGGACAAGTTGTAAACTTATGGACAACTTGAATTATTTAAATCATATTGAACTAGTAAATAAATTTCTAAAAGGATCAAACTTCATTTTATTAAATTGATTATAGCCCCTGGAGTTTTTTTTCTAGTTCCCGAATTCTTTGACGACTTGCTTCCATTCGGGAGAAACTGCTTTTAATTGGATAATTGTTCCCAGTTAAATTCTTAATTGGCTATTTGCGCATGATTTTCGATGTGTACCTGCATCACATGTATGATTCACGAGCAGGGTATGTGATTAAATGTCAAAACGGGCTGAATGCCTCGGCAGATTTAATAGATGCATCTATGGTTCGTGTCGTTCGACCCTCGACATTGCACATTTTATATTTTTGTTGGAGCGGATCATCGACCTTGGCATGAATTGCGCATGCTTGTATTTCTGGCTTGAAACTTATTGGAAGTTGTTGCTGCATATTCCCGGTTTAAGATTATTCGTATAAATGGTGAAAAGGAGTATTTTCCTATAAAAGAAATAATTGTCTATTTACCTCACCCCATTGAAATACAATCATGTTATAAATATCCACGGTGTAATATATTATGGATAAATAATTATTGGACCATTAGTAAGTATCAAAGATGACCAACTCGTCTCTACTTCTTCTAGGTTAGACAGGATACTCATTAGATACACATTGCTTTCATACTCATACTACACTTCTGTGTATTTTTGTTGCACAGGCACATGCATCTCTAGTGGCCTACTCGACATAGTAGCATGGTTGACGCGGCGACTATGTGAGCTGTATTACACATTGTTAAATATTTTATTATTTATTCAGCAGAATATACTGATGCGTTGTTTCAATCGTATAAAAGAAGTATTTTAAGAATTATTTAAACAAGAATTTAATTAAGTATTTCAGTTGGCTTGCCTGACAGCGGTGTCCGGTGCCACCACGACCCTTAGTGGATTTTGGATCGTGACATGGACAAAAAAAATTTTGTAGTCAAGTCAACCACAAAATGTACAAAGCATATTGAGGCCCTCATAAAATATTTGTTTCTTGTGGGTACCAATATACACATGTGTTTTGAGAGCCATTTCTAAGGAAACTTCTCTGCATATTCTGGCATAGCGGCCTCTTGTAGTTGCCGACATGCATGTATCAATTTTGAGTAGGGAACTAATTTGCACACCTACGCATTGAAGTATTTCTAAGTCATAGAACTTCGTAGGTAATTCAGGTAATCTTAGGCAAATGGTTGTGTACATGAGTTGGGTGTTAGAAGCTATGAATTTAAGTTCCTATTTGCGGACGGAGAGAAAGTGCTTGAGTATAAACCAAGGTCCATTATGGATGGCAGTGAGCATATTTTCTTCTGTAGAAATCGCATCCTAAGTCAATTAATGGCAACTCCTCTATGGGTTTCCAGACAGTAGTTAGTTTAATTCATAGTATTTGGCGCGCAACTTTCCTGCCTTAGACTTTGACAACGACGGAGAATTTTCATGGAAAGCATATGCGTGATTTATCGGCTGATGTGAGTGGTGCAAAGGTGTCTCCATGGATATCATTTGTTGTTTCATCGGTTAAGTCAATTTGGGAGTGTGTTTGGTTGCATGTATTGGGATAGGAAATGAATTGGTTGCTGATGAGCAAAGTTTATGTAAAGGTGAGTGGTGGTTGTGTGGCAATGTGTTGTTCCTTGGATGGAGTCGGAGGTGGCTGAAGGTGCATCGAACTTATGTATGGTGGTTCCGGGGGTGGAGGTATTCATTTTCTAGAGATAATTTTATTTTCGTTTAGACGTGCTTTTAAATATATACTTATCCCATCCTTTGCAAGGTTTGAATCTGTGGAGAGACATAATTCCTTCCATATTGGATTCTTCCTCATGCAATTTCATGTTTGGTTTTATAATTTAAAATGCATATATGCTACTTTGAGAAACTGAAATTTTACCTCCTATATCAAAGTTGTACACCCTATTTATTATAAATAAAAATCCTTTTAAAATATTATTCTCTATAGCTACCTTTTAATTTTATAGGAATTGTTTTTATTTATGGTCATTTCTTACTGTTAAGCCATTAAATATGTTATCTAATATTTTTCTCTCTCGTTCTTTTTTATTCCCTCCAAGAATCATGCATAGTATCTTATTTCACCCTCCACGATCTCTCTCTCATTCCTTCTTAGATGAATCAAAAAACTGGTTTCCTCCGACAGACGGTGAGTTTTTCCATGATTTTCATGGTTATCACTACTCTTCATCCATGAAAACAGTGAGTTCTTCCATGATTTCCTACAAGTTTTCTTTACATTTTTCAAAATTGTTCTTTCCCATTTTCACAGGACTTGGAGGTGTGACACCAATTTTTTCCCTACTGATTCATGATTTCTTGCTTCTGTCAAGAACTATGAAATTGTGCAAGTCGTAAATCATTAACACAAATTTTTACCACTCACCAATAATATTTTTGGATTTTTTGCAATCTAAAACTTCTTCTTTTTCTCTTCAACTATTTTTTTAAATATCCATCATTGTAAGATATTCTGCAGAATACCCTCTAAAGCACTCAATTTTGAAGGGTCATCTTTCGATTTTCAAATCACTTAAGAGGAACCTATGTTCATCAACAACCATTGAAATCGAAAGGAGGACAAAAATATGCAATTACCCTAATTGTAGATGTATTTGTATGTATTCGAGTCCACATACATTGATTTTTAATTTCTACATTGATTTTCTCTTCTTATTAGATGTATTTATATGTAGTCGATACTGCATACAATATATTTTAAATACAATGATTTTTTACTGTTGTATTTAGATGTATTTATATATATTTGAGTTCATACAACAACATTTTAAATATATTGTTAGTTCTATAATTTTGATATTATTCATCATCAATTAGTTATGCATTCAATTTAACTATGTTCATTTGCATTTTAAACTTAACTATATCCATCTATATTTAAAACAACATGATAGTGAAATATATTAAAATACTCTCAATACAAATAGAAAATAAATGAATACAATCAATGAAATATATTCAATAAAGCAGTAATATCATGTATTAGGAATAAAAAAATATTATGAATACAAAAATAAACTTGAATAGATTGAACACAACTGTTAGATACAACATAATATAAGCACTAGGTTTATTATGGAATATGCAAGGAGTAGGTTACTATTACATGTTGTATCCGGCATAATTACATGATGTATTCATATACAGAAAATCGAATTTCAAAATATTTGTGTAGATACTTGTATCAATTCCGAGCAGAACCTCGAACAATGTCAGGAAAAAAAACTTGAACTGTATCAGAAAAAAAAAGAGGGACTGAAACTCTCAAGAATTCTTTGCTTTTTGGTATGTAGCGTCTGATAAATCTTCTCATTATTTGGATTGACAATATTGGGTATTATAATTAACTTAGGTATGCTATATTAGGAGTGTATTTCGTTAAATTAGCAACTTTCCATTATTAAACTATTTGAAAGACCTATTATTACATTGTATTCATGAATATATAGTATGAAAATATGTGAATACAACGGCTGGCGGCTGGTAGCTGGTAGCTGGGCTGCTGTATTTTTTAGCCAATTTTTGCTACTATTCATAAATACAACAGCTTGAATACATCGGATACATTACTAAAACAACTGAAAGGTATCTACAGAAAGTAATTATGTATATGATAGCTCTAGAAAGTTAATAGCCACTAAACAATAGTCATTGCTGAAAATTCCTCTTTGCTCTTGAAAGGCATTTTCTCGTTCCTTGAGGGGGATGTTTTGGGTGGGGGTGGGGGGGGCTAATTTGGTTTTAATTCTCGGGTGATGCTAGAAATTATTTTGATATAAGATTTTAAACTTACGAGCTTCGTATCAGCTAATTTCGATGAACCCAATGTAGTACCTTGACTTGGCCTAAATATGTTCCTTTTATGGTTTCTTTTACATTATGGAGAATTTTAAATAGGAAAATATATATTGATAGTATCATGTCCAGATTTGGTTTATGCATTGTTTGCCAGTGTTCATATTGTGTGCCCTCTAGGGAAGAGACCATTAATCATCTCTTCCTAGAAAGTGGTGCGGCTAAAGCAGTTTGGAACTTTTGTTATGCTAATCTTGGTTTTACTCCTCATACTCCTTTGAGTGGGCGACATTTTACTTGGATTACTGTAAACACTCACACCAAATTTATTAAAACTATGCATCAAATTCTCCTTATTAACATTTGTTGGGAGATTTGGAAAGCTAGATGTGCCTCTAGATATGGATATGGTTCCCCCACAACCAATAAAATCTGTCAGGAGGTTCTTTTTCATATTAAAATTCACCTTAACAATATAGGTGCTACTGTGGATAGAAGGTGGAACGGGTATAACCTCGGCACACATCTAGATAATCTCGTACCTTCCCTCATCTCCACTCCTGTCTCTTGGGGAAAAACCCTAAACCATTGGATCAAAATTAATTCTGATTGTAGTAGTAACTCTAAGGATCTCTTAGCTGGCAGTGGATTAAAGATAGAAATGGTAGTGTGATTATGACTTTTGCTAAAAACACTGCATTTTTGTACTAACAGCACTGTCGAACTGTCAGCATTTTTTTTTGTTTTTTGGCTATTTCTTGGTGTATTGCTAACAATTACTGAATTATCTGTATAATGGATTAAGGGGCGAATATCTCTACTATAATTCTTATATATATAATACTTAATATGGTTGGAATAATCATATTAATAGTTATATTGATAGTTATCTTCAGTTTCAAATCGTATAAATACTTCTATTATAAGTGATAGCAAAAATTACGGTGACAGTTAATATTATTTTGGAGATGGATTCTCTGTTGGTGGTCAATATGATCCAAGGACACAGTAGCATTTAATGGAAACTCTGTCATCAAATCAAAGACATGCAAGTCATGATTCAATCCCTTCAAGTTACAGTCCAACATTGCTGCAGAGAAGCTAACTTTGTAGCAGATGCTCCGGCTAAGTTTGGTAGCATACTTCTGATATGTTGTCCATATCATTTAAATGATTTGATAGTCAATTTTATTGACTTAGTTTGTTTGGTAGCCAACTTTGTTGAATTATGTGGTAGCTAATTTTATTGACTTGGTTTTGTTAGTTAGTCAACCTTGTTAAATTTCTTTGGGTTGGTAGCCAACTTTGTTGAATTGCAAAAAGTGTGTGTAAACTGTCAAATATTGTAGGCTTTAGGGAGTGAAGCTTTGGCTATAAAAGGAGAGTTTCAACTCTCATTTCTATACACCAACAAAGAGAGAAAAGAGATAGAGGGGTATTCCATAAACTGTAAGAAAATAGTTTATGAAGAAAAATAGAGTGTGAGAGATATTATAGCGAGGAGAAAGAAGCAAAAGAGTGTTTAGTTCTTTTGAGGGTGTAGTCGTCTTAGGAGTATTTTTACTCGTCACTACACAGTGTAAAATTCCTCGCTATAGTGATATCAGTTACTCCTCTTGGTCGTGGTTTTTTCTCTTATTCAGAAGGATTTTCACGTAAAATCTTGGTGTTATTTTTTCTGCTTTTTATTCTTGCTGATTGAACCATAATTTAGTGTTATGCGTTTATCACTAATACCGTGAATACTATTTTCCGGGGTTTATTCCCAACAAATGGTATCAGAGCCAACGTTCTGTCTAAGCATGCTCCTTGGTTGCAACTCGAACCCTTTGGGAGCACCTTGAATGTTTGTATGCTCAGAAAACTGGAAACAACAAGATGTTTCTAATAAAGCAGATATTAGGTTTAAAATACCATGATGGTTCCGCGATAACAGATCATCTGAATAATTTTTAGGGGATCATGAACCACTTATCTGCTATGGGAATTAAATTTGATGAAGAAATTCATGGTCTGTTTCTACTTGGTTCCCTACCAGATTCTTGGGAAATTCTTAGAACTTCATTATCAAATTCTGCTCCGGATGGTGTGATCTCTATGGATCTTGCCAAGAGCAGCCTTTAAAATGAAGATATGAGAAGAAAATCTCAAGGTTCCTCCTCATCATATGTCTTGGTGACTGATTCTAGGGGGAGAAACAAGAATCGGGGTTCTCAAAATAGAGAACATAATATAAGCAAATTCAGAAGCAGACTTAAAGATATTGAGTGTTATCATTGCGGAAAGAAAGGGCACACAAAGAAGTTCTGCCGGATATTGAAAAAAGGAGAATAGACACAAGGAAGAACAAAAACAATACGGCAATCGTGTGGCCACCGACACTACAGAAGATCTTGTTACTGTCCTTGATGCGGATTTGATAAATATTGCTTGTGATGAGTCAATATGGGTTGTGGACAGTGGTGCCGCATCTGATGTGACACCAAAGAAGGAATTTTTCTCATCCTATTCTCAGGATGACTATGGAACTTTGAGTATGGGTAATGAGACTGTATCTAGGGTGACTAGTGTTGGAAGATTTGTTTGGAAACTAGTATTGGAACTAAACTAGTTTTATATAATGTAAAGCATGCACCTGATGTTCGTTTGCACTTGATCTCTGTTGGAGTTTTGGATGATGAGGGATATATTACTACTAATGGTCCTGGAAAGTGGAAGCACACTAAGGGCTCCATGATTGTGGCTCGTGGGGAAAAACATCATGGTCTATACTAAACTATGGTCTCTACCTGTGTTGATATGGTGAATGCCGTTGAAAGCCATAACTTTTCAACATTATGGTATAAGAGGCTTAGCCACATTAGCGAGAAATGACTAAATGTTTTGGCTAAGAAGAAATTGTTGTCAAATTCTGAAAGTGCAAAATTAGAAAATGTGAGCACTGCTTGGCTGGAGAACAAAAAAGAGTTTCTTTCCAATCTCATCCTCCATCAAGAAAGACAGAGTTGCTTGAGTTGGTGCATTCAGACTTATGTGGTCCAATGAAGACAAGGACTGTGGGTGGTGCACTTTATTTTGCTACTTTTATTGATGATTGTTCAAGAAAACTTTGGGTCTACATCTTGAAGACCAAAGACCAAGTGATGTGTGTCTTTAAGCAGTTTCAGGCTTCAGTTGAAAGAGAAACTGGAAAGAAGCTGAAGTGTATTCGTACTGATAACGGTGGTAAATATTGTGGACCGTTTGATAAATACTGCAAGAAACAGGGTAACAGACGCCATAATACTCCTCCTAAGACTCCTCAGCTTAAGGGTTTAGTAGAAAATATGAATAGGACCTTGATGGAAAGAGTCAGATGTTTGCTTTCTGAAGCAAAGTTGTCGAATTCCTTTTGGGGTGAGGCTTTGTTGACCGCCACACATGTTATTAATCTATCCTCTACAGTTTCTTTGCAAAGTGATGTTCTAAACAGAGTTTGGTATGGCAAGGATTTTTCCTATGACCACTTGAAAGTATTTGCTTGCAAAGCTTTTTTACATGTGCCTAAAGACGAGAGGTCAAAATTAACTACAAAGGCAAGGCAGTGCATCTTCATTGGTTATGGCTTGATGAGTTTGGTTACAGGCTATATGATCGGATTGAAAAGAAGGTCATGAGAAGTCATGATATTATCTTCGTGGAGGGTCAAACCAATGAAGATATTAATAAAGCGGAGAAGCTAAAAACTTAAAGTTCTGAAGGTTTAGTTAATCTTGATTAAGTTCCTCATACAAACGCGGATGACGTTGGTGGGCTCAATGATGGTGATGCCCTGAACCATATTCCGGATCAGCATATTGATGGTGATGGTGATAATAATGCTAATGTTGATGAGGTAGATGCTCCTACTCACGAAGTTGTTGAAGAGTTAGATGTTCCACTCAGAAGGTCTTCTAGACCTCGTACTCCTTCCTCTCATTATTCACCCAATGAGTATGTACTACTCACTGATGGGAGAGAACCTGAATGTTATGCGGAGGCCATAGAGGATGAGCACAAGGATCAATGGATTGAAGCCATGCAAGATGAGATGAAATCTCTGTATGAGAACCATACTTATGAGTTGGTGAAATTGTCTAAGGGCATGAGAGCTTTGAAGAACAAATGGGTATTCAAAGTTAAAGCTGAAGACTATAGTTTGAAGCCCAGATACAAAGCTAGATTGGTTGTCAAGAGTTTTGGTCAAAAGAAAGGTATTGACTTTGACGAAATATTTTCTCCTTTGATGAAAATGTCCTTCATTCGGACAGTTCTTGGTTTCACTGCTAGTCTTGATTTGGAGATTGAGCAGATGGATGTGAAGACTGCTTTTCTTCATGGTGTCTTAGAAGAGGAGAATTATATGGAACAACCTGAGGGCTTCAAGGCAAAAGGTAAAGAAAATATTGTATGCAAACTTAAGAAGAGTCTATACGGATTGAAGCAAGCTCCCAGATAGTGGTACAAGAAGTTTGAGTCTATTATGAGGAAGCAAGGCTACAAGAAAACTTTTTCACATCATTGTGTGTTTGTACAAAGATTTTCTGATGATGACTTTATCATCCTCTTTCTATATGTGGATGATATGTTGATTGTGGGAAGGAATGCTTCCAAGGTTGAAGAATTGAAAAAACAGTTGAATAAATCTTTTGCAATGAAAGACTTGGGCCATGCTAAGCAGATTTTGGGCATGAGGATTACTCGTTCGAGAAATGAAAGGAAGCTTTACTTGTCATAGGAGAAGTACATAGAACGTGTACTGGAGCGCCTCAATACGAAATGTGCTAAGTTGGTTCGCACACCCATTCCTGGTCATCTGAAGTTGAGCAAGAACATGTATCCAACAACCACAGAGGAAAAAGAGAGAATGGCCAAAATTCCTTATTCCTCTGCTGTCGGAAGTTTGATGTATGCAATGGTATGCAATCGACCAGATATTGCCCATGCAGTCGATGTTCTTAGCAGATTTCTTGGCAATCCAGGAAAATAGCATTGGGAAGCTGTAAAATGGATACTCAACTATCTAAGGGGAAGCTCACATGAATGCTTATGTTTTGGAGGATCCAATCAAATTTTGAAGGGCTATACAGATTCTGATATGACAGGTGACCTTGATAACAGAAAATTCACTATTGGATATCTGTTTACTTTTTCAGGGGGAGCTATATCATGGCAGTCAAAGTTGCAGAAGTGTGTCGCACTATCTACAACTGAAGCGGAGTATATTGCGGCTACTGAAGTTGGCAAAGAGATGATATGGCTCAAGATATTTCTTCAAGAACTTGGATTACGACATATGGAGTATGTTGTCTATTGCGACAGTCAAAGTGCAATAGACCTTAGCAAAAACTCCATGTATCATGCAAGAACAAAGTATATAGATGTGAGATATCATTGGATTCGTGATCAGGTGGAGAAAATCTTTACAGGTCAAAAACATTCATACGAGTGAAAATCTTGTTGATAATTAACCAAGGTAGTACCAAGAGACAAGTTCGAGCTATGCAAAGAACTTGTCAACTTGCACTCGGACTAGAAGATAGTGCTACCTCCTCTAGATGAATGAGACTGGAAGGGGAAATTGATATGGTGTCCATCTCATTCAAATGATTTGGTAGCCAATTTTATTGACTTGGTTTGGTTTGGTACCCAACCTTGTTAAATTATTTGGTAGCCAAGTTTATTGAATTGGTTCGGTTAGTTAGCCAACCTTGTTGAATTTCTTTGGGTTGGTAGCCAACTTTGTTGAATTGTGAATAGTGTGTGTAAATTGTCAAATATTAAGCTTTGGTTATAAAAGGAAAGCTTCAACTCTCATTTCTACACACCAACAAAGAGAAAAGAGAGAGCAAGGTATTCCATAAACTGTAGGAAAATAGTTTATGAAGAAAAATAGAGTGTGACGGATATTATAGTGAGGTAAAAGAAGCAAAAGAGTTTTTACTTCTTTTGAGGGTGTAGTGGTCTTAGGAGTATTTTTACTCGTTACTACACAGTGTAAAAATTTTCGCTATAGTGATATAAGTTGCTCCTCTTGGCAGTGATTTTTTCCCTTATTCAAAAAGGTTTCCAAGTAAAATCTTGATGTCATTTCTGCTGCTTTCTATTCTTGCTGATTGAATCATAACTTAGTATTTTGCGTTTATCACTAATACCGTGAATACTATTTTACAGGGTTTATTCCCAACAACTTCAACAACATAATGAGGCGACCTTCTCCACCTTATCATAATTTCCTAGGGAGGCTAGAGGATGTTTCATGATGAATCAAATGGAGGTGGGTAGCTTCAGAATCAAATGTCAGCTGACTCTTTGTCCCCCTCTTACATGTACGCTTTTTTAGTCCTTTAATAAACAAGGTAAAAAAAAGTATATAGGTGGACAAATTCTCCTTCATGTTTATCCTTTCATACAGCCAATCCAACCTACACCTAAAAGGTATATTACATTTGGAACAAAAGTTACAATTGCCATATAACCCTATCTTTAAATTTTTTTAACCACTAATTTATTAAGTTGCTAATATACTCCTACTAGGCATATTGAATCGGCTGGGGATGTTGGAAAAATATACAAGAAAACAGTGCATTTGAAATCAACTAATCATGAACAATCACCAGGCTTAGATGTTAAATAGTTGCAACAGAATTGTGAAATTTCATTTGGAGAAAGAGCAAAGAAGCGTAGAAAATATGGTAGAATTCCCAAAAAGAGAAAAGTAATTAAGACAAAATAATCCTGAATAATATACATCTACAATCATAATATAGGCCAATCCAGCTCCATGTGTGCTAAATTGAGTGATAATTAGTAGATTTTGTATGTGGAACAATATTGACAGTGACAGCATGATCAGGCAAATCAAAAGCAGTCGAAGCCAGGGCAAACGGACAAAATGATAATGAGAATTATAGCTATGATAATCCCTAACACAATCAGTTTTATCTTCATATTTTCATACCACAACTTCCTCCTAATCTTGGTCCCCTGTTGTCTGAAGTCCTGAGCCTGAAAAAAATCACACAAAACAACTTACCAACTATAGGCGGAAATGTTGGAATTATCTTCTAATCGGACTTTATCATAAATTCGACTTTTTAGTCTTCTAGAAACTGAGTAAACAAATATAGTTGGTGGACATGGCCTGTAGCCGCTAATTTACGACAATAATAACGATCCAGTAAAATTTCACGAAAAGGGATCTGGGAAGATAGTGTGTACGCGAATCTTACCCCTACTCTAACGATTGTTTCCGATAGGCTCTCGGCTCAGGAAGACGAAAATAAAACAAGAAGAGGCAATTTATCAGTATCATCAACACAAACCATAGAGATAGTAACAACATCATAAAAACCATAAAGTAGATGACATGCAATAACAATAACCAGTAATTAAAACCTGGAGCTACGAAAAACAAAAAGAATAATGTGGACTCAACATGAACCACAAGTCGTCTAAGATCAACCCTATCAAACCCGCCTCATCCCCAGTATGAAGTAGAAAAAGCTCGACTACCCTCCAACCTACAACCCTAATGCTCGACCTTCAAACCTTCCTATGAAGGGACATGTCCTCAGAAATCTGCAGTCATGCCATGTCTTGTCTGATCAATTTTTCCCAATACTTCTTAGACCGCCCTCTACTTTTTCTCATACTCACCATAATCAACTGCTCACACCTTCTTTCCGGAGCATCAAGGCTCCTCCTCCGTACGTGCACGTACCATTATTGGATGTGAATAACTTTATGTATTGGTGTTAGGCTTGATAGTTAGCAGTAGCATTAGACTTGTTCGTGAACCTATGAGTCGGTGATGGAAGTGTTGTTTAAGTATTGTCAATTGTCATAGTAATGAACAGGATAAATTTACATGTATGCAATGATATTATACTAAGATTGTTATATATTAACAATATGCATCAAGCTAACCTGGGACCGAAGATTCTCTGTTTTATCAACCAGAAGCTCAATCTTCTCACCGCGGTCTAGAACCTGATCAAGACCACATTTTTGTTAAGCAGATTTATGCTATATATAGTCAGTTTTTAATGAGAAAGCACAATATATGTACAAAACTTGAGCTTTTCACCTTAGAAATTGTTTCCTTACCTTTTCAATGTTTTGCATCATCACTCCCTTTACTTCTGAAACTTGAGCTTTCACCTTGGCAAGCTTGTTAATTTCTTCGGGATGTTCAACACAGTACTTCATGTGCTCTTTTAACTTTGGCCTACAACAGGGGATTCATTAATTTGGGAAACAATTGTTTTGACAATGCCTATACAAATGATGAGGTACATGAAGTAATTATGAAAAATAAAATTGATTTTTCGGAAGAGTAAAAATTATAATTAGAAGGTAGTTCTAGAAAGTTATGGAGTAATAGTTTTGATATTTGCACTACTTAAGAAATACCTAGATATTCTAGAGTCTTGGATATTTAAGGAGGATATTAGTAGAAGATGATAAAATTATCTAGATTATTTTTGTATCTAGAATCATCCCCAGACAAGTATAAATAGGAGTAGCCTAAGAGATTTAAAATGAAGTCAAATTCAAGAAAGTTTTTTTCATTAACAAAGTTCTCCTTTCAAAAATCTCTTTTCTCTTTTCAAGCTTTCTCTTTTTTAGTTGAATCCTCTAATCTTAGTAACGATCTTGGGCTGGCAGAAGATCTACAAATAATACTATTCTTCTGCTATTCTTTACATGATATCAGATCCATAAGTCGACTTCTGGATTTCAAGGTCGGGTTAGCGATTGATTCAACTAGTTTCTCTAAATAGATTTGGGTGGTCGTGCTAGTGGACTGGGGATGGAGCTGTTGAACCAACCCAACTACAAGGTATGAAAAACTGGTATGGAGTCATACCTTGTTGGTGAAGATTTGTGGGAAATTGTCAATGAGAGTAACACAAGTCCTCATATTGACGCACCGAAAAATAGCAATGCGCTTAAGAAGTGGAAGCAGATTAATGCTAAGGCGGAGTGTATCGTGAAGAGATCTATCTGTCCTAATTTATTTGATCATATTATAAGGTGTAACAGTAAAAAGTTTTTAAAATATTACCGTTGTAGTAAAGTCGGCCACATAAAAAGATATTGTCGAGCCAAAAAGAGCAATATGGCTCAAACCAAGAAAGCTGCTTAAAAGAAGAAGAAGAAGAAGAAGAAGAAGAAGAAGAAGAAGAAGAATAAAAGAAAAAGAAGAAGACTGAGAAAAGTGTTTCCCAACGGAGACTCAAACAATAAATGCTATGGTTTCCATAAATTATGAAAAAAACTGGATCGTGGATTCAGTATGTGGGCACCATCTCACTAGAGATCAATCCAAATTCTCCACCATTCGCGATTACGACGGACATGATGTTATTGTTACAACAAATAAGGCAGTCCATAATATGGTGAAAGAAGGCACTACTATGATCAACGAGAAACAAAAAAACACTATCACCCTCAACGGTATCTTTTATGTTCCAGGAATGAAGGAAAATCTATTCTTAGTTGCAAATGTTGTATATACTGGAACTGTTTGTTATTTGGCCCACGTGATGTGAAGTTCCTCCAACATATCAAGGTGCTCAAGGCAGATATCGTTAACTCAGATAAGAAATTTAACGATTTATATGTCTTATCTGCCTCTAATTCATATATTGAGAAGAAGCGTAACAATGATAATACACATCTTTGGCATGCTAGACTTGGACATCTACGCATGGATAAATTAAAGGTCATGGTAAAGTTGAATCTAGTAAAAAGTTTGCCCTAACTTAAGAAAATTTGGTGGAGGAGAGGTTTGTGAAGGATTTCAATATGGAAAGGCACATCGTCTTCCATTTGATAGATCGGTGTCAAGGTGCAATGCCTCACTAGAACTTATTCACAGTGATTAGATGGGACCAACGAGAACTCCTTCATTCTTAGGTTATTCTTATATGCTAATTTTCATTGATGATTTTACTAGATTCACTTAGATTTATTTTGTGAAGCAGAAGACAGAAGTTTTCAGTAAGTTTATGGAGTTCAAAGAAACAATTGAAGGTAAACTCGATTCCAAAATAAGGTGGTTGCAAACGGATAATGGCGATGAGTTCACGTCAGATGATTTCTTTCCTTCTGTCATCAGCATGGCGTTAAAAAAAGAGCTGACATGCGCTGATACGCCACAACGAAATAGAGTGGCGGAAAGGAAGATCCGACACTTAATTGAGACATGTAAGAATCGGCTTCATGCTAAGAATTTACCTAAAGCCTTGTGGGCTGAAGGTATGAAATGTGCAGCGTATGTGATTAACAGGATGTCACTTTCTCCAAACAATATGAAGTCTTCCTATAAATTAATGTTTGGTGAAAAACCTAGCGTCAAACACCTTAGGGTTTTAGGCTCTATTTGTTAGGCTCACATTCTGGATTCTCAACGGAGCAAGTTTGATGCCAAACAGGGAAATGCATCTTTGTCGGATATGATTGAAGAAACAAGGGATGAAAGTGCATCGATCCTACAACTCATCTCTTTGTTATGCCAATGGATGTCATACTAGATGAAGTGTCTTTGTATTATGGAGCTGTATTGGATAGGGCGAGTTCAAAAACTTTAAATAATGGAGATTCAGGCTTGCCCATTGCAGGTGCTTCTCTAGATAATACAGCTTCCAAGAAGTTAAGAAAAGGGGGAGTCCTCGACCTCATTAACATGAAACTCAGCAAGAAGATGATTCACGTGGTTTGGGAAGGCCAAAAAGAACTATTATCAATCCAGCTTGCTTCAAAGATGAAAATTTTGTCAGTACGTATTCATATTCCTTTGCAGGACTAATTAAAGAACCTTCGGTCTTTGGGGAAGCAAGACGAGCCGGAAAAATAGTGTTGAGATCTTCACCAAGACATGTCCTAAAGCATCGATAGAGTTCTTCCGCGACAAGCTTGGGATAACTTCTAAAAAATCACATTAAGGGGAGTGTGAAAAATAAAGTTATTTTTTGGAAGATTAAAAATTATAATTAGAAGATAGTTCTAGAAAGTTGTGGAGTAATATCTTTGATATTTGTAATACTTAAGAAGTACCTGATATTCTAGAGTCCTGGATAAGCAAGATATTAGTAGAAGATGATAAAATTGTCTATATTATTTTTGTATCTAGAATCATCCCTAACAAGTATAAATAGGAGTAGACTTAGGCATTTGTAATGAAGCCAAATTCAAGAAATTCTTCTTCAATAACAAAGTTCTCCTTTCAAAAATCTCTTTTCTTTTTTCAAGCTTCCTCTTCTTTTGTTGAATCTTCCAATCTTAATTAACGATCTTGGGCTAGCAGAATGTCTCCAAACAATACTTTTCTTCTGCTACTCTTTACCGTAATTTAGGATTCAAGTTATATGCATCGACGACATAAAAAACTTTCATATTATCGGATCACTTTTATCTGTTGCGCATTTCCGTAAGATAATAAGATTCGCTTTATTTGTTGTACATGGCAAGTAACCTGCTTTATTTTCAATATTATAAGTTTTATTATTTTATGGAGAGCTACCTTTGACTTATATACACTGTCATTGTAAAGTGATCTTTTACGGTACTATTAGGTCATTCAAAAAATATATGTAATCCGTTATGAAAGGGGATTTATAATCTTGAAAAAAACAGATTAGCTAATAAAACAAGTAAAAGTGTCATAAGAGTTTAAAACTTCTTTGTATTATCAATGCGTATAAATTAGACTCTTGTAGATATTCTTTAAATGACCTGGTACCGTAAAAAAGTTAGATGTTTATATTATGGTGTATATAAGTTAAACTCGAATTGATAATAAACAAAAGTAGGTACCCAAATTCCTTGTTCAGACTTTTAACTGTAGCCGTAGTAGCTTTTCCTCCACCATATCTCTTGCTAAAATCATCCTTTATACGTTCCAAGAAGGCTATGGGGATTTGCCTGCCTGCTGCTTCAGTAGCAACCACACAGTAGGCTGCAATATAATTCAAAAAAATCTTGCGTATTAGCAAAAACAATAAATTCCACCTAAGTTATAGTATAATATTTGGTTGGTCATATCAGAAAATCAATTGGCATATAACTTAATACAACATTCGGTTTCCCCCATTAAACTCCACATTGCTAGATCCCCATAAGTTTCGCAGAATATTTTCATCATCTCCCATCCACCCAGAAAAGCTTCCCCAAATTGTGTTGAGATATAGGCTATGATGATATTCTAATTCTGAGCCTAATAATTGGTCATTTCCTTAATTGTGGCTAATTCTGTAATTTCTTTATTCTTCTGTATTCTTTTGTAAAATAGGCTATATGTGCAAAATAGGTTGTATTTGTAAATAGGCTAGTTTTGTAACAAGTATATCTGATATATACTCTCATTTTGATCCTTGACCCTTCAGAGGGGTCATTTGGCTTATGACAGAGTCTTCTTCGAGACTCTTCTATTCTCTCTTCCTTCTCTCTACTTTCTCTCTCTAAATTTCTTCGATTATCTGCATGTTTTCATGGTATCAGAGCCGGTACAATGATCCGGTGATGTTATCGTGTGAATCAATAGTTCATCTGAACTATTTTTTGACAAAATTTGGGATTTTTTTCTGAGATCAAAAAGATCGATGATGGTTTCAACCATGTTAGGGTTCTTCGGTCCATTTATCTTCACGATCTACGTTTGTTCCTTCTGTATTGAACGGTTCAATCGTTTATTGTGAGTTTTTCGGAGATTTTGCGGTGAGTTTCAACCTCTAGGGTTTTCTGGTGGTCAAATCGAGTGTTTGATTACCATCCGGTGGTTTGATACTTACTTTGCTGAAGTTTTGGTCATCATCGGTGGTGCTGCGACATCTTTATCAACATTTGTGGTAAAGTTTTGACGGTTACACTACCTAGGGTTTTGCCTGTTGTTAAAGGCCGATCTTCCGGTTGCGAAGAAGGACGGTAACCTCGTTCCTATTATCTGGTTGTGATTCCTTGTTTGTATATGTGACTGCCTATTTGTGAATAAATCATTTAACTTGAGAATATTGACTGTGTAGACTGTGAATATTGTTTGGTGATATTGTTTTTCAAAAGATTTGATTCATTTGTTGAGCATGGCTGCTAACATGAATGCTGGTAGTTCTGGTGCCAACTCCGGTCCTATTGACCCTTCCAATCCATTATTTGTGCATTCTTCTGATGTTCCTGGTGCATGTTTAGTCCCCACTCCTTTCTCAGGAAGTGGTTATGGAGGATGGAAGCGTAAAATGACTATGGCTTTATCTGCTAAAAATAAAATCTGTTTCATTGATGGTTCCTTTTCCAGACCTAGTAATAATGTGAGTTTGCAAAGGTTGTGGGATAGATGTAACATGCTTGTTATGTCATGGTTAACCTCTTCTGTGTCATCTCAAATAGCTGACAGTGTTCAATACTCTGACACTGCACGAAGCATGTGGTCTCAACTTGAGAAGAGGTATGGTACTCCTAACAAAACCAAAATTTTTGAACTAAAGCGAGAACTCTCCCAAACTTCCCAGGGTTCCCTTGATGTAGCCTCATACTTTAATAAACTCAAGAGTTTGTGGGATGAGTTGGGGACAATGGTCCCAAACCATGGGCAGAAGTGCACTTGTGCTGCTAAGAATGGTATCATTGAGGAAGATGATGAGAACAAGATTTATCAGTTCCTTATGGGACTAAATGAGACATATTTGGGTGTAAGAAGCAATTTGTTAATGATGCAACAATTTCCTTCCCTTGACAGTGTTTATAATATTGTGTTGAATGATGAAAAGCAAAGACAGGTCAAGTCCATTTCCCATATGAGCCCAGACTCAATGTCTTTTAATGCTCACACTGATAGGCCCCCTGCTGGGTCCAACCAAGGGAAATTGTCTGGTTTCAATTTCAGACCTAAAGTCAATTTTGAACAAAACAGAGGAAACTTATTTTGCAGATATTGCAAGAAGTCTGGACACTTAATTGATAAGTGTTTCAAACTCCATGGTTTTCCTCAAAGCAATTCTTACATCAAGGGAAGGAAATCTGCTGCTCATCTTTCCACTAGTACTGACTGTGTATCTGTTGATTCAAGAATTTCAGGTGTGTCTGCTCCTCTAGGGGATCCTATTGCCAGTCAACCTGTGATACCAGGGTTGAGCAGACAACAATGTGATCAGATTGTGAGCTTGATTCAACAAACACTTTCAACCAGTGATCAAACTTCTTCTTCCATGAATTCTGCTAATTTTGCTGGTACTTTAATGTCTGAGAGTCTTGTTTCTGATTCCAAGTTATGCATGCTTACACACATAAATTCTGCTACCTGGATCATTGATTCAGGAGCTTCCAATCACATGACTTATGATAAGAATCTACTGTTTGACATTATACCCCTAACTGTACCTTACCTTGTTTCACTTCCTAATGGATATAAAGTCAAAGTTACTTGTACAGGATCATTTGCATTGACTCCTTCCCTCACTCTTCATAATGTACTTCTAGTTCCTTCTTTCAAACATAATTTGATCTCTGTTCATAAGTTGATGAAACAATTGAATTGTTTAGTCTTGTTTACACCAACCTCATGCCTTCTTTACCTGTTACAGGACCTTTCTCTGAAGAGGCTTCTGGATCTTGGTAAAGAGGAGGCTGGCTTGTACAAGTACTCTTGGTCACCCTCTTCCTCTTCTGCCTCTTCCAAGCCTTCTTCTCTTGAGCATAGTGATTCAGATGTTTGTAATGATGATATTGTTTCTGATAACAAACATTCTAGCTCAATTATTCAATCTTCTAGTTGTAATAATGCTGTTCCTGATGATATGAACTATATTTGGCATTTGAGATTAGCACATACATCTTTTGCTAATATGAAACATGTTTCTAATTTGCCTTTTTCTATTGCTGCTAAGCAACCTTTTCCTTGCTCAATTTGCCCTATGGCTAAACAAACCAGATTGCCCTTTCCTGACAGTAGCATTAGCACCACCAAACCATTCCAACTCATTCATGTGGATACTTGGGGTCCTTACCTACATCCCTTGGTAGCAAGTATTTCCTCACCATAGTTGATGATTTTTCTAGAGCTACCTGGACACATCTAATGGGCTCTAAAAGTAATGCATTCCCTCTCCTACAATCCTTCATTTCTTATGTTCAAACTCAATTTAATTCCCTGGTCAAGGTTGTCAGAAGTGATAATGCCCTGGAACTGGGTTCCAGTGCTGAAGGGATTTCCTATTTTAGTAAACTTGGGATTGTGCATCAAACAACTTGCCCCCATTCTCCCCAACAGAATGGGGTTGTTGAGAGAAAGCACAGGTCTTTACTTGAAACTTGTAGAGCACTTCTCTTTCAGTCTGGTTTACCTACTTCTTTTTGGGGTGATTGTCTGTTAACTGCAACATACATCATTAATAGACTGCCATCCAGGGTGCTTCATTACAAATCTCCTCATGAATTATTACATGGCTCTCCCCCTTCCTATTCACATCTGAGAGTTTTTGGCTGTTTGGCTTATGCTGCTGTGCCTATCCCTCATAGGGATAAGCTGAAATCCAGAGCTCATTCCTGTGTTTTCCTTGGTTATCCCTTTGGTAAGAAAGGTTATAAACTTTATGACCTGCATTCCAAGAAATGCTTTATATCTAGAGATGTTGTTTTTCATGAAACTCACTTTCCATTCAAGTCTCCTCCTCCCTCTTCTCCTTCTCCTCCACTTGTTCCATTTTGTGATGACATTCTTCCTCAACCTTTCACCCTACCATCTTCCCATGAATCTTCTCCTTCTTCTTCTCCTCATCATTCTCCTGATTCTCCAGTGTCTATTCCTTCTCCTATTTTCAGTCCTGACATCTCCCCTCCTTCATTGCCTGTCTCCCAGCCTGTTTCTTTGCCCAGAAAGTCCACCAGATCACATCTCCCTCCTTCTTACCTCAAAGACTATGTTTGTCAACTTCCAGCCTTTTCTGGCTCCTCTTCCTCTCACTTGGAATCTGAACCTATGTTTTACTCTCAAGCTGCCTCTGTACCAGCTTGGCAGGATGCTATGAGGAAGGAATTTGACGCATTGGATGCTAACCACACTTGGGACATTGTGCATCTTCCTCCAGGTAAGAAACCTATTGGCTGTAAGTGGGTTTACAAGATCAAATATAAATCTGATGGCTCTATTGAAAGATACAAAGCAAGGTTGGTTATTAGGGGTGACACACAGGTTGAAGGTGTGGACTTTACAGACACTTTTTCTCCTGTTGTAAAGATGACTTCAGTCAAGTGTCTCATTGCAGTGGCTGTTAAAAATCACTGGCCATTGTTCCAACTGGATGTTAACAATGCCTTTCTTCATGGTGATTTGGATGAGGAAGTGTATATGAAACTTCCTCCAGGTTTGGTGGTGTCTGATCTTTCTTCTCCTTCTCCTTCTACTTCTTCTTCTTCTTCTTCTTCTCTCCCTCTGGTCTGTAAACTAAAGAAGTCTTTGTATGGGCTCAGGCAGGCCTCCAGGCAGTGGTATGCTAAGCTGTCCTCTGCCCTCCATTCTCGAGGTTACAGGCATTCTTTGAATGATTATTCACTGTTCTTGAAAGGTAATCCTGATTCCCTTTTTGTGGTGGCTGTGTATGTGGATGATATAATTGTTACTGGGGTTGACTGTGATGAGATTGCAGCCTTAAAGGCCTTCTTGGATGATACTTTCAAGATAAAGGATTTAGGGTCATTGCATTATTTCTTGGGTCTTGAGGTTAAACAAATCCCTGGTGGGATTCATCTGAATCAGCATAAATATGTTCATGATTTGTTGCATCATTTCGACTGTGTATCTGTTTCCCCTGTTGTATCCCCTCTGGACATTTCTTTAAAATTACATGCTGATTCTAGTGATCTTTTACCCACTCCTGATCAGTTCAGGAGTCTTGTTGGCAAATTATTGTTTTTAACCCATACTAGACCTGATATATGCTTTGCCGTGCAACATCTGAGTCAGTATCTCAAATCCCCAAGGGTTCCCCATATGTCTGCTGCTTTACATGTTTTGAGGTATCTTAAGGGCACTTCCTCTTTGGGCCTCTTTTACTCTGATGCTGCTGACTTCTCTTTGTCTGGGTACTCTGATAGTGATTGGGCAGCTTGTCCCGACACTCGTCGCTCTGTTACTGGTTTTTGTGTCTTGTTGGGTGGCAGCCTGGTCAGTTGGAAGTCGAAGAAACAACCTGTTGTCTCTCTTTCTTCAGCTGAAGCTGAGTATAGGGCTTTAAGCAAGGTTACTGCTGAACTCACCTGGTTATCTCGTTTGCTTGCTGATCTTGGGTTACCTGTTTCATCTCCTATTTCTATGTTTTGTGATAGTCAAGCTGCTGTTCACATTGCTAATAATCCAGTTTTCCATGAGCGTACTAAGCATATTGAGGTGGATTGTCATTACGTTCGTAATTTGATACGCAATGGTTTTCTAACACTTTCCCATGTTCCCACTTCTCACCAGTTGGCTGATCCGTTGACGAAAGCATTATCCGGGACTGCTCTTTCTCCTATTTTGTCCAAGTTGAAGGTGGTTTCCCCCCTTCAACTTGAGGGGGGGTGTTGAGATATAGGCTATGATGATATTCTAATTCTGAGCCTAATAATTGGTCATTTCCTTAATTGTGGCTAATTCTGTAATTTCTTTATTCTTCTGTATTCTTTTGTAAAATAGGCTATATGTGCAAAATAGGTTGTATTTGTAAATAGGCTAGTTTTGTAACAAGTATATCTGATATATACTCTCATTTTGATCCTTGACCCTTCAGAGGGGTCATTTGGCTTATGACAGAGTCTTCTTCGAGACTCTTCTATTCTCTCTTCCTTCTCTCTACTTTCTCTCTCTAAATTTCTTCGATTATCTGCATGTTTTCAAATTGAGCTTAAACCAATATTGAAAAATTAACTAATATATCTCATAATTGCAAAACTTAATTGACCAATATCTTTTACAAATTCAGGTAACGTTTCTTCTTATTCGCCATCAAGAAAATCTTTCGAGACAATTTAATAAAAAAAACCTAGCGCATTTTGTATGAAGAAGTCGTTTTTAAAATTTTAAAAAAAAAAATCTGAGAATATGTTTTCCTCAAATATCAGAAAATAATTTTCTCGTGAAAAATATTTTCGTCGAAAATAACTATGTCATACCAAGCACTGATAATGATTTTTAGATGCATTAGAAATGAACACCTCCTCAACCAATAGGACGTATAAACATACCATTGTACAATTTACACATAATCGATCAATTTTTGCAAAAACATTCCTTTTATTCTTTTTTTACCATGCTGCATCCAATTGATCAAAATTGCAACAATAAAAAAACTAAATATCAATGTCAAACAATTTAGGTCTGACTATATAAATCCTATTATCCATGTCGTTCCATTTATAAAACGCAGAAAAAGCTTATATTATAAAATGCATATATGAAAAGAATGGGAAACTGACTGAATCCATTCTCGGCGAGGAAATTGAAAGTGTGGCCATCGCAGTTGTAGGTGAACCTGTTATTTGATGCAGGTAATTTTTGAAGGCATTGCGAGGCAATGCTACTGAAATTACCGGTGAACTCAGTGTATTCAGCCAAGATCACCGTTCCCCGGGCGACGAAGCTGTAGATCAACGTTTGTTGCCCCATCTCCTCTCTTTCACTTCTCTTGAATCCTTGTTAAGGAAAAAAGGATTCTAGAGAGAGAGAAAGAAAGAGAATACGAGGAAGAGGAGAGGAATGGAGAGGAGAGAAATAGGGATAATATTTTGCATGAAAGCAAAAATGAAAAGAAAAGTTGATGGTATGAATGTCATTATCTCTTAGTACGCTTTTAATTTCCTGTTTTTTTAATAAAAAAATGAAGTGAGAAGCCCTTAAGACAAAAATAAAATCACTAAGATACCCTTTAATTAACTTAAATACCCTATTAACAAAAATTTAAAAACAACTAAGGGCAAATAATCTACATACCCTTTCATGAAGGGTCACAAGCCAACTATTAGATACATAGCCCCTTTTAAAGGCAATGTTAAAATATTCTATTGTGAAATTAAAACGTGATCAATGAGTCAGCGACATAAAATTTCAAGCAACCAAAGGAATTGACAAAAAAATTTGGTTACGTTATATCATCAATCTACCTTCCAGATGGTTGCCATTTCGAATATAAGAGGTAATCATTCTAATTTAATTATTTTTCTTTTCATATATATATTTCAATCTGACTTTACAGATTTTCTTTACAAAAGTTTTTTCCTGTTATACCATAGATAATACATGAGTACTCTTGATCAATAATGCTTCCTTTTTTGTAATATTTCGTTTCAGCCTTTTTTTGATGTATTTTTTATTTTGTCTCACCTATGTTACATATCCTTCTCTTTTAACTTTCAAACCTAGAATGATATGCTTTGTCCATGTTTGACCAAAAAGTATTAAGCTTTTTGTTAAATTAATTAATAAGAAAATAGAGAGTAAATCCTAATTAAACATAATAAATTCTAGATTAAAGATTGTAAAATGTCAATGGGGTGCGACCGTGTTCAAGAGCAACAAATATAAAATATATGACCAATGATTTTCAATGAATATGGTAATGAAAACATGCAATAAATGTAATACGAAGAGATTTATCACCCAATGTTGAGGGACTTGGACGATTTTCCTCTTTGACAACAATGTAGGTGTTAGGAAATGAAGTTGTGTAAGGAATCTTGGGATCTTGTGAATAAACAACACAAATTGAACAATGTAATCACGGAACAAGATTTGGTATATTCTCTTTAGTCAACCCTTTACAATGTGCTCTTATCAAAAAATGAAGATCCCTTTTTGTTCTTTATCACTTCCTATTTAGAGGGGATATCCTTAAGAAACCCTTAAAAAGTACAACGGAAAGAATATTCAATGGAGTATTCCTTCTTTATACCCTAACTTATCCTACCGTTACTTTCATATGTCTGTTGCTCGACCTCGGCGTTAATCTCTCTTATGGAGACTCCTCGCCCTTATGCCATGGTCGGTCTAGCCCTCGGCCATGTCTATTTGAGGCCATTAAGTCGAATCCAAATTATGACCAATACAGTTAGTCCCCCCGCTTGTTGAGGTCATGATCTTAGACGTCCTCGATGAGCGGATCTTGTCTGCAGCCGTATAGAGGAAATTTGGTCGTAAAGACTGAATCGAATCGGCCGAGGTCGAATTGGAGGCAGTGCTGCAGTTGGTGCGGCTGTCGTAGGATGATGTCATGGCATACACATCATTATTATGAGTCTTCCCAATGCAGTGTTTGTGCTTCTGTCACTTTGATTCGGTGCAGTTGACGACTCTTCTACCTCAATTCCAACGTTACCCAGCCCTATAAGCAGAGGAGGGGTTTTTTTTTCAAACTTTCATCATTCCCTTTGTTGCATGCATATCGTTTTCCTCTGACCTTCTTCTTGGATCTCCATTTCCGATTTATAGCAATTTCTTTGGCTGACATCTTCTTTCTCCGTCTTTGCTGTATACACTTGTCAAGCCCCGAACTTTGGAAGCGAGACCGGAGCCTAGTGCTTCACCTATCCTTGCGTACCAACTTGCAACTAAGGGACTCTGAACTTATGATGCCATATTTTTTGCCATGCACCACATTGCCAGACGACAGCGAATACTGACTAAATATCATATAAAACTTGGTCGACAAGGCCGTCATATTTATTACATCTGACAAACCAACCAAATATACATACAGGGCTTAAAAGCCCAACATACTGCACTAACTGACAAGATATGTCTACAAGCCTCTACTAATGGATATACTCTGATCGGAACGGTTCTCTGACCTACTCATGACATATATACATATATATACAAGATATACATAAGGCTCTAGACGCGAAAACTCCGAGAGGCATGGAGATTGAACTCGGGCAACACTTACCGAAGAGGCCTACTCGTCTATCTGTCTGACCTGCACGCATGAAATGAAGCGACCCCAGAAAAGGGACGTTAGTACAAATTATGCACTGAGTATGTAAGATAATATACTGAAAGTTAAAACTAAACTGATTATATAATAACTACAAGTATCTGGAAGTCAAAGATAATCTGAAGATACGCTTACCTACTGATACTGACTCAATTCTCTCAGTATATTAAGTAAAACAGATGTCCGGCCCTATAAGGCTCGGTATATATATATACATATATATATATATATATATATATATATATATATATATATATATACACACAAACTGCTTTGCCATAGTAGGCTCGCTCATACGTGCTCGACCATACTAGGCTCTGTATCTCGACCAGCTAGGCTCGCTCATAAGCGCTAGGCTACAGTATGATCGGTATATAACTTACCATCTGATCAGAGGTAGCCCAATAGGGGCCTGCCCATCGATTATAGCTCGATAGTAATGAAAATATTTTAATAATATATATATATATACAAACTCTCTGATCTCTTGACTGGAAAAAGAAAATACTCAACCGATTATGAAGTCCCGATAAGGAGAATATTTTAACGTACATTACTTCAGGGTGCAACATCATCATAACTTAATACTGCAAAGCGTAACATCACCGTAATATAATAATGCGGAAGTAAAATTTCAATAAATGAATTAATGAGAGCTCGGAAGTGAGATGTCACGTCCTGCAGTATTACATTACGGTGATATTACGCTTTGTAGTATTAAGTTACGACGATGTTGCACCCTGAAGTATTGTACGTTAAAATTTCATTTCAAATAATTGAGTGTAATTGGGGATGAGATCATCTTGACGTTAACGTACTTACACTAATTATAATAGGCAATAAATAACTGTTATGAAGGACAAAGGAGTACACGGATTAAAGAAAACAAGTTTCATTGGAAGTGGTACCAGAGCATTTCTGTCCTGGGGAGTCCACAAGTCGTGTCTAGTAGAGTCTTGTTTAAGGTGTGTCGTGCACCATACTTATAATTAGGAGGTTACAGGGCATTTATGATTGTCACTCTTCTTCTTACTCTAGATCATGTGGTAGAGCTCACTTATAAGAATGCAAATCCCGAACTTCTATTCATAATAAGATGATGCCTACATTCAGAAAGACGATCGATAAGAGATATAGTGTGAAAGTTTTGAGTTAGAGGAACTTGATTTTTGCATCTTGCTTATGATGAGTAAATGAGAGGTCTTCAGCAGATCATGCATGTACTAAAAGTTGTACGGTTATTGATAAGGAGCTTTTAGGAAAGAATACTTATCTAATTGTACGGTAAAATGGAATAATGGAACCGGAAGTTAGACACGAGTTGCAGCAAGTAAAATAAGCAAGGTGAAGAGGGTACGAGGTACCCAGTTAATAAAGATTATCCTTATTTACCATTCAGGAAGAGAGATACAGCATTCTGAGTTACCTTCACAGTAACAGAGGTATGTGTAATTGGCCACACCGATCTAAGTTATGCTCTATGGGAGATAACAAATATGATTTAAGAGAAGGACATAATATCACGATCTGGTTGGGGCTAGAGTGAGCCAAAATGGTGAATGAATTGTTTGCGTTAGTTGATATTTCCGAAGGATATTATAAACGTGCTAATAGATCTCCTTATGAGACACCCACATGGTACACACTAAAATAGTATAGCTAGATACGAGTACTACAATGATAGGAACTGGGAACCTTGAACGGATAAATATTGCTGTAGTATGGCTCTCGTCCCTAGTAGAGGGAGAATGTTAGGTAACTCAAAGAGCCAATGTATGGAGCCAGGGGAGCTAAGAGCAAAGGGATATCTTGTTCGTGTTTTCAGAATAAACTGATAAACATAAATATTAGCAGGATATAAGAAGAGAGCTAATGAAGCATTAATAGTAAGATGTGATATATGATTAACAACGGTAGTCCAAAAAGATGACAGTATTACAAAGTCTAGATTCAAGTGAAGGAAAAGATAAGAGGTGACAAGACTTGATAAAAACAAAAGAGTATAGGCCATGAAGTCATATTCTCACTTCGAAAAAAAAGTTCGTGACCCAAACGCAACTACTGGAAGGAAAAGTTAGACCCCAGAATAATAGAACTCAGTATGAGCTGCTGAACAAGATAAATTAAACATGAATTAGGGATTGAGTGATTGGGTAATACTCGGCATTATGAGTAATAGAACGTATATGTGCTTTTGGTTGAGGTCCCGAGGACCTCCGGGAGATTTCGGATTGCTAACGGGAAATTCTAAATAAGAAAGTGCAGCAGAAAAATTGCAGCAGAGATTTGCTCTACGTGATCGCATAGGTATGTCTGTGATCGCATAGAAGGTTTTAAAGGGGCCGTGAATTTGCTCTATGTGATCGGGTTAAGGGCTGTGCAATCGCATAGGTGTGGGAATTTGTTCAGTGTGTTCGCACTCAGAGGGATGCGATCGTGTAGTGCAATTTGGACCTGGGGTCCCTGACAACATTTGTTCTATACGAATGCAGAGAGTGTTATGCGATCGCATAGAAGGGGACAGGTTGTGCTACGCGATCGCAGGGTCAGTGATGCGATCGCATAGGAGGAATTTTGGGAATATGAAATTTTGTGTTATGCGATCGCAATGGTAGTGATGCGATCGCATAGGGTTAAAATGCCTAGGCAGAATGTTTTTAAGGGTTATTTCATCCGCGACCTATTCATAATTTCCACCATTTTTACTCCGCCAAGAGAGCTTTTTTGTTGATTTGAAGGGGGTTTTCAACGGGTGTTGATTGGAGGTATGTCTCTTAACTTAGAAACACCATTTTATTAAAGAATCAACACTCAAATTCATGAAAAAGGGTTGAAATTGTGAAGAACTAGGTCATGGTTTTTGGAAAAGAAATTTTGGGATTTGATGGCCCATTTGAACTCCGTTTTTGATGAACTTTATATGTACAGACTCGTGGCGAGACGAGGAATCCATTGATGTGATTTTTCGTAATTTTTTGAGAAGTGGGACCGGGGCTCGGATTTTACCAACATCGTGAATTTAGTACTTTTTGAGTATTTTTGATTGGGTTATGTTCCTTTAACCCATATTTATATATTCATTGTGGTTTTGACTAGATTCGACGTGCGAGGAGATCGATACAAAATAAAAAGGCATTGCGGACCAGTCTACGGCCGGTTAGAGGTGAATAGTTTGTATAGATGATGGCCTGAGGGTTTGAAACCCCGGTTTATCACATTGTGACGCTATGTAGGGCGTGACTAGCACCCCATGGCAGGTTCAGGGTTGTTTATGATTGGGGATTGTGATTTGGTCCATCCCGAACAAGAATTTAACTATATTGGCGACTGATACGCACCCTGTATTGAATATATCTTGGCTTATTGCCATGTTTGGGGCCTTGTGCCGATCTGTAACATCTATCTAGGATGAATATCATTGTGTTAGCATGATTTGTATAATCGTTGATCTCAATCCTGTGTTTAATCACTGTTATGAAATGCAATCACTTTTCCTGAAATTAAATAAACTAAAATATATTCTTCTAATAATTGAAAATTGGGAAATTAGATTGAATATGTTATGTGACTCATATGCATACTGTAGACTGAGTATGGGTAGGGTTGCACGCTGCAACAGTGATATGTGTTAGATAATACGCTTAACGCTAGAGGGGGGTGAATAGCGTTATAATAAAAATTAGCGTAAACTTTGCGGAACTAAAAAATTACAGGAAGTAAATAAGTGCGATAAATAATAAAGTACGCACCGATATATTCTGGTTCACCACAACACGTGGCTAGTCCAGTCCCCGAGAGACTCTCTCGAGATTTTCCACTAACTTGTCAAGCTTACGAGTGCTCAACAAACCTTTACAGCTTAAGGACACAAGCCTTAACACCTTTGCTCGGAGATACAACACTCCAAGACTTCACTGTTAAGCTTACGGGTGCCTAACCAACCTTTACAACTTAAGGACACAAGCCTTAACACCTTTGCTCGGAGATACAACACTCCAAGACTTCAACCAAGGAAACACAAGTTCCTTACAACAAGAGAATCACAATTCTCTTACAAGTGTACAAAACACTAAACACTCAACCAAAGCACTCCTTAATGAGTAGATATGAGTAAAAGAAGTAAGCTCAAGATCACAACAACTATGGACAAGACTTTGGCTCTCAAAAGCTTTATGAAATGAATATAAAATGATAAACCATAGTATGCAAGCTTATAGCAATAGAATGATCAGTTGTTGTGTGTTGTTGTGTTTAAAACACTGAAATGAAGCTGTATTTATAGTTGAAAAACTTGGCATTACCGTTGCCTAATTGCCAATTAAGAGTTGCTGATTTTACTGTGTGACAATCGATTGTCATGAAGTCACAATAGATTGTTTGCCAATCGTTCCAGAAATCAATCCCAGATTTTACGCTTAACAATAGATTGTCCAAGATCAACAATCGATTATTGGCAACGTTCAAAAAATTATTTCCAGATTTTAAGATCAACAATCGATTGTACAAATCAACAATCGATTACCTGACGGTATTTGAAAATTTTACGATAACGGTCAGCTTCACAATCGATTGCGCAATGTTAACAATCGATTATTTATCAGATTTTGAAAATCATTTTAGACACTGCCTCGTGACAATCGATTGTTTTATACTCACAATCGATTATTTAATAATTTTGAAAAGCCTGGAAGACACTGCCTCAACACAATCGATTGTCATATGTTCACAATCGATTATTTTGTGACTTTTAAAAATCTGATGGACACTGTCTCTTCACAATCGATTGTCATTAGCTTCACAATCGATTATTCTGAGTTTTGAAAAACTTTGATGGACACTGCCTTATCACAATCGATTGTCATAAGGTTCACAATCGATTGTCATGCAGGTTTGAAAAAACCTGATGCTCACTGCCTTAACACAATCGATTGTCATTAGTTTACAATCGATTGTCATGCAGTCTTGGCTTATCATAATCGATTATCATAAGTACATAATCGATTATCTTAGTCCAGTTTTTAGAGGCATGTTTAAAAATCATTTTGACTAATGAAAATATGCATGATTTAAAATCATTTAGCATTAAATTAATATGCATGATTTTGTAAAAATAATTTTACGAGAGAAGCCATGTCATGAGTCAAGTTGTCGGATCAAGATCACAATTAAGAACGACTCATTTAAACTATAAAACTTTGTCTTGTGCTTGAATCTCGTTATCCACCAATTGTGCGCTTGTACTTGAACTTTGCATATATCAATTTGCGCTTGTTTGTCATTCATCAAAACCTACACATAAGAACACATGTTTTAGTATAAAGCCTTGAAAACGTGTTTCCAACAATTTCCCCCTTTTTGATAATGGCAAACTTTAAGCGGGATATGCAACTTAAACAATTTATAATGACGATTCAAGACAAGTAAAGATATGCAATAAGTATGCGATTAGTTCCCCCTCAATATATGAATTCCCCCTCAATTTAAGCTTATAAATATTGAGAGTGCATACCCGTTATCTTCCCCCTTTTGCCATTAGCAAAAATAATATAAGAAGATGCCAACGATGTAAATAAAACTTGTTTATTTATTGGAAAGAAAACGTGATTACTTAAAGAGAGTACAATAACTCAAGTAATAGCAGACCAATCGATTATTGATACGAGATAATCGATTTAGACGACAGAAACCGATTTATTATTGCGCGTCATGCTTTATAATTCCCCCTACCTTTAGGGCGATACCTGCAAAAATTCGTTAGACGTCTCCGACGCTCAAGTTAGAAATCATGTAAAATAAAAAGATGCAATGCATGACTTAGATCAATGTGGAGTCAAGAATCTCGAGTTCAGTACGAATTCAGAAGAAGGACTCTTTCTCTAAGGGCTTAGTAAAGATGTCGGCCAATTGGTCTTTGGTTTCAACAAATTCGATTTCGACATCGCCCTTGAGAACGTGATCTCTTATAAAATGATGTCTAATTTCAATGTGTTTTGTTCACGAATGAAGAACGGGGTTCTTCGTCAAGCATATGGCACTAGTATTATCACATTTAAGAGGGATATGATCAAGACTTAGGCCATAGTCTAAGAGTTGTTGTTTCATCCAGAGGATTTGAGCGCAACAACTCCCCGCGGCTACATATTCAGCCTCGGTTGTGGACAACGCAACACTTACTTGTTTCTTGCTAAACCAAGAAACGAGAGAGCTACCGAGCAAATGGCAAGTGCCACTAGTGCTCTTGCGGTCCAATTTGCATCCAGCAAAATCGGAGTCGGAATAGCCAACGAGTTGGCATTGAGAACCTTTGGGGTACCATAGACCCACATTTGTAGTACCAACAAGGTACTTCAAAATCCGTTTTACCGTAGTAAGGTGAGACTCCTTTGGACACGATTGATAACGGGCGCATAAGCACACGCTAAACATGATGTCCGGACGACTAGCAGTAAGATAGAGAAGAGAGCCAATCATACCTCGATACTTCTTAGTGTCGACTTCCTTACCTTTCTCATCTTTGTCTAGATGATCGGATGTGCTCATGGGAGTCGCCATTGCTTTTGCATTGTTCATTTCAAATCGTTTCAGTAATTCTTTGCAATATTTGGCTTGGCAAATGAACGTACCTTCTTTCATTTGCTTTACTTGTAATCCCAAAAAGAATGTTAACTCACCCATCATAGACATCTCAAATTCGCTTGTCATTAAATCGGAAAATTCCTTGCATAAGACATTGTTAGTAGCACCAAATATGATATCATCCACATATATTTGAACTAATAAAATATCATTGTTTTTACGCTTAACAAAAAGGGTGGTGTCAACTTTCCCCCTAATGAAATCATTTTCCAATAGAAATTTACTCAATCTTTCATACCAAGCTCGGGGAGCTTGTTTTAAACCATAGAGAGCCTTTTTGAGTTTGAAAACATGATCGGGAGATTTAAAATCTTCAAAACCGGGGGGTTGTTCAACATAAACTTCTTCTTGTATAACACCATTTAGAAAAGCACTCTTCACATCCATTTGATACAAATTGAAATTCATAGAAGAGGCAAAAGCGAGCAATAGACGAATAGCTTCTAATCTAGCTACGGGAGCATATGTTTCTTCATAGTCAATACCCTCTTCTTGATTATAGCCATTTGCTACAAGCCTAGCTTTGTTTCTAGTGATTACACCATTTTCATCTAGTTTGTTTCGAAAAACCCATTTCGTACCAATTATGGTATGATTTTCGGGTCTTGGCACCAAATCCCAAACGTCATTCCGTTTGAATTGGTTAAGCTCCTCTTGCATTGCCAAGGTCCAAAATTCATCCCCAATTGCTTCGGAGATGGTTGTTGGTTCAATTTGAGGCACAAAAGCAGTATGTCCTAAGGTGTTCTTAAGGAAGTTTCAGGTACTTACCTTTTCTCCGACGTCGCCAATTACCTGTTCGAGAGGGTGATCTTTGATTGTCCTCCATTCGTTAGGCATTGTCATTTCTTTCTCCAATTGTGGCGCTTCCTCCATTGGTTGTTCCAAGATTTCATCTTTATTTTCCTTAGGCGTTTCCTCTTGTATTTTGTCTTTCACGCTATCTAAAATACCTGCAAGATCAAAACCGGAATCCTTTCTCGCCAAACGAGCATTATTTTCGGAAAATACAACATGAGGGGATTCCTCCACAGTTTCGGTTCTTTTATTAAAAACCCTATATGCTTTGCTACGTGAAGAATAACCAATGAAAATTCCCTCATCGAATTTAGCATCAAATTTTCCCAATTGATCTTTGCCATTGTTATGAATAAAACATTTACAACCGAATACTCTAAAATGGGAGATATCTGGTTTCCTTCCCTTATAGAGTTCATAGGGAGTTTTCATGAGTATAGGCCTTATGACTACTCTATTTAAGATGTAGCATGCGGTACTCACGGCATCCGCCCAAAAATGTTTGGGAATCTTAGCCTCTTCGAGCATGGTTCTAGCCATCTCTTCGAGACACCTATTTTTCCTTTCCACCACCCCATTTTGTTGTGGTGTTCGTGGAGCGGAAAAGGTATGCTTGATGCCGAGTTCGTCACAAAAGTCCGCAAAGAGATTGTGATCAAACTCTCCCCATGATCACTTCTAATTGAAGTGACGGTTGTTCCCTTTTTGTTTTGAACACGTTTAAGGAAATATTTAAAATTCTGAAAAGCATCACTTTTATTGACAAGAAATAAAGTCCAAGTAAATCTAGAATAATCATCAACAATCACAAAAGCATAACGATTTCTTCCTAGACTTTCAATGCGAGATGGTCCAAATAAATCCATGTGAAGCAATTGCAATGGTCTAGTAGTTGAAACAATGTTTTTCGATTTGAAAGATGCTTTTGTTTGCTTCCCTTTTTGACAAGAATCACAAATAGAGTCATTTTCAAATTTCAAATTGGGAAGGCCAATAACTAAGTTTTGTGAAATTAATTTGTTCAAAAGATGCAAGTTTATATGAGCAACTCTACGATGCCATAGCCAAGTATCATCCTCTTTGCTCATAAGGCAATCCACATATTCGGGTGAGGAATTAGCAAGATCAACCATGTAAATATTATCCACTCTAAAACCACGAAGGATAATTTTGAAATCACTACGTCTAAATACTAAGCAGTCATCCGAATCAAATAAGGCAAGATTTCCCTTGTCACATAATTGACTTATGATCAAGAGATTATGCTTTAAACCTTTAACAAGTAATATATGCTTAATAGAGGAATTTTCATCCTTACCGACCGATCCGATGCCAATAATCTTTCCTTTATTGTTATCCCCAAAAATCACACTTCCTCCTTCTTTGTGTTCTAGTTGAAGGAATTTGGATTCGTCTCCCGTCATGTGCTTGGAGCATCCACTATCAAGGTACCATAGTACACTTGATCCCTTCAAACACACCTACAAAACAAGTTAATGCGGTTTAGGTACCCATGCCATTTTGGGTCCTTGAGGGTTAGGCATATTATAATGATGCGATTGAGTGATATGTCTATGTCGTGTAAAGCATGCAGGAGCAATATGACCAATGCGTCTACAATAATGACAAGTCACGTTAGGGTTATGCATCCTTCTAGGTTCATAGTAACTTGATGGACGAAAAAGAATTACTCTATTTTCATTATGACTATTGCGCATTTCATGAGAACCATTTCTCCTACTATTAGTTCTAAAATGAGCAGCATTTCTAGAGTAATGGTCATGTCTAGATGTTCTAAAAGGTTCAAAACTCCTTCTAGTGTTTGTCCTAGAATATGCATCATTTCTAGGGTAGTCATTTCTAGGTGGTAAGTCATTTCTAGGTCTTCTAAAATGTTCAACATTTGGTCTAGCATGCATATTTGTTCTAGGATTGCTATTTCTACGATAAGCATTTGTTTTATTAATCCTAGGTTGAGCCTTAGGTGGTTGGGGTTTGGCGTCAACCTTTTCTTTAGGCTCATTCTTAAAGCCTATGCCATGCTTGGTTGATTTCAAATTAACAAGGACCTTATTCAAATTTTTGTGGGAAGAATTAAACTTATCTAAGGTACCTTTAAGTCTATCTACCTCATTTTCGAGATGCATGCAAGAAGAACAATTTTTAATAGAACTTTCGGGATTGTCGGCGCTTCATTTTCCGAAAAACTTGTTTTCCTCTTTTAGCTTCTCATTTTCTAAAACCAGTTTTTCTAAATTCTTTTCTTTCAAAGAAAGCTGTTTTTGAAAATCTTTTTCTTTTAGAGAAGCATTTTCTTTTATGCTCTTGACAGTTTTTGAAGCCTTAATAAATTCAGTATATAGCTCATCAAAAGCAGTTCGCATTTCTTCAAGAGTAAAGAAATTTTTAGAAGAGATTTGACATACCTCATCTTGCTTGTCTTCTTGCGCCATAAGACAAAGGTTTGCGGCTTCGTCTTCTTCTTCTTCGCTTGACTCATCTCCGGAGTCTCCTCCCCAAGAAATGTATGCACGTTGCTTCTTAAAAGGTTTCTTCTCCTTTTTGATGTTTGGGCAATTTGATTTGACGTGCTCGGTTTCACCGCATTCATAGCACTTTATTTGCTCGCCTTGCTTTTTGCCCTTTCGTTCATACTCCTTTCGCATGAACTTTTGAAATCTTTTGATAACGAGTCCAAACTCGTTGTCTCCGTCCTCATCAACTTGAGGTTGGCTTGTGCTTGCCTTAAGCGCTATTCTTTGCCTCCTTTGATCATCAACAAGAGGGTTAAGTATAGTAGACTCATAAGTCTTAAGGTTACCTCTTAATGCGTCGATGGTGACATTTGAGACGCCAATGGATTCTTGGATTGCGTTGGCCTTTGATCGCCATGCCGGAGTGAGACTTCTAAGAATTTTTCGAACAAGTTCTCTATCCGTGAATGTCTTCTTGAGAGCATGTAGATCATTTACGATTATTGAAAATCGTTCAAACATTTCATCCACCTTTTCACCTTCCTTCATGTGAAATAATTCATAGGCATGGGTTAGGAAATCAATTTTAGCTTCCCTTACCTGGTCCGTACCTTCGTACGTAATTTCCAGCTTGTCCCACATTTCCTTTGCCGTTGTGCAACACGATATTTTCCTGTAATCGTCATCATTTACAGCACAATATAATAAATTAATTGCTTTAGCATTATTTTGAACCTTTCGGATATCATCCGCGTCATATTCTTCTTCGGATTTGGGAACCCATTCGTTTTCAACCTTTTTGGTTGGAATTTGATTTCCCTTCATTATCACCTTTCAGAGATGAAAGTTGTTTGCTTGAACGAAGATTTTCATCCTCTCCTTCCAGTACGTGTATTTTGTACCGTTGAATAGAGGTGGTCGTGTGGAGCATTGTCCTTCATCAATTCCTGTAAAAGAGTCACAAGTAGAAGCCATGGATGGTTCTCTCAAACTGTTAAGTCTTCAGAGAGTTGGGCTCTAATACCAATTGTTAGATAATACGCTTAACGCTAGAGGGGGGTGAATAGCGTTAAAATAAAAATTAGCGTAAACTTTGCGGAATTAAAAAATTGCAGGAAGTAAATAAGTGCGATAAATAATAAAGTACGCACCGATGTATTCTGGTTCACCACAACACGTGGCTAGTCCAGTCCCCGAGAGACTCTCTCGAGATTTTCCACTAACTTGTCAAGCTTACGGGTGCTCAACAAACCTTTACAGCTTAAGGACACAAGCCTTAACACCTTTGCTCGGAGATACAACACTCCAAGACTTCACTGTTAAGCTTACGGGTGCCTAACCAACCTTTACAACTTAAGGACACAAGCCTTAACACCTTTGCTCGGAGATACAACACTCCAAGACTTCAACCAAGGAAACACAAGTTCCTTACAACAAGAGAATCACAATTCTCTTACAAGTGTACAAAACACTAAACACTCAACCAAAGCACTCCTTAATGAGTAGATATGAGTAAAAGAAGTAAGCTCAAGATCACAACAACTATGGACAAGACTTTGGCTCTCAAAAGCTTTATGAAATGAATATAAAATGATAAACAATAGTATGCAAGCTTATAGCAATAGAATGATCAGTTGTTGTGTGTTGTTGTGTTTAAAACACTGAAATGAAGCTGTATTTATAGTTGAAAAATGTGGCATTACCGTTGCCTAATTGCAAATTAAGAGTTGCTGATTTTACTGTGTGACAATCGATTGTCAAGAAGTCACAATCGATTGTTTGCCAATCGTTCCAGAAATCAATCCCAGATTTTACGCTTAACAATCGATTGTCCAAGATCAACAATCGATTATTGGCAACGTTCAAAAAATCATTTCCAGATTCTAATATCAACAATCGATTGTACAAAATCAACAATCGATTACCTGACGGTATTTGAAAATTTTACGATAACGGTCAGCTTCACAATCGATTGCACAATGTTAACAATCGATTATTTATCAGATTTTGAAAATCATTTTAGACACTGCCTCGTGACAATCGATTGTTTTATACTCACAATCGATTATTTAATAATTTTGAAAAAGTCTGGAAGACACTGTCTCAACACAATCGATTGTCATATGTTCACAATCGATTATTTTGTGACTTTTAAAAATCTGATGGACACTGTCTCTTCACAATCGATTGTCATTAGCTTCACAATCGATTATTCTGAGTTTTGAAAAACTTTGATGGACACTGCCTCATCACAATCGATTGTCATGCAGGTTTGAAAAAACCTGATGCTCACTGCCTTAACACAATCGATTGTCATTAGTTCACAATCGATTGTCATGCAGTCTTGGCTTAACATACTCGATTATCATAAGTACATAATCGATTATCTTATCTAGTTTTTAGAGGCATGTTTAAAAATCATTTTGACTAATGAAAATATGCATGATTTAAAATCATTTAGCATTAAATTAAATATGCATGATTTTGTAAAAATAATTTTACGAGAGAAGCCATGTCATGAGTCAAGTTGTCGGATCAAGATCACAATTAAGAACGACTCATTTAAACTCTAAAACTTTGTCTTGTGCTTGAATCTCGTTATCCACCAATTGTGCGCTTGTACTTGAACTTCGCATATATCAATTTGCGCTTGTTTGTCATTCATCAAAACCTGCACATAAGAACACACGTTTTAGTATAAAGCCTTGAGAACGTGTTTCCAACAATATGATGATATTGCGCTTGGGCTGTAGGAGCTCCTCCAGAGTCTGTACACACCCCCAGTGAGCGTCGTCGACGTTAAGCGGATCGGGCTGTACACAGCAGCAGATTCATCTGCACTGCATCGCATCTTTGCATGTTACTTGACTAATAATCCAATACTTATAATAAAATAATAAGAAGAGATACGAAATCTGGTAAAACACTCCCGTAAGATCTGGGTCAGGAGTTTATAGCCTCTAAAACTAACTGGATAACAATATATGAACGAAAATACCAAAGTCTGGAAATGTATATATAAATAAAACTGAAATAGGAAGAGTAGCCAGATCCTGCGAACGTCAAGCAACTACCTCAACAACTCTAAAAATCTCTGGAGACAACGACGGCTCAGCTAAGCCTCCGGTATTCCTGAATCTGCACACAAGGTGCAGGGAGTAGGGGTGAGTACTACCAACTCAGTAAGTAATAAGCATATATAATGTCTGAAGATAAGAAATCCACGAAATGCCACAAATAAATCTAACACTAACAGTCTGTCACCTTAACTACGAACCAACAGCAAAGCAACATCAAGTATATCAGTCAAGTACAATACAAGAATGCAATGCAACGCGCATGAACCCGTTGTGGCGTACAGCCCGATACGTTTAACGTCGATGGCGCTCACTAGGGGTGTGTACAGACTCCGGAGGGGCTGCTACAGCCCAAGCGCAATATCAGCCAGGTGTTGGCATAAAACAGGCTCTTAACCTCAATATCATATATAATTATCGCTATGGCGTGTAGCCCGATCCATACTCAGTCCACGATATGCAAATGAGTCACAAACAGATTTAATTAAATTCTCTATTTTCAATTATTAAGGAAATATAACTTAGTTATTTAACTTCATAAAAAGTGACTTAGCATTTTATAATAAAGATTAATCAAAGGACTGAGATCAATGATTATGCAAATCATGCTATCACAACGATATTCATTCTCTGAGGATGCTACAGATCGGCACAAGGCCCCAAACATGGCAATAAGCCAGATATATTCAATACAAGGTGCATATCTGTCGCCAATCTAGTAAAATTTCTTGTTCGGTATGGGCCAAGTCACAATCTCCAGTCATAAACAATCCCACACCTTCAATGGGGTGCGAGTCACGCCCTAACATAGCGTCATAATGTGATAAACCAGGGTTTCAAACCCTCAGGCCATCATCTATACAAACTACTCACCTCTAACCGGCCGTAGGTTGGTCCGCAATGCCTTTTCCTCTTGTATCGACCTCCTCATATGTCGAATCTCTGATCAATACCCGGCAAAAAACCTCTTCAATTTGACCAAAAAGCTCTCTTGGCGAAGTAAAATGGTGAAAATATAAAATGGGTCGCGGATGAAATAACCATTAAAAGCATTCTGCCCATGTATTTTTAACCCTATGCGATCGCATCACTACCATTGAGATCGCATAGCACAAATTTCACCTTCCCAAAATTCCTCCTATGCGATCGCATCACTGGCATTGCGATCGCATAGCACAGCCTTCTACCTTTACGCAATCGCACATCCCTTTACGCGATCGCAATGACCATCCTCCCAAACCTATGCGATCGCGCAGACCTTTACGCGATCGCATAGAGCAAATCTGAGCCCCTTGCCAAACCTTCTATGTGATCGCAATGATGCCTATGCGATCGCATAAAACAAAAATTCTCTTCAATTTTTCTGCTGCATTTTTCAACTCAAAAATCCCCGCTAGCCATCCGAAACCACCCCGAGACCCTCGGAACCTCAAGAAAAAGCACAGTTACGTTCTATTACTTCGTTCAAACTTACTCGTAACATAAAAACACGATCATAAACATCAAAATCATCGAATTACCACAGAGTCAAGCCTAATTTAAGCTAAAACTTCTGAAACTTGCATTTGATCAAAAACTCAGCCGAAACACCTCCGAATTACCTGAAACTTTGCACGCATATCCAAAATCACCTAACGGAGCTATTGCAATTCTTGGAATTCCATTCTGACCCTCGGATCAAAATCTCACCATCAATCAGAATTCGTCCATATTCAAACTTAGCCAATTCAAGCATAATTCTACATCGGACCTCCAAATTCAATTCTGATTGCGCTTCTAAGTCACAAATCATCACCCGAATTGGTCGAATCGTCGGAAATCCATTCTGAACCCTCTAACTCATAATCAACATTCGGTTGACTTTTCCAAACTAACATTCTCATAAAGAGACTAATTGCCTCATTTCTAACCGAATTATATCTGAATTACTTTAAATTCTCTAAACACATATAATGAAACATATAAAAGCATAAAAGAAGAAAAACAATGCGGTAACTCATGTGACGACGGGTCAGATCGTTAAAAAATACATATTAAAATATTGATCAAAGTTTATGTAGTTTTACTCTCGTATCAAAGCAGGCACCCACAATGATGAAGATAATGATAGTAATAATTTAATATATTTTTCTCAAAGAGAATTGACAGATTGTTATGACTTATTAGTTTTTTTTTTACACTAGAAAATTGTATTAACTACTGCACCATCACTGCTGGATATTTGTTTTCTTTGCTCTTTTATATTTACTTGTTTATACAGGTACTTTCAGTGTTTCCATTTGGCTTTTATTCAAATATTTTTCAGTCAATAACTAAATGTGAACACTAAGAACTCTTTAGTGTTCACATGTTTCCCTCTTACCATGTGGAAGATTCAGAACAAATTCTCTGGAAAAAATTAACACTCGGAGAGTGACTATCTATTGCTATAGTTTGACGCAGTACTATTTTCTATTGTCTCTAGATTCTTGTCTTCTTCTAGATCATCACCTATAGTTTTATTGATTATGAAGAACAGAAGAAGAATAAAATCATGGTCTCAAGTACATGAGTTCTTTTTTCGCCTTCAAGCAATAAATGGGGTGGATTATGCAGAGAGGAAAAAAATTGGTATTCCATTAGAAATCCCAATAGAAAATGGGTACTCGAATCAAGGGTATCGCAAATGGAGACAAGAAAGAGAAGAAGAGAAAAAAAAATGGTGCAACTAAATCTCTTTCGAGTCTTTTAAGTTGAAATGTATATATTTTGTAAACAAAATTTATTTAGGTCGGATAATTAATTAAATATGAATATTTTTGATAATAAATTTTTTAATATTTTATGGATATGTAAAAATTCCATTTCGAAATATAGTGTAGAGATAATGTTGGCCAAAAACTCTTATATTAAATGAAAAAATCAATTACACTTACCACATAAAACACAAAGATAAGCACTACGTTCTACTTCAGAATTAATTAGCTCGAGTAATAATTAGTAAACATAGGGGTGTATAAAGGGAACTGATAAATTGTACCAATCCGATAATCTGAGTCAAATCGAGAAAAAAACCGACTATAGGTTGGTTTAATTTGGTTTGGTGTTGAAAAAAAAAACCGATCATAACTGGTTTGGTTTGGTTTTAATTAAAGAAAGTCAAACCGAAACCAAACAAGCCCGACATTACATATATAGAAATTTAAATATATTTAATATATAAATATACTTATTGTGATGTAATGTATATTTCTTAAAAAATTTCATAATTTTATCTTTTTAGATATTATTTTAATATTGGACTTAGAACTTTTGAATATTCCAATAAATTTTATAGTCATTAACATTAGTAAATTAAATAGGGGCATTTGCATCTATACTCGTTTTTTGTCAATTATTATATTCAAGACTAGATTCAAGCCGAGTCTTTTGCACAATCGCTATAGAAAGGGCACCAACAATTTAGGTGAAGCTAAAGCAGCTTTCATTGGAATCCAATGGTGCATAATTCATGGTTATTGCAATCTGGTCCTCGAATATGACATATGTTGCTCAAATTCTCCTAAAATGTTGTCGGATACGTATCGGATCCTTCAAAAATAATATATTTTTGAAGAATCCGATACGAGTACGACAATATTTCGAAAAGTCCGCACAACATAAAATATGACTCTTTGATGTTGATTAACATGCAAAATGGTAAGTATAAAACAACTTGGCAAATACATGACACAGTAAGGAACAAGTGGAGAAGGGCCATAATTTCATCTTCCATCTCGAATGAACTATTCTTAATATGACAAAGGAACAAGTGGAGAAAGGGCCACGTAAAATTAAATTTAGGCACATTCAAGAATTTAAAACACTCTCCACCAGAAAAGAAAAGGATCAAAACGAAATTTTAATTAACAATCAAAATTAACTTCCAAAATGCGTACCCAGCTCTGTTATAAATCAGTAGTGTTAGAACCAAATTAGTTTAAAGATGAAAACTATCATCTTTTACTTAAGAACTATATGTTATGTAGGGGAAGAGTCAAACACAAAAATAAAGAAGATAAAGAACATTAAATTTTAACGTGGAAAATCCTTCAAATTGAAGATAAAAATCACGAGATCACAAAGATCCAAAAAGCTCCACTATAACAATAAGAGGGTTACAAAAATTCTCCAAATTGGCAACACAACAAGTGACATACATGGAGCAACAATAACAACAAGAGCACCAATTAATCAATTGAAGAAAGAGTATAATCCACAAAAATAAAGGTGATGTTTGACGCACGAAATCAGATGCTATGAGCGTTCAAATCCGATCTTCACCGTTCAAATCCAAGACCAAGACGTTACAAATACTCAGTCAAACTTTCGGCTCGATCCAACAGTTAACAAATCGGAAAACATGATTTTAATATTGGATAATCGGAATAAAAAACTGCAGCAAAACTAATATTTTTGTTCTCTCTTCTCTCTTGACGAAAGCTCTCTCAAAAACCACTCTTATATGCTTAAGTCTTTCAAAGACTTATACAATTAGAATAGAATAATTCTCCAAGTTTTTCTTATTTATAGATCATGAGTCGTGCTTTCTCTTAAAGCCAAAACCCACTCAAAGTAGGAATAAAGCGAATCCAATTCCGAATAGGATTGGAAATCAAAAAAGAATAGGATTAGGACATTGGGACTTTGGCTGTACAACATGGGCATGAGCCCGACGAACTCCCCCTCCACCCAAGGGACCAAATGTATCTTTAAGTAGAGGAACTATTGACAGGCTTCATACCTGCCAATTTTTTTACAAAATTCATGTTTATCTGCAAGCTTAACTACGAAGTCCTCAGACTGCTCCATATAAATCACCTCATTTAACTCACCATGAAGAAAAGCAATCTTGACATTTATCTGCTCAACTTCTACATCTAGACTTGCAGCCCTAGAAGCACACGAATAGAAGACATCTTCTGGCCAAAACCTTTAACAACTAGCCTCGTCTTGTATCTAGGTGCAGAGGTATGGTTATCCTGCTTTATTTTGAATATCTATTTGTCAGATAAAGCTCTCTTACCTTTAAGCAATTTCACTAACTCATATGTGCCATTCTCATGGAGTGACTTCATCTCATCTTCCCTCGCTTCTATCTACTGATCTTTGTGAGTATCTTGCATGGCTTCATCATAATTCTCAGGTTCTCCCATGTTAGTCAAAAGTACATACTCATCAGGAGGATAGGCCATGGATTTTTGCTTCTCCCTTGTAGATCTTCTAAGAGATGTTTCAGGAGAATTCAAAGTAGTTACTTGTGCAGGAGTTGGTTGCTGATCAACCATAACTTCATCAACTGGAGCATCCATAACATCTGCACCATGATGATCATTTTGATCTTTATCACTATCTCCATCGTTGTTTTGGGTACCTTCATGTGCAATAGGTGCATTAGCAATTGAAACTGGATCAATATCAACTAAGCACTCATTACTCTGAGAATCTATCTTCTCATCTTTGTCAATATCTTCAATAGTTTCGTCTTCAAGTAATATTGCATCACGACTTCTAATAAGTTTATTATCAAATGGATCATAAAAACGATACTCAAACTCATCTTGACCATAACCGATAAAAATGCACTGCTTAGTTTTGACATCCAGTTTCGATCTCTCATCTTTAGGAACATGGACACAAGCTTTACATCCAAAAACTCTCAAGTGATCATAAGAAACATCTTTGGCAAACCAAACTCTGTCTGGGACATCACCATCCAAAGCAACCACAGGAGACAAATTGATAACATAGGCGACAATGTTAAGTGCTTCCGCCTAAAATGTATTTGGAAGTTTAGCCTCTGAAAGTAAGCATCTAACTCTCTCAACTAGAGTTCTATTCATCCTTTCTGCCCAACCATTCAATTGAGGTGTCTTGGGCGGAGTTTTCTGATGACGAATTCCTCTTTCCTTGCAATAGTTATCAAAGGGACCACAATATTCACCTCCATTGCTAGTGCGAATACACTTTAATTTCTTCCACGTTTGTCTCTCAGCTAAGGCCTGAAATTCCTTGAACAGACTAAGAGCTTGATATTTAGATTTCATAGGATACACCTAGAGCTTACGAGAATGATCATCAATGAAGGTCACAAAGTAAAGTGCACCACCTTTTGACTTTACTTTAAAATGACCACAAAAATCATAGTGTACTAGCTCCAATAAATCGGATTTTCTTGAGGGCGGATGGCTATGAAAGAAAACCATTTTCTTTTTTCCAGCTAAACAATGTATGCACCTTTTCAGCTTTGCTTGTTTCACTCCAGAAAGTAAACTTTTCTTAGCCAAAAACTTAATCTCTCTCTCACTCATATGACTCAATCTTCAATGTCAAAGTTCTGACAAAGTATTAGTTTCCACCAGGTTTATCGAGTCATTAAGAATAGAGCCCTGTGTCACATATAAATGACCAGACTTGACTCCTAGAGCCACTACTAACGAGCCCTTAGTGAGCTTCCATTGGCCATTAAAGAGGGCATTATTGTAGCATTCATCGTCTAATCTTCCTGCGTAGATCAAATTAAAAGGAAAGTCTCGAGCATACTTGACAGTTTGAAAACTAATAATGTTGAACCATTATTAGTTTTCAAACAAACTGTGCCAATACCAAATACCTTAACTTGACTTGCATTGCCCGTTTTTAACACTCCAGAATAAATAGGAGTATAAGATGTGAAAAAGTCTTTTCTTGGTGTGACATGTGAGGTAGCTCCAGAATCTACTATCCAGCGTGTCTCATGGGATACCAAATTGATGACATTTTCATCATAAGCAAAAATAAGGTCTTTTCGAATAATAGCAGCAACATTGTTCTCATTATTTTAAGCTTTCTTTCCTTCTCTATTTTTTTTATTCAACTTGTGGCAAAACCGTTTGATATGTCCTGTCGTGCCACAGTGGTTGCATGTAATATTATAGTATTTGGACCTTGACTTACTTCTACTTTTACCTCTATTCCTTGAGCCTCTTGTTCTATCTCTCCCTCGATCTTCAGTAACCAAGATATCTGCTTGTGAGGACGGACCTTGAGATTTTCTGTTTACTTCCTCGTTTAACACACCACTCTTGGCATATTCCATGGTCACCTTACCTCCAGGAGCTGAATTTGTCAAAGAAACACGAAGAGTTTCCCAAGAGTCTAGTAAAGTATTAAGAAGCCATAGTCCTTGTATCTCATCATCAAAATTGACTTCCATTCCATACAGCTGATCAAGGACGCCCTGAAAATCATTTATGTGATCAAGGATAGGGTTGCATTCCCTTTATTTAAAGGTCATCAGTTGCTTTGGCAGAAATAATTTGTTGTTCCCGATTTTTTATGCATATAGAGTCTCTAGTTTTTTCAACAATGATCTCGCATGTATCTCGTTCACAATATAGTTTCGAACATTATCTTCAACCCGTCGTCGTATATATGCACATACTTGTTGGTGCTCGAAATTCTAATCTTCATCGGATATGCTTTCGGGTTTATGAGCTAAAAAAACAGGTAGATGCTTCTCTTCACGAACAACAATTCTTTCATTTTCCTTCTACAAACATTATAATTTCTCTCATTTAAACATACAATCTTGCTCATATTCGCCTTCATTCTGTAACAATCCGGATAAATAACCAAGCCTCTGATACCACTGTTATGAAGAGGAAGAGGCAAACCCAAAAATAAAGAAGATAAAGAACACTAAATTTTAACGTGGAAAATACTTCAAATCGAAGGTAAAAATCACGGGATCACAAAGATCCAAAAAGCTCCACTATAACAATAAGAGGTTTAATAAATTTCTCCAAATTGGCAACACAACAAGTGCCAAATACGGAGCAGCAATAACAACAGGAGCACCAACTAATCAATTGAAGAAAGAGTATAATCCACAAAACTAAAGCTGATGTTAGAGGCACAAAATCAGATGCTAAGATCCTCCAAATCCGATCTCCACTGGTCAAATACGATAGCAAGATGTTATGAACACTCAGTCAAAATTTCAGCCCGATCCCACGGTTAACGAATCAGAAAACGTGATTTGAATTTTCGCTAATCGGAAAAAAATCTGCAGCAAAACTGATATTTTTGTTCTCTCTTCTCTCGTGAAGAAAGCTCTCTCAAAAACCACTCTTATGTGCTTAAGTCTTTCAAAGACTTGTATCAATGAGCATAGAATAATTCTCCAAAGTTGTCCTATTTATATATCATGAGTGGTGCTTTCTCTTAAAGCCAAACCCCACTCAGAATAGGAATAAACCGAATCCAATTCCGAATAGGATTGGAAACCAAAAGAGAATAGGATTAGGTCATTGGTCCTTTGACTGGACAACATGGGTATGAGCCAAACTAAGGCTGTATCCGGTTCTGGGTCTATTTGGGTCTGCGGTTCCGGTTCTGGCGGTTCCGGTTCTGAAGGTGGAACCGGCCCGTGACGGTTCCAGGTACCATGCGGTTCCGGTTCTGGCGGTTCCGGTGGTTCTGGCGGTTCCGGCGGTTCTGAAATTTTTTTTTTTAATCAATATCTTGTATAGTAGTCATTAGTATATTGTAAAATATATTTTATGGTGTACTGTGTTATTAGTATAGTATATATTGTGTTTGGTAATTAGTATGTATTGTGTATAAGTAGTGTATATTTTGTATATAAGTAGTATATATTGTATTTAAGTAGTATATATTGTATATAAGTAGTGTATATTGTGTTGTAGTTATAAGTAGTATATATTTATAAAAGAATGTTGTAATTAGTATATTGTGTTATATGTTATATATTGTATGTTATATAAATATTCAAGGATTGATATAGAAGTAAAGACAAAGAAATATTGAGACAAAAGATATTCAAGGATATGATAAAGAGCATATTTATTGACCAAAATGGCATATCTTTCTTAGTCTTCCTTCCCCCAATGGAATGAGCACAACATGGTACTAATACCACCATTAAAAGGAAAAAAAACTAAAAGAAGATGTGCCAATGTACAAGTTACATCATTATTTATGCATTATTTCTAACAAATCTCATAAAACGTTCAAGGTTGGGAGGTGGTTGTGTTGGTGGTGGTGGAAATGAAGCTTGTTCATCGCCACTTCCGGGTGAAGTTGCTTCATGAGAAAGTTCTGCTATCATTTCTTCATACGCCTCATCTATTTCTGGTTGTGATTCTGCTAGGCTAAAGTTCCTTCTTTCTGCGCGGATCCAATCTCGAAAAAGCACTGATTTTTCCAAGTTGTCCCGCATCGACGCTCTGTGATCACCTATTTGTAGTCTTGCTTGACTAAAAGCGCTCTCCGATGCAACAGTTGACGCTTGAATCGATAGAACATCCCGAGCCATCCTTGCAAGAACGGGAAAATGCTTTTCCCTTGTCTTCCACCATTCCAAAAGGTTGAAAGAGCCGTCTGGATTCTCCTTTTCTAGTCCCTGTGACAAATAAACTTGAAGCTCATTTAGATGGGAAATTTCATCTAAATTATCACCTTGAGTACCCCTGAACTCCGTCCACAATTTAAGAGCTGTTAAGCCAGCAGCTCTTTTAGACGATTGTGATGTAGACGAAGTAGGGGTTGGAATATTTGGCCTAGCCTGCTTTAACGCCTGTTTATAAGCATTATAAACAGCTTGACCATTAACTTTAATTGATGCTTTCGCATCAGCTAGTGTAGCAATTTCTACTTCTGAAAGATCTAAAGATCGATAAACAGTAGAATACCAAAAGTGAGGACCTCCTAATTTCATAGTTGGATTTAACATAGCAGACACACCAAAAATAGGAGGGATTGGAAAAAAATATTTTTTAAACTTTTTTTTCATTTCAGTTATTGCAAGTTCATAAATGGCCCCTACCTTATTTGGATCGTAATATAAAATACCTCCGGTGACTGTGTTTATTCCTGGTTGAACTAGATTAGAACCAGTACTTGGGTTAACTGTAGAATCAACACTTGTCCTCCCATCTTGTTGCGCTTTCAATTGCAAATATCTAGCCTTATCGCTAGGGTGTAATTTTATATGCTTAACTAAACTACCCGTGCCGCTACGGAGGGGTAGTGTTTTGGCCACTACTTTTAGCGGTTTTAGCTTTACCTTTACCGAACATTTTTTTCAACGAAAATGCCATAATAATTAGAATTAAGCAAACTAAAAATCCAAAAAATTACTATTAGCACGTAAAAGTTGAAACGAGTTTACCGGATTGACGAACAACTTCTTGAAAATTGAAAATCGTAGAACTTGAACACTTGAAAACTTCAATTCAACAACTTCACAATTTTTCTCGAATTTGCAACAATAAATTAAGCACTTGCACTAGAAAGATTGAAAGAGAGCTTGAGAGAGATTGAAAGATATTGATGAATTGGTGAATAAAAATGAAAGAATGAGGGGGTATTTAAAGTTGAGAATAGTGTAATTATATAAAGTTTGGGGTTAAATTAAAGTTTGGGGGTCAAATGGCTATTTTTTAAACTTCCAAACGGCTACTTTTTGCAAAGAGCCGTTGCTGAAATAATTTTAAAAAAAATTGAAAAATGCCCGTTGGGAACCGGCAGAACTGATTGGAACCGCCAAAACCGGTCCAGAACCGCGAGCCCGTTTCGGTTCTGGCGGTTCAAGTTCTAGCGGTTCCAACGGGTAGAACCGCCCCGCCGGTTCCCTGGAACCGGTAGAACCGAAATCGCCGGAACCGGGCCGCCGGAACCGGCAGGGCCACGGTTCCGGTCCGGTTCATGTTCGGAACCGCGACACTAACAGCCTTAAGCCAAACACTATCATATTAAATCATCGAGAATAAATATGGGATGCATATGAGACGATGAAATCCTTCGTCTTGCAATCTATTAGCCTTCCAAACCAAAACGTATGTCGTTTTAGTCTTTCCAGTGATGGGATGTTAGAAAGAAAATCCTTCGATTTGGGAATCATAAGCCATTTAATAGGTGCACAAGTTTATTTATTTTTAATTTAGCCCATTATCAAACTAGAAATAACATTCGGGTATCTATAAATAAGACCACATAGTTTATAAAATTTCCTTTTATCCCTTTTAGCTTTAAACCATTGTAGATCACTTTATTTTGGGCCAAACTTATAGTGATAGTAACCAACACACAATTATTCTTAATACAATATATATTCTAGTCCATAAATTCTAACAAGTAGAACATATTAGGATTTACCAATTTAGGAGACAACAAAGTTTCCACATATGGTACTATCCTAGTGAACGTACTTTGATATCACTGAGTTAAATCAAGCACAATAATGCAAAGATAATCATCAAAGTATTCCTCTTTCAATTAAATAAACTAGTGAATAAAGTTACAACAATTCAAAGCTCCATAAACAAGCAAGGAACTAGAGTTAAAATTCACAAATATCAATGAAAATACTATATCCATCAAATCCTAAGGGAAACTAACAAATAAAGTTGAATAATAAGAAAACATGAATTCAATTCAAACTAAGGTGTTGAGTTAAAAAAGGAATGATTAATCCTTGTGCTTTGAATCACATTCCTCTAAAAAATCATATTTTTGACGTATTTATACCATGTAGGAATAGGTCCGCATGAAACTATCTCTTTCAAGCAGATGTGGGACAATACTCTAAGAAAATTACATAGGCGTGACGCGCCTCGCGGCGCCCCATGCACCGTTCCAGTGGAAAAGTTCAGAGAGCAGGGTTTTTTCACTCTGCAAGAATTTTGCACTAGCACCTTGTGCCCCGCGGCGCAGCAGTGCTTCTCGATTTTTAGAATCCAGACTTGCTCCTTGAGCTCTAAACACGATCCTAGTTTAATTCTTTGGGCTTCTACTCAGATTTCAAAGCTCCAAATCATCCATTTTAGCTTCAAACTTGCTTCTTCACTCGAAATCATATCCTCGCAACATAACATATGCAATAAATACAAAGTACTAACAATTAGGCTCAATTGTAATCAAAGTATAATAAGTAGAGTATAAAATGTAGCTAAAACACGAGTTCCTTACCTATCATCAGATTATGAATCTAATCCTATTCTGCATCATTCAAAATTTTCACATACTTTATGGCTCTTAAAAAGATTTAAGAACTGCATAAGATTTCTTTAAGGAAAAAAAAGGAGACGAGCTTAAATAAGAGCACACTTGTGAATTAAGAGTACATATATATTTTCATGGTGAAATTTGGGGTGTTATAGTGGTTGAGACGTAGTGTCTTCTTGGAAAAACGACATGAAAATTGTTTAACGACAAAAAAACGGGCTTAAAAGAGATTGCACTAATAAGGTATCGTTGGGTATTGAAAGTACAAGTGTGTGAATTAAAAGTATGTACGTATTTTTATGAAATTTCGGGTGTTATTGGGACGTGGTGGTGGTTCGGGAGATGGTTCAAACGTGCTGATTTTGTGCCACTAAACTTAATGAAATGACTCAAATATACCACTGAACATAATGAAATGGTCCGCATGTGCAACCTGTAAAAGGAGGTGAGAGGGGAGTGGAGCTGGTAAGTAATGAAGGGTTTATATTATTCCACGTGGCAGTAATAGGTTCCGTTAGTGAATAATGACATAGATGTCCAAAATAAAAATATCAGTGCCGTTTTTATGTCCAACTATTAATGAGTGGCACGAATACCATTTTGTTAAGTTCGAAGGCATATTTGAGCATTTTCCCTTTTAAGTTTATGCAACATTTTTTTGCTACGAAAAAGCATTTTATTTATTTAAAACATAATTATTACAAGGAGGGGATAAAACGTACAGTAGAACATCAGCAGGCTGTGGAAGATTAAGCTTCTTTCTAAAAAGTGCCAGTGCATCTGTATTACCCTCCCGATAGGTGCGGCTGAGTTGCCGCATATGCAAGTCATGCGACATCAACCTGCAAGCATGAAATATATGTGAGTATTTTGGAATACCTTGTGGTAGTAGTGTGAGAAGTACATGCGAGTTTGTTTCTACTATGAGCGGTAACAAATTGTTGGTAATAGCAATTTGTAATCCATGAAGAAGATCAAGTAATTCCGCTTGTAATATTGTTGTATGGTACAAAGATTTGGAATATCCAATGATCCATTATCTGTCATGATTAGGGATTGCTCCTCATATGCCTCCACATTGAGACGAGGGGTCAAAATCACCATCGATATTGAGTTTTTAGGTATATGGAGGAGGTGTCATCCATTTGACTTGGACCGGGATGTGTGGGCGGGAACTGGGTAAATTGGTAGTTAGTTAAGCATGTTCGGATGCTTGGAGAGCAATTGTTATTGCATTGATCATATGGGTATCGTGGTTAAAATACTTGTAGTATAAAAAATAAGCGCAATTCTTGATTACGGTTCAGCCAATGTTCCATAGAATGAAAGGGCAATGTTCCTTATAGGAATAGTATGGGGATGGGGGAGGAAAGATATGAGGTTAACTGAGGTGGTGGAGGTACAGAGATATTTTATTTATCGGGCATGGTTATCATGTGGTATGGGTAGGTGGAAGTGTTGCCAAATATGAGTGGATGGTGGGCATACAGTGAAAATGTGTATTAAATCTTCGAAAGGATGAGAGGAGAAAGTGCATTGTGGGTGGGAGGTGATGATGCGTAATGCTAAAAGTTTCCTCGTGGGTAAAGGTTGGTGGAGAAGAAGCCAAAGAAAATATTTAATTTGTTAAGTACAGGAACATTCCACAGCCAGTAATGTTGAAAGGAGGTGGGAGTGTGAGGTTGATTAAGGATAAGTAGGCGGTAAGCAAATGATGTGGAAAAGCGATGGTCAGAGGTAGGATGCCAGTGGGATGAATCGTTGGTAGTAGTGTCAAGGTTGGGAATAATGTTCTGAATAAGAAGGTGAATGTGGGCCGGGAGGTCAAAGGAGAGTTAGGTGAGGTCAAAGGTTGGGTGAAGGGGGTAAAGATGTGGTTTAAGGTGAGCGAGGTTTCATGCTGAAGTAGTGGGCCTTGGATAAGCTGGCGTAAAGAGAAATGAGGTGAGATCCGTTGGTCATTCTAAAGATTTATTTTTGTACCAGATGTAATTGTCCAAGAGGTACCCTGTTGGCGTAAGGGTAGGGCTTTTGTTAGGCTTTTCTAGGTGGAGTCGTCATGCGATTTAGTTATATAAGCTCTGGAATGTGGAGTGGCACGAGGCGTACAGTATTTGCTCTACAATATTTGAGTCCAAAGGCTTAGTGGCGAAACGCCAGACAAGACTCGTTAACATGGAGATATTTTTAGGAAAGGCTTGAGGTTGGCCTAGGCCACCATATTTTTTAGGCGCAATAACTGTTTTCCGTTGAGTAGGTATATTTTATGTTGGTTAGGTGTGAAACCCCATAAAAAATTACGCTGGATTTATCACCTAATTCTGTTTTTATTTATTTTCGGCTTTTATTATGTTTCAAGATTTTGAAATACTACCCCCTACCCCAATTTGTACCTAGATGTTTCTTTTGGCCGCGGCGGGGAGGGGGTTGTGATGTCTTTATGCAGCCTTATTACTGTGCGTTCTAATTTGTCCTTTTCCACTAGCTAAGGTGTTAAAAGTAAAGAGAAATAATGCTCTTTCAAGTTTCAGCATATAAATATAAATATTGACTATAAACACTTATCAAAAAGAGGTCCCTCAACTAGTTACAACCGAAAATTAAACAATTATACAAGGAGTATAATTACTCTTCAAAACAATACCAGTTTCCACCCTTCACAACACAAAGGAAAATTATGCAAGACGGGTATTCAAATTGGTACAAAATTAACTATATGACAAAAACATGTGTGCATGTACTCACATTTGACACACAAACATATACACTAAAAATGCCTATTCTTTCATTAACAAGTATGACTATTCAAACATGCAAAAAAAAAAACTAAAGTCACTATTTTAGAGATCAACAAGCCAATTGATCTCTACATGGTGAAATTTCTTCAAAAATAGGAAGTCGCCTCGATCGATATGGGGTCCACTCGTTCACCAACTGGTCAAGACCCTCAATAAATGCATCTTCTAAGTTTAATTGGGGAGAAGGGGAAGTGTATCCAAATTGTTCCAATTCTTTCAATAGTTCCTCTGCACGACTCTTTGATTTAGGATCATCTGAGCCAGAGACTTCACCTTGTAAAACGTCTTCAAGAACCGACCTTGCTTCACTATATCGCGCTTGTTTTAGTAGGCACAGACATAGATTGCAGGCTTTATTGGCATCAGGATCAATTTGTTGAGCTTTGTGATAAACAATTTCAGCAGCTGCATAGTTGGTTTGTTGCATGTATGCCCAACCTAAATTACCCTACACAATGTTCCAAGTAGAAATTTGTTAAAAGACTACAGCTATAAGAATGCAATAAAAACCAGCAGCTAATATTGTGAAAAAGGATACAACTTGCATACACTGACATAAGCTTTAAGAATGTTTTCAACATCAGTGTAACTTAACCTGTTGCGATACCCACAGACTTGATGAATGGCCCTTTGTTGTTCAAACTGAATTGAATCATTTTTTGTAATTTTCTAATTGTTCCAAAGTTTTTTAAGTTGAATTAATCAGATTCAGTATTTCTTGTTCCTTATTTTATAGGCTACTAATCCCACTTTTTATGGATCACTACCTTTAGGTGTGTTAAAATTCTTTCATATTATTAGTGCACAGAAGTTAAACGACTAGTGAAAATCAGGGTATAGTTGAAAATACCAGTATCCTGGAGGTCTCTTGCTTGATAGTAACTTGAAACTTCCTTCCATGAGAACGAGCTGTCTTAGTCGGTTTACCATTAAATGCTTCTCCTTGATATATCATTCGTAGCTTCTGCTTCAACAGTTCAATCTGCTCCTCTAATTTTCCACTTTTCTGCAACATTCATCAAATCAATTAGTGTATTAACAGATAGGAAACTCTTGCAAGAAAACATACTACCATCAGTTTTTTGATCACTCTATCTTTAAACTAACCATTAAGATTACGGGGAAAGAAAAACAATACTACCTCCCTCTCCAGATATTAGTGGTTTTAGCAAACCGGATTTGTACAGATATATTTAAATATTTTCGTGAATGGGTGCGTAAAAATTTTAAAAGACAAATAATATGGACGTGTGGGAGTAACATATAGAAAAAGCATAAACAGTAAACTAAGTCGCAACTCTGTTCCTTCTATCTCTATCATCCACAAAAAATACTGTTGAGCTACAAGATTATCTAGCTTCAAATCTTATACACATACATTGATTTTATGATGTATATTTAATGTATATTGGTTGTATATCATGTATATCTTGTAGTTGGGCTATAATATATGTTTGAGCCCATTTTCTGTTGGTTTTAGTTCTGGCCCGATTTGGCCCACATATGTAATATATACACCGACCCCTTTAGTATTAGGGGTCAGTCGGATATTTTGATATGAGGAGTTCTTTCTCTTTCTCTGAAACTCTCTCTAGAAGCTTCTACCTAACCAACTCACCTTCATCTTCTTCTTCAATCTTCGTTTGGATTTCTTGATGTTTTCATGGTATCATAGCAGGACGATAATCCGTCGATACTCTCCTGCATTTTGTTATCTCAGTCGAAATCTCGTTGGAAAATTTTCGGGTGTTTCTGAGATATTTGGTCAGTCATGATTCCGATCAAAAATCGGGTGTTGATCTGAGACTTTTATCACAATAACTGGTTGCATCTTCACTACTCGGACGTTTTGGGTTGGTTTTCCGACGTTCTCGAGTCGAATCCGGCGAGGCTTCAGATTTTAGGGTTTCTACTGGGTTTCTGCTGTTCGGAACTCGCATTTTTCTGTTAATCGAAGGCCGATCTTCTCCGGTCGCGAAGAAGGAGGGTAAATTTGTTCCTATTTTAGGTGCTATATGATTTGCATGAATTTTTTGATACAACTTTAGTTTTTCAAACTACTTGCAGATATTATATTTTGACTTTAAACTCATTGGTCTTCATGGCTGCTAACATGAGTACTAATACAACTCCTGTTGATCCTACCAGTCCCTTATTTGTTTACTCCTCTGATGTTCCTGGTGTTTCTCTTGTGTCCACTCCCTTCTCGGGTAGTGGTTATGGGGGTTGGAGAAGGAAAATGATTGTAGCATTGTATGCTAAAAATAAAATTGGCTTTGTTGATGGCACATGTCCCAGACCAGACACTAATGTGGCAAAACAAAAGTTATGGGACAGATGTAATAATATGGTAATATCCTGGTTGACTGCTTCCTTATCCCCTCAGATAGCTGAGAGTGTGCAGTATTCTGATACTGCACAGAGCATATGGGCACAGCTCGCAGCTAGATATGGTACTGCTAACAGAACCAAAATTTTTGAACTAAAAAGAGAACTCTCTCATACTTCTCAAGGATCGATGTAGCCTCATATTTTAACAAACTTAAAGGACTGTGGGATGAATTAGGAACAATGTGTGCAAACCATGGACAAAGATGCATTTGTCCTGCCAGAAATGGCATCATATAGGGAGATGATGAGAATAAGGTGTTTCAGTTCCTTATAGGCCTTAATGAAGCATACATGGGGGTAAGGAGTAACCTACTGATGATGCAGCATCCTCCTACCCTTGACAGTGTCTACAATATGGTCCTCAATAATGAGAAGCAGTCCCTCTCTCAGTTTAATCCAGACTCTATGTCTTTCAATGTCCACACAAACAAAAATTCAGCTGGATTCAATAAGGCCACAGTGCCTAATTCTTCTCATTTCAGACAAAGAGTTAACTTTGACCAAGCTAGAGACTCTTTCTTCTGTAGATACTGTAAGAAATCTGGGCACTTAATTGATAAGTGTTACAAGATTCATGGGTATCCACAAAGTACAACATTTAACAAGGGGAGGAGACCTGTTGCTGCTCATCTAACTGCTGGTGTGGATTATTCTTCTTCTGAAAGAAATATGTCTGTTCCTCGTGGAAATCCTACTGAAAGTCATCAACCTGTTCCACACATTGATGGCCAGAGTTCTGTGATACCTGGGTTGAGCAGACAACATTATGAACAATTGATGACCCTGCTGCAACAAACTCAGTTAGGGGACTCCACTGCCCAGTCTCCTCCTCCCATGTATGCTGCCAATTTTGCTGGTACTATGCTAACTGAGAGCCATGTTTCTGATTCCAAATTTTGCATGCTAACTCACATTAATTCTGCCACCTGGATAATAGACTCAGGGGCATCTAACCATATGACCTTTAATAAAGATTTACTCTTCAATCTCACACCTTTAACTGTACCATATCTTGTAACTCTTCCTAATGGATATAAAGTGAAAGTGACATGCACAGGATCTTTTGCATTAAATCCATTCATCACTCTTCATGCTGTCTTACTTGTTCCTTCGTTCAAACACAACTTGAGTTCTGTCCACAAGTTAGTAAAACAGTTGCATTGCATAGTCTTGTTCACTGCAACTTCATGTTTCCTCCACATGTTACAGGCCCCTTCTCTGAGGATGCCTCTGGATCTTGGTAAAGAGGAGGCTGGTCTGTACAAGCTTGCTTGGGTGCCACCTTCCTCTTCTTCTAATTGTTGTTCTTTTGTTTCTGTATGTTCTTCTTCTAATTCTTGTAAACCTGACTGTTCTAGTCATGAAGCTGTTAGTTTACCTTCAAATGTAAACAGTTCCATCTGTAATAATACTGTTGCCACTGACATGAATTACATTTGGCATTTGAGGTTGGGTCATATTCCATTTGCAAACATGAAACACATTTCTGCCTTATCTTTTCCATTTGCTTCTAAACAGCCTTTTCAGTGTTCTACCTATCCTATGGCTAGGCAAACTAGACTTCCCTTTCCTGAAAGCACAACTAGTACATCTAGACCTTTTCAATTGATTCATGTAGATACTTGGGGCCCTTATCACACTCCCACCTCTTCTGGCTCTAGATATTTTCTCACAATAGTTGATGACTTTTCTAGAGCAACTTGGACACATTTGTTGGGGTCTAAAAGCAATGTTTTCTGCATGCTTAAGTCTTTTCTCTGTATGGTTAAGACCCAGTTTAATGCTAATGTTCAAACTATTAGGAGTGACAATGCTTTAGAATTGGGATCTAGTATTGCTGGTGCATCCTTTTTTAGCCAACATGGCATTATACACCAAACCACTTGCCCACATACTCCTCAATAGAATGGTGTTGTTGAGAGGAAACATAGGACTCTTTTTGAAACATGTAGAGCTTTACTTTTCCAATCTGGTTTACCCATCTCTTTCTGGGGAGATTGCCTATTGACTGCTACCTATCTTATTAACATAATACCCTCCAGGCTTCTTCATGGCAAATCCCCTTATGAAATCTTGCATGGTAAGACACTCACTTACTCCCATTTAAAGACTTTTGGCTGCCTTGCCTATGCCACTGTTCCAATTCCTCAAAGGGACAAGTTGAAACCTAGGGCCATTTCATGTGTTTTCCTGGGATATCCTTTTGCTAAAAAGGGTTATAGACTGTATGATCTCAGTTCCAAAAAGTGCTTTGTGTCCAGGGATGTTATCTTTCATGAAACTTCTTTTCCTTTCAAATATGTTTCTTCTGTTACCTCTACTCCTCCTGTTTCTCCTTCTTCTTTTCATTTTATTCCTCCTCTTGAGCATTCCCTTTCTGAGCCAGATTTCTCTATTCCCATCTCTTATTCTCTACCTTCACCTTCTGTTTCAGATTCTCCTTCTTCCTATCCAATTTCCAGTCCTCCTTTCAACCCTGACATTTCCCCTCCTGCTTTGCCTTCTTCCACATCAGCTGCTGGGGCTGTTCCCAGGAAATCTGGAAGACAGCACAATCCTCCTTCTTACCTTAAGGATTATGTTTGTCATCTTCCTGCTTTCTCTGGGTCTTCTTCTTCTCCTCTGGAGACTGAACCTCTTTATTACTCTCAAGCTGCATCAATTCCAGTATGGCAGGATGCCATGAGAAAGGAGTTTGATGCTTTGGATGCCAACTGTACCTGGGATGTTGTTCCCCTTCCTTCTGGTAAGAAACCAATTGGCTGCAAATGGGTTTATAAGATCAAATATAAGGCTGATGGTAGTGTTGAAAGACACAAAGCTAGACTTGTTATTAGAGGGGATACTCAAATCGAAGGGGTTGATTTCACTGACACTTTTTCTCCTGTGGTTAAAATGTCCACTGTGAAGTGTCTTATTGCAGTGATTGTTAAGAAGCATTGGAAACTTTTCCAACTTGATGTTAACAATGCTTTCTTGCATGGTGATTTGGATGAAGAGGTTTATATGAAGCTTCCTCCAGGTTTATCTGTTTCTGTCTCTTCTTCTGATTCTATTTCATCTGCATCTCCTCCTCTTGTCTGTAAGTTGAAAAAATCTCTCTATGGGTTGAGGCAGGCATCCAGACAATGGTATGCTAAGTTGTCTTCTGCCCTCTATTCCAGAGGCTATACTCATTCTCTGAATGATTATTCTCTGTTATAGAAGGCCAGCCTGGTTGTTTTGTTATTGTAGCAGTCTATGTGGATGACATTATTATTACTGGGATGACAATGATGAGCTTTCTGCCCTGAAGTTGTTTCTGGATGATCAGTTCAGGATCAAAGACCTTGGGTCTTTGCATTATTTTCTGGGCATTGAGATGTCTGTAGTTCCTGGTGAGATGCTCCTTAATCAGCATAAGTATGTTTCTGACCTATTGCATCAGTTTGACTGTATGAATGTTTCTCTTGTTGTTTGCCCTTTGGATCTTAATGTAAAACTCCATGCTGATTCTGGAGACATTCTCTCCTCCCCTGATCAATATAGGAGCATTGTTGGTAAGCTCTTATTTTTTACTCACACCAGGCCTAACATCTGCTTTGCTGTTCAGCATCTGAGTCAATATTTGAAGTGTCCCAGAGTCCTTCATATGACTGCTGCTTTACATGTTCTCAGATATCTTAAAGGGTCTATGAATTTGGGTCTCTTCTATTCTGACAGTTCTGATTTCTCTGTACATGCTTATTCTAACAGTGATTAGGTTGCCTGTCCAGATACTCGCAGGTCTATGACTGGTTTTTGTGTTCTTTTGGGTGGCTGCTTGATTAGTTGGAAGTCTAAGAAACAACCTGTAGTTTCTTTATCCTCTGCTGAAGCTGAGTATAGGGCTCTCAGTAAGGTAGTTGCTGAACTGTCTTGGCTTTCCCGTTTGCCCACTGACGTTGGGGTTTCTGTTTCTCTCCCTTTTTCTGTTTTTTGTGACAATCAGGCTGCTATCCATATTGCAAAAAGTCCTGTTTTTCATGAGTGGACCAAGCATATCGAAGTGGATTATCATTTTGTGCGTGATTTGTTGGCTGCTGGGCTTATTACTTTCTCCCATGTCTCTACTTCTCGTCAGTTGGCTGACCTTCTCACCAAGCCACTCCCTGTCACCATTCTGCATCCCTTGCTGGTCAAGTTGAAGGTGGTTTCCCCCTCCAACTTGAGGGGGAGTGTTGAGTTATAAGATCATCTAGCTTCAAATCCTATACACATACATTGTTTTTCTGATGTATATTTAATGTATATTGCTTGTATATCATGTATATCTTGTAGTTGGGCTAGAATATTTGTTTGAGCCCATTTTCTGTTGGTTTTAGTTCTGGCCCGATTTGGCCCACATATGTAATATATACACCGACCCCTTTTGTATTAGGGGTCAGTCGGATATTTTGATATGAGGAGTTCTTTCTCTTTCTCTGAAACTCTCTCTAGAAGCTTCTACCTAACCGACTCACATGCATCTTCTTCTTCAATCTTCGTTTGGATTTCTTGATGTTTTCAAATACTGCACGATAAAGATTTTTGAATCATGTTTGTTTGGATGGAAAATTGGAAACTTTAGAAATTTTAACATCAAGTGCGAAGTTTCTCATATAATTTCTTTGCTTAACAACAAAAAGATACAGAATAATGGACAGGCTGACAAATTTGGCTGCTAACTAAGTATCCATATTCTCTTTTACCACATTTAAAAGCAACTTCTCCACTGGATCTTAGTAACTTAAGTCAGAAAAAACGGTAACAAAAAGAAATCATTTTTCACCAGATCATGTAATTGTTTGAAGAAGAAAAAACCTTTTTTATATCACAATGTAAAAACTAGCCCTTGAGGGGAGGTCTTTGGAAATAACCTCTCTATCTTTACAAGGTAGGGGTAAGGTCTGCGTACACACTACCCAGCCCACACCCAACCTGTGAGATTACACTGGATCTATCGTTGTACAATGTAACAACTAGTATGTATTTAGTACCTTGTATAAATCGATGAGAACGTTGTCTAATGATTCTTGTGCTTGTTTAGAGCATCGATCTCTGAATGATTTTATAGCTTCAATAGCCTCTTCAGATCGATCTTGTTGTTTCAAAACCACAGCCATGTCTTTCAAAGCACTATCAACTCTATCTCCTGCATTTATTGCCTTCCAAAATAGAACTATAGCAGCCTCTGGATCTTTCTCTACTAGCTGCTAGTAACATCAAAATTAAACTTGTTTGATATACCATCACTTAATTAAAAAGTCAAATGAGTTTAAATGAACTACTAAAAATTTATATAGTCTACCCCAACTCGCTTAGGATTGAGGTATATTGTTATTGTGGTATCACTTACAAATTTATTTGTAGTATCACAACAACAACAATAACAATAATATAATAACAATAAACCATGTGAAATCCCACAAGTAGGTTTGAGGAGAATAGTATATAGGTATACTTTACACCTACCCTGGGAAGCTCGAGCTGTTGTTTCCGAGAGACCTTCGGCTCAAAAAGAAAAAATATCTTTTGATTCGAGCCATGAAACCTTGATGCGAATAACTAGTAAAGTTGTTGTCATGTGACCAGGAGGTTATTGGTTCGAGCCATGAAAACAGCCTCTTGCAAAAAAATATAGGATAAGATTGTGTACAATATATATAGGCTGTCAAATTTGGCCCAAGCCCCAATGTCCCGCCCAACCAGCTCAAGGTTTGGTTGGTTATTGACCCGCCCATTCATTGAACTTAGCCCATCTTGACCCAACCCATTTCAATACATTTAAAGTTGGGTTAATTTTTAGCCCAAATTAATCCATGAGTAAGGTTGTCAAAATATCTTAGAAATAATTCTTTTTATTTAATATTTTAAATATGATCATAACAAAAGCAAAAAAGTCTTATTTAGTAATTATACAATTTACAAGAAAATAACACATCTTAACTAAAGTTTAATAAGAATTGCGCGGGTTGGGTTATGACCCGATTTTAACTCATCTTGACCCAACCCATCTTTAGCCTAAGCAACTTTTGGGTGAGTTATTTGACCCGCCCAATTATTGACTCAACCCATTTGACCCGCCCAAAATTGACCCAACCCGCCCATTTGACACCCCTCAATATATACTTGTGGTCCGGTTCTTCTCCGCATCCCACGCATAGTGGAAGCTTAATGCACCGGGCTGCCCTTTGAATCGGATGCGAGTAAGTTTGGTACAGGGTGGGTCGGCCACCAAGCATGCTCTAATTTGTATTACCTTTTCAAATTTAGAAGAAAAAAATAGTTGAAAAAGTTAAAGAATATACTCAAATTAATGCAAATTGTGAAAGATGTGATCTTTAAAGCGTCATACATAATTACCACTGTAGTAATTCCATTTTTCATTGTGATATGTATATACTCAAGAAAAAATATAAAAAAGAAGGAAAAACAATTTATTATGAGAAATAAATTACCTGTGCATATTTGGCTCGAACATAGGGACTATCACCAGGAGGAAGCTTATGAATAACATGATAAAACTCTTGTTTCGTTTCTCCTTTTTTTGTGCATAATCCATGGTTGTAATTCTTCATCATCTTAATTATTAATAACAATAATTCCCTCTCTTCTATCAAATTTATGGAACAAATAATGTATATCAAAATATAAAAGGAAGAATTAATATAGAACGGGAGAAGATCTATTAAAGAAAGCTGAGGTTTTTTTTCAGCAATGGAGGGAAGAGTTAGAGAGGAAAAGGAGAAAAATAAGATGCTTTAAAATATTGGGATCAGAGGATGAAAATGAACTTAGACGGAAAACAGTCTAAGTTCATTTGTTTGTTGGCTTTTCCGACAATTTGTTCGCCACGTATGTAATCTGGACACGTGTGGGTTTCGATTTCCATTTTGCGCCTGCTTTCTGCTTTGGGAGAGACTTTTCTCTTTTCGTCTTTTTAGGTTTTCGGTTTTAATTTCTAAATTGCAATTTGCAAATGACGCAAACAGTTTACTGTGATTTTTTTTAATAAATGGGATTGATCAAGATATTTGTTGGATTCAACGCCTTCGTTTTTAATCTATTAGTAATCACTACACCTAATTTTTATTTGTCATATGTTGAATTAGATAAGTGGAAAATATCATTGAATTCGTAGGGTTTTATTTATTTATCAGGATTTATTCTGATTATCTTGAGTGTAAAATTATGCTACATCTATTTTCAAAGATAAAGTTGAGAGTCGTCTGGTACATTAGAGACTGCCTAAAAATTATGTGATTTTTATCTATCTGACGACACTGTATTTCGGTTTTATTATTATCTTATATTATTGTTATTTTTCTTTTTTTGAGATTTTTTACTATTGCACAATTTTTTTCTATACTGTTGTGATTATGCATGTATCACACCTCCTTTTTCCACCCCGCGAAGCGCAAAGGAGTTTTTCTAATTAAAGGACAATCGAAACGGGATTTGTTTATTTAATTCAAAGTCGTCACTTGGGAAATTTATTGTGCCCCAAGTCACCAGTTAAATCTCGAATCGAGGAAAAAAAATGACTCTGTTTAACAGTCCGCGCACCAGAAATCCAGATAAGGAATTCTGTTAACCCGGGAGAAGGTGTTAGACATTCCCGAGTTCCGTGGTTCTAGCACGGTCACTCAACTGTCATATTTAGCTTATTTGTCTGGTTTTAACAATTATGTGCTTAGTGCAAAATGTGACTTTTTAATGCTTTTATTATTGTTGTTGTTATTTTAGAAGAGAATTACAACGTCGTGAAAACGTATCTCGAACCACGTCACAACCAGTGTGCGTGTGGTTGTCGACACATTTAACTTCTTGAGATTTGGATTTGGGTCACATCAATGTACACCCGAGTTTAGGGAGGTAATATTTAAAATACGCGCCTAAAGAGTCTAGCGCGTTGTTATTTGGGAAGGGTCGTGCAATTCGCTAAACGACTCATCCCGAAATCTAAAAAATTATTATATCTAATTATCGAGGGCCTCGCAGCCTATGCGTTTTTATTTGGCGAGGGTCATCTCGTTTATTTTAAAAGGATAATCCTAAAGTGACTACATTTCTTATTTCTTTTTTTGCCTCTAAAATAAAATATTAAAAACATCCTAATTAATTTACATGATTGGCAAGTTCGGGCCTCTTATTAGTTATCAGATTAATGCGAACGAAAATTGCACTTGAGCTCGTAAAAATGGAGAATTGTTCTGTGCCTTATTCTACAAGCGAATATCACTACAGCTGGTAACTACATCCTAATAGTTCATTATAATTATAACTTCAATTAATCCAAATCAAACTGAATACAGTCTAGCTATACAAAGCTGGCAAAAATCTACACAACAGTAGTATAAGAAATATTCTAAAATAAAATCATGTAAAGAAGAAAAGTTAAATCAAAACTTCAAACTTTTATTTTTATATGTATTCATGCTTCTACATTTTTCAGCTTACAATAGCCAGCGTTACATTCGTGTACCTGGTATTTAGAAAGCAAAGAAAAGGAAGAAGTCAGTAGTGCAGCAGTAGCATAAAAACAGCAACAACAGGTTCAGCAACCAAGCAGTAAATCCGTAAAATTGTGCAGGAAGACCCCAGGAATAGATTTTAGAACCAAGCAGAAATCCAGCAATAACCAGTGAATTAGTAAAAGTACTAGTTCTGATATTCAGCGGTAGAGAAAAGACCTCCCTTTTACTCTTAAGTTCTGGGAAAAAAAATTCCCTCCAAAATTCTTCTTCCAAAAATTCTTCTCTCGTATTGAAATATTTTTTCTCTCTAATTTCCGTCCTCTACAGTGACAAAATGACTCATGTTTATAATCCAAAGCCAAAACGTCTCCTCCTCTCTTTAATTATTAGTCATCCCCTTTTATTATTACCTACTATTTCTAATTTCCAATCAGCAAAAGTAGTCAAATATGGACCCCACAATCCACTCTCTTTTTACTTTAATCATCATGCTCATCACATGTCTTATCCCCTATTTTTTACTTTACATAATTATGTTCTCCACTATTTTTAAACAATTCTTTATATTTTCAATTCTAAAAATACCCCCTCAAACAACTAAAATTTTCATAATACTCCCATCCCTACAATCTGCACCAAAATTATAAGAAAATACCAACTAACTACACCTTTAACCCAATTTCTAATCAAATTCAACAACAATTCAAACTAAAAAAGAACAATAAAGAACAAAATTATTTTGACTGAATAATATTTTTAACAACAAATAATTTTCAGATTCACTAAACTCAATAATCAATTAAACTTCAAATTAGATCTAACAATATTGCAATCAAGATGAAAGATATATTAAACTAACATACTTCTATATTAAAACTAAATTCCTTTAAATAAAAACAAACTGAAGAATTAAACAAGAAAATGATAACCAACGAATAAGAACATAATCAAACATATACTGATTTTAGATCCGAAAATATCAAACAAAATAAGAAAAAATAAAACTTAAACCAACTAACCGGATCGAAACCATGACGAACTCGAATGGAAACAAATCTACCTGGAACTTTTGAAACCCAAAATAAACTCGAATCTGCCCGAGACTTTTGAAACCCAAAAAAACTCGAATCTGCCCGGAATCTCAACAACGACCTCGACGAATCCACGACCAAATTGGCAACGATCATACTTTATTTATATATATATATATATATATATATATATATATATATATATATATATATGGAAACAAATCTGCCTGGAACTTTTGAAACCCAAAATAAACTCGAATCTGCCCGAAATCTCAACAACGACCTCGACGAATCCACGACCAAATTGGCAACGATCATACTTAATATATATATATATATATATATATATATATATATATATATATATATATATATATATATATATATATATATATATATATATATATATATATATATATATATATATATATATACATATATAGAAGAGGGTGGTGGTTTGGACGCTGGGCTACTCGTTTTTGGTCCAGCAGCCATGGAGGTCATCGTTTGGTTTTGTCGCTAGTCGACGGGGAGGCTCAGGCGACACAGCAGCAGGCTGGTTTCTGGCGGAGGACTGGAGCTGGACGAAGAAGTGGGCTGGTCGTTACTGGAGGAGATGACTGACCGGCAACGTCGAGCTCGTGGTGAGACGGGTTGAGGGACTAATTGGTAGAGGGTTTCTTTTAGGGTTTTTGTTCTAGTTTTCATTCAGTTCACATGGAGAAAGAGCATATGGGATTTAATCTGTGTGTTTCCATGCCTTGTGAAGAAGAAGAAGAAGAAGAAGAGAACGGGACAGCCATGTTAGTCAAAACACACATATGACCCCGTATTGTTTTGTCGACAGCTAATTTTCCTTGAAGATTTTGCAATGTTTTACTGATAAACCACTTTCTCTGGGGATATCCCTCTTCATTAGTGGCACATCTCGGGAACTGGCATTTCCTCGACCCTTGAGTCTCACATGAATTTCCCAAATAATAACCATCGCTCTCTGCAATGTTCTTTGTCCACGGGCCTTGGCCTTGAGGTCTGTAACCTTTGATTCCTGCGGGATATCTTTCTTGACACTGGTCGGTCCTTTCGTCAATCTCATCTTGCTGGTGATATCCGGACACAGGCCTTGCGCTTGTTCCTTCCTAACTCATACCCCTTGGATGCACCAGTTAGATTTCGTCTTGCCTAATTGGAAGTTGATGGCATATTTTGAAGTCATTTCTCACTTATTTTGACCGGACAGACTCTATTGGGGAATTTTTTTATGAAAGGAGAAAGGTAAAAAAGACACAAAATAAAATAAAAGAGATGGCTCTCTAACAAGAGAAACTATAAAATAAAAACCTATCAAACACGGATACAAACTCTGATGGTCATGACATGCACATGTGGCCTATCATTCGGTCGTCGATCGTCTTTCAAGATCTTCGTTTGGTGATTCCCCATCTGATTCTCACCCTTATTCGACTTGTAGTGCCCGAAGGTTTTCACTATCAAGCCTCTCTCATTTTGGCTTTTTCTCTCAGCTTTCATTGCCTTGTGGTGCCTGTGAAGGTTTTCACCGATAAGACCTTCTTATTTTATTTCTCAGAAGGGGATTGGGGTGTTACCGATAAGACTCTCTCATGTATCTTTTCTGAAGGGGACCGGAGTCTTTTCTACTGGGGTCGGAGTCTTTTCGTCAGGGATCAGAGTGTTATGTTATGATAAGACTCTCCCATTTGCCTGACTTAGCCTATTTTGAAGACTGATCAGAAGGTATTTCTTTGGGCCGTAATGTGGGATTTGGATAGGCTAGAAAGAAAGGGTATTAAAGGCTAAAGAAAATGCATCAATTTTGGGTTCAACATTACAACCTTCAAAACTAGATTTATTTATAACAAGCGCTACCTTTGCCCCAATTTCTTGCTTGGGGATATTTTAATTTTTGTTACACTATGACCGAGCTGTGAAGTGCCTAAGTATCCTCTTTGAGGAATCAGGTCAAACGTAGTTCCCAATTCCTTTGTTTTCTTCTGACTTTCTTTTGTTTTTGTTATCATTTTTTTCTTTTCTTTTTCTCTTTATTGTTTTTTTTCTTTTCCTTCATTTTTACTTTTTCTTTTTCTTCGACGTTTCTGTTTCTATACTTTGCTACTGATTTTGAAGGAGGGGTATGAAAGAAAATAAATAAGGCTCAAAGGGTTAACGAAGGATAAAGTGTTTGGATAGTAGAACAAAATACCTGCGTCATTCCAATATTCAAAACATGCCAAGTGCTAACAACACAATTAAACAAAGATTTGTAGCCTCTTCCGATGGAGCTGGACTTGAAAATTGTATTCACACATTTGCCTTTTCATTTGTCATCTCTAAAGCACAGTTGGGCAACACTCTCACTCTCATTATCGCGAACGACCCCCACGTCAATTTGGATAGCTTGCCTTTACGGTTTCTTTATGTTGTACTTGCCCCAGATTCACATGATTTGGGCTCCAAATAATCTCTAACTGTTATAATTAACTTTTAAGACTAGGCCCATACTGTGTGAACATGTCATGTCACTAAAATTGACGTTGAATAAAAGACACAACAAAATGATAAAAGAACTAAATGAAAAGATGACTGAAATAATAAAAGACCAAATTTTGCATTAGACTAACGGTAAAATGGTTTGACTAACAAAAAAAACAAAAACAAACTAGAATACAATCCCGAAATAAACTTGGACAAAACTAAACCAACTGCAACGACAAAAATGGAAAGATAACAGGGTTTAACACAAGACAGTATCTGGATTACAATCCTAACAATAGTCCGGACAACTGAAATGACAACAAAATAAGTCACCAAAAGCTTCTCTCCTGCTAACAAAGGAATAGAGCGTCCTCCCACTTATCAAACATGGCATCTTAGCCAATGAGCTTTGCATCTTCCACATCTTCCTCTTTAGTCCGTATCCCAGGAGGATTCACATACTTTTCACTACCGTCGTCGATTACAATCACTCTTTCGTGAATCATTCTTTCTATCTCTTTTTTCAATGAACGACAACTCTCAATGTTGTACCTCAGACATTAGAGTGGTATGCGCACCGTGCGGTAGGATCAAAGCTTCTTGCACGTGGATCTGGAATATATCCGAGAAGTGGCTCAATCAGGCCAGCATGCATTAGCCTTCCAAACAAACTTGAATAGGATTCTCTGATCGGGGTGGGAGCCTATTCTTCTGGTTTTAGAAACCCCTCATTCCTAAATGTTAGATAATACGCTTAACGCTAGAGGGGGGTGAATAGCGTTATAATAAAAATTAGCGTAAACTTGCGGAATTTAAAAACTTGCAGGAAAAATAAGTGCGGAAATTAAATGCAATAAAGAACAAACGCACCGATGTATTCTGGTTCACCACAACAAGTGGCTAGTCCAGTCCCCGAGAGACTCTCTCGAGATTTTCCACTAACTTGTCAAGCTTACGGGTGCTCAACAAACCTTTACAACTTAAGGACACAAGCCTTAACACCTTTGCTCGGAGATACAACACTCCAAGACTTCACTGTTAAGCTTACGGGTGCCTAACCAACCTTTACAACTTAAGGACACAAGCCTTAACACCTTTTCTCGGAGATACAACACTCCAAGACTTCACTGTTAAGCTTACGGGTGCCTAACCAACCTTTACAATCTGAGGACACAAGCCTCAACAATCTTGCTCGGAGATACAACACTCCAAGACTTCGACCAAGGAAACACAAGTTCCTTACAACAAGAGAATCACAATTCTCTTCAAGTGTACAAAACACTAAACACTCAAACAATACACTCCTTTATGAGTAGATATGAGTAAAAGAAGTAAGCTCAAGATCACAACAATTTTGGACAAGAATATGGCTCTCAAAACTTATGTAATGAATATAAAATGATTAGCAATAGAGTATGCAAGCTTATAGCAATTGTATGATCAGTTGTTGTGTGTTGTTGTGTTTAAAACACTGAAATGAAGCTGTATTTATAGTTGAAAAACTTGGCATTACCGTTGCCTAATTGCCAATTAAGAGTTGCTGATTTTACTGTGTGACAATCGATTGTCAAGAAGTCACAATCGATTGTTTGCCAATCGTTCCAGATATCAATCCCAGATTTTACGCTTAACAATCGATTGTCCAAGATCAACAATCGATTATTGGTAACGTTCAAAAAATCATTTCCAGATTTTACGTAAAACAATCGATTATACAAAATCAATAATCGATTATTCAGCAACGTTCAAAAAATCCTTTCCTGATTTTAATTTCAACAATCGATTGTACAAAATCAACAATCGATTATTCAGCAACGTTCAAAAAATCTTTTCCAGATTTTAATTTCAACAATCGATTGTACAAAATCAACAATCGATTACCTGACGGTATTTGAAAACTTTACGACAACGGTCAGCTTCACAATCGATTGTGCAATGTTAACAATCGATTATTTATCAGACTTTGAAAATCATTTTAGACACTGCCTCGTGACAATCGATTGTTATATACTCACAATCGATTATTTAATAACTTTGAAAAAGTCTGGAAGACACTGCCTCAACACAATCGATTGTCATATGTTCACAATCGATTATTTTGTGACTTTGAAAAATCTGATGGACACTGTCTCTTCACAATCGATTGTCATTAGCTTCACAATCGATTATTCTGAGTTTTGAAAAACTTTGATGTACACTGCCTCATCACAATCGATTGTCATAAGGTTCACAATCGATTGTCATGCAGGTTTGAAAAACCTGATGCTCACTGCCTTAACACAATCGATTGTCATGCAGTCTTGGCTTAACATAATCGATTATCATAAGTACATAATCGATTATCTTAGTCCAGATTTTAGAGGCATATTTAAAAATCATTTTGACTAAAGTAAATATGCATGATTTAAAATCATTTAGCATTAAACTAAATATGCATGATTTTGTAAAAATAGTTTTACGAGAGAAGCCATGTCATGAGTCAAGTTGTCGGATCAAGATCACAACTAAGAACGACTCATTTAAACTATAAAACTTTGTATTGTGCTTGAATCTCGTTATCCACCAATTGTGCGCTTGTACTTGAACTTCGTCATATATCAATTTGCGCTTGTTTGTCATTCATCACAACCTACACATAAGAACACACGTTTTAGTATAAAGCCTTGAGAACGTGTTTCCAACACTAAACACCTGACTTGGCTTAAAACCTGATCCATGATGCTTTTTGTATGCTTGTGGGGGTTGATAGGCTTTCTGTGGAGCTGGGTATTTGGAAGTGGAAGTATGTCTTTGAGAATCGTGTGGGGAAAACTGGTATCGGGGAGGGCTATGTGGCGTTCGAGGATACCCATGAGGATGATGTTGAGACTGAGAGTTTTTAGCAAGGACGACCACTGGACCTTGTCATCGAAGGGGTTCAACAATGTCTTTTCTTTCCATCGGAAGGCTATTCTGAGCAACTTGCTCAGTCCATTTGAGCCAGAACTTCCCAAAATCTTCTTTTAGGCTTCGCCCTCATCTGAGTTATGGAGGAGTGGTGCGAGATGATTTCTGACGGATGAGTGACGAAGATACCAGGGTGATCGAGAGCTGCCAAAGTTTGGGTAATGACATCATCAGAGAATCCAGGCGGTAGCGGTATGGGTGCCTTTCAAGCCCTCCATTCCTAATACATGTCTGTCATATGTCATCTCAACATTTTTACCTCTTCTACCAACAAAATATCATGTTCGACCAGCTGCTTTCCGGCACCAGTATTAGCCAACTCAGTTTTGTTGTTCTCGGCCATCGCCTTTTGACTCGTGTTGTTGAGGAGAGTTACCACTTTAAAACCAGAAACCAACCACCTTTAATTATGCTACAAAATAAAACATGTTAGAATAGACCCCCGGTCGGTACTTATTATTATCAACATTTTCCCCCTTTTTCCCATCATTTTCTTATATATAGTTGTGGTCGAATCTTATAGAGATTGCCTACGTATCATGACCTCGCATGAATGAGACCTTGCGTAGTTCGTGCCAATAAAAATAAAACAACAATGAAACATTTTTTTTTGGAATTTTCAACTTTTATAATAAAACCAACTTTAATTACAATGGTTTAAAAACATACCAAACTATCAAAGTTTGATGAAAAGACAACATACGTACTCGAAAATCAAACAACCCGCATATTCTATCAAAATAATTACAAACTAAAAAACAAACGGACATATTCCTATCCCTATTTTCCACTTTCGGCCAAATGGCTATTTCTGCAAATGTGGCCCTTTCCCAATTCACATGAATTTTGAGACCGGAAAAATTATTTCACAGCACTCTACAAACTTGTCCATTCTTCTACGAAAATAGCCTTACGACAACTGAAGGATACTCCAAGGCTATCTTGGAAAGAATGGTTTAAGACATCGCTGAAGCTGGCTCGGCTTATTCTAACCAAAATTCAAATGGCACTCACATACCCACTGACTCTTTTTTTTTTTCAAATTGGAATAAAAAAGGCCAGGTTTTGCAAAGACGGCCTTTAAGCACTTCGGGACGAAGATTTTAAGGTTGTGTAGGTTAGCTGACCAAAATCTAAAAAAATAATGACCCAAAGGTGGCTGTATATGTAAAGTCAGCCTCTCGGCGCTCATTTCGGAAACATTCGGCTATTTTTGACATAAACAGCATCACCTCACTTCCTTATGACAAAAATTAAAAAATTTACATTTTTTTGAGTAGCTATTTTAGCAAAAGGGGAGGTTGGACCCCATGAGGGTTGCCTGCGTATGTCACATCCGGTGAGAATCAAACCGGCGTAGTTCACTAGATTAAACAAACTATTTTAAAAAAAATTTTAATTTTCATTTCTGGCATTTCAAAAATAATAAAAAAACTTCTTTCAAAAGCAAGACTCATTTTTTTCATTTTATATTTCCATGGCAAGATAAACTATTTTTCCTTTTCTATTTTTTTTTTTTGAAAATAAAACAAAATAACAACTCTCTTTTTTTTTCTTTTTCATTTTCAACAAATGATAAACTACTGATTTTTCCAAACTAAAATAAAGACTCTTTTTCTTTTTCTTTTCGGCAAACAACAAAACAACCCATTTATTTAGACTAAAATAAAAAACTCTTTCTTTCTTTTTTTTAAACAAATAATAACAGAATCTATTTTTTAAAACTAAAACAAAGACATTTTTCTTTTCAATAAAATAAAACAATCTAATTTCCAAAACTAAAACAAAGACCCGGTTTTCTTTTTCTCTCTTTTTTTTTTTGCTTTTGAGTGATAAAACAAAAAAAATTTATTTCAAGAATTTCGACAGTATTTGGGCATTAGTTTTTTTTTTCAGATATTCCAAAGCCAGTCAGCATGCAAATTCGAGACAACTAAATGCACAGAGAACAAGTAGGATGCAGCAGGATGGTCTTTTCCATTTCAGGTTGCTAGTCCTAGACGGACCCAACCCCTGTGTTGAGTCCCCTAAGTCAAATGCAACATGATGCAAAGAAGCATTCCTAATAGGGATCTGGCACGAGGTTAAGTTATTATAAGTTCAAAACATATGTGTTTGTTCTAGACAGTGTACCCGAGCGGACAACTCGGGTCGAGGAGGGAGCAACGTACTGGTGACCCGCGGGATCGTCCGGCTTTATAACTTATCCAAGCCTCTTTTATTTCAGGTTATTACACTAACAGAATAGGGAGTCTCAACCATAAGCACATCCTCGGAGGTGAAGATATGAGGGTATCGACAGTTCAGATAATATCAAAGCGGTAACATTTAGCACATTAAGCATGAAACATGTAGGAAAATCAAATATAACCAAATACAACAATTTATCTGAGCTCGAATTCTGAACCCTGAACCAGAGATTCTGGGTTCATCTCCCTAGCAGAGTCGCCAGAGCTGTCACACCTCCTTTTTCCGCCCCGCGAAGCGCAAAGGAGTTTTTCTAATTAAAGGACAATCGAAACGGGATTTGTTTATTCAATTCAGGGTCGCCACTTGGGAGGTTTATGGTGTCCCAATTCATCGGTTAAATCCCGAATCGAAGAAAAGAATGACTCTGTTTAACAGTCCGCACACAAGAAATCCGGATAAGGAATTCTATTAACCTGGGAGAAGGTGTTAGGCATTCCCGAGTTCCCTGGTTCTAGCACGGTTGCTCAACTGTCATATTTAGCTTATTTATCTTATTTTAACAATTATGTGCTTAGTGCAAAATGTGACTTTTTAACGTTTTTATTATTGTTGTTGTTATTTTAGAAGATAATTACAACGTCGTGAAAACGTATCTCGAACCACGTCACAACCAGTGTACGCATGGTTGTCGACAGATTTTTAACTTCGTTGGGATTTAATTTGGGTCACATCAATGTACATCCTAGTTTAGGGAGGTAATATTTAAAATACGTGCCTAAAGAGTCTAGCGCGTTGTTATTTGGGGAAGGCCGTGCAATTCGCTAAAAGACTCATCCCGAAATCTAAACAATTATTATATCTAATTATCGAAGGCCCCGCAGCCTATGCGTTTTTATTTGGCGAGGCTCATCTCGTTTATTTCAAAAGGATAATCTTAAAGTGACTACATTTCTATTTTTGTTTGTCTCTAAAATAAAATATAAAAAAATCCTAATTAGTTTACATGCTTGGCAAGTTCGGGCCTCTTATTAGTTATCAGATTAATGCGAACGAAAATTGCACTTGAGCTCGTAAAAATGGAGAAGTGTTTCGTGTCTTATTCTACAAGCGAATATCACTACAGCTGGTAACTACATCCTAATAGTTCATTATAATTATAACTTCAATTTAATCCAAATCAAACTGAATACAGTCTAGCTATACAAAGTTGGCAAAAATCTACATAACAATAGTATAAGAAATGTTCTAAAATAAAATCATGTAAAGAATAAATGTTAAATCAAAACTTCAAACTTCCATTTTTATATGTATTCATGCTTTTACATATTTAGCTTACAATAGCCAGTGATACAGTCGTGTACCTGGTATTTGGAAAGCAATGAAAAGGAAGAATTCAGTAGTGCAGCAGTAGCATAACACAGCAACAACAGGTTCAGCAACCAAAGCAGTAAACCCGTAACAATCATGTCACGACCCTAAACCTTGTCGCGATGGCGCCATGTCGTGAGGCTGGGCAAGCCCGACCAAACCACAACCAAGAACAGCATTCTAGACAAAAGGAAACAATTTAAGATATCACAGAGAATTTAATATGAAACTCCCAACCAGGGATAGACAATACTACTGAAACATAGCTGAGTAAGAACAATAATTCTCCAAAAAACCGAGGAGTCACGAGTACAAAGCCTCTAATAAAATAAGATACAAGTCTGAACGAAAGTAATACAAATGTCTGACAGAATATCAACAGAAACAACTAATATAGGTAGAGTAGGTGGTCCTGCGGACGCTGGGCAGCTACCTCAATACTCTGAACAACTCCGGAAAATCAACAGCTGCAGCACTAGGTCTCTGGAGCATCTAAGTCTGCACACAAGGTGTAGGGAGTATGGGGTGAGTCTACCAACTTAGCGAGTAATAAGCATGTATAAAAACCTGAATATAAGAAAACACGAAATAACACAAAATGAAGCTATCTATCAGTTCTATATAGTACCAGTATCAGAGATATATAGAATAAGCAACAGTAAATAAATACATGAGATGCAATGCAATGCATGAACACTGCGGAACGTGCAGCCCGATCCATATGGGTACCCGTGCTCACTGTGGGGGTTTCAGACTTCGGAGGGGCTCCTACAGCCCAAGCGCCATATCATACAGTGCCAATAGTTACCACTGTTTCCATCACAATACGGTGTCCTTTGTTACCATTGTTTTCATTACAATACGCGGTGTCCGTGGTTACCACCGTTTCCAATAAATTACACGGTGTCCATATTTACCACCATTTCTATTTAAAATATACGGTGTCCTTAGTAACCACTATTTTTATTTAAAATAATATACAGTCCAAAAATAGCGAGATAGTACTCGTCAGCCCGAAATATCATTAAAAATCGTTTGAGTTTTCAAAACGTATAAATATGGCCGAGTTTGCAGAAATAGTATTTAAACCTGGACTGATTTCAAATAATATGCAAATCATTAAAATTCTGAGATGACGATCCCTGAAGGATCCTACAAGTCGGCAAGAGGCCCCAAATATGGCATCAATACCAAATATCATCAATATAATACGCGAAGCAATCACCAACATAGTACAATACATCCCTCGGATTAGACCGAGTCATAATTTCCAACATATACGTCCCCGCACTAGCCATGGAGTGCGGGTCTAGCCTCATAATAGCGTCGCAAAGTGATATACCGGGGTTTCAAACCCTCGGGTCATCATCTACACCCATTACTCACCTCAAGTCGGCCGCAAGCTAGCTCGCAATGTCTTTCCCTCGAGAGTCGGCCTCCGCGGATGCCAAATCTGATCAAAACCAATAGGAATACGTCACAATAGGCTAATAGAACATAACCCAATCGAAATAACTCGAAATACACCCAAAAACACGAAGTTGGCAAAACCCGAGCACCGAGACCACTTCTCAAAAAATTACAAAATTCACATTTTCAAAATCCTCGTCTCGCCACGAGTCCGTAAAAATATAACTCATCACAATCAGAGTCATTTACTCCTTCAAATCCCCAATTTACATCCAAAATTCCAAGCTCTAGTTCATCCCACTTTTGATTTGATTCAAGAAATATAAGGGCTAAAATCGTGTTTAAATGATGTTTTGAGTCCATAAAACTTACCTTTGATTAATCCCCTTTGAATTCCTTTTCAATTTGCTCAAAAAGCTCTCTAAGATCTCCAACAACGGTGGAAATAAAACCTTGCTCGCGGATGAAATGTTTACACTTAACTGAACTTCCCAGACGCTCCCTTCTACGCGAACACGTGGCCACGTCGCATCTGCGATGGCAATTTTCCAGCTGGGCAAAGTTTCCTTCTTCGCAAACGCGGTGCCCAGCTTTGAACGCGAAGCTTACTGCCTTCCTCTTAAACGCGAACGCGTTCTTCTTCCGCAAACGCGAAAGGCAACAGCCATGGAACCCCTTCACTCGACCAACCCCCTACGCGAATGCTCCCCCTGTCCGCGAAAGCGAAGGAAAATGGAGCCTAGGCCTACGCAAACGCGGGACTGCCTCGCGAACGCGAAGGCCATTCCTTGCCTGCAGCTGCTGCTGCATTTCTGCAGCACTTCTCAAACCCCAAGCCCCCCGTTCAACTATCCGAAACTATTCAGAGGCCCCCGGGACCTCAACCAAAAGCACCATAATGACTTAATACCTCATTCAAACTTGCTCGGGCCATAGAAACGCTATACTTAACATCAACAATCACCAAAATCATTGAATTTCATTCCAATTTAAACTAGAACTTTCCAAATTCGCATTCCATTTAAAACCACCTATCAACCGGAATTTCCCAAAATTCGAACGTAGCCAATTCAAGCCTAATTCTACACAGATCCAAATTAAATTCCGATTTTGCTCCCAAGTCATAAATTACCATCCGAAACTAGTCGAATCATCAAAAATCCATTCCGAGCCTCTAACCCAAGAGTCAACGTCCGATTGACTTTTCCAACTTAAGCTTTCCTTAAAGAGACTATTGGTCTCATTTCTAACCAAATTCAATCCAACACACCTCAAACTTACCAAACACATATATCAACATACAGGGAAGAATATTACGGGGATAACGGGGCTGAAATACATTAGAAAACGGGTCGGATCATCACATCCTCCCCAACTAAACCAAACGCTTGTCCTCAAGCGAGTCAAGAAACATACCTGGAGTCTCAAACAAGTGAGGATATCTGCTCTGCATCTCCTGCTCGGTCTCCCTAGTGGCCTCCTCCACGACCGACCTCTCCATTGCACCTTCACCGAAGCTATGTCTTTTGATCTCAACTTTCGAACCTGTCGACCCAAAATAGCCACTTGCTCCACATCATAGGTCAAGTCCTCATCCAACTGGATCGTGCTGAAGTCTAATACATGTGATGGGTCTCAGACATACTTTCTGAGCATAGAAATATGAAACACCGGGTGAACCCCCGACAAACTGGGTGGCAAGGCAAGCATAGAGGCCACCTCCCCAATCCTCTTGAGAATCTCAAAAGGTCCAATAAACTGCGGACTCAACTTCTCTTTCTTTCCAAACCTCATCACGCCTTTCATAGGGGAGACTTTCAACAGAACCTTCTCGCCCACCATATAAGATACATCCCGAACCTTTCGGCCCGCATAGCTCTTCTGATGCGAGTGAGCTGTACGAAGTCTCTCATGGATAACTTTCACTTTCTCTAAGGCATCCTGAACCAACTTTGTCCCCAATAGTCTAGACTCGCCGGGCTCAAACCAACCAATTGGAGATCCACACTGTCTTCCATACCAAGCCTCATACAATGCCATCTGAATGCTAGGCTGATAAATATTGTAATAACCAAACTCCGCAAGCGGCAAGAATTCAGCCCAAGAACCTCCGAAAATAATAACACAAGCACGCAACATGTCCTCAAATATCTGAATGGTACACTCGGACTCTCCATCCGTATGAGGATGAAAAGCTGTGCTCATCGGAATCTGAATGCCCAACTCCCGATGAAAAGTATTCCAGAACTGGAAGGAAAACGGAGTACCCCTGTCTGAGGCAATAGAAACTGGGACCCCATGCAACCGCACAATTTCACGGATGAAAATCTCTGCCAACCGCTATGAAGAATAGGTGGTACACACCTAAATGAACGTGCAAACTTGGTCAGTCTATCCACAATCACCCAAATAGAATCAAAGTTCCTCGAGGTACAAGGGAGTCCACTCACAAAGTCCATAGTAATCTTCTCCCATTTCCACTCCGGAATATCCATGTGCTGGAGTACACCACCGGGTCTTTGATGCTCATATTTGACATGCTGAAAATTGAGACACCTAGCCACATAACTCACAATGTCCTTTTTCATTCTCCTCCACCAATAATGCTGCATCAAGTCCTGGTACATCTTCGCGGCACCCGGATGAATAGAATACCGCGAGCTGTGAGCCTCCTCTAATATTATCTCCCGGAGCCCATTTACATTGGGCATGCAAATCCTACCTTGCATCCTCAACACACCATCGCTACCAATAGTCACATATCTGGCATCATCATGCTGGACCATGTCCTTCTGGACGAGCAAATGCGGGTCATCATACTGGCGCTCCCTAATGCGATCATATAATGAATACCGGTAAACCACACAAGCCAACACCCGACTGGCTCTAAAATATCCAATCTCACCATATGATTGGCCAAAGCCTGAACATCAACTGCTAGGGGTCTCTCCCCAACTGGAATGTACGCCAAGCTACCCGTACTCACCGCCTTTCGGCTCAAAGCATCAGCCACCACATTGGCCTTTCCGGGATGATACAATATGGTAATATCATAGTCCTCGAGTAACTCAAGCTATCACCGTTGCCTCAAATTCAGATCTTTATGCTTGAACAAGTGCTAATGGTTGTGATGATCCGTATACACCTCACAAGATACTCCATATATATAGTGCCTCCAAATCTTCAAAGAATGAACTATAGCAGTCAAATCAAAATCATGAACAGGGTAGTTTTTCTCATGGGGCTTCAATTGCTGAGAAGCATATGCAATCACTCTACCCTCCTGTATCAGGACACATCCAATACCAATCCTCGAAGCAACGCAATATACCGTATAAGAACCTGAAGCCGCTGGCAGTACTAACACTGGAGCCATAGTCAATAATCACTTGAGCTTTTGGAAGCTCTCTTCGCACTCATCAGACCACACAAAAGGGGCATTCTTCTGCGTTAACTTCGTCAAAGGCGAAGCAATAGATGAAAAACCTTGAATGAACCTACTGTAATAACCCGCCAACCCGAGGAAACTCCGAATCTCAAAAGCTGAGGACGGTCTGGGACAACTCTGCACCGCCATGATCTTCTTTGGATCAACCTGAATACCATCACTGGACACCACGTGTCCCAGAAAAGCTACGGAACTGAGCCAGAACTCACACTTGGAGAACTTTGCATACAACTTCTCATCTCTCAATCTCTGCAATACCACTCTCAATTGTTGCACGTGCTCCTCCTGGTTACGCAAGTACACAAGAATATCATCAATAAACATTATCACAAAAAATCCAGATACGACCGAAATACATTGTTCATCAAGTGCATGAATGCTGATGGGCGTTATTAGCCTTAATGACATAACCAAAAACTCATAATGCCCATATCTCGTCCTGGAAGCTATCTTCATAACGTCAGAATCTCTAATCTTCAGCTGGTGATAGCCTGAACGGAGATCAATCTTAGAGAATACCTTGGCTCCCTGAAGCTGGTCAAACAAATCCTCAATACGAGGTAATGGATACTTATTCTTCACTGTCACTTTGTTCAACTGTCTGTAATCAATGCACATTTCATTGTGCCATCCTTCTTCTTAACACATAACACCGGTGCGCCCCACGGCGACACACTCAGTGAATGAACCCCTTATCTAGGAGTTCCTGCAGCTGCTCCTTCAACTCCTTTAGATATGGTGGTGCCATACGATAGGAAGGAATAGAAATGGGCTGAGTTCCCGGCACCAAATCAATACTGAAGTCAATATCCATGTCCGGCGGCATGCCCGACAGGTCTGCTGGAAATACATCATGAAACTCCATCACCACGGGAACCGAATCAAGACTAGGAGTCTCAACTCCAACATCCCTCACAAATGCTAGATATGATAAACATCCATTCCCAACAATCCGTTGGGCCTATAAGAAAGAGATTACCATGCTGGGTACATAATCAGTGGAACCACGCCCCACAACCCTTGGAATACCCGGCATAGCCAATGTGACTATCTTGGCGTGAGAGTCCAGAATAGCATGGCACGGTGATAGTCAATCCATGCCCAGAATAACATCAAAATCAACCATGCTCAAAAGCAGCAAGTCAGCTCGATTCTCCAGACCCTCAAAAGTAACAAGACAGGACCGATACACGTGGTCCACAATAATAGTATCACCCACTGGGGTAGATACATGCACAGACAATGCTACACACCCTTGGGTAGTCCCCAAATGATGAGCAGATACATAAGAATATGTAGACCCGAGATAAAACAAAACAGAAGCATCCCTATGGCAAACTGAGATAATACATGTGATCACTGCATCTGAAGCAACGACATCTCATCTATCTGGAGTGCATAGAAACGAGCCTGACCACCGCTCGACCGCTCATCCCTCCTGGGGAGGCCTCTAGATGAGTGACCCCAACCCCTACGAGACTGGGGTGGTGCTGAAACAGATGGAGAAGAAGAGGATGGCTGATCACTCTGCTGAAACCTACCACTACGAAGTCAAGGACAATGTCCTTCACATGACCAAACTCCCCACACTCATAACATCCGACTGAAACTGGAGAAAGGGACCGAAGGAACTCCTCTCCGCATATGAACCCTGGCTGACAAAATGGGTGCAGAACTCTGAGCTAGGAGGACAATGAGTGAAGACTGGACCTGATGGTGACCCTGACGGCCACGACCGGAAGAAACTCCAGTGTACTCTGGGCGGCCTGACTGAGGAGGCCTGAAAGAACGATCTCTGCCCTAATGAAACTGGCCCCTAGATGGAGTGCCACCATAACGACCCGAACCTCGAGGCCTCTTGGCCTCCCTCTCCTCTCGCTCCTGACGACTAGCCATCTCAATATTGCGGGCTAAATCCACCGCCTCCTTGAAGGTATGACTCAGGATCCTCTCTCGAGTCATCAGAATACGAATGGGATAAATGAGCCTGTCCACAAATCGTCTAATCCTCTCCTGATCCGTCTGGACCATCCACGGATCATAACGAGCTAACTTAGCAAATCTCATCTCATACTGTATCACATATATGTCCTCCTGGCGAAGCAACTTAAATTGCCTGCGTAACTTCTCCCTCTGCGACCTAGGTACCCACTTATCCAAAAAGATAGAGGAGAACTCCTGCCTAGATAACGCTGCCGACCCTGCTGGCCAACACCGCTCATATGCCTCCCACCAGGTGAAGGCTTCTCTTGAGAACTGAAAAGTGGTAAAACATACCCCAGTAGTCTCCAAAATCCCTGCGGTCCTGAGCATGCGTCGACACTTGTCGAGAAACCCCTGGGCATCCTCGCCCGGAACACTGCTAAAAGTCGGAGGTGAAAGTCTGCTGAACCTCTCCAGATGACGTTGCTCGTCATCTGGCATCACTGGTAACCAATCACCCTGAACTAGAACAACTGGCTGAATAGGGGCAACAGGCTGAACTGGTGGTGCCTTTGGGGTCTGCAAACCCTGTGCACCCTGCTCTGGAGTGCGAGCTGCGGTGGTCTGATGACCACCCCCGGTCTAAAAGTACCCACTGCAGTGGTAGCTGATACCACCTGATCTAACGTGGTGAAAACGGATAAGATCTGAGCCAATGCCTCCTGAAGACCAGGTATCACAATGGGCACTGCCGGTGCCTGAGTAGGTGCTGCTGGAGCCTCAAACACTGGGGGTTGATCCTGAACATGAGCAACAGCTGGGTCAAGTGGTACTGCCCCTGCTGCTCTGCCACGACTATGGCCACGACCGCGTCCACGGCCTACAACTGGTGGCAATGGGGGTCGTCCGCCACGTCCAGTAGCACGGGTTCTCGCCATCTGCGATAGAATAGAATAAAAAGTTTTAGTTCTCAAATCGACAAAGCCGCACAATAAGAGTTCAATAATATGAATTGTTTCCTAAAGGTTTTGCAACCTCCCGAGGATAGATACGGACGTCTACGTACCGATCCGCGAGACACTACCAACCGGCTCATAACTCATGAGGCCTAGTAAGCCTAGGCTCTGATACCAACTTTTCACGACCCAAAACCTGGTCGTGATGGCGCCCTGCCGCGAGGCTTGGCAAGCTCGACAAAACCACAACCAAGAACGGCATTCCAGCCAAAAGGAAACAATTTAAGATATCACAGCGAATTTAATATGAAACTCCCAACCAAGGATAGACAATACCACTGAAAACATAGTTGAGCAAGAACAATAATTCTCCCAAAAACCGAGGAGTCACGAGTACAGAGCCTCTAATAAAATAAGATACAGGTCTGAACAGAAGTAAAACAAATGTCTTACAGAATAGCAAAAGAAACAACTGATACAGACAGAGTAGGTGGTCCTGCGGACTCTGGGCAGCTACCTCAATACTCTGAACAACTCCAAAAAATCAACAGCTACACCACTAGGTCTCTGGAGCACCTGAATCTGCACACAAGGTGCAAGGAGTATGGGGTGAGTCTACCAACTCAGCAAGTAATAAGCGTGTATAAAAACCCGAAGATAATAAAACACAAAATAACACAAAATGAAGCTATCTAGCAGTTCTACATAGCACCAGTCTCAGAGATATACAGAATAAGCAACAACAAATAAATGCATGAGATGCAATGCAATGCATGAACACTGCGGAACCTGCAGCCCGATCCATGCTAACTGTGGGGGGTTCACACTCCAGAGGGGCTCCTACAGGCCGCGCGTCATATCATACAGTGGCAATAATTACCATTGTTTCCATCACAATACACAATGTCCTTTGTTACCACCATTTTCATTACAATACGCGGTATCCTTAGTTACCACCGTTTCCAATTAAATTACACGGTATCCTTAGTTACCACCATTTCTATTTAAAATACACGGTGTCCTTAGTTACCACTGTTTTCAATTAAAATAATATACAATCCAAAAATAGCGAGATAGTACTCGTCAGCCCGAAATATCATTTAAAGATCATTTGAGTTTTCAAAACGTATAAATATGGCTGAGTTTGCAAAAATAGTATTTAAACCTGGATTGATTTTAAATTATATGCAAATCATGAAAATTCTGAGATAACGATCCCTGAAGGATCCTACAAGTCAGCACAAAGCCCCAAAGATGGCATCAATCCCAAATATCATCAATATAATACGCGAATCAATCGCTAACATAGTACAATACATCCGTTGAATTAGACTGAGTTACAATTTCCAACAAATACGACCCCACACTAGCCATTCCGAACCCCCGATCAAAATCTCACCAATCAACCGGAATTTGCCAAAATTCGAACTTAGCTAATTCCAGCATAATTCTACACTGGACCTCCAAATAAATTCTGATTTCTCTCCCAAGTCATAATTCACCATCCGAAACTAGTCGAATCATCGTAAATCCATTCCGAGCCCTCTAACTCACAAGTCAACGTCCGGTTGACTTTTCCAACTTAAGCTTTCCTTATAGAGACTATTGGTCTCATTTCTAACTAAATTCAATCCAACACACCTCAAACTCACTTAAAACATATATCAACACACGGGGAAACATATACAACAGACAATGGGTCGGGTCGTCATAAAACAGTAGAAGAAGACCCCAGGAATAGATTTAAGAACCAAGCAGAAATCCAGCTATACTAGTGAAGTAGTAACAGTACTAGTTCTGATATTCAGCAGTAGAGAAAAGACATCCCTTTTACTCTTGAGTTCTGGAAAAAAATTTCTCTCCAAAATTCTTCTTCAAAAAATTCTTCTCTCGTATTGAAAGATTTTTTCTCTCTAGTTTCCGTCCTCTTCAGTGACAAAATGACTTATGATTTATAATCCAAAGCCAAAACGCCTCCTCCTCTCTTTAATTATTAGCCCTCCCCTTTTATTATTACCTACTATTTCTAATTCCCAATTAGCAAAAGCAATCAAACGTGGACCCCACAATCCACTCTCTTTTTACTTTGATCATCATGCTCATCACATGTCTTATCCCGTCTTTTTACTTTACATAATTATGTTCCACACTATTTTTAAACAATTCTTTATATTTTCAATTCTAAAAATACCCCCTCAAACCACTAAAATTCCCATAATACCCTCATCCCTACAATCTGCACCAAAATTATCAGAAAAACACCAACTTACTACAACTATTACCAAATTCCTAATCAAATTCAATAACAATTCAAACAAAATGATGAACAACAAAGAACAAAATTATTTGACTGAATAATATTTTTAACAACAAATAATTTTCAGATTCAACAACAATAACAAGCAAGTATATTCAAATCACTAATTTCAAATTCAAATTAAACTTAAACATATCAAACCAACAAATTCAAATTTCTAACTCAGATCCAAACTTAGACTTAAACAGAAATAAAAAAGCAGATTCAATTCACCATACTCAATAATAAATTAAACTTCAAATTAAATCTAACAATATTGCAATCATGATGAAAGATTTATTAAACTAACATACTTCTATATTAAAACTAAATTCCTTTAAATAAAAACAAACTGATGAAATAAACAAGAAAATGATAACCAACGAATAAGAACATAATCAAACATATACAGATTTTAGATCCGTAAATATCAAACAAAATATGGAAAAATGAAACTTAAACTAACTAACCGGATCGAAACCATGACAAACTCGAATGGAAACAAATCTACTCGGAACTTTTGAAACCCCTAATAAACTCGAATCTTCCTGGACTTTTGAAACTCAAAAAAACTCGAATCTGCCCGGAATCTCAACAATGACCTCGAAAAATCCACGACCTAAATTGGCGACGATCATAATTTATATATATATATATATATATATATATATATATATATATATATATATATAAGAGTGGTGGTTTGGACGCTGGGCTACTCGTTTTTTGTCCAGCAGTCATGGAGGTCATCATTTGGTTTTGTCGCTGGTCGACGGGGAGGCTCAGCGATGCAGCAGCAGGCTGGTTTCTCACGGAGGACTAGATCTGGACGACGAAGTGGACTGGTCGTTACTGGAGGAGATGACTGACCGGCAGCATCGAGCTGGTGGTGAGACGGGTTGAGGGACTGATTGGTAAAGGGTTTCTTTTAGGGTTTTGTTCTAGTTTTCGTTCAGTTCACATGGAGAAAGAGCTCATGGGATTTCATCCCGTGTGTTTCCATGCCTTGTGAAGAAGAAAAAGAAGAGAGCATGACATCCATGTGAGTCAAAACATACAAATAAGAAAAAGAAGAAGACTAAGTCTTCATTAGGTCCTAAGGTGTAGTGTGTGTTCATGGTGGTGTTGAGACGAGGAGATGGGGGAAGGGGTGCAGCCTTGGAGGGTTACTTGGGGGGTGGTGGGGTGTGAGAAAGAAGATGAATAGAGGGGGGTGCATGGGTCCGGCGGCTAGGATTAAGAGATGGGGTGTCTTTAGGGTTTGATAGGTAGTGAGTAGCAAAAATTAAAAAATGAGAGGAAGAGTGAGGGGGCGTGTGATCAGATGGGGGTGGTTGAGCCTGGGTCGAGGGGTTTTTGGATTGGATAGAATTGGTTTGGGCTTGGGGTTAATTCAAGGATTGGCCCAATTCCGAATTTATTCTTCTATTTTTTGTTCTCTTTTCTTCTATTACTAAAACTAAAATGCTAAATTTAAATTATAAAAACCAAAATTATCTTAAAATACTAATTAACTTCTAATTACAATTATTACATAAAATTAAATAACAATTAAAGCATAATTACACAATTTGGACATTAAAGACTAAAAATGCAAAAGATGGATATTTTTGTGATTTTCATTTTATAAGACAAATTTAATTACTCATAATTATAGAATTAAATCCTACGTGCAAGTGCGATAAATTTTTATATTTTTTATTAATTCAACAAATAAACATGAGCGTACAAATGCAAATAATACAAGAAAAGTAACACAAAATTCACAAAAATTGCAAGCAAACTAAAAATTATTTTATTTTGAATTTTCTGTGAGTAATTCATATATATGGCAAAAATCACGTGCTCACAGCATGCCTGTTTTGAATCGAGTATGTATCGAAAATAATATTTCTACCTGAACGAGGTAAGGGTAAGCAGCATACTATCTACCCTCCTCGAACTCCACTTGTAAAATTGCACTTTGTCTGTTGTGTAACTCGTAAATAGTAATGAAAACAAGAATTCTACTTTTGTTTTCTTATTTCATCTACCCTCTTTCTCTAGTTTTCCCATTTTATTTTACCTTCTTAATTAATTTTTCAATGTTGATAATACTATTTATTTTCTTATTTTTTGGGGGGTGGGTGGGTGGGGGGCACAAAGAGAACTTCACCACACAAGGATTGGAAAAAGGGAGAATTTTAGGGGTTTGTTTGGTAGAGTGTATAAGAATAATGTTGAATAGGGTGTATTAGTAATGATGGTATTAGTTATGCTTGCATTAATTATACTGGCAACCTGGCATTAGTTATGCTGGCAGCCTGGCTTAGTTATGCTGGCAGCCTGGCATTAGTTATGTTGGCAGCCTGGCATTAGTTATGCTAACATATTTCTTATCCATTTGTTGGTTTGATATAGTAAAGCATTGCACAATTTCTAAATGAATTATTTGTTTATAAAAATACCCTCATAAACAGTCCATGACATTATCTTTTTAAAAGAAACATATGTTAAGGAATATTTTTATAGGAAAAAGGTTTAAATATTATTTGATTTGTCTACCTATATTGTAGTGTAGAACTTAATATTTATTTATAAAAAAATATGCTAAGTATTTATTTATTTACTAGGGATATAATTTTACTTCTCGCTTTCTTGGATTATTTCGAACTTGCACTATATAATAGCATATTTTAATCAAGCATAAATTTTAAAGGACAATTTTTTATTTAACTAAGTTAATACATGCATTAAGATCCATTGCATTGTTAATACCATGGTTACTTATGCATTAGTTATGCATATGATAATACCATATAGGGTATATAACTAATTCTAGCATAATTAATACATAGGTTCAAAAAGTATACTAAATAAAATCTATCTATATAGAATAGGAAAGACAAACCAATATTAGAATGCCAAGTGGCACAACCACAATTCAACAAGTGTTAAATTTTAGGACAAACTTCTACTACTTTTGAAAATTCAAAAAAAATAGAAAATAATTAGAATTTTTGAACCTTCCCACTTAACTACAACATGGACTCCCACGTTGGATTCAAACTCTTTTTGGGAATTTTTAAAAAATTATTTACTAAACCTTAAAATAAAAAAACATTACTCCTAATCTAAATCATTAAATTTACTTTTTCAAATGTTGCAAGAATGTAGTGAAATACTTTTTAAAAATTAATTTACATATTTGATATTGCACTTTTTTAAATTATTTATTAAACTTGAAAATTTAAGAACATAATAATTACTCCAAGTCTAACTTATTAAATATTGTGAACACTTAATTTTTTACCACACCCAAATTTTATACTATTTTAGTGTAAATATTTCTTTTAGGTCTAATCTTAATATTTTAAACTTTTATCTTACTCTTAATAGGTTTATATATATACTAACTACGAATTTACATTCTTAGAGTATAAGTTTTGTTCCTATTTTTAAATAAAAGAAAAAAATCATTTTCTTCTAATTAGAATTTTGATGAGTAAATTATTATATCTTCTTTGTATAATTTAAACTATAGTGTAAATATTGGGGGTTTTTTTAATCATAGTTTTTTATAAGTGAAAGAGTAAGTGGATATATATATATATATATATATATATATAGTAAAATAAAAATAAAGAGAAAATAAAATAATAGAGAAAATATATATATATAGTAAAATAAAGAGAAAATAAGTGAAAGAGAAAGTGGATACTGAAGACAATCTCTTTATGTAAATGTCCTAAATGTTCTTTAATATCTTTACTAAATACTAATATATCATCTACATATACTAAGACAAATCTTTTATATTCTCCAAATATATTATCCATTTTTCTCTGAAAAATTGGTGGAGCTGTTTTTAATCCAAACGGCATGACTAACCATTCGAAATGCCCTTCTGGACAAGTAAATGCTGTCCATTCTATACTATCTTCATGCATTTTTACTTGCCAATATCCTGATTTACAATCAAATTTACTAAATATCTTTTTACCTTGTATTCTATTTATCAATTCTGTTTTATCAGGTAGTTTATATCCATCTGTTCTAGTGTTATCATTAAGTCTCTTATAATTTATTACCATTCTCGCTTTTCCTCTTATCATTTCACTGTGATTTCTAACCATAAAAGCTGCTGATCTATGTTTAGAAATAGATCTCCTTATTACACCTAAATCCATAAGTTCTTTAATTTGAGTTTTAAAGTCATTGAGGTCTTCATTTGTAGCTTCTATCGAAGCCGTTTTAATTATATATTCTGGGTTTATTATATCTAATTTACACATTACTTTATTATTCTCCCAGTGCTCTAAAGGTTTTTCTCCTATTATTTCTATCTCATCTAAAATTATTATTATATTTTCTAGATCTTTTTCGTTCTTTATTATTCCTATTCTTTGTAATCCTATTTTAAAATTGTATAATTCTGCTTCAATATCTATTAGTGTATAATCTTTTTCTATTATATCTTTATCTTCATTTTCTTCTAATATTAGATTTTTTGTTTCTTCTTTAGTCCTACAACATGTTTTATTATCTTTACATTCTTTACAATATTCTTTCTCATTTTCTTGCAAGTCTATCTGATTTTAATTTAATCTTGTCCTTATCCTAGTTGCGGCTTCTATTGTTTGTACTGGTGTTTGTGTAATATTTTTAAAGAATATTACTCCATCTCTACTAAGTAAACAACTACCATTATTATGTAACATAAAACTTAAACCTAACACAAAATCAACATTTATATTTAAGTCTCTTACCCAAATTTTATCTACCTTATAACTAGGTTTGTAAAAATCTAAACATGTATTTACAAAACTAATCTGTGATTTATCTATATAATGTTTATAAATATTATGAGTTCCATCCATTTGCATGGCTGCTACTGGCTTATCTAATGTTTTTATTAAATTAGGTGGAACTATCCTTTTATTTATTATACATCTCGTGCATCCTGAGTCTACTAGAGCTAATGTTTCTATTTCATAATCTTCTATTTTAATTCTTGCTAAAAATTTTATCGTAGATAATTTTTTATCTTCGTTACATATTAGTGTACCATAATTTTCTATACTCATCAATTCTCTTTCTTCTTCATTTCTTATATCTTCTAATTTTTCTTTCCCTTTTTCTATTTTTTGTATTCTTTTTTCTAATTCATTTATTCTATTTTCTAATGTAATTATTCTTAAATTTATAACAGAATTAGTTGTCTCTTGATAAATTTCTTCTTTATTTATTTTTATTTCAAAATCTTTTTGTATACATAAAATACATCCTTCTAAATAGCATAATTTACATTTAGCTCTTTTATTTCTACTAGGATACCATTTACACTTAAAACACTGATTGCTATCTAACCCTTTATTAATTTCAAACTCATGAGTACATTCTTCTGATATATTTACAAAGTTATTTTCTTCTAAGTCTAATTTCTCTAATCCTATTTCATTTATTAATTCTTCTTCTTCTGATTCTGATGTTTCTATTTGAGTTTCGTCTATACCTACACTTACTATAGAATATATACTCTCGTTGTCTGACATATATTCGTCTACATTTATTAAAGTTTCTTGAAAATCTTCTATTAACTGTGAATTTCTTGTTTTATTATTAATTCTTTTTGGACAGGTGTTGGCTAAATGTTCTACACTACCACAAGTAAAACATTCTAGTTTATTTTTATAATTTCTATCTGTTCTATATTTTCTAACATGTTTATTTCTATTTAAATAGGGCTTTCTAGCTGATGACTTTCTAAGATAATAATTTTTTCTATTGTATTCTTTATTGTATTGAGGTTTATATCTTTTGTATTTCTTCTTTTTGTATTCATTTTTATCATAACTTTGAGTTGTATATACAGTTGATTTACAGAAACTCATATTGTTCTGTTTTAGTTGTTTTTGTATTTGTAAGTTTGTACATTTTTCTTGTAATATTTCCATAATATGTTGTACTTTATGCCCTATAGACCATTTTGTATTTGGGTTTTGTATTACGCCTTCTCGTTTATACCATCGTTCTTCTATTTCTCTTCCTAATACTCCTGGTAATTTGTTGAATAATTTTTTACCTAATTCTTGATCAAAAGCATTTCCACTAATAGTACAATAATAAAAATAATCATTTAAAAACTTCTTTATATGGAACCAACTACTTATACTTAATTGTTCTAATTTTATTAAAGCATTCTTTTGTAACACTACTAATCCACTATTTGGATCTTCCCCTGTAATCAAACTATGTATTTTATTTGTAAAATTATAAGGATTTGCACCCATTGCTATTAAATTTTGAAAATCTTGAGGAAATTCTGATTTATAGGCTTCCCATAAACCTTTTGTTGATTCTCCTAAAAAGGTTTCCATATATTTATACATTGTTTCTGCATCTGTATCATTATAAGTTTTTATAAAGTCTGCTACCACTATTCCTTTCCATAGGTCTATTACTGAGTTCCACATTTGTGGATCATGGGCTGCTATGTTTAATATTTTACCTTTACTTCCCCCTTCTTGTAATCTTATGGGTTCTTCTATTGGCATCCTTTTTCCTGATGGTCTTACATTTTCTATTTCTGTTTCTTGGTCTATCCTGTATACTCTTCTTCTAGGTACATTCCCCGTACTAGTATCTACTGTACTTTGGTATGTTGTTCTTTGAAATGGACTTGGGCTAGAACTAACTGATTCCATTAATTCTTTTAAGCTAATTACTGAATCTGTTTCTGTTTCATAACTATCTTGTATTTCTTCAAAGATTTGGTCAAATTTATCTGATTTTTCTTGTATGCTATATTCTTTTCTATATCCTAAATTATCTGTTCTTAATTCACATTTCTTAAAATGTTCTTCTACATCCCTTAAGGTTAATTTTCCTAGTTTACATCCTTTACATTGGAAAGTTTTATTCTTATTTTCTCTAACTAATTTTCTTGCTTCTTCTAATGCTATGTCTACTTCAAATTCTTCATGTATTATTTCAACATTCATACATTCAGTTTCTTCAACATTATTTTCATCTTCATCATCTATATCTTTATGAGTAGAGTAATTATAATCAGTAAACCTAATTGATGTTTCTCCTTTAGAATTTGTATACATTAAATGAGATTCTGGTTTAAATATTTTTGGTTTTGAAAAATCTTCTAAATTCCATTCTAATCCTGCATATTCTTCTGGGTCTATTTTAATAGGTTTTAATAATTTTATACCTTTATTTCCCATTACTTCAACTACATCATCTACCTTAATTTTAAATTTTGTATTGCTATTTGTTGCCATTTTTCCTATAAAACCTACACATATTAATAGATTATTTCCATTATTCATTTCTTCATACCCTTTAGTCTGTATTCCTATTTTTATATTTTTTCCAAATTCTGCTAGATTTATCATAAAATCTGGGCTAATATAAAATATTCCTCCGTTATTTGTCATATCTACTTCTGTTAAACCTATTATAGATTTCTTCTGATCTGACCATCTATCATCATATACTACTATCAATACTTTAGTCCCTAAATTCTTTCTTGTTAATCCTTTTAATCCAATTACTATTAATCCCATATGCATTAAATTTCTTTTATAATTTTTTATTTGTTTTACTGATTCTGGATTGATTAAGTTTAATGTTTCTACTTTACTTCCTATAGCTGACAATTGTTCTTCTCTATAATGTATATATAATTGAGAACTAGTGGAAAAATATCCTGTATTATATAATATTTTTGGATCTAATAATCTTAATTGGTTTTGCTGAAAAATTTGTATATCCTTATCTATATCTATTATTTCTTCTAGTTTTTGATCTTCCTCTTGTCTTTTTCTAGTTAGAATTCTAGCTAACATATTATTTCCTATTCTATTTTCTGAAAAACTTATTCTTGATCTTTCTTGGTTTGTTCTTCTTGACCCACTTGGAAAAAGGTCCATTTTTGTGGTTTTCTTACTTTTATTTTTTCTTTTTGTGGTGTTATTTCAACTCTTTTTAATTGTTCTATTAAATCGTCTACCTTTGGAATTTCAGTCTTAATTTCTTTTTCCTTAATAATTTTATCTAGTTTTCTATTAACTTCCAATAATAAAATTATTAATGTATTATTCTGCTTTAGTATTATTTGATCAGCTTTACTTTGAGGAGTATAATTACTTAGTCCTTCTGGATTTGGTTGAATTTTTGCTGTTAATTTTAACACTTCTTCGTATATTGGATCTAATTCTATTGGTATATCACTCATGAAAGAGCGATTTCTTTTATAGTATCTATTTTTTCTTTAAGTGCGCTTATCTCTCCTTTTAATACTTCTACTTGTTCAGTTATTTTTTCTACTAATTTAGTTGTTTGTATTTCTAATTCTTTAGGCTTTTCTGTAATAGTCTTAATTAACTTTTCTATTTCGTTTTTAGTAGGTATTTTTTCTATATTAAATTTGTTATTTAAAAATTGTATTTTTCTATCTATTTCTAGTTGTTGTGATTTTATAAAGTCTAAATTTTGTTCTAATTTTTCTAAAGTCTTTCTTTGTTTGATATGTCCAACCTCTACTAATTCTAATGTTCTTATTATATTTTTATTATTTTCTTGAGTTTTTTCTCCAAAATTTATTATTAAATCTATTAAAGTATTATATTGTTTATCTTCAGTATGTAATATATGCTCTCCACTACTAAAATTACACTTTATTACTATATTATCTTTTAATATTCTATATTTCTTTTCTGGATAGATTTTTAAGTCTAAATATTCTAGATGTTTTAAATTAGCTATGATTTTATCCTAATGGTATCCAAACTTTTCTCTCTTTATGATATTTTATTAATCTATCATAAGAATCTATTTGACCTTCTAGATATTGTATATCCCACTGTAGAGCTGATATAGTTTGTGGATTAATAAGACACTTTACTATATAACTTGGTTCGCTATTATATTTTAATTCTGATACTTCTACTTGTTTAGCTAAGTCTAAAATTGATGCTAATAAAGCTTTAGTCTTTTTTATTTCTTTCTTTAAATCCTGCTTTGCTGTTATATCTCTTCTTAACCACCAATAATTACACCTTATTACTTTAGTTACTGGATGTTGTCTTAACATATATGCTATCCTAATGGAATATATTTTATTTTATTCTTAATTGATCTAAGATAAATTCTTTCTTGTTCTATTTCAAAATTAATTCTTTGTAATTCAAAAAGTAAAAAGTTATTAAAATCACTTAGTTCTGATGTACTAAAATTATTTTGATATTGTTCTAAAGTCTTTTTATATTCAATATGAATTTTTATATTTTCTATAGTAATATAGATTATATGATTATAACAGCTTATATATTAGAAATATATTTAGATATATATATATATCTAAATATTTATATATAGATATATAGATATATATATTTAGAAATATATATTTATCTATATATATATATATATATATATATATATATATATATATATATATATGTGCAACTCTCATTTTGGAACTTCCTTTTACTTATAATTAAACTGCAGAATGATCTTTGTTAAGATTGACCAATTTGTACTACTTTAGTATAAATTGTTAATTATTAACGAAATTAGTTTGATACAATTTCCATCTATGTAGAAAAAATGACGGAATGCATTCTTTGAGAGCTTTGTATTTTAACTTCTTTCTATTTACTAAAATGGCTTTTAATATAAATATAAATATAAATATATATATATATATATATATATATATATATATATATTTATTTATATTTATATATAATATTTTTAAAAAAAAAAGTAACATCCCCATTACACCACGTTCCCCTCAAATACTCACCCATTTTACCAATCCTTCACGTCCCCAACCGCTACAACACCCCCCCCCCCCCCTCCCACTATTTCCTCCTACTAACCTCATTTGCCCACATTCTCACGTCAATCCCAACCCCCATACCCCTTATTATATTTTTTGAACTCTTTTGCACGTAGGGTGGGGGGGAGAGGGGAATGGTGTGACGACCCGACCCGTGGTCTTATGTGTTATTGCTCCGCTTCTTGTGTTGCTTCATGTTTCAATATCAGTATTTGAGTCGATCGAGTGCAATTGAATTGGTTTTTGGCTGAAAATAAGGCACATGGCCTCTTAGAAAGAAGCTTGTTTTGGAAAATATCAACCGAAAGTTGACTTTTGAGTTAGAAGACTCGGATGTGAATTCCGATGATTCGGTTAGCTTCGGGGGATGATTTGTGACTTAGGAGAGAGATTGAAATTGAATTTGGAGGTCCGGTCCAGAATTAGGCTTGAATTGGCTAAGTTTGAATTTCACGAATTCTGGTAGATAGGTGAGATTTTGATCCGAGGGTCGGAATGGAATTTCGAGAGTTTCAGTAGCTTCGTTAGGTGATTTTGTATATATATGCAAATTTTTAGGTCATTCAGACGTTGTTTGGTTGGGTTTTTGATCGAATACAAGTTTCGGAAGTTATAGTTGAAACTTAGGCTTGAATCCGCCATGATTTGATGACTTTTGTATTTAGGGATGTGTTTTTATGATTGGAACAAGTTCGTATGATGCTTTGGAATATGTTGGTGGTTTTGGTTGGGGTCCCGGGGGCCTCGGGGTATTTCCGGATGGTTGATCGGAGGTTTTTGAATTTATTGCATGAAATCACTATGTGGCTTCTGTTATTTCCGCTTCTGCGGAAGGAGAACCGCTTAAGCGGTGACCGCAGAAGCGGTATATGTGATTTAAGTTAGACCGCAGTCTTGTGGCCGCAAAAGCGAAGACCGAATGAGCAGTCAGTGACCGCATAAGCGGAAATCGAGCTGGGCAGAAGGGTTTAAATTATCATTTTTCATCCACGAGGGTTATGTATTTTCTTCCATTGTTGAGCATTTTCAGAGCTTCTTGAGAACAATTGAAGAGGAATTCGAAGAGGATCGATCGGAGGTAAGTCTTATGGATTCCAAACGTCATTTAATCGAAGAATCATCCATTAATTCTCTGAATTTTAGGTATGAAATTGAGGAAACTAGGGATTGAATTTTTAATCTTTCAAATTGGGATTTGATAGGTCATTTGAACTCGGACTTGGAGTTCTTGGTATGTATGAACTCGTGGCGAGACGAGAATTCCGGAAATGTAAGTTTCATAATTTTTTATATGCGGGACAGGGGCTTGAGTTTTGCTAGTTTCGAGGTTCTTGATATAATTCGATTGTTTTCGATTGGGTGTTGTCCCATTTGCATATTGTGATGTATTCGCTCTATTTTTTGGCTAGATTCGACGCGCGTGGAGGCTGATTTGAAGGGCAAGGGCGTCGCGAGCTTGAGATTTCGTCGGTTCGAGGTGAGTGATACTTGGGAATGATATCCTGAGGGTTTGAAACCCCGGATTTGAAAATCTTAGTGTTGTATTGAGGTTACTTGCACGCTGGACCTGAGCGTGGGGTAGAGCACCGTTAGGGATCGTGACTTGGTCCGTCTTGGTTGTTGATTTTTACCGCGTATTTGCGAATAATTTATTGATATCATTATAAATTGGGCTTATTGCCATACTTGGGGCTTATTGCCGATTATTTGAACTCTTTATGAACTATCATCACTGTGTTCCTCACTGTTTGAAACATTATGTGAACTCAGTCCTTGTGATTTGCACTGTTTTATGAACTCAACTTTATTTGACTCAAATTTGGAGTTTTAACTGATATTTGAACTATCATTTGAGCTAAGTATTATTGTTTTACTGATGCCCAATGGGCTTTTTGACTATTATTTCTGACTGATTAAGACCGAGGGCCATGTGTGAGGGCATGAAGAGCGATGTGAGGAGGCTTTCAGGCCTCGAGCATTATGTGTGCATATGCATATACTTGCCTGGATTGGGTTGCACGACCCGTAGTGGTGTGATATTAATATTGCACTTGGGCTGTTAGAGCCCCTTCGGAGTCTGAACCCCCACAATGAGCGCGAGTACCCTAATGGATCGGGCTGCACGACCCACAACAGTCATATGCATTGCATTCATGCATTTACTACTATTTTATACTACGTGGCATGACATTTAGCACTCATATATCATTGGCATACATACTGTTACTTGCATTTTTGACCAGATACTCTGGTGTTATATGTTGAGAATGTTGATCCCGAGAGGCTGATGATGGATATTGTGAGTTGGGAGTGAGCCCGCGGGGCTGGTACTGTACTGAAAGGTTGATATTGAGCCCGAGGTGCAGGTGTTTGATTATTTCCTACTTGCTGAAATTACATTTGCAATTGTAGAAAATGCATATTTTCAAAAGAGATTTTTGAACTGAACTTGGGATTTTCTAAATGGATCTTTCAAAGTATTTCAGTTTTTCTCAATAGGGTTGTTCTGTCTTGTATAGCAGTTTGGTGTGATCATACGTGTTTTCTTATCGCTCAGATATTATTCTCTTTTATTATCACTGAGTTGAAAGTACTCACTTTACTCCCTGCACCTTGCGTGCAGTTGCAGGTATTGTTCACCCGGTAGCGGGTTATTAGCATAACCGAAGGCCTTATTGTGGTAGTTGAGCAGGGTGACCGCCAGCATTCCCGGCACCGCACTCCATCTTTGTATTCCAATTCTTATCTTGTATATATACACATTGTGGGTCCAGTAGTAGTGTCCCTACTCATTAGATGCTCGTGACTTGTGACTCCCCGTCCGGTTGTATTGGAATGAAATTTTCATAGTTAAATGCCATCAGTAGTATTTCTATTCATTTATGTATAATAGCTGCATAAAGAGGATTTGGGGTTGTTGGTTGGCCTTGTCTTCACGAGAGGCGCCATCACAACCGGGTATGGAATTTGGGTCGTGACAAGTTGGTATCAGAGCCAGGTTACTAGGTCTCATGAGTCATGAGCAGGGTTAGTAGAGTCTCGCGGATCGATACAGAGACGTCTGTATTTATCCTCGAGAGGCTGCAAAACCTTTAGGAAAGCTTCCTATTCTTGGAATTTTTATCATACGTACTTGATTCAGTTTGAGATAACTCTTGAAAATTCATTCCACACGTCTGTATGAGCACGCGAGCGCTCAGTAGTATATGTGCCTGGATGGCTTGTGATTCCCCGTCGAGGAACGAGATGTAATCTCCGTGAGTTCGTGTTGGGCCAGCCAGGAGGACTTGAGGTTGGATCTTTCCCTATGGCTTGAGCACCGAGGTGCTGATTGCCTGAGCAAGTGTATTGGACTTATATGTTCAGTGTTATTCTTATTAGCCGAAATGGCAACTGGATATCCATGTGATGAGTATGTTAGTACTTCGAGGTGTATCTATGTGATTTTGGTAGTGACGAAGAAGTCTGATGGATAATAGATAAACTGTTAAGTGTTTCTTTTCTATTGCGTTCTAATGTGTAGCCCAAGTTATGGGCGCGTGAAGATTATTTTTTCTCATGCCTCTTAGTTGGAAAGTGTATATTTCATGTGGAGGTAGAGTTCAGACTCAGAAAGACTAAATGGTTGTGTATTACGTATATGATAGTGGAAAGTATTGGAAACATTGAAATGAGGCAAAGCATGTGGGTTATCTCCTACAGAGGGTTTTGAGCGATATGATCATTATGTGTATGTAAAATATCTCATGTGTAATTGAAGGGTATGTGTTGTATTTTGAAGAATTAGAACGCTAAAAAAGGTGGACTCAACTGATGTGGAAATTAATGCGGGGTTTGCAGAGAATGTCAGTGCTAGATGATCTTGTATTCACAAAACATGTAAATGACTCGAGTTTAATTCTCAGTATAATGTTGTGATTTCATTAGGGTAAAATTATTAAAGATTATTGAGTGTGTCCTGATATATGGCTTCGAGCCAAGTTGGAGAGGTTGTTATTGGTCAGCTGATTCCATGGTTATGTGCTATGTTGGTTCCCTTTTGAGGTATGATGGCGGATCAGTTCTGGTTACAGAAATTGAGCCGATGATGGCATGTGTGAAGGAAAATTTCTACAAAGGTTAAATGGTGCTTTCGTAAATGTGAGAAATGCTAGGATATTTTGAGCTGCTGTTGATAAAGAATGCTCAATGTATGGAGAAAAAATATGACTGTTGTATCTGTATGAAATCATGTTCTGCGGTGTCTGAGTACTAATAAGGCACGAGTGGTTCCGTTCATGTAGGGCAGGTGAATTACAGCTGAATAAGAATGGATGACTCTCGAAAACGGTTTTACTATGTTCATGATTTTTGCATGTGACAATCAGGCGTCTTAAGTTTTTATATGTGGCTAGAGACTGTGTCTTCACTAGAAAACATCAAGACTTGTGGTATTTTATGTTAATCATGGGATTATATGTATCCGTATTTGGAACGTAATGGTAACGAATTAAGATTCGCAGGAAGTTCTTCAAGGTTAAGCACTCTGGAATATTGTATTTCTGAGAAGCGTTCGAGAAGGTATTATGTGGCCTAGGGGTCTTATGTGCGAGTCTCGTGTGGTAACCTGAGTTGAGTCAATGTGGTGCTACATCAAGGGAGAATGTCAAATTAATGATGAATCATGAAAGAAATGAGATATGATAATAAACCAAGTCGGTATGATAAGAATGCGATTAATCCTTTGTATGTATTAGAGGTAATGAGTCTTACAGGTGTTGTGCAACAAAGCTTTTAAGTGTTAGCAGTTTGCTTAACTTGATCTGGATAGAAGGACTTAGTCCTGGCAGTTTAGCTTGTACAATGGAATTGGGAGAAAGAGTTCTTGATGTGTTTTACCGTGGTTGAAGATGGGCATGTTATCCTAGTGTGGTATGGTCTGTGTGCTATGATATGGAGAATTGAGAATTGCGTGTTCAAGGCTTTGGTTCACTTCACAATGGGAAATCATTGAATTCTTGAGCAGCACAGACAACTTCAGGTGAGTAAAGAATCGATCTTCAGAGGATTAAGGTGAGGTAAATTGATGATACGTCAGTAGTATTGCGGCATTTTCTCATTGGATCGACTGCGGATATTTGAGTTTGTTGAAGGCGCAAGAAATTTTGAATATCTTTCGTGGTATGAAGGGATACTTGAGGTGTGTTATGTATTCATACGGCGGAGTGTGGATCAGGCATACAGATTCATGTGTTATATGTGTTGAAGGCTAGAAGTCCTCGTGATCCGACCATGCGGTGGTTGTGGGTCGTGTTTATCGACATCGTCTGGCAGTTGTTAAAAACTGGAGGTCCGAGTGGAGCTTTCTTTGCTTGGTATGTAAATTTGGGTTATGATATTAGATTGCAGACTAGTTGTCCCTATGTCAGGTTGTCTAGACTAATGTGTTATGGGCTATGTCGGGAAAAAAAGCCACAGGTTGCGTGGTAAGGTGCATCGAATTATTGATCTAGTAGAGTAGTTTATATTCCAAAGACCAGCAGACGGTTGGAAAGTATTGCTTTGTTAATTGGGCCTTCGTGGTGGATGTCAGTGTAAAGGTTTCAACCATTAATTCAGTTCCGGTATTGTGGGAATTTTCGAATGCGTTTCTTGCGGCTGGGCATGAGGCTATATGTGTTTATCGTAATAAGAAAATCTGGCTCGATGTGCATCTCCTTTTGTGAGATATATGTGCAGGATCGGGCGGCACACCTCCACGGGTATGGTATCTGGATCGACTGGCACGCAGCCACGGGTATGTTATCTAGAGTGGGTTGTGTGCTGCAACAGTGTGATGTTGAGAATAGTTTTTTATATGCTACTTTGTATGCCGTACTTTGAGGAAAGTCCGTATTGGGTGTTGGTCGGCAAATAGCGCATCGGTTGTGTCCTTTCAGGATTGAATAGTGTATATTACTTGTTTCACCATGGGTGTGATGGATTTCTTGGCTTCAGACCTCAATCTGAGCGTGGCTGTATGTGTTGATGGTGACTTGAAATGCTTCAGGGGTAATAGTGTTTGGATAGAATCGCGCATTGCGGCAAGGCCACGTGATGTCATGACCTTTCGAAGAGGATTCAGGTACTCTATTTCTATGATGTGAGATGGGATCTCAGTTCTGTGTTGTGATCGCACGGAGGAATTTGAATTACAGCTCTTTTGTTTGAGTCAGTTGTCATGATCTGAGTATGTTCAGATCGTTTCTTATTGGTTCCTGTGTTGAGCACGTTGTGGCTTAGGCCGTAGTTAAGGTGTCATATCACCAGAGGGTCGTGTTGTAGTTGAGATGATCGTGGGAGTCATTAATTAGTACGAGCATATTTGATTGCAGCTTGTTAGAAAGGTAATATCGAGGTTTGGCTCCGAACTCTATGGTAGTATCAGTCAGAAAGGAAATGGACTCCTAAATGGGTGATCTGAGAGATGGGTTCGGTTTATCGCGTGTTCAGTTGCCGTTGGCAGTGTACGGAAGTGTTGGAATAAGACTTTAGCTAATAAGAGGTTCTCTATTGGTATTGAGTATTGTGGGCAACTGCTGTGGATAGAGACTATCTTCCCGAGTGTTGGAATGTGTGGTATATTGTATGAATTCACCTGAGGTTGTAGGTGTGGATTATTACAGTTGGTTCGGGTTTATTCTGAGCATAGACGTGGGTTCTGATCTGGTGCATGATTTCGGGAAGTGCAATGTAGTTTATGGTTTAGATGGTCTGTGAAATTCCGGCTATGTTGTGTTATCGGACCTATATGAGATAGGGTGACATGGGATCACCCCGAGTATATGCTTGGTAAGATCAGTCAGCTATTGGGTCGCTTCTAGTACAACTCTGGGTACGCTCGAGGATGAGCGTTTGTTTATGTTGGGGAGGATGTGATGACCCGACACGTTGTCTTATGTGTTACTACTCCATTTCTCCCTTATTGTGTTGCATACTATTTCAACATCAGTATTTGAGTCGATCGGGTGCAATTGAATTATTTTTGGTTGAAAAATAAGGCACATAGCCTCTTAGAAGGAATCTTGTTTTGGAAAAAGTCAACCACAAGTTGACTTGTGAGTTAAAAGGCTCATATGTGAATTCTGATGACTCGGTTAGCTTAAGGAGATGATTTGTGACTTAGGAGAGTGATCGGAATTGAATTTGGAGGTCCGGTGTAGAACTAGGATTGAATTGACTAAGTTTGAATTTCGGCGAATTTCGGTTGATAGGTGAGATTTTGATCCGAGGGTCGCAAAATCCCAAAGTTTCAGTAGCTTCATTAGGTGATTTTGGATATGTTTGCAAATTTTTAGGTCATTGGACGTCGTTTGGTTGGGTTTTTGGTCGAATGTTAGTTTCGGAAGTGATAGTTGAAACTTAGGCTTGAATCCACCATGATTTGATGATTTTTGTGTTTAGGGACGTGTTTTTATGATTGGAACAAGTTCGTATGATGCTTTGGAATAGGTTGGTGGTTTTGGTTGGGGTCCCGGGGGCCTCGGGGTGTTTCCAGATGGTTGATCGGAGGTTTTTGAATTTATTGCATGAAATCAGTATGTGGCTTCTGGTATTTCCGCTTCTGCGGAAGGGAAGCTGCTTAAGCGGTGACCGCAAAAGCGGCGGGTGTGCCGCAAAAGCGGAAAATGGAGGAGAGGCTTGGATTGCGGAATCGGAAGGTGGACCGCATAGGCGGTTACCACTGAAGCGGAAGTTTGACCGCATAAGTGGTATCTGGGATTTAAGTTGGACCACGTAGGCGGTCTTGCAGCTGCAATAGCGGAGACCGCAGGAGCGGTCAGTAACCGCGTAAGCGGAAATCGAGCTAGGCAGAAGGGTTTAAATTATCATTTTTCATCCGCGAGGGTTATGTATTTTCTTCCATTGTAGAGCATTTTCGGAGCTTCTTGAGAAAAATTGAAGAGGAATTCGAAGAGGATCGGTTGGAGGTAAGTCTTATGGACTCCAAACGTCATTTAATCGAAGAATTAAATCCATTAATTCTCTGAATTTGGGTATGAAATTGAGGAAACTAGGGCTTGAGTTTTTAATATTTTAAATTAGGATTTGATAGGTCATTTGAACTCGGATTTGGTAGTTATTGGTATGTATGAACTCGCGGAGAGGCGAGGATTCCGGAAATGTAAGTTTTGTATTTTTTCGAGAAGCAGGCCCGGAGCTCGGGTTTTGCTAGTTTCGAGGTTCTTACTATAATTCGATTGTTTTCGATTGGGTATTGTCCCATTTGCATATTGTTATGTATTCGCTCTGTTTTTGGCTAGATTCGACGCGCGTGGAGGCCGATTTGAGGGGAAAGGGCGTCACGAGCTTGAGATTTTGCCGGTTCGAGGTGAGTAGTACTTGAGAATGATATCCTGAGGGTTTGAAACCCCGGATTTGCATATCTTAGTGGTGTATTGAGGTGACTTGCATGCTGGACCTGAGCGTAGGGTAGAGCACCGTTGGGGTTCGTAACTTGGTTCATCCCGGTTGTTGGTTTTTACCGCGTATTTGCAAACAATTTGTTGTTATCATTATAAATTGGGCTCGTTCCCATACTTGGAGCTTATTGCCGATTATTTGAACTCTTTATGAACTATCATCACTGTGTTCCTCACTGTTTGAAACATTATGTGAACTCAGTCCTTGTGATTTGCACTGTTTTATGAACTCAACTATATTTTACTCAAATTCAGAGTTTTAACTGATATTTGAACTATCATTTGAGCTGAGTATTATTGTTTTACTGATGCCCGAGGGGCTTCTTGACTATTATTTTGGACCGATTGAGGCCGAGGGCCATGTGTGAGGGCATGAAGAGTGATGTGAGGAGGCTTTCAGGCCTCAAGCATTATGTGTGCATATGCATATACTTGCCTGGATCGGGTTGCACGACCCGCAATGGTGTGATATAGATATTGTGCTTGGGCAGTAGGAACCCCTCCGGATTCTGAACCCCCAGAGTGAGCGCGGGTACCCAAATGGATCGGGTTGCACAACCCGCAGCGGTCATATGCATTTCATTGTATTGCATTCACACATTTACTACTATTTGTACTACGTGGCATGACATTTAGCACTCATATATCATTGGCATACATACTGTTACTTGCCTTGTTGACCAGATACTCTGGTGTTATATGTTGAGGAGTGTTGAGCCTGAGAGGCTGATGATGGATATTGTGAGTTGGGAGTGAGCCCGCGGGGCTGGTACTGTACTGAAAGGTTGATATTGAGCCCGAGGGGCAGGTGTCTGATTATTTCCTACTTGCTGAAATTACCTTTGCAATTGTAGAAAATGCATATTTTCAAAAGAGATTTTTGAACTGAACTTGGGATTTTCTAAAGGGATTTTTCACAGTATTTCGGTTTTCTCAATCGGGTTGTTCTGTCTTTTATTGCAGTTTGGTGTGCTCATACGTGTTTTCTTATCGCTCAGATATTATTCTATTTTATTATCCATGAGTTGAAAGTACTCACTTTACTCCATGCACCTTGCGTGCAGTTGCAGGTATTGTTCACCCGGTAGCGGATTATCAGCATAACCGAAGTCCTTATTATGGTATTTGAGCAGGGTGACTGCTAGCGTTCGCGGCACCGCACTCCATCTTTGTATTCCGATTCTTATCTTGTATATATATACATTGTGGGTCCAGTAGCAGTGTCCCAACTCATTAGATGCTCGTGACTTGTGACACCCCGGTCGGGTTGTATTGGAATGAAATTTTCATAGTTAAATGCCATAAGTTGTATTTCTATTCATTTATGTATAATAGCTGCTTAAAGAGGATTTGAGGTTGTTGGCTGGCCTTGTATTCATGAGAGCCGCCATCACGACCGGCTATGCAATTTGGATCATGACAAAGGGGCACCAGCTTTTCCTATTTAAAGAAGGAGAGAACACTTAAAAAAAGAGGGATTTGACAAAAAAACACGAATAAAAAGAAGAAAAGGAAAAAGAAGGGAAAGAGAGTTACAACGAAAAAAAAAAAGAAACAGATGGAGGTAGAAAAGGAAAAAAAAGAAAAATTGTGCAAGAAAAAAATGAGAGTTTAAGACGGAGTTCGAGATTTCGTTCGAGGTTCTGGGTTCAAGGTCTTAGAAAAGCTAGCGTCGCTATCTTTGAAAATCAGTAGATTGTGCTTGTGTTTTCATTGTAAAAAGCTTCACAAAAAGGTAATATTCGAATTTTCATCATATACATGAAAGATAGTTTCGTTGGCTCTGATTAATTTTGGTTTGATCGTTTTATTTAATTTCTGTAACTTTGAGTTGTGTGGAATATTTTTGTTCGAACTAGAGTGAACTGAATATTAATTTGGGTATCGGTTTAAATTAAATCTGATTATCAAACTTTTACTCATGGCCTAAAATAATAATTTTATTTATAGTTAAGTTTAGATATTTTAGGAATCCATGTTAAAGTGACTTAAAACACAAATACTTTTGTTTAAAGGAAGATAGGATCATGGAATTTGTCTGACTTCTAAAATTTGAAAATTCGGGCTTTAGGAGTACTTTTTCAAGATGTGTTAATTACATAAAAGATAATGAAAGAAAACTTTAAAGTAATAACAAATTTTAGTTTAATAGAGAAAGCATCTTATCAAAATTTGAATCTGATTGATCAAATAAATTTCAATCCATGTAAGTATCGAAACTCATATCACTAATATTATTAGTAGTGTTGGCAACGATCTTGGAATGTCCACCTTTAGATAATTTAGTTTTATTCAATCAAAGCCTCCTATTTAGTGGATGTTCTATTAGAGCTCATATTTATCCAACTAATTTAAATGAAAATCTATTTTAGTGTGAGATGCTTCAAGTCAGTGTCTATTTCATAATGGATGACTTAAATTTTTGGCTCGAATAATATAAGTATTGTGGCTTACGTAAAAATAAGTTTAAATCTAGCTCGTCTTCATAATAGATCAAAGATTCTCATTTTTTAATACACGTGTTACATGTTATTGTCCACCAAATTAATTTCAAGATGTAGAATATTAGTAATTTGTTAAGTTGTAAATAATTTTAAGGTTGATTAAGTTGTCAATGATTATTTAAATGATACAATTCCATAATAATTCTATATCCATAACCTCCACGCAACCTCAAATTACTTCAGGAAAAGAACTATAACTACACTAGAAAAACTTTAAAATAATTATGTTATAACCATGTGTATATTTCGTACCTTGGTTAAACATCTAATTTCAAAGAAATACTCCGTGTGCGTATCGCATCTGGGACCAAATAATTAATAAAAAATATAATAATTAAGTGAAGTGGCGGTAATAGACAAATGATAAGCAATAAAATACAAGAATAGCCAAAATTTGATTTAAGCTTATCAGTCAATAAAGCGACCGTACTAGAACCACGGGACTCGAGGGGTGTCTTACATCTTCCCCTCGGTCAATAGAATTTCCCACTCAGTCTTTTATTTTGTAGATTATAAATTAGGAGTCAAATCTTCCTTTTGATTAGGGATTCAATAAAAGGTGACTTGAAACACTTAAATTCAATTCCAAGTGGACGACTTTAAATAACAAATAATCCATTTTCAAAAGGTCACTTTAATTGGAAAAAATCTTCTAACTCAACCTCATAATAGGGTTGTGTGGGAAAAAAGTGGTGTGAAAAATATACTTTCTCAGACGTTGCGAGAATGTCGTGAAATAATTTTGAAAAATTATTGTACATATTTGATACTGTATTAATGTTGTATTGTGGCACGTGCCCGGGCCTAAACGGGCCTGACGGTACGGGCTTCGCGGTCCCGGGCTTGGTGTGTCGGGCCAGGCCTGGCGGTCCTTACGGTAAAGATCGGCCCGTTACGGGCCTAAGCCCACTGCGGTCCTAGGCCTGGCGGGCCTGACAGGGTTTTTTTTAAGTCAATATCTTGTATAGTAGTCATTAGTATAGTGCAGAATATATTTAATATGGTGTACTAAGTTATTAGTATAGTATATATTGTGTTGTAGTAATTAGTATATATTATATATTATGTATATATTGTGTTGTAGTAATTAGTATATATTGTATATTATGAATATATTGTGTTGTAGTAATTAGTATATATTGTATGTTATGTATATATGGATATATGTTATGTATAAAATGTGTTGTAGTAATTAGTATATATTATATATTATGTAGATAGTGTGTTGTAGTAAGTAGTATATATGGATATATGTTAGGTATATATTGTGTTGTAGCAATTAGTATATATTGCATGTTATGTATATATGGATATATGTTATGTATATAATGTGTTGTAGTAATTAGTATATATCGTATATTATGCATATAGTGTATTGCGTAAGTAGTTTATATTGTATATTATGTATATATGGATATATATTATGTATATATTGTGTTGTAATAATTAGTATATATTGTATATAATGTATATATTGTGTTGTTGTAATTAGTATATTGTGTTGTATGTTATATATTGTATGTTATATAAATGTTTATGGATTGATATCGAAGTAAAGACAAATAAATATTGAGAAAAAAGATATTCAAAGATATGAGCATATTTATTGACCAAAATGGCATATCTTTCTTAGTCTTCCTTCCCCCAATGGAATGAGCACAACAAGGTACTAATACCACCATTAAAAGAAAAAAAAACTAAAAGAAGACGTGTCAATGTACAAGTTACATCATAATTTACGTTGTATCTCTAACAAATCTCATAAATCCGTCAAGGTTAGGAGGAGGTTGTGTTGGCGGTGGTGGAAATGAAGCTTGTTCATCACCACTTCCGGGTGAAGCCGATTCCTCAGAAAGTTCTTCTATCATTTCTTCATACGCTTTATCTATTGCCGGTTGTGATTCTGCAATGCCAAAGTTTCTTCTTTCCGCGCGTATCCAATCTCTAAAAAGCACTGATTTTTCCAAGCTCTCCCGCATCGACGCTCTATGATCACCGATTTGTAGTCTTTCTTGACTGAAAGTGCTCTCCGATGCAACAGTTGAAGCTTGAAATGACAAAACATCCCGAGCCATCCTTGCAAGAACGGGAAAGTGTTTTTCCCTTGACTTCCACCATTCCAAAAGATCTAAATAGCCGTCTGGATTCTCCTTTTCTAGTCCATGTGACAAGTAAAGTTGAAGCTCATTTAGATGGAAAATTTCATCAAAATTATCACCTTGAAAACCCCGGAACTTCGTCCACGATTTAAGAGCTGTTAAGCCAGCAGCTCTTTTAGACGATTGTGATGTAGACGAAGTAGGGGTTGGAATATTTGGCCTAGCATGATCTAACGCATGTTTATAAGCATTATAAACAGTTTGAGCATTAATTTTAATTGATTATTTTGCATCAGCAAGTGTAGCAATTTCCTCTTCTGAAAGATCTAAAGCTTTATAAATATTATACTACAAAAAATGAGGACCTCCTTATTTCATTGTTGGATTTAACATTGCAGCTACACCAAAAATAGGAGGGATAGGAAAAAAATATTTTTTAAACTATTGTTTCATTTCATTTATAGCAAGTTCATAAATATCCCCACTCTCGCTAAATTCAACAAACAAATCAGCTAGTGTAGCAATATAAACTAAACAGTTAGAAATAGTCGGATAATATTGCCCACAAAATGCATTTGTAGCAACTTGAAAATGTTCTAAAAAATCTAAAAAAAATTAACATTAGTCAATCTTGGGTAATTAGCAGTTCATCATCATCCTCACCACCTACCCGAGAATTAAACGTAGCATTAATTGGGTTTCTATATTCATACGCTACTACTAAACGTTCATACATGCAATTCCACCTAGTCGGGCAAGGTTTAGGAACATTTCTTTCTCTAAGGCCATATTCGTCACATTTTTTAAAATACTCTCTAAATCTAGTTCTATGGTTTGAATAAAATAGCCAATTAAGAGCCATTCTTACATTTTTAATTTCTATGTTTAATATTCGCATATAATCACCAACAATTAAATGATAAATATGACAAATACATCTAACATGGAAAATATTACTAAATGGAGGATTAAGGGTTTGTGTTAGCATGCCTATTGCACTAGTGTTACTAGAAGCATTATCCATAGAAATTACCATTATTTTATCACTAAAGCAAAAATATCTACATATATCTGAAACAGTGTTAGCTATAAACCTACCCGTGTGACGTGAATTAATTATTCTATATGCAATTATGCGTTTTTGCATTGTCCAGTCCTCATCTATCCAATGACTTGTAACAGTTAGATAATCACAGTCATTATTACTTCTACCAATATCAGTTGTAATAGAAATACGATTAGGTATATGAGTAAATAAATAGCGCAAATATTGTTCATATTCATGCTTGAATTTATAAATATCAGCCTTAACTGTTGCGCGAGGCCAACCTTTATAAGTAGGATTAAAAACTTTTCTAATATAATGAACCCAATTAGGATTAGAAGCAAAAGTATAAGGCAAGCACATAACAGTAATCATTTTTGCTAATTTTTCACGTTCCTTATTTGGATCGTAATATAAAATACCTCCGGTGACAGTGTTAATTCCTGGTTGAACTAGATTAGAACCTGTACTAGGGTTAACTTGAGAATCTACACTTGTCCCATCTTGCTGCGGTTGCATTTGAAAAATTCCAGCCCTATCTCTAGGGTGTAATTTTATGTGTCTAATCAAACTACCTGTACCGCTACGGTTTATGAACAAGTAATTTCCCACAAGTTTTACACTTAGCCTTGTTGTGTTCTCTTACTTGAGTAAAAAAAATGCTAAACTAATGATGTTTCTTAACGTTTAGCAGGTTGTCTACTAAATGTGGGAGTTTCTACAGGTGGGTGTGCCGGTGCATTACCTGAGTTATGAGCAGGACTAGTAGGTGTTTCATCTAAATCTGGTGCTTGGGTTTCATTATCATCATTATCATCCTCATTTTCCTCTAAGATAGGTTCATTAGGATAAAGAGCATTCATAATTTCATCATCTAATCTATCACCTACTGCAACATCATGTAGAAATTCACTATCGGTAAATTGAAAACAAGGGTGATCACTATCAAGCATTACGGGAGGCGGATTAGGACGTCTAGGTTGGCGACTACTTTCAACTTGCTTATCTTTTGTAGGTCGGGGAGTCGGGGGAAGGGTAGTATTATGGCCACTACTTTCACCGGTTTTACCTTTTCCTTTACCGAATATTTTTTTCAAAGAAAATGCCATACTAATTAGAATTATGCAAACTAAACAACACAAAAATATATTATTAGCACGTAAGAGTTGAAACGAGTTTACCGGATTGGCGAACAACTTCTTGAAAATTGAAAATCGTTGAACACTTGAAAACTTCAATTCAACAACTTCACAATTTTTCACGAATTTTCAACAACAAATTAAGCACTTGTACTAGAAAGATTGAAAGAGAGCTTGAGAGAGATTGAGATATATTGATGAATTGGTGAATAAAAATGAAAGAATGGGGAGGGGGGGATATTTATAGTTGAGAAATGGGAAAAAGTATAATTATATAAAGTTTGGGGGTAAAATAAAGTTTGGGGGCCAAATGGCTATTTTTCAAAGTTCTAAACGGCTACCTTTTGCAAAGAGCCGTTACTGATTTTTCAAAAAAAAAAGTTTATTTAAAAATAGTCGTTGGGCCCGCCAGGACCGGCCCAGGCCCGCCTGGCGGTCCCAGGTCTGACGGTTCAACGTAGAAAACTGGCCCGCCACGGTTTTTTGGGACCGGTAAAAACCGAACCGGCAGGCCCGCCAGGACCGCGGTCCCGGTCCTGAACCGGGCCACAATACAGCATTATACTGTATCTTATCATCTAAAAGACGACACGTTAATAAGCTTAATAGTCTGTTTGGGGTGTGCGTTCATTTTCCTTTAGAAATTTTTATTTTGTATTATTCCAAATCTCCCACGTTTATAAATGTCCCAAGTTTGTTGGAAATGGGAGGAATTTATTCATTCAGTTACTTAAAAATTTTATAAAACTTGGCAATTACGAATAAATAAAAACTTTCTTCCATTGTTGGAATCGACAATATTTACAAGTTATTTGCGAAGAAAAAGGAGAAAAATCTATGTATTATTAAAATGAGAGGAAAAGCTTTCACAGAATATTATTATTTCACATAAAATAAAATATATAATAATAAAATAATCACAACAAACATAGTAAAGAATGTAAAAATTAAAACTTTATATTGATAATAAATTTTATATTTTCTATCTATCTATAATAGGAGAGGAAAAACAAGGATAGGATAATATGTGTCATCATCAGAAAAATTCTAATTTTTAAAACCAAAATATCTATTTATATATAATAGGAGAGGCAAAACAGAATTATACTGACAAGTAGCATAACAGTAAATTAACATATATAAATTTTTTGAATAATTCTCTAACTTTATTGAAGTTTCAAATTTATTTATAATCACATTTGGCAACCACAATATCATTTTAAACTAGAAAATAGGCAGACGAAAAAAGAAAAAGAACTCAACCTGCGAATTCAAACCGTTTACTAATTTAAAGTGTTCTTTTCCACTAATTGAAATCATTCCAAACTATTGTTACCTCTAATTATACACTCTTTGAAACGTAGATTTTGGCTATCTTTTTAATTGAGTTTTAATGTCACAAAATTAAAAGTTAATTATATCTTCTAAGATTTTGATAACTGATTTTATCTCCTAAATTTTGGTAATTGATATATATGGATTTTAGTATTAGGTATATTTTATTGAAAATAAAATGATAATTGAAATTTATTAAAGCAATGCGGTCTAATATTTTTGAACGAGTCCGATTACAATTTAATTAAATTAATATTTTTAATATTAATAGTGCATCGCGCAAGTATTATTATTAGTATTACTAATAGATAAAACTAATACATATAGGACTATTATTTTACCTAATGCACCACCAAACGATCCCTTACTGGTTTTAGCTAGACATTGGTTGAGATTCCTTCTTACCTCAAAAGGTGAAAAATGTACAGTCCTTTACCAAAATTATGACTTTGAATTTGAGTTCTGTCCATTGTTTAGCATTTATTTGGGAAACCCCACGAATACATTTTGACTGTTCTATTTTATTTCTTTTCAAGATGAAATCAAAGAAAATTTATACAATTCGTTCATTTTTAGTTGTCCATTATATTAAAAATATATTTTTATTTTTATTAGTTCACTTTAGCAAATCAAAAGAAAAATAATTTTTTTCTTGTTTTACCTTTATCATTAACTGTTCATTCCCCACATTATTTTCAAGGACTTCTTGAAATGCTATCTTTATTAGGGATTATATGGTAAAAAACACGAGGACTTCTTGAAATGCTATCTTTATTAGGGATTATATGGTAAAAAACACAGGGCGGAGTTACCTTATTGGTGAGTCTTGACCGGGTTAGTGTTTAAGGAAGAAAATCTTATTATAGATTCTTTTTTATTTAAATAGTGCCAAATTACATACTATAATTATTATTTTTAAAGGGCGTAAAAAGTCCAAATTTGTTATGAAATCTCCTATTTAAGGTGAATGTCTATAATTAGAGAGATTCTAGAGTTCTATTCTTGGTAGATAAATCATCCCACTCCCTATAAATAAAGGGGTCTTCTACCATTGTAAACACCCCCCTAACAATCTCTAAGTATCAATAAGAAGAACTCTCTCTACTCTTCTCTCTATTGCTCTTGTTCTTGCATTATTGTTCTTGTCTTTTATATTATTTTATAACACGTTATCAGCACGAGTCTCTAACCAATTGAAATTTTCGATTGTCTTAACTTTTGTTTGTGTAGGGTTTTGCTTCAAAGAAAGCAAAAGAAGGAAAGCAAAAGAGAAAACAAAGAAAAGAAAAAAAAAAAGGGAGGAACGAAAAAAAACAGAAAGCAAACGCTGAAAAGAAAAGAGAAACAGTAGAATAGTTTGCTAAATCATTATTTGCTTCATTAGACACAAAGCAGACGAAACTCGGCAGATTTTCTATACGAAAATAGACAACTCTTAAAGGTAAGTAATTTACTTTTCCCTTTCAAATTCTTGGAATTCTATAATTTGATTTTATATACAAACATAGACAACAAAGTTTGATTATAACTCTAATGGAGTTTGTAAGAAATTGTAACCACATGAAGTGGTAAAATCTCTATGTCCTGCCATGATTAAATTCATGTATGATTGTGGGCAAAGAATTGAAAATCCGTCCCATTGAATTTGCTCCATTCCCTTTAGAGAATGTGGAAGCAGTATATGATAAGTCTGAAAGAAGACAAAAATTATTACCATGAAGGTATCAATGAATGTGGACGTGGCAAAGAATTCCGTCCAATTGAATTTGCTCCATTCCCTTTAGAGAATGTGCTAGCAGTATGGGATAAGTCTGAAAGATGACAAAATTATTACCGTAAAGGTATCAATGGATGTGGACGTGGCAATAGACGAAATTATAATCGTCATTATTGTGATAATGAGAATAATAAAGATTCTCAAAATAATCTTTCACTTTATGAAAGTAATATTTGACATGAGATTGTGTAAAGCACATGATTATAATCCATTCCCTAAAGTGAATGTGATAATTGTAATAGAGCCCGTAAGTATGAACACGCTCTTGATGTAATTATGAAAAGAATGTTCGTTGCCCTTGAAATTTCGGGCAAGAACTATATGACATGGTTGTTGGATGCTGAAATCCACTTAGATGCTATGGGTCTTGGAGACGCCATTAAAGACAGAAATAATGCATCCACCCAAAACTATGCTAAGGCCTTGATTTTCTTGCGCCATCACCTTGATGAAGGTTTGAAACAATGCTAAGGCCTTGATTTTCTTGCGCCATCACCTTGATGAAGGTTTGAAAATTGAATATATCACAGTCAAAGATCCACCTATCTTGTGGAATGGCTTAAAGAAGAGATATGACAACCTGAAGTTGGTCACTCTGCCACAAGCACGATACGATAAGAATCCAAAAGCAAATAGTTTATAAACTATATATTATCGTTGCGGTGAAAACGGGCACTGGTCAAAGGCTTGCCGTATACCATGACATTTGGTTGACCTTTATCAAGAATCTCTAAAGAGTAAAGGCCCTGAAACAAATTTTGTCTCTGACGACAATTTTGACATCACCCACTTGGATGTGGCAGATTTTTTTGAACACCCTGAGGGAAAAATAGATCACTTGATCGGTGATGGATCCATAGTTAAAGAAGATTGAGCAGTTTGATATTTATTATCATAAATGTTGTCATTTGTAGTACTTGCAATATTTTTTTCATAGATTATAGATATTCAAATAACGACAGTGTAAGTAAACGAAAACAAAACACATAGTATGATAACTGTTTACTTTATGTAAATCCAAAGATTTTAATTCGTATGATTTTTTCTTTTACCGCCAAATCGACCTTTTAGAAGGCATTGTACATGAAGGTTTAGACGTAACCTATTATGATATTTATTGTGAGAATTACATTTTTTTTATGAAGAATAATAGCAGAAATAGCAATCTATTATTGTTTTACAGTGGAAATGACCTGTATTAATTTAGATGTGTGTTTGCATTTATACATGTATACTTTATTGGAATTTAGCAATTCTCCAGAAAGTAGTGTAATCTAAGCAAATTAAACGTTATTGATCCATAATCAGAATTTGCTCAAAAGTGTATTGAAACATTATTATGGAATTATTGGGTTAACTTTGTTTTCTTTCTATTCTCTCTCATATTGTTTGTATATTTCTTTTGTATGTCAAACCTTGGGAATTAAATTGATTGAAGGCTCCTGAAGAGCAACTATAGCTCTGCCTAAAGGAACAATATTTTAGAGAATGCAATGTTCTCCTCCAAGTCTAAGAGAACTTGTTGAGTTTTAATGATATCAGTCAAAATGTTCTCCTCCAAGTCTAAAAGGAACTTGTTGAGTTTTAAAGATATCATTCAAAATGGATATCATATTGAGACAATAGATGAGAATAATCTTGAATTCCTCATGAAAACGAGGCTGCCCATTTCGGTTTGAGTTCACGCCATTTTGCATGCAGCAATACTAGTTCGTCGGCTGCCCACTTCGGTTTGGGGTCACGCCATTTTGCATGCAGCAATGCTAGTTCGTCGGCTGCCCACTTTGGTTTGGGGTCACGCCATTTTGCATGCAGCAATACTAGTTCGTCGGCTGCCCACTTCGGTTTGGGGACACGCCATTTTGCATACAGCAATGCTAGTTCGTCTCTGACTGACGAATTGACACAAATATTCCCCGTTGCAATTGGTTTTGGGTCATGGACCCAATATATCCCATTTAAGAATCTTTGGATGCACAGTATATGTGCCTGTAGCACCGCCATCCCGCACCAAATTGGATCTGCAAAGAAGGTTAGGAATATATGTTGAGGTTGAATCGTCCTCCATTATTCGCTACCTCGAAACATTGACAGGAGATTTGTTCACTGCACGATTTGCAGACTGTCAATTTGATGAGACACTTTTCCCAAAATTAGGGGGAGAAGTTGGTGAAACCAAACGGGAAATTTTGTGGAAAAATGCATCATTATCTCATCTTGATCCACATACCTCTATTTGTGAAAGAGGCACAAAAGATTATCCATTTGCAAAGAATAGCAAATCAAATGCCTGACGCATTTATAGATTTGAAAAGGATAACAAAATCACATATCCCCGAAGTGAATGTGACAACATCTGATTCACGAATACATATTCATTATTGGAAGAATATGAACATGAAATTGGTATAGAATATACCACACTCACCCCTAGAAGGAGGTTTGAGATGATACCACACTCACCCCTAGAAGGAGGTTTGAGATGATATATGGCATGAATGATCGTTGGTCACGTACCTATTGTACGCCAAAGTATTTTGGAAATATGACTATTAAAGGACAACGATAATGCAAGAAACATATCTTGCATATAAGTTTGACATGACCATAATGGTATAACTTTCTCTTTAAGAAAGATATTAACCACATGGATGTTGATGGATTTGTGGTAGTACAAATTTAATTGAGAGATCTAGAAGAGCCAATTATGTTGGAGAAACACAATTGAGTATTGTGTTGTAGTAAGTCTCAAAGAAACTTATTCAGTTTCCAAAGTACACGCGAAAGCGATTGATTATATTGAGATTATAAATAAAGGAAGGCTTTGATATCTCCTATTACTACAACTTGTAGCGGGGTAATTTGCATATGAAAAGCTACCCGCTTTGTTCTCCAGTTTGTACTACACAAAAGAAAGAATGCCACAATAAAGTGGATATCTATTGGTATAAAACCCCATGTCGTAATAAACCTGAAGTTTATTGATAAGTGCACATGTCATGGTGTAAATTTGAAGTTTACCAATATTGATAATTTATTCAGTTGGCATTCGTGTTAGCCATCTCATTTTAAGTATGATGTGCAAATTCACACAGGTGAATATCAAAGAACTAGAAAGTTCTTTACGAATTCTCTTGTATCACTTGTTCTCATTAATGAACTGACCAACTAAAGAGTTCGGGTTGAAGCCCATAAATTCTGGAAATATCAAAGGTGAATATGGGCCCATTCACCTGCCATGTATACCACATATGATGCATCTATGATATGGTTACATGTGCAATTGTTATTAACCCGCAGCCTGGCCGGTGCTTGCTAGGTAAATTGCTCAGTAATCTAACTTCGAGCATAATTTCCAGATTTTCTACTCAAGATAGTTCATCTTAATAAGTTGGTTTATATCAAAGTTGGTTTAGCAAGATAATTATTGAGTGCTTCCACTTAATAGCTAAACTGTTTCTTATGAGAACAAAGTTATATATATCAGTTTGATATACGTTGTATACGAGAGTATATTATATTCTCCCCTCACAAGTGGTTCAGGGTCAGGAACCAAATAATTTCATCTTATTATTAATGTGCCGTGTATATTGACATAACAATGCACAAAGATGATTTCCCAAAGTTGAGGAAACAAGTTAGCTTTTCTAACATGAGGGGGAGACATGATAAACACTTGAGAAAAGGTTACATGGGATGAATTATCATTTGTATATGTATATCCCCGAATATCATGATATGAACCTGAAGTTCATAAAAGGGATAATTCAATTGCAACATATTGCAAAGCATGCTATACGCATTTGCTGACCCAAAGAAAGTAACTAAATGGAAGAGATACAATTCAAGAAGAATTGATTCCATATGAAAGACATGTAGTTTTGAACCTATAGTTCAAATGCTTGAAAGTATAAAGTCAAAGGTATGTATAATCAGTTTTCGATATCTTATTTGTCTAGCGTGACATGGAAAACTTGATATGCATCTAAAGTCTATTATATGGCTTATATGACTTAACTTGAAAGATTTAAGTTGCTTGAAGCATATGCAATTCTTGGTCCTGAAGTACCACATCCTTAGTACAATTTGTGTACATATGTATCTTGCTATAACTATAAGCATGATGGCATTGAGAATGCATCTATGGAGATATTGAAGAGTTATTCCACGACATTAATGAAGATGTTCATATCTATCAAGAATGATGATTTCAAGGTGCGGAATATTTATTCAAGTCAATATGGTTGATTTGTCAAACGTCTACCAAAGATCGTTTTGAAGATGATGCACAAGATTGGAATGCAAATGCTCAAGGATATAAATTGATGTACTCATTAGGGGGAGTTAATGCGCGTTGCACTCTTTTTCCCTTACAAGGTTTTGTCCCAATTGGGTTTTCCTTGCGAGGTTTTTAACGAGGCAACCAATAGGCGCATATTCAAACATGTGTACTCTTTTTCCTTTCTTTAATTTTTTCCATTGGGTTTTGGTTTTAAGGTTTTAACGAGGCACATTGTTGAATAGACATTCAAGGGGGAGTGTTATGAAATCTCCTATTTAAGGTGAATGTCTATAATTAGAGAGATTCTAGAGTTCTATTCTTGGTAGATAAATCATCCCCCTCCCTATAAATAAAGGGGTCTTCTACCATTGTAAACCAATCCCTAACATTCTCTAAGTATCAATAAGAAGAACTCTCTCTACTCTTCTCTCTATTGCTCTTGTTCTTGCATTATTGTTCTTGTCTTTTATATTATTTCATAACACGTTATCAGCACGAGTCTCTAACCAATTGAAATTTTCGATTGTCTTAACTTTTGTTTGTGTAGGGTTTTGCTTCAAAGAAAGAATGAAAAAAGAAGGAAAAGAAAAAGAAAAGAAAAAAAAAAGGGAGGAACGAAAACAGAAAACAAAAGTAGGAGAAAAAACACTGGAAAGCAAAAGGAAAAAAAAAACGTTGAAAAGGAAGAGAAAAAAAAAATTGAAAACAAAGGAGAAGAAAGAAACAGAAAACAGAAATAGAAAACGTGAAAGAAAGATTGGAAACAGAAATTCGAGATTTCGACCTCGGTTCAGTGTTCGTGATTCTAAAAGGCACGAGACTCTACCGTCTCAAGAATCTTCTTGAGAAAATTAAGGTAAGTATTTTACTTTTCTCTTTCAAATTCTTGGAATTCTATAATTTGATTTTATATACAAACATAGACAACAAAGTTTGATTATAACTCTAATGGAGTGTGTAAGAAATTATAACCACATGAAGTGGTTAAATCTCTATGTCCTGCCATGATTAAATTCATGTATGATTGTGGGCAAAGAATTAAAAATCCGTCCCATTGAATTTGCTCCATTCCCTTTAGAGAATGTGGAAGCAGTATATGATAAGTCTGAAAGAAGACAAAATTATTACCATGAAGGTATCAATGAATGTGGACGTGGCAAAGAATTCCGTCCAATTGAATTTGCATCATTCCCTTTAGAGAATGTGGTAGAAGTATGTGATAAGTCTGAAAGAAGACAAAATTATTACCGTAAAGGTATCAATGGATGTGGACGTGGCAATAGACGAAATTATAATCGTCATTATTGTGATAATGAGAATAATAAAGATTCTCAAAATAATCTTTCACTTTATGAAAGTAATATTTGATATGAGATTGTGTAAAGCATATGATTATGATCCATTCCCTGAAGTGAATGTGATAATTGTAATAGAGCCCGTAAGTATGAACACGCTCTTGATGTAAATTTGTTTTATGTCTGACATTATGAAAAGAAAGTTCGTTGCCCTTGAAATTTCGGGCAAGAACTATATGACATAGGTGTTGGATGCTGAAATCCACTTAGATGCTATGGGTCTTGGAGACGCCATTAAAGACAGAAATAATGCATCCACCCAAAACTATGCTAAGGCCTTGATTTTCTTGCGCCATCATCTTGATGAAGGTTTGAAACTGTGCTAAGGCCTTGATTTACTTGCGCCATCACCTTGATGAAGGTTTGAAAATTGAATATATCACAGTCAAAGATCCACCCATCTTGTGGAATGGCTAAAAGAAGAGATATGACAACCTAAAGTTGGTCACTCTGCCACAAGCACGATACGATAAGAATCCAAAAGCAAATAGTTTATAAACTATACATTATCGTTGCGGTGGAAACGGGCACTGGTCAAAGGCTTTCCGTATACCATGACATTTGGTTGACCTTTATCAAGCATCTCGAAAGAGTAAGCGCCCTGAAACGAATTTTGTCTCTGACGACAACTTTGACATCACCCACTTGAATGTGGCAGACTTCTTTGAGCAACCCGAGGGGAAAATAGACCACCTAATCGGTGATGGATCCGTGATGAAAGAAGATGGGGTTATTTTCTTTGTGATTCTCATCCAGTTTGTGTTAAAAATAACGTTTATACATAAATTGATTGGAGATTGACCGTACAATAATACATGTTGTTACACATGGCATATACTGTATAGCATTTGTAATTGAAAAATAAATTTTGATGTGTTAAATGTTGTATGGTTATATGTGTCTGTTTGGCTATTTAACGCAATTGTATATAGAATGTGCGATTCACTTAATTTGATAAATTAACAACTGCTGTCCATCATTGTTATAACTATTGATAGACAAGTGACAAAGTTTAACTATATATGGTTGTAAGATTAAAAATTGTTAACAGAGTTAATGTATAAGATTTTTATTTGATTTTTGGCAGATAATGAATATGTGTGATTGTTGTTTTCATAAGAAATCATGAAACACACATTGTTGCTTTTGTTAGTGGATAATAAGGTATTAACAGTATATTGTTTATTTAATTATTATTGTTATGCATTTATGGCGAGACTATTTTGATTAAATATTGGATTACAAAGTCACTTATTACTACAACAGATAACATACTAGAATGTTTTAAATTTACATTTTGAGTTTTAATGTTCTCCTCCAAGTCTAAAGGAACTTGTTAAGTTTTGAGAATCCATTTTAGAGAATGCAATGTTTTTCTCCAAGTCTAAAAGGAACTTGTTGAGTTTTAAAGATATCATTCAAAATGGATATCCGATTGAGACAATACATGACTATAATCTTGAATAGCTCATTTACTCATGAAAACGAGGTTGCCCACTTCGATTTGGGGTCATGCCATTTTGCATGGAACAATGCTAGTTCGTCGGCTGCCCACTTCAGCTTAGGGTCACGCCATTTTGCATACAGCAATGCTAGTTCGTCTCTGACTAACGAATTGACACAAATATTCCCCGTTGCAATTGGTTTTGGGTCATGGACCCAATATATCCCATTTAAGAATCTTTGGATGCGCAGTATATGTGCCTGTAGCACCGCCATCCCGCACCAAAATGGGTCTGCAAAGAAGGTTTGAAATATATGTTGAGGTTGAATCGCCCTCCATTATTCGCTACCTCGAAACATTGACAGGAGATTTGTTCACTGCACGATTTGCAGACTGTCAATTTGCTGAGACACTTTTCCCAAAATTAGGGGGAGAAGTTGGTGAAACCAAACGGGAAATTTTGTGGAAAAATGCATCATTATCTCATCTTGATCCACATACCTCTATTTGTGAAAGAGGCACAAAAGATTATCCATTTGCAAAGAATAGCAAATCAAATGCCTGACGCATTTATAGATTTGAACAAAATCACATATCCCCGAAGTGAATGTGACAACATCTGATTCACGAATACATATTCATTATTGGAAGAATATGAACATGAAATTGGTATTAAATATACCACACTCACCCCTAGAAGGAGGTTTGAGATGATACCACACTCACCCCTAGAAGGAGGTTTGAGATGATATATGGCATGAATGATCGTTGGTCACGTACCTATTGTACGCCAAAGTATTTTGGAAATATGACTATTAAAGGACAACGATAATGCAAGAAACATATCTCGCATATAAGTTTGACATGATCATAATGGTATAACTTTCTCTTTAAGAAAGATATTCACCACATGGATGTTGATGAATCTGTGGTAGTACAAAATTAATTGAGAGCTCTAGAAGAGCCAATTATTACTATGTTGGAGAAACACAATTGAGTATTGTGCTGTAGTAAGTCTCAAAGAAACTTATTCAGTTTCCAAAGTACACGCGAAAGCGATTGATTATATTGAGACTATAAATAAAGGAAGGCTTTGATATCTCCTATTACTACAACTTGTAGCGGGGTAATTTGCATATGAAAAGCTACCCGCTTTGTTTTCCAGTTTGTACTACACAAACGAAAGAATGCCACAATAAAGTGGATATCTATTGGTATAAAACCCATGTCATAATAAACCTGAAGTTTATTGATAAGTGCACATGTCATGGTGTAAATTTGAAGTTTACCAATATTGACAATTTGTTCAGTTAGCATTCGTATTAGCCATCTCATTTTAAGTATGATGTGCAAATTCACACAGGTGAATATCAAAGAACTAGAAAGTTCTTTACGAATTCTCTTGTATCACTTGTTCTCATTAATGAACTGACCAACTAAAGAGTTCGGGTTGAAGCCCATAAATTCTGGAAATATCAAAGGTGAATATGGGCCCATTCACCTGCCATGTATACCACATATGATGCATCTATGATATGGTTACATGCGCAATTGTTATTAACCCGCAGCCTGGCCGGTGCTTGCAAGGTAAATTGCTCAGTAATCTAACTTCGAGCATAATTTCCAGATTTTCTACTCAAGATAGTTCATCTTGATAAGTTGGTTTATATCAAAGTTGGTTTAGCAAGATAATTATTGAGTGCTTCCACTTAATAGCTAAACTGTTTCTTATGAGAACAAAGTTATATATATATCAGTTTGATATACGTTGTATACGAGAGTATATTCTCCCCTCACAAGTGGTTCAAGGTCAGGAACCAAATAATTTCATCTTATTATTAATGTGCTGTGTATATTGACATGATAATGCACAAAGATGATTTCCCAAAGTTGAGGAAACAAGTTAGCTTTTCTAACATGAGGGGGAGACATGATAAACACTTGAGAAAAGGTTACATGGGATGAATTATCATTTGTATATGTAAATCCCCGAATATCATGATATGAACCTGAAGTTCATAAAAGGGATAATTCAATTGCAACATATTTCAAAGCATGCTATACTCATTTGCTGACCCAAAGAAAGTAACTATATTCTCACTACAAATACTCATATTAAGTCCCAGAAGGACAATGTCTTTGATACGCTTAAAGCGTATAGACAAATACTTGATTCCATATGAAAGACATGTAGATTTGGACATATAGTTCAAATACTTGAAAGTGTAAAGTCAAAGGTATGTGTAATCAGTTTTCGATATTTCTTTGTTTTGCATGACATGAAAACTTGATATGCATCTAAAGTCTATTATGTGATTTATATGACTTAACTTGAAAGATTTAAGTTGCTTGAAGCATACACAATTCTTGGTCCTGAAGTACTACATCCTAAGTACAATTTGTGTACATATGTATCTTGCTATAACTATAAGCATGATGGCATTGAGAATACATCTATGAAGATATTGAAGAGTTATTCCACGACATTATATGAAGATGTTCATATCTATCAAGAACGATGATTTCAAGGTGCGGAATATTTATTCAAGATGGTTGATTTATTTATCAAACATCTACCAAAGATTGTTTTGAAGATGGTGCACAAGATTGGAATGCAAATGCTCAAGGATATAAATTGATGTTCTTATCAGGGGAGTTAATGCGTGTTGCACTCTTTTTCCCTTACAAGGTTTTGTCCCAACTGGGTTTTCCTTGCGAGGTTTTTAACGAGGCAACCAATAGGCGCATATTCAAACATGTGTACTCTTTTTCCTTCTCTTTAATTTTTCCCATTGGGTTTGGTTTTAAGGTTTTAACGAGGCACATTGTTGAATAGACATTCAAGGGGGAGTGTTATAAATAGAACTCTATTTAAGGTGAATGTCTATATTTAGAGAGATTCTAGGGTTTACTACTTGGTGGCTAAGTCACCACCTCCCTATAAATATAGGGCTTCTATTCCATTGTAAACCATCCCTAAGTATCAATAAGAATACTCCTCTCTCTACTTTTCTCTCTATTGTTCTTGTTCTTGTATTATTGTTCTTGTTCTTATATTATTTCATAACATGTTATAAATAGACTTCTATTTAAGGTGAATGTCTATAATTAGAGAGATTCTAGAGTTCTATTCTTGGTAGCTAAATCATCCCCCTCCCTATAAATAAAGGGGTCTTCTACCATTGTAAACCATCCCTAACAATCTCTAAGTATCAATAAGAATACTTCTCTCTCTCTATTCTCTCTATTGCTCTTGTTCTTGCATTATTGTTCTTGTCTTTAAATTATTTCATAACACGTTATAGCACGAGTCTCTAACCAATTGAAATTTTCAATTGTCTTATCTTTTGTTTGTGTAGGGTTTGCTTCAAAGAAAGAATGAAGAAAGAAGGAAAAGAAAAAGAAAAAAAAAGGGAGGAACGAAAAAAAACAGAAAACAAAAGAAGGAAAGCAAAAGAAAAAAGAAACGAAAAACAAAGAAGAAAAAAAAGGAAACAGAAACGGAAGAGAGAAAAGGAAGAAAACATTGAAAATATAATTGGTATACCTTAAAGGTAAGTAACTTACTTTTCCCTTTCAAATTCTTGGAATTCTATAATTTGATTTTATATACAAACATAGACAACAAAGTTTGATTATAACTCTAATGGAGTTTGTAAGAAATTGTAACCACATGAAGTGGTAAGATCTCTATGTCCTGCCATGATTAAATTCATGTATGATTGTGGGCAAAGAATTGAAAATCCGTCCCATTGAATTTGCTCCATTCCCTTTAGAGAATGTGGAAGCAGTATGTGATAAGTCTGAAATAAGACAAAATTATTACCGTAAAGGTATCAATGGATGTGGACGCGGTAATAGACGAAATTATAATCGTCATTATTGTGATAATGAGAATAATAAAGATTTTCAAAATAATCTTTCACTTTATGAAAGTAATATTTGACATGAGATTGTGTAAAGCACATGATTATGATCCATTCCCTGAAGTGAATGTGATAATTGTAATAGAGCCCGTAAGTATGAACACGCTCTTAATGTAAATTTGTTTTATGTCTGACATTATGAAAAGAAAGTTCGTTGCCCTTGAAATTTCGGGCAAGAACTATATGACATGGGTATTGGATGCTGAAATCCACTTAGATGCTTTGGGTCTTGGAGACGCCATTAAAGACAGAAATAATGCATCCACCCAAAACTATGCTAAGGCCTTGATTTTCTTGCGCCATCACCTTGATGAAGGTTTGAAACTATGCTAAGGCCTTGATTTTCTTGCGCCATCACCTTGATGAAGGTTTGAAAATTGAATATATCACAGTCAAAGATCCACCCATCTTGTGGAATGGCTTAAAGAAGAGATATGACAACCTGAAGTTGGTCACTCTGCCACAAGCACGATACGATAAGAATCCAAAAGCAAATAGTTTATAAACTATATATTATCGTTGCGGTGGAAACGGGCACTGGTCAAAGGCTTGCCGTATACCATGACATTTGGTTGACCTTTATCAAGCATCTCGAAAGAGTAAACGCCCTGAAACGAATTTTGTCTCTGACGACAACTTTGACATCACCCACTTGGATGTGGCAGACTTCTTTGAGCAACCCGAGGGGAAAATAGACCACCTAATCGGTGATGGGTCCGTGATGAAAGAAGATGGAGTTATTTGATTTTGTTCTACTTGTTTGTATTAGTTAGTGAATAAACTAATAGTCATTAGTATTAGCTCGTATTAGTTAGTTCATGATGCAATGTTAGCAGTAGTTCTTTAGAATGTCTTCAATATGCTCAAATATCAATAATATTTTTATTTTCCAGTAGGGGTAATCGACTAGCCTGAAAAACTAGTCGATTATCTAATATTTTCGCATTAAAGCAGAAAAACAATTGATCGATAATCGATTGTCAATGTCTAACAATCGATTGTCGTTAGACAGTGTAATCTGGAATTTTTCAAAAATCATCCACAATCGATTGTCTATGCCTAACAATCGATTGTCGTTAGACAGTGTAATCTGGAATTTTTCAAAAATCATCCACAATCAATTGTCTATGTCTAACAATCGATTTTCGTTAGACAGTGTGATCCGGAATTTTTCAAAATTAATCAACAATCGATTGTCAATGTTAAACAATCGATTGTGTTAAAACAGTGCTCTGGAATTTTTCAAAATAGCCAACAATCGATTGTCTATGTTTAACAATCGATTGTCTTAAAATAGTGTGATCTGGGTTTTTTCAAAAATTGTCAACAATCGATTGTCTATGCTTAACAATCGATTGTCTTAAAACAGTGATCTGGAATTTTTCAAAAATTGTCAACAATCGATTGTCTATGTTTAACAATCGATTGTCAATGCTCAACAATCGATTGTGTGTGTTTAACAATCGATTGTTTTATGAAAATGCTTAAACTGAAATTTTCAAACTGCATAGTAATCGATTATGGAAAACATATAATCGACTATCTGATTTATTTAGTCAACTGACATCAGCAGATTTTGAAAATATTATGTGACACAAACGAATTGAACTTGTTTATTCTTATGTTCGTGTATTTCTTTTGTATGTCAAACCATGGGAATTAAATTGATTGAAGGCTCCTGAAGAGCAACTGTAACTCTGCCCAAAGGCACGATGTTTATCATAGAGAATGCAATGTTCTCCTCCAAGTCTAAAGAAGAACTTGTTGAGTTTTAATGATATCAGTCAAAATGTTCTCCTCCAAGTCGAAAAGGAACTTGTTGAGTTTTAGAGATATCATTCAAAATGGATATCAGATTGAGACAATACATGAGTATAATCTTGAATACCTCATTTACTCATGAAAACGAGGCTGCCCACTTCGGTTTGGGGTCACGCCATTTTGCATGCAGCAATGCTAGTTCGTCGGCTGCCCACTTCGGTTTGGGGTCACGCCATTTTGCATACAGCAATGCTAGTTCGTCTCTAACTGACGAATTGACACAAATATTCCCCGTTGCGATTGGTTTTGGGTCATGAACCCAATATATCCCATTTAAGAATCTTTGGATGCGCAGTATATGTGCCTGTAGCACCGCCATCCCGCACCAAAATGTGTCTGCAAAGAAGGTTAGGAATATGTGTTGAGGTTGAATCGCCCTCCATTATTCGCTACCTCGAAACATTGACAGGAGATTTGTTCACTGCACGATTTGCAGACTGTCAATTTGATGAGACACTTTTCCCAAAATTAGGGGGAGAAGTTGGTGAAACCAAACGGGAAATTTTGTGGAAAAATGCATCATTATCTCATCTTGATCCACATACCTCTATTTGTGAAAGAGGCACAAAAGATTATCCATTTGCAAAGAATAGCAAATCAAATGCCTGACGCATTTATAGATTTGAAAAGGATAACAAAATCACATATCCCCGAAGTGAATGTGACAACATCTGATTCACGAATACATATTCATTATTGGAAGAATATGAACATGAAATTGGTATTAAATATACCACACTCACCCCTAGAAGGAGGTTTGAGACCACACTCACCCCTAGTAGGAGGTTTGAGATGATATATGGCATGAATGATCGTTGGTCACGTACCTATTGTACGCCAAAGTATTTTGGAAATATGACTATTAAAGGACAACGATAATGCAAGAAACATATCTTGCATATAAGTTTGACATGACCTTAATGGTATAACTTTCTCTTTAAGAAAGATATTCACCACATGGATGTTGATGAATCTGTGGTAGTACAAAATTAATTGAGAGCTCTAGAAGAGCCAATTATTACTATGTTGGAGAAACACAATTGAGTATTGTGCTGTAGTAAGTCTCAAAGAAACTTATTCAGTTTCCAAAGTACACACGAAAGCGATTGATTATATTGAGACTATAAATAAAGGAAGGCTTTGATATCTCCTATTACTACAACTTGTAGCGGGGTAATTTGCATATGAAAAGCTACCCGCTTTGTTCTCCAGTTTGTACTACACAAACGAAAGAATGCCACAATAAAGTGGATATCTATTGGTATAAAAACCCATGTCATAATAAACCTGAAGTTTATTGATAAAGTGCACATGTCATGGTGTAAATTTGAAGTTTACCAATATTGATAATTTATTCAGTTGGCATTCGTGTTAGCCATCTCATTTTAAGTATGATGTGCAAATTCACATAGGTGAATATTAAAGAACTAGAAAGTTCTTTACGAATTCTCTTGTATCACTTGTTCTCATTAATGAACTGACCAACTAAAGAGTTCGGGTTGAAACCCATAAATTCTGGAAATATCAAAGGTGAATATGGGCCCATTAACCTGCCATGTATACCACATATGATGCATCTATGATATGGTTACATGCGCAATTGTTATTAACCCGCAGCCTGGCCGGTGCTTGCGAGGTAAATTGCTCAGTAATCTAACTTCGAGCATAATTCCAGATTTTCTACTCAAGATAGTTCATCTTGATAAGTTGGTTTATATCAAAGTTGGTTTAGCAAGATAATTATTGAGTGCTTCCACTCAATAGCTAAACTGTTTCTTATGAGAACAAAGTTATATATATCAGTTTGATATACGTTGTATACGAGAGTATATTATATTCTCCCCTCACAAGTGGTTCAGGGTCAGGAACCAAATAATTACATCTTATTATTAATGTGCCGTGTATATTGACATGATAATGCACAAAGATGATTTCCCAAAGTTGAGGAAACAAGTTAGCTTTTCTAACATGAGGGGGAGACATGATAAACACTTGAGAAAAGGTTACATGGGATGAATTATCATTTGTATATGTATATCCCCGAATATCATGATATGAACCTGAAGTTCATAAAAGGGATAATTCAATTGCAACATATTGCAAAGTATGTTATACGCATTTGCTGACCCAAAGAAAGTAACTAAATGGAAGAGATACAATTCAAGAAGAATTGATTTCATATGAAAGACATGTAGTTTTGAACCTATAGTTCAAATGCTTGAAAGTATAAAGTCAAAGGTATGTATAATCAGTTTTCGATATCTTATTTGTCTAGCATGACATGGAAAACTTGATATGCATCTAAAGTCTATTATATGGCTTATATGACTTAACTTGAAAGATTTAAGTTGCTTGAAGCATATGCAATTCTTGGTCCTGAAGTACCACATCCTTAGTACAATTTGTGTACATATGTATCTTGCTATAACTATAAGCATGATGGCATTGAGAATGCATCTATGGAGATATTGAAGAGTTATTCCACGACATTATATGAAGATGTTCATATCTATCAAGAATGATGATTTCAAGGTGCGGAATATTTATTCAAGTCAATATGGTTGATTTGTCAAACGTCTACCAAAGATCGTTTTGAAGATGATGCACAAGATTTGGAATGCAAATGCTCAAGGATATAAATTGATGTACTCATTAGAGGGAGTTAATGCGCGTTGCACTCTTTTTCCCTTACAAGGTTTTGTCCCAACTGGGTTTTCCTTGCGAGGTTTTTAACGAGGCAACCATTAGGCGCATATTCAAACATGTGTACTCTTTTTCCTTCTCTTTAATTTTTCCCATTGAGTTTTGGTTTTAAGGTTTTAACGAGGCACATTGTTGAATAGACATTCAAGGGGGAGTGTTATAAATAGACTTCTATTTAAGGTGAATGTCTATAATTAGAGAGATTCTAGAGTTCTATTCTTGGTAGCTAAATCATCCCCCTCCCTTTAAATAAAGGGGTCTTCTACCATTGTAAACCATCCCTAACAATCTCTAAGTATCAATAAGAATACTTCTCTCTCTCTATTCTCTCTATTGCTCTTGTTCTTGCATTATTGTTCTTGTCTTTGTATTATTTCATAACACGTTATCAGCACGAGTCTCTAACCAATTGAAATTTTCGATTGTGTTATCTTTTGTTTGTGTAGGGTTTTGCTTCAAAGAAAGCAAAAGAAGGAAAGCAAAAGAGAAAAGAAACGAAAAAACAAAGAAAAGAAAAAAAAAGGGAGGAACGAAAAAAAAAAACAGAAAGCAAACGCTGAAAAGAAAAGAGAAACAGTAGAATAGTTTGCTAAATCATTATTTGCTTCATTAGACACAAAGCAGACGAAACTCGGCAGATTTTCTATACGAAAATAGACAACTCTTAAAGGTAAGTAATTTACTTTTCCCTTTCAAATTCTTGGAATTCTATAATTTGATTTTATATACAAACATAGACAACAAAGTTTGATTATAACTCTAATGGAGTTTGTAAGAAATTGTAACCACATGAAGTGGTAAAATCTCTATGTCCTGCCATGATTAAATTCATGTATGATTGTGGGCAAAGAATTGAAAATCCGTCCCATTGAATTTGCTCCATTCCCTTTAGAGAATGTGGAAGCAGTATATGATAAGTCTGAAAGAAGACAAAAATTATTACCATGAAGGTATCAATGAATGTGGACGTGGCAAAGAATTCCGTCCAATTGAATTTGCTCTATTCCCTTTAGAGATGTGGTAGCAGTATGTGATAAGTCTGAAAGAAGACAAAATTATTACCGTAAAGGTATCAATGGATGTGGACGTGGCAATAGACGAAATTATAATCGTCATTATTGTGATAATGAGAATAATAAAGATTCTCAAAATAATCTTTCACTTTATGAAAGTAATATTTGACATGAGATTGTGTAAAGCACATGATTATGATCCATTCCCTGAAGTGAATGTGATAATTGTAATAGAGCCCGTAAGTATGAACACGCTCTTGATGTAAATTTGTTTTATGTCTGACATTATGAAAAGAAAGTTCGTTGCCCTTGAAATTTCGGGCAAGAACTATATGATATGGGTGTTGGATACTGAAATCCATTCGGATGCAATGGGTCCTGGAGACGCCATTAAAGACAGATATAATGCATCCACCCAAAACTATGCTAAGGCCTTGATTTTCTTGCGCCATCACCTTGATGAAGGTTTGAAACTATGCTAAGGCCTTGATTTACTTGCGCCATCACCTTGATGAAGGTTTGAAAAATGAATATATCACAGTCAAAGATCCACCCATCTTGTGGAATGGCTTAAAGAAGAGATATGACAACCTGAAGTTGGTCACTCTGCCACAAGCATGATACGATAAGAATCCAAAAGCAAATAGTTTATAAACTATATATTATCGTTGCGGTGGAAACGGGCACTGGTCAAAGGCTTGCCGTATACCATGACATTTGGTTGACCTTTATCAAGCATCTCGAAAGAGTAAACGCCCTGAAACGAATTTTGTCTCTGACGACAACTTTGACATCACCCACTTGGATGTGGCAGACTTCTTTGAGCAACCCGAGGGGAAGATAGACCACCTAATCGGTGATGGATCCGTGATGAAAGAAGATGGAGCTGTTTGATTTTATTTTACTTGTTTGTATTAGTGAATGAATAAACTAATAGCCATTAGTATTAGCTCGTATTAGTTAGTTCATGATATAATGTTAGTATTAGTTCTTTAGAATGTATCAATATGCTCAAACATCAATAATATTTTTACTTTCCAGTAGAGGTAATCGACTAATCTGAAAAACTAGTCGGATATCTCATATTTCGCATAAAAACTGCATCCATGTCAGATCCTCCAAGCTTCATGGGTTGGGCCATCACTACCTAGTATTGAAGGGATTGAACGGAGAAGAAGACTAAATTTCATTGGGTTGGGGCGGGTTTAATTAAAGGAGTGGGGCGGGTCGTCTAGTCCAATCATAAGATGCCACGTGCTACTAAAAATATATGGGAGTGTGTTTGATAAAAATATAACGGTGGGGACATATTTGATAAAAAATTCAAACGGATGATAAATATGGCCTATTTTTAATAGTATAAGGATATATTTGACCATTAACCGTAATTTAAATATATGGGAGAGTGTTTTAACGGCTGAGGGATATATGTGGCCCTAATGTATAACGGTGGGGACATATTTGATAAAGAATTTAAACGGAGGATAAATATGACCTATTTTTAATAGTACAAGGATATATTTGACCCTTAACCGAAGAAAAAAAGACAAAATATATACCAGGGTACGGCTGGCCATGGAAAATGGATTATGTATGCATGAGAATTTAAAACAATATTTGAAGTCTTACTGATCTAAAACACTAATTAGTGATATTACAGTATATCTGAATTCGAACTCATGGGGAACTTAGATTCTTAGTAATTTCATTTTGTTGATATTGTATATAATATGTTGCTCGGGTTCTCAAAAAATACTGTCGGGTGTGTGTTGGATCCTCCAAAAGTAATGCCTTTTTGGAGGATCTGACATGGATGCGGCGCCAAGGATCCAAGCAACATCGGTTGTACATGTAAGGTGTACCGAATCTTGGACAAAAATAGCTCAAATTAACTAAAGTGCTGCTATTTAGTATAGGTTATCTGCTGTAAAAGCATCGTAACTATATTTCTTTCTCAGGGTTTGGAGGGAGCAACTGTTCCTAGAGTGATCCAGGAGCTTCTCCCAGTTCTTCCAGGCTTCTCGGCTAAGGTTCTTCCTGAGATTCTTAGTAGACTTTCTTCTCGTGTAATGGCACGCTTAATACGAGATGCACTTTTGTAATTTTGATACTAACTTTACAGTTTCCACTTCCTGAATTGTGCATATATGAGTCACAAACTTAAGAGTATGTAGAAATAGCTAAAATGTATTTATTGTACCCTTCTTGTGGGTCTACCGTTCATACTGACTAGTATAGTTTCTGTAATATATCAGAAAAGATGAAAAGTTCTATAAATTGAAAGAATATGATACTAACAGCAATTCCCTTACAATCTGTACGATTTCTCTGGTCCATATACTACAAGTTATTGAATTATAAATGTGGCAAAGTAGGCAATTGTAATGCAAATTTGCAGGCGGCCTTTTAGTATTCGTATTCTGTGGTATGCCTATGGGGTTGGCAGTTGGCTTCATTATAATCTATCACCTACTACAAGTCTATATTAACCCACTAAGTTTCACAAATTGATTATTCTAGTAAAACTGGAGTTGATCCTATAGAAACTGCGGAAGACATGGACCTAAATTCAATTCCAGAGCATTTGACAATAATATCTGATTGATCCTTATACATTCTATCATTAACTTAGTGCAGTGCAGATTCGTACCTCTCCTTTAACCATCCTCTTTGATTCAGATTGTGGAGTATTTAATGCACAATGTATACATGAAAGAAGAGGCTTAAACGAGGGAAAATATATTATCAGCAAAATCCCAAGAATATGGGGAGAAAAAACCAAACTCACTGTTAGACACTTCAGACCTTATTGAATTAATTTATACATGTGAAAGAACCAAGTTTTAAGACATGCCCACCAGATATCATAGGCAAAATCTACAGTTACATCATGTGAAAAAAGGAAGAGACTGGTTGCCTGAAGCATATGAAATGATCTTCCGTTTAAGTGGCGAGATACATTGTGCTCCATTGAATGCAAGAGCCCTTAGAACATTTATTGGCATGAGATCAACAGAATATGCCTTCTGAAAACCATCTAGGACTGCCATCATTGTAATGTTTGCAGTTTTCCTCTCTGATTCATATCTCTTTAAAAGAGTCACCTGCGCAGATTAAGACTAGTATTAGAACAACCATGCAACGGAGAAAAAATTAGAAAGCGAGCACTTTGAAAAATGATAACCATAGAATGTAAGGCCAATACATACTTGCATTAAAGTGAGGCAGACAGCTAACACTAATATACAATTGTAGATGAAAATCAATAGCACGTGCTTTTACTTTATAGGTAACTCTTTTATTGCTGAATTGCTCAACTGTTAGAAGAGGAGCCTTTGCATAACTGGTAAAGTTGCTGTCATGTGACCAGGAGGTCACGGGTCCAAGCCGTGGAAACAGCCTCAGAATAAATCTTGTGGTTCGGCCCTTCCCCGAACTCCGCACATAGCGGGAGCTTAGTGCACCGAACTACCCTTTGCTCAATCTTTTCAATAACCAGCATGTTTCTCAGTCTTTTCTTGTTCGAGAGTACAATATCATATCCAGTATATTCCCACATGTGGGCTCTAGAGAGGGTAGTGTGCATGCAGATCTTACCTCTGCCTTCACCCTCTACCTAGTGAAGGTAGAGAGATTGTTTCCAATCAACCCTCGGAAAGGCAGAGAGGAGATTTTCTGGTTCAAGATTAATCGATAGCAGATCACTGGGCGAGTTTTAAAGCCAAATATATTTGTGAGCAAATAGAAGGAAAAGAAAATTTAATCTTCTGAGTGATTCTAGATTATACCAGAATAAAAGAAAACTAAAGCCATTTACTTTCGCTATTAATATTTAGAGAGAAAGGAAGGATTATGGACATACCTCCCCAATGTCAGATCCGACAGCAACACCTTCAGCAATGACTTTAGAAAGAGACAGAGCATCTGCAAATCCCATATTAACTCCCTGGCCAGCCAGTGGATGAACAGTATGTGCTGCATCACCAACAAAAACAAGACGTTTTGATGCATAGCTATTAGCATGCATTAAAGACAAAGGGAAGGCCAATCTATGAGAGGCTAGCTTAGTAACTTTCGGTGGAACTTCAAAGCCCTCATGTGTTGATGGGACGTCAGCTTTGAACCAAGAAAATAGATTTCCACCCTCGAACAATTTGGATTGTGGATGAGGACCATATCCACTGTCCAGTGCGTGGTTCACTGCTTTTACAAAGTCATCCTTCTGACATTGAATTCCGGTCAACAGATTCCTTGGGGTCCATTGTCCAAACAATATTGCTGAAATTTTCACCAATGTGCAAAAGTGCAATTGGACCATTAGGAAGAAACCTTTGCCAAGCACAGTAGTTTTCTTCTGCATGTTCTACTGTACAGATGATTGCGCTCTGTGAGTACTTTCATCCAATTGTTTGTATTCTTGCCAGCTCCCTAACACATGATTTTGACCCATCTGCTCCAACCTGTGACATGTTACTTAACTCATTACTTGTACTGAAGAGATCCTTCAGAATATTCACATTACATGAAATACAAAACAAGTCGAGTTTACCACTAACTTCGCATATATGCTGTTCCCATTATCCAGTTCTAACCTTGCTGAACGTCCACAAGCAGATGATGATGTGCCCCTGGAACTTGTCATTGAAGACTTTGAGGGGAAGGTTATTGAACTTAACCTGGAAGAGTATATTGTCCTCTGAAAATCTGTATCCTGCCAAACTTTCACCTCTAGTCAAACATTGTCGCCAGGCAGTCATCGGCAAAAATTAAAATAGGAAATGCCATGGAGTTCCAATTAAATACTAACAAGCATAAATTAGAACAAGATATAAAAAGCTTTAGCTTCCCCTGTCACACCAATCTATTACTCATATTCTGATGGTAAAATGACCACAGTTTTCAGGTAACACCAACAATCCAGTTGGAGCATCTTTGTAGTTGGGCTTTTGGGTTTCTATACCAAAGTAGTCTAAGTCTCACTCTCACAACGAGATAAACATGGACAATTTTGGTCTGAGATGCACATGTTAGGTACGGAATTACGAAACGATCTCAAGAATATTCGGTACAGCAGAAAACCACGTGTAAAAGAAACTTCAGGACCACACTGGCTAAAGAAAGGCCTTGAATCAGACACTTATACATCATACACCATCACCACTAAATTGTCCTTGAAACAAGTTTTCTTTCATTTTAAAAAGTAATAATTGTAGTGATCCAAATGGATTAGATAGTATATAAAGACAGAGCCTACACAAACTATGGTTCTCCAGAAAAGCACCCAAACATGGTGTAAGGTGGTATACAAAGATAAAAAGCCCACTTCCTTGAAATAAATTTGTAGCAAGTTGTTTAACAACAACTACACTTCAGTCCGAAGCAAATCATGGTCGATTATATGAATCCTTCCTCACTATCCATGTCGCTTCATTTAAAACCATGTCTTGCAATATTCAACAAGTTAGGTTCTCCGACACTAGAAGCTCTCTTGTATTATCTAGTGACATACAAATCTCTGATAAGATTAAACAAACTCCTCGCAAACACTAAACCTAATTTGTCAGTGGAGTTGTGACCACTAAACTGCAGCTGCAATCTCAAGAATACAGGAACCAAACATGTTTTTAACTGAAAAATAGAGTATTATGCACGACAACACGGAATTGTGTAGCACATTATTCTCCACGACGCACCTAAAAAAATCATAAGTAGCTATATATAGAAACAAGAGTGTCATAATTATGAAAGAAATCTATTACCTCAATAAAAGGAATTATTACCCGAGAACATCTGCATCAACATCTCTTGCATTGTACTTTGTATAGCCGAGACCAGTATAATCCCAGACCTATAAAAGAATAAATTGCTGAGGGATAAAAAGTCTGAAAAAATTCCATGACTGAATCCCATAAAAACGAGGACAGTTCAGATGTCAAGATGGAATGTGTATCAAGGCACTTAGAAACTATCAGAATCTATAGTCCCATCAAAGACAAATTTTAATACTCATAAGCAACAATATCCTAGGTTAAACATGAAGACTTTTCTTGATAAATACATGAGAAGAAGAAATTGGTAACAGCAATTTTCGTTCAACCTTTACAGTATTGAAAACAGGGATATCTTGATGGTTGAAAGTGCATAGGCAGCTGAGAAGGCATGACAAATTTAACAGTTTTAGCTAAGACGTACTTTTCATTTACTTTAAGTGTCTCTTAGTTAAAAGCTATCCATGTTACTGTCTGCCGCCATACCATGACAAGGATGAGTAGGGGGAGAGAGAGAACAAGATTCAAATAACCAAATAAAAACATTTTCTTAGCATACATTAGGAACAGATCCATAACATAAATGTGTAAATCTTAATTGCTATAATTGGAGAAAGTAGTCACTGTGATAGCATCAAGGACAACGATATAATTAAGGACAATGATAGAGTTTTGGAAGCTCCAAGGCCATTTACTAGATCACAAGCTAAACAACAACAACAACCCAGTATAATCCCACTTAGTGGGGTCTAGGGAGGGTAGTATGTACGCAGACCTTACCCCTACCCTTGGGTAGAGAGGCTGTTTCCAAATAGACCCCCGGCATCCTTCCCTCCAAGAACTTCCCACCTTGCTCTAGGGGAGACTCGAACTCACAACCTCTCGGTTGGAAGTAAGGGTTGCTTACCATCAGAGCAAACCCTCTTATCTCTAGATCACAAGCTAAAGAGTTGCAAATTAAGGTTGCTGGACTTCAATGGCAAATAAAGAAGCTTTTAATTGTAGAGGAAGAGCTCAAGTCCAAAGGAGATGAATTATCCAAGTTTTACAATTATTTGGTGGTCCAAATTGAAGTCCAAGATGAGGAAGATTGTGTCACCAAATCAACCCATCAAGTCTACTAAAAGGGCTCAAAATGACCTCAAAAGAGGTCCAAAAGGGGATCTTTCAAAAGAAGTCCAATTGGAGTCCATACCAATGGCTCAAACTAGTAGTTTAAAGGCCCAAATATGCCCCAAAAGGATTTGGCCGCCCCCTCACCTAATTTTGATGGCTTTTGTTACCCCTTAGAAGCCACCTACCTAAGTTTGATGGCTATTGTGACCCCTAGCAGCCCCCTACCTAATTTAGATGACTTTTAGCAACCCCCTACATTATTTTAAGGGTTTTTTACTCCTATAAATAAGGTGTTCTTCTCATTCATAAGATACAACATTATTGATCAAGTATATCATACTTTGAGAGTTCTTTTGAACCTTTGTTACTTGTGCTTTGAGATTTATCTTTCAACCTTTACTAGTTCATAGTTCAAGGTAGTAAGATTTCTTCTCTTTTATGATATCTTTGATTCCTTTGTGGTATTCTTAGAAGGCGATTAATACTAGTTATTAATTGTTGTCTCAAGTTACTCGTAAAGCGGTCAAGATCCGAATCTATTGTTTTGATTTTGCTTTTAAAGTAAAGGCGTTTGATTTCTCTCATTAATTAAGACGTTGTTACTTTGATCTTGTCAAGGCTATAGAACTTGAGTTCTTGGAAGTTCTTGGAATTCTTTCCCTGAATTTTCCCATATCCTTTATTTTCATCTATTTAATTCTAGTTGTTCAATTCCTTGTTGTTATTGCTTCAGCATTTACTTCTCAAATTCTTACTCTAGTTTGGATTCCCGACCTAGTTGTTATCACAATGAAAGCTTTTACACATTGAAAAATCTGCTCCTTCCTCCTTGGCCCACATTGAAAAAAGATGTCAAAGAGCACGTTTGTGCTGTGGTATGATACATTCCTTATGATGTAATAAACTTCCGATATGCATGAATATGAGAATATAAATGATAATGCTCCAAAGAGAAGAACTTGAGGAACACATAAATGGATTAACTAATAGATATATATTGCACTAAACTAAACCTTCCCCTGCACATGATACTGACTGTAGAGAGTTAATACTACGTGATGGTGCTTTCAGGTCTTTATATCAACACTATGTCCCTAATATTTGCATTACAATATTATTGTAAAAGTACTATAAATTACTCCTAACACAACTTACAAGAACGAACATAGTTAACAAAATTACCTGCATTTTATCAAAGTAAGCATGATGGTGATGTTGAACAAATTTCCATGCACCCATATCTGTAACATAGTTTAATTCAACAGGTTACGAAGTTTTCATGCAAATCAAACATGTTTAAGTAGACTGTAGCAACTTCTGGTACACTGGATTATTGATAACCGCTAATTCCCCAAGGACCGGCACACGGTTCAAAGCTCGGTGGATAATAGTTCCACTCCTCTATTCTTTTCCACATAAACTGAATTAAATATGAAGAAGTAATGGTGATATTATCTTTAGGTTATGGTATGCAAAGATGGCGAGAAACGAGACATATATAGTTCAGAAACATGGGGGAAGGCTGTGAACACATGAGAACAATGGCAAAGCTCAAGGTAGCCAGGTAAAACTCAGACCCAAGGCGTAGTAGTAGTTGTACGGAAAACACATGAGAACAATGGCAAAGCTCAAGGTAGCCAGGTAAAACTCAGACCCAAGGCGTAGTAGTAGTTGTACGGAAAGCATAGATCTATGCTTGGCATGCAGATAAAGGGAAGTGGAAAATTCTCTCTTCCTTGCTTAGTTCAACAAAAGAAAAAGAAGAAAAGCAGAGAGAGGATAAATCTTATTTATGGCCCAACCAAGTTCTCTCTATCCTTCAAATTTTCCTCCTTCCATTGTTCATTTCGGCTTAGTTTCTGATTCCCGAACCGCAGCATAAGTTTCTTGGTAGCATGATATCTGTTCAGATGCGTGTGTTGCCTGCATAAAAAGAGGCTTCTATAGGAGCCAAAGTCTTAGTCATTTTACTTTTTCTGATGACTTGTAAAAACTGACTACTGTTTTCAAGCAGGTGAAAGGGGCTCTCTTTCAACTGGAAAAATAAAATTTAAGTAGTTGATTGGAGGCCAGTTCAGAACTCACAAGGTCCATCAACTCAATATGTCAACAAGGAAGAATAACAAAATGGTTAACCAAGAACGGCAACCACCCCACATGTTATATATCATAGCGCCAACCATGAGCCTGTACTTTGGACCTAAGGCAATTTATAGAGAAGATATTTGATAGATGTGATGGACCTATAAACACTTCTAGTAAGACATTCAAAGTCCTTGTCTTTTTCTTGATGTGAGACGATGATTAGGGCCATTTGACTTTTTTTTTCGGTTACACACACGAAATTTTATGGATATATCATGGGGCAAACCAATTTCTCCACAGAAACATAGGCTCACTACTTGATTGTCCAACTATCCACAAGGTAACAAGTGTGTATATGACAAGTTAACCTCGCCTGATTGGTAACCTCGAGCAGATTCTATGTAATTAGCTCGGATCCGCTTGTCACCCCTTGGACGTCAAGCTAGTTGACGTAATCGACCATGTTTCTCTAAGCCAGTGTTTTGAAAAGCGGTCGCTTCGTCGCTTAAAGCGCGAAGCGACGCGAAGCGACCATCTATCGTTTTTTGCAGGCTGAAGCGAGGCGACCTAGAGAAGCGATCGCTTTCATGGCAGAAGCGAACGAAGCGCAAAAGTGATCGCTTAATTGAAGAAAGCACAGGCAGGGTCTTTTAAAGAAAAAAAAGAACTTTGAGGTCTGAAAAAACATACCCTAAATTGACAAAACCCTCTTTCTCCAGAAGCTAGAGGCTCGATCTTCTTCAGTTGTCAAAAAAAGAAAAGCTGGGTTATCTTCTTCTTCTTCAGTGCACGATCAGTCAACCAAGAACCAACCCAACCCAGGTAATTTCTTCTCTTCTCTTCTCGTTTTTTTAATTTTTCTTTCTTCTGCTTTCTTTTTCAGACCAATCGACGTCAGACTGGTCTTCCTCTTCTTCATTTTTCTTCTTCTCTCTTTCTTTCTCTGTTCCGACTCTATACCGTCAGGGGAAGGAACAAAATTTTTTTCCTTTTCGTTTGTGTACTGTACATTTTCAGCATATATATATTTAAGTATATATTTAAGTATTATATGTATTTCATTTATTATAATATTTCAGCATATAAAATTAATTATATAATATGTATTATTTTTAATTTATGTGATTTTTTAAATGTATATTTCAGTTTATAACTTTATATCATTAATTATTATATATATTATATGTATTTTCAATTTATTAATTATTTTTCTCTTATATCTTCATAGGGATAATTAAATGTCTCAAAGTTCGAAAGAGAAAGACCCGGCTTGGCGATATGGCCAAAGAGTTAATGAGAAGAATACAAATGTTGTATGCATCTTTTGCAACAAGATTACAACGGGTGGAATTTATCGTCTTAAATACCATCTAATTGGTGGCGATAGAAACGTGACAAGTTGTCCCAAATGTCCATCGGATGTGAGGGAAGAAATAAAGTGTGAAAATTGATTGATATTTTTGATTATTTATAATTTTACATTATGTTTTTTAAGAATTGCGCTTCACTTCAAAAAAGCGTGCGCTTCTTTGCGCTTTGCGCTTTGAAGCGAGGCGAGCCCTTGTCGCTTTTTTGCGCTTTGCGCTCTCCAAAACACTGGTCTAAGCCAACAAAAGCAAAAAGAGCAGCTAAGATGCAAATGAACTCTCATGGCGGTAAACTAGCAAGCATATTTAGACAAAACTACTAGATTTCGACCCCCCAACAGATTTAGGAAGATCACCTATCAATCAGCATAATATTTTTTTTATCGACAGACTGAACCCTTTGTGATGTTTAGCACTGAAATTCAAATCTAATACCCATACAAATTGTTGCCATTTTCGACTCTGTTCTCCTATAACAACAGTGAGAGTAAACCTTATCGTCCCACTTCCACTGTGGTATCTGAACTGACTATACGGGTCCTGCTGGTCTCTGGTGCTCAGCCTTAACCAGCTGGCACACTAAGCATTTAGCCACATACTCAACGACATCCCTCTTCATACCTTTCCACCAATAGTGTGGGCGGATCGTCTGAAGAAAGAAAACGAGTGAAGACATAGATCCAACGAAGGAGTGGAGACAGAGGAGTATTTTATCCAACTTCAACTGAGAAGAAACACAGGAGGCATCACATATGCTTCTTCTGATTCGCCAAGAAATATATATCACAAAGGTCTTTCATCTTTTACTGAACATTTTTCAATTGTTTTACCAGTATGAGGATTTCATCAGCATTTTCAGCATTTAAAAGAAATCTTCCCTTCTATATGCAGCCAGTTCCCACTTTGTGGGACTATACTGGGTAGTAGTTGTTGTTGTTGTATATGCAGCCAGTTAATGTAATGACAGAGACAAGAGATTAAATCATTTAAAGTAAAGACATAAACCTCCGGCAATAGCAATATAGAAAGATAAGTACTAGGATACCTCTGAAGAAAGAAATGGTTGCAGGTGTGACCGTACTGACCCGTGGATCTGGGGGGTCCTCTTTCTTGATGTGAAAATTATTCAGCAAAGCAGGATTACTGTCAATGATGGCAACATTTAATTGCTTTGTCAATGGCATAGTTGCTGCACAATAATTTACGAAATATGAAGAGTTATCATGTTAAAAACACTGTTTAGTTTGGTAGACAAGATACTCAAATAATTCACATACAACCATGGCCATTTGTAACCATTATTTCATCTGCTGTCCCCAGGGGTTGATAAACTTAATTTATATAGACTAGTCAACTATTTACCACAGGCTGATTAACATTGCAGGTAATAACTAGCAGGGGCAAGCTTTCCAGAAAAAAAACAGAGTAGCAAATGGAAATCAAGCATACGACTGGAATTTCTAATAAAGGATTTTCTAGACCATCTCAAGTTTCAATTCCTATAGTAGAGGACACTTTCAGCAGTATTTAAGCATTGAAACTTCCCATTCCAAAGTGGTTAAACGAAATCATACTTACCTAAGGAGCATGCTAGAGCCATCCCGACCATACCACCTCCAACAATAGCAATATCATATTGGGGCATGTCATATGTTAACTCAGGCTCGGCCAAAGAGAACTTTTCCTAACATAAGAAATTTTGAAAAGCGAAATTCAATAAAGTCAATCACGAAAACCATAAGAAAGCAGAAGATATTGATATATCATAGTACAAGAATATACTTTTCACTGACCAAACCAGGAATTTTAACACATGTATTACTGCATAAAGTCCTGTGCACAGATCTGAATCCATGAATGTTCGACGCAATTCTTCTGGCAACAGATAACCTATTACAGGCATATGACAAATGATCAAATATGACAAAGTGTTGCATACTTCACTGTCAGCACCTACTAAACGGTACTTCTTTTAAAATTGCCATGTGTAATACAACAACAATGTGGAATAAATATGCGAGACTGGAGTTGATTTAAACAGTGATATAAACAACGCTGCACTCGTTCATGAGTAAATTCTTAATCTCCTGTTAAAAGAGAAAGAAAAAACAATTGACAGTTTTCCAAAAAACTTACATAATTAAAGAATGCATATCCGATAACATGAAATCACATACTACATATCCAAAGCTTTTCCAAATACTGGCTAAAATTTCAAACTTTGAAAAAATCTTACAAGAATGTACAAAAGAATGTTTAAAATAAACAAAACAAAACAAAAAGTCAACTGACAAATTTCAAGAAAACACACAGAATTAGAAGTATGAATACCAATATCATAAAAACACATACACCTACCTATGTTGACGTTCTAACATTCATAAACAGGAAAAAGAAAAAAATCCACGAGGAAGTCATTATTTTGGTATACGATTATCAGGAAAGATCTATCTTACAATTATCTTGAACATTTTCCCCAACTCCCGAGAACATTTTCCATAAAAGTGACACACACACAAAAAAAAAAAACACAAACACATAAGCACACACACACCAATATGCAGCTGATCCAACTACTGCCTAAAATTTCAAACATGGGAAAAACATTACAAAAAATCACACACACAGAATAACTTGATATATCAACTCCAAATCACTTCCTCAAAGCCAGATGTTTATTCAATATTTTTAGTTGGACAGAGTTAAAACCCTGTAGTTAGTACTGACCATTTTTTGGACTTTGTTAGATCCCTAATTATAGCTTGATATATTGTTATGGAGCTAACTGCTTTTTACTTCCTCCGTACGGTTCTACTATAGCATCTTCCCAATGCCTTCTTTTAATGAAACACCTACATAAAAAAAAATACAGAATGGAAAGTAATCACAGACAAATACCTATATTGAAGTTCTAACCGCCATAAATTTCAGGAAAAGAAAAAAAAACAATCTTGATAATAAAATTTATATGTGGTATGTTTAAACTAACTGTAATACAAATTGAATGTTTCTATATGTAAGTTATAAACAGATCAATTTGTTTTGAATTTCTGAAAAATACATGAAAGAAAATTGCGGTACTTGTTCATGCTTGCTATGTTGCTACGTGGAGGAGCAGAAGAACAAGAAGCAGCAGCAGCAGCAATTAATTTGCTTAACACTTGTTTTTGAGAGTTTGCAGATAGTTTTATTCGGCCTGTTTAGTCTGGGCCCAAATCTACTGGATTAACATCTAAGCCCAATGTTGGGTAAAAAAAAGTAGAAATGACACTAGGTAGCCACTCTAGCAGGCTGCTATTTAACAATTAACCAGTACATTTTGAATTTCAGATTTTGAGTTCATATTTTAGGGAACAAAATGTCGTGAATCATTACAAAGTTAAGATTTTTAGCTTAAAATTTCAGGACAAAATAAGAGATTAATCTCTAAGTAGCATCCTTGAAAATGGCTACACGTTCACTTGCCGTGAAAAAAAAAAAGAAATAACTTGATTTACAAACTAGTCATTAAAAATTAACCGCAATTTCAAGAATAACAGAAATTTAGTCAATTTTTTATATAAAAATAAAATCTGAACCAAAAACACTTAAACTTTTTTGAAAAATTTCAGCTTAATATGTTAAAGTTCAAATTTGTTACTATTAGGAAATATTGTAAATATCTTTAGTGTATCTTTTTATTATTGGTAGAATATTCTTTCATTATGGTATAGTTTTATAGTTGGTAGGAATTGATACCTCTCTGTACTCTATATATTCTTGTGAGCAATATGAGAAACTTACTTCTCCCAAAACTCTCTATATGGTATCATACGCCAGTGGCTTATCGCCAAACAAACCCTAATTCTACCCTACCAGCGGCGCCGCCGCTGCTCTTATCGGCAGCCCGTCGCCGCCGCTGCTGCACTAATCGGCAGCCCTATTTTTCTCGACGTCGTTCAGCGCCTCCTCTCCTTTGCCTCGTGCTTCATGGCCGCTACGTCGTCAGCATCGGCTCAAATCCCACTCAAATTGGATTCCTCTAATTACCTGGCGTGGAAATTCCAATTTCGAACCCTTCTTACGGGTTACGACCTCCTCGGCTTCTTGGATGGATCGAAGCCGTGCCCACCAGCCACTATCGTCGACAAGGACGTGACTTCCCCCAATCCAGCATATCCTTACTGGATTCGCCAGGACAATCTTATTCTCAGTGCCATCATCTCGTCGATCACACCGACGATCATCTCCTTTATTACCGCTGCGGAAACCTCTAAAGAGGCCTAGGACATCCTCGCGCGCACATACCGCACTGCTTCTCGTGGTCGTATCATGGCTCTCAAACAGCAGCTCCATAATCCGGTAAAAGGTTCTAAATCTGTTACTGATTTTATGCACGGTATTCGCGTGATTGTGGATGAATTATGGGTGTTACTGTTGATTTTGAGGATCTTGTCATTAAGGTTCTAAATGGTCTTGATGATCCGTATATGGAACTCTATCATGCCATCCAAGCCCGCGAATCTCCCATCTTTTTTGCTGAATTACATGACAAGCTGTTAATCATGGAGGCTCAGATTACTGCTCGTGTGCCGGCCACCTCCGTCGCATCTGATTTTGCTCCGTCGGCTACCTTCGTCGCCGGACAGCGGACAGGCCGTAACCGCTTTGGTAGCCGAGGTTCAGCCTCCGGTCGCGGTGGTTACTCCAGCAATGGCCAATCTCACGGGTACAATGGGAAGTGCCAGCTCTGCAGTTAATTTGGCCACTCCGCGCGCTGCTGCCCGTCCTATCCCATCTCCGGCGCCTCTCATCCCCTTTACGGTGGACCACTGTCGCAACCAGCTTATGCTTCGCCGCCTTATCTGGCTGCTCACACAGCCCATCACTCTCCGACGATTCCCTCTGCATCCGATTGGATCCTGGACTCTGGTGCCTCCCATCACATAAACTCTGATCTTGCCAACATGTCTCTTCACAGTCCTTACACTGGTTTCGACAATGTGGTTATTGGTACGATGAAGGCTTGACAATTACACATACTGGACAACTTAACAATCATTCCTCTCTTTTATTACCCGGGGCTCTCTGTGTTCCACATATGCGTAAAAATTTGATCTATGTTGCCCAATTATGTCGCACGTGGGAAATGCTCGTTCGCGGCCCGCTTAGGGGCAACACCTATTACTGGCCGGCGGCTCCCAGTCTCCCGTCTGCCCTCACGGTACAAAAGCTCTCTGCGTCATTGTGGCATTCTCGGTTTGGTCACCTGTCAGCTAAAATCCTGCGTCATTTAGTGTCTTCTAGCAGTATAGCGTCCAGTAATGTGTATGATCTTGCTTGTATCTCTTGCAAGCTTCATAAGTGCCATAAGTTACCTTTTTCTGAGTCAACTTTATCTTCTACTGCTCCCCTGGAGCTTATTTTCTCCGATGTATGGACCTCTCCGATTGTTTCTAATAAAGTATTTAAATATTATGTCATCTTTGTTGATCATTTTTCTAAGTATGTTTGGTTTTTTCCTTTACGCAGTAAATATGATGTCTTACAAACCTTCACCACTTTTAAATCCATTGTAGAAAAATATTTCTCTGCTAAAATCATTACTCTGTATACTGACAATAGGGGTGAATTCCTCGCTTTGCGCTCTTTTCTTGCCTCCAATGGCATCTCACATCTCACTTCACCTCCTCATACTCCTCAGCACAATGGCTATGCTGAACGCCGTCACCGTCATATTGTCGATACTGGTCTCACTCTCCTTCATCATGCCTCTGTTACTGGCCTTATGCCTTTGCTACAGCAGTCTATCTCATTAATCGTCTTCCCAAGACAAATCTCTCGATGCTCTCCTCCTTTGAGTCTCTCTTCCATAAGCGCCCCAACCTTGCCAAACTACGTGTCTTCGGCTGTCAATGCTTTCCTTGGCTTTGACCCTACACCTCACACAAAATGGAACCCAGATCTCGTGTCTGTGTCCATTTCGGCTACTCTACTACTCAAAGCGTCTATCTCTGCTTTGATCCCTCAACGTCTAAAATCTTCGTCTCGTGTCATGTCACCTTCCATGAAGATGTCTTCCCGTTCTCCAAATTGTCTAACCCCGAATCTCCCCCTGTACCCATTCTGGTCTCCCTAGAAGTCCTTCTGCTGCCGCCACCAGTACTTGCCGCCGCTCCCACTAGCGATCCTTCACCTGACGCACTGCCGGCGCCCACGCCCGCGCCACCAGAGCCCCTTCCGGCACCGCCAGTGGCCCCTGCCGCCGCTACACCCATTATACCGCCACCTGCATCCTCTCAGGGTGGTCATCATATGCAAACTCGCAGCAAAAATAACATCTTTACGCCCAACAAAAAGTTTGGTATGTCTGATGTCACCTCTCCATCTGTTATTGAATCTCAGACTTTGTCTAGTGCTATGTTTGATGAGCGTTGGCGCGCTGCTATGTCATCAGAGTTTGATGCTCTGCTACGGAATGGCACCTGGGTGTTGGAAACACGCTCTCAAGGCTTTATACTAAAACGTGTGTTCTTATGTGTAGGTTTTGATGAATGACAAACGAAGCGCAAATTGATATATGACGAAGTTCAAGTACAAGCGCACAATTGGTAGATAACGAGATTCAAGCACAAGACAAAGTTTTATAGTTTAAATGAGTCGTTCTTAATTGTGATCTTGATCCGACAACTTGACTCATGACATGGCTTCTCTCGTAAAATTATTTTTACAAAATCATGCATATTTAATTTAATGCTAAATGATTTTAAATCATGCATATTTACTTCAGTCAAAATGATTTTTAAACATGCCTCTAAAATCTGGACTAAGATAATCGATTATGTACTTATGATAATCGATTATGTTAAGCCAAGACTGCATGACAATCGATTGTGAACTAATGACAATCGATTGTGTTAAGGCAGTGAGGATCAGGTTTTTCAAACCTGCATGACAATCGATTGCGAACCTTATGACAATCGATTGTGATGAGGCAGTGTACATCAAAGTTTTTTTCAAAACTCAGAATAATCGATTGTGAAGCTAATGACCATTGATTGTGAAGAGACAGTGTCCATCAGTTTTTTAAAAGTCACAAAATAATCGATTGTGAACATATGACAATCGATTGTGTTGAGGCAGTGACTTCCAGACTTTTTCAAAATTATTAAATAATCGACTGTGAGTATATAACAATCGATTGTCACGAGGCAGTGTCCAAAATGATTTTCAAAGTCTGATAAATAATCGATTGTTAACATTGCACAATCGATTGTGAAGCTGACCGTTGTCGTAAAATTTTCAAATACCGTCAGGTAATCGATTGTTGATTTTGTACAGTCGATTGTTGATATTGAAATCTGAAAAAGATTTTTTGAACGTTGCTGAATAATCGATTGTTGATTTGGTATAATCGATTGTTTTACGTAAAATCTGGAAATGATTTTTTGAACGTTGCCAATAATCAATTGTTGATCTTGGACAATCGATTGTTAAGCGTAAAATCTGGGATTGATTTTTGGAACGATTGGCAAACAATCCATTGTGGCTTCCTGACAATCGATTGTCACAGAGTAAAATCAGCAACTCTTAATTGGCAATTAGGCAACGGTAATGCCAAGTTTTTCAACTATAAATACAGCTTCATTTCAGTGTTTTAAACACAACAACATACAACAACTGATCATTCTATTGCTATAAGCTTGCATATTATTGTTTATCATTTTATATTCATTTCATAAAGCTTTTGAGAGCCAAAGTCTTGTCCATAGTTGTTGTAATCTTGAGCCTACTTCTTTTACTCATATCTACTCATTAAGGAGTGTTTTGTTTGAGTGCTTAGTGTTTTGTACACTTGTAAGAGAATTGTGATTCTCTTGTTGTAAGGAACTTGTGTTTCCTTGGTTGAAGTCTTGGAGTGTTGTATCTCCGAGCAAAGGTGTTAAGGCTTGTGTCCTTACGTTGTAAAGGTTTGTTGAGCACCCGTAAGCTTGACAAGTTAGTGGAAAATCTCGAGAGAGTCTCTCGGGGACTGGACTAGCCACGTGTTGTGGTGAACCAGAATACATCGGTGCGTTCTTTCCTTTTGTTTATTTAACGCACTTAATTATTTCCTGCAAATTTTAATTTCCGCAAGTTTTACGCTTAATTTTATTATAACGCTATTCACCCCCCCCCTCTAGCGTTAAGCGTATTATCTAACAATTGGTATCAGAGCCCAACTCTCTGAAGACTTAACAGTTTGAGAGAACCATCCATGGCTTCTACTCGTGACTCTTTTGCAGGAATTGATGAAGGACAATGCTCCACACGACCACCTCTATTCAACGGTACAAACTACACGTACTGGAAGGAGAGGATGAAAATTTTCGTTCAAGCAAACAACTTTCATCTCTGGAAGGTGATAACGAAGGGAAATCAAATTCCAACCAAAAAGGTTGAAAACGAATGGGTTCCCAAGTCCGAAGAAGAATATGACGCGGATGATATCCGAAAGGCTCAAAATAATGCTAAAGCAATTAATTTATTATATTGTGTTGTAAATGCTGACGATTACAGGAAAATATCGTGTTGCACAACGGCAAAGGAAATGTGGGACAAGCTGGAAATTACGTACGAAGGTACGGACGAGGTAAGGGAATCTAAAATTGATTTCCTAACCCATGCTTATGAATTATTTCACATGAAGGAAGGTGAAAAGGTGGATGAAATGTTCGAACGATTTTCAATAATCGTAAATGACCTACATGCCCTCAAGAAGACATTCACGGACAGAGAACTGGTTCGAAAAATTCTTAGAAGTCTCACTCCGGCTTGTCGATCAAAGGCCGACGCAATTCAAGAATCCATTGGCTTCTCAATTGTCACAATCGACGCATTAAGAGGTAACCTTAAGACTTATGAATCTAGAATACTTAACCCTCTTGTTGATGATCAAAGGAGGCAAAGAATAGCGCTTAAGGAAAGCACAAGCCAACCTCAAGTTGATGAGGACGGAGACAACGAGTTTGGACTCATTATCAAAAGATTTCAAAAGTTCATGCAAAAGGAGTATGAACGAAAGGGCAAAAAGCAAGGCGAGCAAATAAAGTGCTATGAATGCGGTGAAAGCGGGCACATCAAATCAAATTGCCCAAACATCAAAAAGGAGAAGAAACCTTTTAAGAAGCAACGTGCATACATTTCTTGGGGAGGAGACTCCAGAGATGAGTCAAGCGAAGAAGAAGAAGATGACGAAGCCGCAAACCTTTGTCTTATGGCGCAAGAAGACAAGCAAAATGAGGTATGTCAAATCTCTTCTAAAAACTTCTTTACTCTTGAAGAAATGCGAACTGCTTTTGATGAGCTATATACTGAATTTATTAAAGCTTCAAAAACTGTCAAGAGCATAAAAGAAAATGCTTCTCTAAAAGAAAAAGATTTTCAAAAACAGCTTTCTTTAAAAGAAAAGGATTTAGAAAAACTGGTTTTAGAAAATGAGAAGCTGAAAGAGGAAAACAAGTTTTTCGGAAAAAAAGCGCCGACAAGCCCGAAAGTTCTATTAAAAATTGCTCTTCTTGCATGCATCTTGAAAATGAGGTAGATAGACTTAAAGGTACCTTAGATAAGTTTAATTCTTCTCACAAAAACTTGAATGAGGTCCTTGTTAATTTGAAGTCAACCAAGCATGGCATAGGTTTTAAGAATGAGCCTAAAGAAAAGGTTGAAGCCAAACCCCAACCACTTAAGGCTCAACCTAGGATTAATAAAACAAATGCTTATCCTAGAAAGAGAAATCCTAGAACAAATATGCATGTTAGACCAAATGTTGAACATTTTAGAAGACCTAGAAATGACTTACCACCTAGAAAAGACTACCCTAGAAATGATGCATATTTCAGGCCAAACACTAGAAGGAGTTTTGAACCTCCTAGAACATCTAGACATGACCATTACTCTAGAAACGCTGCTCATTTTAGAACTAATAGTAGGAGAAACGGTTCTCATGAAATGTGCAATAGTCATAATGAAAATAGAGTAATTCATTTTCGTCCATCAAGTTACTATGAACCTAGAAGGATGAATAACCCCAATGTGACTTGTCATTATTGTAGACGCATTGGTCATATTGCCCCTGCATGCTTTACACGACATAGACATATCACTCAATCGCATCATTATAATATGCCTAACCCTCAAGGACCCAAAATGGCATGGGTACCTAAAACGCATTAACTTGTTTTGTAGGTATGTTTGAAGGGATCAAGTGTACTATGGTACCTTGATAGTGGATGCTCCAAACATGTGACGGGAGACGAATCCAAATTCCTTCAACTAGAACACAAAGAAGGAGGAAGTGTGATTTTTGGGGATAACAATAAAGGAAAGATCATTGGCATCGGATCAGTCGGTAAGGATGAAAATTCCTCTATTAAGCATATATTACTTGTGAAAGGTTTAAAGCATAATCTCTTGAGCATAAGTCAATTATGTGGCAAGGGAAATCTTGACCTATTTGATTCGGATGAATGCTTAATGTTTAGACGTAGTGATTTCAAAATTATCCTTCGTGGTTTTAGAGTGGATAATATTTATATGGTTGATCTTGCAAATTCCTCACCCCAATATGTTGATTGTCTTATGAGTAAAGAGGATGATACTTGGTTATGGCATCGTAGAGTAGCACATATCAACATGCATCTTTTGAACAAATTGATTTCACAAAACTTAGTTATTGGCCTTCCCAATTTGAATTTTGAAAATGACTCTATCTGTGATTCTTGTCAAAAAGGGAAGCAAATAAAAGCATCTTTCAAATCCAAAAATATTGTTTCAACTTCTAGACCATTGCAATTGCTTCACATGGATTTATTTGGACTATCTCGCATTGAAAGTCTAGGAAGAAATCGTTATGCTTTTGTGATTGTTGATGATTATTCTAGATTTACTTGGACTTTATTTCTTGCCAATAAAAGTGATGCTTTTCAGAATTTTAAATATTTTCTTAAGCGTGTTCAAAACGAGAAGGAAACAACCGTCACTTCAATTAGAAGTGATCATGGGGGAGAGTTTGATCACAATCTCTTTGCGGACTTTTGTGACGAACTCGGTATCGAGCATACCTTTTCCGCTCCACGTACACCACAACAAAATGGGGTGGTGGAAAGGAAAAATAGGTGTCTCGAAGAGATGGCTAGAACCATGCTCGAAGAGGCTAAGATTCCCAAACATTTTTGGGCGGATGCCGTGAGTACCGCATGCTACATCTTAAATAGAGTAGTCATAAGGCCAATACTCATGAAGACCCCTTATGAACTCTACAAGGGAAGGAAACCAAATATCTCCCATTTTAGAGTATTCGGTTGTAAATGTTTTATTCATAACAGTGGCAAAGATCAATTGGGAATGTTTGATGCTAAGTCCGATGAGGGAATTTTCATTGGTTATTCCTCACGTAGCAAAGCATATAGGGTTTTTAATAAAAGAACCGAAACTGTGGAGGAATCCCCTCATGTTGTATTTGCCAAAAATAATGCTCGCTTGGCGAGAAAGGATTCCGGTTTTGATCTTGCAGGTATTTTAGATAGCTTGAAAGACAAAATACAAGAGGAAACGCCTAAAGAAAATCAAGACGAAATTTTGAAACAACCAACGGAGGAAGCGCCACAATTGGAGAATGAAACGAAAATGCCTAACGAGTGGAGGACAATTAAAGATCACCCTCTCGAACAGGTAATTGGCGACGTCGGAGAAAAGGTAAGTACCCGAAACTCCCTTAAGAACACCTTAGGACATACTGCTTTTGTGTCCCAAATTGAACCAACAACCATCTCCGAAGCAATTGGGGATGAATTTTGGACCTTGGCAATGCAAGAGGAGCTTAACCAATTCAAACGGAATGACGTTTAGGATTTGGTGCCAAGACCCGAAAAACATACCATAATTGGTACGAAATGGGTTTTTCGAAACAAACTAGATGAAAATGGTGTAATCACTAGAAACAAAGCTAGGCTTGTAGCAAAAGGCTATAATCAAGAAGAGGGTATTGACTATGAAGAAACATATGCTCTCGTAGCTAGATTAGAAGCTATTAGTCTATTGCTCGCTTTTGCCTCTTCTATGAATTTCAATTTATATCAAATGGATGTGAAAAGTGCTTTTCTAAATGGTGTTATACAAGAAGAAGTTTATGTTGAACAACCCCCCGGTTTTGAAGATTTTAAATCTCCCGATCATATTTTCAAACTCAAAAAGGCTCTCTATGGTTTAAAACAAGCTCCCCGAGCTTGGTATGAAAGATTGAGTAAATTTCTATTGGAAAATGATTTCATTAGGGGGAAAGTTGACACCACCCTTTTTGTTAAGCATAAAAATAATGATATTTTATTAGTTCAAATATATGTGGATGATATCATATTTGGTGCTACTAACAATGTCTTATGCAAGGAATTTTCCGACCTGATGACAAGCGAATTTGAGATGTCTATGATGGGTGAGTTAACATTCTTTTTGGGATTACAAGTAAAGCAAATGGAAGAAGGTACGTTCATTTGCCAAGCCAAATATTGCAAAGAATTGCTGAAACAATTTGAAATGAACAATGCAAAAGCAATGGCAACTCCCATGAGCACATCCGATCATCTAGACAAAGATGAGAAAGGTAAGGAAGTCGACACTAAGAAGTATCGAGGTATGATTGGCTCTCTTCTCTATCTTACTGCTAGTCGTCCGGACATCATGTTTAGCGTGTGTTTATGCGCCCGTTATCAATCGTGTCTGAAGGAGTCTCACCTCACTGCGGTAAAACGGATTTTGAAGTACCTTGTTGGTACTACAAATGTGGGTCTATGGTACCCCAAAGGTTCTTCATGCCAACTCGTTGGCTATTCCGACTCCGATTTTGCTGGATGCAAATTGGACCGCAAGAGCACTAGTGGCACTTGCCATTTGCTCGGTAGCTCTCTCGTTTCTTGGTTTAGCAAGAAACAAGTAAGTGTTGCGTTGTCCACAACCGAGGCTGAATATGTAGCCGTGGGGAGTTGTTGCGCTCAAATCCTATGGATGAAACAACAACTCTTGGACTATGACCTAAATCTTGATCATATCCCGCTTAGATGTGATAATACTAGTGCCATATGCTTGACGAAGAACCCCGTTCTTCATTCGCGAACAAAACACATTGAAATTAGACATCATTTTATAAGAGATCACGTTCTCAAGGGCGATATCGAAATCGAATTTGTTGAAACCAAAGACCAATTGGCCGACATCTTTACTAAGCCCTTAGAGAAAGAGTCCTTCTTCCGAATTCGTAGTGAACTCGAGATTCTTGACTCCACGTTGATCTAAGTCATGCATTGCATCTTTTTATCTTACATGATTTCTAACTTGAGCGTCGGAGACGTCTAACGAATTTTTGCAGGTATCGCCCTAAAGGTAGGGGGAATTATAAACCATGACGCGCAATAATCAAGTATTCTTCAGAAAAATCGGTTTCTGTCGTCTAATAATCGATTATCTCGTATCAATAATCGATTGTTCTGCTATTACTTGAGTTATTGTACTCTCTTTAAGTAATCACGCTTTTTTCCAATAAATAAACAAGGTTTTTTTACATTTTTTTGGCATCTTCTTATGTTCTTTTTGCTAATGGCAAAAGGGGGAAGATAACGGGTATGCACTCTCAATATTTATAAGCTTAAATTGAGGGGGAATTCATATATTGCCAATAATCGATTGTTGATCTTGGACAGTCGATTGTTAAGCGTAAAATTCGGGATTGATTTTTGGAACGATTGGCAAACAATCGATTGTGGCTTCCTGACAATCGATTGTCACAGAGTAAAATCAGCAACTCTTAATTGGCAATTAGGCAACGGTAATGCCAAGTTTTTCAACTGTAAATACAGCTTCATTTCAGTGTTTTAAACACAACAACATACAACAACTGATCATTCTATTGCTATAAGCTTGCATATTATTGTTTATCATTTTATATTCATTTCATAAAGCTTTTGAGAGCCAAAGTCTTGTCCATAGTTGTTGTAATCTTGAGCCTACTCTTTTACCCATATCTACTCATTAAGGAGTGTTTTGTTTGAGTGCTTAGTGTTTTGTACACTTGTAAGAGAATTGTGATTCTCTTGTTGTAAGGAACTTGTGTTTCCTTGGTTGAAGTTTTGGAGTGTTGTATCTCCGAGCAAAGGTGTTAAGGCTTGTGTTCTTAAGTTGTAAAGGTTTGTTGAGCACCCGTAAGCTTTACAAGTTAGTGAAAAATCTCGAGAAAGTCTCTCGGGGACTGGACTAGCCACGTGTTGTGGTGAACCAGAATACATCGGTGCGTTCTTTCCTTTTGTTTATTTAACGCACTTAATTATTTCCTGCAAATTTTAATTTCCGCAAGTTTTACGCTAAATTTTATTATAACGCTATTCACCCCCCCCTCTAGCGTTAAGCGTATTATCTAACACTGGGATTTTGTTCCGCCTGATTCTTCGCAGAATGTTGTGGGTTGCAAGTGGGTTTATCGTATCAAACGACAGCCTGACGGTACTGTGGATAAGTTCAAAGCCCGGGTTTGTTGCAAAGGGCTTTCATCAGCGTCCAGGTGTAGACTTCCAGGAGACTTTCAGTCCGGTTGTTAAGCTGGCAAGTGTGCGTTTGGTTCTCAGTATAGCTGTATCCAAGGGCTGGCCTCTTCGTCAAATGGATGTGAACAATGCCTTTCTCCACGGGAGGCTTACAGATGATGTTTGTATGGTACAACCACCGGGTTTTGTTGACAAAGCCTATCCATCTTATGTCTGTAAGTTTCAGAAAGCTATTTATGGTCTCAAACCGGCACCCCGGGCATGGTACCGTGCGCTCCGCCAGTGTCTTCTGACCATGGGTTTCGTCAACATTACCTCTGACACTTCGCTCTTCGTTTTTCAGCATTCTGGTATTACGGCCTATTTTTTGGTATATGTTGATGATCTCATATTGACTGGTTATGATTCTGCTTTCTTGAACTGTGTGATTGACTCTCTTAGGACTCAGTTTTCTCTTAAAGACATGGGTGATCTAACCTACTTTCTTGGTGTTGAAGTTCTGCGCAGCTCCAAGGGATGTTTTCTTTCTCAGCGTAAATATGTTGTTGATCTTTTGACTCATCATAATATGCTGGAATCAAATCCTGTTTAGACGCCAACAGCGGTGTCAACCCGCCTTCATCTGGCCGACGGCTCGGCCCCTGCCGACGCATCCGCCTATCGACAGGTCCTTGGGGGCCTCCAGTATCTCTCCTTCACTCGTCCTGATATCTCCTTTGCTGTGAATAAACTCTCACAGTTCATGCACGCTCCTACTGTCACTCATTGGGGTGCAGTCAAGTGCCTCTTCCGGTATCTGAATGGGACGCGTGACTTTGGCGTCTGGCTGCGTCCTTCAACTGTTATACCTCTGCATTGTTTCTCTGATGCTGATTGGGGTGAAAACTGTGATGACTGCTCCTCAACTGCTTCCTATGTTGTCTTTCTAGGGCCTAATCCTATTTCCTGGAGCTCCAAAAAGCAGCGTTCCGTTGCACGATCATCTACTGAGGCTGAGTATCGTGCCATTGCTTCTGCTGCCGCTAAAGTACGTTGGCTTCATTCCCTGATGCGCGAGCTCCATGTCCCTCTTCTGGGTGCTCCTGTCATTTACAGCGACAACATTGGCGCCACTTACCTCTGTGCCAACCCTGTGTTTCATTCGCGCATGAAACACATCTCCATTGATTATCACTTTGTTCGTCAATTGGTTCAGAATGGGTCCCTTCGTTGTTCACGTATCCTCTGCTGATCAGCTTGCTGATGCTCTCACCAAGCACTTATCTCGTCCTCGGCTTCTTCTGCTGATGTCCAAGATTGGCGTGTCCTCCGGCCCTCCATCTTGAGGGGGCGTATTAGGAAATATTGTAAATATCTTTTGTGTATCTTTTTATTATTGGTAGAATATTCTTTCATTATTGTATAGTTCTATAGTTGGTAGGATTTGATACCTCTCTGTACTCTATATATATTCTTGTGAGCAATACGAGAAACTTACTTCTCCCAAAACTCTCTACAGTTACATATAAATTTCAGCATAATATACTAGAAATTCATAATGTGTTGAAGTTCCAATACATTATGCTGAAAATTTATATGCAGGACAACATGAGTTACATAATCTAGCATATTGTATTGGAACTTTTCGTGTTTTAGCTAAGATATTTTTTCAGATTTTATCTCCTCATAAACTAGTGCCTATTTTTCAATAATTTTACAAATTTTGACTATTTTTTAATGGAAAACTACCAGCTAAGCCCATTTATAAGATAATTAGTTATTTGTACCCAAAAAAATTAAAATTTTGCTTTCTCTTGAGTGAGTGTTATTAGAATAGATTGGGTACATCTTAAAGGACTGAATCTCAGTTTTGGGATGATTTGGTAAAATTTTGAGGTGGTTTGAATTGAAAATTCGAAGTAGAAATTGAACATGAAAAAAATGACATGTGTATAACATTGTGTATCATTTCTTTATCACATATATATCATATTTATATCAATTGTATATCACATGTATATTCATTTATACTTGTGTGTGAGATACATGCATGTTCGATACCTGTGTTGCAAAAATATTTTTGAACTCGATTCAATTATGAATTTTGATATAAAACTAGGTGAAATCACCTCCAATCTTCTTCAAATTTTATATATTGACTTATCTATATGTTTTCAATGAATTTCAATTATACTCATTAAAAAATTTCCTTTTTTGGTTAGATTTTTGAAATACTTTATATATATATATGTGTGTGTGTGTGTGTGTGTTGTATTTCATCATCTTATTTGCTATCTTATCCATAAAATTTCCTTTCCGTCTTTCATCTAATATTTTTAATCACGCTTAAAAATATGAAAGTTAATTTTTGCATGTGATTCTTTGTGAGAAAGAAATTTATTTATTTGGTTTTACAATTTTTGTAAGTTTTCCTTTTTTTTAATTATCGGTCCAAAAACTAGCTGGCTCATGCTATTTTACCCAGATGTAACATCTTCAGGCCCAAAGTAATGTTGAAGGTGAAGAGCTTTTAAATTAGGAATTTTACGCTTTATAGTGATTGTAAAGGAAGCTTTACCTCATATTTTATGGTTTGTGTTATAAATAAAATTTTATTTATGGTGAATGTCCATATTTAAAGAGATTCTATGGTTTATTACTTGGTAACTAAGTCAACCTCTACCTATAAATAGAGGGTTCTATCCATTGTAATTCATCCCAAAATTCAATAAGAATTCCCTCTCCCTACTTTTCTACGCAATATTCTTCTTCTTCTTTTATTGTTTTGTAACACGTTATTAGCACGATATTCTATTGTCTCAAGAAGCTTCTGGGAAGACTAAGAAAATGTGGATATCCCACAAAACTAACTTGGACCAAAGTTCAATTGTAAAAATATTTGTTTAATTGATTCATGTACGACACATACAATATTCAAAGAGAAGAAATATTTTTCTCATTTAAATATGTGTAAGACATATGTTACTACAATTTTTGGTAGTAGTAATTTTATTGAAGGCTCTGGAAGAGCTACTATAACTCTACCCATGTGAACAATACTTATTATAGAGAATGCAATGTTCTCCTCCAAGTCCAAGAGGAACTTGTTGAGTTTTAAAGATATCCGTCGAAATGAATATCATATTGAGATAATAGATGAGAATAATCTTGAATATCTCATTATTACAAAAATGTCTCTGGCCAGAAAAGAGCTATTAAGAAGTTCCCATCTTTGTCTTGTGGAATGTATTGGACAAGAATTAGTACAATTGAGACACATTCTATTGTAAACCAAAAGGTTACCGATTTTAATACTTTTATACTTTGGCATGATCGATTGGGACACCCTGGATCAATTATGATGAGACGAATTATAGAAAACTCAAATGGGCATCCATTAAAGAAATTAAAGATTCTTTTAAATTATAAATTTTCTTGCACTTCTTGTTATCAAGGCAAGTTAATTATTAGACCATCACCAACAAAGGTTGGAATTGAGTCCCCTACATTTTTGGAACGCATACAAGGGGATATTTGTGGACCTATTCACCCACTTATTGGGTCGTTTAGATATTTTATGGTCTTAATATATGCATCTTCTAGATGGTGTCATGTGTGCCTATTGTCATCACGCAACCTCGCATTTGCAAAACTAATGGCACAAATAATTTGATTATGGGCGCAATTCTCCAATAATCCAATTAAGTCTATTAGATTTGATAATGCTGCTGAGTTTTCATCCCAAGCATTTAATGATTATTGCTTATCAATTGGGATAAAAGTGGAACATCTTTTAGCTCATGTCACACTAAAAATGATCTTGCAGAGTATTTAATTAAACATCTGCAATTGATAGCAAGACCATTACTCATGAAAATGAGGCTACGCACTTCTGTTTGGGGTCATGCCATTTTACATGCAACAATGCTAGTTCGTCTTAAACCGACAAATTATCATAAATATTCCCCGTTGCAATTAGTTTTAGGTCATGAACCTAATATATCTCATCTAAGAATCTTTGGATGCGCAGTATATGTGCATGTAGCACCGCCATATCGCAGCAAAATGGGTCCGCAAATAAGGTTAGGAATATATGTTGGGCTTGAATCGCCCTCCATTATTCGCTACCTCAAAATATTGACGGGGGATTTGTTTACTGCACGATTTATAGAATGTCGATTCGATGAGACACTTTCCCAAATATTAGGGGAGAAGTTGGTGATACCAAACGGAAAATTTTGCGGAAAAATTCATCATTATCTCATCTTGATCCACGTGCCTCTATTTGTAAAAAAGAGGTGCAAAAGATTATCCATTTGCAGATAATAGCAAATCAAATGCTAGATGCATTTACGGATTTGAAAAGGATAACAAAATCGCATATCCCTGCAGAGAATGTTCCAATCCGTATTGACGTCCCTGTTGGACAATCTTCTAGTGTCATAGCTAATAAGTCGAAAGCACGCCTAAACTGTGGCAAATCATTGGGTTCCAATGATCGAAATCCTAGAAAAGGAAAAACAAATGGTCAAAATGACACTACGAAAGAATCTCATGAACTAATCCAAAATTTAATAAATTATGAGAATCATGAGGAAACCACTGAGCACGAGACTATAAACAATTGAGTAGAAGCTTTGGGATTGAGCATAGTGATTGTCAATTGTTCTATGAACTTCCCCCGTGATTAAATTATGGATTTAAGGTAAGTATATTACTTTTCTCTTTCAATTATTGACATTATATAATTTGATTTTAAATACAAGCAAAGACGATAAATTTTGACTGCAACTCTAATGGAGTTTGAAAGAAATTATAGCCATACAAAGTGGTAATTTTTATGCATTGCCATGATCAAATTCATATATGATTATGAGCGCAAGAAGTGAAAACCCGTCCCATTGAATTTGCTCCATTCCCATTGACTTTAGAGAATGTGATAGCAATATATGATAAGTCTGAAAGAAGATACAATTATTACTATGAATGTATCAATGGAAGTGGACGTGGCAATAGACGAAAAATATAATCTCCATCATTGTGGTAATGAGAACAATAAGGATTCTCAAAATAATCCTTCACTTTGTGAAAATAATATTTATCATCGATTTGACTGAGATTTTTGTAAAGCACATATAGATGATCGTGGTCCATTCATGATGTGAATGTAACAACATGTGAATTATTAATAAATATTCATTATGGAAGAATATGAACGTGCTAGTGGTAGTGAATATACCACACTCGCCTCTAGAGGAAGGTTTGAGATAAAATAAGAAAATAATGTCATCATTATGGCATGAATGATCACTGGTCATGTACTTATTGTATGCCAAAATAATTTGGTAATGTGATTATTAAAGGACAACAGTGATGCAAGAAACAAATCTTGCCATATAATTTTGACAATAACTATAATGGTATAACTTTCTTCTTTAAAGAGATATTCACCATATAGATGTTGATGAATATATGGTAGTACAAAATTAATTGAGAACTATTGAAGAGTCAATTATACTACTTTGGAGAAATATAATTGATTACCAATAAGATATTGTGTTTTAGTAAGTCTCAAAGAAACTTAATCAATTTCTAAAATATTCGCCAAAGCGGTTGGTTATATTAAGGCTATTTCTATTACTACAACTTGTAGCGTGATAATATTTATGTGAAAAGTTACGCCCTTTATTCTCCAGTTTGTACTACACAAATAATGACACAATAAAGTAAAACTTTATTGATATAAAACTCATATCATAATAAACTTAGAGTTTATTGATATCCAGTTGACATAGCTGGTTTATCATATCAATTTAAGTATGATGTGCAAAAATAAAAGAGGATTCACATGGGTAAATATTAAAGAACTAGAAAGTTCTTTACGAACTCTCTAATGTGCTTTTTCTCATTAATTAATTGACCAACTAAAATTGTGATTGAATCCCATGAATACTGGAAATATCAAAGGTGAATATTGGCCCATTCACTTGCCATGTATACCATATAAGATGCATCTATGAGATGGTTACATGTGCGATTATTATTAACCCGCAGCCTGGTTAGTGTTTGCGAGGTAACTTGCTCATTAATTTAATTTAGAGCATCTTCCAGATTTTTCTATTCAAGAAGTTTATCTTGATAAGATGGCTTACATCACAACTGGTTTAGCAAGATGATTTATTGAGTGTCTCCACTTAATAGCTAAAATTATTGCTTATGAGAACAAAGTTATCTATATTAGTTTGATATACGTTATATACGAAAGTATATTACATTCCCCCTCACAAGTGGTTCAGGGTCAGGAAGCAAATAATTTTATCTTATAATTATTGATGTGCAGCGTACATTTTGATTAACACCATAACGCACAAAGATGGGTTCTCAAAGTTGAGGAAACAAGTTAGTTTTTCTAACATGAGAGGGAGACATGATAAACAGTTGAGAAAAAGTTACATGGAATAAATTATCATTTGTATATCTAGAGCCTCGAATACGATAATATGAACTTGAAGTTCATAAAAAGAAAATTCGTTTGCAATATATTGCAGAGCATGCCATATGTATTTGCTGACCCAAAAAAAGGTAAGTATATTCTCATTGCAAATGCTCATATTAAGTCCTAGAAGGATAAAGTCTATGGTACGCTTAAAGCATATAGACAAATCGGTTTCAAATAAAACTTCTTGATAAAGAAGATGAGCAAATGATTAAACTGATCATAATAAGGAGGCAAGTGATTTAGAAGATCACATGACATAACACTTCATAAAATCTCAAGTACCTGAATATATGGATGAAGATGTCTCTATGTTATGTCTTTACGAAGAATTATTGGAACCGATATAAAATGTTCGTCGTCGACATCTATCATAGCGCAAAGTATAGATAAGGATCTTAAGGTTACCGAGACAAAGCCAAAAATATTGGCCAAATATACGATACACAATTCAAATAGAATTAGTTTAATATGAAAGACATGTAGTTTTGGACATGTAGTTCAAACACTTGAAAATATAAAATCAATGGTATGTGCAATCAATTTCCGATATCATATATGTCTAGCACGACATAAAAACTTGATATGCATCTAAAGACTATTACATGGTTTATATGACAATATGACAATTCATGAAGGATTTAAGTTGCTTGAAGCATATACAATTCTTGATCTTGAGGTACCACTTCCTTAGTGTAATTTGTGCACAAATGTATCTTGCTATAACTATAAGCATGGCAATATGATAGCAAGAGTTTTTACCTCTATGTAAAGATATTAACTGACGATTCCAACAAGATCAGATGAAGACAATACATCTATTAAGAATGATGATTTCAAGGTTCAACTTATTCATTCAAGTTAATACGGCTGATTTATTTATCAAATTTCTACCAAAGATCTTATGAAGATGGTGCACAAGATTGGAATGCAAATGCCTAAAGATGTGAATTGATGCTCTCATCAAGGGAAGTTATGCGCGTTGCACTCTTTTTCCCTTACAAGGTTTTGTCCCACTGGGTTTTCCTTGCAAGATTTTAACGAGGCAAAAAAGGCGTATTGTTAGTTATGTGTACTCTTTTTCCTTTTCCAGATTTTTTCCCCACTAGATTTTATTTTAGTTAAAGTTTTAAAGAGGCACATTATCTGTTGAATAGACATTCATGGGGAGTGTTATAAATATATTCTATTTATGGTGAATGTCCATTGGGGAGTGTTATAAATAGATTTTATTTGTGGTGAATGTCCATATTTAGATAGATTCTAAGGTTTATTACTTGGTAGCTAAGTCAACCTCTCTATATAAATAGAGGTTTCTATTCCATTGTAATTTGTCTCAAAATTTAATAAGAATTCCCCCTCCTTACTTTTCTGTGCAATATTCTTCTTCTTTTATTGTTTCATAACAATTTGATCATTTTCATTACTATAAATAGGCACGTTCAAGAAAAATCCAAAAACCAAACCAAATCTAAACTTTTAGCCATAACAAAGTCATCTAGGTACACCCAAGACTTGTGTTCTTTATTCTTCTATATCTACGTTATTTAGGACATTAGGATAGTGTCTCAATCAATTTGTCCGAACTTTGACATTTTGCAGTACAGGTATTGAGTGAATGAATGTAGTGTAAGAACGATTTGTACAAAACATCCCCAGATTTAACTTTTAGCTGACCATTTTCCTACTATAGTAATAACTGAAAAAAACATCTCAAGACCAACAAAGGAAGAGAATAGAATTCATATCCACCTGAAATGAAAACAATTGTTCCATATTGATTACAAGCATTTGGAAGAATCGCGATTTTCAACTTTTATACCACCCACAATGATTTACTCAGATTACTAAAACAAGATGAGCTAATGAAGAATGTAACAAGTGCTTCAGTTACTGTTTCCTACTTTTTCCTTTCTTTGCCTTTTCCTTTTCCTGCATTTTCTTCCTCTTAGCTTCTGCTGATATCCACGTGTAATCTTGAGGGACTCCAAAGGGATCTTGAACGGTTTCGATCCTATTACTTGGACTGCCTGTGGAAGAAGTAGGCCGATGATACGGGGCTTTTATCCACTGAAACCATGATGAACTTGACGGCTGCACCACCGTTAGATTCTCCCTACCTGAAGCAGTAGGGCTGGAAGGAGGAGTCTCGAACTCATCTACCGGCTGTAATTCTTCAAACTTAGTGAAAGTCACCAATACTCTAATTGTTGGAACAACCGGAATAGCTACCTGTTACATAGGAAAGGATTCTCAGCAGAGTGAAACCTAACACATAGGTAATTATTAATATCAAGATTGCACGTTCCTTGTGCATGTATATATGAGCATTTAGAGATCTAAGACCTTTTAACAATTAGTGTACTTTCTTCTGAGAGTTGAATTCATGTCAAACAGATATCGGAAGGAAAGAGATGACCACCGTTAGAAGGAGGAGACCAAGTTACAAAATTGAGGTCTATAGCACGAGAAATAGAAAATCCATAAAGCAAATCTTCAAGAATTTCTGACACTACGTTTTACTCACAACTAGCTGGTCTAAAGAATACCATGGTCAAAAAGTTTCTGCAATAGCAATTAGTCACAGGGTTTCTTTTAATTCCTGGAGAAACTACATTGTTTGTTCCCTCATTATAGTTAAGAGCATATGCAATATACAACCTTCTAGGTATAAGTCAAAGAAAAAGTAGCTTCATACACAGACTGACCACAGAAAACATTAACAGCAACGATGCCTATCTTACATTCAATTGTGCTTGTGTACCTGTTCTGATTTATTAATAACTCATACATGTCAAAAAGTTCTACATCCAATCCTTAAGTGTTAAATCATGAGTACCCCCAGAGTTCTGCACATGGTTTAAAGGTTGCATACACCGTGAACTTACAAAGGTTTACTCCTGCTTTGATGTCAATTAAATTTCTATTGCACGGCTAGCCTGTTTCTACATTATGTTTAATTGGTCTGTATTTATTAGTTTTCGCTCCAATCCTTCACTACTAAATCATAAGTACCTAGAGAGTTCAAACTTATGGGTTATGGATGCACAGATACATAAACTGACAGATAAGTAATATTTAGGTTGATGCCGATGAGTCTTTAACAGCGAACAACCACCACCACTATATCTGTTCCACTCCAAACACAGGCTAGAATAATCTGCATGGAGTCCAACGTGCACTTCAACATACACCAACCTAAAAATAAATTTTGACCTTAAAATCTGAATATATTCCGTAGTTACATTCCACTAGACTTTGTTCAAGAATGACAGATGAGTATCAGGGATTTACGTTGCATCCATTGTTGACTATAGTGCACTTTGGAACATAATGGATCCCGAGGAACTAACATTGTGCGTTATAACCTAATCATAGCTGTGAATGCTTTTTGAAAGGGTTTTTGTTTAGAAGGCCTCATTCCCTGTGAATTGTTGTCTTTCTTTTCTTTTGTGCGTTATAACCAAAACTCATGTATAATAAGAGGTATACCAAAAAGCATATACTCTACAGATAGATATGATATGATTCTCTAGTTTATACACCCAGTCTTCTATACAAATAAGAAGCTCATAGGTGCACCCAAAAGACATTAAAAACAGGAGGCTATTTCTCATATATAAAAGTCATGCTCTTTCCTTTCAAAAACTTTCATCTCTCCTTCCATACTATCTAGATAAGTACTAATGGAGCAATATTACCCACCCTCTTCGATAATTATCATGAAAAGATACCTCAACGGTGCACAGCTCACTGACTTCAAAGGAAAAGTTTGAACTCTTTGATGAAACCCCCCCCCCCCCCCCCCCCCCAAAAAAAAAAAAGAAAAAAAAGAGAGAACATTCTTTGCAATGGTGTCTCCACCTTAACCCAACACAATCTTCCTTTAATGTTGACTTCCACCATGAGTGGAGCTTTATTCCTACTATTTTATTTCTTTATCATGATTCATAATCAATAACATTCACTTCCCAAAATTAAGATATTCAGATATTGCCTTCAATAACCAATATTCGTCAACAAACTGTATAAAAACAAATCCTACATTAGGACATTTACAGTTTACTACCTATAAGAAAAATCATAATTACAGACTAGCAACTTCTAGTTCAAGAGCATGATAAAAATAACAAAAAGAAACAAAGAAAGCTAAAATTTACTATTTAAAGTTTTTTAAACTCTAGCTATTTTGCTCATGGAAAATGGGTAAGTGTCAGCAAGGACAATACATAACAAAAGTATCACTATTTCAACAGTAAGTACTTGACACATACCTTAACTGGGAAAGTTCCTTTTGGAAGTTTTGTCGTGAGCATTTCCCTCAGCCGGCGGATAGCTTTAACTTTGTTGGCCAGAATGTCAAGCAAAGGAAGGAGCTCTTCAGTTTTTAACAGGAAATCCGGAGAAAGCCAAAGAACAGGCCTCAATCCTTTTTTATACTCATTTTCTCGGCCTCCATCTTTGCGCCGATGTCCACTTTCAGCATTGCTAGATGTAGAAGCCTTTGCATCTCTTCCTAGTCTAAACTCATCCCTCGTCGCCCGGACATCCACAGAATGCCTCCCCGGCCTAGTTTCATTTATAGGTGGAGAACCCTCAAGATGATTGCCGACCCTCTCATCAACACAGACGGAACTTCTTGGTGGAACAGCTCTTTTCTCCCCTTCTGGCTTAATATCCCGTTTCCTCCAATTGTTAAACCATCTCTTCTTTTCCTGCTTACTGTCGTTGTCATTCCTGCAACCATTTATCTCCTCGATGGGAATATCCCTTTGTTCATAACAACTATGGCGATGTGCAATGATCCCACCATCTCCATTCTCATCTGAAGAGTCCAACTTGAGAGCAACCTCAAGCTGTTTTCTTTCTTCCTCTGTCAGAATATCATCAAACTCTTCACTCTCCGCTTCGTTTTCGTTGCAAGAATTGAAGAATTCATCATCCGTCATAGCTCCAGGCACCCTCCTTGATTTTATGCTCACAACCACATTATGCATATCGTATACTTTAGCTTTCCAAGAACCTACCATCTCTGTTTTCTCCTGGCGCCTCCATGTTGTTTGTGGCAAAAGAACGGCTTCAGTGACATCAATCCCAGGCCTGAATATGTTCGTTTGAGACATCGCCGCAACTTCTTGCTGTACTTCTGCCTCGGTCGCTGGAGCACCAGCACCGTCTAAAGCATTCATAATTTCCTTTTCTTTATGTGAGATCATGCAAAGTGATCCAGGAGGTACTTTACCATCCTCAGAACCATCACCAAGGAAAAGAATGCTCTGATCTGATCGCTGAATTCGGAACCCATCAAATCCAGCCAGAGTCATATCAGCCCTTAAATTTGCACCCCTCTTCCAAATCTTATATGTATCCGAAGGGGCAATCCTAGAAATGAAAGGTATAACAGAGCTCTCAAAGTGAAATGTTATTTCCATATAAAAATCCCTCATCCTCCTCATTGTCCCAATCAACCGAGGTAACCTTCTACACCATTTTGCCCAAGCCAAAGGCTGGTAGTGCCTAACTATGATCTTCGCAATCCTTTCTTCCTTATTACATATTGCCTCCTGTAGGGCACTCCAGCCATGTTCATTTTGCAAGCTCCAATCTGCACCAGCAAGCATAAGCATCTCGGTTGCAGTCTCATCACCTAGTTTTACAGCCAAATGAAGAGGGCTATCCCGGTTGGGGACATCCCGTCGATCAATCACTGCAGAAATAGCATCAGCCTTAACTTCCTCAGCGAGTGATACTGATTCAGTATGAATCTCAGCAGGATCACAAAGCCGCGGCAACGCAGCGATTATCTTCCTCAGAGAGGCATAATCTTTCAAGACTAGAGCTTTGTGCACAGGGCTATGTGCATACATTGAAACATCAATACCAGCCATGCCTCAGGGAATAGTTACACTACAAACCCAACCCAATCATCAAAGCAGTAAAGCAAACACCTCTCCACCCAAATCAACACTATACAAACAACAGACAAATGCTGTAAATTGCCACTAATAGAATACCATTAAAGAATCAATCTTTACCACTTAAACCACAACATGTACTAATTTCTCCAGACACCCTTTACACGGAACAAGAATATAAAGTCTTTCACCCAAAATCATTCATACCAAGTTCAAAAAATTACACCAATTGAAACAAGAGAACAATACTCACCCACAAAAAGAACAGTTTTTTACCACAAATAACAAAAGTATGGAATCTTTAAGGGGGGCCCAAGAGTAAAAAAGTCAAGAAATCACACACCTCGTTGTTGTTCTTGTACAACCACAGAAAAAGACCCAAAATTGGTTAGCCAAAAAAGGCACAACTCCTTAGCTCCTGAACCCACAAACTAATTAAGCCCTTATTAGCAAATTAGCAAATAGAAAAAAGAACAAAGGGAGATCTTGGTGATCGGATCCAGATCAGACAAACCCCAAAAACATGCATGTGGGGTGGTGCAAGAGTCTTAAAAATAAAAAAGGGAACACTTTTCTTCTTTTTTTTCTTTTTTTTTTATTGCAAGAATTTTATAAGGAAATTGTGAGGAATTTTTGAGAGAATCTTGATAAAGCAAAAACCCAAAACTGAAAGGTTGTCAACTGTCAATGAAGAAAAGAATCAAATGAAATAGAAGTATGGTTACCCCACTAGTCAAGCAAAGGAGGGACATAATTGTTTCACATAAAAAGGGAGTAAAATCACTCTTTCTTGAGAGAAAAATAGGAAAGAAAATTTTCCAGTTTTAAAAATGAAAAACAAGAAAGGAAAAATATTTACCCTTTTTTTCCTTTTTTACCCAAGAAAATTTTTAAATGGGTGATTTGGAGTAACAAGAAATCAAACGTTACTCTTCTATGGGGGTGTTTTTGTGCAGGGGGGTGGGTGACCGGGGGGTGTCTAAAAAAGGGAAGTGCTGCATGTGAGCCTAAAAAGAGGGAACTTGCTTTCCTATTTCCACATTTTATTAAATGCCATTTATTTTCGTTTTGGCAGGTTGAAAATTTAAATTTCTTTCTTTAAATGTTGAATTTTGTTTTCTTGCTTTTTTTACAATGTGGAAATTAATAAATTAATAGTACTAGTATTATTTTTTTGAATGAGGAAAGAGAGATGCCACATGCTTGGATGAGGGCTCAAGAGTGGAATAGGAGTAGGATAGGTCAACTGGACTTGTTAGATTTATGCGCGGCTAGCATAATTCCTAGTAATTTCAGCGGGTGAATAGTTAAAATATTTATTTAAAGGACTTCAGAATATTAGTAATTTTTAGAGGAGATGGGTTGGTAGCAGCAAGGGAGTGATCAATGGGTGAGAGGAGTTGATCCACGAATTCAATTATGATGGGAGGATAGTGACTAGAAATAGGACAAGTGTTTAACCAAAAAATAATATTTCGGTCAATACTAGAATTTAAGATAAAAAATCGGGTTACTGATAATCAGGAGACAAAAAGAATAATAAGCTTTTTGAGAATAAGAATAAGACAATAATCAAGTTTGTATTTCAGTATAATATCAATAATATTTCGTGTCCTTACAAATGATGAGATCTCCTCCTTTTATAGTTGATTCTAGGTAAAGGAAAAAGTGCGAGCATCATGGGTTAGAGAGAGAGTCTCTAGCCTCTCTCTGTACGTGCATTCTTCTTCACCCCCTCTTCTCTAAAATAGCTTCACCATGAACATACATCCTGATACTACCATCAACAACGACTCCATGGATTCATCTCCTTATGAAACCGCCAGTAGCAATAAAACAGCTCCTTCATCCAGCGCTCAACCAACAAAAAACCCTACTACACATCCAGCCCCCTAGCTCGAAACCGGATTCAAACTAGTGAAGGGAAACCAACCTTTTTAAGCATTCTAAACAACAACCTATCCGCTAGCAACACGTCAAACATATGTGTTCAAAACGACATTACCATGGACATAACTACCATGGACGAGACGGACTATTCATACCTGGAAGGTGAGGACGAGGACGTCTTCATTCCTATAACGTCAGAGGATAAAGAAAGACTCTATAAAAACTGGAAAACCGCTCTTATCGTGAAAGTATTTGGCAAAAGAGTTGGTTACACATTTTTTCAACGTAAGCTCCAAGCGATATGGAAACCCTCGGAAACTATTTCCCTCATTGACTTAGGTTGTGACTACTACCTTATAAAATTTAATTTGCAAGAAAACTATATAAAAGTCCTCCATGAGGTACCTTGGTTCATAGGTAGTCAATTCCTCATCGTAAGTAAATGGGAACCTAGATTAAGCTACGTTAACTTACTCGGCCATATGGGCTAGACTACCGAAATTACCTACGGAATTCTACTACTACGAGATCTTGCAAAAAATAGGGAACAAACTTGGGAAACTTCTACGCATTGATGCTTGCACTTCCTCAGCTCTTACGGGGAAATATTCCCGCCTTTGTATTCTAGTTCCAATCGAAAAACCGTTAAAAACCCATATTATACTAGGCAAACACTACCAAAAAATTACTTACGAGGGATTTAACGTGCTATGTACGAACTGCGGACGTTTGGGCCACAACTCGCTAGCTTGTCCGAGTAAAACAAGGGAGATAAACAAACTAGAAAATACTCCTAAGGACCCAAATAAATCACCCCAAGACATTGAAACTATTACTACAAAAGTTGAAAATTGGACCATTGTTTCTCATCACAAGAAAAAGAAGAGAAATGACCTAGGGAAATATGGAAATCTGCCATACTCAACAGACGTGCAAGACCAGTGCCTCAACCCTTTGCCCAAACCCCAGAACGTCCAAGCCACACAAACCTCCTTTGAGAAAGTATACATTGGGCAAAAGGCCAACCTAACTGGCTTAGGTTTCGAGGTCAAAACCAAGTTGATAACAGCCAACTCCTACCCCAAGTCACTACGTAGATTACCAATTAGCCAACGGAAATATACCTACGGACATTTACCAAATCCACACTATTAACCAATACACAAACCATCCCTCCCTTGAACAACTGACATCACATATGCCAATCACATAAGACACAAAAAACATAGGACAAAAGCAACCCCAAAAAAACTATGAAGTCACCTCAATCAATACACTAGATCTAGGTCAACACCTAAACTACATGTTGTCTAGCAATTCAAAAAGCATCAGCATTCCTACACCTACTAATAATAGTTTTTCCCACCCTACACCAATTAGCCCTTCACGTCATTCCATCCCAAAAATGTCTCTAGGAACTAATCAAGATCCCATGCTTGTCATAGCTTCAGCTGTAAAGCATAATCCCTCATTTAATGTACCTAACAACATTAATTCTCCAGTGGACTATACACTAAAGCACCTTAGCCATTTAAACTATGAACTCGACAAAGATAACAATCACACACACTCATCACTAAACATCTCTAACAACAATAATGCCAAGGCTACCAAACAATCACCACAGGAGGAACATGAGGACAAGAAGGAATGTTTGGATCAGGGAACAACAACAAAGCAACAATCACTTATTAAACCAACCAAGAACATTCCCTCAACCTTCCCAAACACCAACCTTATTCACAACTCTTCCAATACAAGCAAACCACATACCCCAAAGCTGGTTGGAACAAGGTCTTGTGGGCCATGGTTTGAGCATGAGCTTAAGGATCAATGGGGAAGACATAATAATACAAATAGAAGATCTGAATTACTTGGCACAAATGATATCAGATGGGCCGAGGATTGCTACGGGGAGCATCATCAACAACCCTTGGATTCACCATGCACTAGCCTCTCATCAAAACATGCCATCCCCATGGACTCTCCCAACATGGCAGACCCAAGTATGGAATCCCCACCAAGCCCTCAATCTACTTAACTCTCACTCTCCCATATTCCCAAACGCCCAACCTCCCCCAAACCCGGCTCCCCTATTCCAGAATCTACAAGGATCGAACCCAACCATGCATGCCCCAATCTTGAACCAACAAGCTCCCCTCAACTCTCCAACAACCTCACAGCCGCCCATGCAACACGTCCAACCACCCAGCCTGGCGAGTCAGGAGGAGGAAGAAGAGGAAGAAGACCCAACGGAAAGGATAGTAGAGCATGGAGTGCTAAGGTATCCAAAAACTCTAGTGTTCAAAGCAAGAAAAGAAAAAAGATTCATCTTAAGTTGCCAATTGGATTTGAGGAAATACTCAATAACTATCAAGAAGTTGAGGACACCCGGGATTTACCAATATGCAATGGTGTTGGTCCCGACAATGTTCTCCAACTTCTGGATGAACCAAGAAGGAACATCGAGCAGGGGGAACTCCCCTCCCAATCGGGAGATGAGTTCAAACAATAGAAATACAAGTATGAGTTTCATCTAATGGAATTGCAGGGGTGCGGGTAACGCGGACTTTAGAAGAGTTTTTAGATCCATGCGTGACTACCATAAACCAAGTGTAGTGGCTCTACTAGAAATAAGAATCTCTGCTCATCATGTCATTATGGAGGACTTTGGATTTTCAGGTTTAGCACAGGTCGCGGCACAGGGAAACTCGGGGGGAATGGTACTAATGTGGAAAAGTGAAGAAGTCATTGTGGACCAAATAGGAGGCACAAAACAGGAGATCCATGCCATAGTTAAGGTAAAATCTCTTCCTAAAACCTGGTTATGCTCAGTTATTTATTCCAGTAGTTTACTTGAAGAAAGAATCATTTTATGGAATAACCTAAAAATAATAGCATGCAATTATAAAGGCCCTTAGTTAGCTTTTGGAGACTTTAACGAAGTTACTAGAGCAAGTGAGAAATTTGGCGGCCTTCATGCAATCTTCTAGATCTAGGTTACAAAGGACCTAAATATGCCTGGCTTAATAAAAGAAAAAGAAATAAAAAGGCTTTTATAATGGAGAGACTTTATAGGTTTGTAGCCAATAGCGATTGGATTAGTATATTCCCTGAAGCATGTGTTAAACACCTAATAAGAACTCACTCCGACCACTGCCCTATTCATTTGTATCTTATTAAAAGACCTGGTCGAAGTAATAATATATTTCATATAGAATCCTTATGGCTCTCTCATCCCACTTTTAAGGGCCTAGTATCAGACTGTTGGACAAACCAGCTTAGTATAACAAATGCTATTAAGGACTTTACTATTAAAGCCACTGCCTGGAATACAGACATTTTTGGGAATATCGTTAAAAAAGGAATAAAATCCTAGCTAGACTAGAAGGCATCCAAAAATCCCCAAACTATGCTACCGGCATTTTTTCGGCAAACTTAGAGGAGGACCTTCTAGAGGAACTACAAAAAATTCTCAAATTAGAAGAATTCTGGAAGCTAAAATTAAGGATCCAGTGGATCCAGAATGGCGATGCAAAAACTAAATTCTTCCACCTTACAACCTTGTAAAGAAGAAGGGAAAATAGAATCTTTAGCATTAGAGACGAGGCTGGAAACTGGTCCCACCACCCAATGGAACTCAATCATATCATAACTAGCTTTTATAAAACTCTTTATACCACCAACCATACTTCCTCCGCTAAAATAATCACATATATGCCTGTCCTAATCTTAGTCAAACTAATAGTCCACCCCTCCCTCACCAAAGAGCCAGATGAGGAGGAAATAAAAAATGCTCTATTCTCTTTTAAGCCACTGAAAGCACCAGGACCAGATGGTATCCATCCTTTCTTCTACCAAAATTTTTGGGGTATTACCAATAACCTATTAGTGAACTTCTGTAAGGAATCCTTCACTAATAAGATAATGATTGAGGAAATGAACAACACCTATGTGTGTTTGATTCCAAAACACCAAAATGCTGAAACCTTAAGGCAATATAGACCCATTAGTCTCCGCAATACAGCCTATAAGGTAGTCACAAAAATTATAGTTAATAGAATAAAACCTTTACTCAATGATATTATTCATCCCTCCCAAACAAGCTTCATTAAAGGCAGGAGAGCTTCTGACAATACCATTATAGTGCATGAAGTCCAAAACTACTTCAAACACACCAAAGGGAGTAAAGTTAAAATAATGATCAAAATTGACCTAGAAAAGGCCTTTGACAAAATTGAATGGGCCTTTATTAGATTCTCCCTAAAATCTCTCAACTTCCCAGATAATCTAATTGAGCTTATTATGTCTTGTGTTTCCTCCCATCCACCTCTATTCTCATAAACGGTTCAAGCACAGAATTCTTTACACCCACTTGAGGCATTAGACAAGGGGATCCTTTATCCCCCTATTTATTCATAATATGCATGGAAATGCTTTCTAGACTCATTAATCATGAAGTAGATTGCTGCATATGGGACCCCATAACTTTATTTAATAAGGGCCCCCAATTGTCCCACCTATTCTTTGCATATGACCTCATTCTTATGATAGAAGCCAATCAAAAAAGATGTGATTCCCTGATAGACACTCTGAATAAATTCTGTGAATTCTCTGGTCAATCTATCAACTTCAGCAAATCTAGAATTGTTTTCTCAAAAGACACACCCCAGGACAAACAATCATTATTCAGTAATTGTTTAAATAGGAAAATTTCTAACTCGATAGGAAAATACCTGGGATTCCCCATAACAAACCAGAGACTTTCCAAAAGGGACTTCCAATTTATCATTGATAATCTAAACAATAAACTAAAGGGTTGGAAAAGTCGTTTCCTAAACTTATCAGGAAGAACCACTCTCATTAAAGCAACGTTGACAGCCATTCCCAATCACAATATGCGAATGTTTGACCTACCAAAATCTACCCTGAATAAGATTGACTCAATCCAAATTTCTTATGGGGTAGTACAGAGGGAAAAAAAAGTGCCACCTATTAAATTGGAATAAGGTAACTACTTCTAAAACATATGGAGGCTTAGGTCTCTATAAAGCTAGTAAAAAAACAAAGCCTTCAGCTCCAACCTTGCATGGGAACACGCTAACAAAAAAGAAGCCCTTTGGGTTAGAGTCTTACAAAGCAAATACGATAAGACTTCTAAGCTAAATGACTGCCCAACTCCAAATTCAGGAGGTTCACATATCTGGAAAAATATTCGTAAAGGAAATAAGATTTTTCAAAATGGTATTAATTGGATTATTGGTAATAGGGACTCCATAAATCTTTGGAACAACCGCTAGATAAACCACTGAATCACTCTAAGAGAAGCCATCCATGGCCCTCTCCAAAGAGGGGAAGAAGACCTAAAAGTAAGCTCGATCATTAAACATGGATCCTTCAACCTATCATCCCTCTCCTTCGATCTACCTGAAGATCAAATCCTCAAAATTCACAGCACTTATATTCAAAATCCCAACCGGGATACGATAGGATATCCTGGAACACACCAGGACATAATTCCTTCTCAGTCAAGGCAGCATATGACCTTGTCACTACACAATACATGCGGATAAAGGAAAACAAACTTGACTACAGGTGGCTTTGGAAATGCAAAACACTCAATAAATTAAAATACTTCATGTGGTTGCTTATAATTAATAGACTACCAACCGCTACCTTTCTAGCAAAACGAAATATCTGCACATCAGACATTTGCACCATTTGTGGTACTGAAAAGGAGGACATAAAACACATGCTCTTCTTCTGTACTTACTCAAATGAAATTTGGAGACAATGTCACATAAAAGCACAACTATCCATCATTGGACAATGAACACTCCACCTTCCACTGGTTAAAACTCCAGCTAAGATCAAACATACATTATAATCAATACATCATGTGGCCTATGCTCTTACCTTTTCTCCTTTGGTATTTATGGACCACTAGAAATGAAAGAATTTTCCACACTAGTAGCCTATACCCCAACACCAATAAAGCAATCAATAGCGCTCAAGAATTCCTATTCCTTAGCAATGGATCCCTATTAGATCACCAAAAAGAACAATCCTCATAAAATGGGAACCTCCATACCTGGGGTCTTTCAAACTAAACATAGACGGTTCATGCCTTGGTAAACCAGGAAAGGGAGGTACAGAGGGAGTCTTCAGAGACAGTAGAGGGAAATGGATTCTAGGATTTAGTAAAGGCTTCGCCAACTCAACAAATATTCAAATGGAGGCCATGTCCCTATTACAGGATCTTCAACTAGCCATCCAAAATAGACTAACTCCTCTAGTCATTGAAACGGACTGCCAGGATCTCATTAACTTGCTTAAAAATGAAAATGTGCTTTACAAACATTATTGATGATTGAAGGTTCCTATTATCTGAGGTTGGGTCGCCACCAGTGAAGCATGCATTTAGAGAAGCTAATGGGGTAGCAGACGCCTTAGCTAAGAATGGATGCAATTTGGACTCTTTTGCCAATTTAGGAATGTACTATTTTCCGTCTGTTTTGCTATTTCTGCTTTTTATAGAGATGGGATAGGCACCGAGTGGCCTAGAATAATATTAGGTTGTAATGACTACTAATCTTATATTATGAATAAATGTCTTTAATGACCAAAAAAAAGATTCTAGGTAAAGGAATGAAGCTTTAGTTTTAATAAGACAATTATGAGCAATAAATGACATAAGCTGTTAGACAATCATTCCTATTTAATACCAATTTTCTAACGTATTAGGTATTTAATACTAAATTTGGACTCCTTTTTGTCATCAGATCCATGTCTTCAATGTCTTCAGATCTGTTGGCTTTAAATGACTTGAATTGGTACGAGACTCGTATTTGAACTTACATCTCGTGTCTGTTTAACTTTCTCCGCCCGTATCTGTCGCTACTCGTGCCTCTTAATCAATTACTATTTTTTGACCTTTTGACCAGTCCATGTTGTCATGCCACGTTGTCTTTGATATAAATTCAGTTTTTTCCCAATACAGATAGTCCCCCACTTTCCATTTATTTATCAATAAAATAATTGGGAAGTAGATCTTCATAAAAGGGAATTTTTGCCATAATCAATGCTTATGACAATATTGACGTCTCAGTTGTCTTTTACATTTAATGTTCTGTCCATGTGTCACCTTCTGATTGGTTCTGCTATTTTGCACCCCGTTTCAAGGCTTCTTCACTCCCACTATTCACGAAGTGATAATTGCCTTTATTATAGGCTTTCCATCATTACACTTCTAAGTTTAAAGGTTGTCATTATATACATACTTAACCCTTTATTCCTTTGTCTTATTCTTCATAAATCCTTAACAAATATTTTATTCCTTACTTTTGACCTCTTTCAATTCATCCTTGCTCAACTATGTCGTCTCCAAACCCTAACCCTAGAAAAGTTCCAATTCTAGACCAGTTCCCTAATGCCCCCGTAAGACATGGGAGAGGCAGAAGAGGTAGGCTTCGGACGGGCTAGAATCTGCTTGTGGCGGTTTTTCTGGTTCTACTTCTAAAAGTTCTATCCCAAAAACTCCCTTTTCTAAAGGTAAAGAAATTTCTGATCCTTCTCAAGAACCTTTAGTCGATGAAATTGTACCCAGTGATTTATATTTTGGGAATGATAGAAAGTCTCTTCAAAAGCAAGTTATTAATTTAGAAAAGGCAGATACCTATCCTTATCTAGTAACCGAGCTTTTGATACCTGCTATCAAAAGAGATTGTAACTGGAAAAATAGTCTTCGAATGTCGATGCCTACTACAAACCAAAGAATGTCCTCTTTTAGAAGTGGGTATTCTTTTGTTTATACTTACCCCTTTACTCTGGGTTTTAATCCTGCGATTGACCCAGTCACTCTTGATTTTTGCCGTTTCTTCAAAATCTGTTTAGTTCAAGTTGGTCCCTTAATGTGGAGATTTGTGGATTGTTTGAGATACTTATCTACCAAAGCCAATGTCAACTTCACTTTTTCCTACCTTATTCACTTATACCATCCCAATTTGATGCGCTATGGGGTTTTTACCTTAACTGCAATAAGTAAGAAGGTTTTGGTAAGCCCTGAAGACGACAAGGATCGTGGGTGGTATATCTATTACGTTGATGTACGTACAGTGCATTTGTTGGGTGAAACAAATATTACCTTCCCTGAGAAGTGGAACTTTGCACGTGTTTTCTTTTTTTTTACCGTACCTATTTTTGAGAATTTCGATTCTTTTTCTAACTTTGTCTCTTTTTGTTTTTTATAGCAACCATGGGAGATGTGGAACCTATTCCCAAATTTCGTGGTTGGGTAGATTCAATTTTAAAGATTGCTCCTAAGGAATGGAGAACTTGGAAATCAATTTCCCTTTTTAGATGGCTGGAAAGTGAAAACCCACGCTATACACTTTTTACACATTTTTTCACATGTCAAGCTTCTTTGTCCTTAATGTTGATTGTGTATCCTTTTTTTTATCAGGATTTGGCATTAAAGGAATGGAAACTAAGGTAGATATGGCTATTCTTATGTCTGCTAACGCTTCACTCGATTTGGATAAGGCTCGAGCCTTGCTTCCAAAAAGAAAAGTTGTAGGAGAAGGTTCTGAGAATGAGGAAGAAGAACGTACCTCTTTGATAGCCATGCCAAGAGTCAGGATACGAGTCATTACTGATGATGAAATTGAAGATTCTCTTGCTCAAACCTCTACCACTCAGCCTGTTTTGATTCCTTCTAATGAGGATACCGTACCAAGAGACACCAATGAATCAACTCTACGTCTCTTCGATAGTGGTTTTGAGAGTGCGAACTCCGCCCTATTTTGGATGAAACCTCTCTCTCTCCTCATTCGTTCATCTTTCCTCTATTCCTTTGCCAACCGTGAGTGTTTCCTTGCCAGCGTTGACTGCTTCCGTTCCTTTACAGTTTTAACTGCTCCTACTTTTGTACATGTGTTGGTTTCTACATTTGCTCCTACCGTTCCTTCTTCGACTCATATGGCTCCCGCTTTTCTACTACTACTCCTTCCACTGTTCCCTCTTCCTCTTTTCAGCCAACAGAGGTAAATTCCAGCATAAAGGCATGACTATAAGAAGTGTTACACTTGAAGTTTCTGCCAATCATAGCCTCTTGAGAAAGTCTGGTGGAGCTGATACTTGGATCGAACCTTTGATTGGAGAGATTGAGAAGAATAAAATGCAAAGCCATAACTGTTATACTCTGATTAACGACATAGTTCATTCAACTTTAAAGGTAATTTTCTTTAACTTGAATGTTTTCCCTTTTTTCCTTCCAAGTCCTTATTTCTATGCCTTATAATCGCAAGCTAATCTTATTGGAACTGAGTTGATGGGGAGAGTCTCTACTTTAGAGAAGAAGGAGCGAGAGTCCACAAAGGCTATCTCTGAGTCTAGGAGAATAGATGAGGATGCCCTGCTTGAGGCAACAAACTGGAAAGAGCAATTTGAGAATTCCCAAGGGACCATAGAGGAGTTTCAAGAAAGAAAAGCTCATCTGGAGCAACAAAAACGTGGCTTATCTTCTGAGCTAGCAATTGGCAATGCTTCTTCAAGCCAACTTAAAAAGGACAAGGAGCTTTTGGAGTGCTCACTATCAAAAGCCAATGAAGAGATCAGAGAGCTTAAGGCACTTATGGAGAAGAATGAAGAATACGCAGGGGAGTTAGCTCAAAGCTTGACTCAAGCTCAAAATGACAAAAGTATCTCTTATGACAAAATTCGTGCCGTGGAAAGTTCCCATGCCTCTCCCGAAGCTTCCCTTGATTCTCACTTAGCCGAACATCAGGTAATAAAAAATGATCTTGCTATGTGGAAAAGGGAATATGAAGCTCCAGAGAAGGAATATAGTGTTCTTGAAGAGAATTTCAACATAGAGGTAAGTTGGGCTTTTCTAAATTCTTGTCGTGATGCTTTGATGGAGGCTACACAAGAAAATTTCGACTTGCACTCCGAATTAGCCAAAGTCTTATACACTATCGAGAAAAATCAACAACCTGCTGATACTCCTTCTCCCACACTTGGAACTGTTGATACTCCTTCTACAGCACTTGAAGCTCCTCGAACGGAAGAGTTGTTGAATTCTGAAGTAGCTACTGAGGTAGTTGAAGTTGCCATTTCAGCTTCCGAGGGTGAAACTTCTATGACACAGTCTATGGGAATTGAAGTTTCCGTGACTATTGCTTCCCTCGATGATGTTATCACTTCAAGCTCAGTTGAAACTGCTCCTATTGCTTCTCCTTCAGAAGTTGTTACCGTGCATGTTATTGCCTCTGAAAGTGAGATTACAACTTCTGGCGTTCCAACTCATTTAGTGACAAGTTGAATGTGTTTGATAAATTTTTATTGTTTTTAATGATTGATGGTGTCATCCCTTGGCAATTTTAATGGATCTTTTGATGAAGTCCTCAGTTACCATAACAAGGCATTTGTAAAACAAATATTTTGATGACTAAGGTTTTCCTTAGTCTTTTATATTAAGAAGTTTTATGGGTACTTCTATATATTCTATTCTTGCCTATTTACTTATCTAGGACTTATAGAATAGCTTAGCATTTTTATCCTTTGAAAATGCTTTATGATTCTTCTCATGGAATATCAACATGAGGTTTATAAAAGAGGGCCCTTTTATTTTATAGACACTTAATGAAGAAGACGTCTCAACTTCATAATGATGTTATAATATAATGAAAGAAATAGGAATACACATGTTTTGTATGAAACAACTTTGACAAGTTTTTATTCATGAACTTTAACAAGTTTTTTGAATATTACATGTATTAAAATACATCTATAACTTTCTTGTAACTGTTTTTCTTGTAACAAATTTTTATATGATATAAAATAGACAAGGTTTTTCTTCATAACCCGTTTCGATACATAGTCATGACCCTATCTTTACATAGTTAGGAAGGGTTTGAGAAGTGACCTCGTTTGTGAGTTTGAGAGATGACTCTGTTGTTCTCATGAGAAAAAACATTATGATGAATGTTTTGTGCTGAATGCTGAAGACTTCGTAACTTCCTCTCAACACTTGTCTTTTTGTAGCTGAATCTTGCTAAGAATCGACCAACTTTGTTCGATATTCGTATCTATTTTTCTGCACGTATCTGTGTATAATATGTAGTCCCCCAAGCGTTTGAGTGGTGAAGTATGAAGCCTCGAGCACTTGTTTGTTTCTTTCAATTTGGTCATTTTCCTAAAACAGAAAAATATACAAGACTCGGAGGTGTGATTATAGATGAAGACTGCCTAACCCGTGTGTATTTCCATCATATTAATGTAACCCTAGGCTTGGAATTTAAGGGTATTTCATTTGGCCATGCAGGTCGTGACTCATTATTTGGCACGAGTTAGGGTTTTTGCCTAGCATCTAAAATCGTTAGTAAAAGTTTAACAATTCAAAGAAAAATTTTAACATGGTGATACCTGACCATGGGTACTTCCTTAGAAGTAATATCTCTTTAGGTGGACATCGTTCTCATGTGAAGGTAAAACTTTGTCGTCCATTGTCTCCAACTCGTATGCTCCTTTTTATGCAATGTCACTGATTCTATAGGGTTTTTTCCACGTTGGACTTAGCTTTCTAGAATTGGCAGCCTTCGTAAATTGGAACACCTTTTGAGCATAAAGTCCCCAATTTTGAAGAACCTGAGACATGCTTTCCTGTTATAGTATCGTTCAATTACTTGCTTTTGAGCTGCCATCCTTATTAATGCAGCTTCTCTTCTTCTTTCGAGTAAATCAAGGTTCACCCGTAACTCTTCATTGTTTGAGTCTTCCGTTTCTTGAACGTACCGTATGCTTGGTTCCCCTATTTCAACTGGTATTAAGGCCTACGCTCCATAAACCATTGACAATGGCGTTTCTTCTGTGCTTGTTTTCGTCGTTGCTCAATACGCCCATAATACCGCAGGTAACACCTCGGGCCAATTACCTTTTGAATTTTGTAACCTTTTCTTTAAATTATTGATTATGACCTTGTTTGTGGATTCCGCTTGTCCATTGCCTACCAGATGGTATGGTGTTGATGTTATCCTTTTAATCTATCAACTTTGAAAGAATTCCGTGATTTGTGCTCCTATGAATTGCGGACCATTATCACATACAATTTCCTTTGATAACACAAAGCGGCATATTATGTTTCTCCAAATGAAATCTTTGACTTCTTTCTCTCGTACCTGTTTGAATGCCGGTGCTTCTATCCATTTAATGAAACAATCCGTAAGTACAAGTAGAAACTTTACCTGACCTTTTGATTGTGGTAGTGGAACTTCGATGTCCATCCCTCATTTCATGAAGGGCCACGGAGTTATAACAGGATGTAATAATTCGGCTGATCTATGCATATTGTTGTCGTATCTTCGACATTTATCACACTTAGATACGGAATCATTTGCTTCCTCTTCCATCTTAGGCCAATAGTATCCTGCACGAATCAATATTTTTACTAGTGACCCTGCATGATTTCCACAATGTCTTTCATGTATTTCTCTCATTACATACTCAGTTTGGGAAGGTCCGAGATACCTTGATAATGATCTACCAAACATATTTCAGTAACGATTTCCTTGGTGCAAACAATAACGAGCAGCTTTCTTACGAAATGCATGAGCCTTTGTTTTATCATTAGGAACGGTTCCATGCTGCAAAAAGGCAACTATTTCGTTTTCCCAATCCCATGTTAAATGATTAAGTTTACCTCATTCTTGTCAGGTTCGAGAACGAAATGAAATAAATGTATGATTGAAGCATTTGCATCATTTGTTATGGCTACCGCAGATGAAAGATTAGCTAAAGCATCTGCCACCGCGTTCTCATCTCCGGGATTTTCACTACCTTCCAAGTTTGAAACTTTTTTATCAGCTCTTGTACCTTTTCGAGATACCCTTGCATTCGTGTTTCCCTGGCTATATAAGTCCCCAGCATTTTATTGACCACGAGTTGAGAATCACTCTTGACTATGATTTGTGTTATGCCAAGTTCTCGTGCCAATCTAAACCTGCAATTACAGTCTCATACTCTGCTTCATTGTTAGTTATATTTTGACATTTTATAGCTTTTCTAATGGTCTCACCCGTAGGTGGTATAAGAACAATTCCTAGACCCGCTCCCTTTATATTAGATGAACCATCGGTAAATAAAATCCAAGTCCCCGGTTTACACCATTAAAAACTTGTAATTCCTTTTCTGCTTCTAAATGCATCCCTTGACTGAAATCTGCTACAAAATCGGCGAGAAATTGGGATTTTATAGCAGTCTTAGGCTGATAAATATTTCATATTCACTTAGTTTTATAGTCCATTTTTCTAATCTTCCTGGCAATTCATATTTATGCAAAATGTTTTGTAATGGAAAAGCAATAACTACGACTATGGGATGACATTGAAAATAAGGTCTTAATTTTCTAGATGCCATGATCAAAGCTAGTGCCAACTTTTCTAGTTGTAGATATCGTGTCTCAGCATCTATAAAGATTTTCTTACATAATAAATAGTAGATTGCTTACCTTGGTCCTCTCGTACAAAAACAACACTTACCGCGACTTCTGATACTGCCAAGTAGATGAGCAGCTTTTCACCTTCCTTTGGTTTTGCCAACAGCAGGGGATTTGATAAGTAAGCTGTCAAGTTCCCAAGGGCTTGTTGACAATATTCGTTCCATTCAAAATGGTCTTGCTTTTTGATAGCAGAGAAGAACTTAAAATTTTTTTCTGAAGATTTAGAAATAAATTTTCCCAGGGCTGTGATTCTTCCCGTTAATATTTGAACCTCCTTCTTATTGGTGAGGATATTGGGGATTTCTTCTATCACTTTGATCTGAGAAGGATTTACCTCAATGCCATGGTTAGAAACAAGAAAACCCAAAAATTTACCTGAGGCAACTCCGAATGCACACCTTTTTGGGTTGAGTTTCATGTTTAGTTTTCGTAAAATTTCAAATGTAATAGATAAATGAGAAATATGATCGTGAGAATGCTGGGTTTTGGCAAGCATATCGTCTATATATACCTCCATAGTTTTTCCTAAATGTTCTTGAAACATTTTGGTGACCAGCCTTTGATAGGTTGCTCCAGCATTTTTGATACCAAAGGGCATTACTTTATAGAAGTAAGTCCCCTGTCTGTGATGAAAGAAGTTTTTTCCTCATCACTGCGATCCATTTTAATTTGATTGTACCCCCGAATATGCATATAAAAAGCTTAAAAGTTCATGACCTGCAGTTGCTTCAATTAACTGATCTATATGCGGTAAAGGAAAAGAGTCTTTTGGGCAAGCTTTATTTAGATCAGTATAATCCACACAAATGTGCCACATACAATTTTTCTTAGGTACGACCACCGTGTTAGCTAACTAATTAGGATACTTTACCTCGCGGATTGACCCAATAGTTAATAATTTTTGCACCTCATCTTGAATCACCTGGTTCTTGAAAGCCCCTTGCTTTCTTTTCTTTTACTTTATTGGTGTGAATGATGGGTCTTCGTTGAGTTTGTGAGTCATCATATCCGGTGGTATCCCTATCATATCAGCATGGGACTAAACAAAACAGTCCACGTTAGCTTTTAAAAACTTAATTAACACACCTCACATGTCGGTATTTAGATTTGCTTCTACATAAACCTTTCTTTCAGGACATTTCTCAAAAAACACCACAGCCTTGAGCTCCTCTATTGTTATTTTAATGTTCTCATTTTCTTCAGGTTCTTGAATCACACCAGGTCTCGAGTCTAAGTTTGTTTTTTCTGTCCAGTTGAAATTTGATTGTTGACACCCTCAAATGTTTCATGTAATTGCTATTTCTCTTTACTTACGGCGCTCGTATCTATTACGGAGTTGATACTCATGGCTGTTTACCAATCCCTCGAATTTGACAAATTCCCTACGGTGATGAAAACTTAATAACTTGATGCAGAGTTGATGGAACATCATCCATATCATGCATTCACAGCCCCATGATTACATTGTAGGCCATTTCCTTAACAACACGTGTAGCAAAAGTTGTTAGAATTACCTCTCCTTTTGTTACCACGCTGGAATTGTCGAAGCCTGACAAGGTATGCGCCTTGGGTATCATTTTATCTTCAGCTTGCATTTCCCGTAATACCATTAGTAGGATGATATTTGTAGAACTCCCTGGGTCAATCAATACTCGTTTTACATTAGTGTCATATACAAGTAAAGACATTACCAGTGCATCATTGTAAGGAGTAATCACTCCTTCTGTATCTGCATCATAAAAGTTTATGCTTTCGTTCTCTATGGTCTGTCGTACTCACTTCTCGTGTATGATCGTTACTTTGGGAAGCTTATTTGAAGTTGTATACGTTACTCCATAAATATCTTCTCCTCCACTGATGACGTTCACAGTTCTAGGTGATGGTGGTTTCAGTGGCTCCTGCCTATTTTTCATATAAGCCTGTTTTCCCTTCTCACTAAATAACTTAGTGAGATATCCTTGCTTAGATAGATGGTCCACTTCACTTTGTAAGAATCTGAATTCTGATGTTTTATGCTCGTGTCATTGTGGAATTCATACCAATAGTCCGGGTTACGCCTGTTTGGATTTGATCGCATCTTTTTTGGCCACCGTACCTTATTTCCCATAATCCTTAGAACGTCTATGAAATCAGAATTAGTTACATTGAAATTATAGCCACCAAATCGAGCCTTTAATTCCTCTCGTCATCTCGTGGCTCTTGATTGCTTCGATCACCTCTCAACCTGGATGAAGACCCGGTCTCCTTGTTTCTTGGCCTTTGATCATATCGTTGGTTATCATGTTTTGATCGTGAATCTCTTCCTGCAGGTCCTATATATGGATCATATGTATTCTTACTTGATCTTTTTCAGCCTCTGACCTCCTGGACTCCTTTCTTCACAATGGACTGAGGTACAGTATCCTCTTCAATTTTGAGCTTTGTATTGTACCTATTATAAATATCATTCCAAGTGGTTGCAGGAAATTCAGGGAGACTTTCCTTAAGTCTTCTCGTGGCTTCCGAACTTTTGTCATTCAAATTGCTTGCAAAAGCTATCGCTTCCCAAGTGTCTGGAACAGGGGGTAGAGACATTCTTTCACGTTGGAATCTATCAAAAAAATATCTGACTAGTTCATAGTTCCCTTATTTGATTTTTAAAATATCCTCCATTCTTTTCTCGACATTTTAAGCTCTTGGGTGTGCTTTAATAAAAGAATCAGCAAGCTCAGCAAAAGATTTTATAGAATTTTCAGGTAAAAGAGAACACCAGGTTAATGCTCCCTTGGTGAGCATTTCTCCAAATTTCTTAACCAACACTGATTCAATTTCTTGTTTGGTCAAGTCGTTGCCTTTTACGCCGGTTGCAAACACAGTCACGTGGTCATGTGGATCTGCTATACCATCATATTTTTGGATGTCGGGCATTTTGAACTTCTTAGGAATTGGGAGAGGAGCAGCAGTTGACTTCCAAGGTTGTTGCGAGTACTTGTCTATATCCACTCCTTTGATTATAGGGGGAACTCCAGGAATTTGTTCGATGCGCTCATTTTGTTCCTTGAGCTGTTTCTACAAGGTTAGTACTAAATTGAAAATGAGAATTATCTGAGTTTTCCGGTTCTCCATCTTGCGAATCACTGGGGGTTGCCCCATTACCAGAATTAACTAGACCAGAGTGGGGGTTTTCCAACGTGTTATTATTCGGCGTTGTCTGTGCAGCAGGTAATCGACTAACTAAAGCTTCCATAGCTCTGTTAATTCGTGCATCAATTATTTTTTGTAGAAGTTCATCTCTCGTTTCAACTCCTCCATCAACATGTTCAGATAGATCATTAGGAGTTCCTTCTCAAGATCCACATGGAGAAGCTTGAGGAAGAGGATCACCATGTTCATCTCCCACCACTTGATGGATTTGACTTTCTTGATTGTTGTGGTCGTTATTGTTTGATATGATGATAACGATGGGTAGAGTGTAATTTAAAAAGAATAGATTATCAGGTTCCCGATTATGAAACCAATTTGTTTAACCAAAAATAATATTTCGGTCAAAACTAGAATTTAAGATAAAAAGCCGGGTTACTGATAATCAGGATACAAAAGAATAATAAGCTTTTTGAGAATAAGAATAAGACAATAAACAAGTTTGTATTTCCGTATAATATCAATGATATTTCGTGTCCTTAGGAATGATGAGATCTCCTCCTTTTATAGTTGATTCTAGGTAAATGAATGAAGCCTCAGTTTTAATGAGACAATTATGAGTAAACTATGACATAAGCCGTTACACAATCATTCCTATTTAATTCTAATTTTCTAACGTATTGGCTATTTAATACTGAATTTGGACTCCTTTTTGTCATCAGATCCATGTCTTCAATGCATTCTGAGCCATTGGCGTTAAATAACTTGAATTGGTACGAGACTCGTATTTGAACTTACATCTAGTGTCTGTTTAACTTTCTCCTCCCGTATATGTTGCTACTCGTGCCTCTTAATCAATTATTGCTTTTTGACCAGTCCACATTGTCATGCCACGTCGTCTTTGATATAAATTCACTTTTTCCTGATACAGTAAGCTAGTAGTAGATTGAAGAATAGGTTATGGCTAGAGTAAAATCTTAAGCAATGTTTACCTCAAAATCATAGTATTTATTTATATGATACACTGATAATTATATACACATGACAGAGGCGGACGTAGTATATTTATGAATTCAACCAGCGGCAGCATTATTCCACGCTGAGTATACATAAATAAAAGAGGCAGCTAGGTGCATAAAATATTCTGCATTCGTGCAGGTCTCGGGACAGACGGTATCTCAAGAGGTGTGATATAGATCGGAAAGGGATCGATCTACTCTAATGCAGGCTTTAGTGACTGTTTTTCGGCTCAAACTTGTGACGATATGACCTATAAGTCATACATAGATAACTTTATCATTGCTCCACTTCACACATAGTATATATATTTGTGTAAAAATTAATTAAAGTTTGAATTATAATTCGAAAAGTGCATAGGTTCAATAGTAAAATTTCAAAAGTTAAAGGGTGTGTTTGGTATAAGGGAAAATATTTTCCGTGGAAAATGTTTTCCAAGAAAATATTTTCTTGAAAAACAAGTAATAATCTTATTCAGTTTTCGGTGTTTGGTATGCAATAAGGAAAATAACTTGTCAAGAGTATTCATAAATAATTTAGATATAATAAATATGAAGCCATAAACTTTTAAAGTAACAACCTTCTGGACCCACAAATTTCATAAACTTTCGAACCGCTAAATATTCAAAATCGCGAAATTTCGAACCCGTAAACTATATAATTTCTAAAACCGTAAACTTTCAAACACATAAACCTCTGAACTCATAATTTTGGATCTTGTAAAGTTTTGAGCATTTAAACCGATAAATAATAAAACTAAAACTGAAAAATATATTTAAAATATTTTTTCAAGGGAGCCTGGGTGGGTGGGGCGGGGCGGGGGCTTGGGCTGGGCCAGTAAAACCAAATAAACAAAAAATTAAATTACAAAAAAAAGTAAAAAAGTTTTCGGGGTGGGGTGGGGTGGGGGCGGGGGCTTAGGTTGGGGCAGTAAAAAAAATAGAAAATTAAATTACAAAAAAAAAGTATAATTTTTTTTCGAGGGGGAGTGGGGGGTGAGGCGGGGGGGGGGGGGAGGGGAGAGTGGTGCAGAAAAATAAAAAAAATAGAAATTTAAAATTGTAAAAAAAAAATTAAGGCAAAAAAATATTTTTTTGTGGGGGGGGGGGAGGAGTGGGGTAGAGGGGTAGTAGGGTGGGTAATATCGAAAAAATTGAAATTTAAAAAAAAAAAAAATTTTGGAAATGGGATGGGGTGGGTTAGTGAGGGTGGGAAAGGTTGAGAAGGAGGTTTGGAAAATATTTTATAAAATCAAATATTTTATGTACATATTTTTTAAAATTGACATAATATTAACCGTTGGCACTCATGCTACAAGAAGGTTGAATAGTGCACTTGGTTGAGTTGAGTTATTTATCAAGATGAATTGAAATTAATTCCACTTAGTATATTTTTTATCTTTTTTAGTAGAGCATTCATATACCATAAATTTTAGTTCCGTATTTACAAGTATAATATTTAAATAAAATTTATTGAGTTTGACCCATGTAGAATAGTAAAACATGAAGGTGACAACTCAAACTTTTAAGAGAGATAGCTTTTATTATTTTATGTCAAGCATAGTTGGCCATCTTATTCTTATGACAACGACGTAAACAGTTAACTACTTTTTTTTTGTCAAATGAAATTTTATTTTAACCATTAGTAATTTACATCAGCTGTTCATGTGGACTCTAGAACAATTCTTTAAGTTACAATCAAAATAGTAAACTCTACAACTATGGTTGTTAAGCTAGTTTTCTATTACAGACAAAGACATTGTTACGGTTGTGATGAATCGCATAAGGGATAGTGATTCATCGTCTGCAGAATGGGATTCCATTTAGAGTGTTTCATTCCAGCAATGTGCACTTGAATTGTAATCTCCTTTGCTCGATCTTGGCTGTTTTTGTTCAGTTGTTGAAACCTTCTGTTGTTTCTTTCAGTCCAGATGGTGTAGATTACTGCTGCAAACACCACCGCGAGGATGGCTTTTCTGGGATTCCTGCTATTGACATTATCTGATAGCCATTGCACTTCTGATTCCTATGTACCAATTGTTCTTTGATACTTCAACCAATGTAACATACCTTTCCACAGGTTTTGGAATATACGCAGTCAAAGTGTAAATGATCATGTGTTTCTTCAATATCTCTTCCACATAGGATGCAGGATGTATTAATTTGAAGACCCCATCTAACCAATCTGTCAACTGTTGCCAAAACAAACGCTTGTGCAGTGCCATCCATAAAATGTATTTCTGTTTTGGGAGCATGCCATTCACCATCACTAAGTTTTTCCATCGGACCTTGGGGTATTGCGGGGTGGTATGAATGTATGCTTTTCTGATGCTAAATTGCCCATTTTGAGTACATGTTTGCATTCCTGTTCCATCATTTGCCCACCATTCCCTTGCTCCAATCAGTTTCCTAACGAGCCAGCTAGCTTGTTTAGGAATTTCCATTATATTAAGGTTCTACTTTTTTATGTAGTGACAGTGGATCCATTTGATCCAGAGCTTGTCTTTCTTTGCCATTAAGGCCCAGAGGAGTTTTGACAGAGCTGCTTTATTCCACCTTTCGTAGGAAATAATGTTCAAACCTCCTGCTGCCTTTGGTTTACACATTGTTCCCCATGCAATTGGGTTCCTATGGCTATTTTCATGACTACCAGTCCATAGATAATTCCTGCAAATTCCATTAACCAGTTTTATGATTTGTTTTGGTATAAGGAATATCTAGGTAGTAAGTTTGTATTTCAAACATGACACTCTTGATGAGTTGTATTCGACCAGCATAAGATAAGAGTTTGGATGTCCAGCTTCTGATTCTGTCCACTATCTTTTCCACTAGGGGCATACACTGTGATATAGTGAGTTTTTTTGTAGATAGGGGAACTCCTAAGTATTTGAAGGGGAAGGTGCCCTCCGTGAGGTTTAGTTCAGAACAAATCTTCTTTTTGAATTCATTTGAAACACCTGCTATATATAAAGAACTTTTATCCATATTGGCTTGAAGTCCTGATACATTAGAGAAGTGTTCAAATTCCTTCATTAGTAATTTCATGGAGGTTTCATCAGCCCTACAACACATCAGAAGGTCGTTTGCAATGCATATGTGTGTGATTTGTAGGTTGGCGCATTTTGGATGGAAGTTGAAATCTGGATTCATGTTTAGTTTCTTTAGAGATCTAGTTAGATATTCCATAACTAGGACAAACAAGTAGGGAGACATTGGATCTCCCTGTCTCAGTCCTTTCCTTGCTTCAAATGTGTTGGTCAGTCCTCCTTTTATCAGAATGGAGTAGCTGACAGTGAAAACATATTTCATTATTAGCACGACTAGTTTGTATGGAATTCCAAATTCTAGAAGTACTGATTTCAGAAAATCTCATTTAACAGAGTCGTAGGCCTTTCTAATGTCGACTTTGATCATGCATCTAGGAGATATTGTCTTGTGAGTATAGCCTTTGATCAGTTCATGGGCCATAATTACGTTATCCCGAATGTTTCTTCCTTCTACGAAAGCTGACTGGGCGTGTCCTACTAAGTGATCTACAACTAGTTTCAGTCTATTTGTTAGGAGCTTTGAGATGATTTTGTCCAGAGTAGAGCAACAGGCAATGGGACGAAACTCTTTGACATAGCTTGGATTTTTAACTTTTGGAATCAAAGTAACAGTGGTACAGTTAATCTGTTTTAGGATTTTTCCATTTTGGAAGAACTGCTTCATTGCCCTGGTAACTTCCCCCTAACAATTGGCCAAAATTCTTTATAAAATTCAGCAGGGTAGCCGTCAATACCTGGAGTTTTATCTTGAGGCAGCTTCTGTACTGTCTGTTTGATTTCCTCCCAGTCACTGGAGTCAACATTTGCTGCTGTTGGTGCAGACTTAGGCAGGGGCCATCTCTGGCCACATTGATGTCAAAGCCAGGACTTTGGTCTGCTGCTGTACCCAGTAGGTTGTGGAAGAATTGGATGAATTCTTACTGAATCTGTTGTGGATCAGTAAGCTTCTCTTGGTTCTCTGTGAGGATACATCTCACTTTATTTCTTGTTTGTCTGGATTTCATGTAGGCATGGAAGTATTTGGTATTACTATCCCCTAGTTGGATCCAGTTTGCTCTTGATCTCTGTCTCAGAACCTGTTCTTGAATTGTTTCCCATTTTTCAATGTTCTGTAAGAGTTGTTTTTCTTTTTGAATCTCCTGCCTGTTGAATTGGTCTTCATTCAGTTTGTATTGTGTTTCATCCAGCTCCTCTCTCAAATGTTGCAGGTTTTTTTCAGCATATGAGTGTTCCTTGTGAATGTGTCTGGTGGATTGTTGAATCTGTTTCAGTTTGCTCCAAATAGAGTACATAGCACATCCTTGAATTTGCTGGTTCCAGATTGTTTGAACTGCTGTCCTGTATTCTTGATGGTTCATGACTGAATTGAGTAATCTGTATGGCCTGTTTACCCTGGTCTTGACAACTTCGGTGTCTAGCAGTATGGGGGAATGATCTGAGCATTCGGGCAACATATACATTGCTTCCACATCAGAATAGGATTCGAACCATTCATCATTGCCAAAGGCCCAGTCAATATGGCTGTAAAGAGTGTCCTCAGCATCTCTCTTGTTACTCCAAGAGAATCTATTTCCTCTTTTGGTAAACTGCCCTACTCTAATGTCCTCAATGCAGCTCTGGAAATCAGTTGTCTCTGATTGGTGTACAGGTTGACCATTGATCCTGTCATCCATCTCCAGTACACTATTAATGTCACCCAATATCAGTCATGGACCACTGTATTGGGCAGTTCTCAAACTTCTCCATAGGGGTATTCTGTGTTGGCCTGAATGTAAGTCATAGACAAAAGTTATGTAGCTTGCAAATTTTGAGTTTCTGTCTGTCACTTGGCAATGTATCATCTGGTCAGTTGTTTCTAGGATTACAACCTGGATGTTCAGCGTTTTCCACATTATCCAAATCCTCCCATTTGGGGCAGCAACATAGTTATTTTCTATATGCCATTCATCTCCCAATTTCTTGTAGATTGTCTGTGAGTGTTGCTGTTTCACTTTTGTTTCAAGACAAGCTATCATATCAACTTTGTTTAACCTCAGGAACTTAACTAGTTCTATCTGTTTATAGGACTTATTCAGTCCTCTAATATTCCATGACACAATGATCATGGTGGATGGTTATTGGAACTGCCCCCTTTATCCCTAATAGCTATTTCTCTTCTGCTTTCCTGTTGTTGGTCAGCAGGTTCATGGATAGTTAAGACAACAGCTGCATTCCCGATAGCCAATTCCTCATAACTGATCTCCCTTTTTCCCTTAGGACCTGTTACAGTTGCTACCTGTTTTCCTCGACTCTTCAGTGATATTTCCACCTCAGGTGTAACTGTTTGTTCTGCTTGATGTTGCTTGGCATTATCCTCTTCCATTACAGGGTTTGGCTGCCATTTCATTATGTTTTTCTTTCTGTTTCTCTTTCTCTGATTATGTGGTATGTGGTCCTGTTTCTCTTTCTGTTGACATTCTCCATTTTTATGCCCAAAAGAATTGCAGTCTAAGCAGAAAGCTGGTTTCCATTCATACTCCACTGATTGAGCCCAGCTTCTTCCATCCGGGATTTCAATATGTACTTTATCAGGTAATGGCTGGCTGATATCCATTTCCACAAGAACTCTAACAAAAGAGATCCTTTCACATTCAGCAGTGAGCTTGTTAGTACATATAGGTTTGCCAATTAGGCTAGCTATTCTCCCTAAGTTTTCTTCTGTCCAACATTGGATTGGTAGTCCTGGGAAATTGACCCACATTGGCACAATTCTCATTGATTCATTTTGGATTTTGAAATTGGGATCCCAATCCTTCAATATCATAGGTCTACCTTTGAAGGTGTAAGGCCCCTGTTGCATTATTAGGTCTTTATCCTCCATCGATGCGAACTTAAAGATGAAATATCTGTCATCATGTAACAGTACAGTCGGTGCTGTTATAATATTCCAAACTCCATATACAAATTTTAGCATATCTTTGAAATTCGGATTACCTCCTAGCACATATCCTATAGAAGCAGTCTTCCATTTCTGTGTCTGAACTTCTATCTCCTTGGGGTTCAATTTGGCGATTTTCATTCCATCTTTGACCACCGGAGAATAGAACTTGAGTTGCATGCCCTGCTTCTGGTTTCTGTTACCTGTAATCACTTCGGCAAAGGTTTGCTTCTGAGATTCGACTGAGTATGTGAGCTTTCTAGCTGTTGTGATTATCGCTGCTTCCTTTGATTGCTTTCTTTCTTCCTCCTTCTCCGATAGTGGTTGCATGACGGTCGGAGCGCTCCCCATACCCGGGAACCACTGTAGCAGTGGTATTGGTTTTATGGTTTGAGGAATTCCACTCTCTAGAGTAACGATTCTAGCCATTTTACAGTGGGGACGAGTAAGTGTGGAGGTGGTGGTGGTGGTTTGCGGTGGCTGGCAGTGGTGAGCTTCTTGCTTTCCGTCGCGGGTCTCTCTATAATTTTCTCTCTCTACATCACTGTTTTCCTCATTTAAACATGGCTCTTAATGGGAAAGGTAACTAACTACTCTCTTTTCTTTAATTAGTTAAGTAACTTACTTTGTAAAATAAATACTGATTTACCAAAAAAATTCAAAGAAGGTAAAAAGTGCATAATGTTTACACAAAAGAATTAAATAATCATATCACATGATGGTCATTATTTTGTTTAGTCAAACTAGTTAATTAATCACTCGTTTCTGCCGACATAATGGTCTGAAAAGTCGCCTAAAACAATTAATAAATGATAATATCACATGATTCAGTGGATGTAAACAAAAAAAGCCAACACGGTTTTTGCACCAACTTAGTACACAAGAACAAACAACTAAAATAATAACGGAAATTTGTATCATTAAAGTGTTTATGGAAAAGAACATATGATTTGACATGTTACGGTTTCGATTATTATTAAGCATATAATAGAGAAAAATAATATTGGAAAGAGAAAATATATGGTATGGGTTGTGTAATTCTTTAGTGAAGAGTATAAAATAGTTACTCCAATAGTTTTCTAGTCGAACTTGACAGACTCGTATATTATTGTTTACCTTGAAAATGCGATTAACAATTAAATTTAATTTATAATTTCAAAGATATGTAATTTAGTTCAATATTAATTGATAATCAAGAAGTATAACATATAAATAAAAGAAATGAATAAATCAAATTAGTGTTGCTAGGCACTACATCGACTTCGAGCCAAAGTATCAAAAACAATAAAGCAAAAATAATAAAACTAATGGACAATTCTGATGAACAATGAGCGAAAAAGTAAGAGAGAATGTATTCTTTTCCAATGATTAGATGATCTTTACAAGTGATTGGGGTTCCCTTTATATAATAGGGGAACCCTAAATAAGGTAAATTTCTATTTTTGGACTTAGGCGCGCGTCCGGATTCAAATTTAAAGGTCCGCAGAGTAAATTGAGACATTTCGACGAAAGTTGAAGTTGAAAAATGAAGAAGTTCGACCCACAATTGACTTTTGGGAAATTGGAGTCGGAATACGATTCCGAGAGTTGGAGCAGCTCCGTTATGTTATTTTGGACTTGTCTGCAGAAGTTGGCATCATTCCGAGTTGAATTGATAGGTTTCGACATGAGATTCGTTATTTGAAGTTTGAAAGTTCATAAGCTTGATTTTTGGTTCGACTCGTCGTTTTGATATTGTTTTATGTGATTTGAAGCTTCGAACGATTCTGTGTTAGGCTATGTGACTTGTGTGTGTGATTAGATAGGGTCCCGGAGGCCTCGGATGTGTTTCGGATGGGCTACTGGTCATTTCTCCTTGCTTTTGAACTGTTGATTGCTGCTTCTCGTACTCCTTCAATGTGATCGCGATCAGGCCTCTGCGATCACGTAGGCCTATCTTGGCCCTTCTTCTCATTCGCATAATGCATTCTGCATTCGCTTAGACAAACCACTGGACACCCCATATTTCCTTCGTCGCGATCGCACTCCTACTTCCGCAATCGCGAAGCATTGCTGGCCTCTTCTCCGCATTCGGGTCCTCATCATCGCGTTCGCGATGAGCAATCTGGGCAGCCTTGAAATTTCTTCTACGCGATCGCGACCCTTCTCCCGCGATCGCAATGTACAAATACCTGGACAGACATATTTAATCCCTAAACTCGAGAGTTTCACTATTTTACCACATTTTGACTTCTAGAGCTCGGTATTTGGCAATTTTTGAAGGAATTTTCACCTGGGCAACTTGGGTAAGTATTTCTCACTCGATTTAGACCAACTTCCATGAATCCCTTCTTAATTTCCTCCTTTAGTTTCAGTTTTTGAATGTAAAATAGGTAGAACTTCAGAGACTGAATTATTGGGTTTTGAATGAGCGTTTGACCTCCGATCTGAGAGATTTTTATATGGTTAGACTCGTGATAGTACGAGGATTCTGAAAATGTTAAATTCATCCGGTTCCGAGACGTAGGCCCTGGGGTATTTTGGTCATTTTACCTAATTTCGCGCTTTAGCTTTGAATTAAATTGTAGAATCAGTTTCTTGAGATATTATTTTGTGATTTAATTGAATATATTTGGACAATTTGGAGTCGAAAACTTGTGGCAAGAACGTGGTTGCTAGTCGATTTTAGCCGGTTTTGAGGTAAGTATCTTGCCTTACCTTGGGGGGGGGGGACTTCCCCTTAGGATTTGAGTCTTCTTTGTTGATTGCATTCCGTGTACGCGAGGTGACGAGTGCGTGCTCGGATTTATTTGTGTTAAATTATCCCTTTAGTCTCTTGGACTTTTGAAATCACCGAGTATGAAGATGATATTGATACGATTGAGTTCCCTGTTATTAGTTTCACCTCTATATGCCTTACTTGATATTTGTTTGCCCTTCTTGATTTATTCTTGATATTTAATGGACTCTTACGTGTTTAACTTAAGACAATTACCCTTTTATAGTCATATTACCCATCCTAACTACTCGCTGTTTTTTGGAAATCATAAATGTTATATCTTATGTAATTAATCGGTCTTAATTGGAAGGAAGATAGATATCTTATGATTAGTTGATATTTCCTTAAATTGTAATTATTTAATTCATGTTAACTTCCTTACTATTTGGTTACTCCTTCATTGTAAGTTCATCTGTAACTTCGTGCAAATATATTACATGTCCAACTGTTGTGGTATCGGTTAGTTATTATGCACTTATTATTTCTTGTTTTGTCGTTGAGGTTATTGTATTTTTCCTTGGTATTCCGTGACCTTATTAGGTATTGTTTATTCCCTTGCCGGGAAGTTGTTGTTTCTATCGTTGATTCCCTTGTCGGGATGTTATTGTTTCTGTTGTTTATTCCCTTGCCAGGACGTTATTGTTTCTATTGTTGATTCCCTTACGGGATGTTATTGTTTCTGTTGTACTTCATTTTTTCTGAATATTTCTCTGATTTGGTTGCACATTTGCATTGGGACTACGAGTTGAATTCTCGTGAGATCCTCCAGAAATTGATGATGGACTACGGGTATTCCCGGGAGATCCTTTAGAAATTAATACGATGGACTACGGGTTCAATTCCCGGATGATCCTCCAGAAACTGATATGATGAATTTCGGGTTCGATTCCTGGGAGATCCTTTAGAAATTCATATGATGGACTACGGGTTCGATTCCCGGGAGATCCTTCAGAAAACTGATATGATGGATTGCGGGTTCGATTCCCGGGAGATCCTCCAGAAACTGATATGATGGACTACAGGTTCGATTCCCGGGAGATCCTCCAGAAATTGATATGATGGACTACGGGTTCGATTCTCGGTAGATCCTCCATAAATTGATATGATGGACTATGGGTTCAATTCCCGGAAGATCCTTTAGATATTCAAATGCGTTGGACTACGGGTTCGATTCCCGGGAGATCCCCGTTAAACTCATTGTGTCCTGAACTAATATTTTCATTGATTCTATCCGGGTGAGAATAGTTCGGGTGCTGATTGTTCCATTTATTATACTTACTAGTTGGTACAATTCTTGTTAGATACACTTGCACAAGCATACACGTAGTAGAACCCTCCTATTAGAGATGAATCCCTCCTGATTTGGCTAGGGGTGGAGATACGCCCTCATTTACCCATTATATATGTGGGAGTGGCCCTAGTTGACTAGTTAGTTGTTAGCATGACCATGAGATTGATGGGGCACAAGATGCCAAGAGTTAGACTTCAGATCTGGGTTTTCAGGAGTTGTGGTGGTCCGATATTTTTGGTAAAATTGTGGAAAGAGTTGAAAAGACCTTATGTAAGCATCATTGCAGAATAATGAGTTAGTGACTTGTTTGTCCTTGCTGTGTTGTGACCTTAGGATTTGGATTATGATTCGGCAGTCATTTCGCATCATCATTTATTATATTCTCGTTGTTACTTTTTGCTCTTTTCCTTCATTGTGAGTTATAGCATTTAGTCATTCATGCAGTCTATACATAATTATATATCGTTTCCATTATCCCTATGATTATAATATTTATTGACCGGTAGGTATCTTGACTGTTCCTCGTCACTACTTTATCGAGGTTAGTCTTGATACTTACTGGGCACCGTTGTGGTGTGCTCATGCTACTCTTCTGCACACTTTTGTTGTGCAGATATAGGTACCCCCATTCAGTTCTGTCAGCATTGGAGGGTAGCTACCGCTAGAAACTTCGAGTTATATCTGTTGCATTCGCAGACCGAGGAGTCCCTTTCCAGCTTTCTGTAATAAGTATAGTCCTTCCAGTATTTCTCCTTGTATAGACATTCTTGAGTCAGAGCTTCTTATATATCCTTTAGCTTGTGATTTGTGAGATTCCGGGTTTCGAAAACTTTGTTTAGCTATGAGAGTTGATATTGTATATGCCAGATGGAACCTGATCATTGATTTATTTATTTGGTTCAGTTTAAATGTTATTTTCCGCAATTTATTAAATTTCCGCATTGGTTAGGCTTACCTAGTCGTAGCGACTAGGTGTTATCATGACATGTTCACAGAGGGCGAACATGGGTCGTGACATTATTGCTCGTGTATCGACTCAATTTACTTATAGCATAAGCTATTTCTGGTCGTGTACAATTTATGATGTACATTAAGCATCCCAATACACGATCATAATCCAATTTTGTTATGCTTTGCCTTTGTTCTTTGTTAATGCAAGATTCATGTCAATTGGAGTCTTTGCAACTTTAAAGCCCAAGTGCTTGAATTTTTCAAGTACTGTCTAAATATAATGAGATTGTGACAATGGTAGACCTTGGGAAGTCTTATGGATCTCAATTCGCATAATTAAATCAGCAACTCCCAAGTCGTTCATATCAAACTTGTTAGTTAGCATACACTTAGTAGCATTTATATTGGCAATGTCATTACTCATTACGAACATATCACACACATAAGAAAACAATGACTATGTGATTTGGAACATTCTTAATATATACATATTTATCACATTCATTTATCTTAAACTTATTTGACAATATTATTTGGTCAAATTTCGCATGTCATTGTTTGGGTACTTGTTTTAGTCCGTAAAAAGACTTAACAAGTTTACAGACCTTCTTTTCTTTACCTGGAACCACAAACCCTTCAGGTTGTTCCATGTAGATTTCTTCCTCCAACTCTCCATTTTAGAAGGCCGGCTTAACATCCATTTGATGAATTTCAAGACCATAAACTGCAGGTAACGTTACTAACGTTCGTATGGATGTAACTCTTGTAACTAGTGAGTATGTATCAAAATAGTAAAGACCTTCTCATTATCTATATCCTTTGAGTATAAGTCTTGCCTTATATCTGTCAATCGTGCCATCATCTTTCATTTTCCTCTTAAATATCCATTTAGAACCCAAATGTATATTTTCAGGAGGAAGATTAACCAATTCCATGTATGGTTGTTCAGTATGGATTCTATTTCACTATTGACTGCCTCTTTCCATAACAATGATTTCGAAGAAGACATAGCTTCTTTAAATGTTTGATGCTCATTTTCCAATAAGAAAGTCACAAAAATCTAGTCGAAGTGAAGTAGACTTTCTTTGACATTTACTACGTCTTGGATCCTCCTGGTTAAAGTGTACTTTCTTTTGTTTCTTCCCGAGGTAGTTTAGATCCTTCACCAATCGACTCACATTCCTTTTTATATAGATATATATTTTAAAGAACTCAACACTATCTGATTCTATAACTGTATTATCGTGAATGTTGGGATTTTTCGATTTATGAACCAGAAATCGATATGCTTTATTATTAGTAGCATATCCTATGAAAACACAATGAATGATTTTCAGTCTTATTTTTACCCTTTTGGGTTTAGGACTTTGTACTTTTGCCAAAATTTAAAATAATTCAAGTTGGAATTCCTTCCTTTCTATTTTTTTCATATGGGATGGATTATATTTTGCTATGGGGTACTCGTTTAGTATTCGGCTAGCCATAAGAACTCCCCCCAAGTTCTGTGGCAAACCAGAACTTATCAATAATGCTTTCATCATCTCCTTTAATGAACGATTCTTTCTTTCTGCAATTCCATTGGATTAGGCCGTGTAAGGGACCATTGTTTTGATGAATAATTTCATATTCTAAACATATTTGTTCAAAAGGAGATTCATATTCACCACCCGTATCACTTCTTATCATTTTTATTTTCTTATTAAGTTGTGTTTCAACTTCACTTTTATATTGCTTGACTGCGTCTATTGCTTCATCTTTGCTATTAATTAAGTAATTATAGCAATATCTAGTACTATCTTCAATAAAAGTTATGAAATATTTCTTTCCACTGCAAGATGGTATTGACTTCATGTCACAAATATCTGTGTGAATTATGACTAAAGGATTTGAATTCCTTTCAATTGATTTATAAGGATATTTAACATTCTTAGATTCCACACATACTTGATATTTTGATTTTTCACATTCAAACTTAGGCAATAAATACTTCTAAATTAATTATTTTCTGTAAGATTTTATAATTGACATGAACCAAACGTATATGCCATAATTCATTTGATTCAAGTAAGTAAGACAAAGCTTAAATTTTATTATTATTTTCCACAACCATTACATTCAGCTTGGAAAGGCCCCCAGTGAGGTAACCTATTCCTACAAATATTTCATTCTTACTTATTACAACCTTATCGGAAACAAAAACAAATTTAAAGCTATTCTTAACAAGAAGTACAATAGAGACTAAATTCTTCCTAATCTCAGGAACATGAAGGACGTTGTTCAAAGTCACCACTTTGTCGGAAGTCATTTCGAGAAACATCTTCCCACATCCTTCAATCTTGGCCTTTGCAGCATTTCCCATAAAACTTGTCTTATAGGGTCTAACAGGAGCATAAGTAGCAAAAACTTCTTTAACAACACAAACATGGCGAGTCGCTCCAGAATCAATCCACCACTCTTTAGGATTGCCACCAAGTTGCATTCGGAAAGCATGGCACATAATTTATCAACATCATCATGCTTTTCACCCATGTTTGCTTGACCCTTCTTTTTGTCTTTCTTCGGAGCACGACACTCTATAGATTTGTGTTCGACTTTTCCACGGTTGTAGCAGTTTTTACTGAACCACTTCTTACTTGGGTTGTCTTTCGGACCAGAAGTCTTCTTTCTCTTTTGTTCTTAAACAATATTTGCTCCCATTATTATTGAATTTCCACGACCTCTCTTTTCAGCAGCTTTGTAGTCCTCTTCGATTCTCAATCGAACAATGAGATCTTCAAGGGACATCTCCTTGCATTTGTGTTTCAAGTAGTTTTTGAGTCCTTTCAAAAAGGAGGCAACTTCTCAATCATCGATGCTACTTGAAATGCTTCATTGTTGACATGACCTTCAATGAAATTTCTGTTAGTAAAAATACTATGATTACTACTTTCAACATCAATATTAATTTGATTTACTTTCAGCAACAAGATCGTGAATAATCACTTGCAATTCTTGGACTTGGGTAATAACATAGTTGCTATCTACCATTTTGCAGTCCAAAAACTTTACAGCAACGAACTTCTTCAACCCGACATCTTCGGTTTTGTATTTTTTTCAAGTGTAGTCCACAGTTCTTTTGACGTTTCCATGCCACTTTAGACGTTATACAAAGCATCATCGAGCCCGCTTAGAATATAATTCTTGCACAAATTCTGAATGCTTCCACGCCTCAGTCATTTTTTGGAGTTTCATCAGACAACACAAGAACATCTTCCTTGATGAACTTCTTGAGATTTAGAGTAGTCAAATAGAAGAACATCGCTTGCTGCCAGCGCTTGAAATCAATCGCGAAAGTTTTTTCTGGTTTCTCCGCCTTGTGCCAATGCTTCCGGTGTTCGGATCATTGAAACATTGGCAGTCAACATTGGAACAACTTAATTTTTGTTATTATTAGTCATTTCTATAAAAGAATGATACCAACGTTAAAATCACGTAAATTTTAATCGAGTACAAAATCATAATGGTTTTACTCTCCAGAAATAATAAGTACAAATACAAAAATATATTTAAATTCCTTAAACTTGTTAGTTTACAATATTTGTAAAATAATTCTGAAAATATAAATGAATATAAACAGCATAAATAGAAATGACAGAAAACCAATTCGAGCCCACTATTGACAGTGTTTTCTTAAGGAATTTAATCCCCTCCAAGTACCCAAGGTTAGAGATTGTTTCCTTCCAGGATAGAACGAATTACACATTGGTGTAATGGTACTTCAAACTCAGTGTTTCAACGAACACAATGTTCGGTAGCAAATCACACTTACTTTTTACTTTGTTTAATGCTAAAAGTATGCTGAAGAATGAGAAGAAACTCAGAAAATCGTAATAAAATTCTGAGCAGAATGGTGTTGTATTTATAGCCAAAGTTGGGCTGAAATCTGAAGAGGTGTAACTCTTTAGAATGGTTGTTTCTGCAAAACGACCACAACATAAATTCCATTACCTAAATGGCTATTTACTCAACAATTAACAGGGAAAATAAAGAGGACAAATTGATGGGTAGTTAATTTTCTGTTACAAAAACAGAAAACTGAAATTTGGATAACTGAAATGGATTTAATATTAATATTTATTCAATATTTATATTCTGTTATGAAAATAAATATTTAATAATATTTATGTTAATATTTTACAATTAAAAAATAAATTTGGTCCAAAAAATTAACCAATTAATCGATCATGACCGAATCCGAGCCGAGCGGCGACGACGGCGGCGGCGCGAGGCTTGCCTTCTTCTCAGCTCTTTAAGAGCTAGAATAAGAGCAATTGCTTATATACCCATAAAAAACCTCTTCCTCGTCCAATATGGGACAATGTCTATTTACCAAGGAGGAATTTACTAAAATTTTTTTTCCCTCCATTTCCCATTCACCTTCTTTTAAGTATTTAATATATTAATTTAATACACCAAAACCCAACAACAAACTCATAACGGCATCATCTCAGAATCGGTCGTACTTGGCTTTGATGTTCCTCGAGCATTTAGTTCTTCGAGCCTCTTATTATGCCTTCGAACCCAAACTTGGTTTATATCGAACCTTTGTGCTCAATGCCACCTTTCGAGCCTATAAAATCGAAGGCATATGATTTTGTTCGTATACAATTATATAGTCCTAAATTTGGCGTCTTACCCATTTTCCGTTAACTTCTATTCATTCGGCCTTGTTTTGGGTATGGCAACGGATTAATTATCCTATATATTATATTTATTCTAAAGAGTAGGAGGATAAATGGGCTTCCTTCCATAAATTCGATTGGAATTGATTCTAAGAGTGTCCGAGGCGTGCCTATACTGACACCTGTCAACCTCTTCAATTTTACTATTTTTGAAAAATATATACAGGAATGTCACATACGTCTCAAATTGAATGCATATATTTTCTGTTTAGCATGTAACTAAACGATGATCAATTTCCTAAAAGGTAAACCTTCCAGGTGCTAATAAAAATTATATGAAGCCTACTTTTACTGTTCTGTTTTGTTTAATTGATCGTTTTTTCTCAACTTTACTCTTACCAAAAATAGATTTATGTGTGACATTACATGTCGTTGGTGGCCCAAAATGGGTCCTAACATGTTAACATGGGGTGTATAGACTGGCCTCGACTTAGAATATGGTCCAACTGAGGTTTGGACATACCTCAATATATCCTTTTGAGTCTAGCCCAAGTCCAATATCATGGTTCTAATAAATCATGATATCTTGGATTGAGCTAAAGTTCCGGTAACATTTATAAATTTTTTTTTTCCTGTATCATATATGAAACCTTATTATAAAAAATGTGCATAGTTTTTAATTTACTCACTTTGTTCATATTTTTTCTACAGTTATTATACCAATCATCAAATACTAATTAATAGTAGCTGAATTTTTCTAATTTGTCGAGCTAAAATTGAGGAACAAATATTCTAAAATGATTTAGTGTAAATCAGATCAAATCATATTCTTCTAGATATTTCTATTTAGACGCGCTACAATTATGAAAGTAATATTCTTCCAGATAGTTTTCACCATTGACAGCCACTAAAAAGCTTGAAAGCTTTGAATTCAAATTTGAGTTTTTAATAATTATTATTTATTTGGATTACTGTTGAAGATAATCGGGAATATGATTTGGAGTTTATATCTCAATTTGAGGAGTTTTGGTGAAGATTAGACTTGGTTTTGACTGAATTTTAGATTGAAACTCGATGAAGAAGAGGAAGAAGAGGACATATTGTAGATAAATTGTAGATTGTTTGTATTCTGATTGTAGATGCTTTATTTTCTGTTTTCACAAATAAAAATGGCTAATACTTCTACAAATCTTATGAAAAATTACAATTATGTCTCACAGTTATGCTACAAATGGATGAGAATTAGGATATAAAAATTCAATGTACCCAGTTTGTAGATATTCTGTAGATAAATTGTAGATTATTTGTATTTTAATTGTAGTGCTTTGTTTTCTGTTTTCACAAATCAAAAACGACTAAAACTTCTAGAAATCTTCTGCAAAACACGGGATTATGTAGGAAATTCCAATTATGCTACAATTAAAAAGAGAATTGGGATATTAAAATTCAGTGTATCCAGTTTGTAGATATTTTGTAGATAAATTGTAGATTATTTGTATTCTGATTGTAGATGCATTGTTTTCTGTTCACAAATCCAAAACAACTAAAACTTCTACAAAATCTTCTGCAAAAAACAGTCTATAATTTATCTATAATTACTGCAATATAATGTATGTCATGTCTTCTTCTTCTTCTTCTTCTTCTTCTTCTTCTTCTTCTTCTTCTTCTTCTTCTTCTTCTTCTTCTTCTTCTTCTTCTTCTTCTTCTTCTTCTTCTTCTTCTTCTTCTTCTTCTTCTTCTTCTTCGAGTTTCAATCTGAAATTCAGCCAAAACCAAATCTAAATCTTCACCAAAACCCCTCAAAATTGAGATAAACTCCAAAACATATTCTTAATTATTTACAACAACTATAAGGTCATATAATCTTCTCCTCTCTATCACTACGGACGTGGAAACCCTAGCTCTCGATGATTGGTTTAGGATCAGAAATTTTTTTTTACTATCTTTTGATGTGTGTTATATGATTAATTTCTCTACCACAATGCAAAAAGATATATTATTAAAGAAGATTGGGAATATATGTTAGTTTTTAGCATTTAGGGAATGGAATAAACAACTTAAAAATATGCTATATGAATCGAATTATCATCAATATGATCCTCACTCAGAAGATAATTCAATTAAAATGCCAGAAGCATTTGTTGATCTAAAATTAAATATCATATTTCAGATGCAAATGCTCCTATTAAAATTAAAAGTCCCTGAAGGATATGGTTTACTGTACGCATAAAGCGTGGTAGACCAATCGGTTCCGAAGGTAACAACCCTTGAAAAATGATAAGGAGCTAATGATCAAAATGATCATAGCAAGGAGGAAATGAGCTCTAGAAGAGCCCATGACATAATATTTCATGAAACTCCAGAAGAAATTCAGGTACCTGAAAATAAAGAAAGTGATGAGATCTCAACAAGTTATGTCGCTTGCGAACCGACACAAAATGATCGCTGATGATATATTTGATACAATATAGTGCACAATATTATAAAAAATTATGAGGATCATATCTGCAGTCCAGACACCTGAAGATGTCATGCCATTCATAACCTATATAGATTATTTGATTAAATCTATATGAATATCCCTGAAGGATTTAAAATTCCTGAAGCATGTAGTTCAAAGTCTCGAGAAATGTACTCGATCAGATTACAAAGGTCGTTGTGCCATTTAATGTAATTTGGGCGCATATGGTATTATCGCCTCAGTGAATATTTACTGAAAAGAAGGTTACATAAGTGATGTTATTTGTCCATATATTTTTATAAAAAAAACGACATCAGAATTTGTTATACTTGCTGTTTATGTTGATTACATAAATCTTGTTGGAAATTCAGAAGAGCTCCAAAAGGCAATTGAATATCTTAAGAAAGAACTTGAGATGAAAGATCTTTGAAAGACAAAACTTTGCAACTGAATATCTTAAGAAAGAATTTGAGATGAAAGATCTTGGAATACAAAACTTTGTCTTGGTCTGCAAATTGAACATTTAGCAGATGAGATTTTTATTCCATCAATCTGCCTATACAACAAGGTTTTAAAAATGCTTTTACATGGACAAAACGTATCTATTGAGTACACCAACGGTTGTTCGATCATTTCAAGTGGATAAGGATTTGTTCCGACCTATAGAAGAGGATGAGGAACTCCTTGGTCCTGAAGTACCCTATCTCAGTACAATTGGTGCACTAATGTATCTTGTAATGCTACGAGGCCTGACATAGAATTTTCTGTTAATTTACTAGCAAGGTATAGTTCCTCTCATACACGGATTAATGATCCTTTCTTACCTTCAGAAATGAATGATGAACTATTTGGTCCAGATATATCCAAGTCTCTGCACTGTACTCTTTTTCCCTTGCTCAGAATTTTTCCTATTTGGTTTTTTCTGGTAAGGTTTTTAATGAGGCAGCTTGCAATGTATATTATTAGTGTACTCTTTCTTCTTGACTAGAATTTTTTCCCACAGGGTTTTTCCTAGTAATGTTTTAACGAGGCACATAATAATGAACATCCAAGGAGGAATAATTTGAAAATATTTTTGTTGATGTCCATTTATTACTCTATAGCTAGACCCATACTTCGAGTTGTTTCATGCCATAAATAAACTCGGACACTCAAGAAATCTGTTGGACATGCGGATTCACATCTCTTACAACCAACACAGTCCTCTGTTCGTGGAGCAGAAGCAATTTGTTTAGCCTTACAACCGTCCCAAGGTATCATTTCTAATACATCGGTGGGGCAAGCTCGGACACATTGAGTACATCCTATACACGTATCATAAATCTTTGTAGATAATCTTCCTGAAGAAGGTTATCCATTTAGTACCCCATTGAAGTTTCTACAAGCAGATGATGTAGGCAGGTTGCAAGCAACTCAATGAAATAACTTATAGCAGCTTCTTGGTTTGATGAGATTAATTTAATCGATTTAAAATAGTGGCGGATAATATTCTCTACAAATTTAACTTTTGAGAAGATGGTATACAAGATTGAAATGCAGAGACTCAAATATTTGAAACAAGGTTTTCATCAGGGGGAGTAAAATACGCGATGCATTCTTTTTTCCTACTAAGATTTTCTCCCACGAGGTTTTCCTTATAAGGTTTTTAATGAGGCACCTAGCAATGCGTATTACTAAGTACGTGTACTCTTTTTCCTTCACTAGGATTTTTTTCCACGGGATTTTTTCTAGTAAGGTTTTAATGAGGCACATTATCTTTTAATGAGCATCCAAGGGGGAGGAGGTTATAAATATATTATATTATGGATGTTCATTTAATACTCCATTGTAAATAAGCTTCATGGAGAAGCTTATCCATATAGGGCTCCGCCGTTAATATGTTTAATACTTTATTGGAGTTAAGCTTATCCTTTCGATACCCAGTTATGGACAAACATTACTTCCAGTATAAGATTATCCATATCTGGTACAGTAGCATCTTACACAGCTTACTTGTAGCAGCTTACACAGCAGCTTGTAGCAGCACCTTATACAACAGCTTGTAGTAGCAGCTTACACAACAGCTTGTAGCAGCTTACACAACAACTTACACAGCAGCTTGTAGCAGCTTACACAACAACTTATATAACAGCTTACAGTAACAACTTACACAATAACTTTCTTTCTTCTATAAATAGAAGAGATATTAGAAGATATCAATTCATTATGTTCATGAATTTAAAATTAAATAATAAATTTCTCTCTTTACTTTTCTTATTTTTTTACTTTAAAGTCTTTATTTTTTAACAAACTTTTTATTATTGTTTTTGTTGGTTTTGCTCATAATGGGAGACAACAAAGATAATGATATATAGACATGGTTTCTTTCCTCCCACCGTTGGTCAAAGAAAGGGAAAAAATCTATCCTGAATAGCACTATGATTGATCACCACTTCAGCTTAAGAAAAGGAGATAAAACAACCCATATTTGGTTAAAATAAATCTGGGATAAAAGCCACTCTTCATAGGGAACAATTAAGAAGTCGTTTGGTTGGAAAGAAATTATCCCGAAAGTAGTTATTTTATTTTTTATGGGATAAAAAAATTACAATTCCGGAATAACTAATTCCGAGATTAATTATATGTACCGTAATTTTTACCAACCAAACATGAAATAAACTCTTCTTAAATTTAATTTTCGGAACTAATTATTTCTTATCCCTCGTACCAAATGAGCCCTAAAAGTCTTATAGGTTCTCTCATTTCAGCATGTTGGCCGTAGCTAGATGGCAATTTACGGATTTGGGGTTTTGTCTGTCCCACATCGGTAGTGGTATAAGAAACTCGGTCTCGGTCCTGGATAATTCTTACCTTTTGAGCTAGTTTTTGGAGGCGAGAGTTTGGTTCAAAGTCCTTTTTTAATCATGATATCAAATCCAAACTTATCTTAATTTATTGTTCATACTCCAGTTAGCAGCCATGCAAGGGGTATCAGATCAATGAATCCCACATCATGATAAGTTCTACATTTACTTTTACTATATATATTAGGTCCCAGCGTTATTTTTCGATCGACATCTTTAGTAGGAAGTATATTTGACAAGTTAAAGTTGAAATATTTACTATTCATCAGTATGCTATGTGATATTTGCCCATCACTTTGACATCACGCATGTCACGCCCACAATCTCTACCAGTATTAATTTCTACATGCTGTCAAAGTCCAAAAAAGATGGAGATAAGGAATATACCTACACTATAGAGCTTTTGGAGAAGAACAAAAAAATAGTTTAGATATTCGAGATTTCCAACATAAAGTTAAGCACTTTTGCAACATGAAAGGGGCAAATGTGGAGATTCAATAATTAAACTGATTTCCATAGATTTTTAAAACAATTTTGAGGTATTCCACTATTGACCTAAGGAGTAGCCATATATAGGGCAGAAACTTTTTTGAAATTTGCAAAATCCTGTTGCATAATTAGCGCTTTCTTGACGTCTTTATGATATAGAGACTACTACCCCATAACGGTGGGCCGCGACCACTTCTCTTTTTCTTTTTCAATCTCTCTATATGAATTTTATTGTTTCAATATTTTTGGGCGATTTGTAGCCGTAACATATTTTTATGCTATATTTTAATCTATATCTTATTTTTTTAAAATTATTAATTTCGTAACCAACTAACAAAAAATCCGTAATAATATGACCATTATACTCCTTCCTAATCATATAAAAGTCCTTCTCTCCTCCGTATTCCCAGATTCAAATTCCAGATCTCCTCTGTATCTCCTCCATCAGTCCGTCTCTCCTGATAACGTGTCTCGCGTTCAAATTCCAAATTCCAAATTCAATACATTAATTCTTCTCCAGAATTCAAAATAGTTTTTCAATTATATATTTTCTAATTGATCGATCGAAGTTTTTGTTTGCAATTTTATATTTATTTGAAGATGAATTCTAACATTCTAAGTTGAAGTTGTTTAGTTAACGACCTGAATTTTATATGATTAAGAACACAACGATTAAGAAATTATATGATTTTTTAATAATAATGCACAAAAAAACTTCGATCTAGTTGCTGAAGTTCTTTAGTTATTTATTAAAAACTTAAGCAGGAGGGCTGAAGTTTTCCTCCTTAGTTATTTATTAAAAACTTCAGCACGAGGGTCGAAGTTTTCCTCCTTAAGTGCAAAATAAAAAAATTATGATGCACAAAAAAACTTCAGCCTATCTGCTAAAGTTTATTAGTTATTTATTAAATACTTTAGCAGGAGGGCCGAAGTTTTTCTCCTTAAGTGGCTAAATTAAAAACTTATTTTTGCACAAAAAAATTTCGGCCAAGTTTTAGTTACTTATTAAAAACTTCAGCAGGAGGGTCGAAGTTTTCCTCCTTAAGTGGCTAAATTAAAATTCATGATGCACAAAAAAACTTCGGCCTAGCTGTTGAAGTTTTTTAGTTATTTATTAAAACTTCAGCAGGAGCGCCGAAGTTTTCTTCCTTAAGTGGCTAAATTAAAAACTCATTAATGCACAAAAAAACTTCGGCCTAGTTGTTGAAGTTTTTTAGTTATTTATTAAAAACTTCAACAGGAGGGCAGAAGTTTTCCTCCTTAAGTGGCTAAATTAAAAAATTATGATGCAAAAAATACTTCGGCCTAGCTGCTGAAGTTTTTTAGTTATTTATTAAAAACTTCAACAGGAGGGCCAAAGTTTTCCTCCTTAAGTGGCTAAATTAAAAAATCATGATGCACAAAAAAACTTCGGCCTAGGTTTTAGTTACTTAGTAAAAACTTCAGCAGGATGGCCGAAGTTTTCCTCCTTAAGTGGCTAAATTAAAAATTTATGATGCACAAAAAAATTTCGGCCTAGCTGCTGAAGTTTTTTAGTTATTTATTAAAAACTTCAGCAGGAGGGTCGAAGCTTTTATTGTTGATTTAGCTGCTGAATTTTTTTAGTTATTTATCTGAAAACTTAATCAGATGATGCCTAAGTGATTTAGTTGAAACCAAACATGAATATGTTCACTTTGCTAATACTTGAAACTAAACATGAACCTGCAGGATGAGTTTGATTTGCGTTGTTATAACTTTCAATGGGAGTTGGACTCATGATTACAAATACTTGGATCATGATACAAAACTTGTTCTAGTTAATAAGTACATATCATTCAATACTTTCCTGAAGATAATTAGTGAAGTCATAAATATTGATTCAACCAAATATGTATTGAAAGTATGGTTTGATATCAAACTAAATACAAGAAAAGGAATGCTTGTAACTTCAGATGAAGAACTCGGTACGTGTATACATTTTCTTACAACTGATTCAACCTATATGAATTGCCATTTCGTCATCGAGCAAATACAACCTTCATAATCAACAGGATTCAACCAATATATTGCGTATGCAATACATTCAGAACCTTTTGCCGACTATCAACATGAAGTACGACATCCAATAATGGAAGTAGACAACGGGAAACAACCCTCTAACATTATAGTTGCTTCAGAATACATAGTGCTGCAATAATTACCCCCTCCTCTAATAAATTCATACCAGTCGATGACCAAGAAGAAGAAGGATAGTTAATAATGCAAATTGGCAACCAACACACAATCCAACAAAGTTTTTCTTCACCTTCTGCAACCATAAACAACAATGAAAATGAAGTAAACACGGGGTTTATAGTGATAACATCACATAGAATTGAAGAAATTGCTGAAAGTTCTTCTGCTTCTCAGAAATCAAGAAAAGGAGTGAGCAGAAAGGTGAAAGAATCTCTACCATGTAAAATACTTAGGCACGATGCGTTGCCTGAGGAAGTAAGAGTTGGATCAATCTTTGAGAAAAAACAAAGCATGACTAAATTTTTCTGCAGCTTGGAGATACACTGCTGTTAGATCATGTTCCAAGAGATACGAGATGAAATACATTATGGACAAATGTGGTTGGAATGTATGTGCTACAAGAACAAAAAATTTCACACTGTTCAGGATGATAAAATATCATAATATCCATGAATACTCGGTTAATGCAAGAAAATCAGATCAGAAGCATGCTACATCAAATTTTATAAGTGAACAAATTATAGAACATGTTCGAGACAAAAAGATAGTGGTTACACCAGCCTTTGTAAAAAATAAAATGAAAAAGAAATTTTGAATTGACATTGGTTATCACAGGCATGGCGTGCTATTCAAAATGCTGTTGCTTGCATAAGGGGAAAACCTGAAGAGAACTACCATATTATTCCTTCATACCTACACATGATGGTGGCCAAAAACCCAGGAACATACACAAGCATAAAAAGAGATGCGCAGAATAGGTAAGAAAAATAATACTAACCATCAGCCTGAAATTTCAAATGTTACTATTTGAAAAACTTCACACCCTTGTGATTTGTTTTTTTTTTGTATTTCAATGTACAAATTTGCTTACTTGTTCCTTGCTCCTGTGGCATCAGTAGCTGGTTGGCCCTAATGAAGAAGCGTTATTGCAGTAGATGCAACATTTTTGAAGTCAAAATATCGTGGTGCTCTACCTGTTGTTGTATCAAAGGATGCAAACAATCAATTCTTTCCTCTATGTTTTGGTGTAGCAGATTCAGAAAATGATGAGGCATACATTTGGTTCTTCGGTGAAATGAGAAAAGCAATTTAATTCCGTCGTGAACTGGTTTCTTGTCAGATATAAACCAATCGATCGCAAATGGTATTAAAAAGTTTTTCGGGAACCTCACCATGGTATCTGCCTCTATCACTTTGAGAAAAATTTAAAGCAAAGACATGCAAAAGCCACAGTAATAAATCTTTTTCAAAATGCTGCAAGGTCATACAAATGCGAAGATTTTAATCAGTTAATGTCCCAACTCAAAAGTATTGACAAAAAAATATACAATTACATAATGGAAGAGCCTCCCGAGCGATGGGCTCGATCGTGGTACCCAGGACGATGTTATGATATGCTAACAACAAATATGGTAAAATCAATGAACTTCATTTTACTAAAAAGGAGAGAAATACTTATTTTAAGAATCTTAGATTTCATCCAAGAAAAGCTGGAAGAGTGGTTTTCTGAACGGAGAAAAGAGGCAAATGATACTTTTCACAGAGTACCAATATGAGCAGAAGAATAGATGACTAAGAAGATGGACTTGGCTTGCAAAATGTTTGTGAGTATATTTATTAACTTCATCTTTTTATGTCTGTTGCAGTGATTCACTACTTACATTTAAATTTTTTTATATTGTTTCTTTTTGAAGCAAAAATATACTAATATAATTTGTCTTAATTTTTTATTCCTTGTTAGGTGTTCAACCTTGACTCAATGTTGTTTAGAATAAATAGTGAAGGAATTGAATTTATTGTGGACTTAAGGAAGAGAACTTGTGACTGCCTGGCATTCCAACTTGATGAATTGCCATGTCCACATGCAATTGCTGTTATTAATAAGAGATATTTGCAGAAATCTGATTACTGCTCAAATTGATATTCACGAAAAATGTGGTTGAAAACATTTGAAGGACATGTGAATACCGTGGGAGATCAAAAACCATGAAATATACCACAAATGTATAATCTGAGATCACAAAACCTCCCGATGTAGAGATTTTACAAGGAAGAAGACAAAAAAAGAGGCGTATACCTGCGAATGAATCATCAGTACCATTCAAGTCTACCAAATGCAGTCGATGTAAACAAGTTGGGAATAATAGAACAACTTGCTTGTCTTCTCTAGCACCTCATCCATATTCAATGAAACACACTGAAAAATACTCCAAGCTTCAATAATCTTTGGTCTGAATTTAGACTTTGTTTATTATATGCTATAATTCAAATGCGATTTTTTACATAGGAATTAAAAAAATAAGCTCTTGGACAATTTTATATACTGCTAAAGTACATATCACTCATTTTTGTTGTGTAGACTTATATGTTTGGTTGCATTTTTAAAAAGTACGCAATGACTTCTGTGAGAAAAAAATTCAAGGTACAGTATGTGAAAGACATATCCTTATACAAACACACACATACAAAGACTCACACACCAACAAATAACAAGGATAATGCAAAAGATAAGAACAAAAAGGGGGATAATTATATTGATATTAAAACAGGTCACAACAACACATATTTTACAAAAAAAACTTCAACTCTCCAGGCCGAAGTTATACAAAATTAACCTAAAAAACTTCAGCTCTATTGGCTGAAGTAAAGAAAAGCATAACACTGAAAAATATAAAAAAACGATTACAAACACTAACAATCATCACCATCATAATCATCAAAACCATCATCATCATCATCATCATCATCACAATACTCCTCAATTTCCCTAAATATCTCATCATCATCACTATCAGAGATAACTGTAGGGTTGTCGGGGAAAAGACCACTAAATCCAAGGAGATAAATCTTCAACTTGTCGAATTCATCACGTAGTTGACTCTGTTTGATGACTACTCTGTCCATAAGATCAATAAGAGTCTTCAGGTTGTTTTGCAGCTTCGAATAGTCGTTCTAGCTGCGAAACTGAAAACTATCAAACTGCTGCACAACCTTATTGAACGAGGTTGAATTATCTACACTATGGTCCATGTCAATCCTGTTCTGGAATGATTGATTGGAATATAGCTTTGGTTTGATTATCTCCCAATCATCCTTAATTTTATCCCACAAATGCTTAAGACTAGCCATAGGTTTGTTGTTTTACCAGTCACACTTCAAACTCTGCCACATCTTCATAATTTCGTCTATATTAGGCTTACCACTTCGACTTGCACCAGACACTTTTTCTTTAGCAAAATCTGAAAGACTAAGGATGAATATAAATTTATGAAATATGATAAAAGTCTATGAATGTGTATAAAATTTTCAAGTGAATAGATTGTTAATATAGGCAAAGAGTTCACCTAATCAATTTAATATCAGTAAATGTAACAGTAACTTTTCAGCTTCTTTTACTATTTTACGTTCAGAGAAATTGAATGAAACAAGATAAGTAGGTGGTAAAAATAAGTATGTGGTAAACGCAAAAACAAATGTAACTTCACCCTAGTAAAACCCACAATTTTTATATATTAAAAAAATAACTTCATCCTGGAAAATAACTTTTCAGATCATTTACTATACAGTCAAACAAATTCAAATAAAAGATGTAGTAGTTGATAAAAGACAAAAAATAGATAGTAAATGTAAAAAAGATATGCATCAACTTGTGACGACCCGACCGGTCGTCTTTGGAATTTATGCCCCGTTCCCCTATTAACTACTTCCCCTAAGTTTATTTCTGCTATTTTGGGTTGCCGGGATGTTCGGTAATAGAATTCGGAGTGTTTTCGGACATTTAGTCCCTAAATAAGAGCTTAAGTGTTGAAAAATGGTCCGTAATCAGAACAGTGTGAAGACGAACTCAAAATGGAAATAAGATGGTTCTGTTATCTCTGTTAGGTGATTTCGGGGTTGGGAGCATGTTTAGAATGTATTTTGGATGTTCGTCGCTCATTTAGGCTAGAAATATCGAAAGTTGGAATTTTGAAGTTTCTGGTCCGAAGTGAATTTTTGATCCGAGGGTCAGAACGGGATTACGAAAGTTTTTGTAGCACCATCATGTCATTTGGTACATGCATGAAATATTTCAAGTCAATCGGACGTGTTTTGTTTAGGTTTTGAATCGAAAGCGAGTATGGTCAAGATTTGAAGTTTCTAAGTTCAAATCATTGATTAATTTTAGTTTCCGCGTTATTTTAGGTGGTATAAGGATTGGTGCAAGTTTGAATGATGTTATGGGATATGTCCGGTTTGGTTGGGATCCCGTGGGGCCTTGGGATGATTTCAGATGGCCGCGGATGAAATTTCTAAAGTGTGCAGCTTCAAGCCTTCAGCCTTCTGGTATTTTTGCTTCTGCGGCTTGGGGACCGCAGAAAAGGAGCCGCTGAAGTGGCTTAGCCCAGGAATCGCAGAAGTGGTTGTATATCCACAGAAGCGAACTCGCTCATGCGAGTGAGGGACCGCAGAAGTGGAAGCTGAGGGGATTCATGGGAGTCGCAGAAGCGGTCCTCTCTCCACAAAGGAGGAACCGCAAAAATGGGTAATTTTCCACAGGAGCGGACTCAGGCCTTTGAGTGAAACCGCAAGCGGGACCTGGGCCACAAAAGCGGAAATCCCTGTTTAGAAGTAGTAAAATCGAGGGTTAAGTTTCAAAAGTTAGAAAATCAATTGAGAGCTCGTGAGAAGGTGATGTTTAGTGAGTTTTTAGGAGAAGACTATTGGGTAATGATTCCTTACTCCTCTATGGATAAAACCCACTAATCTAATCTCAAATTCAAGTTGGTGAAGTTCTTATGCCTAACTTTGATGATTTGAAGGGGAGTTTGACCTTGATTTGGGAGACTTTTATAAGGTTAGACTCATGAGAGGACGGGGTTTCTGAAAATATGAAAATTATTCGATTCTGAGATGTTGGCCTGAGGGGAATTTTCATCATTTCACCTATTTTCGCCCGCCTTAGCTTTAATTTTAATAGTGTAATTAGTTACTTGCTTGGTTATTTACAATATATAATTGGTTTGAATATACGTGGGCCACTCGGAGTCGGATACTCGTGGCAAGGGCAATGTTTCTTAGCAGTTTTGTACCAATTCGAGGTAAGTGGCTTACCTAACTTTGTGTGGGGGACCTCTCCCCTTAGGATATCTTTGCTGTTGTTTAAATGCCTTGGGCGCGAGATGACGGGCGTGTACTTCTTCTAGTTGTTGAAATGCACCCTAGTTGGCTTATTTAGATTGTATTTGCTTCACATATTTAACTGTTAAAAAATGCAGTTTCACTTGTTTTAGCTTAGGATAAGCATGTTAGTAACTTATTTGCTCTACTTGCCTAAATTGAAATATCTGTCTTTCTTGTGAAGCATGCTAGACTTTAGATTTTACTTGTTTGCCGCACTTAGCTTCTTTTTGTTAAATATTGGTTTGTTGTGGTGTGTTTACTATTGGGACTATGGGACGGCATCCCGGGAGCTTCCCCTATTCGTACTTTGTTCTGAGATTTGGAAATGCGGGATACAAAGAGATCCTCGGCACACGATTGATTAACTGGCGGATACTAAGAGATCCCCAGCGCAGAACTGATTAAGTAGAGGATACAAAGAGATCCTCGGGATACTTGGAGATCCCTTGTGTATATGATGAGGATACTAGGAGATCCTCTTGATACATGTAGATCCCTTGTGTATATCATGAGTATACCAGGAGATCTTCGGGATACAAGGAGATCCCCAATGATAAATAGCATGTAGTGATCGTTCTTGTATTGTAGATTTGCATTTGTAGCCTATTTAGTCTTACTTATTTTTTTTGTTGGATACTCGAGCTTTACTATATTTCCTTCTGTATATTCATTTTATTTTTTTTCTTTTATTTACCTTAGTAGGGCCTCGACCTTCCTCATAACTACCCCACCGAGGTTAGGCTTGGCACTTACTGAGTACCGATGTGGTGTACTCATGCTACTCTCCTGCATACTTTTATTGTGAAGATACAGGTACATCTGAGCAGGCATACTGCCAGTATCTGTCTGGGGGAATTTCACTTGGAGACTTGAGGTATGCATCTGCCGTGTCCGCAAATCTGAAGAGCCTCCTTCTATTCTACCTTTTAGTTAGTAGTTTTATTCATGTATTTAGTTGTCATAGACACTTTCGGATATTAGAACCGTATGTTATATTTTTACTCTTAGTCTGTGTGGCCCGTGGGTTTCCGGGTCTTGGATGTTGTTTTATTATTTTGAGTTGAAATGTATGTGCCTGGCGGCACTCTATATATTTTCTTATGTTATTCAGTATTTGTTTATCATTTTCGTACAGGTTGTTGAATTTTCGCAATGTGTTAGGCTTACCTAGTCGTGAAGGATGGGTGCCGTCATAACAGGTTCACGCTTGGTGAACTAGGGTCGTGACAAGTTGGTATCAGAGCTCTAGGTTAATAGGATTCACGTGACACAAGCCGGTTATTTAGAGTCTCGTTGATTGGTACAGAGACGTCTGTACTTATCTACGGGAGGCTATGTAACTGTTTAGGAAAATCTTCACTTTGTTGAATTCTTGTCGTGCTATAATTTTGGCGTCAATTCTAAACTTCTGTCTTCTATTTTCTCACAGATGGTGAGGACATGTACGACCCAGAATGATTAGGTACCCACACCCCCTCCTGCAGCCGTCATAGGTAGGGGCCGGGGCAGGGGTCGTGGATGTGCGTGGGGTGCAGCCAGGTCACCTGCACGAGCAGTCGCCGAGGTGCCACTAGCGGACCAAGCCAGGACTCAGGCACCAGAGACGCACAGAGCCACCACTACTCTAGCTGTCTAGGAGGCATTGACGCAGTTCAAGAGCATGTATACTACGCTATCACCGGCAGGATTTCTTCCCCTTCCTGCAGCCACGTCCCAGACCGGGGGAGGAGCCCAGAATTCTGCAGCTGCACTTCGGAGTAGAGGGTGCACATGGGACTGATTCTTGATATTATTTGTGTCCAGCCTATAGTACTGGTTCAGCCCATGGATGGGGCACCTGCTTCGGAGGATGAACATCGCAGATTGGAGCGGTTCAAGAAGTATGGCCCTCTTATTTTTAACGGACTAGCTACAGATGATTCTTTGGGGGGTTTTTGGAGGAATGTCACCGCATATTTCGCACCATGGGTATTAATGCTTTGGGTGGGCTTTCCTTTGCAGCTTTCCAGCTTCGGGGAGCCACCTATGACTGGAGACACGCCTTTGAGTTAGACAGTCCGGACGAGGCTGCCTCCCTGACTTGGACTCAGTTTTCAGATATGTTTCAGAGGGAGTTTGTTCCCCAGAGCCTCAGAGATGCATGGAATGTGGAGTTTGAGCACTTGCGCCAGGGCCTTATGACTGTCTCTGAGTATGCCATCCGTTATACTAGGTTGGCAAGGCATGCACCTGCTTTGGTGGCTACTGTTCGTGAGAGGGTTCGCAGGTTTATCGAGGGCCTCATTCCTTCCATCGGGTCTGGCATTGCACAAGAGTCGGAGATGGATATACCCTATCAGCAGGTGGTGAGTATAGGAAGGAGGATAGAGGGTATGCATGCCAGAGAGCGAGTGGAGAGAGAGGCCAAGAGGTCTCGAGAGAATTTCTCTGGTACCCATACTTTGGGAGCAATACGTCATGGTAGGGGCTATGCGGGTCGCCTAGTTCACTTAGCTCTTCCTTCACCTAGCAGTACTCCAGCTCCTCCTAGATCTCAGGAGCCTTATTATGCACCCCCAGTTTCTAGTGCACCTCCTGCGCGGGATACCTCCAGAGATCAGTCTAGCAGGGATGGGCCCAGTCAGTCACAGCCACCGCGCCCTCCCAGAGCTTGTTATGAGTGCGGGGATACCCGCTATGTACTTGCATGCACCTCTGTACAAGTGCTGCATACAAGTTTCGGCCAGGATGATTGAGAAAGATTCAATCAATTTGAACCGCTCACATCACAATAGTAGTAGCGTAAAGGCCGTAACTCGGGGGGCAACCATAATATAAGGCTATTACTTTCACACCTTTCTATCTATCGATAACGTGAGATCCGCTACGTGAGTAACCCGACTATGCCTTACATGTTCTCTACAGGCCGCACATAATCTTTCTTCCCTGCAAGCCCTTTTTTTATTTGGAAAACGGGCATTGCATTCGGTTTGAAAGGCATGGTTTTCAGTATGTCTCCAGATAGGTCCCCACTAGTCCGGCTAGCTAGTGAGCGATTCTTTCGGGCGGGAAGCAGGCCGGGCCCTACGGGCGGGCATCTCCCGCAACGCAAGCACCATTGTTCTACCACCCGAGAAGCAAAAGATGTGTCAGTCCAGGCTGAAAATACATGCATAGATAGTGGTTTAATGCCAAGGCCGATGACATAAGCTCGGGACGGAGCCGTATGTGGCGGAAGTCTCATGTACGGTTCTCTGAGAAGGGAGTGGCTACCTACTGGAGGTTCGACCAAGCACCACCGGTCAATTCCGCTTTGGGGCCACCCCTTACTCTACCATTATTATCGGGGTATGGGGTTCGTGACAAAGAAAGATCAAGGCAACATATCAGTTGTTCCTTTATTCTTTACTTCCCTAGCCTCGGGAGGAGTGCCCCTCCACATCAATCTCAGCAGCAGCGTACCCAGCGGGATTCTCAGGCAATTATTCCAGCTCCTGCTGCCACCCCACCTATCCAGCCTGCCAGGGGTGGAGATCAGGGAGATATAGGTCGCCCTCGAGGTAGGGGCCGAGCAAGATTTTATGCCAATCTTGATCGTGCCAAGGCTGTCTCCTCTGATTCTGTTATCACATGTATTATACTGGTTGTTCACAGAGAGGCATCGGTTTTATTCGATACAAGTTCTACTTATTCTTATATGTCATCTTATTTTGCTCCACATTTGGGTACAGCCCGAGAGACTTTTAGCTCTCCTATTTATATTTTCACTCCGTGTGATATTCCTTGTTATGGACCGCGTATATCGGTCATGTTTGGTTACTATTCATAGTTTTGAGACCAGAGCAGATCTTTTATTACTTGATATGGTTTATTTCGATATTATCTTGGGCATGGACTGGTTGTCGCCCCAGTATGGTATTCTTGATTGTCACGCTAAGACCTTGATGCTGGTTATGCCAAGTATCCCACGTATTAAGTGGAGTGGTACTTTTGATCACACTCCCAGTAGAGTGATATCCTTTCTTAAAGCTCAGCATATAGTTGAGAAGGGGTCTGCCACGTATTTAGCTTATGTGAGAGATGTTAGTGCTGATACCCCTTATGTTGACTCTGTCTTAGTAGTACGGAATTTCCCCAATGTGTTTCCACCCGATCTTTCGGGCATGCCTCCTGATCGGGACATTAATTTTGGCATTGATTTGTTGCTGGTCACTCAGCCCATATCTATTCCTCCTTACGTATGGCTCCTCCTAAGTTGACGGAGTTGAAGGATCAGTTATAGGAATTGCTTGATAAGGGTTTTATTCGACCCAATGTTTCACATGGGGTGCTCCTGTCTTGTTTGTGAAGAAAAATGATGGTTCTATGCGCATGTGTATCGATTATCATCAGTTGAACAAAGTTACAATGAAGGACCGATATCCTTTGCCTCGTATTGATGATCTATTTGACCAGCTTCAGGGTGCACAAGTGTTTTCTATGATTGATTTGTGTTCAGGTTATCACCAACTAAAGATTCAAGAGCTGGATATCCCGAAGACTGCTTTCAGGACTCGGTATGGTCATTACGAGTTCCTTGTCATGTCATTTGGGCTGACCAACGCCCCAACAACTTTTATGAATTTGATGCACAATGTATTCAGGCCCTATCTGGACTCGTTTGTCATTGTTTTCATAGAATTCTTGTATACTCCCAGAGTCGGGAAGATCATGAGCAGCACCTGAGGACAGTGCTTCAGACCCTGAGAGAAAAGAAATTATATGCAAATTTCTCAAAATGTGAGTTTTGGTTAGGTTCTGTGGCATTTCTAGGCCGCGTGGTATCGAGTAAGGGTATTTGGGTAGATCTGAAGAAGGTGGAGGCCGTACACAGTTTGTCAGGCCCTCCCTAGCTTCAGAGATCCGCAATTTCCTTGGCCTGGCGGGGTATTACCGTCGTTTTGTAGAGGGGTTCTCATCGATTGCAGCCCCTATGACTAGATTGACCCAGAAGGGTGCTCCTTTTCAGTGGTCATACACGTGTGATGCGAGCTTCCAAAAGCTCAAGACGTATTTGACTTCAGCCCCTATTCTGATTTTTCCTACTGGTTCAGGGTCCTACATAGTATATGTGATGCCTCACGAGTTGGAGTTGGAGCAGTGTTGATGCAGGACGGTAGGGGGATTGCCTACACGTCCAGACAGTTGAAGGTACATGAAAATAACTATCTTGTCCATGACCTTGAGTTAGCTGCCATTGTTCACGCCTTAAGGATATGACGTCATTATTTGTACGGCGTGCCTTGTGAGATATATACAGATCATAGGAGTTTACGACACTTATTCAAGCAAAAGGATTTGAACTTGCAGTAGAAGAGATGTTTGGAGCTACTGAAGGATTATGATATTATTATTCTTTATCACCCGGGCAAGGCCAATGTGGTAGCCAATGCATTGAGTCGCCGGGTGGAGAGTTTGGCATATTTACCAGCTTCAGAGAGACCTATCGCGATGGATGTTCAAGCCTTAGCCAGTCAGTTCGTGAGATTGGACCTTTTGGAGCCCAGACAGGTTCTATCATGTATGTTTTTTTGGTTTTCATTGTTTAATCATATTAGGGAGCGGGAGTATAATGAACCTCTTTGCTTGTCCTCAGGGACACAGCTCAACATGGCGATTCTAGAGATGTGACTATTGGAGATAACGTGGTATTGAGGATGCAGGATCAGATTTGTGTACCTGATGTTGATGATATTCGGGAGTTGATATTGACCGAGGCCCATAGCTCGCGGTATTCCATCCACCCGGGTGCCGTGAAGATGTATCGGGATCTGAGGCAGAATTACTGGTGGAGGCGGATTAAGAAGGACATAGTGGAGTTTGTAGCTAGATGCCTCAACTATCAGCAGGTAAAGGCTGAGCACCAGAGACCGGGAGGGTTACTCCAGCAGATGGAGATTCTAGAGTGGAAATGGTAGAATAATACTATGGATTTTGTGAGTGGTCTCCCTATGACGGCGAGGAAATTTGATTATATTTGGGTTGTTGTGGATCGGCTAACCAAATCCACTCATTTCATTCCAGTGTGTACTTCTTATTCAACAGAGCGGTTAGTAGGGATTTATATCTGGGAGATTGTCCGTCTGCATGGCATTCTAGTTTCTGTCATCTCAGATAAGGGTTAAGTGTTTACACCACCGTTTTGGAGAGCCGTCCAGCATGAGTTGGGTACCTGGGTGACCATGGATACAACTTTTCACCCTCAGACGGACGGACAGTCCGAGTGCACTATTCAGATTCTTGAGGATATGCTCCGTGCGTGCGCGATTGCGTTTAAAGTCTAGTATTCAGATGGAGCCTTACGAGGCCTTATGTGGTAGGAGATGCATATCCCCTGTGAGTTGGTTCGAGCCGGGTGAGGCCAGGCTATTGGGCATTGATTTGGTTCAGGATGCGGTTGAGAAGGTTAAGGTTATTCAGGATAGACTCCGTGCGGCCCAGTCTAGACAGAAGAGCTATGCAGGCTGGAAGGTTCATGATGTATCCTTTATGGTTGGTGAGCGGGTTTTGCTTTGGGTCTCGCCTGTGAAAGGCGTCATGAGTTTTGGAAAGAAAGGGAGTTCGAGCCCGAGGTTCATTGTCCCTTTTGAGATTTTGAGACAGATTGGGAAGGTTGCTTATGAGCTTGCTTTACTTCCTAGTTTGGCCGGGGTTCATCCGGTATTTCATGTTTAGATGCTGCGGAGGTATCACGGTGACCCATCTCACATGTTGGAGTTCACTTTAGTCCAGTTGGACAATGACTTGTCCTATGTTGAGGAGCCATTGGCAATATTAGAGAGGCAGGTCCGAAAGCTCAAGTCAAAGGATATAGCTTCAGTAAAGGTTTGTGGCGGGGTTAGCCGGCAAAGGAGGCTACTTGGGAGACCGAGTGAGATATGCTCAGTCGATACCCTCATCTTTTTTCTACTTCAGGTAGGTTCTCTATGTTCGTTCGAGGACGAACAAATGCTTAAATGTAGGAAGATGTGATGACCCGGACGGTCGTCATTGGTATTTATTCCCCATTCCCCTATTAGCTGCTTCCCCTAAGTTCATTTCTGCTATTTTGGGTTGCCGGGATGTTCGTTAATAGAATTCGGAGTGTTTTAGGATACTTAGTCCCTAAATGAGAGCTTAAGTGCTGGAAAACGGTCCGTAATCAGAACAATGTGAAGACGACCTCAGAATGGAAATATGATGGTCTCTGTTAGGTGATTTCGGGGTTGGGAGCGTGTTCGGAATGTATTTTGGATGTCTGTAGCTCATTTAGGCTAGAAATGCCGATAGTTAGAATTTTGAAGTTTCCGGTCCAATAATGAATTTTCGATCTGAGGGTAGGAACGGGATTCCGAAAGTTTCTGTAGCACCGTCATGTCATTTTGGACGTGCATGAAAAATTTCATGTCAATCGGACGTGTTTTGTTAGGTTTTGAATCGAAAGCGAGTTTGGTTAAGATTTGAAGTTTCTAAGTTCAAATCATTGATTAATTCTAGTTTCCTGCGTTGTTTTAGGTGGTTTAAGGAGTGGTGAAAATTTGAATGATGTTATGAGATTTGTCCGTTGGTTTGGTTGGGGACCCGAAGGGCCTCAGGATGATTTCAGATGGTCGACAAATGAAATTTCTAAAGTGTGTTGCTTCAGGCCTTCAACCTTCTGGTATTTTCACTTCTGTGACTTTGGGACCGCAGAAGCAGCTTAGGTGATGCAAATGCGAATTTTGGGATCAAGGCCAGGAACCGCAGAAACGGTTGTATATCTGCAGAAACGGACTCACTCCTACGAGTGAGGGTCCGCAGAAGCGAAAGCTGAGGGGATTCATGGGAGTCGCAGAAGCGGTCCTCTCACTGCAAAGGCGGAACCGCAAAAGTTGGTAATTGTCCACAGGAGTGGACTCAGGCCTTTAAATGAAACTACAGAAGCGGTTAATTTTTCGCAGAAGTGGGATCGCATAAGCAGTCCCTGGGCCGCAAAAGCGGAAATCCCTGTTCAGAAGTAGTAAAATCGAGGGTTAAGTTTCAAAAATTGGAAACACAATTGAGAGCTCAGGAGAAGGCGAATTTTAGCGAGTTTTGGAGAGAAGACTATTGGGTAATGATTCCTTACTCCTCTATGGCTAAAACCCACTAATCTAATCTCAAATTACAGCTTTAATTTCGGATTTTGAATTAAATTTGGGGTAAAGTTCTTACGCCTAATGCTGATGATTTGAAGTGGCATTTGAACTCCGATTTGGGAGATTTTTATATGGTTAGACTCGTGAGAGGACGAGGTTTCTGAAAATGTGAAAATTATTCAATCCCGAGATGTTGGCTTGAGGGGCTTTTTGGTCATTTTACATATTATCGCGCCTTAGCTTTAATTTTAACAATGTAATTAGTTACTTGCGATGTTATTTACAATATATAAATGGTTTGAATAGATTTGGGCCACTCGGAGTTGTATACACGTAGCAAGGGCATTGTTTCTTAGCGATTTTTTACCAATTCGAGGTAAGTGGCTTGCCTAACTTTGTGTGGGGGACCTCTCCCCTTAGGATATCTTTGTTGTTGTTTAAATGCCTTGTGCGCAAGGTGACGGGCGTGTACTTGTGGTAGTTGTTGAAATTCATCCTACTTGGCTTATTTGGACTGTATTTTCTTCATATATTTAACTGTTAAAAAATGCAATTTCACTTGTTTTAGCTTAGGGAAAGCATGTTACTCTACTTGTGTAAATTGTAATATCGGTCTTTCTTGTACAGTATTCTAGACTTTAGATTTTACTTGTTGGCCGCACTTAGCTTCTTTCTGTGAAATATTGGCTTATTGTGGTGTGTTTACTGTTGGGACTACAGGACGACATCCTGGGAGCTTCCCCTGTTCGTACTTTGTTCCGAGATATGAAATTGCGGGATACCAAGAGATCCCTGGCTAAGGATTGATTAACTGGTGGATTCTAAGAGATCCCAACGCAGAATTGATTAACTAGAGGATACCAAGAAATCCTCGGGATACTTGGAGATCCCTTGTGTGTATGATGAGGATACTAGGATATACTCGGGATACTTTTGGATCCCTTTTGTATATATTGAGGATACCAGGAGATCCCCGGGATACCAGGAGATCCCCGATGATAAATAGCATGTAGTGATCGTTCTTGTATTGTAGATTTGCATTTGTAGCATGTTTAGTCTTACTGCTTTTTTGTTATATACTCGAGCTTTACTGTATTTCCTTCTGTCTATTTATTTTATATTTTTCTTTTGTTTACCTTAGTAGGGCCTCGACCATCCTCGTCACTACCCTACCGAGGTTAGGCTTAGCACTTACTGAGTACCGCTGTGCTGTACTCATGCTACTCTTCTGCACACTTTTATTGTACAGATCCAGGTACATCTGAGCAGGCATACCGCCAGTAGCTGTCCGGTTGCATTTCACTTGGAGACTTGAGGTATGCACCTGCCGCGTCCGCAAATCTGAAGAGCCTCCTTCTATTCTACCTTTTAGTTAGTAGTTTCATTCATGTACTCAGTTGTTGTAGACACTTTCGGATATTAGAGCCGTATGTTATGTTTTTACTCTTAGCCTGTGTGGCCCGTGAGTTTCTGGGTCTTGGAAGTCGTTACATTATTTTGAGTTGAAATGTATGTGCCATGCGGTACTCTATACATTTTCTTATGTTATCCAGTATTTGTTTATCATTTTCGAAAAAGGTTTTTGAATTTTCGCAATGTGTTAGACTTACCTAGTCGGGAAGACTGGGTGCCATCATGACAAGTTCACGATTGGTGAACTAGGGTCGTGACACAACTTAAAAAAATACCAATGTGCTGAAAGGATAAGCATAATAAGCCTATGTTTTTTGTTGGATTCAATTGTTATTGTGCTAAATCTTTTTTGAAAAACTTCGGCCAATGTACAGAAGTTTTCTAATATATTTCAAAAAACGTCAGCACTTGATTGGCCTAAGGTTTATGTTGGATTCAATAGTTTTTATCCTAAAGCTTTTTCAAAAAACTCCAGCTATTTTGCTGAAGTGTTTTAGTATATTTATAAAAATTTTGACCTGCCTAAGTTTTTTTAGTTTATAGTAACTCATGGACATAGTGATTTAACAATATATGCATCCAGCACACTATACATGAAATAAAATTTAAATTATTTAATTCCACTAACTTGTTCTTGATATTAATTTTCCACTATTTTAGATTTCTCTTCATCATAATATACTGAGATATATATCTTCTACTACTATATGTGGGATCGTTTGATTTTTTCACATTTCAAACAGTAAAAACATAATCATTATTTATATTTTTCTTGAATTTGAAGAGATCAAAAGTAAGGAAGATAAAGACATTAACAAAAAGATATTATAGTAGTATAAAATAATATTATATTGCCATTATTCAGATTCAAAGTACTTCCACAGAAACACCAAACAAAAAGCATAGAAATAAAGAACTAATCATGTCCCATATGATCAGAGTCAAACAAACTAGCATCCGTACTTTCACCTCGGATAATGCTCCAGCCTATCCAGCTTGTCCTTGAGTCTTCTTAAATCCCTTTCTTACCTCTCCATGGACTCATCAAACTTGATCTCAAATGCTTTGATGATATCTTCTTTCAATTGATAAACTATGATTTGGATCACTGCATCCATTTTTTGCTTCTTTTTTCAGTTTTGTCTGTTAAAATTAGATGAATTTGTGTGAATAAATCGGTAAATGATGTCTTACTTATATAGTAATTTTTTTAAAAAAATGGTATATGAAAAGACAGAAGGCAAATTGAACGTCAGGGGTAAAAAGAAAGATTCATGAATCACAATTTAAGGAAAATAGTGAAAATATAATTATTAATATAGGTGCAGCATAAAAAACTTCGGCCAATGTGCTGCAGTTTTCTAGTATATTTCTAAAACCTTCAGCATTTGATCGGCCTAAGTTTTTATTTTGATTCAATAGTTTTTGTCCTGAAGTTTTTCTGAAAAACTTCGGCGAAAGTCCTGAAGTTTTTTAGTATATTTGCAAAAACTTCAGCATTTGGCAGGCCTAAGTTTCTTGTTGGATTTAATAGTTTTTGTCTTTATGCTTTTTGAAGAAACTTCGGCCCAATGTCTGAAGTTTTTTACCATATTTCCATAAACTTCAGCAGTTGATCAGCTTAAGTTGTTTGTTGGATTCAATAGTTTTTTTCGTAAAGAATTTTCAAATAACTTACACAGATACTGCTTAAGTTATTTTCTGTATTTAGTAATGAGATGAATTTTTCGTCCTACATATTTGAATTAACCAATTCACATAGTTTACACAAAATAATGTATATTCACAAAATATAAATTTGTTTTCACTTACATTCTTGGAATAAAAGAAAAAAGTAGTTCTTTGTTTACATGTCATTCTCTATTGAAAAAATTCACACTGTCTTCATATTCTCCATAGTTATGTCCTAGTTTCTTTTCTTGATTTTCTTAACCACATTACATGAACCTTTACTATATCTTCCACCAAAGCGTTTTCTTTCAGGCACAGGTTGACCAAGTTTAGTCTTGTGATATATTTAGCAACTACTTTCTTCTTTTGATAAGAAAAAATAAGAAAATATTTGCCAAAGACATGCTTACTGGTATTCATATTGGAATTCGTGGGAAGAAAGATAGTGCCGGAGAAGTCCAAAAAACTTCACAAGTGACGGAGACTGGCCACATCAAAAACTCGAACCCTAGGATAATTTTTTCTTTTTCCTAAAACTTAGATTTATCAATAGTAAAAAGAGCAAATGTCCTGGTGCTCCAGTTTTTAATCTGGCCGGTCTCCTTCACATATGAAGTATTTCTACTTCTCCTTCACTATCTTTGCTTCGCATGAAATCCCGTCGACACCCAATAAGCATGTCTTAGCCAATATTTTCTTGTTTTTCTTTGAAATATGATTGAACCATATGGATGATAATGAAATTTTCAAGTGAAGAGATTGTTAATATAGCCAAAGAGTGAACCTAAACAATTTAATATCAATAAATGCTGAAAAGATTTTTACCTGTTTTATGATCAGAGAAATTGAATGTAAGAACACAAGTAGTTGGCAAAAGAAGTAAGTGGTAAATGCTAGCAGTTGGTAAATACAATAAAAATAGTAATTTCTAAAGCTTTTGTCCGAAAAACTTTGCCCCAAAGCACTGAAGTTTTAGTATATTTCTAAAAACTTCAGCACTTGATCAACCTAAGTTTTTTGTTGGATTAATTAGTTCTTGTCCTAATTCTTTTTCAAAAAACTTCGGCCCAAAGTCCTGAAGTTTGTTAGTATTTTGGAAAAACTTCAGCACTTTATCAGCCTAAGGTTTTTTTGTGTGTTGGATTCAATAGCTTTTCTCCTAAAGCTCTTGTCCGAAAAACTTGGACTCTATGTGCTGAAGGTTTTTAGTATATTTCTAAAAACTTCAGCACTTTATTAGCCTAAGTTTTTTTGTTGGATTCAATAAGTTTTCTCCTAAAATTTTTTTTCGAAAAGCTTAGGCCCAAAGTGCTGAAGTTTTTTAGAATATTTTTAAAAACGTCAGCTCCTGATAAGAAGAAGTTTTTATGTTGGATTTAATAGTTTTTATCTTAAAGCTTTTTGAAGAAACTTCGGCCGAATGTCCCGAAGGTTTTTACCTTATTTCCAAAAACATCACCACCTGATATAATAATTTTCTTATGACTTTTAAACAAAAGTTCAGCTCAAAAAGCAGAAGTCATGTTTAAGTTTTTTCAAACCAAAAATGTATTTAATATCCGTGATAAAAGACACAAACATATTTGTATGACAAAAAAGTGAAATTAAAAAATAATTAATGTATATTCACAAAATCTAAATTATGTACAACCAATCCTCTAATAAAAAAATTCACATAGAGTATCTTCAAAATCTCCATAATCATGTCCTTCTTGTTCTGCTGGAGTATCATAGCAGCTATCATTTTCCACTTTCCATGAGCCCAAAGATTGGCAGCCAATTTATTCCTGCACACCGATGTCTGACTTTGATCGAAACTGAAGGTCTCCTTTCTTCAACTGGATATCAATAAACTTAAGAGCAAATATACCACAATCAACATTGTAAAAAACACATGAAAAAGAAATTAAAGAATAGTTAACACAAGGGCAAAAAATAATAAACGTAAGATGCATGGTAAAATATATATGAAAGACATACTTGGTAGTCTATTTCGGTGTGTTCATTACTGAATTTTAAAATCTTCCACAGGATTATCCACATAAAATTTATTATGTTCTGCAAAATTCAAGCCTTTGAGATAGTGTATAATCAATCGGGCAAAAATTTTGACATGTTCAAGTGCACGCTTGAAGGTTGCGTGGCCCATGGAATCATACACAGATATAATTTTATCTTTGAAGTACAGAATTCCAAATAATAGTGCGTGGATATCTGTCCCTCCATTGGCTTAAGTCGAAAAGGAAATAATACTTTTTTGGCAGATGCCCATGAGATGCCACTGGAAATGTCGAGTCCTTTTACGTAGTTGGTTACCTTTTCATCCATTGATTCTTCCTCAAACCAACATAAAGCCGTAAGTGGCTTAATAACCACTTCTGCTTCTTATTCTTCTTTTTTTAATCAGTTCTTTGGATATTTTATTTTTCATTGATTTGCTCTTAAGGACCACCATTCTCTATTGCTTCCTTTTGTCAATCATCTTCAAATTTTCTTCAAAAGGATGAATTCTATCCAGGATAATCATATACTGATCGAAAAGTAAATCTGTTACTGCACATCTTGCTTTTGCATAACTTGGAAGGTGATAGAAATATTTTTTACGCAAGTAATATACGTCCACATCAATATGCTACAAATGGACAACGACAAATGATAGCATGTGAAATTACCACTATGAAGTTTAGAGTAAATACATTACACAACTACAAACAACATGAGAAAAACTAAAACATATTCAATTTTAGCAAATAAGCTAAAAACTTCATCAGTTTACTATGAATAAAGCTATACTACAAAAAATATGCTGAAATTTTGGGAAGTACAGTTGAAAACAAATTTAAAAACAAAATTAACAACTTACTTCATCCGCAAGATCAGAGTTAGGATCCACAAGCTTGATAAAGAATGATTTTTAATCTCAATTCCAGCTAATGTGAATGGATTGGAATTATATTCACTACCGTCCATCTTCAACCACTCTTGAAATCTTTGCCTCAATCCACTGTCTAGATCAAGATAATGGAAGGGACATCTTCTTCTATGCTTTCCTTCTATCCAATCTTGCTCCCTTTTCTTTTTCTTATAAACTACATAAGGAGATCTCAACCAAATACTCTCCATATGCATCATTTTCTCTTTTTATCTTGTTTTTTCTTTTGCTCAATTTTCCTGCTGTTCGTTGACTACTTCTGTTCAGAAGCAGGGGCATAAACTACAGCCATCGTGGCAGATGATTGACCAATCCCCTGTTGTTCACGATGTTCTTCTATCTTTTCACGAACAAAAACAACAACAAAATTACCTTATGAATCAGCCCCGTGTGTACTACCAAGGGAAAATGAACATATATAGAAGTTGGGGATATCACTGGTGTCACACATAGGAAAACTATAAATCTTCCTTCTCTTAGCTTTTGGAAGCAGTTCCGATGCATCAGATGCGATTTGCAAAAGCAAGGAAAATATAACCATAAATAAAACTGATAGAGAGCACACATTAGGCAAAAAAACAGTCAGTAATTAAATTGCAGAAAATAATTACCTGGTCTAAGTGCTGTGTCACGACCCTAGTTCATCAATCATGAACCTGTCATGACGGACCTAGTCTTCACGACTAGGTAAGCCTAACATTGCGGAATTAACAAGTTCTATGAAAAATAATCATAGAATACCAATTTACATAAGAAAATGAATAGATTATCCGCCTGGCACATACACTTTAATACATAATACTGAAATGACCTCCGAGACCCGGAACCCCACGGGCTACACAGGCTATAGAAAATGTACGATGCTCTAAACACCGTAATAGTCTAATACAAGAGGAACAAAATAGCAACTAGCTAACTATAGGTAGAATGAGAGGGAGACTCTTCGGATCTGCGGACGCAGCAGATGCATACCTCAAGTCTCCGAGTATAGCTCCTGAATCACTGATAGTGCGCTCGACTAGAAGTACCTAGATCTGCACATGAAAAACATGCGTTGAAGAGGCATGGGTACACCACAATGGTACTCAGTAAGTACCAAGCTTAACCTCGATTGAGTAGTGACGAGGAAGGTTAGGGCCCTACTGAGAATAAACATAATAGCAATAATGAACAGTGTAAGGCAGAGAATAATCAGGAAAAACAACAATAAAATAGGATAGAAGCTGCAAGTTAATGGCAAGTAAGCTAAGTAAGGAAAATAACAAAACCAAGCATCACTCAATATCAGGGTTCCATATGGACCTCCCAGGATACCGTCCTGTAGCCCTTTTTACTCAACGGTCCTGTGGATCTCCCGGGAATCGAACCAGTAGTCCATCGTATAAATGTCTGGAGGATCTCCTGGGGAACCCATAGTCCATCATACGAATATCTGGAGAATCTCCCGGGAATCGAGCCTGTAGTCTATCATAACAATATTTGTAGGATCTTCCGGGAATTGAACCCGTAGTCCATCATATCAATTTCTGGAGGACCTCCTGGGAATCGAACCCATAGTCCATCATACCAATATCTGGAGGATTTCCTGGGAATCGAACCCGTAGTCCATCATATCAATTTAAATGCGCAACCACAACCAAGAAGTTACATAAAAAATCAAATATGGAATATCAACAATTAGGTATGACTACCCTAGTATGCTTCACGTAGTACAATTAGGAAAATAAGCAATTAAACAATTAATTCTATCTAATCATGCCTTTCTAATTAACGCAGATTAATCTTGCATTCGAAATCAGTCAAAATAAATGGAGAAACACAGTTTAAACAACTCAAGTAAAGTGGATTTTTCAACAATTAGCACAAGTACATGCTCATCACCTCGCGTACAAGGCTTTTAAATCAGCAAAATCCCTACGAAACAATGCCCTTGCCATGAGAATCCAACTCCGAATGGCCTGAATCTATTCAAGCCATTTACCTAATGTAAATAACATCACAAGTAATTAATTTCACTATTAAAATTAAAGCTAAGGCGCAAAATAGCTAAATTGACAAATATTCCCCTCAGGAAAACGTCTCGAAATCAAATAATTTTTACAATTTTGGAAACCTCATACTCTTATGAGTCTAACCATATAAAAATCTCCCAAATCGGAGGTCAAATGCCTCCTCAAATCCTCATAATTTGGTCTAAGACCTTTACCCCAATTTTTCATTCAAAATCCAAAATTAAAGGTTGAATTCACGATTAGATTAGTGGGTCCTAGTCATAGAAGAGTAAGGAATCGTTACCCAATCGCTGCCTCTGAAAAGCCCTCGAAAAATCTCTCAAATCCGAGCTCTCTAGCTTGAGTTTTGTTAAAAATGGAAGAACCCTAGTTTTGAAATGTTTAATACTGCCCAGGTATTTCTTCACTGCGATCGCGTGAAATGGGATGCGATCGCGTAGAACAAAATGTGAAAGCCCCAAAAAATGGCCTATGCGAATGCAGGGATGGGACTGCAATTGCGGAAGAGAAGGGACTGGACCTATGCGATCGTAATAGAGGCTCTGCGATCACGTATAACGAATTGGGCCTTGAGACACTAGCCCAGGTTACTCAGTGCGAACGCAGGGAGGGGGTTATGAACGCAGAGAATGGGGAGGCAGAGCTGTGCGATCATAGAAAGGGTTCTGCGATCACATTGATGGAAAATGAGGCCCAGCACAAAAGGCTCTATGCGATCGCATGAAAGCTTATGCGACCGCAGAGAAGAAAAGGGTCTGCAACACACATCAGAAAATCTGCAACTCTCTAAGTTCCTAAATTGCTCCGTTGAGCATCCGAAACACATCCGAGGCCTCCAGGACCTCAACCAAACCTACGGACGTATCCCAGACCATCATTCAAACTTGTATAAATCCTTAAACCACCTAAAATGACGACGGAAACTCAAATTAATCAATGATTTGAACCTAAGAACTCCAAAACTCAACCGATCTCTCTTTCGATAAAAAACCTAACCAAACTAAGTCAGATTGATCTGAATGTTTTCATGCATGTCTCAAATGATATGAAGGTGCTACAGCAACTTCCGGAATCTCGTTCCGACCCTCGAATAAAAAATTCAATTTCGGATCGGAAGCTTCAAAATTCTAACTTCCGGCATTTCTAGCCTAAATGAGCTATGGACATCCAAAATACATTCCGAACACGATCCCAACCCTGAAATCACCTAAGGGAGCTAGAGGAACCATCAGATTCCTATTCTGAGGTCGTCTTCACACGATTTTGATTACAAACTATTTTCCAATACTTAAGCTCTCATTTAGGGACTAAGTGTCCCAAAACACTTCGATTTCTATCACCGAACATCTCGGCAACCCAAAATAGCAGTAATGAACTTAGGGAAAACAATTAATGGGGAAACGGGGTATAAATTCCAAAGACAAGGCCGAGTCTTCACATCCTCCTACACTTAATCATTCATTCGTCCTCGAACGAGCATAGAGAACATACCTGAAGTAGCAAAAAGATAAGTGTATCGGCTGCGCATATCCCGATTGGTCTCCTAAGTCGCCTCCTTGGCCGACTGACCACGACACCGAACCTTTACTGAAGCTATATCCTTTGACCTGAGCTTTCGGACCCGCCCGTCCAATATCGTCACTGGCTCCTCAACATAGGACAAGTCATTGCCCAACTGGACTGAAGTGAACTCCAACACGTGAGACGGGTCACCGTGATACCTCCAACGCATCCAGATATGAAATACCAGATGAACCCCGGCCAAACTGGGAGGTACAGCAAGCTCATAAGCAACCTCCCCAACTCGCTTCAAAATCTCAAAAGGGCCAATGAACCTCGGACTCAACTTTCCTTTCTTCCCAAACCTCATGACGCCTTTCATAGGTGATACTCGAAGCAAAACCTTCTCATCAACCATAAAGGAAACACCACAAACCTTCCGGTCCGTGTTTCTCTTCTGTCTGGACTGGGCCGTACGTAGTCTATCCTGAATCACCTTAATCTTCTCGACCGCATCCTTGGCCAAATCAGTGCCCAATAGCCTGGCCTCACCCGGCTCGAACCAACCCACCTGGGATTTGCACCTCCTACTATTTAAGGCCTTATTCAGCGCCATTTGAATGTTGGACTGATAACTATTGTTGTACGCAAACTCATCCAATGGCAAGAACTGATCCCAAGACCCTCTAAACTCAATCACGCACGCACGGAGTATATCCTCAAGAATCTGATTGGTGTGCTCGGCCTGTACGTTCGTCTGAGCGTGAAAAGTTGTGCTCATAGTCAGCTAGGTACCCAACTCCTGTTGGATAGCTCTCCAGAACCATGATGTAAGCACTGAACCCTGTCTAAGATGATAGAAACTGGATTGTTTTGCATACGGACAATCTCGCTGAAATAAATTCCTTCTAACTACTCCGCTTAGTAAGAAGTACACATTGGAAGGAAATGAGCGGACTTGGTTAGCCGTTCCACAACAACCTACATAGAATCAAATTTCTTCGTTGTTAGAGGGAGGCCAGTTACAAAATCCATAGTGATCTTCTCCCATTTCCACTCCAGAACCTCCATCCGCTGGAGTAGCCCTCCCGGTCTTTGGTGCTCAGCCTTTTCCTGCTGACAGTTGAGGCATGTAGCTACAAACTCCACTATGTCCTTCTTCGCGGTACCAAGATGGATGGAGTACCGCAAGCTCTGGGCCTCTGCCAATATCAACTCGCGAATATCATAAACATCGGGTACACAGATCCGACTCTCCATCCTCAATACCCCGTCATCTCCAATAGTCACATCCCTAGCATCGCCATGCTGAATTCTATCCTTGAGGACAAGCAAATGAGGGTCATCATACTGCCGCTCCCTGATACGATCAAACAGTGAAGATCGAGAAAGCACACAGGATTAAACCCACTGGGCTCCAAAAGGTCCAATCTCACGAACTGACTGGCTAAATCCTGAACATCCATCGCCATAGGTCTCTCTGAAGCTGGTAAATATTCCAAACTCCCAAAAATCACCACCTGGCGACTCAAGGCATCGGCTACCGTATTGGCTTTTCCCGGGTGATAAAGAATATTAATATCATGATCCTTCAGTAGCTCTAACCATGTCCTCTGGCGCAAGTTCAAATCCTTCTGCTTGAACAAGTGCTGTAGCCTTCGATGATCTGTGTAAATCTCACTAGGCACGCCATACAAATAATGGCGCCATATCTTCAAGGCATGAACAATAGCAGCTAACTCAAGGTCATGGACATAATACTTCTTTTCATGTACCTTCAGCTGTCTGGACACGTAGCAAATCACCTTACCGTAATGCATCAACACCGTGTTGGAAACACGTTCTCAATGCAATATACTAAAACGTGTGTTCTTTTGTGTAGGTTTTGATGAATGACAAACGAAGCGAAAATTGATATATGACGAAGTTCAAGAAACAAGCGCACAATTGATATACAACGAGATTCAAGCTCAAGACAAAGTTTTATAAGTTTAATTGAGTCATTCTTATTTGTGATCTTGATCCTACAACTTGACTCGTAACATGGCTTCTCTCATAAAACTATTTTCCAAAATCATGCATATTTAATTTAATGTCAAATGATTTTAAATCATGCATATTTACAGTAGTCAAAACAATTTTTAGACATGCCTTAAAAATCTGGACTAAGATAATCGATTATGTACTTATGATAATCGATTGTTTTAAGCCAAGACTGCATGACAATAGATTGTGAACTAATGACAATCGATTGTGTTAAGGCAGTGAACATCAGGTTTTTTCAAACCTGCATGACAATCGATTGTGAACCTTATGACAATCGATTGTGATGAGGCAGTGTCCATCAAAGTTTTTCAAAACTCAGAATAATCGATTGTGAAGCTAATGACAATCGATTGTGAAGAGACAGTGTCCTTCAGATTTTTCAAAGTCACAAAATAATCGATTGTGAACTTATGACAATCGATTGTGTTGAGGCAGTGACTTCAAGACTTTTTCAAAACTATTAAATAATCGATTGTGAGTATATAACAATCGATTGTCAAGAGGCAGTGTCTAAAATGATTTTCAAAAACTGATAAGTAATCGATTGTTGACTTTGTGCAATCGATTGTGAAGCTGACCGTTGTCGTAAAGTTTTCAAATACCGTCAGGTAATCGATTGGTGATTCTGTATAATCGATTGTTGTGATTAAAATCCGGAAAAGACTTTTTGAACGTTATTGGGTAATTGATTATTGATTTGGTAAAATCGATTGTTTTGATTAAAATCCGGAAAAGATTTTTTGAACGTTGCTGAGTAATCGATTGTTGATTCTGGACAATCGATTGTTTGTGGTAAAATCTGGAAAGGATTTTTTGAACGTCGCCAGTAATCAATTATGGATTGTAAGTAATCGATTATCAAGCGTAAAATGTGGGATTGAATTTTGATCTGACTGGCAGACAATCGATTGTTGGGGTTTGACAATCGATTGTCAGTGAGTAAAATCAGCAACTCTTAATTGGCAATTAGGCAACGGTAATGCCAAGTTTTTCAACTATAAATACAGCTTCATTTCAGTGTTTTAAACACAACAACATACTACAACTGATCATTACATTGCTAAACCCCAACAACCTAAAGCTCAACCTAGGATTAACAATAGAAATGCTTATCCTAGAAACAACAACTCTAGAGCCAATATGCATGCTAGACAAAATGCTGAACTTTTTAGAAGACCTAGGAATGACTTACCACCTAGAAATAGTCACCCTAGAAATGATGCATATTTTAGGCCAAATTTTGAACCCCTTAGAAGACCTAACAATGGCCCTCAACCGAGAAACAATCACTCTAGAAATGCTGCCCATGCTAGAGCTCATAGTAGGAGAAATAATTCTCATGAAATGCGAAATAGTCATAGTGTTCAAAATAGAGTAAGAAATTTTCATCCGTCTAGTTACTATGAACCTAGAAGGATGCATAACCCAAATGTGACGTGTCATTATTGTAGACGTATTGGTCATATTGCTCCTGCATGCTTTACACGTCATAGACATATTACCTAATCGCATCATTATAATATGCCTAACCCCCAAGGACCCAAGATGGCATGGGAACCTAAAGAACATTAATTTGTTTTGTAGGTGTGCTTGAAGGGATCAAGTGTACTATGGTACCTTGATAGTGGATGCTCCAAGCATATGACGGGAGATGAATCCAAATTCCTTCAATTAGAGCACAAAGAAGGAGGAAGTGTTTTCTTCGGTGATAACAATAAAGGAAAGATCATCGGCATCGGCTCGGTCGGTAAGGATGAAAATTCCTCTATTAAGCATATATTACTTGTCAAAGGATTAAAGCATAATCTCTTGAGCATAAGTCAATTGTGTGACAAGGGAAATCTTGCTTTATTTGATTCGATGAATGCTTAGTATTTAGACGTAGTGATTTCAAAATCATACTTCGTGGTTTTAGAGTTGATAATATTTATATGGTTGATCTTTCTAATTCCTCACCCGAATATGTTGATTGTCTTATGAGTAAAGAGGATGATACTTGGCTATGGCATCGTAGAGTAGCACATATCAATATGCATCTTTTGAACAAATTGATTTCTCAAAACTTAGTTGTTGGTCTTCCCAATTTAAAATTTGAAAATGACTCTATTTGTGACTCGTGTCAAAAGGGGAAGCAAACAAAAGCATCTTTCAAATCTAAAAACTTTGTTTCAACTTCTAGACCATTGCAATTGCTTCATATGGATTTATTTGGTCCCTCTCGCATTGAAAGTCTAGGAAGAAATAAATATGCTTTTGTGATTGTTGATGATTACTCGAGATTTACTTGGACTTTATTTCTTGCCAATAAAAGTGATGCTTTTCAAAATTGTAAATATTTTCTTAAGCGTGTTCAAAATGAGAGAGAAACAACCGTCACTTCAATTAGAAGTGATCATGGGGGAGAGTTTGATCACAATCTCTTTGCGGACTTTCGTGATGAACTCGGAATCGAGCATACCTTTTCCGCTCCACGTACACCACAACAAAATGGGGTGGTGGAAAGGAAAAATAGGTGTCTCGAAGGGATGGCTAGAACCATGCTCGACGAAGCTAAGATACCCAAACATTTTTGGGCGGACGCCGTGAGTACCGCTTGCTATGTTCTAAATAGAGTAGTAATTCGGCCGATACTCATGAAAACCCCCTATGAACTTTATAAGGGAAGAAAACCAAATATTTCCCATTTTAGAGTTTTTGGTTGCAAATGTTTTGTTCATAACAATGGCAAAGACCAATTGGGTAAATTTGATGCTAAGTCGGATGAAGGTATTTTCATTGGATATTCCTCACGTAGTAAAGCATATAGGGTCTTTAATAAAAGAACCCAAATTGTGGAAGAATCCGCTCATGTTATATTTTCCAAAAATAATGCTCGATTGGCGAGAAAGGATTCCGGTTTTGATCTTGCAGGTATCTTAGATAGCTTGAAAGACAAAATACAAGAGGAACCACCCAAGGAAAATAAAGATGAAACTGAGGAACAACCAATGGAAGAAGCGCCACAATTGGAAAAAGAAATGAATGTGCCTAACGAGTGGAGGACAATCAAAGATCACCCTCTCGAACAGGTAATTGGCAACGTTGGAGACAAGGTAAGTACCCGTAACTCTCTCAAAAATACCTTAGAACATACTGCTTTTCTTTCTCAAATTGAACCAAAAACCATCTCAGAAGCAATTGGGGATGAATTTTGGACCTTGGCAATGCAAGAGGAGCTTAACCAATTCGAACGCAATGACGTTTGGGATTTGGTGCCAAGACCCGAAGGTCATACCATAATTGGTACGAAATGGGTTTTTCGCAATAAACTAGATGAAAATGGTATAATCACTAGAAACAAAGCTAGGCTTATAGCAAAAGGCTATAATCAAGAAGAAGGCATTGACTATGAAGAAACATATGCTCCCGTAGCTAGATTAGAAGCTATTCGCTTATTGCTTGCATTTGCCTCTTTTATGAATTTCAATTTATATCAAATGGATGTGAAAAGTGCTTTTCTAAACGGTTTTATTCACGAAGAAGTTTTTGTTGAACAACCCCCCGGTTTTGAAAACTTTAAATCTCCCTATCATGTTTTCAAACTCAAAAAGGCTCTTTATGGTTTAAAACAAGCTCCCCGAGCTTGGTATGAAAGATTGAGTAAGTTTCTTTTGGAAAATGATTTCATTAGGGGGAAAGTTGACACAACTCTCTTTGTTAAGCATAAAAACAATGATATGTTGTTAGTTCAAATATATGTAGATGATATTATATTTGGTGCTACTAACAATGTTTTATGAAATGAATTTTCCGATCTAATGACAAGCGAATTTGAGATGTCTATGATGGGTGAGTTAACATTCTTTTTGGGATTACAAGTAAAGCAAATGAAAGAAGGTACATTCATTTGTCAAACCAAATATTGCAAAGAATTGCTGAAACGATTTGAGATGAACAATGCAAAAGAAATGGCAACTCCCATGAGCACATCCGATCATCTAGACAAAGATGAGAAAGGTAAGGAAGTCGACACCAAAAAGTATCGAGGTATGATTGGATCTCTTCTTTATCTTACTGCTAGCCGTCCGGATGTCATGTTTAGCGTGTGCTTATGCGCTCGTTATCAATCGTGTCCGAAGGAGTCTCACCTTACTGCCGTAAAACAGATTTTAAGGTATCTTGTTGGTACTACAAATGTGGGTCTATGGTACCCCAAAGGCTCTTCATGCCAACTTGTTGGCTACCCCGATTCTGATTTTGCTGGATGCAAATTGGACCGCAAGAGCACTAGTGACACTTGCCATGTGCTCGGTAGCTCTCTCGTTTCTTGGTTTAGCAAGAAACAAGTAAGTGTTGCATTGTCCACAACCAAGGCTGAATATGTAGCCGCGGGGAGTTGTTGCGCTCAAATCCTATGGATGAAACAACAACTCTTGGACTATGGCCTAGGTCTTGATCATATCCCTCTTAGATGTGATAATACTAGTGCCATATGCTTGACGAAGAACCCCGTTCTTCATTCGCGAACGAAACACATTGAAATTAGACATCATTTTATTATAGATCACGTTCTCAAAGGCGATGTCGAAATTGAATTTGTTGAAACCAAAAACCAATTGGCAGACATCTTTACAAAGCCTTTAGAGAAAGAGCCCTTCTTCCGAATTCGCAGTGAACTCGGGATTCTTGACTCCACGTTGATCTAAGTCATGCATTGCATTTTTTGTTACATGATTTCTAACTTGAGCGTCGGAGACGTCTAATCCTTTTTTGCAGGTATCGCCCTAAAAGTAGGGGGAATTATAAAGCATGACGCGCAAGAATCTAGTCTTCTTCAGAAAAATCTGTTTCTGTCATCTAATTATCGATTATCTCGTATCAATAATCGATTGTAGTGCTTTCTTTTGAGCTATTATACTCTCTTTAAATAATCACGCCTTATTTCCAATAAATAAACAAGGTTTATTTCATCTTTGGCATCTTATTATTATTTTTGCTAATGGCAAAAGGGGGAAGATAACGGGTATGCACTCTCAGTATTTATAAGCTTAAATTGAGGGGGAATTCTCAAATTGAGGGGGAACAAATTGCATACTTGTTACATGTCTATACTTGTCTTGAATCGTCAATATAAATTGCTTGTCTTGCATATCCCGCTTAATGTTTGCCATTATCAAAAAGGGGGAAATTGTTGGAAACACGTTCTCAATGCAATATACTAAAACGTGTGTTCTTTTGTGTAGGTTTTGATGAATGACAAACGAAGCGAAAATTGATATATGACGAAGTTCAAGAAACAAGCGCACAATTGATATACAACGAGATTCAAGCTCAAGACAAAGTTTTATAAGTTTAATTGAGTCATTCTTATTTGTGATCTTGATCCTACAACTTGACTCGTAACATGGCTTCTCTCATAAAACTATTTTCCAAAATCATGCATATTTAATTTAATGTCAAATGATTTTAAATCATGCATTTTACAGTAGTCAAAACAATTTTTAGACATGCCTTAAAAATCTGGACTAAGATAATCGATTATGTACTTATGATAATCGATTGCTTTAAGCCAAGACTGCATGACAATCGATTGTGAACTAATGACAATCGATTGTGTTAAGGCAGTAAACATCAGGTTTTTTCAAACCTGCATGACAATCGATTGTGAACCTTATGACAATCGATTGTGATGAGGCAGTGTCCATCAAAGTTTTTCAAAACTCAGAATAATCGATTGTGAAGCTAATGACAATCGATTGTGAAGAGACAGTGTCCTTCAGATTTTTCAAAGTCACGAAATAATCGATTGTGAACTTATGACAATCGATTGTGTTGAGGCAGTGACTTCCAGACTTTTTCAAAACTATTAAATAATCGATTGTGAGTATATAACAATCGATTGTCAAGAGGCAGTGTCTAAAATGATTTTCAAAAACTGATAAGTAATCGATTGTTGACTTTGTGCAATCGATTGTGAAGCTGACCGTTATCGTAAAGTTTTCAAATACCGTCAGGTAATCGATTAGTGATTCTATATAATCGATTGTTGTGATTAAAATCCGGAAAAGATTTTTTGAACTTTATTGGGTAATCGATTATTGATTTGGTATAATCGATTGTTTTGATTAAAATCCGGAAAAGATTTTTTGAACGTTGCTGAGTAATCGATTGTTGATTCTGGACAATCGATTGTTTGTGGTAAAATCTGGAAAGGATTTTTTGAACGTTGCCAGTAATTGATTATGGATTGTAAGTAATCGATTATCAAGCGTAAAATCTGGGATTGAATTTTGATCTGACTGGCAGAGAATCGATTGTTGGGGTTTGACAATGGATTGTTAGTGAGTAAAATTAGCAACTCTTAATTGGCAATTAGGCAACGGTAATGCCAAGTTTTTCAACTATAAATACAGCTTCATTTCAGTGTTTTAAACACAAGAACATACTACAACTGATCATTACATTGCTATAAGCTTGCATACTTTTGTTTATCATTTTATATTCAATTTCATAAAGCTTTTGAGAGCCATATTCTTGTCCAAAGTTGTTGTGATCTAGAGCTTACTTCTTTTACTCATACCTACTCATAAATGAGTATTTTGTTTGAGTGTTAAGTGTTTTACACACTTGTAAGAGAATTGTGATTCTCTTGTTGTAAGGAACTTGTGTTTCCTTGGTTGAAGTCTTGGAGTGTTGTATCTCCGAGCAAAGGTGTTAAGGCTTGTGTCCTTACGTTGTAAAGGTTTGTTGAGCACCCGTAAGCTTAACAAGTTAGTGGAAAATCTCGAGAGAGTCTCTCGGGGACTGGACTAGCCACGTGTTGTGGTGAACCAGAATATATCGGTGCGTTCTTTCCTTTTTGTTTATTTAACGCACTTATTTATTTCCTGCAAATTTTAATTTCCGCAAGTTTACGCTAAATTTTATTATAACGCTATTCACCCCCCTCTAGCGTTAAGCGTATTTTATAACACACCGCTCCAAGTCCAACTCGTGAAGCATCACAATATACTGTACAGGACTCCAAACCAGTAGGCAAATCAGAATAGGGGCTGAAGTCAAAGCCGTCTTGAGCTTCTGAAAGCTCGCCTCACACTCGTCTGTACACTAAAAGGGATCACCCTTCTGGGTCAATCTAGTCATAGGGGCTGCAATCGATGAGAACCCCTTCACAAAACAATGGTAATACCCCACCAGGCTAAGGAAACTGCGGATCTCTATAGTTGAGGAGGGCCTGGGCCAACTCTGCACGGCTTCCACCTTCTTCAAATCTACCACGTGCCTAGGAATAATACAGAGCTCAACCAAAGCTCACATCTTGAGAACTTTGCATATAATTTCTTTTCTCTCAGGGTCGGAAGCACTATCCTCAGGTGCTGCTCATGATCGTCCCGACTCCGGGAGTATACAAGAATATCATCTATGAAAACAATGACAAACGAGTGGAGATAGGCCCTGAATACACTGTGCATCAAATGCATAGAAGTAGTTGGGGCGTTGGTCAGCCCAAATGACATGACAAGGAACTCGTAATGACCATACCGAGTCCTGAAAGTAGTCTTAGGGATAGCCGGCTCCCAAATCTTTAACTGGTGATAATCTGAGCATAAATCAATTTTAGAAAACACCTGTGGGCCTGAAGCTGGTAAAATAGATCATCGATATGAGGCAAATGATATCGTTTCTTCAATGTAACCTTGTTCAACTGACGATAATCGAAACACATGCGCATAGAACCATCCTTTTTCTTTACGAACAAGAAAGGAGCACCCCTACGGTGAAACACCGAGTCAAATAAAACCATTATTAAGCAATTCCTGTAATTGATCCTCCAAATCCTTCAACTCAGGAAGAGCTATACGGTAAGGAGGAATGGATATGGGCTGAGTGCCCAGCAACAAATCAATACCAAAATTAATGTCTCGATCGGGCTGCATGCCCGGAAGATCAACTGGAAACACATCAAGGAAATCCCGTACCACCGGGACAAAGTCAACAAAAGCGGTATTAGCACTGACATCTCTCACATAAGCTAAATATGTGGTGCACCCTTTCTCAACCATACGCCGAGCTTTTAGAGAAAATATAACTCTACTGGGAGTGTGATCAAAAGTACCACTCCACTCAATACGCAGAATACCTGGCATAGCCAGTGTCAGGGCTTAGCGTGACAATCAAGAATAACATACTGGGGTGACAACCAGTCCATGCCCAAGATAATATCGAAATCATCCATATCAAGTAATAAAGGATCTGCCCTGGTCTCAAAACCACGAATAGTTACCAAACATGACCGATATATGCGGTCCACTACAAGGGAATCTCCTGCGGGAGTAGAAACATAAATAGAAAGGCTCAAGGCCGCTCGGGATTTACCCAAATGTGGCGCAAAATAGGATGAAACGTAAGAATAAGTAGAGCCTGGATCGATTAGAACTGATGCCCCTATGTGACTAACCAATATAATACCTATAATAACAAAGTCGGAGGTGACAGCCACGACACGATCAGGAATAGCATAAAATCTTGCCCGGCCCCTCCCTCGAGGGCAACCTCTATCTCCCTGATCTCCACCCTGGGCTGGATAGGTAGGTGGGGTGGCAGCTGGAGCTGGAACGATAACTTGCCGACCTTGTGGAGCATGCTGAGGCTGTGTAGTTTGAGAAGGCGCACCCCTCACTCGTCTAGGGCAGTCCCTAAACATGTGGCAGGTATCCCCGCACTCATAACAACTCTGGGAGGGCGCGGTGGCTGACTGGGCCCACCCCTGCTAGACTGACCTCTTGAGGTACCCCGCGCAAGAGGCACACTGGAAACCGGAGGTGCATAATAAGGCTCTTGATATCTGGGAGGAGCTAGAGTACTGATGGATGAAGGAAGAGCTGAGTGAACTGGGCGACCCGTATAGCCCCTACCATGACGTCCTGCTACTGATGTACGGGTACCAGAGCAATGACCCGACTCTCGAGAACTCTTGGCCTCTCTCTCCTCTCGCTCTCTGGCATGCATACCCTCTATCCTCCTGGCTATACTCATTACCTACTGATAGGGTATATCCATCTCCAACTCTCGTGCCATGCCAGACGGGATGGGAGGAGTAAGACCCTCAATAAACCGGCAAACCCTCTCATGAATAGTAGCCACCAAAGCCGGTGCATGTTTGGCCAACCTAGTATAACAGATGGCATTCTTAGAGATAGTAATAAGGCCCTGGTGCAAATCCTCAAACTCCACGCGCCATGCATCTTGGAGGCTCTGGGGAAAAAATCCCTCTGAAACATATCTGAAAACTGAGTCCAAGTCAGGGATGCAGCCTCGTCCAGACTATCTAACTCAAAGGTGGGCCACCAATCATAGGCGGCTCCCCCAAGATGGAAAGCTACAAAAGAAATCCCTCTCAAGGTAGTAATACCCATGGTGCGAAAGATGAGGTGACAATCCTCCAAAAACCCCAAAGCATTATCCGTAGCTAGCCCGCTGAAAACATGAGGGTCATACTTCTTGAACCTCTCCAATCTACGCTGGTCATCCTCCGAAGCAGGTTCCCCATCCTCTGGCTGAACTGATACTGCAGGATGGAGAGGGATAATATCTGGAATCTATACCATATGCACCCTCTGTTCCAGAGTGCGAGCTGTAGGAGTCCGGGCTCCTCCCCTAGCCTGGGACGTGGCTGCATGAAGGGGAAGCAATACTGCCTGTTTTCGACGCCCCCTTTTCTTACCTATTTTAAAAGGAGAAATCGGGTTTACGACATTATGGACAAAACAACTCTTTGTTCCCGTTTGGGAATTGGGTTACGGAATTTGAAGAGTCGCCACCTAATGATTGTAGTGTATTAGGACACTTTGAGAAGAAAAGAAGATTTTTTTGAAAGAAAACAAGAGTTTGGATAAGGGCTTGAAATTATCTCGAGGGGAAGGTGTTAGAAACCCCTCAAGTCCACTAGTGTGGTTCCCGGCCTTGCTTAGATGTGACTTTAAGAAATCATAGAAATAGACAAGAAAAGTTTTGCACATAAATAATACAAGCAAATTGACAAAGAAGGATAGCACAAGTAAAAGGAAATTTTAAAGAAAACGTTTAAACAAAGGAAAAGTAAGGATGGTCCTATGTTTGACTATAATATGGATCATTCGATACAATATCCGCACATATTCACAAAGAGGGGTCAATTTATGATATTATCGCATCGTCATCGTCTCCATATTCTACCCTTCCCACCCGTAAAGGTAATTTAAGCGTGTGGATTGGTCACAAATACTTATTGCATGCTATTACCCGTCCCATTCGATAGATCCTACAGGGCATTTAGGATCACTACTCCTATAAGGTGAGAACTAGGTTTGATCCCCTAGATCCAAAGGTTAAAATTCTAGACGACATACAAGAACAAAAAGCATTTGCACATAAAGGGAATCATATAAGCATGTGAAAGGCTCAAATATCCCTCTATAGAAGAACACATAATTAGCACGACTCAAACACATTTAAGGTCTAGGTAAAGAGAAGATCTTTCGAAAAACTGGAGCATGAATTAAAACATAAGTTTGGAGGGTTTGCAGAAAAGGAACGTGAGAGGAAATATTAAGAACTTAAAAGAGACAGTATAAGCTTTTAGAAAATCTGCAGAAATATAAAACACTTGTGGAACACAATTTTTGGATAAGCAGAATGAGAGTATTTTGACATTGCAGAAGTATAAAGAAAACATGTCAGGTTATGAACTTTTTAATATTGACAGTATTCAGATAGTTTGAAAAATAGCAGTAGCCCAGTGTTGAATGAGGAAATATAGTATTTGTATGTATGGTTTTGAAAAAAAGTAGTCCAGTTCTGGACAAAGTAGAAGTATTTGCATATATGGTATTAAAATAGTAGTCCAATTCTGGACGAAGTAGGAATCTCTTGCATAGGTAATTGTAAATTAAGGCAGAAGTTTAACAAAAATGAGACAACTTCAGAAACAGACGAGTTCAGGCAGAGGCTGATTAATTTGAACATGACTTAGAGGTGATTATCTCATTTTATCCGGCCTAAGCCTTGCCTAGGCGTCATTAACGAATAGTGAGCATGCACATTTGCTTCCAGTTTTAAAGAGAGGGTTGATAACAATTTTTTACCCAGATTAACAAAATACATAAAACATTGTAGACAAAAGTCCAATGGCATGATATCTAATGCACAAAAGATCCAATGAACATGGTATCTATATGTGAGGTTAATGACTTGTTGATTATTAATTAGTCATGGTTACGAGTATATTCAGAATAATAAACTGAAAGTGAAAAGCCTAAGAAAATGATTTCTATATGTGCGGATGCATGTCCTAAAGCATGGTAGCTATTGCACAAGTAAGTAAGTAAAGGCCTGTAGACATGTTTTCTACCTATTCCCTTAATTAAACATGCATAGCTCCCTATATTTACTATAAACCCAATATTCTTAATAATTATTACAGCGTAGATACATTAAATTACAAAACTGATAAAAGAAAATAAGATGTTATTCTATAGAGAGCCTCCATCCAGGCCAAAACATCTCCAAGCTCACTTCTTTCGAGTTTCACAGCCATTACCAAGGCTTGTGTGCAGCAAAGATCCCTCTGGGTTCGTTTGAACCCTTGGCCAATTTGAAACACCCAAAGTATCATTATTAGACATGTGCAAGTGTGGAAATTCCTGCCTTGTGCATCAAATTTTAATGGGTGCTCAAGGGCTCCCAAGGCAATGCTTACACTAAGGGGGCAGAACTAAATGTTCTAAGAGTAGTGAAGTTTATAGGATTGAGAGAGTTTAAAACAATTGAGAGTCATTTTAAGAAAACAGTTAAAAAAAAAGAGTTGAGAGACAGTTTGAGGAAGAAGTTTGAAAGAGTTGAAAGAGTTGAAAGGAGTTCTTTTGAAATCATTGATACTAACTAGTTTAAAACAAAACATCACACAAACAGGGGCAAAAGGGAAGGGAATAGATAAGTACATGGAACTACCTATACAAAGAAAACATATTGAAGGCAGGTAATCAGACATAGTTGCAACAAACAGGGGGTTTCAGTTCTTACTGCACCAAAACCCAAACACTTAACCTCAAGGAAGAGGTTTTTTGGCTAATCAGGTAGCCAAGCAGCCCTGGACACATGGTAGTAATACACAAGGAAGGTAAACATACATGGAGACTGGGAAGGGGTAAGGGGAACATGCTAATCTAAACTATATGGGCTAGTAAATGCATGCTAGTGACAATAAGAATAGCAGAACCACATATAAAAACACACAACGCACAATATGAAGTGCAGGACTAACAGAATCATATTGTTTTGGGAGCTGTATACTAATTAGAGAACATACAAGTTGCAGACAAATAAAACACAAGTGAGCAATGAGCAATAGTTCACAGAGAGAGCATGATGTGAAGAGAGTGTGAGCAGCAGAGAGAATAGCAATGTGAGAACATCAGTAGCAGCAAACCCAAGTGATCAAAGCAATAGAATCCAGTAGTGTAGAAATAAACAGCCCATGCTACTCAATCTTGGCTTTCAGCCAATTGAGTATTCAAATAAGAGAATGAGAGCTTATAGAAATAACATAGAGAGAATTGAGAGAGTTTGATGTTATGAGAGAGATGTCGTGTGTGTTCCAAGAGAATTCGGAGGATTATTTATAGTACTGGAAAACGAGTTCATAAAACAAGCAGTAATCTTTAATTAAGGGACTAGTATCAATCAAGAGTCAAATTAGTATACAGACTCCCCTTTAACTAAGGAGTCAAAGACAAACGGTAACACGCATAGGTTTAAAAGGAAAAAAATCAATTAACTACATTTACCCTAGTGAAAGTAACATGCATATAATATACAATAAAGGTTAGATACATAGCAGCCTAGGTAAGGAAAATATAGGCTAACGAGTGGACAAATATGGTAAGAAATTATGAGCTAATTCTACCAATTAGTCAAAGAATCTCGGACAAGACCTAAATATTAGAGAGAATTGTTTCTAAGTAAGAAAGGCATGCCCAAGTAAAGAAATAATTCAAAAGAAATGAAATCGTCTAAGGAAAATGACAGACCAATCAAGGATTCACAGAGATGTTCAGAATCAGCATAACAATGCACAAATGATGAACACTTAGGCCTATGTCACATAACATACATGGATTTGAGAGAACCCTAAGCGGGTAAACACGGAAACACAAAGGTTTGAACCCTAAAAAGAAACAAATAAGGCATGGAACTCAAATTAACAAGGAAATCAAACACCCGTAACACGGACAAACACAAGCAACACCTAATACTCCAGGAAAGTAGAAGAAGTGATTTTAACGAAAGGGTCAGAAACCCTAACTTTGAAAAAGTGGAGAACTTTAAGATAATCAGAGATTGAGTGAAAATTAGAGTAGAAAACAAATAATCAAACTAAAAATTATTTTTAAAGCGCACAAATTAAAGAGATTTTGAGTAGAAATTTAGGGTTTGCTGACGAGTTAAAGAAAGGCAGAACCTGGCCGTAAAACTCATCACTAACACAATACAGAGCATCATCGTGTGAAAACCACCGAAGAAAGGCCGGTTAAAGGCTCAGGAGAGCTTCAATCGACTGTCTTCCATGGAGGAGGCTTTTGGGCTTCGAGTTTTAGAGAGAAGCAACGAGATACAATATCATGGCGAGTGGTGGTCGAGCGGAGTGAGGCTGGAGGTGGACGGAACGGGAAGGAAAGCCATCAGAGAAGAGAGAGGATCGAAGGTTCTAGAGAGAATTTCAGATACAAAAGGTTCGAGAGAGAGACGTTGTTACATAAATGAGGGGGAGGGTTAGGAATTTAGGTTTTGATTTAGGGAACTTAATTTGGGCTGTTGATCTCGTTTGATCAACGGCTCAGGTCAAGTCTGGTTTGGGTCGGGTGTTTTAATGGGTATTGGGTCGGGTTATTTAAGAAATTGGGTATTGTAATTGGGGGTTGGAATTAGGGCTACAATTTAAATAAAGAGGGCTATAATTTAAATAGCCAATTTCCCTTATTTTGAATTTTATAAAATAGTAAATGATGCTTAAAAATCAAATTAAACATACTGAGTTAATAAACAATGCATAACTATTAATTTAAAAATGTTGGAAGTGATTTTATAATTAAAAATGCTATTAATCGAGAAATAGGCTAAAATTACAATTTCATGCAATTTTAGTTTAGAAATACCAAATGAACTTGTAAAATTATGTAAACAAATCATGTAAATTATACTTTCCTGTAAATGAGAGAATAAAAGAAATTATTCAACAAAATAATAAACCTTGGGAATAATTATTGGATTTTATAGTGCAAAAATAGGTCATAAATCGATTTACAAATTCTTAAAAAATGTGGAAAAAATACTAAAACCTTTGTGGATACTTCTATATGCTATTTTTGAGAATAATGTTGAGTATAAAAATATATAGGCCAAAACTGGGTATCAACAACTGCCCCTCTTTACCCGAATAGGATGAAAAAGTTGTCAGATATAGACAAGATGGCCATATTTGACCAGAGATGGCGACAATAAAAAAGATGTTGAACACACTCTGGCCTCTGAGCTGCCTACATATCCCTTATTTTACAGGAATCGGGCCATATGTAGTTCAGGAACCATTGGCGGAATATACCGATGGAAGTTCGCAAAAGACGGACGCAACGGGGTTTGAGATTTTACAGGGGTTTGGAGGTCGGACAGGCTGTGGAGAACTGGAGTGGAATCACTCCTACTGAGGCAGCCGTGAGCCAGTCGGTGCAATTGCAGCGGGACGCTGTTGTATAATTTAAATGTGATGCAAGTTCCCGCTGGACCATGACTGCTATTTTCAGACGATGAGGATGGCGTCCTCAGACTATGATGTCCTGGGCTATGAAGAGCATATAAGTAAAGATTCACATGCCATGAAATGGTGTTCTCGGGCTATGCAGATGGTGGCTCCGAACTATGACACCTTCAAATAAGTTGGTGATATTTCAGCCCATGAGAAGGTGGAAATCTTTAAGCTAGATGAATGCAAAGAGTGGCGATCTTTCAGCTCAAGCGAGAACAGATGGCGATATTTTAGTCGAATGAGGATTTCAAATGCACGCGGCGATGTTTCAGCCAGTCGAAAAATAAAGCTGCGATGTTTCAGCCATGCAGGGCGGAGAAAATGCTTAGTCTCGAAAGGCAGATAAGAGCCTTATGCACTATAGAGGTAGAGCTCAACCTCGGAAGGCAGAAATTAGACTTATGCAGAATACAAATGGAGACAGAGCTTAGTCTCGAAATACAAATAATAGCCTTATGCAAAATGCGAATGGAGACAGAGCTTAGTCTCGGAAGGCAGGTGATAGCCTTATGCAAGATGGGATGGAGACAGAGCTTAGTCTCTAAGGCAGAAGATGGAGGTAGAGCTTAACCTCGGATGGCAGAGAAAGCCTTATGCAATGCAAAAGTGTAAAGGAGAAGACATTAGTGATTTTCTTAGCTGGTAAGTGATTGCGATATCCTAACTGCTTGGGAAATGTCGAATGTGGATAGTAAGCTTTTGTGAAGTGAGTGAGAGTTTCCGACTTTGTAGAGCGAATGCATTGTTAACTGGTGTCCTAAATTCCTTCATCCAAAGAAAAATCGTGAGTTCTGTAAAGGGGGAGGTTAGTTCGTGTCTCTCAGCTCGTGACGTCCTGTGCTGTTCGGGGTAGCGTTGCTAAACGATAGCGACCTAAATGATTTTATGCAAAATTTAACAAACATGATGCAAATGTATAAATATTTAGTAAAGAGAAAAATAGTTTTGCTTTATGATAAAAACAACTGCAACGTGGTTCAAAACACGACGACCCCCTCAAAATTCTTCCCCAGTTTGATGAGCTGGTGCTACTGGCGGATGCTGAATAACCGAACGCGGGACAACTCTAGAATTTTGAGGGTCCTTCTCAAAATTCTGCCCCAGTTTACTGATGAAGAGACTGAAAAACTGACTTCAGAATTTTGAGGGTAGCAGGGGAAAATGGAATTTTTATTAAAATGTGACCGAACTTATAGGGATGCCTACGTATCCCCTCTTAAACGAGAATTTGGTTAGGCGTAGTTCAAAATACATCATAAAATAAAGCATGCGATCAAATATAGTATCTCTTCACTGCTTCTGAGTTTATAGGCTTCGGCCAGACTTCTCTATCCTTTTCCACGAGAATGAGGGCTCCTCCAGCCAGAACCTGGTGAACCATGTACAGACCCTGCCAGTTGGGAGAGAATTTACCTTTGGCTTCATCTTGATATGGAAATATCTTCTTCAACACCAGCTGCCCTGGTGTAAACTTCCTTGGTCGAACTCTCTTGTTGAAGGCTCTAGACATTCTTATCTAATGTAGTTGACCGTGACAAACAACATTAATTCTCTTTCAGTCGATGAGGGATAACAGCTCGTAGCGACTTTTGATCCATTTCGCATGATCTAATTCAGCTTCTTGTATGAATCTTACGGATAGAATTTCTACCTCAACGGGAATGACCGCCTCTGTTCCATAAACCAGCATATAAGGAGTGGACCCGGTTGATGTGCGGACTGTGGTGTGGTAACCCAATAAAGCAAACGACAATTTCTCATGCCACTGCTTGTGCTTTCCAATCATTTTCCTTACTATCTTCTTGATATTCTTATTGGTTGCCTCTATAGCTCTGTTCATCTGAGGTCTATAAGCCGTAGAGTTCCTATGTATGATCTTGAATGTTTCACACATTGCTTTCATTAGGTCGCTGTTGAGGTTAGAGCCGTTGTTGATGATGATTGATTCTGGAACCCCGAACCGACAAACTATATGATCTCGGACGAAATCTACCACTACCTTCTTGGTGACTCCTTGCATGATGCTGCTTCAACCCATTTGGTAGAGTAATCAATTGCCACTAGGATGAACCTGTGCCCATTTGACGCGGCGGGTTCAATTGGTCCAATGACATTGCCCCAAGCGGCGAACGTCCATGGTGAGCTTGTTGCAGTAAGTTTGCTTGGAGGCACCTTTATCATATCTGCATGCACTTGACATCGGTGGCATTTCCGAACGTACTGAATGCAGTCTGTCTCCATAGTCATCCAAAAATAACCTGCTCAAAGTTTCTTCTTTGCAAAATGAAACCATTCACATGCGGTCCGCAAGTCCCTACGTGCATTTCCTCCAATAGTCTGATTGCTTCTTTTGCCTCAACACACCTTAATAGTCCCAAATATGGCGTCCTCCTATACAGGATTACTCCATTGTGAAAGAAATTATTGGACAACCTCCGAAGTGTTTGTTTTTGAGTAGCATTGGCAACCTATGGGTTCCCTTCTGTTGTCAAGTATTCCCTGATATCATGGAACCACAGTTTCCCGTCGGCTTCCTCCTCGATGTGAACACAATAAGCCGGCTGGTCGTGAATCTTGACCGGAATGGGATCAATAAAATTTGTATCCGGATGCTGGATCATGGATGATAAAGTGGCTAAAGCATCGACGAACTCGTTCTGTGTTCTGGAACATGCTGGAACTCCGTCTTTCTGAATCTTTTCCTCAATTCCTGCACATGATGTAGATAGGGGAGTATTTTGGAATTTTTGGTTGCCCATTCTTCTCGGACCTTATGTATGTGTAGGTCCGAATCTCCAATCACTAATAGTTTCTGAACATTCATGTCAATGGCCGCTTGAGCCCTAAGATGCATGCTTCGTACTCGTCCATATTTGTTGGTACATGGGAATATGAGTTTGGCAGACACCGGGTAATGCTGACCAGTTTCTGATACCAAAACCGCTCCTATACCCACTCCTTTGAAGTTTGCAGCTCCGTCGAAAAACATCCTCCAACCATCATAGGATTTTGCAATATCTTCTCCTATGAAGGCTATTTACTCATCAGGAAAGTACGTCTTTAAGGGTTCGTATTCTCTTTCTACAGGATTCTCGACAAGGTGATCTGCGAGGGCTTGTCCTTTAACCGCCTTTTGGGTAACATAAATGATGTTAATTTCACTTAATAAAATCTGCCAATTGGCGAGCTTGCCAGTAGGCATGGGCTTCTTGAAAATATATTTCAATGGATCCATCCTGGATATGAGATGAGTGGTGGAAGCGTAGAAATAATGCCTTAATTTCTGAGCTACCCAGGTTTAAGCACAACAAGTGCGCTCTAATAAGAAATACCAAGCCTCGTAAGGGGTAAACTTTTTGTTGATATAGTAGATGACCTGCTCCTTCCTTCATGTTTCATCATGTTGTCCCAAAACACAACCAAATGCCCCATCCAATACTGCGAGATAAAGCAATAGAGGTCTCCCTGGCTCAGGCGGAACCAGGACTTGCGGCGTTGGCAAGTATTCCTTGATTTTGGCTAAAGCATTTTGACAATCATCAGTCCATTTAGTGGCGGCATCTTTCTTTAGCATCTTGAGGATGTGTTCACAAATGACAATGGACTGAGTTATGAGTCGGCTGATGTAGTTGAGCCTCCCCAGAAAACTCATTACCTCTTTCTTGTTCTTTGGCGGTGGCAGCTCTTGAATGGCTTTGACCTTTGATGGATCCAGTTCTATTCCTTGGCGACTCACAATGAAACCCAATAATATTCTGGCCTGGACCTCGAATGCGCACTTGGCGGCGTGGCTCTCATGTAAGTAGCACCAGCATTCTTCAGATCGAAAGGCATCATTCTGTAACAACACATTTCCCATGGCGTGATGAATGTCGTTTTTTTTTGCATCCTCTTCATCCATCCACATCTGATGGTACATAGCAAAACAATCGACAAATGACTGCAACTCATGTTTGGCACAATTACCCATTAATATATGAATATTTGGCAAAGGAAAGTCATCATTAGGACTAGCCCGGTTGAGATCCCGGTAGTCGACACAGACTCTAACCTTCCTATCCTTCTTTGGCACTGGTACAACGTTGGCTAGCATGTTGGATTCTCCACTACTCTGAGAACCCTGGCTTTGACTTCCTTTGTGATTTCTTCTTTGATTTTCAAACTCATGTCTGGCTTGAATTTTCTGCGTTTCTGCTTGACCCTATGGGCATGTCGGATCTATCGGCAACTTGTGAACCACAATGGGCATGCTGAGGCCGGTCATATCATCATACAACCAGGAGAATATGTCCTCATATTCTTTCAAAATTTCCGTGTATTCTTCCTTTTCTGACGGTGACAAGCGTACACTGATTCATGTTTCTTTGATATTTTTTGCATCTCCCAGATTAATGACCTCAGTTTTGTCTAAATTGGACATAGGTATGTTCTCAAAATTTTTGACCTCTTTAATAACCTCTTTTGGTATTTCATCCTCTTCTGAATCTATATTTGTTTGTCTCATTGTCTCGTTGCACGTGACAGTCGTCAATTCATCCTCAAGATATGTAATAGTAATGCTGTGTAACATAAAGTAAATGGTAGAGAAAAGAGATGATAGCGAAATATAAAGATAAACTTAGAAAATGCTTTTAATTAAGTTCATAATTGTCTAGAACATCAGAGCTCTTTTCAAAAGAAAGCCAATGCTGAAAAGTAAAATCAACTAAAAGTAAAGTGCGATGCATATGTGTTGTTTATCCTTGCTACCCCAAGGCTCTACGGGCACTGCTGGTCTTGATTGACCAATTGGTGAGGTGTTCTCCCCGGTTCACAGCTTGAATGGAAGGGCCTTCCTTCCCTTCCTCCTCGAAGGTAACACATCAATCCATATCATCCTCCAGAAACAGGTTGTTTATGGCTGCTAGCGTCTCATCTTCCTCTAATATAACATCAGCGGGCTGAAAAGTCTGTTCTAACTGGGGTAGAGGGTGCTCCAGTGGGTAGTAGGGACAGCGCCATGGTGGCGACCAATGCTGAAACTCCTCCCAAGTGTATTCGTAACCTAGGACAAAAGTGGTTCCATGCTTCTTCAACTGGATGGGCTTGGAGATACCCTGGAGATTTAGCCAAGCCCCTTTCGGGGCTCGTATCCTCTCCAATTCAAAATGCTCTCTATTTTTATATCCCACCACTTATCTTTGTCTATGGCATTGACCTGCTCGATATGATGGTATGTTTCTCCACCTATTCTCCTTCTTCCTCCGATCATCAGGATATCCTGGCCACTGTATATGGGGTTACTATTGTCGCCATGAATGATTACTTATTGATGATTCCACACTAATTTCATAGCTTGATGAAATGTCGACGCCACATCCCCAACGGCGTGGATCCAGTGTCATCCTAGCAACAAGTTGTAGGATTCTGGTACGTCAATGACTTGGAACTGGATGTCGAACCAAGTGGGTCCCATCTGCTGGCATAAGCTAGTTTCCCCAATGGCAGACCTCTGAGATCCATCAAAAGCTTTGACACTGATAGGCCTATCTTTGATCTCATGCAATCCCTTGCCCAATGTTCTGAGAGTGACCAACGGATAGATGTTGAGGCTTGATCCCCCATCGACTAGAATCCTGGTGATAAAGTGATCCTCGCATTATGCAGTGATGTGCAAAGCTTTGTTGTGACCAAGCCCTTCCGGTGGTAATTCATCTTCGTGGAAGGTGATCTTATGGCTTTCTAGTATCTGTCCCACCATGTTTGCCATTTCGCCTCCCATTATGTTGCTGGGAATATAGGCTTCACTTAGTATCTTAATCAAGGCATTTTTATGTGCTTCATAACTTTGTAGGAGGGCCAGAATAGAAATCTGAGCCGGCGTCTTGTTTAGTTGCTTAACGACCAAGTACTCTTTAGCATGTACTTTTCTCTATCGGTCATCAGGTCCAGTTTCAACAGCTCGCCCGGAAGCTGGCTTGCTAGACTCAGCCAAATGTTGAAGGGTGTAGACCCTGCCTTTCCTAGTCATGACTTCTGCGGCAGTTGCTTCTTTAGTATGTGTCTTTCCTCTTCTTCTAGCCTCCGCGGTGTAATCCTAAGGTATAGCATTTGTTTGGAACGGGGTGATGTATGTCATGGAGACTGGAATAGACACATTGGGAGGTAACACAACAACTTCAAACGGTGTAGGTGGTTTTGGAATTACGAACTCAACCTCAATCGCTTTCGGTGCTTTTGTGGAAGGTACTTCAAATTCGAGTGGCATGGATACATTTACCACGTCGCCGTCAGATGGATGAATCTGGAAAACAATGGATTGAGAGTAACCGTTGGCTTTTTAGGCTCATTTCCTTCAGCTATCAAACCGATTGACCCATTGGGGTCCCAATCATCTTTGATCTCAATCATGTGGATACCTCCACCCTTGTTATCAGGCAGAGGGTTGTTGCGAACATTAGGAGCAGGCTCCTTTGCTATAATAATCTTGTTGTCAATCAGGTTTTAGATTTTGTCTTTTAATGAGCGACACTTTTCAATAGTATGGCCCTTCATCCCGGAATGGTATACGCAAGTCTTTTGGGGTGATCCATTGGGAAGAATTTTCTGGAATTACGGCTGGGATAGGGGTAACGTAACCGAATGCTTTGAGTTTCTCATATAATTGGTCAATTGGCTCAGCTATAGCAGTGTATTGTCAAGGAGGTTTGCGGTCGAAATTTGGTCTATGTCGAGGAAAATTTTGGCGGTTAGGTGGTGATGGATACTGATAAGGTTGGGAGTTATATGCTTGGTATACGGGTGCATGTTGGGAATATTGGGGTGAAATGGGTTGATATGTGGGTGGTGGGGGTGATTGGTAAGCAGGTGGTGGAATTTGGTAAGTGGGTGGTGGTGCTGGGTAATTTGGGGTAGGCTGGTATGTGAGTGGAGATGAGGGATAGGTTTGGTACTTCATGGGAGAGTTTTTTCTTTGCGCAGCCATTACAGAATTTGCATCCTTCTTATTTGTTGAGCCACCAGACTGTAGAGCCTTATTGGTGGCTTGCAATGCCTCTAGGTTAGTGACCATACTGCTCTTGATGCCTTCTTCGATCCTTTCTCCTAATTTGATGATATCGGAGAACTTTTGACCCTCTATTAGATCTTTCATAGTATTGTGGGTCTTGAGCACGGACAAAGAATCTATTCATTTGTTCTTCCTCCAAGGAAGGTATGACCTTAGCAACTTCCGACCTCCAACGAGTAGCATACTCGCGAATGGTATCCGTAGGCTTCTTCTTAAGATTCTGAATATAGAACACATCTGCTGCGTTCTCAGTGTTGAACCTAAATCGATCCATAAAATTAGATGCCATGCTTGCCCAACTGGTCGATTTCTTCGCATCCTGGATAATATACATGGATAAGGCATCACCCTTCAAACTCCTCATAAATAGCTTCATACGGATCTTTTCGTCCCTACCGACTCCTACTAGCTTGTCACAATACATCCTCAAGTGAACCCTGGGTTCCCTAGTACCATCGAACAGTTCAAACTTGGGAGGTTTTTACCCCTCTAGGAGCTCAACATCTGGTTGAACACAGAGATCTTCGTAATTCAACCCTTCAACACCCTTGCTACCTTCGAAACGCTGAACATGGTTTGTTAACTTCTTAATCTCAGCGGCCAAGCTCTAAATGAGGGAACCTTTATCGTCCGACTTGGCTACATTGGTGATTGACTGACCGTAATGTGGTACAGTATCCACAAAGACAAGAGTGTTCTAGTTATCTGTGGTATTCTGGGGCTCTAGGATAAGCAGTGGAGCATTGTTGCCCATGTTGAGGACTTGGGCCTGCGCAGGCTAATTCGGTGGCACCGGTGGTGATTTGTTGGCATCAGCAGCAGCAAGAGTAATCGACAGACTTGCCAAGTTCTGTACTTGTTCCGACTCTTGACGAAACTTCAAAAAGGTTTGCTCAATATGAGCAGCAGTTTCTTTGGTGATTGAAGCTTCTCTGACTTCCTTTCTAGCATTGGTATCTTCCATTTTGTTCTTGTTCCTGTTTCTGGGAGGACTTAGAGGAGGAAGAGGTGGAGGACGCTTTGATCTTGTGGAGTACGCTGATGGTTCCAGCATGCATGAACTAACCTTTGGGAAAGGGGAATAAAAATAAAAGAAAAACAAAAGGTAAAAGTTAGTGCGGATTATGATAAATAATATTGCAATATTTAAGCACATTGTATGGGAATATAAATCGCCTCCTAATTTGGGTGCCTCGTTTGTGCCCGAAGTAGGCCTAGCGACAAATAAAATTTGGAGAACTTATAATGCTAAATGCCTCATTTAATTGATAAAAATAAGATGAATCCCAAAGCAACATTAAATAAAACATCACTAATGCCCATCGGCCTTATTACATCATTAAAGCAAAAGAAAAGACTCCTAACTACTTGGTCCTAGAAGGACCATCCCAAATTCGGTATTCTTGCCTCCCTCGTACTGCTGCATCAACTCGTGCATTCCTAACAACTGGCAGGTTCGAGCCAAATGTCCGCCTGCGCTTCCTTTAGCATTCTTACAGTCTTTGATCCTTTGCAAGAACTTTCCTTCCAACTCTACCAAACCTTGCTCCCGATATCCCAAACGGTTGTTGGCATTGACGGCCATATGTTTCCACTCGTTGATCAGCTTCTCGTGGGATTCCTGTATTTCTCGATATGCATCCTCTCATTCTCTCATCCTCTTGCGCAGTTGGTTGTATTTGACTTGCGCTTCAGCTTTCTCGTAAATAATTCTGTGGCCATGGGTGAACCCCGGAAGACCCAAACCAATGTGATCATCTTCTAACCAACCTGTGTAGTGCGGCACACACCCGGCATGATACCTGTCTTGTTCTATATAATCCTTCCCTAGAACGAGCTTGCAGTGCCACATATGCTGAGCATGACACCTATACGGGCTATCGTCATTTTGAAAGTCAGCCTTGAAGTGGCTTATTTTTTCTATCCAAGGTATAATTTGTTTCATTCCGGCTTGCCTCATCACTCGGAGGGAGACATAAGGATGAGTTCCTCTCAGGCCGATGAGTATGAGGAATGGTGCATCTCGGGAACAAACAATGAACTCCCCTGTCGGGGACCACTCGAACATCCATTGAATTTGCTCTTCTTTAATATTTTCGAATAACTCTACCCATCCACTGGCGTCCTCTGGCTGAGCGAACATATTGGACATGAAGTTCATTCGCTTTGGATGATGAAAAGCGATATGGTCATCCCAATCACTGCGTAAGATTTCCTGTCTATAATCGCCTTTTTGAAGGTGTTCCAGGAGTATAGTTGATGTAGTAAGTTACAACCCTAGAAATGTGGAGCCCCTTATTGACACTCTCCCAAGGCTTGACAGATTTCTGCGAGGATCATAGCTACTTTGCTGAATGACTATCCGTCGATTCCTTCCATCAAAGTCTTAGTAACCATGGCTAGTCTGGTGTGGATCCTAGCCTTCTTCATAGGGAAAATTACCATGCCCAAGAAGCAAAACATAAACACAAACACCCTTGTATGTATGTGCCCCAAAGAGATGAGGGCGAATTCATCCATGTAGGTGCGATATGACTTACTGTGGCCATATTTCCCGTATAGGAAGTCGAATGATATGTGAGAGTCCTTCAAGAAAGAAAGGGTGGGATTTTTCTTGAGTACCACCATTTTACTTTTGTCATTCTCCGTCATGAGTAAACCTGACGTTTCCCAAGGGATGCCAGCTAGGCCCCCTATTTCTTCTGGCAAAGGGGTCATCTCCAAATCCCCGAAACGGAACAGTGATCGATCACCATCCCAAAACAAAGTGTTAGCCTCAATGATTTTGTTGTTGGGTTGGATTTCCAAAAGCGAGGCCAAATTCCCTAAGTGCTTACGGACGAGGGCTTGATCATTGCCATGAAGATCCTCCCACCAGCTCAACAGCCTTGGGTGGATGTTAGATACCATACCGAATCTGGGGACCTCCAGCCTTATTTCTACGAAACAAAGTGTTAGACCCTTAACTCCACCAAACTCGACTATTTAAATCAATAATTAGCAAAAAGCATTCAGCTCCCCAAATAAATGCACACAACGTGAAGGTGTCCATTTGGGTTTCAGGAAACCCGATGGACTTCGGTTTATGCTGTCTTAATGAGTCATTATGCGGACAACATAACTGACCGGCTAGGGTTGACCATGATGCAGAACAGTTCAATAGAGTGATGTTTCTATTTTTGAAGTGCTAGAAAAGGTACACTTGAGTGGACAACTCAAGAGTGAAAGGTGCGGAACCGTCGACTACACCGTTGATCGACTGGTTTTACCGCAAGTATGCCTTTGCCACATTTAGGGGGTTTATAATATTGTAAGGGCGAACCACTCATTATAAGCGTTTCTATAGGATTTATTTTGCACGAGGGGAATATGATGTTGAGAAATGCAATTACAACAATGAAACAAATTACATGTATTTTCACGTTCATTTGATAAATGATTACAATACATGCTTGAAAATTACAACAAAATTGAAATAAAAGCAGAAATTAAAAGGAAAGAAAAACACAAAGTGTCAAGTTAATAATTGTGATGAAATAATTAAAACAGGAACTAAATGCGATTAAAGTAAACCAATAAAGTCAGAAAGTCAAGTAATGGTAAAAGCCTTAAAGAAAATCCACAGCAGAGTCTCCATGCTGTCGACGCCCCCTTTTCCTACCCCTTTATAAAAGGAGAAATCGGGTTTACGACATTATGGACAAAACAGCTCTTTGTTCCCGTTTGGGAATTGGGTTACGGAATTTGAAGAGTCGCCACCTAATGATTGTAGTGCATTAGGACACTTTGAGAAGAAAAGAAGATTTTTTTGAAAGAAAACAAGAGTTTGGATAAGGGCTTGAAATTATCTCGAGGGGAAGGTGTTAGGAACCCCTCAAGTCCACTAGTGTGGTTCCCGGCCTTGCTTAGATATGACTTTAAGAAAGCATAGAAAAAGACAAGAAAACTTTTGCACATAAAGAATACAAGCAAATTGACAAAGAAGGACAATACAAGTAAAAGGAAATTTTAAAGAAAACGTTTACACGAAGGAAAAGTAAGGATGGTCCTATGTTTGACTATAATATGGATCATTCGATACAATATCCGCACATATTCACAAAGAGGGGTCACTTTATGATATTATCGCATCGTCATCATCTCCATATTCCACCCTTCCCACCCGTAAAGGTAATTTAAGCGTGTGGATTGGTCACGAATACTTATTGCATGCTATTACCCGTTCCATTCGATAGATCCTACAAGGCATTTAGGATCACTACTCCTATAAGGTGAGAACTAGGTTTGATCCCCTAGATTCAAAGGTTAAAATTCTAGACGACATACAAGAACAAAAGAATCATATAAGCATGTGAATGGCTCAAATATCCCTCTATAGAAGAACACATAATTAGCACGACTCAAACACATTTAAGGTCTAGGTAAGGAGAAGATCTTTCAAAAAACTGGAGCATGAGTTAAAACAGAAGTTTGGAGGGTTTGCAGAAAAGGAACATAATAGAAAATATTAAGAACTTAAAAGAGACAGTATAAGCTATTAGAAAATCTGCAGAAATATTTAAAACACTTGTGGAACACAATTTTTGGACAAGAAGAATGAGAGTATTTTTTGAGATTGCAGAAGTACAAAGAAAATATGTCAGGTTCTGAACTTTTTAATAATTGACAACATTCAGATAGCAGTAGCCCATTGCTGGACGAGGAAATATAGTATTTATATATATGGTTTTGAAAAATAGTAGTCTAGTTCTAGACAAAGTAGAAGTATTTGCTTATATGGTTTGAAAATAGTAGTCCAGCTCTGGACAAACTAGGAATATCTTGCATAAGTAATTTTAAAATGGGGCAGAAGTTTGTAAAAAATGAGACAACTTCAGAAACAGACGAGTTCAAGAAGAAGCGGACTAATTCGAATATGACTTAGAGGTGATTAGCCCATTTTATCCTGCCTAAGGCTTGCCTAGGCGTTATTAACGAATAGTGAGCATGCACATTTGCTTCCAGTTTTAAAGAGAGTGTTGTTAATCAATTTTTACCCAGATTAACAAAATACTTAAACAATTGCAGATAAAAGTCCTAAGGCATGGTATTTAATGCACAAAAGGTCCGATGAACATGGTATCTATATGTGAGGTTAATGTCTTGTTGATTATTAATTAGTCATGGTTACGAGGATATTCTTAATAATAAATTGAAAGTGAAAAGCCTAAGAACATGATTTCAATATGTGCAGATGCATGTCCTAAAGCATGGTAGCTATTGCCCAAGTAAGTAAGTAAATGCCTATAGGCATGTTTTCTACCCATTCCCTTAATTAAACATGCATAGCCCCTCATATTCACTATAACCCCAATATTCTTACAAATTATTACAGCGCAGATACATTAAATTACAAAAGTTATAAAAGAAAAATAAGATGTTATTCTATAGAGAGCCTCCAGCCAGGCCAAAACATCTCCAACCTCACTTCTTTCGAGTTTCACAACCATTACCAAAGCTTGGGTGCGGCAAAGTTCCCTAACGGTTTGTTTGAACCCCTGGCCAATACCAAACACCCAAAGTATCATTATTTGACGTGTGCAAGTGTGGAAGTGTGTGCATCAAAGTTCAATTGGTGCTCAAGGGCTCCCAATGAAACGCTTACACTAAGGGGGCAGAACTTAGTGTTCTAAGATTAGTGAAGTTGTGATAGGATTGAGAGAGTTTAAAACAATTGAGGGTCATTTTAAGAAAACAATTAAAAAATAGAGTTGAGAGACAATTTGAGGAAATAGTTTGAAAGAGTTGAAAGGAGTTCTTTTGAAATCATTGATACTAACTAGTTTAAAGCAGAGCAACACACAAACAAGGGCAAAGTGGAAGGGAACAGATAAGTACAGGGAACTACCTATACACAGACAACATATTGAAGGCAGGTAATCAGACATCGTTGCAACAAACAGGGGGTTTCAGTTCTTACTGCACTAAACCCCAAACACTTAACCTCAGGGAAGAGGTTTTTAGGCTAATCAGGTAGCCAAGCAGCCCTGGACATATGGTAGTAATACACAAGGAAGGTAATCATACATGGAGACTGGGAAGGTGTAAGGGGAACTTGCTAATCTTAACTAGATGGGCTAGTAAGTGCATGCTAGTCAGATAAAAACACACAAGGCACAAGATGAAGTGCAGGACTAACAGAAGCATATTGCTTTGGGAGCTGTATACAAAATAGAGAACATGCCAGTTGCAGACATACAAAGCACAAGTGAGCAATAAGAAATAGTGCACAGAGAGAGCAGGATGTGCAGAGAGTGTGAGCAATAGAGAGAATAGCAGTGTGAGAAGAGCAATAGCAGCAAACCCAAGTGAACAAAGCAATATAACCCAGTAGTGTAGAAATAAATAGTCCAGGCTACTGAATCTTGGCTTTCAGCCGAATAAGTATTCAAATAAGGGAATGAGAGCGCATAGAAATAACAGAGAGAGAATTTAGAGAGTTTTAAGTTATGAGAGAGATGCAGTGTGTGTTCCAAGAGAATGGGGAGGAGTATTTATAGTACTGAAAAACGAGTACATAAAACAAGCTGTAATCTTTAATTAAGGGACTAGTATCAATCAAGAGTCCAGTTAGTATCCAGACTCCCATTTAAATAAGGATTCGAAGACAAACGGTAACACGTATAAGTTTCAAAAGGAAAAGAACCAATTAACTACATTTACCCTAGTGAAAGTAACATGCATATAATATACAATAAAGGTTAGGTACATAGTAGCTTAGGTAAAGAAAATATAGACTAAATATTATGACGGTTGTTTGTGCACAAATATGGTAAGAAAATATGAGCTAATTCTACCAATTAGTCAAAGAATCTCGGACAAGACCTAAAAATCAGAGAGAATTGTTTCTAAGTAAGAAAGGCATGCCCAAGTAAGGAAATAATTCAAAAGAAATGAAATCGTCTAAGGAAAATCACAGACCAATCAAGGATTCATAGAGATGTTCAAAATAAGCATAATATTGCAAAAAGATGAACACTTAGCCTATGAAGCATAACAAACATGGATTTGAGAGAACCCTAAGCAGGTAAACACGGAAACACAAAGGGTCTGAACCCTAGCAAGAAATAAATAAGGCATGGAACTCAAATTAATAAGGAAACCAAACACCCGTAACACAGACAAACACAAGCAACACCTAATACTCGAGGAAAGTAGAAGAAGTGATTTTAACGAAAGGGTCAGAAACCCTAACTTTGAAAAATAGGAGAAACTTAAGATAATCAGAGATTGAGCGAAAATTAGAGTTGAAACAAAGAATCAAACTGAAAATCATTTTAAAAGAGCAAAAATTAAAGAGATTTTGAGTAGAAAATTAGGGTTTGCATACGAGTTAAAGAAAGGGGGAACCTGGTCGTGAAACTCATCACTATGACGACCCGACTCGTCGTCTCATGTGTTACTATTTCATTGTTTCTTTATTGTGTTGCATCATGTTTCAATATCAGCATGAATGTCGATCAGGTTTAATTGAATTGGTTTTGGTTGAAAATAAGGCATTTGGCCTCTTAGAAGGAAGCTTGTTTTGGAAAAGTCAACCGAAAGTTGACTTGTGATTTAGAAGGCTCGGATGTCATTTTTGATGATTCGGTTAGCTTCGGGAGATGATTTGTGACTTAGGAGAGCGATTGAAGTTGAATTTGGAGGTTCGGTGTAGCATTAGGCTTGAATTGGCGAAGTTTGAATTTTGGCGGATTCCGGTTGATAGGAGAGATTTTGATCCGAGGGTCGGAATGTAATTTCGAAAGCTCCAACAGGTTTATTAGGTGCTTTTGGATATGTCTGCAAATATTTCGGTCATTCTAAAGTTGTTTGGTTGGGTTTTTGATCGAATATGAGTTTCGGAAGTTTTAAGAAAAATTTAAGCTTGAATCCGTCGTGATTTGATGATTTTTGTGTTAAAGGATGTGTTTTTAGGATTGGAACAAGTTTGTATGATATTTGGGGTATGTTGGTGTCTTTGGTTGAAGTCCCGGGGGCCTCAAGGTGATTTCGAGTGTTCAAATGGAGTAGTTTTGGCCTTGGGAGAGATAAGATTTTTGCTATCATATGTTGCAGACCATAAAGAATCGCGATCGCGTGAAGAGTAACGTGATCGTGTAGAGTAATTTGAGGGCTTGGAATTCCTGTGCATCGCGTTCGCATGAAGGCTACCGCGTTCGCGTAGGCCTGAAATGCTGTGCATCACATTCGCGTGAAGGCTATCCCGTTCGCGTAGAGAAGGGATGTTGTGCATCGCGTCTGCAGGAGAAATAGCGCGTCTGCGTAGAGCATTTGGACTGTTAAAATATTTTTGTCTTCGCGTTCGCGTGGGAGAAGTCGCGAACACGATAAAGGATTTTTGGACTTGGAGCAGAATGTTTAAAAACACTTCCTCCGCGAGTTTAAGTCGTTTTACCTCCATTGATGAGCTATTTTGGAGCTATTGGACGAGGGAATAAGAGGATTTCACCTAGGTTTCGACTTGAGGTATGTTTTATGATCTTAATATATGAGATTGTTGAAGAATCATTCATTAATCTCTGAATTTGGGTATGAAATTGAAGAAACTAGGCCTTGAGTTTTTGATATTTCAAATTGGGATTTGATAGGTCATTTGAGCTCGGACTTGGAGTTCTTGGTTTGTCTGAACTCGTGGGGAGACGATGATTCCGAAATTGTAAATTTTGTAATTTTTTGAGAAGCGGGCACATGGCTTGGGTTTTTCTTGTTTCGAGGTTCGTGCTATAATTTGATTGTTTTCGATAGGGTATTGTCCCATTTGCATATTGTGATGTATTTGCAATATTTTTGGCTAGATTCGACGCAAGTGGAGGTCGATTTGAGGGTCAAAGGCGTCGCGAGCTTGATATTTTGCAGGTTCGAGGTGAGTAATATTTGGCAATGATATCCCGAGGGTTTGAAACCCTGAATTTACACATCCTAGTGTTGTATTGTAGTGACTTGCACGCTGGATCTGAGCGTGAGGTAGAGCACCGTTGGGACTGTGACTTGGTCCGTCCCGGTTGATAGTTTTTACCGCTAAATTGTAAATGTTTTGTTGTTATCATTATGACTTGGGCTCATTGCCATACTTGGGGCTTATTGCCGATTATTTAAAACCCCGGTATATCACATTGTGACTCTATATGAGGCAAGACACGCACTCCATGGCTAGTGCGGAAAATGTGACTCGATTCAATCCGAGGGATGAGTTATACTATATTGGCGATTGCTTCGCACCCTATATTGATGTTATCTGGGCTTGATGCCATGTTTGGGGCCTTGTGCCGACTTGTAGAATCCTTTAGGGATTGATATTTCAGAGTTAACATGACTTGCATACTATGTGAATTCAGTCCAGGATTTTTAACACAATTTTTGCAAACTCAGCTGAAATTCTATGTTTTCAAAACACCATAGATTCTTAAATGATATTTCGAACTGACGATCATTATATCACTATTTTTCGGACTGTATATTATTTATTGGAATGGTGGTCACTATTGGCACCGTGTATTAAAGTTGAAACGGTGGTAGCTATTGGCACCGTGTATTGAGATGGAAATGGTGGTAACTATTGGCACCGTGTATTGAAATGGAAATGGTGGTAACTATTGGCACCGTGTATATAAATAGAAACAGTGGTAACTATACGCATCGTGTATTGAAGTGGGAACAGTGGTAACTATTGGCACTGTATGATATTGCTCTTGGGCTGAAGGATCCCCTCTAGAGTGTGAATCCCCACAGTGAGCGTCGTCGACGTTAAATCATATACATGGTTGGCTCGGGCTGCACGCTGCAGCGTATTTATGTGCATTGCACTGCATTCAGGAATTTACTCCTGTTTGTACTACGTGGCATGACATTTAGCACTCATATATCGTTGGCATACATACGGTTACTTGCCTTGTTGACCAGATACCCCGGTGTTATATGTTAAGGAGTGCTGAGTCCAAGAGGCTGATGTTGGATATTGTGAGTTGATATTGAGCCAGAGGGGCAGGTTTCTGATTATTTCCTACTTGTTGAAATTACCTTTGAAAATGTTGAAAAAGTATATTTTCAAAAGAGATTTTTGAACAGAAGTTGGGAGTTTTCTAAAGGGAGTTTTCACAGTATTTCGGTTTTTCTCAATAAAGGGTTGTTCTGGCTTTTATAGCAGTTTGGTATGCTCATACGTGTTTTCTTATCGCTCAGATATTATTCTCTCTTATTACCACTTAGTTGGAAGTACTCACTTTACTCCCTTCACCTTGCGTACAGTTGCAGGTACTGCTCACCCGATAGCGGGTCATTAGCAGGATCGAAGACCATATTCTGGTAGTTGAGCAAGGTGACCGCCAGCTTTCGCGGCACCGCACTCCATCCTTGTATCCTGGTTTTGCCTTGTATATTTATACATTGTTGGTCTAGTATTAGTAGTGTCCCTACTCTTTAGATGCTCGTGACTTGTGATACCCCAGTCGGGCGGTATTGGTATTCATATTAATTAACTTCATAAAGTTAGATTTGATATGTTAAAACTGAATAGCTGTTGTAAGTGGTGTAATGGAAACGGTCTGCCTGGCCTTGTCTTCATGAGAGGCGCCATCACGATCGGATTTGGGAATTGGGTCGTGATAAGTTGTTATAACAGCCTAGGTTACTAGGTCTCACGAGTCATGAGCAGAGTTAGTAGAGTCTCGCTGACTGGTACGGAGATGTCTGTATTTATCCTCGCGAGGCTGCAGAACCCTTAGGAAAACATTCCATTCTTGGAATTCTTATCATGCGTACTTGATTCAGCTTGAGATATAACTTTTGAAATTCCTTTCGCACGTCTGTATGCGCACGCGAGAGCTCAATAGTATATGTGCCTGGATGGCTTGTGATTCCCCGATCGAGGGGCGAGAGGCGATCTTCGTCAGTTCATGTTGGGCCAGTCTGGAGGACTCGAGGCCGGATAGTTGCCTATGGTTTGAGCACCGAGGTGTTGATTGGGTGAGCAAGTGGTTCGAATTTATATGTTCAGTGTTGTTCTTATTATCCAAAATGGCAGTTGGATATCCATATGATGAGTATGTTTGTACCGTAGGGTGTATTTATGTGATCTTGGTAGTGATGAAAGAGTCTGCTGAATAATAGACGAGTTGTTGAGTGTTCGACTCTATTATGATTTTATGTGTAGTCTGGGTTATGGGCGCGTGAAAAATATTTCATGTCTCTTAGTTAGAAAGTGAAATACATTCCAGGTGGCAGTATAAGTATAGACTCAGAAAGACTAAATGTCTGTGTAGTACGTATATGATGGTAAAAGGTATGTGGAAATATTAAAAGAGGGGAAACATGTGGGTTATCTCCTGCGGAGGGTTTTGAGCGGTATTATCCTTATGTGTATGTGAAATATCTCATGTGTAATTGAAGGGTATATGTTGGGACACTTAAGAAAGTGGACTCAGCTGATGTGGAAATGAATGCGGGGTTTGCAAAGAATGTCAGTGCTAGATGATCGGTGTATTCATAAAACTTGTAAATGACTTGAGTTTAATTCTCACAATAATGTTGTGATTTCATTAGAGTAAAGGTTATATGTATTATATATGGCTTCGACAAAGTTGGGGAGGTTGCTATGGATTAGCTGATTGCACTACTGTGTGCTATTATTGTTTCTATTTCAAGGTATGTTGGCGGGTCAGGTCTGGTCGTAGGAATTGAACCAAGAATGGCGTGTGTGAAGGAATATTTTGATAAAGGATATATGGCGCTTCGTATATGTGAAGAAATACTAGGAAGTTTTGAACTGTTGTTGATAAAGAATGCTCAGTGTATAGGGAAGAAAGATCGTTGTTTGTATCTGTATGAGACCATGTTCTGCGGTGTCAGAGTACTAATAAGGCACGAGTGGTTCTGTCCGTTAAGGCAAGTGAATTTTAGTTTCTTAAGAGTGAATGACTCTCGAGATTGGTTTTATTGTGTTCTAGATTTTTGCACGTAACAATCAGATGTCTTAAGGTTGTGTATGTGGCTAGGGACTGTGTTTTCATTAGAAGAGATCACACTTGTGCTATGTTATGTTAATTATGGGATTCTATGTATAAATATCTGGCAAGTAATGGTATTGAATTCAGATTCACAGGAAGTTCTTCGAAGTAAAGCATTCTGGAATATTGTATTTCTGGGAAGCATTCGTGAAGGTATTCAGTGGCCTAGGGGTATTATGTGCGAGTCTTGTGTGGTAATCTGAGTTGAGGTATTGTGGTGCTACAGCAAGGGAGAATATCAAATTAATGATAATCATGAAGGAAATGAGATAAATGGAATAGCTTGATAATAAACCAAGTTGGTATGATAAGAATGTGATCTACCCTTTGTATGGGTTCGAGGTACTGAGTCTTACAGGTGTTGTGCACCAAAGCTTTTAAGTGTTGGCAGTTTGCTTAACTTAATCTGGATAAAAGGACTTAGTCCAGGCAGTTTGTCTTGTGCAATGGAATTGGGAGAAAGAGCTCTTGATGTGTTTTACCGTGGTTTGAAAATAGGCATGTTATCCTAGTATGGTATTGTCTGTGTGTTATGATATGTAGAATTGAGAATTGCGGGTTCAAGGCTTTTGTTCAGTTCATAATGGGAAATCATTAAATTCTTGAGCAGCACAGACAGCTTCAGGTGAGTAAAGAATTGATCTTCAGATGAATAAGGTGATGTAAATTGATGATACGTCAGTAATAATGCGACATTTTTCTTGTTGGATCGACTGCGAATATTTGAGTTTTTTGATGGCACAGGAAGTTTTGAATATCTTTCATGGTATGAATGGATACTTGATGTCTGTTATGTATTCATACGGCGGAGTGTGGGATCAAACATAGTGATTCATACGTTATATACTGTGGAGACTAGACATTCTCGTGATCCGACCATGCAGTGGTTGTGGGTCGTTCGTATCGGCATCGTCTAACAGTTGTTGGAACTGGAGGTCCGAGTGGATTATTTTTCTTTGCTTGGTATGTTAAATTCACGTTATGATATTAGATTGCAGGCTGGTTATCCCAATGTCAAGTTTTCTAGACTAATGTGTTATGGGCTGTGTCGGAAAAGGGCCACAAGTTGTGTGGTAAGGTTCCTTGGTTTTTTTTTCTAGCAGAGTAGTTTATATTCCAAAGACCTGGACGGTTGGTATGTATTGCTTTGTTAATTAGGCCTTCGTGGCGGATGTCAGTGCAGAGGTTTCTTCCATTGATTCAGTTCCGGTATTGAGAGACTTTTCGGATGCGTTTCGTATGGACGGGCATGAGGCTATATGTATTTATTGTAATGAGCAGATTAGGCTCGATGTGCATCTCCTTTTTGAAATATATATATGTGGATCGAGTGGCACGCCTCCACGGGTAGGTTATCTGGAGCGGGTTTCATGCCACAATAGTGTGATGGGGAGGATAGTTTACTATGTGCTACTTTGTATGCCTTTCTTCACCAAGGGTGTGATGGATTGCTTGGTTTCAGACCTCAATTTGTGCGTGGCTGTCTGTGTTGAGCATGATGGCTTGAGGTGTTTCATGGGTAATAGTGTTTGGATAGAATCACACATTGTGGCTTAGACCGGTGTTAAGGTGCCATATCGCCAGAGTGGCGTGTTATAGTTAAGATGATCGTTGGAGTCATTAATGAGTATGAGAATATTTGATTTCAGCTTTTTAGAAAGGTAAAAAATCGAGGTTTGCCTCTGAAATATGTTGTAGTATCAGTCAGAAAGGAAATGTACTCATGAATGGGTGATTTGAGAGATGGGTTCGGTTAATCGCGTGTTTCATTTGTCGTTGGCAGTATATGAAGGTGTTGGGATAAGGCTTTAGCTAATATATTAGTATTTGGTTATTGTGGGCAACTGCTGGGAATAGATGTCGTCGTGTCGAGTGTTTGGGGTGTGTAGAATAAAATATGGTCTCACCTGGAGTGGCGAGTATGGTTTATTACAGCTGGTTCAGGTTAATTCTGAGTATAAATGTGAGGTTCTAATCTTGTGTATGATTTCGAGAAGTGCAGTGTGGATTTGCAATTTATGGGCCAGATGCATTGTAAAATTTCAGCTGTGTCGAGTTATCGGTACCTATGTGAGTTAGGGTGACGTGGGATCACCCCGTGTATGCGCCTGGTAAGGTGATTTGGCTATTGGGTTGCTTCTAATTCTAGTACAGCTCTGGGTACGCTCGAGGACGAGCGTATTTAAGTTGGGGAGGATGTGACGACCCGACCCATCATCTCATGTGTTATTGCTCAATTTTTCCCTTATTTTGTTGCTTCATGTTCCAATATCAGTATGAGAGTCGATCGGGTGTAATTGAATTGGTTTTGGTTGAAAATAAGGCATTTGGCCTCTTAGAAGGAAGCTTATTTTGGAAAAGTCAGCTGGAAGTTGACTTGTGAGTTTGAAGGCTCAGATGTGATTTCCGTTGATTCGGTTAGCTTCGGGAGATGGTTTGTGACTTAGGAGAGCGATCGAAATTGAATTTGGAGGTCCGGTGTAGAATTAGGCTTGAATTGGCGAAGTTTGAATTTTGACGGATCCCAGTTGATAGGTGAGATTTTGATCTGAGGGTCGGAATGGAATTCCGAAAGTTGCGGTAGCTTCGCTAGGGGATTTTGGATATGTCTGCAAATTTTCAGGACATTCAGACGTCGTTTGGTGGGTTTTTTATCGAATATGAGTTTTGGATGTTTTAAGAAAGATTTAAGCTTGAATCCGTCGTGATTTGATGATTTGTGTGTCAAAGGACGTGTTTTTATGATTGGAACAAGTTCGTATGATGATTCGGACTATGTTGATGTCTTTGGTTGAGGTCTCGGGGGCCTCGAGGTGATTTTGAGTGTTCACGACTACTTTTGGCCTTGGGAGAGATTAGATTTTTGCTGTCATATGTTGCAGACAGTGAAGCATCGCGATCGCGTAGAGTAATGTGAGGGCCTGGAATTCTTGTGCATCGCGTTCGCGTAGGCCTGGCATGCTGTGCATCGCATTCGCGTGAAAGCTATCTCCTTCGCATGGAGAAGGGATGCTGTGCATCGCGTTCGCAGGAGAAATGTCGCGTACGCGTAGAGCATTTGGACTGTTAAAATATTTTTATCTTCGTGTTCGCGTGGGAGAAGTCACGAACGCGATGAAGGATTTTTGGAGCTGGAGCAGGATATTTAAAAACACTTCCTCCGCGTGTTTAAGTCATTTTTCCTCCATTATTGAGCGATTTTGGACCTATTGGACGAAGGAATAAGAGGATTTCACCTAGGTTTCGACTTGAGGTAAGTTTTATGAGCTTAATATATGAGATTGTTGAAGAATCATCCATTAGTTCTCTGAATTTGGGTATGAAATTGAAGAAACTAGGGCTTGAGTTTTTGAATTTCAAATTGGGATTTGATAAGTCATTTGAGCTCAGATTTCGGAGTTCTTGGTATGTATGAACTCGTGGCGAGATGAGGATTCCGATAATGTACGTTTCATAATTTTTTGTGAAGCGGGTCCAAGGCTCGGGTTTTGCTAGTTTCGAGGCTCTTGCTATAATTCAATTGTTTTCGATTGGGTATTGTCCCATTTGTATATTGTAATGTATTCGCTCTATTTTTGGCTAGATTCGACGCGTGTGGAGGCCGATTTGAGGGGCAAAGGCGTTGCGAGCTTGAGATTTCGCCGGTTCGAGGTGAGTTATATTTGGGAATGATATCCTGAGGGTTTGAAACTCCGGATTTGCATATCTTAGTGCTGTATTACGGTGACTTGCACGCTGGACCTGAGCGTAGGGTAGATCACCGTTTGGGCTGTGACTTGGTCCGTACCGGTTGTTAGTTCTTACCGCTAAATTGTAAATGTTTTGTTGTTATCATTATGACTTGGGCTCATTTCCATAATTGGAGCTTATTGCTGATTATTTGAAACCACATTGTGACGCTATATGAGGCGAGACACACAATCCATGGCTAGTGTGGGGTCATAAATGTGGGAAAATGTGACTCGGTTCAATCCGAAGGATGAATTATACTATATTGGCGATTGCTTCGCACCCTATATTGATGTTATCTTGGCTTGATGCCATGTTTGGGGCCTTCTGCCGACTTGTATAATCCTGTAGTGATTGATATTTCAGAGTTAACATGACTTGCATACTATGTGAATTTAGTCCAGGGTTTTTCACACTATTTTTGCAAACTCAGCTGAAATTCTATGTTTTGAAAACACAGTTGATTCTTAAATGATATTTCGGGCTGACGATCATTATCTCTCTATTTTCTGGACTGTACATTATTTCTTGGGACAGTGGTAACTATTGGCACCATGTATTGAAATGGAAACGTTGGTAACTGTTGGCACCGTGTATTGAAATGGAAACGGTGGTAACTATTGGCACCGTGTATTGAAATGGAAACGGTGGTAACTATTGGAACTGTGTATTGAAATGGAAACAGTGGTAACTATAGGCACCGTGTATTGAAATAGAAACAGTGGTAACTATTGGCACTGTATGATATTGCGCTTGGGCTGAAGGAGCCCTCCGGAGTCTGAACCCCCACAGTGCGCGCCGTCGACGTTAAATCATATTCATTGCTGGCTCGGGCTGCACGCCGCAACGTATTCACATGCATTGCATTGCATTCATGCATTTACTCTTGTTTGTACTACGTGGCATGACATTTAGCACTCATATATCGTTGGCATGGATACGGTTACTTGCCTTGTTGACCAGATACGCTGGTGTTATATGTTAAGAAGTGCTGAGCCCGAGAGGCTGATGTTGGATATTGTGAGTTGATATTGAGCCCGAGGGGTAGGTTTCTGATTATTTCCTACTTGTTGAAATTACCTTCGAAATTATTGAAAAAGCATATTTTATAAGAGAATTTTGAACAGAAGTTGGGGTTTATCTAAAGGGATTTTTCACAGTATTTTGGTTTTTCCCAGATATTATTTTTCTCTTATTACCACTGAGTTGGAAGTACTCACTTTACTCCCTGCACCTTGCATGCAGTTGCAGGTACTGTTCACCCGATAGCGGGTCATTAGTGGGATCGAAGACCATATTCTGGTAGTTGAGCAAGGTGACCGCTAGCGTTCGCCGCACCGCACTCCATCCTTGTATCCCGGTTTTGCCTTGTATATTTATACATTGGTTGTCCAGTAGTAGTAGTGTCCCTACTCTTTAGATGCTTGTGACTTGTGACACCCCAGTCGGGCGGTATTGGTATTCATATTAATTAATTTCATAAATTTAGATTCGATCTGTTATAACTGACTAATTGTTGGAAGTGGTGTAATGGAAACGGTCTGGCTGGATTTGTATTAATGAGAGGTGCCATCATGACCGGATTTGGGAATTGGGTTGTGATAATCACTAATAAAATATAGAGCATCATCGTGTGAAAAGAACTGGAGAAAGGCCGGTCAAAGGCTGTCTTCCATGGAGGAGCCTTCTAGGCTTCGAGTTTGAGAGAGAAGCAACGAGATACAATACCATGGCGAGTGGTGGTCGAGAGGAGTGAGGCTGGAGGTGGCCGGAATGGAAAGGAAAGCCATCGGAGAAGAGAGAGGATCGAAGATTCTAGAGAGAATTTAAGAGACGAAAGGTTAGAGAGAGAGAGACGGCGTTACAGAAATGAGGGGAGGGGTTAGGGATTTAGTTTTTAATTTAGGGACTTAATCTGGGCCGTTGATCTTGTTTGATCAACGGCTCAGATCAAGTCTGGGTTGGGTCGGGTGGTTTAATGGGTATTGGATCGGGTTATTTAAGAAATTGGATATTGTAATTGGGGGTTGGAATTAGGTCTATAATTTAAATAAAGAGGGCTATAATTTAAATAGCCAATTTCCCTGATTATGAATTTTGTAAAATAGTAAATGATGCTTAAAAATCAAATTAAAAATACTGAGTTAATAAACAATGCATAAGTATTAATTTAAAAATTTTAGAAATGATTTTATAGTTAAAAATGCTATTAACCGAGAAATAGACTAAAATTGCAATTTCATACAATTTTAGTCTAGAAATACCAAATGAACTTGTAAAATTATGTAAAAAATCATGTAAATTATATTTTTCTGTAAATGAAAGAATAAAATAAATTCTTCACCAAAATAACAAACTTTGGGAATAATTATTGGATTTTATAGTGCAAAAATAGGTCCTAAGTCGATTTACAAATTCTTAAAAAATGTGGAGAAATACTAAAGCCTTTGTAGATACATCTATATGCTATTTTTGAGAATATGTCGAGTATAAATATTTATAGAAAAAATTTGGGTATCAACACCTGTGACAACGTAATATACATGCTCATAAACTGTGCCAATGCCTCCTGAACAGCTAGAGTAATAGTGGTTGTGGGGTGGGTGGGTGGGTGGGTGCCTGATCGTCCTGGGTCGTGTATGTCTTCACCATGTGTAAGAGAATAGAAAACAGAAGTTTAGAGTGGATGTAAAAAACATAGCATGACCAGGAATTCAATGAAGTGAAAATTTTTCCTAAATAATTACATAGGCTCTCGTAGATAAGTACAGACGTCTCCGTACCGATCAGTGAGACTCTAATAAACCGGCATATGTCCGGTGACTCATATGAACCTAGAGATATGATACCAACTTGTCACGATCCTAGTTTACCAATCGCGAACCTGTCATAATGGAACCTAGTCTTCACGATTAGGTAAGCCAAACATATTGGGGAATTGACAAGTTCAATGAAAATTAATCACAGAATACCGAATGACATAAGAAAATGTCTAGATTTGCCTCCTGGCATATACACTTTTATACAAAATACTGAAAAAACCTCCAAGACCCGGAACCCCACGGGCTACACAGGCTATAGAAAATGTACGATGATCTAAACACCATAATAGTCTAAAATAAGAGGAACAGAATAGCAACTAGCTAACTATAGGTCGAATGAGAGGGATAATCTTCGGATCTATGGACGTGGCAGATTCATACCTCAAGTCTCCGAGTATAGCTCCTGGATCACTGATAGTGCGCTCGACCAGAAGTACCTAGATTTGTACATGAAAAATATGCGCAGAAGAGGCATGAGTACACCACAACGGTACTCAGTAAGTGCCAAGCCAAACCTCGGATGAGTAGTGACGAGGAAGGTCAGGGCCCTACTGAGAATAAATATAATAGCAATAATGAACAGTGTAAGGCAGAGAATAATCAGGAAAAACAATGATAAAATAGGATAGAAACTGCAAGTCAATGACAATTATGCTAAGTAAGGAAAATAACATAACCAAGTATCACTCAATATCAGGGTGCCATATGGACCTCCCAGGATACCGTCGTATAGCCCTTTTTATTCAACGTTCCAGTGGATCTCCCGAGAATCGAACCCGTAGACCATCATACAAATTTCTGGAGTATCTCTTGAGAATCGAACCCATAGTCCATCATACCAATATCTTGAGGACCTCCTGGGAATCGAACTCGGTAGTCCATCATACCAATATCTAGATGATCTCCCGGGAATCGAACCCTTAGTGCATCATATCAATTTTTGGAGGATCTCCCGCGAATCGAACCCGTAGTCCATCACACCAATATCTGGAGGATCTCCCTGGAATCAAACCAGTAGTCCATTATGTTGATACCCAATTTTTTCTATGTATTTCTATACTCAAAATGTTCCCACAATAGCATGTAGATGCATATATAAGCATCCACGAAGGCGTTGGTATTTTCTACATTTTTTTAATGGATTTTAAAATCAATTTACGACTTATTTTGCAATATAAAATCCAATATTTAGTCCCAAATCGTTTTATTTTGATAAGTAAAATATTTTATTCTCTTATTTACATAAAAATATAATTTCTATAATTTTTATAGAATTTTACAAGGTCATTAGGCATTTCTAAATCAAAATCGCATTAGATTGCAATTTTAGCCCATTTCTCGATTTAATAAGCATTTTTATTACAAAATCGTTCCTAGTATTTTTAACTAATACCTATATACATTTTATTAAATCAATATTTTAATTGGATTTTTATAATTCCATTTAATATTTTTTTTAAAAATCAAATGGGGAAAATGGCTATTTAAATCGTAGCCCCTTTTTATTTCAATTATAACCCAATTCAACCCCCAATTACACTATCCAATTTGTGAATTTCTCAATCCGAACCCGTCCAAATTAGCCCGCCCCACTCACCCTTTTAAATCGTGGCCGTTGATCACTCAGATCAACGATCCACGTTGAACCTGCCTTAACTAAACCCAAACACCCCCAAACCCTAACCATTCTCACAATCTAAGACGCCCTTGTATCCCCTTATCCCCAACTTCTCTCAAGCCCCTTATGAACCCTAGCCTTCTCCGGCTCTGTTCCACCGGCGATTATGGCTTCCCAAGCCTTAAAACATCTATATTTGCTTACTCCTGCCTCCCATGGCTCTAGGGTTCGAAGATTGGAACCCTATCTTGAAGATGATCAACCTAGAGGTCCCCCGATGTGAGTTTTGTGGCCGTACCCGGACTTTCTCCGGCAAGCCTTGAGGCTGTGAGTCCTCTGCTGACTCCAAACTAGTCCGTTCCAGGCTTTCTCGCTATCTAGGATGCTTCCGCAGAAACCCTAACTCTCTATGCTTTTCTTTGAGTATTTATCTTTAAGATCTCCTCTAGATCCTAGTGTTTTCAAAAAGTTTCAAGGTATTTCTCATATTTTCGTTGCCGATTTTGTTTTCAAACTGTTCGTCTTCTAAAAAATTAGGTTTTTTTTAATTACTCTGATTTCCTTGATTTCTTTGCTCTACTGTGTTTTCTTCTAGTTTTTATTGTGAATTCTGAGTATTTTCCACCATGGCTCCTAGGTATTTCTTTACTGTGCTATTAGGGTTTCCGAGCTAATATGCTTACTGTGTTCTCTGTTCTTCATTGTGTTCATCTTCATCTATGTTCTTCTTTATACTCTATATTTTACGAAAATCCTAAGCTTTAGGGGTTTTTTTCATTTCTATCTGCGTAATTGCTTGCTACATGTTTGAACCCTCGTCGCCTATGATTTCTTACTTGAGTGCTTCTGCTACATGATTGTTCTACTAGTTCCAGTCTTGCATGTTCAAATTTGTGCATCTCTTTATATAGTCCTATTTTCCCCCTTTCTGATAACCCTAATTTTCGGAAATTGATTTCTTATGAATTCGTTTGATTCTCTAATTTGGACCTGCTCTTTGACTAAGTTCAAAATCAATTAGTATCTCAATTCCTTGATTCTCTATAGGATTGACTTACCTTATGTGTTAAACCGTGTGAATTTCAAACCTCTTTATACGTATTTGTCCTGTATTTTTATGACTTGTTCATGATTTTCTTTCCAAACATAAACTGGGGTTTATTTACCTCAAGCCCGGTTCCTTAATTAGAGGAAACCCTTTCCCTAATTGATTGTGATTTATAATGCGATTATTTTCTTGCCATAGTAGCTGCTTATTTTCAAACTATGAATATCCTCCATCTCTTTTCACTCAAACACACACAGTTACACGAACTACCCTCAGTTTTACTCACTAAATACTCTCTCTTCTCTCATACTCTTCTCTGTCACTTGTTCTATTTCTAGAGTTTAGCCGGCTGAAATCCAAGGCTAAATTATAAAGTCTCATCCGCTTTACTTGCTTTACTACTCAAGTTTGCAACTGGTAGGCTCTTAATTTATACTAACAACCTCAAAACTACATGTTTACTTAACCCTTGTCCTTTGCCTGTTTATGTTCAGTTAAGTTATTCTATGCTTAACCCCCTACCCTCTTTCCCTTGTCTTTTTATGATTTCAGTTTAAGTTCAGCATGCTTAATCCCCTGCCCCATTTCCCTTGTCTTTTTATGATTTCAGTTTAAGTTCAGCATGCTTAACCCCCTTCCCTCTTTCCCTTGTCTGTTTATGATTTCAGTCTAAGTTCAGCATGCTTAACCCCCTTTTTACCCTTTCCCTTGTCTGTTTATTGTTCATTATTATGGTTTAAGTTCCTGTACACCCTCTTCCCCTGAATCCCATTAAGTTATTCCTGTTCTTTCAAGTATTCTTATGTGATTCCCCCTTCCCTTAACCCCTGATTGCATATGAGTGTGTTTTGGACTAGGGTGGCACCTCATTGCCACTCCTAGTTTAGAATTAAGGTTGTTATCAGCCTATACTCAAAGTAATCCCATCCTCTATCACGTACTATATGTTTGAGCCTTGACACTGGCTAGCTGGTGTCCTAATCACCATACACACCCTAGTCTCACTTGTTTGCAAGTCTGCTCTTGCCTGTTGAACCATGTAAGAGGTTAGGTGTGTGCCAGTCTCACTTCATGGCTAGGTATGACCACCTCTTGCATTGATTTTCCTCTAATTCATCGCTTTTACACTTATTATTAGTTCTTTAAGTCCTAACCCCCTTTGGTAAGCCATTCTTAGGGGACCCTGGAGTCTCCTCTGAACTTGGATGCCTTAGGGCTAGTAATTACACACTTGCACTACTCCAATTGCTTAGAGTGTAAGCATTGCCCGGGTTTCCATGAAAGCCTTTGGAACTTTGTAACACTCTAAAGAGAAAGCCTCGGATTTGGGAGCCCGTATTTGGTAAAAGGCATATGTTGGACATTAAAGTTTCTTTGCGCTTCTTCGGGCCTGTTGTATTATTGATGAATTTATTTTATTTCTTTCAATGTTTTTCTGTCCAGATTTTGTAAGTAATTCATATAAAAGAACTCGGGGATATAGTGAAAGGGGACATGGGAGGGGTTTTACATTAGTGCATCAATTAAGGGTAGAAAGCATGCCTACAGGTTTACTTTATTGCAATCTTATATAGAAAGTATGTGCATTGGCTTTGCATGCTGCATTTCACTATAGATACCATGTCTATAAGGATTTCAACACCGCATCTCATGATAGATACCATGTCTATAAGGCTTTACAATGCTGCATCAAACCATTATAGAAACCATGACTATAGGATCTGCATTATTACATCTCATGTAGAAACCATGCTTACAAGTTTAGCCTAAACCAAAAGTCCATCGGGTTTCCTTGAAACCCAAACGGACCCCTTCAAGTTATGTGCATTGATTTGGAGAGCTATAAGCCTTTTGCTAATTATTGATTTAAATAGTCGAGTTTGGCCTTACACTCTATTTTTCAAGAAATGAGGCACGAGGTCTCCATATTCGGCATGGTATCGAACATTCACCCAAAGTTACTAAGCTGGTGGGAGGATCTGCATGGTAGTGATCGGGGCTTTGTCCGCAAGCACTTAGGGAATCTTCCTTCACTCCTGGAAGTTAGGCCAGATAACAAGATTGTGGAAGCTGCTACTCTGTTTTGGGATAATGAATGGTCTGTCTTCTGCTTTGGGGGTATTGAGATGACGCCGCTGTTGGAAGAAATCGGGGGTCTAGTCGGAATTCCCTGGGATAGCCCCGGGCTGCTTATGCACGAAAATCGCAAAGGTAGAGGGTTTTTGAAAATGAATGGGCTCAAAAAGAATCCAAATCTGACCAGTCTAAAAGACTCCGACATATTCTTTGACTTCATGTATGAAAGGTTCAGGAATAGCAAATCCTACCGCACTCACATGGGTGAGTTCGCCCTCACCTCTTTTGGGCACAAACATAGGAGAGCCTTTGTATTCATGTTCTGTTTCTGGGCATGATAGTCTTTCCGATGAAGAATGCTAGAATCCATACAAGACTAGCCATGGTAACCAAAGCCGTAATGGAGGGTATCGATGGGAAGACATTCATAGCACCCATGATCCTCGCCGAACTGCACCGAGCCTTAGAGAAATGTCAACAAGGGGCACCACACTTTGAAGGGTGCAATTTGCTACTACAGCTCTGGATCATTGAACATCTCCAGAAGGGAGATTATAGACAAAAGATCATATGCCGAGACTGGGATGAGCATATCGCTTTCTATTATCCAAAGCAAATGCACTTTTTGCTGGATATGTTTGCTCGCCCAGAAGACGCCAGTGGATGGGTGGAACTATTGGAGAATCTGAAAGAAGAGCAGGTACAATGGATGTACGAGTGGTTTCCAACTGGGGAGTTTTTTATCATTTGGTCTAGGGATGCGCCATTCCTTGTACTCATCGGCTTAAGGGGAACTTACCCTTATGTCCCTCTCCGATTCATGAGGCAAGCGGGAAGAAAGCAGATTATACAAAGGGTAGAAAAGATAAGGAACTACAGGGATGACTTCCAAGATGACGACAGCCCACACAGGTGTCGGGATCAGCATATGTGGAATTCCAAACTCATTTTAGAAAAGGAATCTATGGAACCAGACAGGTATCAGGCGGGGCATGTGCCGCTTTATCCGGGATGGTTGGAAAACAATCATATTGGCTTGGGAAAAACATGTTGCGTCCATGGTCACAGGGTTATTGATGAGAAGCCTGCAGCAAAGGTCAAGTACAATCAGCTACACAAACGGATGCGAGAGTGTGAAAGTAAGCATCAGGAAATACAAGAGGCCCAAGAGAAGCTTATTAATGAATGGAATGACATGGCTGTCCACGTAAACAAATGTCTAGGTTACTTGGAGTGAGGTTTAGTGGAGCTGGAAGGCAAGTTTCTGAAAAGGATAAACGATTGTCAAGAAGCTGAAGGTAATGAAGGTGGGCACTTGGTTCGAGCTTACTTGTTGCTAGGATTGCGCGAGTTGATGCAGCTGTATGAGGGAAGCAAAAATACCGAATCTGGGGAAGGTCCTTCTAGGACCAAATAGTTAGGATTTTTAATGCTTTCTTGATGTAATAAGGCCACTGGCCGTTAGTGACAATTTCTCTTTATTTCATTTTTCTTTGACTCATTCTTTTTTATATCGATAAAATAAGCCACTTGGTGTTATAAGTTCTTCAATTAATATCTGTCGCTCGGGCACAATGAGGCAGCCAAATAGGAAACGACTTACATTCTTGCAACAATGCGTTTAAATACCGCAATGTTTTATTTCTCAGAATCTGCACTAACTTCTTACCATTTGTTTTTCCTTTTTGTTATTCCCCTCCCCAAAGGTTAGTTCGTGCGCTCTGGCAGCGTCAGCATACTCAACAAGATCTAAGGGTCCTCCTCCGAGTCCCCCCAGAAAAAGGAACAAAGGAAAGATGGGAGATAATGAAGCAAGAAATGAAATTGAAGGATCTTCCCAGGGTACCCTGATCACCAAAGAGACTGCTGCTCATTTGGAGCAAACTTTGCTAAGGTATTGAGAGGACTAGACCACGTTCGGAGTTTGGCAAATTTGTCCATCTCCCTTGCCACTGCAGATGTCAACAATCAGGTCCCTGCCCCTTGATCGGGTCGTACTCAATTCGAAGAAAGAGTGGGCTCGATACTAATAACCCAATAGTATATCGGGGTCGAATTCCTCAGGGAGCTTCAAGTTGGAGATGAGTAATTGTAGGCTTAGGAATGCGTTTTAGCTTCGGATTGGTCTTCTTTCATTTTTGGGTTTTCAATTATGATTATCTACTACAATTGACAACTAATATTATGATTCTACAATTAAGCTAATATGATTGATGCTAGAGTTAAACAGTAAAATAAAAGCACTAGGGTCGTGACACTCAGCTACGCGGATAACCAATGAGTATAGAATTCTAATGCAAGGATGCTAATTATGGGAAATATGGATAACCATTTCACTCTAGGCACTCGCTCTCACACCTCTCGGTAGAGAGAATGATTTTGCTCAGTTGAATCTCTCGAGACCAATTGGGTAGGCCAATTTGCCCAAGCAACACAAGGTTCAAGTAGGGTAATTACTCTCTCGAGGTTTAACCCGTTACATGGGACTACCACTCTCATGGGTCCATCCCAAATCCTTGTTGGGTTGAATGTGAGGTCATATACTCTTTTTCTCAAGAAGATTCAAGACCCACTAAGCTTGACTTAGTGTTTGCAACCACTAAATCTAAGTGAAAACATACACACAACCCAAATACCAAACACCCAACAATATCCAAGCATTAGGCAAAAACACCCATTAATTACGCATACTAGGGTTGAGCCACAACCCTAGCTAATGGGTTTAGCTAGACATGGAAGTAGTAGAAAAAGCAATGATAATAGAAGAGATGAACATAATCGTTAACTAGATTCTGAATCTACTCAAATCCACTTTAATTACAATAGGGCGTTTCCTAAAATAGGCTAATATAAATTCCCACGAGTGCAACTACTGTTCAGATCATAAAACTCAACCTAAACAGTAAAGTGTTCTATTTATAATACTCAGAAAAACTGGACAAAAATACCCCTGAGGGTCTGATGCGGACCGCACAGAAATGTCGTGCGGCCGCATAGGGTTTAGTGTCTTCACTTCAGCTGCTCCTGGATCAGACGTGCGGACCGCACAGAAATGCAGTGCGGCCGCATATGTCTTGTGTAGCGGACCGCATAGAAATGTTTCGCGGCCGCCCAGGGTAAACCAAGCGGACCACACAGAAGTGAGTGCGGCCTCGTGAGTCTTGTGACTGAAAGTCTTGTCTTCTAAGCTTTAATCAGGCGGACCGCACAAAAGTGGGTGCGGTCGCTTCGGGCTTCTTCCAAAAATTCCATCTCTCTGAACTTTTTCCATGTGGCCACACACCAAAGTCAGGCGGGCCGCATGGATCTTGTGGAACATTTCCAACTCTCTGAACTATTTGCATTCGCCGAACACCAAAGTCAGGCGGGCCGCATAGGTCCTGTGGAAATTTGTCAAGTCTCTGAACCAACCTGTGCGGCCGCACACCATAATCAGGCGGCCCGCACAGATTCCTTAGCTTTCACATTTTGTCGACTTCTTGTTACTTGGCAGGTTTCACTCCTTCTTGAGCCGATTTGTGATTTTTATCATCTTGTCGCTCAAACCTGCAATCAAGCACACTTGTAAGTATTTCAGGACTATTTAGACGCAAATTATGCACAAAGCTAAGGTAACAAGGGGCATAAATCATGTATAATTCACAGTTATCAACTCCCCCAAACTTAAACCTTTGCTTGTCCTCAAGCAACTAAAAGGAGACACATCCCTCAATAGAAAACGACCCAGTAATTCCTAATTGTCTGAGAGTAACCTCAACAACCCTCACTTGGAACTAACAATTTTCTCCAATGTAAATGCATCATTAACAAATTGAAAAACTTTGCGAACTTGAGGATCAAGTGCGACACAAGAGCCTCAAGAGTTGACACATATCATCATGGAGCTTTTCCTCAAGTACTTCGATTGTTGTGGATCTAAAACTCGTAAATCCTCGACTCTCCCTAAGTGAACCTCATCTTTTTTAATATATGCACAAAAATCAAGGTGGAACGCTCTCTCATTCAATACTCAGAAAGAAGAGACCCTAAGTTCGGCTCTAAGTACCATATGCTTTCCCATTCATATATGCATCCACTAATGTAGGTTCTCCTTAATTCAAGATCATGTAGGACTTTTTGGGGGTCATTGTGAAGGCTTTTGGGTACATGTAGGATATGCAATTGTTCACATGAGTTTATTCTTCCCTTGAGCGCTTCTTTTAATTCGCTTTGGCACACTTGCTTGACTCACAAATTCAATTCACCTCTTCAAAGGGGATGGAGAGACACATTGTCACTCTTTCTTTTCAAAACAAGCTCTTTTTCTCCTTTTCAAAACAATTTTTACTTTTTCAACCTCTTTCACCCTTTTTTTGTACTTTGATTCCCTTTTTTTTATTCTTATCTCTTTTGACTTCCTTTTCTTTTTGCGTTTTTCTCTTTTTCATTGCCTTCCTTTTCTTTTCTTTTGTACCTTATACCACTTTGTTTCCTTTCTTGTCTCTCCCCCAAAACTTATGCAATTACCAATAACCAAGGGAAGATTTTGGGTGCCAAGAGAAGGTCTATTTGAGAACGGGTATAGGTTTTTAAATTGGTTTATGAAAGAATAAGGCTTTAGGTTCAAAAGGGTGAACTAGGGATCATTCTGTTGGTAGGTCATGAGATTAATCAAGGTTTTATTCTTTGGGATCAATGAAGGCCTAAAATCACTTCTCAAAACAAGTTCCACACATGAATTTGCCTTAACAAACATTTAGGGCAAGTTCTAAACCATCGGCTCGGTTCTTGGGCTCGCAAATCTAGTTCTCACAACACAAAAACTCAAGGATTGCCCAAGACGGAGTCGAGGGCCTACAACGACCTTAGATACGATTTAAACACACAATGGCCTCACACAACCATATGTTGGTTGCTTGGTCAATAGAAGAGTCTCAAGGCCACGACTTACACCATCCTAAGCCACAACATAACGTCTTTGACCATAAGATCGAAGGCAAATGTGCTAGGCCAAGTGAAGCTTTGCCTGAGGTACTTTTACTACAAAAGCTTTGAAAAATCCAAAAGAAACAAAACAAAAGAACTGACTCAACCCTTAAGAAAGTTGTCATGCTATTTATCATTGGGAAGAGTCACTTGGTTCACACAACAGTCTACCGTTGGAAAGAACCGTGATATTAAGAAAACCAAGGGCTTATTTCAACAAAACCAAAACCAAAAAGGAAGCTACGAGCGTAATTTAGCACTAAACGAAATTTTTTACAAAAATAACGAAAATAACAAGAAAACTCAAACGAGAACCAAATGAGTATACACATATGGGAAGTAGAATATACAACTAAAGGGAGATTCAGAAATTAAAGTTATATATAGACCATCTAGCTATGAATATGTAGAAAGTAAATAGTAAATAGTATATGTACAGTAATTCAGAATCCAAATAAATCAAAAAGTAGGGCCACACCCCCAGAAATAAAAGCTAGCATTATCCCCAATGCAAACTATCAAATAAAGCATAAAATATGGGTAAAGATAGAGAAATGGCCCCTCAAGCCTGATCAACTGCTGGCTGCTATTCACTGGCACCTGTGCCCTCTATACTAGCGGGGACCTCAGACCGGTCCCCAGCCTGCTGCTCTTGTGGTGCAGAGACATAAACTGTCTGCTCTGGAGGTGCTGGTACATCAACTGTCTGCTCTGAAGGTGATGTCTCTCCAATGATAGGCTCAGATGGGCTCTCTGGTGCTTGTGCCACCTCAATCACTACTCCCTTAGTGCTTGGGAGCTTTCTCTTCTTCCTCGGCCTATCCTTGGACTGTGGCTGATATGCGGCAGCCTCATCCATGGGCTCTCCAAGCAGCAAGTCAATGGGCAGCTGGTCTTTGAGGAGCTTGTCAACATCTGTCCTCACCTTCTGCAATGAGTCCTTGGAAGCTCTGTCTTTCCTAATCTTCCGGTGCTCCTTGGCAAACTCCTTGAGATCTTTGCTGTATGCCACAACTGCTTTCTCCAGTTTGTCCTACTTTTTCATAATAGTTTCTTAGTTCTCCAGGATTTTTTTCAAAGTATCCTTTAGTGAAGCAGGAACCTCCACAGCAATGGGTGCCCTCTAAGTCTCAACAGCAGTCGTCAATGTGGACAACTTGGATGTCGCAGCCAACACCTAGTTGTTCAAGCTAGTCAGAGTCTGTGTCAGGTGATGAGCAGTAAGGGTGTAAGTCTTGGACACCGAAACTACCGGTACCGCAGAGGTGGAAGGAGGGGCTGAAGATGACCCCAGCTACAACATGTCAGTAGAAGGCATAGAAGGCTACACAGTTGCAGCTGGCTCGTCAGACTGACCAGCTGCACTGGAAGTCGATGCCTGCCCTTTCTTGGCGCCCTTAGGGTTGTCCGGGCCCTTTTGATCATACCATGAGTATGGACCCGTTGGATGCACCTCAGTATCATAATGTTTCTTTTCCACCTTCATGTAGCCAAAGTACATGGTCAATGTGTTGGGGAACGAGTAGTTGTGATCAGTAGCATGCCCCTCCCTGGTGATTGCCCTCTGCATATTGTTACCAATATTTAACGGGAAACCCGCCATAATGGAGGAAACTAAGACAACCCGCTCAATTGGCACTGAATTGTCATGGGTGGAGGGGTCGAGTCTAGTGCATACAAATAAGACCCACCCTTTTGACTTGAAGCTCAGGGTGTTTCTATATATTCTAGCCGGAGGAGTCAACCATACTGGGACGGTGCCTGGGGCTGCAATGATCTCAACTAACCACAGCCGCACCTCCTTTTTCTATGCCAATTTCTCCAAATACTGTGATTCCTCCTCCTCGGCAAACCCTAGAAAATCCCTTAGAGTCTTGCCATCATACAAAATCACCTGGTTCCTCACAATTGTTGCTGTGGAACCCTTGATCATGTGGTGGACATTGCTGTAAAACTCCTTGACCATATGCTCATTGGCCATTTCCACCAGTTCTGAAAAGAATCCCCAACCCTTTCACGTAACAAACTAAGCATGCACGTGTGGGTTGTGAGAGATCAAATCAACTAATATAAATCTCCACTCTGGAATCAGCTTTCTCAGTGGCCACCAAGTTCTGAATTCGCTAAGGGCAATCGCACTCACAAACCGGTCTTTACAAGCTTCCTCTTTCTTGGTCCTTTCAATCCCTCCAACCTGTGGCTCACCACCATCACCATACCCTAAGGAAGACACATTGAGGGAAGTGGAATATTCTTCATTAGCCTCTTTCTCACCCTCGGACTCATCAGACGAATCCGTTAGTACTGTATTTACTAGCCTCACAAAAGTTGCCTCCCTTTTCCTTTTCTTTCTCAGGAGATGATGAAACTGGCAATGGCACTTGTATTAACATCTATGAGGGTATGGACTCTGAGTTCAAACTCCGGGAGGGGGCGTACTCAATTCCTGAAGAGTGAGAGGTATCCTTGTCTGCCTGCCGTATGATTTTTCTATTCTTTTTCATGCTTTCCTTTTCTTTGGCAGAGAGCTTTAGTACTCGCCAAACCATTTTTATTTTAAGCTCTCCTCCCTCGCCGGTTGTTTTTCCCTACCCCCACGTTGAACTTGTTTACTCTTTGGAGGCATTATCTGCAAAAGAATAACATCTAAAATTATTAGTGAAAGCACGAGAGATATGCATAATTGAAAGACCAAAACAGTTGAACAATTTCAAGTTGCAGACATCCTGAGGCTGACCGAACAAAAAGGTCATGCGGCCGCACATGAAACATTGACTCAGCAAGCAGTACCCAAAACAGGGCATACGGTCCGCACAAAATGGATTGCGGCCGCATGGGGCCCTTGTGCAACCGCACAGAAGTGGTCGCGGTCCGCACAAGTAAGCATAAAAGATTTCCAGTTTCAGACAACCAGGCCATGCGGTCCGCCTGATTTTGGACCGCCGTCGCACAAGAGTAAATCAAAAAATTTTACCTCTCAGACAAATGGCCATGCCGTCCACATAACTTTGGACCTCGGCTGCACAAAGCGCTACGCAGCCTGCACAAAAAGGTTGTGCAGCCGCGTACGCAAGCAGAATGAGTTAAGCAACTCATGCGGACCGCACAAAAAGATTGTGCGGCCACGTAGGGCAAAAGAACTGGACAGGGGCATTTTTTGCATATACGTTCACATCCAAACATGTTCAATCCCTAAGTTTAGTCTCTACTCAGTTAACAATGCGTGGCTTAAGCCCATGTTTTAACAAAAGAACAGAAAAAGACGAACCTACTAAATTTCTATGAAGAAAATAAAAATGAAAATTAATAAGTTAATCTAACAAGAAATGTAATGAAAAAAAAATTATAACAATTAAGCAACTAAAAATTAAAATGGAATGTAGATGGTTACCAGGAAAGTAATGAAGGTATGAACAGTGAAAACTAGGCTTTAGAAAGAATATTTGCGAAAAGGGTAAAAAATGAGCCAACCTGTCTATTTATAGACAACCGGTAGGACCCAGACTCACCTACCTTTGCGGCCGCACAAAAATGACATGCGAACCGCACATGGTTTTTAAAATGCCTTGCATTGCTCACAGCCCACGCGGACCACCTGCTTTTGGAATGCGGCCGCGTGGGTACCCTTCAGAGATTGGACCATTTTTCCATAGTGATGCGGTCGCCTGATGTTATCAGAGAATGGTCAATTTGTCACTTGATCCATGCAGACCGCACAAAAGTTCCATGCGGCTGCGTGGGAGTCCCTTGTGATTTTTCCTTCACTTAAGCAAGCCCATGCAGACCACACAAAATTGTGATGCGGCCGCACGGGCACTAGGCGGGACTTCTGCAATTTCTTTTTTTTTTCTTCTTTTCAAGCACTGATTCATACCTATCCTCTAACATTCCACAGACCATCAACATAAAAATCCTACTCAACAAAAGAAAAACAAAGCAAATGAAAAGACATGGGTTTCCTCCCAAGAAGCGCCTCATTTAACGTCGCGGCACGACTCAAGTTACCATCATAGTCATTTCAAATGAAGAAGTGCCACCACGTGGCTATCATCAAACTTTCCCAAATAGTGCTTGACCCTATGCCCATTTACTCGGAACACTTCGCCATTCTTGTTTTTTAAGTCAATAGCACAAAGGGTGTAACACCAACCACTTCAAAAGGACCGGTCCACTTGGACTTCAACTTTCCCGGAAACAACCTTAACCGAGAATTGAAGAGAAGAACCATATCACCAATTTTGCACTCTTTCCCCTGGGCATACTTGTCATGGAGATACTTCATTTTATCCTTTTACAAAGATGAGCTAGAATATGCATGAAACCAGAATTCATCAAGCTTATTCAATTGTTCAACTCGGATATTGGCTGCTACATCCCACTCTAAATTCAACTTTCGCAAGGCCCACATTGCTTTATGTTCCAACTCTACCGGAAGATGAAACGCTTTACCAAAAACCAATCGATATGGCACATGCCAATCGGAGTCTTGAAAGCGGTACGATATGCCCAAAGAGCATCATCCAATTTCTTTGACCAGTTGGTCCTGTTAGCATTGACAGCCTTGGAAAGAATACTCTTGATTTCTCGGTTCGAAACCTCAACTTGTCCCCTTTCTTGAGGATGATAAGGAGTGGTCACTTTGTGGTTTACCCCATACTTGGAGAGCAAAGACTCGAAAGCTCGACTGTAAAATGAGAGCCACCATCACTAATTATGGCACAGGGTGTGCTAAATCTAGTAAAGATGCTCTTCTTCAAGAAAGCCACCACACTACGAGCTTCATTGTTAGGCAAGGCAAAGGCCTCAACCCATTTCGACACGTAATCAACCGCAACCAAAATATAGGTATTGCCACAAAAACTCACAAACGAATCAATGAAGTCTATCCCCCAAAAATCAAAAATATCGACCTCAAGAATCGTGTTAAGGGGCATCTCATCTTTCTTTGAAATTCCACCCGCACGTTGACACTGATCACACCTTTTCACCAAGTCACCGGCATCCTTTAAAAACAAAGGCCAATAGAAACCACAACTCAATACCTTAGACGTCGTCCTTGCCCCTTCATGATGGCCACCATAGGGCGAAGAATGACAACCTTCCACAATGATTAGTTGTTCTTCCTCGGGAACACACCGGAAAATCACACCATTGGTGAAAATTTTGAAAAGATAAGGCTCATCCAAATAGAAGTCCAAAGCATCCTGCTTTAGCTTCTTCCTTTTATTAGAAAAGAGCTCACACGGAACCACGGCGGTTACCAAATAATTTACAATGTCGGCGAACCACGGCATGTCAAGCATAGAAACCTCGAGAAATTGCTCATCCGGAAAAAAATCATTTATCTCAAGGCCATCTGAAGGCCTCCCCTCCTCCTCCAAACGAGACAAGTGGTACGCCACTTGATTTTCACTACCTTTTCTATCCACTATCTCCAAGTCAAACTCTTGTAGATGAAGCACCCATCTCATCAACCTTGCTTTTGAATCCTTCTTAGTCATCAAGTACCTTAGGGCGGCTTGATCGGTATGAATAATCACTTTGGCCCCCATGAGGTACGGGAGAAACTTCTCTATAGAAAACACAATGGAAAGCAATTCCTTCTCAGTGACTGTATAATTTCTTTGCGCCTCATTCATAGTCTTACTAGCATAGTACACCGGATGTAACAACTTGTTAATTTTCTGGCGCACGATCTCCCCCACCGCAACATCACTGGCATCGCACATGAGCTCAAAGAGTAAGCTCCAATTGGGTGCGGTAATGATCGGGGTAGTCATCAACTTTTGCTTTAGAAGCTCAAACGCCTCCATGCACTTCTCATCAAACACATACTTTGCATCTTTTTCCAACAATTTACACAACGGGTTCACTACCTTAGAAAAGTCTTTGATGAATCTCCGGTAGAAACCCGCGTGTCCAAGAAAACTCCTCACCCGTTTGATAGAGTTAGGGGGAGGAAGCCTTGAGATCACTTCGATTTTAGCCTTGTCAACCTCAATTCCCTTCTTTGAAATTTTATGACCTAACACAGTTCCTTCTTCCACAATAAAGTGGCATTTCTCCCAATTGACCACCAAATTTGTATCTTCACATCAGGCCAACACACGATTAAGGTTTTGCAAGCATTCACCAAATGAATCCCCGACTACACTAAAGTCGTCCATGATGAACTCCAATATGTCCTCCACCATGTCGGTGAAGATTGCCATCATACATCTCTGGAAGGTTTCCGGAGCATTGCACAACCCAAATGGCATCCGCGAGAATGCGAAAGTACCATACGGGCATGTAAATGTTGTTTTTTCTTAATCTTCCGGTGCAAAAGACTTTGATTATAACCTGAAAACCCATGAAAAATGCGGGGCTAATACCCCGAGTATCTGCCAAGGTCCATCCAATCGCCCGCTTGCACTTTTGAAGAACCGAAAAAGTGGGGTCCACCTGCACGTTAATCAAGGAAGCAGAAAGAATAATTGGAAAACTGAAATTAGGACCAAGAAACTCATACCTAAGGTGAGGAGGATGTGGCTTCAACTCCAACATCGGTGGCTCCTCAATGGATGGTTTGGTGGGTGGAGTCTTTTGATTTTCAAGATCAATAGATAGCTTCCTCGGCTCGTAGGAGTATGAGCCCATGCCATGAAGTGCATTCACACACTCCACCCTTTCCATAACATCATCAACATCCATGTTTAAATACACGGCCTCGAGTGGGTCCTTAACATTCGCCATGGCGCTTGTGTCATCCACTATCACTGCCGTGACAATGTCTACAAACGAACACACTTCGGTGTGATTTGGTTGACGCATCGACTTGCATACATGGAAAACCACCTTTTCATCACTAATGTGGAAAGTCAATTCTCCCGCCTCAACATCATCCAAGGCCTTCCCCGTAGCTAGGAAAGGCCTTCCAAGAATAATGGGCACCTTAAAATCCACCTCCCAATCTAGAATCACAAAATCAGCCGACAAGATGAACTTATCGACCCGAACAAGTACATCATCAATTATACCCAAAGGTCTCTTTATAGATAGGTCCGCCATTTGAAGCCTCATAGAAGTTGGACGAGGTTTTCCTATACCCAAAGTTTTGAACACCGAATATGGCATGAGATTGATACTTGCCCCCAAATCACAAAGGGCTTTAGCAAAATCAGCGCTCCAATTGTACATGGAATTGTGAAAGCGCCGGGACTCTACCTTTTGTGCCATAGAATGAACAATGGAGCTCACTTGGTGTGTCACTTTGATGGTCTCACACTCCATAGATCGCTTCTTAGTACCAAATCCTTCATGAATATTGCATATCCCGGCATTTGTTCAAGTGCCTCCACTAAAGGCACATTGATAGTCAAACTCCTCATCATTTCAATAAACCTTTTAAATTGATAAACACCCTTTTTCTTGGCCAATCTTTGAGGATATGGCGGAGGAGGCCTAGGTAGAGGTGCCTTGGCTTTTGGGACTGAAGGCTCCGACATGTCAATGACGTGTTCCCTAGATGGGTTCACGTCCTCTTGGGTCTCCTCCTCACTCTTATCAATATCAATTCTTACTTCATTTCTCACATTAATACGAACAATATCATCAACCACAAATGGTGCATTGTCTTCCTGTACTTCCTCCTCATCAATCACAACTTGATTACCCCTAGAGGTTTGCACAACACCACCTCTTCCGCTACGTGTTGTCACTACCATCACATGGTTATTGTGCCCACCCTTTGGGTTCACTACCATATCACTCGGTAGAGCACCCTTCGGGAGAGTGCTAAGAGATTGTGATATATTCCCAAGTTGCACTTTTAAGTTGCGGATTGAAGTATTATGGGAGGCTAGTTGAGCATAGGAATATTGATTTTTCTTCATCATTTTCTCAAAACTCGTCTCAATTCTACCCATATCATTACTTGAATAACTAGGCCCTTGAGATTGTAATAGGGGTGGGCTGTTTGGTTGTTGGTACATTGGGGGCCTTTGAAAGCCTTGCCCCCGATTTCCTTGGCTTCCTCCCTGATTGTCGTTCCACACGCCATTGTTGTACCAATTGTTGATGTTGCCACCCCAATTGCCTTGGTTTCCTTGATTGTTCTAATTCTTTCCATGATTATTATTGTTCCAATTCCCACTATTTTGTTGATTTCCCCAATTGTTGCCTTGGGAATGCCATTGCTGGTTCCCTTGATTTCCTATATTTCCTTGGTAGTTATTCACAAATTGCACTTCTTCTTGATCATCATAACCATCATTTGAAGAAACACCATTTTCATCATCACAATTATCAAGGTTTACTTGAGGTTTTTGTTGCCCTCTATTCCTTATTCTCATCAAATTCACCCCCTCCATCATTCACTTGTCTTGGGTTTTGTTGTTGAAGTTGTGCCTTGGACAACTTGTTCATTGTGGTGGTAAGTTCGGCTATGGCTAGCCCATGGTCATGTAGCTCCTTGTGTAAGTGTGTAACTTTGGGATCACCCTGAGGAACATTTGCACGGCTTTGCCACGCAGATGATGTCTCAGCCACTTCGTGAAGAACATCACACGCTTCATCATAAGGAAGTTTCATGAAATTACCACCTGCTAACTGATTGACTATGCATTGATTGGTTGTATTGATACCCCGGTAGAATGTTTGCTGGATCATCACATCATTCATATCATTGTTGGGGCACTCCTTCACCATAGTCTGAAACCTCTCCCAAATTTCATGTGAAGGCTCCGTGGGTTCTTGTTTGAATACTAGAATCTCGTCTCTAAGAGCCGCCATGTGACTAGGCGAAAAGAACTTGGCAATAAATTTGTCCGCCAACTCATCCCAAGTGGTGATGGAATGGTTGGGAAGTCTCTCTAACCAGTCGAGCGCCTTCCCCCTAAGTGAGAAAGGGAAAGCCTCAGTCGTAATGCGTCTTCAGATACATTTTTTTGCTTGCTCCCCCAACAAGTATCTATAAACCCCTTAAGATGCTTGTAAGCGTTTTGGTCCGAGGCTCCTGTGAAGTACCTTTGTTGTTCGATCAAGGTCAGCTTGACATTGGTAATTTGGAAGTTCCCTGCCCGGATTCGGGGAGGAACGATCGCACTTGCATAACCCTGATTATGTAATATCCTTGAAGCGACCCTTGGTGGAGGTGGAGGAGGGTCTGGTATATTGGTATTTGCATTTCTACCCCTCTATGGAACTTCGGGTACAATTTCATCTTGTTCCACGTCATCCACCTCCTCCACTCCAACATTGAGAGGCTCATTCGCATTTAAATCCATTGGTACCTAAGTGAAATTAACAAACAAAATAAGTAACAAGAAGGAAAGAAAAACAAAAAAACACAACTATCCAACAAATAGTCAAACGCCGTAAGCTCCCCGACAACGGCGCCAAAAAGTGATCGGGTCGTACTTAATCCGAAGAAAGAGTGGGCTCGATACTAATAACCCAATAGTATATCGGGGTCAAATTCCTAAGGGAGCTTCAAGTTGGAGATGAGTTATTGTAGGCTTAGGAATGCGTTTTAGCTTCAAATTGGTCTTTTTTCATTTTTGGATTTTCAATTAAGATTATCAACTACAATTGACAACTAATATTACGATTCTTGAATTAAGCTAATATGATTGATGCTAGAGTTAAACAGTAAAAGAAAAGCACTAGGGTCGTGACACTCACCTAGGCGGATAACCAATGAGTATAGAATTCTAATGCAAGGATGCTAATAATGGGAAACATGGATAACCATTGCACTCTAGGCACTCGCTCTCACACCTCTTGGTAGAGAGAACAATTTGTCCCAATTGACTCTCTCGAGACCAATTGGGTAGGCCAATTTGCCCAAGCAACACAAGGTTCAAGTAGGGTAATTACTCTCTCGAGGTTTAACCCGTTACTTGGGACTACCACTCTCATGGGTCCATCCCAAATCCTTGTTGGGTTGAATGTGAGGTCATAGACTCTCTTTCTCAAGAAGAGTCAAGACCCACTAAGCTTGACTTAGTGTCTGCAACCACCAAATCTAAGTGAAAACATACACACAACCCAAATACCAAGCACCCAAAAACATCCAAGCATTAGGCAAAAACACCCATTGATTTCCCACACTAGGGTTGAGCCACAACCCTAGCTAATGGGTTTAGCTAGACATGGAAGTAGTATAAAAAGCAAAGATAATAGAAGAGATGAACATAATCATTAAGTAGATGCTAAATCTACTCAAATCCACTTTAATTACAATAGTACGTTGCCTAAAATATGCTAAGATAAATTCTCACGAGCGATACTACTATTTAGATCATAAAACTCAACCTAAAATAGTAAAGTGTTCTACTTACACTACTCAAAAACACTGGACAAAAATACCCCTGAGGGTCTGATGCGGACCGCACAGAAATGGCGTGCGGCCGCATAGGGTTTAGTGTCTTCACTTCAGCTGCTCCTGGATCAGAGGTACGGACCACACAGAAATGCAGTCGGCCGCATAGGTCTTGTCAAGTGGACCACATAGAAATGTTTTGCGGCCGGCCAAGGTAAATCAAGCAGACCGCACAGAGGTGAGTGCTGCCGCGTAAGTCTTGTGACTGAAAGTCCTGTCTTCTGAGCTTTGATCAAGCGGACCGCACAGAAGTGGGTGCGGCCGCTTCGGGATTCTTCCAACAATTCCATATCTCTGAACTTTTTGTATGCGGCCGCACACCAAAGTCAGGCGGGCCGCATGGATCTTGTGGAACTTTGCCAACTCTCTGAACTATTTCCATGCCGCCGCACACCAAAGTAAGGCTGGCCGCATGGGTCATGTGGAACTTTGTCAAGTCTCTGAACCAACCTGTGCGGCCGCACAGCATAATTAGGCGGCCCGCACAGATTCCATAGCTTCCAGATTTTGTCAACTTCTTGTTACTTGATAGGTTTCACTCCTTCTTGAGCCGATTTGTGATTTTCATCATCTTGGCGCTCAAACCTGCAAAAAAGCACACTTGTAAGTATTTCAGGACTATTCAGAGGAAAATTATGCACAAAGCAAAAGTAAGAAGGGGCATAAATCATGTATAATTCACAGTTATCACCCCTCCGCAGAAGACCCCAACCCCTCCACCGCTCATCCTTGAGCCTTAAAATGCTCTGAACCACCAAGATACCCCTATCTTTGTGGAGACTGTGCCGTACTATACACACCCCATATCAGATGTGTTAGAATCAGACTCACTCATTCAGAATTTGGATGCTGAACTCAAGAAACTCACTAGAAGGGTTCAAGGCGTGGAAGGTAATAAGGGTGTGGAGGGTCTAAATTATGAAGACCTTTGTGTTCAACCTGATGTCGAACTCCCAGAGGGGTACAAACCTCCTAAGTTCGAAATGTTCGATGGTACGGGTGATCCCAGGGTTCACCACAGGATGTATTGTGACAAGTTAGTGGGAGTAGAGATGAGAAGATCTGCATGAAACTTTTCATGAGGAGCTTGAAAGGTGACGCTTTTATCTTGGTATATCAATCAAGATGCGAAGAGGTGGACGAGTTGAGTAAACACGGCGTCCGATTTCATGGATCGTTTCAGGTTCAATGCTGATAATGCGTCAGACGTGTTCTATATCCAGAATTTTAAGAAGAAGTCCACTGAAACCTTTCGCGAGTATGCTACTCGTTGGAGATCGGAAGCTGCCAAGGCCAGACCGACTTTGGAAGAAGAACAAATGAACAGGTTTTTTGTCCGTTCTCAGGATCCGCAGTACTAGGAGAGATTGATGTTGATAGAGGGGCAGAAGTTCTCTGGTATCATCAAACTGGGAGAAAGGATCGATGAGGGCATAAAAAATGGCATGGTTACTAACCTTGAGGCACTGCAGGCCACCAATAAAGCCGTACAATCTGGTGGTACGTCGAAGAAAAAGGACGTAAACTCTGTAATGGCTGCGCTGAGAAACCACTCTCCCATGAAATACCAACCCTACCCTCCAACTCCACTCACATACCAACCCTGTCTAAATTACCAGGCACCTTCATCTACCTATCAAAATCCACCACCCGTCTACCAAACGTATCCATCACCAACATATCAGCCCACCTCGCCACGATATTCCCAACTCGCACACGTATATCAGGCTTACAATTCCCAACCTCCTCATATCCATCACCACCTACCCGCCAAGACTTCCCATGACCAAGACCAAACTTTGACCGCAAACCTCCCAGACAATATACCGCTATTGCCAAACCCATTGACAAACTGTATGAGAAGCTCAAAGCCACTGGATATGTTACACCCATCCCAGCCATAACCCCAGAAAACCCTTCCCAATGGATCAACCTAAATAAAACCTGAACCATTCGGGGATGAAAGGTCATACCATCGACAAGTGCCGCTCGTTATAAGACAAAATTCAGACCTTAATTGACAACAAGGTCATTGTAGATAAGGAGCCTGCTCCCAGTGTTCGCAACAACCCTCTACCGGACCATAAGAATGGAGGCATCCACACGATTGAGATTGAGGACGATTGGGACCCCAAAAGGTCAATTGGTTTAATAGTTGAAGGAGATGAGCCCAAGAAGCCAGTGATTACTCTAAATCCTATTGTTGTAAAAATCCAGCCATCTGAGGGTGACGTGGTGAATGTATATGTACCATTTGAGTTCGAGGCATCTCCTGCAAAGGTGCCAAAACCAATTGAGGGGGAGTTTGGGACTCCAAAGGAGCCCGCACCGATTGAAGTTACTATATTGCCTCCAAGGGTGCCCATTCTGGTCACCATGTAAGACATAGGCCCATATCAGTCAAACGCCATACCTTGGGACTACACAACCGAGACGAGAAGGAAGGGAAAAGCACACACGGGTGAAGCAATTGCCGCTCAAGGTATGACTAGAACAGGCAGGGTGTACACACGAGAGCACCTAGCTGAGTCCAACAAGCAGGCCTCTGGATGTACCGTTGAAACTGGACCAGATGGTCTCTGGAGGAAGATACAGGCTAAAGAATATTCAGTTGTTGAACAGATAAACAAGACTCCGACACAGATTTCCATCTTGGCATTGCTACAGAGTTCCGAGGCGCATAAAAACGCCTTGGTGAAGATATTGAGCGAGGCTTATTTCCCGAGCAACATAACAAGAGGAGAGATGGCGAACATGGTATGGCAGATATTGGAGAGTCACAAAATCACTTTCCACGAGGATGAATTACCACCTCAAGGGCTTGGCCATAACAAAGCATTGCACATCACTGTGCAATTTGAAGATCATTTCATCACCAGGATCTTAGTCAACGGAGGTTTTAGCCTCGATATTTTTCCATTGATCACCCTCAAGAAGTTGGGAAAAGGATTGCATGAGATAAAAGATGGGGCTATTAACGTTAAGGCTTTTGATGGTTCTCTGAGGTCCACCCTCGGGAGTATTAGCCTGTGTTTGAAAATAGGGCCCACTTGGTTTGATGTTGATTTCCAGGTCATTGACATACTGGCATCTTACGACTTACTACTGGGACGACCCTGGATCCACACCAATGGGGTTGTGGCATCAACCTTGCATCAGGCTGTGAAGTTCGAATGGAACCATCAAGAGTGATCATCCATGGCGACTGTAGCAACCCTATATAAAGTCGCCAGACCATTCCGATGATCGGAGGCAGAAGAAGAATAAGCGGAGAAACATATCATCATATTGAGAGACTCAACGAAGTGGCCAAGGACAAATGGTGGAGTAACAAGGTCGAGAGCATTTTGAATTGGAGTTGGTCTGAACCAGGAAAGGACTTGGCAAGAATCTTCAGTGCATCACCAAACCTATCCAGTTGAAGAAGCATGGTACTACCTTCGGACTAGGGTACGAGTACACTTGGCAGTAATTCAAAGACTGGTCACCACCATGGCGCGGCCCATATTACCCATTAGAATACCCCATACCTCAGTTGGAGCAGACATTTCAGCCAGTCGACACTCTATACGGGTCAGAAGAAGACGAGGCTCTTGCTGGAATGAAGAATCCATTTCTGGAGGAGGACATGGACTGTTGTGTAACTTTTGAAGAAGAAGGGGAGAAGGCCCTTCCATTCAGGCTGTGAACCAAGGGGAGCACCTCACCAATTGGTCAATCAGGACCACCATCACCCGAAAATCTTCGGGCATTACTATTACGTATCTTGGTGATGAACCGACAACTGTAACTTGCAACGAGACTATGGAACAAACGGACATAGAATCATAGGAGGATGATATACCAGAAGAGGTTGTCAGAGGGGTCGAAAATTTTGAGAATAGACCTAAGTCCAACTTGGATGAAACCCAGGTCGTCAATTTGGGAGATATAGAGAATGTCAAAGAAACGCGCATCAGTATACACTTATGACAGACGCAAAAAGAGGAATATACAGAGTTCTTAAGCGAATATGAGGGTATCTTTGCATGGTCTTATGACGATATGACTGGTCTCAGCACATCTATCATCGCCCACAAGTTGCCGACAGACCCTTCATGTCCGCCAGTAAAACAGAAGCTCAGAAAATTCAAGCCAGATATGAGTTTAAAAAACAAAGAGGAGGTCACCAAGCAGGTCAAAGACAGAGTTCTTCAAGTGGTAGAGTACCCAAACTGGTTATCTAACATCGTGCCAGTACCGAAGAAGGATGGGAAAGTCAGAGTCTGTGTCGACTACCTGGATCCCAACTGGGCCAGTCCCAAAGACGATTTCCCATTGCCAAACATACACATTCTAATCGACAATTGCGCCAAGCATGAGTTGCAGTCATTCGTCGATTGCTTTGTGGGGTACCATTAGATATCGATGGATGAAGAAGATGCAGAGAAAACAGCGTTTATCATGCCTTGGTGGATATATTGCTACAGAATGATTCCATTCGGATTGAAAAATGCGGGAGCTACCTATATGAGGGCCACGACTACCCTCTTTCATGCCATGATACATAAGAAGATTGAGGTACATGTGGACGACATCATCATTAAGTCCAGGAAGGCTGTAGATCACATGGAGGACCTCCGAAAATTTTTCAACAGACTAAGGAGGTATAACTTGAAACTTAATCCCGCCAAGTGTGCATTTGGGGAACCGGCGGGAAAGTTATTGGGTTTCATCTTGAGCCACTGAGGAATAGAGCTGGATTTGTCAAAAGTCAAATCTATTCAAGAGTTGCCACCGTCGAAGAACAATAAAGAGGTAATGAGTTTCCTGGGAAGCCTCAACTATATCAGCCGGTTCATAGATCAGTCGACCGTCATCTACGAACCTATCTTCAAGATGTTGAAGAAGGATGCCGCCACCAAATGGACCGATGAATGTCAAAAGGCTTTTGACAGGATCAAGGAATACTTGTCTAAGCCTTCGGTCCTGGTTCCGCCTGAGCCAGGGAGGCCTTTATTGCTCTATCTCGCAGTTTTAGATGGAGCATTTTGTTGAGTCTTGGGACAACATGATGAGTCAAGGAGAAATGAGCAAGCTATTTACTACCTCAGCAAGAAATTTACCCCATACGAGGCTCGGTATTCCTTACTAGAACGCACCTATTGTGCTTTCACCTGGGTAGCTCAGAAATTGAGACATTATATCTGTGCTTGCACTACCTACCTTATATCAAGAATGGATCCACTAAAATATATTTTTCAGAAGACCATGCCCACTGGCAAGCTCGCCACGTGGAAAATTTTGTTGAGTGAATTCGCCATTGTCTATGTCACCTAGAAGGCAGGCTTTGGCAGATCATCTCATAGAAAATCCTGTAGAAGAGGAGTATGAACCATTGAAGACGTATTTTCCCGATGAGGAAGTAGCTTTCATGGGAGAAGATATTGCAGAATCCTATGACAGTTGGAGGATGTTTTTCTACTGAGCCGCAAATTTCAAAGGAGTTGGTATCGGAGCGGTCCTGGTATCAGAAACCGATCAACATTTCCCGGTATTAGCCAAGCTCAGGTTCCCCTGCACCAATAATATGGCTGAGTACGGAGCTTGCATCTTGGGGCTTAAACTGGCCATTGACATGAACATTTAGGAGCGGCTAGTGACTGGAGATTCAGACCTACTCATACACCAGGTTTGAGAAGAATGGGCGACCAAGAATTCCAAGATACACCCTTATCTGCACCACATACAGGAGTTGAGAAAGAGGTTCAGAAAAAGAGAATTCCAGCACGTTCCAAGACTACATAATGATTTCGCAGATGCACTTGCCACTTTATCATCCACGATTCAGCATCCAGATAAAAACTTCATCGACCTTATCCAGGTCAAGATTCATGATCAACAGGCATATTGTGCACATGTTGAGGAAGAAGCCGACGGAAAACCCTGGTTCCACGACATCAAAGAGTACCTGATAATGGGAGAATATCCAGAGCTTGCTAATGCTACTCAGACGTTCACGCTTCGAAGGTTTTCCAACAATTTCTTTCAAAGCGGAGGAATCCTGCATAAGAGGAACCCAATGGGGACTATTGAGGTGTGTCGATGCGACAGAAGCAACCAAGTTATTGGAGGAAGTGCACTCAGGGACTTGTGGGACGCACATGAACGATTTTGTTCTAGCAACGAAGATACTCCGAGCAGGATATTTCTGGATAACTATAGAGACAGACTGCATTCAGTATGTCCGAAGGTGTCACCGCTGTCAGATACATGCGAATATGATAAAGGCACCTCCGAATGAGCTCACTGTAACGAGCTCACCGTGGCCATTCGCCGCCTGGGGAATGGATGTTATTGGACCAATCGAGCCTGCCGAATCAAACAGACACAGGTTCATCTTAGTAGCAATAGATTACTTCACTAAATGGGTTGAAGCAGCCTCATACAAAGCGGTAACCAAGAAAGTCATGGCAGACTTTGTCCGAGATCGTATTGTCTGTCGGTTTGGGATCCCAGAGTCGATCATCAATGATAATTGTTCCAATCTCAAAAGCGACTTGAAGAAAGGCAATGTGTGAAGCTTTCAAGATCAGGCACAGGAATTCTACAGCTTATAAACCTTAGATGAATGGAGCTGTGGAAGCAGCCAATAAGAACATCAAGAAAATACTAAGGAATATGATCGAAAGGCATAAGTAGTGGCACGAGAAGTTGTCATTCGCTTTATTGGGTTATCGTACTACAGTTCGCACATCAACCGGGGCAACTCCATACATGCTGGTTTATAGTACAGAGGCGGTCATTCCCGCCAAGGTAGAAATTCCATCCTTGAGAATCATACAAGAAGCTGTGCTAGATGACGCAGAATGGGTCAAGGGTCGCTACGAGCAGTTAGCCTTAATAGATGGAAAAAGTATGAATGTTGTTTGCCACAGTCAGGTATATTAGAACAGAATATCCAGAGCCTTCAACAAGAGAGTTCGACTAAGGAAGTTCACACCGGGAAAACTGGTGTTAAAGAAGATATTCCCACATCAAGATGAAGTCAAAGGGAAATTCTCTCCCAACTGGCAAGGTCCGTACATGGTTCACCGGGTTCTAACTAGAGGAGCCCTTATTCATGCAGAAATGGACGGAGAAGTTTGGCCAAAACCGATCAGGTCAGATGCAGTAAAGAAATACTACATTTAGTCAGTATGCTTTTTCTTTACGATGTAATTTGAACTACGCCTGACCTGATTGTCGTTTAAGAGGGGATACGTAGGCATCCCTATGGGTTCCATCACATCTTAAATTAAAGTCCATTTTCCCCGCACTTGAAATGGGGCAGAATTTTAAGGAGGACCCTCAAAATTCCTAGGTGGATCCATTTTCAGTCATTCAGCACCGTCGTCAGCAGCGCCAGCCCAGAAAACTTGGGCAGAATTTTAAGGAGGACCCTCAAAATTCCGGAACCAACAAGGTTGTCGTGACTTGAACCACGTCGCAGTTGTGGTTCATCATAAAACAAAACTATCTTTTCTCTACTTATATATATATATATATATATATATATATATATATATACACACACACACATTTGTATCATGATTGCCAAAATTTTCACAATATCATTTGGATCACCATTGTTCAGCAACGCTACCCTAAACAGTACAAGACGCCACGAGCCGAAGGATGCGAACTAACCTTCCCCCTTCATAAACTCATGAATTTTCTTTGGATGCAGGAATTCATAATACAAATAGGCGATGCATAAGCTTTACAAAACCGAAATTTCCGAAACCACTACTTACTACGCAAAGGTTTACTATCTACATTCAATACTTCCCCAGCAGTCATGATATCTCAATGATCTACCAGCTAAGAAAATCACCACTCCTTTATATTTCTGCATTTTGTATTAGGCTATTCTCTGCCTTTCCAGACTAAGCCCTGTCTCCATCTGCATTTTGCATAAGGCTATTCTCTGCCTTCCAAGTTTAAGCCCTACCTCCATGCTACATAAGGCTATCTTATTCCTTTTGAGGCTAAGCCCTGTCTCCATCTGCATTTTGCATAAGGCTATCTTATGCCTTTCGAGACTAAGCTCTGTCTCCGTCCGCATCTTTGCATAAGGCTATTCTCTGCCTTCTAAGGTTAAGCCCTACCTCCATCCTGCATAAGGCTATCTTCTGCCTTTCAAGACTAAGACCTGTCTCCATCTGCATTTTGCATAAGGCTATTCTCCTCCTTCCGAGGTTAAGCTCTACCTCCATCCTGCTTAAGGCTATTCTCTGCCTTCCGAGGTTAAGCTCTACCTCCATCCTGCATAGGGCTATTCTCTGCCTTTCAAGACTAAGCCCTGTCTCCATTTGCATTTTACATAAGGCTATTCTCTGCCTTCCGAGGTTAAGCTTTACCTCCATCTTTCATAAGGCTATTCTCTACCTTTCGAGACTAAGACCTGTCTCCATCTGCATTGTGCATAAGGCTATTCTCTGCCTTCCGAGGTTAAGCCCTACCTACATCCTGCATAAGGCTATTCTCTGCCTTCTGAGGTTAAGCTCTACCTCCATCCTGCATAAGGATATTCTCCGCCTTTCGAGACGAAGCCCTATATCCATCTGCGTTTTGTATAAGGCAATTCTCCGTCTTCCGAGGTTAAGCTCTACCTCCATCCTGCATAAGGCTATTCTCTATCTTTCGAGACTAAGCTTTGTCTCCATCTGCATTTTTGCATAAGGCTATTCTCTGCCCTTCAAGACTAAGCACTGTCTCCATCCACATATTTGCATAAGGCTATTCTATGCCTTCTGAGGTTAACCCCTACCTCCATCCTACATAAGGCTATTCTCTACCTTTCGAGACTAAGATCTGTCTCCATCCTGCATTGCATAAGGCTATTCTCTGCCTTCCGAGGTTAAGCTCTAAATCATGTATTTTGCATTTGGCTGAAAAATCGCCACCCTGTCTCATTTGGCTGAAATATCGGCCCACATTTAAATTCTCGCTTTGGCTAAAATATCGCCACCCTTGAATTCATTCAGCTGAAATATAGCCACCTTCTCATGGGCTGAATCATCGCCAACTTATTAAGAGGTGTCATAGTTTATAGGCACAATCCGTATAGCCGAAGAGCACCATTCATGGCCTGCGTATCTTTACTTTTATGCTCTTCATAGCACAGGACGCCATAGTTTGAGGACGCCATCCTAATCGTCCGAAGACAACATTCATGGTCCAACGGGAACTTGCATCACATTTAAATTATGCAATATATACGCAAATCATTCATTTGCAGGTACACTGGCTTGCACGGCCACCTCAGTAGGAGCGGTCCCGCTCCAGTTCTCTATAGCCCATCTGATCTCCGAACCCTTGCGAGTCTCAAACTGCGTCCGCCTTTTCCAAATTTTCATTGGCATATCCCGCCAATGGTTCCTGAACTACATACTGCCTGATTCATGTAAAACCGGGGATATGTAGGCAGTTGAGAAGCCAAAGCACGGTCAAAATTCTCTTACAGTCGCCGTCTTCGGTCAAAATTGGCCATCTCGTCTTTACCCGACAACTATTTCATCCTCCTCGAGTAAAGAGGGGCAGCTGTTGATACCCATTTTCCTCTGTATTTTTATACACAATATATTGCTGCAATGGTATGTAGATGCACATATAAGCATCCACAAAGGCCTTGGTATTTTTACATTTTTTAAGAATTTTAAAATCAATTTATGACTTATTTTGCAATATAAAATCCAATATTTAGTCCCAAATCTTGTTATTTTGATAGATAATCTATTTTATTCTCTCATTTACATAAAAAATATAAATAGAATTTTACAAGGTCATTAGGTATTTCTAAATTAAAATCGCATTAGATTGCAATTGTAGCCCATTTTTTTATTTAATAAGCATTTTAATTACAAAATTGTTCCTAATATTTTTAATTAATACCAACATATATTTTATTAACTCAGTATTTTAATTGGATTTTTATAATGCCATTTACTATTTTTTTTCCAAAATTCAAATGGGGAAAAATGGCTATTTAAATCGTAGCCCATTTTTATTTAAATTATAACCCAATTCAACCCCCAATTACACTACCCAATTTGTGAATTGCTCGATCCGAACCCGTCCAAATTAACCCGCCCCACTGACCCTTTTAAATCATGGCCGTTGATCACTCAGATCAACGGTCCACGTTGAACCTGCCTTAATTAAACCCAAACACCCAAAACCCTAACCATTCTCACAATCTCAGCCGCCCTTGTATCCCCTTACCCCCAAATGCTCTCAAGCCCCTTCTGAACCCTAGACTTCTCTGGCTCCGTTCCGCCGGCGTTTATGGCATCCCATGCCTTAAAACATCTATATTTGCCTACTCCTTCCTCCCATGGCTCTTGGGTTCGAAGATTGGAACCCTATCTCAAATATGATCAACCCAGAGGTCCTCCGATGTGAGTTTTGTGGACGTGCCCGGCCTTTCTCTGGAAATCCTTGAGGTTGTGAGTCCTCTGCTGACTCCAAACTAGTCTGTTCCAGGCTTTCTCGCTATCTAGGGTGCTTTCTTTGAAACCCTAACTCTCTATGCTTTTCTCTGAGTATTTATCATTACGATATCTTCTAGATCCTAGTGTCTTCTAAAAGTTTCAAGGTATTTCTCATATTTTCTTTGCCGATTTGGTTTTCAAACTGTTCGTCTTCTAAAAAATTAAGGTTTCTTTGATTACTCCAATTTCCTTGATTTCTTTGTTCTACTATGTTTTCTGCTAGTTCTTATTGTGATTTCTGAGTGTTTTCAACCATGACTCCTAGGTATTTCTTTACTATGTTATTTCTAGGGTTTACGAGCTAATATGCTTATTGTGTTCTCTATTCTTCATTGTGTTCATCTTCATCTATGTTCTTCTTTATACTCTATATGTGACGAAAACCTAAGCTTTAGGGTTTTTTTCATTTCTCTCTGCGTAATTGCTTGCTACATGTTTAAACCCTAACCGCCTCTGATTTCTTACTTGAGCGCTTCTGCTACATGATTGTTCTACTAATTCCAGTCTTGCATGTACGAATTTGTGCATCTCTTTATATAGTCCTATTTTCCCCCCATTCTGATAACCCTAATTTTGGGAAATTGATTTCTTATGAATTCGTTTGATTCTCTAATTTGGACCTGCTCTTTGACTAAGCTCAAAATCAATTAGTATCTCAATTCCTTGATTCTCTATATAAGTGACTTACCTTATATGTTAAACCGTGCGAATTTCAAACCTCTTTATACGTATTTGTCCTGTATTATTATGACTTGTTCTTGATTTTCTTTCCAAAAATAAACTGGGGTTTATTTACCTCAAGCCCGGTCCCTTAATTAGATGAAACCATTTCCCTAATTGATTGTGATTGATAATGAGATTATTTTCTTGCCTTAGTAGCTGCTTATTTTCAAACTATAAATATCCTCCATCTCTTTTCACTCAAACACACACAGTTACACAAACTATCCTCAGTTTTACTCACTCCAAAACTCTTTCTTCTCTCCTATTCTTCTCTTTCACTTGTTCTACTGTTGGAGTTTAGCCGGCTGAAATCCAAGGCTAAACTATAAAGTCTCATATGCTTTACTTGCTTTACTACTCAAGTTTGCAACTGGTAGCCTCTTAATTTATACTATCAACCTCCAAACTACCTGTTTACTTAACCCTTTTCCTTTGCCTGTTTAAGTTCCTGTACACCCCTTTCCCCTGAATCCTGTTAAGTTAGTCATGTTCTTTCAAGTGTTCTTATGTGATTCCCCTTCCCTTAACCCCTGTGTGCATATGAGTGTGTTTTGGACTAGGGTGGCACCTCATTGCCACTCCTAGTTTATAATTAAGGTTGTTATAAGCCAATACTCAAAGTAATCCCATTCCCTATCCCCCATACTACGTGTTTGGCCTTGATACATGCCTGTTGGTGTCCTAATCACCATACAGACCCTAGTCTGACTTGATTGCAGGTCTGCTCTTGCCTTTTGAACCATGTAAGAGTTTAGGGGTGTGCCAGTCTCGCTTAGTGGCTAGGTATGACCACCTCTCGCATTGGTTTTTCTCTAATTCCTCACTTTTACACTTATTTGTAGTTCTTTAAGTCCTACCCCCCTTTGGTAAACCATGCTTAGGGTACCCTGGAGTCTCCTCTGAACTTGGATTTCCAAGGGCTGGTAATTCCACACTTGCACTACTCCAATTGCTTAGAATGTAGCATTGACTAGGTTTCTATGAAAGCCTCGAATTTGGTAAAAGGCATATGTTGGACATTAAAGTTGCTTTGTGCTTCTTCGGGACTGTAGTATTGATGTATTTATTTTATTTCTTTCAGTGTTTTTCTGTCCGGAATTTGTAAGTAATTCATATAAAAGAACTCGGGGATATAGTGAAAGGGGATATGGGAGGGTTACTTTAGTGCATTCAATTAAGGGTAGAAAGCATGCCTATAGGTTTACTTTATTGCAATGTTATATAGAAAGCATGTTAATAGGCTTTCCATGCTGCATTTCATTATAGATACCATGTTTATAAGGCTTTCAATACCGCATCTCATGATAGATACCATGTCTATAAGACTTTATAATGCTGCATCAATCCATGATAGAAACCATGACTATAGGGTTTGCATTATCACATCTCATGTAGAAACCATGCTTACAAGTTTCAATGTCATATTTCATATCGAAATCATGCCTATAAGCTTTCAATATTGCATCTCGTATAGAAAGCATGCCAATAGGATCTCAATGTTGCATCCCGCGTAGAAAACATGCCTATAAGAATTGTATAAACGCTAGGCGAACAGTAGGCCGTCTAAACGTATAAAAGCAGTAACAAAAAGGGTCAGTGTGTATATTATGTCCCAAACTCGCCTAGTATGTTTAAAATGTGTTAATGCAATTCATCCCAAGTTTGTTTATTTTCAAAATCAGGCCCAGATCTGCCCTTTTCCGCTATTCTGAACCTATAATGCCCTTTTCAAATGCCAAACCTGCAGTTGCTTGCCTGAGTTTATACTTTAAAGTTCTTTTGAAAACTTTCTTCTTTCATCCTTTTTGTTCAAACAATGCGGCTAAGTCGTGAACCATTTCTTAACATTTCTGTAACTTCAATTCTCTTTTCGATAGACTTATGTCTGAAATTTTTTTTTTTCTCTAAGACTAACTGGTTTTAAAACCTGTCAATTCCTAACAACGGGCCCTGAGAGCTCGAAGCAAATTTTCTATCCAACTTCTATGTGTTAAACTAATCTGTCCTCTCTTTTAATCTCTTCTAAAGACCGAATTAGTATTTGGAGTCATGCTAGACTAATTGTTGTTGTGTTACGGGGTTTTTTCTGAGCCTTTGAATGTCTTATTTTCATACCTCTTAGATGCTATTTGTTTGTATTGTCGTTCTAGTGTTTTTACCTTTGAAAACTCCATATATATCTTATCTTTCTCTCCCCCTATTAGGATTAGAAGTCCTAATACCCCAGGACTAACAGGTCGAGACGGGTATTAGCATGCAATAAATAAACGATACCAACGCGTTTCAATACCTTAAGGGGGGAGGGGAAGGGTAGAATATGGAGATGATGACCGGCGCGCTAATACCATATGCGACCCTTATTTGAGGAGTGTGTGCGGGGTATTGTACCGATGTGATCCATACCATAGTCAAACCTAGGACCCATTTTCCTTTGCTTGCTCTATTTAAATGTTTTCCTAAAGTAGTACTTTCTTTTCAAATCCATTCTCCCTTCTACTTTATTTAACTTATGCCTTTCTTTTTTTTAAAATTCCTAAGAAGTCCAAATGTTTATATGTGAATCTTATCTGTCTACTTGCTTCATCTCTTTATAAAGTCACATTAGCACGGCCGGGAACAACACTAGTGGATCTTGAGGGGTGCCTAACACCTTTCTCTCGAGATAATCTCAAGTCCTTACCCAAACTCTGGTTTTTCTTTCAAAATACTCCGCTCATCTTTAAAAGTGTCCTAATGCACTATAATCATTAGGTGGCGACTCTTCAAATTACATAACCCAATTCCCAAATGGGAATGAGAGTTGTTTTGCCCATAATGTCGTAAAACCCGATTTTGATTTTGAAAAAGGGGGCGTCGACACATTATGTCAATTTAATTGCGCAACCACAACCAAGAATTTACAGTAAAAATCAAATATGGAATATCAACAATTATATTAACCTAGCATGCTTCACGTAGTACAATTTAGGCAAATAAGAAATTAAGAAATTAATTCTATCTAATTTTGCCTTTCTAATTAACACAGATTAATCTTGCATTTGAAATCAGTCAAATAAACAGAGAAACATTGTTTAAACAACTCAAGAAAAGTGGATTTTTAAACAATTAGCACAAGTACACGCTCATCACCTCGCGTACATGGCTTATAAATCAGCAGATAAGAATTTCTAAGGGAAGAGGTCCCCACACAAGGTTAGATAAGGCACTTACCTCGAACCGGTACAAAAATCACTACAAAATGCCTTGCCACGAGTATCCAACTCCAAATGGCTCGAATCTATTCAAACCAATTACTTAATGTAAATAACATCGCAAGTAACTAATTCCACTATTAAAATTAAAGCTAAGGCATGAAAATAGGTAAAATTACCAAAATTCCCCTCAGTCCAACATCTCGAAATCAAATAATTTGATATTTTCGAAAACCACATACTCTCATGAGTCAAACCATATAAAATCTCCCAAATCGAAGGTCAAATACCCCCCTCAAATCCTCACAATTAGGTCTAAGAACTTTATCCCAAATTTTCATCCAAAATCCGAAATTAAAGGTTGAATTCACAATTAGATTAGTGGGTTTCAGTCATAGAGGAGTAAGGAATTGTTACCCAATCGTTGCCTCTGAAAAGCCCTTGAAAAATCTCTCAAATTTGAGCTCTCTAGCTTGAGTTTTGTTAAAAATGGAAGAACCCTCGTTTTGAAATGTTTAATACTTCTCAGGTATTTCTTCATTGCGGTCGCATGAAATGGGATGCTATCGCGTAGAACAAAATGTGAAAGCCTAGAAAAATGGCCTATGAGAACACAGGATTGGGACTGCGATCGTGGAAGAGAAGGTATTGGACCTATGTGATCGCAATAGAGGCTCTGCGTATAAGGAATTGGGCCCTGAGACACTAGCCCAGGTTACTCAGTACGAACGTAGGGAGGGCGTTGCGAACGCAGAAAATAGGGAGGCAGAGCTATGTGATCGCAGAAGTGGTTGTGCAATTGCATTTAAGGAAAATGAGTCCAACAGAAAAAGCTCTATGCGATCGCATGAAAGCTTATGCGATAACAGAGAAGAAAAGGGTCTCCAAGAAACAACAGAAAATCTGCAACTCTCTAAGTTCCGGAATTGCTCGTTGAGCATCCAAAACACACCCCAGGCCCCCGGGACCTCAACCAAACCTACAGACATATCCCACAACCTCATTCAACTTGTACAAATCCTTAAGCCACCTAAAATAACGCTGGAAACTTGAATTAATCAATAATTTGAACTTAAGAACTCCAAAACTCAAGCAATCTCGCTTTCGATAAAAACCTAACCAACCTAAGTCCGATTGACCTGAAAATTTGCACGTACGTCCCAAATCACATGATGGTGCTACAAAAACTTTTGGAATACCGTTCCGACCCTCAGATCAAAAAGTCACTATTGGAATAAAACTTCAAAATTCTAACTTTCGGTATTTCTATCCTAAATGTGCTACGGACATCCAAAATACATTCGAACACGCTCCCAACCACGAAATTACCTTACAGAGCTAACAGAACCATCAGATTCCCATTCTAAGGTCGCCTTCACACTATTTTGATTACGGATCATTTTTCAACACTTAAGCTCTCATTTAGGGACTAAGTGTCCCAAAACACTCCGAATTCTATCACCGAACGTCCCGAAAACCCAAAATAGTAGAAATGGACTTAGAAGAAACAGTTAATGGGTAAACCAAGCATAAAATTCCAAAGATGACCGGCCAGATCGTCACATATTGTGACACAGATGGTGTTTGAATTCCAAAAGATCCTGTATCTTCATGAAAAAAATAAATAATAATAATAAATAATGCTGAATAAGTTTTATAAAATAATATCAACATACGTCACACCTGTTTGTGACTCAACATGTATGAATATATGGATTTTTCCTTTTTCATATTGTTGCAAAATCTCACCCAATTCTTTTCATCCTGCCTCCAGTGTTTATGAAAAATCTTTCAAAAACATACAAAAGAAAATAAAATATGTAAATTTCAAAATGTAAAATATATACTTCGATCAAATATAATAAATTCATGATCTATAGAATACCTTTACATTTGTCTTCTGCTGTGGTTTCACCAGGCTGCATGCCTTTCTCAATATCAGCATTTCCAGCATCATTCAATAGTGAACCAACATCGACGACCATTGAAGTATTCTCTTGAAGTTTTTCTGAACTCTACCTTCATTCAATTGAGCATCATCAGATATTTTTTTTGTTGTGGCAACTGAACCACGACTACTTTCAACTTCCACTGCATATTCATAAAAGAGAGGGAATAGATCAATTAATTTTTCTACATATAAAACATAGAAAACATTTATACCTATAGTAAAAATTTCACTACAGGATATTATAAAAAAATAGTTAAAACTTTAACTCTAAGAAGCCTGAAGTTAGCAAGTAACAAACAAAAACTTAGACAGTTATAGAAAAACTTCAGCTCTAGGGCCGAAGTTTGAAAGCTATAAAAAAAGTTCAGCTCTATAGCCGAAGTTCAACAGTAATTAAAAAACTTCAACTCTAGAGCTGAAGTTCGACGGTTATTAGAGAAAACTTTTGCTATGTATCTGAAAGTTCTCCAATTACAAAACAAAACTTTCACCAAATAACATGCTTTAGTTTTTAAAAAAAAACACAAACATGTGAAAACAAAACTTTAGCTCCTATCTAAGGTATAATTGAAATATTATAAACTTCACACTTTGTACGTGTAGTAACAATTTCTTGTGTATCACCAGCTACAAGTTCATTGCAAATCGCTATTACTGGTCCAAAATAATCATTGTTCACATCGCCAAAATGACCAGTAGGTGCTTGATCTCCATAGCCAATATCACGTTCAAAAGCACAATTGGCTGCAAGTTTTTGAGTGTCAACATATGCTTGATCATCTGCACCTTAATCATCAGGTACTTGATCATCTGCACCTTTCTCTCCACCTTCACTCCGTCTATAGACATTGGATTGTTACTATCCACCTTGTTGTCGAACATGTTCAACAGCCGCTTCATTACACAATGCATCTTCACTGGAACTGTGCTCTTCAACTTGTTCTTGAACATCTTGATTACCTTCAAAAGCCGATGGAAGTTTGTTACAGTCGTTCGTCCTGTCTTATTCTCGATGCTTACTCAAATTAAAATTGGCATTGTCCATTCTATTTGATTTGTTGACAATCGTAAACAACTGTTCAATCATCGCACGAAAATTCCTAGAAAAAAAAATTAATAACAATGATTAATCTCAAAATAAAATCAGCACAAATAAAAAGACTTCTATATAAATTCGCTTACCTTCACTTTTCCAAAAACCGCATCCACAATAGTTTGCTCCTCCTTTTTAAACTTATCAAAAACGTCGCTCATGATTGTGCTTCTTTCTTTTTTATTTTTCCTTTGAGCCTCCGTCGGTATCCTCTACAATAGATACACAACAATAGAAAAAAACTTCAGCTCAAAAACATATGTTGTACTTTTACAAAAACAAACCCAAAGAACTTCATATCAAAACTTACAGAGCATATTGTATCAAGTAATTCTTCGTCATCAAAGTTATCAAAGTCAGTTGAACGACGCTTGCCACCAGATGCTTCGCCAATAAAAGGAGTTTGATCCGGTTCTTTTCCATTCTGATACGTGGTGATTCACCAATGTCAATAGGTTGATTCAATTATTTTTATTGACTCTTTGTAGGTGTTGAGTTAACAGTAACAGGAGTTTGATCCAATTCTTTTGATCGACTCAGAGTACATGGTGATTTAACAGTAGAAGGAACTGCATTAACTACATTTAAAGGAATCTGGCTGGACGGTAATTTCCTAATTAAAGGCATTGACTCCAATTCCTCTTTTGTAGGAATTATATCCAATATCCGATATTGGCGATAATTCTATTTAATACAAACAAAGTATATTAGCAGGAGAAAAAATAAATACATCAGCATATTAACACAAATATAAAATATAAAAAAAGTAACTTACTGAATGAGTTTTGAACATATTAAAAAGTTCGGGAAATTTAGGCTCTCCCACGCATACATAACGTAACATCGTGGGCACCTTAGAACCAAACGCATAACGGATATGGAAATGCGGTAAATTTATATTCAGTTGCATGAAATTTGTTCTGCTTATCCAATACATATTTCAGTGCATCAATGAGCTTCTCATAGGCCATATTGCCCCAAGGATATTCAGCAGAAAACTTCTCGTCTTTAATGATAGATGCATACCCCTCACTCACACATGCCTCGGTATTTTTTCCATACAGAATAAACTCTACGATAAGAATTTCCATAAGCTTAACTGCATCAATATGTCTCTCGCATACGTGTGCATGATTCACAACATCATCTGGAATTTCATTAATAGTCATAAAACTTCAAATGTCCTTCAAAGTAACACCTTTGGATTTACCAAAACAGTGATTCAGAATAGTGCTCTCTAGTTTTTCAATATTATGTGACGTGATCTGCAAACCACACATAATGTGAAAGTCTTGAAGGGTGAAGGATACATCATGCCCAAAAATCTTGAAACTAATGGGGTCTCGATGATACGTGAATATTCGAGAAAGACACAGACAATGAACCAACTTCATGCTGCATTTCAAATTCTCCATAGCAATAATGTATCTAGATGCACCATTAGTAAGCTTATCCCTTTGTGTAGGAATCAAGAAAGTTGCAATTAAAGTCTTCAACTCATGGTTCCCCTTCCAGTAACCCTTTGAGTTAAACCACTCTATAAACTCATAATATCTTTGTCTTGATCTTGTAGGTGGAGGAGGAGGGACATAAGGACTTGGTGGTACTACAGGTAGTCTAGGTTTTTTAGGTGCTTTGCCTTATTTAGCTACTTTAGGATCTTTAGGTGCTTTAGGAGCCATTTGTCCATAAAAAGTAAAAGATACAAATAATAACATCAGGACATTATATTTAAAACTTCAACACCTAAGAAGGCTTAATTTCAACAAGTATAAAATAAAAACTTCAGCTCTGGAGCTGAAGTTCTACAGGTATAAAAAAAACTTTAGCTCTAGAGCTGAAGTTACAGGTATAAAAAAAAATTCAGCTCTAGAGCCGAAGTTCGGAAGTTATAAAAAAAAACTTCAGCTCTAGAGCCGCAGTTCATAGTTATACATGTATTAATAAAAACTTCAGCTCTAGAGACGAAGTTCAAAATTTATAAAAAAAACTTCAGCTCTAGAGCAGAAGTTCGATAGTTATTAAGAAAAAATTCAGCTCTACAGCCAAAGTTCGACATTCAGCTAGAGCCGAAGTTTTACAGTTATAAAAAAAACTTCAGCTCTACCAGTAACAAACACAAATTCTCCAGTTACAAACACAAAAAACTTCAGCTCCTAAAGATATATTCATTAGTTACAAACAAAAAAACTTAATTCTGGTTCTCCATACAAGCACAAAACATTCAGCAAAAAAACAAAAACACAAATTTAAATCCAAAACTAATGCCAAAACATGAAAGAAAAACTTCAGCTCATATCTACGGTATCATTATCATCTGTTTAACTCCGAAAAGTTTTAAAAATTTGAACGTCTAGTCACAGATAAATTTATAGAATTTTCATTAACAACATAAACAGTCGTTCAAAAATCCTAAAAATACAAACGTAAAAGTAAAACTAATGAACTTATCAAACTAAACCCTATCATAAATACATGACTACCAAACAAAAAACCAGAAATTAAATCCTAAAATAAAACCCAAAAAGTTAATGCAATGTACCTGTGATTAAATCGTAATGTGAGAACAATGACGACTAGCAGTTAAAAATTCAAAACAACGACGAAAACCCTTTGATTTCAGAGAAGAGCAAATAAAAAAACGCGAATAATGGGAGCTAGAAAGATAGAGAGAAAAGAGGACTAGAATGAGTATACTTGGAGAGAAAGTAGTCTTTTAATAAAGAATGGCAAAATAGTCTTTTCAAATGGCTTTTAACAAAAAAACGAATACGGGTGCAAACAAAAATAAGCGGCTACAGGTTAAAAATTGATTAGGAGAATGCTATTATAGAGAGGTATGACTATACATATAAGGAAATGCCTGATTTAGGAGGTTGTGTTAGGTGTTTATTCTGATTTTGTTTTTACCATATTTGATTTTTTTATTTTTTGAAGGAAGGACATCATAGTTGTCTTAATTGATTTTTTCTTTGACACAAAAGAAAATATAATTTTTCCATATTTGGCTAATATTTTTTAGGGAGGAAAAGGTTTTGAACTTCTACAAATTGAGGATTCTTTAATATAGTCCCTAAGGAGTTTGAGAGTCTTGTTTAGGGGGAGAATTTATGGGACAAGTGTTAGCCTGATACTTGTGCTTGCTTTTTTGTGAAGTTGTTTCTCGATATTTTGTACTCTTTTTTATGTGATGGATTGCTCATTTCCGCCTACGGACGTATGTCAACTGATCGAACTACGTTAAATATTTATGTTTCTTTTGCTATATTTCTCTTTTATTATCAAATTTATTATTGTTTAAAATTTATTTTACTAGCTTTCGCATGACACTCGACTATTTTTATCCTAACATGCTGAAATATTGAAGTCATGTAATTAGCACATAGAAGAGGATAACAAATGAAATAATGTCATGGTTTAATCATTTCCTCCATTTCTCTTCATCTTTTTTAAGCTGGTCACTATTAAAAGGGTACAATCACATTAAAGTATTAAATTATCTGTACAAGTGTTACCAATTACTAATTAGGATTAAGGTTGTCATCATGATAGTATTATAGAAATATACCATGAGATTTAGATAATTACTTATTTAACCAAAAAAACGTTACGCAGTATTATAATATTAAGGGACAAAATAAAGCAGAATGAATATAGAGAATTTCATATGATTAATTTAACTAGTTTAAAATTGAGGCACGGTATGCATGCAGTAATTGTTATTGATAAATGTTGTTAAGGTGAAATGAAAAAAGTTACACGTTTACTGTGGCTTCTAAGGTTTTTCCTTTTCCTCTAAAAAATAAATGAAAGTACTTTCTTAAAATTTATCTATAATGGAGTTTAACAAAAATCTTCACCTTATTTTTGAAAAAGAGAGAGTAATAGGCTGTGGTCATTTTTCTAGGCTCAAAATGGTCCGCAAGGTCTCTGGAAGTACCTGTACTTAGAAAATCAGTGTATATCACACTCTTGAACTGCGACTTCTTTAAATCTTGCGCAAACGCAAAATGTTTTGTGCGTTAATTAGTTAGGCTGCCCTATATAAATTAAATTCTTGTTATAACCTATAGTTGTGGAACCTATCCGTGTATAATAAAGCTTATTTATGCATGTAAGCCTACCGAATTATGAGTATAAAAAGCTAGCAATTGACATATGTTCTGTAGGTAAATCGTGTACCTTTGTTTTTATCTAATAAAGTACAAAACAACACATTTTCAGATTTTCTTCATTGAATAACAAATTGACATGAGATGTTTTCTGTGATACACGACTTTCCAAGAAAGCGAGATGAGAAAGTAGCCCTAGCACACAAGACAGTGACTACATAAACTATTAGCTAGCTCGGCCACACGTACGAAAGTGCAAAACAACATTAGAGAATTATTGGCGTCCATCAATGTGCTTTTGGTCAATGAGACAGTGACATTAGTAAACTCTGTTTGCTCTTTTGACATGCAGTCAGATATAATGTTATGGAATATTAAATCCATTAATTCCTCGCCAAATTGGCTCACAAGCAAAGGCCTTGAGACACTGTAACCACCATTTTTGTAGTTCTCATTACAAGCATTCCAATGGACTCTTGTAGCTTCCAATTGATTAATGGTAAATGATCCCTCCTTCTCAACTATGTATTTCACGTCTGCTGGTGATGGTGTATATTGCGGAATGTTGAATGAGTCCACTTTCTCTTCTTCTATCAATCCCTGCATTCACATTTACTAATTTTATTTAGGATTTAAATTATATACATTGTCACAAAATATATTACACTATCAATATAATTTAATCGGTTATTATATTGCACGCTATAACTCCCTTTTCAAGTTACCATATCATATTCTCTATCAATAATTATTTGTTATTATAGGTCAACTTTATCTGATGGTTAAAATATATAGGCAGCATGAAAATTAATACGATCTCCGATCCATTGTGTTTAATTTGTCTTTTACGATCTTTACTAGTATATGTAATAATTTTAATTATAATAAGAGTATATATCTAAATTATCTTTTATCTCTCCTCTAAGGTAATTAATTCTCTAATAGCAGGAACAACATACAATTATGATATATTTGGGGAAAAAACGTCTCCTTATTTTTCTAAAATATTAAATATTTTGAAACAAATTCAGTATGTTCAAAGTTATATTTTGGACAGGACGAACTACTATTTTATGGAGATAGGTCAGTTCTAAGTTATGTGAAGATCACCTACTTTAGAAGTCCATCCATCAATATTTATTTCTGGTTTCACTGTGGAAGGTTTCTTTAATAAATTCAGGACATTGACTATTCCAAGAAAAAGATAATAATAAAATATTATAAGTTGAGATGATTAACGAAAATTTTCACCAAACTAACCAAAGTTTAGCTTATTCTGAGAGAGAGAAAAAGTTTACCTCTACAACCAACTCATTGAGGGCCATGGCTAAAAGCTCCCAAATATAGCAGCACTCTTTGCTACTTGGATCCTCACTTTTTCTTCCTAAAAATGTTAAAACCATCTTCCCACCTTTCACCAATTCTTCAGAACGATATTTGAGAAATTTTGAAAAATCTTTTTCTTATTGTTTGTAGTATGCTTTAATTACATTTGGGGGACTTGTACTTGCCATGTAAATGTTCCCCTTGTTATTCTCAACTGCATCAGGAACCTGATAAATAAAACCAACAAAATTATAAAAATCTTTTTATAAAATATTATTAAAATCTTTTAACAATGAAATAGAGGCTGAGCAACGGTCAAGTTGTCTTGGTTTGGGCTATAGGGTACGGGTACGAACTGTGCAATCAATTACTGATGTTCTCATCAGGGTAGACTGCTTGCGTTACACCCCGTGAGCGCAACTTTTCCTTGAACCCAACGTGCACGTGGGATGCTTCGCGCACCGGACTACCCTTTTTATAAACTAAAAAAAAAGCTTTCAAGAAAGTCTTTCTGAAACTTCAAAACTTTCCATGAACTATAATGTAATAAAAAGGACGGCCTGATGCATAAAACATTCTTCATTCATGCAGAATATAGGAAAGGGCCACACCCCAAATAGGTATGATATAGGTGACCTACGTACTATGTTACACATTAATTACTTAGTGATATGTAGAAAACTTACTTGAGATAGCCACATGAGACTGTAACTGGAGTGAACAAAGTGCAAAGTGTTGGAAGGGAAAAGTCTAGTATAAAATGAACCAGGCACTCCCAAAAAAGCATGGACCAAACGTTTCTCCTATTTGCTTTCTCAAATCTTGTTGAAATACATCCAATGACTGGAAAATGGTATTAAAGTCATTGCCAGGAAGATCATTGAAGTTAAAATGAAACTCTGGTGACTGAAACCCATGCTTCTTTCGCTCTTTTTCGACGATTTTAACGAGCTCTGATACCACTATTGGCTCCAGAGGAACAACCCAAATCCGTAATGCATAAATTTTATGGGCAGAGACTGCAGTAGAGATCAGTTATGGCTTGCTCTGTCATTGGCTTTGTCATAAGAATCACCTTTTGATGTTCATGAAACAAAGAAAATATTAGAAGGAATATATAAATCCAAATTGAAGATAACGTAAATAATCTTTGTAATATCTGTATTTTTTATCTGCCGTATTTTCTAGGTTAGTAATTTCATGGCTATACAATTACTGTAGTTATGTTTCATTCTATTAGGTTAATAGTATAAAAAATTAAAAGTTAAGCTTTTCCAACTTACGAGCATTTTTTAACTGAAAAATAAGGAAAGCGACATGCTACAACATGTTAATTTAAAATAATTGTTTTGTTAACTGAAAAAGTAATTAAGAGGCCCAACATGCTACAGTATAGTATTAAATTACATTAATAAGCTAATTCCACTAGTAGTATATATAATCAGAATTCTAAAATTCAACCAAAATTATAACGTTAAAGTTGCCTCTCCGTGTGATCTATGAGTCACAGATAATTCGAATCGTAGAAGCAGTCACTAACGTTTGAATTAAAATAGTTGTCTATTTCTTACCCCTTAGCACTTCCTCGGACAGTGCGTAAATGCAAAATGCTTTATGCACTCGACTGCTTTTTATCCTCCTAAAATTCAAGAAATTAAAGTATTTCCATGTCAAGAACAATTCATGTTACCTGAACCAAGGAATTTTTTCGCATAGCTAATGTCTCCATTTCCTCCATTCATGTGAAGAACTTCAACAACCTTCATTTCTTTTCTTTTTTCTTTTCTCTTTCTTGATCTTTTTGTATGTCTTTTTTTTGTGGGATAGCACTCTTCGCTTGGTAAAGTCCAACCAATCTATAACCTATTTATAGAAGGGTGCTACTGAACTTTGTTCCCTGAAATTCCAATATTGTCCCCTACAACTAGCTCTATGAAAAAAGTGGTTTTATACTAAATAAGAAGCTTTAAATTAATATAAAAAAATTATATTTTGATTTGAAGTTTATTCTTCTAAGTTTTTGAGATGCAAAATTGTTAGTTACCCAAAGAGCATTTAAACCAAAAAAGAAAAAGCCCGAAAAAATCGAAAACAACAGAAAGACCTAAATCATAAGAAATCATGAAATAATTGCAGTTCTGTTATCACTTGTACTGATAAAGTGATATTTAGCTCAACCAAATCTACAAAGAATTTAGTATAAGATCTGGAATTCTGTGATTATCGAATGATTTGTTGACAAGTTAGAAGCATATGGTTGAAAAAAGACTTAGTTATAATTAAATTTTAGTAATTTTAGAACCTTTAATTTTGTGGGACCTACAGGCCTTGGTTTCGGAAGAATCTTATGTACTGTTATGGATACGTTTTCAATGTTAGATAATACGCATAATGTTCTTACAATGTATCACCAGAAAAAAATTGCTCACATTATAAATGTATTGATAAAATTAAAGTGATAATGTGTATTAATTAAGTACGATTAAATGTATGTATTCAAGAAGGTATTTGACACCTATTCGTCAGAAAATTATATTATATAGCTATATTATTTTATATATATATATATATCAACGATAAATGTTTTTTCTGCGCCATATGAATCCTTGACAGAACAGACTTATGAGTTATGAGTACTCTAGTTTGACTAAGTACACAGATTTTTACTGTAAGAATTGAAATAGTTTGTATCTATATTATATTGAATAGTTTGTATCTATATTATATTGAATAGTTTGTAATGTGATTAAGTCAAGTGACAAGTTAAAATAAAGCCACTTGACAATTTTAAGATAACATAAAAAATTTAGATTGTAAATAAAAAACTATTTAGTGAAAGTAATAGTCCAAGGTTTTTTGTAAATTGAATTTCATTCTTTACTTAATTTTTTACAATATTTTAAAATTTTAAACAAAAAATGTTCCCTTTTAGCAACATGTTGGACGTTATATATATATATATATATATATATATAAAGTTTACTGTGGTAAGAATTATTTTTTAAGAAAGACTTATTAAATAAATATTTTGTATCTTATATCTATCTATAATTATATTAAAAAAATATACTAAAAAAGCATACAAAGTTTACTTATGGCAGGATTTATTTTTTAAGAAAGATTAATTAAATAAATATTTTGTATCTTACATCTATCTATAATTATATTAAAAAAAATGTACTGAAAAAGTTTAGTTTAAAATTTAAACCAAAAACATAGGCTTATGATATCCTGTTGGGAGAGAATAATTAATATAATTCTAAGTACCTTACATATTAATGTTAATTTGAAATAATAATTCTTCATCTAGTACAAGCTTTGTATCTGACCATATTTGCGAACAATATACATTAGTATAGATATCATTTAGATATAGTAGGTATTCTTTTTTAAGAAAAAATTAATTAAATATAAAAAATTTGTATATAAATAAATATTTTGTATCTTGCATCTATATTAAAGAAAATAAATGAAAAAAGTTAAACTAAAAGTTACTTATGTTGGACGTTCAAGTTACTTCTGCCTGAAGTTTGTGTTAAGGAGACCTGTAAATTTTTATGTGTTATTGAAAATAAAGAGTTAGAATAGTGTCATGCCTATAGAAGTTGAATATTGATTTGTGGCACGTGATGAAGAGCAGATTTAGTTTTTGAAGCTTGTCCCATAAAGAAATATAAACTTTATTTTCCTTTTCTTTCTTTTTTTTCCCTGGATTTCTAAAGTTATGTTGCATTCTTTTAGTCTTACCAAGAGCCATGGTCCTAGTCATGCTTAAATTTCATAATCTCTCTTATTTTGTAATTCCAGAGGCGGCGAACTGCAATTGCTGAACTCAATATGCGAACCATATTCGTGGAGAATGATGTCATCTGTGTAAGCTCCCATGTTCCTTTGATCGTTTGTCAAATTCTTGAACAAATCATTGCTTTAAAGACTTCATTTACTTTTTCTATTATATAAATTGCCCTAAATATTTTTCTTATCATCTGCTTAGTGGAACATTATATCGGAATTATATGTTGGTTTGTTACTATTATAGGTTTTGATTGAACAATAGTTGTATTGATATACTTTTTTATTATTTTACTGCATATGATTGATAATTTAATTATTGTGTGTAAATTATGGTTGAATGCTTTTCTATTTTTATTGTTAAGATATAGGTTTTGACTGGAATACTATTCTATTTGTAACAGACCACTATGACAGGTTGAAGCATGTGTGATATAGAGTTTTAGCCGTACTTTGTGCTTGGTAACTTATGGGAGTCTTTTATAGAATGGAGTGTATATGGAACTGGAATTCCAATAATATTAAATGAAGGTGACAGTGTAGTTCAGTATCTATGTAACCTATTTGTTCCTTGATTATCATTTATATACAGGTTAAAAGTAGAGTATCTATAGATTTGCTCATGATATCACAAATATTTGAGTTATTGAAATACATGAAGCTCAGATCAACTGGGAACTCCCATGTAACATTTAAATTCTCATTGGCAGCATTAGCATCTCCCATGATTTCAGCGATATCATAAACCCAATTTCGTGTTATTTCAGTTTTACAATTATTATTAAGAATATTTAGGCTTTATAAGTAATGATTATTTATTTTTACATAAAGTGCTGACACACAGTAGTTGTGGCGTTAATGCAAAATTGTATCTAATACTCTTAGTTAGATTATTAGCACTGAGTTAGGGAAAAATGGTTGCAGTGACATACTTTTCTTAATGTACAAAGATTTCCTAAATATTTTCCTTATTATCTGCTTAGTGGAATATTGTGTCAGGATTCTCAATGTTCTATTGTATAAGCTTCTCATTTTGATATTGGCTTGAAAAAGTTCTTTTTTGATTGTGTTCTGCTATTTGATTTTGTTCTAAAACCTTCTTACTGATATTTTGCTGCTGACATGAATATTTTATATATAGTATAACTTGAATCAAAAGTCTATTAAAAGCATCCACCGTTTTGTACGTAAATATGCATGTGGAACCCTTTTTACCCCGATCAAAAGAAAAACGAAATGGAAATAAATATATTTAAAAAGTGAGATTGCAATTAGAATTTAAAATATTTTGCTTTGGAATTCTGATAGCTCTAAAATATTTTTATTTCCATGAGATACACGATGAGGTCATTGATAGATTGATAAATTATGTTAGTGTCTTTAAATGAGGAAGGATTGCTCATTATATGCAATACTAACTATTAGTCCAATTGTGAAGATTTAAAAGGGAATTACACTTAAAGTTGTGGAGGGTAATGATTCAAAAATACCGTCAGCGTATCGTGAGAGTTCTAATACTAATTTCATTAAATACATAAGAATGGTCAAAATTATGACAGCTTGAGTTCGATTTTAATTCTTATCGTTAAAATCTGTATTTAGTCAAATTAGAATAACTCATAAATTAATGTTTTATGAGTACTTCATGGCATTCAGCAGTGGTTCGTTTATCAAGCAATCTTATTGCTTGAAAGCACACACATTACACAGTAGGAGAGTTCGAGTATTAGCGGTACTTTAGTGATAGCAGCAAATCTGGCTTTTTGACACTGAGTTTAGTTGAACTCATAACTTTCAACGCAAAATATAAATTTATTATAAAACTTCTTTAAAATTATAATATTTAGTAAATATAAACCCTTAATTATAAAAATAAAGTAAATGTAATAATAAAAATCTTAAAAATTGAATTCATAAAGTTTAAATGTCGAACATTCTTTTGATTAGTGATGCACTAAAAGAATTATGTGACAGAATTTCTGTTTAATGTCTAACATCACACTAAAAACTTATTTCACATTAATTGTGGGACAAATTTGTGAAGAGCGAATCCATCACAATAAGAGACGAATTTTCTCACAACTTTTTCCCAAAGTTGTGACCGATTAGAGAAAGATTTTCCACATCAGCAATATAAGCATTTTGTCTATTCGGCAATTTCTCATTTTTTTTTTTAAATTTATAGTCCATTGTCATAACACACGAGAGACGCGAAATGATGATAGAAGGTCGAAAACAAAATTTGGCGGTTACAATTTCAATGTTAGCACTTAAGAATTCGTAGCAGTATTAAGAAAAATGGGTGATAAAGTACGATGGCCAAAGGGAATGAGATCAAATCTGAATATGCGATATCCTAATTTTTTGAGCGAGTTTCATAGCGATCGTGGTCACAAAATGGCATATTGTAGTTTGTTGCAAGGTGAAATTGACCATTTATTAAAGCAAGTATATCTTATCGAATTGTTTAGTGAAAAAGATAAGCAAGCTTTTGATGATGCAGATGCAGATGGCGTACTAACTCTACACAATGATGTACTGGTAAAATCTCTACTTGTACATAATACTAATGTGAAACGAGTTTTGATTGATCCAAGTAGCTCCGTAAACTTCATTTTGCTAAGAGTATTAAATGAAATGCAAGCTGAAAATAAGCTGGTACCGAAGGCACATACTTTATCTGCTTTGACAATTTAAGTGTCGTAACAAAAGTGGGTAGTACTTACAACATTCGCAGAGATAGTTGTCAAATATACGATATTTCAGGTGGTAGAGATGGATATTGATTATAATATGATTCTCGGTAGACCATGGATTCTTGAAATGGATGTTGTGCCATCTACTCTACATCAAGTTATTAAATTCCCTTCATAATGGGGGATACGTCAAATCCGTGGTTATCAACATACATCTAGGAGCATCAACTCCGTAGCAAATTCAAGCACAAAAAGGTTGAAAAATAGCAATTACAGAATTTAGTTGAGGATGCTGCAACACAAGCCTCGACTAAACACATGCGGAGAGATATAGACTCGGGGCCCGATTCCATCCAAGAACTGGAAGAAAAAGATGATTGAAAAATTGGAAGCTGTAGAACTATTCATACAATGGCCTAAAAGGAAAGTCTACATTAGGGCCAACTTAAGCCACGAAATGAACGGTAAGTTTGCTGAATTTTAGAAAACTAACGTGAATTGTTCTGCCTGGTCCCATTACGATATGAAAGGAATACATCTGAAAGTAATGACTCATAAGATAAATGAAGATTCATCATATCCACCTGTCAAATAAAAGAAAAGATAGCATCGATCTTTCAAAAATTAGGTGATTCAATATGAGGTACAAAATATTTTAAAAATTGGGTCTATTCGCGAGGTAAAGTATCCAAATTGGTTAGCTAATACTGTAGTAGTACCAAAAAAGAACTGTATATGGCGAGTTGTGTAGATTACACTCACCTAACAAAGTTTGTCCTAAAGATTCTTTTCTGTTACCGTATATAGATCAACTCATTGATGCAACTGCAGAACATGAATTGTTATGTTTTTTAGATGCATATTCAGGGTATAACCAAACCAAAATAGATCCCCTAGATGAGGGAAAAACTTCATTTATAACAGACAGGGAAACTTACTGTTTCAAAGTAATGCCATTTGGCCTCAAAATTGCTGGAGCCACCTATAAAAGGTTGGTGACCAAAGTGTTCCAAGATCATTTAGGGAAAACCATGGAAGTATACCTAGATGATATGCTGGTCAAATCTCAACAAGCATGGAATCATATTAAGCACATGTCCGATACATTTCAGATTCTCCGTAAATTTAACATGAAGCTAAATCCCAAAAAATGTGCATTTGGCATTTCATCAGGTAAGTTTTTGGGATTTCTTATTTCTAACAGTGGCATTTAAGTAAATCCCGCACAGATTAAAGCTATTAAGGAAATTCCTAATATGCTTACGAGTAAAAAAGAGGTACAGAGACTGACTGGAAGAATTGCAGCATTGGGAAGATTTATTTCTAAATCATCTGAAAAATGCTTTAAGTTCTTTTCAGCTCTAAAAAAGCAGGATCATTTTTAATGGTATGATGAATGTCAACAAGCACTCAAAAATTTAAAAGTATACTTCTCAAATCCACCGTTGCTCGCAAAACCAAAAGATGGGAAACGTTACTTGTCTACTTTGCTATTTCAAAAGTAGTGGTGAGTGTTGTTTTGGTTCATGAAGACAAGGGTAAACAGTCTCCAATTTACTATGTTAGCAAGTCATTATTAGATTTTTGAGACTCAATATCCTCATCTATAAAAACTTGCACTTGCATTAATGATGGCATCTAGGAAATTAAGACCTTATTTTCAATGCCACCCCATCTCCATAGTAACTGCCTATCCGATGCGTAATATATTTCACAAACATGAGTTATCAGGTAGATTAGCCAAGTGGTCCATAGAATTGAGTGAATATGACATTACATATCCACCTAGAACTGCAATAAAGTCACATGTGTTAGCATATTTTATGGTCAATTTTAGCCAAGGGATGCAACCAAAAGCAGAAAAAGAACTACAATTATTCAACGGGTCTAATCCAAAAATTTGGACTTTATTCACTAATGGTTCATCGAATATAAAAGGGGCAGGTCTAGGAATTGATTTGGTACCACATACGGGTGAAGCTATTTGACAATCCATAAAATGTTATCCTGTTACTAACAATGAGGTAGAGTATGAAGCTGTGATTGCAGGTTTAGAACTAGCACGAGGTCTTGGCGTAGAACAAGTCATAATCAAAAGCGATTCATAGCTCGTAGGTAACCAAATGTAGGGGACTCACACAACTAGAGAAGAAAGAATGCATCAATAAATGGAAAAGGCACGAGATCTAGTTAACCAATTCCAAACCTGGAAAATTGAGCAGATACCAAGAGAAGAAAATGTCGAGGCAGACACCTTAGCTAATCTTGCATCTGCGGCGGAAGTGACAAATGCTGAAAATGCTTATGTAATTCATCTATTCCATTCAATACTTGATTAGGACAAAACTGAGATAAATTTCAGTAATTTAACTTGGGATTAGAGAAACGAGATTATCACTTTTTTCCAGTATGGAATTGTCCCTGAAGATAAGAAAAAGTCTCACGCACTTTGCAAAAAAATCTGCTTGGTACTGTTTAAAGCAAGACAATGTTTCTCGTAAAATGTTCGGTTGTCCCCAAGAAAGATGCCTCGGACCTTCTCAAACAGATTATGTGATGAGAGAAATACATGAGAGGCATTGTGGAAATCACGCAGGAAAAAGATCTTTAGTGAAAACCATGATTAGAGCAGACTATTATTGGCCTAAAATGGAAGAAGAAGCGGAAACATTCGTGGCTAAATGTGACAAGTGCCAAAGATACGGTAACAATATGCATAGACCCGCAGAATTATTACATCCAATCATTGCACCATGGCCTTTTATTAAGTGGAGGATTGGTATCGTGGGCCCACATCCACAAGCAAAAGGCAAGGTAAGATTTTTGATAGTACTCACTGAATACTTTACTAAGTGGGTAGAAGCAGGTGCTTTTAAATAGGTACGAGAAAAAGAGGTCAGTGATTTCATTGGGCGAAATATCATATGCCGATTCAGCGTACCAAAGAAAATCATATGTGATAACGACTCGCAATTATAGTTGCTCCAAATCATTCATTATCTATTTTACAAATGTCATCACTGTCGCAAAAAAGGTGGTGCGAGTCATGTTCTCGCAGACTTGGCATTTCCTAATGATGCGCTGAGCAATGGTTAGGATCATCTCTCTAATTTTGCCTTTTTCTTGGAGTAACCGCCATATCTGATCATTCCTGGCTTCCAAAAGCTGAGAGTCAGGAAGGTGTTGAATTTGTAATTGGTGTATTTCCTCCTCCATTTAGGCCATCAAGTCGTAGCAATGCTCCCTGTCAGCATTGAAATCTTTGGCTTACTTAGTTGCCTCGTCCTCAAGGGTAGTCATTTTTCCTTCTCAGATTAGCAATGGTCCCTTCATAATTTCTCTTCATTTGTCACAAAATTTGGCTCATTCTTCTGCTTTCTTTGCCCACTGCACCCGGACTTTTACTATATTCTCTTCGGATTTTTCCAAGTCTTCTTGGCACTCAAGGATTTTCTTTTTTAGTCCGCTTATCAAACTTTCATCAGCCCAACTTCTTTCTTGATTGTTGGCGGCTATTTTCATCTGCCGGATCTGAGCCTTAAGAGCCTCATTTTCTTGGGTCAGTTTCTTCTTGGCACCTTCATCGGTTGCAGCTTGCAAGTTGTTTTCAAACTGAAGATCTCGGACCTGCTGTTCTAACTCTCATATTCTGGCCCTATATTCATTCTCCTTCACTAACCAATCCCACTGCACCTGGGCCCCATCGGTAAATTGTTGGACGCGTGGTCTCTTTGCGGGCCTTTTAGGAATTTGAAATCTTTTGCCAAACCAGATCAGGTATTTTGAGTCCACTTCACCTCTATCATTATCCCGCACTATGGTCTTCGGTTCGAGAAACCTAGACTCATTCCATATTTGACAAATTTACCCTTCCGGAAATGCAGCTTTTGTTCCTAGCTCAATGACTTGTTTACTCAGATCCTCATCCATTGTGGACGGTTTGGAATCATCCCAATTGGAACAAGACCATGTAGGGAGCATAGGTTTGGATGCTCCGGATGCCCATCGAGAGGATATAAGGCACCTCAGCTGAAGTGTATATTGCTTCTGTAATAGGGAGTCGTCCGAAGGCTCACTCAATTTTGTCAGCAGTCAAAGATCTCAAATATGATAACCAAGCCTCCGTACCTTCAGGGAATTCAATGCCTGTTACCCGGGTCCCAAATTCTTCAATGCAACTCAACCCAGTCAAACCATAGTTTATGTACCCATTGCGGTGACAGAGGTACTCTTGCATCCATAGTTGTAGCAACAAATTGCAACCCTGGAAGAAATTTCCCCCTTCTCGGCATATAGTCAAAGCTCGATATATTTCAGACATAAGAGGAACAACCGTGTTGTTGGCTCTCTTGATTGCAACATCCAATATTCCTACGATGCTGATCTCTATATGACCATTTTTTCGTGGGCAAACCACAACTCCCAAAAAAGCTACCATGAAATCTAGACCCCGTATTGCCTCCCACTTATATTTGTTTCCAATATGGGTTAAACCAGTGTTGGGCTATTCGAAACCTCGAGGGTTTCCATGTCGATGATCCATTTAGGCCATCAAGTCATAGCAATGCTCACTGTCAGCATTGAAATCTTTGGCTTACTTAGTTGCCTCGTCCTCAAGGGTAGTCATTTTCTGTCTCAGATTAGCAATGGTACCTTCATAATTTCTCTTCATTTGTCGCAAAAATTGGGCTCGTTCTTCTCCTTTCTTTGCCCGCTGCACCCGGACTTTTACTATATTTTCTTCGGATTTTTCCAAGTCTTCTTGGCACTCAATGGTTTTCTTTTTTAGTCCGCTTATCAAACTTTCATCAGCCCAACTTCTTTCTTGATTGTTGGCGGCTATTTTCATCTGCCGGATCTGAGCCTTAAGAGCCTCATTTTCTTGGGTCAGTTTCTTCTTGGCACCTTCATCGGTTGCAGCTTGCAAGCTGTTTTCAAACTGAAGATCTCGGACCTGCTAGTCTAACTCACCTATTCTGGCCCTATATTCATTCTCCTTCACTAACCAATCCCACTACACCTGGGCCCCATCGGTAAATTGTTGGACGCGTGGTCTCTTTGCGGGACTTTCAGGAATTTGAAATCTTTTGCCAAACCAGATCAGGTATTTTGAGTCCACTTCACCTCTATCATTATCCCGCACTATGGTCTTCGATTCGAGAAACCTAAACTCATTCAATATTTGACAAATTTACCCTTCCGGAAATGCAGCTTTTGTTCTTAGCTCAATGACTTGTTTACTCAGATCGTCATCCATTGTGGACGGTTTGGAATCTTCCCAATTGGAACAAGACCGTGTAGGGAGCACAGGTTTGGATGCTCCGGATGCCCATCAAGAGGATATAAGGCACCTCAGCTGAAGTGTATATTGCTTCTGTAATAGGAAGTCGTCCGAAGGCTCACTCGATTTTGTCAGCAGTCAAAAATCTCAAATATGATAACCAAGCCTCCGTACCTTCAGGGAATTCAATGCATGTTACCTTGGTCCTAAATTCTTCAATGCAACTCAACCCGGTCAAACCATAGTTTATGTACCCATTGCAGTGAGAGAGGTACTCTTGCATCCATAGCTGTAGCAACAAATTGCAACCCTGGAAGAACTTTCCCCCTTCTCGGTATATAGTCAAAACTCGATATATTTGAGACACGATAAGAGGAACCACCGTGTTGTTGGCTATCTTGATTGCAACATCCAATATTCCTATGAGGCTGATCTCTATATGACCATCTTTTCGTGGGCAAACCACAACTCCCAAAAAAGCTACCATGAAATCTAGACCCCGTATTGCCTCCCACTTATATTTGTTTCCAATGTGGGTTAAACCAGTGTTGGGCTATTCGAAACCTCGGGAGTTGCCATATGGATGATACAAGAACTGGAGTGTGCAATACCCTTCTGCTAGCTTCCCATCCTAACATCCTGACTAATACTCAACAAGTCTAGAAATCTATGTGGAGTTACCGGCCTTGGTGCTAATGGTTATTGAATTCTGAGGTTTCCATTGAGGCTTGCATAACTCGCTACTTCTTCCAATGTAGGTGTGAGCTCTAAATCGGAGAACCGGAATACATTGCGAGTGGGGTCCCAAAAAGGTACTAAGGCTTCAATGATATCCAATCTTGGTTTGACATTCAATAATCCGACAAGGCCGACCAGAACTTTTATCACTGTTTCTCGGTTACGCTCTCCTAGATCATTTCACCACATGTGGAGCTGCAAAGGGATCTTGTGAAGGACCGTGAAGGGTTCAATTTAAATCATGCTCATCCTGCACATTTATTAAGGTGATTTAATGACTCATTTTGATTTAAAGAAAAACTGACCATTTTTTCAAAAGATTTCATTTAAGAAAAAACAAAACCCGATTTTGCGGATAAGGCCTTTTAACATTTCGGGAAAAAAAACTTTGAGGTTGTGCCCACTATCCGTTAAAAATCACACGAGGTGGCTGTTCTTGCAAAAGTAGCCTTCCGGCGTCCTTTTGGGGACATTCGGCTTATTTTAGACAAGAATGCCCTCTCCCAGGACCCGATAGGGGTTTCCTATGTATCCCACATCTGGTGAGAATCAAACTGGCGTAGTTCGGACAAAGCTATTTTGTGAAAACCAAAAAAAAAATTCTTTTCTCAAAAATGCGGCAGAGTTTCAGTACTATTGGGATTTTGGTTTTCCAAGACGGGTGGTTATCCTCATTTTTTCCTAAAACTGCTATTTTCTTTCAACTTTTTCCCATTATTCACAAGCCGATCAACATGCAAAGTCGAGCAAATAAATGCATAAGTAGCATGTAAGATGCATCAGGATGTTCTTTTCATTTCAGGTTACCTGTCCTAGACGGACCCAACCCCTGTGTTGAGTACCCTAAGTCAAATGCACATGATGCAAACAAACGTTCCTACTAAAGATCCATCATGAGGCTTTTTTATACTAGGTTTAAGCCCTGGATTTATTGTTCTAGCCTGGCTTACCCGAGTGAACAACTCGAGCCAGGGGGTAGTGTACCGGGAATACAGAAGCTCCGCAGGCTTAGCAACTTATCCGAACCACGTTCTAAATGGGAAAAGACTCTAAATAGAAGAAAAGTCACACGAAGTGCACCCTTCTCCATGACTCAGAGAGAGGAAGGGTTCCGTAGAAGTTTATATATACAAATCATCCAATATCAAAGCAGTAAAGCATTTAGCACATTTAGCATGAAACATGTAGGAAAATTAGAAAACAACAATATAACACTTATTCTAAGCTCGAACTCTTAAACCCTGAACTGAAGTTCTGGGTTTATGTCCCCAGCAGAGTCGCCAGAGCTGTCACACCTCTTTTTTTACATGCCTACCCCGAAGGAAAGTGTATGAGGGAGTTTTTTAAGTGACATTATTCGAAATGGGATTATTTATTGATCAGGGTTGCAACTTGGGATACGTTTGGCTTTTGGTGTCCGAAGTCACCGGTTTATCTTGAATCCCAAATTGAGGAAATTTTCGACTTTCCAAGTGAAGTATGTGAACTAGAAATTCTGACTAAGGAAGTCACGACCCATAATTCACAAAGGGTCGTGGTGGCGCCAGACACCGCTGTCAGGCCAGGCAACTAAAATACTTAATTAATTCTTATTTTAATAATTTCAAAAATACGTCTTTATTATGATTAAAGCAATACTCAATATGTTCTTCCAATTAAATAAGGAAATATCAAATGAACTTTCAAAATTTCTGAATAAATCCAAATACATCTCCAGAACCCGGAGTCACAAGTACATGAGCAATTTTCTAAAGGAAACCAAATAGGTACAACAACTGAATGGAATACAATTGGACAGAAAATAAATAAATTCAGAAAATGACGATACTAGCTGCGAAATCGCCTCGAAGAAATACATCTCGCCTAGTCTCTGCACCCGTCATGCCGCTATGCCGCTATTCCACGAGCCACACAATAAACCCATTCAACAGAATACACAGAAAGTGTAGTATGAGTGCAAAAACAACGTGTACCCAATGAGTATCCCGCCTAATCTCGATGGGGTAGAGACGGGATGGTCAACTTTGACACTCACTAGCAGTCCAATGATTATTTATCTGTAATTAATATATTAAACAGTGGATTTATTTTATAAACGTGGTTCTAATCCAAATAGAGGAAACAAGTAAACATATAATTCTTTCACGGAAAATTTCCTTAGATTTCTTATTATTATTAACAATATGATCTCGAGCCATAGTGAAGCATGAAACAACTCAAATAAGTTCAAGACAACAACACAAACATGCGTAAATCATGTCGAGGTCGACAGTCTGCTCCAACATAAATAAAAAGTGTGCACTGCCGAGGGTCGAGCGGCCCGTACCATAGATGCATCTATTTCACCGAGGTGATCTGTCCGTCCCAAACGCAGACATACATTCAGTCAAATAGTCAGCGTGGAGCACATATCCGAATAAGGTCCATTCCCTTATAATTTGAGGAAAACATAGCTTTAGTATTATTAGAAATTCGCTTATAAATTTAATATGATTATAGCATTTCAAGCCATCACTAATTTACAAATAATCCAAGTATAACATGTTTTTGGGTCATAGACTACCTAGACAATAGCATAGTAGTAGCTACGCATGGACTCTCGTTACCTCATGCATACGTAGTCCCCACAAATAGGAGCACATAACTAATTTAACTCACCTATAGGGTAGTTTTTGCCTCACATGATTAGAAAGGAAACCCACCTCGCTCCGAAGACTCCCAGCCGGCACTCCACATCTTTCTGAAACCTCTAACCAACGCACAGAGCTCCAAAACTAGCCAAATAACGACAAACAAATGAGAATATACTCAAACACTTGCTAACAGTTCAAATTATACACTTTCCCAAGCCCATTTTGTGAAATGACCAAACTGCCATCGGGCCCACGTGACCGGAATTCGAAATTTTTCGAAGATCAACTTGCCCATGACCTGAAGAACTCAAATATATAATTTTCTCTTAAGTCTATATCCAAAATCGTAGCTAAAATCCAAAAACAATAATTCTTCTAGAGTCCATGAGCGTTCCTTTCTCCTTTATATTTCACTCCTTCTCTGCAATATGCTCCTAGAAATTTTAAGGGATTTTTACATATACATCCCATATAGCAAACCTTATAACCACTCATGTTTAAGGTTTGTGTTTATTACATTTAAGTATACCACCTTTCAATTTATGTACCAAAATTATATTTAAGGTTAATGATCAATTCATTAATTATTTGCTTGATTTGTGGAACAAAATCTTTCCAAACTATTAATTAGAGGTTTGATTTGTGGAACAAAATAAGATTTGCTATATGTGATATATAGGTAAAAATCCCATAAATAAATTATAGAGCATGAACTCTAGGCCACTTCGTTTATAATCAACCATCTGCTGCTTCCATTTTTCCTCCCCAAAGAGTAAACACCAGAAAAAACATCTCTAACCAAAGCGGCAAAGCCCCTGAACAAAGGTGCTAGAAACAATGTAATAGAACAGAAACTAGTCAACTGGTTCGATGACCTCCTTCAGATCAGCAAGTTCGTAGCAGGTGTCAAAAATATGAGCCCGGCATCTTTGATCTATCATGAGCTCAGCTGCAAACAATGCCGCCGGCGCCCTCAACCACCGGAACAAACGCAAGAAAATCGTACGGATCGAGAGCACAATCAACCACAAACATCAACAAATTCTATTTTATGAATTACACCATTATTTTGACCTTTGAGATTTTATTTCTTTGTGGTAGCCTTTTAAATATCTATTAATCCTTTCATTCTTTTGTATAGAAATGTATTTTTGGTATCACGCCAAGCATAAACTGATGACGAGACTTCTACAATATTACAGTCCCTTGGTGAAACTACATAACATACATGTATAATATCTAATTCACCATAATATACTTAATTCTATAATAATTTTTGTTATGAAGTTTCGCATCACTGTGGAAGTTAACGGACCTGTTGTATGGGTTTACGTTAGGATTTTGTTTGTAAAAGGCTGTCTTTGTTCAGGAGGTTGTTGATAGAAATATAGTTGGAGATAACGATGTCTTTATCTCATGAATATGAACTACAATGTTTTGTCTTTATCTAGAACCTTTTGTCTTTATCTATTATGAACTACATTTACCTACATTTGACTACATTTTAAAAATTCACTAGAAACACTTCATATAACCTTAACTACATTTAACTACATTTAACTACAATTGTCTACATTTTTAAAACTCTCTGGAAATACTTCATATAACATTAACTACATTTAACTACAATTATCTACATTTTTAAAACTCTCTGGAAATACTTCATAAAATATTAACTACATTTAACTACAATTGTCTACATTTTTAAAACTCTTTGAAAACATTTCATATAACATTTAACTACATTTGGCTACATTTTTAAAACTCTCTGGAAATACTTCGTATAACATTAACTACATTTAACTACAATTATCTACATAAATTCACTATTTAGGAATAGAACTATACTTCCGCCTGTCCATCTATTTTATATGTTTGTCGAAAATAATTTTTCCAATATATTCTTGTCGTTTTAGAAAACAACGAAAATATTAATGAATTTCTTCAATTTCACTCTTCGCAATAAAGAATAATATTCAGTGGAGAGATTGATGCGCTGAAAGATCAAAGAGTAAATTAATCAAATAACATTTATTATTAATATTTTTTATAAAATACGTGTAAATAAAAATATGACAAGTAACATAAAAGAAACATCATTTCATTAAAGCCACTCCAGGTCTCTTCAACGATTTTTTGGTTTTATGATTTGGAGTGATTAATATATTCGAGAAAAATCTACTTTTACGTTTGTTTGTATATATAGAATTCATATGGAGTGATTAACACTGCCAAATTTAGTTTACAGGAGATATTTTGAGCATTACATATGTTAACTTACTTGATTTACAATTTAAATGGTAGAAAATCAAACATTAATTATCAACCATAATGATAGGCGTTATTTTTGGTGTCTCTTTATTAAGTTTCGGATTTTGCCTTAATTGTCTAGTGTTAATTTTGGATGGAAAATCAGCAAATATCTTGTTTGGTATATATTATGTAACAAAAACATGGGATATGAGGGTAATAAACAAACAATGCACAATAATGGTAGTAAAGTTTGTTATATGGGATGTATAGGTAAAAATCCCAAATTTTAATTGGTGAACTGAAAAGAAACAGCTTATTCGTGCTCGTAATTGGGCTGGGCAGTTGGCCCAAATATGGTCATTTAGCTAATTTAAAGAGGACTTGAAATTCTGCATGTATTTGGGCTCAACATGGAACCCATTTAAGAATTTGGACCCGTCTTACGATCAGGCCAATTGTTGCAGAAGGGTTGGAATGTCTTGGGCCTCACTTTGGCCCATGTGTACATATTTTGGCTGGTTTTAAACGTCAACGCAAGATTATAATTGTGTAGTTTAGGGCTATCATTTGGAATATTAGTCAACTAATTTGATTGATCCATTAACTGATTGTTATAAAATTTGTTACACTCTGCCCTTCATTAATTGCGTTTATTTACTTCATGGACATAACGTCGCATGCTCCCATTTTAGTAAGATTCAACTCATATCTTCAAAATTCGATGTCCGTACTAATACTGCCTAACGAGAATCAGAAACGTGGTGAATATATATTCATTTCATGGGATGCTCTAGGCATGTTCTAATTTATTATCGCGATTATGTACACGTTCACGTGATATAATTACAAATTTTAAAAAAGTTGAGGTATGCGTTCGCGCAACCTCAACCAAACTTTTCTTAAATAAATAAACAAAGAGTTATTAATAGTGAACATGTTCGTGTGACATGATTTTGACGCGCAAAAGGAAAAGAGGATACGTACGCGTAATACAATTCTTTAATTACGAATAATTCTAGTATTTCAAAAGCGGTAAAAAGATAATTGCACACAGGTCCTAGAAATGAGTAGTTAAACAATTAAGCCAAACACAAGTTGCTAAGCTACCGTGCGAACCACGAAATCCGGGAGTGCCTAACACTTTCCTCGGGTTAACAGAATTCCTTACTTAGAATTTCTAGTTTGCAGACTTCTAACTAAAGTCGAAACTTTCTCGATTTGGGATTTAAAATAAATCGGTGACTTAGAATATTTTGTTTAGATCAAAGTACATGGTGATATTTCTAACGATCGAGAAGAGTGTTATCTTGCTAAGCTCGAGATTCTTAGTTATCTCAATATTTAGAAAGAGCTTGACATCAAATAAAATAAAAAAAAATAAAAGTAGGTCACTGAATAAACTAGCGACGTACTGTTATATCCTGATGCAACTAATTACCTATACTTGGTACTCCCTCGATTTTATTTTATGTGACATAGTTTCCTTTTTAAATTATTCTAAGAAGAATATACTTTTCTAAATTTGAAAACAATTGAATTTACACTTTCCATCATCTTTATTGATGAAATCTTTTAAACCATAAATTCAAAAGTCTTTACATCCAAATAATATGATATCTATAAGATCACAAATTTCAAAATTTTCGTTTCTTTCCTGAACTTCTTACCCATTCAAACTTTGTTACATAAATGGAAATGATGAGAGTATTTATACCGAACCAAGGACTAAGTAAGATAATAACATAAAAATATACATTCTTTGACGCTGATATAGTTAATTGTTAGTAGTGTATGTACGAAAATATCTTACGTCTATTAGTTTGATATAATCATTAAGTGTCATTAAATTCTTTTGTTGTAAACTGTAGAGGAAAATTTTATTTTGTATCTCATACAACTTACACTAATTATATGAGACAACTTTTTATCTCATAATTTTGTGAAACCATAATTTTGTGGACTTGGCAGTGTAAGATTAGGGTCCACCATTTTATAAGACAAAAAAGAGCCTCATACAACTAATGTATGACTTCTCGTCTGAGATGCGGGCTAACACGTGAAAAAAGAGATAATTATCAATCGGCTTGAAATTGAACTGATATCAAAATCATAAAAGTAGCGGTTGAGAAATCTAAACTTTAACAGCATTGTTGTTAAAACAAGTAACAAAAACATATGGAATTAAATACGTAGGACTAAGTTTGTTGGTGATAAACTTATAAGAAATTGATAATCTACTCGTCGAAAAGACCGAAAATAGCGTCGTCCTCAGATTCTTCAGCTTCATCTTCCTTCTTATCCTGTTTAGTCTCAACAACATCATCATCACCTTGAAAAGCAGCAGATTCAGCTGCTGCTGCAATTGCAACTGTAAACTTGCTAGGATCCTGCAATAGTTAAAAAGAGCTTTAGTATTTATAGAACAAATACCAACTGGAAGAAAAAATGACTTAGTTAATCTTAAATAACATAAAATATTGTATCAAAGTCACAGCAATATAAGATAGGATTTGCCATTTAAGATTTAAATAGACAAAATCAAAAAGGGTCCAAAAAGATAGACCACACTGCACCATTATTATACATTAGAATTGTCAAAGTTTTCAACTACAAGAAATATGTTACTACCTTCATTGTGATTTGTCAGAATACTTCCAAAGGACGTGTGTATATATATATATATATATATACACGCACACTATAAACAAGATTTCGAGAAGAAATATAATAATTCGTAGTAAGTTATATATAGTATAAACTCAGTGTTTGGCTACAAAAATAGAGAACATGAACAAAATATATACAAGGGGTACAAAACAAGTTTAAAATATTCGTAACAAAATCATATACTACTATGTTTTAATCCCTATAAATTCCATTTCAAGACTTTATACTAAAAGAAATATACTAGCAGATGTTTTTTAAACGAGAGCACAACAATATAAAAAGTATTTGTGTGAAAAATAGAATTAGTTCAGTTATAAGGTAACTAGAGGTAAATCATTAATTAGTAAGCTAATGAAAATCATAACTAATTAGCATAATCACATATTAAAATTCATTTACACATAGAAGTGGAGCTAGCTAGTCTATAGTATGCGGGTTCAAATAAACCTAAAAATAGAATCAAGCCAGTTATACAAGTTAACTATAGGTAAATCACTAATTAATGAAAATCATAACTAATCAGCATGATATCACATGTTAAAATTTACTCACACAGAAGTGGAACTAGCTTGCCTATAGTATGCGAGTTCAGATACACAAGACACTTTTGCTTAAATATTGCATTTATACTAGTAAATTTATTAAATATGTATAAATATTTAATTCAGAACCAATAACTTCAAATTTTAGCTTCATCTCTGCTTACATGGTCAGTGTATAACTTAAATTAATATTAAAAGGAGTTAAGTAATTACCTTGAGATACTCTTTGACTTGATCAGCTTGTGGATAAGAATAGTCAGTTTCAACAGCAACAGCCAAAACATTCTTGTAAACTTTGACAAACATGTAAGGAGCAGCTGCAAGTGTAGGGTAAGAAACAGCCAAAGACAAAGTAGTAACCATTGAAACTCCAGTAGCAAACTTCTCCATGAGATCATCTTCAGTCAAATCAAGAACTTGTGGGCTAAACACTGATCCATTGTCATAAACAGAAACCACAACAAGACCATAAGAGAATGGCCTTATTCCTAGCTTGGCCAATAGAGCTGCTTCTGATGATCCAACTTTGTCACCTTTCTTGATTAGCTCCACTGGTGTTATGATTTCAACTGTTCCCTTGTTGATCTTAGTAGGAATGTTTAGAACCTATATAGTAACAAATTGTACAAATTAATTGACATTTTTTGTGCTTAAAATGTTTATGCATTGTTACTCTTGAATACACTGTAAAGAAATAAAGAAAGACTTTCGGAGATCATTTGTGGCTTTAAAATCTTTCACAAAGAATAAATAGGAAATATAAAGTTCAATTATTTTTAAATATATAAATGTAGTGCCTTCTTTACAAAAGAGGCTTAAAAAGAAATAGTGTCATAGAACAAAATGAGCAGTAATATATATTTATTTGAATTGAACGAAAAGAAAGTTTGTGAATCGCGATATAAATGGTTGACTGTAAGGAAAATTGGAGGTTTTTGAACTAGAACTTGCACGTATTTATCCAAGGAAGGTGATTAATTCGTTTTTATCGAGTTAGTTTCCAATAATACATACTTAAATTAAATTACATAATAATAACGTATGAGATAAAACAATTACCTGGAAGAAGGAAGTCTGAGAAGGATCAAGTCCAGTGTTGCCAGTAGGAACAATGACATCAACTGGAGCAACTAAGCCAACACGTGCAGGAGCTCCAACCTGTTTGTAATGACAACAATTAATAGAAGGATCATAGAATAAATCCGTACTATGAATTTTAAATTTAATGGGTTGAAAATTCTGTAACACTTTAGATTTATACACATACTTTCTACGGTATAAACAAAAAGATGGATCAAGGTAGAATTTTATAAAATACAAAACATCAACGTATAATCAGATCTTGACAACATGAAATTGAAAAGCCACTTATTATGATGTTTAGCATAATAATAAGTAGGAACCATAAGAAAAAAATGAGGGATTGATGAGGATAAATAATGTAACCGACGGCTATGAAATCTGATATCACATAAGAAATCAAGTCTAAAAATGTGTAGGAAACATAAAAATACATACATAGTTAGGAGAAAACCATCAAATATAGAAGAATGTAATACCTTGTATTTTGCGACTTCTTCCTTTATTTCCTTCAGATCACCCTTTGTAAAGATCAAACCAACGTTGCCCTAATATCCGACAAACAACAAAACGTAAATACCTTAACTATGAATCAAGAAATTCAATGGATCAGAACCAAAAGTTGATACTGAAAATCATAGAGAGCATAAAACCGAATTTGTTTCTCAGATTTAGAACATGTCATCTTCTTCTATAATTAGTACTATTAAAATCTTAATAAATATTAGATCTGAACCCAAAAATTTTATCAGAACAATAAGTTAAATACTAAAAGTCTTAAAGTTAAAAAATTAAATTTAAATCTCGTATTCCCCAAAGACTCTGTTATAGAGAACTCAAAAAACAAATCAATGAACTGTAGCACTTACAACAAGGAGAGGGATGAGATTAAGAAAACCCTCATTGCCAGTTATTTCTGCATGAATCCTTACAGATCTTTTCATCATAGTATTTTTCCCCATAAGAACAACAGATTCTCCTCGTAAACCTTTACGAATATTCTGCAACTGCGTCGACCCAACATTATCAGCGTTAACGATCAAAATCTGGTTGTACAAATCAAGATATTTGCACAGTTTTTGGTCGTAAGCAACTTTCTTCTGCGTCTTTGTTTGTTTCACGGCCATTACTAAAACTCTCAGAGAAAATCCTAAAGAAACTTTTGCAGAAGAAAAAGAAATATGGGGTTCCTTGAGGATGGAACCCTAATATAGTAGTGTAACCGTGAAGTATGGAAACCCTAAAATTATATGTGAGTTTATATAATTTTTTGGTTGGGGTGGGTGTAGGGGACGTAACCGCGTTAAAGAATACTTTCAATGTTTTTTCTATCCTTTTTTCCACGGACGTGTCAATTCTTTCTTTAGTATTAAAGTTTTTCTCTCCTTATTTTTTGGCAATTTGTACAAGTCATTGCAGTTACAAAATAGGATTCCCAATTAAAAAATCAAATATATGAAATCCTTTTTCCTCTTTTACTCGGATGCTCCTCGCTTCAATAACTTTTATTTTGTTTCGGAAAAAAGGTAGGTTTATCAGCTTAATTCGTATTATTAGCATAAAATATGGAGTATTTCTCATGTTAGGAAAACATATATAAAACATAAATGGTCTTAATTGTATATAATGGTAACAATAAGTATTATAAAAGGATTCGATTTTTTAAATTTATGGTAATCATCTAATACCTTTCCCATATCAAATAGAACTCTAATAAATCTACAAGGTCTAAAATAAGGCAAAGTTTTGTTCTCTTAACATATATATCTCGAGTAAAATAGTATGGCTTATTCCACCGAAAATTAGGGAAAAAAAATCATTAATTGCACTAGCTTTCACCCTACTATGTAAGTTATATTCATTTGCAAACTGAAGACAAAAAAAATCATCCTCTTCTTCTCCTCCTAATTTTACTTAATTCCTAAAAGTTCATCCATGGTCGGGTATGTGAAATATATTGTATTTCATCAATCCTTAATTCGTTTAATTTATTATTTATGATTTGCGATTCTTAATTTTTTTATTCCTACTGTTTAGGCTGAGGGTAATAATATTGCTTGTTTCTCAGAACGTAGATGTGTTTTACGAGCAAGTTTTCTTTATAGAATAAATTGAAGTAATATTTCAACAATTTTTTTGAACCAATGTCTGAAGTTGGAGCTCAAACTTCAACGTTAGAAGTTGTAAGACATAGAAGGACGAGAGCTGTGCTATTCTTAATGAAAACTCGTCCTCAATTCCAGAATGATCCTCCACTTGAATTCCCAAAGTTGAATCTGCAGCTGAAGAGGGATTGCTCTGATGGTAAGCAACCCCCACTTCCAACCGAGAGGTTGTAAGTTCGAGTCTCCCCAAGAGCAAGGTGAGAAGTTCTTGGAGGGAAGGATGCCGGGGGTCTATTTGGAAACAGCCTCTCTAATCAAGGGTAGGGGTAAGGTCTACGTACACACTACCTTCCCCAGACCCCACTAAATGGGATTATACTGAGTTTTTGTTGTTGCTGTTGTTGAATCTGCAGCTGAAGAATAACGTGATCACAAATACTACAGAATCTACAGCTACTGAATTAATTAGTAGCGCCGATGATGATGAACGTGTGTTGTTCAATTTTGGGAATGATTATGGATTTCAACAAGTCCTTCAAATATTGGATCAAAAGATTCCATCACATTGTCCATATAGAGATTCGTTCCAAGAAGATATGATCAATGAGTTTTTGCAAAACAACCTTTTTGATTAATTCTCGATACCTATAAGTTAGTATCAGAAATTAATTGTTTATGTTTTTAATTCTATTATTAATGTACATGAGTTATTCCTTCTTCTTTATTCCTAGATGCTTTATAAAATGTCCTTCATACCGATATGGTGAAGTTTTTTGCGAGTTGATTTTAAAGTAGCTAAACTTGCAAAAAAAAAAAGAAGAAAAAAAACAAATTCTGGTTGTCTTAAATAAAGGTCCCAAAAACTAGTGTGGTGCACTTACCCCACAGATGAGAAAATAGTAAAGACTAAAGAGATAATTATGCAATCATAGAATTATAGTTCGATAGAACAAAATAACCAAAAGAAGGAGAAGGAAAGAGAAAGAAATTCAGTTCTTTGATAAAATAGTTCACATTACAAATTTCATTATTTGCAAGATGAAAGAGCAAAATAGAGCAAATACATTCACTACAAACAAAATAAATTCAACCCCAAGAAACAAAACAAACAATTATAATACTTAAAATCTTCCCACAATATAAGCCCAACCCATTAAGTAGCAACACTGTGAAGGACAACAGTCTCAACTGTGAGCCCAGACCCAAATTCAAAAAGCACACCCCATTCAAGCCCTTCACCACTAGTTCCTAAACCTTCTTTTGCAGAGGCTTTCCTCATTTCATCCAAAATAAACAATACACAAGCACTTAACATGTTGCCATAGTTATTTTATACATTTCTTGTAACCTTAAGTTTCTCTTGCTTTAGGCCCAGTTTTAGTTCAATTTGGTCCAAAATTGCACACCCACCAGGGTGTGCAATTTAAAATAAAGAGTTCCAATCAGAAATTCCAAAGGTTGGAATGCTTCCACAAGGCTTTTTTCAATATTTTTTGAGATAAGCCCAGGAACATCTTTGAGTAAGTGGAATGTAAGCCCAACTTCACGAAGGTGACCGTTGATAGCGTCTTCGCTATCGGGGAGAAGAGTTTGGGCAGCAAAGACAAGCTCGAACAAAGGCCTCTCGACTTCTGGAATTGGATCAGAGCCTATAATGACCGCAGCTGCCCCATCACCAAATAGGGCTTGCCCAACCAAACTATCCAAGTGGGTGTCATTGGGCCCACGAAACGTGACGGCAGTGATCTCTGAGCAAACAACAAGGACTCGGGCGCCCTTGTTGTTTTCGGCCAAGTCCTTAGCCATCCGGAGTACCGTGCCACCGGCAAAGCAACCTTAATGGTACATCATGAACCGCTTGATCGACGGACGAAGCCCGAGTAGCTTAGAGAGTTGGTAGTCACACCCGGGCATGTCTACACCACTAGTTGTACAAAAGACCAAATGAGTAATTTTGGACTTGCTGGCCCCATTCTTTGATGGCCTTTTGGGCTGCCTCTTTGCCAAGTTTTGGCACTTCAACCATCACTATGTCTTGTCTGGCATCAAGGGAAGGTGCCATGTATGCACAAATATTAGGATTCTCTTTCAAGATTTCCTCTGTTAAGTGCATGTACCTCTTCTTAATCATTGATTTTTCACCTGCAAATTTACCGAAAGATATGTTAGGAAATCACTAAATCATAAGCTCAAAAGGTTATATGAATCAAACTTCAAAAAAAAATAAAGGACAATATCACTTTTAGCTCATGTCTGAAATTATTTATATTAAAAAAATATATAATTTTTTGTGTGTGTATATATATTTATATTTTTAAATTTTTTATTCTTTTAAAAAAGACTACAATTTCATTTTCCCAAAGGTAAACCGTAGAACGTGTCCAGTTTCAAATTATTCATCCTGAAAGATAACTTTCTCCCACCCACGTAGTGTCTTTTGTTTCGAATATATTAAAACTATGCTAGGCTTCCAGGTGTTTTAAAGTACTCGAATTGAATACTTTGTGCTGATTCTAGTGAAAACGTTCTCCTTTTTGGCTGAAAGTTAATGCTAACTGAAGTCTAAAGTTGGATACTCATCCCTATATTTAAGTTAAGGTAACTAATCCTGTTGAAAAGCAAAATTTATGCCAAATTATCATGACCTTGTTTTTATCAAGGCCAGTTTCCCTCTTGTTGTAGGGAGAAAAAGGAAATAGATAAGAAACTAGGCATAAAACATATCAGAAATTCCAAACCATTTGGAAAAATTATATTTAAAATTGTCTAAATAAGCTCAATGTTAAGAAAGATTAACATGCATGTGTTGTATCTCAATTTATTAAGGAAAAGTAACATAGTAGAATTTAGTCAAATATCCTAGAAAGCATCTCACATGGGATGCTATATTTAAGGAACCTACTAACAAATCCGAAATAGAGAACAAAAAGTTGAGTTTGTTAAGAATAGAATTCTATTTGGAGTGAATGTCTATTTTGTACAGAGTTTTACTTTGAGGCTAAGTCATTTTTTCTCCTATAAATAGAGGGGTCTTACCTCATTGTAAATTAACCCAAAATTCAATAAGAATTTTCTCTCTCTCTTTCTCTGCAATATTGCTCTTGTTCTTTTATTGTTTTATAACATGTTATCAGCACGACACTCTAACCAATTGAGTAGAAGCTTTGAGATTGAGCATAATGATTGTCAATTATTCTATTAACTTCCTTCATGATTAAATTCTGGATTTAAGGTAAGTATTATACTTTTCTCTTTCAAATTCTTGATATTCTATAATTTAATTTTATATACAAGTAAAGACAACAAAGTTTGATTATAACTCTAATGGAGTTTGCAAGGAATTACACCCACTTAAAGTGGTAAAATTTCTATGCCTTGCCATGATCAAAATCATGTATGATTGTGGGCAAAGAATTGAAAACTCGTTCCATTGAATTTGCTCCATTCTCATTCCCTTTAGAGAATGTGATAGCAATATGTGATAAGTCTGAAAGAAGACAAAATTATTACCGTGAAGGTATTAATGGATGTGGACGTGGCCATAGACGAAATTATTATCGTCATTATTGTGATAATGAAGATAATAAGGATTCTCAAAATAATCCTTCACTCTGTGAAAGTAATATTTGTCATCAATTTACAATATGAGATTTTATAAAGCACATATAGATGATTATGGTCCATTCATGATGTGAGAGTGACAACATCTAATTTATGAATACATATTCATTCTTGGAAGAATATGAACGTGCTAGTGGTAGTGAATATACCACACTCGCCTCTAGAAGGAGATTTGAGATGATATAAGAAAATAATGTCATTACTATGACATGAATGGTCATTGATCACATACCAATTGTGCGCCAAAATATTTTGGTAATGTGATTATTAAAGGACAATAATAATGCAAGAAACATATCTTGCGTATAATTTTGACCATGACCATAATGGTACAACTTTCTCTTTAAAAGAAATATTCACTATATGGGTATTGATTAATATGTGATAGTACCAAATTAATTGAGAACTCTAGAAGAGCCAATTATACTATTTTGGAGAAACACATTTGATTACCAATAAGGTATTGTGTTGTAGTAAGTCTCAAAGAAACCTATTCAGTTTTCAAAGTATATGCGAAAGCGGTTGATTATATTGAGACAATAAATAAAGGAAAGATTTGATATCTTCTATTACTACAACTTGTAGCGGGATAATCTATATATGAAAAGCTACCCGCTTTATTTTTCAATTTGTACTACACAAATAAACGAATAGCACAATAATGTGGATTTTTATTGATATAAAAACCCATATCATAATAAACCTGAAGTTTATTGAGAATTGCACATGTCATGGTGTAAACATGAACTTATCAATATTGATAATTTATTCAGTTTGCACAATCAATTTAGCCATATCAATTTAAGTATAATGTTAAAAATAATAGAGAATTCACATGGGTAAATATTAAAGAACTAGAAAGTTCTTTATGAATTCTCTTATATTGCTTGTTCTCATTAATTAATTAACCAACTAAAGTTAGGATTGAATCCCATGAATTCTGGAAATATCAAAGGTGAATATGGGCCCATTCACCTGCCATTTATATCACATAAGATGCATCTATGAGATGGTTACATGCGCGATGATTATTAACCCGCAACCTTGCCGGTGTTTGCGATGTAACTTGCTCAATAATTTAATATAAAGTATAATTTCCAGATTTTTTATTCAAGATTATTCTTCTTGATAAGTTGGTTTACATCACAACTGGTTTAGCAAAATAATTTATTGAGTGCCTCCACTTAATAGATAAACTATTGCTTATGAGAACAAAGTTATCTATATCAATTTGATATACGTTATATACGAGAGTATATTATATTCTCCCCTCACAAGTGGTTCAGGGTCAGGAACCAAATAAATCCATCTTATTATTATTGATGTGCGGTGTATATTTTCATTAACACCATAATGCACAAAGATGGATTCTCAAAGTTCAGAAAACAAGTTAGTTTTTCCAACATGAGGGGGAGACATGATAAACAATTGAGAAAAATTTAAGTAGAATGAATTATCATTTGTATATCTAGATCCTCGATTACGATAATATGAACTTGAAAATTCATAAAAAGATAATTCATTTGCAATATATTGCAAAGCATGCCATAAGCATTTATTGACCCAAAGAAAGTAACTATATTCTCATTGCAAATACTCATATTAAGTCCTAGAAAGACAAAGTCTATGGTACGCTTAAACCTGTAGAAAAATCGGTTTCAAATAAACTTCTTGAAAAAGAAGATGAGAAAATGATCAAAGTGATCATAATAAGGAGGCAAGTGATCTAGAAGATCACATGACATAACACATCATAAAATCTCATGAGAGATTCAGGTACCTGAATATATGAATGAAAAGATCTATATGTTATGTCTTTACGAAAATTTATTGGAATTGATATAACATGTTTGTCGACGACATCTATCATAGCGCTAGGTTTAGATGAGAATCTTAAGTCTATCAAATATAGACACAAAAGTATTGGCCGTGGAAGAGATAGAATTCAAGTAGAATTAATTCCATATGAAAGACATGTAGTTTTGGACATGTAATTCAAATACTTAAAAGTATAAAGTCAATGGTATGTGCAATCAGTTTTCGATATCTTATTTGTCTAGCATGACATGAAAAATTGATATGCATCTAAAGTCTATATTATGGCTTATATGACTTAACTTATATGACAATGTAAGGCTCTTTGGTGACCCGGTTCAGGCCCGGGACCAGACCGGGACCGCGTGCCTGGCGGGCCTACCGGTCCTGCTGGGCCGGTCCCGGCGTTCCGGTCCTAATGTTCCAAAAAAGCCCATAACGGACCGGTCTCACACCTCGAACCGTTAGGCCCGGGACCGGCTGGCGGGCCTGAGCTGGTCCTGGCGGGCCCAACGGCTATTTTTTTTAAAAAAATTATTATTTTTTTTAAAATTCAGTAACGGCTCTTTGCAAAAAGTAGCCGTTTGGATGTTTGAAAAATAACCATTTGGCCCCCAAATTTTAATTTAACCCCAAATTTATATAATTACACTTTTTCTCATTTCTCAACTATAAATACCCCCTCATTCTTTCATTTTTATTCACCAATTCATCAATATCTCTCAATCTCTATAAAGCTCTCTTTCAACCTATCTAGTACAAGTGCTTAATTTATTGTTGAAAAATCGTGAAAAATTGTGAAGTTGTTGAATTGAAGTTTTCAAGTGTACAAGTTCAACGATTTTCAATTTTCAAGAGGTTGTTCGGCAATCAGGTAAACTCGTTTCAACTCTTACGTGCTAATAATATATTTTTGTATTTTTTAGTTTGCATAATTCTAGTTAGTATGGCATTTTCTTTGAAAAAAATGTTCGGTAAAGTAAAAGGTAAAACCGGTGAAAGTAGTACCCTTCCCCCGGCTCCCCGACCTAAAAAAGATAAGCAAGTTGAAAGTAGTAGCCAACCTAGACGTCCTAATCCGCCTTCCGTAATTCTTGATAGTGATCACCCTTGTTTTCAATTTACCGATAGTGAATTTCTACATGATGTTGCAGTAGGTGATAGATTAGATGATTATATTATGAATGCTCTTTATCCTAATGAACCTATCTTAGAGGAAAATGAGGATGATGATGATGATGATGAAACCCAAGCACCAGATTTAGATGATACACCTACTAGTCCTGCTCATAACTTAGGTAATGAACCGGCACACCCACCTGTGCAAACTCCCACTTTTAGTAGACAACCTGCTAAACATCAAGAAACATCATTAGTTTGGCATTTTTTTACTCAAGTAAGAGAGCATGACAAGGCTAAGTGTAAAAATTGTGGGAAATTACTTGTTCATAGGTATACTGGAGACCGTAGCGGCACAGGTAATTTGACTAGGCATATAAAATTACACCCTAGAGATAGGGCTAGATTTTTCCAAATGCAAGCGCAACAAGAGGGGGGAACAAGTGTAGATTCTCAAGTTAACCCTAGTACTGGTTCAAATCTATTTCAACCAAGAATAAACACAATCACCAGAGGTATTTTATATTACGATCCAAATAAGGATCGTAAAGAATTAGCGAAAATGATTACTGTTATGTGCTTGCCTTATACTTTTGCTTCTAATCCTAATTGAATTCATTATATTAGAAGAGTCTTTAATCTTACTTATAAAGGTTGGCCTCGCGCAACAGTTAAGGCCGATATTTATAAATTCAAGCATGAATATGAACAATATTTGCGCTATTTATTTACTCATATACCTAATCGTATTTCTATTACAACTGATATTGGTAGAAGTAATAATGACTGTGATTATCTAACTGTAACAAGTCATTGGATAGATGAAGACTGGACAATGCAAAAACGCATAATTGCATACAGAATAATTAATTCACGGCACACGGGTAGGTTTGTAGCTAATCTCTCTCAAACTGTTTATAATGCTTATAAACAGGCGTTAGAGCATGCTAGGCCAAATATTCCAACCCCTACTTCGTCTACACCACAATCGTCTAAAAGAGTTGTTGGCTTAACAACTCTTAAATCGTGGACGGAGTTCAGGGGTTCTCAAGGTGATAATTTTGATGAAATTTCCCATCTAAATGAGCTTCAAGTTTACTTGTCACAGGGACTAGAAAAGGAGAATCCAGAGGGCTCTTTTGACCTTTTGGAATGGTGGAAGTCAAGGGAAAAGCATTTTCCCGTTCTTGCAAGGATAGCTCGGGATGTTCTGTCAATTCAAGCGTCAACTGTTGCATCGGAGAGCGCTTTCAGTCAAGAAAGACTACAAATCGGTGATCACAGAGTGTCGATGCGGGGGAGCTTGGAAAAATCAGTGCTTTTTAGAGATTGGATCTGCGCAGAAAGAAGGAACTTTGGCATAGTAGAATCACAACCAGCAATAGATGAGGCATATGAAGAAATGATAGCAGAACTTGCTGAGGAAGCGACTTTACTCGTAAGTGGTGATGAACAAGCTTCATTTCCACCACCGCCAACATAACCTCCTCCCAACCTTGACGGATTTATGAGATTTGTTAGAAATACAACCTAAATTATGATGTAACTTGTACATCGGCACATCTTCTTTTAGTTTTTTCCTTTTAATGGTGGTATTAGTACCTTGTTGTGCTCATTCCATTGGGGGAAGGAAGACTAAGAAAGATATGCCATTTTGGTCAATAAATATGCTCTTTATCATATCCTTGAATATCTTTTTTCTCAATATTTCTTTGTCTTTACTTCGATATCAATCCTTGAATATTTAGATAACATACAATATATAACATACAACACAATATACTAATTACAACATTCTTTTATATACATTATATACAATATATACTACTTACTACAACACACTATATACATAATATACAATATATACTAATTACTACAACACAATATATACATATCATACAATATATACTAATTACTAATTTACTACAACACATTATATACATAACATATATCCATATATACATAACATACAATATATACTAGTTACTACAACACAATATTTACATAACATAAATATCCATATATACATAACATACTATATATACTAATTACTACAACACAATATATACATAATATACAATATATACTAATTACTACAACACAATATATACTATACTAATAACTTAGTACACCATATAAAATATATTCTACACTATACTAATGACTACTATACAAGATATTGACTAAAAAAAAAACCCCCGTCAGGCCCATTAGGCCCGCCAGGCCCGGCCCACCAGGCCTAGGACCGTAGTGTGCTTAGGCCCGTCACGGGCCGGTCTCAACCTGGAGGACCGCCAGGCCCGGCACACCAAGCCCGGTACCATGAGGCCCGGCTCGGGACACCATACAGCCTTATATGACAATCCATGAAGGATTTAAGTTTCTTGAAGCATCTACAATTCTTGATCTTGAGGTACCACTTCCTCAGTGCAATTTATGCACAAATGTATCTTGCTATGACTATAATCATGATAGTGTGATAGCGAGGATACCTTTATGGAGATATTGAAGAGTCATTCCACGATATTTGTGAAGACATTATATTTCTATCACGAGTTATGATTTCAAGGTGCAAATATTCATTATAGTTAATATGGCTGATTTATTTATCAAATCTCTACCAATGATCTCTTGAAGATGGTGCAAAAGATTGGAATGCGAAGGCTCAAGGATGTGAATTGATGCTCTCTTCAGGGAGAGTTAATGCGCGTTGCACTATTTTTCCCTTACAAGGTTTTGTCTCACTGGGTTTCCTTGCTAGGTTTTTAACGAGTCAACCAATATGCGCATTTCTAAATATGTGTACTCTTTTTTCTTTTCTAGAATTTTTTTCCACTGGTTTTATTTTAGTTATGGTTTTTTATGAGGCACATTACTTATTGAGTAGACACTCAAGGGGGAGTGTTAAGAATAGAATTCTATTTGGAGTGAATGTCTATCTTGTAGAGAGTTTTACTTTGAGGTTAAGTCATTTTTCCTCCTATAAATAGAGGGGTCTTACCCTATTGTAAATTACCCCAAAATTCAATAAGAATTTTCTTTCTCTCTTTCTCTGCAATATTGCTCTTGTTCTTTTATTGTTTTATAAAAGAACCATCTCTAGTTATCACAACTCAATTTAGGGTTGAGTTGAAACAATTAGTCTACAACTCCAACATAAAAAGTAAGTAATACTGACGAAAGAAATGAAAAAAGTGAGTACGTCAAATTTAATTAAGTAGGATAAAATTCCAACATAAAATTGAAAGAATAACGAAGGTTAAGAGAATTTTATCTTACACACGCGCTTAAATTTCTCCTTACGCTCAACCTTATGCTCGCTATTAGTGATACGAAAATAATAATCAAGATAAGTGCTTTGATCAACACAGTTGGAAGGTGTGGCTGTTCCGATGGCCATGACCATGGCCGGACCCTGGGCACATTGTGCCCTACGAAACTCCTCGACGGTCACCATTTTCGCCTGAAAAAATGGTGGATTTACTAGGGTTTCAAATGGTTGGTGATAAGCTTAATGATAGTAGTACGTGATAAGTGTCTATGGTTTGCATGGTGTTTGTTAACTTATTTATATGAGAAGCTCAAGAGGATAATGGTAGATAGAGATCACGTGCGTCGACAAGTAAGAGCACGTGCCTTCCCTTTTATTTTCCTTTTCAACTCCTCTCTTGGCAAACCTTCTACACAAATAGTTAGCTACCTACTTCTCAAGATCAAAGGTCTTAGATTGCTTGTCAATCTATTGAATCAAATGAACGGTGTTGATCATTCTTACGTAAGCTTTTTTTTTTTTTTTTACAACTTCACTTATTAACAGGAATGCAACAATACGAACTTGACAGGTCCAATATGTTATGATCATCACAGAGTTTGTAGCATACTCTGTGATGAGAATACAAATGAGTATACTAACAAAGTGGCAGATTAAAATGATGAAAAAGTTACAATGATGTCCCTTTTTGTCGATCCTTGCAATTTCTTCAATTTGTAATTCTTTATCACCATCGTCCCAATTCTTCAAGAAGTATTCAAAAATCATGATTTCTTTTTAGATTGATTGGACTTTGTTGACGTAGTTGGGGTGTCCTGCTTAAGCTTGGCATTTCTCATCGGAGGTCGTCTAACATTGTCGTCCTTGCTCTTTTCCTTTGTTTGAGACTTTTGTTCCTTTGTAGCGATAATTTGGACTGTTTCGACGCATTGTGGCAGCATTTCAATTATGTCACCTTCTTCTGCCATCCGATGATTTGACCTGTGTAAAACACCTTGTGCATCCAAGTTTGGTACATCTAATGATTTAATATCAGTTTGCTTGATTTGTTGTTGTACCTCATTCCTGCTCCTATTTGCACGTTTAGCGCTATAAGGATCACGACCCAAAATTTTAAAGGGATGTGCATTTAGCATTGCATCTAACAATTGTTTATCATGGGATAAAAAATCTGTTGTATTGGTCATACTTATTGGTTTCTGCCCAGAATTGACGAGAAGCTGTGTATTACTATAGGATTCTACTTCCTCTGATGTGCTCAATTCTTCATTACTTTCATATCCTCGTTCGTCACTGTCACGAGACACCACCTTGTCCATAGAATCCAGAGTCTTCTTTCCTCTGCTGAAATGATTGCACTGGTTTGAACAACAGTTGTTTTGCCACTTTCCGGAATAGATGAGGCCAACGCTTGACCATTTAGCTGAAGATTTTCAGAATTTTCAATTAGACACAGTTAGCCCGCATGGTTTTTACTGAAATTTTGCAAAGAAGTAGCGCCACTTTTTTGCCTAGATGAGCCGACACCGAAAGCACAATGGTTCTCTTTCATGTGTTGTACTATTTCATCAAATTTATTATTATTAATGGATATTGGATACCCATTTATTTTTGTTGAGCCCACATGTTAATCTTTACCAAAAGTGACATTATCATCACTAATGGTCAAAAGACCAAGTTGGCCCGCCACCTTTTGCTCTTGTTTTTCAAATTTTTCGGCCATGCGTATGGATTTTTCAGAATTTTGCTCAATGTTATCAATATTATAGTGTGCATGTGAGCCCACAAAATCAATTACATGCCTCACTAGTTTGATATTTCTTTGTTGCACACCAATACCGCAACTTTTTTGACCTAGTGTGCCCACACAAAAAATTATGGTGCTGCTCCTTCACACTACCTAAGTCACCCATCTCATTTTCCTTTACGTCAATCACATGATCAAGATGGCCCACGTGTTTGACCACTGTCTGTTCATCCCTGTCACTTGGATTTGTTGTTGTAGCAACTGGAACGGATACACCACCATCTATAGCTGTTCCAACTTCTTGTGTTGAAAGACCATTTGTACCCACGGTTAATACGTTACTCTCTAGTGGTGCCTTCGCACTCCCTTTATCATTTATCGCATCATCAATTTGCTCTCCTTGATGCCTTGGTAAAAACCCGTTGTTCAGTAGAAACCTGTTCTGCCTCGTGATCCCTTGATTGCCCAGCTCTTTTGGTACTGAGGTAATCCCTGGCATCACATGTTAATTTGTCAAGCTTACCCGAGCCTTCTACTACCTCCACATGATCTGCCTCTGTCGTATTTTTCTTGATCTTCCATCGACATGACTTTTCACCATGTCCTTGATGTTTACAAACAGTGCAGTATTTTGGTAGATTATCATAAATAATCTGTTGATAATATTCTACCAACTTACCAGATTTTAAATCCCCAATCTTAATCTTGATCCTTTTAGGGTGTTTGTCTAGTAAGTCCAGCAAAACTTTAACCCTAGCAGTACTAGATCGCGTTCTATCTTGTGTCGCTTTATCAACTGCTAAAGGTTTTCCAATCGCAGAGGCTATGGACATTAATGATGCAAAAAAATTTACTGGGAGATCAGGTAAAGATATCCAAACCAATGCTTTGACGTTTCTTCTCTTGGATTAAATCCGATTGTCCATGGAAAAGTTCTAAAGAAAAACTCATCACCCTTAAACTTAACATGACCAGAAGATTTTGACATTACTTGTATAAAATCTTCATAAAGATCAAATCTTACCAATATGTGCCGATATTCGAGCTGTCCATATTGCAAAAACCTTTGATATAGAACTGTTTCGGAATCAACTGTCGTAGCTCCTGAAGATCAGGTTTTCCATACGAAACTTGAAGATAACTGCTTGGTGTAACCCCTCTTCGATGGTGAAAGCGTTCACCTCTTCAGTGGTGAACTGAACAGCAGGTTCTCCATGTTCGAAACTTACTGAACAAAGCTCTAATTTTGATGTTTTTGCAGCAAAAAATTTTCCAACAATCTGTGCCGCATACGTTAGCTTGGAAATATGTTTATTGTGTTTTGTGAGGCGTTTTGGGTTGCCTCTCCCTCAGCGAAAGACTGGGGAGAGGTTGTCGCAGCCATCTCTACTTTCCACAAGCAGCTAATTTGGTGAAGTTCTATGATATGGTATTATGGATTTTTTTTTTTTTTTTATGTTTAGCGTCTTACCATGAACTACCAGCTTTCTGTTACTTGTAACCATGTGAAGAAATTGAAGCTTTGGACAGAAATTTGACACGTAACCCTAAATCAAGAACATAGCGTAAAACGTTGATGCTTAAAAGTATAAAATATTTATGTATAACAACAACATACAATACATTTTAGAGTACTTTTGGAGATACATATAAATTATTTTAGAATAAATTAAATAGTCAAATAAATTTACACTATAACGGAGACGTTTTGCTCTTCGTCGTACTTTAAATTATCTCACATTCTTTTTAGTACAGAAAGATAGTGACACAAAGTGTCAAAACAATGACTGCATCACGAGAGTCATATTATGTGTTTTAACGTTTTTAGTCATACATTGTTTCTACACAAACCAGAGAAACCTTTCTTTTCCTTTTTCTTTTTAAGCTTTTGGTCTTAGAGGTGAGCTGGTAGGGGTTGGGGTTAGGATGATGGCCACGTCCACAAAAAAGGCTATTATTGGCAGCAGTGTTAGATACATGAATGGAATTAAATTTGATGAATGTATGTCGAATGCTAAAGCTTCAACTACCTTAATAAGAGGATTAAGATTTGAGCTCTAAAAAAAATTTATGGCGTCAATTTGAATTAGTTAGGTCAGTGAGTTCCGAACCCTGAATAATTATATACAATTATTAATTTTAATTAAAAAAAATATTTGAGGAAGGTGGGGGTTTGGTGAAAGGAAAGGTAATTAAGATAGGCAAACAGCCAATTAAGTGATTTGAGTTTAAAGATTGTTCTTTAGGGAGAAGGGATTGTTTTGATTGTTAAGTAGGTAAAATGTGTGGTGTGGGAAGATCGGCTTAACGTGTGGAGAACAAGACTATAACGTTAAACTCGAACCCGTTCCTCTTCAATTTTAGTAATTTTCCTTTTGTCCAGACAGACACAGAAATAAATAATTTACCTTACATGTGATACTTCATATTTGTAAAGTCTTCCCGTATTTGCGTAAAATCGTTAATTGTTTTATAATATTATCAATTACCTTGATTTGTACACGTATATGACCTTGCATGCATAAGGGAGAATAGTTATTGTAGGTTCCTTTTTTTTTTGAGTAGTAAGTTGACTATCTACAAACAGTCAAATTATGATATACTTTTTTTGGCATTAAATTTTGTTGTGATATATGCTTATTGCATAGTACAATGAGATAAACGAAATGAGTCCTAATATAGACTTACAAATACAAATCCTATAGTCATGGTTAGTAGTGTTAAACTAGCTCAAGGTTAAGCATGCATGGAGTTTGCGAGAGGAGGAAGAGGGAATATTCTAAAAGAATAGAAAGAAACTGGATTTGAAAAATGATATTCTGAATTAGAATTAATGAGTACTGTAGCATACATATATACATCAAAAAATGAATATCTAATCTATGTCTAATCTAACCACTTTACAGACATAGCCACTATGGCCATAGCCACTTTACAATCAACTAACTCTTTTATATAATTAACCAATAACCAATAATCTCAATACCCTCCTCAACTTGGTGGTGTGGAAAACACCGCCAACTTGTGTAGAGCAGCTGAATGTCGAACTCCTATCAGCGCCTTTGTTAGAACACCAGCCAGTTGATTTGTTGTTCCCACATGATGCAATGAGATTCCCCCTTTCGAGTCCTGAAAGCGGTCTTCGGTATATCCGGCTCCCGAATCTTTAGCTGGTGATAACCTGAGCGCAAATCAATCTTAGAAAACACCTTTGCGCCCTAAAGCTGGTCAAATAGATCATCCATACGAGGTAAAGGATATCGGTTCTTCATTGTAACTTTGTTCAACTGACGATAATCGATACACATGCATAGAACCATCATGTTTCTTTATGAACAAGACAGGAGCACCCCACGGTGAAACGCTGGGCCGAATAATACTCTTATCAAGCAATTCTTGTAACTGATCTTTCAACTCCTTCAACTCAAGAGGAGCCACACGGTAAGGAGGAATGGATATAGGCTGAGTGCCCGAAAACAAATAAATATCGAAATCAACGTCCCTATCGGGCGGCATGCCCGGAAGATCAGCTGGGAACACATCGGGAAAACCCCGTACCACTGGAACATAGTCAACAAAAGGGGCATCATTACTGACATCTCTCACATAAGCTAAATACGCGGCGCACCCCTTCTCAACCATACGTTGAGCTTTAATAAAAGATATAAATCTGCTGGGAGTGTGATCAAAAGTACCACTCCACTCAATACGCGGAATACCTGGCATAGCCAGTGTCACGGTCTTAGCATGGCAATCAAGAATAGCATACTGGGGAGACAACCAATCCATGCCCAAGATAATATTGAAATCAATTATATCAAGTAATAAAAGATCTGCCTTGTCTCAGAACCATGAATAGTAACCAAACATGACAGATATATGCAGTCCACAACAAGGGAATCTCCCACAGGAGTAGAAACATAAACATGAGAGCTGAAGGACTCTCAGGCTGTACCCAAATGCGGAGCAAAATAAGATAACACGTAAGAATAAGTAGAGCCTGGATTAAATAGAACCGATGCCTATCTGTGACTAAAAAATATAATACTTATGATAATATAATAAGAGGCGACAACCGCGACATGATCAGGAATAGCTAAAATCTGGCCCGGCCCCTCCCTCAAGGGTGACCTCTATCCCCTCGATCTCCGCCCCTGGCTGGCTGGGCAGGTGGAGTGGCAGCTGGAGCTGGAACGATGGCGTCCTGACCGTGTGGAGTATGCTAAGGCTGTGGAGTCTGAGAAGGCACACCCCTCCCAAGTCTGGGGAACTCTCTCACTAGGTGGTGGGTATCCCCACACTCGTAACAAACTCTAAGAGGGTGCGGTGGCTGTGACTGACTGGGCCCACCCCCGCTGGACTGACCTCTGGAAATACCCCATGCAGGAGGCGCACTAGAAACCGAAGGTGCATAATAAGGTTCCTGAGATCTGGGAGGAGCTAGAGTACTGCTGGATGAAGTAAGAGTTGAGTGAACTGGGCGACCCGTATATCCCCTACCATGATGTCCTGTTGTTGATGTGTAGGTACCAGAGTATAACCCGACTCTCGAGACCTCTTGGACTCTCTCTCTTCTCGCTCTTTGGCATGCATACCCTCTATCCTCCTAGCTATGCTCACTACCTGCTGATAGGGTATATCCATCTCCAACTCTCGAGCCATGCTAGACCTAATGGAAGGAATAAGACCCTCAATAAACCGGCGAACCCTCTAAAGAACAGTAGCCACCAAAGCCGGTGCATGCCTTTCCAACCTAGTATAATGGATGGCATACTTAGAGACAGTCATAGGGCCCTGGAGCAAATGCTAAAATTCACGTGCCATGCATTCAGAGGCTCCGGGAAAAAACTCCATCTGAAACATATCTGAAAATTGAGTCCAAGTCGGGGAGGTAGCCTCGTTCGAACTGTCTAACTCAAAGGTGCGCCACCAGTCATAGGCGGCTCCCCAAAGCTGAAAAGATGCGGAAAAACCCCCGCTCAAGGCAATAATGCCCATGGTGCGAAAGATGTTGTGACAATCCTCCAAAAAACCCAAAGCATCATCTGTAGCTGCTCCACTAAAAACATGAGGGTCATACTTCTTGAACCTCTCCAGTCTACGATGCTCATCCTCCGAAGCAGGTGCCTCATCCCCGGGCTGAACTGGTACTGCAGGCTCTACGCGGATAATATCTAGAATCTGTCCCATATGCACCCTCTGCTATAGAGTGCGGGTTACGGGAGTCTAGGCTCCTCCCCCGGCCTGGGACGTGGCTGCCGGAAGGGGAAGCAATCCTGTCTGTGACAGCGTAGTATACATGATCATAAACTGTGCCAATGCCTCCTGAATAGCTGGAGTAGTGGTGGCTGTAGGCGTGTCAAGTGCCTGAGTCTTGGCTCGATCCACTGGTAGTACCTCGGCTGCTGCTCGCGCAGGTGCCTTGGCTGCACCACGCGCGCGTCCATGACCCCTACCTCTAGCGGCTGTAGGAGGGGGTGCGGGTGCCTGATCTCCTCGTGCATGTCCTCACCATATGTGAGAGAATAGTAAAGATAGAAGTTTAGAGCCGATGGAAAAAAAATAGCACCACAAGGAATTTAATGAAGTGAAGATTTTTCCTAAACAGTTACATAGCATCCCGTAGATAAGTACAGACGTCTCCGTATCGATCAGCGAGACTCTAATAAACCGGCATGTGTTCCGTGACTCCTTTGAACCTAGAGCTCTGATACCAAATTTCTACGACCCTAGTTCACCAATTGTGAACCTGTCATGACGGCACCCAGTCTTTGCGACTAAATAAGCCTAACACATTACGGAATTTAATAGTCTTTACGAAAATAATAACTAAATACCAAATAACATAAGAAAATATATAGATTTGCCGCCTGGCACATACACTTCAATACAAAATACTGAAACAACCTCCAAGAGTCAGAAACTGACAGGCAACACAGGCTATAGAAAACGTACGATGCTCTAAACACCAGAATAGTCTAATACAAGAGAACGAAATACTAACTAGCTAACTATAGGTAGAATAAGAGGGAGACTCTCCGGATCTGCGGACGTGGTAGATGCATACCTCAAGTCTCCGAGTATAGCTCCTAGATCACTAATAGTGCGCTCGAGCAGAAATACCTAGATCAACACATGAAAAAAATGTGCAGAAGAGGCATGAGTACACCACAGTGGTACTCAGTAAGTGCCAAGCCTAACCTCGGTTGAGTAGTGATAAGGAAGGTCAGGGCCCTACTGAGAATAAACATAACAACAATAATGAACAGTGTAAGGCAGAGAATAATCAGGAAAATAAATGATAAAATAGGATAGAAGCTACAAGTCAATGACAATTAAGCTAAGTAAGGAAAATAACACAACCAAGTATCACCCAATATCAGGGTGCCATATGGATCTCCCCGGAATTGAACCCATAGTCCATTTTACCAATGTCTGGAGGATCTCTCGGGAATCGAACCCATAGTCCATAATACTAATATCTGAGGATCTCCGCAAATCGAACCCTTCGTGCATTCTGTCAATTTCTGGAGGATCTCCCGGGAATTTAACCTGTAGTCCATCATACCATTATCTGAGGATCTTCCTGGAATCGAACTCGTAGTCCATTATATCCATTTCTGGAGGATCTCACGGGAATTGAACCCGTAGTCCATCATACCAATATCTGAGGATCTCCCGGGAATCGAACCCGTAGACCCAATCGTAAAAACATCACAACACTTCAATAATGTACAAATGCTAAGTAAAGACAACATATTGAATCTTAAGTCTAGCATGCTTCACGAAGATCAGATATTGCAATTTAGCCAAATAGAACAAGCAAGCTAACTAACATGCTTTCCCTAAGCTAAAACAAGTGAAATTTGCATTTATAACAGTTAAATACGTGAAAAACACAGTCTAAATAAGTCAAGTAAGATAAATTTCAAAAATTAAAATAAGTACACGCTCCTCGCCTCGCGCAAAAGGATTTTAGACAATAGTCAAAATATCCTAAGAGAAGAGGTCCCCACACAAAGTTAGGAAATCCACTTACCTCGAACCGATACAAAAATCACTAAGAAACGATGCCCTTGCCATGAGTATCCGACTCCGAGTGGCCCAAATCTATTCAAACCAATTACATATTGTAAATAATATCGCAAGTAACTAATTCTACTATTAAAACTAAAGCTAAGGTGCGAAATAAGTAAATGACCAAAACACCCCTCATGGCAACATCTCAGAATCGAATAATATTTATATTTTCAGAAACCTCGTACCCTCATGAATCTAACCATATAAACATCTCCCAAATCGGAGGTCAAATGCCCCTTCAAATACTCACAATTAGGTCAAAAAACTTTACCCCAATTTTTCATTCAAAATCCAAAATTAAAGGTTGAATTCATGATTAGATTAGTGGGTTTTAGTCATAGAGGAGTAGAGAATTGTTACCCAGTAATTGCCTTTGAAAAACCTTCAAAATTTCTCCCAAAAGCTCCCAAGCTTTTGTTTTGACAAAAATGGAAGAACCCTCCTTTTGATATGTTTATATTTGCCCAGGCCCTTTGTTCAATTCGATCGCATGAAAGTGATTGCGATCGTGTAAAGTAAATGATGAGGGACCGGAATTAGGCCTATGCGACGCAGGCAGTAGGTTGCGATGGCAGAAAAGGAACGGGTAGACATATCCGATCGCGCAAAGGGTCCTGCAATTGCATAGAGGAAATGGACCCCTAAGCCACCGGCTCAACTTGCTTAGTGCGAACGCATAAAGGTGAATACGATCGCGAAGTAGGGGTACACAGAGCTATGCGATCGCATGGAGGATCATGCGATCACATTGAAGGAAATTGACCCCCCGCCCCTCAGAGAATGTACTACGCGATCGCATCAAGGAGTATGCGATCGTAGTGAAGAAAAGTATGCAACAGCTGTGTGGAAATTTCTGCAATCCTCTAAGTCCCGAAATTGCTCCGTGGAGCATCCGAAGCACACCCGAGGCCCCCGAGACCTCAACCAAACCTACAAACATATCACATATCATCATTCTAACTTGTACCAATCCTTAAACCACCTAAAATAATTCCGGAATCTCAAATTAATCAATGATTTGAACCTAAGAACTCCAAAACTCAACCAAACTCGCTTTCGATCAAAAACCTAACCAAACCAAGTCCGATTGACCTGAAATTTTGCACGCACGTCCCAAATGAAATGAAGGTGCTACAAAAACTTCTAGAATCCCATTCCGATCCTCGGATAAAAAATTCACTATCGGACCGGAATCTTCAAAATTCTAACTTTCTGCATATCTTGCCTAAATGAGCTACGGACATCCAAAATTCATTCCGAACACGCTCTTAACCCCGAAATCACCTAACGTAGCTAAAGAAACCATTGGATTCCCATTACGAGGCCGTCCTCACACTTTTCCAATTACGAACCTTTTTCCAACACTTAAGCTCTCATTTAGGGACTAAGTGTCCCAAAACACTCCGAATTCCAAGACCGAACGTCCCGGCAAACCAAAATAGCAGAAAGGAACTTAGGGATATAAATTAACGGGGGAACGGGGCATAAATTTCAAAGAAGATCGGTCGGGTCGTCACATCCTCCTACACTTAAACATTAGTTCGTCCTCGAACGAGCATAAAGATCATACCTGAAGTGGAAAATCAATGATGGTATTGGTTGCGCATGTCCCGCTCGGCCTCCCAAGTCACCTCCTTGGATGGCTGACCCGCCACTGAACCTTTATTGAAGCAATATCCTTTGACATGAGCTTTCGAACCTGCGTGCCTAATATTACTATTGGCTCCTCAACATAGGACAAGTCATTGTCTAACTGGACTGAAGTAAACTCCAACATGTGAGATGGGTCACCGTGATATCTTCGAAGCATTGAGACATGAAATACCTGATGAATCCCGATAAAACTGGGAGGTAAAGCAAGCTCAAAAGCAACCTCCCAAACTCGCTTCAAAATCTCAAATGGGCCTATGAACCTTGGGCTCAACTTCCCTTTCTTTCAAAACCTCATGACGCCTTTCATAGGCGAGACCCAAAGCAAAACCCGCTCACCAACCATAAAGAAAACATCACAAACCTTCCGGTCCGCGTAACTCTTCTGTCTAGACTAGGCCGTATGGAGTCTATCCTGAATCACCTTAACCTTCACGAGCGCATCCTGGACCAAATCAGTGCCCAATAGCCTGGCCTCACCTGGCTCAAACCAAACCACCGGAGGCTTGCATATCCCACCATATAAGGCCTCATACGACGCCATCTGAATACTGGACTGATAACTGTTATTGTACGCAAAATCATCCAATGGAAAGAACTGATCCCAAGACCCTCTAAACTCAGTCACGCACGCACGGAGCATATCCTCAAAAATCTAAATAGTGTGCTCGGACTGTCCGTCCATCTGAGGGTGAAAAGTTGTGCTCATAGTCACTCGGGTACCCAAATCTTGCTAGATGGCTCTCCAGAACCGTAATGTAAACACCGAACCCTAGTCTGAGATGATAGAAATTGGAATGCCATGCAGATGGAAAATCTACCTGATATAAATCCCCGCTAACCGCTCTGCTGAGTAAGAAGTACACACTGGAATGAAATGAGCGGACTTGGTCAGTCGATCCACTACAACCCAAATAGAATCAAATTTCTTCACCGTAAAAGGGAGACCAGTCACAAAATCCTTAGTGATATTCTCCCATTTCCACTCCGGAATCTCCATCTGCTGGAGTAACCTTTTCGGTCTCTGGTGCTCGGCCTTTACCTGCTGACAGTTGAGGCATCTAGCTACAAACTCTACTACGTCCTTCTTCATCCGCCTCCACCAGTAATGCTGCCTCAGATCCTGTACATCTTCATGGCACCCAGATGGATGGAGCTGTGGGCCTCTATCAATATCAACTCCCAAATATCGTCAACATTGGGTACACAGATACGAACCTGCATCCTTAATACCCCATCGTCCCCAATAGTCACATCCCTAGCATCGCCATGCTGAACTGTGTCCCTAAGGACAATCAAATGAGGGTCATCATATTGCCGCTCCCTGATACAATCAATGAATGAAAATCGAGAAACCACACTATGAAAAGTCCAATCTCACGAACTAACTTGCTAAAACCTGAACATCCATCTCCATAGGTCTCTCTAAAGCTGGTAAATATGCCAAACTCCCCGCCTGACGACTCAAGGCATCGACTACCACATTGGCCTTGCCCGGGTGATATAGAATAGTAATATAATAATCCTTCAATAGCTCCAACCATATCCACTAGCGCAAGTTCGAATCCTTCTGCTTGAACAAATGCTGTAAACTCTGATGATCCGTGTAAATCTCACAAGGCACGCCATACAAATAATAACGCCGGATCTTCAAGGTATGAACAATAGCAGCTAACTCAAGGTCATGCACATGGTAGTTCTTTTCATGTGCCTTCAACTCTCTGAACGCGTACCCTATCGTCCGGCATCAACACAACTCCAAGTCAGACTCGTGAGGCATCACAATAAACTATATAGGACCCCGAACCAGTAGGCAAAATCAGAAAAAGGGATAAAATCAAAGCCGTCTTGAGCTTCTGGAAGCTCGCCTCACACTCGTTTGTCCACTGAAAGGGAGCACCCTTCTGGGTCAATCTAGTCATAGGGGCTGCAATCGATGAGAACCCCTCCACAAAATGACGGTAATACCCCGTCAGGCTAAGGAAACTGTGGATCTTTGTAGCTGAGGAGGGCCTGGGCCAACTCTGCACGGCTTCCATCTTCGGATCCGCCTGGATGCCATCACTCGATACCACGTGGCCTAGGAATGCCACAAAACTCAACCAAAACTCACATTTTTTAGAACTTTACATATACTTTCTTTTCTCTCGATGTCTGAAGCACTGTCCTCATGTGCTGCTCATGATCTTCCCGACTTCGGGAGTATACAAGAATATCATCTATGAAAACAATGACAAATGAGTCAAGATAAGGCATGAATACACTGTGCATCAAATGCATAAAAGCTGCTGGGTCAATTGTCAGCCCAAATGACATGAAAAGGAACTCGTAATGTCCATACCGAGTCCTAATAGCGGTTTTTGAGATATTCGGCTCCCGATCTTTAGCTGGTGATAACCTAAGAGCAAATCAATCTTAAAAAACACCTTTGCGCCCGGAATCTGGTCAAATAGATCATCCATACGAGGCAAAGGATATTAGTTCTTCACTGTAACTTTGTTCAACTAACGATAATCGATACACATGCGCATAGAACTATCCTTTTTCTTTACGAACAAGACAGGATCAACCCACGGTGAAACACTGGGCCGAATAAAACTGTTATCAAGCAATTCTTGTATTGATCCTTCAATTCCTTCAACTCAGGAGGAGCCATACGGTAAGGAGGAATGGATATAGGCTGAGTGCCCGGCAACAAATTAATACCGAAATCAACGTTCCGATCGGGTGGCATGCCCAGATGATCAACTAGGAACACACCCGGGAAATCCCGCACCACTGGAACATAGTCAACAGAAGGGGTATCAACACTGACATCTCTTGCATTAGCTAAATATGCAGCGCACCCCTTCTCAACCATACGCTAAGCTGTAAGAAAAGATATAACTCTGCTAGGAGTCTGATCAAAAGTACCACTCCATTCAATACGCGGAATACCTGGCATAGCCAGCGTCACAGTCTTAGCGTAACAATCGAGAATAGCATATTGGGGCGACAACCAGTCCATGCCCAAGATAATATCGAAATCAACCATATCAAGTAATAAAAGATTTTCCCAGTTCTCAAAACTACGAATAGTAACCAAACATGACTGATATACGCGGTCCATAATAAGGGAATATCCCACAGGAGTAGAACACTCTCGGACTGTACCCAAATATGGAGCAAAATAAGATGACACGTAAGAATAAGTAGAGCCTTGATCGAATAGAACCGATGCCTCTCTATGACTAACCAATATAATACATGTGATAATAGAATCGCAGGTGACAGCTGCGACACAATCAGGAATAGCATAAAATCTTGCACAGCCACTCCCTCGAGGGTGGCCTCTATCCCTCGATCTCTGCCCCTGTTTGGCTAGGTAGGTAAAGTGGCAGCTGGAGCTGGAACGATGGCATGCTGACCTTTTGGAGCATGCTGAGGCTGTGGAGTTTGAGAAGGCACACCCCTCCTACGTCTGGGGCACTCTCTAACCAGGTGGCGGGTATTCCAGAACTCGTAACAAGCTCTAGGAGGGCACGGTGACTATGAGTGACTGGTCCCACCTCTGATAGACTGACCTCTGAATGTACCCCGCGCAGGAGGCGCACTATAAACCAGAGGTGCATAATAAGGCTCCTGAGATCTAGAAGGAGCTGGAGTACTGCTGGATGAAGGAAAAGCTGAGTGAAATGGGAGACCCGCATAGCCCCTACCATGACGTCTTGCTGCTGATGTGAGGGTACCAGAGTAATGACCAAACTCTCGAGATCCCTTGGCCTCTCTCTCCTCTCACTCTCTGGCATGCATACCTTTTATCCTCCAGGCTATGCTCACTACTTGCTGGTATGGTATATCTATCTCCAACTCTCGAGCCATGCGTGACTTGATGGGAGGAATAAGACCCTCAATAAACCAGTGAACCCTCTCACGAATAGTAGCCACCAAATCCGGTACATGCTTGGCCAACTTATTATAATAGATGGTATTCTCATAGACAGTCATAGGGCCCTGGCGCAAATGCTCAAACTCCGCGTGCCATACATCCCTGAGGCTTTGGGTAACAAACTCCCTCTGAAACATATCTGAAAACTGAGTCCAAGTCAGGGAGGCAGCCTCATCCGAACTGTCTGACTCAAAGGTGCGCCACCAGTCATAAGCGGCTCCCCAAAGTAGGAAAGCTATGAAAGAAACCTCGCTCGATGCAGTAATGCCCATGGTGCAAAAGATGCGATGAAAATTCTCCAAAAACCCCCAATGCATCATTTGTAGCTAGTCTGCTGAAAAAAAGAGGTTCATACTTATTGAACCTCTCCAGTCTGCGCTGTTCATCCTCCAAAGAAGGTGCCCAATCCCCAGGCGGAACCGGTACTGCAGTATAGACGGGGATAATATCTGGAATCTATCCCATATGCACGCTCTGCTCTAGAGTGCGGGCTGCGGAGTGTAGGCTCCTCCTCAGCCCGGGATGTGGCTACCTGAAAGAGAAGCAATCCTGCTTGTGACAGCGTAGTATCCATGCTCATAAACTATGCCGATGCCTCCTAAACAGCTGGAGTAGTGGTAGTTGTGGGCGTGTCAGGTGCCTGAATCCTGGCTGATCTGATGGCGGTACCTCGGTTGCAGCTCGCGCAGGTGCCCTAGCTGCACCACATGCGCGTCCTGAGCCCTGCCTCGGCCCCTGCCTCTAACGGCTGCAGGAGGGGGTGCGGGTGCCGCATCGCCCTGGGTCTTGCTTGTCCTCAACATCTGTGAGAGAATAGAAGACAATAGTTTAGAGTCAATGTCAAAAATATAGCACGACAAAAAATTCAATGAAGTGAAGATTTTTCCTAAATAGTTACATAGCCTCCCGTAGATAAGTACAGACGTCTCCGTACCGATAAGCGTGACTCTAATAAACCGGCCTGTGTCCCGTGACTCCTATGAACCTAGAGCTCTGATACCAACTTGTCACAACCCTAGTTCACCAATTGTGAACCTGTCATGACGGCACCCAGTCTGCGCGACTAGGTAAGCCTAACACACTGCATAATTTAACAATCTTTAACGAAAACAATAACAATATACCAAATAACATAAGAAAATGTATAGATTGGATGCCTGGCACATACACTTCAATACGAAATACTGAAACAACCTCCCAGACTTTAAAACCTACGGGCAATAGATGCTATAGAAAATGTATGATGCTCTAAACACCAGAATAGTCTAATACAAGAGAACGAAATAGTAACTAGATAACTATAGGTAGATTGAGAGGGAGATCCGGACATGGAAAATGCATACCTCAAGTCTCTGAGAATAGTTCCTGGATGACTTATAGTGCCCTCGACCAAAAATACCTGGATCTGCACATGAAAAACATGCGCAAAGAGGCATGAGTACACCACATCGGTACTCAGTAAGTGCCAAGCCTAACCTCGGTTATGTAGTGATGAGGAAGGTCAAGGCCCTACTGGGAATAAATATAACAACAATAATGAACAATGTAAGGCAGAGAATAATCAGGAAAAGAAATGATAAAATAGGAAAGAAGCTGCAAGTCAATGACAATTTAGCTAAGTAAGGAAAATAACACAACCAAGTATCACTCAATATCAGGGTGCCATATGGATCTTCTGGGAATTGAACCCGCAGTCCATTTACCAATGTATGGAGGATATCCCCAGAATTGAACCCATAGTCCATCATACCAATATCTAAATATCTCCCGGGAATCGAACACGTAGTCCACTATATCAATTTCTGGAGGATCTCCCGGGAATTGAACTCGTAGTCCATCATACCAATATATGAGGATCTCCCGGGAATAGAAATAGTAGTCCATTATATCAATTTCTGGAGGATCTCCAGGGAATTAAAACCCATAGTCCATTATACCAATATCTGAGGATCTCCCAGGAATTGAACCCGTAGACCTAATCATAAATACATCACAGCACTTCAATAATGTACAAATGCTAAGTAAAGACACCAGGTAGAATCAAAAGTCTAGCATAATTCAAGAAGATCAGATATTGCAATTTTGCCAAATAGAACAAGTAAGCTAACTAACATGCTTTTTCTAAGCTAAGACGAGTGAAATTTGCATTTATAACAGTTAAATACGTGAAAAAAAGTCTAAACAAGTCAAGTAAAGTGAATTTTCCAAAAATAGAGTAAGTACACGCCCTTTGCCTTGCGCACAAGGCTTTTAGACAACAGTCACAATATCCTAAGGGATGAGGCCCCCCCCACAAAGTTAGGCAAGCCACTTACCTCGAACCGGTACAAAAATCACTAAGAAATGATGCCCTTGCCACGAGTATCCGAATTCGAGTGGCCCAAATCTATTCAAACCAATTATATATTGTAAATAACATCGCAAGTAACTAATTCCACTATTAAAATTAAAATTAAGGTGCAAAAATAGATAAAATGACCAAAATGCCCCTCAAGCCGACGTCTCGGAATCAAATAATTTGTATATTTTCAGAAACCTCGTACTCTCACGAGTCTAACCATATTAAAATCTCCCAAATTAGAGGTCAAATACTCCTTCAAATCCTCACAATTAGTTCAAAAAACTCTACCCCAATGTTTCATTCGAAATCCGAAATGAAAGGTTGAATTCACGATTAGATTAGTGGTTTTTAGTCATACAGGAGTAGAGAATTGTTACCCAATAATTGCTTTTGAAAAACCTTCTATATGTCTCCCAAATTCGAGCTCCCAAGCTTTTGTTTTGACAAAAATGGAAGAACCCTTGTTTTGAAATATTTATATCTGCCCAGACCCTTTGTTCAATGCGATTGCACAAAAATGATTGCGATCGCGTAAAGTAAATTATGAGGGCCCAGAATTAGGCCTATGAGAATGCAGGCAGTAGGTTGCGAACGCAAAAAAGGAACGGGTGACCTATGCAATCTCGCAAAGGGTCCTGCGATCGCAGAGAGGAAGTGGACCCCTGAGCCACAGGCTCAACATGCTTAGTGCAAACACAAACAGGTGAATGCGATCGCGAAGTAGGGGAACGCAGATCTATGAGATTGCATAGAGGATCATGCGATCGCATTGAAGGAAATTTCCCCCCAAGAGAATGTACTATGCGATCGCATGAAGAAGTATGCGATCGCAGTGAAGAAAAGTCTGCAATAGCTGTATGAAAATTTCTGCAATCCTCTAAGTCCCTAAGTTGCTCTGTGGAGCATCCGAAACACACCCGAGGCCCTCCGTACCTCAACCAAACCTACGGACATATCCCACAACATAAGACTGGTAACAATCCTTGAATCACCTAAAACTACGCCGGAAACTCGAATTAATCAATGATTTGAACCTAAGAACTTCAAAACTCAACCAAACTCTCTTTCGATCAAAAACCTAACCAAACCAAGTCCGATTGACCTAAAATTTTGCACGCACGTCCCAAATGACATGATGGTGCTACAGAAACTTTTGAAATCCTGTTCCGACCCTCAAATCATAAATTCACTATCGAACCGGAAACTTCAAAATTCTATCTTTCGGCATTTCTAGCCTAAATGAGCTACGGACATCCAAAATACATTGCGAATACGCTCCCAACCCCAAAATCACCTAACAGAGCTAACAGAACAATTGAATTTCCATTTTGAGGTCGTCTTCACATTGTTCCGATTCCGAATCACTTTCCAACACTTAATCTCTCATCTAGGGACTAAATGTCCCAAAATACTCCGAATTCTAACACTGAACGTCCCAACAAACCAAAATAGCAGAAATAAACTTAGGGAAAGTAGTTTATGGGGGAACGGGGCATAAATTTCAATGACTACCGGCCGGGTCGTCACATATTCATTTTAAACCCGCTTAAATTCGATCTGATCTTCCCGTTTGTCTTTTCTTTATCATGGTTTAAGATTATGTTTGATTGATTGATGTTGTTCAGTAATTTTATCAAGCAAACTAAGTTATTTATGAAGCAGAGTCGGAGATAATTCAGTAGATCAAATTCAAGTTTATAGTAATTTAGTATGGATATTTCATATACGATGTTATAGATTATTTTTAAAAGTGTTGGAGTAGGTAGCAGCATGCATTTAACTTGTACCGTCTTTGTTGAAGCTACACATAGTATCAAATGGGATTATATAATTAGACAACCAAAGGAAAGCTGAGACGACAAAGAAATTACATGAGCATGAGCCAGCGACAAAAGAAAAATTAATTGGTAGTAAACTGTAGAAGTGTAGAACGTGTAAGCAAAGGAAAACTCAAGCTGGATTCTAGCTTATTTTCTGTAACTACTGAATCTTCCGATTAATTATGATATAAGGCTGGGAAAGGTCAACGTGTCAAAGTAAAGTCAGGTTCACCAATTAACATAACTTGTCGAAATACCAAAAACTAGGTCATAGAAGGTAGATTAGATTCGACAATCTTAAATAATAGAGTCGGGCCTTAGCTGAGACACGATGTAGACAACTAATCACTAGCTTTTGCAGTAATATTTTAAAGTCGGAGAGGAAGAAGAATACTATCATTAGGGGGCCGATGTCAAATGGAAGGGTTAGACCCATTTTGGACGGGTCATAATGTCTGAGTTAGTAAATAGGCGGATCAATGATCCACCCAAATACTTGGGTTGAGATGGGAAAGATCAAGAGATCATATGAGCTAAATATGAGTTATAGTCATCCCCTTCCCATACCTCTCCCCACTCCCCTCCCCAATTTTTATCAGGCTTTAATTAATGTGTGTTATTTTCTTTTGAATTGTTTAATTATTAAATAAGATTTTTTCTTCTTTTCTAACATATCAAATAAAAAAGAATTATTTTTTAAAGATATTTTAGCAAAGTTACGCATGGATCAGTTTTGGCTAAAAATCAGCCCAATTTTAAATGGTCTAGGTCAAAATAGATTGAATTCAATGAACGACACGAATAGCCACTAAAGGCAGTGGTTTTTATTTTAAAGCCATTGTTTTCAATGTATTTAGACTTTAGCCACTCCTTTAATAAACTTATATACCTGACTAGACGAAAATACCCTTCTGGTATAAGTTATACCTACGCTATCAACACAAGTAGCAGATACACAAACAGAAGAAACGAGCAGTAGCAGCAGTTACACAGAAGCGGCGATCAACTTAGAACTAACCACCATTTCTCTTCCGATTTCAAAAATTTAGCATTCTAATCCAAAACAATGACGTAGATAAATAGTAAGTTGTACTTTTATGTGTTTCTATCGATTTGTATTTCTCTATAGTTATACTTTTTTAGATCTGTATTGATTTGATTATATAGTAGATAGGAATTTGATTTGTTTTGAATTTCTGGATTGATAAGTTAAGGACATCGCCTCCTATGATAATTCTGTATTACGGACATAGAGTCTTCATTTTGGAAATTGAATTCGAAAATTAAGAATACAATGTCCTTAACTTTGATTCTACTGGCCTCATTTTACAAATTGAATTAAAAAACTTAAGGACACAATGTCCTTCACTTTGTTGTTGTTCTTCTATATAACAAGTCCTGTAGCTTGAGTTTCAAATTCTATGTTTTAATTTCTTGTTCAAAAGTTCAGAACTGGCAGTCCATAACTTTTAATATGAAGGACTAGCAGTCCATAACTTTTAATTTCATGTTTAAATGTTAAAGGATAGGCAGTCCTTAGCTTCTAAATTCATGGAATTGAAATTTAAGGACTGGCAACCCTTTCTTTTAAACCCCTACCAAATTAGGAGGATCTATAGTGCTTCCACACTTCTTCTCCCTGGTGACTCTAACCCAGGACCTAACGGTCGTAGGTGGAGGTGCTTTACCAACTGAGCAAGCCTCACTTGTCACTGGCAGCTCTTAACATTTAATTCCATGTTTAAATTTTAAAGAACAGACAGTCTGTAGCTTTACATTTCTTGTTCAAAAGTTAAGGACAGAAAGTCCTTAAGTTTTAATTTCTGGTTCAAAAGTTAAGGACTGACAGTCCTTAACTATTAATTCTATGTTTAAATGTTAAGGACAGACAGTACTTAGCTTTGAATTACTGGTTTAAAAGTTAAGGACAGACAATCCTTAAGTTTTAATTTCGGGATCAAAAGTTAAGGACTTGCAGTCCATAACTTTTAATTCCATGTTTAAACGTTAAGGATAGGTAGTCCTTGACTTTTAATTACATATTTATATGTTAAGGACGGACAATACTTAGCTTTTAATTACTGGTTCAAAAGTTAAGGACAGACAGTCCTTAAGTTTTAATTTCTAGTTCAAAAGTTAAGGACTTGCAGTCCTTAACTTTTAATTCCATGTTTAAATGTTAAGGATTGGTAGTCCTTGACTTTTAATTTTATTATTAAATATTAAGGACAGACATTACTTAGCTTTCAATTACTGGTCTAAAAGTTAAGGACAAACAGTCCTTAAGTTTTAATTTCTGGTTCAAAAGTTAAGGACTCTCAATCCTTAACTTTTAATTCCATGTTTAAATGTTAAGGACATATAGTACTTAGTTTTTTATTAGTGGTTCAAAAGTGTGACGACCCGACCCGTCGTCACATGAGTTACCGCCCCGTTTTCTCCGTTTTATGCTTCTTCATGTGTTATTATATGTGTTTGGTGAGTTTGAAGTGTTTTGAATTGAATGTGGATAGAAATGAGACAAATAGTCTCTTTAATGAAAGTTTAAGTTGGAAAAGTCAACCGAACGTTGACTTGTGAGTTAGAGGTATAAGAATGGATTTCCGATTGTTCGACTAGTTTCGGGGGGATGATTTATGACTAAAGAGTGAAAACGGAATTTAATTTGGAGGCCCGGTGTAGAATTAGGCTTAAATTGGCTAAGTTGAATTTTGGAGAATTCCGGTATATAGGTGATATTATGATCCGGGAGTCGGAATGGAATTCCAAGAGTTTCAATAGCTTTTTAGATGATTTTGGATATGTCTGCAAATTTTAAGGTCATTCAGACGTTGTTTGGTTAGGTTTTGATTGAATGTTAGTTTCAGAAGTTATAGTTGAAACTTAGGCTTGAATCTGTCATGATTTGAAGAATTTTGTGTCTAGTGACGTGTTTTATGATTGAAACAAGTTCGTATGATATTTTGGAATAGGTTGGTGGTTTTTGTTGGGGTCCTGGGTGCCTCGAGGTGTTTTCGGATGGTTGATCGGAGGTTTCAATTTATTGCATGAAAATCATATCTGACTTCTGGTATTTTCGCTTCTGCAGAAAGGGAGACGCCAAAGCGGTGACCGCAGAAGCGGCGAGTGAGCCGCGTAAAAGGAGGTTGAGGAGATGGCTTGGGTCCCGGAAGCGGAAATTGGTCCGCGTAGGCGACTACCGCTGAGGCGGAAGCGGTATCTAGGATTAAGTTGGACCGCATAGGCGGTTTAGTGGCAGTGAAAGCGGATGCCGCATGAGCGATCAGTGACCGCGTAAGCGGAAATCATCCAGGGTTTAAGGAATAATGATTTTGTGAGTTTGAAAAAGAGAAGAACATTTGGACCTCGGACTAAGGCGAATATGGGCGATTCTTGGAGAGATTTTTGAGGAAATTCATCAGGTAAGAGCTCTTGGACCTAAAGTATATCATTATAGTGTAAAATCATGGAATAAACACTAAGAATTCAAGGTTTTGGAAGTTAAAAATGGTGGTTAGGTCTTGAAACCCAAGTGAGTTTAAAGTGTTGATTTGAGGGGTCAAATGGACTCTGATTATTTGATATATATGGACTCGTGGCGAGACGAGGATTCTGCAAATGTGAATTTTTTAATTTTTCGAGAAGTGGGCGCGGGGCTCAGGCTTTGCCAACTTCGTGTTTTTGGGTGTATTCCGAGTTATTTCGATTGGGTTATGTTCCGTTGGACTATTTTGATGTATTCCTACTGGTTTTGTTCAGATTTGGCATCCGTAGAGGTTGCTTCTCAAGGGAAAGGCATTGCGAGCTAGTTTGCGGCCGGCTTGAGGTGAGTAATGGGTGTAGATGATGACCTGAGGTTTTATAACCCCGGTATATCACATTGTGACGCTATTAGGAGGCTAGACACGCACTCCATGGCTAGTGCGGGGTCATATATGTTGGGAATTGTGACTCGGTCCAATCCTAGGGATAGATTGTACTATGTTGGCGATTGCTTCGCATACTATATTGATGATATCTGGGCTTGATGCCATGATTGGGGCCTTGTGCTGACTTGTGCAATCCTTCAGGGATCGTTATCTCAGAATTTTCATGATTTTCATATTATTTGAATTCAGTCCAAGATTAAATATTATTTTTTCCCAACTCAGCCATATTTATACGTTTTGAAAACTCAAATGATTTTTAAATAATAATACGGGCTAATGAGTACTATATCACTATTTCTAGACTGTATATTATTTTAAATGAAAACGGTGGTAATTATTGGCACCGTGTATTTTAAATGAAAACGGTGGTAACTATGGGCACCGTGTATTATTAATGGAAATGGTGGTAACTATGGGCACCGTGTATTATAAATGGAAATGGTGGTAACTATTGGCACCGTTTATTGTAATGAAAACAATGATAACTATTGGGACTGTATGATATGGCGCTTGGGCTGTAGGAGCCCCTCCAGAGTCTGAACCACCACAATGAGAGCGGGTACCCATATGGATCGGGCTGCACGTTCCGCAGTGTTCATGCATTGCATTTCATTTCATGCATTTATCTATTGCTGCTTTATATGTATATCTCTGAGGCTTGTACTGTATTGAACGGCTAGATAGCTCCACTTTGTGTTATTTCGTGTTTTCCCATCTTCGGGTTTTTATACATGCTTATTACTCGATGAGTTGGTAGACTCACCCCATACTCTCTGCACCTTGTGTGCAGATCCAGGTGCTCTAGAGATCTAGTGTTGTTGCTGCTATTGATCACTCGAGTTATTTAGAGTATTGAGGTAGCTGCCCAGCGTCCATAGGACCACTTACTCTATCTCTATCAGTCTGTCCTTTTTGCTATTTTGTCAGACTTTGGTGTCATTACTGTTTAGACTTGTATCCTGTTTTGTTAGAGGCTCTTACTCGTGACTCCTCGATTTTGGGAGGATTATTGTTCTTGCTCAGCTGTATTTTCATGGTATTTTCTACCCCTGGTTGGGAGTTGATATTAAATTCCTCGTGTTACCTGAAATTGTTTCTTTTTGGCTGAAATGTCTTTCTTGGTTGTGGTTTGGTCGGGCTTGCACAGCCTCGCGGCCGAGCGCCATCACGACCCGGTTTGGGGTCGTGACAAAAAGTTACGGATAGACAGTCCTTAAGTTTAATTTCTAGATCAAAATTTAAGGACAGACAGTCCTTAACTTTTAATTCCATGTTTAAATAATAAGGATAGGCAGTCCTTACCTTGGTCTTGCACTTACAGTACACTTGTTCTTAATTATACAAGGATTGCTTTATAACGTGCGTTCTTTGTTTCCCATTCTCTTGACTTGCAGGATGGAAACAATATGCATAATAGTTGCTTTTAATGGTATATGGACTGAATACTATAAATATCTTGATCATCAAACAAAGCTTTTACTAGCACCCGAGTCAATTCGGTTTGAAGATTTGATTAAACAGGATTTTGAGCTTATTGAATTGGATAGAGAAAAGTTTGAAGTAGTGATATGGTTTGATATCAACCTTGGAACAAGCAAAGTAATGCTTGCATCCAAAGATTTAGATCTTCACATAAGTATGGAGTTGCTAAAACCTCATTCACTCTTCAAGGGCTGTCGTTTCATAGTTGATAATTCACAAAGAGTTTTTGCATCAACAAGCAATGAACATGTCAATACAGAAACTCAACATGACAGTCAAGAGCGATGTCAACAGATAGTTGAAATATATATGGTTGAAGCTCAACCATGAATTGAAGAGGTGCATCAAACATTTGATTCTATTCAAGTAGATGTACAAAGCATAATAGAGATTTACAACGAACAAGCTTTGGGTATTCAAGTCTGAGAGAGTGTATTGGTAATCGAAGAAGTTTCTGACAAAACATGTACTCAAATAACTAGACGAAGATCAAATTTGAAACAAAAATAATCCCAACTATGATATTTAGAAAAAATGCTTCATTGGATGAAATAAAAGCCGGATCAGTATTTGACAAGAAGAAGAGTATAATTAACTGTTTTTCCAATATAGCAATCAAAGGACATTTTGAATTCAAGGTTGCTAGATCAAGCTCAACAAGATATTCATTGACTTGCAATGATGATAGGTGATGTTGGTGTGTGCGTTCTTTCAGAATTAAATATTCAACATTGTTCAAGATAGTAAAGATTGAGAAAAAGCATGACTGCTCTGTTAGCACTAGGAAAGCATATCAAAGGCATGCTACTTCAAAGTTGATTAGTGGTTACATTATCGACAATCTTCGGAACCCAAGATTTGAAGTTACACCAGCTTTTGTCATGGCAGACATGCAAAAATTACATGGACTAGACATTGGATATCACAAGGCGTGTCTTGCTATTCAACATGCTTCCGCTTTAATAAGAGAAAGTTCCGAAGAAAATTATAAATTATTGTGTTCATAATTGTATATGATGACAAGTAAAAACCCGGGAACTTATACTAACATAAAGATAGACGACAACAATAGGTAAATAATTTAAGACATGCTGTCTTTAACCTTGTTAACTTTTGAGTCTTAACCAGAAGTTGAGGGCTGCCTATCCTTAAGTTTTGAACTTGCAATTAAATGTTAAGGACTTGCAGTCCTTAAGTTTTGAACTTTGAAATAAAAGTTAAGGACAACATGTCCTTAACTTTATAACTTGTAAATATAAGTTAAGGACTGACTGTCCTAAACTTCAGGTATTTTAACCTTGTTTTATATTGTATATTCAGGTTTCTTTATATGATTTATGCATATGTATCATCAAAAGCTGGTTGGAATTATTGTAGACCAGTTATTGTTGTTGATGCAACTTTTTTGAAGTCGAAATATTGTGGTGTTTTAATGATTTCAGTTTCAAAAGATGCAAATAACCAAATTTTCCCATCAGCCTTTGCAATAGCAAAATCTGAAAACAATAATTCATATGAGTGGTACTTTAGTCAGCTTCGCAATGCAATTGGGAGCGGTGAGAATTTGATTTTTTTTATCAGACGAGAATCAAGCTATTGTAAATGGCATTGCAAAGGTATATCCTGAAAGTCATCATGAGATTTGCATCTAGTATTTAGAGCAGAACCTAAAGCGAAGGAAGGTGAAAAGTGAGGTCATAAAACTTTTCCAAAGTGCTGCAAGAGTATACAGGCGCAAAACATTTGACCTATACATGTCAGATATTACAAATGTAGATAAGAAGACATATGACTACTTGATCGAAGAACCACCAGAAAGATGGGCACGCTCTTGTTGTCCACGACGAAGATATGAAGTGCTCACAACAAACATAGTTGAGTCGATGAATTCAGCCCTATTAGAAGTAAGGGAGCTACCTATACTAAGAATGATGGTTTTCATTCAAGTGAAGCTACAACATTGGTTTTATGAAAGAAGAAATAAAGCAGAAGGAACATTTTATGATGTTTCGTGCTAGGTAGAGGATGAATTGAAGTAAATAATATATTTAGCATTTACTTTGAATGTAAGTATTATGTTCTATGATTATATTATGATTTTAATATTATTTAACATAATGTACTCACTTATAATTTTTAAACATTGAAGGTCTTCCTTGTTGATTCATGGCGTTCTTGAGTTGAAGAAGAAGGAATAACTTCTTGGTGGACTTAAACAAAAGAACATGTGATTGTTTTTAGTTTCAATCTGATGAATTACCATGCATACATGCAATTGTAGATATCGAGAAGAGAAATATCAAGAAGTCTGACTTTTGTTCGCACTGGTACTTAAAGGAATCTTAGCTACAATCGTATGAAAGACAAATACATCGGACATACTGATTCTTGGATTGGACCAGAGAGTGTTAAGTCACAATTTGTTAAGCCTCCAGATTTCAAAGTGCCACCAGGTAGAAGAAAAAAGAAAACGCATATTCCTGCTACCGAGCCATCAAAAATAATATTTAAATATGGTAGTTGCAGAAGAATTGGTCATAATAGAACAACTTGTATATATTCTTTGGTACTCCATCCATTTCTAAGAAAGCATAGAAAAGGGTAGATATATCCACTTATGGTTATTGACTCTTTTAAGTTTTTGCTATATATTGTATTCATTATTATTCTAATTTGAGTGAATGTCTGGATTTTCAATATTTCTATCTTGTTTACTTCTTTTAATTTCTTTTGAGTTCAACAATTAAAAGTTACGGACAGGAGTCAGTAAGCTCAACTTGCAATTTCAAAACTTAAGGACTGTCGGTCCTTAACTTTGAATTTCATGTTCAAAAGTTAAGGACATGAGGTCCTTAAGTTATATTACCATGTTCAAAACTTACGGACTGTCGGTCCTTAACTTTGAATTTCAAGTCTCAAAAGTTAAGGACATGAAGTCCTTAAGTTATAGTACCTTATTCAAAACTTAAGGACTGCCGGTCCTTAACATTGAAATTGAAGTTCAAAAGTTATGGACATGAGGTCCTTAAGTAATAGTACCATGTTCAAAACTTAAGGACTGTCGGTCTTTAACTTTGAATTTCAAGTTCAAACGTTAAGGACATGAGGTCCTTAAGTTATAGTCTCATGTTCAAAACTTAAGGACTGAATGTCGTTAACTTTGAATATCAAGTTCAAAAGTTAAGGACATGAGATCCTTTACTTATACTTCCATATTTAAAACTTACCGACTGTTTGTCCTTAACTACAAGAGTCCTTAAGTTTGAAATACAAATTCAATAGTTAAGGACTGCCGGTCTTTAAATTTGAATTACATTTTCAAATGTTAAGGACAAGAAGTCCTTAACTTTGTGTTTCAAGTTCAAAAGTTAAGGATATTTGGTCCTTAACTTTGAATTTGAAGTTCTCTTACACTTGGCATGAAGTAATACTAACAAACTCAATGGACAAATAAACACTTGAGAGAAACAACGAAATAAATATTAAGATACCTTGATATAACTTCTGAAATTATAATTTTGCATAGTTGTTACAAAATATTATCCTATGCTACCAAATATAAGTGCCTTTTCACAAATTTACAGAATATTTTCAGAAATATCCTAAACTAGCAGAATTCAGAGGGCATGTAGCCTTTTTAGCAATTTTATACAAAAGAACACCACAATTTCTTTACAACTCATTTGAACAGAAAGTTTCATTTTCACTCTCATAATCATCACCAATATTTTCTGGTAAAGTATCATAACCAGAATTTTCTTTCAATTCACCATATGCTGAAAGATTTGTAGCAAGTTCTTTTTGAAAGTCCTTTATGTATTTGGGTTGGAATTGCTGCACGTCCTTTCCAATTATCAACAACTCGACAAATTTGATCAGGAATTCACCACAATCAGTCCTAAGAGAAATGGAAGATATGCAGTGAATGAAACAACAAAATCTTAAGTACGTATATATAATATAATGAATGACAAGACGTACGATCCAGTTTGGTGTTGTGATATTTGCCACTATATATCAATTATTTAAAGACATTGCCAAAGACTTGTGATGTTTCTCAATCTGTGCAAACTTTAGCATGTGGAGGATCATGCGTGCATACATTTCCATGTGGTTCATTCCTGCCTCATACAGCTCACTGTATATGGAATCGTATACATCAATCTTTTTCTGATTCAAGTCCAATACTCCTAACAAAAAGTGTGTCACAGCTTTATCATCTTCAAAAGGAAGGCGACATGGAAAATATATTTTATCAACCTCAGTCCAAGCAATTTCACATCTACGGCTGTCCCCTCATACATATGGTGTCAGAAACAAGTGATCATCACCAGCACTCCGAAACTCATCACTAGAATCTTCACTGAAATCTTTATATACAAATGCCATATAGTTATCAAAAAGAACATCAGTAGTTGTGCATCGAAAATGATGATCGTGAGGGTGGTAGCATTCCTTCTTTCTCAGATAATATAGCGCAGTGTCAATATGCTCCACGAAAAGGAAAAAAATAAAATAAATCCATCAGTCATAAAATAATTAAAAAATAATAAATTAAGAATCAAAAAATAAATGCCTTGTGAATTATCTAACCTTATCATCAAGAACAAATTTGCTATCTGAAAGCTCAAGGAAGAACATTTTGCTACTGATATGTTGATGATACAATTTGTACGGATTTTTCCTCAGACTATTATCATCAGCATATAAATCAATTTGTCCCTGAAAATTTTGAAAATATAAAGTTATAATTTAATCATCAACTTAGCCTTTCATGTTGAAAAATTAACGACATGCAGTCCTTAAATTTGAATTAGAAGTTCAAAAGCCATGGACACGTGGTCCTTAACTTATAGATTCAAGTTTAACGATTAAGGAATGTCTGTCCTTAAGCTTGAATTCAAAATTCAAAAGCTAAGGACAGGCAGTCCTTAAGTTTAAGTATGAAGTTCAAAAGCTAAGGACACTTGATCTTTAACTAATAGATTCAAGTTTAGAACTTAAGGACTTTGTGTCCTTTACTTTAAATTCCAACTTCAAAACTCAAGGACAGGCAGTCCATAAGTATTAAACTTGAATCTATAAGTTAGGGACAGTTACTCTAAAATTGGTCTTATAATCACAGAAGTTAAGGATGTAGTGAAACGCATTAACAGACTTACTCTTTTTTGTGACCTCTCCTTTTCTCGTTGCCCAACCACACAATGAATTTCTTCATTAATTTTTCATCTTATGTGGAATAATGACAAAAACACCTACGAGTATATGTTGATTTTATCCAACCTGAACTCTTCGGAGCATTTTGATTGTCTGCCTTAATGCTTTTCTCTCCTTATCAAAGGGATATTTCAACTGCGAGCTTATCTTCTTCTTCCTTTTACCTCTACCAAGTTCTTCTTCTATATTTTCTTCCACCTCCATAGTCAAAGCCACATCCATGTCCATTTGTGCACTTGGAAGAGTAGGAGTAAGAAGAGAAAATGACGGACCATCATAACCAATAATGTGTCTCTTTCTTTCCTCGTACATTGATTAAGAGCGTCATTATTGGTGTCCTCTTTGTTGTCCTCTGCTGGAGATACTATATATATATATATATATATATATATATATATATATATATATATATATATATATATATATATATATATATATATATATATATATATATTAGTTTGCTACAACTCATCAAATGAAGAGACACAATTTCATTTGTGAATATAATAATTAGGACACAAGCAGTACATGTCTTCTCCACACTACCTTCTTGTGTTTTTTCAAGAGACAACTCAGCTAAGATATTATGTGCAGCCTTTTCTTTTTCTTCTAGTTGCACAGTTTTGTTTAACTTTCACTTGTTCACCATGTTCTTTAGTTGCTTCTTCACAAAATTATGCAAAAATATTTACAAGAGCTAACATGTTAGTAATCTTGTATTAAAACTAACATATATAAAATAAAAAAAGCAGTATCTAACCATTTGCAATATTCAAGGTCATCCCAGTTATATCATCATTTGCATATGTTGCATCTATAGATTTGGAACCAATCTCACTTCTGCCTATCTTTTGAGATAGTAGTACAATTTTCTGTTGATATTGAACTCCATCTTCTTCGCTCGCTCCAGCTTCTTCACGTACTGCTTCAAAAGATTCTATAAAATTTGCAATTAATACCCATTCTAATAATTCACTAAAACTAAGACACAATATATAATGAAAATTTATCTAACCTAGATTGGCACAAGTTTGAACCCCAAATGTTTCTTTATATGAAAATGGTGTAGAGAGATCATATGTTCCTTCTAAGCATTTGCATATAATCTCATTGACACTTGTCCCCAATGGACTTGTTAAATCCTCATGTGATTGCAATCCACATACTCTACAAATTTTTTCTGGCACTCATTTCTCTTGTTGACTCTCATGGTCTTGACATTCTCCTAAATCTTCAACTTTTGCATGCATCCATATTTTATATGTATTACTCTATTGAATATACATTTTAACGAAAAAAATACAAAATCTATATCTAAAATTTACTAATATCAGTAACATTTTCAGTTTCATCATCTAGATGTGCATCTCTAAAATCTCTTTCATACTGAACATCTGCATGCACATCAATATCATCACGTTCATCACCACCAAAATCTTCATTGATTATACGAGTAGGATCAGTAGCGCGACAATGATAATCAACTCCATCTTTTCTAATCGGAACACTAGATTCTCTATCTATGTTCATCTGATCAGCTTTCCCAAACATCTTCATCAAAATATCAAGCTTTGATCCCAGAGTTTTCTTTAAATCCTGAGAAAGAAACTAAGTTAGAAAGATAAGGACATGTTCAAAATTAAGGACGAGCAGTCCTTAAGTTTGAATTCCAAGTTCAAAACTTAAGGACAGACAGTCTTTAAGTTTGAATTCAAAGTTCAAAAGTTAAGGACAAAAAGTCCTTAACTTTGAATTTCAAGTTCAAAACTTAAGGACATGAAGTCCATAAGTTTCATTTCCATGTTCAAAAAATAAGGACAAGAAGTCCTTAACTTTTAATTTTATGTTCAAAATTTAAGGACACAAAGTCCTAAAGATGGACTAACTGAAATTACCATGATTTCATTATCAAGCTTTTTTTTTTCTGATACATCAATTTTCTGATTAACTCTGGTAGTTTCAGTTTGCAAATCCTTCTTAAAACTCTCTGATAATCTCTTAATCAAAACATAATATAAATAATAACAAAAAAAGGTGTTCGTAAGCAAGAAATAATCAAATAAAAAACTAATACTATTCGAAGGAAGAAACACATACCCTAACAATTTCCTTAAGTACGTCTTCGTCATATTGTGTGGAAGAAGACCTTGAGCTTTGATATTGTGAAATTGGTTCCTCAACACAAAGAGGCTCTGTATCATCTTCTTTCATAGGAATAAAGGGTGACATTTTAATCAACTTAAATAATTATTATATAAGAAAAAGTAAACACAGGTATATATAACTAAAACAAATAAACAGAAAAATAGATATTAATTACATTAATTTGCTTTTACGTTATGAAAATATTTTCTACAAAGAGAATAAAATTGTGGAGACTTCATTTCAGAATAACATAACATTTAAGGATAACCAAATTCTTTGAAGTTCACAAATTGTTTCTCTTGAAAAATAGAAAGTACTTCCATAATACAAACACAAAAGGCAAACGGAAAGCCAACTAAAGTGTAGCTATCCATCTCTATTTCTTTCTCTTTCTCCTTCTCAACCTTATTCTCATTTGGCTTCAAGCAACCCTTCAATAATTTTAATAGCGTCTCATAAGCAAGAGAGCCCCAGTTGAAGGAACCGCAGAGTGCATCATCGTCGACAATTTTTATTGTTTGCTCTGACACATTCCTATTTTTCCTCTTGCCCATCAAAACCGGCTCAACAAAATAAAGTGTTACCAACGTTAAAGCATCATAAGCACTGCCAAAAGAATGATGAAACTGTACCATGTGGGCAACTAGAAATAAAACTATACAAATTAGCCAACTCAATTTTGTCCTTTACAGGGAAATAGACTCTTAAAAGCTTATTCTCTTTATCATGTAAACCTTTCATATCAAGCGACGAATAAGACTTCAAACCAGTAATAATATGGAATGCATCACGAGTAAACTAAATATCACGGTCAAATACCTTGAAAGTCATCGAATTAGGTTCATTACTTACAATTTCAGAAAGCAATATATATTGCATAAGTTTATCCGAGAACTTCACACTTTGTAATCTGAAGAAGTTGCCAAAAATATTTTCCCTCAATTTCTTCCATTGGCTATTCGACAAAAAACTTTTAATTGTTTCCTTATATTAAAAATCTCCTTTACAATATACGAAAAAATTACGCCAATCGTCAAATCAAACACAAGATCGCCTTGCATTATGACACTAGAAAAGAAGGAAAAACAAACAAAGAGTAGGACTTAACTTAAAATTTCAAGTTTAAAAGGTACGGAAATACAATCCTTCACTTTAAATTTTAAGTGCAAAGGTTAAGGAAATACAGACCTTAACTTATACTTTCAACTTCCAAAGTTAAAGACAGTTAGTCCTTAACTTCAAGTTTCATGTGCAAAAGTTAAGGAAAATGAGTCCTTAACGTTGAGTTCCAACTTCAAGATTTAATGTCGTTTCTTCCTTATATTTCATGAACACAGTTAACTAGAAATTCATAAACATAGTAAGCTTATGAATTTCTACCACTATTTTTATGAAATATCCCTACATAATCAAATATATTGAATCAACCACAAACACATTTCAAATTTCACACACTAAAAATTTATCAATAACAGAATCACACAACATCTACGACACTGAATCAACATATAATGCTCATTTTTGAAATTTCACACATACTTCACACGACATTGAACCAACTTACACATAAATAAAAATGAAAATGCATAAAAAGAATATTACCAGTCACGATTCACAGAAGATGACGGAGCAGAAGTTTAACTGAAGATTGCAGTTTGCATCGAGGAAGATGAAGAAGCAGAGAATACGGAATTATGAAACCGCTCTCAGAGAATACTCGTCTGAATGAAAATAAATGTTTTGGGGGATTTTGGGATTAAAAGCGAAATATAGAATGGGTGAATGTGTCTTTTTCCCATAAGTAGTGACTATTTTTAATGAGCATTGTAATTAGTGGATAAAAATTAAAGACACCATTAATTAATGACTACTACACACCATTTGGGTCAGCCCAATCTCAAGCGGGTTAGGTCGATTAAATGACACCCCTAACTATCATAAAGCGATCTAAAACTTGAAGGCCAGGAAATTCCTTTAGCTCAATAATGTAATTTAAGATGGATCGGAATTTTTGAAGGAGGCTTTACCTCTTAGATGACCCAAGCACTGCATTTTTTTTTTGCTTGCTTGGTGCTTAACAAAATTATTAGTTACACGTGAGGAACTTATTAGACATTAATGCGCAAAAATTGGACTTACGCGGTTTGTATCAAATAAGTGTTAGTACAATTTTTAATTTGTCTCCTTTTAACTAGTGTAGACGATGCAAATTTAATGACAAATCCTTTTAGAAAAAGAGAACGATGGCATTATGAGAGTAAGAACTCCATACTGAAAATGTTAAGGAAATCCATGACAATTTCTTAAGCCAAAGAGTTTCATGATCTGCTAATAGATCTGCTATGAATCTATGATCATATAGGTATACATAAAATAAAATATATTGATATTTAAAAATATAAATTAAACCACAACATGACATATAGCTTATCAATCAAAATACCTCCACGTTTTAAACTAACTTTTATTCTTTGAACTCATAATTAACTTTACTTTACCACTCTAACAGCTCTACCTTAATTCTCCATTATTGAATAGAATTTCGTTTGAAAATTTTACCCATTTAAATTAGTTCTTTTGGAAATTTTTAAATCTTTCAACTTTTACTTCCAATACATGCTTTTCTTTTCTGTTTGTATGGGTCAAAACTCGGCTCCATAATAATTAACGGAACTAATTCATTTTTAGGTCTATTTGGGATTAATAAATGGTACGGCCATTATTAACAATGGTACCTGATGGTTACCCGATTCGACCAGGGAGGCCACGACTTATCCTCCATTACGAAGGCGCCCTCTCAATGTGGTCACGACCACCCAGTGCTAGCTCGCAAAGCTCACAACTATAAATACTAAGAGAAAGAACCCTAAGGGGGTTGTTTCTCTTCTTCTCACCAATATTCTTGAGAAAAGAGAGAATATCATTATAAGGCTCTGAACCTCTCCATGGAAAGGCAGACCAAATCAATATCATCAATAAAAGATCTTTACCTTTCTCTCCCTAACAAATAATATTTTTCTGTTGCATTTTTTATTTGGTCTTTTGGTTATTACGATCTACTATGATTTGCCCTTGATTTATTTCGATTTTTTTTATGCTTGCAAAGTGTTTGATAACTTTGAGTTAATAATTCGGCGCCGTCTGTGGGGATTTCATAGCAGAATCGCGTAGTTCTTCCCGGGACCAAAAGGAAAGAAATGCCAAAGAACAACCCAGCTCAAACAAGCTGAAGCGATATATCGGACAAAGAAAACTTGAAGATCTCGAGTCGAGATCCAACTCCTCTGTCACTCCTATCTTGGGTAGTACCAGCAAGAACAAGAAGAAGTCTCCCACCCACAGGGAAAACACGTATAAGGTACCCCACATCCTTAATGAAGGATCCCGCTGAAAAAATGACACAAAGGCATTTCAGAACGAGAACTATTTCCGGGCAACCCACGCAAACTAATCAAGGATACAACGCATAAATGATGCGAGATCCCGAATCGAAACTGATTACTAAATCCCCATACCCAGGACAATGGGTCGTGCGAGGGAAGTATACCTAACAGCAGGTTCAACTACAAGTTGAACTAGGGCTCAGGTCATGCGCCTTTGCCATCAAATTTATCAAGGCTCAACCACGGTTGAACTAGGGCTCAAGCCATGCGCCTTCACCATAAAATTTGTCAAGGTTCAACTACGGTTGAACTGGGGCTCAGGTCATGCGTCTTCGCCGTCAAATTTATCAAGCTTCAACAACGGTTGAATTGGGACTCGGGCTATGGGCCTTTGCCATAAATTTATCAAGGCTCAACCACGGTTGAACTAGGGCTCAGGCTATGCGCCTTCGCCATAAAATTTGTCAAGGTTCAACTACGGTTGAAATGGGAGTCAGGCTATGTGCCTTCGCCATCAAAATTTGCAGGTCCAACTACAAGTTGGACTGGGACTCAGGCTATGCGCCTTCACCGCTAAATTAAAGGCTATATGCCTCCGCCAATAAGTTCAACTACGGTTGAACCAAGACATGCTATGTGCCTTCTCCATCACAATTTGCAGGTTCAACTGCAAGTTGGACTGGGACTCAGGCTATGCGCCTCCGCCAATAAGTTCAACTACGGTTGAACAAAGACAGTCTATGCGCCTTCGCCATCAAAATTTGCAGGTTCAGCTACAAGTTGGACTGGGACTTAGGCTATACGCCTTCGCCGCTAAATCAAGGCTATGTGCCTCTGCCAATAAGTTTAACTACGATTGAACCAAGACAGGCTATGAGCCTTCGCCATCAAAAATTACAAGTTCAACTACAAGTTGGACTGGGGCTCAGGCTATGCGCCTTCGCCGCTAAATTTGTCATGACCCGAATTTACTCACCTTCGGGAGTCGTGATGGCGCCAACTAGCGAAGCTAGTCAAGCGAACCATTATAATCATTTTTCACAAAGTTAATCTAAAACAAGTTACATACTAGAATAATTAATTATAACATGCGGAAGTCTTTTAATGACAATAACGAAAACAATATGCGGAAAAACTAACAATATGTCTCTACCCAGTATCTGGTTTCACTGCTCTTGGACAACTAAAGAGTACTAAAAATAATAGTATGAAAGAAATACATCATATGTCTGTTTGATACAAATAAAACAAATTAGAAAAAAAAAATAGAGGAGACTCAGGGCTCCCGAACGCCAGCGAACTACCTCAGAGTATGTGGACTGAAGGATCGCCCCCTGACTACTGCTGTGGTCCGTAGGATGCATCCAGACCTGTGCACAAAAATTCACAGAAGCGTAGTATCACCACAACCGACCCCATGGGCTGGTAAGTGTCTGGCCTAATCCCGGTGAAGTAGTGACGAGGCTAGACAGGACCTACCACAATTAACCTATGCAATAATGATGTACAAGTTTGAGAAAGAAAAAATAACAACATAATACGAATAAAACTGGGGGGGGGGGATACAAGATAAAGATGGAACATCAGTAACAACAATAACTCTATCTCGGCTTTTCATGATCCACTCATCTACAGTGGACGGCGCACCAGACGATCCCATTATGCAATGTATAACTGGACGGCATGCCACACAATCCCATTATGTATGTATAAGTGGACGGCGTTCCACACGATCCCATTATGTATGTATAAGTGGACGGCGTGCCACACGATCCCATTATGTATGTATAAGTGGACGGCGTGCCACACGATACCATAGTATAATTGGATAACTCCAACAATCTCCTCAAAGGAGGCTCCATTAGGGAAATTCGTCCACACAACAGTTAAACCCGGCAAGGGAGGATTTACTAATAATAACTTACTCGTCCTGGCAAGGGAAAAACAATTCAACAACAAGTCCCGGCAAGGGAAAAGTATTACACTTCCTTTCTTGGCTCATTTACCTTTCAACAATCATTTCACAATTTAATTAGCGGCCAATTAACTCAATTATTTTACATCTTTCGAATTCTAAGGCAATTACGACTCACGGTCATGCTAGACACCAGTGTGTAGATACTCGTCACCATGCCTATACACCGTACTCGATCATTTAGCAAATAGCAATTAAATACTCTAATTATATTCCCTCAAGCTTAAGTTAGATCAAACACTTACCTCGAAAGCTTCCAACTCAACTCACGCTTCTAGAATAGCCTTACCCCTCAAATTCTCTTCAAAATAGGTCGATCTAACCACAATTTACCCAAATGTATCAACAAATGCTAGTTAAGTCAATTTGAATGCATAAGAATGAAATTCCCAAAGTTTTACTCAAACATTCCCAAAATGTCCCAGGCCCACGTGGTCAAAACCCGAGGTTCAAACCAAAACTGGGTTACCCATTCCCCCACGAGTTCATATATGCAATTTGTTTTGAAATCGGACCCCAAATTGAGGTCCAAATCCCCAATTATTGAAAAACCTAAATTCTACCCAAATCTCCATTCTTAACCATGAAAGCTTTGATTTATGGATAAAATCATGTTAGAAGATGATAATGATTGAAGAAAACTAGTAAATATTGACTTACATTTGGTCTGGGGACGAAGGGGTTCGAGACAAATCGCCTATGGAGGTTTTGGGTTTTGAAAATATGAAAAGTGAGGTTTAAAATCGGTTAAGTATATAATTCACAGGTGCAGATGTTGCAAATGCGATATTAACTTCGCATTTGCAAACTCGGCAGAAATAGGGGGGACTTCGCATTTGCAAGAAACTGTTCGCAATTGCGAACTAGGCAAAATCAAGGGGATCTCGCATTTGGAAGAAAATGTTCGCAAATGCGGAAACAAGCTTTTTCTGGGGAAGCTCGCAATTGAGAGATTGACTTCGCATTTGCGAAGTCTGGCTGCCAAGGGGAGATATCGCATTTGCGAGATAAACATCGTATTTGCGAAGGAGGCCAAAGAAGGGAGGTTTGCATTTGCGAACAAGTCTTCCCAATTGCGAACACTGCAGACACTAGCAGATTCAAATGCAACAAAATAAGACTAACACCTATCCGAAACTCACCCGAGCCCTTGGGGCTCCAACCCAAACATGTACACAACCTCTAAAACATCGTACAGACTCACTCGTGCGATCAAATCGCCAAAATAACATCAAAATCAAAGAATCAACCCCCAAAACTCATGATTTTTATTTCAAAGTTCTAAATATTCAAACTTCCCACTTTTAGTCTGAAACACGCCAAACGACGTCCGTTTTCAACCAAACTTTATAGATAGTGCTTAATGCTCATGTAAGACTTGTACCGGGCGTCGGAACCAAAATACGAGCCCGATATCATCACTTTTGATCAATTTCCATTTTATTTTTTCTTAAGCATATTCATAAAACAATTTCACAGAAAAGCTCCGTACTCGGGTTTGGGACCTCGAAGTTCGATTCCGGGAATACGCCTGGGTCCCAAATTTCCTTACGGACCACCGGGACCGTCAAAACTCGACTCCATAATAACTAATGGAACTAATCCATTCTTAAGCATATTTGTGATTAATAAATGGTATGACCATTTATTAACAATGGTACCTGATGGTTACCCGATTCGACCTGGGAGGCCATGACCTATTCGCCATTATGAAGGCGCCCACTCAATGTGGTCACGACCACCCACTGCTAGCTCGCAAAGCTCACAACTATAAATACAAAGAGAAATAATCCTAAAAGGAGAGGGGGGCTATTTTTCTTCTTCTTCACTACTATTCACGAGAAAAGAGAGAATATCATTGTAAGGCTCTGAACCACTCCATGGAGAGGCAGATCAAATCAATATCATCAATAAAATATCTTTACCTTTCTCTCTCTAACAAATAACATTTGTCTCTTGCATTTTTCATTTCGTCTTTTGGTTATTACGATCTGCTATGATTAGTCCTTGATTTATTTCGATTATTTTTATGCTTGCAAAGTATTTGATAACTTTGAGCTAAACATTATTCTCCCTCTTGTTTGTGCAATTTTTCACTTGGTTGTTTGTTTTGTTTTCTTCAAATCTTTTTATTATTTTATAGATGTCTTACCCCACTTACCCACTCCTATATCATTTTATCATGTGGAGACCAAATCCCAAGTGAAATGTATACAATAGAGTGTTCTTTTTCAAGGCGAAGCTATGTATAATGAATGTTGGTTATCTGAATATTCTTTATCGAAAAATTATATTATGTATACAAAAATATTTTAGTACTTATTATTGTTAAAAAATAGATTTGAACATTTTTTCTTGACCCCTAATAAAAGGTTTTACTGAATTTTCCTGGCTTCGTCACTACTTCTTTTTCTTATTTCTTTATATATTTATTAATCTATGAAATAATATCTGAATTTCTCATTTACTTCTAGAGTTAGTTGTGTTTTGTGACTAGTATGGGCTGTTAAGGGTTTTAAGCATTAGTATGGCTTAAAAGAGGGTGAATGAGAAATGGAGGAAAATAAAAATTTTAAGCATCCCCTCCGACAAAGAGACATTGTCCCATATTAGAAGAGGAAGAGGTTTTTAATGAGCATATAGGCAATTTTTCTTCTTATAGCTCTTAAAGAATTGAGAAGAATCGCAAGCCTTGCGTCGTTGTCGTCGCTCGACTTCGGCTTCAGTCAAATGATTGATTAATTAATTTTTTAGATCAAATTTATTTTTAATAGTAAATATTAACTAAAATAATAATATATATTCGTTTTAATATCAGAATATTAAAGAAAGCAACATTAAGCGTGATTTGCTACCAAACTTTATGTATGTTAAGATAATTGGGGTTTAAAGTACTACTACACCAATATATTTTGTTTCGTCTATAATTTTGTTTATGTTATTTTATTTTCTCCAAAATTATTTTATAAATACATATTATTAACATGGGCGATTGCCAAGAAAAGAATGAAAGATACTCCGTTTGCCAAGACGCTATGAAATATGAATACAGACAATATTGCTAGGTGTCTTTTTCGTGCTTGTCAATTGATGCACTACTTTTCAAGATTGTCTCCTAAAGTTGGAAATTAATATTTTTGTGAAACAATGTTTAAAGATGGGATATATGCAGGGGCGAACTCGGGATTCTTACAGAATGGGTTCACCACTAATTTGATAGTATAAAAAAAGAATAAATGAAGTTTATAAGGATTGATCTCTAGTCCCTAAGGGAAAATTGCAGCTACTTAAACAACGAACCAACACAACAAATTTAACCATGGGTTCACAAAAACGGTATTTAGACAGATTATATGAATTATACACATAATATACACATTCTTTGTCGAAGACCATGAATTCACGCGAATCTTTTGGGACATTGTAAATCTGCCCCTGGATATATGATAATTTAAACAAAATAAAAAAGAGTATATTCCAATAAAATTTCGTTACAATTCACTTATATATATGTATAAATATTTTACTTTATTTCCTTTTCAAACTCATGCCAAAAGCTGCAGAAATAAAGAGCCAAGGAGGTGACTTGCTTTGAAGAGTCCGGAACCTAATTGTAGTCTTTTTAGACAAGTGTGATATAAATTTATATAAAAAAAAATGATCATTCTGTTATAAATAGAGAGATTCTACACTTCTATTTAAGATGAATGTCTTTAATTAGAGAGATTCTAGAGTCCTATTAGTGGTAGCTAGATCATCCCACTCCCTATAAATAAAGGGGTCTTCTACCATGGTAATACATCCCTAACAATCTCTAAGTATCAATAAGAATACTTCTCTCTCTCTATTCTCTCTATTGCTCTTGTTCTTGCATTATTGTTCTTATCTTTTTATTATTTTATAACACGTTATCAGCACGAGACTCTACCGTCTCAAGAACCATTCTCGAAAAATCTAAGGTATTTCCCTCTTCCTAATTTAATTTTCGATTATGTCTGACATTACGAAAAGAAAGTTCGTTGCCCTTGAAATTTTGGGCAAGAACTATATGACATGGGTGTTGGATGCTGAAATCCACTTAGATGCTATGGGTCTCGGAGACACCATCAAAGATAGAGAAAAAGCATCCACCCAAGACTGTGCGAAGGCCTTGATTTTCTTGCGCCATCACCTTGATGAAGGTTTGAAGATTGAATATCTCACCGTCAAGGATCCACTCATCTTGTGGAACGGCTTAAAGGAGAGATATGACAACCTGAAGTTGGTCACTCTGCCACAAGCACGATATGATTGGGCTCACCTGAGGCTCCAGGACTTTAAGTCCGTTTCTGAATATAATTCTGCAATGTTCAGAATTACTTCTAAATTGAAGCTATGCGGAGATAAAATCTCCGATTATGATATGCTTGAGAAAACGTTCACAACGTTTCATGCCTCCAATATGGTACTGCAACAACAGTACAGAGAGAAAGGCTTTACAAAGTACTCTGAACTGATTTCTCTTTTACTAGTGGCTGAGCGAAATAATGACCTGCTCATGAGAAATCACGAAAATCGACCCACTGGGTCTACACCACTGCCTGAAGCAGATAAGGTGCACTCTCATTATGCCAAACATGAAAAGGGCCATGGTCATGGTCGAAAACGGGGTCATAGCCAGGGACGTAGACAAGGAAGAAATTCCAATGAAGTCCGTCAACCCCCAAGGAGAGATAACCGCCGAAAGCAGAAACGGGGTCCTGAAGATCCTAAGGCAAATGGTTCAGAAACTATATGTTATCGTTGCGGTGGGAAAGGGCACTGGTCAAAGACTTGCCGTATAGCAAGACACTTGGTTGACCTTTATCAAACATCTCGAAAGAGAAAAGGCCCTAAAACAAATTTTGTCTATGACGACAACTTGGACATCACCCACCTGGATGTAGCAGACTTCTTTGAGCAACCCGAGGGGAAAATAGACCACCTAATCGGTGATGGGTCCGTGATGAAAGAAGATGGAGTTATTTGATTTTGTTCTACTTATTTGTATTAGTTAGTGAATAAACTAATAGTCATTAGTATTAGCTCGTATTAGTTAGTTCATGATGCAATGTCAGCAGTAGTTCTTTAGAATGTCTTCAATATGCTCAAATATCAATAATATTTTTATTTTCCAGTAGGGGTAATCGACTAGCCTGAAAAACTAGTCGATTATCTAATATTTTCACATTAAAGCTGAAAAACAATTGATCGACAATCGATTGTCTATGTCTAACAATCGATTGTCGTTAGACAGTGTAATCTGGAATTTTCAAAAATCATCCACAATCGATTTTCTATGTCTAACAATCGATTGTCGTTAAGACAGTGTAATCTGGAAATTTTTCAAAAATCATCCACAATCGATTGTCTATGTCTAACAATCGATTGTCGTTAGACAGTGTAATCTGGAATTTTTCAAAATAGTCAACAATCGATTGTCTATGCTTAACAATCGATTGTCTTAAAACAGTGTGCTCTGGAATTTTTCAAAATAGTCAACAATCGATTGTCTATGCTTAACAATCGATTGTCTTAAAACAGTGCTCTGGAATTTTTCAAAATAGCCAACAATCGATTGTCTATATTTAACAATCGATTGTCTTAAGACAGTGATCTGAAGTTTTTCAAAATAACAAATAATCGATTGTGTGTGTTTAACAATCGATTGTCAATGTTCAACAATCGATTGTTTGTGTTTAACAATCGATTGTTTGAAGAAAATGCTTAAACTGAAAATTTTCAAACTGCAAAGTAATCAATTATGGATAACATATCTGATTTTGTTAGTCAACTGTTAGCAGCAGATTTTGAAAATATTATGTGACACAATCGAATTGAACTTGTTTATTCTTATGTTCGTGTATCTATTTTGTATGTCAAACTATGGGATATCAAATATGGATATCTCACAAAGCGAACTTGGATCGACGCCCAACTGTAAAAGTATTTGCCTAGTTGATTCATGTACTACACATAAAATACTCAAAGAAAAGAAATATTTCTCTCAACTAAATATGTGTAAGGCAAACGTTACTACAATCTCTGGAAGTAGTAAATTGACTGAAGGCTCCGGAAGAGCAATTGTAACTCTGCCCAAAGGCACGACGTTAATCATAGAGAATGCAATGTTCTCCTCCAAGTCTAAGAGAAACTTGTTGAGTTTTAAAGATGTACGCCAGAATGGCTATCATATTGAGACAATGGATGAAGATAATCTTGAATATCTCGTCATCACAAAGAATGTCTCCGGCCAAAAGAGGGTTATTGAGAAATTCCCGTCTTTATCTTGTGGCCTGTATTGGACAAGAATTAGTGCAATTGAGGCACATTCAACAGTAAACCAAAGGGTTACTGATTCCAATACCTTTGTACTTTGTCATGATCGATTGGGATACCCAGGATCGGTCATGATGAGACGGATTATAGAAAGCTCATATGGGCATCCGTTAAAGAATTTCAAAATTCTTTCGAATAATGAATATCCTTGCACTTCGTGTTATCAAGGCAAGTTGATTATCAGGCCATCACCAACAAAGGTTGGGACTGAGTCACCCACATTTCTGGAACGTATACAAGGGGACATTTGTGGACCTATTCACCCACCTAGTGGGTCGTTTAGGTATTTCATGGTCTTGATAGACGCATCCTGTAGATGGTCTCATGTGTGCCTGTTGTCATCACGCAACCTTGCGTTTGCGAAATTAATGGCACAAATAATTCGACTACGAGCACAATTTCCAAATAATCCAATCAAGTCCATTAGACTGGATAATGCTGCTGAGTTTACATCCCAAGCATTTAATGAATATTGCTTATCAATCGGGATAAAAGTTGAACATTCTGTAGCTCATGTTCACACTCAAAACGGTCTTGCAGAATCGTTAATTAAACGCCTGCAGTTGATTGCAAGGCCATTACTTATGAGAACGAGGCTGCCCACTTCGGTATGGGGTCACGCCATCTTACATGCAGCAATGCTAATTCGTCTCAGACCGACGAATTACCACAAGTATTCCCCGTTGCAATTGGTTTTGGGTCATGAACCCAATATATCCCATTTAAGAATTTTTGGATGCGCAGTATATGTGCCTATAGCACCGCCATCCCGCACCAAAATGGGTCTGCAAAGAAGGTTAGGAATATATGTTGAGGTTGAATCGCCTTCCATTATTCGCTACCTCGAAACATTGACAGGAGATTTGTTCACTGCACGATTTGCAGACTGTCAATTTGATGAGACACTTTTCCCAAAATTAGGGAGAGAAGTTGGTGAAACCAAACGGGAAATTTTGTGGAAAAATGCATCATTATATCATCTTGATCCACATACCTCTATTTGTGAAAGAGAGGTACAAAAGATTATCCATTTGCAAAGAATAGCAAATCAAATGCCTGACGCATTTACGGACTTGAAGAGGATAACGAAATCCCACATTCCCGCGGAAAATGTTCCAATCCGTATTGATGTCCCTGTTGGACAATAATCTAGTGTCATAACCAATGAGTCGAATGCACGCCTGAAGCGTGGCAGACCCTTAGGTTCCAAAGATCGAAATCCTAGAAAGAGGAAAAAGAATGATCAAAATGACACCACGAAAGAATCTCATGAGGAAATTCATGATTTAACAAATTCTGAGATTCATGAAGAATCCATTGAGCCCGAGACTCTGGAAAATACGGAACTATCCCTAAATCCAATTAATATTGAGGCAAATATTAATCGAGTGGATATTGTGGTGGATAATGCCTTTGCTTATAATGTCGCATCTAGCATTATGCAAGAATGTGAGGATCTCGAACCTCAATCTGTTGAAGAATGTCGAAAAAGACAGGATTGGCCAAAGTGGCAAGAAGCAATTCAATCAGAATTGAATTCGCTGGCAAAACGTGAAGTTTTTGGCCCTATAGTTGGAACACCTAATGGTGTTAAGCCTGTCGGCTATAAATGGGTCTTTGTACGCAAAAGAAATGAGAAAAACGAGGTACAAAGATATAAGGCACGCCTTGTTGCACAAGGTTTTTCTCAAAGGCCTGGTGTCGATTATGAAGAGACATATTCGCCTGTAATGGATGCGATAACCTTTCGTTATCTCATAAGTTTTGCTGTCCATGAAAAGCTTGACATGCACTTAATGGATGTGGTTACTGCCTATCTTTATGGCTCACTTGATAATGAGATATACATGAAAATTTCCGATGGACTCAAGATGCCAAACGCGCATAATTCAAAATCTCGGGAAATGTTCTCAATTAAATTGCAAAGATCCTTGTATGGTCTAAAGCAATCTGGACGAATGTGGTATAATCGTCTTAGTGAGTACTTGTTAAAAGAAGGCTATATAAATGACGCCATTTGCCCGTGTGTTTTTATAAAGAAAACAACATCGGAATTTGTTGTACTTGCCGTATATGTTGATGACATAAACCTTATTGGAACCCCTATAGAACTCCAAAAGGCAATTGATTATCTAAAGGATGAATTCGAGATGAAAGATCTCGGAAATACTAAACTATGTCTTGGTTTGCAAATTGAATATTTGGCAAACGGAATTTTTGTTCATCAATCTACCTATACAGAAAAGGTACTGAAACGGTATTACATGGATGAAGCACATCCTTTAAGTACACCGATGGTTGTTCGATCACTTGATGTGAACAAAGATCCATTCCGACCACAAGAAAGGAATGAAGAGCTACTTGGTCCTGAAGTACCATATCTTAGCGCAATTGGCGCACTAATGTATCTTGCAAATACTACAAGACCTGACATATCCTTTTCAGTTAATGTCTTAGCAAGATTTAGCTCGGCTCCTACGAGGAGACATTGGAATGGGATCAAACACATATTGCGGTACCTAAAGGGAACTGCCGATATGGGCTTATTTTATGGCAAGAATTGCAGCCCGGATCTTGTTGGTTATGCTGATGCTGGATATTTATCCGACCCACACAAGGCTCGATCTCAAACGGGTTATGTGTTTACCTGTGGAGAAACCGCCATATCTTGGCGATCGACTAAGCAATCAATTGTGGCTACTTCATCTAATCATGCCGAGATAATTACTATTCATGAAGCAAGTCGGGAGTGTGTGTGGTTGAGGTCTATACTACATCATATCCAAGACAAATGTGGTTTGAAGTGTGATAAACTACCCACATCTTTGTATGAAGACAATGCAGCATGTATAGCTCAATTGAAGGGAGGATTCATAAAAGGAGATAGAACGAAACATATTTCACCAAAGTTATTCTTCACACATGATCTTCAAAAGAATGGTGATATCAATGTTCAACAGATTCGTTCAAGTGACAATATGGCTGATTTGTTCACAAAATCTCTACCAAAGTCAACCTTCAAGAAGCTAGTTCACAAGATCGGGATGCGAAGACTTAAGGACATAAATTGATGTTCTTATCAGGGGGAGTTAATGCGCGTTGCACTCTTTTTCCCTTACAAGGTTTTGTCCCACCGGGTTTTCCTTGCGAGGTTTTTAACGAGGCAACCAATAAGGCGCATATTCAAACATGTGTACTCTTTTTCCTTACTTTAATTTTTCCCATTGGGTTTTGTTTTAAGGTTTTAACGAGGCACATCATTGAATAGACATTCAAGGGGGAGTGTTATAAATAGAGAGATTCTACACTTCTATTTAAGGTGAATGTCTTTAATTAGAGAGATTCTAGAGTCCTATTAGTGGTAGCTAGATCATCCCACTTCCTATAAATAAAGGGGTCTTCTACCATTGTAATACATCCCTAACAATCTCTAAGTATCAATAAGAATACTTCTCTCTCTCTATTCTCTCTATTGCTCTTGTTCTTGCATTATTGTTCTTATCTTTATATTATTTCATAACACATTCTATATATAACGCTATTTATACTACGCTACCGTTATAATTATTAAAGTATAGCGCCAAAAATAATCTCACTATAGCTGATTTTCATGCATAGCGCTTTAAAATATTGCGCTATACTTATTCATTTTTCATTCTCTCTTTTCAATCTTCTTTGCCTTAAAAGCTAAAAGACAAACCACAACTTAGCAAAATATATGATCTTTCTAAAGGAATTGAAAGACTCCAAAGAAGATTGGTGATAGATGGATTCCAAAGAAAGAGAAAGAAGAGAGATAATACCATACATGAATATTAGTGGCGGATTCAGAATTTTAAAGTTATAGATGCTCGCCGATAAAAACTTCAACAAAAGAGGAAAAATAAATTTACTTGTGGGTTCTCATTCAATATTTGTATTGTTACCTATATATGTTTATTAATATGGTCAAAGTTAATGGGTGCTTAAGCACCAAGAACTCTCTATGATACCAGCTATAGCGCGATTATTTACAGTATTATTCTTTAAAGGCTAAAACACCGTTTTAGTATAATCTGGTATAAAATCGTATTATATATAAAATAATTACTTTTTTACATATATTTATATCACATTTGTTCATAAAAACCACAATTGGATTCCGAACTCTTGCTTCGAAGGCTTGTGAAAGGGACTCTCATTAATTTGATACAAAAACTTTAGTTGTAGGACAAAATATCGTCCCCTTTCGTGGCCAAAATCACACCTCATAGCCTACCTAACGTCTCTTTTTAGTAACATGACCGCCAAAGTTTCCAAAAAAGGATTTAGGTTTGTACTTGACAACTTTCCAATCAAATTACTTACAAACACATAGCTACGTAGGAGATGGTTAGCTGGTGTTGTTGAATTGTCACCATCCAAGCTATGGGTATGTGCTTGTTTCTGTGTCTATAATGAGATAACGTCATTTGAGATGGTTTGATAATGTTTCCATCGACTTTCAGATATGATGGTTCATAGATCCGAAATCAGCGTGCGTGAAGGTTTTAAAAGGGTACATGATAATCCTAAAATCATCTTAAAAGAAGATGGCTCAAAGAATATAGTATATTGGATCTATACAGATTTAGCAAAAGATATGACATAACAGAATAGAGAGAAAGACTTATATGAGTAATCGATATTAATTAGTTAGGAGTATATATGTGTATGGGGTAAAATTCGATTCGCCCCCTTCCGTCTAAGTAGACACGTCCTTTATGACAATGCCGTCCTCAGATTGCGTCGCCTCAGGCGAGGACGACCAAAACAAGGACGTCCCAGTCCACTAGGTTGAAGAACGACATCATTTAAGGCCTAACTTTTTTGTAGAAGGAAGCCACCAATTTTTGTACTTTTCTTTTGATTATTTCGAGGAAGGTCTCCAAATATATAAAGGAGGCCTTCGCCTTTGTAACGATCATGTGCTTTTACGCTGAATAATATCATCTCTCTACTCTCTCTCAACTGTTATCAAGCAAACTATCTCTCTATTCTTCCTTCTGATACTTAAGCCTTCAATAACTTTGTGTATTTTCATATATATCGCATTCTTGGCTAAGTAATCCCATCAAGCACTCATTATACTTGATTACGATTTACCCAAATATTTTTTTTGATTTTTTTAGCTTACAATGTGTACGAATCTTTTGAGAAAAACAATTTGGAGGCGTCTGTGAGGATTTCGAGAATCAAAGTTATAGTTTATGCTTAAAAAAAACCATTGACAACCATCCCCTATATCGCACGAGCAAAAATGGCTGACAACTGCGCAGAAAAAAGCGATAGACGAGGTTGGAGTCAAACTCATGGATTAACTCAACGAGGTAGGTGAAAATAATATCATGAACACAACCTCCAGCACCACGATGAGTGGAGGAACCCCACCTACTCCACCCAGAGATCTGACGCATCCGCAAGAAAGGGGAGATTCTACTTCCACATCTAAGGAAGCACCCCCAGAAACCAAGGAGCTACTAAAAGGGTGGCTCACAAGCACTCTGAGTGACCTAATCGAAAAGTCAACACAACATGACGTAAGACGCATGCCAATAATGGATCTCACTGCAACCGAAGATGAACCCGAGATCGCGCGAGCCAACAATATGCTCACCGACACTCAAACCAACAACGGAGCGGTCGCAGCCATTTTCAAAAAGATGGAGGAAATGGAGCACGAAAACAAATCGCTCCGTGACCAAATGAAATAACATCAAGAAAGGGTAGATAAGATCCCGGGCACTCCTAAACTACGGCCCAAGCACGACGTGGGAAGTTTTGTAGAGCAGCCATACACAGAGGAGGCCACACCATACTCCATCCCAAAAACTTTCAAGATGCCTCCCTATCTGAGGGTATACAACGAGACTATGGACCCCAAGGATCATCTAATCCATTACGTCACAGATTTGAAAGCTATCGGATAGGGGCATCTCCACGTTCGCGAAAATGGTGGACAAATTCATCACAGCACTTGCAGGAGCAAAGAAAGTGGAAGCATGAGTCAACGACATCTTTGATGTCCGGAAAACCATGGGAGAAGGACTCAGGGTCTTCCTCGCCAGATTCAACAGGGTGAGAATGAGCCTGCCAAACGTGTCGGAAGGTATGGCCGTCAACTCTTTCCAGAACGTGTTAAGAAGGGACGGATCGAGAGCGACCAAGAAGCTACTGAGCCGCCTCATGAAGTACCTTCCCACCACCTGGGAAGAAATCCATAATTCCCACTGCGCCGAGGTGCGCGCGGATGAAGACGACCTCAACGGACCTACCCGGAGACTAACGACGATACTTCCGGAGGTCAGGAGTTACCGACGCAATGAAGGGAGACGGGAACAAATCTCATGCCCCAACGGGGAAAGATATCAACCATACATATGATCATCTCACCCACCGCTACCAAGGAACATGGACGCACAGCGACACGTCGCCCCCTATGGAACGAGCGAGGTGTGTCTCCTTTATTATCTGCACACAACTTTTGTGTTTCTCCTTCAGAGGTAGTGTACGCACTAGAGAAGCTGGGCAACAAGGCATAATGGACAGCAAAGATAAAGTCAGACCTTACCACCCAAAAGTCAAACACACTATGCGAGTTCCACCAGGAGCGAGGGTATAGAAATGAAGACTGCATAGGCCTACGATAGGAGGTGGTTAGGATGCTGATCCAGGGGTTCTTGAGAGAACTACTCAGTGACAAAGGAAAACTCAACTTTGGAAGAGGACGGGAACAACTCAAAGGTCCGGCAAGGCCACCCTCCCCGACACGCACCATCAACATGATCATCGGGGACAGCAAGGACTCCACGATCAGTCACGTCAAGTTCACCACCACTCACAAGTTAAAGTGAACGATTGCCCACGAAAGGTATGACAACTTCGAAGATAGTATCACCTTCGATAAGTCTAATGGCGATGGTTTGTCTTTTCCTCATTACAAAATTTTGGTTATTACTTTACTCATTGTGGATATAGATGTTAGGAGAATTATGATTGACGACGGTAGCGACACTTGTATTATCCACCCGAGGGTCCTTGCATTTATGGGACTCGAGGATAAGTTAATACTGCGTTGCATAATGCTGATTGGTTTAAACAATGCAGTGGAAAGAACCTCGGGGGAAATAGCACTGCCCATCCTGGCGAGTCACACTGGAAACCACTTTCCACGTGATGAACCAGGAAACAACATACAACGCCATCATTGGAAGACCATGGATACATTTCGTGAGAGCAGTCCCCTCCAGTTTTTATTAGGTGATCAAATTTCCTACCCCATGGGGGTGTTCAGCATACTAGGTGAACCACACACTGCCCATGAATGATACAAAATAGCTCAAGACTACAGCCACACCAAACAACTCCAAGGGGCGAGCGCAGAAGCATAGAAATCAGCTCTGTTTGGGACAAAGGTTCACCCGGCAGAGAACTCCATCAAAGATCCTGATTTCATAAAAGCCAGCATAGCCATGGTCGAGGAGCTTGATCCCGTGCTGCTAGATAACAACGACCTCACGAAGAAGGCCTACATTGGGCACGCCCTTTCGAACCCAAGTAAGTATAGTGAATTTTATCTAACCATGTAAACTTGTTCGTTTTTTCCCTTAAGACATGCCAGGGATACCACAGGACATCGCTGCCCACAAATTGAACGTTGATGCATTACACCCGCCCGTGCGGAAAATGAGGAGAAAATTCAACGCCGCCATCAACGAAGCTGTGAGTGAAAAAGTAGACAAACTACTAGCAAATGGTTCCATCATGGAATCCAAGTACCCTGAGTGGGTTGCCAGCGTCGTTATGGTCAAGAAGAAAAATGGGAAGTGGAGAATGTGTGTGGATTTCACTGACCTGAACAAAGCATGCCCAATAGTTCGTTCCCACTGCCCCACATCGACCAACTGATAGACGCGACGGACGGACACGAACTACTGATCTTCCTAGACGCATATTTCGGCTACAATCAAATCATGATGGCCGAAGAAGATCAGGAGAAGACGAACTTCATCACTCACCGAGGGACATACTTCTACAAAGTGATCCCCTTTGGACTCAAAAACGCAGGAGCCACGTGTCAAAGGTTGGTGACCGAGATGTTGAAGGAGCAACTTGGCAAAACAATGGAAGTCTACATCAACGACATGCTAGTAAAGTCATCCAGAAAGGAAGACCACCTCAACCATCTGAAGGAAGCCTTCGAAATATTGAGAAGATACTGGATGGAACTGAATCCCAAGAAACACGCCTTCGGTGTGGCCTCGGGAAACTTCTTGGGATTCCTCGTCGCAGAGGGGTATCGAAGTCAATCCAGATCATATCAAAGCAATAGACGCAATCCCAGAAGTTCTAGCTAGCAAGAAACAGGTACAGAGGCTGACGGGTCGGATAATCGCCCTCTCCAGATTCATCTCACGATCCTCCGATAGGTGCTATAAGTTCTTTAGTGTGTTGAAGAAAGATCAGGGGCTTCAATGAAGCGAAGAATGCACTGAAGCCCTAAAAAATCTAAAGGCGTACCTATCCTCGCCGCCCCTACTAGCCAAATAACACCTAGGTGAACCACTTCTGGTGTATCTAGCCGTGTCTGATGTCGCCGTCGGCTCTGTCCTGGTACGCGAGAACAAAGGTACACAATCTCCCATCTATTACATTAGCAAAACACTAGTGGACGCCGAAACTCGGTACCCACACCTTGAAAAGCTAGCGCCAGCACTAGTAGGAGCTTCACGAAAGCTACGACTTTATTTTCAATGACACCCTATAAAAGTGGTAACGACCTTCCCGCTGAGGAGCGTCTTACACAAGCCTGAACTATCAGGCCTTCTCGCAAGATGGGTCATCGAGCTCAGCAAGCACGACATCTCGTACCTTCCACGAAACACCATCAAATCTCAAGTCCTAGCCGACTTCAGCGCAGAAATTCTGCCGAATGCAGAACTCGAGTCCTGGTACGCCTCCCCCAATAACAACATATGGGTCCTCCACACTGATGGCACCGTCAATGCATCGGGATTGGGACTGGGACTCGTCCTCGATGTCTCCACGGGCGAAACAATTCACCAGTCCATACGATGCCCCAAAATGACTAACAACGAGTCCAAGTATGAGGCCGTTATTGCAGGTAATAATTATCCACAAAATATGGAGCTCGACGGATCTTCTCCATTGCGATTCTCAACACGTGGTCAACCAGGTCGTTGGGACTTACTAGATCAAAGAACAAAGGCTACAAAAATACCAGACAAAAATCCGCAGGTTAATGGACGCCTTTGATGAATGTCTCTTCGAACAAATCCCAAAGGCACAAAACAATGAAGCAGATGGCCTGGCAAAATTAGCCGCGGCTACCAAAAACATCAACAAGGAAAGCGTGATCACCCTCATTCATTCAGCCATCGACCACACTGAGATATTTTCTATAAGTCTAACCTGGGACTGGAAAAACTAGTTCGTATCCCACTTGTAGGACGGAACACTGCTGCACGACAAGAAAGAGGCGAAGAAACTCCACGTGCAAGCCGCCTGATACTGCCTGATCAACAACAACCTCTACAACAGAACGTTTGGCAGACCCCTGGCAAAATGGCTAGGCCCGCACCAAACGAGGCCAGTACTCGAAGAGGTCCATGAGTGTCATTGTGGTGCCCATATAGGTAACTGCACCTTCGTACGGTGCGTCATACGTTCCGGCTACTACTGGCCCACCATGAATAAAGAAGCGGCAGAATACGTTCGCCGATGTGAGCAATGCCAGAAATATGCCCCAATGATACACCAGTCGGGGAAGCCCCTATACTCAGTCGCCTCTCCCTGTCCCTTCATCAAATGGGGAATGGACATAGTCGGCCCTCTACCCACAGGACGGGAAAATGTATAATTTTTACTTGTTCTAACTGATTATTTCTCTAAGTGGGTGGAAAGAGGTACGTACGCACAAATACGCGAATAGGAGGTCATCGCCTTCATATGGAAGAACATTATATGCCGCTTCGGTATTCCCAAAGAAATTAGCTGTTATAACGGACGACAATTCATCGATTAGAAAACGATCGAATTCTTCGAAAAATGGCGCATCAAGAGGATACTCTCCACGCCGTATTACCTCGCCGCCAGCGACCAAGTATAATCCTCCAACAAAACAATACTTAACATACTGAAGAAGAAGCTTGAGGACGCCAAAGGGCTATGGCCCGAACTGCTACCCGAAGTGTTATGGGCATACATGACCATACCCAAATCCAGCACAGGGTAAACTTCATATTCATCGGTAACGGAACCAATGCGTTCGTACCCGTCGAAGTCGGTGAGCCAAGGCTGAGGTATTCACACTCTAGTGGAGAGGAAAATGACGCAAATAGGCTCCAAGACCTTGATGAAGCTGAGGAAAGAAGAGAAATGACCCATGTCAGAATGGTGGCCCAAAAACAACAAGTCGAAAGGTACTATAACAAGAGGGCAAAAGTAAGGCCGCTTAAAGTAGGAGACTACGTCCTCAAAGCCAAGACATTGGCCTCCAAAGACCCAAGTGAAGGAAAATTGGGCAGAAACTCGGAAGGGCCCTACAAAATCACAGCAGTAGTTGGCAAAGGGGAATTTCAATTGGAAACAATGGAAGGAAAAACACTCCAGAACAACTAGAACGTCGCCCACCTCAAATATTTCCATTTCTAAAAGGCGTCCCCCAAGTCGCACTATTTTTCCCTCACTCGAGTTTTGTCCCAATTGGGATTTCTTGGCGAGGGTTTTAACAAGATGACAAAGGGAAAACCTGGAGATATTTGCGGAACAAGTGTATCACGTTAGCCTTTCCATACGCTCTCAAGCCTGACCTGATACAGGGACTGGACCAGCGACATCTCCAATGCGTAAAAGGTTATGGGCACCTTCATTTCTAATGTGTAAAAGGTTACGACCATCTTCATCTCCAATGTATAAAAGGCTACGACCATCTTCATCTCCAATGTATAAAAGGCTACGACCATCTTCATCTCCAATGTGTAAAAGGCTACGGCTATCTTCATCTCAAATGTGTAAAGGGCTACGACCATCTCCATATCCGATGAATGACAAGGCTATGACCATCTCTATCTCTGATGAATAAAAAGGCTAAGTCCATCTCCATCTACGATGAATAAAAAGGCTACGACCATCTCTAATGAATGAAAAAGTTATGACCATCTCAAGTAAATGAAAAGGCTAAGGCCATCGCCGCTAACAGTCAACTCCATGTCGACTATGGCATAACGAAAAGCTCGACGACAGTCGAAGTCAATTTCATGGCCAAGGCCATTCGATTCAACATGGCTAAGGCCATCGACATCTTCATGGATAAGGCCATTGATTCAAAATGGCTAACGCCATCGCCACTAACAGTCGAAGTAATGTCGACTCGGAAGAATGAAAGGCTCGACGACAATCGAACTAAACTACATGGGCAAGGCCATTGATTCAAAATAGCTAAGGCCATCGCCACTAACAGTCGATCCAGTGTTGACTACGGAAGAACAAAATGCTCGACGACAATCGAAGTCAATTTCATAGCCAAGGCCATTCGATTCAACATCGCTAAGGCCATCGACATCTTCATGGCTAAGGCCATAGATTCAAAATGTCTTAGGCCATCGCTGCTAATAGTCGACCCAATGTCGACACGGCAGAACGAAAGGCCCGACGATAGGCGAAGTCAATTTCATGACCAAGGCCATTCAATTCAATATGGCTAAGGCCATCGAAATCTTCATGGCTAAGGCCATTGATTCAAAATGGCTAAGGCCATCGCCACTAACAGTCGACCCAATATCGACTATGGAAGAACGAAAGGCTCGACGACAGTCGAAGTCAACTACATGGCAAAGGCCATTGATTCAAAATGGCTAAGGCAATCGCCGCTAACAGTTGACTCAATGTCGACTACAGCAGAATGAAAGGCTCGGTGATAGTCGAAGTCAGTTTCATGGACAAGGCAATTTGATTCAACATGGCTAAGTCCATCGACATCTTCATGGCTAAGGCCATTTATTCAAAATGGCTAAGGCCATCGCCGCTAACAGTCGACCCAATGTCGACTACGGCAGTACGAAAGACTCGACGACAGTCGAAGTCTATCACATGGCTAAAGCCATCGACATCTTCATGGCTAAGGCCATTCGATTCTACATGGCTAAGGCCATCAATATCACCTTGGATAAGACCAGTGAGCCAACATGGCTAAGGCCATCGCCGTTAACAATCGACCCAATGGCGACTACGGCAAAACGAAAGACCCCGCTACAGCAGAGTTAAGCTCAAACTATGAAGTGCAAACACGATAAAAGTTCTAAGGAACAAAGGAGAATAACAATGGAAAAAAGGTATGTACTATTATATCCAAAAAAATATATACACGTGCTCGACCTCCGAAAGAGGCCTCATTTACAACAAAAGGGTACAAATGCAAACCCTAGGAACCCTCGTCGCCCTGACCGGCACAACCAGCACACGGACCGTCACCACTTCCTGGCGGGTAATCCTTTGAAATCCAAGAGGTAGACTCCAGGCGGTTAATATATTCTGAGTTATATCTTTCTCTAGCGGGCGAGTCAGAGAAGTAACCGGCCGCCTCAGGAGAAACTCGGGTTAGACTCCTCTGCCTGTACATGCCCGCCTCGGAGACCCGACCAGCTGCCAGGAGATCTTTAAACACGATTAGCCGGGCATTACACCCACATGTCATGAGCATCCCGGCGCTCAGCCTCCTATGGGGCGACCCGCGCAAGAGTCTCCATCTCTGCCTCCTTAGCCCTGAGCTCAGCAATCAAGGCCGCAACTCACGCCCGAAGTTTAGCAACCTCCGCCGCTACAAAACGGCCAAGCTCCAACTCATCATCTTTCACCTGAATAAGAGCCTCCAATTTAGTATTTCGGCCGACCGCAGCCACGAGCTGCTCATCCGCCCACTCCAACTCGACCAACCTCTTCTTTAGTTGCTCCTACGTTTGGGTAAGGCCCTTGCGAAGCATCCTAAATTCGGGTTCCTTCTTGTACACATCTGCCAACGTCTTATACGCCTAGCGGACCCGCTTGTACCTCTGCAACAATTTATTATGGGCATTCGTCCTCTTCGTCAGGCGTCGTCCTCTCTCTACCTCCAAAACAAGAACCTGATAAATATCAAAGGATGGATTAGTACGCAGGCGGACTACCCCTACAACACCAATGGGAAGGAGAGACACATTGACCTGCAAGGCCACGCCTGCTTCCCTTCGAGATAGGCCCTTGTCACTGACCTCCGCTAATGCCTCACCCTCGGCACCCGCACAAAGAAGGGTCATGTCCGCGGTCGCTTCCTTGCAGTTCTCCAAAAGGTTATAGCTGCTATGAATCACAATGCAGTAGAGTGGACCTACCAGTCGTCATCTCAACATGAGCCGGGGAGTTCATACTAATGTCCATCCTCTTCGCGGACGCACTTGTCCCTGCTGCTACGGCCGACAAGCCACCCTCCCAAGGAGAAGGTTGTCCAGCCCCGACAAGTGTTTTCCCCTAGGGAACGATCCTCGCATAGCGGATTGCATCAGCCATGAACGGCCGCCCCGACTCGCGACGAGGTGATCGTACCCTCTCCTTCTCGGTGGCAATCCTTTTGTCGGTGATCAACCGACGCCTCTTACTTTCAAGAGGCTCCTCATCTTCAGGATCCGCCTCCACTGGCTGTGAAGGAGACCCCAAAGGAAGCGCCTCGTTGCCGGACACGACCTTAGGTTCCACCACCAAGACCTCCTCCGATGCCACTTCCATAGTTATTTTGGCTCCGCCTAAGGTAACGCTCCCAGCGTAACTTCCTGTTGGGAAGCCGAGAGGGCACTACTTTCGACAGAGCCTCTGCAGGCACCTCCTCTTCAGAGCCCGGATATGCCCTAGACCGACCGGCATCATCTCTCCTCCTCTTGGCCCTCTTAGAGGTGCCCCGACATTTCAAGGAAAAATATGTCGAACAAAAGGACTCTCGAGTCAAGACAAGAAAAAAGGAAAGAACAAGGGAAGATCGTTACCAGTCGGGATGTGCATGCTACAGAATTGAGCCCAGGTTTGGCACTCCTCTACGTGCGTAATCATCCTCTCCACCCACGACCTAATATCTTATGCACAAGAAAGGGACGAGGAATCTACGGGCATACGAGCAACCACTGCAAACAGCAAGTAGAAGAGGCGTGAGAAACTAAGCCGTCATAACGAAAAACTCTAAAAGAAGAAACAAAGGGATACTTACACTCCGGGTTCCACACCTCTGGAAACCCTCTAGGGTTAACCACCAGATGCTCCGTCCGGACGTAGAAAAATCTCTGCCAATAGCCACAGTTGGCTTTGTCATCAGACTGAACCACAAAGCTCTTGTTGCCGCGGCGCGTCAGATGCAACATCGAACCCCTCATGTAAGTACCCTACACACTTTTTGCGTTTAGGGGGTGAGTTGAGCCGAACACGCCCTGAAGAAGCGACAAAGTTCCCCTGGTAGAGGATTGAGCGTGAAACTGTAGCCGATCTGGAATGCATACTCGTAGAATGTACAGAACCCGGGCCTGTGTACGTTGGCATAGTCCTGTCAGGCAGGAACTATATCGATAAGATCAGGAAACCCAGACGCCATCCTGAGGTTATCCAAGTAAGAGAGCGCAATTCACTACATTCCTGGGGTGGAGGTGAGCTTTTATGACTAAATCATTCCTTTTATTCATATTTTTCGGAAGAACATTTGCCACTGACAGAGGAACAAGAACCTCTCTGACCACCTCCGCCTCACCATCGGAGGAGGGTGAAATCCTAGAGGGGCCATTATCTCTAGACCTTTTACTGCCCTGAGATTGTTTTACCATGATCGAGTTTACAGAAAAAGAAACAACAGCTCTTGAGAAAAAGCAGTAGTTGCTGGAAAACAAGATGAAAGCAAGAGAGAAATGTACTTTGAAGGTTCGAGTGGTGAATTATTTCAAACTGGTCCGCTGTTTATAGAGGCGAGATACACGAAAATTAAAGTGACATCTATCAAAAGTTGGCGCGGGAAATCCAAACATCATGTCAGGCTCTTATCCATCTCGGGAGCAAAAGTAATGATGACGCACGTGACCGGTGACATAACTCTAAAGAGGAGACAAGCGTCGACGGCTTTTCATCGCCATAAGGGCATGCATATCCGTCCATTGAAGACGTCCATCGATTACGCCTCTAACGAATGGAGGGACTAACTGTATTGGGTAAATTCCGATTCGCCCCGTTCCCGTTTAAGCAAACACGTCCTTCATGAAAATGTCGTCCTCAGATTGCATCGCCTCAGGCGACGACGACCAAAATAAGGACGTCCCAGTCCACTAGGTTGAAGAACGACATCGTTTAAGGCCTGGCTTCCTTCGTATAAGGAAGCCACCAACTTTTATACTTTTCTTTTGATTATTTCGATGAATGTCTCCTAATATATAAAGGGGCCCTTCACCCTTGTAACGATCATGTGCTTTCACTCTGAATATATCATCTTTATACTCTCTCTCTCTACTATTATCAAGCAAACTATCTCTCTATTCTTCCTTTTAATATTTAGGCCTTCTATTACTTTGTGTATTTTCAGATCTATCGCATTCTTGGCTAAGTAATCCCATCTAGCACTCATTATACTTAATTACGATTTACCCAATTACTTTTTTGATTATTGTTTTGCTTACAAGGTGTACAAATCTTTTGAGCAAAATAATATGTTTTGGTCGTCTTAGTACGTTTATTTTAGAATATGCTTTCTATGAGTCTTTTACCCTCAGAGAGATTTTATGCTAGCGAGAATTCTAATAATCTTTATATTTATTTTTATTCTGCATAATATGGACTTATATGAATTAATTGAAGCGGAGAATTATATTTTGGTAGTAGTGAGAATTTAAATAGCCGACTTCATTTGGGATTAATGTGGAATAATAGTAGTTATTGTGTTATAGTAGTGAGTATAAAATAGATTATTGTCTAGCTATGGTAATTGTCCATAGGTAATAGTTAGCTGGCCTTATTAGGTAGAGAACAGTTCAAGTGTATCACAAGCAGTATGCGAGTAAAAACCTAGTATATTGGTGAAGCAAAAGATAATATTATATATGGATCATATTAAATGTATGAGGTTTTCTAGTTGTCCTTTTAGGTGTGGTATATAGTGCTTAATAACAAAAGAAGGTGGGATTCAAACTACAAATATTATTCAGTCCATGTGCATTTTGTACTTAGATATTTTTTGCTAGAATGTTTGCGACTTAATTAGTTAATTTCTCTCCCTATATGAGTGATGGATATTGCTTAACTACCCAAGCTATTCATTAGTTACCTTCAAATTGCAATCAGATAATAAATGTGAGGATGAAAAAAAAAGAATATACTAATAAATGTGAGAATCCATTGTTTCCTAACTCAAGCATAGTTATGCACTTGTGCTGATCTTCAATACTAAGTACTTATAATTTTAATGCCATCTCCAGTGCTTGTTGCAAGTCATGATTTCAGCTCCAATGGTTTTATTTTTTTTTTATTTTTAGGAAAAGGTAATTGTTATACATAGACAGAGCGAGATGGAAATGGAAGAGTCAAACTTTCACCAACAAAATGAAAATGCAGGTAGTCAGCCAATTGGATGATTTTTTTCTTTCCTATATCATATATGAAATTTTATTACAAAATACATGTATAGTTTTTAATTTACATGTCATATTCATATATTTTCTACAATTATTATATCATTCATTAAATACTAATTATTAGTAGTTGAATCTTCCTAATTAGGCGCGCTATAAATCAGGAACAGAATATTCTAATTGATTTAGCGACCTTCAGATCAAATTTAAAATGAAAATTCTTTATCTTCAATTTAATATTAAATTACATGGACTCTTTTCTGCAAAAGAACTGTTTATCGATATTTTCCCTTAAGCCACAAATCGAAGAAAAGACAAAATCATCAACAAATTCAAATTAAATTGTAAAATCAGTTCTACAAAAGCTTAGTTTGTCGAATTTTTTCATCAATCCACTGATCAAAAAAGCGACAAAATATTCAACAATTCAAGTCTTAATTCTGCCGATTCTATGTTCTTTGTCTTTTTTTTCTTAATCCAAAAAATCAAAAAAAGCGATAAAATATTGAACAATATCTCAGCAATGACATGTGATCATGTCTAAAATCTCAATCATGCCACAACTAAATAGGAATTAGGATAGCTATGGTAGATTAAGAGATTTTCAATTTGATCGCATTGTGCTCGATGAGGATGCAAGTTACAGTATGTTGATTTCTACAATTACAGAGCAATTAATGATTGATACTTCGGAAAAAATTGTAGAAATCAAATACATTGTAAATTAGAATTTTCCTCCAATTGAGATTGGGAACAATATGTGGGTCTGTATGTATATGGAGACAAAAAAGGTGAATAAAAACTTAGGATCGTATCCGTTACTTTTAAGTGTACGAGATTTCAATATGGAATTGACTATTACAAATGAGAACACAAGTGTAGGTTTGTTATGTTTCAAATTCTATGGAATTCTGATTTTACGGTAATATCTATAAAATTTCTGTATTTATCTACAAATAAACTACACATCAGTTTTCAGGACGTATAAAACAATATTTTTTTCATGATTATCTACAAAATTACTATATTTATACTACAATTAAACTACAATCTATGTTGAAAAAATATTGACTACAAAATTTTCTCTTCATCTACAATTTATTTACAAAGATTCTACAAAATTATAATGACACGGTTTATCTTTATTTTTATGCAGGTTCGTCCGGGACAATACAGTTAGTTGATATGCCAGCCTCTTCCGTCGTAGAGGAATATCAAAGTGAAATAATAACTGAAGGTACACAAAGTGTTATCGAAGAAGGACGAGTGTATCAAGACAAGCAAACAATTGCAACTGCAATGAAGCACTATTCTGTCATGCACAAGTCCCAATTCATGGTTAAAAGATCTGGCCATAGAAGGTATGAAGATATTAATGGTGAAAATATCATCATAAACAGTGTTTTCCTTGTGATATGTAGATGAAAAGTATTTATGTCACGACCCAAATTTTCTACCATTGGGGGTCGTGATGGCGCCTAATAATATGAGCCAGACAAGCCAACTCTTACTTATATTTTTATTCTTAGCAATACTTATTAAATATATTATCGATAATATTAAAATTTCAACAGAAATAAATAAATTTAGCGGAAGACTTAGTAATTTTTACTAGGTGCGATGCTAAAAACCTAACACTACCCAAGAACCGGTGTCACAATACTCACAACTTCTAAGAATAATACACATAACCTTCTGAAAGAAATATAATCCTGTTTGTCTCGAATATATGAGATAATAGACTGAAAATAAAGATAGAGGAGACGTCGGGTCCTGCGGACGCTTGCAAGGCTACCTCGATGTCTCGATGATCAAAAGCTAACAGCCGCACTACCGATGCTGCTACTCTCAAAAATATGGATCTGCGCAAAAAGAGCGCAGAGTGTAGAAACAGCACAACCGACCCCATGTGCTGGTAAGTGTCCGGCCTATCCCTACGAAATAGTGACAAGGCTAGGACCGGACACTCACATAAACCTGTACAGTTCAAAATATATATATACAACAAAGCTACAGGAAACAACATTTAATATTTGGGAAGGGAAAACATGCTCTGGGATAGCAACAAAATATAATAACAGGTGCAGAATAATGAACTTCCATTTAGGAGAACGGGTAAATCAAAATCTGCACGGCACCGACCATCGTGCTTTTACTCTCATTCTCACCAAATAATCAATTAAGATGTATGGCATCAACCATCGTACTTTTACTCGCACACTCTCATATCAAGGCACGAAAAGACCCGTCGGGCATAATCACTCAAAACATTGCACGGAAAGACCCGTCGTGCATAATCACTCTTCCTCACATTTCCTTATTAATTCAGTTCACCATATGTCACAGACAACTGTGGCCAATAACCGTAATCAATGAAAAATATTACTGGTATGAACCAATAATCCTTTAAATCAACAATATAAATATTGTATGAAACCAATAATCTTTTATGTCAACAATATAAATATTACCGGTATGAAACCAATAATCTTTTATATCAACAATATAAATATTACCGGTATGAAACAAATAATCGTTTATATCAACAATATAAATATTACCGGTATGAAACCAATAATCATTTCTTTCATATAGTCAGATAAGAGTATTAAAAGTTTAATCAATTTAAGACTTACGGTCGTGCTCGACCCCCAACGTATAGCAATTAACAAATAAACTCAACTCATATCCCCTCAAGCTAGGATAGATCAAACACTTACCTCGAAGGTTTACGGCCAACTCAATTCTCAAGCAATGCCTTCCCTTTCAAATTTGGCTCCAAGTCAATCGTATCTATACACAATTAATTTAATATCATCAATAATACTTCATAAACTAATCCAAATGGCTAAATATAATTTCTACAACATTCTGCCCGAAATAATGAAAAATCGACCCCGGATCCACTCGATCCAAACTAGGGGTTCGGACGAAAATCCATTTATCCATTCACAATTGCATTATAATTAACAAGAACAGCGAGCTGCAGTGGCGTCCTTACTTATATATTGAAACTTACCTACATAGAATTCACTAACTGGATCAACCACCGTATGTATAGGATCATTACATATGGTGAAAACATAGAATGGCCCACCTCACATTCTTTTGCCTATAGCTAGAAATCTTCTTTTTTTTTAAAGTGATTGAAATGGAATCCTTGATCGAATTATTGCAGCATTCTTCTGACACAAAAAATAAAAATTGAATAGGAAAGATGGCAAAAAGGAAGGCTTTACTAAAGCACAATATTTTTCATACACAAACATAGTGGACTTATTTAATCTTAACTACTAGTTTCTAACATGCATGTTCTGTAATTGTCAATGCCAAAGGAAATCACGTTTTTTTCCTAGTAATTTAAAAGATGAGAGTATTTCCACTCTATGATCTTATGTGCACCTTGCTCTGTTATACAAATGTGATAGATTTGGATGTTTCCTTCTATCACTCCAATCAACTTCATGCTAGCACTATTATGGAGAAGACTTTAATTTCTTTTTCTAAAATATATAAGAATTCCTCTCAATACTTCAAAGTAAATCCACGCTTCTGAAGCTAACAAAAATTCTAGAACAACATAGTAGCGTCAAATCTATGAAGCTCAAGCATTTCTCCAAAGTGAATGAAAAAAAAGGTATGAAATACAGTGCTAAAATCCACTTATTTGATCATGTCTATTACTACTACTAATAATAATATTACTAAAAGACTTGTAGAAAATAATTTGCCTTACTGAGTTATGAAAACTTTATTCAGAACATGTACTTATACCCATACTAAATAATGTGATAACAAGCATTGACCCGAAGAAAAGAGCTTTTCAATTTGGATCCAAAAAGTTATTGCAGGCTCAAACTCAGTAATATGGTGGCACACGAGATCTTATTTGAAAAAGAGGGTCTGAAGGTTCTGTGTTTTTCTTTTTTCTTTTTGTTTTGGTTGAGGATTTGAGACAATTGTCTCTACTTACTTTCTGAATCCCTCGAGCGGTAGCTCCTTTTTGGTATTTAAATATGAAATGTTTGGTAATGAAAGTGACAAATGACATGGAAAGCATATGGTGAATATTATAATTATAGTAAGGAAAAGGGTTGGATAAGTTCTTGGTATCTTCTCAATATTCAATCAATCGACTGGTTTTTAAGGAACAACTTTACACTTTAAACATTTTATTTTGATAATAATAGAAGAGAATTGAGAATTTCATGAGTCAGCTGATAAGAAAGCTGTTACATATGGTTCTTCCAAAATTTTCCACTTTAAGGTCGAAATACGTTAAACGATGTCCGCTTTCAACCAAACTTTACAGGAAGCGCTTAATATATATGATATGTACGGGACGTCGGAACCAAAATACAAACCCCATACCATTACTTTTTGATCAAATTTCATTTTCATTTTCCTTAAACATTTTCATGAAACAATTTCATGGAAAAATTCTTTTTTTTCGAACCTGGGATCTCGGAATTTGATTCCGAGCATACGCCCAAGTCCCATATTTTTCTACGGACCTTCCGAGACCGTCAAATCACGGGTTCGGGTCTGTTTACCAAAAATGTTGACCAAAGTCAACTTTATCAATATTTATATCAAAATTCTTCAAATTTTTCACATAATTCATATATATCAACATAAAAAAATTTCGGTTTCGCCCTCGGACTGTACACGCAAATTGAGGCAACTAATAGTGAGGTTTTAAAAGCCTTTGAAGCTCGAAATAACTAATAAAACATGTGATGACCCTTTGGGTCGTCACAAGTTATATTGTATAGTGTGTTACTTTATGTTAAAACAGTCCTTTTATTACATCTACATTAATAACATGTATTATAAATGTATTTTTTGGTAGCTACTGGCTTATATGCGCTGGAGAAAACAATTATTGATACCCAATTTTTTTCTATATATTTTAATAATCAAAATATTCTTAAAATAGCATATATAAGTATTCGCAAAGATTTTGGTATTTTCCCACATTTTTAAAGAAATTTTAAATCAATTTATGGCCTATTTTTGCGCTATAAAATCTAATAATTATTCCCAAAACTTGTTATCTTGGTGAATAATTTAGTTTGTCCTCTAATTTACAAAAAAATAGAATTTGCGTGATTTTTACATAATTGTACAAGTTCATTTGGTATTTCTAAACTAAAAATGCATGAAATTGTAATTTTAGCCTATTTCTCGATTTAATAGCTTTTTAGATCAAAAAATCATTTTTAATATTTTTAAATTAATACTTATGCATTTTTTATTAACTCAGCATCCTTAATTTGATTTTTAAAAATTATTTTCTATTTCATTAAATTCAAAATTAGGGAAAATTGGCTATTAAATCATAGCCCTCTTTATTTAAATTATAGCCCTAATTCTACTCCAAATACACTACCTCATTTTTTAAAACCACCCGACCCACCAATTGAACCACCCGCCCCGTTCCCTCTTTTAAATCGTGGCCGTTGATCATTTAGATCAACGGCCCATAATAAACCCTTCCTTAATTAAACCCAATACACATCTAACCCTAATCATTTACACAAACTCGCCGCTCTTGTATCCCCTTCGTTCCCAAATTCTCTCAACCCCCTTGAAACCCTAGCCGCCTCCGATCACTTTCCGACCCCGTTTCACCAGAAAATATGGCTTTCCAGGTTTCATGCAACCTGTACTCACCCCCCACTCCCTTCTACAATCCCTTTGTTCGAAGATCGAAACACTATTTTGAATACCACCGTCTCAGAGGTCCTCTGAATTGAGTTTTATGGCCATTTCCGGTCTCTCTCCAGCGAGTCTTAATGTTGTGAGTCCGTTGTTGACTCAAAACCAGTCTGTTCCATGGCTTTCTCGTTCTCTAGGGTTCTCTCTGAAACCATAAATCTCCAAGGTCTTCTGTGTTTCTTTTTACGAACTACTTTAGATCTACCTGATTTTCTAAAGTCTCAAAGTATTTTCCATAGTTTTTCACCGATTTTATTTTTTTCAAACTATTTATCTTCCTAATAATTTAGGGTTTCTCTGATTACTCTGTTTTATTTGCTCTACTGTGATTTCTTTACTCTTACTATGATTCCTGAGTATTTTCTACTATAGTTCCTATGTATTTTTCTTTACTATGGTGTTTCTAGGGTTTCCATGTAAATCTTTCACTGTGTTCACTGCTTTCCTTATGCTTTTCGTAAGTATTTGTGTTCTTTCTGAGTTTGTCTATTTGAGTATTTTACCTTCTTCTTTATATTTTGAAATGTGAGGAAACCCTGGCCTTTGGGGCTTTCGAGTTTGTCTGTGTGATTGTCTGCTGCATGGTTAATGTCAAAGCCCTAACTGTTTAAAATGCTTCATGCTTCTGATATCTTGCTAAGCTCTGCAAGAGTTTCTAATTACATTCCATACTTGTGTGCTTATGCTCTTTGATTACTTGAGTGCTCTATTGACTTCATCCCTGTATGTTTGAATTTGTGCATCTCTTTATAGTCATATTTTTTCCTATCTAATAACCCTAATTTTGGGGTTGTCCTTTTATGAACTTATTTGATTATTTAATTTGGACCTGCTCTTTGACTAAATTCAGTATCAATTCGTATCCCAGTTTCCTTGATTCCATATGTGATTAATGATTGTATTTACCTTATTTGTTTAAACCATGTGTATTTCAAAAAAACCTTATATGTATTCACCCTGTATTTTACAACTCATTCTTGATTTTCTTCCCAAAAATAGAACCCTGTTTATTTATCCTTAAGTCTGAATCCTTGATTAAAGAGAATCCTTTCCCTAATTGATTGTGATTGATACTAAGTTATTTCTTGCCTTGCTGACTGCTTTTTTTCAAACTATAAAAAAACCCACCTCTTTTCACTTCAAACAGACGAATAACACAAGTTCACTCACTAAAAACTCTCTCTTCTCTTTATTGCTTATTCTCTGCTACTTGTTCTACTGCTTGAGTTTAGCCGGCTGAAAGCTAAGGCTAAACTATAAGGTCCTATCTGTCCTACCTACTTTACTTGAATTTGTAACTGGTAGGTCCATGATTTAAATACTAATTCCAAAACGACATGTTTACTTAGCCCTTTTCATATGTCTGTTTATGTTCATTATGCAGTTAAACTACAACATGTACATCCCTACCCCCATATCCCTATGTTTGATATTGTATGCTGAATGAATGTTTTCATGTATATCTCTTCCCCCAAATCCCCTTACTCTAATTCTATTTGCTACACTTGTTTTCATATATATTCCTTCCCCTAAATCCCCTTAGTTTAATTCTATTTGTTACAAATGCTTTCATGTAACCCCCCCCCCCCTTTCCCTTTAATCCCCTTTGTGTGTGAGTATTGTTTTGGACTAGGGTGACACTCCATTGTCACCCCTAGTTTAGAACCAGGTCGCTCTAAACCTGTATTAAAATCAGTCTCATTCCCTTAGCCCCCTATATGTGTTGAGCTTGACTCAGGTCTGGTGGTGTCCTAATCACCTTACATGCCCAAGTCTGACTTTCTTAAGTCTGCTCTTATTTGTGCAAGCTATGTAAAGGGTCAGGGGTGTGCCAGTCCCATTCATGGCTAGGTATGACCACCTTTTGCTTTGGCCTTCCTCTAATTTCCTCACTTTTACACTTACTCTTAGTTCTTTAATTCCTACCCCCCTCTGGTAACCCATGCTTAGGGGCACTCGAGTTCCCTCTAAACTTGGATGCCTAAGGGCTTGTAATTCCACACCTTGCACTGCTCTAATAATTGTTTTAGGGTGTAAGCTTTGTCTGGGCTTCCTGAAAGCCCTTGGAACATTGAAACACTCTAAGAGAAAGCCTTGGAATTTGGTGCCCGGATTTGGTAAAATATATGTGTTGGACATTAAGGTTGCTTTGAGTTTCCTCGAGTCCATTTTAGCTTTGATGTATTTATTTTCTTAGTCTTTTCTTTCCATTTATGTAAAAAACTTTGTAAAATAATTTGGGGATATAGTGAAAAGGGTATGGGAGGGGTTTATATTATTACATCAATCATGTAAAAGTCATGCCTATAGGATATCAATATTGCATCTCACCTAGAAATCATGCCTATAGGATTTCAATATTGCATCTCATCTAGAAATCATGCCTACAGGATTTCAATATTACATTTCATCTAGAAATCATGCCTATAGGATTTCAATAGTGCATCTCGTCTAGAAATCATGTCTATAAGATTTTAACATTGCATTTAGAAATCATGCCTATAGGAACTGCATCAAGCAGTAGGCAAACAGTAGGTCCTTCAAACATTCTAAAAGCAACAACGAACCAATATGTATATTTCATGCCTATAGGATCCAAACTCGCCTAACTTGTTAAACGTTTTCAATAAAAATTTTCCAATGCCGTCTATTTTTGAAATCTGGCCAAGTCTGCATTTTTACATTATTTTTAATCTACAAAATCTTTTAAATCCCAAACTTTCATTTTTATTCCAAAATCGACTTTTCTTGGTCTTCTACCTAGATTTACACTTCAACGCCTTATTGAAAAATGTTCTTGTACCATTTACTCAAGCAGTTCGGCCAGTTTTGCGAGCCATTTTTAGACTTTTTTTAAGACTTCAAATTCCTGTTTCCAAAAACCCTCTTTAGAGATCTTTGTCTAAAATTAACGTTTCTTCTGAAATTACTTGTTTTATACTATTTTAAGTTCCAACAAACCGAGACCGAGGGTCTCAAAGCAGATTTTTATTATCCAACTTTATGTGTTAAGCTAACCTATCCATTATCAGTTTTAAGCTTAAGACCAAATCAATAATTGCAAATCATGCTAAAAAAATTGATGTATGGTTTAAGGGGTTTATGTGCAGCCTTGTATATTTGTTTACCTCCCATATGTGCTATTTGTTTTGATTGACGCCTTTGCATTTTTACCTTTAAACTACCTATATTCCCTCATCCCCTTTCTTCCCTTTTAGGATTAGAAGTCCAAATACGCCGGGACTAATAGGTTGGGACGGGTATTAGCATGCAATAAGTAAACGAGACTAAACGTGCTTAAATACCTTAACGGGGTGGGAAGGGTAGAATGTGGAGATGATGACGATGCGCTAACATCATATGCCGGCCCTCTTTGGGAATATGTGCATGATATTGCATTGAATGATCCACATTAAATTTATACCTAGGACCCTCCTTACTGTTTCTCTTTGCTTAAATATTTTCTCTAAAATTTCCCTTTACTTGTACTATTCTTATTTCAAAATTGTCAATTTGTTCGTATTATTTATATGCACATTTTGGATGTCTATTTCTATGATTCTTAAATTCATATCTAAGCAAGGTCTGGAACCACACTAGTGGATCTTGAGAGGTGCCTAACACCTTCCCCTCGAGATAATTTCAAGTCCTTACCTGAACTGTAGTTTTCTTTCAAAATCTTCTTTTCCTCTTAAAGTGTCCTAATGCACTATAATCACTAGGTGGAGACTCTTCAAATTCCATAGCCCAATTCCCAAAAGGAAATAAGAGTTGTTTTGCCCATAATGTCGTAAACCCTATTTCGCCGTTTAGGGGAAAAAAGGGCGTCGACAGCATGGCGACTCTGCTGGGGATTTTCTTTAAGGCTTTTACCATTACTTGCTTTTGTGACTTTATTTGTTTACTTTAATAGCATTTATTTCTTATTTTGATTACTCCATTACAACTACCAACTTGGCTCTTCATGTCTTTTCTTTCCTTTAACTTCTTTCTTTACCGCTTCATTATTTCAATACTGTTGTAATTTCGAGCAAATCATTGTAATAATTTATCTTATGAACGTGAAAATACATGTAACTTGTTTTATCATTGTAATTGCATCTCTCAACGTCATATTCCACTCATGCCAAAACAAATCCTATAGCAACACTTACAATGAGTAGTTGCGCTCTTTTAATATTATAAATCCCCTAAATGTGGCAAAGGCATACTTGTGGTAAAACCAGTCTATCAACGGTGTAGTCGATGGCTCCGCGCCTTTCCCTCTGGAGTTTCCGCTCAAAGGTACCTTGTCTAGCACCTCAAAAGTAGTAACCTTATTCCTTTAAACTGTTCCTGCATCAGGGTCAATGCTAGCTGAGTTAGTTATGTTGTCCGCATAATGACTCATTAAGATAGAATAAACCAAAGTCCATCGGGTTTCCTGAAACCCAAACGGAGACATTCACGTTATGTGCATTAATTTGAAGAACTAAATGCCTTTTGTTGGTTATTGATTTAAATAGTTGAGTCTGGTGGGGTTAAGGGCCTAACACTTTGTTTTGCAGAAAATGAGGCACGAGGTCCCCAGATTCGGTATGGTATCCAGCATCCACCCTAGGTTGCTAAGCTGGTGGGAAGATCTTCATAGCAGTGACCAAACCCTCGTCCGCAAGTACCTAGGGAATTTTCCTTCACTTCTGGAAATCCAACCCAACAACAAAATCATTGAGGTTGCCACTTTGTTTTGGGATGGTGATCGATCAGTGTTCCGTTTCGGGGATTTAGAATGACCCATGTTTCAGAAAAAATAGGGGGCCTAGCTGGCATCCTTGGGAAATGCCAGGTTTGTTTATGCCAGAAAATTGCAAAAGTTAAGGCATTCTTAAAATGATGGGACTCAAGAAAAATCCTGACCTTTCTTGCTTGAAGGACTCTTACATACCATTCGACTTCTTATAGGAGAGATATGGCCACAGTATGTCCTACAACACCTACATGGACGAATTTTCCCTCACCTCTTTGGGGCATATTCACAAAAGGATATTTGTGTTCATGTTATGCTTCTTGGGCATGGTAATTTTCCCTATGAAGAAGGCTAGGATCCACACCAAACTAGCCATGGTTACCAAGACTTTGGTGGAAGGAATCGACGGGCAGTCCTTAAGCATAGTACCTATGATCCTCGCTGAAATCTATCGAGCCTTGGGAAAGTGTCAACAAGGGGCCCCGTATTTCAAGGGTTGTAATTTGTTACTTCAACTATGGCTCCTATAAAACCTTCAGAAAGGCAACTACAGACAGGAAATCATACGCAGGGATTGGGATGACCATATCACTTTTCATCATCCAAAGCGAATGAACTTCAAGCCCAATATGTTCGCTCAGCCAGAGGATGCCAGTGGATGGGTAGAGTTGTTCGAGAATCTAAAAGAAGAGCAAATTCAATGGATGTTCGAGTGGTTCCCAACAGGGGAGTTCATTATCCACTCCCAAGACGCACCATCCTCAAACTCATTGGCATGAGGGGAACTCATCCTTATGTCTCCCCCCTCCCCCCGAGTCTTGATGCAAGCCGGAAGGAAACAGATTATACTCAAGATAGAGAAAATGAGTCATTTTAAGGCCAACTTTCAAAATTATGATAGCCCGCATAGGTGTCATGCTCAGCATATGTGGCACTGCAAGCTCGTCTTAGGGAAGGATTCTATTGAACAAGACAGGTATCGTGCCGTGTGTGTGCCGCACTACACAGGTTGGTTGGAAGATGATCACATTTGTTTTGGTCGTCCAGGATTCGTCCAAGGTCACATGATTATCGACGAGAAAAGTGAAGCACAAGTCAAATACAATCAATAGCGCAAGAGGATGAGAGAGTGTGAAAATGAACATCGGTAAATACAGGAAGCCCACGAGAAGCTGATCAACTAGTGGAAGGATATGGCTTTTAACGCCAACATCCATTTGGGGTATCTGGAGCAAGGTTTAGTAGAGTTGGAAGGAAAGTTCTTAAAAAGGATCGAAGACTGTCAGAATGCTTAGGGAAGCGCAGGCGGACATTTGGCTCGAGCTTGCCTACTATTGGGGATTCACGAGTTGATGCAGCTATGCAATGGAGGCAAGACTACCGAATTTGGGGAAGGTCCTTCTGGGACTAAGTAGTTAGGGTTTTTACTTTCCTGCTTTCTTAATGTATAAGGTCACTGGTCATTAGTAATATCTTTATCGTTTAGTTGTTTTAAACTCATTTTGTTTTTGCCAATAATATGAGGCATTTATCATTCTAAGTTCTCCAAATTTTATTTATCGCTAGGCCTACCTTGGGCACTAGGTAATGATTTATATTCCATACAATGTATTTAAATATTGCATTATTATTTATCAGAACCCGCACTAACTTTTACCATTTTTTTTCTTTTATTTTTACTCCCTTCCCCAAAGGTTAGTTGGTGCCTTCTGGCACCATCAACATACTCCACAAGATCAAATGGTCCTCCACCTCCTCCTCCTCCAAGTCCTACTAGAAACAGGAACAAAGGAAAGATGGGAGATACAAGCGCTAGAAAGGAACTTGAAGAGGCTTCTCAGAATGTTGCAATCTCCAAAGAAACTACTGCTCATCTGGTGCAAACTTTGCTGAGATTTCGAGAGGAATTGGACCAAGTTAGAAACTTGGAAAGCCTATCAATTACTCTTGATGCGCCGGATGTTAACACACATAACTCCACACTACCACAAAACATCCCACAACCTCCAGTTCAACTCACTCATACCACTCCACTATACCCTCCTTAAAGCACCACAAAAGACCATAACATCCCAATCTTTGTAGGCACTATCCCGCATTACAGTCAACCCATCACTTGTGCGATCGAGGCAGAGGACAAAAGTTCCCTCATTCAGAATTTGGCTGCTGAGATCAAGAAGTTGACTATCCGGGTCCAAGGTTTCAAAGGTAACAAAGGTGTTGAGGGGTTGAATTACGAAGATCTCTGTGTTCAACCAGATGTGGAGCTTCCGGAGTGGTACAAACCTCCCAAGTTTGAAATGTTCAATGGCACAGGTGACCCCAGGTCCACTTGAGAATGTATTGTGACAAGTTAGTAGGGGCTGGAAGATACGAGAATATCTGTATGAAACTGTTCACGAGAAGCTTGAAGGGTGATGCTTTATCTTGGTATATTAGCCAGGATGCGAAGAAGTGGACCAGTTGGGTAAATATGACATCTGATTTTATGGATCGGTTTAGGTTCAACACTGAGAATGCACCAGATGTGTTCTATATCCAGAATCTCAAGAAGAAGCCCACAGAAACCTTTCACGAGTATGCTATTTGTTGGAGGTCCGAAGCTGCTAAGGTCAGACTGGCCTTGGAGGAAGAAAAAACGAATAATTTATTCGTCCGTGCTCCGGTTCAACAGTTCTATGAGACACTGATGCTAATTGAGGGTCAAACATTCTCCGACATAATCAAGTTGGGAGAAGGGAACGAATAAGGCATCAAGAACGGTGTGGTCACTAACCTCGAGGCATTGCAAGACACCAACAAGGCTCTACAGTCTGGTGGCTCGTCAAAGAAAAAAGATGTGAATTCTATAATGGTTGCGCAAAGAAACAACTCCCCCATTAAATACCCAACCTATCCCTTAGCTCCACTCACATATCAGCGTACCTTAAATTACCAAGCACCATCACCCACTTACCAAATTCCACCACCAGCTTACTAATCACTTCCACCACCTACATATCAACCCACTTCACCAAGATATTCCCAACCCGAACCCGTATACCAAGCATATAAATCCCAATCTTCTCACTACCCAACACCGCATACTCACTAAAATTTTCCTCGACCTAGACCAAACTTCAACCGTAAACCACCCAGACAGTATATTGCCATAGCCGAGCCAATTGACCAATTTTATGAAAAACTCAAAGCAACCGACTACGTTACCCATATCCCAGCCGTAACTCTAGAAAACCCTTCCCAATGGATCAACCCAAACAAGACTTTCACATACCATTCCGGGATGAAGGGCCATACTTTTGATGAGTGTCGCTCGTTAAAAGACAAGATTCAGAATTTGATTGACAACAAGATAATTGTAGCAAAAGGAGCCCGATTCTAATGTCCGCAACAACCCTCTGCCTGACCACAAGGAAGGAGGCATCCACGTGATTGAGATCGAAGATGATTGGGACCCCAAGGGGTCATTCGGTTTGATAGCTGAAGAAGATGAGCCTAAGAAGCCAATGGTTACTCTCAATCCCATTGTTGTCCAGACTCAGCCCTCTAAGGGCAACGTTGTAAATGTATCCATACCACTCGAGTTTGAAGCCTCTCCTGCAAAAGTGCCAAAACCAATTGAAGTTGAGTTCGGAGTTCCAAAAGCACCAACACCGATTGAAGTTGGTGTGCTGCCTCCCAAGGTACCAATTACAGTTTCCGTGACAGACGTGACCCCGTTCCAAACAAATGCTATACCTTGGGAATACACCGCAGTGGCTAGAAGGAAAGTAAAAACATACACCGGAGAAGCAATTGCAGCATAGGGCATGACCATAATAGGCAGGGTATATACCCCAGAGCATTTGGCTGACTCTAGAAAGCAGGCCTCCTAGCGGGCTGTTGAAACTGGACCCGACGATCTCTGCAGAAAGGTGCAGGCCAAAGAGTACTCCGTGGTCGAGAAACTGAACAAGACACCAGCATAGATTTCTATTCTGGCTCTCCTACGAAGCTCTGAGGAATATAAAAACTCCTTGATGAAAATACTAAGTGAAGCTTATGTTCCCAGCAACATAATAGCACGCGAAATGGCAAACATGGTGGGGTAGGTAATAGAAAGCCATAAGATCACCTTCCATGAAGATGAATTACAACCAGAAAGGCTTTGTCACAACAAAGCATTGCACATCACTACACAATGCGAGGATCACTTTATCATCAGGATTCTAGTCGACGGGGGATCCAGCCTCAATATTTGTTCGTTGGTGACTCTCAGGACATTGGGCAAAGGATTGCACGAGATCAAAATCGGGGCTATCAATGTCAAAGCTTTTAATGGATCTCGGAGGTCCACCATTGGAGAGATTAGCTTATGCCTACAGATGGGACCCACCTGGTTCGACGTTGAGTTCTAAGCCATGACGTACCAGCATCCTACAACTTGCTGCTAGGACGACCTTGGATTCATGCTGCTGGAGCCGTGGTATCAACTTTGCATCAGGCTGTCAAATTTGAATGGAATCATCAGGAAGTGATCATCCTGTTGGAAATCATGTATATCTATGATATGTGCGCTTTGGTTGTATGAGCATGATTTTCAGGTATAGGTTTTGATGAATGACAAACAATGAAGTCAAGTGTCAAACAACGTTATAATATGACAATCAATCAAATGGCGAGAAGCATACTGATGACGGAATTGCATGAACGAGCCAAAGAGTTCAAGACCGAAGACCCAAGACGTAGGTCGTTTGGTAGAACCAATGTAAGGACAACGTTTAAGTTATCTTATCCTTTGGCTCAACATTAGGTCATCATAAACATGCATAAAATATTTTATTAAATCATATTTATCATAAACATGCATCTTTGTGTTAAAACAAAATGATGTTAAAGGTTTTAAACATGTCTTTTAAATCTGGGCCTCAACAATCGATTATTTGAATCCTACAATCGATTATATTAAGACAGTGTGATCTGAAGTTTTTCAAAATAGCAAACAATCGATTGTCTACTTTTAACAATCGATTATTTTGAGACAGCGTGCAACCGAAGTTTTTAAACATCTAAACAATCGATTGTTTTTGTCATACAATCGATTATATTCATAAACAATCGATTGTCATTTTCATACAATCGATTATATTTTGACCGTTCCCACAGAATCCTAAATTGATTTTTGAACGTTGCATACAATCGACTATTTAGTCCATACAATCGATTGTTTAGCCTAAAATCAGGAATCTGTCTTTTGAACGTTGGTCAAACAATCGATTATTTACTCCAAACAATCGATTGTTTGAGCACAGAATCAGGGATTTTATTTGTCAATTAAGCAACGGTCAGCACCACTTTTTCACCTATAAAAAGAGCTTTTGAGCTGATTTTAAACACACAACTCCTCCATACATTGTTATACATATTGATCATTTTCAAGCATCATTTTAGAGCTTTTGTTGAGCCATTTGATAGACAACTTTGTGTTGTTCATAGAGCTTATTGTGTATCTCTTTATCCACTCTATTGAGAGAGTATTTGTTGTAAAAGAGAGTTTTTTGAGAAGAACATATCTTCTCATTTTTCGGGATTGCTAAGTACCCAAAGTCCTAGTGGTTGAAGTCTTGGGGTGAGGTGTCCTCAAGCAAGTGAAGTCTTAAGGTGTGGTATCCTTGAGCAACTGTAATGGTTTGTTAAGCACCCGTAAGCTTGACGAAGATAGTGCAAAACTCGAGAGAGTCTCTCGGGGACTGGACTAGCCACGGGTTGTGGTGAACCAGGATACATCGGTGCGTTCGTTCCTTATTATTTACTTATCGCACTTATTTCATTCCTGCAATTTTTAAATTCCGCAAGTTTACGCTGTTTTTTATTATAACGCTATTCACCCCCCCCCCCCCTCTAGCGTTAAGCGTATTTTCTAACAATTGGTATCAGAGCCTAACTCTCTGTAAGACTTAACAGTTTGAGAGAATCCTTCTCTGGCTTCTACTAGTAGTGCTTTTGCAGGAATAGGTGAAGGTCACTTTACCTTTTTGCCTCCAATATTTGATGGAAGCAATTACACATATTGGAAAGATCGGATGAGAATCTTCATAAAATCAAACAACTTTTATCTATGGCAAATCATCAAGTATGGTGAGCAAATGACGACTAATGTTGGGGAAGCCATGGTAAGTGAATACAATACCAAGGCAATTAATATGTTGTATAGCGCTTTGAATCAAGAGGACTATCGGAAAATTTCCCACTGCAAAACTGCTAAAGATATGTGGGACAAGCTTGAGGACACTTATGAAAGTACGCCTCAGGAAGCGGACAGCTCATGTGATGAACCAACTGCCCGGTGTCTTATGGCAAACAAAGAAGAAGAGGTAAGTACTTCTAACTCTCACTCGTTTGAAGAAATACAAAATGCCTATGATGAATTGTATGGTGAATTTGTTAATGCTTCCAAAACTATCATAGAATTGAAGAAAACACTTTCTTTGCAGAAAACACTTTCTTTGCAAGAAACAGATTTTCAGAAAACACTTTCTTTACAAGAAAAAGAGTTTGAAAATTCCTCTTCTTTGAAAGAAATAGATTTTGAAAAATTGACTAATGAAAATGATGTTCTTAAAAATAAAATTGAAGTTTTAGAAAAAAGAAAATAAATTTTTGAAAAATGACATTGTTAATAAAAATAAAATCAAGGAATTGAATGAAGTCTCTTCTATTGATAAATGTTCCAATTGTTCTTCTTGTAGTTCTTTAATACTAGAGAACACAGAACTTAGGAAAGCACTAAAAACATGTAGTGTTGATAGTCCTAAAATTGAAGATATTAAAAAGGATGTAAGTAATGAGGTCGGACCATCTAGAAAGAATTCTAGGAACCTTACTAATGAGTCTAAGATTAACTGTTTTAGACCACCTAGAAACAACTCTAGGAATTTTGTTAATGAGTCTAGAATGAATAATTTTAGACCACCTAGACACAATTCTAGGAATTTTATAAATGAGTCTAGAATGAATAATGTTAGACCACCTAGACATGACTCTAGGAAATTCAACGCTTGTAGGGGAAACAACTTTAGATCACCTAGAACGCATTTGGCTCAACCTAGACATATGCAAAATCCTAATGTTATATGTCACTATTGTAATCGGGTAGGACACATTGCACCCGTTTGTTTCGCTAGACATAGATATTTATGTGTTGATTATGACTATTGTTACCCTAACCCCCAAGGACCCAAAAGAAGTTGGGTACCAAAAACCTATTTTTAGGTTCTTTTTGCAGGTGTGCTTGAAGACTACAATATTGTAGTGGATGCACCAAGCACGAAACCTTAATTCATTAAGGGGGAACGTCGGTTAGTTATCGTATTTTGAATGAAAACGCAATGAGTTGATATGTGCAAATAATCTATATCAGTTTTGGTTGATACATGCTTTAACAAGTTTTATTTTTGAATAACAATTAGTATCAATTGGTTTTATAATAAATGATTGATTCATGTTTTGATGAATATTTTTAGTTTAAATAACAATTGGCATAGTTGTGAAAAATGATCGTTATTATTAGTATGCCATTTACTAACTTTTTATATGATCTTGTCTATAACGATTGGTATCGTCAATGGTTTAAATAATTTTTGGTATACTCTTTTTGCTAATGCCAAAAGGGGGAAGAATATGGGCGATATGCATGCTTTAATTGAGGGGGAATATTCAATTAAGGGGGAATTATATTGAATTGAATTGGTTGCATATATTGTATGTTGAGATATAGCATCTATTTAGGGGAAATTCAATATGCATATCTTCCGTTGTTTGTCATTATCAAAAAGGGGGAAATTGTTGGAAATCATGTATATCTATGATATGTGCGCTTTGGTTGTATGAGCATGATTTTCAGGTATAGGTTTTGATGAATGACAAACAATGAAGTCAAGTGTCAAACAACGTTATAATATGACAATCAATCAAATGGCGAGAAGCATACTGATGACGGAATTGCATGAACGAGCCAAAGAGTTCAAGACCGAAGACCCAAGACGTAGGTCGTTTGGTAGAACCAATGTAAGGACAACGTTTAAGTTATCTTATCCTTTGGCTCAACATTAGGTCATCATAAACATGCATAAAATATTTTATTAAATCATATTTATCATAAACATGCATCTTTGTGTTAAAACAAAATGATGTTAAAGGTTTTAAACATGTCTTTTAAATCTGGGCCTCAACAATCGATTATTTGAATCCTACAATCGATTGTATTAAGACAGTGTGATCTGAAGTTTTTCAAAATAGCAAACAATCGATTGTCTACTTTTAACAATCGATTATTTTGAGACAGCGTGCAACCGAAGTTATTAAACATCTAAACAATCGATTGTTTTTGTCATACAATCAATTATATTCATAAACAATCGATTGTCATTTTCATACAATCGATTATATTTTGACCGTTCCCACAGAATCCTAAATTGATTTTGGAACGTTGAATACAATCGATTATTTAGTCCATACAATCGATTGTTTAGCCATCAGGAATCTGTCTTTTGAACGTTGGTCAAACAATCGATTATTTACTCCAAACAATCGATTGTTTGAGCACAGAATCAGGGATTTTATTTGTCAATTAAGCAACGGTCAGCACCACTTTTTCAGTTATAAAAAGAGGTCTTTTGAGCTGATTTTAAACACACAACTCCTCCATACATTGTTATACATATTGATCATTTTCAAGCATCATTTTAGAGCTTTTGTTGAGCCATTTGATAGACAACTTTGTGTTGTTCATAGAGCTTATTGTGTATCTCTTTATCCACTCTATTGAGAGAGTATTTGTTGAAAAAGAGAGTTGTTTGAGAAGAACATATCTTCTCATTTGTCGGGTTTGCTAAGTACCCAAAGTCCTAGTGGTTGAAGTCTTGGGGTGAGGTATCCTCAATTAAGTGAAGTCTTAAGGTGTGGTATCCTTGAGCAACTGTAACGGTTTGTTAAGCACCCGTAAGCTTGACGAAGATAGTGGAAATCTCGAGAGAGTCCCTCGGGGACTGGACTAGCCACGGGTTGTGGTGAACCAGGATACATCGGTGCGTTCGTTCCTTATTATTTACTTATCGCACTTATTTCATTCCTGCAATTTTTAAATTCCGCAAGTATACGCTGTTTTTTATTATAACGCTATTCACCCCCCTCTAGCGTTAAGCGTATTTTCTAACACATCCATGGTGACGGAAGCAACCCCATCCTAATGATCGGAGGTAGAAGGAAATTAGTGGAGAAACATACCATCACATTGAGCGAATCAACGCCATAGACAAAGACAAGTGGTGGGATAACAAAATCGAGAGCATTATAATTTGGAGTGGATACGAGCCCGGAAAGGGGCTTGGCAAGAATCTCCAGGGTATCAGCAAATCTATCCATTTGAAAAAGCATGGAACCACTTTTGGCCTGGGTTATGAATACACTTGGAAGGAGTTCTAGCACTGGTCGCCACCATGGCGCGGCCCCTACTACCCACTGGAGCACCCTCTACCCCAGTTAGAGCGGACCTTTTAGCCCACCGATGTCATATGTGGGTCAGAGTAAGATGAGGCACTGGCAGCAATGAAGAAACTGTTTCTGGAGGATGATAAGGATTGCTGTGCTACCTTCGAGGAGGAAGGGAAGGAAGGCGCTTTCATCAAAGCTATGAACCGGGGAGAACACCTCACCAATTGGTCGATCAGGACCATCAGTGCCCGTAGAGCCTCGGGGTAGCAAGGCTAAACGATATGCATTGCACTTTACTTTTCGTTGATTTTATTTTTCAGCATTATCTTTACTTTTGAAAAGAGCTCCGATGTTTCAGACAATTATTAGTTTTAGCAAAAGCATTTTCCGAGTTTATCTTTATATTTCGCTCTCATTTATTTTCTCTATCATTTACTTTATTTTACATAGCATTACTATTACATATCTTGATGATGAACCGACGACCGTAACTTGCAACGAGACAATGCGACAATTGGACATAGATTCAGAAGAGGATGAAATACCAGAAGAGGTTGTTAGAGAGGTCAAAAATTTTAAGAGCAGACCTAAGTCTAACTTAGACGAAACCGAGGGCATTAATTTAGGAGACGTAGAAAAGGTCAAGGAAACATGTATCAGCGTACACTTGTCGCCATCAGGAAAGAAAGAATACACATAGTTTTTGAAAGAATATGAGGATATATTCTCCTGGTCGTATGATGATATGACCGGCCTCAGCACGTCCATTGTGGCTCACAAGCTGCCAACAGATCCGACATGCCCACCGGTCAAACAGAAACTCGGAAAATTCAAGTCATACATGAGTTTGAAAATCAAAGAAGAGGTTACAAAGCAAGTCAAAGACAGGGTTCTCAGGGTAGTGGAGTATCCGACATGGTTGGCCAACGTTGTGCCGGTGCCAAAGAAGGATGGAAAGGTTAGAGTCTGTGTCGACTACCGGGATCTCAACCGGGCCAGTCCTAAAGACGACTTCCCTTTGCCAAATATGCACATACTGATTGATAACTGAGCCAAACATGAGCTCCAGTCCTTCGTCGATTGTTTTGCAGGATACCACAAGATATGGATGGATAAAGAAGATGCACGGAAAACGGCATTCATCGCGCCGTGGGGAATGTACTGTTACAGAGTGATGCCGTTTGGTTTAAATAATGCTGGTGCTACCTACATGAGAGCTATGACCACAATCTTTCATAATATGATACATAAAGAGATCGAGGTGTATGTGGATGACGTCATCAAAAATTCTTCAACAGACTTAGAAGGTACAACTTGAAACTGAACCCCGCCAAGTGTGCATTCAGGGTCCCAGCCAAAAAAATTTTAGATTTCATTGTGAGTCGCCGGGGAATAGAATTGGACCAATCCAAGGTCAAAGCCATTCAAGAGTTACCACCGCCAAGGAAAAATAAAGATGTAATGAGTTTTCTGGGAGGCCCAACTACATCAGTCAATTCATAGCCAAGTCTATTGTCATTTGGGAACCCATCCTCAAGATGCTAAAGAAAGATGTCACCACTAAGTGGACTGATGATTGTTAAAAGGCCTTCGACAGAATCAAGGAATACTTGTCTACGCTGCCAGTCCTGGTTCCACCCGAGCCAGGGAGACCTCTATTGTTTTATATCATAGTATTAGATGGGGAATTTGGTTGTGTTTTGGGACAACATGAAGAAACAGGAAGGAAGGAGTAGGCCATCTACTACCTCAGCAAGAAGTTTACCCCGTACGAGGCTCGGTATTCCTTATTAGAGCGCACTTGTTGTGCTTTAACTTGGGTAGCTCAAAAATTGAGGCACTATTTCTATGCTTACACCACTCATCTCATATCTAGGATAGATCCATTAAAGTATATCTTTCAGAAACCCATGCCTACGGGCAAGCTCGCCAAGTGGCAGATACTGTTAAGTGAATTCGATATCGTTTATGTTACCTAGAAGGCGGTCAAAGGACAACCCTTGACATATCACCTCGCCAATAATCCTGTAGGAGGAGAATACGAACCTCTAAAGACGTATTTTCTTGATGAAGCGATAGCCTTCATAGGAGAAGACATTGCAAAATATTATGATGTTTGGAGGATATTTTCGACGGAGCCGCAAATTTCAAAGGAGTCGGCATAGGAGCAGTCTTGGTATCAAAAATCGGTTAGCATTACCCAGTATCCGCTAAGCTTAGATTCCTATGCACCAACAATATGGCCGAATATGAAGCCTACATATTAGGGCTCAATCTGGCAATTGACATGAACAATCATGAGCTATTAGTGATCGGAGACTCAAACCTACTCATACGTCAAGTTCGAGAAGAATGAGCAACCAAGAATTCCAAGATACTCCCCTATCTACACCATGTAGAGGAGTTGAGGAAAAGGTTCAGAAAGACGGAATTCCAGCATGTTCCCAGAACACAGAATGAGTTCGCCGATGCCTTAGCCACTTTATCTTCTATGATCCAACATCTAGATACAAACTTTATTGACCCCATCCAGGTAAAGATTCATGTCCAGCTAGCCTATTGTGCTCACTTCGAAGAAAATGTTGACGGGAAACCTTGGTTCCAAGATATCAGGGAATACCTGACAACAGGAGAGTACCTAGAGCTCGCCAATGCTGCTCCTAAAGAAACACTTCGGAGATTGTCCAACAATTTCTTTCACAGTGGAGGAATCTTGTACAGGAGGACTCCTGATTTGGGATTATTAAGATGTGTCAAAGCATAAGAAGCAATCAGACTATTGGAGGAAGTGCACGCAGGGACCTGCGGGCCATATATTAAATGGTTTCATTCTGGAAAAAAAGATACTCCGAGCAGGGTATTTTTGGATGAATATGGAAATAGACTACATCTAGTACGTTCGTAAATGCCACTATTGTAAAATACACGCGGATATGATACAAGTACCTCCAAACGAGCTTACTGCAACAAGATCACCAAGGCTGTTCACCGATCGGGGAAAAGATGTTATTGGACAAATCGAACCAGCCGCGTCAAATGGGCACAGGTTCATCCTAGTGGCAATTTATTACTTTACCAAATGGGTTGAAGCAGCATCATACAAGGCAGTCACCAAGAAAGTAGTAGCATATTTTGTTCGAGATCGTATGGTTTGTTGATTCGGGGCTCTAGAATCAATCATCACCGACAACAGTTCTAATCTCAACAGCGACTGGATAAAAACAATGTGTGAAACTTTTAAGATCAAGCATAAGAACTCTACATCTTATAGACCTCAGATGAATGGGGCTGTAGAAGCGGCCAATAAGAACATCAAGAAGATACTAAGGAAGATGATTGAAAAGCACAAACAGTGGCATGAGAAGTTGTTATTCTCTTTACTGGGTTATCATACACTGTGCCCACATCAGTCGGGGCCACTCCCTACATGCTGGTGTATGTTACAGAGGGAGTCATCCCTGCCGAGATAGAAATCCCCTCATTAATGGGTCATACAAGAAGTAGAGCTAGATGACGAAGAATGGGTCAAAAGTCGCTATGAGCAGTTAGCCCTCATAGATGGAAAAAGAATGAACGTTGTCTGTCACGGTCAATTATATCAGAACAGAATGTCCATAGCCTTCAACAAGAGAGTCAAGCCAAGGAAGTTCACGCTAGGGCAGCTGGTATTGAAGAAAATATTTCCACATCAGGATGAAGCAAAATGGAAATTCTCCCCCAACTGGCAGGGTCCGTACATGGTCCATCGGGTTCTAACTGGAGGAACCCTTATTCTTGCAAAAATGGATGGAGAATTCTGGCAGAAGCCTATCAACTTAGACGTAGTGAAAAGATACTACATTTGATCATATGCTTTTCTTTTATGATGTAATTTGAACTACGCCTGACCTAATTCCCGTTTCAAAGGAGATATGTAGGCAGCCCTATGGGTTCGGTCACATTTTAATAAAAATTCAATTTTCCCCTACAATCGGAACAGGTGCAGAATTTTGAGGAGTGCCCTCAAAATTTCGAAGTAAGTTTGCCAGTCTCTTCATCAGTGCCGACCCAGTAAACTGGGGCAGAATTTTGAGGACCTTCAAAATTCTGGAATCAATCCACGTTCAGTTATTCTGCACAGCCGTCAGTAGCGCTAACCTAGTAAACTAGGGCAGAATTTTGAGGAGGACCCTCAAAATTTCAGAGTCAGCAAGGTCGCCGTGTCTTGGACCGCGTTTCAGTTGTCGATTCACCCAAAATAAAATCATTTTCATATATACGAACTTTCATTAGATTTACTAGGTCATTCATAAACATCACTTGCACTACCATCATAAAACAACGCTACCCCCATGAAAAACGACGCCAAAAGCTGGAGGACATGAACTAACCTTCCCCGACAGAACTCACGACATTTCTTTGGTCGCAGGAACTCAGGTTACGAATCGAAACACATCCGCTCTTCAGGATCGAAATCCTCACAAGGTCACTGTCCGCACTCCCCATTAGTTATAATATCGCAAAATCATCTACTGGCTAAGAAATTTTACTACTATTCGCTCTTTTACATTCTTGCATTGCATAAGGCTATCATCTGCCTTTCGAGACTAAGCTTTGTCTCTATCCGCATTTTGCATAAGGCTATTCTCTTCCTTCCGAGGTTAAGCTCTACCTCCATCCTGCATAAGGCTATCATCTGCCTTTCGGAGACTAAGCTTTGTCTCCATCTGCATTTTACAAGCTCTGTCTCCATCTACATTTTGCATAAAGTTATTCTCTGCCTTCCGAGGTTAAGCTATACCTCCATCCTGCATAAGGCTATCATCTGCCTTTCGAGACTAAGCTCTGTCTCCATCTGCATTTTGCATAAGGCTATTCTCTACCTTCCGAGGTTAAGCTCTACCTCCATATTACATAAGGCTCTTATCTGCCTTTCGAGACTAAGCCCTGTCTCCGCTCTGCATGGCTGAAATATCGCTGCCTATTTTCAATTTTTGCTCTGGCTGAAAGATCGCCACCTTTTGCATTTATTTGGCTAAAAGATTTCTACCTTTTCATGGGCTGAAAGATCGCCAAATCATTCAATGGCGTCATAGTTCAAAGGCATCATCTGCATAGCCAAAAAACATCATTTCATGGCCTGCGAACCTTTACTTTTATGCTTTTCATGGCCCAGGACATCACAGTCTGAGGATATCATCCTAATCGTCCAATGACAAACATTCATGGTCCAATGGAAACTTGCATCACGTTTAAATTACAAAAATATGTACGCACAACACTTATTTGAAGGTGTTCCCGCTGGCTCACTGCCGCCTTTGCAAGAGCGATTCCGCTCTAATTCTCTGCAGCTTGTCCGATCTAAGCACCTTCTCATATCTAACGTCATGTTCCGTTAATGATTCATGAACTATATATGGCCTGATTCATGTAAGACCAGGGATATGTAGGTAGCTCAAAAACCAGAGCACGGTCAATGTCTTTCACAATCGCCGTCTCCGGGTAAAATTTGCCATCTTATATTTACCCGACAACTCTTTCATCCTCCTCGGGTAAAGAGGGGCAGATGTTGATACCAAAATTTTCCTTATATACTTTTATACTCAAAATATTCTCAAAATAGCATATATAAGCATCCGCAAAGGTTTTGATATTTTCCACATTTTAAGAATTTTTAAATCAATTTATGGCCTATTTTTGTGTTATAAAATCCAATAATTATTCCCAAAACTTTTTATCTTGATGAATAATTTATTATATTCTCTCATTTACACAAAAATAGAATTACATGATTTTTACATAATTGTACAAGTTCATTTGGTATTTCTAAACAAAAAATGCATCAAAATTGCAATTTTAGCCTATTTCTCGGTTTAATAGCTTTTTAAATCGTAAAATCATTTCTAATATTTTTAAATTAATATTTATGCATTTTTTATTAACTCGGCATTCTTAATTTTATTTTTAAACATTATTTTCTATTTTATTAAATTCAAAATTAGGGAAAATTGACTATTTAAATCATAGCCCTCTTTAAATTATAGCCCCAATTCAACTCCAAAAACCTACCTTATTTTATAAAACCACCCGATACAAACCCAATTGAACCAACCCGCCCTGTTCCCTCTTTTAAATCATAGCCATTGATCATTAAGATCAACGGCCCACAATAACCCCTTCCTTAATTAAACCCAATACACCCCTAACCCTGATCATTTACACAAACTTGCCACTCTTGTAGCCCCTTCGTTCGCAAATTCTCTCAACCCCCCTAAAACCCTAGCCGCCTCCGATCCCTTTCCGACCCCGTTTGACCGGAAAATATGGCTTTCTAGGTTTCATGCAACCTGTACTCACCCATCGCTCCCTTCAACGATCCCTTTCTTTGAAGATCGAAACCTTATTTTGAAGACCACCGTCTCAGAGATCCTCTGACTTGAGTTTCACCGCTACGTCCGGTCTCTCTCCGGCGAGTCTTAGTGTTCTGAGTCCGTTGTCGACTCAAAACTAGTCTATTCCATGTCTTTCTCGTTCTCTAGGGTTCTCTCTGAAACCCTAAATCTCCAAGGTTATTCTGTGTTTCTTTCTACTGTCTACTTTAGGTCTACCTGATTTTCTAAAGTCTCAAAGTATTTTCCACAGTTGTTCACCGATTTTATTTTTTTCAAACGATTTATCTTCCTACAAAATTAGGGTTTCTCCGATTTATCTATTTTATTTGCCCTACTGTGATTTCTTTACTATTACTATGATTCATGAGTATTTTCTGCTATGGTTCCTATGTATTTTTCTTCACTATGGTATTTTTAGGGTTTCCGAGTAAATCCTTCACTGTGTTCTCTGCTTTCCTTATGATTTTGGTGAGTATTTGCGTTCTTTTCAAGTTTGTCTATTTGAGTATTTTACTTTCTTCTTTACATTTTCGAAATGCGAGGAAACCCTAGACTTTTGGGTTTTCGAGTTTGTGTGTGCTTGTCTACTGCATGGTTAATGTCAAAGCCTAACTATTTGAAACGATTCATGCTTCTGATTTCTTGTTAAGCTCTGCAAGAATTTCTAATTACATTCCATACTTGTGTCCTTCTGCTCTTTGATTACATGACTGTTCTATTGATTTCAGCCCTGTATGTTTGAATTTGTGCATCTCTTTATAGTCATATTTTCCCTTTCGAATAACCCTTATTTTGGGGTTGTCTTTTTACGAACTTATTTGATTCTTTAATTTGGACCTGTTCTTTGACTAAATTCAGTATCAATTCGTATCCAGTTTCCTTGATTCCCTATGTGATTGATGATTATAGTTACCTTATTTGTTTAAACCGTGTGTATTTCAAGAAAACCATATATGATTCACCCTGTATTTTACAATTCATTCTTGATTTTCTACCCAAAAATAGAACCCTATTTATTTACCCTTAAGTCTGGTTCCTTGATTAAATGGAATCCTTTCTCTAATTGATTGTGATTGATACTAAGTTATTTTCTTGTCTTGCTGACTGCTTTTTTTCGAACTATAAAAACCCCCACCTCTTTTCACTTCAAACATACGAACAACACAAGTTCATTCACTAAAACTCTCTCTTCTCTTCATCGCTTCTTCTCTGCTACTTGTTCTGCTACTTGAGTTTAGCCGACTGAAAGCCAAGGCTAAACTATAAGGTCTTATCTTCCCTACCTGCTTTACTATTTGAATTTGTAACTGGCAAGTCCATGATTTAAGTACCAATTTCAAAACTACATGTTTACTTACCCCTTTTCATATGTATGTTTATGTTCATTGTGCAGTTAAACTCCAGCATGTACATCCCTACGACCATATCCCTATGTTTTATGCGATATGCTTGTATGAATGTTTTTATGTATATCCCTTCCCCCAAATCCCATTTGTCTAATTCTATTTTCTGCACTTGTTTTCATATATATCCCTTCCCCCAAATCCCCTTAGTTTAATTCTATTTGTTACAAATGCTTTCATGTAACACCCCTTCCCTTTAATTTCCCTTTGTGTGTGAGTATTGTTTTGGACTAGAGTTACACTCCATTGTCACCCCTAGTTTAGAACCAGGTTGCTCTAAATTTATATTCAAATCAATATCAGTCCCTTAACCCCCTAACGTGTTGAGCTTGACTGGAGTCTGGTGGTGTCCTAATCACCTTACAGGCCCAAGTTTGACTTTCTTAAGTCTGCTCTTATTTTTGGAAGCCATGTAAAGGGTCAGGGGTCTGCCATTCCCATTCATGGCTAGGTATGACCACCTTTTGCTTTGGACTTCCTCTAATTCCCTCACTTTTACACTTACTCTTAGTTCTTTAAGTCCTACCCCCCCCCCCCAGTAAGCCATGCTTAGGGACCCTCGAGTTCCCTCTGAACTTGGATGCCTACGGGCTGGTAATTCCACCTTGCACTGCTCTAATCATTGTTTTAGGGTGTAAACTTTGCCTGGGCTTCCTGAAAGCCCTTGGATATTTGAAACACTCAAAGAGAAAGCCTTGGAATTTGGAGCCCAGATTTGGTAAAATACATGTGTTGGACATTAAGGTTGCTTTGAGCTTCCTCGGGTCCATGTTAGCTTTGATGTATTTATTTCATTAGTATTTTCTTTCCATTTATGTAACAAACTTTGTAAAAGAATGTGGGGATATAGTGAAAATGGTATGGGAGGGGTTTATATTGTTACATCAATCATGTAGAAATGATGCATATTCAATTTCAATATTGCATCTCACATAAAAATCATGCCCATAGGATTTCAATATTGCATCTCATCTAGAAATCATACCTATAGGGTTTCAATATTACATCTCACCTAGAAATCATGCCTATTGGATTTTAATATTGCATCCCTTCTAGAAATCATGCCTGTATGATTTTAACATTACATCTCGAAATCATGCCTATTGGAACTGCATCAAGCGGTAGGCAAGCAGTAGGTGCTTTAAACGTTCTAAAAGTAGCAACAAACCAATATGTATATATCATACCTATAGGATCCAAACTCGTCTAACTTGTTAAACGTTTTCAATAAAATTTGTCCAATGCCGTCTATTTTCGAAATCTGGCCAAGTCTGCCTTTTTACATTATTTTGAATCTACAGAATCTTTTAAATCCCAAACTTGCATTTTTATTCCAAAATCAACTTTTCTTGGTCTTCTACCTAGATTTACACTTCAACGCCTTTTTGAAAATAGTTCTCGTACCATTTTACTCAAGCAGTTTGGCCAGTTTTGTGAGCCATTTCTTGACTTTTTTGAAGACTCAAATTCCTATTTCCAAAACCCATCTTTAGAGATCTTTGTCTAAAATTAACGTTTCTTCTAAAATTACTTGTTTTAAACTATTTTAAATTCCAACAAACTGGGCCCGAGAGGCTCAAAGCAGATTTGTTATCCAACTTTATGTGTTAAACTAACCTATACATTATCGTTTTAAGCTTAAGACCAAATCAATAATTGCAAGTCATGCTAAACTAATTGTTGTATGGTTTAAGGGGTTTGTGTGCAGCCTTGTATGTTTGTTTACCGCCCTTATGTGATATTTGTTTTGATTCACGTCTTAGAATTTTTACCTTTAATCTATATATATGACATCATCCCCTTTCTTCCCTTTTAGGATTAGAAGTCCAAATACCTCAGGACTAATAGGTTGGGACGGGTATTAGCATGTAATAAGTAAACGAGACTAAACGCGCTTAAATACCTTAACAGGGTGGAAAGGTAGAATATGGAGATGATGACGATGCGCTAATATCGTAAAGTGACCCCTCTTTGGGAATATGTGCGGGATATTGAATTGAATGATCCATATTAGAGTTAAACCTACGACCTTCCTTACTTTTTCTCTTTGTTTAAATAGTTTCTCTAAAATTTCCCTTTACATGTGCTATTCTTCTTTCAAAATTGTCAACTTGTTCGCATTCTTTATATGCACATTTTTCTTGTTTATTTCTATGCTTCTTAAAGTCATATCTAAGCAAGGTCGGGAATCACACCAGTGGATCTTGAGGGGTACCTAACACCTTCCCCTCGAGAAAATTTCAAAACCTTACCCGAACTCTTGTTTACTTTCAGAAATCTTCTTTTTCTCTTAGAGTGTCCTAATTCTCTATAATCATTAGGTGGTGACTCTTCAAATTCCATAGCCCAATTCCTAAAAGGGAATAAGAGTTGTTTTGCCCATAATGTCGTAAACCATATTTTGCCTTTTAGGGAAAAAGGGGCGTCGACAATTGTAATTGGCACTTCAAGGCAACATCAATTAATGATTCTGCAATGATCAAGGTCTCGAGTTTCAAGCAACAACACACATGCAGCTTAATGGACGATACATTCATAAAGCGCAAACATACTGCAGTTGTAGTTAGTAGCATGGTCATGCCAAATTATTGTGATCCTAAGATAGTTTACACACCAAAGGACATACAAATTGATATGTTGTCCCAACAAGGAGTGAACCTAAGCTACATGCAAGCATGTAGAGTAAAGGAAAAGGCTTTACAGTTTTTGAGAGGTCATCTGGGTGACTTATACAATAAATTACCAAAATATTTTTATATACTTGAGAAGACATATCCTGGTTCAGTTGTTAAATTGAAGAAGACAACATGTGAATGCTTCTTATATGCATTTGTTGCTCTTTGTACATCATTAAGTGGTTGGAAATATTATAGACCAATAGTAGTGGTTGATGCGACATTTTTAAAGACAGCCTACAGGGGGGTTATGCTGACAGCAAGCACGATGGATGTGGCACGTAAAATTATAGTTATTTTATAGGAAGTTTATAAATTTTAGATACATTGTATATACTTTGTAGAAATATTATAGTTTATATGTATTTGTGTTTTACATGCATTTTCAAAGTTGCAAGTTAATTAATTTTTACAAATAACGTAGGTACAATATTGCCTTTGGCATATGTTGTGGTTGATTTGTAAAACGACGTATCGTAGAAGTGATGTTTTTAGCAATTCAAGAAAGTATATGGTGAAAGAACTCCTATGTGTGTTGTTTCAGATATGAATGAGAGTATATGTGATGACACAAAGGGTCATCACAGTAATTCTCCCTTTCTTCGTGATTCCGAGGCCTTGAAAACCTTGCTTTAAGTTTCCTTCATTTGCATGCACAGTCTGGGTGCGAAGCCGAAAATTATTATATTAAAATATGTGTATTCTGTGAAATATTTGAAGAATTTTGATATTAATATTGATATAGTTGACTTTGGTCAATATTTTGGGTAAACACACCCGAACCCGTAATGTGACGGTCCAAGAGAGGTCCGTAGAAAAATATGGGACTCGAGCCTATTCCCCGATCAAAATCTGAGGGCCCAAGCCCGAGTATGGAATTTTTGAAAGAATTTGTTTTCCTGAAAATGATATGGAATTTTGGAAACAAAATGATTTAGAAAATATATGTATCGGGCTTGTATTTTGGTTCCGAAATCCAGTAAACGTCTAAAATATACTTTAAGTGCTTTCTGTGGAATTTGGTTGAAATCGGACGTTGTTTTGGGACACTTAGTCCCTAAATGAGAGCATAAGTGTTGGAAAACGGTCCGTAATCAGAACAGTGTGAAGAAGACCTCGGAATGGAAATCTGATGGTTTGGTGAGCTCCCTTAGGTGATTTCGAGGTTGGGAGCGTGGTCGGAATGTATTTTCGATGTCCGTAGCTCATTTAGGCTAGAAATTCCGAAAGTTAGAATTTGATGTTTCCGGTCCGATAGTGAATTTTTTATCCGAGGGTTGGAACGGGATTATAGAAGTTGTTGTAGTACCTTAATGTTATTTGGGACGTGCGTGCAAATTTTCAGATCAATCGGACGAGTTTTGGTTAGGTTTTGAACCGAAAGCGAGTTGGTTAAGTCTTGAAGTTTTAGAGTTCAAATCATTGATTAATTCTAGTTTATGGCGTTGTTTTAGGTGGTTTAAGGATTGTTGCAGGTTTGAATCATGTTATGGCATATGTCCGTAGGTTTGGTTGAGGTCCCGGGGGCCTCGGGTGTGTTTCGGATGTTCAACGGAGCATTTTTGGAGTTGAAAATATTGCAGAATTCTTCAGCTAGTCAGGTCCTTTTCCTTCTTCGCGATCGCGTCCCTTTTGACGCGATCGCATAGGCCAATCTTGGAGGGTCCCAAATTCCTTAATCGCGATCGCATGGATTGGTTCACGATCGCGTAACTCCACCTCTCCCCTCTTCTTGTTCGTGTGCCTTCATCCACGATCACGTAAGGCCATTTTCTCCTCGTCCGCGATCACATGCTTCTTCTCACGATCGCGTGGGGCTTTTCCTAGAGCCCCTATTTTACTCTTCACGATCGCGGCCCTATCTTCGCGATCGTGATTCACTTTACCTGGGCAGATATTAATATTTCAAAAACGAGGGTTCTTCCATTTTTATCAAATTCAAGCTAGAGAGCTCGATTTTGGGAGATTATTCGAGGGAGTTTTAGAGGCAACTACTCGGTAACGATTCCTTATTCCTCTATGACTAAAGCCCACTAATCTAATCGTGAATTCAACACCTTTAATTTCGGATTTTTGAATAAAAATTGTGGTAAAGTTCTTAGACCTAATTGTGAGGATTTGAAGGGGCATTTGACCTCCGATTTGGGAGAGTTTTATATGGTCAGACTCGTGAGAGTACGAGGTTTCTTAAAATGTGAAAACTACTCGATTCTGAGACATTGTCCTGAGGGGAATTTTTATAGTGGAATTAGTTACTTGCAATGTTATTTGTGATATGTCATTGGTTTGAATAGATTTGGGCCACTCGGAGTCGGATACTTGTGGCAAGGGCGTTATTTCTTAGCGATTTTCGTACCGGTTTGAGGTAAGTGGCTTGTCTAACTTTTTGTGGGGGACTTCTCCCCTTATAATAACTTTACTGTTGTTTAAATGCCTTGTGCGCGAGGTGACGGGCGTGTACTTGTGCTAGTTTGTTGAAAATTCACCTTACGTGGCTTATTTAGACTATGTTTCTTTACGTATTTAACTATTAAAAATGCAATTTCACTTGTTTTAGTTTAGGGAAAGCATGATAGTAACTTATTTGCTCTATTTGACTAAATGCAATATATGTCTTTCTGCGAGCATGCTAGACTCTAGATTTTTACCTGTTGCTTGTACTTGGGTTCTTTCTATTAAATGTTTAATTGTTGTGATGTGTTTATTGATATGCTGGACTATGGGTTCGATTCCCGGGATATCCTTTGTTATTGATATGATAGACACGAGTTTAATACCCGGGAGATCCTCTATTATTGATATGATGGACTACGGGTTCGATTCCTAGGAGATCCTCTGTTATTGATATGATGGACTGCAGGTTCGATTCATTCTCGGGAGATCCTCAGATATTGGCAAAATGGATTCTGGGTTCAATTCCCGGAGCTTCATGTGGTATTCTGATATTGAGTGAGTGTTCTTGAATTCGTAGATTGTATTTGTAGCCTGTTCCGTTTTACTTATTTTTTTTTACTAGATACTGGAGATTTACTGTATTCCAACTATCTATTTATTTTGTGTTTACTCTTATGTTTACCTCAGTAGGGTCTCAACCTTCCTCGTCACTACCCAACCGAGGTTAGGCTTGGCACTTATTGAGTACCACTGTGGTGTACTCATGCTACTCTTCTGCACAATAAAAGTGTGCAGATCTAGATACTTCTGGTCGAGCGCACATTCGGTGATATCGGAGCCGAACATCGGAGATTTGAGGTATGCATCTGCTGCGTCCGCAGATCCGAAGAGTCTCCTTCTACTCTACCTTTTACTAGCGGTTCCACTTTATGTATTCAGTTGTTGTAGACATTTTCGGATATTAGAGTCGTATGTTACATTTTTTACTCTTAGCATGCGTTTCCCGTGGGTTTCCGGGTCTTGGAGGCTGTTACCTTATTATGAGTTGAAGTGTATGTGTCAGGAGGCACTCTATACATTTTCTTATGTTATTCAGTATTATTTATCGTTTTCGTAAAGGTTGTTGAATTTCCGCAATGTGTTACGCTTACCTAGTCGTGAAGACTGGGTGCCATCATGACAGGTTCACGATTGGTGAACTAGGGTCATGACATATCAGTTTGTCAATGCGATCGCATTACTCCTCCGCGATCGCATAGAGTAAATTTTGAGGTCCAGGAAATCCTTCTATGCAATAGAATTACTTCTCCGCAATCGCATAGAGCAATGATCAGCCCCCTTCTTTTCTTCTATGCGATCGCATCCCAGGCCCTGCGACCTCATAGAGAAAATTTCACCCAGTGATTTTTATAGCATAAAAAATAATCATTTCGAGATTCTCTCAAATTTCTCACACGAGCTCTTCCCTAAAACTCTCCATAGACGATTCTCAAGAATTTCTTCTCCATAATCTCTTGGGTAAGTATTATTAACTCATTTTCCTCTTAATTTCTTCCATTAATCTTTAATTTCCTAGTCCTAAAGTATGAATTCAAGGTAGAAAATGGGGGATTTGGGTAGAACTAGGGCTTTTGGAATTTAGGGCAATTCAACTTCAATTTGAGGTTGAATCTTAAAACAAAATGCATATACGAACTCGTGGGGTTATGGGCAATTGGATTTTGGTCCGAGCCTCGAGTTTGGACCATGCGGGCCCGGGATCAGATTTTGGCATTTTTGGAAGAATGATAGAAAATTCATTTCTAGGGTATGGAATTGTGTCTTTGAGCTATTATTGATAATATTGAACCTAATTATGCCTAGATATCGTTATTTCAGATTTGGATTCTAGAGGAAAGGCGGTTTTAGAGGCTTGATTTCTATTTTCGGACCGAGGTAATTGTTTGATCTAACTTCGACTTGAGGGAATAGGATTAGGATATTATATGATATATGCTAATTGTGGAGTACGGTGTATGGGCATGGTGACGGTTATCTATGCACCGGAGTCTAGCATAACTGTCAGTCTTGATTGCTTTGAATTCAAATGATGTGATACGACTTCTTGTTGAAATTAATTTAGTTCACGTGATATGAACGGTTGAGGGTAAATAGTGATTTGTATAATTTTGGAGCATTGGCTCGATTTGGGACTTGTTTGCAGCTAAGTGTTTAAAAGCAAAAGAATTGTGAGTATTCCCTTGCCGGGATTTAAGTATTTGTTGACTTCTCCCTTGTCGAGATATTTGGGTTGTTAGTTGTATTCCCTTGCCAGGATTCCTTGTATTTTGTTGTTACTCCCCTCGCACTTGAGTTGCGATTGTTTGTTTGTTTGGATGAGATCTTGTTGTTAAATATTAAGGATTGGGTTGCACGCCGCAACGGTATTGACTGTTGAGGATCGGGTCGCACGCCGCAATCGATATATAATATAGGATTAGGTTGTTTGCTGCAATAGATATATAATTGAGGATTGGGTTGCATGCCGCAACAAATATATAATTGAGGATCGGGTTGCTCGTCGCAATAGATCTATTTGAGGAACGATTTGCTTGCCACAACAGATATATAATTGAGGTTGGGTAGTTTGCTGCAACAGATATATAATTGAGGATCGGGTTGCTTGCCGCAATAGATATATTTGAGGATCAATTTGCTCGCCGCAACAGATATATTTGAGGATCGGGTTGCTCCCCGCAACGTATTAAGTGTGCTTGATTTCATATGTGGAGTTTCCTGTTATTCCTTATCAGTTATTGTTGTGTTGTTTTACTTCTTATATGATAATTGTATATTAAACTGTCTTACCCCATAGCATGTTCCCCTCCCTCTTAACTGTTAAATAGAATGTATTTTCCTGTTATTGCATATATATCTGTACAGGTTATTTGTGGTAGGTCTTGTCTATCCTCGTCACTACCTCGCCGGGGTTAGGGTAGGTACTTACCAGCACATGGGATCGGTTGTGTTGATTCTACACTCTGTACTCTTTTATGCAGATACATGTTTCGGGCAGTAGTAGCAGCAGTAGTGCGAGTGTTGGCATTTTGCTCAGCGAGACACCGAGGTAGCCTTGTAGGCGTCCGCGGGATCCGGCGTCTTCTCTATTTTTATTCAATATGTTATCTCATGTATTCGATTCAAACAGTTTTATATTTCTTTCGAACGGTTGGATTTAGTAAATTCTTTGCAGTTCGTGAGTGGTGACACCAGATACTGGGTAGAGATGTATTTTGAAACTTTCGCATTTCTTTCAGAGAATTATATTTGAGACTTCCGTTTTAGTGTTAAATGTTTTAATATTGTTGATTGTTCTTTATATAAGTATATGATATTGGATTTCCTATCTCCTATAGTACGCGACATCACGACTCCCCATGGTGGAAAATTCGGGTCGTGAGAAGTTGGTATCAGAGCACTAGGTTACATTGGTCTCACAACTTTCGAACAAACTTGGTTGAGTCTGAGGGATCAGTACGGAGGCGTCTGTATTTATCCCCCAGGATACTGAGTTAGGAAAAACTTCACATTTGTTCTTTCTTGTCGTGCGCCTCTGTTTCTCAAACACCGTTTGAATTTCTACTTTATTCTTTCACAGATGGCAAGAACATGTGCCTCTTCATCTACCGTTCAATGGTCCGAGCCCCGAGCAGTAGCCCTAGAGGTAGAGCCCCATGTTGAGTTTGAGGAGGAGGTTCCAGTTCTAGCAGCTCCGATGGGCCCAGTTCAGGCCCCGAAGGGGATCATAGCCATCCCAGTTCTTCAGTACGTGTTGGTCAGATTGGTGGGCTTTGGAGAGCGTCATTCGAGCGGGTTTGTGTCCACTGGTTTAGCAAGCGATAGCAGATCAGCAGGGTGCAGTGGCTCAGGCCAGGAGTGAGATCATTATTCATGAGGCGGCCAATGTGGGCCGCAGAGTTTAGATGGTACTGCCACAGGGAGGTGGTCATAGATCGGATAAGAGGCAACGTCATGCAGGAAGAATCAGTAGTATCTCGTCTGTAGGTAGAGGTTCTTATGGTAGAGGCCATCCTTCCAGTCCCTTTCAGTCAGCTCCTCAAGTCACTCATGGTACCTCAGGTGATCATTCAGGTTGACAGGGCCAACCGCAGTTTCCTCAGTTGCAACGTTTGTGTAGATGTTATGAGTGTGGAGAATTCGATCACATCAGAAGACATTTCCCAAGGTTGATGAGTGCTCAGCCGTAGAATCGAGGTTTTGCTATGCTTGTGGTGATCTCAGGCACATTGTCAAATTTTTCCCTTGAGTTTCATGTGGTTCTCAGCAGTAAAATCTTCATCCTATAGTTCAGCACCAGCTGCCCCATAGCCTACCCATCCATCTAGAGGCGGGGGTAGAGTTCTTAGAGGTGGAGTTTAGACAGCCAGAGGTAGGGGTCAGGCAGCAGCCAATTTGGAGGTTGAGTCTTCGGATGCAGACATCACAAGTACCATTCCGATTTGTATTAGAGATGCTTCGGCTCCATTTGACCCTGGATCTACGTATTCATATGTGTCGTCCTATTTTGCACCCTATTTGGTTGTGCCTAGTGAGGCATTGGGTATTCTTGTAAATGTGTCTACACCGGTGGGTGATTCTAGAGTGGTAGACCGAGTGCATCGTTCCTGTGTAGTAGTATTTGAGGGTCTTAAGACCAATGTTGACTTATTGATCTTGGATATGGTGGACTTCAACGTCATATTGGGGATGGATTGGTTGTCCCCGTATCATGCTATTTTAGATTGTCACACCAAGACCGTGACCTTAGCTTTGCCAGATCTTCCCCATTTAGAGTGAAGAGGGGCTTTAGATTATTCGACCTGCATTGTGATATCATATGCAAAGGCTCGATGCATGGTTAAGAAGGGGTGTTTAGCTCATTTGGCGTATGAACGCGACTCTAGTACAGAGGTTCCTTCTATCGGTTCTATTTCTATTGTTTAGGAGTTTCCTCAAGGTTTTTCCTTCAGACCTGCCAGGCATGCCGCCTACATGGATATTGATTTTTTATTGACCTGACGCCGGGCACTCAGCCTATTTCCATTTTGCCGTATCGCATGGCCCCGCCAGAGTTGAAAAAGTTAAAGGAGCAGCTTCAGGACTTGCTTGATAAGGGCTTCATTAGACCCAGTGTATTGCCTTGGGGTGCGCCAGTGTTATTGTGAAGAAGAAAAAAAGGATGGTTCGATGAGGATGTGCATTGATTATCGGCAATTGAACAAAGTGATAATTGTAAACAAGTATTCATTGCCGAGGATTTAGGATATGGTTCGATCAGCTTCAGGGCGCCAAGGTGTTTTGAAGGATAGAGTTGGAATTTGGTTACCATCAGTTGAGGATTAGGCAACCGGTGTACTTAAGATAGTTTTTCGCACTCGCTTCGGGCATTATGAATTCTTGGTGATGTCATTTGGGTTTACAAATGCCCCAGTGGCTTTCATGGATCTGATGAACCGAGTGTTCAGGCCATATTTGGATTTGTTCGTGATTGTCTACATTGATGATATTCTGATATACTCCTGCAGTAAGGAGGAGCATGAGCAGCACCTCAAAGTGGTTCTTCAGACTCTGAAGGATAGTCAGTTATACGTCAAGTTCTCAAAGTACGGGTTTTGGGTTGAGTTCTGTTGCATTCCTGGGTCACGTTGTTCAGTAGAGGGTATTCAGGTAGACCCCAAGAATATTGACGTAGTCAAGAACTGGCCTCGACCAGCGTCAGCTACAGTGATTCGAAGTTTCTTGGGGTTGGCAGGTTACTACCAATAGTTCGTTGAGGGGTTTTCATCCGTTGCTACCTTGATGACTAGATTGACCCAGAAGGGTGCCCAGTTCAGATGGTCAGATGAGTGCGATGCGAGCTTCCAGAAGCTCAAGACAGACTTGACTATGGCACCAGTATTGGTTTTGCCCACGGGATCAGGGCCCTATACTGTTTATTGTGATGTGTCACGTATCGGGCTTGGTGCACTGTTGATGTAGAATGGAAGAGTCATAGCATATGCTTCGAGGCAGTTAAAGACCCACAAGAAGAATTATCCAGATCATGACCTAGAGTTGGCAGCCATCATTCATTCTTTGAAGATCTGGAGGCATTATTTATATGGTATGACATGTGAGGTGTACATGGATCACAAGAGCCTTCAGTACTTGTTCAAACAGAAGGAACTGAATTTGAGGCAGAAGAGGTGGTTGTCATTGTTGAAAGACTGTGATGTTTCTATCTTATGCCGCCCGAGGAAGGCCAATGTGATGGCCGATGCATTGAGTAGGAAGTCCGCCAGCATGGGAAGTCTTGCCTATATTTCGGTCAGCCAGAGACCGGTTGCTTTGAATGTTTAGGCCTTTGCCAATCGATTTGTGAGGTTAGACATTTCTGAGCCTAGCATAGTGTTAGCTTGCACGATTGCTCGTTCGTCGTTGATAGAGCGTATCCGTGAGCGGCAGTTTGTTGATTCCTATTTGTGTGTCCTAAGAGACACGGTGCAGCGTGGAGGTGCCCAGAAAATGACCTTTGGGAGATGATGGTATATTGAGATTTCAGGGGCGAGTTTGTATGCCCAATATTGATGGTATTCGGGAGTTGATCTTAGCGGAGGCCCACAATTCTTGGTATTCTATTAATCCAGGTCCCACGAAGATGAATCAGTATTTGAGGCAACATTATTGGTGGCACAGAATGAAGAAGGACATTGTTGCATATGTAGCATGTTGTCTGAACTGTCAGCAGGTTAAGTACGAGCATCAGAGGCCCGGTGGATTATTTCAGAGGATTGAGCTTCCGGAGTGGAAGTGGGAGAAGATTACCATGGATTTCATTTCTGGCCTTTCGTTGACTCAAAAGAGGTTTGATGTTATATGGATTATTGTTGATAGGTTGATCAAGTCAGCGCATTTTGTTTCAGTTTCCACCACATTTTCGTTCGGGAGATTAGCTGAGATTTATATCGGGGAGATCGTTCACCTTCATGGGGTGCCTATATCTATTATTTTGGATTGGAGTTCGCATTTTACCTCGCATTTCTAGAGAGCGGTACAGCAGGAGTTGGGCACCCATGTTTAGCTGAGTATAGCATTTCATCCCTAGACGGACGGTCAGTTCGAGAGGACTATTCGGATTCTTGAGGATATGCTCCGAGTTGGTGTTATGGATTTTGGAGGCTCGTAGGACTAATTTTTACCATTAGCATAATTTGCTTACAACAACAGCTACCAGTCCAGCATTAAGATGGCTCCGCATGAGGCGTTGCATGGTAGACGGTGTCGGTCTCTATCGGATGGTTTGAGCCGGGAAAGGCTCAGTTGTTGGGTACCGATTTGGTACATGAGGCCTTGGATAAGGTCCAGATTATTCAGGATAAACTTTGTACAACTCAGTCCAGGCAGAAGAGTTATGCAGACCGCAAGGTCAAAGATGTTTCTTTCATGGTTAGTGAGCGAGTATTGCACCGTGTATCGCCTATGAAGGGCATGATGAGATTCGGGAAGAAGGGCGAGCTTAGCCCTAGGTTTATTGGCCCATTTGAGATTCTTTATCACGTGGGAGAGGTGGCTTATAGACTTGCCTTGCCGCGTAGCTTGTCCGTCATGCATCCAGTGTTCCATGTACCCATGCTCTGGAAGTATCACGGCGATCCATCGAACGTGTTAGATTTTAGTACTGTCCAATTGGACAAGGATCTGTCATATGAGGATGAGCCAATAGCTATATTGGACCGGCAGGTTTGACAGGTAAGTTCGAAGAGTTTTCCTTCAGTGTGCGTTCACTGGAGAGGTCAGCCATCTGAGGCATCAACCTGGGAGTCCGAGTCTGATATGCGAAGCCGTTATCCCCATCTATTCCCCAACATAGGTACTTCTTTCTTTTGTTCGTTCGAGGACGAACGATTGTTTTAGAGGTGGAGGATGTGACGACCCAAAGGGTCATCACCTTATTCTCCCTTTCTTCGTGCTTCTGAGACTTTGAAAACCTTGCTTTTTACTTACCTCGATATTTGTACACAGCCCGGGCGCGAATTCGAAAAAAAATGTTTGTTAAAATATGTGAATTCTACAAAAATTTTGAAGAATTTTGATATTAATATTGAGAAAGTTTACTTTGGTCAACATTTTGGGTAAACAGACCCGAACCCGTGAAGTGACGGTCCCGGGAGGTCCGTAGGAAAATATGGGACTCAGGCGTATTCCTGGAATCAAAATCTGATGTCCCAAGCCCGAGTATGGAATTTTAGAAAGAAATTATTTTTCTGAAAATGATATGGAATTTTGGAAAGAAAATGATTTAGAAAATATAGGTATCGGGCTCGTATTTTGGTTCCGATGCCCAGTACAGACTTAAATATACTTTACGAGCTTTCAGTGGAATTTGGTAGAAATCGGACATTGTTTGACATGCTGCGGACCTAAATATCTAAAGTTAGAGGTTATGAAGTTTGAAATGAAAAAAATGGTGATTTTGGGGTTTGATTCATTGAATTTGATGTTATTTTGGAGATTTGATCGCACGACTAAGTTCGTAGGATGTTAATGAGTTAGCGTGTGTGTTTGGTCGGGAGCCCCGAGGGCTCGGGTGTGTATCGGATAGGTGTCGGAGTGTATTGGACTTAGAAAATCTGGTGTTTTTGTTGGTTGCTGTTGTCCAGGTTTTGTTCGATGCGATCGCATTGGTTCTTCCGCGATCACATAGAGTTAATTTGGTAGTCATCATTTTGTTCGATGCAATCGCATTACTCCTCCGCGATCGCATAGAGTAAATTTTGAGGTCTAGGAAATCCTTCTACGCGATCGCATTACTCCTACGCAATCACATAGAGTAAATGTTGAGGCCCAGGTTTCCTTCTATGCGATCGCATTACTTCTCTGCGATCGGATAGAGCAAATTTCAGCCCCCTTCTTTTCTTCTATGTGATCGCATCCCAGGCCCTGCGATCGCATAGAGCAAATTTAACGCCATGATTTTTATAGCTTAAAAATAGAACCATTTCGGGATTCTCTCAAATTTCTCACACGAGCTCTTCCATAAAACTCTCCATAGACGGTTCTCAACCATTTCTTCTCCATAATCTCTTGGGTAAATATTGTTAACTCTTTTTCCTCTTAATTTCTTCCATTAATCTTTAATTTCCTAGCCCTACAGTATGAATTCAAGGTAGAAAATGGGGGATTTGGGTAGAACTAGGGCTTTTTGAATTTTGGGCAATTCAACCTCAATTTGAGGTCGAATCTTAAAACAAAATTCATATTTGAACTCGTGGGGTTATGGGTGTAATTGGGTTTTGGCCCGAGCCTCGAGTTTGGACCATGTGGGCCCGGGGTCGGATTTTGGTATTTTTGGAATAATGATAGGAGATTCATTTCTAGCTATGGAATTATGTCTTTGAGCTATTATTGATAATACTTAACCTAATTATGCCTAGATATCATTGTTTCGAAGTTTGATTCTGAGGAAAGGCGGTGTTAGAGGCTTCATTGCTATTGTCGGACCGAGGTATGGATTTGATCTAAGTTTGGCTTGAGGGAGATAAGGATATTATTTGCTATGTGCTAATTGTGTAGTACGGTGTACATGCATGGTGACGGTATCTACGCATCGGAGTCTAGCATGGTCGTGAGCCTTAATTGCTTTTAATTCGAATTATGTGATACAACTTCTAGTTGAAATTGATTTAGTTCACGTGATATGAAAGGTTGAGGATAAATAGTGATATGTATAATATTAGGGCATTGGCTCAATTTGAGACTTGTTGGCAGCTAAGTGTTTAAAAGTGAAAGTACTATGAGTATTCCCTTGCCGGGATTTAGGTATTTGTTGAATTCTCCCTTGTCGGTATATTTGGGCTGTTAGTTGTATTGCCTTGTCGAGATTCCTTGTATTTTGTTGTTACTCCCCTCGCACTTGAGTTGCGATTGTTTGTTTGTTTGGGTGAGATCTTTTTGTTAAACATTGTAGATCGGGTTGCACGCCGCAAAGGTATTGATTGTTGAGGATCGGGTTGCATGCCGCAACAGACATATAATTGAGGATCGGGTTGTTCACCGCAACAGATATATAATTGATGATCGGGTTGCACGCCGCAACAGATATATAATTGAGGATCGGGTTGCTCGCCGCAACAAATATATTTGAGGATCGGGTTACTCGTCGCAACTAATATATAATTGAGGATCGGGTTGTTCATCGCAACAGATATATAATTGAGGATTGGGTTGCTCGCCGCAATAGATATATTTAAGGATTGGGTTACTCGTCGCAATAGATATATTTGAGGATCGGGTTGCTCGCCGCGACGGATTAAGTGTGCTTGATTTCATATGTTGAGTTTCCTGTTGTTCCTTATCAGTTATTGTTTGTTTTACTTCTTATATGATAATTGTATATTAAACTGTCTTACCCCATAGCATGTTCCCCTCCCTCTTAACTGTTAAATAGAATGTATTTTCCTGTTATTGCACATACCTCTGTACAGGTTATTAGTGGTAGGTCTTGTCTAGCCTCGTCTCTACCTCGCTGGGGCTAGGCTGTGCACTTACCAGCACAGAGGGTCAGTTGTGCTGATTCTGCACTCTGCGCTCTTTTACGCAGATACAGGTTTCGGGCGGCAGTAGCAGCAGTAGTGCGAGTGTTGGCATTTCACTCAGCGAGACACCAAGGTAGCCTTGTAGGCGTCTGCGGGATCCGGCATATTCTCTATGTGTTTATTCAGTTTGTTATCTCGTGTATTCGAACAAACAATTTTATATTTCTTTCGAACGATTGTGTTTAGTAAATTCTTAGCAAGTCGTGAGTAGTGACACCAGATACTGGATAGAGGTGTGTTTTGGAACTTCTGCTTTTCTTTCAGAGAATTATATTTGAGACTTCTGTTTTAGTGTTTAAAGTTTTAACAATATCATAAAGGCAACAATGTATATCCAGGCGTGGGAAATCCGGATCATGACAGTATCCTGAACGCAATATCAATTGTATATCCGGGCGTGCCACACTACTCTTGCATGTGGTATCTTTGGACAAATATAAGGGTAAAGTTCAAGAGGGGTCATCTACAATTAAATGAATTGTACTTTTCTACATCAGGGTCATACACTCTAGATGAATTTAATAAAAGGATGTCGAAGATGGAAGAGATAGACCCGCATGTTAAATCATACCTCTATGTTATTGGCTATCATAGATGGTCAAGAGTACATGTTACGGTGAATATAACTTGGACTATGACATCAAATATTGCAGAGTCGTTGAATTCGGTAACAAAAGATGCAAGAGAGCTGCCAATATTGGATCTATTAAAGTATCTGAGGACACTTCTTGAACGTTGGACGAAAGAGAAGTTATTGAAGGCAAAGGGTATTTTTACGTTACTTGGGTACAAATTCAATAAGTAATTGGAGAAAAAAGTACATTATCTCATAAACATAGGGTAAGACCTATTTATTTGGTGCAGAAAAATAATATTTTAATATACAATATTTTCAGATTGTAGATAAATTTTAGACAAATTGTAGTTAATTTGTAGATTGTAGATAATTTATAGAGAAATTATAAAAAAAGTTATAGATAAATTGTAGATAATCTATTTTTATAATTGTAAATATTTTTCTTTCTGTTTGTTATGTAATTGTAGGTGAGGGCTTCAATAGATCATATCCATACTGTGAAAGATGGTATGAAACGGTACATTGTGTGTCTTGAAAGTCAGAAATGTAGTTGTGGCAAGTTTCTATTTGATGAACTTCCATGTGCGAATGCTTTTGTGGCTTTAAGGCATATGAATGATACTTAGTTGAAATCTTGCTCTCCGTATTACACAAAGGAGAGTCTACTGCGTACATATGAAATATCAGTAAATTCCCTTCCTGATGAAAGCAAATGAAATGTGTCACAACATATATCCAAGTAGTAAATCCACCTACGGGCTAGAAAAGGCAGCCAAGAAGACCTCAAAAGGAATATACAAAGCATATGATGAACTAAAGTTAAAGAAGTACGAGGTTTCATGTGGCAATTGTGGAGATGAAGGGCATAACAAATGATTTTGCAAGAATTCACCCAAAAAGAAATAAATATCATGTAGTTAGCATAGTATTTCAAAATAATTGTTAGTGTGTTCAAGTTAACAGAATTTTTTGTGTAATCGTTTAAGTTTTAAAGATAATAATGTAGTTAACATCAATTTGTTTTTGTGTTTGTTAACATGTTTTTACATATTGTGTTAAGCATCTACCTCCATTTTTGACATTCTGTACATAACAGTTAATATTTGTTATCTACAATATAACTACAAGTAAAAAAAATTAATTTAACTTGAACTGACAGTTTATACAGAAATTAAATACAACTGGAGGTATTCCCTACAAATTATATATATATATATATATATATATATATATATATATATATATATATATATATATATATATATATATATATATATATATATATATATATATATATATATATATATATAATCTCAACATTCAGTGTTTCCAGATTGTAGATAATTTGATTTTTTTAATAGATAATTTGTATTCTAACAACATAATAACTACGTTTAAGATAATGAAGAACAAGTGCTATAAATATTAAACAACTGGAGATAAAACTACCAAGTTATTTTCAAGTGAACTACTAAATTGGATAGAAATTAACAAAATAAAAGGTCTACTGCAATAAAAACACAAATGGATTGTTCAGAAAGTTGTGTACTATATTTCTCCTACAAATTAGCATCAACTAAATTACATATACATGACACTACTTCTTCTTTCTCTAGACTCTTGTTTTCTCATTCAATGCAGGTGCACCCTTCCTCCTTGCTAGTCTGCCTGTAACCTCACTTTCACTGATTGACCCATCTTCCTGCTTCTTTGTAGCATAATCCCATAGGAGCTTTCCATAACATCTACAATGTTGGTCAATACCAAAAAGGTCATCTGCGGGAATTGGCAAATCTCCAAGTCTAACATTCTCCCCAAAGGCAGCAACAAATACACCACAACTAATGCAGAACACATTTTTTTTAAATATTTACCAAATGATTAGAAACAAAAAAGAATTAAATACATAGAAAGAGAGAATAGATTTTTTATAGTGACCCTTCTTTTTGTTGTTGAATCTTTGCAACGATCCACTGAATGTTAAAAGGGTAGGTAACAGGTTTCTCGATGTATGCATTTGTATTCTTGAAGTTAATGTCCTTACGCTTACCATAGAAATTAGTGCATGAAAAATACAAAGGGATTATAACAGAGAACTTTCGACACAGGATCAACAACATGATGGTTGTGTGAAGATACCATGGAATAATACGCATAAAGTTGCCTGTCTGCAATGTCAAAAAATGACTAATACTCAATAGAATTTTTCTACAGTATTGACGGGCATGATGACATAGTCAACTTTATCCCATGCAACATTGGCAAGTAGTATATACCCCAAAATATATTCTACAACAACATCTTAGGGTTTAACAATCGAATTCTTCTCCTGTGGAGATGAATTTATGAATTTTTCTTAAATTTGTTCTATCTTGGTCTTGAACAAACAATCTGTTGTGGTAAACCTGGTCTTCTTATTGGGGCCATACTTGCTTCTTTTCCTCGAGTAATACATTAAAAAATTAATGTGCTGCAACCAAAAATAGTTGGCATATAAACAGAAAGTCAACTTTAAATAATCTACATAAAACTACACTATAACTACAAAACAGAAATAAAAAATCTACATTGATGTATAAAAATAGCTCTAAAATTTATATTACGAAGTCAAATTCAAATAAACTAAAAATAACTACAATTTATCTACAGTTACTAGGCAAACATGTAACACAACATCTATTATCATGCCTACATTATATCTATATTTTAGACTACAATTAATCATGTAATGTTCTACATAAATTATAAAATAACTATAATTACACTACAATGGGGAGATACAACAACAAACTATTTTTTCCACAAAATTTAGTATTTATACTATAAATAATCTTCAAATATGATACATAATCTGAAACCTATATACAATTACACTAAATACAAGAAAGACAGCATTTACAATCATGTCTACATCATATCTACAATTTATACTACAAGTCAACTTCTTATATTATAGATATCTATAACATAAATATAATTAAACTACAAAACAGAAGATAAAATATCTACAAATCATATCTTGGGAATAGACTCCTTGATACTTACCGAGTCATTGCAAACTTGTCCAACGTGAGCTAAGGAAAAGAACAATTCTGTGACGACCTGGCCCGCCGTCACGTGAGTTACTGTCTCGTTTTTTCTGTTTTATGCTTCTATATGCTTCATTATATGTGTTTGTAGAGTTTGAAATGATTCGGTCGGAGTTTGATTGGAATTGAGACAAATAGTCTCTTTAAGAGAAGGCTAGTTTGGAAAAACTACCGGATATTGGCTTATGAGTTATAGAGCTCAGAATGGATTTTTGACAATTCAGCTAGTTTTGGGTGGTGATTTATAACTTGGGAGCAAAATCAGAATTGAATTTGGAGGTCAGTTTTAGAATTAGGCTTGAATTGGCTAAGTTCGAATTTTGGCGAATTCCGGTTGATAGGTGAGATTTTGAACCAGTGGTCGGAATGGAATTTTGACAGTTGCAGTAGCTGCGTTAGGTGATTTTGGATATGTGTGCAAATTTTCAGATCATTCGGAAGTGCTTAGGTCGGTTTTGTATCAAATGAAAGTTTTGGAAGTTTTAGTTTAAGTTAGGCTTGAATCCTTGGAAATTGGATGATTTTCATGTTTATGATAGTGATTTTATGGCTCGAGCAAGTGAGTGAGGTATTAGGACCTATTTGTGCTTTTGTTTGAGGTCCCGAGGGCCTCGGGGTGGTTTTGGGATGGCTAACGGGAGTTTGGATATTTGTTTGTGCTGTAGAAATTGCAGCAGTTGTTGTAGGTCGAGCTTGCCATGCGCGTTCGCAGGGGTGCCACGTATTCGTGTAGGCTTGGGGTCCATTGTCCTTCGCGTTCGCATGGGCTGGACGCGTTCGCGTAGGGCCGTTTGGGAAGGGCCTGGTTTAGTACTTCGCGTTCACGTGAAGGGGACGCATTCGCGAAGAGTAAACTTGGGCAGCAGGCATTTTGGCTATCGCATTCGCAGTTGGGCACCGTGTTCGCGAAGAAGGAATTGGGGCTCAATGGATTTCGTTCATTGCAAACGCGGAAGGACCTCACATTGGGGAAGAAGAGTCGTTCAGCTGGGCAGAATGTTTTAAGGGAAAATTTCAGTCTCGAACCCAACCATATTTCCACCATTTTTGCACCACCTTGAGAGCTTGTGGGTAGATTTTGAAGGGGATTTCGACGGAAATTGATTGGAGGTAAGTATCGTGGCCTAGATACGTCATTTAATCAAACATTCATCCATTAATTCTCCGAATTTGGGCATACAATTGAAGAAGCTAGGGCTTGGTTTTTGAAATGAAAATTTGGGATTTGATGACCCAATTGAACTCCGATTTTGATAAACTTTATATGTATGGACTCGTGGCAAGACGAGGATTCCGGTGATGTGAATTTTGTAATTTTTCGAGAAGTGAGCCCGGGGTTCGGGTTTTGCCAACTTCGTGTTTTTGGGTGTTTTTCGAGTCCTTTCTATTGGGTTATGACCCATTAGCCTATTTTGACATATTCCTTGTAGGTTTGGTCAGATTCTGCACTCGCAGAGGTCGATTCGCGAGGAAAGCGCAAGGCGATCTAGGATTTTAGCCGGCTTGAGGTGAGTATAGTTATGAATGATATAGTGAGGGTTTGAAACCCCGTATTTGCACTATGTGGTGCTATGTTGAGATGAGACATGCGTCTCGTGATGAGCGTGTTGATGTATCTGTTGGGGACTCGAACTTGGTCCATCCCGATTGGTGACTTACTGCACTTCTCGACTGAGATTGAGCTTGTGCTCGGATATTTTGGGCTAGTTGCCATGTTTGGGGCCTTGTTCCGAGCTGTAGAACTCCTAGGGAGCATGTTGAGCTAATTGACCTCACTTTACCTATTGGACACATACCATCTGTTCTGATTTTGACTGTAATCATGAAATAAATTGGACTTTGTAACTTGCACCCTAAATGAGCGATATCTAGGGTTGAATACCATGTCTTAGCTGAGTGGGCCTGAGAGGCCAAGCCTATTTTGATTGAGAGGGGTCAACGACCCCGTAGTGAGGCTATTTGATATATATACATATATCGGGTAGGGCTGCACGCCGCAGCAGTATAGACATACACATGTATTGGATCAGACTGCACGCCGCTGTAGTATATTATATGAATCGGACTGCACGCCACAGTAGTATATTATATGGATCGGACTGCAGGCCGCAGTAGTATATTATATGGATCAGACTTCACGCCATAGTGATATATGGATCGGACTGCACGCTGCATTATTTTAGCGCTTGGCTGAAGGAGCCCGTCTGGAGTCTGTACACAACCCCTAGTGAGCGCAACCGGCTATATTTTTTGGATCAGGCTGCGCGCCAGAGCATTATATATATTTATTGGATCGGTCTGTGCGCCGCAGCATTATATATTTTATATTGGATCGGGATGCGCACCCATTAGTATTAGTAACTGGTCGGACGGAAAGGAAAGTATTTACTAGATTCTTCTCCATGTTTGGTACTTATTTACTGTTCTTGCTGTTGAAAAATAGAACGGTATAGTGTTTTTACCGGATTTCTTACATTCATTTATTATTTATTGCTATTACTCACAGAGTTGGAAGTACTCATTCTACTCCATGCACCTTGTGTGCAGATACAGGGATCCCGGAGGCGTAGTTGTGATTTACTGTTGCCATTCAGTCCCGTACCAGAGCTGTCAAGGTAGTTGCTAGAGTCCGCAGGACCTGATCTCTCCTCTATCTATCTTTTTTTCCGCATTTAGACTTTTCCTTGGTAATGAATGTTGTTTGGTTGTATTAGAGGCTTAGACTTGTGATGTCGGATCCTCTAGCTGTATTTACTTTGGATTACATTTTCCGCAGTATTTCCTACTACTTCAAACTGAGATTTTATCTTAGTAATTGTAACTAAGTTAATGTTTTGGCTGGGATTATTTAAATGGTCAGGTTTCCTTATAAGGTGTTTGGCACCATCACGACCGGGGTTTGGGTCGTGACATGTTGGTATCAGAGCCTAGGTTACCAGGTCTCGCAAGTCATGAGTTGGTTCAGTAAAGTCTCGAAGATTGGTACGGAGACGTCTGTACTTATCCTCGATAGGCGAGAACGCGTGCGACCGGACATGGTGGACGACCACCATTGACACCCACTAGAGGCCAGGGATGCGGTCGTGGTCATGGTCGAGGCAGAGCAGCAGGTGTCATACCAGTTGCCCCCATTCAGGATCAGCCTCCAGATGTAGAGGTTCAAGTAGCAGCTGCTCAGGCCCCAGCACTGCCTATTGTGATTTTGAGTCTTCAGGAAGCCCTGGCTTAGATCTTATCAGTTTGCACCAGCCTGGCTCAGGCAGTCTCAGCTACTACCGTATCTACATCCCAGACAGGGGTGTTTATCAGACCCTCGCAGCTCGCACTCCAGAGCAGGGTGCACAGGGTTTGCGGACCCCAAAGGCACCACCAGTTCAGTCAGTTGCCCCTATTTCGCCATTTGTTCCAGGTCAGGATGATGGGGAACTAGTGATGCCAGATGACGAGCAGCGTCGTTTTGAGAGATTCAGCAAGCTTTCACCTCTTACTTTTAGCGGTGTTTTGGGCGAGGATGCCCAGGGGTTTCTCGATAAGTGTCGACGCATGCTTAGGAAATCAGGGATCTTGGAGACTAGTGGGGTATCTTTTACCACTTTTCAGTTCTAAGGAGCAGCCTTCACCTGGTGGGAGGCATATGAGCAGCGTAGGCTGGCAGGTGCAGCGCCGTTATCTTGGAAGGAGTTCTCAACTATCTTTTTGGAGAAGTGGTCGCAAAGGGAGGAGTTACGTAGGAAGTTTGAAATGCTTCACCAGGGGATATACCGGTGACGCAGTATGAGGTGACATTTTCAAAGTTAGCTCGTTATGCTCCATGGATGGTTCAGATGGATCAGGAGAGGATCAGAAGATTTATGGACGGGCTCATTTATCCCATTCATATTTTGATGACTCGAGAAAGGGTCCTGAGTCATACCTTTCAGGAGGCGGTGGATATAGCCCGCGATATTGAGACGGCTCGCCGTCAGGAGAGAGGTGAGAGGGAGGCCAAGAGGCCTCGAGGATCAGGTGGCTCCAGTGGTGCTCTGTCTAGGAGCCAATTTCAGCAGAGAAGGTGACGTTCTTTCAGGCCTCCACATCCAGCGCGGTCAGAGTATCGTGGTTCATCTTTGAATCGGGGTTATCAGGGCTCTCAGCAGGGTCAGTTATCTCTAAGCGCACTTCCAGCGCAGGGTTCGTCTCATGACCCATCTGTTCAGGGTTCATCTAGGCCTAGTTCGTCGGGCAGCTACTCTAGTGCGAGGGGTTCCCTTCAGTCCAAGCCCCAGAACCAGGGAATTGTTATGAGTGTGGCGAGTTTGGGCATATACGGAGGGAGTGTCCTCGTCGTTCTTCCAGTTCGTCTCAACAGAGGGGTCAACCCTCATCTTCAGGCCCAGTGTCTTCAGCACCTGCCCAGTCAGCTAGGGATGAGGGTCAGGCAGTTAGGGGTCGCCCCAGAGGGGGAGGCCGATCTGGTGGTGGTCAGGCCCGTTGCTATGCTATTCAGGGCAGGTAAGATGTTGTTGCTTCGGATGCTATTATTATAGGTATTATTTCAGTCTACCATAGGGATGCCTCAGTTTTTTTTATCCCGGATCCACATATTCTTATGTATCTTCTTACTTTGTTTATCATTTTGGGACTATCCGAGGGTGTCTTGCGTTACCTGTGCATGTATCTACCCCGGTGGGTGATACTATTATTGTGGACCACGTATATCGGTCCTGTCTTGTTACTATTGGGGGCCTTGGAGACCCGAGTTGACTTGCTGCTATTGAGCATGGTATATTTTGATGTTATTCTAGGCATGGATTGGCTATCACCGTAACATGCTATTCGAGATTGTCACGCCAAGACAATCACATTGGCCATGCCGAGTATCCCGAGGATCATGTGGCATGGTACGACTGATTATATACCCAGCAAGGTAATCTCTTTCTAAAGGCCCAGCAGATGGTTGAGAAGGGATGTTTATCATATCTGGCATTTGTGAGGGATGTTAGAGACGAGGCTCCTAGTCTTGATTCAGTCTTCGTGGTGAGGGAATTTCCTAATGTATTTCCGGCAGACCTGTCGCGCATGCCGCTGGACAGGGATATTTATTTCGGTATTGATTTGGTGCCAGGCACTCAACCCATTTCTATTCCTCCCTATCGTATGGCACCAGCAGAGTTAAAGGAGCTGAAGGAGTACCTGCAGGAACTCCTAGATAAGGGGTTCATTCGCCTGAGTGTGTCGTCATAGGGTGCACTGGTGTTATTTGTAAAGATGAAGGATGGCACAATGAGAATGTGCATTGATTATAGATAGTTGAATAAAGTGATAGTGCAGAACAAGTATCCACTACCTCGTATTAAGGATTTGTTTGACCAGCTTCATAGGGCAAAGGTATTCTCGAAGATTGATCTCCGTTCAGGCTATCACCAGCTGAAGATTAGAGATTATGATATTACAAAGACAACTTTCCAAACGAGATATGGGCATTATGAGTTTCTGGTTATGTCATTTGGGCTAACTAATGCCCCAGACGCATTCATGCACCTGATCAAAAGTGTATTCCGTCCTTATTTGGATTCTTTTGTGATCGTGATAATTGATGATATACTGGTGTACTCGCGTAGCCAGAAGGAGCACATGCAGCACTTGAGGGTGGTATTGCAGAGGTTGAGAGGGGATAAGCTCTATGAAAAGTTCTCAAAATGTGAGTTCTGGCTCAGTTCCGTGGCTTTTCTGGGACAAGTGGTGTCCAGTGATGGTATTCAGGTTGACCCAAAGAAGATCGAGGCGGTGCAGAGTTGGCCCAGACCTTCCTCAGCTATTGAGATTCAGAGTTTCCTCAGTTTGGCGGGTAATTATCGTAGGTTCGTCCAGGGTTTTTCATCTATTGCTTCTCCTTTGACGAAGTTGACGCAGAACAATGCACCATTTGTATGGTCAGGTGAGTCCGAGGAGAGCTTTCAAAAGCTCAAGTCAGTGTTGACTACAACTCCTATGCTAGTATTGCCATCAGCTTCAGGATCTTATTCGGTATATTGTGATGCTTCAAGAGTTGGGATTGGATGTGTTTTGATGCAGGAGGTAGAGTTATTGCATACGCTTTGCGTCAGCTTAAGACTCATAGAAAGAACTACCCTGTTCATGATTTGGAGTTGGTTGCTATAGTTCATGCTTTGAAGATTTGGTGGCACTATCTATATGGCGTGTCCTGTGAGGTGTTCACAGATCATCACAGTCTTCAGCACTTGTTTAAGCAGAAGGACCTCAATTCGAGGCAGCGGAGGTGGATTGAGTTACTCAAGGATTATGATATTACCATATTGTATCATCCGAGGAAGGCGAACGTAGTGGTCGATGCTTTGAGTCGGAAGGCGGTGAGTATGGATAGCTTGGCGTATATTCCAATTGGGGAGAGGCCCCTTGCAGTTGATGTTCAGGCCTTGGCTAATCGGATGGTGAGGCTGGATATTTCTGAGCCCAGTCGAGTATTGGCATGCATGGTTTACCGGTATTCTTTATATGATCGCATCAGGGAGCACTAGTATGATGACCCGTATTTGTTTGTCATGAAGGACAGGGTCCGGCATGATGATGCAGAGATGCGACTATTGGTAGTGATGGTGTGTTGCGGATGCAGGGCCGGATTTGTGTGCCCAATGTGGGTGGGCTCCGAGAGTTGATATTAGAGGAGGCCCATAGCTCGAGGTATTATATTCATCTGGGTGCCACGAAGATGTACCAGGACTTGAGGCAGCATTATTGGTGGAGGAGAATGAAAAAGGACATTGTGAGTTATGTGGCTAGGTGTCTCAATTGTCAGCAGGTCAAGTATGAGCATCAGAGACCCGGTGGTGTACTTCAGCAGATGGATATTCCAAAGTGGAAATGGGAGAGGATACTATGGACTTTGTGAGTGGTATCCCTTGTAGCTCGAGGAACTTTGATTCTATTTGGGTGATTGTGGATAGGCTGACTAAGTCTGCGCACTTCATTCCAGTGTGTACCACCTATTCTTCAGAATGGTTAGCAGAGATTTTCATCCGTGAGATTGTGCGGTTGCATGGGGTTCCAGTTTCTATTGTCTCAGACAGGGGTACTCAGTTTTCTTCCCAGTTCTGGAGGACTTTTCATCAAGAGTTGGGCACTCAGATACAGATGAGCACGGACTTTCATCCTCATACGGACGTGCAGTCCGAGCGTACTATCCAGATATTGGAGCACATGTTGCGTGCTTGTGTTATTGATTTTGGAGGTTCTTGGACTGAGTTCTTGCCACTTGCAGAGTTTGCTTATAACAACAGTTATCAGTCCAGCATTCAGATGGCGTCGTATGAGGCTTTACATGGGAGACTGTTTAGATCTCCTGTTGGCTGGTTTGAGCCCAGCGAGGCTAGACTATTGGGGACAGAGTTAGTTCAGGATGCCTTAGAGAAACTGAAAGTTATCCAGGAGAGACTTCGTACGGCTCAGTCGCGTCAGAAGAGTTATGCGAATCAGAAGGTTTGGGACGTAGCATATATGGTGGGCGAGAAGGTTTTGTTGAAGGTTTCGCCTATGAAAGGCGTGATGAGGTTTGGAAAGAAAGGGAAGCTGAGTCCACGGTTCATTAGACTTTTTGAGATACTCAGGACGATTGGGGAGGTGGCCTATGTGCTTGCTTTTCCATCCAGCTTTTCGGGGTTTCACCCGATGTTCCATGTCTCCATGCTCAGGAAGTATATTGGGTACCCATCTCATGTATTAGACTTCATCATGATCCATTTGGATGAGGATTTGACCTATGATGTGGAGCCAGTGACTATTTTGGGTCGACAGGTTCGAAAGGTGAGATCAAAGGACATAGCTTCGTTGAAAGTGCAGTGGAGAGGTAGGCCCGTGTAGGAGGCTACTTGGGAACTAATCAGGAGATACGGAACAGATATCCTCGTTTGTTTGAGGCTCCAGATATGTTTCTTGACCGGCTCAAGGACGAGCGTTTGTTTTAGTTGGAGAGGATGTGATGACCCGGCCCATTTTCATGTGAGTTACCGCCCCATTTTCCCCGTTTTATGCTTCATTATATGTGTTTGTAGAGTTTGAAGTGATTCGGCAAAAGTTTAGTTGGAAGTGAGACAAATAGTCTCTTTAAGAGAAAGCTAGTTTGGAAAAGTCAACCGGATGTTGACTTATGAGATATAGGGCTCGGAATGGATTTTCGACAATTCGGCTAGTTTTATGGTGTTGATTTATGACTTAGGAGCGAAATCGTAATTGAATTTGGAGGTCTGGTGTAGAATTAGGCTTGAATTAGCTAAGTTTGAATTTTGGCGAATTCTGGTTGATAGGTGAGATTTTGATCCGGGGGTCGAAATGGAATTCCGATAGTTGCAGTAGCTCCGTTAGGTGATGTTATGTGTGCAAATTTTCAAATCATTCGAAAGTGATTAGGCTAGGTTTGGATCAAATGCAAGTTTCGGAAGTTTTACTTTAACTTAGGCTTGAATACGTGGAAATTTGATGATTTTCATGTTTATGATAGTGCTTTTATGGCTCAAGAAAGTTTGAATGAGGTATTAGGACCTATTTGTGCTTTTGGTTGAGGTCATGAGGGCCTCAGGGTGGTTTTGGGATGGCTAACGGGGAGTTTGGATATTGGTTGTGCTGCAGAAATTGCAGCAGTTGTTGCAGGTCGAGCTTGCCCTGCGCGTTCGCAGGGGTGCCTCGCGTTCGCTTAGGCCTGGGATATATTGGCCTTCGCATTCGCGTGGGCTGGACGCGTTCGCGTAGGGGTCGTTTGGGAAGGGCCTGGTTTAGTACTTCGTATTCGTGAAGGGGACGCGTTCGCGAAGAGTAAAGTTGAGCAGCAGGCATTTTGGCTATCGTGTTCGCGGTTTGGCACCGCGCTCGCGAAGAAGGAATTGTGGCTCAGTGGATTTTGTTCATCGCGAACGCGGAAGGACCTCACGTTCGCGAAGAAGGGTCGTTCAGTTGGGCAGAATGTTTTAAGGGACAATTTCAGTCGCGAACCCAATCATATTTCCACCATTTTTGCACCACCTTGAGAACGTGTTGATATAATTTGAAGGGAATTTCGATGGGAAGTGATTGGAGGTAAGTCTCGTAGCCTAGATACGTCATTTAATCGAAGAATCATCCATTAATTATCAGAATTTGGGCATAAAATTGAAGAAGTTAGCGCTTGGTTTATGAAAAGAAAATTTGGGATTTGATGACCTATTTGAACTCCGATTTTGATGAACTTTATATGTGCGGACTCGTGGCGAGGATTCCGGTGATATGAATTTCATAATATTTTGAGAAGTGGGCCCGGGGATCGAGTTTAGCCAACTTCGTGTTTTTGGGTTTTTTTCGAGTCCTTTCTATTGGGTTATGACCCATTAGCCTATTTTGACATATTACTTGTGGTTTTGGTTAGATTATGCACCCAAGGAGGTCGATTCGTGAGGAAAGCGCAAGGCGAGCTAGGATTTTTGCCAGTTTGAGGTGAGTAATAGTTATGAATGATATACTATGGGTTTGAAACCCGGTATTTCCGCTATGCGGTGCTATGTTGAGATGAGACATGCGTCTCGTGATGAGCGTGGTGATGTATCTGCTGAGGACTCGGACTTGGTCCATCCTGATTGGTGACTTACTGCACTTCTGGACTAAGACTGAGGTTGTGCTTGAATATTTTGGGCTAGTTGCCATGTTTGGGGCTTGTGCCGAGCTGTAGAACTCCTAGGGAGCATGTTGAGCTGATTGAACTCACTTTACCTATTGGACACATACCATCTGTCGTGATTTTGAGTGTAATCATGAAATAAACCGGACTTTGTAACTTGCACCCTAAATGAGCAATACCTAGGGTTGAATACCATCTCTTAGCTGAGTGGGCCCGAGAGTCCAAGTCTATTTTGACTGATAAGGGTCAAAGACCCTGTAGTGAGGCTACTTGATATATATACATATATCGGGTCGGGAGGCACGCCCAATCAGTATAGATATATACATGTATTGGATCGGACTGCACATCGTAGTAGTATATTAAATAAATCGGATTGCACGCCACAGTAGTAAATTATATGGATCGGACTTCACACCGCATTAGTATATTATATGGATCGGACTGCACGCCGTAGTATTTTAACGCTTGGGCTGAAGGAGCCCCTCCGGAGTCTATACACACCCCCCACAGAGAGCAGCCGGCTATATTTATTGGATCGGGCTGCGCGCCGCAGCATTATATATATTTATTGGATCAGGCTGCGCGCCGCAACATTATATATATATATATATATATATATATATATATATATATATATATATTATATTGGATCGAGGTGCGCGCCGCAACAGCTTTAGTAATTGGTCGGAAGGAAAGGAAGGTATTTACCAGATTCTTCTCCTTGTTTGGTACTTATTTACTGTTCTTCCTGTCGAAAAATAGAACGGTATAGTGTTTTTACCGGATTTCTTACATTCAGTTATTATTTATTGCTATTACTCACTGAGTTGGAAGTACTCACTCTACTCCCTGCACCTCATGTGCAGATACAAGGATCCCGGAGGCGTAGTTTTGATTTGTTGTTGCGTTTAAGTCCCGTACCAGAGCTATCAAGGTAGCTACTGGCGTCCGCAGGACCTGATCTCTCCTATATCTATCTTTTGTTTCCATATCTAGACTTTTCCTTGGTAATGAATATTGTTTGGTTGTATTAGAGGCTTAGACTTGTGACGCCGGATCCTCTGGCTATATTTACTTTGTATTACGTTTTCCGCAGTATTACCTACTACTTCAAGCTGAGATTTTATCTTTGAAATGGTAATTAAGTTAATGTTTTGGCTAATTTGTTGAAATGATTGGGCTTTCCTTACAAGGTGTTTGGATCCATCACGACCTGGGTTTGGGTCGTGACATATTCCGTCTTATCAACCTTTCCACTTCAAGGTCTAACCAAGGCTTAATTTGGTTATCCTTTATGGTAAACAGAGCCTTCCTCTTGTAACTACAAATAAATGTAAAAATAATTATTGATTGAATTATATATGTGCCCCGACCCAATCCCGGTCGTGATGGCGCCAACCACTATTTCTAGGCAAGCCCGACCAACAACACTCACAGCTCAATCACACAATCTATTTCCAATTTATTGTATTAATTATTAATTAATATATTTCCAACCATGAGTAACAAACAGCAGAAATTGTGAAAATCGTAACAATTACCAATAAACCTCCCAAAGACTTGGGATCATGAGTATAGAGCCTCTAAGATGACAATTGAGTATCAATATTAGAAAATATATAGATGTCTAGAAAGCGGAAATAAAACTAAATAAAAGGGGAGAAGTCTACTCCTTCGAACGCCAGGCAGCTACCTCGACAACTCTGAATAAACTCTGGAAGACACCGACTGCTTAGCTAAGTCTCCAGAACACCTGAATCTGCACACAAGGTGCAGGGAGTAAAGTGAGTACTTCCAACTCAGCGGTAATAGACATGTATAATGACTTGAAAGTAAGAAATCCCGAAATACCACAACGTATAGCTGAAACTTACCACTTAGCTCATTTAACGGTGAAACCACAGTAATTCAATGACATATAGACAGATAGATATCAATGTATGAATGCAATGCAATGCACATGACCGTTGCGGCATACAGCCCGATCTATTGGGTACCAGCGCTCAATGTGGGGGTACAGACTCCGGAGGGGCTCCTACAGCCCAAGCGCAATGACATAGTAGCATTCGTTGCGGCGTGCAGCCCGGTCGACAATCAGTCCAATTATATATATGCACGCAAGCCACACGGGCACAATCAATTACCATTTTCGGTTCCATTTAACAGGTATTATAGTTTAAGTGATTAAAGCCTTAGAAGATTTCTACTCATTTCTGGACAGTATTTAACTCACGACTGATATTATGGAAACATGCTCAATATTATGGAAACAGTGATAATAATGCCCAAGTGATCCGAATAGTTGGCTCGCAACCAAAATATGCTCATTACAATCCAAGTAGGATGTTTACTACCCAATTTCTAGGCATATAACATAGTATAGACATTGGTCGGACGGACTAAGCCATAGTCCCATCCATAAACGACCCCAAACTCGCAGTAGAGAATGTCTCTCGCCTCAAAACAGCATCAATGTGAGACACTGGTGTTTCAAACCCTCAGGTCATCATCTACGTCTATTACCCACCTCAAACCGGTCGTAGACTAGTCTACAATGCTCTTTCCTTTTGAATCGACCTCCTCGTGCGTCGAATCTAGCCAAAAGCACAACAAATATATTATTATATACTAAAGAAACATAACCCAATCGAAATTACTCGAAAATATTAAAATCACAAAGTTGGTAAAACCCGAGCCCCGGGCCGACTTCTCAAAAAATTATCAAAGTCACATCAACTGATTCCGCGACTCGCCACGAGTCCGTACTTATAAAGTTTACCAAAAGTGGAGTTCAAATGGCTTTTCAAATCCCCAAAATTCTTTTTCAAAACCAAGCCCTAGTTCTTCACAATTTCAATCCATCTCATGAATTTGAGTGTTGATTCTTCAATAAAATGGTGTTTGTAAGTTAAGAGACTTACCTCCAATCAATACCCATTGAAAACCCTCTTCAACTTGGTCAAAAAGCTCTCTTGGCGGGGTAAAAGTGGTGGAAATAATAAATGGGTCGCGGATGAAATAACATGTAAAAGCCCTTTTTTCCCCCAGTTTTAACCTTACGCGAACGCGGTCCAAGCCACGCGTTCGCGATGAACAAATTTTGCTGACCCGCCATTTACCCTTCGCAAACGCGCCAACACCATCACGATAGCGATGCTCTACATCCTCCCACTACTCTGAATATGTGCCTCAGGCCCTTCTACGCGAATGTAAGAACTCCTACGCAAACGCAATGAACGGAAAAAACACCCTTTTGCGAACGCGGACCCACTCCCGCGATCGCGATGACCAATTTTTGGTCTGCACTGCTGTGCATTTTCTGCAGCACATTCCTAAGTCTAAAACTTCCCGTTCAACCCTCCGAAATCACCCCGAGGCCCCCGGGACGTCAACCAAAAGTTCCAACCCATCCAAAAATATCACACAAACATGTTCCAATCATAAAAACACATCCAACAATAGGAGAATCATCGACTTACCACGGATTCAAGCCTAAGTCAAACTAAAACTTCCAAAACTTACATCTGATCAAAAACCCGACCTAAGCACCTCCGAATGACCTGGAACTTTTCACGCATATCTAAAGTCCCCTAACGGAGCTACTGCAACTCTCGGAATTCAATTCTGACCCTCGGGTCAAAATCTCACCTATCAACCGGATTTCGCAAAAATTCAAACTTAGCCAATTCAAGCCTAATTCTACACTGGACCTCCAAATTCAATTCTGATTGCACTCCTAAGTCACAACTCATCACCCAAAACTAGTCGAATCATTGGAAATCAATTCCGAGCCCTCTAACTGATAAGTCAACATCCAGTTGATTTTTCCAAGCTAACCTTCTTTTAAAGAGACTAATTGTCTCATTTCTAACCGAACTCTATCCGAATTACTTCAAATTCACGAAACACATATAATGAAACATATAGAAGCATAAAACGGGTAAAATGGGGTGGAGATACCTAAGACGACGGGTCGGGTTTTTACATCCTCCCCTACTTAATCTAACGCTCATCCTCGAGCATGCCCAGAATTGTACTAGGAGCCAACCAATATCTGAATGACCTTACCAAACATATACCCGGGGTGATCCCACGTCACCTAACTCACATAGCCCCGATAATACAACACAGCTAAAATTTCACATTCCATCTAGACCATAACCGTAGAACCACATTGCACTTCCGAAACCATACACAAGATCAGAACCTCACATTTATACTCAGACGAAGGTTAAACCAGCTGTAATAACCCATACTTGCAACCTCGGGTGAACCCATGCAACAAACCACACAATCCAATACTCGAAACGATAGTCTCTATTCACAACAGTGGCCCAAAATACTCAATTATCGATAGGAACCTGTTATTAGCTAAGGTCTTATTCCAACACTTTCATATACTGCCAACGATGATGAACCACGCAATAAATTGTGACAATTTCTCAGACCAATCATTCATGAAGTCACTCCTCTTTTGGCTACTACCACAATTGATTTCCGAGCCGAACCTCGATATTAACATAGTAACAAGCTGAAACCAAATGAGTTTGTATCCATTTATGACTCCAACGGCCCCCTCGAATAAAAAATACCACACTGGTGATAGTACCAACACAGGCCTAATCCAGTGTTTGCATCATATATCCACCAATAAGAAACGGTCCAAACATCGCCACAACGCGCGATCCTATCCAAACACTGTTACACTTGAAGCACCTCAAGTCATCATGCTCAAAATAGACAGCCACACATAGATTGATGTCTGAAACCAAGCAATCCATCATACTTATAGTGAAGCAAGTAATATATACCATTCAATTCTGAAAGGACACAACCGATGTGTTATTCGTCGACCAGCTCCCAGTACGAATTTTCCTCAGAAACCAAGAAGCAAGGTGTACAAAGCAACATACGAAAATCTATTCTCAACATCACACTGTTGCGGCGTGCAACCCGATCCATATAACATACCCGTGGTGGCGTGCCACCCGATCCACACAATATCTCACATAGGGAGATGCACATCGAGCCAAATTTGCTCATTGTAACAAAATATCGAGTATCGTTTATTGATACCCAATTTTTTTTATATATTTTTTGCACTTAAAATACTTTCAAAATAGCATATGTATGCATATATAAGTAGGCCAGGGTACTTTGTTATTTTTCTTTAATTTTTGAAATTTTTTAAAATCAATTTACTGCACATTTCGACAGTACGAAGGCCACAATTATTTTCCAAATTATTATTTTTAGTGAATAATATGCTTCACTCCCATATTTACAGCAAAATATAATTTATAGAAGATTTACACATTTTTTACAAATTTATTTTGTATTTTTAAGGCTAATTACACAAAAATGTAATTATACACAATTTCGTAATTAATTGTGTTTCATAGCTATAAAATCATTTCTATTATTTTTATATTAGTATTTGTATGTTATTAAATAGTTTCATGTTTTAATTTTACCTTTTAAACAATTTTGGCTATTTTATAAAATCATTTAGGGAAAATTTGGCTATTTAAACTATATTTATTTAAAACATAGCAAAAAATCAACTTCTATTTCAGCCCAATTTTCTACCCAATTCAACAACCCACATTCATTAATTTGCCTGATCCGCCTCGAATTTAATCAGAGTCGTTGATCAAATAAGATCAACGGCCCAGATCTCATTACCATAATTAATATCAAACGACCCCCCCCCCCTCAACCCTCATTCTTCACAGATCTGTTTCTCTCTTTCTCTAAACATTTGCTCTCTAGAACCTTCTGGTTCTCTCCTTCTTCTCCGATGATGACCATCGCCTCTCCAGCTCACTCCTCCCTCACTTCTCTCGACCTCCAGCAACCTTTTTTTTTATTGGCAAGGCAGAGCCTAGGGCTTGTTTTATTTTTATTAATAACAGAAAAGAAAATTACAACAATTAGGACAAATACTAGTAAGAGAATAGCGCCGAGTTTGTTACCCATATAACAAAAATCGGGCTAACCTTACCGTACTACTCCTATTGAGGCTTCAAAACCTCATTACTAGCAAGCATGTAAGAAAAGAACTTGACAAGACCAAATAAGCTATGATCATCACAGAGTTTATAACATACTCTGTGATTACATATGAGGATACTAAGATGGTAAAATAGTAATATGAGGAAGCCATGAAGGTTCTCTCCTTTCTCCCAATTTGTGAGGAATTTAAAATGTAATTTATTGTCTTCGTCCCCAATTTTTCCCAAAAAGTCTTCAAGATTCATGCTTTATTCTTCGTTCGATTGGGCTTTGTAAGAGTTGTTTGAGTGACCTATTTTTGTTTTGCGATTCTCATTGGAACCTTCTTATGTTTGCATCTTCAAACACCATGTCGTCCCAGCTTCTATCCCTTTGACGACATTTCTTACTTGTTTTACTGTGCATTGGTGACAAATCACCATTTCTTGAAGCATCTTTCCGGCATTTCGTTAAGATATCCTCTTCCTCCCCTTCTTCATATATATGTCTTCCTTCCATAGCATTCAGGAGTTGTCTTTGCTCTAAAGTGATTAGTGGAGCAGATGATACATGTTGGTGTTGCCCCGCCTGTGAAAAGCTACTGATTTGCTATCAGTAGAAGGAAAAATTAATTGGAGTAATTTCATTCCTTTGGGTCTGTATCATTATTTTCTCTCTAAAGCTTGAAGCCCAGCAGCTTCCGCCATGAAAGACGGTCACTAGAGCTTCACTTGGGTCTGTTTTCCTGCTTTTCTCCGGTGGTCTTTGTATGAAGATGCCTTCTATGGCATTGTATACGAGTTTCACAGTCAGGTTCTTCATTTTCCCTAATTTGTTTGAAAACCCTAATTTTTCCTCTTTAATCTATACACTTTTAAAACAACGCTTAGTTTGATTTTTTGTTTTCTACCCTTTTTTCACTTAGCGCTCCGGTTATTTCAAATTTTTCTGATGATTACCACTCTTTCAAATTAGGGTTTCTGACCCCTTCTTCAAAATCGTTTCTTCTACCCTTTTTGAGTACTATATATTTATTTGTAATTCTTTGTTTCACTTGTTTGTTTGTTTTGCTTGTTAACCAGGGTTTCATACTGTAATTTCTATTTCTAGGGTTTCTTAACCCCTTCAAAAAAAACTTTACTTTTCTAATTTTTGAGTACTAGTCTGTAACTCTTAGTACTACTTCTAAACATTTTGTTAAAATCTGATGAAAACCCTAACCCTACATGTGTGTATCTGTATTTGCATGTTTGCATGTTCTTCTGGGTTCTTCTTTGAGTTCTGTGCTCTTTACTTTGACTCTTGTTGCTAGTGTGATGTGTTCTTCTCTTATGGTTTCTGGTTGTTTATATGGTGATTTTACACTGATTCTTAAAAGCTCTCTTTAAAGCTGTGATTACTGGCTTTAAAATTGTGATTTTATGTATTCTCCTTACAGTTTGGTATTGATTTCGAATTTTATTCCTCAATCAATGGGATACATTCCTCGGTTAATAACTGACCTCCTAGGTTTTCAATCTCCTTCATTAATTCGAAAATTATTTTCCAGAATTAAAGTGGTATTTTTCCTTATATGTGTGCACAAGTATGCTGATTTATTTGCTTAACATGTTTATCTGGTTAAGTATCATGCACCTAGTCTTCATTGTATACCTTATACTATTTTCGTTTCCTTATGTGACTATGCCATACTTTTTGATTCCTTTCCTTTAAAAAATTACTGCTTATTACCGTTTAACTATGATTCCTTAATTAAAGGGGAGTCCCTATACTTATTTGATTATGATTGACGCTCAGTTCCTTAAATATGGATTGATACCTTATTTGTTTACTCATTTTCAGTGCTATAAATACTCCTCACCTCTCTCTTTGAACACAACCAACACACACTGCTCTCATAATCTAAAACTCTCTGAATTCTCTCTCTCTCTCTCTCTCTCTCTCTCTCTCTCTCTCTCTCTGCTATTACTGTACTCTCTCATTCTCTTCTTTGAACACTCAATCGGCTAAAAGCCAAGATTGAGTAACTTGGGTTGATTACTTTACACTTTTGGGTTCTATTTGTTTTTCTTCTTATATTGGGTCTGTTGCTGCTATTATTCTCATATTGCTGCTGCTATTCTCCTACTGTCGTTACTCATACTGCTGCTCTCATTCTCTGTACACTTTTCTCTCACTTTGTGCATTATTGCATTGCTATTGTATCCTATTAACTGCAACTGGTATGTCACATATTTGAGATATAGCCTCCAAAACAACTTGTTCCTATTAGTTTTGCAATTCATATTATTTCTTGTGTGCTTTAACCTATGGTTTTGTTGCTCTCTTTGTCACTAGCATGTTACTTACTAGTCTACCTAGTTTAACTTAGCATGTTTTCCCTACCCCTGTTGTTTTTCCTCTTCCATGTGCACTGCTGGCATGTGTTCAAGTTTGCTTGGCTACTTAAACAGCCCTAAAACCTCTCCTTGAGGTTGATTATATTGGGGTTTGGTGCAGTAACAAACTGAACCCCTGTCTTGCAATCATGTCTGATTATTTTTCCTCTAGTATGTTGTCTGTGTATGAGTAGTTCACTTTTCTTATTTGTCCCCTTTGCCCCCTGTTTGTGTGATGCCCTGTTGTTCTAAAAATGGTCAGTCTAAAATAATTTCAAAAGAACTTCTTCAATTCTTTCAACTATTTTCTGAAATTCTCTCAATTTTCTCAATTGTTTTATCAAACTATTCCTCAACTATTTTCAACTATCTCAATTCTAATCATAATCTCATTCTTAGAGCTTTAAGGTCTGCCTCCTTAGTGCAAGCACTGCCTTATGAGCCTTGAACACCCATGGAACTCTGATGCACAAGGCTGGAACTTCCATGCTTGCATTTGTCCAATATTTTGTGTGCTTGGTATTGGCCACGGGTTCAAACGAACCCTTAGGGAACTTTACCGCACCCAAGCCTTGGTAATGGCTGTGAAACTCGAAAGGAGTGAGGTTGGAGAATGCTTGGGCCTGGCTGTAGGCTCCCAATAGAATAACTTCTTCTTTTTTTTTATCGATGTTGTATTTTTATTTACTTGGTTGCAATGATTTGTAAAGAATAATGGGGACTATAGTGAAATTGGGGAGGGTTATGCATGATTATTAAAGGTATGGGTAGAAAACATGTCATAGGGTTTTACTTATCTATTTGCATAATAGAAACCAGTACATGCATCTCACACATAGATATCCTGTTCTTATGTCTTTTACTTTTAGCTTGTTATTTTTCAGCTAATAATCAAGTTACTACCATTGAATCTAGATACCATGTTCTATCATATACTTAGGGTCTTCCTTTTGCAACTGTTGAATGCCTCACTAATCTCGCTAAACAAAATGTAAAACTGGTTAACATTTTCCTTTTAAAACTGACGTGTATGTCCACCTTTCTCTTATGGTTAAACAACGCCTAGGAAAACCTTAGGTTAAATGAAATTAATTAATCGCCTTAAATCCTGCTTAAGCTATTCACCCTCTTTAAACGTCTGAATTTGTTTGCCTCTCTAAAATCCACTGATTTGTTTATTCTAACTTCTGCCTTATTTTCAATCGCTTTTATGCAAATAGTTTACTAAGTTACTCTTCTTCCTAGTCCTGAACTGGATCATTATTTTCTAAAACTTGTCCGAATACTGTATTTTCTGCATTTCTTCAAAACTATAACTCAAAACTAATGTAATTACATGCTCTTTAACACTCCTGAATAATTTCACATATGTTTTCTACCTCTCCTGTCAAAAACGAGTTTTTCATATGTGTTCTGTGTGTTTAAAAGGTTTTCCCTCCGATTTCTAAAATGTCACACATCCATTTGCCTTTCTCAAGTCCCAAAAATTTTCATCCAACTCTTAATGCGAATTCTGTTTTAAAACTTTTTTTTCAGCTGTTGTCTTAAATATATTTGTCAATACAACAGCTTTAAAACTCTCTCTTCCCTAGACCTTATATGTGTTTGGGACATGCTAATTACGTGTTCTCTCATAGAGGGTTATTTGAGCCTTTTATATGTTTCATATGATTCCTTTATATGCAAGTCCTATTCGTTTTTGAATTGCGCCTAGTATTTTAACCATTAAACCTAAGGGTTCCTCCTAGTTCCTACCTCATAGGAATAGAGATCCTAAAAGCCCTCTAGGATCTTTAGGACGGGATGAGTAATAGCACGCAATAAGCATTTGTGACTGATTCACACGCTTAAATGACCTCTAAGGGGCGGGAAGGGTAGAATATGGAGATGATGACGATGCAATAATATCATAAAGCGACCCCTCTTTGGGAATATGTGCGAGATATTGTATCGAATGATCCATATTATAGTCAAACCTAGGGCCCTTCTCTCTTTTTGTTAGCTTTATCTAAATATTCTTCTATAGTAATGCTTTTCCAAATCAATTCTCTCTTTATTTTAAATTTACGTCCTTCTTTCTTCTTTAAAGCTTTTCAAGTTGTATGAATGCTATTTTTGTGAACCATACTTGTTTAATTATTTCATCTTTTTATAGAGTCACGATTAACAGGGCCGGGAACCACACTAGTGGATCTTGACGGGTGCCTAACACCTTCCCCTCCAGATAATCTCAAGCCATTTCCCGAACTCTGGTTTTCTTTTCAAAATACTCTCTCTAAAGTGTCCTAATGCACTATAATCATTAGGTGGCGGCTCTTCCAATTCCATAACCCAATTCCCAAATGGGAAATAGAGTTGTTTTGCCCATAATGTCGTATAACCCGATTTCACTTTCTATTAAGGGAAAAAGGGGGCGTCGACAGCATGGCGACTCTACTGGGGAAATTCTTCTTAGGATTTTACCATTACGTGTTTCGTTGCTTCATTGTTTTCTTTATTACCTTTATTGCTTTAATTATTTCTCCGCAATTACTAACTTGTTTCTTCGTGTCATTCTTTTTCTTTAACTGTTTTACTGCTTTATTACCTCACTTTACTTCATATCCATCTTAAATTTCGAGCATCGATTGTAATCATTATCGTATAAACGTGAAAATACATGACAAATGCTATAGCAATGCTTATAATGAGTGGTTGCGCTCTTCCATTATTACAAACCCCCAAAATTTGGCAAAGGCATTTTGCGGTAAAACCAGTTGATCAACGTTGTAGTCGACGGTTCCGTGCCTTTCCCTCTTGAGTTGTCCGCTCAAGGTACCTTGTCTAGCACTTCAAATAAAAGCCTTACTCTGTTTAAATTTTCATGCACCATGGTCAAAATTAGACGAGTAAGTTATGTTGTCTGCATAATGAATCATTAGGACAGCCTAAACCAAAAGTCCATCGGGTTTCCTCGAAACCCAAACGGACATTCACGTTATGTGCATTGATTCTGAGAATTAAATGCCTTCTGCTAACTATTTATTTAAATAGTCTAGTCCGGTGGGGTTAAGGGCCTAACTCTCTATTTTGCAGGAAAATGAGGCACGAGGTCCCCAGATTCGGCATGGTCTGAAACATTCATCCAAAGTTGCTAAACTGGTGGGATGATTTGCATGGTAGTGATCGAGTTCTTGTCCACAAGAACTTAGGAAATCTTTCGTCACTCTTGGAAGTTAGGCCAGATAACAAGACTGTGGAAGCTGCTACTATGTTTTTGGATAGTGAAAGGTCCGTCTTCCGCTTTGGGGGTATTGAAATGACACCGCCATTGGAAGAAATTGGGGGTCTAGCCGGAATTCCTTGGGATATTCGTGGTTGCTTATGCCGGAAAACCGCAAAGGTAGAGGGTTCTTGAAAATGATGGGGCTCAAAAAGAATCCTAATCTGACCAGTCTGAAGGACTCCTACATATCCTTCGACTTCATGTACGAAAGGTTCGAACATAGCAAGTGACACCGCACTAACATGGACGAGTTCGCCCTCACCTCTTTAAGGCACATACATAGGAGGGCCTTTGTATCCATGTTTTGTTTCCCGGGCATAATAGTTTTTCTGATGAAGAAGGCTAGAATCCATACAAGACTAGCCAAGGTAACCAAAGTCGTAATGGAGGGTATCGACGGGCAGATATTCAGCATAGCACCCATGATCCTCGTCGAACTGTAACGAGCCTTAGAAAAATATCAACAAAAGGCACTGCACTTTGAAGGGTGTAATTTGCTACTAAAACTCTGGCTCATTGAGCATCTTCAGAAAGGAGAGTATAGACAGGATATCATACGACGAGATTTGGATGACCATATTGCTTTCCATCATCCAAAGTGAATGCACTTCATGCCGGATATGTTTTCTCACCTGGAAGACGATAGTTGATGGGTGGAACTATTAGGGAATCTGAGAGAAGAGGAGTTACAATGGATGTACGAGTGGTTTCCAACTGGAGAGTTTATCATTCGGTCTAGGGATGCACCATTCCTTGTACTCATCGGCATAAGAGGAACTTACCCTTATGTCCCTCTCCGAGTTGAGGCAAGCGGGAAGGCCCATACAGGTGTCGGGCTCAGCATATGTGTCACTCCAAGCTCATTTTGGAAAGGGAATCTATGGATCCAGACAGGTATCAGGCAGGGCATGCGCCGCTTTATCCGGGGTGGCTAGAAGATTATCACATTGTCTTGGTAAAAACACTTTCTGTCCATGGTCACAGGTTTATTGGTGAGGAAGCTGCAGCAAAGGTCAAGTATAATCAGCTACGCAAGCGGATGTGAGAGTGTGAAAATGAACATCGGGAAATTCTAGAGGCTCAAGAGAAGGTAATAAATGAATGAAAAGACATGGTTGTCTGCGCAAACAACCATTTAGGGTACTTGGAGCGGGGTCTAGTGGAGCTGGAAGGCAAGTTTTTGAAAAGGATCAACGACTGTCACGAAGCTGAAGGTAATGAAGGTGGGCACTTGGCTCGGGCTTATTTGTTGCTGGGACTGCGCGAGCTGATGAAACTGTATGAGGGGGGCAAAGATACCGAATCTGGGGAAGAACCTTTTGGGAACAAGTAATTAGGATTTTACTGCTTTCCTGATGTAATAAGGCATTGGCCATTAGTGACAATTTTTTTTTTATTTTAGTCTGTTTTGAATCATTCTATTTTCTGTCAATAAAATGAGGCATTTGGTATTACGAGTTCTCCAAATCATATTTGTCGCTAAGCCTACCTCGTGCACAACGAGGCACCGAAATAGTAAACAACTTATATTCTTGCAACAACGTGTTTAAATACCGTAATGTTTTCTTTCACAGAATCCACACTAACTTTTTACCTTTTTGTTTTTCTTTATTTTTTTTATGCCCCTCCCCAAAGGTTAGTTCGTGCATTCTAGCGCCATCAGCATGCTCAACAATATCAAAGGGTCCTCATCCTCCTCCTCTGAGTCCTCCCATAAACAGGAACAAGGGAATTAAGGGAGATAAAGAAGCAAGGAAGGAAATTGAAGGAACTTCTCAGGGTACCCCGATCACCAAAGAAACTGCTGCTCATTTGGAGCAAACTTTGCTAAGGTTTCGAGAGGAATTGGACCAGGTCCGGAGTTTGGCAAGCTTGTCCATCTCCCTTGTTGCTGCAGATGTCAACAACCAGGTCCCTGCACCTCCGCAGAAGATCACAACCAAAAGCTCGCAACAATGTTCCACCGCTCATCCTAGAGCCCCAGAATACTCCAAATCATCAGGATACCCCTATATTTGTGGATACTGTGCCATACTGTACACATCCCATACCAGATGTGTCAGAATCAGACTCACTCATTCAAAACTTGGCTGTTGAACTTAAGAAACTCACTAGCAGGGTTCAAGGCGTGGAAGGTAATAAAGGTGTAGAGGGTCTGAATTATGAAGACCTGTGTGTTCAACCTGATATCAAACTCCTAGAGGGGTACAAACCTCCTATGTTCGAAATGTTTGACGGTGCAGGTGATCCCAGGGTTCACCTCAGGATGTATTGTGACAAGTTAGTGGGAGTTGGTAGAGATGAAAAGATCCACATGTAACTTTTCATGAGAAGCTTGAAAGGTGATGCGTTGTCTTGGTATATCATCCAAGATGCGAAGAAGTGGACGAGTTGGGTAAACATGGCGTCCAATTTCATGGACCATTTCAGGTTCAATACTGAGAACCCGCTAGACGTGTTTTATATTCAGAATTTGAAAAAGAAGCCCACCGAAACCTTTCACGAGTATGCTAATCATTGGAGGTCGGAAGCTGCCAAAGTCAGACCAACTTTGGAAGAAGAACAAATGATTAGATTTTTCGTTCGTGCTCAGGACCCAAAGTATTACGAGATATTGATGCTGATAGAGGGGCAGAAGTTCGCTGATATCATCAAACTGCGAGAAATAATTGAAGAGGGGATCAAAAATGGTATGGTTACTAACCTTGAGGCACTGTAGGCCACCAGCAAAGCCTTGCAATATGGTGGTACGTCGAAGAAAAAGGATGTTAACTCTGTAATGGCTGCGCAAAGAAACCACTCTCCCATGAAATATCAAACCTACCCTCCAACTCCACTCACATACCAACCCTCTCTAAATTACCAAGCACCTTAACCTACCTATCAAAATCCACATCCCGTCTACCAAACATCTCCATCACCAACATATCAGCTTAACTCGCTAGTATATTCCAAACCCGCACTCGTATACCAAGCAAAGAACTCCAAACCTCCTCACTATCCATCACCGCCTACCCGCCAAAATTCCAACGACCAAGACCAAACTTTGACCGCAAACCGCCCAGATAGTACAGTGCTATCGATGAACCCATTGACCAACTGTATGAGAAGATCAAAGAAACTGGATACGTTACACCCATCCCAGCCATAAGCCCAGAAAACCCTTCCCAATGGATCAAACCAAATAAAGCATGCGCATACCATTCGGGGATGAAGGGTCATACCATCAACGAGTGTCGCTCCTTGAAAGACAAAATCCAGACCTTAATTGACAACAAGGTCATCACAGCTAAGGAGCTTGCTCCTAATGTTCATAACAACCCTCTGCAAGACCATAAAGGTGGAGGCATCCACATGATTGAGTAAGAAGACTACTAGGACCCCGAAGGGTCGATTGGTTTGATATCTGAGGGAGATGAGCCCAAGAAACTGGCAGTCACTCTTAATCCTATTGTTCTGCAAATCCAGCCATCTGAGGACAACGTGGTGAATATATATGTACCATTTGAGTTTGAGACACCTCTTGCAAGAGTTCCCAAACCAATGGAGGTGGCTTTCGGGACTCCAAAGATGCCCGCACCAATTGAAAATGATATATTGCCACAAAGGGTGCCCATTCCAGTCACCATGTCAGATATAACACCATTTCAGTCAAATGACATACCCTGGGAATACACAGCCGAGGTGAGAAGGAAAGGAAAAGCACACACAGGTGAAGCAATTATCGCGCAAGGTATGACTAGAACAGGCGGGGTATACACACCAGAGCACCTAGCTGAGTCCAGCAAGCAGTCTTCTGGACGTTCCATTGAAACTGGACCTAATGTTCTCTAGAGAAAGATACATGCTAAGGACTATTTAGTTGTTGAACAGCTAAACAAGACTCCGGTGCAAAATTCCATCTTAGCATTACTGCAGAGTTCCGAGGAGCATAAGAATGCCTATATAAAAGATATTGAGCGAGGCATATGTCCCGAGCAACATAACGGGAGGAGAAATGGCAAACATGATAGGGCAGGTATTGGAAAGTCAGAAAATCACTTTCCACGAGGATGGATTGCCACCTGAAGGGCTCAGTCATAACAAAATAGCACATCACTGTGCAATGTGAGGATCATTTAGTCACCAGGATCCTAGTCGACGGAGGTTCTAGTCTCAACATTTATCCCTCGATTACCCTCAAGAAGTTGGGCAAAGGATTGCACGAGATAAAGGATGGGGCTATTAACGTTACGGCTTTTGACGATTCTTGGAGGTCCACTCTCGGGGAGATTAGCCTGTGTTTGCAAATGGGGCCCACTTGGTTTGATGTTAATTTCCAAGTCATCGACATACCAGCATCTTACAACTTGCTGCTGGGACGACCCTGGATCCACGCCGTCGGGTCTGTGGAATCAACCTTACATCAGGCTGTGAAGTTCCAATGGAATCATCAGGAGGTGATCATCCACGGCGACGGTAGCAATCCTATATACAGTCGCCAGACCATTCCGATGATCGAAGATAGAAGAAGAATAGCCGGAGAAACATACCATCATATTGAGTGAGTCAATGCAGTGGACAAGGACAAATGGTGGAGCAACAAGGTCGAGAGTATTCTAAATTAGAGTGGATACGAATCACCGAAAGGGCTTGGTAAGAATCTTCAAGGTATCACCAAACCTATCCAGCTGAAGAAACATGGTAATACCTTCGTACAGGGGTATGAGTACACTTGGCAATCATTCAAAAACTGGTCACCACCATGACGCAGCCCATATTACCCATCGGAATTCCCCATACCTCAGTTGGAGCAGACATTTCAACCAGCCGACACTCTCTACGGGTCAGAAGAAGACGAGGCTCCTGCGGCAATGAAAAACCTATTTCTGGAGGACATGGACTGCTATGTGATCTTTGAAGAGGAAGGGAGGAAGGCCCTTCCATTCAAGCTATGAACCGAGGGGAGCGCCTCACCAACTGTTCAATCAAGACCACCATCGCCCGGAAACCTGCGGGATAGCAAGGTTGAACAAGCACCATGCATCTTTGTTTAGTTGTTTTCTTTATTTTTCGCATTTTTCTTTACTTTCCAAAAGAGCTACGATGTTTTGAACATTTATGAATTTAATCAAAAGCATTTTCAGTTTATCAAATATCTCATATTCATTACTTTTCTCTGTTTTTTACTTTATTTTCACACAACATTGCTATTACGTATCTTGATGATGAACAAACAACTGTAACTTGCAGCGAGGCCATGCAACAAACAGACATAGACTCAGATGAGGATGATATGCCAGAAGAGGTTGTCAGAGAGGCCGAGAATTTTGAAAATAGACCTAAGTCCAACTTGGATGAAACCGAAGTCGTCAATTTGGGAGATACAGAGAATGTCAAAGAAACGTACATTAATGTGAACTTATCACGGACAGAGAAAGAGGAATATACGGAGTTCTTAAGGGAATATGAGGATTTCTTTATGACGATATGACTGGCCTTAGCACATCCATCGTCGCTCACAAGTTGTCGGCAGATCCTGCATGTCCGTCGGTAAAGCAGAAGCTCAAAAAATTCAAGCCAGATATGAGTTTAAAAATTAAAGATGAGGTCACCAAGCAGGTCAAATCCGGAGTTCTTAAAGTGGTACAGTATCCAACCTAGTTATCTAAAATCGTGTTAGTACCGAAGAAGGATGGGAAGGTTAGAGTATGTGTCGACTACCGGGATCTCAACCAGGCTAGTCCCAAAGACGATTTCCCCTTGAAAAACATACACATTCTGATCGACAACTGTGCCAAGCATGAGTTCTAGTCGTTTGCCAATTTCTTTGTGGGGTACCATCAGGTATGGATGGATAAGGAAGATGCAGAGAAAACGGCGTTTAACACGCCCTAAGTAATGTATTGCTACAGAATGATGTTGTTCGGGTTGAAGAATGTGGGAGCTACTTACATGAGGGCCATGAATACCCTCTTTCATGACATGATACATAAGGAGATTGAGGTATACGTGGACGACGTCATCATTAAGTCAAAGAAGGCTGCAGATCACATGGAGGACCTCCGAAAGTTTTTCAAAAAACTAAGGAGGTATAACTTGAAACTGAATCCCGCCAAGTGTGCATTTGGGGTCCCTGCGGGAAAGTTATTGGGTTTCATCGTGAGCCTCCGAGGAATAGAGCTAGATCCATCAAAGGTCAAATCTATTCAGGAGTTGCCACTGTTGAGGAGCAAGAAAGAGGTAATGAGTTTCCTAGGGAGACTCAACTATATCAGCCGGTTCATTTCTCAGTCTACCATCATCTGCGAACCTATATTCAAGATACTGAAAAGGGATGTCGCCACCAAATAGACCAATGAATGTCAAAAGGCTTTTCACTAGATCAAGGAATACTTGTCTATGCCTCCAGTCCTGGTTCCGCCTAAGCCTGGAAGGCCCTTATTGCTCTATCTCGAAGTTTTAGACGGAGCATTTGGTTTTGTTTTGGGACAACATGATGAGACTGGTAGAAAGGAGAAAGCTATTTACTACCTCAGCAAGAAATTTACGCCGTACAAGGCTCGGTATTCCTTGTTAGAATGTTGTTATGCTTTGACTTGGATAGCTCAAAAGTTGAGGCATTATTTCTATGCTTACACTACTTACCTTATATCAAGAATGGATCTGCAAAAGTATATTTTTCAGAAGCCCATGCCCACTGGCAAGCTCGCCAAGCGGCAAATTTTTTTGATGAATTTGTTATTGTCTATGTCACCCATAAGGCCATTAAAGGACAGGATTTAGCAGATCATCTCTCAGAAAATCCCGTGGAAGGGGAGTACGAACCATTAAAGACGTATTTTCCCGATGAGGAAGTAGCTTTCATAGGAGAAGATATTGCAGAATCATATGACGGTTGGAGGATGTTTTTCGACGGAGCCGTAAATTTCAAAGGAGTTGGTATCGGAGAAGTCCTGGTATCAGAAATCGGTCAACATTACCCGGTATCCGCCAAGCTCAGGTTCCCATGCACCAATAAAATGGCCGAGTATGAAGCTTGCATCTTAGGGCTTAAACTTGCCATTGATATGAACATTCAAGAGCTGCTAGTGATTGGGGATTCAGACCTACTCATACACCAGGTTCGAGAGGAATGGGCAACCAAGAATTCCAAGATAATCCCTTATTTGCACCACATACAGGAGTTGAGAAAGAGGTTCAGAAAAACGGAATTCCAGCGTGTTCTAAGAATATAGAATGAGTTCGCATATGTGCTTGCCACTTTATTATCCATAATTCAGCATCCAGATACGAAGTTTATCGACCCTATCCATTTCAAGATTCATGAGCAACCAGCATATTGTGCACATGTTGAGGAAGAAGCCGAAGGAAAACCCTGGTTCCACGACATCAAAAAGTACCTAACAATAGGGGAATATCCAGAGCTTGCTAATGCTACTCAGAAGCGCACGCTTCGAAGGTTTTCCAATAATTTCTTTCACAGCGAAGGAATCATGTATAGCAGGACTCCCGATTTGGGACTATTAAGGTGTGTCGATGCGACAGAAGCAACCAAGTTACAAGAAGAAGTGCACTCAAGGACTTGTGGACCGCACATGAACGGTTTTGTTCTAGCAAAGAAGATACTCAGGGCAGGATATTCTTGGATGACTATGGAAACAGATTGCATTCAGTATGTCCGGAAGTGTCACCGCGGTTAGATACATGCGGACATGATAAAGGTACCTCCGAATGAGCTCACGGCAAAAAGCTCACCATGGCCATTCGCCGCTTGGGGAATGGATGTCATTGGACCAATCAAGCCTGCCGCATCAAACGGACACATGTTCATTCTAGTGGCAATTGACTAATTTACTAAATGGGACGAAGCAGCATCATACAAAGTAGTAACCAAGAAAATCGTGGCAGACCTTCTCCGAGATCTTGTTGTATGTCGGTTCGGTGTTCCAGAGTCAATCATCACTGATAATGATTCCAATCTCAACAGCGACTTGATGAAAGCGATGTGTGAAACTTTCAAGATCAGACACAGAAACTCTACATCTTATAGGCCTTAGATGAATGGAGCCGTGGAAGCAGAAAACAAGAAAATCTAGAAAATACAAAGGAAAATGATCGAAAGGAATAAGCATTGGCATGAGAAGTTGTCATTCGCTTTATTGGGTTACCGTACTAAAGTTTGCATATCAACCGGGCAACTCCCTACATGCTGGTTTACGGTACAGAAGTGGTAATTCCCCCCGAGGTAGAAATTTTGTCCTTGAGAATCATACAAGAAGCTGAGCTAGAGGACGCAGAGTGGGTCAAGATTTGCTACGAGAATTTAGCCCTTATAGATGGAAAGAGAATGAATGTTGTCTGTCATGGTCAGTTATACCATAACAGAATATCTAAAGCCTTCAACAAGAAAGTTCGACCAAGGAAGTTCACACCAGGGCAACTGGTATTGAAGAAGATATTTCCACATCAAAACGAGGCCAAAGGGATATTCTCTCCCAACTGTAAGGGTCCGTACATGGTTCACCGGGTTCTAACTGGAGGATCCCTTATTCATGTAGAAATGGATGGAGAAATTTGGCCAAAACCGATCAACTTAGATGCAGTGAAGAGATATTACATTTAATCAGTATGCTCTTCTTTATGATGTAATTTGAACTACGCATGACCCGGTTCCCGTTTAAGAGGGGATACGTAGGAAGCCCTATGGGTTCGGTCACAACTCTAATAAATTTCCATTTTCCCCTGCATTTGGAACTAGGGCAGAATTTTGAGAAGGACCCTCAAAATTCTGAAGTCGGCTTGTCAATTATTCGTATCAGCATCGACCCGGTAAAATGGGGCAGAATTTTGAGGAGGACTCTCAAAATTCTAAGGTCAATCCGCTTCCAGTCATTCAGCACCACCGACAACAGCTCTAGCTCAGTGAACTAGGGCAGAATTTTGAGAAGGACCCTCAAAATTCAGGATCCAGCGAGGTTTCTGGGCCTTGAACCACGTTGCAGTTGTGGTTCATCATAAAACAAAAACTATTTTTTGCTTTACTTCTATATATACATTTGCATCATATTTTTCAATTTTTGCATAAAATCACTTGGATCAATATCGTTCAGCAACGCTACCCCAAATGGTACAAGACGCCACGAGTCGAGGGATGCCAATTAACCTCCCCCTTATACAACTCACGATCTTTCTTTGGATGCAGGAATCCAGGGTACAAATAGGCAATGCAGGAGGATTACAAAACAAAAGTTCCCGAAACCACTACTTACCTCGCAAAGGCTCACTATCTACAGTCAACGCTTCCCTAGCAGTCATTGATAGCGCAATCATCTACCAGCTAAGAAAATCACCACCATCCTCCCCCTTTATATTTCTGCATTCTTCGAGACTAAACCATGTCTCCATCTGCATTGTTGCATTGCATAAGGCTACTCTCTTCCTTCTGAGGCTAAACTCTTCCTCCATCCTGCATAAGGCTACTCTCTGCCTTCCGAGGCTAAGCCCTGCCTCCATCCTGCATTTTCGCATTGCATAAGGCTATCTTCTACCTTTCGAGATTAAGCCATGTCTCTATCTACATTGCTGCATTGCAAAAGGCTACTCTCTACCTTCCGAGGCTAAGCTCTGCCTCCATCCTGCATAAGGCTACTCTCTGCCTTCCGAGGCTAAGCCATGCCTCCATCCTGAATTTTCGCATTGCATAAGGCTATCTTCTGCCTTTCGAGACTAAGCCCTGTCTCCATCCCGCATTGCATGAGATTATTCTCTGCCTTCCGAGGTTAAGCTTTACCCTCATCTTGCATAAGGCTATCTTCTTCCTTTGGAGACTAACATCTGTCTCCATCCCGCATTGTATAAGGCTATTCTCTGCCTTTCGAGGTTAAGCTCTACCTCCTTTACTTTGCATATTGGCTAAAAACAACTGCCACCCTATTTCATCTGGCTAAAATATCGCCACCCTGCATTTTAAATACCCGCTTTGGCTGAAACATCGCCACCCTTGCATTCATCCGGCTGAAAGAATACCACCTTTTTCATGAGCTGAAATATCGCCAACTTATTAAAAGGCATCATAGTTCAGATGCACCATCTCCATATCCCGAGAACACCATTTCATGGCCTGCAAATCTTTACTTTTATGCTCTTATTAGCCCAGGACGTCATAGTCTGAGGACGCCATCTTAATCGTACGAAGACAGAATTCGTGGTCCAAAGGGAACTTGCATCACGTTTAAATTATGAAAGATATCCGCACACCATTCATTTGCAGGTACACTGAACGACAAGGTCGTCTCAGCGGGAGCGATCCCGCTCCATTTTATCGTAACCGTCCGATCTCCGAACCCTTGACAAATTTCAAACCCTGTTGCATCCGCCTCTTCTAAAATTTTCATTGGCATATTCCGCCAATGGATCCTGAACTATATACGGCCTGATTCCTGTAAAATCAGGGATAGTAGGCAGCTCAGAAGCTAGAGAGCGGTCATAATTCTTTTACAATCGCCAATTCCGGTCAAAATTGGTCATCTTATCTTTACCCGACAAGTCTTTCATCCTCCTCGGGTAAAGAGGGACAGTTATTGACACCCAATATTCCCTATATATTTTTGCACTAAAAATACTTTCAAAATAGCATATGTATGCATATATAAGTAGGTCGGGGTACTTTGGTATTTTTTTTTAATTTTTGAGATTTTTTAAAATTAATTTAATGCTTATTTCGACAGTACGAAGGCAAAAATTATTATTTTTAGTGAATAATATTCTTCACTCCCATATTTACAGCAAAATATAATTAATAGAATTTTTTCACATTTTTTACAAATTTATTTGGGATTTTTAAGGCTAATTGAACAAAATTGCAATTATAGCCAATTTCATAATAACTGTGTTTCATAGTTAAACAATCCTTTCTATTATTTTTATATTAATATTTATATATTATTAAATAGTTTCATTCTTTAATTTTGCCTTTTAAATGATTTTAGCTACTTTATAAATCATTTGGGGAATATTTGGCTATTTAAACTATAGCCAGATTTATATAAAACATAGCCAAAAATCAACTCCTATTTCAGACAATTTCTAACCTAATTCAATAACCCACACCCATTAATTTGCCCGACCCGACTCAAATTTAATCTGAGCCGTTGATCAAATAAGATCAACGGCCCAAATCTCATTACCATAATTAATATCAAATGACCCCCCCCCCCCAAACCCTCATTCTTCACAGATCAGTCTCTCTCTCTCTAACATTTGCTCTCTAAAACCTTCTGGTTCTCTCCGTCTTCTCCAATGATGACCATCGATTCTCCGACTCACTCCTCCCTCACTTCTCTCGACCTCCAGCAACCATGGAGTCCTTGTATCGCTGTTTTCTCTCTAAAGCTTGAAGCCCAGAAGCTTCCTCCATGAAAGAAGATCACTGAAGCTTCACTTGGGTCTGTATTTCGGCTTTTCTCTGATGGTCTTTGTACAATGATGCCTTCTGTGGCATTATATACGAGTTTCACAGGCACGTTCTTCATTTTCCTTAATTTGTTTGAAAACCATAATTTTTCCTCTTTAATTTCTGCTCTTTTAAAACACCGCTTAGTTTGATTTTTTGTTTTCTACCCTATTTTTACTTAGCGTTTCCGGTTATTTCAAATTTTTTGGATGATACCACTCTTTCAAATTAGGGTTTCTGACCCCTTCTTCAAAATCATTTCTTCTTCTCTTTCTAAGCACTATATATTCATTTGTGTGTGTTTGTTTCACTTGTTTGTCTATTTTTCTTGTTAACCAGGGTTTCATACTGTAATTTCTATTGCTATGGTTTCTTAACCCCTTTCTAAAACACTTTACTTTTTAGATTTTTGAGTACTAGTCCGTAACTCTTAGTACTACTTCTAAATATTTTGTTAAAATCTGACGAAAACCCTAACCCTATATGTGTGTATCTATATTTGCCTGTTTTCATGTTCTTCTGGGTTCTTCTTTAAGTTCCGCGCTCTTTACTTTGACTCTTGTTGCTAGTGTGATGTGTTCTTCTCTTAAGGTTTCTGGCTGTTTATATGGTGATTTTATACTGATTCTTAAAAGCTCTTTTTAAGGCTGTGATTACTAGCTTTAAAATTGTGATTTTGTGTATTCTCCTTACAGTTTGGTATTGATTTTGAATTTTCTTCCTCAATCAATGGGACATATTCCTCAGCTAATAACTGATCTCCTAGGATTTCAATCTCCTTCATTAATTCGAAAATCATTTTCCAGAATTAAAGTGGTATTTTTCCTTATATGTGTGCACAAGTATGCTAATTTATTTGCTTGACATGTTTCTCTGGTTAAGTATCATGCACCTAGTCGTCATTGTATACCTTGTACTATTTTTGTTTCCTTATGTGACCATGCGATACTTTGTGATTCCTTTCCTTTTAAAAATGACTGCTTATTACCGTTTGACTAAGATTCCTTAATTAAAGGGGAGTCCCTATACTTATTTGATTATGATTGATGCTCAGTTCCTTAAATATGGATTGATATCTTATTTGTTTACTCGTTTTCAGTGCTATAAATACTCCTCACCTCTCTCTTTGAACACAACCAACACACACTGCTCTCACAATCTAAAACTCTCTGAATTCTCTCTCTCTCTCTGCTATTACTATACTCTCTCATTCTCTTCTTTGAACATCTAATCGGCTAAAAGCCAACATTGAGTAACTTGGGTTGATTACTTTACACTTTTGGGTTCTATTTGTTTTTCTTCTTATATTGTTGCTGTTATTCTCCTACTGCTGTTACTCACACTGCTGCTCTCATTCTCTACATACTTTGTTCTTCCTTTGTGTATTATTGCATTGCTATTGTATCCTATTACCTGCAACTGGTATGTCACCTATTTGAGATATAGACTCCAAAACACCATGTTCCTATTAATTTTGCAATTCATATTATTCCTTGTGTGCTTTTACCTATGGTTTTGTTGCTCTCTTTGTCACTAGCATGTTACTTACTAGTCTACCTAGTTTAACTTAGCATGTTTTCCCTACCCCATTTCCTTGTGTGTTTTTCCTCTTCCATGTGCACTGCTGGGATGTATTCAAGTTTACTTGGCTACTTAAACAGCCCTAAAACGTCTCCTTGAGGATGATTATATTGGGGTTTGGTGCAGCAAGAAACTGAACCCTTGTCTTGCAATCATGTCTGATTATTTTTCCTCCAATATGTTGTCTATGTGTGAGTAGTTCACTTTACTTATTTGTCCCCTTTTCCCTTTGCCCCATGTTTGTGTGATGTCATGTTGTTCTAAAAATGGTCAGTCTAAAATAATTTCAAAAGAACTTCTTCAATTCTTTCAACTATTTTCTCAAACTCTCTCAATTTTCTCAACTGTTTTATCAAACTGTCCCTCAACTATCTCAATTCTAATCATAATCTCATTCTTAGAGCATTAGGGTATGCTCCTTAGTGCAAGCACTGCCTTATGAGCCTTGAGCACCCATGGAACTCTGATGCACAAGGCTGGAACTTCCATGCTTGCATTTGTCCAATTGGGATATTTTGTGTCTTGGTATTGGCCAAGGGTTCAAACAAACCCATAGGGAACTCTGCCGCACCCAAGCCTTGGTAATGGCTGTGAAACTCGAAAGGAGTGAGGTTGGAGAATGCTTGGGCCTGGCTGTAGGCTCCCTATAGAATAACTTCTTATTTTCTTTTATCACTGTTGTAGTTTTTAATTACTTGGATGTAATGATTTGTAAAGAATAATGGGTATTATATTTAAATTGGGGAAGGTTGTGAATGATTATTAAAGGTATGTGTAGAAAACATGTTATAGAGTTTTACTTATCTATTTGCGTAATAGAAATCATGTATAGTACATGCATCTCACACATAGAAATCATGTTCTTATGTCTTTTACTTTTAGCTTGTTATTTTTCAGCTAATAATCAAGTTACTACCATTGCATCTAGATACCATGTTCTAGGGCCTTTATATGCATTAAATATCATATACTTAGGGTCTTCCTTTTGCAACTGTAGAATGCCTCACTAATCTTGCTAAACAAAATGTAAAACTGGTTAACATTTTCCTTTTAAAACTGACGTGTATGTCCACCTTTCTCTTATGGTTAAACAACGCCTACGAAAACCTTAGGTTAAATGAAATTGATTAATCGCCTTAAATCCTGCTTAAGCTATTCACCCTATTTAAACGTCTGAATTTGTTTGCCTCTCTAAAATCCGCTGATTTTTTTACACTAACTTGTGCCTTATTTCAATCACTTCTGTGCAAATATTTTACTAAGTTACTCTTCTTCGTAGTCCAGAACTGGATCATTATTTTCTAAAACTTTTCTGAATACTGTATCTTCTGCAATTTTTTAAAACTATAGTTCAAAACTAATATACTTACACGCTCTTTAACACTCCTGAATAATTTCACATCTGTTTTCTACCTCTATTGTCCAAAAACTGGTTTGTCATATGTGTTTTGTGTGTTTAAAAGGTTTTCCCTCCGATTTCTAAACAGTCACACATCCATTTGCCTTTCTCAAGTCCCAAAAATTTTCATCCAACTCTTTTATGTGAATTCTATTTTAAAACTTTTTTTCAGCTGCTGTCTTAAATATATTTGTCAACACTCCAGCTTTAAAACTCTCTCTTCCCTCGAGCTTATATGTGTTTGAGACGTGCTAATTATGTGTTCTCTTATAGAGGGTTATTTGAGCCTTTTATACGTTTCATATGATTCCTTTATATGCAAGTCCTATTTGTGTTTGAATGTCACCTAGTATTTAACCTTTAAACTTAATGGTTCCACCTAGTTCCTACCTCATAGGAACAGCGATCCTAAATTCCCTCTAGGATCTTTAGGACGGGACGGGTAATAGCACGCAACAAGCATATGTGACCGATTCACACGCTTAAATGACCTCTAAGGGGTGGGAAGGGTAGAATATGGAGATGATGACGATGCGATAATATCATAAAGCGACCCCTCTTTGGGAATATTGGTGGGATATTGCATCGAATGATCCATATTATAGTCAAACCTAGGACCCTTATCTCTTTTCGTTTGCTTTATCTAAATATTCTTCAATAGTAATGCTTTTCAAAATCAATTCTCTCTTTATTTGAAATTTACGTCCTTCTTTCTTCTTTAAAGCTTTTCAAGTTGTATGAATGTTATATTTGTGAACCATACTTGTTTAATTGTTTCATCTTTTTATAAAGTTACGATTAACACGGCCGAGAACCACACTAGTGGATCTTGACGGGTGCCTAACACCTTCCCCTCGAGATAATCTCAAGCCATTTCCCGAACTCTGGTTTTCTTTTCAAAATACTCTCTCTTACGTGTCCTAATGCACTATAATCATTAGGTGGCGACTCTTCTACCTAATGATTTGCCCATAACCCAATTCCCAAACGGGAAATAGAGTTGTTTTGCCCATAATGTTGTATACCCGATTTCACTTTCTTGTAAGGGAAAAGGAGGGTGTCGACAGCGATCATAAGAATATTGAGTGCATAACAATATCTACAAATAGCATTGTAAGCTAAAAAACTCAACTTCCACTATGAATCTCGATGGCACCGCAATATATGTGCCAGCTGTCCGAAATCATAACACCTCACATCACAGAAAAGCAACTCATAGATCTTCCCAGATCACTAGCAGGTCCAATAATGATCAAATCAACATTTCCTTTATTAATACAATTCGGTACTAACCAAGTCAACTCAAGCTAAACATGTATCCAATTAGCTTACCAACAAACTCATTACCAAGAAGTCTGAAGCTGGTTCTTCCACTACTGTAACTCATGCCATCGTCGTACGATACGGTGCCCGACACCAAATCAATACTGATTCCACAATATCACCCAGCGACATGCCCGGCCACCATGAACTCCTCCGAAAAGTTCCTTCAATATCTTAACTGAAACAACGGTAGAACCCTATACACTGGCATCTTTCACAATGTCCCAATTAAGGAAAACAATTCTTCCCAACCATCCACTTGACTTTGGAACACAGCCATTTGGCTAGAACATAGTTTGATGCACCTCGCCATGCAACCTGTGGCATTTTTTCGATATAACCCACAGCACAATGGTCTAACATAATCCAACATAGAGACAACAATTCTACACGCAAATATCATATCCAAATCTAATGTACCAAGTAAAGTAAGATCCACTCAGGCTTCCAAATCCCAATAGGCGCTAAAGGTGCCAATGCACACGATTCACAACCACTACATAGATTGCATCGGAGAACTCCCAGTCTCCAACTCCATATAACATACAAATCACTATTCTTTATTTCTACACTCCGCCATATGAATGCCTATCACACATCAAGTACCAATTCATTCCACGAAAGATATTCTAAAATTTCCCCGTACCATCAACAAACTCAAACATCAACAGTCGATCCAGTCAAGAGAATGCCGCAATCCCACTGAAGTATTATCAACTTAATCACATTGCCCTTTTTCTGGAACATATACCCTCGTCAAATCATTGTGATTAGCAACACCATTTCCTTGGTCATACGAGGATCATTCACCCTAATAATCTGAAGGTCAATTCTTGGATACCTGCAGCTGCCCGTGTTGCTTAAGAATTTAATGGCTTTCCATTCCGAACTGAACCAAGCCTTACACATACAAACCCTAATCCTCTACAACGTATCGCGTATACCACACCACACTCGGATGACATAAGGACCTGTATCTCCATTTCGTGCCGCAGACATCAACGCACTCAACTACTCGAGATCTTTTATTGATCCCATTTAGAAGGAAAATACTTACACACTCCATTCTTCGCGTACCCATGGAAAATATACTCATCTTCAGACCACGGTAAAACCCAACAAGAATATCTAAGCCAACTTTATTGTGTAAGCTAGACTGTCAGGATGGAATCCTTCGATCTAAACCAATATGAGCAAGTCATCAACACCCAAGAGGATTGCTGCAAAAATGCCTAAAAAGCTCATTAATTTGAAAACATACAAAGAATTAGTCATACCCTTACCATGGCGATTCGGTCTATTATCGAGCTATTCTTATCTATCAAATTTCTCTTTTTATTCATCATCTAATCGGTATTTCTCCCTCGCTGTAGCATCACAATGCCTCAATCCAGGCTCACCACAGGAACTTTGTACATAAGACCACATTGTCTAAGACCCATAGGCCATCGAAATGTTCTCTCAGACGTTCCCATAAATACCATGTTCTAGAATGCTTTACTTTGAAGAACTTCCGGCGAAATCTGAATTCGTTACCATTACCTTCTAGATACCGATAATAGAATCCCATAATCGACATAAGAATACAACAAGCCTCAACATTTTCGATGAAAACACGGTCTCTGAACACACAGACATCCTGGAGACACCCGATCATTACATGCCAAATCTTGTATGAAATAACACCATTCTCGAGAGTCATTCACGCTTATTCAATTGTAAATTATCTGACTTAACGCACAGAAATACGCGTGCCTTATTAGCACTCTAACCCTGCAAAGCATGATCTCATTCCAATACCAACAACCGTCTTCCTTTTGTATGCACTGAGCATTCTTTATCGACAACAACTCAAGACATCATAGTATTTTCTCAAATCTACGAAGCACCATGTAACCGTTATCAAAATTTTGCTCCTCTCGCTCCATCATCGGCTCATTTCTGCAACCAGTACTGATCCGCCAGCATATCTCGAAACGAAAATCCCGTAGCACATCATCGTGCGATCAGGTAATCAACAGCAACCTCCCCAACTTGGCTCGAAGCCATCTTATCAGGACACACTTAATAACGCATAATACTTTTACTCTAATGATGCGATAATATCGTAGGGAGATTAAACTCACATCATCTACTAGTTTATGAAAACACCGTTCCTCGGATACTGAAATCCTTTGCAAACCTCGCATTCATCCCCACATCAGTTGAGTCCACACTCTCAAGTGACCCAAATTTTTGTTTTCAAATTACAACACGTAGCCTTCGATTCCACATGAGATCCTCTCACAACATGCATAAGAATCGCATCACTTCAAATCACTCTGCAGGAGATAACCCACATGTTTCGCCTCAATATAACATTTTTGTATACCTTCCACCATCATACAAATTACATAGCTACATAGTCTTCCTGAGTCTGAACTCATATCGTATCGTGCAATTTACTTCACTCCCACTAGGAGACTCAAAAAGATTCTTCACGCGCCCATAACTCGGGCTACTCATCGGACCACAATAGAAAATGAATCACTTGACAGTTAATCTATTATCTAGCAGACTTCTTAGTCACTACCAAGTAATATAATTGCATCTCACAGTACTAACATACTCATCACACGGATACCAAACTGCCATTCTGGCTAATAGCGACAATATCGAACATCTAAGTTCAAAACACTTGCTCACACGATCAGCATCTCACTGCTCAAGCCCTAGGCAAGATCCGGCCTCAAGTCCTCCAGACTGGCCCAACATCAACCTCATGAAGATTACATCTCGCCCCTCAATCAGGGAATCTCAAGCCATCGAAGCACATATAGAACCGAGCGCTCAGGAGCGCATACAGTCGTGAGGAAGGAAGTTCAAAAGTTATATTCTAACCTGAATCAAGTACGCACGATAAGAATTCCAAGAAAGTGAAGTTTTTCCTAAAGGTTCTGCAGCCTCTTGAGGATAAGTACAGACGTCTCTGTACCAATCCGCGAGACTCTACTAACCCGCTCATGACTCATGAGGCCTAGTAACCTAGGGTCTGATACCAAATTGTCTCAACTCCAATCCCGATCGTGATGGCGCCCAACACAATTGCTAGGCAAGCGCGACTAATAACACTCACAGCTCAACCACACAATCCATTCCCAATTTATTGTATTAATTATCAAATAATATATTTTCCAACCATGAGTAGCAGACAGCAGAAATTGTGAAAATCATAACAGTTACCAATAAACCTCCCAAAGACCCGGGATCATGAGTCTAGAGCCTCTAAGATGACAACTGAGTAGCAATATCTGAATATATATATAAGTCTAGAAAGCTGAAAAATAAAACTGAATAAAAGGGGAGAAGTCGGGTCCTGCGAATGCTAAGTAGCTACCTCGACAACTCTGAATAAACTCTGGAAGACAGCGACTGCTCAGCTAAGTCTCCGGAATACCTGAATCTGCATACAAGGTGCAGGGAGTAAAGTGAGTACTTCCAACTCAGCGGTAATAGACATGCATAATGACTTGAAAGTAAGAAATCCTGAAATACCACAATGTAAAGCTAAAGCTTACCACTTAGCTCATTTAACGATGAAACCACAGTAACTCAATGACATATAGAAAGATAGATATCAATGTATGAATGCAATGCAATGCAATGCACGTGACCGCTGCGGCATACAACCCGATTCATTGGGTACCCACGCTCACTATGGGGGTTCAGACTCTGGATGGACTCCTATAGCCCAAATGCAATGACATAGTAGCATTCGATGTGGTGTGCAGCCCGGTCCACAATCAATCCAATTATATATATGCATGCAAGCCACACGGGCATAATCAATTACCATTTTCGGTTGCATTTAATAGGTATAGTTTAAATGATTAAAGCCTTAGAAGATTTCTACTCATTTCTAGACAGTATTTAACTCAGGACTGATATTATGGATAACATGCTCAATATCATGGAAACAGTGACAATAATCCCCAAGGGATCCGAATAGTTAGCTCACAGCCCAAACATGCTCATACCAATCCAAGTAGGGTCTTTACTAGCCAATTTCTAGGCATATAACACAGTACACACATTGCTCGGACTGACTAAGCCATAGTCCCACCCACAAACGACCCCGCACTCGCAGTAGAGTACGTATCTCGCCTCAAAAAAGCATCACAATGTGAGACACCAGGGTTTCAAACCCCCAGATCATCATCTACATCTATTACCCACCTCAAACCGTCCGTAGACTAGTCCGCATTGCTCTTTCCTTTTGAATCGACCTCCTCGCGCATCGAATCTAGTCAAAATCACAACGAATACATTATTATATGCTAAAGAAACATACCCCAATCGAAATTACTAAAAAACACTAAAAATAATGAAGTTGGTAAAACCCGAGCCCCGGGCCCATTTCTCGAAAAATTAAAAAAGTCACATCAATGGATTCCTCGTCTTGCCACAAGTCTGTACATATAAAGTTTACCAAAACGGAGCTCAAATGGCCTTTCAAATCCCCAAAATTTGTCTTAAAAACCAAGCCCTAATTCTTCACAATTTCAACCCACCTCGTGAATTTGAGTGTTGATTCTTCAATAAAATGGTGTTTCTAAGATAAGAGACTTACTCAAATTAATACCCATCAAAAACCCTCTTCAAATCAGTCAAAATGCTCTCTTGGCAGAGTAAAAATGGTGGAAATAATAAATGGGTCGCGGATGGAATAACATGTGAAAACAATTCTGCGCCCAGATTTAACCTTACGTGAACACAGTCCAAGCCACGCATTCGCGATGAACAAATTCCACTGACCCGCCATTTACCCTTCGTGAATGCGGCAACACCATCACAATCGCGAAACTCTGCGTCCGCCCACTACGCGAACGCAACCCCTCATCACGAATGCATTGAACAAAACAATGCAGGGCCCCAGGCCCTTATACGCGAACTCCCACGTGAATGAGATTAATGGCCAAACTATCCTTTCGTGAACGCGGACCCACTCCTGCGATCGCGATGACCAATTTTTGGTCTGCACTGCTGTGCATTTTGTGCAACGCATTCCTAAGTCCAAACTTCCCATTCGACCCTCTAAAATCACCCCGAGGCCCCCCGGGAACTCAACACAAAGTGCCAACCCATCCTAAAATATCACACAAACATGTTCCAATCATAAAAATACATCCAACAAAACAAGAATCATCGACTTACCACGGATTCAAGTTTAAGTCAAACTAAAACTTCTGAAACATGCATCTGATCAAAACCTGACCTAAGCACCTCCGAATGACCTGAAACTTTGCATGCATATCCAAAGTCATCTAACTGAGCTACTGCAACTCTCGGAATTCCATTCCGACCCTCGGGTCAAAATCTCACCTATCAACTAGATTTCGCCAAAATTCAAATATAGCCAAATCAAGCCTAATTCTACATCGGGCCTTCAATTTAAATTTCGATTGCAATCCTAAGTTACAAATCATCACTCGAAACTAGTCGAATCATCATAAATCCATTCCGAGCCCTCAAACACATAAGTCAACATCTGGTTGATTTTTCCAAGCTAACCTTCTCTTACAGAGACTAACTGTCTTATTTCTAACCGAACGCTATCCGAATTACTTTAAATTCACCAAACACATATAATGAAACATATATAAGCATAAAATGGGAAAAATGGAGCGGAGATACCTGAGACGATGGGTCGGGTCATTACAATATGTAAAAGTTAAATGCTGAAATGTAAGTGTCAAATTATGCATTCATACCTCTTTCAACGTTTGTCGCTACAGTGGTATAACCACTTGTTAAAGTTTTATAAAACCTCTGGATCTACATCTTCACCAATAATAGTAGTAAAAGGGTGCTTGAGGTAGAAAGTTTTAGGTCCAACCAAGCTGCTGCCCCCGGAACTGTATAGAGGGATAAATGGTGATCGGGTATGCTTTCCCTGATGCCTTGTTCTCCCCAGATGCATAGGTGTTTCATCATCTTGTATGGGCTCGCTAAACTTAACCAGCTAGGATAAGTTATCAGGCAACTCAAAATTATCTAGTGTGACCCCATTCTTCTCAACTTCTGATCCTTCTGAATCACCTAGATCCACATACTGTGCATGTGCACCTTCATTGTCAGGTTCCTCAATGACCTGTTTTGTCTGAGCTGCTACTGTCACTCCGTGAATTGGGGACTATGCATTGATATCTTCTATCATTGTAACACAATTCATATCTTACTTAACAAGAATGTTAAAATTTATAAAAAAAACAAGAAAATATCTCTGAATGATAGTATGATACCTGATTTGTCTTCATCAGCTGCAACTTGAAAATGTGTATATAAATCACCATGTGCCGGAAGATTTTCTTGACCAACTTCACCTTCAATATGTTTTGTTTTATAATTAAAAATGGTAAATGATACTGGATAATGGAAGCTTAAAAGTTGCAGCATACAACAACAACAACAACAACTACCCAGTATAATCCCACAAAGTGGGGTCTGGGGAGGGTAATATGTAGACGAGCCTTACCCCTACCCAAAAGGGCAGAGAGGCTGTTACCAATCGACCTTCGGCTCAGTGAAGGAAAGGAAAAACAAAAACAAAAACAAAAGAGCATTAGTAAGTCCAGCATAAATAATGTAAATAACTATCTAAACATAAGGACCATAAATAAAATAGCATGCAATAATATCATAGAGGAACTACCACATATAACTACCATAAGGGAGACACAATCCAAAACACAACTCATCTATGGATAGACCTATCAATCCTCACCCAATCCCGGGTGAGTAGTACGAAAAACTCTAGGGGCCCCTATCCTACAACCCTGATACTAGACCTCCAGACTTTCCTATCAAGGGCCATGTCCTCGGAAACCAGCATTGTAGCCATGTCATGCCTAATCACCTTCCCCCAATACCTCTTAGGCCTCCCTCTGCCTTTTCGAACATCACCAGCCGTTCACAACTCCTCACCGGGGCATCAGGACTTCTCCTCCGCACAAAAGTTGTAGCATATGTGTAGCAAAATTGTAGATATTTTGTGGATAAGTGTAGATATGTTGTATATACACTAACACAAATTGTAGATACTTTGTAGGTATTTTGCAGATACCTGTTTTGCTGGTGCATTCCTGCACTTGTTCCCCAATATTAAACTAAAAATGCTGATTGTTCAAGTCTTTTTGTTGGTCATTATTTTTTGTTTAACTGCCAGCAAACTGAATTTTTTATATTAGTTTGTATATATTTTTTTCATATGTCTAAATTGCTTTTCTATAAAAATAAAAGTCAAATCTTACATTTGCATTATCTTGCACATTTCTACTGTTTATCGTTTGCAAAACAGTCTACACAGAATCATTTATAAACCCTCGAAGGCTATCAAGTTCTACAAAGACATTTTTCCTAAAATCTTCAAGATTTCTATCAACCTACAAGTTACAATATAGTAAGTTGTTAACTTCATAATACGTCCTAACATACAGTAAAAACATGTGCGATTATATAAAGATATATATCATAATTTATAAATTTGTAGATATTTGGTAGAAAGTTTATGAAATGTAGATATATTGTAGATATATTGTAGATAAAGTGTAGATATATTTTAGTTTATATATATATATATACTACCAGCTCAATTTTTTATCAAATTTTCTATTATTCTTAGAAATAGACTCCTTGTACTCTTCTACATCTTTTTGTTTGGTTTCCAACGTAGGAGGATCACCATTGGGAACCTCAGATGTTTGTTCACCTTCTTGAACTTTGTACTCAATTTTGTCGGGCAAAATCAACACTGCAATCTCTTTTCCAGATTCAACTATGTTGGAAAATTGGATGAAAATAAATTAGTTTGATCAAGGTAAAAAATGTAGAATACTTGTAGATGTTTTGATGGTAAATGTATAATCATAAAAAAGAAACTATACATTTTATCCACTCAGACTTTATCATCTTCTCTTCAAAGGTAGCTAACCAAATCTGCCCCTTACTAGCTGACCATCTTAGCATGCGAGGTATTGAGTTAGAATACCTCGTAGCTAGATCAATGCTGACAGTAGAGCAACACTCATAAAGTCATACTTGCAATGCTAGTGAACATCCCCATACGAGATAAGAATGTATATACATATTTAGTCTGTGCCTAACAAATTTCATCATCTAGGTGAAAGATTTAATACCCCATAGGTATAACTCATACTCCCCAGATTCTACCAAATAGAACATAAAATAATCTACAAAAGAAACATGATCTTTGTCCGAAGGACAAATGAAAAATTCTAAAAGATAAAGGATGTACAACTTCACCGCATCCTCATCGTTTACCCATGATATAGTAGTTATTATCTATTTCAAATAATACTTCTCCACACTTCATTTGTTAGCAAAATAAATTCTCATTATTTTGCTAACATAAGCGGGAGTATAACCAAAATTAGTAACTTGGGTAACACATCTTAGTAATTAATGCAAACTCACTTAATCCAAAATTTTGATATTTCATCCTTCAACTGTACAGAAAAATATGATGCATTGAATTTGGTTAATTCATACTTCATCAGAAGATGAACGGCTTGGTTTTGCATGCATATGGTGGGAAGAGACAGCAAGTATCCAAAATACAACTTTTTGAAAAGAATCAACCCATTTAAGGATAGAAACTTTTTAATCTAGTTAGGAATGCTAGGATCACACAGATTTATGTAACCTAAGCACCCCATAATCAACATTTTGTGGGGCAAAAAATTATCCATTCTGCACAAATAATAAATTAATTCACATTATAAAATACATAAAAGGAATACATTTTATCTACAACATAACTACAAATGATTACATAATATCTGTCGACGCCCCCTTTTTCCCTAAAGGCGGAATTAGGTTTACGATATTATGGGCAAAAAACTCTTATCCCCTTTTGGGAAATAGGCTATGGAGTTTGAAGAGTCACCACCTAATGATGATAGTGCATTAGACACTTTAAGAGGAAAATAAGATTTTTGAAAGAAAATCAGAGTTCGGGTAAGGGCTTGAAATTATCTCGAGGGGAAGGTGTTAGGCCCCCCTCAAGATCCACTAGTGTGGTTCCGGACCTTGCTTAGATGTGACTTTAAGAAGCATAGAAATAGACAAGCAAAATGTGCATATAAAGAGTACGAACAAGTTGAAAATTTTGAAAGAAGAACCGCACAAGTAAAGGAAAATTTTAGAGAAAATATTTAAACAAAGAGAAAAAAAAGTAAGGAGGGTCCTAGGTTTAACTTAAATATGGATCATTCGATGCAATATCCCGCACATGTTCCCAAAGAGGGGTCGCTTTATGATATTAGCGCATCGTCATCATCTCCATATTCTACCATTCCCACCATGTTAAGGTATTAATGTGCTTAGTCTCGTTTACTTATTGCATGCTAATACCCGTCTCGGCCTATCAGTCCAGGGGTATTTGGACTACTAATCCTAAAGGGGAGAAAAGGATAGGGAATATATGGAGTTTAAAGGTAAAAAATACTAAGGCGTCAATCAAAAACATCATCATATAAAGGGAAGCAAACAAACATATAAAAGGCTGCACATAAACCCCTTCAAACATCATTTAGTTTAGCATGACTTACACATACTGAATTGGTCTTTAAAGAAAAAAGGATGGACGAATTAGTCTAACATATAGAAAATATGCTTCGAGCTCCCAGGGCCCGTTATCAGGAGTTGTTGTATTTAGGGAGGCAGGGGTGTTAAAAGGTAGTAGAGGAAATAATTGATTTAAAAGCAGCAGACAATTTAAGTAAAAATGTGCAGAAAAGTTTCGGAAAGACAAGCATATTTGAGAAGAAAAGCGAGTTGCACCACTGTTTTGAAAACTGAATAAACGTCGAGGCATAATGGTTTTATGCAGAAGTAAAACAAAAGCATTTGAGTAGGCAGATTATTTTAAAAGAATGTTTCAGAGAAAAGCATTACAGTTTCCTATCACGTATGCAATCCTACAGGCAGGATTTCTATATGCTTTTAAGTACAAAATATGCAAGTCCTATAGGCAGGATTTCTACATACTTTTAAGTACAAAATATGCAAGTCCCATAGGCAGGATTTTCTACACGCTTTTAAGTACAAAACATTCCAATCCTATAGGCAGGATTTCTACACGCGTTTAAGTACAAAATATGCAAGTTCTATAGGCAGGATTTCTATATGCTTTTGACATAGAGCCATATGAACATGGTTTCTACCCTTTGACTTATGCAGGAATAATAAAGCCCTTCCCACACCCTTTCACTAATAACCCCAAGATCTTTTTTTTTAAAATTATTACAAGATTTGAAAGAAAGGACTAAATAAAATAAGATAAATACATCAAAACTACAACAGGCCCAAAGAAGCTCAAAGCAACCTTAATGTCCAACCCATGTGTTTTACCAAATCCGTATTCTAGATTCCAAGGCCTTCTCATACTCAAGGTGTTTACAAAGTTTCAAGGAATCTCAGGGACTCCCGACAGTGCTTAACACCCTGAATAGCTTAGAGTAACAAAACAGTGCAGTGTGGAAGTACCAGCACTAAGGCATCCAAGATCAGAGGGAGCTCAAGGGTCCCAAGGCATGGCTTACCAGAGGGGGTCAAAACTTAAAAGACTAAGAATAAGTGTAAAGTGAAGGGGATTTGAGGAAAAGCCAAGTAAGGGGTGGTCATACCCATCCATGGGTAAGACTGGCACATCCCTGACCATTTACTTGGCTTAAACACATAAAGAGCAGACTTGAGAAAGTCAGACTTAGGCCTGGATGGTGATTAGGACGCTACCAGGCCTGAGTCAGGCTCAACTCATAAATGAGGGTAAGGGAATGGGACTGATTTGAGTAGAGATTTAGAACAACCTGGTTCTGAACTAAATGTGGCAACAGGGTACCACTCTACTCCAAAACAATACTCACATACAAAAGGGTTCAGGGAAATGGATCAAATACGAAAGCATTCGCACAAAAACAGAACGGAGTTAAACGGAAGGGACTTGGGGAAATGGGTGTACAGGGAAGTACTTATAACAAATATAACAGAATTAACACATGGGAATATGGGGTAGGGAGGTAACATGCTGAAGTTCAATTGCATAACGTAAGGAGATAGATCAAAAACAGACACATGAGAAGCATAAATAAACACATAGTTTGGACGTGGTATTTAAATCATGGACATACTAGTTGCAAGTTCAAACATAAAAAAAAGTTAGCCTTGGCTTTCAGCCAGCTAACACAAGCAGCAAAGAACTTAGGAACCGAGAACTTAGTAGCTGAGAAGAGTAAAGGAGAATGGAGAGTATATAGTATGAACTTATGAGGTTGTTCGTCGTCTGAAGTAAAGGGATGGGGGAGTTTTATAGTTTGGAAATAAGCAGTAAGTAAGGCAGTAAAATAAATTAGTATCAATCAAACTCAATTAGGGAAAGAATTCCCTTTAATTAAGGGAATCTGACATAGGGTAAATAAACAGAGTTCCAAATATGGAAAGGAAATCAAGAATGGGTGGTAAAATAGAGGGTAAATGCATATAGGGTTTTTTTGAAATACACACGGTTTAACAAATAAGGTAAACTGAATCATAAATCAAACAGGGAATTAAGGAAATGGGTATTTGAATGTAGTCCGAAAACAAGTCTAAGTCACAAAATCAACTAAGTTTGTAAAAAAATCAAAACCCCAAAAGTTAGGGTTATTTGAAAGGAAAATATGGCTTATAAAGAGATGCACAAATTCAAGCAGACGAGGCTAGGATTGATAGAATAGTCACATAATCATAAAGTAGAAAAGCATAGGCATGAAACAGATTGAAATTCTTGCAGAGCTTAGCAAGAAATGAGAAGCATGAAAGAAACTCAAACAATTAGGGTTTCAGAATCAGATAAGCAACACACACAAAGTCGAAAACCCCAAAGTCTAGGGTTTCCTAACAACATTTCACAGTGTAAAGAAGAAAGCAAAAGGAATACTCAGGTAAACAAACTTAGAGAGAACACAAATACTCACAAAAGCAAAATACAGTAAAGAGTTACCAGGAACTCTAGGTAAAGGAAAACATTCAAAAGTCATAGCAAGAAATAAAGAAATCCCAGTAAAGAAGTTTAAAAAAAGAAAATCGGAGAAACCCTAGGTGAAAAAATACATGGAATCACAGGTAAAAAATCCAAAAGTCATAGCAAAATCAAATCACAATAGACTAGTTAAAAAAATTGGAGAAACCCTAGTTTTAAGAAGACACACAGTTTTGAAAGGTAAAAACGGCAAAACGTGGAAAAACACTTAGCATTCATAGATCTGAAGAAGATCTTAAAGAAAATAAGGAAGAAAAACCTCGAAGCTTAGGGTCTCGGAAAAACCCTAGAAAAAGGAGAAAGGCTTGGAACGGACTGGTCTTGAGCGGAAATGGACTCACAAGTCTAGGGATCACCAGAGAGAGCCTGGAAATAGCCACAGAACTCGAACCGGAAGTTCTATGAACCAGAGACCTTCAAGGTCTGGCCTCGATCCATGAACGGAGGTGCCATAGAAGGGAGTGGGGGTAAGTATAGGTTGCACAAGGCTTGGGGCCATATTTTCCGACGAGACAAGGTCGAAAATCAGCTGGAGAGGGCTAGGGTTTGGAGAGGGGTTGAGAGCATTTGAAGATGGAGGGGATAAAACGGCGGCGGATTTGGAAAATGATTTAGGTTTGGGGGTGTTGGTAGGTTGAAAAAGGAAAGGTTAATCATGGACCGTTGATCAAAATGATCAATGGCCACGATTTAAAATTGGGGTCCGAGTGGGTTGGTTCAAATAGGTTTGGATCGGGTAGTTTTGTAATTGGGTCGTGATTGGGTTTAATTTTGGGGGTCATATTAGGGGCTAAATTAGGCTATAATTGAAAGTATAAATAGGATGTAATAGAAACAACCACTTTTACCCATTTGATTTTATAAAAATAGTAAACTATGTTAAAATTCTGGTTAAAAATATTGATTTAATAAACAATATGTAAGTTGTAATTAAAAAATATTGGTAATGCTTTTGTGATTGAGAATGCCATTAAATCGAGAAATAGGCTAAAATTACAATTTCATGCAATTTTAGTTTAAAATACCAAATGGACTTGTAAAATTATATAAAAATCATGTAAGTTATATTCTTGTGTGAGTGTGAGAATAAAATAAATTATTCACCAAGATGACATGTTTTGGGAGTAATTATTTGATTTTATAATGTAAAAATAGGCCATAAATTGATTTAAAAAATTCTTAAAAAATGTGAAAAAATACCAAAACCTTTGTGGATGCTTGTATATGCTATATTTAAAGAATAATTTGAGTATAAAAATATATAGAGAAAAATTGGGTATCAATAGCTACCCCTCTTTACCCGAGGAGGATGAAAGAGTTGTCGGGTAAAGATAAGATGACCAATTTTGAACGGAGATGGCGATTGTACAAGGATATTGACAGCGCTCTGGTCTATGAGCTGCCTACACATCATTGTTTTTACATGAATCAGGCCATATATAGTTTAGGAACCATTGACGGAACATGCTGATGGGAATTTGAAAAAAAATGGACGCGATGGTTAGGTCTGAGGATTGAGCGGAGTTGGACAAACTGCAGAGAACTGGAGCGAGATCGCTCCTCCTAAGACGGCCGTGAGCTATCCGGAACACCTGCAAATGCATGATGTGCGTATATATTGCGTAATTTAAACGTGATGCAAGTTCCCATTGGACCATGGATGTTTGTCCTTGGACGGTTAGGATGATGTCCTCAGACTGTGATGTCCTGGGCCATGAAAAGCATAAAAGTAAAGGTTCGCAGGCCATGAAATGATGTTATTGGGCTATGAAGATGGTGCCTTTGAACTATGACGCCTTTGAATGAGTTGGCGATCTTTCAGCCCATGAAAAGGTGGCAATCTTTTAGCCAAATGAATGCAAATGGTGGCGATCTTTCAACTAGAGAAAAAATTTAAAAATAAGCGGCGATATTTCAGCCATGCAGGGCGGAGATAGGGCTTAGTATCGAAAGGCAGATAATAGCCTTATGCAATAAGGAGGTAGAGTTTTAACCACGGAAGGCAGAGAATATCCTTATGCAAAATGCAGATGGAGACAGAGCTTAGTCTCGAAAGGCAGATGATAGCCTTATGCAGGATGGAGGTTGAGCTCAACCTTGAAAGGCAGATGATAGCCTTATGCAGGATGGAGGTAGAGCTCAACCTCGGAAGGCAGAGAATAAATGCAGATGGAGACAGAACTTAGTCTCGAAAGGCAGATGATGGCCTTATCCAGGGTGGAGGTAGAGCTTAGCCTCGGAAGGCAGAGAATAGCCTTATGCAAAATGTGGATGGAGACAAATCTTAGTCTCGAAAAGCAGATAGTAGCCTTACGCAGGATGGAGGTAGAGCTTAACCTCGAAAGGCAGAGAATAGCCTTATGTAAAAATGCAGATGGAGATAGAGCTTAGTCTCAAAAAGGCAGATGATAGCCCTATGCAGGGTGGAGGTAGAGCTTAACCTCGGAAGGCAGAGAGTAGCCTTATGCAAAATGCTGATGGAGGCAGAGCTTAGTCTCGAAAGGCAGATGATAGCCTTATGCAGGATGGAGGTAGAGCCTAACCTCGGAAGGTAGAGAGTAGCCTCATGCAAAAATGCAGATGGAGATAGAGCTTAGTCATGAAAGGAAGATAGCAGCCTTATGCAATACAGGAACATAAAAGAGTGAATGGTAGTAAGTTTTCTTAGCTGATAGACGGTTTTGAGATGTTGGGACTGCTGGGGAGTGCGGATAGTGACCCTGTGAGGGTTTCGATCCTGAAGAGCGAATGTGTTTGGATTCGTAACCTGAGTTCCTGCAACCAAAGAAAAGTTGTGAGTTATGTAGGGGGAGGTTAGTTCATGTCCTCCAGCTCTTGGGGTCGTATGTCATGGGGGTAGCATTGCTAAACGATGGTGATGTTTATGCATGACTTAGTAAATTTAATGCAAGTACGTATACATAAAAAATGATTATCTTGGGTGAACTGACAACTGCAATGCGGTCCAAGACACGACGACCTTGCTTGCTCTGGAATTTTGAAGGCCCTCCTCAAAATTCTGCCCCAGTTTACTGGGTTGGCATTGTTGATGGTTGTGCTGAATAACTGAACGCGGATTGATTCTGCCCCAGTTTACTGGGTCGGCACTGATGAAGAGACTGGCAAACTTACTTCTGAATTTTGAGGGTCCTCCTCAAAATTCTGCCCCAGTTCCGATTGCGTGGGAAAATGGAATTTTTATTAAAATGTGACGGAACCCATCGGGCTACCTACGTATCCTCTCTTAAACTAGAATCAGGTCAGGCGTAGTTCAAATTACATCATAAAAGAAAAGCATATGATCAAAAGTAGTATCTTTTCCCTGCGTCTGAATTGATAAGCTTCGGCCAGACTTCTCCATCCATTTTTGTATGAATAAGGGCTCCTCCAATTAGAACCCTATGGACCATGTACAGACCCTGCCAATTGGGAGAGAATTTTCCTTTGGCTTCATCTTGGTGCGGAAATATTTTCTTTAATACCAACTGTCCTGGCGTGAACTTCCTTGGTTTGACTCTATTGTTGAAAGCTCTGGACATTCTATTCTGATATAATTGACTGTTACAGATAGCGTTCATCCTCTTTCCATCTATGAGGGCTAACTGCTCGTAGCGACTTTTGACCCATTCCGCATCATCTAAATCTGCTTCTTGTATGACCCTTAAGGAAGGGATTTCTACCTCAGCATGAATGACTGCCTCTGTACCGTAAACTAGCATGTAGGGAGTGTCCCTGGTTGATGTGCGAACCGTGGTACGATAACCCAGTAAAGCGATTGACAACTTCTCATGCCACTGTTTGTGCTTTTCAATCATCTTCCTTAGTATCTTCTTGATGTTCTTATTGGCTGCTTCTACAGCCCATTCATCTAAGGTCAATAAGCTGTAGAGTTCTTATGCTTGATCTTAAAAGTTTTGCATATTGTTTTCATCAGGTCGTTGTTGAGATTATAACCGTTGTCGGTGATGATTGATTCTGGAACCCCGAATCGACAAACCATACGATCTCGGACAAAATCTACTACTACTTTCTTGGTGACTGCCTTGTATGATGCTGCTTCAACCCATTTGGTAAAGTAATCAACTTCCACTAGGATGAACCTGTGCCCATTTGACGCAGCTGGTTCGATTGGTCCAATAACATCCATTCCCCTAGCGGCGAATGACCATGGTGAGCTTGCTGCAGTAAGCTCGTTTGGAGGTACTTTTATCATATCTGCATGTATCTGAAAACTGTGGCGTTTCTGGACATACTAGATCCAGTCCGTTTCCATAGTCATCCAAAAATACCCTGCTCGGAGTATCTTCTTTGCCAAAACGAAACCATCCATATACGACCCGCAGGTCCCTGCGTGGACTTCCTCCAATATTCTGGTTGCTTCTTTTGCTTCGGCACATCTTAATAATCCCAAATCAGGAGTCCTCCTGTACAGTACATGATTCCTCCACTGTGAAAGAAATTGTTGGACAATCTCCGAAGTGTTCGTTTCTAAGTAGCATTGGCGAGCTCTGGGTACTCTCATGTTGTCAGGTATTCCCTAATATCATGGAAACAAGGTTTCCCATCGGCTTTTTCTTCGACGTGAGCACAATAGGCTGGATGGTCGTGAATCTTGACCTGGATTGGGTCAATAAAGTTTGTATATGGATGTTGGATCATAGAAGATAAAGTGGCTAAGGCATCGGCGAACTCATTCTGTGTTCTGGGAACATGCTGGAATTTCGTCTTTCTCAACCTTTTCCTCAACTCCTGTACATGGTGTAGATAGGGGAGTATCTTAGAATTCTTGGTAGCCCATTCTTCTCGAACTTGATGTATGAGTAAGTCTGAATCTCCGATCACTAATAGTTCTTGAATGTTCATGTCGATGGCTAGCTTGAGCCCTAAGATGCAGGCTTCGTATTCGGCCATATTGTTAGTGCATGGGAATCTGAGCTTAGCGAATACTGGGTAATGCTGACCGATTTCTGATACCAAGACTACTCCTATACTGACTCCTTTGAAATTTGCGGCTCCATCGAAAAACATCCTCCAACCATCATAAGATTCTGCAATGTCTTCTCCTATAAAGGCTATCTCTTCATTAGGAAAATATGTTTATGGTATATAAATAATAATTTAGTATGCATAAATATAATTAACACAATTCTTAAACAATAAAGGTTATACGTTTGATATATGATAGCTATGTAAAAATCCTCTTAGCTTATTCTGCCGACCCGAATTTCTGTCATTGGGCCCACGCTCAACCCGCTCATGAAGAAAAATAGAAAGAATATACATAAAATATCAATTTTACCCGTCCTATAAAGCGCCCTAACGCACCCCAAGTCCCTACAGTCAATTTTTCAAGTTTTTTCAGCTTACCTCGTTGAGTTCCGTGAGCTAAAGAGAAAGAAAAAACCTTTGAGAAATTTGCCAATGTCTTCAAACAACCCTTCTCAGCTTCTTCCATCTGGTAATTTCCCTCTTAACAACATTTATTAACTACAACTTTAACCCCTTTATTCAATTTTTAACTTTTCTTTATATTTTTTCTGAAATTAGGTTTTGGGTTTTAATTTTGCAGAGTTGATTGATCGTTGCATTGGGTCAAAGATATGGGTGATAATGAAGGGGGATAAGGAGCTAGTTGGTACCCTTAGAGGATTTGATGTTTATGTGAACATGGTTCTTGAAGATGTCACTGAATAGTAAGTAGTGACTGTTCTTTTTGTTGATAATTTACCGTTGTTTTGTGAAAGATTTTAACTTTAGGGTTTTAGACTGCTAAAGGGGTTTAGATTTTTTTTTTTTTTTGCCTAATGTGTGGAACAGAGATTGATTAAAAAGTATGCCTATTTTGCGCAGTTTATTTAGTCACTTTTGTTAAAAATTCTCAAGTTTAAAAATACTTAGGAACTAAGCCTGGTACTGGTATTTAAGCGGAGAAGGTAGAGGGGCGCGCCCAATATACCTGAGTTTCAAAGTCTGCGGTTGGTCCTAAGGATTGGCCCCAGATAGATTGTGGGCTATCAAAAAGAAAGTTACCATCTTTAATGTTTTAGGAATGTTTCTGTTCTGCTTTCGAGGTTTCATAACCATACTTTTGTTTGGTTTTTAATATTTTCTTGTGCATTTCGTCTGCATTTCATTTTGGGTATGGCGTCCTATACAAGATACCAGTTTGTAATATTGTAATGGGCAAACTTGAATATTGATTTCAAACCCATGTCCTTCTAGGGAGTTAAATAATGCATGTTCGTTTCCGTTCTCTTATCCTAGTGCATCATACCTCCCTAGACCCACGTATGGGATTAAGCTGAGTTTTTTTTTGTTGTTGTTGTTGTTGGAGTGGGAAAAAGGTACCACTATGTTAATGTAGTAAAGTTATTTATGGTCTACCCCTAACCTGGTTTGCATTTGCAATTAAATTCATCTATTCTAGTTAGTGGTGGCAAAGTGAATAAAAAACAATTATCTATCTATATTATTCACTAAAAATTGGGTTGAATAATGAACTTGTTAAAAATAGGTCAAATATGGATAAGTTCCATTTTATTCATTTAAAAAATGGATACTCAGTGAATAACCAATGGGTTTAACTTTTACATTTGCAAAGATCAAATTGGGGGTTCTTCAAACTTAGGAGACTATATATTCTCCAAAAGTGATCGCATTCAAGAAGCCATGGATAATATGGGTATCCATATTATCCACCAGTTATTTCCATTTTCTATCCGTGGGTGGGTCGGATATTTATTCGTTTTTGCATTACTTGTTTTGACCCGCCTATATCAAACCTGACCCGCCTGCCACCCCTAATTGTGATTGTGACTGTAGTTTCATCCCTGTGCACATAAGTTGGTGTTTTATATCAATGCCTGCAATCAAGTCTGAGGAAAATTTCACTCATCTTCATTTATGCTAGCTAGTTGACATATCAGAAGTAAATTAATTCGAGCTATATTTGTTTTCTTAAGAGATCTATAATTGGTTTATATATGAACTGGGTACTTTCCTTAAACCTGTCCTAATTTTTTGCCTCCTTATGTTGAATAAAGAGTTGGGTTTTAATCTATGCACGGTTTGTACGTGATGTCTTGGTTAGCCGAAAAAGCAGCTTCTCTTACTTGGAACTCGGGTCCAATCTTTACCGTCTACTCTTAACATCCATCCCTTGTTTTTTAATTGTTAAGATTTTTCTCACATTCTTTTGAAGAGCATAGTTAGTTTATTGAAAGTGGAGGTTTTAGGCAGTGTTTGCCTGGTATATCAATGTTTTAGTTGAAAATTTTGGTCTCAAACTTTAGCTTAGCTGAAGCAGGTGAGAGTTTTCCATGTTAGCCTGCATAAATGCTACTGTAATTCCTAAATATTGATAATTGATGGAACATAGTGCCATTTGAAAAGGTACCCGTCATGCCTCCATCTTCATACCTCTGCCACGAGCTATGGTTGAAAGTTCAATTTATCAGTCCACTGCTCAACAATATTGCAATATTTATTTCACACCCATTTCTGTAACACTTTTCGGCAACTTGACCCCTGATCTCCTACACTGGTACTATAATTTATCTTTTGTATCTTTATTAGAGGAATTAGTTCTATTCTAACACAGTCTAAAATGACAAGAGTCAAAAGTTCTCAGTCTATCCTATTTTAGAAGATTAATTTTGTTATAACTCATGGTCAAAGAAGAAGAAACTACTGAGAATGCATTTAAAATGTGGCTCTCTTAACTTATCTTATCCACATGGAGTAGAAGCAGTTGTACTCTGGAAATTGAATGGCTAGATTAGATGTTATTTGCGTTGTCTACGTTACAGATCTAAAAAAGACTATTGCATGATATTGTAATAGTTTCAGAAGTTGACATATGAGACATTCTCCTGAGCGGTGTATCATTGCATTCCTTGCAGCTTCGTTGTTTGTCTTGAACCCGTTTATTACAGGCAGATTTATCTCACATTCCTTTAACGATCGCCAGGATATAATTAGTTACTGAAAATGGAGGTTTTAGGCTGCATTCTTCTGCTGTATTCATGAGTTAGTATAAAATATGGTCTCTTAAGTCTAGTTTGGATACATCAATTATTAACTTCACTCCCATTTCTGTTCCTCTTTTCAGCTACTTGCTGCCTGATCTTTTACAGATGGAGTCGAAAATTTAGTCACTGTATGTTCACTAAAGTGAATTTTTGATTTGTATAAACTATAAAACAAGCTAAGACAATAAGAATAGAGAGCCAGTCTGTCTATTTATAGACGATTTATGTTGTATCTCTTAAGCCCAGCTTGCTCTAGAATGTATTTCATGGATAAATGAAAATTTAAAAGGGGATGAGGTGGGGAGTGCGACGTTGATTCCTCATCCGTCCAGAAATGTTTCGACAAGTCGTTCCTGAAGTCCAGTCCAATATTGTGGAGCTGCGGATGTTTACTTGTGAAGTGGGATAGTTATTGAATGACCAGAATGCAGGCTTACCAATAGAAAGGAGAAAAAGTCTTAGGAATTTGCTTTCATCTTTTATCTTTTAAATAAAACATTACGCTTTGAAGTAATAATTACACGACCTGAGACTTTCAACATGCTCCTTCCACAGTACTTTTCATTCTCTTTGTCATTTTGCACCAATTACTAGTGGGCAGATATTTGCTCACATTCTTTTAGGAAGCACGAAAATATCGGTTGTTATTGGATAAGAAGGTTTTAATGCATTTGCCCCTTGAATTCGTGGAGCAGAAAGTATCTATTTTAGCTCTCTTAGACTTTTTGTCTCTCTTAATCTAGTTTAGCCTCCACCGGATGAACTGCCCTTTATACTTTTGTGGTTGTTATCTTCATTATCAAAAAAAGTGCCCGTTATACTTTGGAATATTACAACTTATTGATTTCGAAGTTTTTGGTGGAACATAGTTTGTGCAATTTGAAGCGGTCTCCTTCTGGCCCCCTCGTTATGAGAAAAATTTACACCTTCCTGCCATGAATGAAGTTGAAATGGACTGTCACTCCACTGCTAAAACCTTTTCACTTTTCCTACAGTGAGATCACTCCAGAAGGGAAGCGAGTAACAAAACTTGATCAGATTCTGCTTAATGGAAATAATATTGCTATCGTAAGTATAATCCATTCTTTCTGATTCAATCTGTTTCTTTCATTTGTATCCTGTTCTTTACTGATATTTTCATTTTTATTCCTAGTTGAGCTGGAAATATAGTGATGAGTAACAAACATTTTTTCTTGTAACTAATGCAGCTTGTTCCTGGTGGGTCACCTGAATCTGAATGATATATTATGATGTTCGATGAGCTGTTCATTGAGATTAGTTGATTATGGGCTCGAGACATTTAAAACTCAAGCGCCATTTTCAATATGTATTTTCAGTAATTCTCGCTGTATAAGTTTACCGTGAATCCATAACTGGCAAGGATTTTGTAACAGTGACTTGTGAGTGTGTTCGGCTAGTCTTTCTAGGATAATGATAGTTGCATTATATCAAAAAACTTCATGATCATATGGCGAGAGCTACTTTGAAACTGGTATTGTTCAGGTGTTATTACCGTAACGGTATGGAGTTTTTGCAGAATTCTCAAAATCAAGTGCTCGTGGATCTTACCTTTACTTCTTTCCAGCTATATGCGTCCATTGTTTTCTTCAGTTCACTTGAGATGTTGGATTAATGCTTGATAGAACAAGCATTAATCACACAGTTTTGGCTGATGAGTTTAGGCATATACTTGTGGGGATGGAAAACCAATGCATTCTTGGGCGAACACAGCCCAACGGATAGCTTAAGTCTTGGCGAGTGGAGTTCTTTGCACTATTGGGAGGTAGCAGGTAGAATAATCGAGGAGCGTCCAAGCAAGCACGCACACCTTCTAACCAAAAAATAATAAGAATAACAAATACAGCGTAATCTCACAAGTGGAGTTTGGGAAGACGTTATATAGATAGGTAAAAAAGTTATTTTTGATAGACTCTTGACTTAAGAAATAGTGAACATAAAACAACATTTCCTTACTAAAAAAGAAAAGAAAAAGATCATAGCCTAATGGACTAGAATGGAACCCAACAAAACTTGTTTTGGAGCTTCAACGTTTTTCTGTAGTGAAGTTTTCCCATTCCTCTTGACTACAACAACAACAAATCCAATTTGAATTCAACGGGTGGGATCTGTGGAGGGTAGTATGTACACAGATCTTACCCCTATCTAATGCAGGTAGAGAAATGCAAGATTACAAGATCAATCAGTCATCTATTGACTTCTCAAGTTGTATCTCAATGCGAATTAAATATTTAGTCTCGCTGCTAGCATTCTTTTATAACCAAAAAAATTCTCAAGTTCAGTTTTAAAAATCAGTTTGCCTCTCCTTCTATAATTAAGTACAGATTTGGTGTTATAGTTAGCATTCAAACTCGTGTTATACGTCCTGCTATAAATAAATATTAAATTTAATGTACTAGTTAGGATTGTAGCTCGTTTATTGTACTTTTTTCTATAATTGAGTACAAACTTGATGTATTAGTTAAGATTCAAACTCGTATTGTGCGACCTTCTAAAATTGAGTAGTGTCTTCATGTACTAGTTAGGATTCAAGCTTGTGTTGTACGCCTCACTCGGGTTGCTCACATTGGCATAATAGAGATGATGAAGTGAGTTACGTAGCTTAAATGCAAAAGTGAGAATTTATATAAGAATGTGAACTAACAGAAATTCATGATTCAAAATTCAAATTATTTACTCCATTAACACAGAGCGTGTCATACACTTCCCACAATTGCAAGTGGAATTACTGCCCATCGAATTCAAAGAGCCTCAACGAGTAGATTGGACATTGCACTGCACTGCAAACCTCCCCCCTCCACCCCCCCCCTCGCACCCCCACCCTCCTCTTCTCTGCATCAAACCCTAGAGTTTCTTTTGCTCTTTTTATTTTTTCAATATCATAATTATGATTTTCTATACATAAATTTTGTGGATTTTGCAGAATCAAGAATAACCTCCAAAGGTATGTTCTTTTCTTTGATTCTATCATTATGTTATCGTTAATTTTTCATTTGGTTTATATTCAATGTTCCCTTTTTCTCTTGCTTGAATTACAATTATTTGAATTGGGTAAGAAAAATCTTGAATTTTCAGATTTTCATGTTTCAATTCTGATCGGTTATTCCCTTATGTTAGTTATTGGTATTTGCTAAATTTGCTTTTTTACTTATATATAGTAATTTGTTGTCTGCAGTAGTATCTTGTTTATAAAAGGTTTAATCTTTCGGGTTATTAAGTTATTAAATTTTATTTCTTGCTTGAAACACAATTTTTTGAATTGGGTAAGCAAAATCTTGAATTTTCAGATTTTTCTGTTTTAATTCTAAATGGGATTTTCACTTATATTGGTTATTGGTATTTGCAATTTTTAAACTTATACCCTTTGCTGAACTATAACAAGTTTATGAATGGAATTGGGAGACAGTGATATTGTCTGCAGTAGTATTTTGTTTATAAAAGGTTTAATCTTTATGGTTATTGTGTGATTAGAGTTTTGCTGCTAATTAATCCCAAGGATAATTATCTTGTATGTACATGTGGTTTCAAGTGTTTTCCATCTGCAGTTTTATTGGATATCTATCTGATTCATCTCCCTTTTGGGGATATTATGGTTCATTTAAGGCCACACCAACTTGTTCGAGACAGAGGTGTCCTCGTGGTTCTTGTGATTGTCTTTCCTCCAACTTTACTTCTGATATTGTGACTTGATTCTGCACCTTACATGATATCTGTGCTAATTTTGGTTAGTTAAATTTGTCCACTGATGTGTTATATCTACTTTTGGCTGTTTGTGCAGATTATGGATCATGTTAACAGTGATAATCGATTAGATGTTCCTGACACCCCTAATAGATTAGCTGCTAAGGATCTGAATGTTAGTAGTCGTGTCAGCACGGAGAGTGGTTTATCTACATCTGGGCATTCCGGATATGGAAATATTGCTGGTGAAAGGAATGAGAATCGAGGTTTTGTTAATGGCGTAGGAAAAAGAAGGCTGTTTATGCGACCTCCAAAAAGTATCAATAGCTCCATGGTATCTGAATTCCATGCAAATTCATCAGCTTTCGGGAATTCTATCCCTTCAAGAAATGGTGTTCAATTTACTAAGGTTTCCTCCATTCCTAACTCCAATGAGAAACATAACTTGCACCTTTCCAAAAGTGAAAACACAGAGTCAAAAAGTCAAAAGTCTTCTCAGCGAAACGACCCTGTCATAGACCTGACAAAGAAAAGTGGGTCAACACCTGTATTTGTTAAGGCTCCTACAGATGGAGCACAGGATAGTGGTCAAGGTGAAAAATGTAGAACACGGTCGGCAGCAATGAATGAACACTCTCATTCCCACAGGATGACTTCCTTCATACCATCCAGCAGTACCAACAAAGGAAAGGAAACTGTTGGTTCAAGTTCTAAATCTCATGGAGAAAAGGATTCTGCCATTGATACGCAGCTTGGAGCTAGAAAAGATGGTTCTGCATCTCTTGTTTACTCACCCAGAGTAATTGGGCAGAAAAGATTGGTCCGAAACGGATGTATATCCCCACATAACATAGCTAAGGCCAAAAAGCCAGCTGTGAAGGAGGACAATGGTGTTTTAACCCATGGGCCAACTGGTACAAGTTCTATGACATCAACAGCTGTTACAAGCTTAGGTATTGCAAAAGAATTGATATCTAAAAATGGTATCTCTAGTACATTAAAGGGTAAGGAGGTGATAATGCACTCTTCTCCTTCAAAAGAACATGAAACAACACATGCATCTAGCAGGTGCGTATTTGGTGAACATTGTCTAGATATTCATGGAACAGACAATTTTAGTTCTTTTCTGAGAGCACTTATTTCAAATTTACTAGGCCGTCCAAATTGGAAAAGAAAAAAAGAAATTTTGTTTACATCTTCTATGACGTAGTTGTCAGACAGACTAACTCTATCACTTCCTGCTGAGGGATCTATGCTTTGAAGATTTATGTGGAACACAATTTAGCTTGTTTTCATGTGTGTATAGATGGATGAGTTCAACCAGCTGTAGCAAATGATGCATCTATATTCCGATATGCATTTTGACATATTTGTGTTGTGTGGAAATTTATCCAGAAAAAAATATCTGTGTTGTGTGTATCCCTGTTTTGGCTTTAAATGAGATGTCTGTAAATGCTTTCTGCATCTTGTTGTATGGGATATTACTACTACCTCGTTCATAAGTATTCTTTTGTCATGTTATTCTAGCCATTTTATTCCTGCGAATTGTGATTTTACTTTATTATTCATAATCATATCTAAGTTTGTGCCAACCATTTTGACCTTTGTTCTCTTCTTATCCATGTCATAAATGTTTGCAATATAGTTAGGTGATTTTAGCCGCTTCACATTCTTCATGCTTTACAAGTTACATTCTTATCTATATTCTAGAATTGTTATGTTTATAGTAGCATAAATTTCTGGGTTCCTTTTCTTTTGACTGTTACCTCAACGATTAGCTCTTGTCCTGATAAAGGTCTCATCAGATTTTTTCTTTATCCTTCCAGAAGTTTGATATCTGTTGATGAGAAAGCTAAGGAAACAAGTTATTCCAGTAGAGATGCGTCCAGAAGCTTTGGCGAATCAGGTGGATGGAGAAGTATGCGTAACCGTAGTGGGAACATGAACTTGTCTTTGTCCAATGTGCACAGGACCTTAGATAAGGATAGTGCCTGCTTTGTCACTCACTCCAGTGGGAGTAGGGTGACAAGAAGAGATGATGCAAGTAATAGTGACGATTCAGCTTCTATTAGACATGTTTCTGGTGAATCTGCAGAGCCAAAGGAATCTTTTCCTGGACCTCAATGTCCCCAAATTAATGGAAATCGTACTGCATTAAACACAGTTAAGAAAAGACTAAAGCACGGACCTGCCTCAAGCAGCCATGGTGAATGTTCTACATCAGCCTCTGATGATTTAGACATCATTTTGCTTGCCTCACCTGAAAGTAGAATTAATACAAGGTCCACCAGAAACAGAAATCATGTAGGTATAGGTGCAGAACCAGTGATTGATGTGGACAGTCCCTCCTCTACCACAAGAGATGAAGGCTCTCATGTTGTATGTAGCAGTAGTAGGAATGATGATGCTAGAACCAGACAATTAGAAGCTGATGAAAGGCTGGCACGGGAACTCCAAGAACAATTATATAATGAGGTGCCTTCCTTTGGCGTTGGCGAGGTTGGACTCTTTATGAAGCATATTTTTAGCTGTTCTCTATCCATATTTAACTGTTCTTGTCTTCTGTACACAGTACCATACCCCTTTGTCCATAGATGATATTTGGAAGTTTACAACAACAACAACAACCCAGTATAATCCCACTTAGTGGGGTCTGGGGAGGGTAGTGTGTACGCAGACCTTCCCCTACCCTTGGGTAGAGATGCTGTTTCCAAATAGACCCCCGGCATCCTTCCCTCCAAGAGCTTCTCACCTTGCTCTTGGGGAGACTCGAACTCACAACCTCTCGATTGGAAGTGGGGGTTGCTTACCATCAGAGCAACCCCTCTTGTCTGATATTTGGAAGTTTGAGAAAAAAAATTCAAATAAGTCTTTGTTCTACAATCTGGTCCATTATTTCAACTTGAAATAGAGAATTTGAAGTTTGAAAAACTGGTTTGAGGAGTATTTCAAGTGAAAATAATGGTTTCCACACATAAAACTTCAAATGTTTTTCCAAGTGAAATTCATGTCCAAGCACAACTTCTTCCAAATACCCTTTTCAACTACAACTTCAAATGCTTTTTCAAACTTCAACCAAATATTATCCAAACACCTACTATTTTTTGATAGTTTTGCTTTTCTTCGCGACAGATTGATGGAGATGTAGCCTTGGCTTTAGCGCAGGAGGATCTCCTACGTTCTTCCTCTAGGGGAGAGAATCAATTATCCAATCTTGTATGTTGGGTTTCCTTACATTTTATTGTCCTCTATACTTTACATCGCTTCGTAGTAAAACATGTGCCACTTATTTCTAAAATTGACATTGACATCTGACTTTCAAAGATTTATACATTATGTTCATGTTTGGGGGCTTTAATATGTGGAATGTTAATTAAGAAGTTACTTTGACTTTCATTTGCGCTTGGTAATAGTCATAATAATTCTCCTATTCAATTATTTCGACCATCTCTGAGCACCTCATATCTTTTCCTGGGCATTCGGAAGTTCGATTATTTTTGTATGATTTCTCTTGCACTGCCTTTCGAATGGGTTTCAATGATAAAAATCTTTTATTGATTTGCCTGTTAAGTGACCTAGGTAAACCCATAAATTTCATTGGATTAATCTTTTTGACAGCACCCAAACCCCACTTTGTGGGATTATACTGGGTAGTTGTTGTTGTAATCTTTTTGACAGCATATGAACCATGACTTTGCCCTAATAAGATAATTCAATCAATCCTTTGTTGCTAACATAGATCTTTGTATACTAGGTTTTCTTTGACATGAATTGATATAGAAATTGGAGGTTTTGCCAAGGTTAGTACGTATGCTGGTGCATATGTCCCAAATATGCATATACTCAAACACGATATCTTGTGTTTTAAAGGCTCACTTGAGGCACACTTAAGCCTTGAAGCTAGATGTAGTGCAGGCCGGGAACTTCGCTGAGCTTAAGAGGCACCTCAATGCTTAGCACCAAGGCCCTAAGCGATGCAACTCATCAATCGTAGGGTATTGAAGAGGGCAGCAACAAATGGTACATATAGCTCAATTAAATGACATATGAATTGTTAAGAAAATGTCATAAATAAATATATCAATAACTAAGAATAGAAATAACTAGTCAAATTTTGCTGACTAGGTACTGTACTAAATTCAAAAAAATTAGGAATTTAGTCCAGAAACTAGTGAGCAGTATTGGATTTGGAACTGGAAACTGCACGCACTTTTGAGTGTGTGTATATATATATATGGGTCCATATGCACCATCATGAACTCCTAATGTGTTTCTTAATACTGGATCATGAGAAGATGTTGAAGGTTTTGTGCACTAGGGACCTCCCTTATTTACTTTAAAGACCTTGCATGGATAATCTCGCTCACCGTAGAACTTCCATAGCCATTAAGTAATAAATTTTTTTTTATGCAATATCAGATTGTCAACAACTAGACCTCCTTCCTTCTTAGATGCTACTGCATAATTTCTTCTTTTAAGAATTAACCTCCCCTGTGAAATCACTTCTAATCCTATTTAGCTTCCTTTCCACACTTACAGAAGTAGCAAATAATGATATGTACTATCTATGCACCATCTACGGGTGTCAACTCATCCCAAAAATCAATATAGTTGTTCCAAAGTGGCTAGTTGATGTCCAAAATTATATAGCAAGGCTTCCTTGTGCTTTCTTTGAATATGCTGGGCGTTCACACCATACATTCCATAATACTGGCCAGATGGTGAATATTGCTCGCTTTAGTTACTTGGAATAAAGAACTCCAAGCCAGGATTATCTGAAGACCTGAGATCCTTCCAAAGGCAAGTGGTACAGCTCTTTTATCAGCGTTTTAAAGCCGTATGATGGGGCAAACCTCAGCGAGGATGCTGAGTCCCTAAGGGGGGGTGTATGGACACCCTAGGCAAATCCCACATCGACAAAACATAGAAGAGATGTTGGGTATATAAGTAGACAAGCCTTAGACTCTAGTGACGCGTTTTAAAGCCGTGCGGGCCTAGGCCCAAAGCGGAGCTCCCACAGAAAATTAAACTATCATCTGCATATAGGATATGTGATATTGTTCCTGGGTTTGCTATTCCTGATCCTATGTTAAATGGAGTGGTCCAGTTTATCCATTGCTATATTCAGCATCCACTTCCTTCCAATAACTAATATAAAAAGTGATGATTGAGAGAGAGCCTGCTTGTCTTAACTTTCTTTGTGATGGAAAGAAGCTCTTTGGCAACCATAAGATGATAGAGAACTTGACCGGATATACTGGTTCTTATCAATTTGACTACCACCAAAGCCTGATTCTTTCATTGTTCCCGGAAGGAACTCTAAAATAGAGAGCTTAGAATGCTTTTGCCAACTGTATTCAAACAGTCGACACATTTTCCACGCCTTCATACCAACTACACTTAGCGCTATTCCTGATCCTATGTTAAATGGAGTGGTCCAGTTTATCCATTGCTATATTCAGCATCCACTTCCTTCCAATAACTAATATAAAAAGTGATGATTGAGAGAGAGCCTGCTTGTCTTAACTTTCTTTGTGATGGAAAGAAGCTCTTTGGCAACCATAAGATGATAGAGAACTTGACCGGATATACTGGTTCTTATCAATTTGACTACCACCAAAGCCTGATTCTTTCATTGTTCCCGGAAGGAACTCTAAAATAGAGAGCTTAGAATGCTTTTGCCAACTGTATTCAAACAGTCGACACATTTTCCACGCCTTCATACCAACTACACTTAGCTCTATGCTACTCTCAAGCTCTTTCCGGAGATATCTAACTCTACTTGGTCAGGTCAAGGACGAGCTTTGTTTTCAGCTCTTCCCTCTATATTGTTTGCTGAACTTAAGTGGTTGGAGCGGAAAACCATATACCGTATTTTCATTTGTAGTGATGTTTGTGTCTAAGACACTTAAAAATTTTGACCTACCCAGTCTGGAACTTCCTCTGGGGCTGTGTACTTGTTATATGTACCCAAAAATATTTGAAAAATTTACACTTGAATGTGCTCATGTTGGATATATAGCTGTGATCAACGATCATGAGAGTTGGCAATTTCGGTTGCAGCTGTGCAGATTGATTGTTAAAAGTGAAACTTCAAAAAGTGGTACAAGGGATGGACTGATGGTTGATGAGATAAGCGATGGTAGTTTAGTTAAGGCACTGAAAACTTTATGTAGCAGCTACAGTACATTTACTTTTCGGCGAATCGTGTTGCTCAGTTCTTTGTGAAATTACTGAAATGCCCTCAGCTATGCCAAGCAGACATGTTGACCTCCTGTGTGCTATTCCCTCTTCTAATAAGTAAAAGTAAAGTAAAGTAATATATCTCTGACATGCAGCATTGATCATGAATATGAAATTCAAGGTTTTCATTTTGATTTTTTTAACAAATTTGTTATGATTGCAGTATCACCTATTTTATGTGTCCTTCTCTTTGAATTTCCTAGTCTAAGTGTGATCTAGAATACATTAGTCTTCAAAATGTGCCAAAAAAAAAAACCTTTAATTCATATTCTGTGTTCATCCTTTAAGAATGTGCCTTGATCTCTGACCGAGTTCTTTTTCTTTTTTCATCTTTTTGTCTTTTTTTTTGGGACGTGGGGATGTTGTGCAGAGCGGATCATTGGTTGCAAATATACGCAGACGACAATCAAGAAATGCATCCATCGCATCTCGTAGAGCTTCTCAAGCTCGGGCTTCTTCATCAAATAGAATGGCAAGGTTGAGGAGCCATTTCCCTGGACAACCTCGTACAGTCTCATCATCTTCTAGAGGAAGAAATTCACTATTTCCTCCTAATATGGATGTGGACACGGTAATTATTACTTCCATTTTCCTTGTGACTTTGGTCGCTAATAAAACATTTAGTCTGCTAAAGTTACATTTCTTGTTATTTTTATGCTGCTTGTGGTCATTTGGCTTTAAGTAATGACCTTTTTTTTCTAAGCTATTTAGGTTGATTCTACAGAAGTTTGTGTTTTAGAAGACTGAGATGATTAGTTTTAAGCAGCTGTGTCAAATATTAGCAAAGAAAGAAAGAAAGGACTGGCTATGGTAATCTGAGCCGCCTCAGTTTGAGAGTCACTAGCCTATAGAGTTATAAACAGTCAAATAGAAAGAGAGAAATAGAAAGGTAGCTAGGAAATGACAGTGCCTTTAGCATTTGAAGGAAAGAGTGCAAAGGTACTCTCTAATGCTTCAATGAGAACATGCATATAATAATGCGCATGTGTATATATATATGTTTTTTTAAACTGGTAAATAGATAAATATATTAAAAACAGAAATCTGACTGTAAGTTGGTGCCAGGGAGAATACAGTGTTGGAAACCTTCACCGACGTTTCTGAATCTGCTGGAATACCTTAGTCTCTGTTGGGCTTCATTCCAACTTCATCGACCATTAGGCAACACCGTTGGATGCACATCTTGTTCTTCTATTATGATTGATCTTCTTTTTCCCTACTTTCCAAAAGGATATTTTATAGATTTGATAAATTTTCATTGAAATGTGGATCAATTGTTGCATTATGGGTTCTCTTCCCTTTTGAATGTGTGATTACCCTAGATGGCATCATTGTATGAGTTTGAATGTGTGCAATGAATTCCTGCTTTGATGTGGGGTTCTTTTGTTCTGGAGGTTACAGGATTGCTAGAAATGGAGAATTAGCTACGTTCATCTCATTCTTTGGTTTGTCAAAATATAGTTAAGAAGATAGGATTTGATACAGAGGAGAACAAACGATTTTCTGCACGCATTTTCTGTTAAGAGAACATCTCTGATGGGACACACAAGCTCACTTAAGCTCTTTATAATCATCCTCACTTGCATCCTGATTGGTTCTTCCGGTCTCCACCTTTCTGCCTTTGCTCCTTCTGAAAGAAACCATCACCTCTTCCCATTAAAACTTCAGCGTCAAAGAGATGCTCTTTTCACCTCTCTTATTGAAGGACTCGTTTTAGCGGAATGATTAAAATGGGATTTGGGTAATTGCTGACTATATATTGTTTGGATGTGGGTCCAGCAGTGAATGTGTAATTTACCTTTTCTGTATGTTGTAGAGGATACATATATTGGAAACATTAGAGGCTTTCAGTAATATGGATGTTGATGGTAACCTCCTTCAGCCGCAGCGTGACTTCAATGAGTAAGTTTTTATGACTTCAATGAAATTAGCTATTGTTGCATCAAAATGTAAAAGGAATCATGTTGGCTCAGTGTTAAAACTCTGAAACGTATATTTTTCAATGATGTTACTAGAAACTCACAAGTAACATAATTTGACTCTCTCTGAAGTTAAGGTGCAAGGGTATGTGTCATCGAGGGAGTGAACTTATCTATGTACTATACTTATAACAAAAAAACTAATCTATGTAGTATTGTCTTCTTTCTTCTTTTATGTTACCTACCCTTTTACTGGTGAGGTCATCTCGTATTTTTAGCGTCATTACTAGTGTTTTGGACAAGATGTATATCGTTCTTTCTAACATGTCCTTCCCTTCTCTGGTTTAGGAATGACTATGAAATACTATTGGCTCTTGATGAGAACAACCACCAACACGGTGGTGCATCTGTAAGACAAATCAACGACTTACCACAGTCAGCAGTTCAGGTAACTAGGATCTCCTTGTGGTATTAAATTCTTACCTAAGATTAACATTACTGGATATCCTTGACATTATAATAAAGGAGTACACATATATGCGAGTGTAGAGCATAGATGTTGGATTCCGGCTGCTTCTAAAAGCCGTGAGTAGCTGGAATTGCATGCTGCTTACCCTTTTTGGTTCCTTGCAGAATGAGTCTCTTCAAGAAGCATGTGCAGTCTGTCTTGAAACTCCTACAGTGGGGGAGGTCATCCGCCATCTTCCTTGCTTATACAAGTTTCACAAAGATGTAAACTTTCTGAATTTTCTTACCTAAGTATTTTATTTTTGGTTAAGCAACCAAATTTGTAACAGTCATTGAACTTACTGCAGTGCATCGATCCATGGCTGAGGAGAAAAACATCATGCCCAGTTTGCAAGTCTTCGATTACTTAACCCGGTTTAGAGACAAGAGTTGGTATTTCTGGCTGTTGCAGCTAGATTCTGATATGATCTTTTTGTTTCTTTGAAGGTTGATCAGAACAAATGCCTTATTTTGCTATATAGTGTTCTGCAATTACTTTTCTATGCTTGATATTCTAAAGATGCATAATTTGAGGTTACATTTAACGACGAAAAAATAATTACCAAATACAAATATTCGATTTATGAGGTGGTTGATGAGCACATACTAGTTGGTGGTCTGTGTAACACTTCCAATCATTGATGAAACTTCATTTTGATATTCCTACCTTCCAAGTTTTCTGAGATGAATATGAATTTACGCGTAGACTAGTTAGCTATCGAATTGATTAAATATTTTAAGAAAGATTTTTGCACGCTAGTTCGTTTTCCTCTTTGCACCAAGCTAAAAAAGAAAAATATAATGTCTCGAGCTCTAGCATAGAGTAGAAATTGGAATTGGAAGGTGGTGTTGTATATTCAGTATTTCTGTTTAACTGAGTTGTGGAAAATTTAAGACGTCAGCCAAGTTAGTCCTATAATTGCGACTGAGACATTTTATTGTCAACTGCAGTTGGCTGAGGTGCTAAGAATTCCTTTCATGAAATGGTCCATCGGTCTTGTCGTTGTATTTATAATTTTTGGTCCCCCATTCCCATTGTGTCTGTTTTAGTAGTACTTTACATGGTTGTCTTCTTGGATACTCATTTGTTGAGTCCTATCTTGGACTAGTGTGGTCTTGTTTGAGACAAAATTATAGTAAAAAATCAGGAAGTTCTTGCTCGAGATAAAATCTTGAGAAATATTATCTTGATAATTATGGTGAATACTTGCAGAAAAACTCAGAGAGAACATACAATCGAACGAAAAAGATGAATATTCCCGGCTTAAAAAGGAGAGTAGACCTCTGAAAAACAGGGCATCAGACATATTAAAGCATATCATGAAAGACCAAAACAATTTCAAAGAACAAGGCCAATCCAGCCGATAATTGCAAGCCAATGCAATTTTACCATCTATCTATCTTTTTTCCAAGAAAATGTCTCAAAGCTTACTATGATTTATTGTTCTTCTTCTCTGTAAATATTATTAATTGAGTATCCCTACTGTTTATAGAGCATCTTTGGATAAAAGATTGTGGCTTCCAATTTTTCGCGCGTTGCATAGCTCATCACAGGAGTCTCCTCTTTCAAAGACAGCAGCTGCCCCCATTCCAGTGCCTGTCGTGAAAATACAAAGAAAATAACATCAGAAAAGGGTTGATGACCCATCCTATTTTTCAGGGTTTGGACATTGAGGCGTGGGAAGGATAAAAAAGGGAGAGAACTGAACATACCTATGCACATGGACACCACACCAAATCGGCAGTCCTTCCCACGACGTTTCATCTCGTGCAGCAGAGTTGCAACGCATCGAGCTCCTGTTTTGACATAAAGAAGCATCTCAATTCTCATGAGAATGATCATTGAACACGGTATTCTTTAGCAAAGAGAAGCCAATAACAAGCATACACACAACTGCTACACTATCCCCCCTACAAAAAGGTGAAAGAGGCCTTGATCTGACAGATTGCTGCAAGGGCTGATAAGAGAAGAGCGAAAAGGTGCCGTCCCATGGTTATTATTCTATGAAATGATCAAATTTACCTGTAGCACCCAAAGGATGCCCAAGGGCCATTGCACCTCCGTTAACGTTGATCTTCTCCGGGTCAAGTTCCAGCTTCTTACGGCAATAGACATATTGTGATGCGAATGCCTAAACAAGAGCCATAATTAAGAAGCTGCACGAAGCGTATAAGATGAAGAGCTGATGAATTTATGTAGATTACCTCATTTATCTCAAAGAGATCAATATCTTCAAGTTCAAGGCCTGCGGACTTGACAGCAGCAGGAATTGCAACAGCTGGACCAATTCCCATAATAGCAGGGTCTACACCCACGGCAGCAAAGGTCCTGCATGAACACTGGATGTTAGTTCTCATTTAAGACAAACACCAATAGTAGAAAAAGATGCAAAAAGTATAGTGTCGTCAGCTGACTAAGGTCAAGGCACGAGGAGGAGGAATCGTGAAGAAAACCACTATCATGGAGAAAACCAAAAGACGCTCACTGCAAGTAACATTACTACAGACCTGAATACACCAAGGATAGGAAGTCCCTTTTGCATTGCAAGACTTCTTTTCATAAGAAGTACAGCTCCAGCACCATCAGTGACTTGGCTAGAGTTCCCTGCAGCGAAGAGGAAAACTTTATTAACCAAACTCATAATTTAAATTACACTACAGACCCAAAGACTCCCAAATTACCAGCAGTAGTAGTTCCACTCTTCTTGAACACTGGCTTTAACTTTGCCAAGTCTGAAACAGAGGCATTTGGCCGTATACCATCATCAACAGAGATCGTTACCGGTGTCTCATCTCCGGTTTTTGGATCAACAATCTTAAACAGAAGACAGCAAAAAACGTAAGAGGGTAGTTGATATAGCTATGAATGGATAACCCAGTGATTTAAAATTAAAACAGGGATACTACCTTTGTGGGTACAGGAATTATTTCATCTTTGAATTTTCCGGAAGCGGAGGCTGCAGCAGCCTTACGATGCGAATCAACCTAGCAACAGAAAAAACAAAATGAGAATATACGCCACATAAACACAATCATAAATTGAGGGGTCTATTTAAACTTACTGCAGCCTGGTCTTGTTCCTGCCTTGTCACACCAAAACGATGTGCTACATTCTCAGAAGTAATACCCATAGGAAGAAGACAGTCTTGAGCTTGTGCCATCATCTTAACCTGAGATCAGATGTTAGAGGTTATGCTAATCCTTCCAATAGAACTCATCTCTATTAAAAATAAGCCTAACAATATAAAACAAAAGAATACACAATATTTTCATAGAACAAAGGACATACTTTTGGGTTGACTGATCCTTCCCAGGCCATTGGGTTTGTGGTCATAGACTCCAATCCAGCACCAATACCTGAATTGTGGGAGGTAAGTTGTCCAAACATTAGAAATGAGAGAGAAACCGTATCCATGGGATAGAAGGAAATGGCAACATACCGATGTCATAAAATCCAGCTTTAATAGCTGCAGCTACATCAGCAACTGCTTGAAGGCCTGATGAACATTGCCGGTTTACAGTTCTAACTGGCACAGTTTCTGCTCGAGAGAAAAGAGAAATGAGCATATATTGGAATAAGAACCTCATACATGAAATGAGGAACCTCGACACACTAAAAAACCTACCAGGAAAACCAGCATAAAACGCAGCCATCCTGCACTCGCTTGCTCTCTGAGAACCTGGGGCCAACACGGTGCCGACAACGATATCCCCAACTTCACTAGGGCTCACATTAGTCTTTTCCATCAACGCCTATAGAGAAGATTAAAGGAAGACCTAAGGGTAAATATCTTTGTAGATTTTGATTAACATCAACACACGACTCAGCTCAGTGTGACACACCTTTAGAACTGGAGCAAGTAGATCATCAGGATAAGTATCCTTGAAGCCTCCTCTCTTTGCTTTGCAAAGAGGAGTCCTATATGCACTGCAAGGAACAAAAAGATTCTCACGGTAAGGATAAAGTCCATTGATCCAAGAAAACCACATATATCATATCAATGAGAAGTTAAACAAAATCATGAAAGTATGAAAAAGCAAGAGAGCAGTGCAAAGGTGCAAATCGGGTCAACTCAAAAGCTGAATCTAGAGACGGTTATCAACTATAACTACTTACGCAACTATGACGACATCATCTCCAAAGACAGAGGTCCTTTGGTAAGCAGCACTGTCTCCAGAAGAGCATACAGATGCCTGGTTTAGAATTGAGAACGTAAGTAACAAAAGTATAATCTATTTCTCTTTTAGGACACCAGATGTTTGAAATTAAGACAAGCCTATTCACCACTCAACAAAGTAATGGATGTTGACAGCGGAAGGAGTGTTCAAGAACAAGCCAACTAACTGAAAATACCTAGAGACTGGTATAACAATAAACATGTCACAAATTTAACTGAATATTCCTGTATACTGTAGCGACTAAACATCTAACGAACATAGTTTTGAACAGGATTAAACATAACAAAGACACATCCACCATCAGACATGAAGTATTTCAGCACTTTTTGTCCCTTAAATACTATCTGCTTCACACAGTCGGATTTAAAACTTCTTCAGTTTTTACACTGATCAATCGTAAAAGAATTTCCTAATATCTAAAAAAAGAAGACTCAGCAATGAAACTGATAAATCACGCTTTGCCTCCATTTTATACACATGTATTCTTACTACTAATTTGTAAGTTTGTAGACATCCTCTTACACATTCAAGAGAATAGAAGAAAAAGAACAAAACAAGTAGATTTTACAAAGAGAGACACTACAACCTAATTGGGAAAGAATGAACTTGAAAAGATTGTTATCCATGATAGGCTTTTCTTTTCCAATTATTTTACTCCTAACTGTTTTTAACTGTGGGCAGAGTCTAAGAAAGAAAGAAAGAAAGAAATACAGACATTTGAAACTTGTCATTAGAAACAAGCCATATAGACATTAGTATGGCTACCAAATCGTCTCAATAACGGTATAATCAAGAGTTTAAAGTTCCATTTCTTCTGACTGTACAAATTTGTCATAATTTTTCTGACACAAAAAAAGAAGTATCACATAAATTGAGATAGAAGGAGTATCCGTAACAACCATACCACAGTTCCACTCCAAATAATAAATGAAATTAATAAGTCATCAGATCCGCAGGAAAATAATATTTCTACTAATGGCAAAAAAGCACTACGGCATAACTCTGATCTTGACCCCTCCCAAAACATGAAAACAATTAATAACTTCTTATACCCTCAAAATTCAACCATATACCCCTCATAAAAACTACTCAACTACCTATCTACCAGTCTCAAACTTTCGCTCAAAACATATACAAAAACATAACTTTAGCTCAAAATTCAATTTCAGATCAAAATCCACCATACCCACATAAAAACAACTCAACGACCTGCCCACACGACTCAACCTTTTAGCTCAAAACCATACACAAACCCAATAAAACCATATACAAAAACATAACTTCAGCTCAAAACTTGAATCTTCAGATCAAAATAAAAAAGACCACATCATAATCAATCAATAAAACAATAGAACAAAACATACCCAATAAATCAAACTGAAATTCAAGAACAAAACAAATTGAATGAAAACAAGACTTGAACTGTAGCTCAAGACTTCAATCTACAGATCAAAATAAAAAATATCCACATCCACACCAAACCAATCAGGAAAAGAATAATTCAAAACATACCCGACAAACCAAATTGAAATTCATTGGTAAAACAAATTGAATCCAAAGGTGGAATTGGAAAGAAGAAATAAAACACAGCCACAAGAAATTGAAAATCAAGAAACAAAAACAAATCACAAATAGAATTTTGTTAAAAGAGAAAAAAAACAAACACACCAAAAAACACTAAATTGAAATTGGAAAAAAGAACTCACAGCAATGGATGATTCAATATTTTCCAAGGAAGAAGAAGTTTGAGAAGGACGAAGGTGTTGAAGAAGAACTCTTTGTCTCTCAATTGCTTTCTCCATTTGATCTCAAGATTATTTTTTTAGTACAAATTACTCTAAAAGTTGATTAAGATATTTTTGAGCTAGTTTTCTACTTTGTGTCTGCTTATATAGGGAAAGAGGGTCGGTTTGTGTATTGGGATTTGCAAAAACGTGAAAGTTTATCTACAAAGGATGGGTTGTACAATGAAGAAAGATTTTTATTTTTTGGGTGCAAATAATGAAGAAAGATAAAGTTGGTGACGCTGTGCTGATATTTTTTTCCAATTCTGGGGAGGTAAATGACAAATTTTCGCAATTATTTTATGTCTTCAAACTACTCTTTTCAAGCCACTGGCATAAACGCGCCAGTTCTCTCGTTTGTAAAAAAATAATACACGCATTAATTAATGTACATATCAAATTGTTAATAAATGCAAAATATGTGTCTCGGATAAGTTTTTTATATTTAATCATAAATTAAATATTTTATAGTTAAGATTTAATTGTTTGATTTGTAAATATCACATAATTATTTGATTTAATTATGTTCTTTTCATATCGTGTTTTTTTTTATCCCTATCTCCTGTTACTACTTAAGGCTGTATTGTGTGGCGGTTCTGGGTTTATTTGTGCCTGGCGTTCCGGGTCTTACGGTTCCGGTTCTGGCGGTTCCGGGTCTGGTGGTTCTGGCGGTTCTGGCGGTTCTGGCGGTTCTGGCGGTTCCGGGTCTGGCGGTTCTCCAAGTTGGAACCGGCCCGTGACGGGTCTAAGCACCATGCGGTTCCGGTTCTGGCGGTTCTGGGTCTGGCGGGTCTGACGTGTTTTTTTTTAAGTCAATATCTTGTATAGTAGTCATTAGTATAGTGTAGAATATATTTTTTATGGTGTACTAAGTTATTAGTATAGTATATATTGTGTTGTAATAATTAGTACATATTGTATATCATGTATATATTGTGTTGTAGTAATTAGTATATATTGTATATAAGTGGTATATATTGTATATAACTAGTGTATATTGTATATTATGTATATATTGTGTTGTAGTTAGTAATTAGTATAAATTATATATAAGTAGTATATATTGTATATAATGTATATAAAAGAATGTTGTACTTAGTATATTGTGTTGTATGTTATATATTGTATGTTATATAAATATTCAAGGATTGATATTGAAGTAAAGACAAAGAAATATTGAGAAAAAAGATATTCAAGGATATGATAAAGAGCATATTTATTGACCAAAATGGCATATCTTTCTTTGTCTTCCTTCCCCCAATGGAATGAGCACAACATCGTACTAATACTACCATTAAAAGGAAAAAAAATTAAAAGAAGACGTGCCAATGTACAAGTTACATCATAATTTATGTTGTATTTCTAACATATCTCATAAATCCGTCAAGGTTGGAGGAGGTTGTGTTGGCGGTGGTGGAAATGAAGCTTGTTCATCACTAATTCCGGATGAAGTCGCTTCCTCAGCAAGTTCTGCTATCATTTCTTCATTTGCCTTATCTATTGCCGGTTGTGATTCTGCTATGCCAAAGTTCCTTCTTTCTGCGCGGATCCAATCTCTAAAAAGCACTGATTTTTCCAAGCTCTCCCGCATCGACGCTCTATGACCACCGATTTGTAGACTTGCTTGACTGAAAGCGCTCTTCGATGCAACAGTTGACGCTTGAATTGACAGAACATCCCGAGTCATCCTTGCAAGAACGGAAAAATGCTTTTCCCTTGACTTCCACCATTCCAAAAGGTCGAAAGAGCCGTCTGGATTCTCCTTTTCTAGTCCCTGTGACAAGTAAACTTGAAGCTCATTTAGATGGGAAATTTCATCAAAATTATCACCTTGAGAACCCTTGAACTCCGTCCACGATTTAAGAGTTGTTAAGCCAGCAGCTCTTTTAGACGATTGTGATGTAGACGAAGTAGGGGTTGGAATATTTGGCCTAGCATGCTCTAACGCCTGTTTATAAGCATTATAAACAATTTGAGCATTAACTTTAATTGATGCTTTCGCATCAGCTAGTGTAGCAATTTCGTCTTCTGAAAGATCTAAAGCTCTATAAATATTAGAATACCAAAACTGAGGACCTCCTAATTTCATTGTTGGATTTAACATAGCAACTACACCAAAAATAAGAGGGATTGGAAAAAAATATTTTTTAAACTTTGTCTCATTCATTTATTGCAAGTTCATAAATATCCCCACCCTCGCTAAAATCAACAAACAAATCAGCAAGCGCGGCAATATAAACTTAACAGTTAGAAATAGTCGGATAATATTGTCCAGAAAAAGCATTTGTAGCCACTTGAAAATGTTCTAAAAAATCTAAAAGAATTTTAGCATTAGTCCAATCTTGGGTAGTTAGCATTTCATCATCATCCTCACCACCTACCCGAGAATTAAACGTATCATTAATTGGGTTTCTATATTCATACGCTACTACTAAACTTTCGTACATGTAATTCCACCTAGTCGGGCAAAGTTTAGGAACCTTTCTTTCTCTAAGGCCATATTCGTCACATTTTTTAAAATATTCTCTAAGTCTAGTTCTACGGTTTGAATAAAATAGCCAATTAAGAGCCATTCTCACCTTTTCAATTTCTATGTTTAATATTCGCATACCATCACCAACAATTAAATGATAAATATGAAAAATACATCTAACATGAAAAATATTACTAAATGCAGGATTAAGTGTTTTTGTTAGCATGCCTATTGCGCTAGTGTTGCTAGAAGCATTATCCATAGAAATTGCCATTATTTTATCACTAAAGCAAAAATATCTACATATATCTGAAACAGTGTTAGATATAAACCTACCCGTGTGCCGTGAATTAATTATTCTATATGCAATTATGCGTTTTTGCATTGTCCAGTCTTCATCTTTCCAATGACTTGTTGCAGTTAGATAATCACAGTCATTTCTACTTCTACCAATATCAGTTGTAATAGAAATACGATTAGGTATATGAGTAAATAAATAGCGCAAATATTGTTCATACTCATGCTTGAATTAATAAATATCGGCCTTAACTGTTGCGCGAGGCCAACCTTTATAAGTAGGATTAAAGACTCTTCTAATATAATGAATCCAATTAGGATTAGAAGCAAAAGTATAAGGCAAGCACATAACAGTAATCATTTTCGCTAATTCTTCACGATCCTTATTTGGATCGTAACATAAAATACCACCGGTGACAGTGTTTATTCCTGGTTGAACTAGATTTGAACCAGTACTTGGGTTAACTTGAGAATCAACACTTGTCCCCTCCTCTTGTTGCGCTTTCATTTGCAAAAATCTAGCCTTATCTCTAGGGTGTAATTTTATATGCTTAGTCAAACTACCCGTGCCGCTACGATCTCCAGTATACCTATGAACAAGTAATTTCCCACAAGTTTTACACTTAGCCTTATTTTGTTCTCTTACTTGAGTAAAAAATTGCCAAACTAATGATGTTTTTGTACGTTTAGGAGGTTGTCTACTAAAAGTGGGAGTTTGTACAGGTGGGTGTGCCGGTTCATTACCTAAGTTATGAGCAGGACTAGTAGGTGTATCATCTAAATCTGGTGCTTGGGTTTCATCATAATCATCATCATCCTCATTTTACTCTAAGATAGGTTCATTAGGATAAAGAGCATTCATAATATCATCATCTAATCTATCACCTACTGCAACATTATGTAGAAATTCATTATCGGTAAATTGAAAACAAGGGTGATCACTATCAAGGATTACGAAGGGTTGATTAGGACATCTAGGTTGGCTACTACTTTCAACTTGCTTATCTTTTTTAGGTCGGGGAGCCGGGGGAAGGGTAGTATTTTGACCACTACTTTCACCGGTTTTACCTTTTCCTTTACCGAATATTTTTTTCAACGAAAATGCCATACTAATTAGAATTAAGCAAACTAAAAACACAAAAAATACTATTAGCACGTAAGAGTTGAAACGAGTTTACCGGATTGATTAACAACTTCTTGAAAATTGAAAATCATTGAACTTGAACACTTGAAAACTTCAATTCAACAACTTCATAATTTTTCACGAATTTTCAACAATAAATTAAGCACTTGCACTAGAAAGATTGAAAGAGAGCTTGAGAGATATTGATGAATTGGTGAATAAAAATGAAAGAATGAGGGGGTATTTATAGTTGAGAAATGGGAAAAAGTATAATTATATAAAGTTTGGGGGCCAAATGACTATTTTTTAATCTTCCAAACGGCTACTTTTTGTAAAGAGCCGTTACTGAAATTTTAAAAAAAATAATTTTTTTTTTTAAAAATATCCGTTGGAACCGCCAGAACCGGTCCAGAACCGCTAGCCGATCCCGGGTCTGGCGATTCCGGTTCTAGCGGTTCCGGATATTAGAACTGGCCCGTCACGGTTCCCTGGAACTGGTAGAACCGGAACCGCCGGAACCGGCCCATCGAAACCGCAGGAACCGGCCCATCGGAACCGGTAATCGGCAGGGACGCGGCTCCGGTTCGGAACCGCCACATAATACATGATTATTACTACTTGTTGTTGTCTTGTATTTCAGTTTTCTAATTGCATTACTTTTGCTAGTTTTGTATTTTTGGTTTTGGCTGTCAGATCGGTTTGTTTGTTATTGTCTCTCCCCTCTCCCCTTTCTGAGCCGACGGTCTTTCGGAAACAACCTCTCTGTCTTTTAAAGACAGGGATAAGATTTGCGTACACTCAACCCTCCCAAGACTTCACTTGTAAAAATAAATTCGGTATGTTGTTGTTATAAATATCAAATACAAATAAATATTTTTTTTCTTGTTTGTCGTTATAAATTCTTGATAAAATTCATTTCCACAATAATTTTCAAGCAATATATTTCAAATTATATGATATCACTAAAGTGGAATTTAAAAAAGAATTAAGACTTGTAATACATTAATCAATATGCTCAAATATAAAAAATATCATTATATGATGAAATATGTTTGGTTGATCACAAGTAGGGGTGTACATAGGTCGGGTTCTTTTGGATTTTACAATTATCAAACCAAATCAATTGTGTCGGGTTATTAAATCTAAAAACTAAACCAAACCAATAGAACTTGGATTTTTCACTCTCGATTTTTCTCGGGTTTTCGGGTTATTTGAGATTTTTTTTTGGATTTTTTCCTTGTAAAATCTTCGTAGAACAAAATATATAAATTGTGCTCAAAATATTTCTTTAGCCCTAGTAAGATACAAATATACAAAGTATTTTTCAAGAAAATAATACAAAATATGAGATATGTCATGGCATTATCCTAAAATATTCAACAATAAAGACAATAAAATTATGTAATATAAATATTGCTATTGTAAAAGCCATAATAAAAATAAACACAATCTAAAAGTACTACGTCATGCTAAAATAAGTAGACTAATAAGGGAGTATTAATTACATGACTAAACGCTAAAGAAAAATTAAAATAGGTTATGCATTTTTATCTAAATAATTACAAAATTAAAAAAAAATATTCAATACATTCTTGTTCGTAATATCGAATTGAGTGTCTTTTCTTAGCATTAATATTGATTTTATTTTGGTTTGGGTTTTTGTTAGCACTATTTAATTTACTAATGTTAATGGCTATAAAACTTATTGGAACATTCAAAAGTTCTAAGTCCAACCTTAAAATAATACTTCAAAAGATAAAAATTAAGAAATCTTTTAAAAAATATTTATAAATTACATCACAATAATTATAATTATATTTATATATTAAATGTATCTAAAATTTCTATATATGTAATGTCGGGTTGGTTTGGTTTCGGTTTGACTTTCTTTAGTTAAAACCAAACCAAACCAATTATGGTAGGTTTTTTTTTTCAATACCAAACCAAATCAAATCAAATCATAATCGAATTTTTTTTTCGGTTCGATTCGGATTATCGAATTAGTGTGATTTGTCGATTTCCTTTGAACACCCATAATTACAAGTATCAAAAACATCAACGATGTATGTATAGCGCAGCATTTTTGCATATAGTTCAGCATAATTAAATAAATGAACTTTATAGTTTGATCAAATTCAAATGCTCAATTAATTACGGTTAGAAAAATTATATAAAAAAAGAATTCATGCCTATATTTCTATTGGCCGTGTTATTAAATTTTACAAATTCAACTTCTTCTTTTTCCTTTTTCAGACAAGCACTCCTCTTTTTTCCTTTCCTTGTAATTCTAATATTTAGAAGGATAAACGAAAAGACAGATATATAAATTCAAAGTTGCAACTCACGCGCCATTAGGAAGAATGATGAAAGAGACATAGAGATGCGTGCCGAAGAGAGAAATTAAAACGGGTTTTCCTCATCTGAAAGCTCACCAATTACGTATCTGTCCAATCAAATTAACGGCTCTGATTTACCAAATTATTTGGGGAACTAATAGATGATGATGAAGTTGAGGCAGCTCTTTCGTTTCCATTCACATTTATGAGAATTTTGACCATGTTATCTGGTTAATTTGATACTTTAATTTTTCAACAAAAAAAGACATTAGGAAAGTAATTTGATGAAATATTCGCGTAAAACAAAATTATGGTTGTGAATAATTATAGCGGAGTTTTCAAGAATCAGATAAGTCCCGCAATTGAAAATGACAGCGTTCAATTTTCTTCAACATTTGGAAAGTAATTTTGAAAGAAATATTACTATTATTCCTTCTATGTCATGTGATAATAATTTTGTTTGACTCAAAAGATATAGAATACTTTTTAAGCAAATCAATCAATGATGAAGCGAGAAATTGTAGTCAAACTTAATTGATATCAAATCGAAAGATTAAGTAACAATAATTGCATATAAAACGAATGGAATATTTCAGATCTTATTAAGATTATGCACTGTCTTTTTCACCCGTAAATGAGGAAGAAGGATTACAATTGTTTTTCCCTTTCCGGAGGCAAGAATGGAGCTTTTTCCTTCTCTTTCTTATGTGAGAAAGTATTTTTACCGCCCCCCCCCCCCCCCGTGAGTTTCCCTGGGCTTATATATATAGTCGAAACCCTCTCACCCCTGCCGTGATTTGGCGTGTATGGGTTAGCAGAGCTTTCTGGTTGTGGCTAGGCATTACTCTCTTCGACGTGTCAGATGTCTTAGAGGAGAAATGAAGCTCACTCTGTTGATTTCTACTACCCGGTTGCAAAAATGGGGTCGTGGTCAACTTGGTCGAGATGGTCAGATTTTGACCAGTATAGTTAGTCCATTCGTTCGTCGGGGTCGTCCTTCGTCGGGCTCGACGGACGGAACACATTTGCAACGTAGTCAAGAGGAATCTAACCCCTCACTATTCCTTAGTCGCACTCTTCGCATTTTTGGTGGCGTGGAGGTGTTTTTCCGATACTTGTGTACTGTTACGACGATTTCGAAATCGAAAAGCCGGTTGGCAAATGAAGCGTTACTTCGTGCACGCCATCATTCTAACACACGTTTCTGTGGAACTGAAATATTTTGTGTACCATCAGATTCAAATGTCGACTCTTAGGTTTCGAGCTCGTGGAGTTTGTGTCTCTTATAAATAAGGAAGCTTTGTTATTTGCTTCACACACTTCATCACTCATTTGAGAGAGTTCTCCAGATATCTCTTTTTCTGATACCTCGAGTTCCTGGTTACTTTCTTGCTCACTTCAATCCCTATTCTTTTATTCGTATCACTTCTTCCGGAAACTTTTTTGCCAAAAATGGCCGGCGATTCTTCCCATGATAATCTTCTTTCCGCCGACCCGGTAACCGAGGGTCCCATTCAGGCCATCGCGGAAGTGGATGTGGTAGAGGATGAGGAGATTCCCTTTTCCTCGCCAAGGGAAAGACGTGACTGACTTTCAGTATCGGCAGTGGAACGGAGCCGAAAGACATTGCTTCTGTTATGAGAGAAAGAGGTATTGTGGAATTGAGGGAACGCTGGGGAATCCCTAGTTTCATCGAGATACAGTCGGCAGAGAGGAACGACAGAGTTAAATCTCACAAGGCACACCATACAAATAATGGCGCCAGATCTTTAAGGCATGAACAATAGCAGCTAACTCAAGGTCATGGACAAGATAGTTCTTTTCATGTACCTTCAACTGTCTGGACGCGTAGGAAATCACCCTACCATCCTGCATCAATACCGCTCCAAGTCCAACTCGTGAGGCATCACAATATACCATATAGGACCCCGAACCGGTAGGCAAAATCAGAATATGGGCTGAAGTAAGAGCCATCTTGAGCTTTTGGAAGCTCGCCTCACACTCGTCCGACCACTGAAAAGGAGCACCCTTCTGGGTTTACCTAAGCATAGGGGCTACAATCGACGAGAACCCCTCCTCAAAACGGCAGTAATACCCCGTCAGGGCAAGGAAACTGTGGATCTCTGTAGCTGAGGAGGGCCTGGGCCAACTCTATACGGCCTCCACCTTCTTCGGATCTACCCGAATGCCCTCACTCGATACCACGTGGCCTAGAAATGCCACGGAACTCAACCAAAACTCACATTTTGATAAACTTTGCATATAATTTCTTTTCTCTCAGGTTCTGAAGCACTGTCCTCAGGTGCTACTCATGATCTTCCCGGCTCTGTGAGTATACAAAAATATCATCTATGAAAACAATGACAAATGAGTCGATATAGGGCCTGAATACACTATGTATCAAATGCATAAAGCTGCTGGGGCGTTGGTCAGCCCAAATGACATGACAAGGAACTCGTAATGACCATACCGATTCCTGAAAGCAGTCTTCGGGATATCCGGCTCCCGAATCTTTAGCTGGTGATAACCTAAGCATAAATCAATCTTAGAAAACACATGTGCGCCCTGAAGCTGGTCAAATATATCATCAATACGAGGCAAAGGATACCGGTTCTTCACTGTAACTTTGTTCAACTGACGATAATCGAAACACATGCGCATAGAACCATCCCTTTTCTTCACAAACAATACAGGATCACCCCATGGTGAAACACTGGGTCGAATGAAACCCTTATCAAGCAATTCCTGTAACTGATCCTTTCAATTCAGGAGGAGCCATATGGTAAGGAGGAATAGATATGGGCTGAGTGCCCGGCAACAAATCAATACCAAAATCAATGTCCCGATCAGGCGGCATGCCCGAAAGATCAGCTGGGAACACATCGAGGAAATCCCGTAGTACCAGGATAGAGTCAATAGAAGGGGTATCAGCACTGACATCTCTCACATAGGCTAAATACGGGGCGCACCCCTTCTCAACCATACGCTGAGCTTTAAGAAAGGATATAACTCTACTAGGAGTGTAATCAAAAGTACCACTCCACTCAATACGAGGAACACCTGGCATAGCCAGCATCACGGTCTTAGTGTGACAATCAATAATAGCATAATGGGGAGACAACTAGTCCATGCCCAAGATAATATCAAAACCGACCATATCAAGTAACTAGAGATCTTCCCTGGTCTCAAAACAACGAATAGTAACCAAACACGACCGATACACACGGTCCACAACAAGAGAATCTCCCACAAGAGTGGAAACATAAACAGGAGAGCTCAAGGCCTCTCGGGCTGTACCCAAATGCGGAGCAAAATAAGATGACACATAATAATAAGTAGAGCCTGGATTGAATAGAACCGATGAATATCTGTGACTAACCAAAGTAATACATGTGATAACAGAATCAGAGGCGACAGCCTCGGTACAATCAGGATTGGCATAAAACCAGGCTCGGCCCCTACCTTAAGGGTGACCTCTATCGCCACGATCCTCGCCTCTAGCTGGCTGGGTAGGTGGGGTGGCAGCTGGAGCTGGAACAATGACATGCTGACCCTCTGGAGCATGCTGGGGCTGTGGAGTCTGAGAATGCACACCCCTACCACGTGTGGGGCACTCTCTAACCAAGTGGCGGGTATCCCGCACTCATAACAAGCTCTAGGAGGGCGCGACGGCTGTGAATGACTGGATCCACCCATGCTGCACTGACCTCTAGAGGTGCCCTAGGCAGGAGGCACACTAGAAACCGGGGGTGCATAATAAGGCTCCTGAGATTTGGGATGAGCTGGAGAATTGTTGGATGAAGGAAGGGCTGAGTGAACTGGGTGACCTTTATAGCACCTACCATGACGTCCTGCTCATGAAGTACGGGTACCAGAGAAATGACCAAACTCTCGAGACCTGTTGGCCTCTCTCTCTCTTATCGCTCTCTTGCATGCATACCCTCTATCCTCCTGGCTATACTCACCACCTGCTGATAAGGTATATCCATCTCCAACTCTCGCACCATGCCAGACCTGATGGACGGAATAAGGCCCTCAATAAACATGCGAAACCTCTCACGAACAGTAGCCACCAAAGCAGGCGCATGCCTGGCCAACCTAGTATAACGGATGGCATACTCAGAGACAGTCATAGGGCCCTGGCGCAAGTGCTCAAACTCCGCGCGACATGCATCTTGAAGGATCTGGGGAACAAACTCCCTCTGATAAATATCTGAAAACTGGGTCCAAGTCAGAGTGGCAGCTTCGCCCGGACTGTCTAGCTCAAAAGTGTGCCACCAGTCATAAGCGGCTCCCCGAAGCTGAAAAGCTGCAAAAGAAACCCCACTCGAAGAAGTAATGCCCATGGTACAAAAAATGCAGTGACAATCCTCCAAAAACCCCTAGGCATCGTCTGTAGCTAGTCTACTGAAAATAGGAGGGTCATGCTTCTTGAACCGCTCCAATATACGCTGCTCATCCTATGAAGCTGGTGCCCCACCTCAGGCTGAACTGGTACTGCAGGCTGGGCAGGAATAACATCTGGAATCGGCCCCATATGCACCCTCTGCTCTGGGGTGCGCGCTGCGGGAGTCTGGGCTCCTCCCCCAACCTAGGACATAGCTGCAAGAAGTGGAAGTAACCCTGCCAGTGACAGCGTGGTATACATACTCATAAACAACACCAATGCCTCCTGAACAGCTGGAGTAGTGGTGGCTGTGGGAGTCTCTGGTGCCTGAGTCCTGACTGGGTCTGCTGGTGGCACCTCGGCTGCTGCTCGCGCAGGTGCTCTGGTTGCACCCCGTGCACGTCCACGACCCTTGCCCCTGCCACTGCCCCTAGCAGCTGCAGGAGGGGGTGCGGGTGTCTGATCGTCCCCGGTCGTGCGTGTCCCCACCATCTGTGAGAGAGTAGGAAAGAGTAGTTTAGAATCGAGGTAAAAAACATAGCACGACAAGAATTCAAATGAAGTGAAGATTTTCCTAAACAGTTACATAGTCTCCCGTAGATAAGTAAAAACGTCTCCGTACCGATCAACGAGACTCTAAATAATCAGCATGTGTCCCGTGACTCCTATGAACCTAGAGCTCTGATACCAACTTGTCACGACCCTAGTTCACCAATCATGAACCTGTTATGACGGCACACAGTCTTCGCAACTAGGTAAGCCTAACACACTGCGGAAATCCAGCAATCTTTGCGGAAACGATAAATAAAACATAAATAGCATAAGATAATGTATTGAGTGCCTCCTGGCACATACATGTCGACTCAAAATAACAGAAAAACCTACAAGACCCGGAAACCCATGGGCAACACAGGCTAAGAGTAAAGTATAACACATGGCTCTAACATCCAGAAGTGTCTACAATGAGAGAATAAATGGATAAAACTACTAAATAAAGGCAGAATAGAGGGAGTCTCCTCGGCTCTGCGGACGCGGCAGATGCATACCTCAGGCCTCCAAATGTAGCTCCGAAAACTCTAATAGCGCGTCTAATCAAAAGTACATGGACCTGCACAATGAAAGTGTGCAGAAGAGTAGCATGAGTACACCACAGCGGTACTCAGTAAGTGTCAAGCCTAACTCGATGGAGTAGTGACGAGGAAGGAAGATGCCCTACTGAGAAGAACATAAGAAACAATGTAAAAAAATAAATAAACAGTATATAATGAAATAAATCCCGAATATCTAGCAAGACAATAATTAAAACAGAAAGGCTATAAGTACAAACTACAAACACAAAGCAAATCACTCAAAAGTCAGGGTCTCTACATGGAGCTTTGGGAATTGAACCCGCAATCCATTTACGCCAATATCGGAGGATCTCCCGGGAATCAATCCTGTAGTCCATCACATCTCTATCAGAAGATCTCCGGGAATTGAACCTGCAGTCCTTCCTACCAAGATCAAGGGATCTCCGGGACTTGAACCCGCAGTCCTTTATACCACTAATAGAGGATTTCCGGGAATTGAACCCGCAGTCCATCATAACAATATCAGAGGATCTCCCAGGAATTGAACCCGTAGTCCATCTTATCAATAACAAAGGGGTCTATCGGGAATCGAACCCTGTAGCCCATCATATCAATAACATGGTGATCTCCTGGAATTGAACCCGCACTTCCAAAATTTAAACACTTCATAACAAGTCAATATTTAATAGAAGGAAACCAAATATAGCAACAATGTAAAAGTCTAGGCCTAGTATGCTCACAAAAAGGGCAGGCATTGGCAATTTAGTCAGATAGAGCAAATAAATTACTAACATGCTTTTCCTAAGCTAAACAAGTGAAATCATATTTTTTTAACAGTTAAATACACGAAGAAACATAGTCTAAATAAGTCAAGTAAGGTGAATTTTCAACAACTAGACAAGTACACACCCGTCACCTCGCGAACAAGGCCTTTAAACAACAATTAAGATATTCTAAGGGGAGAGGTCCCCCACACAAGGTTAGACAAGCCACTTACCTCGAATTGGTACAAAACCACTAAGAAACAACGCCCTTGCCATTAGTATCCGAATCCGAGTGGCCCAAATATATTCAAACCAATTACATATTGTAAATAACATCGGAAATAACTAACTACACTGTTAAAATTAAAGCTAAGACGCGAAAATAGGTGAAATAACCAAAATGCCCCTCAGGCCAACGTCTCAGAATTGAATAATTTTTACAATTTCAGAAACCCCGTACTCTCCCGAGTCCAACCATATAAAAATCTCCAAAATCGGAGGTCAAATACCCCTTCAAATCATCAAAGTTAGGTCTAAGAACTTTACCCCAATTCTTATTCAAAATCTGAAATTAAAACTTGAATTCGAGATTAGATTAGTGAGTTTTAGTCATAAAAGAGTAAGGAATCATTACCCGATATTTTCCTCTGAAAACTCCTCGAAACATCTCCCAAAACCGAGCTCTCTAGCTTAAATTTTTGTAAAAATGGAAGAAAGGTTTGTTTTTGAAATATATGAACTGGTCTGACATTTGTTCATTGCAAATGCGTAGAGGGGATCGCGTTCGCGGAGAGGAAAAATTCAAGAGGGTGAAGATTGCTCTTCGCAAACGCGAGGATAGGGCTGCAAACGTGAAGGCCTGGGATTTGGAACCTATGCGAACACGACATGGGACACGCGAACGCGTAGAAGGGAAAAAGGAGGGGTCCAGGACTGACCCTACGCGAACACGTTGGGTAAGGACGCGAACGCAAAATAGAGGAAGCTGGACTCCGCAAACGTGTGAAGAAGGACGCGAATACGATGAATGGAAAGGGGAACGCTTCGCGAACGCGGGGCTTCCTTCGCGAACACGAAGAAGGATAGCAGACCTGCAATTTTCTGCTGCAATTCTAAACTCCAAATTGCTCCGTTGAGCATCCGAAACACATCCGAGGCCCTCGGTACCTCAACCAAACCAACAGTCATATCCCATAACCTCATCCAAACTCGTACCAATCATTGAACCACCTAAAACAACGCCGAATACTCGAATTAATCGATGCTTTGAACTTAAAAACTTCAAAACTTCAAAACTTAACCAAACTCGCTTTAGCTTCAAAACCTAACCAAAACACGTCCGATTGACCTAAAATATTTCATGCACGTCCAAAATGACATGACTGTGCTACAGCAACTTCCGGAATCCCGTTCCGACCCTCGAATCAAAATTTTCCTAACGGACCGGAAACTTCAAAATTCTAACTTTCGGCATTTATATCCTAAATGAGATACGGGCATTCAAAAACATTCCGAACACGCTTCCAACCCCAAAGTCACCTAACGGAGCTAACAGAACCATCGATTTTCCATTCCGAGGTCGTCTTGATAGTGTTCTGATTACAGACCATTTTCCCACACTTAAGCTCTCATTTAGGGACTAAGTGTCCCAAAACATTCCGAATTCTATAACCGAAAATCCCGGAAAACCAAAATAGCAAAAATGAACTAAAGGGAAGCACTTAATGGAGAAACGGGACATAAATTCCAAAGATGACCGGCCGGGTCGTCACAATTTATCGAAATAACAATCAATCGGGGTTCGAGCGAGGTCGAACCTTACTTTTTCTTTGATGGCGAAGGCGCTTAGCTTTAAAGGGTGTTATTTCGAACTTATTGAAGTAACAGCCCGTCGTGGTTCGAACGAGGTCGAACCCTTCTTTTTCTTTGATGGCGGAGGCCCTTGGCCTTAAAGGGTGTTGTTTTGAACTTATCAAAATAACACCTTGTCATGGTTCGAACGAGGTCGACCCCTTCTTTTTATTTGATAGCGAAGGCCCTTGGCCTTAAAGGATGTTATTTCGAACTTATCAAAATAACAGCACGTCGTGGTTTGAACATTTCTTTTTCTTTGATGGCGAAGGCCCTTGGCCTTAAAGGGTATTATTTCGAATTTATCGAAGTAACAACCCATCGTGGTTCGAACGAGATCGAACCCTTCTTTTTCTTTGATGTCAGAGGCCCTTGGCCTTAAAGGGTTATTTCGAACTTATCAAAATAACACGTTATGGTTCGAACGAGGTCGAACCCTTCTTTTTTTAATGGCGAATGCCCTTGGCCTTAAAGGGTGTTATTTTGAACTTATCGAAATAACAACCTGTCGTGGTTCGAACGAGGTAGAACCCTTGTTTTTATTTGATGGCAAAGGCTCTTGGCCTTAAAGGGTGTTGTTCGAACTTATCGAAATAATAGCCCGTCGTGGTTCGAACGAGGTCGAACCCTTATTTTTCTTTGATGGCGAAGGCCTTTGGCCTTAAAGGGTGTTGTTTCGAACTTATCGAAATAACAGCCCGTTGTGGTTCGAATGGGGTCGAACCCTTCTTTTTCTTTGATGGAACACCCTTGGCCTTAAAGGGTGTTGTTCTGAACTTATCGAAATAACAGGCCGTCGTGGTTCGAAAGAGGTCGAACCCTTCTTTTTCTTTGATGGAGAACGCCCTTGGCCTTAAAGGGTATTGTTTTAAACTTATCGAAATAACATCCCGTCGTGGTTCGAACGGGGTCGAACCCTTTGTTTTCTTTGATGCCGATGGCCCTTGGCCTTAAAGGGTGTTTTTTCAAACTTATTGAAATAACAGCCCATCGTGGTTCGAACGAGGTCGAACCCTTCTTTTTCTTTGATGGCGATCCCTTGGCCTTAAAGGGTGTAATTTCGAACTTATCGAAGTACCAACCAGTCGTGGTTCAAATGAGGTCGAACCCTTCTTTTTCTTTGATGGCGAAGGCCCTTGTCTTTAAAGGGTATTATTTCGAACTTATCGAAATAACAACCCATTGTGGTTCGAACGAGGTCGAACCCTTCTTTTTCTTTGTTGGCTGAGGCCCTTGGCCTTAAAGGGTGTTGTTTCAAACTTATCAAAATAACAGCCTGTCGTGGTTCGAACGAGGTCGAACTCTTCTTTTTTTGATGGCGAAGGCCCTTGGCCTTAAAGAGTATTATTTCAAACTTATCGAAATAACAGCCCGTCGTGGTTCGTACGAGGTCGAACCCTTATTTTTTTATGGCGAAGGCCCTTGGCCTTAAAGGGTGATTTCGAACTTATCGAAATAACAACCCATCGTGGTTCGAACGAGGCTGAACCCTTCTTTTTCTTTAATGGCAGAAGCCCTTGTCCTTATAGGGTATTATTTCGAACTTATCGAAATAACAGCCCGTCGTGGTTCGAACGAGGTCGAACCCTTCTTTTTCTTTGGAGTCAGTTACTTTTCGAGAAAGTCCCAGTTTGGTTAGCATTGCTCGTACCAGATGGTTCAACGATGTGGACACGAGGTGACAATATTTTGTACCGGCTCGCATTGCACGCGTGTTATAGTTTCCCGTCTGACTTCGACCGTTCGGCTTGGGGATATCGTCGGCCAGAAGGGTTTCGGCTGTGCCGAAATAATTTTTTGGTTCTTCAATCTTGGTACCCTTGCGTATATTCACTCGCGTAGATTTTATGTATCTGTTTTGACGAAGTGCGGGAGATGAGGATGAGATGTTCCTTGCTTCCGCTCGGTGGTTTTGAGGGAAAGGGGGAAATTGGATTGTAGCACCTTTATCCTTGTTCTGGATATTCGAAGCTAATAAGGCATGGAATTCCAGACCTTGTGAATCCGTTCGATTTCTCTTCCCTCAACACACTATGTTCATGTCTCGCGCAAGTTGGGTTCTCTTCTCGTGTTTCTTTGCTTTGATCTGGAGAAAAACAAGGAGTTTTCAATAGAAAATCCCCCATAGACGGCGCCAAATTATTTGACTCAAAAGATATTGAACTCCTTTTAAGTAAATCAATTAATGATGAAGGGGTAAATTGTAGTCAAACTTAATTGATACCAGATCGAATGATTGAGTAACAATGATTGCACATAAAACGAATAGACTGTTTAAGATCTTATTAAGATTATGCACTGCTTTTTTCATTCGTAGATGAGGAAGAAGGATTACAATTGTTTTTCACTCCGGGATAAGAGAATGGAGCTTTTTCCTTCTCTTTCTTATGTGAGAAAGTATTTTTCTGCTCTCCTTCTGAGCTTCCCTGGGCTTATATATATAGTCGAAACCCTCTTACCCCTATCATGATTTGGCGTATAGCTAGGCATTACTCTCTTCGATGTGTTGGATATCTTAGAGGAAAAATAAAGATGACCCTATTAACTTCTACTACTCAATTACAAAAATGGGGTCGTGGTCAACTTGATCGAGATGGTCAGAATTTGACTAATACACTTTTACTTTTTCGTTTATTTGGAAAAGAGTAAAAAAAATTTTGAAAAGTTATATCTACCTTTTTACTATAAAAAATAAACTATATTTAATTTTTTTTTTTTTTTTAGTATTTGTATCCAAAGGGTGGCAGTTGTCTTTTTTAAGTTTTGAAGAGTGAATTAACGGCAGTAGTATTTTGAATCTCTAAGTGCAACGACATAAGTGAGTACTAAAACGGTACTCTTATGTAAATATAACTTTGTTTACCTTAAAATTTGAATAACAATTGAATTGATAATATGATTTTACCAAATATCAATTGATAAACATAAAGATAAATTATAAAAATTGACAATAATATAAAACAAACCAGCGTTTGGATAGAGCCCTCGAGCTCGGACACCATCGAGTTAGGTATCAATATAGAAAATCTGACTTTTTGTGGCGACAAAAAGCGCTACAAAATCCCAAGAGTCGTCACTAAATGGTTAGTAGCGACCACAGGCTCGCCGCATGTACTTCCGTTATTAAATGTTAGTTGTGATGATGACGAGGGAGAGTCGCCCCACTGAAGAGGCATTTGTGGCGACTCTATCGCGGCAAAAACTTAATTAATATGCAACAAAAAGATGTTCCACAAAGTAGATTTAGGAAAGTCGCTGCTAAATAAATACTCTTACTGTCGCCACAAAAACAATAAGAGGCGACATTGTTGTTGCCCCGAAAGTGTTTATGTTTGGTGGCAACTAGGGTCGCCACTAAAGCCTTATATTTTCAAAAAGAAATAATTATATTATAATGAACATTCTTATTCCTGCTAGTTGCTCAACATGATAAATATAATCATGAAAACCATCAAATACGCTTAAAGAAAATTATGTAGGAACTTTTCATTTCCAAATAGTCTATACAACAAACTATATGACGCTCCATAATACATTGTGTACATGCACATGAAAAGAAAAAAAAATCAAATATTTTGCTCTCCTACTTGTTGAAGAACTTTATCATGCTATCTTAAAAATAAATACAAAGGATCATATCTTCAAACTAGTCATCTGAGTAACTACATTTTCTTTTTCAGTTGTTGAAGTACTTTGTCCTTGCTATTAAGAAAAACAAAGAACACTAATATCATGTGTCCAAGAAAAAGTGTTGATCCTAAGTCAAGTACTAAAGAAAGGTCAGCTAAAACTACAAAACTGCGCCAAGTAATTGTCAAGAAATTGAGGGCATAAACTGAATTTGCACTGTATTAGTGAAATGAGTAATATTAAATTTTGAACTCAAAACTGATTGTGCAACCAGAGGGTCCAGAAACATATTCCGTTATGTGAATCTAATAGAAGGAACATTGATCACAGTTCCCTTCTCAGTGTTATCGTTGATTCAACTGCCTCCCCCAACAATTAGTATATCTTGCATCAAAGTACAAAAAAATATTTTCTCATTAAGGAATTTTTATATTTATCTCATGTTGTAAACTCACACCATGCTCTATTGTTAGAGATGAAACCGTTAAGTGGTGATCAGCAACAGAGTCTCATTAAGGGAAACAAGATAGTTTGTTTCCCAAGGTCTGATGGTTTCTTGCCCTTTCCTACTAACCTTCGACAAAACAGCACCCTACAGACATACATAGTAATAAATTTATCCACGTTGAAAAAGATCATCAAAGATGTTCAAATGGAAGATTATCCATATAGATAGATAGGGAAGAACTTCACAGAAGCCCATGGCAAAATAAAATGGTTAGTACAATAAGAGCACAATCATGGAATAATGGTCCGTTAACTTTTCTGAAAATTATCTAGCATGTATATTCTATGTCCTACAATATATTAATATTATCTATGATACTAACTCTGATTCTATTATAAATAAACCACACAATGCCCGCTCCATCAGCTCGTTGCTACACAATTCACATAAACTAGTTGGAAAGTTGGAAAATATTGACAACTACATATATAACATATCATACTTATACTATGTCAGTAGCACCCTATAGATAGATTAATTGATTCTTGTGAATGTACAGAACACACCAGTTTGCATCTCTTTCCCTGTTTAATATTGTGCAGAAAAGCATAAAATAAGGACAGCTAGTAACAAGGACACAACAAACTAATGAGTATATAGACATAGAACCGCTAGAGTAACTAAACTTTGACTGACCCACAACTACCATCTAACAGCAACTACATCCACCTCCAATCAACAAAGTAATACTAACATATTTATCTTCCTCTATCAAATATATAGACCTAAACCTCATATTCCATTTATTTGCAATACTTCCCCATCAAACCAAGCAACATTGATTGGTCCTCAATCCACATGCTAACCTACAATGATATTTGATGGAGTGCGCTACCAATAATGAAACTTTCCGTTAGAAAAGAAATCCAAAAAAAGTTCTATTTTTCTTTTGTTTAAAATAGTACGAAAAAACTATAATCATTTACATTTCATAAGATAGAGGCTAAAAGAATACATGGTTATAAAGAGCAAGATTCAACAAATTTCTCCGACAACTAAGAACATCAATCCTAACAAGTATAAAGAAGATTAGACAGATTAAGAAGGCAACACACAAAAAGGAAAAAAGAAGGCACATACACTCTCAAGAACATTCACCGATATGAAAATGTAAATTCTGGAAACATCAATCAGCTACATATGAAAAACAGATACAGAATAAGGTGGAAGAGGGAGGTTACTTGTCTGGATTTTGTGTGATTTACCCTCTGCATAATGAAGATCTAAACCCTCGCCGGCAAGCCGGATATTATGAAGAACAACAACCTGAATACCAAGATGGCTGAAGGAATGGTAGAGAAAGGGATTAGGGTTATTGCCTCTTCAGAGAAGAAAGCAAAAAAATCTACGTTGTGTGCATTTAATCGATTCACTAGGGTTTGGGTAGTTGTGTAGATTTTGGCTAGATTTGAGGAAACAGATGAAGGAAAAGAGACACGAAAGAGAAAATAGATGGGTTTGGAAGGGAGAGGTGAAATTACCGCATCAAACTTGCCGGAGAAGAAATTTTGGGGAGAGGACGTCCTGGAAAAGCCCTAATTTGGTTTTCGGGGGAAATGAGATCTGTATTTTTGCATTTCTGGAGGGATTTCGAAATTATACTGAAATCGTAAAATCCATCAGATTTAGTGGCGCTTTTAAAGGTTGCCACAATTACTCCACTTGTTATAGCGACTAAGTCGCCCCAAAAGATCTTGTCACACAAATACTTTATATAGCTATATTTCGTTGGAAAATGTGATGCACATTTGTGGCGAGAAAAGAGTAGTCGCCACTAAACTATTACTTTCTGTGGAGATTACATAGGTCGCCGCTAAATCTTTCAGCTGTAGTAGCAATCTTTTTTTAGTCGCCAGATTAACCTCATTTCTTGTGCAACTGGTTGAGTCGCCAACAAACATTGTCACAAAAAACCATTTTTCGTAGTATATGCAAGAACAGTTAAAGGCACAATAAGCTGATGAACAAGAAAGTGAGCTTAGAAATACTATATTTGCTTTGATATTCATGAATGTAAGGTGTCTACAAGATGATTAGGACCCCCTTTTGTATAGTAGATGAGTCTTATTTAAGATGCAATTCTAACTATGGAAGTAAATCCCATGATTAACTAGATAACTGTCCTTGATTTGATCTGTTTCGAGATTTACGCCATAATCTCCGGCCAGTCACGGATATCTCGCCTTTCCGTTATTACACCTTTCTTGAAGTCTGTCACATTTGGTCTTGGTCGCTGTTGGCCTCAATCTCGGCAGTCACCTTGATCCTTGAACTCGATGCCTTGTCACTGTCACACCCCTTTTTTAAAACAAACGCTCACTTAACCCTCTTAAATTAATAAAAAGATTTATGTGAAGCTTGAAAAGGGTTTTCAATTTTGAAAGTGACAAAATTTGTTCAAAAGGAAATAAACTCAGAGTCGCCACCTGACATTTGATATCAGTGTGCCAGGTCACCATTTTTTTTAAAAATAATTTTCCTTTAAAACACTTTTGGACGCTAAAACTACGTCCGCACCAGAGATTAGGGTAAGGAGGTTCATTTAACTCGGGGAGAAGGTGTTAGACACTCCCCAAGTCCCGTGAAGGTCACAGTTGCGTACTCGATCTAATTAGCGTCTAAAATATTCAAGTCGAGGTGAAACAACATAGAAAAACAAAATAATTAAACACACAAGAGGTTTGAGGTCGTCCCTACCTATTAAAAGAATATGAAAAGAAAAAGAAGAGAAATTCTAAGCTAACCTACACTACGTCTTCTCCACCATGATCGTCAAGGCCTCTAAAATATTAACATAGTTCTTCGGGGCATTCCCTTGTTTAAAATATTTACAAATACTTCGCAGAATTCCCCGGGTAAATTAACTAAGGGACTGACCTCTCACCTCTATCTAACTCAAAATCCTAAAGCTTGCCTATCCACGTATGATCGGCCTAAAACATGAAATGCATACGTGACGAATCAAGAAAAAAAACTCAAACTTAAAAATGAAGTTCCATAGAAAAATGAGCAGATATGAAATAACACTTAGTACATGAAAAAAATTAATGTACCTCATGAACAAAATAAAGGGAATCAAAGAAGATACGATCAAAAAATTGATATTAGAATGCTTACTAAGAAAAGCAAATTCCTAAGTTTAACATCACTGAAGTCCCGCATATTTTTTCCAAATTCACAGATTTTTACAAAGAAATCAAATAACTATTATTCACTTAGGCCAATAGATGCTAAATTTTAGTCTTTGGATGAAGTAGTCAACAATTAACAGAGATTATCCCACAACCTCCACGGTAGTCAAGATTTTAACACCATACAAAACAGATCATGAACAACAAAATCATATAATGGAAATAACAGTCATTAATTAAACATCAAATTCTCAAAAAACACCAAGAAAGGAAATTAACGGGTTCATAAGTCAGAGGGAAAAGAGAGAACCTCAATTCTTTGAATCTGAAAAATGTTCTAAGATAGAAACCTTTGGACAACGACCTTTGACAGAACCGCGAACGACACCAAAAAATTACATATTGGAGAATCACAATGGTCAAAACGACTCCACCGCTGCAATTAGTATCATTTTTGATACTCCAAGTTTAAAGAAAATTGAAATTGTAAATTTAGCTTCAAATACAAATAGTAACAATACTGGTGAGATCCAAAAATTGAGCCTAGTATCGTATCTTCAAATAGGGGGATTGAATATTAATAAGAGGAAAATTGAGAGTGAGTGTGATAGGGGAGTGACTGGTGACTGGTTTTTGTGAAGAGATCGAGGGTCGTTGATGGCTTTTTCTTGTCTGCTTTGTTTGGAAGATGGCTGCCCGTTTTTGTACATGTCCTCATATGTGTATATGATGAAGAAGGTAAGATGGGTTTGGTCTTGAAAGCAAGAAAAGGGAACAGACATGTTTTTCGTTCAAAACGTTTGATTTTTGGTCTCTACTTTATGCTGAAAATGGTTGCTAGGTCTCATGAAGAAGAGGATGAAGCAGCGTGGAGTGATGTGCCTATGTAAGGTTTCCGACGGGATGGAGATGAGGAGTGTAGGCTGCTCAGGTGGTTTTTGTGCTAGGGGTCCGCTAGGGTTTCCTTAGTCTTGTATATATTCAGGTTGGAAGAAGAAGATGCTAGGGTTGGTTTTGAAGATGGAGAGGAAGAATTGGGTTTGGGCCTATGTCTTGTTGGGTTCATATTTGGGATTCAAAATATACAAAATTGGGCCAAAAGAACTAAAAATTCAAATTAAATACCTATAAAAACTCTACATTAATTTTGATAAACTATTAGTATTAAAAATAAAACTAAAAACTAAAGTTGGAACTGTTTTTGGTATTTTCAGGAATTATATTAAAATAAAAATAGGCTTAAAGTAATATATCCTCCTAAAAATATCTAATACACAAACTAAGTAGAGAAATATATAACTATTTTGTAATTTTTAATTTTTATTCTTAAAGTTATGTAAAAGAGCCAAAATTAGTTGAAATGACTATATTAAACCTAAATTAAATATTTTACTCTAATATGAATAAAATTCGGAGAGGGTAAAAAATCACGTGTCTACAGCTGCCCCTCCTTCACTGTAAATACGAAGTATTTTCTGACAAAGAACGACTAGACAAGTTTTTTGACCTGACCCTTATTTGAGGAGACCAGAACTAAGATGAAGGAGAATGTGACCGAGCCCTGGTATCTGAGTTGCCTACATATCCTTGGCTATAAAGGAATCAGGCCACGTGTAGTTCAGAAGTAAATGAGATGATGGTGTGTACCAAGGTGGAGAACCGATTGAGGTGCCGTCGATGTTTCGATCCACGATCCTGTTATTACATCAAAATCAAAATGAAAAATACTAACTAAGCCTGTCAACTATGAGTTACAAAATTCCTATCTATAAGTCTTCTGAAGCTTGATCTTGAAGCTTGAATAGTTCTTCATGCAGACTTCAGATCTGAACCTTGACGCTCACTAGCTGCAGGTGGTAGTTCATTCTTCTTCAGCTTCTTGGATCAAAACCAGACACACCATGCTTGCGACTTCAGTCATACCTTGATCACTCCACCTCTTGTCTTGGCTTCTGCATTTTGGATTCATTTTTTCTCTTTTTTTTCTTTTTCTGCTACTTCTAACTTGAATTAAATTCTGAAATGACTTCCCTTGTTATCCAGGTGGGTGCCTGATACTAACTTGAAACTTGAAATGACTCTGAAATACACTATGAAATGTCTTCCCTCATTTTCCAGGTGGGCCTGCAATCAAAACAACAAAGCAAACAAAATTTTCTGCCCCAGTTTGCACTAGGAAGATTTGTGAGTTGTTAGAAAAACTGTAAACCACTTATGCTATTGATGTAATGATGAGAGTAAGCTAAGGACTCGACTAGGATGTGCGTCTCCTGTAAAAAACCAAGAATATTTGACTAGCAAGTGCTTTTGCTAAGAATAGAACCTGAATGACCCAAATTAGGAAGTGCGTCTCATGGGGATGAAACTTGAATGAACTAAAAACTAGGAAGTGTGTCTCCTAGGGGTAAAACTTGAATAACTCAAACTAGGAAGTACGTCTCCTAGGAGTGTAACTTGAATGAACCAAAACTAGGAAGTGCGTCTCCTAGAAATGAACTTACATGACCCGAAATAAGAAGTGCGTCTCCTAGGGGTAAAAATTTAATTTAGGAAGTGCATCTCCTAAAACATAATATATCCTGCAAGACCCAAACTAGGAAGTGCGTCTCCTAGGGGTGAAACTCCAATTACTCAAACTAGGAAGTGTGTCTCCTAGGAATGATGACCCAAACTAGGAAGTGCATCTCCTATGGGTGAAATTTTAATTTAGGAAGTGCGTTTCCTAGGATAAAAATATAACCTGGCAGACCCATACTAGGAAGCGCGTCTCCTAGGGGTGAAACTTCAATAACTAAAATTAGGAAGTGCGTCTCCTAGGAATAAACTTAAATGAACCAAATAGGAAGTGCGTCTCCTAGTGGTAAAATCTCAATATAGGAAGTGCATCTCCTAGTGGTAAAATCTCAATATAGGAAGTGCGTCTCCTAAAATAAAATATAACTAGAAGGGCCCAAACTAGAAAGTCGTCTCCTATGGGTAAAATTTCAATGACTCAAACTAGGAAGTGCATCTCCTAGGAATTAACTTACAAGACCCAAACTAGGAAGTGCGTCTCCTAGAAATGAATTTGAATGACCAAATCTAGGATGTGCGTCTCCTAACAAGTATAATCTAAAAGCCCCCTACCAGGAAGTGCGTCTCCTAACGGGTAAAACTTCGATGACTCCAACTAGGATGTGCGTCTCCTAGGGATAAATTTGATTGAATAACATTGGGAAGTGCGTCTCCGAAAAATAAAAATATAACTTGAAATAACCAGCCTAGAAAGTGCATCTCCTAGGAGTAAAATCTCAATTGAGAAAGTGCGTCTCCTAAAACAAAATATAACCTGAAGGACCCACACTAGGAAGTGCGTCTCCTAGGGGTGAAGCTTCAATTACTCAAACTAGGAAGTGCATCTCCTATGAATGAACTTACATGACCCAAACTAGGAAGTGCATCTCCTAGGGGTAAAACCTCAATGAACCAAAACTAGGAAGTGCGTCTCCTAGGGGTAACATTTTAATTTAGGAAGTGCATCTCCTAAAAAAAATATAATTTGAAAGGCCCAGACTAGGAAGTGATTCTCCTAGGGGTGATATGTGATCTTCTTAATAGCCTTTGCGCAAGAAAAATTAGGACATTACACCTGAAAAATTCAAGCTTTGATATGAACATAGCCTTCATTCATATTTTAGACAGAGAAACTTTATGAGTTTAAAACACGGTGGTTAGTTTGTGGCATTGACTTTGAAGGAGGCTGCTTCTGCACTTGCCAAGATAATTTTGATTTCAACTTGGAAGACCTTGCCTGTTATCGGCTACCCATTTTCTTTCAACCCTTATCCCAGAAAACATCTCTGCTCCATTCAATCCCAATATCCTTTATTTGTTGCATTGTGCTCATAAATTGACATTTACTAAATCTTTGCATTTCACATGAATCCCAAAGCATGTTAATTGTTATCAACTCAGTGTGCATACTATTCTTTCCTGACTTATGCCGCTTTGATGTGCTAGCCAGACTCTGCTTTGTGCAACTGGAAAGCTGGTTGCATATTTTGAAGTCATTTCTTTACTTATTCTGACAAAACAGACTCAAGAAGGGACTCAAACAAACATTAGGAACAAAATAAAGGACAATGGAAAGAGATGATACCTAATAAGAAAATTACAAAGTAAAAACTTATCAGATATGGATACCAACTCTGATGACCATGACATGCACCTTTGGATTAGGTGGCTTAATCTCTCAAGAAAGTCTAATATTCAGCTCTTGTTGTGCTTCTAAGCTGTGAAACTGGGCTTCATCACTCCAATTGTCCTATTTGATCCACAATCCTCAGTCGACTTGTAGTGCCCTGAAGGGTTTTCACCATCAAGCCTATCTCATTTTGCTATTTTTCTCTACTCACTGTCGCCTTACAGTGCCCATGAGGGTTTTCACCGATCAGACTCTCTCATTTTATCATTTTCTCTCATTGTGCTAAGAACAAAGGTGTTACACATGATGCTGGAAGATCATACTCTCACCACACACTTGATTTGGCATCCTCAAAGATTGGTCAGAAGGTCTTTCTTTGGACCGTAATGTAGGCTTTTGTACAGGGTTAGAAAGAAAGGGTGGTATGAAGGCTCAATATAATTTAAGATGAAAGGATTCAAAATTACATATTTTAGAATCAGGCCTTTCGGCAAAATTAAATCTTCTGCCCCAGTTTCTCGGAGTTTGGGGGGATTATTTTCTCTCTTTTTATGGGATTTCTAAGAAAATATGCCCCAATATTGATTTCGGGGAATTATGAAATACTTTATTTCGTGTGACCGAACCGTGAGGCTGCCTACGTATCTTGTGGTGACAAGAATCAGGTCGAACGTAGTTCAAAAGACAAATTTGTTATTTTTGTTCTTTCTTTTTTCCTTTTTTCCTTTTTTCTTTTTTTTTCTTTTTTTTTCCTTTTTTTATCTCTTTTTCTTTTCTTTTCTAGTTTGCTTCTGATTTCAAAAGAGGGATATGAAATAAAATAAATTAAGGCTAAAAAAGGGTAGCAAAGGATAAGAGTATTTTGGGTAGCAGAATAAAATGCCTTCGTCATACCAAACTTAAAAATGGCAAGTACAAACATGCAATTGAAGACAAGCAAACAAATCATTCACAATATCTATTGATGAGATCATCATAAACAAAGAGTACCAATGGGACAATAATTTGTCTCAATGACTGACCCTGGCCAGTTCGAAGCAGACTTGACTCAATCTTATCTTGACGCGGAAGAATACATTTCAGCACTGGCTGATTTACCTCAAACTGCTTGAGAGGTATTTTCTTGTTGCATGCTCTTATCGACCTCTTGATTTCCAAACTAACTGCCCCAATTTCACTCAATTCAAGCTTCAGGTATCTCAGAATGCATGAATATTAACTTGTTTCCTCAAATAACTCTTTTTACCATATTCAAAATTGTGCTATTGTTTCGTGATCAGACTAACTTTCAAGATCAGGTTGAGAGTTATGAGGGCGTGTCGTGTCACTAGAGTAAGCATGAAAGAACTATAAAAGGAAAAATGACCTAAACAAAACTGACTAGGACTAACAGAAAATAGGAGATTGCATTAGACAGATGGTAAACAGGGATTGAACAAAACAAGCAAAATAGACATGGGTTACAACCCTGGAACAACCTACATAACATTGGACGAGTTACTAAAATAACACAAACTAGGAAAAAAAAGAAGAAGAGTTTGAACCACAAGACAATGTCCGGATTACAACCCTGAAATAACCCGGACAAACAGAAATGACAACAAAATAACCCACCAAAACTCCTCTTTGGCTAGCAAAGAAAGGAGTGTCTTTCCAATCACCAAGCTCAACATCTTAGCCACTGGACTGCACATCAAAATAGCTAGGACCTTCACCAATCTCAATATCGTTAACTTCAATTAGCATGTCACCAAAGTGTGCATAATCATGTGCAGGTAAAGGTTTCCGTGCAATCTTCTGTGTGTCACTGTCCTGGATCACAATTATCCCTTCCCGAATCATTCTTTCTATCTCTCTTTTCAAATCCTGACAACTTTCGACATTGTGCCCCTGGGCATTGGAATGGTATTCACACCTTTTAGAAGGATCAAAGCTTCTTGCACACTTGTCCATATGATTCGGAAGAATAGGTGCAATCAAATCATAATGCTTTAGTTTCTCAAACAAGTTTGCATATGACTCTCTTATTGGTGTAAAATCATCTTTCAAACTTTGTTTACCTCTACACCTCGGGCTTGGATGTGGATTATGGGGTGCTTGAAAATTTTATGGAGATAAGTGGAGGTTTTGCGGTGCTGGCGCTCGCCTTCTGAGGTGACGGCGTGGTTGAACAACTAACTGGACATTGTTTGGAGGATAACACTGAGGTGGATTATGTGGAGCTGAGGGATAGGTTTGGAGTTGGGGTCGGGGTCGAGGCTGAAAGCATTTAGCAGGAATGCTCACTGAATTTTGTTGTTGGCTGGGCTCGAAAACATCTTTTCTATCAATTGGAGGACTTATCCCAGTAACCTGTTCCTTCCATTTGACCAAAACTCCCTAAAGTCTTCCTTGGGTCTCTTTGCTTGGGCATTGGGGACTTTGAACACACTCTCGCTAGAGGATCAAGGAAGAGTAGGTGATGGAGGAGCTACAAAATAGGAGCAGATGTCGAGGCAGGGTATGAGGTTGTTTTGTCTAGTGGAACATGAAAAGTCTCGAAGGAAGTGCCAAGGTAATTTTGGTAAGGGGTAAAGCATGGTGTGTATTGTGGCGAGAGATCAACAGTATTGGGCATCTGAGATTGTGGGCGGGGTAGTTGCAGGGTTTTTAGTGTAGTTAGCAGGGAATGAAGGTAGATGATGTCCGCTGATCCAAGACTGATACATTTCCATTATCTGTTGTTTCAACATTTGGACCTCCTCTTTCAATTCAGATTCTAACTTCTCAATCTCCCTCGACGGGTCAACAACTCTCTTATCCAAATTTTTGCTAGACATGGTTTCCTTACTTTTTGACGTTGTGTTGTATGGACAATCATCAAAGTGCCACAAACTAACCACCCTCTGTTGTAATGAAAGAAACAAAGAGGAGCAAAACAAAGCCAACAGGTTAGCGGTAGAGCATTTATCAGATAGAAATATCACATTGCGTGCAATGCCCCTAGCAACGATTAATGGTTCCAGAATGGATTCGAGGGTACAAATGTCATATGACATCATCCCAATTTCACTATTTTTTCCCCATTTCCTTCTCATTTTTCTCTTTAACCCTCCTTGGTTTTTCATTTTCTTTCCTCCCTTTTCTTTTGATTACCATTCTTTCCTTTCCACTGATTTCTTAAATCCCACAATTTCATTCTCTTTTTCTTTTTCTTCTTTTTAATGCTTCGATCGAATCCTATGTAGGTTGCTTACGTATCATGTTCCCCGTGAATCAGATCAAGCATAGTTCTTGAAAAATAATGGACAAATAAACTAAAAATATTTTTTTTGGATTATTCATTTATAATAATAATATTTTTTTTTGTTTTTCAAATACAAATTTGGAAGTAATATAACAAAAGACTCGATATTACTGTACAAGACTAGAAAGTAAAAGACAACATGAATGATAGACTCAAACACAAAATATCTATAAGCAGCTGCTAAATGCAGTGGCCCTGGGATTGTCATGCTCAAACTCTAGCAAATTGTTCCATACCTGAATGGGAAAAATAAGATCAAAAAGCGCTAGCAACTCAAGACACATGTGACGCCACGACACCTTCTATAGGACACATGCAAAGCATGATTAGGGCTATTTTTGAAAAATGACCTACGTAGCCAAAATGTAGTTATTAGCGCAAACTCAACGAAGATAATCCCAAAGACATGGAACTAAGACTTATATGGATTCAAACTCCCAATAATTATGACCATAGGAATTACTTTGCAAAAGTGACCCATTTTGCAAAAATAGCCGATATGGCCATAAGTGGCTAAAGATGCAAAATCAAAAGGAAAGACCTTAAAATAGTACGACACCTAGTTGTAGACTCAAAATATTAAAACATGGGTTATTGAACCACTTTAGCAAAAATGACCCTAATTTGCAAGAGTGGCCGATGTGGCAAAAAATGGCTAGACATGCAAGATTTGGCTAAAAACCCGCAAAGCCACGAACCTAAGACAATACAAAGACCGGACCCTATGTGGGTTGCCTACGTATCACGTCTCGAAAGACGAGAATCAGGTTCGCGTAGTTCGGGAAGATGCAACTAATTTGAAAAAACAATATATATATTAAAAATGATGGAAAATGTAAAAAAAAATTGGATTTTCTTATTCTTCCTTTTTTTTAATTTTTTTTTTTGAAAAGGATGAAAAATGTAAAATCTTTTTAGATTTTCTATTTTCATTTTTTTTCTTCTTTTTTGGAAAATAATGGAAAAGGAAAATCATTTTGGGATTTTCTTTTTCCCTTTTTTGGTTTTTTTGAAAAATAATGGGAAAGTGCAAAATCTCTTTGGATTTTTCTTCATTTTCATTTTTTGAATATATTTTTTGGAAAACAATGGAAAAGTGCAAAGTCTTTTCGGATTTTTCATTTTCATTTTTTTTTATTTTTGGAAAACCATGAAAGAAAAATGCGGGTGGACCCTACTTTCTTCATTTTCACTCTTCTTTCCAAAATTGGTCCGCCAAATGACCTTTTTACCCTCAAATATGCAACATGTATCACATAGGGATGATTGAATGTCTTTTTGGGCCACGGGCCCATTTTGACAAAATTTGGACAGACTCCCTACAAAGGGACACAGTGCCTGGAACCGAGCCCTACTAGGTGTAAATGACATGATGCAATTAAAAATGACCTAAAGGCTGACCTAAGTTTGGGGTTCACTAGCAAGGCAATTCGGGGGAGCGTATGGTCGATGGTGGATGCTCAAGCTTTCCACCAACTCCATACGTCCGACGCCCCCTCCTAAATTAAGGGTGACTGAAGAAAGAGTTCGTGCACGCGACGCGTGCTCCGAGACTTGTTGCAGAAAGAAGACACATGGTTATGCAAATGATGACAATTTATAAAGCAGTAACACATAAAAGAAAAACTCTAAACAAATAAGCAACTAGCAACTAATAAAATGACATAAACAAAATAAAAATTAAATAAAGCAAACAAAACACAGAAAAACCTCAACAGAAAATCCTAAAAGCCAACAAGATCAAGTACTAGCTCGAACCCGCAAATCCTCAGCAGAGTCGCCAGAGATGTCAGACCCTTTTTTAAAAACAAACTCTCAATTAATCCTCTTAAATTAATAAAATAAATTATGTGAAACTTGAAAAGGGTTTTCAATTTTGAAAGTGACAAAATTTGTTCAAAAGGAAATAAACTCAGAGTCGCTACCTGACATTTGATATCGGTGTGGCAGGTCACCATTTTAAAAAAAATAATTTTCCTTTAAAACACTTTTGGACTCTAAAACTAAGTCCGCACCATAGATTAGGGTAAGGAGTTTCATTTGACTCGGGAAGAAGGTGTTACGCACTCCCCAAGTCTCGTGAAGGTCACGGCTGCGTACTCGATCTAATTGGCTTCTAAAATATTCAAGCTGAGGTGAAACAACACAGAAAAGCAAAATAAGTAAACACATGAGAGGTTCGAGGTCGTCCCTACCTATTAAAAGAATATGAAAAGGAAAAGAAGAGAAAAATTCTAAGCTAACCTACACTACGTCTTCTCCACCATGATCGTCAAGGCCTCCAAAATATTTACATAGTTCTTCGGGGCATTCCCCTATTTAAAATATATACAAATACTTCGGAGCATTCCCCGGGTAAATTTAACTAAGGGACTGACCTTTCGCCTCTAACTAACTCAAAATCCTAAAGCTTGCCTACCCACGTGTGATCGGCCTAAAACATGAAACGCATACATGACGAATCAAGAAAAACAACTCAAACTTAAAAAATGAAGTTCCATTGAAAAATGAGCAGATCTGAAATAACACTTAGTACTTAAAAAAAAGTAATGTGCCTCATGAACAAAATAAAGGGAATCAAAGAAGATGCGATTAAAAAATTGATATTAGAATGCTAACAAAGAAAAGCAAATTCCTAAGTTTAACATCACTGAAGTCATATTTTTTCCAAATTTAAAGATTTTTACACAAATAAATTCAAATCTAAGAAATCAAAGAACTATTATTCACATAGGCTAATAGATGCAAAATTTTAGTCTTTGGATGAAGTAGTCAAGAATTAACAGAGATTATCCCACAACCTCCATGCTAGTAAAGATTTTAACGCCATACAAAACAGATCATGAACAACAAAATCATAGAATGGGAATAACAGTCATTAATTAAACATCAAATTCTCAAAAAACACCAAGAAAGGAAAATAACGGGTTCATAAGTCAGAGAGAAAAGAGAAACCTCAATTCTTTGAATATGAAAATGTTCTAAGATAGAAACCTTTGGATAACGACCTTTGATGGAACCGCGAACAACACCAAAAAATTACATATTGGAGAATCACAATGGCCAAAACGACTCCACCGCTGCAATTAGTATTGTTTTCTATACTCCAAGTTTCAAGAAAATCAAAATTGTAAATTTAGCTTCAAATTCAAGTAGTAACAATACTAGTGAGATCCAAAAATTGAGCCTAGTATCGTTTCTTCAAATATGAGGATTGAATATTAATAAGAGGAGAATTGAGAGTGAGTGTGATAGGGGAGTGAGTGCTAACTAGTTTTTGTGAAGAGATCGAGGGTCGTTGATGGCTTTTTCTTGTCTGTCTTGTTTGGACAATGGCATCACGTTTTTGTAGATGTCCTCTTATGTGCATATGATGAAGAAGGTGAGATGGATTTGGTCTTGGAAGCAAGAAAGGGAACAAACATGTTTTTCGTTAAAATCTTTTGATTTTTGATCTCCTCTTTGTGCTGAATATGGCTGCTAGGTCTCATGAAGAAGAGGATGAAGCTGCGTGGAATGATGTGCGTATGTAGGGTTTCCGGCGTGATGGAGTTGAGGAGTGGCGACTGCTTAGGTGGTTTTTTTGCCAGGGGTTCGCTAGCGTTTCCTTAGTCTTGTATATATATTCAGGTTTGAAGAAGAAGATGCTAGGGTTGGTCTTGAAGATGGAGAGGAAGAATTGGTTTGGGCTTATGTCTTGTTGGGTTCATATTTGGGATTTAAAATATACACAATTGGGCCAAAAGAACTAAAAATTCAAATTAAATACCTATAAAAACTCTACATTAATTTTGATAAACTATTAGTATTAAATAAAACTAAAAATTAAAGTTGAAACTATTTTTTGTATTTTCAAGGATTAAATTAAAATGAAAATTAGCTTTAAGTTATATATCCTCCTAAAATATCTAATACGCGAACTAAGTAAAGAAATATAGAACTATTTTGTAATTTTCAATTTTTGTTCTTAAAGTTATGTATAAGAGCCAAAATTAGTTGAACTAACTATATTAAACCTAAATTAAATATTTTATGCTAAAATGGATGAAACTTTGGAGAGGGTCAAAAATCACGTGTCTACAGTCACGACCCTAGTTCACCAATCGTGAACCTGTTAAATACACGAAGAAACACAGTCTAAATAAGTCAAGTAATGTGAATTTTCAACAATTAGCACAACTACACGCCCGTCACCTCGCGCACAACGCCTTTAAACAACAATTAATATATCCTAAGGGGAGAGGTCCCCACACAAGGTTAGACAAGCCACTTACCTCGACTTAGTACAAAACCGCTAAGAAACAACGACCTTGCCACGATTATCCTACTCTGAGTGGCCCAAATCTATTCAAACCAGTTACACATTGTAAATAACATCGCAAGTAACTAGTTACACTGTTAAAAATTAAAGCTAAGGCGCGAAAATAGGTAAAATAACCAAAATGCCCCTAAGGTCAACGCCTCGGAATCGAATAATTTTCACATTTTCAGAAACCTTGCACTCTCACGAGTCTAACTATATAAAAGTCTCCCAATTCGGAGGTCAATTGCTCCCTCAAATCCCAAATATTTAGTAAATGAACTTCTACCCAAATTCCTCCATTTTTGGACCTTAATTTGAATTTAAAAGATGAATTTAACAACTAACTGATAGATTAAAGCTAGAAAGGATCATAGAAACGTTACCCAATAATCTCTTCTTAAAAACTTACTCGAAATCGCCTTGGTCCGAGCTCTCAATTGGTTTTTCAACTTATGAAATTAAACCATCGGATAGATTTTCTTAACTCACAGCGATTCCGCTTTTGCGGACCAGGGACCCTCTTGCGGTCTCGCTTTCGCGATCAAAATATCCGCTTCAGCGGTCTCACTGATATACCAATTTTTGCTTCTGCGGACAACTGGCCGCGTCCGCGGTCGTAGCTTATGCGGTTCCTTCTCCGCTTCTGCGATCCCAAACCTCCCGTCAAACCGCGTCCCCGACTTCCAAGCCGCGTCTGCGGTAACCGCTTACGCGGCTCCTCTTCCGCAGATGCTGAAACAACAGAAGCAGCAGAAAAACATCATCCAAAAATCCCTAAATCAACCCGTCGAGCATCTGAAACAAACCCGAGGCCCCCCGGAGCTCAACCAAACCCACAAACCTAATCCCTTAACATCATTTGGACTTGCACCAATCCTTAAATCACCTAAAACAATGCCGGAAACACCATTTAATCAATTATTTGAACTTAAAACTTCCAAAAAACCAAACTCACTTTCGATTCAAAACTAACACGTCCGATTGACCTGAAATTTTTCACACACGTCCCAAATGACGTGATGGTGCTACAACAACTTCCAAAATCCCGTTCCGACCCTCGGATCAATAATTCACTATCGGACCGGAAACTTCAAAATTCAAACTTTCGGAATTTATAGTCTAAATGAACTACGGCCATCCAAAATACATTTCGAACACACTCCCAACCCTCAAATCACCTAACCATCGATTTTCTATTCCGTGGTCGTCTTGACACTGTTCTGATTACAGACAGTTTTCCAACACTTAAGGTTTCATTTAGGGACTAAGTATCCTAAAACACTTCGAATTCTATTACCGAATATCCCGGCAAACCAAAATAGCAGAAATGAACTTAGGGGAAGCAGTTAATGGGGAAACGACACATAAATTCCAAAGACGATCGGTCGGGTCATCATATCCTCCTACACTTAAAGTAGCAAAAAGACGATCGTCAGTTAATGACGAACGAGCATAGAGAACATACCTGAAGTAGCAAAAACATGAGGGTATCGGCTGCGCATATCCCGCTCGGTCTCCCAAGTCGCCTCCTTGGCCGGCTGACCCCGCCATTAAACCTTTACTGAAGCAATATCCTTTGACCTGAGCTTTCAAACCTGTCTATCCAATATTGCCACTGGCTCCTCAACATAGGACAAGTCATTGTCCAACTGGACTGAAGTGAACTCCAACACGTCAGATGGGTCACCATGATACCTCCGAAGCATCGAAACATGAAATACTGGATGAACCCCGGCCAAACTGGGAGGCAACATAAGCTTATAAGCAACATTCCCAATCTGCCTCAAAATCTCAAATGGGCCAATGAACCTCGGGCTCAACTTCCCTTTCCTTTCAAACCTCATGACGCCCTTCATAGGCGAGACCTAAAACAAAACCCGCTCACCAACCATAAAAGAAACATCACGAACCTTCCGGTCTACATAACTCTTCTATCTGGACTGGGCCGCACAGAGTCTATCCTGAATTACCTTAACCTTCTCCACCGCATCCTGAACCAAATCAGTGCCCAATAATCTAGCCACGCCCGGCTTGAACCAACCCACAGGGGACCTACATCTCATACCATATAAGGCCTTATAAGGCGCCTTCTGAATACTGGACTGATAAATGTAGTTTTATGCAAACTCAACCAATGGCAAGAAATGGTCCCACGACCCTCTAAACTCAATCACGCACGCACGAAGAATATCCTCAAGAATTTGAATAGTGAGCTCGGACTATCCGTCTATCTGAGGGTGAAAAGCTGTACTCATGGTCACCCGAGTACCCAACTCATGTTGGACGACTCTCCTGAACCATGATATAAACACTGAACCCCTGTCTGAGATGATAGAAACTGGAAAGCCTTGCAGATGAACAATCTCCCTGATATAAATCCCTGCTAACCGCTCCACTGAGTAAGAAGTGCACACTGGAATGAAATGATCGGACTTGGTCAGCCAATCCGCAACAACCCAAATAGAATCAAACTTCCTCACCATCAGATAGAGACCAGTCACAAAATCCATGGTGATATTATCCCATTTCCATTCCGAAAATCTCTATCTGCTGGAGTAACCCTCCCGGCCTCTGGTGCTCAGCCTTTACCTGCTGACACTTGAGGCATCTAGCTACAAACTCTACTTTGTCCTTCTTCATCCGCCTCCACCAGTAATGCTGCCTCAGATCATGATACATCTTCGCGGCACCTAGATGGATGGAATACTGCGAGCTATGGGCCTCAGTCAATATCAACTCCCGAATATCATCAACATCGGGCACACAAATATGGCCTTACATCCTCTATACCCCATCATCTCCAATAGTCACATCCTTTGCATCTCCATGCTGAACTGTGTCCCTGAGGACAAGAAAATGAGAATCATCATACTGTCGCTCCCTAATACATTCAAACAATGAAGATCGAGAAACCACACAGGCTAGAACCCTACTGGGATCCGAAAGGTCCAATCTCACGAACTACTGGATAAATCCTAAACATCCATCGCTAGGGGTCTCTTTGAAGCTGGTAAATATGCCAAACTCCCCAAACTCTACGTTCGGCGACTAAAGTCATCGAATACCACATTGGCGTTGCCAGGGCGATAAAGAATAGTAATATCATAATCCTTCAGTAGCTCCAACCATCTCATGTAGAGTAAGTTCAGATCCTTTTGCTTGAACAAATGATGCAAACTCCGCTGATCCGTCTAAATCTCGCAAGGCACAACATACAAATAATGACTCCAGATATTTAAAGCATGAACGATAGCAGCTAATCATGGACATGATAGTTCTTTTCATGCACCTTCAACTGTCTGGACGCTGAGGCAATCACACTACCATCCTGCATCAATACCACTCTAAGTCCAACTCGTGAGGCATCACAATATAGCGTATAGGACCCCGAACCAGTAGGCAAAATCAAAATAGGGGCTGAAGTCAAAGCCGTCTTGAGCTTTTGGAAGCTCACCTCACACTCGTCCGACCACTGAAAAGGAGCACCCTTCTGGGTTAATCTAGCCATAAGGGCTGCAATCAACAAGAACCCCTCCTCAAAACGATGGTAATACCCAACCAGGCCAATGAAACTGCTGATCTCTATAGCTGAGGAGGGCCTGGGCCAACCCTACACGGCCTCCACCTTCTTCGGATCTACCCGAATACCCTCACTCGATACCACGTGGCCTAGAAATGCCACGAACTCAACCAAAACTCACATTTTGAAAATTTTGCATATAATTTCTTTTCTCTCAGGGTCTTAAGCACTGTCCTCAGGTGCTGCTCATGATCTTCCTGGCTCTTGGAGTATACGAGAATATCATCAATGAAAACAATGAAAAATGAGTCGAGATAGGACCTGAATACACTGTGCATCAAATTCATAAAAGCTGCTGGGGCGTTGGTCTGCCCAAATGACATGTCAAGGAACTCGTAATGAGCATACCGAGTCCTGAAAGCAGTCTTCGGGATATCCGGCTCCCGAATCTTTAGCTGGTGATAACCTGAGCGCAAATCAATCTTGGTAAACACCTGTGCGCCCTGAAGTTGGTCAAATAGATCGTCAACACGAGGCAAAGGATACCGGTTCTTCACTGTAACTTTGTTCAACTGACGATAATCGATACACATGCGCATAGAACCATCCTTTTTCTTCACAAACAATACATAAGCATCCCATGGTGAAACAGTGGGTCGAATAAAACTCTTATCAAGCAATTCCTATACCTAATCCTTTAACTCCTTCAATTCAGGAGGAGCCATATGGTAAGGGGGAATAGACATGGGCTGAGTGCCCGGCAACAAATCAATACCAAAATCAATGTCTCGATCGGGTGGCATGCCCGGAAGATCAGCTGGGAACTCATCGAAATCTCGTACTACTGGAATAGAGTCAACAGAAAAGGTATCAGCACTTGCATCTCTCACATAGGCTAAATACGTGGCACACTCCTTCTCAACTATACGCTGAGTTTTAAGAAAGGATATAACTCTACTAGGAGTGTGATCAAAAGTACCACTCCACTCAATACGAGGAATACCTAGCATAGCCAGCGTCACTGTCTTAGCATGACAATCAAAAATATCATAATGGGGCGACAACCAGTCCATGCCCAAGATAATATAATAATCGACCATATCAAGTAATAAAAGATCTGCCCTGGTCTCAAAACCACAAATAGTAACCAAACATTACCGATACACACGGTCCACAACAAGAGAATCTCCCACGAGAGTGGAAACATAAACAGGAGAGCTCAAGGTCTCTCGGACGGTACCGAGATGTGGAGAAAAATAAGATGACACATAAGAATAAGTAGAGCTTGGATCGAATAGAACCGATGCCTCTCTATGACTAACCAAATATAATACCTATCATAACAGAATCGGAGGCAATAACCTTGGCACTATCAGGAATGGCATAAAATCTGGATCGGCCCCTACCTCGAGGAAGACCTATATCTCCCCGATCCCTACCTCTGGCTGGGTGGGCAGGTGGGGTGGCAGCTGGAGCTGGAACAATGGCCTGCTGACCTTGTGGAGCATGCTGGGGCTGTGGAGTTTGTGAAGGCACACCCCTACCATGTCTGGGGCACTCTCTAACCAAGTGGCCGGTATCATCACACTCATAACAAGCTCTGGGAGGGCGCAGTGACTGTGACTGACTGGACCCACCCCTGCTAGACTGACCTCTGGAGGTACCCTGCGCAGGATGCACACTAGAGACTGGAGGTGTATGATAAGTCTCCTGAGATTTGGGATGAGCTGGAGTACTGCTGGATGAAGGAAAGGCTGAGTGAACTGGGCTACCCATATAGCCCCTACCATGACGTCCTGCTCCTGAAGTACGGGTACCAGAGAAATGACCAGTCTCTCGAGACCTCTTAGCCTCTCTCTCCTCTCGCTCTCTAGCATGCATATCCTCTATCCTCCTAGCTATACTCACCACATGTTGATAGGGTATATCCATCTCCAACTCTCGCGCCATGGAAGACCTGATGGAAGGAATAAGGCCCTCGATAAACCTGCGAACCCTCTCACGAACAGTTGCCACCCAAGCAGGCGCATGCCTGGCAAACCTAGTATAATGGATGCCATACTCATAGACAGTCATAGGGCGCTGACGCTAGTGCTCAAACTCTGCGCGATATGCATCTCGAAGGCTTTGGGGAACAAACTCCCTCTGAAACATATTTGAAAACTGAGTCCAAGTTAGAGAGGCAGCCTCGTCTGGACTGTCTAGCCCAAAAGTGCACCACCAGTTATAGACGGCTCCCCGAAGCTGGAAAGCTGCAAAGGAAACCCCACTCGAAGAAGTAATACCCATGGTACGAAAAATGCGGTGACAATCCTCAGAAAACCCCAAAGCATCATCTGTAGCTAGTCTGCTGAAAATAGGAGGGTCATACTTCTTGAACCGCTCCAATCTACGTTGCTTATCCTCTGAAACAGGTGCCCCATCCTCGGGCTGAACTGGTACTGCAGGCTGGGCAGGAATAACATCTGGAATCGGTCCCATATGCACCCTCTGCTTTGGGGTGCGGGCTGCAGGAGTCTGGGCTCCTCCCCCGGCCTGGGACATAGCTGCAGGAAGTGGAAGTAACCCTGCCTGCGACATCGTGGTATACATACTCATAAACTACGCCAATGCCTCCTGAACTATTGGAGTAGTAGTGGCTGTGGGCGTCTCTGGTGCCTGAGTCCTGACTAGGTCTGCTGGTGGCATCTCGGCGGCTATTCGCGCAGGTGCTTTGGCTGCAACCCGCGCACGTCTACGACCCCTGCCTCGGCCCCTACCTCTAGCGGCTGCAAGATGGGGTGCGAGTGCCTGATCGTCTAGGGTTATGCGTGTCCTCACCATCTGTGAGAGAATAGAAGAAAGTAGTTTAGAATGGAGGTAAAAAACATAGCACGACAAGTATCCAAATGAAGTGAAGATTTTTCCTAAACAGTTACATAGCCTCTCGTAGATAAGTACAGACGTCTCTATACCGATCACTGAGACTCTAAATAACCAGCCTGTGTCTCGTGACTCCTATTAACCTAGAGCTCTGACACCAACTTTTTACGACCCTAGTTCAACAATCATGAACCTGTCATGATGGCACCCAATCTTCGCTGGTAGGTAAGCCTAACACATTGCGAAAATTCAACAATCTTTGCGGAGACAACAAATAAAACATAAATAGCATAAGATAATGAATCGAGTGCCACCCAGCACATACATGTTAACTCAAAATAACGTAACAGCCTCGAAGACCCGGAAACCCACAGGCAACACATGCTAAGAGTAAACATAATACAATGCTCTAACATCCCGAAGTGTCTATAACAACTGAGTATATGAAAGAAACTATTAACTAAAGGTAGAATAGAAGAAGGCTCTTCGACTCTGCGGACGCGGCAGATGCATATCTCAAGCCTCCAAACGTAGCTCCGAAATCCCTAATAGCGCGCCTGATCAGTTGTACCTTGATCTGCAAAACAAAAGTGTGCAGAAGAGTAACATCAGTACACCACACCGGTACTCAGTAAGTGCCAAGCCTAACCTCGGTGGAGTAGTGACGATAAAGGTCGAGGACCTACTGAGAAGAACATAAGAAATAATATAACATTAAATAAACAGTAGATAATGAAGTAAATCTCGAATATCTAACAAGACATTAATTAAAACAAAACGGCTACAAGTACAGACTACAAACACAAGGCAATTACTCAAAAGTCAGGATCTCTGCATGGAGCTCTGGGAATCGAGCCCGCAGTCCATTATACCAATATTGGAGGATCTACCGGGAATTGAACATGTAGTCCATCACATCTCTAACAGAGGATCTCTGGGAATTGAACCCTCAGTCCTTCATACCAATAACAGGGGATCTCCGGGAATTGTACCCGCAGTTCGTCATATCAATATCAGAGGATCTTTCGGGAATTGAACCCGTAGTCCATCTTATAAAAAGCAAGGGGTCTACCGGGAATCAAACCCGCAGCCCATCATACCAATAACAGGGGGATCTCCCAGGAATTGTACACGTAGTCCCAAACGTATACACTTCACAACAAGTCAATATCTAACAGAAGAAAACCAAATATTGCAACAATGTAAAGGTCTAGGCCTAGCATGCTCACAAAGAGGGCAGGTATTTGCAATTTAGTCAGATAGAGCAAATAAATTACTAACATGCTTTTCCTAAGATAAGCAAGTGAAATAACATTTTTAACAGTTAAATACACGAAGAAACATAGTCTAAATAAGTCAAGTAAGGTGAATTTTCAACAACTAGCACAAGTACACGCCTATCACCTCGCGCACAAGGCCTTTAAACAACAATTAAGATATCCTAAGGGGAGAGGCCCCCCACACAAGGTTAGACAAGCCACTTACCTTGAATTGATACAAAACCGCTAAGAAACAACGCCCTTGCCACGATTATCTGACTCTGAGTGGCCTATATTCAAGTCAATTATACATTGTAAATAACATCGCTAGTAACTAGTTACACTGTTAGAAATTAATGCTAAGGCGCGAAAATAGGTAAAATTACCAAAATTCCCCTCGATTCAACACCTCAGAATCAAATAATTTTCACATATTCAGAAACCTTGCACTCTCACGAGTCTAACTATATAAAAATCTCCCAATTCGGAGGTCAATTGCTCCCTCAAATCCCAATTGTTTAGTCAATAAACTTCTACCCAAATTCCTCCATTTTGGGACCTTAATTTGAATTTAAAGATGAATTTAACAACTAAATGATGGATTAAAGCTAGAAAGGATCATAGAAACGTTACCCAATAATCTCTTCATCAAAACTCACTCGAAATGGCCTTGGTCAGAGCTCTCAATTGGTTTTTCAACTTATGAAATTAAACCTTCGGATAAATTTTCTTAACTCACAGCGATTCCGCTTTCGCGGACCAGGGACCGCAACTTTCGCGGTCAAAATAGCTGCTTCAGTGGTCTTACTTAAATCCCAATTTTCGCTTCTGCGGACAATTGGCCGCGTCTGCGGTCGCCGCATATGCGGTTCCTTCTCCGCTTTTACGGTCCCAGACCTCCCCTTAGACCGCGTCCGCAATTTCCAAGCCGCGTATGTGGTAACTGCTTACGCGGCTCCTCTTCCGCAGACGCGGAAACAACAGAAGCAGCAGAAAAACTTCATCCAAAAATCCTAAAATCAACCCGTCGAGCATCCGAAACAAACCCGAGGCCCCTTGGACCTCAACCAAACCCAATAACCTATCCCTTAACATCATTCGTACTTGCACCAATCCTTAAATCACATAAAACAATGCCGGAAACACCATTTAATCAATTATTTGAACATAAAACTTCCAAAACTTAACCAAACTCACTTTCGATTCAAAACCTAATCAAAACACGTCCGACTGACCTAAAATTTTTCACGCACGTCCCACATGACATGTCGGTGCTACAGCAACTTCCGAAATCCCATTCCGACCCTCGGATCAAAAATTCACTATCGGACCGGAAACTTCAAAATTCTAACTTTCGGCATTTATAGTTAGCTACGGGCATCCAAAATACATTTCAAGCACACTCCCAACCCTGAAATTACCTAACCATCGATTTTCTATTCTGTGGTCGTCTTGACACTGTTCTGATTATAGACATTTTTCCAACACGTAAGCTCTCATTTAGGGACTAAGTGTCCCAAAACACTTCGAATTCCATTACCGAACATCCCGGCAAACCAAAATAGTAGAAATGAACTTAGGGGAAGCAGTTAATGGGGAAACAACGCATAAATTCCAAAGACGACCGGCCGGGTCATCACAGCCTCGTCTTCATGCTCTAATTCAATTCATTAAAAGGATGTCATTCGAAGCAGTTCCCCTGTCTCGATCAAATAGCATAATCAGGTAGGCACAATTTCAACCGTATACATATAGTCCCCTCATTTCTTGGAATGTAATAAGAATAAATAAATTGAGCCTTCGATTTTGTACCTCAATCCATCATGATATCATCCGTGTGATTTAAGAGACATAAGCGATCAGACTTCCCGTCAGTACAGTTCCCAAAATCAATAATGATCGTCAATTGGCGGTCGGCCACTAGTTCCTTTGAATCATCGCCGTAAATCCTTAAATCGGTCTTCTTCTCACTTCTTCAAATTTTACTTTGGAACTTTTTAGCACTAATCTTCAAAATCTCTTTTTGTTCTTCAAGCTTGTCTGCAAATCTTCAAAGATCTTCATGTCTTCTAAACCTTTTCGATCTTCTCCGTTACCAACCCTTCCCCAAAAAACAAAACGTTATCCTCTTCGTTGTTCTTTACACAAAAATGGCAAAGTCGTCAAAGACAGTTCCTTAAAAAGAAAAAGCCTCTTCGTCGCTGCCGGCGAGTGATAAAACATCGGTGGACCCGTGCCCTGACGAGTGTGTTCTCGAGGGGTGTGTGACCTTACTTCCAACTTCAAAGTCAAGAAGACTTCCTCTGTCCCCAACCGGTGCGAACCAATATCGAGATACATATGCTCGATAACCGAAAGCGACCTCGAGCAGGTCAAGAAAGGCTGCAACTGGCATACGAAATAGGTGGTGGTCCCGACCCCTAATTGAACCCTACTTCGCACTACTATTAGGTAAAGAGAGAGGGACGAAGCAGATTTTACCCGATTTTGGGTCGGGATCGATTTTCACAGAGAGCTAGAGTTTGGAATCGAGTAGTCTATCTCGTGTAGGGTTGCGTATATGTTCCAAATTGCAGTTCTAATAATTTTTTGATTTTTTGTTTTACTTCTACTTTTATAAAACTACAAAGCTAAACTAAACTAGATTAGGCTAAGAGAAAGATTGTATGGGTTGTTCAAATGGTTTAAAAAGCACTAGGGTAGTGACTTTCACCTAGGTAGTCAATTGACAGGTACTTGAATCTAAGGCATGATTGGCATATTTGGGGAGTATGATATAACCATTGCACCGTTTTATCCACTCTACACCTCTCGTTGGTTCGAGTGATTTTGCCCGAATTCATTTTCTCAAGACCAATTGGGTATGCAAATTTGCAGAAGCAATCAAGGTTCAAGTCGGGTATTACTCTCTCGAGGTTTAACCCTTTAATTGGGGCTATCAATCTCTTGAATACGCCAAAATTCCTTGTTGAACCAATTTCGAAGACTTAGGCTCACTTTTTTAAGAAGAGTTCAAGTTAAGTAAACACAAACTAGTATTTGCAACCACTAATTCAGCAATCAAACATGAAATTGGCCACAATATCAAACACCCATAGTCAATCTAGCCCTAAAATACAAGACCCATCAATTACCCACACAAGGGAACAACCCTAGCTTACCGGTCTAGCTACTCATAGTTAAAAAAGAAAAATAAGAAATAGATGAAGAACAACTCATATTAATTAATTACCAAGGTAAACAAAAAGATTCAATGTTGAAATGTAGATTAAATTCCCAAAATTGTTAAAAGTATCAAACCCACGAGCACAGCCTACAACTAAAACTATCTGATACCCTAAAAATGGGAAAAGAAGCTATTTACACTAAGATGAAAAATTTGGACAAAAATACCCTTGCGGGGCTAGTGCGGACCGCACAAAATGGTGTGTGACCACACTAAGGCTCTGAACTTGAAAACCCATGTATCTGAACTTTAGCAATGCAGACCGCACATAATGTAGTGCGGGTACGGAGGCTTCTGGTGCTTTCTCCATGAAATGGAGCGCGGACCGCAATGGCTTGAAACTTGGAATTGGGAACTCTCTGATCCTTCTCACTGCGGACCGCACTAAATCAAGTGCGGCCCCGTTGATCCCAGTATGGATTGCACAAAACCTATTGCGGCTACATTGCCTGAATGTAATGTTCTTTGAACCTCACTCATGCGGACCGCACAGAAGGGTCCGCGGCCGCATTGGGTCTGTTTTGCCTGAGGTTTTTCTTGTCTTGGTACTTGTTCAAGTTTCACTCCTTTTTGAGCTGATCTTTGACATCTTGTCACTTTGTTGATCAAACCTGCAATCAAGCACAACTTGTGAGCCCTCTGAGATTATTTTGTACAAATTTCTAATCAAAACATAAGCAAGAAGGGGTATAAAATGGATAAACATCCCTAGTTATCAACTCCCCCAAACTTAAGCTTTTGCTTTTCCTCGAGCAAACAAAATAAGACCCACCCCTTATAGGAAAATCCAAGAAAATTCAGCTGTCCTAAAGTAACTTCATCTAGCATCAATTGGGACTAACAATTGTCCTCAATACAAATGAATAATTAACAACTTTTACTCTTTGAAACACCATGGATTAAGGGCGACACAAGAGCATCAAGAGTTGACTCAACACATCAAAGAACTCTATCCATTACTTTGGTTATTGTGGAACCCAATCTCACATATCCTCAACTCTCCCTAAGCGAACCTCACCTGTAGAATAGTGGCACTCAGAACGAGGTCAATGGAAGTTCACTCATATCTCTCAATAAAAAGTCACAAGTCTGGTTCTAAGTACCATATGCTCGCCCCTTATGTAAGGCCCCACTAATGTAAGCTTCATTTAACTTAGATTATATAGCGTTTTTGTGGAGATATGGTGAAGGCTTTTGGTTCAGGGTTGGAAATGTTTGGTCTAAGTAGGTTCCATATTCCCTTAAGCACTTACTTTGTTTTATTTTGGCACACATTCACTTGACTCCTTGAGTCATTTCACTTCTTTCTAAGGGTTTAGAGACACACTGTCACTCTTTTTTATATGTCTCAAACCTTTTCTCCTTTTCAACTTTCCACACCGTTTATTCCTTGCTCTTCTTGAATAATTTTTTATTCTCTTTCATATTGAACATTCTTTTTTGTATTTTTTCTTTTCTTTCTTTTTCATTGCCTTTCCTTTTCTTTATTTTTGTACCTTTTTACCACTTTGTTGCAATCCTCATTTCTCCCCCAAAACATATACTTTTGCCATGTGCTAAAGGAAAGATCGGGTGCCAAGAGAGGGTATCTTCCAGAACGGGTATAGGCTTGTATCATGGTTCTTGAAGGAAAAAGGTCTAAGGCTCAAAAAGGTTGACTATGGATCTTATCATCGGTAGGTTATGGAAGTGTTCAAGCTATATTTAGACCAAGGAGAGCCTATAATCAGGTCTCAAGTTAAAATTCACTTAGGATTTTGCCTCAACAAACATTCAGGTCAAGTTCTAGATCAATGGCTCGGGACTTGGACTTGCAATGTGATTAATCATCACACAAGCTATGGGATCGCTAAATACAGAGAGTCGGGGCCCCTGATAACAAGGGATTTTGATGTGTTTCATGCTCCTTCTTGCTTATGCTTTGATTATAATTCTTACAAAATAGTCACAAAAGACTCATATGATATGCTTGATTGCAGGTTTGATTGACAAAGTGACGAATGCCAAAGATCGGCTCAAAAGGACTGAAACCTGCACAAGTACCAAAGACAAGACAACTCAAGACAAATAGTCCTAATGCGGCCGCACTACACTTTGTGCTGGCCGCATTATTCTGATTTAGAGAGCTGGAAATGAAAACATCAATGCAGTGCGTCCGTAGTGCAAATTGTGCGGTCCGCACTGAAGACACCGCGGCCGTACACCATTTCATGCGGTCCACGAAAGCATTATTCAGAGAGATGTCAAGTGGCAGTTGTGTTTGTGCGGACTGCTCTAGATGCCTCCACGACCACAGTCAATTCTACACAGTTCGCGAAGCCTGGGTTCAGAGAGTTGGAATTTCAGAAATCAAGAGCCTATTGTAGCCGCACACCATTTTGTGCGGTCCGCACTGATCCACAGGGGTATTTTTGTCTAGTTTTTCCAACTTAGTATAAATAGGACCTTTTCCATTTTTAGGGTATCAAACATTTTTCTGAATACAGCTGCGCTCGCGAGAAGCGATTTTGTAGCCATTTTGGGCATTGTAGCTTATCTTGAATGATAGAATCTCTGTATTTACTTTAGTTTTTAACTAATATGTCTTTATCTTCATCTATTTATCTATTTTTCTCTTCAAGCATGAGTAGCTAAATGCATTAGCTAGGGTTGTGGCTCAACCCTAGTGTGGGTAATTGATGGGTGTTGTGATGTAGGGTTAGATTGACTATGAGTATTTGTTGTTTGGGTCAATTTTATGGTTTAATTTATGTATTGGTAGTTGCAAATACTAGTTTGTGCTAATTTGACTTGGCTCTTATTAATAAAGAGAGCATAAGTCTCAAAAATTGGCCCAACAAGGAATTGGGATGAACTCAAGAGAATAGATAGTCCCAATTAAAGGGTTAAATCTCGAGAGAGTAATTACCCAACTTGAACCCTAGTTTCTTGAGTTAAAATGCCTACCTATTTGGTCTTAAGAAAGTGAGTTGGGCAAAATCACTCTCTCTACCGAGAGGTGTGAGAGTGGATAAAATCGTGCAACGGTTATAGCATATTTCCCCAATCATGTCAATCGTGCCTTGAAGCAATTACCCGTCAATTGGCCACCTAGGTGAAAGCCACTACCCTAATGCCTTTCTATCTATTAGTTACAACTCTTAGCAATTTTCTCTTAGCATAACAAGTTATAATTAGTAGTTGATAATAGTATATTGTTAAGGAAAAACCAAAAATATTTATAAGTGATATTTGGAACAATTACACAATCCCACACTAGATAGATACTTGACTCCCTTTCTAACTCCATGTGAAAATCGATCCCGACCCACAAATCAGGCTAGAGCTATTGCGAACCTCTCTTCCTACATTTTAGTAGTGCGTAGTAGGAAGTGATCACTTTTTGGCACCGTTGACGGGGAAGCTAATGGTTTTGGATATCTATTTTGTTAGTTTTGTGTATTGCTCTTCTTTCCTTCTTTGTTACTTACTCGTTTGTGTCATTACTCAAGTACCAACATGGATTTAAACAACAGTAATGAGCATCTTGGAAATATGATACCAGGGGAGGAGGTAGATGATCTTGAGCAAGATGAGGTGCCTTTTGCACCTTAAGGACAACGGAGAGGCTGGAATGCAAATTCTAATCAAAATGATAATATTCTAGACCCTCCCCCGCCACCTCCAAGAATGGATCCCAGAGTATTACCAAACTAGGGCTACACAAGTGCTATTGTCCCACCCCGAATCCGGGCGGGAAACTTTCAGATAGCCAATGTGATATTGACCTTACTTGAGCAGCATGGGTACTTTACAGACGCTGTGGACCAAAATGCCACAAACATCTCAAGGGGTTTGTAGGTACATGCTGGGGGAGCAAGTAGATGAATGTATCCGAGGATGCACTGTGATTGAGACTTTTCCCGTTCTCATTTCAGGGAAAGACATTAGATTTGCTCAAGATAATCCTCAACCATTCCATTATCGATGCCCCTTTTTTCCACAAAATCTCAGAAGAGCAGGGAGAGATCGGGTTTACGGTATTATGGACAAAACAACTCTTTTCCCTTTTGTGGAAGCGGGCTTGAAGAGTTCAAAGAGTCGCCACCTAATGATAATAGTGCATTAGGACACTTAAAGAAAAAAAGAAGGATTTTTGAAAGAAAATCAGAGTTCGGGTAAGGGCTTGAGATTATCTCGAGGGGAAGGTGTTAGGCACCCCTCGAGATCCACTAGTGTGGTTCCTAGCCATGCTTAGTTGTGAATTTTAAAGAGGTGGAAACAAATAAGTAGAATTTGCACATAGGAAACATGAACAAGTTGAGAACTTTGTAAGAAGGAATACATAAGTGATGATAAAAAAGAGAAAAGCTTGGTGGAAGACAACGTTAATTTAAGAAAATAAATAAAAGAGACAAAGGGGTCCTAGGGTTAAATATAATATGGATCACTTAGGTGCAATATCCAGGAATCATTCTCACACGAGATATTAGCGCACCGATCATCATATCCATATTCAACCCTTCCCACCCCGTATAGGTTATTTTAAGCGTGTGTATTGGTCACGAGTGCTTATTACGTGCTATTACCCTTCCCGTCTTATAGGTCCTAGAGGGTGTTTAGGACCACTATTCCTACAAGGGGAGGTCTAGCTTTTACCCTTAAGTTTAAAAGGCAAATACTAAGTGATATACAAAACAAGTAGGACTTCATATAAGGGATACATAAAAGCATAAAAAGGGCTGAAATATCCCTCCATGGATAAACACATAATTAGCAAGTATCAATCACATTTAAAGTCTAGGGAGGGGAGAATTTTTAAAGCTGGAGTGTCGAAAAATAGATTTAAAACAGATGCTGGAAAGTTTTAAACAGAATTTGCAGGAAAGAGTTGGATGAAGACTTTCAGAACTTGAGAAAAGGGCAGTAGATACGTACCAACTTAAGAATCAGAAGAAAAACATTTTTACACACTTGAGAATATAAAGTAAAGATATGAAAGAAACAATATTCTGCTAAAGGAAGAAAAATAGCATAGTTTCGGACAGGAGGAGTAGAAAAATGTCTACCACAGATGTAAAATTATTCAAAATTGCAGAAGTATAAAAGAAAAAGACCGGTAAATATATTAGCTTTGAACTATAGTTTTCCAAAATCACAGATGATATAGTATTCAGATATGTTTTTAGAGAATAATAGTCTAGTTCTATACTGGAAAGGTAATTTAGCGAAAAATCTATTTTTGCATAGATGTGATAAAAAATAGGACGGAAGTTTAGTAGGAAAAGTCAGGCGGTCCTTAGAGAGGCAAAATAAATTCGGACAGTTTAAAGAGGTGGAATAACTCAAGCATGATTTAAGACGATTAGTCAATTTTATCCGGCCTAAGGTTTGCCTAAGCGTTGAAGGTAGTGGGCATGCATGTTTGTTTCCAGTTTTACAGTTAACTAGGCTGGTGTTATTTGATATAATACACTAACAAAGCGTTTCGACAATTGCAAATAAACCCTAAGTACATGGTATCTAATGCATATAAGAATCCTAAATTATGGTATATAAATACAGTAACTTGTAAATTATTAACTGTTTATGATCATAAATAATAAGTTGAAAGTAAAGAGACCGAGGAGCAGGATTTCTATATGTGAGATGCATGTCCTATACATGGTTTCTATTGCACAAATAGATAAGTAAAATCCTATAGTCATGTTTTCTACCTATACCCTTAATAATCATGCATAACCCTTCCCAATTTCATTATAAAACCCTATTGTTCTTTACAAATTATTACAAATTAAGTAATTAAACTACAATAGCTAAGAATAAAAACGAGAAGTTATTCAATAGGGAGCCTTCAGCCAGGCCCAGACCTCCAACCTCACTTTTTTTGAGCTTCACAGCCTTCACCAAGAGTTTGGGTGCGACAAAGTTCCCTAGGGGTCTCTTGAGACCATGTCCAATACCAAGCACCCAAACAAATCACCATTGATAAGTGCAAGTGTGGAATCGCCAACCTTGTGCATCAATGTTCAGTGGGTACTCAAGGTACCCAAAGAACTGCTTACACAAAAACCTCATTATAAGAGTAGTGTGTGATTGTGATAGAGTTTGAAGGAGTTGAGTTAGAAACAGTTGAAAGACAGTTTGAGAAAACAGTAATAGGAGAGTGAAAGAGTCCTTCTGAAATCAATTTAGGCTGACCAATTTTGAAAACAAAAGGGTCATACAAACAAGGGCATGGGAAAAAGGGACAAATAGTTCAGAAGCAAGGAAAATCATTCACACATGTATAATACATCAAAGAGAAGCAATCAAGCATACTTCAAATAAGGAGTTTAATTCTTACTGCACCATACTACAAGTAGGGTCAACCCCAGGAAGAGGTTTCAAGGCTATTGAGTAGCCAGGCAGGACCTGAACACATGCTAGTAGTGCACAAGAGTGATGAAAAACCATGTATTGGGATAGGAGAGGGGGAAATGACATGCCAAGTCAGGCTAGGCATACTAATTATCATAAGTATATGCTAGTGGCAATAAGAATAATAGAACCACAAGTAAAAACACACAAAAAATAGGAGGAAGTGCAACACTAATAGAAGCATTTTTTTAGGCTAGAACATAAATGGAATACATAACAGTTGGAAAATAATGTAAACACAGAGAAGTAGTGAGCAAGGAAGTGAGCAGTAATATGCAGAGAGAAGCAAAGAGCAGAGCAGCAATATGCAGGAAGTGAGCAGCAGTATACAAGGAGGAGGAGCAGACAGACCCAAAGCAAACAACACAGTAGAAGCCAACAAAGTGAAAGTGACCAAGATTACTCAACTTTCGCTTCCAGCCAGATTAGTGATTAGCATTCAACAGGAAAAGTGAAAGACTATTGTGTTGAAACAAATAGCACAAAGATGTTTGTGTGAAAAGAGAGAGTTCAGAGCACTGAGTGCAAGTGATATGCAATGTGTTTGTTGGGATCTTGCAAAGAGAACGGGGGTGGGCGGGTGGGGGTACATATAGTACCAAATATGAGTAAACAAACAAGGCATCAGTCCCTTAATTAAGGGACTGGTATCAATCACAATCTAGTCAGTTGTTGGACTGCCCTTTAATTAAGGGATCCCTAATCAAACGGTAATAATCATTCATTTAAATGGAAAGAAATTACCAAGTAAGGTATAATCACATAAGGAAACAGAGTAGCATAAAGCATGCAATAAGGACTGGGTACATGACCATCTAATTAAGGAAATTGATCAGACAAATCAATCAACAAATTTGTGTACATATATCAGGCAAAATACCATCGTAATTCTGACAGAATAGTTTTCAAAATAATGACTGAGATTGAAACCTAAGAAATCAGTATTAACTGAGGAAAGTATCCCATAAATTAAGGAAGAAATTCAAACTATAGGGAAAATATGCGGAATCACAATTTGAAAGCAAGTACCATAGTCTCAAAGAGGGTTCGAGGATTCATTTATAAAATCACCATACAAGCAAAAAGAGAAACTTATAAGTGAAGAACACAGCAGAAACGACACACTGGCAATAAGGAGCATAGAACTTGGAGAGGAATCTAGAAGAACACAAAACAAGCAAATAATGCAAACACAAACAACCAAAATTAGGGTTTCATCAGACTTAAGCAAAACATTTAGAAAATAGTACTGAGAATCACGAATTAGTACTCAAAATCAAAAAATAAAGTGATTTCGAAAAGGGTCAGAAACCCTAGTTTCAAAAGGAATAGAAATCGTTTAAAACTGGAATAATCGTAAAGATCGAGTAAACATGAAGGTGTGAGTTAAAATAGTTAAGGAAATCAGAGATTTGAGAGGTTTGGGTTACTATTAGGGCTTCATAAGAAACCAGTGAGAGGGGTAAGAGAAACCTGGCCGTGAAGCTCAAAGATAATGGTATTTTTAGCATCATTGAACCAAAATCCACCGGATAATGGCCGAAATTGGACCGCGCCGAGGCTTCAGAGGCCATATTCATGGTGGATGCTTCTGGGGTTTCAAACTTTGCAGAGAAGAAACGATACATTATCTATGGTGGCTAGAGGTCGAGACGGAGCATGGTCGGAGAGGCGATGAAGCTCGTCGGAGAAGAAAGAGGGAACCAGAAGGTTATAGAGAAAAGGGAGAGTAATCATTAGAGAGAGAGTAAGATAGAGATAGAGATCAGTCTCTGAGAAATATGGAGTCGGGGGGGGGGGGGGGTAACCTTATGATTTAATTTAGGCAATTTGATCTGGACAGTTGATCTCATTTGATCAACGATTCAGATTGAACCAATGCTGGGCTGGATTAATGGGCTAGTCCAAATGGGATATGGGTTAGCCTGAATTGGGTTCAAAATTGGGGGTTAATTGAGGCTATAATTGAAATAAAAATGGGCTAGTCCTTAAATAACAACTTTTCCCCCTTTTTAATTAATTAAAAAATAGTCAAATTAATTTAAAAACAAATAAAAAATACTGTACAAGTTAATAATAAATAAATAATAATAAAAAATATTAGGAACAATTTTACAATCCCAAAATACGTTTAATTACAAAATAGGCTGTAATTGCAATTATATACAATTGAGCTCTATAAATGCCAAAAAAATTTGTAAAAATATGGAAAAATGATATTAATTAAATTTTAATTTAAATATAAGGATAAAATAAGTTATTCACCAAAAATAGTTTTTGGGAGTAATTTTGATAATTTTGTGATATAAAAATAGGCGATAATTTGGTTTAAAAATCATTAAAATACAAAAAGTCATGGGTGTGCTCATATATGCACATATACATTATTTAGGAAGTATTTTGGTATATATATAAAATCTATGGGGAAAATTGAGTATCAAAAGCTGCCTCTCTTTACCCAAGGAGGATGAAAGAGTTGTCGAGTAAAGATAAGATGGCCAATTTTGACCGAAAACTATAATTGTAAAAGAATTATGACCGTGCCTGATTTCTGAACTGCCTACTACTGGGGAATGTTGGGTGTGGATAGTGACCCTTTGAGGGTTTCGATCCTGAAGAGCGAATGTGCTTTGATCCGTAGCCTGAATTCCTGCATCCAAATAAAAATCGTGAGTTCTGTAGAGGTGGGGAGGGGGGTTAGTTCATATCCTCTAGCTCTTGGCGGAGTGTATCACAGGGTAGCGTTGCTTAACGATGATGATGCAAATGGTATTTATGCAAATATATATATATATATATATATATATATATATATATATATATATATATATAAAATTTTATTTTGGATGAACCAACAACTGCAACGTGGTTTAAGACGCGACGACCTTGCTTGCTCCGGAATTTTGAGGGTCCTCCTCAAAATTTTGCCCCAACTTACTGGGCTGGTGCTGCTGAAGGCTGTGCTAAATAACTGAATGCAGATCGATTCCAGAATTTTGAGTTTCCTCCTCAAAATTCTACCCCAGTTTACTGTGTCTGCGCTGATGAAGATACTCACAACCTGACTTTGGAATTTTTAGGGTCCTCCTCAAAATTCTTTCCCCATTCCAATTGCAAGGGAAGAATGTAATTTTATTTAAATGTGACCAAACTCATAGTGCTACCTACGTATCCCCTCTTAAACGGGAATCATGTCAGGCTTCGTTCAAATTACATCACGAAAGAAAAAGCGTATGATTAAATGTAGTATCTTTTCATTGCATATGAGTTACTCGGCTTTGGCCAGACTTCCCCGTCCATTTCTGCGAGAATAAGGGCTACTCCAGTTAGAACACGATGAACCATGTACGAACCTGCCAAATTGGTATAGAATTTCCCTTTGGCTTCATCTTGATGCGGGAAATATTTTCTTCAATACCAACTGTCCTGGTGTGAATTTCCTTGGCTTGACTATTTTGTTGAAGGCTCTATACATTCTGTTCTGATTTAATTGACAGTGAGAGACATCATTCATTATCTTTCCGTTGATGAAGGCTTATTGCTCGTAGTGACTCTTGACCTATTCTGCATCATCTAGCTCTTCTTCTTGTATGACCCTCAAGGAGGGGATTTCTACCTCGGCGGGGATGACTGCCTCTCTACCATAGACTAGCATATAGGGAGCGGCCCTAGTTGATGTGCGGACTGTGGTATTGTATCCAAATAAGGCGAACGACAACTTCTCATGCCATTGTTTGTGCTTTTATCATCTTCATTAGTATCGTCTTGATGTTCTTGTTGGCTGCTTCTACATCTCCGTTCATCTGAGGTCTGTAAGCCGTAAAGTGCTTGTGTTTAATCTTGAATGTTTCACACATTGCTTTCATCAAGTCGTTGTTGAGGTTAGAACCATTGTCTGTGATGATTGATTCCGGAATTTGAACCGAAAAGACATACGGTCTCGGACAAAATCTGCTACAACCTTCTTGGTGAATGCTTTGTAGGATGCTGCTTCAACCCATTTGGTAAAGTAATTAATGGCCACTAAGATGAACCTGTGCCCATTTGATGCGGCAGGTTCGGTTGGTCCAATAACATCCATTCCCCAAGAGGCGAACATCCATGGTGATCTTGTTACAGTAAGCTTGTTCTGAGGCACTTTTATCATATCTGCATGTATCTAACAACTGTGGCATTTTCGGGCATACTGGATGCAGTCTGTTTCCATAGTCATCCAAAAGTATCCTACTCGAAGTATCTTCTTTGCCAAAATGAAACCATTTATGTGTGGTCCGCAGGTCCATGCGTGCACTTCCTCCAATAGTTTGGTTGCTTCTCTGGCCTTGAAACATCTTAATAATTCTAGATCGGGGGTCCTCTTATACAGGATTCCTCTGCTGTGAAAGAAATTGTTGGATGACCTCCGGAGTGTGCATTTCTGAGTAGTATTGGCGAGCTATGGGTACTCTCCTGTTGTCAAGTATACTCTAATATCATGGAACCAAGTTTTCCCGTTGATTTCTTCCTCAACATGAGCACAATAAGCTGGTTGGTCGTGAATCTTGACTTGGATGGGATCAATAAAGTTGGTGTCTTGATGCTGGATCATATATGATAAAGTCTAGGGCATCAGCGATATCATTATGTATTCTTGGGACATGCTGGAATTCTATCTTTCTGAATCTCTTCCTCAACTCTTGTACATGGTGTAGATAGGGGATTATCTTGGAATTGTTGGTTTCCCATTCTTCTCGAACCTGATGTATGAGTAGGTCTGAGTCTCCGATCACTAATAGCTTGTGAATGTTCATGTGGATTGCCAATTTGAGCCCCAAGATGCAGGCTTTGTACTCGGCCATGTTGTTGGTGCACAAGAATCTGAGCTTGGCGGATACGGGGTAATGCTGACCAGTTTCTGACACATGACTGCTCCTATACCAACTTCTTTGAAATTTGCAGCTCTGTCAAAAAACATCTTCCACCCATTATAAGATTATGCAATGTCCTCTCCTATGAAAGCTACCTCCTCATCAGGAAAATACATCTTTAGAGGTTCGTATTCTCCTCCTACAGGATTCTCGGCGAGGTGATCTGCCAAAACTTGTCCTTTGACGGCTTTTTGGGTAACATAAACAATGTCAAACTCACTTAACAATATTTGCCATTTGGCGAGCTTGCCGGTAGGCATGGGCTTCTGAAAGATATATTTCAATGGATCCATCCTAGATATGAGATAAGTTGTGTAAGCACAAAAATAGTGCCTCAGTTTCTGAGCTACCCAGGTTAGCGCACAACAAGTGCGTTCTAATAAGGAATACCGAGCCTTGTACGGGGTAAACTTCTTGTTGAGGTAGTAGATGGCTTGCTCCTTTCTCCCCGTTTTATCATGTTTTCCCAAAACACACCCAAATGCTCAATCCAACACTGCAAGATAAAGCAATAGAGGTCTCCCTGGCTCGGGTGGAACCAAGACTGGCAGTGTCGACAAGTATTCCTTGATTCTGTAGAAGGCTTTTTGACAATCATCAGTCCATTTAGTGGTGGCATCCTTCTTTAGCATCTTTAAGATGGGTGCACAAATGACAGTGGACCGAGCTATGAATCAGATGATATAGTTGAGTCTTCCCAGAAAACTCATTACATCTTTATTGTTCTTTGGCGGTGGAAACTCTTGAATGGCTTTGACCTTCGACGTGTCCAATTCTATTCCCCGGCGAATCACAATGAAACCCAATAACATTTCGGCTGGGACCCCGAATGCACACTTGGCGGGATTCAGTTTCAAGTTTTATCTCCTCAGTATGTTGAAGAACTTACTTAAATCATCCATGTGATCTGCAGCTTTCTTGGATTTGATGATGACATCGTCCACGTACACCTCAATCTCTTTATGTATCATGTCATGAAAGATGGTGGTCATGGCCCTCATGTAGGTAGCACCAACATTCTTCAAACCGAACGACATCATTCTGTAATAGTACATCCCCCATGGGGTGATGAATGCCATTTTCTCTGCATCTTCTTCGTCCATCCATATCTGATAGTACCCATCAAAACAATCGACGAACAACTGCAGCTCATGTTTGGCGCAGTTGTCAATTAATATGTGTATATTTGGCAAAAGGAAGTTGTCCTTGGGACTGGCCCGGTTAAGATCCCGGTAGTCGACACAGACTCTAACTTTCCCATCCTTTTTTGGTATTAGCACGATGTTGGCTAACCATGTCGGATATTCTACCACTCTGAGAACCCTGGCTTTGACTTGCTTGGTAACCTCTTCGTTGATTTTCAAACTCATGTCTGGCTTGAAATTCTGGGCTTCTGCTTTACCAGTGGGCATGCCGGATCTGTCGGCAACTTGTGAGCCACAATGGATGTGCTGAGACCAGTCATGTCGTCGTAGGAACATGCAAAGATGTCTTCATACTCTATTAAGAACTCTTTATACGCTTTCTTTTCAAGTGGTGACAAATGTACGCTGATTCGTGTTTCCTTGACATTTTATGAGTCTCCCAGATTAACAACCTCAGCTTCGTCCAAATTGGACTTAGGTCAGTTCTCAAAATTATCGAACTCTCTGACAACTTTTTGGTATTTCATCCTCTTCTGAATCTATGTCCGTTTGTCACATTGCCTCGTCGCAAGTTACAGTCGTCGGTTCATCATCATAGTAATTGTAATGATGTGTAAAATAAAGTAAATGGTAGAGAAAAGTAATAAGAGCGAGATATAAAGATAAATTTGGAAAATGCTTTTGATTAAATTCATAACTATTTGAAACATCAGAGCTCTTTTCAAAAGTAAAGACAATGCGAAAAGTAAAATCAACTAAAAGTAAAATGCAATGCATATGCATCGTTTTGCCTTGCTACCCCGAAGCTCTCCGGGCTCTGGTGGTCTTGACTGACCAATTTGTGAGGTGTTCCCCTCGGTTCATAGCTTGAATGGAAGGGTCTTCCTCCCCTTCCTCCTCGAAGATAACACAACAATCCATATCATCCTCCAAAAACAGGTTATTCATTGCTTGCAGTGTCTCATCTTCCTCTAATCCATATATGACATCAGCTGGCTGAAAGGTCTGCTCCAATTAAGGTAGAGGTGCTCCAGTGGGTAGTAGGGACCATTCCATGGTGTTTTCCAATTGTTGAACTCCTCCCAAGTATACTTATAACCCAAGCCAAAAGTGGTACCATGCTTCTTCAACTTGATAGGCTTGGTGATGCCTTGGAGATTTTTTCCAAGTCCCTTTCCGGGCTCGTATCCGCTCCAATTCAGAATGCTCTCGATCTTGTTGTCCCACCACTTGTCTTTGTCTATGGCGTTGACTCGCTCGATGTGATGGTATGTTTCTCCACCGATTCTCCTTCTACCTCTGTTCATTAGGATAGCCTGGCGACTGTATATAGGGTTGCTACCGTCGCCATGAATGATTACTTCCTGATGATTCCATTCAAATTTTACAGTTTGAAGCAAAGTTGATGCCACAGCCCCAGCGGCATGGATCCAGGGTCGCCCCAGCAATAAATTGTAGGATGCTGGCACGTCTATGACTTGGAAGTCAACATCGAAACAAGTCGGTCCCATCTGTAAGCACAAGGTAATTTCTCTAATGGTGGATCTTTGAGATCCATCAAAATCTTTGACACTGATAGCTCCATCTTTGATCTCATGCAGTCATTTTCCCAATGACCTGAGAGTTATTAATGGACAAAAGTTGAGGCTAGATCCCCCGTCGACTAAGATCTTGGAGATAAACTGATCCTCACATTGCGCAGTGATGTGCAATGCTTTTTTGTGACCAAGCCCTTCTAGTGTTGATTCGTCCTCGTGGAAGGTGATCTTGTGGGTTTCCAGTACCTGCCCCACCATATTGGCCATTTCGCCTCCTGTTATGTTGCTTGTAACATAAGCTTCACTCAGTATTTTCATTAAGGCATTTTTCTGTGCCTCAAAGCTTTGCAGAAGAGCCAGAATAGAAATCTGTGCTGGCGTTTTGTTCAGTTGCTCGATGACTGAGTACTTTTTGGCATGTACCTTCCTCCAAAGGTCATCGAGTACAGTTTCAACAGACCGCCTGGAGGCTTTCTTGCTGGACTCATCCAAATGTTTCGAGGTGTATACCCCGCCGTTCCTAGTCATGCCCTGTGCGGCAATTGCTTCCCCAGTATATGTCTTTACCTTCCTTCTAGCCTCAACGGTGTAATCCTAAGGTATTGAATTTGTCTTGAACAGGGTCACCTCTGCCATGGAGACTGGAATTGGCACCCTGGGAGGTAATACAGTGACTTCAAATGGTGCAGGCGCCTTTGGAACCCCGAACTCAACCTCAATTAGTTTTGGAGCCTTTGCAGAAGGTGCTTAAAACTCGAGCTGCACAGACACATTTACCACATTACCCTCGGAGGGATGAATATGAACAACAATAAGATTGAGGGTAACTGCTGGCTTCTTAGGCTCGTCTCCTTCAACTATGAAACCGATTGACCCCTCGGGGTACCAATCATCTTCAATCTCGATCATATGGATGCCTCCACCGTTGTGGTCAGGCAGAGGGTTGTTGCACACATTAGGAGTGGAATCCTTTGCTATAATGATCTTGTTGTCAATCAGATTCTGAATATTGTCTTTCAACGAGCGACACCCGTCGATGGTATTTCCTTTCATCCCGGAATGGTATGCGCAAGTCTTGTATGGCTTAATCCATTGGGAGGGGTTTTCTGGAATTACGGCTGGGATAAGGGTAACGTAACCGGATGCTTTGAGTTTTTCATATAATTGGAAAATTGGTTAGGCTATGGCGGTATATTTTCTGGGAGGCTTACGGCCAAAATTTGGTCTGGGTCGGGAAAAGTTTTGGCGGGTAAGTGGTGACGGGTAGCGAGAAGGCTGGGAATTGTATGTTTGGCATACAAGTGCGGTTTGGGAATATCTGGGTGAAGTAGGTTGATGAGTGGGTGGTGGAGGTGATTGTTAAGCGGGTGGTGGAATTTGGTAAATGAGTAATGGTGCTTGGTAGTTTAGGGTAGGTTGATGTGTGAGTGGAGCTGAGGGATAGGTTTGGTATTTCATAGGGGAATTTTTCTTTTAGGCAGCCATTATGGAATTTACATCCTTTTCTTTAACGAGCCACCATATTGTAAAGCCTTGTTGGTAGCTTGTAAATGACTCGAGATAAGTGACCATACATGTTTTGATGCCTTCTTCAATCCTTTATCCCAACTTGATGATGTCGGAGAACTTTTGGCCCTCTATTAACATCTGCCTATCGTAGTACTGTGGATCCTGAACAAGGATGAAGAACATGTTCATTTGTTCTTCCTCCAAGGCCGGTCTGATCTTAGAAACTTCTGACCTCCGACGAGTAGGATACTCGCGAAAGGTCTTTGTGGGATTCTTCTTGAGATTATGGATATTGAACACATCTGGTGCGTTCTCAGTGTTGAACCTAAACTGGTCAATAAAGTCAGATGCCACGTTCACCCAACTAGTCCATTTCTTTGTATCCTGGCTAATATACCATGATAAAGCATCGTCCTTCAAACTCCTCAAGAACAGCTTCATGTGGATTTTCTCTTCCCTTCCGACTCTTACCAACTTATCACAATACATTCTCAAGTGGACCTTGGGATAACCTGTTCCGTCGAACATTGCAATCTTGGGAGGTTTATACCCCTCCGGGAGCTCAACATCTGGCTGGACACAGATATCTTCGTAATTCAACCCTTTAACACCTTTGTTACCTTCGAAACCTTGGACCCGACTAGTCAATTTCTTGATCTCAGTTGCCAAATTTTTATTGAGGGATCCCTTATCATCAGATTCAGGTGCACTTGTGATTGGCTGAGTGTAGTGGGGGTATATTGTCCACAAAGATAGGGGTGTTATGGTCTTTTGTGGTGTTTTGTGGTTCGGGAATGAGCAGTGGAGGTTTATTACATGTGTTGCAGGCTTGGGCATGAGTGGGCTGCATTGGAGGTTATGGGGTGTTTTGTGGAGGTGCGGGTTTCTAGGTGTTAACATTTGGAGTGGCGAGAGTTATTGAAAGGCTTGCTAGGTTTTGAACTTGGTCCAATTCCTCTCAAAATCTTAGCAAAGTTTGCTCTAGATGAGCAAAAGTCTCCTTGGTAATCGCAGCATTCTGAGAAGTTTCCTCAAGTTCCTTTCTAACGCTTGTATCTCCTATTTTGCCTTTGTTCCTATTTCTGGTAGGACCTAGAGGAGGAGGAGGTGGAGGACCCTTGAATCTTGTGGAGTATGCTGATGGTGCTAGAATACACAAACTAACCTTTTGGGAGGGGAATAAAAAATAAAAGAAAAACATAAAGGTAAAAAGTTAGTGTGGATTCTGATGAATAATAGTACAATATTTAAACACATTGTGTAGGAATATAAACCACTTCCTAATTTGGTGCCTCGTTGTGCCCGAGGTAGGACTAGCGTCAAATTAAATTTGGAGAACTTATAATGCTAAATGCCTCATTTTATTGATAAAAACAAGACGAGTCTTAAAACAGCTGAATGATAAAAGATGTTACTAATGGCCAGTGGCCTTATTACATTAAGAAAGCATGAAATAAAATACTAACTACTTGGTCCCAGATGGACCTTCCCCAGATTTGGTACTTTTGCCTCCCTCGTACAGCTGCATCAACTCGCGCATCCTAATAGCAGATAAGCTCGAGCCAGATGTCGGCCTCACTTCCTTCAGCATTCTGGCAATCCTCAATTTTTTTCAAGAACTTCCCCTCCAACTCTACGATACCTCGCTCCATATATCCCAAACGGTTGTTGGCGTTGACAGATATATCCTTCCACTCGTTAATCAGCTTTTCGCGGGCTTCCTGTATTTTTGGATGTTCATTCTCACATTTTCTCATCCACTTGGGCAATTGATTGTACTTGACTTGCGCTACAGTTTTCGTATCAATAATCCTATGACCATGGATGAATCCTGGATGACCCAAACCAATGTGAACATTTTCCAACCAACCTGTATAGTGCGGCACACACATGGCATGATATCTGTCTGGTTCAATAGACTCCTTACCTAAGACTAGCTTGCAGTGCCACATATGCTGAGCATGACACCTGTGCAGGCTATCAACGTCTTGAAAGTCGGCCTTGAAATGACTCATTTTCTCTATCCTAGGTAGGATTTGTTTTCTTCCAGATTGCCTCATGGCCCGAAGAGGGATATAAGGATGAGTTTCCCTCAGACCACTAAGTATGAGGAATGGTGCGTCTCGAGAACGAATAGTGAACTCCCTTGTTGGGAACCACTCTAACATCCACTGAACTTGCTCTTCTTTTAGATTTTCAATCAACTCTACCCATCCACTGGCGTCCTCTGGCTGAGTGAACATGTTGGGCATAAAGTTTATTCGCTTTGGGTGATGAAAATCGATATGGTCATCCCAATCCCTATGTATGATTTCCTGTCTGTGTTCGCCTTTCTGAGGTGTTCTATGAGCAAGAGTTGAAGTAGCAGATTACAACCCTCGAAGAGGGGAGCCCCTTGCTGACACTTTCACAAGGCTCGATAGATTTCAGCGATGATCATAGGCACTATGCTGAAAGACTACCCGTCGATATCCTCTATTAAGGTCTTGGTCACCATGGCTAGTCTGGTGTGGATCCTAGCCTTCTTCATTGGAAAAATTATCATGCCCAAGAAGCAAAACATGAACACAAAGACCCTTCTATGCATATGTTCTAAATAAGTGAGGGCGAACTCGTCCATGTAGGTGATAGGACTTGCTGTGGCCATATCTCTCGTACAAGAAGTCAAATGGTATGTAGGAGTTCTTCAAGCAAGAGAGGTCAGGATTTTTGTTGAGTCCCATCATCTTACGAAATCCTTTACCTTTGCGGTTTTCCAGCATAAGCAATCTTGGAGTCTCCTAAGGGATACCAGCTATGCCTTATATCTCTTCTAGCAAAGAGGTCATTTCCAAATCTCCGAAGTAGAACACTGATCGATAACTATCCCAAAACAAAGTGGCACCTCAATGATTTTATTGTTAGGCTAGATTTCTAGAAGTGAGGGAAAATCCCTAAGTACTTGCGAACGAGGGTTTGATCGCTGCCATGGAGATCTTCCCACCAACTTAGCAACCTTGGGTACCATACCGAATTGGGGACCTCGTGCCTCATTTTTTGCAAAACAAAGTGTTTGGCCTTTAACCCCAACAAGCTGTATTATTTAAATCAATAATTAGGAAAAAGCATTTAGTTCTCCAAATAAATGCACATAACGTGGAGGCGTCCGTTTGGGTTTCAAGGAAACCCAGCGGACTTTGGTTTATGCTATCTTAAGGAGTCATTATGTGGACAACATAACTGACTCGGCTAGGGTTGACCATGATGCTTGAATAGCTTCAAGGTAATAAGGTTTCTACTTTTTGAAGTGCTACACAAGGTACCCTTGAGCGGATAACTCAAGAGGGAAAGGCGCAGAACCGTCGACTATCGACTAGTTTTACCACAAATATGCCCTTTAGGGGTTATAATATTGAAAGGGAGCAACCACTCATTATAAGCGTTGCTGTATGATTTGTTTTGGCACGAGTAGAATATGATGTTGAGAAATGCAGTTACAATAATGAAGCAAGTTTCATGTATTTTTACGTTCATAAAAATAAAGATTACAATAAATGCTCAAAAATTACAACAGGGTTGCAATAATAGGGCAGTAAAAGTGGAAATTAAAAGGAAAGAAAAACATGAAGAGCCAAGTCAGTTTCATAGTAGAGGAAATAAAGACAGTAAGTGAATGCAATTAAAGAGACAATAAAGTCACAAGTAGCACGTTATGGTAAAAGACTAAAGAAAATCCCCAACAGAGTCGCCATGATATCGATGCCCCCTTTTCCCCCAAAAGCTCGGAAGAGCGGGGAGAGATCGGGTTTATGACATTATGAACAAAACAACTCTTTTCCCTTTTGAGGAAGCGGGCTTGAAGAGTTTGAATAATCTCTACCTAATGATTATAGTGCATTAGGACACTCAAGAAAAAAAGAAGGATTTTTGAAAGAAAACCAAAGTTCGGGTAAGGTCTTGATATTATCTCGAGGGGAAGGTGTTAGGCACCCCTCAACATCCACTAGTGTGGTTCCCGACCATGCTTAGTTGTGACTTTTTAAAAAGGTGGAAACAAATAAGTAGAATTTGCACATAGGAAACATGAACAAGTTTAGAACTTTGTAAGAAAAAAGACATAAGTGATTTTAAGAAAGAGAAAATCTTGGTGGAAAACAATGTTAATTTAAGAAAATAAATAAAAGAGACAAAGGGGTCCTAGGGGTTAAATATAATATGGATCACTTCGGTGCAATACCCAGCAATTATTCTCACACGAGATGATAGCGCACCGGTCATCATATCCATATTTTACCCTTCCCACCCCGTAGAGGTATTTTAAGCGTGTGTATTGTTCACAAGTGCTTATTGCGTGTTATTACCCATCCTGTCCTATATATCCTAGAGGGTTTTTAGGACTACCATTCCTACAAGGGAGTCTAGGTTGAACACTTATGCTTATAAGGCAAAATACCAAGCGACGTACAAAACAAGTAGGATTTCATATAAGGGATACATAAAAGCATATAAAAGGGCTCAAATATCGCTCCACGGATAAACACATAATTTGCACGTCTCAATCAAATTTAAAGTCTAGGGAGGGGAGAATTTTAAAAGCTGGAGTGTCTAAAAATAGGATTAAAACAGATGCTCAAAAGTTTTAAATAGAATTTGTAGGAAAGAGTTGGATGAAGACTTTCAGAACGTGAGAAAAGGGCAGTAGATACGTAACAACTTACGAATAAGAAGAAAAACATTTTTACACACTTGAGAATATATAGTAAAGATATGAAAGAAATAGTATTCTGTTGAAGGAAGAAAAATAGCACAGTTTTAGACATGAGGAGTAGAAAAGTATCTAGCACATATGTAAAATTATTCGAATTGCAGAAGTATAAAAGAAAGAGGGTGGTAAATATAATAGCTTTGAACTATAGTTTTCCAAAATCACAGAAGAAATAGTATTCAGATAAGTTTTTAGAGAATAATAGTCATGTTCTGGACTGGAAAGGTAATTTAGCGGAAAACCTATTTTTTGCATAGATGTGATAAAAAACAGGATGGAAGTTTAGTAGGACAAATCAGGCGGGCCTTAGAGAGGCAAAACAAGTTCAGATAGTTTAAAGAGTTGGAATAACTCAAGCATGATTTAAGAGATTAGTCAATTTTATCCGGCCTAAGGTTTGCCTAAGGTAGTGGGCATGCATGTTTGTTTCCAGTTTTACAGTTAACTAGGTTGGTGTTATTAGATTAATACACTAACTAAGCGTTTCCAAAATTGCAAATAAACCCTAAGTACATGGTATCTAATGCATATAAGAATCCTAAGGCATGGTATCTAAATGTAGAAACTTGTTAATTATTAACTGTTTATGATTATAAAATAACAAGTTGAAAGTAAAGAGACCTAGGAGCAGGGTTTCTATGTGTGAGATGTATTTCCTATACATGGTTTCTATTGCACAAATAGATAAGTAAAATCCTATAGTTATGTTTTCTACCCATACCCTTAATAATCATGAATAACGCTTCCCAATTTCATTATAAACCCCTATAGTTATTTACAAATTATTACAAATTAAGTAATAAACTATAATAGCGAAGAAAAAAATGAGTAGCTATTTTATAGGGAGCCTTCAGCCAAGCCCAGACCTCCAACCTCACTTTGTTCGAGCTTCACAGCCTTCACCAAGTGTTTTGGTGCGGAAAAGTTTCCTAGGGGTCTCTTGAGACCCTGGCCATTACCAAGCACCCAAATAAATCACCATTGATAAGTGCAAGTGTGGAATTGTCAACCTTGTGCATCAAAGTTCAGTGGGTACTCAAGGTACCCAAAGAGTAGTGTATGGTTGTGATAGAGTTTGCAGGAGTTGAGTTAGAAAAAGTTGAAAGACAGTTTGAGAAAAATAGTAATAGGAGAGTGAAAGAGTCCCTTTGAAATCAATTTAGGCAGACCAATTTTGAAAACAAAAGGGTCATACAAACAAGGGCAAGGGAAACAGGGACAAGTTGTTCAGAAGCAAGGAAAATCACTCACACATGTATAATACATCAAAGAGAAGCAATCAAGCATATTTCAAATAAAGAGTTTAATTCTCATTGCACCAGACTCCAAGCAGGGTCAACCCAAGAAGAGATTTCAAGGCTATTAAGCAGCCAAGCAGGACACCAACACATGCTAGCATTGCACAAGAGTGAGGAAAAAACATGCATTGAGATAGGAGAGGGGGAAATGACATGCCAAGTCTGGCTAGGCATACTAGTGGCAATAAGAATAATAGAACCACAAGTAAAAACACACAAGAAACAGGAGGAACTGCAGCACTAATAGAAGCATATTGTTTTTGAGGCTAGAACTTAAATCAATACATACCAATTGGAAAATAATGTAAACACAGAGCAGTAGTGAGCAAGGAAGTGAGCAGTAATATGCAGAGAGAAGCAGAGAGAAGAGCAGCAGTATACAGGAAGTGAGCAACAATATACAAGGAAGGAGCAGCAGGCAGACCCAAAGCAAACAACAGAGTAGAAGCCAGCAAAGATAAAGGGACAAGATTACTCAACTTTGGCTTGCAGCCAGTTTAGTGATTAGCATTTAACAGGAAAAGTGAGAGAATATTGTGTAGAAGCAAAGAGCACAGAGATGTTTCTGTGAAATGAGAGAGAGTTCAGAGCACTGAGTGCAGGTGATATGAAATATGTTCATTGGTGTCTTACAAAGGGAATGGGAGGGGGGGAGGTATTTATAGTACTGAATATGAGTAAACAAACAAGGCATCAGTCCCTTAATTAAGGGATTGGTATCAATCCCAATCCAGTCAGTAGTTGGACTGCCCTTTAATTAAGGGATCCCAAATCAAACGGTAATAATCAGTCATTTAAAAGGAAAGAAACCACAAAGTAAGGTATAGTCATATAAGGAAATAGAGTAGCATAAAGCATGCAATAAGGACTGGGTACATGGTCATATAATTAAAGAAATAGGTCAGGAAAATCAGTCAACAAATTTGTGTACATATATAATGCAAAATACCATCGTAATTCTGAAAGAATCATTTTTCGATATAATGACCGAGATTGAAACCCTAGGAAATCAATATTAACTGAGGAAAGTATCCCATAAATTAAGGAAGAAATTCGAACTATAGGGAAACTACGCGGAATCACAATTTGAAAGAAAGTATCACAGTCTCAAAGAGGGTTCGAGGAATCAGTATAAAATCACTATGCAAGCAATAAGAGAAACTATTAAGTGAATAACACAGCAGAAATGACACAATGATAACAAGGAGCATAGAACTCAGAGAGGAATCCAGAAGAACACAAAACAAGCAAATAATACAAACACAAACAATCAAAATTAGGGTTTCATCATACTTAAGCAAAACATTTAGAAAATAGTACTGATAATCACGAATTAGTACTTAAAATAAAAAAATAAAGTGATTTCGAAAAGGGGTCAGAAACCATAGTTTCAAAAGGAACAGAAATCGTTTAAAACTGGAATAATCATAAAGATCGAGTAAAAAATAGTGCAAAATATGAAGGTGTGAGTTAAAATCGCTAAGGAAATTAGAGATTTGAGATGTTTGGGTTACGATTAGGGTTTCATAAGAAACCAATGAGAGGGGTAAGAGAAACCTAGCCGTGAACTCAAAGATAATGGTGTTGTTAGCCTCATCGAACCAAAATCCATTGGAGAAAGGCCGGAATCGGACCCTGGCAAGGCTTCAATGACCATCTTCATGGTGAAGTCTTCTGGGTTTCAAACTTTGGATAGAAACAATGATACATGATCCATGGTGGCTAGAGGTGAAGACGGTGCATCGCCAGAGAGGCGACGAAGCTCGTCGGAGAAGAAGGAGGGAACCAGAAGGTTCTAGAGAGAAGGGAGAGTAATCGTTAGAGAGAGTGTTAGATATAGATAGAGACCGGTCTTTGAGAAATGAGGGGTCATGGGAGTAGCCTTAGGATTTAATTTAGGCAATTTGATCTGGGCCGTTGATCTCATTTGATCAACGGTTCAGATTGAACTAATGCTGGGTCGGGTTAATGGGTTGGTCCAAATGGGATATGGGTTGGCTTGAATTGGGTTCAAAATTGGGGGTTAATTGAGGCTATAATTGAAAGAAAAATGGGCTAGTCCTTAAATAACCACTTTTCCCCCATATAGTAAAATTAATGTATAAATAAATTAAAAATACTAGACTAGTTAATAATATATAAATAATAAAAAAAAATATCAGAAATAATTTTACAACCCCAGAATACATTTAATTACAAAATGGGCTATAATTATAATTATATACAATTTAACTCTAGAAATGCCAAACAAATGTGTAAAAATATGGAATAATCATATTAACTAAATTTTAATGTATATAGGAGGATAAAATAAGTTATTCACTAAAATATAATTTTTGAGAGTAATTTTGATAATTTTTGTGATATAAAAATAGGCGATAATTTTGTTTAAAATTCAATTAAATGCCAAAACTCATGGGTGTGATCATATATACATATGTTCATTGTTTGGGAAGTATTTTGGTATATATAAAAAATATATGGGGAAAACTTGGGTATCAACATCCATCACAACATGGGATGAGTTGGCTGATAAGTTTATTGCCAAATTCTTCTCACCGAGTCATATGGTGGCACTTCGGGATGAAATATTAACCTTCAAGCAAGAGCCAATTGAATCTTTGCATTAAATATGGGAAAGGTATAGGACTATGGTGAAAGAGTGCCTGAATAATGATATGAACAAGGCGATGATTCAACAAACCTTTTATCGGGGCATCAACACCACAAATGAATGCATTGTGAACCAATTGGCCGGGGGAAATTTTATGAAGCTTTCTTATGACGAGGCATGTGATGTACTTGATGACATGGCCGACACTTCTTCGGCGTGGAAAAGTAGTGCGAATGTGCCGCAAGGTGATCCACGGTCATCCATTTGCACAAGTAATTGCATGATCATGGTCAAGCTATTGCCGAGCTTACTACTACAATGAACCAATTGGCTAAGGCGCAATTGCAACAAGTCCAAAATCCACGTCAAGTCAACGCCATGGAAGATGTCTCTATGCTCAAGAGCAGGTAAAAAGCGCAACAATCTCAAGAGAATTATTAATAATATGACAATGATGGTGGTGGTTTTTCAAATGATGGTTATGATGATCAAAGTGAAGAGGTTCAATATGTTAACAACTACCAAGGCAATACAGGCAACTCTTCAAATCAATAATGGCGACCCCAAAGAAATTGGGGCAATCAACAACAAGGTGGAGACAATTGGAACAACAGCAACCAAAACAATAATTGGGGTAATCAAAACGACAACGAAGGCAATTGGAATGGAAATAACAACAATTGGGGCAACAACAACAATCAAGGAAGGTGGAACAATAATGGAAACCAAGGCAACCGGGGACAAGGCTTTCAAAGGCCCCCAATGTATCAACAACAAAACAATTCACCCATTTCCCTTCTTAAGGTTGAGTTCTTCTGGAAGTGAATTGGGTAGAATTGAGATGATGTTCGAGCAGATGATGAAGAAGAACCAAGATTCCCATTCTTAGTTAGCTTCTCACAATACCTCTATCTTGAACTTGGAGGTGCAATTAGGCCAAATCTCTCAAGATTTGAATGCACGCCCCAAGGGTGCTCTACCAAGTGATACAGTAGTGAACCCCAAGGGTGGGAACAACAATCATGTGATGGTGGTTACAACAAGAAGTGGGAGAGGTGGTGATGTTAATGCCTCAAAGCAAAAGCAATTTGTGGAAGAAAACCTTGAGTTGCAAGACGATGAAGTACTATTGGTTGTTGAAGATGTGGTTGAAGAGAATGTGAACAATGATGTGAGGATTGATATTGATGAGGCTGAGGTGGAAACTCAAGATGTCGTGAACCCGTCTAGGGAACACGTGATTGACATGCCCGAGCTGGTTGTACCAAAAGCCAAGGCACCCTTGCCTAGGCCACCTCCACCTTATCCTTAAAGGCTTGCAAAGACAAAAATGATAATCAATTTAAAAAGTTCATATGCCTTATTCGATCTTCAAGACTTTGGGAATTGGGCAACCTAGGCCAACTTCAATGAGATTTCAAATGGTGGATCGATCGACGAAACGACCTTTGGAAATTATTGATGACGTGTTTGTCCGGATGGACAAATTCATATTGCCGGCCAACTTTGTCATTTTTTATTGTGAAGTAGACTATGAGGTTCCTATCATCTTGGGTAGAACCTTTCTTGCAACGGGGAAGGCATTTGATGATGTTGAAGTGGGTGAGCTCACTTTTCGAATAGGCGATGAAAAGGTCGTCTTCCATATTTGCAAATCCATGAAGCAACCTAATAGAACCGAGGTGTGCTCATTTGTACACCTTGTCACAGCTGTGATTGTGGATGATACCAGTGCTATGATCAACGTGGAGGATCTTCTTGAGGCCGTGCTACTAAATATGGATGTCATTGATGATGCAAGCCAGATGGAGTGTGTGAATACCATACATGGGATAAGCCGAGAAAATTCTCTTTGGATCTTGAAAATCGGAAAACTCCACCAACCAAGCCATCAATTGAGGAGCCACCAATGTTGGAGTTGAACCCATTTCCTATACCTCAGGTATGAATTCTTGGGCTCAAATTCTACATTACCAGCTATTCTTTTTTCTTGCCTTACTAACATGGAGGTTGAGGCCACTTTGGCGGTGCTTCAAAAGCAAAAAAGGGCAATTTGATGGATTCTAGCTGACATTCGGGGAATAAGCACCGCATTCTACATGCACAAAATTATCTTGGAGGATGATGCAAAGCCTTCCTTGGAGCATCAATGAATATTGAACAAGGCTAAGCAAGAAGTAGTAAAGAAAGAGGTGATCAAATGGTTGGATGTCAGGGTTGTGTACCCTATTTCTGATAGCTCGTAGACTTCTCCGATGCAATGTGTACCAAAGAAGGGTGGTATGGATGTGGTGACCAATGAAAACAATGAACTTATTCCTACTTGGACAGTCACTGGGTGGAGAGTATGTATGTATTACCGTAAGCTAAATAAGGTGACCCGAAAGGACCATTTCACGTTGCCATTCCTTGATCAAATGCTAGATCATCTTGCGAGTCATCCTTTTTATTTCTTTTTGGATGGTTACTCGGGGTATAATCAAATTTTAATTGCCCTAGATGATCAAGAGAATACCTCCTTTACCTGTCCATATGGCATATTTGCTTTCTTTCAGATGCCGTTCGGATTGTGTAATGCTCCGGCGACCTTCCAATGATGTATCATGGCTATTTTCACTGACATGGTGGAAGATATCTTGGAGGTTTTCATGGATGATTTCAGTGTGGTTGGGGATTATGTTGAATAGTGTTTGGGTAATTTGGATAGAGTGTTGACCCGGTGTGAAGACACGAACGTTGCACTCAATTGGGAGAAATGCCATTTCATGGTTGAAGCGGGCATAGTGTTGGGTCACAAAATTTCAAGTGAGGAATTGAAGTGGACTAAGCCATGATCGAGGTAATTTCGAGGCTTCCTCCCCCTACTTTAATCAAGGGGGTGAGGAGTTTTCTTGGGCGCGCAGGTTTTTACCGGAGGTTCATACAAGATTTTTCGCAAGTGGTACACCCCTTGTGCAAGTTTCTAGAAAAAGATGCAAAGTTTGTGTTCGATGAGGGATGTATAAAAGCATTCAAGCTTCTCAAGCTCAAGTTGACCACTACCCCTATCATTACCGCACAAAATTGGAGCTTGCCTTTCGAGCTCATATGTGATGCTAATGATGTTGCGGTTGGGGCTGTGTTGGGTCAAAGGATTAACAAGATGTTTCATCCTGTGTACTACGCAAGCAAGACCATGAATGAGGCTCAAAGGAACTACACAGTCACCGAGAAAGAGTTGATTGCTATAGTTTTTGCTATGAAAAAGTTCCGACCGTATCTTATGGGGCCAAAGTTATAGTGCACAATGGTCATGCCACCTTAGCTATTTGATGACAAAGAAATACTCCAATGAAAGATTGATGAGATGGGTATTACTACTTCAAGAGGTTAATTTAGAAGTTGTGGACTGAAAAGGTAGTGAGAATCAAGTGGTGGACTACTTTTCCCGTTTGGAGGATGAGGGGAGGACTTGTGATCAATGATTCATTTTCGATGAACAAATTCTTGCGGTGTCAATGAATGATATGCCATGGTTTGCCGATGTTGCCAATTACCTTGTGATCGTAATAATCCCGTATGAGCTCTCTTATAACCAAAGGAAGAAGCTCAATCGGGATAGATTGGATTTTATATTTGGATGAGCCATATTTGTTCAAGATTTGAACGGATGGTGTGAATCGTAGATGTGTCCCGGAGGAAGAACAATTGGGTATCTTGGAGGTTTGTCATTCCTCTCAAAGATACCCAATGTCGAGGAGAGGACGGCTTCTAAAGTTCTTAGTTGTGGATTTTATTGGCCAACCTTATTCAAAGATACGGTTGATTTTGTGAAGAGGTGTGACGAATGCCAAAGAGCGGGTAGAATTTCAAAAATGGATGAGATGCCCCTCAATACCATTCTAGAAGTGGATATATTTGATGTTTGGGGTATCGATTTCATGGGTCCATTTGATATCTCTTATGGGAATACTTACATTCTTGTGGTGGTCGATTATGTATCAAAGTGGGTTGAAGCCGTGGCTTTGCCTAAAAATAAAGTCCGGAGTGTTGTCGTATTTCTTAAAAAGATCATTTTCACAAGGTTTGAGACTCCTTGTGCAATTATTAGTGATGGGGGGTCTCACCTTTTCAACAATGCTTTTGAAACGTTGCTTTCCAAATACGGTGTCAATCATAAGGTTTCTACCCCTATCATCCTCCAGCTAGTGGTCAAGTGGAAGTCTCCAACAGTGAAATCAGGAGTATCTTGTTAAAGACGGTCAATGCTAATAGGACCGATTGGTCGAAGAAGTTGGATGACGCTTTATGCGCTTATCGTACGGCGTACAAGACTCTAATTGGTATGTCTCCGTATCATTTGGTGTTTAGGAAAGCTTGCCATCTACTAGTTGAGTTAGAGCACAATGACATGTGGGCTTTAAGGAAGTTGAATTTGGAATAAGATGTTGTAGCTAATCTTCGTGTTGAATAACTCAATGAGCTTGATGAGTTTAGATTTCATGCCTACTCCAGTTCATCCTTGTATAAGGAAAAGATGAATTACCTTCATGACAAATATGCTCGTGGAAAGGAGTTTAAAGTTGGTGATTTGGTTCTCTTGTTCAATTCCCAGTTATGTCTGTTTCTGGGAAAGCTTAAATCAATGTAGACTGGGCCATTTTAATTTGTGTTTATGACCTCGTTTGGTGCTCTTGATCTAAAGAACAAAAATGGTGAAATTTTCAGAGTTAATGGGCATCGAATCAAGCATTATCTTATAAAGTTTTATGACAGCCACGTGGTGGCGCTCCTTCATTTCAAATAATGTGATGGTAACATGTGTCTTGGCGCGACGTTAAATCAGGTTCTTATTGGGAGGCAACCCATATGTTCTTCTTCTTGTTTTATTTGATTTTCTTTGTAGTTTAGGATTGATTTTTGAGCTATGTAGTTGTGAGACGTCGTATGGATTGTGTTGATGCAGTGCAACACATTTTGAAGAAAATGTTTAGGTCTCTGAAGTTTCCATTGCTATCATAGTACACTCTGTGCGGACCGCACTACCGTGGGTAAGATTAAGCTTCTCTGAAGTTTGCCACTACGGCTGCACTACATTTTGTGCAGTCCCTGGTGGACCTCTGCAGCCATGGTCTATTTTGTGCGGACCACAGAGGTTGCCTTCTCAATCTTGTTCTAAACAAGGTAGTGCGGACTGCGGTCCATTTTATGCGGTCCGCACTGGAAGGTGAGGTTGGGCCCTAGGGGCTTCTCTATAAATAGACCTTAAGGGTCTCCTATTACCCTTTTCGAAAATTTGAAACTCAGAGAATTTTAAACACTGTTCATCCTTATACCTTGATCATAGCTGCTTATTTGCATTGTGTTGATTCATTCCATGTCAATATCTGGTACACTAATCCCCTTTCTTACTCATTTAATTTGGTTTTATTCATTTAATTTTCGTTTCTTAGGGTTTTCTTTCTTCTCCTCCCATATTTTTCCCAATTATTATATTAGGTTAGTTTAAAGATTGTATTCATATGTTCCTCGTTAGTTTAACAATCTGGGTAATTGAGTAGGAACCTTATTTAGTTAACAACTTGTACTTAAAAGAAAAATCTAAGAATCCTAACTCAGTGTCAAGACTAGGCATCCTGTGAGGACCACAGTCAATTCTGTGCAGTCCGCGGTGCCCTAGTTCGGTCAGCAATGATGAACTTCTGAAAGATGACTTATGCCCAGTGCGGCCGCACTACATTTTGTGCAGTCCGCACTGGCCCAGTGCGGCCGCGGTACCATTTTCTTCGGTCCACACTGGTCAAATTCAGAGGGTGGGTATTATGAGCCCCACCCCTGCGTGGACCACTGTCATTTTTATGTGGTCCGCGATGGTCCCCGTGCGACCGCACTGCATTTTTGTGCGGTCCGCACAGGACTATTTCTGCAACTGGTCTGCAACATTTCAATTCAATGCACATTTCTTTCTCCACCAATGCTTCTACTGCTTCTGTTGATACTAAAAAAGTTATATGCTTGTGTTTGCAGAAAATGGTTAAGCAACGACAGAAAGGCTCAAAACAACCCCGACGAGGTGATTCCTCCTGGGGGAAATGGAACAAAGATGATTTGACTCACTCCCCAAGCGAGAGAAAGTATAAAAAAGATGAGAAAGACAATTAAAGCTGCTGATAGAGCTTGTGAACAGTCGAGGAGTGAGTATGTGCCCTCCCAGGATATTTCCTCCAACTTTATGCCCAAATATATCCTCTACCGGCCTGGGAGAATGAGATTGACTGATGATACTCCTCTACCATAACCCACTTCTCAAGTAGCAGATCATGTCCCCAGTGAGTCGTATGAGGGCTCAGCAGCCGACAGTAGTGAGTACTCCACCTCCCCCACAACTTCATTATCCAAGGAGAGTGTAGGCGGAGGTGAGGAGGAGGTACAAGGGGATGAATAAGTATTTGAGAGGGGGTGAGCCTCATTTTTGGGGGATTGCCCGAACTAGAAAACCTAATGTGTGTGAGGATAGATTCGTGAGCCTTGGTGTACCACAAATTTAGAGTGTGGTGGCCGGTAAGAAAAGTAATCCTAGAGAGGAGCTCCATAGACAGAGAGCTTCTACCCCTAAACCCCAATGTGCAAAGAGAGTTCAAGACTCGAGTGGGTTTGGAGCACCTTTTATATGACTTAGTGGAGGCAAATAAACACTTGGTCAAAGAGTTCTACTGTAATGTAGCCCACATCGTCAAGGGCTCCAAAGTTACCATGGTTTGGAACAAAAAGGTATTGTTCGACGGGAAGTCGCTCAATGAATATTTGAGTTTCAATGAAGAAGATGAGACCCTCTATATGGCAAAGCCGGAGATGGGCGACGAGGTCCGCCAATGGTTAGCTCAGTTTCTGGCAATCCCAGGGACAGTTCCTGATTGGTTGACCGATGGGGTCAAGATACTTCGGAGGACCCTTAACTTTGAGGCGAGGGGTTGGGAGACGTTCGTTTGCAGCAGATTAGATCCCACCTTCCATGACCAGACTCTTCCTCTCCACCGGGCTATATTGGTTGCTTGTATTATGGTAGGGTACCCCATCAATGTGGGGAATGTGATGTCCCGCATCATTTCTATTGTGGGTACCAAGACTGACCGGAACTACCTTTTCTCCAACACCCTGACTATGTACTTCTAGGGTTTGAATGTGGAAAAGAGGCCGTTTGACATCAAGGTCAAGGCAACAACTCCGTTCTCATGGTATAGTTTGAAGGGGCCAGACAACCCCAAGGACAATAACTACAAGGCACCTGCTTCTGCCCTAACTGGCTAGTATGAAGAGCCAGTTGTTGTAGAGGCCCCCATTGAGCCTGCCTCCACCTCTGCCGAGATGCCTTCCACACCCTCCACTTCAGACATTCCTCAAGGCTTTTCCACATAAATAGGCCCAGATTCCATCTACTCGGGACCATCCTATTACTGCCCACTGACTAAGTCATACGCTTCAGAACCTAAACAATTGGATGTTACTTGACCACCACTATTGCAGCACAGTCGGCACCACAACTAGTACATGTCCCACAATCTATTGAGGATTCTTTGAAGGAGATTCTTGATAACCAAAAGAAAATCCTCGCCACCCAGGATGCTTTGGCATAGGCAGTGGACTCTCATAGCAAGGCTCTCAAGGAGCCTTCTAAGGAGCACAAGAAGTTGCACAAGACACGGGCCTCCAAGGAGTCCGTAAAGGAGCTGGAGGCGGATGTTGACAAGTTGAAGGCAGACCAACTGCCTATAGATCTATTATTTGAGGACCCAGTTCCAGCAGGTGAGCCACAACAAGAGCGGTCACAACGACCTCTGAAGAGTAAGAGGATGATCCTGAGAGCAGATGATGCCTTCATCTAGTTGGAGGACCCACCGAAGGCTTCCCTCAGTCATCCACATGATGTACTAGATCCACAGCCTATCCAGGTCTACGCCCAGGTCCCAACGGCGGAGCAATAGGATATCGGGAACCAGACGGAGGTTCCCGAGCACATAGAGTACCCGGGGACATCCCATGATCCGATGCAGACCGACATGGCTTACGGAGTCTTCATATCCTTTATCTATTTATATTTGGTGCTTATTTGGTTTAGTTGGCATTGGGGACGATGTCAGCTTTTATTTGAGGGGGTGTGCCCTATATTTTTGGATGACTGTATATATACTGATTCATTTTATGCTTTCTTGATTTTCATTTGGTCTTTATATAATTTTACATTTAGTTTTTTTTATCGCACTTTTTATCTTTCTTTTGGTCTGTACATAAAGTTACATCATTGGATACATTCATTCTCCGTTGTATATTCAAATCCCCTATTGTATATATTCATTCTATTTTTGCATTTTTTTATTTTTAGCTTCTTATTTATGTTCGTAGCTTTTTGATTCGTTTTTGACGTTTTCAATAAGCCTTTGATTTTCTTAACATCACGGTTTCCAAAGGTGGTGTATTGTGTGAATCGGGTGGCTCTTCCCAATGATAGATGGTGCGACAGCCTTCTTAAGGGTTTGAGTCCATTTTTGTTTTTGTTTTTAGTAGTTTGTAGTTAAGGGTACCTTAAGTAAATCTTCACTGGGGCCTTGCACATTTGCCTTTGATCCCATGGTCAAAGACAAAATGTTGTGTTTAGGATGGTAAAAGCAGTGACCCTGAGACTCTTGTGTTGACCGATAATCATCAAGTGGTTTTTTGAGACCACTGTGTTCTCAAATTGTATCTAAGGTCATTGTGGGCCCCTGACTCTATGTCTTCATCAATCCTTTAGATTGTATGGTGAGAATCAAATTGCGAGTCCAAGTCCCGAGTCATTTGTCTAGAACTTGCCTTGAATGTTTGTTGAGGCAAAATATAAAGTGAAATTTGACTTCAGAAGTGATTATAGGCTCTCCTTGATCCAAATGATAGTTGGACAAATTCCAAAGCCTACCAATGGTATGATCCCTAGTTAACCCTATTGAGCCTTAGACATTTTTTCTTTCAAGAACCATGTTACAAGCCTATACCCGTTCTAATGATAGCCTATCTTGGCAACCGATCTTTCCTTGAGCAAATGGGAAAAGTAAAAGTTTGGGGGGAGAGACGAGGATGTCAACAAAGTGGTATAAGCACTTAAACGAAGAAAAGGAAAGGCAATAAAAACGAAAGAAAAGCAAAAGACAAAAAGAATGCCCAATGTGAGAAAGAATAAAAGGGGATTCAAGAAAAGCAAAAGAAAGAAAGGTGTGGAAAGTTGAAAAAGGAGAAACGATTTAAATTGCATAACAAAAAGTGACAATGTGTCTCTCTAACCCCTAAGAAAGAAGCGTGATGACTCAAAGAGTTAAGAGAATTTGTGAAAAATTAATCAAAAGAAGTGCTTAAGGGAAGATGGAACCCACTTAGATAAAAACATTTTCTACCCTGAACCAAAAGCCTTCACAATGACTCCACAAAAGCCCTATATGATCTTGAGTTGAATGAAGCTTACATTAGTGGATACTTGCATAAGGGGCAAGCATATTGTACTTAGAGCCGGACTTGTGACCTTTTCTTGAGAGAGATGAGTGAATTCCTATTAACCTCGGTTTGTATGCCAATATTCTAAAAGGTGAGGTTTTCTTAGGGAGAGTTGAGGATATGTGTAAGTTTGGATTCCATAATGAACAAAGTAATTGAGAGAGTTCTTTGATGTGATGAGTCAACCCTTGATGCTCTTGTGTCACACTTCATCCATGGTTTTTCAAATGTTAACAATTGTCAATGATTCATTTGTTTTGAGGGCAACTGTTAGTCCCAATTGATGCTAGTTGAGGTTCCTTTAGGATGTATGAAAATTCTTGGATTTTCCCTTAAGGGGTGGGTATTATTTTGTTTGCTTGAGGATCAGAAAAAACTTAAGTTTGGGGGAGTTGATAACTAGGGATTTTGACGTGTTTCATGATCCTTCTTGCTTACGCTTAGATTATAAATGCTTACAAAATAGTCTCAAAAGGCTCATAAGTTGAGCTTGATTGGAGTATTGATCGACAAAGTGACGAGATGTCAAATATTGGCTCAGAATGAGTAAAACTTGCACAAGTACCAAAGACAAGACAACTCAGGACAAAAAAGCCTAGTGCGGCCGCACTACACTTTGTGCGGTCCGCACTAGGGTGATTCAGAGAGCTGGAATTGAAGGCATCAATGAAGTGTGGCCCCAGTACAAATTGTGCGGTCCACAGTACAAATCGTGTGGTCTGCACTGAAGACACCGCAGCCGCACCACCATTTCATGCGGTCCGCGGAAGCATTGCTAGAAGAGATATGAAGTGCCTAGCCTCAAGCCTATGCGGTCCGCAGTTATGTTTGTGTGGACCACACTACATGCCTCCACGATTGCAGTCCATTCTGCACGGTCTGCGGAGCCTGGATTCAGAGAGTTGGAATTTCAGAATTCAAGAGCCTAGTGCAGCCGCAAAACCATTTTGTGCGGTCCGCACTAATCCATAGGGGTATTTTTTCCAGTTTTTCCAGCTTAGTATAAGTAGAACCGTTTTCCATTTTTAGGGTATACGACATTTGTCATACCACAGCTGTGCTCATGAGAAGCGATTTTGTAGCCATTTGGGGCATTGTAGCTTAGCTTGAATAATAAAATCTCTAAATTTACTTTAGTTTTTAACTAATATGTCTTCATCTTCAACTATTTCTCTATTTTCTCTTCAAGCTTGAGTAGCTAAACCCATTAGCTAGGGTTGTGGTAACCCTAGTATGGGTAATTGATGAGTGTTGTGATATAGGTCTAGATTGACTATAGGTGTTTGTTATTTGGGTCAATTTTATGGTTTAATTTATGAATTGGTGGTTGCAAACACTAGTTTGTGCTAAGTTGACTTGGCTCTTCATGATAAAGAGAGCCTAAGTCTCAAAAATTGGCCCAACAAGTAAATGGGATTGACTCAAGTGAATTAATAGTCCCAATTAAAGGGTTAAACCTCGAGAGAGTAATTACCCGACTTGAACCCTAGTTGCTTGAGCTAAAGTGCCTAACCATTTGGTCTTGAGAAAGTCAATTGGGCAAAATCACTCTCTCTACCGAGAGGTGTGAGAGTGGGTAAAATCGTGCAACGGTTATAGCATATTTTCCCAATCATGTCAATCGTGCCTTAGAAGAAATTACCCGTCTATTGGCCACATAGGTGAAAGTCACTATCCTAGTGCCATTGTATCAATTAGTTACAACTCTTAGCAATTTTCGCTTAGCATAACAAGTTATACTTAGTAGTTTACAATAGTATATTGTTAATGAAAAACCAAAAATGTTTAGAAGTGATACTTGTAACAATTACACAATCTCACACTATATAGATACTCGACTCCCTTCCTAGCTCCCTGTGGAAATCAATTCCGACCCACAAATTGGGTAAAAGCTAGTGCAAACCTCTCTTCCTACTATTTAGTAGTTTGGAGTAGGCAGAGATTAGGCGCACAATGACCTTAGATAAGATTTGAGCACGCAATGGTCCCGAAAAACCACCTGATGATTATCGGTCAACACAAGAGTCTCAAGGTCACGACTTTCACCATCCAAAACACAACAATTTATTTTTGACCACGAGATCAAATGCAAATGTGCTAGGCCCAAGTGAAGCTTTGCTTGAGTCACCCTTTAACTACTAACTACTAATAACAAAAAGAAACACGGACTCAAACTCTTAAGAAGGTTGTCACGCCATCCATCATTGGGAAGAGCCACCGGGTTCACACAAAAATCCATCTTTGGAAAGAACCATGGCATTAAGAAAACTAAAGGCTTATTGAAAACTTCAAAACAAGAAGCTACAAACATAATTAAGAAGATAAGAATGAAATATTTGCTGAAAGTAGAACAAATATATCCAGAAGGGGATTTGTCGAATATACAATAGATGAGACAAATATGTACATTGTAACATAACTTTATATATAGACCCAAAGTAAAATAACAGTGAGACAAATGTTAAGTTATATACAAACCAAAGGTGAAAAATAAATAAGGCATCAAAAGTATCAAATATATACAATCATCCAAATGAATCCATAAAAGTAGGGCCTACCCCCTCAAATGAAAGTTGGCGTTTTCCCCAGTGCCAACTAATTTAAGTAAGCACTAAAAAGAGAAAGGGAAAAGGATATAGAGACTCCCTATCTACCTGCATGGGCTCCTGAGTTGTCCCTAGGTCCTCACTATGCTCGAAAACCTCAGACTGGTTCCTTGTGGCCTGTTGCTGTGCTGCTGGGACCTGGGCCTGCACAAGCTCCTGAGGTGCAACCTATGCTGACTGGAGGAGGCCTCCGGGGGGGTCTTCCAACTGGATGACTGCATCGTCCACTCTGGGAATCATCCCCTTCCTCTATTGAGGACTCTGCAACTGCTCTAACTGGGGATGAGCTGTTGGCATAGGATTATGGAGCAATAAGTCCAAGGACACCTGGTCTGCCTTCAACCGGTCAACATCAACCCTCAGCTCCTTCACGGACTCCTTGGAAGCCCACGTCTTCCTCAACTTCTTATTCTCCCTAGCAAGCTCCTTATGAGCCTTATTGTGTGAATCAACTGCATCTCTAAGCACCTTTTGAGTGTCGAGGATTTTCTTTTGGTTGGCTAGAATTTCATTGAGAGCATCCCCTATGGACTGTGGAACCTGTGGAGGCAGAGGTGTCGACTGAGCCTCTATTGTTGTAGTGAGGGTAGACAATTGGGATGATGTAATCTATATCCAATTGTTGATACTGATAAAAGTCTGGCTCAATTAGTGGGAAGTCACTAGATAGGCACGGGAAGATGGTATCTCCGGGTCTGCTAAGGTGGATGGGCCAGGAGGGATATCGGTGGAGGTGAAGGCAGGCTGAGTAAGAGCCACTACCACAACTGGCTATTTAGACTAGCCAGTTGGAGCAGTAGTTGTTCCCTTAAAGTTCTTGGTGTTTGGGTTATTACCCCATGCATGTTGTACCAAGAGAATGGGGACTTCGCTTTGACCTTGAGGTCAAATGACCTCTTTTCAACTTTGAGGTCTCTCCAGTACAAAGTCAAAAAGCTGGGGAAAGGGAAATCTCTGTCATTCTCACTACCCACAATTGTGATTATCCAAGACATCACATTTCCCACATTGATCAGGTACCCCTTCATGATCGAAGCCGCCAGCACTGCCCGGTGAAGAGGGAGGGAGTTGTCATGAGTAGTAGGGTCCAGCCTAGTGCACACAAATGTTTTCCACCCAAAATTTGCCTCGAAGTTCAAACTACACCTCAAAATCTTGATGCCTGCATTCGACCAGTTGGGGGTGGTACCTGGGATTGCCAGATACTGTGCCAACCAGGGATGGACTTTCTCCCTCAGTTCAGTCTTTGTCATGTATAGGGTCTCATCCTCCTCATCAAAGCCTAGGTAGTCGTTTATTTCCTTCCCATCAAACAATACCTTCAGGTTTCCATCATGGTAACCTTTTTGGTGTGGGCAACGTTGGTGTAGAATTCCTTGACCAAGTGCTCATTGGCATCCACCCATTCCCCTAAAAGGTACACCCAACCGACTCTCTCCCTAAACTGCCTTCTCATATTGGGGTTGTGAGATAGCAAGTCTCTATCCACAAAACTCATCTCTGGGATCAACTTCCTCACCTGCCACCATTCCCGAAATTTATGATACGCTACGTCACTCACGAACTAGTCTTGCCACACCTCCGATTTCCTAGTTCTAGCAACCCCTCCAACCTGAGGTTCACCACTTTCTCCAACTACTTCTTCTCCTCCTACTTCCTCCTAATCTCCTACTGCACCCTCTCCGGATAATGAAGCTGTGGGAGAGGTAGAGTATTCTCCACTACCTGCACCTGAGCCCTCAGACGACCCAGAAGAAACAATCACTAACGCTTGGGCAGTGGGGGATGCTGGAGGTGTGTCTCTTAGTTTGTTCCTCTCCTTCTAGTCAGGGATGAACTCTGGCACAAAGTACGAAGAGAAATTTTGGTAGGGCTCGTACTCACTCTCCGACATGTTAATGGCTCTATCACCTGCTTTTATCAATTTTCTTGTGCTAATATTTTTCCAGGCTTGAGGAGTCAGTCTAATCATTTTCTATTTTCCTCCCCGAGAGGATTTCCCTATGTCTGGCAGCTTAGAGCCTTTACCTCTTTGTTTCAACATTGTCTAGAAACACAATACAATAAGCTAGTTAGTATCAGTATAAGCAGTTAACAGACGAGTTGCAGAAAAAATGCAGAAGGTTGCAGAAGTTGCACAGTGCGAACCGCACAAAATGGTGTGCGGCCGTACCGGGGTCAATGTGGATCGCACAAAATGCCAATGCGGTCCGCACAGAGGTGGGGTTCAGACTATCCACTCTCTGTATCCAAGCAGTGTGGACTGCAAAAAGTAGTGTGCGGCTGCATAGGGACCACTGTGGTCCACATAAAATATAGTGCGGCCGCAATCCCCAAAGTTCAGCATTCAGGACTTTCATCAATGCGGCCCGCATAGAATGTTATTGCGGACCGCACATATTCGATCGGGGTCTGCAGTGAGTGACTAGAGGCAACACTAAATTAGGGTTCCATGTGTTTTGACTTTGAACTTAATTTTAACACCTAAGTAGTTTTCCACTGATTTTAACTACGTAAACCCATATTACCCATGAAAATAATTAACCAAACCCTACCTAATTAAAGAAATATGGGGAGAACATGATAAGAAGAAAGAAAAACAAAAAGAATAAAAAATAACAAATTCAAAATAATTAAAAAGAAGGTGATGTTACCAGATGTAAGAAGAATTGAAGTTGACAAGTCCAAGCAGCTAATTTCAAGTAAAAGAAGTGATGAACACTGCTTTTAGGGTTCTGAGAGTCAATAGTTCAAAAAGTGTAATAGGAGAGACTCAGGCTCTATTTATAGAAAGAACCTGTGGCCCAACTTACCAACCCAGTGCGGACAGCACAAAATTGACCGCGGTCCGCACCGCACAACAATTTCCAAGTTTTAAGAGGCAACATACTGCTGTCCGCACAAAATGTCATGCTGCCGCAGTGGTCCACCGCGGACAACATAAAACATAGTGAGCCCGTGATGGAAAACTTCAGAGAGGTCGACATTTCACCCTTCACCAGTGCGGTCCGCACAAAATGTAGTGCGGCCAAATTAATAACTTCAGAGACCTGAACACGTTTTTTTCCACTATCTCCTGCACTACATCTATACAATCCCATAACATCTCACAACCAGTTAGCCCAAAAATCAATCATATACTACAATGAAAATCAAATAAAAGCAAGAAGAAAAACATATAGGTTGCCTCACAAGAAGCTACTGACTTAATGTCGTGGCACGATGCAGGTTACCATCACATCGTTTGATATGAAGAAGGTGCCATCACATGGCTATAATTAACTTTTCCCAAGTAGTGCTTGACTTTATGCCCATTTACTCTGAAAACTTCACCATTTTAGTTCTTTAAATCAAGAGCACCAAACGGGGTCACACACACAACTTCAAAAGGTCCACTCCATTTTGACTTGAGCTTTCACAGAACCAGAAGTAATAGGGAGTTGAACAAGAGAACAAAATCGCCCACTTTGAACTCTTTGCTATGAGCATATTAATAATGAAGGTACCTCATCTTGTCCTTTTACAAAAAGGAGTTAGAGTAGGCATGGAATAGGAATTCATCAAGTTCATTAAGCTACTATACACAAAGATTAGCTGCAACATCTCATTCTAGATTTAGCTTCCTCAAAGCCCACATAGCCTTGCCGCATTTACGTTTTGCCCCGGCAACGGCACTAAGAAGTGATTGAAGCCTACTACACACTACTATTAAGTAGTAAGAGAGGGTGGAAGCAACTTCTACCCGATTTAGGGTCGGGCTCGATTTTCACAGAGAGCTAGAGTTTGGAATCGAGTATCTATCTAGTGTAGGGTTGCGTGTGTGTTCCAAATTTCAATTCTAATAATTTTTGGGGTTTTTGTTTTACTTCTACTTTTATCAAACTACAAAGCTAAATTAAACCAGAGTAAGCTCATAGTAAAATGGTATGGGTTACTCAAATGGTTTAAAAGTCACTAGGGTAGTGACTTTCACCTAGGTGGTCAATTGACAAATACTTGAATCTAAGGCATAATTGACATATTTGGGGAGTATGATATAACCGTTGCACTGTTTTACCCACTCTAAACCTCTCGGTGGTTCGAGTGATTTTTCCCTAATTGAATTTCTCAAGACCAATTGGGTATGCAAATTTGCACGAGCAATCAAGGTTCAAGTCGGATATTACTTTCTCGAGGTTTAACCTTTGAATTGGGGTTATCAATCTATTGAGTACGCCCCAATTCCTTGTTGGACCAATTTCGGAGACTTAGTCTGTCTTTCTCAAGAAGAGTTCAAGTACTAAACACAAACTATTGTTTGCAATCACTAATTCAGCAATTAAACAAGAAATTGGCCCAAATATAAAACACCCATAATCTAGGGTTGAGCCACAACCCTAGATTATGGGTCTAGCTACTCATAATTAAAGAAGAAAAACAACAAATAGATAAAGAACAACTCATATTAATTAATTACTGAGATAAAAAATAAGATTCAATGTTGAAATGTTGATTAAATTGCCCAAAATAGCTAAAAGTATCGAACCCACGAGCGTAGCCCACAGCTAAACTTATCTGATACCCTAAAAATGGGAAAAGAAGCCATTTATACTAAGCTAAAATATTTGGACAAAAATATCCCTACGGGGCTAGTGCAGACCGCACAAAATGGTCCGCGGCCGCACTAAGGCTCTAAACTTAAAAACCCATGTCTCTAAACTCTGGCAATGTGGACCACACAAAAGGTAGTGCGAGTGCGGAGGCTTCTAGTGCGTTCCACATGAAATGGAGCGCGTACCGCATTGGCTTGAAATTTGGAATTGGCAGCTCATATATCCTTCTCACTTTGGACTGCACTAAATAGAGTGCGCAAGATTGATCCCAGTGCGGACGTCACAAAACCTAGTACGGCCGTATTGCCTGAATGTCATGTTCTCCGAACCTCACTCATGTATACCGCACAGAATGGTGTGCGGCCGCATTGTGCCTGTTTTTCCTGAGGTTTGTCTTGTCTTGGTACTTGTGCAAGTTTCACTCCTTTTTAAGTTGATCTTTGAAATATTATCACTTTGTTGATCATACCTGCAATCAAGCACAACTTGTGAGCCGTTTGGGACTCTTTTGTAAAAATTTCTAATCAAAACATAAGCAAGAAGGAGTATAAAATTCATCAAAATCCCAAGTTATCAACCCTTGAGGAAGACATCACTACCCACGTGCGATAGGGTTTTAAGTGTTTACACTTACCCCTTCATACTAGGAACTGTCGACCCTGTCATCCTCGACTTTTATCGCCAGTACCAAATAAACCTAGGCCAGGTCCATCCTTCCTTTTAGCAGTTCATCGTTTTGTTCCAATTTTTTGCGAGCAAAAAGGAGGGGACACCTTTCACCCTCGATCATTTCATCAAACTCTATAGGCCTCGTATCTTTCTAGGTGGACTGATAAAGATTCAGTGTTGGGATACCAAGGTGCTGTTCTCGAGCATAGACGGGGACAAGGATAGAGGGTGGATGGGTCGATTTATCCAAGTGAAGACTTCCAACCTGATTATGCCCAAGAAGATGCCCTTTCCCAAAAAATGGAACATGAAGCGTAAGTTCAATTCTCCCTTTGGCTTATATTCATTGTTTCGTTTCCTTTTTACTCCCTTTTACTGACATCCTTTTATGTGATGCAGCTATTGCTTGGATGCCTGGTGTAATTTTGAACTTGAAAGCTGGATTCGAAACCTAGCTTCAACCTCCTCGTACGTTGAGCACTCATGGCGCGATTTAGCAAGGGGCCGATGTGAGGCTAAAAATCATGATAAGATTTTTTTTTGTGTATTTGATGGCCTTAGAATATTTTAACTTTCTTTCATGCAGGTCTTGGGAAAGATGTTATAATGAGGCCGACATCTAGGGAGGACAAGGTTCTGTCCCCGATCCCAAAGCCATCTAATTATAAGAAAAGAAAAAGTTTTTCGTCCTCCGAGACTTTGAAGCCTAAAAAGAGAAAGGCTCGTAAATCGAAAAATTACACTGCTGCTCTACCTGACGATATAGCCTAACAACTACAAGATGAAGAAAAAAGAGAAAGAAGATGCTGACTATGAGCTGGTGGCCCGAAATAGGGGGAGCGTGAAAGCCTCGAAGGATATGGTCGAGAAGGCTCAACTTCGGACCAAGGAGATCTCGGAAGATAGTTCGAGCAAAGTCCCCGGGTCATTGGTCGTTCAAGATGTCTCCCGCTGTGATGAGCAATCAGCGGGTGTGCCTAAAGGATCTGATTTCAAGTCCCTCCGAAAAGGAGACAGCGCCTTAAGGTGCACCGCTTGGAGCAATCGATATTAGTGATTTGCCGCCCCTCCCCACATTTTCTGAGAGGAAAACTCAGGAGGCCCGGGCTATGGAGACCCTGATATGGAAACGACCCACAAAGGGGAGGACTTATTTCGTGGCTACTTCACGGGGGTCGAAGATGTTTCCGATCTGGATGCATTGATAATTTTCAATGAGGCTCAGCGACTCCTGAACCGGGTAGACTTCAACTCCCATTATTAGTTTTACGTTCGCCTTTATTTTATTTTGCCTAATTTCCTTTTCCATGATGCTTAATCTGGAAGCATTTTACAAATCTCGGGCCGAGATGAACTGGTGTGAAGCCAATATCAAAAGGCGCACGGAGGAGAGAGATGCCCTCAAATTCTTCAGTGGGAAAAAAGAAGACGGGATCAAGGACATCCCAGCTGAACTGGCCAAAGCTCAGAAAGAGCAGACCGACCTGATTGAACAGGTAATGAAGAGTTTTCTTAGAAGTTTGATGAATTGATTTGAGGATGACGACTAATACTTTGATCCTGTAAGTTCAACAAAAGGTCAAAAAGATCAAGAAGCTTCAAGAGGAGGCCAAGATGAAAGAGGCAGAGACTTTGGGGTGGAAGCAGAACATGGATCGCCTCACATCGGAGAAGGATACTGCTCGAGCCCAGCTATCTTCGATTAAGCGTCAACTCCAAACCATGAAGGAGGAGAGCTTGGATCGAGCCAAGAAAATTGAGGAGCTCGAGACTCAGTTGGCCGCTGAGCATGCAAAAGTCACATATGAGGTAGAAAGAATGAAGGCTGAAGCTGAGGCGATGGTGGTCGTCTATCGAGCTGATGTTGAAGCTATTCAAGTTCAAGCAGAGGCAACGACTGACACAACCCAGACTCGATCATACTAGGCTATTGAGTATGGCAAGTTTCAATCTCGAAGAGAGACTCTCGAGGATATTCATGCTCGTGGCTTCGACCTTGCCACCGATATCGTTAGCACGGAAATACTTGAGGCTGATACTAGAGAACTAATTTCTTCCGATAATGATGAGCCGGGAGTGTGAGTGGATATATGAGCGGAGAAGATGAAGATGAGGCTACAGAGGAAGATTAGGCACTTGGAATTTTTTCTTCTTTTTTAGATGTTTTTGTAAGACACTGAGTGGTCTTTGTAAATATTTTTGCATATATGAAAGATCCCTTTTCTTTCCGATTTCTCTCTAATTTATGTTTCGTGAAAACTCTATTTTTCTTTCGCCTTATGATAATTCTGATACACTTTAGATCTTGTGAGAATTTTGACTCACATTGTTGCCTTGCGAAAATTTTGTTAAAATTGGATTGGCATAGTTTCTATAATCGAGTGATTACTTTGTCACGCCCCGAGCCAGGGGGTGAGACCGACACCTGGTGCCTCATCTATCCTTGCGTACCAACTTATGACTAAGAGACTTTGATATGTATACTTTGGCCATGGGCCACATTACAAGACAATGTGTGATGCAAAATATAAAACTGCATAGAGACTAACTCTGAATAGATATCAACATACAAGTGGGCCAGCAAAGTCGTCATCATTACTACAACTGACAAGCCAACAAAATAAACGTACAGGGCCCAGAAGCCCAACATACTGCGTTAACCGATATGATATGTCTACAAGCCTCTACTAATAGATGTACCTTGATCGGAACAGGGCCCCGACCTACCCATAACCTATGTACATATATACACGAAACGTACACCAACTTTTAGACCCGACAACTTCGAAGGACGGGGAGCTTACCCAAAAAGCTAAACTCATGCAACACTTACCGAGGAGGTATACCCGTCTGTCTGTCTAAACCTGTATGCATAAAATGCAACGTCCCCAAAAATGGATGTCAGTACGAAATAATGTATCGAGTATGTAAGGCAATATGTTCAAAGCCAATACTGAACTGATAATATAATAACTGAAAGCCACTGGGGGTTAAAGATAATTTAAAGATATGCTCATCTGCTGATACTGACTCAATATATATATATATACATACACACACACACACACATTGCCATAGCAAGCACGCTCATAGGCGCTCGGCTATACTAGGCTCTGTATCTCACCAACAGGCTCGCTCATAAGCGCTCGGCCACATCAAGATCGATATATAACTTAACATCTGATCAGAGTTTGCCCAATAGGGTCATGCCCATCGATTATAGCTTGGTAATGGAAATACTTTAATATATATATGAACTCTCTGCTCTTATGAATGGAAGAAGAAAAAACTCAATTGAATATGAAGTCTCGAAAAAAAAAAAAATTGTAACTTACAAACTAGGAAAATATATGTAAAGAATAACCGTGCACTAAGGAAAGAACCCTAAAATCATTGGTAGGTATCATGCAATATAAATAGCAGATGCAAAATAAAGATAAGGAAGCAGAAAACCAGGAAAATATAGTAGTAGAAGATAATAGAAAATGAAACATAAGTTAGTGACCTCGTTCTTCAAAATATATTAGACACCTTAGTATCTAATCATTGTCATGGCTAAGCTGTGATCCTAAATAGAGGGGACCGCACAAATTTCTATTCAACTGTGCCCATAAGACAAGCATAATAGATGCTATGGAAAGCTCTTACAACAAATCATGTACCAAAGGCCATAAGACATAGTGGAAACTTCAAGAGAAAACGAATACCAGAATAAATTTCAATCTAATGTCTTCACATGCGAGAGTAGATAACCTTTTGTTGAAAATACAATACGGATGAAAATGGATTATGTTGCTCGTTTCGCTTGTATCGTATAGATCATACTAAAATGAAGATAGGCTATCTTGACATATTTGAAATAAAAAGAATTCGTATGATATTATTAAAAAAAAATTATACCGTACTCCTTTAGAACCAAAATTTTTTCTACGTTGATATGACTCTAAAAATCCTCGTTGGACTTTATTTTGTAGGAAATTCTTGCAAGAAAAATATTGTTGCGTCTCATTCTGATTGTAATATTTGAAAAGAAATTTGCTGAAAGGTTTTCAAGAATGACTTCGAACGTTTTGTTTTCCTACCTTGTTTGTAGTAAGGTTTTGTCTTAAAAGATCTTTAGGATTTAAGTGTTTTTGTAAAGCTTCATGTTGTCACCTATCAAGAGTGACTAAGAGTCATCTCTTCAGTAAATGGCTTGCCTCCACGTGGGGGTGGGGTAATTTTAATCACCTCATAACCAGTTAATTACTTAAGTAATATTTTATTACCCGGTAATTAATTAACTATTTACATAATTAAAAATTATCTTAAATTAGCTAAAATTCTACTTATTTTTAATATACTTTATACATTATACTATCGTGTTCATATGCTACCTTGTATGATACTAGTTCATAAATATTGGATATTATAGCTTGGATCGTATTTTATCCAAATTCGACAAACTTCAAGGAATTCATTTACTTTAGTTCATCTATCCTTTGCTTCATGGCACTTAATTATTGCTTGGTATAAGTAGCATAAATATTCTAACCTCAAAATAATCTCATCCCCGAGTTTATGTCAATTAACTGAAGAAGAAACTTTAGCACACGAAAAACTCAAGATGTAACATCCTCCCCCCTTAGAAACATTCGCCCTAGAATGTCTACTCTTAAATACTTTAGGAACGTTTTTCTTGAGGCTCTTCCGTACACTAGACTAAAATCAACTTGAACGCATCTAGAAAACATACTATACATGCCACACATTTTACTATTATTAGACAGCAACACTTGGCTTCACACAACTATCAATCTGAGAGTCAAGTTAAGAGCTTATCTAATGACCTACTCGTGTGAATAGAGCTGTGTTAAAATATCTCACCTCGAGCCATATGTTCAGTTTGAAATAGGTGGGGGTATCTAGACTTCATTTCTCCGTAGGAATCTCCTTAGGTGGCGGAGGAGCCAGTAACTACTGGGTAGGAGTCTCTCCCTGGGACTCCGATTAGGCCCCATCTACCGGGGGTACCCTATTAGCCCCTCACCTACTGTTGTTCCCCTCCTCTAGCTAGCCGTAATCTTCCTAATTACCGTCATCTGTTCATGGAAATATCAACACGTAAGTTTAACTCAAATTTCATATACCTCAATGCTACAACACGATTTAGATTTGAAAGAAGGGTAACCAACTACTAAATGTCATATAGCCTCCTTCTTATATAATGTGGTGCACCACATATTTATAAACAAGATCTTACTAGACATGGCTTGTAAACTCCCTAGGACAGAACTGCTCTGATATAACTTCTGTCATGCCCCGAGCATGGGAGTGACACCGGCACCTGGTGCTTCATCTATCCTTGCATACCAACTTGTGACTTAGACACTCTGATAAGTATGCTTTGTCCATGGACCATATTACAAGACAATGTATGATGAAAAAAATAAAACTGCATAGAGACTTACTAAATGTCAACATACATCTGGGCCGAGAAGGCCGTAATAATTACTACAACTGACAATACAACAAAATATATGTACAGGGCCTACAAGCCCAACATACTATGCTGACCGACATGATATGTCTACAAGTCTCTACGGATATATGTATTGTGATCGGAAAAGGATCCCGACCTACCCATAACCTATCTACATATATACACAAGATGTACACCAATTTCATAGACCTGGCAACTCTGAAGGACGTGGAGCTTATCGCTAAAGCTGAACTCCGGCAACACCTAATGAGGAGGTCTACCTATCTGTCTGTCTGAACCTGCAAGCATGAAATGCTACATCCCCAGAAATGGACGTCAGTACAAAATAATGTACCGAATATGTAAGGAAATATGATGAAAGGTGAAACTAAACTGATAATATAATAACTGAAAGCAATTGGGGTCAAAGATAATCCGAATATTGTTCATATGCTGATACTGGCTCAACTTTCTTAATATGGTGAGTAAATAGCTACCCAACCCTATAAGGCTCAGTATATATATATTTGCTTTACCGTAATAGGATTATAGCTCGAAAAAAATAAAAATACTTTAATACTATATATAAGTTCTCTGCTTTCTTGACTAAAAAAGAAAATACTAAATTGAATATAAAGTCATGACAAGGGGAACATTGTAACTTACAGGAAAATATACGTAAAGAATAATATTGTACTAAGGAAAGAACCCTCAAATCATTGGTAGGTACCAGGCAATATGAGTATTAGATGCAAAATAAAGATAATGAAGCAGATCACGAGAGTAGTAGAAGATAATAGACAATGGAACATAAGTTAATGACCTCGATCTTCAAAATATATTAGACACCTTAGTATCTAATCATTGCTATGACTAAGCTGTGATCCTAAATAGATGGGACTACACATATTGCTATTGAATTCTGCCCATAAGACAAGCATGCATATGGAAAGCTCTTACAACAAATCATGTACCAAAGGCCATAAGACAGAGGAAACGAACACCACAATAAACTTCAAACTAATGTCTTCCCATGTGCAAGTAGATAACCTTTTGTTGAAAATACAATACGGATGAAAATGGAATGTCACTTATTTTATTAGTATCGTATAGATTATACCAAAATGAAAAAAAGGCTTAGTCTTAATATATTTAAATTAAGAAAAAATTCGTATGATTTTATTAAAAAAAATTATGCCGTACTTCTTTAAACAACAAAAATTTTACGTTGCTACGACTCTAAAAATCTTCATTGGATTTTCTTTTGTAGGAATTTCTTGCAAGAAAAATATTGTTGCGTCTCATTCTAATTGTAACATTTGAAAAGATTTTTGCTGAAAGCTTTTGAAGAATGACTTTAACATTTTGTTTTCCTACCCTGTTTGTAGTAAGGTTTTGTCTTAAAAGATCTTTAGGATTTAAGTGTTTTGGTAACACTTCATGTTGCCACCTATCAAGAGTGACTAAGAGTCATCTCTTCATTAAGTGGCTTGATGCCAAGTGGGGGTGCAGTAATTTTAATCTTATCCCATAATTAATTAATTAATTAATTAAGTAATATTTTATTATTCGGTAATTAATCAATTATCTGCAACTAAAAATTATTTTAAATTATTTTAAATTTTATTTATTTTTAATATACTTTATACATTATGGTATCGGGTTCATATGCTACCTTACATGGTGCTACTCCATAAGTATTAAGTATTATAGTTTGAATCGTATTTTATCCAAATTCGACAACCTTCAACGAAACTCATTTTCTTCAATTTGTATACCCTTTCCTTCATGACACTTACTTATTGCTTGGTATATATAGTACAAATATGCAAACCTCAAGATAATCTTATCCCCGATTTTATGTCAATTAACTGAAGATAAAACTTTAACGTATGAAAAACGCAAGATGTAACATCCTTCCCCCTTTAGAAGCATTCGTCATCGAATGTCTACTCTTTGATACTTTGGGAAATTTTTTGCCGGTGTCTCTTCCGTACACTATACTAAAACCAACATGAACGCATCCAGAAAATATACTAATCATGCTACTCATTTCCAGTGTTTATATATAGCAACATTTGGCTTCACACAATTGTCCATTATAGATTTCGAGAGTCAAGATGAGAGTTTACCTAATAACCTACTGATCTGAATAGAGTTGTATTGAGATATCCTACCTCGAGCCATATCATCAGTTTGAAATAGGTGTGGGTATGTAGAATTCATTTTTGCTAGGAATCTCCTCAGGTGGTAGAGGAGCCGGTAACTGCTGGGTAGGGGTCTCTCCCTAGGATTTCGATTTGGCTGTATTTACTGGGGGTACTGATAAGTTAGAATTTTAACGTATTTTATGTCCCTACTAGCATATGCTTTGAGTATAAATTATTGCAAAATAGTTCCAAAATGCTCACATGTTGTGCTTGTTTGCAGGTTTGATCGATAAAGTGACGAAATGCCGAATATCGGCTCAAAAAGGAGTGAAACATGCTCAAGTATCAAGGACCAAGAAAACCAAGAGAAAAAGGCCTACTGTGGACTGTGTAAAAGCAACTACGGCTGCACTAGGAGATTCAGAGGCGGGGTTAGTTTGCACTAAAGCCTACGCGGCCGCGGTTGGATTCTTATGGTTCGTGGCTGCTTCACTATTTTATATTGTCCGCGTGAAGGAGATTCAGAGAGTTGTCAACTGCCCAAGTCAAAGCCATGTAGCCCGCAGTCTTCACCGCGCGATCCGCGCCTGGATCCTTTTGCAGTCGTGCGGTCCGCACCCCCCAGTTCAGAGAGATGAATAGTGAACTCAAAAGAGCCAGTGCGGCCGCAGTTGCTTTTCTGCGGCCCGCATTGATTCCGCGGGGGTATTTTTGTCCAGTTTTTCCAACCTAGTATAAATAGAACATTTTACCATTTTTAGGTTAAGGATTGTATTCAGAAATGCAATTGTGCACCTGGGAACGAGTTTGTAGCCATTTTTGGTCTTTATTAACAATATATTATTGTAATTTCCTCTTTGTAATTAATTAATATATTTAGTTCTTCATCTATTTCTTCTGTTTCTTCTTTAATTATATGTATCTAAACCCATTAGCTAGGGTTGTGGCTCAACCCTATTGTGGGTAATTGATGGGTTTTGCCATCTAGGGTTAGATTAATATTGGGTCTTTGTTATTTGGGTTGATTTTATATTTTAATTAAGGATTGGTGGTCGCAAACACTGATTCTAGCTTTGTGGGTTTAACTCATCTTGAGAAAGAGAGTATATGACCCAAAAATTGACCCAACGAAGAATTGAGATGGACCCATGAGAAATGGTAGTCCCAATTAACGGGTTAAATCTCGAGAGAGTAATCATCTTGCTTGAACCTTAGTTGCTTGGTCTATTGGCCTATCCAATTGGTCTTGAGAGAGTCAATTGGGCAAAATCACCCTCTCTACCTAGAGGTGTGAGAGTGGGTACAATTGTGCAACGGTTATAGCATAAGCTCCAAATATGTCAATCTATCCATAATATCATCTACCCGTTAATTAGCCACATAGGTGATGCCACGACCCTAGTGCCTTTCTTCCCATTAATTATAACTTAGCAATATTCTCTTAGCATAATTTAGCTTTAAATCTTAGTTTTATAATAGTAGTTTTAATATAAAAACCCAAAATGTTTGAAGTGACATTAGAAGCACAACCGCATCTCTAGGCTAGATAGAAAATAAAACTCCACTACTAGCTCACTATGGAAATTCAATCCCGAACCACTATTCATCTAAAAGCTATTGCAACCCGCTCTTCCTACCTTTGTGTAGCGTTGAGTCGGTAGTGATCACTTTTTGGCGTTGTTGCCGGGGAGCTTACAATATTGACTATTTGTTTAGCTAGTTTTGTGTTCTGCTTCTCTTTCCTTCTTGTTTACTAATAATGTTTGTGTCAATCAACCAGGTACAAATGGCTCTTAATGCAAATGGACCTCTTGGAAATGTGGTAGCGGGGTAAGAGGTAGACGATCTAGACCAAGATGAGGCCTTAACCCAAGTTCCACGGAGAGGCCAAAATGCTAATGCAAATGAATATGCCAATGTGAATAACAACGTTCCAGACCCTCCTCCACCACCGACGAGAGTGGCTCCCAGAGTTCTACCCAATCAAGGATATGCTAGTGCTTTTTTTCCTTCCCGAATTCTGGCGGGGAACTTTCAAATAATAAATGTTATGTTAACCTTGCTCTAGCAAAGAGGGTATTTCACGGGTGCCTCCGATCAAAATGCCTACAAGCACTTGAATGGGTTTGTAGATACATGCTGGGGTAGCAAGCAGACAAACGTGTCCGAGGATGCATTGAGATTGAGGTTTTTCCCGTTCTGTCTTCGGGGTAAAGCGTTGGATTGGTTAAAAAGGCTCTCCAATCATTCTATCACCACATGGGATGAATTGGCGGAAAAATTTATTTCCAAGTTCTTTTCTCCAAGTCATATGGCGTCTCTTCAGGATGAGATTCTAGCTTTCAAGCAAAAGCCAACTGAACCTTTGCACAAGATATGGGAAAGATATAGAAATTTGGTGAAAGAATGCCCTAATAATGACATGACCGAGGCGATGATAGGAGAAACTTTTTATCGGGGCATCAACACCACGAATCAATGAATTGTGAGCCAATTGGCCGGAAGAAACTATATGAAACTTTTTTACCAAGAGGTATGTGATGTACTTGATGAAATAGCTAACAGCTCTTCAGAATGGCAAAGCCGAGAAAATGTGTCCGAAGGTGACCCCACGGTCATCCATTTGCACAAGGCATTGCATGTTCATGGCCAAGCTATTCCGAGCTTACAATAACTATGAATCAATTGGCGAAGGTGCAATTGCAACAAGTCCAAACACCGTGCCAAGTTAATGCAATGGAAGATGTCTCGATGTTGAAAAGGAGGCAAAGAGGGCAACAACAAACTCAAGGTAATTGTGAGAAATTTGACAACAACAATTATGGTGGTGGTTATTCGAATGAGTGATATGATGACCAAAGCGAAGAAGTCCAATATGTCAATAACTACCAATGGTATAGAGGAAATCAAGGGAATCAACAATGGCGTCCCCAAGGAAATTGGGGCAATCAAACAAGGCGGCGGAAATTGGAATAATAAAAACCAACAACAAGGTGGTGGAAATTGGAACAACAATCAAAACAAAAATAGGGATAACCAAGGTATCAATCAAGGCAATCAGAACGAGAACAATAACAATTGGGGAAACAACAACAATCAAGGAAGGTGGAATAATAGCAGAAACCAAGGCAACCCGGGGAAAGTTTTTCAAAGCTCCCCCATGTACCAACAACCGAACAATCCACCTCCCTTTCATTCTCAAAGTCCGAGTTCTTCTGGGAGTAATTTGGGGAGAATTGAGAACATGTTAGAGCAAATGATGAAAAAGAACCAAGATGCCAATGCGCAATTGTCTTCTCATAACACTTCCATCCGAAACTTGAAGGTGTGACTAGGGAAAATTTCTCAAGATTTGAAAACTCGCCCCAAGGGTGCTCTACCAAGTGATACGGTAGCGAACCCGAAGGGTGGAAATAACAACCATGTGATGGTGGTTACAACTAGGAGTGGAAGAGGCGGTGATGTGCATGCCTCAAGAGAAAAGTGAGTTGTAGAGGATGATATTTTGTTGCATGATGATAATATGCCTAAGGATGTTGATGATATGATGGAACAAAATGTGAACAATGATGTGCAGATTGATATAGATGAAGAGGTTGAGGTGGAAACACAAGATGCCGTGAATCCATCTAGGAAACACGTGATTGATATACCCAAGCCGGTGGTGCCCAAAGCCAAGGCACCTTTTCCTAGGCCACCTCCACCTTATCCTCAACGGTTATCCAAGCAAAATAGTGACAATCAATTCAAGAAATTCATTGAAATGATGAAGAGTATTACAATCAATGTGACCTTGGTGGAGGCACTTGAGAAAATACTAGGGTATGCCAAGTTTATGAAGGAGTTGGTGACAAAGAAGATGTCAATGGAGTGTGAAAAAATACCAATAATGCATCAAGTGAGTTCTGTTGTGCATTCTATGGCCCCAAAACTTGAGGATCTCAAAGCTTTTACTATATCATGTACTATTGGAAGTGTGGATTTCACCAAATCCCTTTGTGATTTGGGGGCTACCATAAATTTGATGCCATACTCGGTTTTCAAAACCTTGGAAATTGGGCAACCTCGAGCACTTGATGAGACTTCAAATGGAAGACCGGTCGATGAAGCAACCCTTGGGTATAATTGATAACGTCCTTGTCCGTGTTGATAAATTAATCTTGCCGACCGACTTTGTTATATTAGATTGTGAAGTGGACTTTGAAGTCCCGATTATTCTTGGGAGACCTTTCCTAGATACGGGGAAGGCTTTGGTTGATGTTGAGGCGGGTGAGTTGACATTCTGAGTGGGTGATGAGAAGGCTGTTTTCCCTATATGCAAGTCCATGCGGCAACCTAATGGCACCAAGGCGTGCTCCTTTGTTGACATTGTCACAGTTGTGATAATGGATGAGACAAGTTCTATGATCAATGTTGAAGATCCCCTTGTGGACGTACCTCTAGATCATGATGTAAATGATGATGCAAGTAGAGTCATGTGCATAGATGCTGACATGTGAGCCCAGTAAATTGTCACTGGGCCTTGATCACCAGGAAAATCCACTAGAAAAGCCAACAATTGAGGCGTCTTCGGTGTTGCAAATGAAACAAGTTGAGCCACACCTCTACCTCACAATCTTTGAGCCCGATATTATCTTGAAGGATGATGCAACAACTCTTTTTGAGCTTCAAGGGAGACTACCTGCAATAGAGCATGAAATGATGCTTAATCTTCATAATGTGTGGCTACCTACAAGTCCAGATATAGGTTGGTGGTTTTGCATGAACCATGGTAATTTGAACAAAGTTCCTTACAGTGAACATTATCCCTTGCCATTCATTATTCGGATGGTTGACAAACTTGCTGGACAAGCTTTTATTTGCTTCTTGGAGAATTTTATGAGAGCCACGTTTTGGCACTTCTTGATTTGAAGTGAATTAATGGTAACATGTGTCGTGCCACGCCGTTAAATCAGGTAATTCTTGGGAGGCAGCCCATGTCTTTTTATTCTCTTTGATTTTCTTTGTAGCTTAGGATTTTTAACTAATTCTTTGTGAGATGTTGTAGGAATTGTGATGATGCAGTGCAAAACAAAGTAGAAAAATTACATAGTCTCTGAAGTTTGCCAATGAGGCCACGGTGAACTTTGTGCGGTCTACACTACAGGATTTAAAACTAATGGCCTCTGAAGTTTCCCACCACAGCCGCGTTCAGGTCAGTGCAGTCCGCATTGGACCTTCGCGGTCGCGTGTTGTGTTCGTTCAATTCGCGGAGGTTTCCTACTGAGACTTCACGTGAACAAATCCAGTGCGGTCCGCGGTCGCTTTTGTGCGGCCGCGCTGGTAGGTGAGTATGGGGCCCGCATCATCTTTTATAAACACACCCCAAGGGCCTCATGTTACACTTTTCGATCTTTGAATACTCGGACTTTAAAAAGATATAATGTTCGCACTCGCATTGGTCAGAAATCCTTGCTTACATTGATTAGTTGCATACAATCTTCACAACCTGGTAACATATCATGCATTTTTTATTGCCTAACTTTATATTTTCATTTAACTCGCTTGCCAGTAGTTTTTCACTTCTGTTTCTTCCCATTTTTCTTTATTTCGTTAGTTTAAATTAGTCAATATATTAGTTTGGGGCTTCTTAATGTGCTTATTGATTGGGTGAACTGAGTAGGGACATCGTAGGTGAATAATTTGAACTAATTTTCTAAAAATTAGGAACCTAACTTAGTGCCCGTGTCATTGAGCTAGTGCGGGCCGCGGTCACCTTTGAGCAGTCCGTGATGCCTTGACGTTGTCTGAAGTACCTTTCTACGCGGCCTGCGCTAGTCATACGTCTAAAAAATTAACTTGCTTCCAGCACGTCCGTATTGCAAATTGTGCGGTCCGTGCTAGACCACCACGGCCGCACTTCTGATGGTGCGGGCCATGGTGCCATGTTCTACAGCTGTGTCTACAGCAAGTCCATATGATGTTCTGCAATTCTTTTTGATGCATGTTTCACTGGCTGTGCTTAGACAGACAATGTCAGATATATATTCTTGCAGATAATGGTCAAACAACAAGGTAATGGTGTTAAACAACCCAGGCGAGGTGAGTCCTCCCGGGGAGGCAATGGCAAAGGAAAGAACATGATCCATCCAGTTCCCCAAGTGAGAGAAAATATTAAAAAGATGCGGAAATCCATTGAAGCAGCTGACAAATCATGTGACCAGTCGGGAAGTGTATATGTAACTTCCCAGGATTTCTCTTTCGATTCTGTACAGGAGTATATCCCTAACTGGCCTAGAAGGCTGAGATTTATTGATACCCCTCCACCATCACCATCAAAAGACCGGTAAATGCATTTTCGAATTCATCTAACGAGTCTGCAACCGGTAGTGGGAACTACTCCAGCTCCCCCACAACATCATTATCTGGGAAGAGTGCAGGCATAGATGAGGGAGGTGAGCCTTAGATTTGGGGAGTTGCACAGACTAGGAAAGACGAGGAGTGAGAAGATATATTTGTGAGCCAAGTGGCTTACCACAAGTTTAGGGAGTGGTGGCCGATGAGGAAATTGATACCGGAGAGGAGCTTTATTGACACTAACCTCTTGCCACACAACCCTAATGTGCAGAGGAAGTTCAGAACTAGAAAAGGCTCGGAGTTTTTCATGGAGACGTGCATCGATGCAAATGAGCACATGGTTAGGGAATTCTACTGTAATGTGGCTCACATTTTCAAGGATACTAAGGTGACCAAAGTTAGAGACAAAACAATGTTGTTTGATGGAAAATATTTGAATGAGTATTTGGGGTTCCGGGATGAAGATGAGTCTCTATATCTTCCGTCATTGGTTGGCCCAGTACTTGGCAATCACAGGTACTGTTCTAGTGTGGTTGCAAGTAGGGAAGAAAATATTCCGGAAGACCTTCAACTTTGAGGCTCGAGGGTGGTTGACATTTGTGTGCAATCAGCTTGAACTTCTACCCACGATCAGACTATTCCACTTACCCAGGCGGTTCTTGTTGCATCTATTATGGCCGGGTGCCCTATAAATATGGGCAATGTGATTTCTAGTGTGGGACAAGAGCATGACCAGAATTACCCTTTTCCCAACACCCTTACAATGTATTTCCTGGACATGGAGGTGGAGAAGAAGAGATACGATGTCAAGTCCAAGCATGTGGCTCCTTACTCTTGGTACAGTATGCAGGGTCTGGACAACCCTAAGCACAAGAGCTACAAGCCACCTGCCTCTGCCCCAACTGGCTAGTCTGAGGAGCCAGTTGCGCTAGAGCCTATTGTTGAGCCTTCTACCAAGCCTTCTGCCACTACAGTTGAGGACTTGCCTCCAGGACCTTCTTTTGTTGTTGGTCCCAGTACTTCAGCTGGTCCGGGGGTTCCTTCTTCCCGAGCTCACCCTTTCACGGCCCATCAGTTGAGCTAGACCTTAGCCAGTTTGAACAACTGGATATCAGCTGCGACATCTAAGTTGTCGATCTTGTCTGCTACAATTGAGGCTCATTCAGCACCTCCCACTGCTCAAGTTCCTCAGTCCATTGAGGATACTTTGAAGGCGCTCCTGGACAACCATGAGAAGAGTATGAGGACTAAGGATACCTTGACTAAGATGGTGGATTCACATGGCAAAGCTCTATAGGATCTTGCCAAGGAGCACAAGAAAATCAGAAAGTCAAGGGCTTCCAAAGAGTGTGTGAAAGAGATATGAAAAGATGTGGACAAGATGTTGATAGACCAGATGCCTTTAGAATTGTTATTTGGGGATCCATCCCCTCCAGCAGCAGCACCGTGCCACAGCCACAGCAGGAGCAAGCACCCAGGCCTCCAAGGAAGAACAGCAAGCTTCCCACTTCAAATGGTGCAATTATTGAGCTAGCAGACCCACAGGAGGTCCCCTCCAGTGATGCACCTATCATTCAACCGGTCCAGGAGCAGGCCCCAATCCCAGCAGCTGAGCAGTAGGAGATCAGGAACCAGTTTGAGGTTCCCGTACATACAGAGGATTTGGGGACCACTGATGATCCCATGCGGACGGATCAGGCCTAGGGATCTTCTATATCATTTGCTTTGAATTTGATGCTTATTTAGTTGGCATTGGGGACAGTGCCAACTTTTATTCGTTGGGGTGCGCCCTACTTTTATCTGGATGCCTGTGTATATAGATTCCTAGTTTATGTTTTTTGTTTTTTTAAGAAAATATTCTACTAGGCAGGCTGCCTAGTGGCTAATATATAAATAAAATCCCAAAAATAGGTCTATGTTTTTGTTAATTTTCTATTTTGAACTGTATATAACTTTACATTTAGCTATGTTTATCGTACTTTCTACTTTTTATTCTCTCTTTTGGTCTGTATATAAAGTTACACTTCTGTATATATTCATCCCTAATTGTATATTATACTCCCTATTATACTTATTCATTCTATTTTCTATTTCGCAATTTGTTTTTTGTTTTTTGTTTTTAGCTTTGTAGATAGTCTCGTAGTATTTCGTTTCATTTTTGGCATTTTTAATAAACCCTTGGTTTTTTTAATATCACAGTTCTTTCCAAAGGTGAAGTATTGTGCAAACCGGGAGGCTCTTCCCAATAATAGATGGCGTGACAACCTTATTAAGGGTTTGAGTCTGTTTCTTTGATTTTTCTTTTGTTTTTGATAGTTGTAGTTAAGGGTACCTCCAGCAAAGCTTCACTTGGGCCCAGCACATTTGACTTTGATCCCATTATGAAAGATATAATGTTGTGTTTAGGATGGTGAAGGTCATGTCTTTGAGACTCTTGCGTTAATCAAACAATCTTCATGTGGTCTTTTTGGACCATTGTGTGGTTGAATCGTAACTAAGGTTGTTGTGGGATCTCGAGTCGATATCTTTAGCAATCCCCTAGCATGTGTGGTGAGGAATCAAAATGTGAGTCCATGTCCCGAGTCAATGGTCTAGAACTTTCCCTGAATGTTTGTTGAGGCGAAATCTTAGGTGAAGTTTTACTTGAGAAGTGATTATAGGCTCTCCTTGATCCAAATGTTAAGTTGAACAATTCCATAGCATACCAATGAGATGATCTCTAATTAACCATTTTGATCCTTAAACCTTTTTCTTTCAAGAACCAATACTACAAGCCTATATCCGTTCTAATTGATTACCCTCTCTTGGCACCCAAATCTTCCCTTGAGTAATGGCAAATGTCTATCTTTGGGGAGAGACAAGAAAGGAAGCAAAATGGTAAAAAGGTATAAAAGCAAAAGAAAAGGAAGGCAATGAAAAAGCAAGAAAAGAAAAAGACAAAAAGAAAGTCCAATGTGAACAAGAATAAAAAGAAATTCAAGGAAAACAAAAGTGAAAAAGGTGTGGAAAAGTAAAAAATATTTTGAATTGCATGAGAAAGAGTGACAAAATGTCTCTCTAACCCCTTGAAAAGAAGTGACATAATCAAATGAGTCAAGAAAGTTGTGCCAAATGAATCAAAAGAAGTGTTTAATGGATTATTGAACCCACTTGAATGAAAGCATGTCCTACCCTTTTACCCAAAAGCCTTCACATTGACTCCATAAAAAACATATAGGATCTTGAGTTGAAGGAAATCTTCATTAGTGGATACTTACATAAGGGAAAAGCATATGGTACTTAGAGCCGGACTTGTGACCTTCTTCTTGAGAGAGATGAGTGAAATCCATCAACCTCGGTTTGTACTAAAAAGGGTGAGGTTTGCTTAGGGAGAGTTGAGAATGTGTGAGTTTGGATTCCATAATGACCAAAGTAATTAAGAGAAGTTTTTTGATGTAATGAGTCAACTCTTAATGCTCTTGTGTCACACTTGATCCATAGTTTTTCAAAGATTAAATGTGTTACTGATGCATTCGTATTGAGGGCAATTGTTAGTCTCAATTGATGCTTATTGAGGTTACTTTAGGATAGCTGGAAATACTTGGATTTTCCCTCTAAAAGGTGGGTCTTGTTTTGTTTGCTTGAGGACAAGCAAAGGTTTAAGTTTGGGGGAGTTGATAAGTAAGGATTTTAACATGTTTTATGTCCCTACTTGTCTATGATTTAAGTATAAATTACTGCAAAATTGTCCCAAAATGCTCACAGGTTGTGCTTGTTTGTAGGTTAGATCGACAAAGTGACGAAATGTCGAAGATCGGCTCAAAAAAGAGTAAAACCTGCTCAAATAGCAAAGACCAAAAAACCCTAGAGAAGAAGGCCTAGCGCGGATCGCGTGAATGCAACTGCAGACGCACTAGAGAATTCAGAGGCAAGGTCAGTTTGTGCTAATGGCTACACGGCCGTGTTTGGATTCTCGCGATCCGTGGCCAGGCTTCACGGCCACTTTACTATTTTATGCGGTTCGCGCGGAGGAGATTCAGAGAGTTGTCAACTAACCAAGTCAAAGCCATGCGCCCCCCAGTCATCACTGCGTGGTCCGCGCCTGACCCCTTTCAGGGCCGCACTACTCATTTGTGCAGTCCACGCCCCCTAGTTTAGAGAGATGAATAGTGAAGTAAAAAGAGCTAGTGCAGCAGCGGTCGCTTTTGTGTGGCCCGCACTGACCCGCAGGGGTATGTTTATCCAGTTTTCCCAACCTAGTATAAATAGAACATTTTACTATTTTTAGGTATAGTTGGATGTTCAGAAATGCAGTTGTGCACCTGGAAACGAGTTTGTAGCCATTTTTGGAATTTTTTGTCTTCATTAGCAATAGATTATTGTAGTTTCTCTTAGTAATTAATTAATATATTTAGTTCTTCATCTATTTTTTATGTTTCTTCTTTAATTATGTGTGACTAAGCCCATTAGCTAGGGTTGTGGCTCAACCCTAGTGTGAGTAATTGATGGGTGTTGCCATCTATGATTAGATTGATATTGGGTATTTGTTATTTGGGTTGATTTTATATTTTAATTAAGGATTGGTGGTTGCAAACACTGATTCTAGCTTTTTGGCTTAACTATTCTTGAGAAAGAGAGTCCATGACCCCAAAATTGACCTAATAACGAATTGAGATAGACCCATTAGAAATGCTAGTCCCAATTAACGGGTTAAATCTCGAGAGAGTAATCACTCTACTTGACCCCTAGTTGCTTGGTCTAATTGGCCTACACAATTGGTCTCGAGAGAGCCAACTGGGAAATATCAGTCTCACTACCAAGAGGTGTAAGAGTGGGTATAATTGTGCAACGGTTATAGCATAAGACTCAAATATGTCAATCTATCCTTAGTATCATCTACACATTAATAAGCCACCTAAGTGATTCCACGACCCTAGTTCCTTCCTTCCTATTAATTACAACTTAGCAATATTCTCTTAGCATAATTTAGCTTTAATCCTTAGTTTATAATAGTCGTTATAATACAAAAACCAAAAATGTTTGAAGTGACATTAGAAGCAAAATCGCATTTCTAGGCTAGACAGAAAATACAACTCCACGACTAGCTCCCCGTGGAAATTCGATCTCGAACCACTATTCGGGTAAAAACTATTGTGAGCCGCTCTTCCTACCTTTGTGTAGTGTTGAGTCGCCAGTGACCGCGTACCCTGGTAGTCCCCTCACCTACTGTTGTTCCTCTCCTCTGGCTAGCCGTAATATTCCTAGTTACCGCCATATATGCATGGAAACATCAACACGTAAGTTTAACTCAAATTTCATATAACTCATTGCTACAACACGATTTAGATTTGAAAGAAGAGTAACCAACTACTAAATGCTATGTAGTCCCCTTCTTATATAATATGGTGCACCACACATTTATAAACAAGATCCTACTAGACACGGCTTGTAAACTTCCTAGGACAAAACTGTTCTGATACCACTTATGTCATGCTCCGAGCCTGGGGTGAGACCAGCACCTAGTGCCTCATCTATCCATACGTACCTACTTGCGACTAATAGACTCTGATATGTTGGCCATGAGCCACATTACAAGACAATGTGTGATGAGAAATATAAAATTGCATAGAGACTAACATTGACTAAATGTCAACATACAGCTCGGCCGGCAAGGCCGTCATAATTATTACAACTGGGAATCCAACAAAATATACGCACAGGTCCTACAAGCCCAACATACTGCGTTAACTGACATAATATATCTACAAGCCTCTACTGATAGATGTACTGTGATCGGAATAGGACCCCAACCTACCCATAACCTATCTACATATATACACGAGATGTACACCAACTTCTAAACCCGGCAACTCCGAAGGACGGGGAGCTTACCGATAAAGTTGAACTCGGGAAATACCTACTGAGGAGGTCTACCCATATATCTGTCTGAACCTACACGCATGAAATGCAATGTCCCCAGAAAGGGACGTCAGTACGAAATAATGTACCGAGTATTTAAGACAATATCCCGAAAGTTTAAACTGAATTGATAATGTAATAGCTGAAAGCAACTGGTGGCCAAAGCTAATCTAAACGTATGCTCATCTGCTGAGGTTGACTCAACTTTCTCAATACAGTGAGTAAAATAGTTGTCTGACCCTATAAGGCTCGATATATATATATATATATATATATATATATATATATATATATATATATATATATATATATATATATATATATATATATATATATATATATATATATATGATGTATTAGGCTCGCTCATAGGCGCTCGGCCACAACAGGCTCGAAATATAACTTACTATCTGATCATAGGTTGCCTAATAAGGATCTGCCCATCGATTATAGCTTGATGGTAATGAAAATACTTAAATACTATATATATAAACTCTCTGCTCTCTTGACTGAAAGAAGAAAATATTAAATTTAATATGAAGTCGCGACAAGAAAAATATTATAACTTACAAAAATAGAATACTATACGTAAAGAATAATAGTACATTAAGGAAAGAACCCTGAAATCATTGGTAGGTAGTATGCAGTATGAGTAGTTGATGCTTAATAAAGATAGTGAAGCAGAAGCTCAGGAAAATATAGTATTAGAAGATGATAAACAATGAAAAATAAGTTAATGACCTCGATCTTCAAAATATATTAGACACCTTAGTATCTAATCATTGTCGTCATGGCTAAGCTGTGATCCCAAATAGATGGGACCTCACAAATTGCTATTGAACGTTGCCCATAAGACAAGCATAATAGATGCTATGGAAAGCTCTTACAACAAATAATGTACCAAAGGCCATAAGACATAGTGGAAACTCCAAGAGGAAACGAACACCCCAATAAAATTCAAGCTAATGTCTTCACATGTGCAAGTAGATAACCTTTTTGTTGAAAATACACTACGGATAAAAATGGACATGTTGATGTCAAAATTAAGAAAGGGCTTAGCCTTAATATTTTTGGAGTGAGTAAAAATTTGTATGATGTACTTCGTTAAAATCGCAAAGTTTTTACGTTGTTAAAGACTCTAAAAATCCTTGTTGGATTTTATTCTGTACGAATTTCTTGCAAGAAGAATATTGCTGCATTTCATGCTGATTGTAACATTTGAAAATAAATTTGCCGAAAGGTTTTGGAAAATGACTAACGTTTTGTTTTCCTACCTTGTTTGTAGTAAGGTTTTGTCTTAAAAGATCTTTAGGATTTAAGTGCTTTGGTAACATTTCATGTTGCCACCTATCAAGAGTGACTAAGAGTCATCTCTTCATTAAGTGTTTTGCTGGCATGTGGGAGTGGGGGATAATTTTAATCTTATTCCATAATCAATTAATTAATTAGGTAATATTTTATTATTCGATAATTAATCAACTATACGCATAATTAAAAGTTATCTTAAATTACTTAAGATTTTATTTATTTATAATATAATTTATACATTATACTATTAATTAATTAATTAGGTAATATTCCATTACCCGATAATTAACCAACTACCAGCATAATAAAAAATTATCTCAAACTACTTAAAATTTTATTTATTTATAATATAATATATACATTATATTATGATTTTCATATGGTACCTTTTATGGTACTAGTCCATAAATATTGGGTATTATAGCTCGGACCGTATTTTATCGAAATTATTATACAACCTTCAATGAAACTCATTATGGAACTTAGTTATTGCTTTGTATAAATAGCATACATACACTAACCTTAAGATAATCTGATCCCCGAGTTTATGTCAATTAACTGAATACTAAACTTTAATGTACAAAAAACACAAGATGTAACATCGTTTCCCGAACTCGAAGTAGTAAAAACCCTTAGTTTTCGGTTGAGCGAGGGTGGATCCTTGAACTCAACAATATATGGCCATTAGGCTCTTGAATCGGGCCGATATGACTTTAAAAGAGTGGTTGTTTTTATTTTTTGGCTAAAAAAGTTTTAATCATATAAAAAGTTGTCATGCCTTAGCACGAGACAAATCTGTACCCATTAGGATTCAGTATTAAGGAAAAAATTTGTTATGCCTTAGCATAAGTTTTTTTGAGAGTTCGAACAATTAGGTACCTCTAAATGTTTTTGAGGGTTGATGTTATCGAAACCCTTTGTAACTTTACCAAGGGTATCCTTTTCAAACTGGTTTTATGAAAATATTTGAAGGCATGTTTGATTTCGGAATTCGGACGTCTCTGAACCGTGTTAGTTTGACTGTAATATAATTTGAGATTTGCCCTTTGGACTTGTTTCTTGATTATACTTTGAACTTGTTCGAAGTGTCTTCCCTAGTGGGGTAGCCATGGCCTATAAAATGCCTTTTAAGGTCTTATAATTTTAAGTTTAATAATTCAAGCTGTCGATTTTCGGATGGAAATCTCTGAGTATGGGTTTAATTGCTCAAGCTTTAGTTGTGATCTGCTCTTGAGCCGGTTTGCACAATAGATCATAAGTATGAAATTTAAAGTATAAATTTCACTAAGGCATGGAACATTTGATAGGGAAAAGATACTTCTTTCAATAGATTATTCATGTTTCATTAGGGCTCGAGTAATCTACAGGGGCACGATTCATTTGACCATTTGTCCCTTTACAAAATTTACCTATCGAGACCCTATCGGCACGAAGTATTTTCCTTGAAAACGTAACATTCGAAGGTGATGCCCCCCAATCGAGGTTGACTGTAGAGAAGCCTCAGATATTGTTAAATTTCTCTAAGTTAGCACGAACAATGGTTGCCTCAATAAAAACCTTACCGGAAAAATCCATTTGGGATAAAAATCGGTACGCATGCTTTCAGATTTAAGGACTTCATTTTTGGAGAGAACTTCAACGTCTTTGACCAAACAACTATAATAAGTTAGTATAAAATACAAATAAAAAAAAGAAACCCATACCTTAGCAATTATATCGCATGGGAGTGATATGTTCCAATTTTTTTGCAATTGTTCACTATTTATCATGCCATGTTTATAAGAACCTTTTTCGACAATGCCGAGGACCTGATATGGCCCCTCTCAATTTGGATTGAGATTTACCTCGTTTAGGTCTCACATGTTGATGGTGAATTTTCTCAGAACTAAGTCTCCAATTTTGAAATGTCGAAGATTGGCTCTTCGATTGTAGTATTTTTCAATTTACTGCTTCTGTGCGGCCATTCGAATAAGAGAGGCTTCCTATTATTTGTCTAGCATTTCGAGGATTGTGTTCATAGCCTCGTGATTTGATTCGTCTATTGTGTATCAAAACCTGATTCTTGGTTCCCGGACTTCAACCGGGATCAGAGCTTTGACATCGTATACTAAGGAGAACAATGTTGCCCCCATATTGAATTTTGTCATTGTCTGATATGCCCAAAGTACTTCGGGCTAAATTTCTCTCCATTTCCATTTACCGTCGTTCAGTCTTTTCTTTAGGTTTTGAATAATGGTCTTATTTGTCACTTCGGCATGTCTGTTCCTACTACGATGATATGGCGTCGACATGATCCTTTTTATCTTGTGATCTTCGAAAAACCTTGTTATTTTGCTGCCGACGAATTGTTTCCCATTATCGCATACTATCTCGGTGGGTATCTCGAATCGGAAGATGATGTGCTCCCACATGAAGTCTATGACTTCTTTTTCTCTTACTTTCTCGAAGTCCTGTGCTTCAACCCACATAGAAAAATAGTTAGTCATAAATAAAATAAATTTAGCTTTACTTGGGGATGATGGCAGAGGGTTGACGATATTCATTCCTCATTTCATGAATGTCCATTGGGATAGGACTGAATGAAGTTGTTCCCCGGGATGGTGGATCTTTGGTGCATGTCTTTTTTGTCGCATTTTCGAACGAACTCCTTAGTATATTGTTTCATATTGACCCAATAATATCCTAATCGGATGACCTTGTGAATTAGTAATTTGGCACCAGAATGGTTCCCGCAAGTGCCTTCGTGAATTTCTTGTAGGATGTAATCGGTGTCTCTTAGAACCAAACATACTGCTAACGGCCCATCGAACATCCTCCTGTACAATGTTCCATCTTTAGCCAATGTGAATCGTGCAGATTTTGTTCACAGAGTCCTGGATTCTTTAGGGTCCGATGGAAGCTTCCCATTATTTAAATACTCAATGTATTTGTTACTCCAATTCCAAGTTAGGCTTGTGGAGTTTCTTTCGGTGTTCCCTTCTTTGACTATTGACTTTGAAAGTTGTAAGAGAGTCCCCGAGCTCACTTCATCATTGTTTGCTGACGATGCCAAATTTGCGACGGCATCGTCCTCACTGTTTTGCTATCGAGGTACGTGTTCTAGGGTCCATTCTTTGAACCGGTGTAGGGTTACCTACAATTTTTTCAAGTATCTCTGCATTCAATCCTCTCGAACCTCAAAGGTCTTGTTGGCTTAGTTAACCATAAGTAGGGAATGACACTTGGCCTCGATGACCTCTGCTCCGAGGCTTTTAGCCAACTCGAGACATGCAATCATGGCCTCATACTCGGCCTCATTATTAGTCAACTTAGGGATTTTGATATATTGTCTAATTATGTGGCTTGTGGGTGGCTTTAAAATGATGCCTATACCGGACCCCTTCATATTTGAAACACCATATATGAAAATGGTCCACACCTCCGAAGACGTACCTGCTTTTATCAAAAGTTCCCTTTAAACCTCGGGTACAAGGACTGGCATGAATTCGGCCATGAAGTCTTCTAAGATTTGAGATTTGATGGTTGTTCGGGGTTGGTACTAGATATCGTACCCACTAATTTCGATGACCTGTTTGGCCAGTCGGCCTGAGAGTTCGGGCTTGTGCAAAATGTTACAAAGGGGGGTAAGTGGTTATGACGCAAATTGGGTGACATTGGAAATATGGTTTCGATTTCCTAGAGGCGCTTATTAGAGCAAACACGAATTTTTCTATGTGTGGGTACCAGGTATCGTCTTCACCTAAAGTCCGGCTAACGTAGTAAGCAGGAAATTGCGTACCTTGTTCTTCTCAAACTAGGACACCACTTACCGCGACCTCTGAGACTGCCAAATATATGTAAAGTTGCTCATATGCTTTGGAGTATGAAGCAATGGTGCTCGAAAGATGCCGCTTTATTTTTCCAATGCCTATTGGAATTTTAGGGTCCAACAGAAATTGTTCTTCTTTTAGAGAAGTGAGAAAAACCAGTGACTTCGATCCGAAGACCTCGAGATGAACCGGCCTAAAAGGGCTACCCACCCTGTTAATCTTTGTACGACCTTAACACTCTCCAAGACTGTGATGTCTTTGATTGCTTTGATTTTGTTGGGGTTTATCTGGATTCCCCGATTTCATACCATAAAGCTGAGGAACTTGCTTGAACTAATTCCAAATGCACATTTCTCGGGGTTGAGCTTCATGTTGTATTTTCTCAATATGTCGAAGGTTTCCTGAAAATGTGTCAAATGGTCCTCTGCGCGCAGGGACTTAACTAACATGTCATCAATATAAACCTCAATCGATTTACCTATTACTTCTTCAAACATTCTGTTTACTAGGCATTGATAGGTAGCACCAACATTTTTAGCAATAAGTACCGTACTAAGTAATAAATGAAGACTTTTCTTGATTTTCTGGGTTCACTTGTATTTGGTTGTACCCGGAGTAGGCATCAAAAAAATTAAGAATCTCGTGGATGGCGGTGGCATCGATCGTACAATCGATATTCAGCATAGGAAAGGAGTACTTAGGGCATGCTTTGTTTAAGTATTTCTAGTTTACACATATTCTACGTTTATTCCCCTTTTTGGGGACTACAACTATGTTTTCTAATCATTAATGATATTTTACTTCCTAGATGGATCCTATTTTGAGAAGTTTGGTTACTGCATCCTTGATGAATACATGCTTTATCTCGGACTGTTGACTTCTCTTTTGCTTCGCCGGTCTGAATGTTGGGTCCAAACTCAATCGATGAGTGGTAATCTACAGTGGGTTTCTTGTCAAATCAAGGGGGACCAAGCAAAATAATCCATATTTTAAATAAGAAATTTAATGAGTTTTTCCTTGAGCTCGGGAGATAACCTCGTGCCCAAGTATACCTTTTCGATCGGGTAGATGTTCAATCAGTATGATTTGTTCCATATCTTCTACCGTTGACTTCGTGGAATCAGAATTATTGGGGATTATGAAGGTTCGAGGTATCGCATAATCATCATCCTCGAAAGTTTCTTGTTTTCCCGATCTGGCCGAGGTCGGTGACTGTGGCTGCTATTTGACTTCCTAATTTTCCTTTTGTTCCAGTCCCTTTGTGGATACTAGTGCCGATACTGGTATTACCTTATTAATTTCAAATATCTCTTTGGTTGTTGGTTGTTCGTCGTAACCCATTTTGATTCCTTGCAGTGTTGGGAAATAGAAAGACTTGATGAAATGTTGAAGGTACATACCTCATATCATGGATCCAAGGTCTCCCGATCAGCGCATTGTATCTCATATCACCTTTGATTATATGGAACTTTATTTCCTCGATAGTTCTGGCCACGTTTACTGGCAACATAATTTCCCCTTTAGTAGTCTCACTTGCCATGTTGAAACTGTTGAGCACCCTAGCTGCAAGCACGATTTGATCCTAGAGACCGAGTTGCTCTACGAACCTCGATCTGATAATATTTTCCGACTACCTAGATCAATTAACACACGTTTAACTTGAATTTTATTCATAATGATAGAAATTACCAGGGAGTTGTTGTGAGGCTGTTCGGTCTCTTTTGTATCCTCATCGTTGAAAGATAAGGTATCCTCTAGTAAATAGTCTCGAGTACATTTCTACCTTGTGATTGTCACTTTGGTGCATTTGAATATCGGGCCTTGAGGAACATCGACCCCACCAATGACCATATGAATCACATGATGTGGTTCTTCTTATTCGTTTTTACTGTTTGTGTCCTTGTCTTTGAAGTGATATTTAGCTCGGTCACTCAAGAACACTCGAAGGTGACCCTCTTTGAATAAACGAGCTACTTCCTCCCTTAACTATCTACAGTCTTTGATTCTGTGACCATGAGTTCCATGGTACTTGCACATTTGATTTGGATTCCTTTGAGCTGGATCGATCTGTAGGGGTTTGGGACACCTAGTATCCTTGATTCGTCTAATGGCTGAAAGAATACCTGAAGTATCGATGCTAAAGTTGTAATCCTATTATCATGGTGCTTCTTTAGGCTCGACATGTTTATCGAAGCCACTCTTACTCATTATCCCTCGGGAATTTTGACCGCGATCATTCCTTTGATAATTTCAAACGGGATTATGTCTTGGTCCGTTATTTCTCCGATTTATGCTATATGGTTGGTACCAATCTCTGTTAGATTGGGGATCTCTATCAATGTATCTTTGAATCCTTTCATAGGATCTATTTGGGTAGACTAAACCGGAAGAGGCTCCCAATTGATCATCCTCGACTCTGATCTTTGAGTGGTATAGGTAATGCACATCGGCCCCGGTCACTGGTGGATATTGAATCATTTTTCCTATTGTTGACGTGATGCCACTAAACTTCTCTCGTACAAACCCTAAGTGAAGGCTTGGGCCCAATCATCGGTAACCGGGGGTAGGTCCATGTGCTCCATCTGAAATCGAGATATGAATTCCCTTAGCATTTTTTTGTCCTTTGCCTCACTTTGAAGAGGTCCGACTTCCTAGTCGTAACCTTTATTGCTCCGGCGTGTGATTTTATGGATGAAATGGAAAGCATGGCGAAAGAATCTATTGAATTGGGCGGCAGATTATGGTACCATACATTGCCCCATTTGATAAAGTTTCTCCAAATTTTTTCAAAAGAACATATTTGATTTCTTCGTCTTCTAATTCATTCCCTTTTATTGCGCATGTATAAGAAGTGGCATGTTCATTAGGATCGGTGATTCCATTGTGTTTGGGAGTTTCTAGCATGCGAAATTTCTTCGAAATGAGCTTCGGAGCAGTACTTGGTGGGAAAGGCTTCTGTACAAACTTTCTCGAATCGAAACCCTTCAGAATCGGGGGTGCCCCGGTATTTGATCAACCTATGAGTTGTACATTTCTACCTTTCTTATCATTAGCCTCAATTTTCTTTTCTCCTGATTAGATTTGTTTAGTGAGATCCTCGAGCATATTCATGATGGCGGGTTTAGTTCTCGATCCATTATCGTTCAATTTCTCCTATACAGGTTCGACCTATGAACAATTTCTTTTGATGTATCGAGTTCGATTCTACTTGGTGCTCGATTCTAATTTTGGAGTTGCGCTATCGTGGCCTGCTAAGTTTGTAGCATGTCAAATATCATTCAAACGCTAATTTTGCCTTCTTCACCATTTTGCGTGTTCTGATCGACTGCCCGGGCGTCTCTGCGGATGCTATTTTCAGGGCCGACGCCTAAATCTCCACGAACGACGACACAAGAACTGACATCAACCGGATATACGTCCTGTGGTGCATCGATATTGATTGGAGGCACTCCATTTCCCGGGGCGACTATGTGCTCGTTCTCGCCATGAAGACCAAGGCCGGTATCTGTATAATTGGCTACTGCTTGAGAGTTCGACATATTGATATCTGAAATCAAAGACATATACGAGAACAAGCGTAAAAGCAGTGTGTGTTATGAAGGTTAATATTAAGCAACCACTTTTATCCTTAGACCCACGGTTGGTGCCAAACTGTTTATCCTATTATTTGGATACTAATTAAACTTATAACGTGATTTTAAAAATATGTAATTTCACCTAATACCAATTGATAAACGTAAATATAAATGAAGCAAATTGACAATTATATAAAGCAAACCATTATTTGGACAGAGCTCTCGAGCTAGTTATGCAAGAATAATTAAAAGCACAATAAGCTGATGAACATGAAAGTAACCTGAGAAATATTATATTTCTTTGATATCGTGAATGTAAGGTATCTACAAGATGATTAGGACCCCCTTTATATAGTAGATAAATCCTATGTAAGATACAATTCGAACTATTAAAGTAAATCCCATGATTTACTAGATAATCATCCTTGATTTGATATGCTCCAAGATTTACGCCATGATCTTCGGCCAGCCACAGATATCTTGCCTTTCCGTTACTACACCTTGCTCAAAGTCTGTCAAATTTGGTCTTGGTTGCTGTTAGCCTCGATCTCGACAGGCACCTTGCTCCTCAAACTCGATGCCTCGTTTTCGTGCTCTAATCTGATTCATTACGAGACTGTCCCTCGATGCAATTTTCTTATCTCGATCAAATAGCATAATCGGATAGGCTCGATTTTAACCGTATACAAACCTATATTTGACAGTAGGAATTTAGATGATATGTGAATTGAACTTGAGAGAAACAATAAGCATAATAAAATGGAAATTGATAAGAAAAGGTTTGTGGAATTCCGCTCATTTTTCCCTTATCTCATTTAGCCTGGAGTAGTCTTGGTGAAATAAGGGAGAAACCGAAGTAGAGTTTAGAAAATCCTATAAGTCACGAAGTAGAGTTTAGAAAATCCTATAAGTCACTCAACTAAAATAAGCTAAGCTCAATTGTAGAATTGCGAAATTTCCCTGCCAAAATATTCCATTAGAAAGTTTGTGATGTGATATAATGCACATTGGCTAGTTCTAAGAGGAATATTGCAATAAATTCATTTTATTTTGATTTTTGAAACCAGTACAGCATGTCATATTGCTGTTTTGAGCTGACTTTAATGTCATTACCATTAATGACATGTAATATATGGAGCAAGTGCATAGATAGTCATTTTCAGAGATGCTATTTAGAGATTAGTCAAAGTTTATTTTTTTCTAAGAATTTTAATTAAAAATCTTAACTTTAGGACAATTCAAGATATTTTAATCCTGAAAATTTAAACTGAAAAAACTATAATTCAGAACATTAACTAATTCCTAAATAGCAGCCTTTTAGAGTGGCTATGAGCAATATGTCGAGTAAAGCTTGCATACTTTTAGACATTTTGTTCTTGAAGGAACCAAACAAATATGAATTTTAGGCTTGAAGCTCAAAATAAAAAGCGCAATGTAAATTTTTAGCCATTTTAAAAAATAATAGCCATTAAAATATATATTTTGCGTATATGTTAATATACATATTTTATATATATTTTGGCTAGCAAATATAATTAGTTTTGCCCAATCGGCCAATTTTGCATTTTGTCCCAAAAAAACGAATAAACAAGGGATTTTTTCATAATACCTTTTATGTTTTTATACAATGTATTTTATGTATTTAAGTTGTTGTATTTATTAATACAACAAAAATAATATAGGCGTAAAATATGTAATTCCAGCTAAGTTTGACATGTATTTAGCTGTATTCAAGTGGCATTAACATTAAATACAGTAACGTACCTGCACTAAAAATGAAAGGAAATAAAACCACATGATTTTCTCCTAATTTAACTCAACGAAGTAAACGATCCCTCATTAATCTGTATTTGAAAGATACATAATAATATTATAGCTGAATAAAGAGAAATACATGAGTAATATAGTTGAATACAACAAAGCACATCTTAATTCATCTAAATAAAATACTTGAATACAACAAAAATACAACTGAATATAGATGAATAAACTCTTGAATGCAACAAAATACAACTAACTTCTGCTGAATAAAATAGTTGAATATAACTAACTACAACTGAATACAGTGGTATAAAACACTTGAATACAACTAACTACTGCTGAATAAAATAGTTTAATACAACTGACTAAACCTGAATACAAGTGAATACAGTTGAAGAATACATTCGAATACAACTGAATATAAATAGGCGATTTGGGGGATCTAGAGAGAGAAGCAATCATATGGCTTCGCCGGCCGGCGGCAAGCCATTAATTTTGGCTGGTCAGCCCACTAACACATATGCAAAAATCCCAGCCTTGAAAGTTCTGGTGCAAGAAATTGCAGACGCTGCTACCCGCAACGGCAAGGTGTTTGTATACTGCGTGGGTCGGTTATCCCGTCCTACTTCCTTCCCCATATTAAGCTAATTGTAATTGACTCCATTGCTTCTTTATTTCGCTTTGAATTTGAGAACAACGCTTGTGATGTTAAGAAGAGATCGGGTTTATTCTTCAAGATTTCAAGCAAATTAAAAGAGCAATCTAGGCGTTTTGGGTTGGCAGTAGTGGTAATCAACCAGGTTGTTGATGTAATTGATGATTCTGATAGTTTAAGGATTGAAAATTGTGAATTTATTTTTTAGAAGAGTTAATAAACTAGGGTTTGTGGGAAAAGAGAGTCTGGTTATATGCAAACATAGAGAGATTGTATTGAGTTTTGCAGATACGAGATAATTATGTGAGAGGAAATACAAAAAGGGAGAGAGAAAAATAATATTTAGCATATATGGTGTCTTAATTGTATGATGTAATTATATTTAAATTTTTTGCTGTAAAAACAAAATGTTTTCATATGATATAATATTTTAAAATGATATTTATTTAAAATAAATATGGTATTAAAGCTTTTTATAGGGTGTAAGAATTCCTTAAAGGCTAGCGCTACTCCAACTGTCCAACATAGCAAATGAAAGTATGATTTGGGCTTAGACTGTTGGTCAGTTTGCAACAGAGCTGTAAGCCTATAAACATAAATGAAAAGCATATTAAGCTGAAAACATGGGGATCAAATTCTTTACCTACTTCCTAGCATCAAAATTGAATAAACAAATCAAGCCTTATAATTTCATGACATATCTATTTTAAATTATTCAAGCCAAGTAAGTATATTAGACTCGACTCAAAAAAAATTAACCTAAATAGCCACACACTCAATAGCTTTAACTAAAAATAACCGGCGATGTGAAATATAAGTATAATTCATATATAGTATGTGTATAACATTATATAATTAGTGTTTAATCTAGTATACCGATTAGAAAAAATAAACAGTAAAACTGACCTACAATTTGTGTAAAAAAATCAAAAAAATAAATAAATCATGATAGACATGATAAAATTGACACTTCTTTGGTTAGGAAATGCTGATAGAAATCACGAAGCCTTTTGTCTTACATATTTAAATTATGATCTGTTTGTTAATTGCATCAAGTTTGTAGAATGGTTTTATGTCGTTAATGTTGCTGTTCTGCCTGTGTATATTTGATCATATTTCTATCAATTGTATAATTATAATGTTAGGTTTTAATAATATCTAGTCTATTGTCAGAATAATAAAAACAGTGAAATAGTTTAATTATTCCTTCAGTAGCATTAATAAAATGTCAATGCATGTATAAGTAGCTGCACTTCGTATAATCTACACATTGCTCTTCTTTCTGAGATTTTAATTGCCTACTAGAGCGATTCTATTCTTTTATCTTTAATCTTAATCCTACCAAAAGGAATTCCTACTATATGGAAATAAGCAGTATTATAAAATTAGATAGCAATCGGACAAAAGGAAAAAATAAATTCACTCACGAGTAACTTAATTAAGTGACATCCCTTTTTTTTGCTTTTTGTTTTAAAACATTGCATCTTTTTGTTTTTATAAAATAGGGAAAAATAATTAGATAAATTTTAAGCCACACGCCAAACAAGCTGAGAAATTAAGCGTTTTTCCAACAAGAAAATACTTTTGGTAACGTTGCTGACAATAACATGGCCAATTTATATATAATATATTCTTTTTTATATTACGCATAAAACATGGAGATATGATTAAAATGTTTAATAACAAGTGAGAATTCATGATTAAAAGTTTTATTCTATTTCATAGTAACAATATAAAATCAAGTTATCGCCATTAATTAAAATTAACCAATATGTTGCTAAAACGTTATTGCAAATTCTATAAGTTAGTTGTAGTGAAGGTTCCCTAAGCTCAAGAAATGTGTTCCTTCTTCATTAGAGAAAAAGGACAAGCATTAGATTTGTGGTTTGAGTAGCAATAAGCTAGGAAACATGAATGAGTTTCACATACAGCCGAACAATATGGCTTATTTGCTAATTAAGTCAGCCACACAAGTAATAGGCTTGTGTGAATTCCTCATCCTCGAGCTACAACTATATACTGAACCAACTCAGAAGCAGATTTACAGTGTAATATAGGGGTTCACATGAACTCAATAATTTTTATCCGATATGTATATATATTAAAAAATTTACTAATACTTTAACTATTTAGCTCCGAACTCAATTATTATTCTATATTAACTCGATATCGCTAATAAGTCATATAACTTGACAAATTACCGGTTATGTTTTAGACTTGACAAATTATCGGTTATGCTTTAGGCTAGGAAAGGGCTTAGTGACTGAAAGGTTGCTTAAGTTGTCACATTCCCTCACACGCAATGGATCGTCAGAAATGGGATGACCTACGCAACTATAGGCACTTCTATTGTCTTGTATTTAAAAGTTGGCCACTTTCTCGAAATTAGATTATTTGTCTGAAGTTAGAAAAACCGCTTGAAGTAAAAAATTCATCACTGTATCCGGAAGACATTTAAACATAGTCAAATTTACAAGTGGTGATTCAAAAATATTCACAGTTTTAAAAGTAATCGAAATTTAGTCACTTTTCATATACAAATAAATTTGAACAAAAACATTATTCAAAATCCGAAAATACTCCAGCATAATATACTGGAGTTCCATTATACTTTGTTGAGATAGCTAAAATGATAGCTGGTGACAATTACACATGTGAAGACTTGAAGGGTGACAAAGTGAGTTAGGTGACAGTTGTGTACAGTAGCATGTAGTTAATTAGTTAGTGGTAGGAGTTAATTATGATTTGTTCCCATGTGTACAGCGATATATAGGCTGATAAGCCATTGTACTCTTTAGTGTTGTTAATGAAGATCATTTCCATAACCATCTCTCTTCATTTCTCCTCCTCCACTCAATCTCAATTTCCATTCTCCACCCTCTAATGGTGGATTTTATCATGGTACCAGAGCTTGAGTAATTTGATCGAGGACAGAGCATAGGTATTTTTGTTGTAATCTTATTCGGAGTTGAAATTGAAGCTCAATCGAAGTTTAACAATGGCGGATCTGGATATTGATAACCCTAGACATCCGTTATTTTTGCAACCATATGATAATCCTAGTAATGTGATAGTTTCAATTCAGCTGAAAGGAACAGAGAATTACTCAGTCTGGAGTAAGGCTATGGTAATCGCACTGCGAGCGAAGAGAAAATTAGGATTCATTGACGGAACTTGTACCAAACCTCAGTTTGCTGAAAATCTAAGAGAGCACTGGGAAAGGGTAAATGCAACAGTGTTAACATGGATCATGAATGTCGTTTCTCCATAATTGGTAAATGGCATACTGTATGCTGAGAATGCTCATGAAGTCTGGTTAGATCTAGAAGATCGATTCAACAAGGTCAATGGCTTTAGAATATACAATTTACAGCGAGAAATAGCCAAAATTTCTCAAGGTACTTCTAGTATCTTTGTCCATCACTCTAGGTTGAAGTCACTATAGGATGGATATGGTTCACTAATATCTTCACTTCTAGTTACTGCTGGCACTAGAGATTTTATCGAACATCTAGAACATCAAAAGCTTTTTCAATTCTTAATGAGATTAAATGAGCCATATGGATCCATTAGAAGCCAAATTCTGCTGCAATCACCATCACCTTCTGTTAATCGTGCATTTGCAATGCTGATAAATGAGGAAAATCAAAGGAAAGTGTGTGCTTCAAATTCTCATATTAGTTTACCAAATGAAATGAATGAGTCTACAGTTTTCATGAGTACAGGAGAAAATCAGTCAATGTTCAAGAGGCAAAGTGATTTGTATTGTGAGCATTGTCACTTCAAAGGCAATTTGAAGGACACTTGTTACAAGTTACATGGATATCCACCTGGATACAAAGGAAGGAAGCAGCAGCAGTACAAACAGGTAAATACAGCTGTGAATAGCAGCAATAATGTTCAGGAGAGTGCTACAAATAAAGGAAAAGCTGAAATGCCTTAAGGAATGTCAAATTTCTTCACTAAGGAGCTGTATAGGTAGATAATAAAGTTTATAAACAAGGACAAGGAAGAGTAGCATACAACTAATATGGCAGATAATGATTTAGACCTATTAAAAATTGTAAAGACCCTTGGATTATAGACATTGGAGCAACTGATCATATGGCTTCAAACCATAATATGTTGAATGATATAATAAAGATGCATGTATATAGGAGATTCAATGTTAGCCTGCTAAATGGTAAGTCAGTTCCTGTTACTTATCAATGGAGTTACAAACTTACAGAAGATGATACAATACATGATGTGATGTGTGTGCCTGAATTGAAGTACAATTTGTTGTCAGTCTCTAAGATAACAAGAGAGCTACAATACTCAGTGAATTTTTTCCCAACATTTTGTGTCTTCCAGGATCTATTCACTGTTTACTGGGAAGGTGAAGGGAATTGGTAATGAGAAATGTGGCTTGTATCTCTTAATTGCAAGGCAAACAAATCAATACAGGGAGGTCCAAAGAGTTAAGGAATGTCTAGCAGCAGAGGTGAAGGTTGGTGTTGAAACCTGGCATAGGAGGCTTGGACACATTCCAATAGCTATCATGAAGAAGATAGATTTTGTGAAAATTAAAGTCTTGGTAGATAATAATCTCAATAATTGTACTATGTGCCCTTTGGCTAGACAAACCATAAAACCATTTCCACTTAGTAACAGTAGAGCATGTGATATTTTTCAATTAGTTCATGCACACATTTGGGGTCCATATAGAGTCCCCACATATAATGGGAACATGTGTTTCTTAACACTTGTGGATGATCATTCGAAAATGATTTGGGTGTTTTTAATGAAGTTGAAAGTGACACTATTGTTCTGTTAAAATCCTTCTTTAAGCTTGTGAATGTGCAGTTTGAAAAACAATCAAGATACTAAGATCAGATAATGGAGCAGAATTCTTTAGTAAAGAGTGTCAGGATTTCTTATCTAGCTTTGGAGCTCTTCACCAGAGTAGTTGTCCATATATCACATAGCAAAATGGAGTAGTGGAAAGGAGACATAGACACATACTAGAAGTGTCAAGGGTATTGAGGTTTTAGGGGAGAATTCCACTACACTTCTGGGAGACTGTGTACTAACAGCTGTTTACCTCATAAATAGGATACCTTCTTCAATTTTGGGGAATAAATATCCTTATGAGATATCCCATAAGTCTAAACCAAATGTACTACATTTAAGTGTTATAGGCTGCTTGTGCTATGCTACAATTACAGAGAAAATGGACAAGTTCTCACATAGAGTTGTGGCAGCAGTTCATATAGGATATTCAAGCTCTCAGAAAGGTTATAGGCTATATAATCTAAGGGCCAAACAATTCTTTGTGAGCAGGGATGTGACATTCAAGGAGAATATTTTTTCCTTCCAGTCAATGAAAAGAAATGTAGATTGCCTTTATTTCTATAGGTTAATGATGTTCAATAGGACTCTTCAAGGAGCACTGCACCAATGGAGGGTCAGAGAACAGTTGGCACTGTAGCAGGACATGATGTAACTATCACAAGTGATTGTTCAATCAGAGACCCAGCTTGTGATACTCAATCTGCAGCAGTTAATGATCATACTCTTGAAGAATCACTCCAGCATGATATATTGCATACACCTGCTCTTGTTGAACAAGTTTCACTAAGGAGATCCTCAAGAGACTCAAAACCACCAGCTTGGTTGAATGATTATGTTTGTCCAGGAAGATTAGTTCATCCTCCAATTGCATCTATCCTATGTCCAATTACTTAAACTATTCCTCTCTCTCATCAAAATACCAGTCCTTTTTAGTTGCTACTTCTGAAGCAGAACCAACTTCTTATGTTGAAGCAATGCAGGATCCTAGATGGGTTGAAGCCATGAATGCAGAAATTGATGCCCTTATCCTCAACAAGACATCGGAAGTAGTCGAAGTACCTAAATGGAAGGTTCCTATTGGTTGCAAGTGGGTGTACAAGATCAAGTATAAGTCCAATGGAGAGATTGAGAAATTCAAAGCCAGGTTAGTTGCAAAAGGCTACAGTCAGCAAGAGGGATTAGACTACTAGGAGACATTCTCTCCATTATTTAAGATGGTCACGGTCAGGATGGTTATTTCCCTTGCAGCTATGAATCAATGGAATATGTATCAAATGGATGTTTATAATGCCTTCCTTAAAGGGGAACTTACAGAAGAAGTTTATATGCAGCTTCCACCAGGTTTTGGTAGTCATTGAGGAACAAGGCATGTAGACTGAACAAATCCTTATATGGTCTCAAGCAGGCTTCAAGACAGTGGAATCTGAAGCTCACTGAGGCATTGATTACTGCAGGATTTACTCAGAGCAAGCATGATCATTCCTTGTTCACCTTAAAGAAAAATTCCAAACTTGTCATCATCCTTGTTTATGTTGATGATCTCCTCATCACAGATGATAATGTCTGAGATGATTAAAGAAGCCAAAGCAATTCTTTATAAGGAATTCAAGATCGAAATACTTCCTGGGGATTGAAGTTAGCAGATCCCAAAAGGGTATATTTTTGTGTCAAAGGAAGTACACATTGGAGCTAATAGCATAATTGGGATTACCAGGGTCTAAACCTGCAATTACTCCAATTGAGCAGAATAGAAAGCTGACAACAATGGAATATGATGCTCACTGCAACTTGAAGGATGATCCAACACTCATAGACATAAAATGATACCAGAAGCTCATCGAGAAGCTTTTGTATTTGATATTAACTAGACCTGACATAGCCTATACAGTACAGGCCTTAAGCAAATTTATGCAAGCTCCTAAAAATCACACTTGGATGCAGCACATAGACTAGTGAGATATCTGAAGAATAAACCAAGATTGGGGGTTCTAATGAGTGCAGAATGTGATATGACTCTAAGAGCATACTGTGATACAGACTAGGCAAGCTGTCCAAATACAAGAAAATCAGTAATTGGTTACTTGGTGAAATTGGGGAAGTCCTTGATCTAATGGAAGTCAAAAAAGCAAAGCACGGTTGCAAGGAGTGCAGCAGAATCAGAATATAGGAGTATGGCATTAATAGTGTAGAGTTGATTTGGTTGTTGGGAGTTTTCAAGGAGCTGGAAGTTGAATTGCCTGTTCCAGTCAATTGTTTTTGATAGCAAAGCAGCAATACAGATAGCAAGTAATCCAGTATTCCATGAAAGAACCAAGCATATAGAGATTGATTGCCATTTTATAAGAGAAAAGGCACAAGAGGGATCGATTCAGCCTATGTACGTCCCTATAGAAGAGCAAGAAGCAGATTTATTGACTAAAGGTCTTGGAAGTGTCCAACATCACCATTTAATGTGCAAGTTAGGTGTGCTGAACATTTTCATGGCACTTAGCTTGAAGGGGGGTGAGATAGCTAAAATGACAGCTGATGGCAGTTACACATGTGAAGACTTGAAGAGTGACAAAGTGAGTTACGTGACAACTGTGTACAGTAGCAAGTAGTTAATTAGTTAGTGGTAGGAGTTAATTATGATTTGTTCCCACGCGTACATTGATCAATAGGCTGATAAGCCATTGCACTCTTTCAGTTAATGAAGACCATTTCTTCCAGAACCATCTCTCTTCCTTTCTCCTCCTCGACTCAATCTCAATTTCAATTCTCCACCATCCAATGGTGGATTTTATCATACTTATTCTGTAACACCTATGTATTATAAAGGAGTTCTAGCATAAGTATATTGGAAATCCAACATAATATACTGGAGTTCCAGTATAATATACCAGTCCGGTATAGTATGTTGGAAGTTCATATACAGGTGCTCCAATCTCTGGTATATTATGTTGGAACTTTCCGCGTGTTGGAGGTCGAGCATAATATGCTGGAAGTTCATACACATGTGCACTGATCTCCAGTATATTATGCTGGACCGGTCCCTATTGTAGCAAATACTGGCTATTTTTAATAACTTTTAAAACACTGAATGTTTTTAAATAACCAATCCAAAAACTGGCTAACCCGTGTTATTTTAACCTATATCCAGACAAGGAGTCGAATTTTGAAGAAGTGGCCTACTTCTAAACTCAAGAGATACAAAAGTGGCCACTTGATGTAAATAACACTACCACCCACCAATTATTATTTTCACTGGAAAACTACAGTTCACGTTTAGATTTTAAGATTTTAGCAATCTAATACTTTCATTTCCCTTCTTATTCTTTTTTGTTTTTTGTTTCCTTCTTTTTTCTCAAAGTATAGTGACAGAGGAAGGAAAGATTGTGGTAAAAGCCAAACGTTGCATCTCTTAAAGAATAATATTATTTTACATATTTAATACTTTTTATATATCTTAAACCTTAATAACATACTCCTATAGCAAAGAAATGTTTAAAACCATAAACTCTAAGAATATTTAAGCATATGTTTGACAAAATCTGCAGATTTTATGTATCCGATCAAATATATATGTAAAAAAAATGAATTGAAGAGAGTGTTGTCTTGTTGACTTTAGACCTATATGGCTCATAGAAAAGGTGTAGAAACCAGCTGTCTTTTCTACACGCAGCGGTGGAGCCACATGTAATCCTTTATTGAAAAATCATCCTATATAGTTAGATAAAAAAGTTCTTTAATTTTATGTATATATTTTATATATTTGACTCCCCTAGATTTTTTCGTAAGTTATTTATTTATATTTTAATACTGCTTAAAAAAAAATTTTAGCGCTGATATTGTCTATACGGCTATACCTCTCTTGAGCAATGGACCGAGACCAGCAAGCCTAATTGTCTCTCGACCTGTAAAAGCTAATGGTCAAAATTTAGCCTATACTCAATCACTTTTTAAAGGTTTTTTTTGTTGGGTCATTGGAACGTCCTTTTGTATTCTGGCCCTCTTCGAGAATTTTTCTTCTTTTCCAGGGTATGTGTCATTGATTATTGGTTTGCAACTGTAAAACTATGTTTACTATCAGTTCCCACCCTTTATTTTAACTGCTTTCAATAAGGACCATTCAGACATTATTGTAGCACGAATATCCGTATCTTTATTAGCAAAAAAATTGAATTTGTTAGGTGTTTGTCATAATTTTCTTACCATATTTAGTTTTCCTATTAGTTGAAGGAAAGGGCAATATAATTGCCTTAATTGAGTTTTTCTTTTTGTAGAAGGAAATTATAATTCTCATATACTTGCTAGTCCTTTTTCTTGCAGGAAAATGTTTGAACTTCCATAAATTGAGGATCCTTCATTCTCATTCAGTAGCATCCAAAATGTAGATTTCTATATTTTTATCTAATTTATCGTAATTGAGGGTTTGCTTTACTAGTTTTCGCATGACATCTGATTTGTTCGGACCTAACAAGTGGTATTAGAGCAAGGTTCAAGACAGGTTCATTTTGGCGGGTTCAGTTCTAGCCGCAGGTATCTGATGATAATCGTAATTGTTTTCTGGGAAATCTAGCTGGTGTGCTACTCACGTTGAGACAAACTTCGTGGTGGAGATTTGGAGATGCGACCTGTTGAAGGCTATGTGAAGAAGGTGGATCAAGTTTATTTTGTCAGAAGAATCCGGCCTTTTGTTACCCAGATATCTGTTTGTGAGGACGAACCCTAAGATTTTCTCCTTATTTCCTCGTTCAACACACCACTCTTGGCATATTCCATGGTCACCTTACTTTCAGGAGGTGAATTTGTCACGAAGAGTTTCCCAAGAGTCTACCAGAGTATTAAGAAGCCAAAGTCCTTGTATCTTATCATCAAAATTAACTCTCATTCCAGGTAGGTGATCAAGGACGCCCTAAAAATCATTTATGTGATCAATGATAGGGCTGTCTTCCTTGTATTTAAAGGTCATCAATTGATTTAGCAGAAACAATTTGTTGTTTCCGGTTTTGAAGCATAAAAAATCTCCAGCTTTTACCACAATGCTCTCGCATGTATCTCGTTCACAATATGGTTTCGAACATTATCTTCAATCCATTGTAGTATATATCCACATACATGTTGGTGCTCGAAATTCGAATCTTCATCGGATATACTCTCGGGGTTATGAGCTGAAAAAAAGGGTAGATACATTATTTTCACGAACAACAAGTCGTTCATCTTGCTTCTCCAAACATTATAATTTCTCCCATTTAAACATACCATCTTGCTCATATTCATCTCAATTTCATAATAATCCGGATAAATAATCAAGGCTCTGATACCACTATTATGTCGAGAAAGAGGCAAACACGAAAATAAAGAAGATAATGAACACCAAATTTTAACATGGAAAACCCTTCAAATCGAAGGTAAAAACCACCGGATCACAAAAATCTAAAAGCTCCACTATAACAATAAGAATGTTACAAAAGTTCTCTAAATTGTCTACACAACAAGTGCCAAACACGAAACAATAATAGCAACAACTAATCAATTGAAGAAAGAGAATCTACAAAATAAAGCTGATGTTCGAGGTTGGCATCAGATACTACAAGCCTCCATATGCGATCTCTACCGTTCAAATCAATGTCCAAAATATTGCGAACACTCAGTCAAAATTTCAGCCTGATCCAACGGTTAACGAAGCGGATAACGTAATTTGAACATTGGATGGTGGAATAAAAGTTTGCAGCAAAACAAATATTTTTAAGAAGAAGAAGGAGGAGGAGGAGGAGGAGGAGGAGGAGGAGAAAAATGGCTGAAGTTGTTTAAAAAGTGGTACAAATTAAAACTTTAAAAAAATAACATATGTTAAATGAGGGCAACCAAATAAAGCGCCTCGTGTAATTTTTACGTATTGATCAGATTTATGATATTTGACTGATTTTGATGTATAGTTGCTTAATTTATATGTACTTTGAATTTATAAACAAGTTTAACTAATTTATAAGCTCATCCAAATGCCATATAAATTTCACTTGTTAGCGTTTGACTAATAAAATAAAAAGAGTCTTTCTTGCCAGTTTAATTAATTCTTGCTTTTTAATAAGAGAAATACTTGTTAGGGTAGAACATTTTTTATTCTTTATTCGAAACTTACAAAGTATGAAATGAGAATTTCTGCCTTGTTATCAAAAAATGGAGTTATATAAATCAAAAATTTTCCTTGGAGGAGCACGGACTTAATCAAGTAAAATCGAGTTGCGATGCTAGATTGCTTCGATTAAGAAAAAAAAGGATGCATTTGAAAGGCTAATTACTCTCCGGGACGAATTTGACAGGAGACAAGAAGGTCTCAATATTGGAAATAGCAAAAAGGAGGTTAACTTCACTAGGCCCATATGCTTATACAATGTACCAAGCCCAGTTGTATCACTCATTTCGTCATTTGTTTTGACCAGCAAAATCCGAAGATTTATCGGAATTAACGTTTTTACCTGTTCAAGATAGGATTAAATTTGTTTGCGTATATATAATCCTTTCTAAATCTCAGTAATTGTGAGATTTCATTGTGTGTTATTGTTGTTTTGACCAGCAAAATAAAGTACTCCATAGAAAAGAAGAATCACTATCGTATCTACAACGAGATAAGATTTAAAGTTAATGAGTTTTGAGCTTGCCGAACCAATGACCCATTTTAGTTATTGGATTTACAACTAAATATTTACATATATTTGATAGATCAGTTTTCTAATACGTACTAAGCAAAATCTAATGGTTTTGTCCAATCTCGTATTGACGGAGAAAAAAGGTTTGCTACAGCAATTCGGATGATTTATTTCCCAGCTTCCGCTGTACTATTTCCCAGCTACTTACCATCTTTAATTCAATATTTGATTGCTTACGTTTATGACGAGTTTTCCTCGTTATACTACTCTAGCAATTTTTCTCATATTCAAATTTTTTCACAATTATTTGTTTGGTGGCATATTTCTGATTACGCGGGGTTCTCATCGTTTGGTAATGCAACTCATCAAACTTCAAACTTTTTATCGTAAAATTAGCTAACTAATAAATCATTGGCATAACAACGAATATATAGATAATTACTTTCCTCATTTATGTAGCTGCTATTTGACTGAGCATTGTATTTAAAAAATAAAAAATATACTTTTGAAACTTATGGTCTTTATTGAGAATATTACTGATATTGCTGTATGTATTTATTTATATCAATGATGAGTCAGCATTATTAGCTAGTATTAGTTAGTCAATAAGTCAATGTGTATATATATGTACTGAGAACAATATGTTTAGTTAGTCTTGGTTAATAACAATTCCAGTTAACCGACTCTCTGCTGTCTCTCTCTTCGAGAAGCTACCAAAACCTCCATTGGAGGCAGCTCGAAGCTCTTTCATCTTTCAATCTTCTCATGGTATCAGAGCGGAGGTCCGATCAACGACCACACATCATATCTCTCTGCTATTTTCAGTTGATTCGAGCAGTCTAGGGTTTCTTACAACCTTTTTGATAATCACGATTTGGGGAAAATATGGATCGAGCACATTCAGTGACGATTCGCTAAACGAATTGAAGAAATTTCAGTTGTACGAAGAACATTCCGACTATCATACACAGATCTATCACAAAATCTTCATGGCGGTCACATATCAACTTGATGAAGCAACCACCACCACGGCAACAACAACGACGCAGAAGACAATTGATGCTGGGAGTCCATTTTACATACATCCTTCCGATAGCCCAGGATGTAGTCTAGTTGTGGTGCCTTTTGATGGGATTGGATACCGCTACTGGAAGAGGAGTGTACTTGGACCCCTTTCCGTGAAGAATAAGCTAGGGTTCAGTACTGGAGATACTTAAAAAAACTCTTGTGACTTCTTCACTCTTTCACCAATGGGAAAGATGTGATGATATGGTTACCTCGTGGATTCAGAATTCTCTATCGAGAGATATAGCTGACAGTGTTGAGTATGTGAATGATTCCGTCGAACTGTGGAAAGAGCTTCAGGATCGATATGATCAGACGAATGCGGTCAAATTGTACCAAATTCAGAAGGAAATAAAATGATTTGAGTTAGGGAGTACTTGATATTACTGGATATTACACGAAGATGAAGACAACTTGGGAGGAATTGAATACTTTTAGTGTTAAGGCTCATTGTAGTTGCATATGCACATGTGGAGCGAAGGAGAACATGCATAAGGAAGAGCAGGATAGGATACTCATACAATTTTAAATGGGACTTATTGAGGTCTATACAGTTATTCGAGGGAGTATACTCATGATGAATCCGTTACCAAATATGGCTCAAGCATTTGCCCTCCTGTTACAAGAAGAAAAATAGAGGGAATTTAAGCCTAGAAATCAGCTGGATATTGATTTTATAGCACTGAATGCAAACCTGGGAGGAAGGAATTTTGAAACAAACTATACGGCTAGAACTGGAAACCAAAATGCGAACAATAGAGCTCGACCTTCCTGTGACTACTGCAAACGACAAGGTCACACTAAGGACAAATGTTATAAACTCCATGGCTATCCTCAAGGCTTCAATCAAGGATCACCACAGCAACATAGACAAGGTACGCAAGGGTACAACAATAATACGAGGTTCAATAAGGGAAGAAATGTCACGGCAAATGCAGTGACAAGTGTTGAGGAAGGAGAGAAATTGGAGCCCCAAGGAGAAGGACAAAACCAAAATGTCAACCTTACAAAGGAGCAATATGGACAGATTCTCAGCCTGTTGTAGCATTTTCAGACAGGAAGCATTAGAGAAGGCTAAGCGAGTGTGAACATGGTTGGTGGAACATCAATGAATTTTGCAGGTATGATTGCTTGCACTTCTTCAATTCATTTTGACAATCCATCATGTAAATGCTTTAATGCAAAGGCTGACTTATGGATATTAGATTCCGACACATCACACCACATGAACTTTGATAAATCTCAATTGCAAATCATAGTATATCTCCCTTATCCTCTATTAGTAAAGCTTCCAAATGGCTATAAAGTCAGAGTAAATAAAATTGCAAGTGTATTTCTAACACCAGAAATCGTCCTATACAAAGTTCTAATCATTCCTTCATTCAAATTTAACTTGGTGTCTATCAGTTCCTTGGTAGTTCATTTAAAGTGTATTGCATCATTCTAAGACACTTCCTATATATTGCAGGCCCCTTCACTGAAGAGGCCTCTAGAGATTGATAAGTTGCTGGATGGGTTGTATTTTCTTTGCTCCGGGTTCCTGAAGAAAGGTAGTTCCAGACAGAAATGTAGTCCTTCTTGTCTTTCAATTCATTCTAGTGATGTAATTCCATTCACAACATCAAGAATAAAGACAATAACTCTACTTTGTTTTCTGGTTCATTTCATATTGATAATTTAGATGTTCTGTGGCATTTCAGACTTGGCCATGTGCCCTTTAGTAAAATGAAAGGCATTCCTACTATACCTGTAACCTTTTCTGACAAACAACCTTTTATATGCAATATTTTCCCATGGCCAGACATTCCAGACTTCCCTTTCCCCAAAGAACTATAGAAACTACTGAAATCTTTGAAATGATTCATGTAGATTTGTGGGGGCCTTATCATGTATCTACACACAATAACTTCAAATATTTTCTAACCATAGTAGATGATTACAGTAGGTCCACATGGACACACCTCATAAGTTGCAAAAGCAATGCCTTGCAGCCTTTACAGTCATGGTGGAAAACCAATTCAAGATAACTATCAAATGTGTAAGATCTGATAATGGTCTGGAATTTACCAACACTGGAGCTACCACTTTCTTCCAATCCAAACGAATTAACCACTAGAAAACTTGTCCTTATACACCACGAAAAATGGGGTGGCAGAAAGAAAACAGAAATATCTGCTTGAAGTAGCCAGAGCACTCCTTTTTCAATCCAAGTTGCGATTAAAATATTGGGGAAAGTGTGTCCTAAAAGCAACATATTTGGTTAATAGGTTACCATCCATTCCTCTAAAGAACAAATGTCCCTTTTAACTATTATACAATAGGAAGCCATCCTATTCTCACTTGAGAAGTTTTGGGTGCTTATGCTACCCCATAGTACCAAAACCATTAAGAGATAAACTAGAACCAAGAACAAGTCCACATGTATTTGTAGGATATCCTTTTGGTACAAAGGGGTACAAGGTACTAAGTCTGGCCACTAGGAAAATACATGTCTCTAGATATGTTACGTTTTATGAGTCAGTTTTCCCCTTCACTCTTATCTCCAACACATCAAACATTCCATCTATCCTTCCTAATATACCATTCTTTGAGAATTCTCCTGATTTTACCGGGGTTCAGCTGCACCATAACACCAGTGAAAGTATCAATGACCAGGAAAATTCCAATTCTTCAAACTCCACCACATCCTCTGATGTACCTTCCCATGTGTCTTCCCCTGTGTCCCCTAATCTTGAGTTTCAAATTCCAGTAAACCAAATGCAAGATATGGTATCATCCTCAACCTCTGGAAGGACAACCAACTTTCAGGAGATCCAATAGAGAGCATAAATTGCCATCTCATCTGAGTGATTATGTTTATAAGATACCAAATTTAAGTGTACTGCCAATTTTTCTGCACATGCTATGTCTTCTAGTAATAACCACATCATGTCTGATGCCTTAGATCCTAATAGTCAGCATATTGTAGAGAACATTAGCAATGATAGAGAGCCAACTTTATATGAGGAGGCTGTTGTATATCCTTCCTGGCAGAATGCCATGACACAGGAATTTGATGCTTTTTATGCTAACAAAACATGGGATTTTGTTCCCTTACCTAAAGGAAATAAGCCATTGAGTGTAGATGGGTGTATAAAGTTAAACATAGGGCATATGACAGTGTTGAGAGGTATAAAGCAAGACTAATTGTTAAAGGATACACTCAGCAAGCTGGTGTAGATTATATAGAGACCTTCTCCCCAGTGGTCAAGATGACTACTATGAGGTCACTCATTGCTATAACAGTAAAGAAGAGGTGGCATATTTCAAAACTAGATGTGAATAATGCATTTCTCCATGTAGATTTGCATAAGAAGGTCTATATGCAAACTCCTAGAGGTATTGAGGTGTTTTCTCCACACCTAGTGTATAAACTAAGCAAGTCACTTTATGTTTTAAAACAGGCAAGTAGGCAGCTGTATGATAAACTAACTAAAGTGTTGTATTCCAGAGGGTATATACACTCTATCCATGATTATTCCTTATTTACAGAAGGTAGAACTCATCTGTTGTTTTTGTAGCAGTGTATGTGGATGATGTATTGCTCACAAAGATTGATTCTGAAGAAATTAACTAACACAAAGTTTTCTTGCATGATAAGTTTAAAATCAAGGATATGGGACAGCTACATTACTTCTTGGGTCTGGAGATTCTTTACAAGTCAGATGGAATTGTTGTCTCCCAAAGAAAGTTTGTTTTGGACTTATTGAAATACCATGAATGTCTTAATTGTCCACCCCTGACTTCTCCTCTTTATCCTACAATCAAGCTAAAAGCCAAAGAGGGAATCCTACTTTTTATAGAAAGTTGATTGGCAAGTTTAATTTTCTCACCAACACCAGGTTGGACATATCCATGCAAGACCCTAGGGAACCCTATCTGAAGGCAGTCTATCACATGTTGAGATACCTAAAAGGAGATCCCATTATGGGTCTTTGTTTCAGAAATGAAGGTGATCTTTTTCTGACTACATACTGTGATTCTGATTGGGCAGCTTGTCCAGATTCCAGAAGATCAGTATCTGGGTACATTGTGTTCCTAGGTGGAAGTCCAATTAGTTGGAAGTCCAAAAAATAAGAAACAAATCTCTCCTCAGCAGAAGCAGAATATAGAGTTCTCAGAAAGGTTGTTGGTGAGCTTGTTTGGCTATCCAGGCTGCTTGAAGAACTTACTATGTCAATAAACTTGCCCATACATGTACATTGTGACAGTCTGCTCTACATGATGCTAGGAACCCTGTATTCCATGAAAGAACCAAAAATATTGAAGTGGATTGCCATTTTGTGCGCATCAAGTTCCAAGAGGGTGTCATTTCACTACATCACATTGGAACTAGCCAACAATTTACTGATGTTCTTACTAAAGCCCTCAGTGCAATCAAACACTCTTCTGTACTTGGCAAGTTGGGTGTGACTCCTTCACCTCCAACTTGGGGGGGGGGGGGGGGCGGGTATTGAGAATATTACTGATATTACTGTATGTATTTATTTGTATCAATGCTGAGTGAACATTATTAGTTAGTATTAGTTAGTCAATAAGTCAATGTGTATATATATGTACTGAGAACAATATTTTTAGTTAGTCTTGGTTAATATCAATTCCAGTTAACCGACTCTCTTCTTCTCTCTGTTGTTCTCTCTCTTCGAGAGGCTTCCACAACCTCCATTGGAGGTAGCTCGAAGCTCTTTCATCTTTCAGTCTTCTCAATCTTAAATATATTATGAAACTTTTATGGTTATAAAAATATATTACTAATAAAGATAACGTGAAAATTATATGGTTAAATTATTTTCAATATATCACTCTTTTTGAAATAAACAACAAGAAAGATGCCATATATAATTAAACTGAAGTAGAGAAAGTATCAAATGTTAGCGCCGAAGTTAAACTGGTTGATTGGGCACAGGTCAATCCATCAATGATATGCTATAAACTTGATATGCATGCGATTGGATCCTTTGGCCGTGTGGACATAAAAATCTTCGCTTTCATAAGCAGGAACGAGAGTTTTATTAATCGGGTATAGGTATTGTCCAATGTCCATTCTATAGATGTTATATGTTTCGAACTTCACGAAAGATGAGATCCACATGATTTTTTCAAAATTTAATGTTTTAATTCTTTTGAGATTATTTGGGTTTTGTTTGCACAAGTATGGCTGGACAATCGAAGCCATGAACATATGCATGCATGTCTTTCCCTTGTAACTAGATGGTGCAATGCCGAAAATGGTGAAAGTAGACATATTTGCAATTCTTGGATTTTTCTTTTTTTAAGGATAGATTTACTTTCACTCCACCATAGTAGCTCAAAGCAAGGTTTGATTAGCTAATTCTTGGCAATTAAATAACTAACTAGCATGCCTTAATCCAAATAATTGCTCATTTTTGTCCTTAGCTAATAGAATGGTAGTTTGTTTAGCTGACTAAAAGTAAATATTTCGGTATTTGATATTTCCGTATCTAGTTTAAGTTGTTTTAACAAAATAGGTATGGTATATCGGAAATAAACACCGAAATATTGATAAAGTACCAAAATACGTACTAACTGGCATAATAATCATATATTTAAATTATAACATAAATATAAAAGGGATTTTTACCTATGTATACCATATAACAAACCTTATTACCTACCATGTTTAAGCTTTGTGTTTATTACATTTAAGCATACCAAATTTCAATTTATGTATCATAATTCAAATTAAGGCTTTAATTATATGCCCATTTATTGTAGGCATGCATTTAGGGACCGTATCTTTCAAATTTTTACACTACCCGCTTCTCTCTCCTCCCCCACGATTTACCTACCGTTAATCCCCCCCCCCCCCCCTTACGATTTACCTATAGTATTTCATTTAGTATGTTTATTTTAGTTTTGTATATGAAATTTAAATGATAAATTTTCATAGTTCAAATTCCGTGGAAAACTCCCATGTTCAAAGAATGAAGGTTGCGGAGATGAGGATGCTTAGGTGGATGTGCGGGCACACCAGACTAGATAGGATTAAGAACGAAGTTATCAGAGAGAAGGTAGGGGTGGCCCCAGTGGATGAGAAGATGCGAGAAGCGAGACTGAGGTGGTTCGAACACGTTCGGAGGAGGGGCCCGGATGCCCCGGTAAGGAGCTGCGAGAGGCTGGAGATTGTTGGCGGTCGGCGAGGTAGAGGGAGGCCTAAGAAGTATTGGGCAGAGGTGATTAGGCAGGACATGATTAGAATGCAAGTTTCCGAGGACATGACCCTTGATAGGAGCGTCTGGAGGTCCAGAATCAGGGTTGTAGGTTAGGGGCTACTAGAGTCCTTCGCACGTCAGTAGGTTTTCTCATAGACGATTTGTGTGTTAGCGTGTGCCCTCCTGTGGCTGTTAGTTATGGTAGTTACTGCACGATTTTATTGCCTGCGATTGTATGTATGTTTCTTATTTTTAGTTAATTATTTTAACTATTTTCTGCGGGAGTCACTAATGCTTTCTGCTTTTGTTTTGTTTTACAGCTGTTTTTCCTTTTGTCCTATGCGCCGAGGGTCGATTGGAAACAGCCTCCCTGCCCTTTCGGGTAGGGGTAAGGCTTGTCTACATATTACCCTCCCCAGACTCCCACCTGGTGGGGATATACTGGGTAGTGTTGTTGTTGTTGTAGTATGATCCTCTTGTAAGTTGTAACTGCTAGTACTTCAAAACTATGTCATTTTAGTTCGAAAATTTCTACTACCAAAAAGAGTAAAAGAAGAAAAGGAGAAATTAGGTGTTTTGATGCAGTAAGCTGATTTAGGTTTCTGTTTTATTTTGATTATCTTAATTTGGATCTACGAATATTTTCGTGTGATTTAATTATTTATCAATTTGCTAATCTAAATTAACTCTACTTTGTCTGTGGATTCAAATTATAGTGGCATACAACTCTCATTATCATTTATATTTTATAATGTTAATACAAAGTAGTTTTTTTCAATTTAATGAATAGTTAATTAAAGTTAGGTTGTGCAATTGTAAAGGAAATAATTTTTCGTGGAATACAATAAATTTGACAGTGTGGGTGCAATTGTAGTTTATTTGTAGCTTTCATACAGAAATTTTGTAGATGAAGAGCAAACTTTGTTTTTAATATTTTTTTGAACACAAGATTGTAGTTTAATTCTAGTATAAATGTAGTAATTTTGTAGATACTCTTAAAACTAATACAATTTTATACAATACTTTAACTGATTTGTAGTTTATTTGTTGAAATTTTATCTACAAGATATCTACAAACTGAATACATTGAATTTTAATATCCCAATTCTCATTTCAATTGTAGCATAATTGGTATTTTTGACATAATTGTAGAAGACTTGTAGAAGTTTTAGTCTTTCCAATCTACAGTTTATCTGCAATTTATCTACAATTCTATAATTATCTACAATTTAACTACAATTCTGGAAATATGTCTTCTTCTTCAACGAGTTTCAATATGAAATTCAGTCAAAACATAGTCTAATCTTCACTAAAGCCCCTCAAAATATAGATATAAACTCCTAAACATATTCCGAATTATTTACAACAACACCCAATCCAAACAAATAATGATTTTTGAAAATCCAAATTTGAATTCAAAGCTTTCAAGCTTTTTAATGGCTATCAATGGTGGAAAATATATGGAGAATGAGAAAATTACGCTTCAATGGATTTGCTTCCGTTTTAAATCTCGAAATTAATGGTGATAGAATCACCATTAAATCTGATTCCTACAGTTTTAGCGCGTTTTTAGGATAGACTGCACCTATTTTTGGTTCGCTACAGATTTCATAGTCAAACGATGGACTAAGCGGGTAAATATCATATTATGTATATTTTTAATAATAAGTTTTTATATATGGTACAAAATAGAAAAAAATCTCAATATAAAAGCCCAAAATTTTACTTTTGTTATAAAATAGAAGTCTATTTAGAGTGAATGTCTAAGAGTTTTAGCTTGAAGCTAAGTCATTCTCCTCCCTATAAATAGAGGTGCTCTCTACCATTGTAAATCACCCCAAGTATTAATAAGAATACTTCTCTCTCTCCCTATTCTCTCTCTATTTGCTCTTGTTCTTGAGTTATTGTTCTTGTCTTTTATATTATTTCATAACACGTTATCAGCACGAGACTCTACCGTCTCAAGAACCATTCTCGAAAAATCTAAGGTATTTCCCTCTTCCTAATTTAATTTTCGATTATGTCTGACATTACAAAAAGAAAGTTCGTTGCCCTTGAAATTTCGGGCAAGAACTATATGACATGGGTGTTGGATGCTGAAATCCACTTAGATGCTATGGGTCTCGGAGACACCATCAAAGATAGAGAAAAAGCATCCACTCAAGAATGTGCGAAGGCCTTGATTTTCTTGCGCCACCACCTTGATGAATGTTTGAAGATTAAATATCTCACCGTCAAGGATCCACTCGTCTTGTGGAACGGCTTAAAGGAGAGATATGACAACCTGAAGTTGGTCACTCTGCCACAAGCACGATATGATTGGGCTCATCTGAGGCTCCAGGACTTTAAGTCCGTTTCTGAATATAATTCTGCTATGTTCAGAATTACTTCTAAATTGAAGCTATGCGGGGATAATATCTCCGATTATGATATGCTTGAGAAAACGTTTACAACGTTTCATTCCTCCAATATAGTACTACAACAACAGTACAGAGAGAAAGGCTTTACGAAGTACTCTGAACTGATTTCTCTTCTACTAGTGGCTGAGCGAAATAATGACCTGCTCATGAGAAATCATGAAAATCGACCCACTGGGTCTACACCACTGCCTGAAGCAGATAAGGTGCACTCTCATTATGCCAAACATGAAAAGGACCATGGTCATGGTCGTAAACAGGGTCATAGCCAGGGACGTAGACAAGGAAGAAATTCCAATGAAGTCTGTCACCCCCCGAAGAGAGATAACCACCGAAAGCAGAAACGGGGTCATGAAGATCCTAAGGAAAATGCTTCAGAAACGATATGTTATCGTTGCGGTGGGAAAGGGCACTGGTCAAAGATTTGCCGTATACCAAGACACTTGGTTGACCTTTATCAAGCATCTCGAAAGAGAAAAGGCCCTGAAACAAATTTTGTCTATGACGACGATGAGGACATCACCCACCTGGACGTGGCAGACTTCTTTGAGCAACCCGAGGGGAAAATAGACCACCTAATCGGCGATGGATCCGTGATAAAAGAAGATGGAGTTATTTGATTTTGTTCTACTTATTTGTATTAGTTAGTGAATAATCTAATAGTCATTAGTATTAGCTCGTATTAGCTAGTTCATGATGCAATGTTAGCAGTAGTTCTTTAGAATATCTTCAATATGCTCAAATATCAATAAAACTTTTATTTTCCAGTGGGGGTAATCGACTAGCCTGAAAAACTAGTCGATTATCAACTATTTTCGCATTAAAGTTGAAAAACAATTGATCAACAATCGATTGTCGTTGACTAACAATGGATTGTCTTGAAACAGTGAGGTCTAGAAATTTTCAAAAATCATCCACAATCGATTGTCTTTGTCTAACAATCGATTGTCTTGAAACAGTGAGGTCGAATTTTTCAAAAATTATCCACAATCGATTGTCTTTGTCTAACAATCGATTGTCTTGAAACAGTGCTCTGGAATTTTTCAAAAATAACGAACAATCGATTGTCTATGTCTAACAATCGATTGTCTTAAGACTGTGATCTGAAGTTTTTCAAAAATAACAAATAATCGATTGTGTGTGTTTAACAATCGATTGTGTATGTTCAAACAATCGATTGTGTGTGTTTAATAATCGATTGTCTTATGAAAAACGCTGAAAATTTTCAAACTGCAAAGTAATCAATTGTGGATAACATATCTGATTTTGTTAGTCAACTGTTAGCAGCAGATTTTGAAAATATTATGTGACACAAACGAATTGAAGTTGTTTATTCTCATGTTCGTGTATTTCTTTTATATGTGAAACCATGGGAAGTAAATTGATTGAAGGCTCCGGAAGAGCAACTGTAACTCTGCCCAAAGGCATGACGTTTATCTTAGAGAATGCAATATTCTTCTCCAAGTCTAAGACGAACTTGTTGAGTTTTAATGATATCAATGTTCTCCTCCAAGTTTAAAAGGAACTTGTTGAGTTTTGAGAATCCATTTTAGAGAATGCAATGTTCTCCTCCAAGTCTAAAAGGAACTTGTTGAGTTTTAAAGATATCATTCAAAATGGATATCATATTGAGACAATAGATGAGAATAATCTTGAATTCTTCATGAAAACGAGGCTGTCCATTTCGGTTTGGGTTCACGCCATTTTGCATGCAGCAATGCTAGTTCGTCGGCTGCCCACTTTGGTTTGGGTTCACGCCATTTTGCATGCAGCATTTTAGTTTGTCGGCTGCCCACTTCGGTTTGAGGTCACGCCATTTTGCATGCAGCAATGCTAGTTCGTCGGCTGCCCACTTTGGTTTGGGTTCATGCCATTTTGCATGCAGCATTTTAGTTTGTCGGCTGCCCACTTCGGTTTGGGGACACGCCATTTTACATATAGCAATGCTAGTTCGTCTCTGACTGACGAATTGACACAAATATTCCCCGTTGCAATTGGTTTTGGGTCATGGACCCAATATATCCCATTTAAGAATTTTTGGATGTGCAGTATATGTGCCTTTAGCACCGCCATCCCGCATCAAAATGGGTCTGCAAAGAAGGTTAGGAATATATGTTGAGGTTGAATCGCCCTCCATTATTCACTACCTCGAAACATTGACAGGAGATTTGTTCACTGCACGATTTGCAGACTGTCAATTTGATGAGACACTTTTCCCAAAATTAGGGGGAGAAGTTGGTGAAACCAAACGGGAAATTTTGTGGAAAAATGCATCATTATCTCATCTTGATCCACATACCTCTATTTGTGAGAAAGAGGCACAAAAGATTATCCATTTGCAAAGAATAGCAAATCAAATGCCTGACGCATTTATAGATTTGAAAAGGATAACAAAATCACATATCCCCGAAGTGAATGTGACAACATCTGATTCACGAATACATATTCATTATTGGAAGAATATGAACATGAAATTGGTATTGAATATACCACACTCACCCCTAGAAGGAGGTTTGAGATGATACCACACTCACCCCTAGAAGGAGGTTTGAGATGATATATGGCATGAATGATCGTTGGTCACGTACCTATTGTACGCCAAAGTATTTTGGAAATATGACTACTAAAGGACAACGATAATGCAAGAAACATATCTTGCATATAAGTTTGACATGACCATAATGGTATAACTTTCTCTTTAAGAAAGATATTCACCACATGGATGTTGATGAATCTGTGGTAGTACAAAATTAATTGAGAGCTCTAGAAGAGCCAATTATTACTATGTTGGAGAAACACAATTGAGTATTGTGCTGTAGTAAGTCTCAAAGAAACTTATTCAGTTTCCAAAGTACACGCGAAAGCGATTGATTATATTGAGACTATAAATAAAGGAAGGCTTTGATATCTCCTATTACTACAACTTGTAGCGGGGTAATTTGCATATGAAAAGCTACCCGCTTTGTTCTCCAGTTTGTACTACACAAACGAAAGAATGCCACAATAAAGTGGATATCTATTGGTATAAAACCCATGTCATAATAAACCTGAAGTTTATTGATAAGTGCACATGTCATGGTGTAAATTTGAAGTTTACCAATATTGATAATTTATTCAGTTGACATTCGTGTTAGCCATCTCATTTTATGTATGATGTGCAAATTCACATAGGTGAATAATAAAGAACTAGAAAGTTCTTTACGAATTCTCTTGTATCACTTGTTCTCATTAATGAACTGACCAACTAAAGAGTTCGGGTTGAAGCCCATAAGTTCTGGAAATATCAAAGGTGAATATGGGCCCATTCACCTGCCATGTATACCACATATGATGCATCTATGATATGGTTACACGCGCAATTGTTATTGACCCGCAGCCTGGCCGGTGCTTGCGAGGTAAATTGCTCAGTAATCTAACTTCGAGCATAATTTCCAGATTTTCTACTCAAGATAGTTCATCTTGATAAGTTGGTTTATATCAAAGTTGGTTTAGCAAGATAATTATTGAGTGCTTCCACTTAATAGCTAAACTGTTTCTTATGAGAACAAAGTTATATATATCAGTTTGATATAAGTTGTATACGAGAGTATATTCTCCCCTCACAAGTGGTTCAAGGTCAGGAACCAAATAATTTCATCTTATTATTAATGTGCCGTGTATATTGACATGATAATGCACAAAGATGATTTCCCAAAGTTGAGGAAACAAGTTAGCTTTACTAACATGAGGGGGAGACATGATAAACGCTTGAGAAAAGGTTACATGGGATGAATTATCATTTGTATATGTATATCCCCGAATATCATGATATGAACCTGAAGTTCATAAAAGGGATAATTCAATTGCAACATATTGCAAAGCATGCTATACGCATTTGATGACCCAAAGAAAGTAACTAAATGGAAGAGATTCAATTCAAGAAGAATTGATTCCATATGAAAGACATGTAGTTTTGAACCTATAGTTCAAATGCTTGAAAGTATAAAGTCAAAGGTATGTATAGTCAGTTTTCGATATCTTATTTGTCTAGCATGACATGGAAAACTTGATATGCATCTAAAGTCTATTATATGGCTTATATGACTTAACTTGAAAGATTTAAGTTGCTTGAAGCATATGCAATTCTTGGTCTTGAAGTACCACATCCCAAGTACAATTTGTGTACATATGAATCTTGCTATAACTATAAGCATGATGGCATTGAGAATGCATCAATGGAGATATTGAAGAGTTATTCCACGACATTATATGAAGATGTTCATATCTATCAAGAATGATGATTTCAAGGTGCGGAATATTTATTTAAGTCAATATGTTGATTTATTTATCAAATCTCTATCAAAGATCGTTTTGAAGATGATGCACAAGATTGGAATGCAAATGCTCAAGGATATAAATTGATGTACTCATTAGGGGAGTTAATGCGCGTTGCACTCTTTGTCCCTTACAAGGTTTTTTCCCACTGGGTTTTCCTTGCAAGGTTTTTAACGAGGCAACCAATAGGCGCATATTCAAACATGTGTACTCTTTTTCCTTTCTTTAATTTTTCCCATTGGGTTTTGGTTTTAAGGTTTTATGAGGCACATTATTGAATAGACATTCAAGGGGGAGTGTTATAAAATAGAAGTCTATTTAGAGTGAATGTCTAAGAGTTTTAGCTTGAAGCTAAGTCATTCTCCTCCCTATAAATAGAGGTGCTCTCTACCATTGTAAATCACCCCAAGTATTAATAAGAATACTTCTCTCTCTCCCTCCTATTCTCTCTCTATTTACTCTTGTTCTTGAGTTATTGTTCTTGTCTTTTATATTATTTCATAACAAACTTTCTTTATCTTTAGCGTTTTTCTTAACCTTTCTTGCCTTTTTTTTGGGTTACCTACTCACCTTCCCCCCCCCCCCCCCCCCCTCTCAGTAGTTATTATTACCTACTTTTCTGGCCTTTACACATTTAAGGTTTAGAAGAAATCAGAAATCGACAATTTTAACTTAAAAGACCTTTCCACTTCGGTATTCATTGCTTGATGAATCCCATATAGAATATTGTGATGATGAGAAATTAATTAAATTTTAAATTATCTTAATTTTTTTTCTTTAATGTAAAAGATCTGATCAGCAGTAAATTTTATTTTACATTATTTAAAAAAAATCATATTTATTTTAGAAGTGACGGTAATTCAATCCTTTCATCTCACTCACTCCGTAGAAAATTAAAAGTTACAGAAGACACTTTATTTTTTTGTCCAAGATTTGTTTTACTTCTTATAGACAAAAAAGAAAGTAACAATTTTCTATGTAAGCCGGACGAATTAAGTTATTGAACCGTATGAAGCAAAACAAAAAGGAGAAAAATTGAACCAAACCTAATTAGATATGTTACCAGTATAGTATTTTAAAGAATTAAATATAAAAAATATCAAAGCAAAACGGTCAAATACTAAACTATATCGATCAATGAACATCCCCTAGTTATGCTAGTAGTACTTTTGGCGATATATTCTCCCAAATGCTATTTTCATTTGTTGGAGGTAATGCTAATATGCTATTGCATATCTCTTTATTCCAATTTGTGATGAATTGATGATTGATGTTTACGACACTCATTACAAAAATAGGTATAGTACAATACTACAATTAAAATTTTTTGAAGCAGATATATCTATGATCTGGTTTTAAGGGGTTTGACTCTTAAAATTCTTAGCGCAATATATTTGTTATTCTTCTAAAATTATGAATTCAATTCTAATGCATTATGTAAATTCGATTATCACATTTATTTCCCTCTTACCTTTTCTTTTGTAATAAAATAAGAAAAGGAAAGGAATTTTTGGGGGGTCTTCTAATTCTTTTGGACTTTCCTCTAACTCCCTTTTCGACCTCTATATAATTCCATTTATTTCCCTTGTCTTTCTCCATAATCCACTACTTCATTCTTCCTTTTTCTTATAATTTTCTCTCTTTCCTTTTATTATTGTCGTCCAAGTTAATTTTTCCAAATGCAAGTTACCAATATTTTCCCTCTTTCTCAACCCTTTATTCACAAACCCCACATTTCTCCCTGGGTTACATGAAAATTCTCATCAACCCATCAAAGCAAAATACTAGAACAACAATTCCAGTGGCAGAGAAAAAGATATTTCCATTAAACCCGGTTGAGACCGAGCCACCTAAATTGAACCCTTTTCAGAAACTTGCTGCTTCTTCCTTGGACGTGGTGGAGAAATTGGTTTTGACGGAATTAGAAAAGAAGCACAAGCTGAACCGGACTATTGACCCGGAAATTCCGCTGCAAGGGAATTTTGCACCGGTTCAAGAATGCCCGGTTCATCATGACTTGAAGTTGTAGGGCAGATTCCATCAACTTTGTATGGTGTTTACGTAAGAAATGGAGCTAACCCTTTATTCAATCCAATTAAAGGTTATCACTTTTTGACGGTGACGGTATGATTCATGCCGTTACGTTGGGTTAAGGGAATAAAGCTAGCTATTCTTGCCGGTTCACTCTCACAAACCGGTTGGTCCAAGAAGCAGAATTAGGGAAACCGGTTTTTCCTAAAGCGATTTGTGATTTGGATGGCCATTTGGGTTTAGCTCGGCTTGCTCTATTATTCGCCCGAGCTAGCTTCGGTTTAGTGGACGATTCAAAAGGATCTGGTGTAGCTAACGCCGGTTTGGTTTATTTTAACGGCCGGCCTTTTAGCCATGTCAGAAGCTGATCTCCCGTACTGTGTGTCTATTACAAAAGATGGTGATCTTGAAAAAAATGGCCGGTTCAATTTTAACGGACAAATTAACGATCCGTTAATTGCACATCCTAAGGTGGACCCCGTAACAGGGGAGCTTTATACCTTAAGTTACAATTTGTTAAAAAAAACTTACCTCAAATTCTTCAAATTCGACGCGTGCGGTCGTAAGTCACGTGACATTTCTATTTCCCTCCAAAACCGCACCTTGATACATGACTTTGCCATCACGGAAAATCACGTGATTATCAAGTGGTATTCGAGATATCCAGGACGATTCGGGACAGGTCGCCCACGGTATTCGACCCAAATAAAATCTCTCGATTTGGAGTGTTGTCGAAAGAAGACTACAACGAATCGAGAATCAGGTGGGTTACCGTTGTCATTATAGGTTCATGCATGAGTCCACCGGAATCCATTTTTTCGGGCATAACATCGTGTATGAATCTAGACGCAGGGCAAGTAAAAAAGACTAGACTTGGTAGGAAAATCCGGTACGCCTTCATGGCTATAGTTGATCCATGGCCAAGATGTAATGGCATAGCAAAAGTCGATTTGGTCACGGGAACTGTTACAAAATTCTTTTACGGAGATGAACGTTTTGGTGGCGAACCTTATTTCATGCCAAGTAATGGAGAAGAAGAAAAGAAAGATGAAGGATATCTCATGAGCTATGTGAGAGATGAGAGGAGAGAAAAATCTGAATTAGTTATAATAAACGGAAAAGGGTCAGAACTGCCCCTAACGTATTGACTCCAGTTTAAAAATGACATCCGTTAACCTATTTTGAAAAAAATATCCCTACCATTAAAATTCTGGCATATTTGTGCCCCTAAATCTAACAGCTGACTTGTACATATATTTAAAATATTTTTAATTCCACCTGGCCTAATCTGATTAGCTTTTCATTAAACCCTGACCCAAAATATTTTTACCCCACCCATAACCCAACGCTTCGACCCGACCCGACCCATCAGATAACCTTTTACCCCCAAAACCACACACCTAGGTCATTTCAACCGCTTCCATCTTCTCTAACCAAAGAAGGCGATTTTGGAGGCGATAATCTTGGAAATTTCTGCGATAATTCTTACTAGAGTTGACGGATTAAAGTTTCTTAGTAACGTTAAAGTCTTCTCTCCATTCAAAGACTTTGGAGGCGATTTTGGAGGCGATAATTTCAGCATCTGCTCTCCTCTAATTCTTCTATCTTTTGGACTTCGTTTATTTTTAAGCTTCAAATGGCAGAATCTTCTTCTAACTTCTCGTGATGTAGGTGATGCTCGTGTTGGTTATTGCGGACTGGTAGGCAATCAATTTACTGCTTCGACACCTATGAATGGTGGTCGTAGATTCTATAAATGTCCTCGTTACAAGAGTAATGGTTGTTGTTATTGGGAATGGCGCGATAAAGAACTTCCACCTCATGTATCAATATTTATCCACAAGCAAAAAATTACAATGGATGATCTTCGCCAAGAAAGGAATAAGTTTAGGAAGATGGTCGATGACATGGTGGGTAGTAAAGCTGGAAATCTGAATAATGTAGCTGCATTGGAGGAGAAAGTTTCAAATTTGGAGTTGAAATTGATGCAATGAAAAAAGTTTATTAAATGGTCATGGGCTGTTTTTGTTATATTTGTGGCTTACAAAATTATGTAGTAAAGTTGTATTTTAGTTAGTAGTGTCCAAATATGGTGAATGGAATTTGCTGTAATTTCCTATCTTTTACATAATTTTGGTTAGTAGTATCTAATTTCCTATCTTTTGGTTAGTAGTGTCCAAATATGGTGTATGGAATTTGCTGCAATTTCCAGGAATGTGTGTGTTTCTTTAATATTGTATTGATGTAATATGATAAGATTATAATTTGGTCAGTGGATATTTTTGCTGGAATGTTTAAAACCAGTATGCAGAGACCATTTGTTCGGAAAAAACCAAAGAGAAGTGACCAAGAAGCTTTTCCAGAATCACTGAATAAAGAGGGACTGAATTCTGCCCTTAATTCCAATAAAAGAGTTAACAATATAACTTTCACCATAATAACAAGACATAGTTATATATAGCCAACAACAAGGTAATACATACATAACAATACAACTTCCACAACTGATTCCAACAAAATAGTGAAACAATACAACTTTCATCCTAATAACAAGACATAGTTATATTTAGCCAACAAAATACTTAACATCTTTCACCCTAATATAAGCCCAACAAAAGATTTTTAGGGTGAATCAATTCAACTTCCACAATTAATTCACCACAAAACAGTACACAATTAGCTATGAATCAGTCATCACAAAAATATAGTTTTGTTTCCTAAGTTAGAATTAGTCATTAAACAACATTGAAGTCCCTAGAGCTTGATCTTCTTAGCCTTCAATTTACCAACTTTTTTCTCCTTTTCTGCCACTAGTTTTCTTGATTTCATTGCTGCTTTGCCTTTCCACCTAACTTTCCTTGGTGAATATGGCAAGTTTGCAGGGAGATTGGTACCAGATTCATCACCCTTGAATGCAATCTTCCTTGTACCAGTTGCCATTTGCCTCATCTTTTTCTTTTGAAGCCTAGTCTTAGCTTCAAGAAATCACCTTAGGTCTCAAAACTGGTTGTTCATCATCATCTTCAGAGATTGCATCCACATCTTCACAGTCATAGCCACCATCCAACTGTTCTGGTATTGCTGGTGCTGCTGTTGTTGCTGGTGCAACTACTAGTGCTGTTGTTGTTGGTGCAGCTGTTTCTGTTGCCATTGTTGCTGGTGCAGCTGTTGTTGTTGCCATTGTCCTCATACCAGGTGTAGGAATAAAAATAAATTCTGATGTTTGACTATCTTGGGGTGCTGTCAAGGGCTCATCTTGCACTTCTTGAGAAGATCCTTCATCTTGAAAGAATCTGCTATGTTTCCCTTTCACCTAGAAGATCATTACCAAATGACATTGTATGAAGTTAATAAGACTCAAATGACATTGTATGAAGTTAATAAGAATGGAATGAGTAGCATTACCATAGGACACTTTCTAATGTTGTGACCTCTCTCCCTACAGTATCCACAAGTCATGACAAGTCCTTTTCTTGAAGATGACCAAACCCCCTCTCTCATCCTTGCCTCATCCTTTTCTCTATTTCTCTTTACCTTTGGTCGACCAACCATTTTGACAATATATTGTGGCTCCATCGCATGATGTGGTTCTACCTTCCAGAATTTTTCACCTCTATCTGGTTGTAGTTTATGATTATACACATCCATGTAAGCTTCTTTTGAATACCACCAATGCATTTCACTCAATGGGTTTTCTTTCCTGTCAAGTATACATCTAATTGCATGGGGACAGGGAATTCCTGTCAAGTCCCATGTTCTACATGTACACTTTTTAAGTTGAAAATTAACTGTATGCTTCTCTGGACCTTCATTCACTTCATAACGAAAGTCACCACTAAAATCAACTTCACGCCCTTGTGCAATTTCTTTGAAATCATTCAACAACTCCATGGCATATGGACTGAATTAATCTCTCCAAGTCCTACATTCATCTTGACGATCCTTTAACATTTTCATTACCTTTCACACAAAACACAAACCAATAATCAAACACTAAATAGTAACAGTACACTAAACAGTAACAGTACACTAAACAGTACATAAAATCAGTTAGTTATTGGTTTACCTTGACTCTAATATCTTCCAACATCTTGATTATTGGCTTGTGTCTTGCCTCTAGAATCCATTTGTTGAAGAATTCTGTGAAGTTGTTATCAACCATCTGATTCTTGCATGTTGTATCAAAATAAGCCCTACACCAATTTTGTGGAGGGTACCAATGGAGGTCTTTAGCATCTTGTGCAGAAATAGCCCCAAGGGTCCTCAAATGATCCTTGAACTCTTCTTCATAAGAGCTCCAAGAACACCACCATAACAACTTTTTCATTTCTGCACCCCTCCAGTTCTTGCTCCAGTTAGCTTCTATGTGCCTAACACATCATCTATGATGTGATTTAAGAACCAATGTTGCAACAACATCAATCAAACCCTACAACAAAGAAGATATTTAGTAGTTAAAGCAAAAAAACATTGGAAAAGCAAACTATTATTTGTTAATGATAATACCTTTTGCATGTTTGAAATGAATGTCACTCCTTCACCATCTCCCAACTCTAAGGAAGTTCTCAGCATCCCTAGACACCACTTCCAAGTTCTACCTGTTTCTCTATCAACCACTGCCCAAGCAAGTGGATAAAAATGTTTGGCAGAATCTTGTGCCATTGCTACCAGCAAAATTCCTTTGAATTTTCCTTTGAGAAATGTGCCATCCAGACCTATTAGAGGGCTCAAACCTGCTTTCCATCCACTTTTCAAAGCTTGGAAGCATACATACATTCTAAGAAATCTCCTCTTTCCCTCTTCCAAAGAACCTTTTGATATGTTTATAACCACATCTGTATCAGGGTTACTATCCCTCAACTCTTGAGCATAGGCTCTAACCTATTGTAGTCATCAATGTAGCCACCCTCCAACTTCTCTAACACCATACTCTTAACCCTCTTCATCTTTGAATAACTAACATTAAGTCTGAATCTATCCTCCAAGTCCACCCTCATATCTTTGACTTTGTACTTAGGATTATTTTGAACTTTTTTCTTGAAATAGTGTGCCAAAGCATTAGGAGTAGCTCTTATATTCTGAAATGCTGGACCACAATCATGATTTATGTTCAAAGCCTTAATCTTAAATCCTTGATCTCTATTATCCTTGGATATAAAACACACAAAAGGACATCCAATATCACATTTGTACCTAACTCTAGTTGTATAACTCTTCCTGACTCTCAGGCCCTTCCTATTAGAAACTGCATAGTACCCTACAACTCTCTTAGCTTCAGCTAAGTCTTTAAAACTCATATCTTTCTCCAAGATTTTATACTTGTCAAGTGTGTCATTAACTTCTTTGCTCATTTCTCTTCTAAACAGTTCTAACTCTTCACTATCATAGTCACTAGAGTTAGTTTCATTAGTTTCCTCCTCGTCACATGAATCACAATCAGTTCCAACTTCTACTCCTACTGTGAAATTATAAGGTTCATCATGTTGAGTGATGCTAGGGGCTAGCACATGTAATTCACCCTCATCTACAGCAAATATTTGAATCTCCTTGAATTGGTTTGACAGTAAAGACTGTAGTATTCTAATGCCTGCATCACCCTCAATTAGAAAGCACCTACCAGAAGGGCCTGTTACTAGTAATTATTTTACCTTACTAAAACCTAACTTTTCAGTATATTCAGAACAAATGTCTATATAAGACAATAAATACACATCATAACCTATCAATACATGCTTCCTTCTTTTAAGATACATAACTTGAGGTTCCAACAACCACTTACCCCCATGATTAAAGACCAAATCAACCTTCTCAATCATTCTTCAAAGAAAACAAATGCAAGCCATAAAAAAAATAAGAAAAAAGGCACATTAGTAATAAACAAACAGAAAATTTAAAGATGACTACTACCAATAAAGGGAAAGGGACCACATGCAATTGAATAAATAACTGAAATCAACAAACAAGTAGACCTCATATGAATAAAGAAATCAGGCATCAACAATAATAGAACCCATATGTCCAGACAAAAAAAAAAGGGAAGGGACCACATGCAACTGAAAATTTGTTGAAAATTTAGTAAACAAACATGAAAGCTTTGAATAAACAACTGAAATCGTCTAAAAAATATAACCCCACACGAATAAAGTAAGCAGATGTTAGAAGAATCTCAGCGGGACCACATGCAGCAGACAAAATACTATAAAGACATGTACTAACATTGAGCCCAACACTGAAAAGTTACAGAATATAAGTAGAAACAAGATTTATGTCTATTTCAAGAAACCCTAAGCAAAGATCAGTAAAAAATGCTTACTTGAATGGAGAGAAGACTTTAAATTTACTAAGCAACTTTAATCCGTCAACTCGAGTAAGAAATTATCGCAGAAATTTCCAAGATTATCGCCTCCAAAATCGCCTTCTTTGGTTAGAGAAGATGGAAGCGGGTGAAATGACCTAGGTGTGTGGTTTTGGGGGTAAAAGGTTGTCTGATGGGTCGGGTCGGGTCGGAGCGTTGGGTTACGGGTGGGGTAAAAATGGTTTGGGTCATGGTTTAATGAAAAGCCAATCAGATTACGCCACGTGGAATTAAAAAATGTTTTAAATATAAGTACAAGTCGGCTGTTAGATTTATGGGCACAAATATGCCAGAATTTTAACGGTAGGGGCATTTTTTTCAAAATAAGTTAACGGAGGACATTTTTAAACTGAAGTCAATATGTTAGGGACAGTTCTGACCCTTTTCCGTATAATAAAAGCATCAAACATGAAGCAAGTGGCTTCGGTAAAATTGCCTCAAAGAGTGCCATATGCTTTTCATGGTACATTTGTTAGTTCACAGGATTTATACAAAGTGTGGAAAATTGATTACTTTTCAAGTGCTCTCCGTTTTTTGGGGTTGGATTAGAAATCAGTTGTTGAATAATTAACAATTGTGGAATCTTTCATTTTTCCTCCATTTTTATGGAGACTTGTTATATTTGTGATTCAAGGGGAAGAAAGAAGACTACGAGAAACACTACAAAAATTTAGGACAACTTTAGTTTTCATCCACAATTCTTTTAATTTGTTCCCCAAGATTGGACTAGCGTGAAAAGGACGTAATGTAGTACAGAGTGGCGCGACCATGATTTGAAGTTTATGGGTCCAAAAATCTAGTTTATTTAAGTTATTGAGTTCTAAATTAATAAACTATACATATTCATCGAGTTTCTAAGACCTAAATGAACCTAGTGCTCTGATATCGTGTTGTCACAACCCAAAATTCACTAAGGATCGTGATGGCGCCGGACACCACTGTCAGGCAAGCCAACACCAAGAAGTTAATCAAATTCTCATTTTACTATTTATTGAAATCATTCCTTTTATATATTAAACAATAAATAATGAAATTCATTGAAATAAGATGATGTCTTTAACAAACTTAATATTTAACAATTCCATAATCATCTCAGAACGAGTTGTCACAAGTGTATGAACTATTTCTAGGAAATTAAATAAAGTGCAATAACTGTCCGAAATACAAATTGGACAGAAGGAAAATACTATACACTGAAAGAGAGTATGCTGGGTGTGGATCACCTCGAGAGATGCAGCTCACCTAAGTCTCCGTATCCTCCATGCTGCCACGCCCATTAGACCGCTAGGGGTACATGTGCCTGTACAACAAAAATGCACATCAAGTGTAGCATGAGTACAAAGATAATATGTACTAAATAAGTATCCCGTCTAATCTCTAAGAAGTAGAGATGAGAGGTCGACTTCGATACTTACTAGTGGTCCAATAATAATATACCAATAATATAGTAAATCGAGGATTTGTTTTTAAAAATGATTGTAACTCAATAGCATGAAGCAAGTAAATAATTCTCTTATTCGCAGAGAAATTTTCAAATTCATTTTCATCATTTATACATTTGTTCTCAATCCGGGGAAGCAATATCCTCATTTATAAATATCAAGGCAATCAGCACAAGCATGCGCAAATCATGCCAAGGACGTATGACCTGATCCAACAATATTTAAATCGTGCAGTGCCGGAGGGTCGAATGGCGCGAACCATAAATGCATCTATTTAATCTATCAAGGCGTTCGGCCCGTTCCGTAATAGATAAACACATTCAAACAGTCAAATCAAGAATTCATCAAGGAGCAGAAAAATGCAAGTTTCTCTTTTAAAAGCCAAGAAGTGATATCTAGCCTTGTCGAAATTTATTTATACATTCGATAAGTGTTAAAGAATTTGTAAATTGAAAACAAGGTTGCAAATATTACAAGTAAAGCATGCTTTTGGGCTCTAGACTACTCGGACTTAAGCATAATAGTAGCTACGCACGGACTGTGGTCACCTCGTCGGCACGTAGTCCCCACAAATAGAAGCACATAATTAGTTAACTCACCTATGGGGACAATTCCCCCTTACAAGGTTAGAAAGGAGACTCACCTTGCTCCGATGTTTCATAACCGGCTTTCCACGCCCTTCCGAAGACTCAAATTGATGCACAATGTTCTAAAACTAGCCAATAAATATGTAATCCTATTAATACATGTTCAGTTACTCTTAATAATCCAATCTATAGCAATCCCTAACCACGGTTGAAAAGTTATCAAAAATGCCCTCGGGCCCACGTGCCCGGATTCCGAATTTTTTCGAAGATAAAGTTTACCCACAATCTCACAAACTCAAATATATATTATTTTCTCAATTTCATGTTCAAAATCATGCTCAAACTCGAGAATATAAATTTCCTAGGTTTTCTTCAAAATCCCAAAATTTTTACTAATTTATATGATTTTCCATGTTAAAATCTAGATATAATCCAAGTAATTAACTTGCAATTAGTGGGAATCACTTACTTTGGCATGGATGATGAAAATGGAGCTCCAAATTCGCTCCTAGGTCGGCTCCCATGGAGGAAATGGGATGAAATGAGCCGAACCCATTTCTTTTGCACTTATACACTGCCCAAACGACTGTTCTTCGCATTCGCGAGATCACCATCGCGTTCGCGAAGAAGAAAATTCCCAAAAACTATTTTCCAAACTCTTCTTATATAGCATCTGTAATAGTCATAATGTTTTGTACAAAACTTCAAATGAAAAATAGTTTAATGTCTTGAAAACAAAATACCAGGATCTACAACTTTTGTGTTTTGCTCATTTCCCAATTCCATGTAAATTTTGAGATATAAGTTTTCAAAGTCAGCCATATGTAACACAAATTTCTTCTTCATCTTCTCAAATATCCTATTGTATACCAGCTATTACTTTCTGTACACAAATCCAAATGATACATGGTTTAGTTTTCTAAAACTATTCACAAAGGGTTACAACTTTCATTTTTATATCATCTCTAAAATCCTTATTTATGTCGAGATATGAGCCTCCGAAATCAAACCTGTGCAATAGAGATTTCCTTCTTCACGAACGCGAGGATATCTTCACTAAAGCGTAAAACAGAGTCCCTGAAGAAAAATCCTTCTTCGCAAATATGAGAGGATCCTCGCTAATGCGAAGAACAACACCAGAGACCAGCATCAGCTATTGCAAAATAACCCAAAAGATTCGAAATCATCAAAAAACACACCCGAGGCCCCCGGGGCCCTATTCAATCACACAAACTAGTCCCATAACATAACATGGACTTTCTCGAGGCCTTAAATCACATCAAACAACATAGAAATCATGAATCGCACCCCAATTAAAGCTTAATGAACTTTAGAACTTCAAACTTCTACATTAGATGTCAAAACCTATCAAATCACGTCCAATTGATCTTAAATTTTGAACAAAAGTCACATTTGACATTACATACCTACTCCAACATCCAGAATTGGATAGTGACCCCGTTATAAAAAACTCCACTTTCGATCAAACACCTCAAAAACCTTAAATTTCTATCTTTATCTAAATGACTCCAAAATCACATGCGGACCTCCGAATTCACTTCAGATTGCGCTCCCAACACCAGAATCACCATACGAAGCTATTCGCAGACTCAGAATCCCAAACAGATATTGATAACACTGAAATTCACTTCAACCCTAACTCGTGAAATTCTTCAAAAATGCTAACTTCCACAATAGGTTCTGAAACGTTCTTGGGTCTTCCAAAATCCGATCCGTACATACGCCCAAGTTTAAAATTATCATACGAACCTGCTGGAACATTCAAGTCCCGATTCCGATGTCGTATACATAAAAATCCAATCTTAGTCAATCCTTTCAACTTAAAGCTTCCGAAATGAGAATTCTCTTTCCAAATCAACTCCAAACTTCCTAAAATTCAATTCCAACCATGCATACAAGTCATAATACATGAAGTGAAGCTGCTCATGGCCTGAAAATGCTGAACGACATGCTAGAGCTCAAAATTTCCGGTCAGGTCGTTACACGAAGAAGTACACTCAATTGTCTTTCAAACCAATGGAAGCAACAGATTTGATCTTGAAACGGTTCAAAATGTCGGACATACCAAGGTATGATGGGACTTTAGAACCTTCGTAGCACATCACAATTTATACAACGGCAGTGAAGAAAGCTACTTGGCCCAACATGAGATTGTGTTGGTCCTGCTGAAGAAATTTGGTGAAACCCTCACGAAGAGGGCCGTAACACGGTATTCACTCTTATCCTAACACTCAATAGATTCCTTTGAGATATTCGCGGATTCTTTTATCAAGGCCCATGCCCGGGCCAGGAAGGCATACATATTAAGAATTTTACAATGCGAGTCTAAATTGCTGCGTGAGAAAGAAAGGATTATGTTATTGGTCGTGCCAGATAGATGGGAAGCTGAGGCATTTACTAAGGGATTGAACTCGAGGAGCTCCGACGCCTCCCAAAAGCTGAAGGAAAACCTGCTCGAGTTCCAAACAACCACATAGGCGGATGTCCATAACTATTATGAATCAAAGATAAGGATAGAAGATGATCACCTCGGGTTCCCAGCACCAACCAAGGATCGGGATTAAGAAAATAACAAGGATAAATCAAGAGATGATTTTGATACGGATCGACGATCTTCTAAGGGCCTATCTCTGCCCTACAAGAGGGTCAAAATATGCTGCAGCAAAGGGTTCAGCTCAACGGATAGGTTTGCCCTCGAAAGAAACACTGACCGCGACTGGAACTGGTATCCTAGGCTGTCAGAGTATAAGTTCAATATTAGCATACTAAAACCGGTATAAACAATGGGAAACATCAAGGAAGCACAGTTCTTGAGTCCAATGAGATCCGATCCTAGACAAAGAGATCCTAATTTATGGTGCGAATATCATGGGACTAATGGCCACCGAACTGGGAACTACTGGCATTTACGCGGGGAGGTGGTAACACTATTGAAGCACGACCATCTCAAGGAATTCTTAAGCAACCGAGCAAAGAATAATTACGGCCACAGTTGAGATAACGCAAAACCTTCGAAGATAAGGGTGACCCTCATCGACTAACTATTAACATGATTTTCAGGGGGAACTGAGCTTTATGCATAAAGTACTTTAAATTAATCCTAAATTTCTTACAAGGTGTGTTTGACTGCAGGTTTGAGCGACTAGATGATACGTGTCACAAATCGGCTCAAAAGAGGAGTGAAACCTGCCAAGCGCCAAAAGGTAATTGAAAGTGAAAAAAAGGTGACCTGCGCGGACCGCACTGTTCTTATGAGCGGCCGTGCAGAAGAGTTCTGCAGAATGCCAAGTCAAGACTGACCTGCACGGTCCACCCTGTTTTGCCACGCGGCCATGCAAGAAAGTTCAGAGAGTGACAAAAAATGATGAAATCCCACGCGGACCGCATCATTTCCACGCGGTCCGTACTGACAAGAGATTAGAGGCTCAGCAATTCAAGGCACAAATTCCATGCGGCCGCACACCAAAACAGTGCGGTCCGCGTGGGTAGAAGTTTAGAGAGTTAACAATTGGCCAAGTTATACAGTACAGCCGCACATCATTTCTACGCGGTCCGCATAAGTCAACCTGTGCGGCCACGCACCATTTTCACGCGGTCCGCTTCATATAACCTATGCGGTCGCTTGGAATTTCTATATGGTCCGCATCTCTCACGCCAGAAGCACAGATCTGAAGACCTTATGCCCTACGAGGCCGGATGTCATTTCTATGCGGTCTGCGCCAGACATTCAGGGTATTTTTGTCTGGTTTTTCCAATGTAGAATAAATAGAACACTTTACTTTTTTAGGTTAAGTTGGGAACCTGTTTTAGCAGCTGAGCACGAGACATGTTGTGTTAGCCTACTTTAGGTAATTTTCTCTTGTAATTAACGTAGATAAAAGTAGATTAATCTTTTAGCTAATGATTATGTTAATTTCTTCTAGTATTACTACTTCCATGTCTAGATAAACCCATTAGCTAGGGTTGTGGCTCAATCCTAGTGTGGGTAATTAATGAGTGCTTTTTTTTAATACTTGGATGATGTTGGGTGTTTGGTATTTGATTTGATTGTATGTTTTCACTTAGATTTGGTGGTTGCAAACACTAAGTTTAGCTTAGTGGGTCTTGACTCTTTTTGAGAAAGAGAGTCTATGACCTCACAATTAACCGAATAAGGATTTGGGATGGACCCATGAGAATGGTAGTCCCAAGTAACGGGTTAAACCTCGAGAGAGTAGTTACCCCACTTGAACCTTAAAGTTGCTTGGGCAAATTAGCCTACGCAACTGGTCTCGACAGAGTCAATTGGGCAAAATCACTTTCTCTACCGAGAGGTGTGAGAGTGAGTACTAAAGTGCAACGATTATCCATATTACCCTTAATTATCATCCTTGTGTTAGAATTTTATACCCGTTAATTAGACACCTAGGTGAGCGTCATGACCCTAGTGCCTTTCTCTTATTGCAAATAACTAGCATTGTTACTTAGTCTACACTAGTAGTTGATAAATTTAGTTGTTAAGCGAAAGAAAAAACCAAGAATGATAGAAGATCAAATAGAAGCTAAAACTCACTTCTAGGCATAGCAAATACTCAACTACAATTTGAAGCTCTCTGTAGAGTTTTCGACCCCGATACCACTATTGGGGTTTAAGTGGTCACACCCACTATTTCTTAGTATTGAGTTCGCACCGATCACTTTTTGAAGTCGTTGCCGGGGAGCTTTACGGTGTTTGACTATTTGTTGGCTAGTTTTGTGTTTTCGCTTCTCTTTCCTTCTTTTTACTTACTTTGTTTGTTCAATTCACTCAGGTACCAATGGATTTAAATGCACATGACCCTATTAATGTGAGAGTGGAGGAGGTGGAAAATGTGGAACAAGAGGAGATTTTACCCCAAGCACAAAGACGGGATAGAAATGCTAATGCTAATGACAACATACCAGACCCTCCTCCACTACCACCAAGAGTAGCTCCACGAGTTATACCCAATCAATGGTACACAAGTGCAATAGTTCCTCCCTGAATTCGGGCGGGGAACTTCCAAACCACCAATGTCATGTTCACTTTGCTCGAACAATGAGGGTATTTCACAGGCACGCCTACAAGAATTTGAAAGGGTTTGTGGATACTTGTTGGGGGAGCAAGCAGATAGATGTTTCGGAAGATGCACTGAGGGTAAGGCTTTTCCCCTTCTCACTTCGGGGGGAGGCACTATATTGGTTGGAGGGATTTCCAAATCATTCCATCACTACTTGGGATGATTTGGCAGATAAATTCATTGCGAAATTCTTCTCGCCTAGTCATATGGCGGCTCTTAGAGATGAGATTCTATCTTTCAAGCAAGAGCCGACGGAGCCTTTACATGAGATATGGGAGAGATTTCGGACAATGATAAAAGAGTTACCCAACAATGATATGAATGATGTTATGATCCAACAGACGTTCTATCGGGGTATAAACGCAACAAACCAGTGCATTGTTAATCAGTTGTCCGGTGGTAATTTTATGAAGCTTCCATACATTGAAGCTTGTGATGTTCTTGATGAAATGGCCGATACTTCTTCGGCATGGCAAATCCGGGCTAATGTTCCTCAAGGTGATCCCAATATTATACACTTGCATAAGGAGTTACATGATCACGCCAAGCCATCGCCGAACTCACAATAACAATGAACCAATTGGCTAAGGCGCAACTTCAACAAGTTCAAAGTCCGTTCCAAGTCAATGCCATGGAGTGAGTGAGTATAATGAAAATAAGGCAATGAGGGCAACAACAACCTCCAGAAAATTTTGACAACTTTGATGATGGGAATGATGGTTATTCGAATGAGTGATATGAGGACCAAAGTGAGGAGGTCCAATATGTAAATCACTAGCCAGGTAATAGAGAAAATCAAAGGAATCAACAATGGCCTTCCCAAGGCAACTGGGGGAACCAAAAAAATAGTGGAAATTGGAACAATAATTGGGGTAATCAAGGCAATTGGGGCGGAAACAACAATAATTGGAACAACAACAACAATGGTGGGTGGAACAATAATCAAGGAGGTAATCAAGGTAATCGGGGGAAAGGCTTTCAAAGGCCCCTCATTGTACAAACAACCAAACAACCCACCCCTGTTCCAATCTCAAGGGTCGAGTTCTTCGGGTTAAGATATGGGTAGAATTGAGAACATGTTCAAACAAATGACGAAGAACAATCAAGACTCGGATGCCCAACTAGCCTCCCACAACACTTCGATCCATAACTTATAAGTGCAACTTGGACAAATGTCACAATCTCTCAACACTCGCCTGAAGGGTGCACTACCAAGTGATACGGTGGTGAACCCCAAGGGTGGGAACAATAACCATGACATGGCAATGAAAATGCGTAGCGGGAGAGGGGGTGATGTGCATGAAAGTCAAGTTAGAGTCGATGATGATGAGTTGCGGGAAGATGATGTCCCATAAGTGGTTGAAGATATTGTTGAAACAAGTGTGAGGAATGAAGTGAGAATAGATATTGCTGAGGGTGAGGAGTAGACCCAAGAGGCCGTGATCCCGTCTAGGGAACACGTCATCGACATGCCGGAACCTATGGTGCCAAAATCCAAGGCACCCTTAGCTAGGCCTCTTCCGCCATATCGTTAAAGATTGGCCAAGCAAAAAGGTGATAATCATTTTAAAACGTTTATTGAGATGATGAAGAGTTTGACCATCAATGTGCCTTTGGTGGATGTACTTGAACAAATGCCCTATGCAAAGTTCATGAAGGACTTGGTTACTAAAAGATATCTATGGAGTGCGAGACCATTAAAATGACGCATCAAGTGAGTTCCATTGTGCACTCCATGGCTCCAAAGCTAGAGGATCCTGGTGCATTCACAATACTATGCACCATTGGAAGCGTAGATTTTGCAAAGGCCTTATTTGACTTGGGGGAAAGTATCAATCTCATGCCTTATTCGGTGTTCAATACTTTGGGGATCAGGCAACCTCGCCTGACTTCCATGGGGCTTCAAATGGCGGACCGATCCATGAAGCGTCCCTTGGAAATTATTGATGATGTCCTTGTTCGTGTTGACAAGTTCATATTGCCGGCCGATTTTGTGATCTTGGATTGCGAGGTGGATTTCTAGGTGCCTATTATTCTTGGAAGGCCTTTCCTAGCTACGAGGAAGGCCTTGGTTGATGTAGAGGCGGGATGATTGACCTTCCGTATTGGTGATAAAAAAGTGGTTTTCCATGTATGCAAGTCTATGCGCCAACCAAATAGCACCAACGTGTGCTCGTTTTTTGACATTGTCACGGCGGTGATAGTGGATGATACAAGGGCAATGGCGAATGTTAAGGACCCACTCGAGGCCATGATCTTTAACATGGAGGTTGATGATATTCCTAAAAGGGAGGAGTGTGTGAATGCACTTCATGGCATGGGCTCATATTCTTATGAGCCGAGAAATCTATCTCTTGATCTTGAAAATCGGAAAACTCCACCCACCAAGGCATCCAATGAGGAGCCACCAGTGTTGGAGTTGAAATCACTTCATCCTCACCTCAGGTATGAGTTTCTTGGTCCTAATTTCACTTTGCCGGTTATTCTTTCTTCTTGCTTGACTAACGTGCAGGTGGGCGACACTTTGGCAGTTCTTCAAAAGCGCAAGCGAGCAATTAGATGGACCTTGGCGGATATTCGGGTTATTAGCCCTGTGTTTTGCATGCACAACATAATATTGGAGGAGGATGCGAGACCATCTCTTGAACATCAAAAGAGACTCAATGAGGCCATGCAAGAGGTGGTTAAAAAGGAAATCATCAAGTTGCTTGATACTGGTGTGGTATATCCAATTTCTGATAGTTCGTGGACCGCTATAGTATCGTGTGTGCCAACGAAAGGAGGAATGGCGGTAGTGACCAATGATAATAATAAGATGATTATGACTTGTACTGTGAAGGGCTGGAGAGTATGAATGGACTACCGAAAACTGAACAAGGTTACAAGAAATGACCACTTCCCATTACCATTCTTGGATCAGATGCTTGACCATCTTGCGGGTCGGGCGTTCTATTGTTTTATAGACGGGTATTCCGGCTATAAACAGATTCTCATTGCCCCAGAGGACCAGGAAAAGAAAACCTTCACACGGCCTTATGGCAAATTTGCATTCTTGCGAACGCCATTTGGACTATGTAATGCTCCAGCGACCTTCCAAAGATGTATGATGGCAATCTTCATTGACATGGTGGAAGATATATTAGAGGTCTTCATGGACGACTTTAGTGTGGTCGGGGATTCATTTGGTGAATGTTTGCAAAATCTTGATCGTGTGTTGGCCCATCGCTCAATTGGGAGAAATGCCACTTTATGGTGGAAAAAGGAATTATGTTGGGTCATAAAATTTGAAAAGGAGGATCGAGTTCGACAAAGAAAATATCGAGGTGATCTTAAGGCTCCCTCCCCTAAATCTATCAAGGGGTTGAGGAGTTTTCTTTGACACGAGAGTTTCTACCGGAGATTCATTAAGGACTTTCCTAAGGTAGTGAACCCGTTGTGTAAGTTGTCGGAAAACGATGCAAGATATTTGTTTGATGACAAGTGTATGGAGGCTTTCAAGCTTCTAAAACAAAAGTTGATGACTACCCCCATCATAACCGCACCCAATTGGAGCTTGCCCTTTGAGCTCATGTGTGACGCTAGCGATGTTGTGGTGGGGGCGGTCTTGGGATAGAAAATCAACAAATTGTTCCATCCAGTGTATTATGCTAGAAAGACAATGAATGAGGTGCAAAGAAACTAGGCGGTCACCGAGAAGGAATTGCTTGCCATTGTATTTGCCATGGAGAAGTTTTGCCCGTACCTTATGGGGGCCAAATTGATTATCCATACCGATCACACCGCCCTTAGGTACTTGATGACTAATAAGGATTCAAAAGAAATATTGGTAAGATGGGTGCTTCTTCTACAAGAATTTGATTTGGAGATCGTCGATAGAATGGGAAGTGAGAACCAAGTGGCGGACCACTTGTCTAGATTGGAGGAGGAAGGGAGGCCTTGAGATAAATGATTCTTTTCTGGATGAACAACTCCTCTTAGTTTCTATGCTTGGCACGCCGTGGTTTGCCGACATTACAAATTATTTGGTTAGCGATGTGGTCCCGTATGGGCTCTCTTCCAACCAAAGGAAGAAGCTTAAGCGGGATGTTTTGGACTTCTATTGGGATGAGCCATACCTTTTTAAAATTTGCACTGATGGTGTAATTCACGAGTGTGTTCCCGAAGAAGAGCAATTGAGTATTATGGAAGCTTGTCACTCTTCACCCTATGGTGGCCATCATGGCGGGGCAAGGACGGCATCTAAAGTGTTGAGTTGTGGGTTCTATTGGCCTTCATTGTTCAAGGATGCCGGTGAATTCGTGAAAAGGTGTGATGAGTGTCAACGTGCTGGAGGGATTTCAAAGAAATATGAGATGCCCCTTAACATGATTCTTGAGGTCGACATTTTTGATGTTTGGGGGATCGACTTTATGGGGCCATACGTGAGTTCTTGTGGAAACACTTATATTTTGGTAGCGGTTGACTATGTGTTGAGTCCATCGCCTTACCCAACAATGAAGCTCTTAGTGTGGTGGCTTTATTGAAGAAGAGCATTTTCACTAGGTTTTGCACACCTCGTGCCATAATTAGTGATGATGGCTATCATTTTTGCAATCGAGCTTTCAGTTCTTTGCTTACCAAGTGTGGGGTAAACCAAAAAGTGAAAACTCCTTATCATCCTCAAGCGAGTGGCCAAGTTTAGGTCTCAAACCGAGAAATCAAGAGTATCCTGTCCAAGACTGTCAATGCAAATAGGACCGATTGGTCAAAGAAATTGATGATGCTCTTTGGGCTTATCGTACAACATTCAGGACTCCGATTGGTATGTCTCCATATCGGTTGGTTTTTGGAAAAGCATATCATCTCCTGATGGAATTAGAGCATAAGGCAATGTGGGCCTTGAAAAAGTTGAATTTAGAGTGGGATGTTACAACCAATCTCCGGGTTGAACAATTGAATGAACTTGATGAGTTTCGGTTTCATGCATACTCCAGCTCGTCCTTGTACAAGGATAAGATGAAACATCTCCATGACAAGTATGTCCAGGGGAAAGAATTTAAGGTTGGCGATATGGTGCTTCTCTTCAATTCCCGGTTAAGGTTGTTTCAGGGTAAGCTAAAATCCAAGTGGAGCGGTCCTTTTAATGTTGTTGGTGTTACTCCTTTTGGTGCCATTGACCTCAAAAACAAGAATAGTAAAATGTCTTGGGTCAATGGGCATCGTGTCAAGCATTACCTGGGCAAGTTTGATGAATGCCACGTGGTGGCTCTTCTTCATTTGAAATGAATGTGATGCTAACATGCGTCATGACATGACATTAAATCAGGCGCTTCATGGGAGGCAACACATGTCATTTCATTTTCTTTTTATTTTTCTATTGTAGCGTAAGATTTTTGAGCTGATAGTTTGTGAAGTGTTGCAGAGATAATGTTTAATCAGTGCATGGAAAAATGAAAAATGCATAGTCTCAGAACAGTGCCCACGGGGCCACACCCCATAACTGTGCTGTCCGCGTGAACTTGATAAACTGAAGGTGCAACTCAGAAGACCCCATGCGGCCACATGTCATTTTTGTGCGGTCCGCGTAAGAAGAATAAAAAATGGCCATCTCTCTGAAGTTTCCCACGCGGCCGTGGTCAAAAGAAGGGACGTCCGCGTGGAAACGACCAAATTAACCAAGTCTCTAATGTTTCCCATGCTGCCCCGCACCAAAGCAGTGCGGTCCGCGTGGGCTGTGGTTTGTTTTGAAGGATGAAAATCCTGCGCGGTACGCGTGCAATTTCTCTGCAGTCGCGCAGGTAGGTAAGAACTGGGTCCCACAGTATAAATAGGAGCCTTGGGCCTCCTTGCGGTACGCGTGCAATTTCTCTCACTCTACTATTCATTCACTCTAGTTGTGCACATATCCTCATTCTCATTACTTCGCTGGTAACATTTCATCATTCATTTAAATTCATAGTTTAATTTTTGTTTATTTTCATTAAATTCCACTAGTGTAACTTCTTATTTTATATCTTCTTCTTCTTAGTTGAAACAACTGAGTAGGGACAATTATGATCCTTCATGATGAAACTTGGACTGAAAAAACACAAAAAGAACCTACCAGTTTGTTGCCCAACGCGGCCATACAACATTTTTGTGCGGTCCACGTATGTTTATTTAGCATTTGTGACAAGCTCTAGGCGCGTCTGCATGACCAATTCTGTGTGGTCCGCGTGAAATCAGCATGGCCGTGGTCCAAAGCAGTTCGAACCACATAGTTAGAGGTTCACAGAGTTAGAATCTTGGAGTTTGATTTGAGCGCACCGCATCCACTTTTGTGCAGTCCGCGTCACTCCTATGCAGCCGCGGTCCAAATCAAAGCGGACCGCGTGGTCGGAGTTCAGAGAGGGTACAATTTTGAGGGTCAACCTGTACGGAACGCGTCCATTTTTGGGCGGTCCACATTGATCCTACGCGGCCAGAGTCAACTTTTGTACAGTCTGCGTGGATCATTTTGAGACTAAATACTTGATAGTTTTGCTTATGCGGACCACGTGACCTTTCTGTGCGGTCCGCGCCTCCCCTGTCTGCAATATTATGACTGCTACTTGTCTGCTTATCCTTCTGTGCCTCTACTAACAATGTTAGACTTATATCTGTTATAGATAATAGTACGTGGAGGAAAAACAATACAACGAGGGGATAAGGACAAACAAACTGGGAAGGGTTGTTCTTCCCGAGGGAGGACAATCAGAAGGGTGATAAAACTCAATGCCAAAGACAAGGAAACAATCAAAAAGACCAGAAAGATAATTTGGGAGGCATACAGGGCTGCCTCTCATTCAACCGCCAGCGAGTATGCACCCTTCCGGAGTGTGACTTCAGAGTCCATCCCCTCACACATGTCTGTGGAGATTCCGGCACCAGAACCAACTTCTCCTAAGAAGATAAATGTGGTCACTTCAAAGAGGCTAGTGAATGTGGTAGTCACGGAATCTTCTAATGAGTCCAGCTCTGAAAAATAGGTTGATGAACAATATTCCACCTCCCCCGTCATTTCATCACTAGGGGAGAGTGAGGGTGGTGTGCCGAGATTAGGGGGCTTGAGATAACTAGGAAGAAGGAAGCCTTGGAAGATAAGTCCGTAAGTGAGGTTGCTTTCCACCAGTACAGTGAGTGGTGGCCTAAGAGGAAGCTGATTCCGGAGCAGTGATTTATTGATGCTGACTTTCTCCCTCACAACCCTCACGTACAAGCTCAATTCCGTACGAGAGAGGGTTATGGGTTATTCAAAGAAAAAGTGGACATGGCGAACGAGCACATGGTGAAAGGATTCGACAACAATGTCTACCATATAGTTCAGGGCTCGACATCTACAAAAGTGAGGGACAAGGTTATGTTGTTTGATAGGAAGATACTAAATGATTTTCAGGGTTTGCAAAAGAAGATGAGTCCCAGTACTTGGAGAAGCTAGCTATGAGAGAGGAAGTTTGCCCGTGGTTAACCGAGATTATAACAGCTACTGGTACAGTCCCTGTATGGCTAAGAGCACAGAAAAATATATTCAAAAACACCCTCAGCTTTGAAGCAAAAGGGTGGTTGACATTCGTGTGCAACCGGCTTGACCCGACCACATATGACCACTCCTCCCCATTAATCGTGCTATTATAGTTGCCTCCATCATGGCGGGATTCCTGTTAAATATGGGAAACATCATGCAGAGGGTGATTTCTACTATGGGTAATAAAAAAAACAAACTACCTGTTCCCCAACACACTGAACCTGTACTTCAAAGAAATGAAGGTGAAACAGAAGAGATGATATTATGGTGCCTCCGGTGAGCCCATATTCCCGGTATGATCAAAAGGGTCCTGAAAACCCTAAGGGCACCAAGAGGAGTCAAGCTTCTACTTCTTTTGCAGCTGGCCAGTCTGAAAAGCCAACTACCACTAAGCAGCCGACCATTGAGACATTGCCTCCATGCCCATCCACAGATCCCCCTACCGCCACAGCTGAGCCGGTGATTCCGGTGTCAAAGACTCATAGATTCACCACCAACCATCTCACATACTTACTTGCTAGTTTGAACAACTGGACGTCGGCTGCGACATCCAAGTTGTCCACATTGACCACAGCCGTTCAAGCACAGGGAGCTCCGGTGACTGTTGAGATACCTGCCTCTATTGATGAAACTTTAAAGAAGATTCTGAAGCAATAAAATTTGACAAAGGCAGTTGGGGAGCATAGCAAAGCTCTCAAGGAATTGGCTAAGGAGCACAGGAAATTGAGGAAGACTAAGGCCTCAAAGGAGTCGGTGGCAAAGCTGCAGGTGCAGGAGGACAAGCTAATAGCGGATCAGCTACCACTTGACTTGTTGTTTGCAGAGCCATCCGTAGAGCCATCAAATGTGCAGCCACAGGTGGAGGAAGATATGCCAAGGAAGAAGAGAAAGCTCCCTAACACTGAGGGAGTAGTGATAGTAGTGGCTCCAGTCCAGGAGGGCCCTTTCGGTACTGCTGATGCTGAGCCCTCTTCAGATCCAGCAGTTGATGAGCCATAGTTGGAGCAGGGACCTATCCCAGTAGAACATCAGCAGCAGGCTGGGGACCAGTCTGAGGTCCCTACCAATACAGAGGACATGGGCGCCACTGATGAGGCTTAGGGGCCATTTCTATATCCTTTGCCTTTATTTTGATGCTTTATTTGGTAGTTAGCATTGGGGACAATGCTAGCGTGGAGGTGTGGCCCTAATTTTTTATTTTTATTTTGATGATTGTATATATATTCATTACTTTCAGCACATTCGTAGGTATAGTTGATTTGTATATAAATTTTTGATTCTAAACTCCCTTAGTTGTATATTCTACTCCCCGTGTGTACATATTCATTTGGTTTTCAGTTGGTTTTCATTGGTGTTTTCTACTTTCGTTAAAAGTTTTCACTTTTTTTGGTTTTGTTTTGGCATTTGCAATAAGCCCTTGGTTTTCTTAATGCCACAGTTCTTTCCAAGGGTATAATATTGTGCGAACCGGGTGGCTCTTCCCAATGATAGATAGCGTGACAACTTTCTTAAGGGTTGAGACAGTTTTTTATTTTTCTTTTTGATTTTCAAGCTTTTGTAGTTAAGGGTACCTCAGGCAAAGCTTCACTTGGGTCTATAAAATTTTCTTTTGATCTTATGGTCAAAGACTTTAAGTTGTGTTTAGGATGGTGAAAGTAGTGATCTTAAGACTCTTGTATTGACCAAACAATCATCATATGGTCATGTTGGTCCATTTTGCGCTTGAATCATATTTAAGGTTGTTCTGGGCCCTCGACTACGCTTTTGGAAATCCTTGAGTGCGTGTGGTGAGAATTCGATTTATTGAGCCTAAGTGCCGTGCCGATGATCTAGAACTTGCTCCGAATGTTTGTTGAGGTGAAATCACATGTAGAACTTGACTTAAGAAATGATTTTAGTCTCTCCTTGATCCAAAAGGGCCAAATTGAATAATTCCATGACCTACCAATCAAATGATCCCTAGTTCACCCCTTTTGATCCTTGAACCTTATTCTTTCATGAACCAAATTACAAGCATATACTCGTTCTCAATTAGACCTTCTCTTGCCACCCAAATCTTCCCTTGAATAGTGGAAAATGACTAAGTTTGGGTGGGTGGGGGGAGACAAGAAAGGCATCAATGTGGTAAAAAGACACAAAAGCAAAATAAAAGGAAGGCAATGAAAAAGAGAAATAGACAAAAAGAAGGACAAAAAGAGAATAGGAATAAAAAAAGGAATCAAAAGGACAACAAAAAGTTAAAAAGATGTGGAAAAGTATACAAAAGGCGAAAGGTTTGAATTGTAAAAGAAAGAGTGATATTGTATCCCTCTAGCCCCCGAAAGAAGTGAACTACTCAATTTAGTCAAGAAAGTGTGTCAAAATGAATCAAAAGAAGTGCTTAAGGGAAGATTAAAACCATTGGAACAACATCATAGCCTACCTTCACCCAAAAGCCTTCACAATGACTCCTTAAAAGCACTATTTGATCATAAGTTGAGGGAAGCCTACATTGGTGGATACTTACATGAAGGTCAAGCATATGGTGCTTAGAGAAGGACTTAGGGCCGTTTCTTTGTGAGAGATGAGAGAGAGTTCATTCACCTCGATTTGAGTGCAACTATTCTAATAAGTGAGGTCCACTTAGGGAAAGTCAAGGATGCGTAGTCTAGGTTCACAATGACCGAAGCGCTTGAGAATGTTTCCTTGATGAGTTGTGTCAACCCTTGATGCCCTTGTGTTACACTTGATCCATAAGTGTTCAAAGTTTTAAATGTGTTAATGATACATATGCATTGAGGGCAAGTTTTAGTCCCAACTGAGGCTCGTTGAGGTTACCATAGGAAGAACATGAATTACTTGGGTGTTTTTCATTGAGGGATATGTCTCATTTTATTAGCTTGAGCACAAGCAAAGGTTTAAGTTTGGGGGAGTTGATAACTGTGAATTATACATGTTTTATACCCCTTCTTACCTGAGCTTTGTGAATAAAGTTTTTTAAATTAGTCTTAAATTTCTTACAAGGTGTGTTTGATTGCAGGTTTGAGTGACTAGATTATACATATCAGAAATCGGCTCAAAAGAGGAGTGAAACCTGCCAAGCGCCAAAAGATAATTCGAAGTGGGAAAAAGGTGACCTGCGCAGACAGCATTGTTCTGATGTGCGGCCGCCCAGAAGAGTTCTGCAGAATGCCAAGTCAAGCCTGACCTGCGCGGTCCTCCCTATTTGCAACGAAGCCGCGCATGAAAGTTCAGGGAGTGACCAAAAATGATAAAATCCCACGCGGACCATATCCATTTACATGCGGTCCATATTGATAAGAGATCATAGGCTCAGCAATTCAACGCACGAATTCCACGTGGCCGCACACCAAAACAATGTGGTCCGGGTGGGTAAAATTTCAGAGAGATAGCAACTAGCCAATTTCTACAGTGCATCCACGCATCATTTCTAGGCGGTCCGCATAAGTCAACCTGTGCGGCCGTGCACCATTTTCACGCGGTCCGCTTCATTCAAACGATGCGGCTGCATGTCATTTCTATGAGGTCCGCATCTCTCAGGTTAGAAGCACAGATCTGAAGACCTTACGCCCTACGCATCCACATGTCATTTCTATGCGGTCCACGCCAAACCCTCAGGGGTATTTTTGTCCATTTTTCCTGTGTAGTATAAATAGAACACTTTACTTTTATAGGTTAAGTTGGGAACATGTTTTAGCAGTTGAGCACGAGACACTTTGTATTAGCCTCCTTTAGGAAATTTTCTCTTGTTATTAACGTGGATTCAAGTAGATTAAGCTTGTAGTGAATGATTATTTTAATTTCTTCTAGTATTTCTTCTATTTCTACTACTTCCATATCTAGCTAAACCTATTAGCTAGGGTTGTGGCTCAACCCTAGTGTGGGTAATTAATGGGTGTTTTTGCTTAATACTTGGATGATGTTTGGTGTTTGGTATTCAGGCCGATTGTATGTTTTCACTTAGATTTGGTGGTTGCAAACAGTAAGTCTGGCTTAATGGGTCTTGACTCTTCTTGAGAAAAAGAGTATGACCTCACAATTAACCCAACAAGGATTTGCGATGGACCCATAAGAATGGTAGTCCCAAGTAACGGGTTACACCTCGAGAGAGTAATTACCCCACTTGAACCTTGAAGTTGCTTGGGGGAATTAGCCTACGCAATTGGTCTCGAGAGAGTCAATTGGGAAAAATCACTCTCTCTACCTAGAAGTGTGAGAGTGAGTACTAAAGTGCAACGGTTATCCGTATTTCCCTTAATTATCATCCTTGTGTTAGAATTTTATGCCCGTTAATTAGCCACCTAGGTGAGTGTCATGACCCTAGTGCCTTTCTCTTATTGCAAACAACTAGCATTATTACTTATTATAATTTAGTTTACAGTAGTAGTTGATAAATTTAGTTGTTAAGCGAAAAAAAGGATAGAAGATCAAATAGAAGCTAAAACGCACTTCTAGGCTTAGCAAATACTCAACTCTAATTTGAAGCTCTCTGTGGAATTTTCGACCCCGAAACCACTATTGGGTTTTATGTATCCGCGCCCACTCTTTCTTAGGATTGAGTCAGCACCAATCAGAAACGAGATCGACGGTGTAATTTTCTCGTCAACCAAGAAGACAAAGTTATTAGTGACTCATAGCAAGAGACAATAGGAGGTCACCGAAGACAACATCACCTTCATGGAAGATGACATGGATGGACTTCTCTTGCTGCACAATGCCCTGGTAATATCTCGTAATGTTCTAAATTTCAAAATTAAACATTTTTTGATCCAGGAAGTCCAACCAACATTAATTAATGGAGAGTGTTGAATAAGTAAAGCTAACCAGAAGCATCATTCCGGCAAACAAAATCCTCGTCATGTTTAACTAAGCAAGCGTAACAACCCGGAGGGAGATCTTGTTGGCCATGAATGTCGAATGGGTCATGAAGACCACCTTATTTGAAGTGGTGGACAGCAACATGGGCTATAGCATTGTTCTTGATAGTCCATGGATACATGAGATGAAAGTCGTGCCATAAATATATCATCCACTGCTGAAATTCGTGACTCCAGAGGGAATCAAACAAATAAGAGGAGATCAACTGGAAGAAAGGGAAAAGAATGTGATATCAGTTTCCAAAGCTAAAGGGAAGTAACTCAGCGCATAGCAATTACAGGAACCGACGCCTGCTCCTGAACCGATCGAAGATGAAAAAGAGCAGGAGCCATCACAATCCTATCAGGTACCGAGATATTTTCAGGTACCGAAAAAAATGCTACCAAACCCATGATAGAAGAACTCAAACAAGTGGCTTTGTTTCAAAAATTCTTGGAAAGAAAATTACACTTGGGGACAGGACTCTACCCCGGCCTCAGGTAAGGATTTATCGATTTCTCAAAACTAACATGAATTGCTTTGCATAGTCGCATGTGGATATGACAGGTACCCCTCTAGAGGTGGATGTGCACAAGCTAAGCCTGGATCCAAGAATCCCACTTGTAAGGAAAAAGAAGTGCCCAATTGTTGCACCCCATATATTCGTACGTGAAAGTACACCGTAAGTCAATTTATGTAAGCTTAGATATGAGATAATCTTCGAATGTACATAAAGTAAGTTAATCATGTTAAATTGGAGGTCAAAAATATTTAGATCGTGAATTGTAAGTACCTAGAGGGTTGGAAGGCTTAGAAGCTAAACGAATTGAAGAAAATAAATTTCGACGAGTCGAAAAGTTGGGAATGTTATAATATATACTTTTGGGGTGAAACTAGGGTGCTCAAAATGATAAAGAGGTTATGTTATGCGTTATTTTAGTCTTATGATATTCTTGTGTTATTTTTTGAATTCAAACGAGTTGTGGAACAAAAATTGGCAAAGATCATCACAAGTTATATTCATAATTATGCTGAAAATTAGGTCAAATGTAGGTTAGCATTTCTTCCAATGTACTTGGAATTACCGGATGATATATCTACCAAGTTGAAGATCTACGATTTTAGTTTCCAACATATTAAGTCGTTTATTGATAAAATATTGGAATAGAGAGATATTCACATTTTTGCGAGACTGCGCAGACTGATAGGTGACAAGTAGGTGCTTCACCTGCTTGCCTAAAGGAGAGGCCCTAATTAAAAGATCCTAAAGTCGGCCAAGAGGGGACTTTTAAGGAATTATTAGAACTTATTTATTTTATTCATTTCTCAGATTAACAAAATCAGATTGATCCCCTGCAACTCCTCTCTTAAAATCCCACACAGATCCTAGGTAATTTCGGGCGATATGATGTGACTCTAGTGGCGAAAACTCTAGAGAGTTTGCTAGTTTCTCTTTCTCCTTCTTGTAGATGCGTTAGGTGATTGATTTTTGTTGAATAAGGACTAGGTTTTGTTTATTCTACTCAGTACAAGGTAAATTTATGCTTCTCCTTTCATTATTTATGCTTGTACAAGTTGTAATTCGAACGTAAAGACTAGACCTATCGAGTTTCGAAAGAGTGGTATGTTGTTTGTTGTTGCGTCACTGTTGGCTGGTTATGAATTTATTTATAAGTTGAATTTATGATTGGTTTATAGGATAATAGACCTAATTATGTACTTCTATTTGTGTTGCTCAATTCGAAAGAAAAAACAAGTTGAAACGTGTTTTAGTAAACTGAAAAATCAGTTTTGAGTTGTTGAACTTGTGGGACTGTCTTGTAGGCTATTTTGTGTTTCTATTGAATTGTCTCTATTGCTACTATTTTTAAGGAGTTTGCGAATAGAAAGGGTGTGGATAAACACCAAATAATAGCAGGGTGGTTGGTCGGTTCGGTCGTTCGTCATTAGATTTTTGGGTTGTGTGACGTACTAGGGTTGTCATTTTGTGTATGAACGGATTGGGGTGTGTGAGCTATTTTACTGTATTTTGTAATGGATATAAGGTTGGAAAATAATGCATACATACTTTTATTGTTGTGCCCTTGTTTTTGTTGGTGTTATGCAAAATTAGGAGGAAGTAAAGTTTATAAGGGAGATGTTGCCCGTTTTATTTTAAAATAAGCTTGTCGTTCGTTGTGAGATAGTTGTACCTTCCATAACTTGATGATAGTATTGTTATTGGACGTGTTGTAATAAGGTACGTTAAGGCTAAACCTTTCCTTCATTTAGGCATGATCTATTAACTACATGCGCTTGATAACGAGACACAAAGAGAAGTTCGTACTTCCTAAGTTTATGTACATTATCCCAGTCTAAAAAGTTACAATATTCTGACTTATCAACACTTAATAATAAGCTAAGTATTATCTTCTTCTAGTTAAGAGAGCAGAGGTTGTGGAGTGTGTGTGCCTGTATATATATATATATATATATATATATATATTGTTAGGAACTACGCTTTACGCTAGAGGGGGGGTGAATAGCGTATTAATAAAATTTAGCGTTTTTTTGCGGAATTTAAACTTTGCAGGAAGTAAAATAAATGCAGAAAAATAAACTTACACAAGGATGTATACTGGTTGGCCACCAACGTGGTTAGTCCAGTCCCCGAGAGACTCTCTCGAGATTTTTCACTATTTTGTTAAGCTTACGGGTGCTCAACAAACCGTTACACACTTGAGGACACAAGCCTCAAACAGTTGCTCGGAGATCGCAATCTCAAAGACTTCACCCAAGGAAAAGCAAGTTCCTTGAAACAAGAGAATCGCAATTCTCTTACAAGTATATCAAATACTTGGACACTCACTTAACTAAAGTACTCCTTATTGAGTAGATATGAGTAAAAGAATATGTTCAAGATCACAACAACTTTAAGCAATAATATGGCTCTCAAAAGCTTTATGAAATGAGTAGAAAATGAAGAATAATTGAATGAAAGCTTATAGCAATGTAATGATCAGTTTGTGTATGTTGTTGTTGTTAAAACACTGAAATGAAGCTGTATTTATAGTTGAAAAACTTGGCATTACCGTTGCCTAATTGCCAATTAAGAATTGCTGAAATTACTCAGTGATAATCGATTATTAAGACCACATAATCGATTATCTTCCAGTCAGTTTAAAAATCAATCCCAGATTTAACGCTTCACAATCGATTATACATAATCTATAATCGATTACTGGCAATATTCAAAAACAGATAATCGATTACACCAAATCCATAATCGATTACTTTGGCAACGTTCTAAAAATCATTTCCGGATTTTAAGCAAAACATCGATTATACAAAATCTATAATCGATTACTTCAGCAACGTTCTAAAAGTCATTTCCAGATTTTAAGCAAAACATCGATTATATGAAATCTATAATCGATTACCTTATGGTATTTGAAAATCATTTGACAACGGTCAGCTTCAACAATCGATTGTCCTTTGCAACAATCGATTACTTGTTATTTTCTGAAAATCATAAAACTTACTGTCTCAGTGATAATCGATTATCTAAAGACATAATCGATTACTTAATTAAATTTAAAATCACTGGAAGACAGTCTCAACATAATCGATCACCATTAGTTCATAATCGATTATTTTGAGTATTGAAAAACTTTACCTCAACAACAATCGATTGGCATTTGATCACAATCGATTATCATGCAGATTTGGAAAAACCTGATGTTCACTGTCTTACTCACAATCGATTACCATTAATTCATAATCGATTGTCATGCAGTCTTGGCTCAGAAACAATCGATTATCATAAGTTCATAATCGATTATTTTAGCCCAGATTTTTGAGGCATGTTTAGAAAACATTTTGTCTAATGTCAATATGCATGATTTAAAATCTTTTTGACACAGAATTAAATATGCATGATTTTGGAAAATTGTTTTATGAGAGAGGCCATACTATGAGTCAAGTTATAGGATCGAGATAACAGTTTAGAACAACTCAATAACAATTAAAGGCTATCTCTTGAACTTCAATCTTATTCGCAACCATTGTGCGTTTGTACTTGAATTCCGTCATATATCAATTTTTGCTTCGTTTGTCATTCATCAAAACCTACAAAAGAGTACACATTTAGTATATTGCATTGAGAACGTGTTTCTAACAATTTCCCCCTTTTTGATAATGGCAAACATTAAGCGGGATATGCAATTTAGGCAAAAGATATTGACAATTCAAGACAAGTAACAATTATGCAATTCGTTGTTCTTGTTCCCCCTCAATTTAAGAGTTCCCCTTCAATTTTAGCTTATAAGCAATCAATGAATTAAGAGAGGTGGTGCATACCCGATATCCCGTTTTCTTCCCCCTTTCGCCATTAGCAAAAAAATAAGGAAAGATGCAAAAAGATGAAATAAACACGGTTTATTTATTGGAAAGAAAGGGTACATCAATGGGAACAACAGAAAAAAAACACACAAAACACAGAAAAATTTATTCATTTCCGTCGTTGTCCGCCTCGTTATCCGGCGCTGCTTCAAAAGGAACGAGAGCTGCATATGGATAATTGACATGGTCAAAGTATCCATGGATCTCATGAGTGAGTTGAGCAAGCTGGTCGGATATGGTTTGGAGAGTAGGCTCTTGAGCACGACGGGGTGGACGACTTGAAGACGGAGCTGGAGCATGGTCACCATCATGATGGAAAGAAGACTCCGAGATTTCCCAAATTTTGGTACTCCTTTTGAGAGGACCATTTTCCGTGACAAATCCGGATGCTTCAAGGAAGTTCATAATGAGGAGGGCATAAGGAAGAGGCATGTCATCACCGATGGCATCGAGCATATGAATTTTGATGAGCCGACACCAATTTATTTTGGCTCCGGTGACAATGGCATGCAGAAGTTTGGTATCCTCCTGGGAGATGGTGGTGTGATTGTACCGTCTAGGCTTGAGGACTCGGGTGATGAAGTAAAGAATCAACCGGTAGTTTGGATCCATTCCCGTTATGGTAGGACGACGGGTAGAGATAGATGGATCATAGGAAGTTATACCGGCTTGGTGGAGAAGGGTGGTTTCATCAAAGAGAGCCCCGGCCTTATCAATATACCGGTAAAGGTCTTCACCTTCATTTGGAAGGCGGGCAATGGTGTGGAGATTCTCTTCAGAGAGAAGAATTTGAACCCCATTAATGGAGGTGACAAGTTCGCCATCTTCATCTTTACGGAGGTTTGAGTAAAAAGCTTGAACGAGAGTTGTGTTTATGTGAGGATGAGTGAGAAGCAAGAAGTCATATAGTTGACACTCCTTTAACATATTTGCGGCAGGGGTAAAAGGTTCAAGGAGTTTACTATTTGAGAACCGAGGAGGAAGAATGGTGCGTTTCTCAAATTTTGAGAGGAACCGTGTGAGTTCATTTTCATTTTCGAAGAATAAGACGGAACCGTCTTTGTATGGAAAATTTAAAGGAGGAGGGGCGGTTGAGGCAGATGCGCCATGTTTGGATCGGGAGCGTTTTGAAGATCGTCCAGACATGTTAAGAGAAATCTGCTGGAATTTGGCAAAGAAAATAGAAGAGATTTAGCTTTTGAATACTAGAAATAGTGCTTGAGTGGGTGAATGTGAGCTCTTATGATTCCTATTTATAGAGGAAAGGATTATCAAGCATTGAATGGAGACATTTGCTGAGATTTTGGTTTAGGAGCAGTCAGAAAACGGTAAGAATTAAAGTTACTGACCGTTAGATAATCGATTATTGAACTGAAATAATCGATTGTTTTTACTGTTTGATTGAGATTTTGAATCTGACAAATCGATTCTTGAGTCAAACGGTAAAAAAATTTGAATGAAATAATCGATTATTAGGTTTTGGTAATCGATTATGGAGCATTTAAGACCTGACAGGAATCGATTTAGGAGCCAAACGGTAACAAAAATTAATATGAAGTAATCGATTGTCAGTTCTGGGTAATCGATTATTTAGTGAACTAGTTTGATACAGTGAACTGGGAGAATATCAGAATTTGTCAAATAATCGATTGTATGAAAAAATAATCGATTGTTGTAGAAAGCATTGCTGAATGACTGAGGCGGAAATCGATTATGCAATTTAGGAAGTGAAAAAATTAAACATAGATGCATAATATTAATAATCAGTCATATACAATCGATTATTGATACTGATAATCGATGTATTGCACAGAAAATAATCGATTAGTGACTTGAGATAGTCGATTATTTTGTGCTAAAACTTCATAATTTCCCCTACCTTTGGGGTGGTACCTGCAAAATAGATTTAAACGTCTCCGACGCTCAAGTTAGTAATTTATAGCGAAATTAATAAATTACACTAGTGTTAACAAGTAATGCCGTGAACTCTTAAGAATTGTGTCCTAGAGTGTTCTTAAGAGAGTTTCGGGTACTTACCTTTTCTCCAACATCGCCAATTACCTGTTCTAGAGGATGATCCTTGATCGTTCTCCACTCGTTAGGCGTATTTATTCCTTTTTCTAATTGTGGCGCTTCTTCCGTTGGTTGTTCCCCAATTTCATTTTTGTTTTCCTTTGAAGGTTCTTCTTGGATTTTGTCTTTCAAGCTATCCAAGATACCTGCAAGATCAAAACCGGATTCCTTTCTCGCCAAGCGAGTATTATCTTCGGAAAACACAACATGAGGGGATTCCTCCACAATTTGGGTTCTTTTGTTAAAGATCCTATATGCTTTGCTACGTGAGGAATAACCAATGAAAATACCTTCATCCGATTTAGCATCAAACTTACCCAATTGGTCCTTGCCATTATTATGAACAAAACATTTACAACCAAAAACACGTAAATGAGAAATGTTGGGTTTTCTACCCTTATAAAGTTCATATGGGGTTTTCATGAGTATCGGCCGAATTGCTACTCTATTTAAAACATAGCAAGCGGTACTCACGGCGTCCGCCCAAAAGTATTTGGGAATCTTAGCTTCGTCGAGCATGTTTCTGGCCATCTCTTCGAGACACCTATTTTTCCTTTCCACCACCCCATTTTGTTGTGGTGTCCGTGGAGCGGAAAAGGTGTGTTCGATTCCGAGTTCGTCACAAAAATCCGCAAAGAGATTGTGATCAAACTCTCCCCCATGATCACTTCTAATCGAAGTGACGGTTGATTCCTTTTCGTTTTGAACATGCTTAAGGAAATACTTGAAATTTTGAAAAGCATCACTTTTATTTGCAAGAAATAGAGTCCAAGTAAATCTAGAAAAGTCATCAACAATTACAAAAACATATTTATTTTTACCAAGGCTTTCAATACGCGAGGGACCAAATAAATCCATGTGAAGTAATTGCAAAGGTCTAGACGTTGAAACAATATTCTTGGATTTAAAAGATGCTTTGGTTTGCTTCCCTTTTTGACAAGAATCGCAAATAGAATCATTTTCAAACTTTAAACAGGGAAGACCAACTACTAAGTTTTGAGAAAGAAGCTTGTTCAAAAGATGCATGTTCATGTGTGCTACTCTACGATGCCATAGCCAAGAGTTATCCTCTTTGCTTAATAAACAATCAACATATTCGGGTGAGGAGTTTGCAAGATCAACCATATAGATATTATCAATTCTAAAACCACAAAGTATGATCTTGAAATCACTACGTCTAAATACAAGACATTCATCCGAATCAAATAGAGCAAGATTTCCCTTGTCACATAATTGGCTTATGCTCAAGAGATTATGCTTTAAACCTTTCACAAGTAGTATATGTTTAATGGAGGAGTTTTCGTCCTTACCGACCTAACCAATGCCGATGATTTTTCCTTTATTGTTATCACCAAATATGACACTTCCTCCTTCTTTGTGCTCTAGTTGAAGGAATTTGGATTCATCTCCCGTCATGTGTTTGGAGCATCCACTATCAAGGTACCATAGTACACTTGATCCCTTCAAGCACACCTACAAAACAAATTAATGTTCTTTAGGTACCCATGCCATCTTGGGTCCTTGAGGGTTAGGCATGTTATAATGATGCAATTGATTTATATGTCTGTGACGAGTAAAGCAAGCGGGAGCAATATGACCAATACGTCTACAATAATGACAAGTCACGTTGGGATTATGCATTTTTCTAGGTACATAGTAACTAGATGAATGAAGGTTTCTTACTCTACTTTCAACACCAATGTTTCTCCTATTATGAGCTCTAGGAGGTTCACAAGTTTGTCTAAAATATGCATCATTTCTAGAATATCTATTTCTAGGTGGAGGGTCATTTCTTGGTCTTCTAAATTGTTCAAGGTTTGGCCTAAAATATGCATCATTTCTAGGTCTTCTAGCATTTTCACTATTTGGTCTAACATGCAAGTTATTTCTAGGATTTCTACTTCTAGGATAAGCATTTTGGTTATTAGTCCTAGGTTGAGCTCTAGGTTGTTGTGGTTTAGCACCAACCTTTTCTTCATTCTTGAATCCTATTCCATGTTTAGTTGATTTTAGATTAACAAGCACATCATTCAAGTTTTTATGCGAAGAATTAAACTTATCTAATGTGCCTTTAAGTCTAGCTACTTCATTCTTAAGAAGCACACAAGAAGAACAGTTTCTAGTAGAACCTTCAGGTTTATCAGCACTTCTTTTTCCATAAAACTTGTTTTCCTCTTTCAGCTTCTCATTTTCGAAAACCAGTTTTTCTAATTCTTTTTCTTTTAATGAAAGCTGTGTTTGAAAATCTTTTTCTTTTAGAGAGGCGCTTTCTTTAACACTTTTGACAGTTTTTGAAGCTTTGATAAATTCAGCATATAGTTCATCAAAAGCATTTCTCATTTCATCAAGAGTAAAGAAATTTTGAGAGGAGATTTGACTTACCTCGTCTTTGCCGTCTTCTTGAGCCATGAGACATAAATTTGCTGCTTCATCGTCTTCTTCTTCGCTTGCTTCATCTCCGGAATCTCCTCCCCAAGAGATGTATGCACGTTGCTTTTTGAAGGGTTTCTTCTCCTTTTTGATGTTAGGGCAATTTGATTTTATGTGCCCGGTTTCTCCGCATTCATAGCATTTTAGTTGATCGCCTTGTTTTTTGTTCTTGCGTTCATACTCTTTGCGCATGAATTTTTGAAACCTTTTGATAACGAGTCCAAACTCGTTGTCACCTTCCTCATCAATTTGTGGTTGGCTAGCCTTTAGAGCAATCCTTTGCCTTCTTTGATCATCAACAACCGGGTTAAGTATAGTTGATTCATAGGTTTTGAGATTACCTCTTAATGCGTCAATTGTGACATTTGTGATGCCAATGGATTCTTGGATTGCATCGGCCTTTGATCGCCATGCCGGAGTGAGACTTCTGAGGATCTTCCGGACAAGTTCTCTATCCGTAAACATCTTTTTGAGGGCGTGTAGATCATTCACGATCATTGAGAATCGCTCAAACATTTCGTCTACTTTCTCTCCTTCCTTCATGTGGAATAGTTCATAAGAGTGAGTTAAGAAATCAATTTTAGCTTCTCGTACCTGGTCGGTTCCTTCGTATGTCACTTCAAGCTTATCCCACATTTCTTTTGCTGTTTTGCAACATGATATCTTCCTGTAGTCGTTAGCATTAACAGCACAATATAATAATTTATAGCTTTGGCATTATTTTGAACCTTACGAATATCCTCCGCGGTATATTCTTCTTCGGTCTTTGGAACCCATTCGTCTTCCACCTTCTTGGTTGGAATTTGGTTTCCATTGGTGAATACTTTCCACAAATGAAAGCTATTTGATTGCACAAAGATTTGCATCCTCTCCTTCCAGTATGAGTAGTTTGTGCCGTTGAATAGAGGAGGTCGTGTAGAGCATTGTCCTTCTTCAATTCCTGCAAAAGAGTCAAGAGTAGAAGCCATGGATGGTTCTCTCAAACGGTTAAGTTTTCAGAGAGTTGGGCTCTGATACCAATTGATAGGAACTACGCTTTACGCTAGAGGGGGGGTGAATAGCGTATTAATAAAATTTAGCGTTTTCTTGCGGAATTTAAACTTTGCAGGAAGTAAAATAAATGCAGAAAAATAAACTTACACAAGGATGTATACTGGTTGGCCACCAACGTGGTTAGTCCAGTCCCCGAGAGACTCTCTCGAGATTTTTCACTATTTTGTTAAGCTTACGGGTGCTCAACAAACCGTTACACACTTGAGGACACAAGCCTCAAACAGTTGCTCGGAGATCGCAATCTTAAAGACTTCACCCAAGGAAACGCAAGTTCCTTGAAACAAGAGAATCGCAATTCTCTTACAAGTATATCAAATACTTGGACACTCACTTAACTAAAGTACTCCTTATTGAGTAGATATGAGTAAAAGAATATGTTCAAGATCACAACAACTTTAAGCAATAATATGGCTCTCAAAAGCTTTATGAAATGAGTAGAAAATGAAGAATAATTGAATGAAAGCTTATAGCAATGTAATGATCAGTTTGTGTATGTTGTTGTTGTTTAAACACTGAAATGAAGCTGTATTTATAGTTGAAAAACTTGGCATTACCGTTGCCTAATTGCCAATTAAGAATTGCTGAAATTACTCAGTGATAATCGATTATTAAGACCACATAATCGGTTATCTTCCAGTCAGTTTAAAAATCAATCCCAGATTTAACGCTTCACAATCGATTATACATAATCTATAATCGATTACTGGCAATATTCAAAAACAGATAATCGATTACACCAAATCCATAATCGATTACTTTGGCAACGTTCTAAAAATCATTTCCGGATTTTAAGCAAAACATCGATTATACAAAATCTATAATCGATTACTTCAGCAACGTTCTAAAAGTCATTTCCAGATTTTAAGCAAAACATCGATTATATGAAATCTATAATCGATTACCTTATGGTATTTGAAAATCATTTGACAACGGTCAGCTTCAACAATCGATTGTCCTTTGCAACAATCGATTACTTGTTATTTTCTGAAAATCATAAAACTTACTGTCTCAGTGATAATCGATTATCTAAAGACATAATCGATTACTTAATTAAATTTAAAATCACTGGAAGACAGTCTCAACATAATCGATCACCATTAGTTCATAATCGATTATTTTGAGTATTGAAAAACTTTACCTCAACAACAATCGATTGGCATTTGATCACAATCGGTTATCATGCAGATTTGGAAAAACCTGATGTTCACTGTCTTACTCACAATCGATTACCATTAATTCATAATCGATTGTCATGCAGTCTTGGCTCAGAAACAATCGATTATCATAAGTTCATAATCGATTATTTTAGCCCAGATTTTTGAGGCATGTTTAGAAAACATTTTGTCTAATGTCAATATGCATGATTTAAAATCTTTTTGACACAGAATTAAATATGCATGATTTTGGAAAATTGTTTTATGAGAGAGGCCATACTATGAGTCAAGTTATAGGATCGAGATTACAGTTTAGAACAACTCAATAACAATTAAAGGCTATCTCTTGAACTTCAATCTTATTCGCAACCATTGTGCGTTTGTACTTGAATTCCGTCATATATCAATTTTTGCTTCGTTTGTCATTCATCAAAACCTACAAAAGAGTACACGTTTAGTATATTGCATTGAGAACGTGTTTCTAACATATATATATATATATATATATATATATATATATATATATATATATATATATATATATATATATATATATATATATATATATATATATATATATATATATATATATATATATATATATGTATGTATATATATATACACACATACACAAAGAGTATTACAGTATTTTCATCGCCATCGAGCTATAATTGGTGGGCAGGACCCTATTGGGCAATACAACAGTATTTTCACCATCATTGAGCTATAATCAGTGGGCACGCCCATATTGGACGACCTCTAATCAGATGGTAAGTTATATAGCGAGCCTGCTGCGGTCGAGCGCCTATGAGCGGGCCCAGAATGGCCAAGATTCAGAGCCTAGTATGATCGAGAGCCTATGGGCGAGCCTACTACGGTAAAGCAGTTATATGTACCGAGCCTTATAGGGCCGGACAACTATTTTACTTACTATATTGAGAGAGTCGAGTCAATATTAGTAGGTAAGAATATATTTAGATCATCTTGCACTCCTAGTTACTTTTAGTTATTATATTCTCAGTTTAATTTCATCGTTCAGTTATTCCGTTGCCTTATATACTCGGTACATTATTTTGTACTGACGTCATTTTTGCCGGAGATGATGCATTTTATGTCTGCAAGTCATGATAGACAGCTGGATAGACTTTCCCAATAGACAGAGATAAACATTAACTCGGTTGGTAAGCTCCAATTCGTCAGAGTTACTAAGTCTAGATCTTGGAGTCATTTTATTTGTACAGGTTTTATGGGTCTCTGGAGGCTTATAGACGAGTCTTATATAGTTTGTATATTATTAGATGTTCATGGCAGCCTCATCAGTATATATATATATATATATATATATATATATAAAAGTTTTTGGATTATGTTTACCCATCAGATGAGAGAGATGATTTTTCAGATGATGTAGAATATGGCCCCATCGGCCTGAGTTGAGGGTTATCCCTCAAAAGTTCACAGTTACATAGTAATACATTCGGGCCGAGTATGGAATACCGGTCATGCATCTTCAGGTTTGGGGTGTCACACCAATAGCTAAGGTCAGAAATAGGTTTGTCAAATAAGAGGTAATTCATTTACTTGACATTCGTTCAACTGAGAGGTAAAATATCTCGACTGGCTAGCTATTGTAGTTATAGTTCCGAAAAAGAATAATAATTTTGAATATGCGTAGATTATAAAGACTTGAAAAAGGCCTGCCAGAAAAACTTGTTCCCACTGCTGAACATTGATCAAATTATTGACGCCACGACCAAGCAGGAGTTAATGAGTTTCCTTGATGCCTATTTCGGGTACAATTAAATTAAGTTGAAACCAAAGGATCAGGAAAAAACTTCGTTCATAATATACTTTGGCATATGTCCTTATAATGTGATACCCTTCGAGCTTAAAAATACCGGAGCCACTTATCAGAGACTCGTAAAAAAAATGTTCGAAAAGCAAATAGGTAAAACATTGGAAGTATACATAGATGATATGCTGGTCAAGTCTTTGAATGCAAGACTTCCAGGAAGTTAAGTGCAAAGAACTTAAGGAAGCTTACGAAGTTTTTAGAAGTGAAAGAAGAAGAATGATGAGCATAAGTAAAGATATAGGCGGCTAAAATCGTGGTCATGATTACCTCGAGAACAGGTAAACATATTTCTAAATCGTGGAGTAACACATGTTATGGGTGTTAAATGCAGGGAGACATGCGTCTTATCAAGCGTGAGAAACTTTTTGGAAGGGTTCAGAAAATGTTACGCCAAGAAAGGAATGTTTACCAACTTTTCGGTGACACAAAAATGTGCTACCTAAAAGCAGGGGGGCTATATGTGTAGGGTAAACTTAGTTTGTATTAAATACTCGAATAATTACAAGACACGTGGAACCGGAGGCGGTTGGAAGATAAAGTGAGTGAAAATCAAGATCGAGGACAATAACTTCAGTTGATATCGGGTAGATCCGAAGGGAACGCAGTCAACCGAGGCAAATGAATATTTTATCATCGGATGATATTTAGTGAAGAGTCTGCCTCCATATAAATATACAGCCATTGCAGAGAATTTTGGCGTTTGGCCTGCCGTTACATATTCATTAATGGACCCCATTATCGTCATTTAAGAGGAGCTTGATCCTAGGATCTTGTTCCCTTGGAATAGCCATAAATAGTGGATTCAACAATCATTGTAAGAAATAGAATCTCTGAAAAAACTTATGTTACACATTATTGTCAAGCTAAATAATACATTATTTTCTCATGTGGTTCTTATCATTATCTTTGGAAGCCTTACTCCCAGAACCAAGTTGCTTGTTATTTATTTGGATTTTAATGCTAAGTGTTATATTTTTATTTAATTTATTCATTATTTTGGGATCAAATCAGTCCCTTGTCTAAAAGTCACGTAACAAATTCAACTGTTCCGTTTCGTGGGTAAATAAATATATATCTAAAATTACCTTGTCAGTTCATTAAGTTAAGTTGAGTAAATATAACAATAAGGTAATATTCACGAGTTTCGTTGTATATGAAATCCTTTTTACTATTTATTGATAAAAGCTAATATTCGAAACATTCATTGATTTTGAGCGGGTTGAAATTGGATTCCAGAGAATATACATCCCCTTGTTTAACCAGGTCAAAAATGGGTTTGATTTGGATCAAACTCATACCTTTTAGGGAAACTTATAGAAATGTCTCATATAAATTTTAACTTACCAACCTCTAGCCAATATTTCAAAAATCAAAACATACAAGGAATTTTTTTAATGGGTATAGTCGAAATTCATTGAAAACATATAGATAAGTCAATATACAAAATTTGAGGAAGATTGGTGGTGATTTGGATTGGTTTTGTATCAAAATTCATAACTAAATCGATTTCAAAAAATTCTTCTATAACACATGTATCAAACATGTATCATGCATGTATCTCACACACAGATATACATGGATATACATGTGATACACAATCGATACAAATATCATACATATGTGATACACGGTGTGATACACATATCATTTCTTTTCATATTCAGTTTTTACTTCGAATTTTCAATTTAAACCACCTCAAAACTTCATCAAATCATCCCAAAACTGAGATTCAAGCTCCTTAAGATATGCCCAATCTATTCTAATAGCAGCCACTCAAAATAAAATAAATGATATTTTTTTGCTACAAATAGCTAATTGACCATTTTGGCTAATATTAGTAATATTTTATCAATTGGCCAATTTTAGTAATGAGCTACTTCTAAATAGACATAGCTGGTAATTTCCCTACTTTTCAACACAAGAATTGAGGGACTAAAAGAAATTATTAAACTGAAATGCCATTTTACCAAAGTATTTTTGTCTTTATAATTAATCTCACATAAATTTATACAATAGAGAAATCAGAAAATTACGGGAATTGTCACAAATAAAAGATACTTGCCAACAATTAGTCAATAAGTGTTGCTACCAAAAATAACCATAAAAGTTAGCAATGATATATACAACAACAATAACGACAACAATTTAGTAAAATCTCACTAGTTACCACTGATATATAATATTTTAAAAACTAAGTATATATTTGAAGCCTTTTTTATATTGTCATTTATAAAAAATATAATATTATTTTTATTGTTATATAAAGCATGGAAATCTAACACAAAATATTGATCGGCTTTTCTGTCCTTCTTAAGTGTATGTTGGATAAATTTATAATAACAACGTATCATAATATGTGTTGTAGGCAGTTGTTTTACGCAAACTCTGGTAATAGCAAGAACTGATCCCAAGAACCTCCAAAGTCAATAACACATTTTCAGAGCATATTCTCCAAAATTTGAATAGTACGTTTGGACTGTCCGTCCGTCTGAGGATGAAATGTAGTGTCAACTTGACCCGCTGATAACTAGGGATTCTAGTCCAGTTTATGCTCCTTTTTGCTTGATTTTTGGACATAAATGTGCACAAGAATTCGCTAAAAGCTAAGTTATTGTGCTTGTTTGCAGTGTTTGATCAAAAGGAGACAAGGATGTCATAACCAGCTCAAAAAGGAGTGAAACCTGCACCAGTTCAAAATAAGTCAAAGCAGTACTATAGCGAAAAATCCACCCCGGCCATAGAAGACTCACGGCGATCGCGCTCGTTTTATTGTGGTCCGTGATGACAAGGTTTAGAGAGATACCAGTTAGGCATTTAAAGTTACTGCGGTCCGCGATGATTTTATGTGACCGCGATACCCCTACCTCGACAACGGTCATTGTACCGCGGTCCACAGAGAGAGATTCAAAGAGTGTGGAGTTTGAGAAAAAGCTGAAGACCGCAGTTAGCGGTTGATTTACCGTGGTTGTGGTAGCCTCACCGCTGCAACGGTCTATTTTTCGCTGTCAGAGATACCTCCGCCAGAGGCATTTTTTCGAGAAGATTTAGCTGTGTATAAATACTTTATTTTCAGATTTTTTTTAGGTTATCTCATGTTAGCTGAGAACGTGAAACGTCGTATATGACTATTTTGAGTAATTCTGTTGCTAGTTTACAAACTAAACTTACACTACAAAAAAATAACGTTTAGCAATGGCCACACTCCGTCGGTAAATCAATATTTTTTGGCACTAAAGTTGTTTAGCGACGTATTTAAGTTGGTCCCTAAAATTCTCGTTGCTAGGATTCTAACGATGAAAAATGCCAAACTGCCGCAGAATTAGCGACAGAGTAGCAACGACATATTTTTGTAGCAAAGTTTAGTGAGGGAACTATCCATCGCTATATAGCTTGTTTCTGTCGCCGTTTTGACGCCTTTTGTCGCTACAATACATAATAAAATTTGTCGTTTGTTGTTAAAGCGATGAAATTGTTTGCCGCTAGCTTGTTATAGCTAATTGTCCATACTTTTTGCAACAAAAACCTTTTGTCGTCAATTCATCGCAAGATTTAGTTTTACGCAATAATTTTAGCTACGAAACGTATCCATCGCTGATTTATTTTTATTATATTGCTGATTTTTTAAAATTCTTTTGATTTATTATTTTAAATGTACTATGTTCAAACATATTACATAAAAACTTATTAAATACGCTTAATAAAAAGTCACTGATATTAATAATATATTCAACAAGGTCAAAAAAATATATAGCATAATGCATATAAAAGTATCATTAAGTACAAAAATGTCACGACCTTAGTTCACCAATCATGAACCTATCATGACGGCACCCAATCTTCGCGACTAGGTAAGCCCGACACATTGCGAAAATTCAACAATCTTCGCGGAAATAATAATTAAAACATAAATAGCATTAGATAATGTATAGAGTGCCGCCTGGCACATACATGTCGACTCAAATTAACGTAAGGAACCTCCAAGACCCGGGAAAGCCACGGGCAACACAGGCTAAGAGTAACATATTACAATGCTCTAACATCCCGAAGTGTCTATATCAAATGAATATACAAAAGAAAACTATCAACTAAAGGTAGAATAGAGGAAGACTCGTCGGCTCTGCGGACGCGGCAGATGCATGCCTCAAGCCTCCAAAGAACCTATGAATCCCTAATAGCGCGCCGGCTAGAAGTACCTAGATCTTCACACAAAAAATAAGCGGAAGAGTAGCATAAGTACACCACGGCGGTACTCAGTAAGTGCCAAGCCTAACCTCGATGGAGTAGTAACGAGGAAGGTCGAGGCCCCTACTGAGATAACATAAACTAAATATGAAATAAAATAACAGTAGGACATACATAAATCTCGAATATCTAACAACAATAAGAAGAACGGAATAGACTATAATACAATTCTACAAAACAAGAACAACCATTACATGCTAATTATCATTGGGGATCTCCAAGTATTCCGAGGATCTCCCAGTATCCTCATCATATAAGCAAGGGATCTCCAAACATCCTGATGATCTCTCAGTATTCTCATCACATAAGTAAGAGATCTCGAAGTATCCCGATGATCTCTTAGTATCCTCCAGAAAATCATTCTTGCCCTTGGGATCTCTTACTATCCGCCAGAAAATAAAATCTGCGTTGGGGATCTCTTAGTATCCGCCAGTCATATAATCCAGTGCCGGGGATCTCTTGGTATCTCGCACTTCCAAACCTCGAAACCAAAATACGAACAAGGGGAGCTCCCAGGATGCCGTCCCGTAGTCCCAATAGTAAATACACCATAACAAACCAATATTTAATGGCAATAAAGCGAAATGCGAACAACAAATAAAATCGAGAATCTAACATGCTTCACAAGAAGGACATATATTGCAATTTAACCAATGAGATAAATAAGTTGCTGACATGCTTTACTTATTACCATTTAGTCAAATCGATCAAATAAGTTACTAACATGCTTTTCCTAAGTAAAAACAAGCGAAGTTTCATTTTTTTAACAGTTAAATATGTAAAGAAACACAGTCTAAATAAGCGAAGTAAGGGGAATTTCCAAAAACTAGCACAAGTACACGCCCGTCACCTCGTGCACAAGATTTTTTTTTTAAAAAAAATGACAATGATATCCTAATGGGAAAGGTCCCTCACACAAAGTTAGGCAAGACCTCAAATTGATACAAAACCGCTACGAAACAATGTCCTTGCCACGAGTATCCAACTCCGAGTGGCCCAAATCTATTCAAACCAATTACATATCGTAAAATTAAAGCTAAGACGCAAAAATCGACGAAATGACCAAAATGCCCCTCAGGCCAACGTCTCGGAATCGAATAATTTTTTTTACATTTTCAAAAACCTCGTACTCCCACGAATCTAACCATATAAAAATCTCCCAAATCGGAGGTCAAATGCTCCGTCAAATCCCCATTGATTAGGCAATGGACTTCTACTCAATTTCCTCCATTTTTGGACCTCAATTTGAATTTAAAAGATGAATTTAACAATTAAATGATGGGTTAAAGCTAGAAAGGATCATAGAAACGTTATCCAATAATCTCTTCGTCAAAACCCCCTCGAAATCTCCTTGGTCCGAGCTCTCAGTTGATTTTTCAACTTATGAAGTTTAAGCCTCGGATAAACCCTTTTCTCTACTATAATTTCCGCTTTTGCGGATCCAGGGACCGCTTTTGCGGTCAAAAAGCCGCTTCAACGGTCTTACAGAAAATCTCAACTTCCGCTTCTGCGGACAACTGTCCGCGTCCGCGAATGCCGCTTACGCGGGTCCTTCTCCGCTTCTGCGGTCCCAGACTTCCCCTCAGACCGCGTCCGCGATTCCATAGCCGCATCTGCGGTAACCGCCTATGCGGCTCCTCTTCCGCAGACGCGGAAACAACAGAAGCAGCAACAAACTTCATCCAAAAATCCAAAAATCAACCCGTCGAGTATCTGAAACAAACCCGAGGCCCCCAGGACCTCAACCAAACCCACAAACCTATCCCTTAACATCCTTCGGACTTGTACCAATCCTTAAATCACCTAAAAGAACACCGAAACACCATTTAATCAATGACGTGAACTTAAAATTTCCAAAACTTAACCAAACTCACTTTCGATTCAAAACCCAACCAAAACACGTTCGATTAACCTGAAATTTTGCACGCACGTCCCAAATGACATGGCGGTTCTACAACAAATTATGAAAATCCGTTCCAACCCTCGAATCAAAAATTCACTATCTGACCGAAAACTTTAAAATTCAAACTTTCGGCATTTCTAACCTAAATAAGTTACGGACATCCAAAAAACATTCCAAATACGCTCCTGACGCTGAAATCACCTAACGGAGCTAACTGAACCATCAAATTTTCATTCCGAGGTCGACTTGACACTGTTCTGATTACGGACCTTTTTCCAACACTTAAGCTCTCATTTAGGGACTAAGTGTCTCAAAACACTCCGAATTCTATTACCGAACATCCCGGCAAAACAAAATAGCAGAAATGAACTTAGGGGAAGCAGTTAATCGGGGAACAAGACATAAATTCCAAAGACGACCGACTGGGTCGTCACAAAAAAAATACACAAGGACCAACAATAATGTCCAAACAAAGTAAGCTAGCTATGCTAGGTTGGAGAGTTACAGTCATCATCAGAACACAATGCATGAACTTCATCAATGTTAGCAGCAGTAGAAGATGTTGGAACCGTAGGTTCCAGATCAGTATTTGGTAAGGAAACTAATTCGCGTACCCGCTCAACGATTACAGGAACTATATGATCTGTCAGTGCAGGAATTAATCACATCACTAACTCATCCAGATTTCCTGTCAATGTTGATTGATAATTTGGAGGTGTTATTTGACGATGTAACATTAGATCCAAAAGAGCCATGAAGATTTGGCCCGTCGTAGCATTTTGCTTGCGATCCAAGACCATATACTTTTTTTTTCTTTTCTCTTCCCGCGGCTTGATAATATGCTTTACATGATCAATATCAAATTGAGTTTGTGTTTGTTGTTGTAATATCTTTCGATATTTTTCCTGTAGAAGGGTTAATAAGAAATTTCAATTTATAAAATGAAAAAGAAATATATGAAAGTAAAGTAAATTAAAAAATTATCTTACATGTATGATTCGGAATTTCTCAGCACAAAAGATTTTTCATCATTACCATGTGTATGAACATGCAAATGCAACTCACTTATACAAAAATTATTCAATTAAGAAGATGTTGTAACTCAGTCACTACCTGACCACACAATTGGACATGCTAAGGAACTGATGTTGTAACTTTCTATAACTTGGAAGAATTCTTTTGTAGGAGATTGTTAAGCACATTCTGAATTAAGAATAGAATTTTTCTACTTTATCAAAAAGAGAAAAGAATAGATTTTTTTAAAATACATGAAAATATTTTTAATAGGTATATGGAGAAGAGACTTTTCCAAGCTAAATATGTTATTGATATGAAACTACATGAGGATATATGAGGGGAGAGTATATTCGTATGAATCTCTTTCCCTGTCCTCTTCATGGATACATGGTTGTATAAACAACTACATGCAATGATCCTAGTAGCAGCTAACAGATCCATTTCTTATTCCGAGAAGTTGTAGTACCTCCTGAAGAGCTATTAAAGCCTCAGCGAGTTATCTCAGGTTTAAGATAGAAACTAATTAATTTCTCTAACAATTGGCTTTGGTGAAACATTAATAAATCTATAGATTTAACATCGCCACAACACATTTACATCTAAAAGAGAGTAAAGCTACAGATGATCAGAATGTGGATTTTAGCATGCAATTCTTAGTCCACATCAGAATCAAAGTATTTTTGTACCTGAAATGATTATTAAAAACTAAGATGCATGTTACTTATATTTTTTCTTGATTATTTTTTGTTTGTGGATATCTCTGTTTATTTTTTTCCTATTATAGTATGCTAATTTTGTAGGAAAACTTTTTATTTTATTGTTCATTTAAGAATAAGTTTCTAAAAGGTTGTTACTATTACAGCTATTGAATCCAAGATTTCAATCTTCTTTGAGGGTAAACTAGTATCCTTTCTCATAGACTAGACATTCTGTAAAATAAGGTGAAACTATACATTTGAGTCACTTTAAAGGGATATAATTTTATTTTTATAGTGTAATTCACAACTACATGAGAAACTGACATCTTAATATCAGTTTATTTCCTTCCAACTACCACCCAACAACAACCAATATGTGTATGTGTATGTATTTGGTTCTTTTTCTTGAACTGCAATTTTTATCTTCCTATTGAAAAAAGTATAGAAGTATATGACAAACATTTTGTAAGGTATCACAACTTCTGATAAAATATGCACTTTCCTACCATGCTCTTGACTTAACATTGGGGAAATTTTCCATCAGAGAAAATAACAACTCAGTAATGGCTAATAGGGACCTGGGTTCTTCGAATTAATCTCACGATTTAGAATTTTTCAGCTCAAAATACAGAGATGAAGAAACAAGTTAACCAACACAACCCACAAACTCAAAATTTCAGAAAATTTTAAGAAGTAAGAAAGTAATGAACAACAAAGAACATTCAGCACTTTCTACTAACAGAAAATTGAACCTCTCACAGTCACAGGAATGAAAATTGAATCTCTCACAAAAAATTGAACCTCTCACTGACTTCAGTATTAGAAAAGTGGAACAATGATTCTCACCCTGATCTACAAGACAGGAATGAAATCACAAAGAAGCTTACCCTTTTTGCAAGAGAATCTTGCGGAACAGCAACATACGACTTCGAATAACCCTAGATTCACGCCCAAGATTTTGTATTTGAAGAAAAAAATTCACACTGTTAGAGAGTAGTGAAGGAGTCTGAAAGAGAGGAGAGAAAGGGGGTGTTTTGCTCTAATTGTTCCGAAGACACTCTTTTGACCAAGTTACCTTTATCTTTAGACAGAATATTAGCGACGACATTCGCGATGGATTGAATTCTGTTGCTAATAATTACAAATGAAATTTTCGGAATTAGATTTTAGCAAGGGATATAGCGACGGAACAGATTTTTGTCCTAATATTATGTAAACGAAGCTTTATCTTAAAGAAACTAGCGACTGAAATTTTGCCGCAATCAACTTTGTAATATCTAGATAAATAAAATGAATGCAGCAAGGGAGCTTTTGACATTAAATCTGTCACTAGATTGTAATAATTTTTATCGTCACACTTTCGTCGCTAATTTTGTAGGTAAAATAAAGAGGTAATATTTAACGCTAATTTTAGCGACTAATATTAGTTTTTGTTGCGAATTCATCGCTATATTTGATACAAATTTTTTTGGTAGATTATTTGGCGACAAAATACAAAATGCATCACTAATCCGTAGTTATGTAGCTAGGGATTATCTCTTGTCGCTAAATTCCGTTGCTAAAAATTATTTATTTTTGGTAGTATTAGTTTCTTCTCTTGTAATTACAATTTATGGATTATTCTTTATCTCAATCTATGATTTCTTCTTCAATTATGAGTAGCTAAATTCATTTGCTACGGTTGTTGGTCAACCTTAGTGTAGGTATTTTATGGGTCTTTTATTTTAGGTCTTAGATGTTTATGGATGATTATTATTTCACCTGATTTATGCTTTCTATATTGAATTAGTGGTTGCAAATACTAATTTGTGCCTTTTTGACGTAGGCTCTTCTTGAGAAAGAGAGACTAAGTCTAGGAATTTCTGGCCAACAAGGAATTGCGATGTATCCAAGAGATTGATAGCCCAATTAAAGGGTTAAACCTAGAGACAATAATACCCAACTTGAGCCAACATTGCTTGCACCGATTGAACACCCAATTGGGCTTGAGAAAGACAATTAGGAAAACGTCTCTCTTACTACCGAGAGGTGTAGAGTGAGTAGATTCTTGCATTGGCTATAGCATGATCTCAACTGTAACATTATTGCCCTAAGTTCTAGATCTCGTTGATACTCACCTAGGAGTAAGTCACTTTCCTAGTGCCTCTTTACCCATTTAAAAAACCCTACAAACACATCTACGTAGCTTAATTTTGTACATTATTAGCATAAAATTAGAAGTAACAAACAAACAAACATGATTGAAAGTGTAATCAAGTGTACTACACACTACTAGATTAGACAGGAATCTAACTCCAAACATTGTATTAGATCCTTGTGGATTCGATCCTGACCTTCTTGGGTAAAAGCTACATTGACCGCTCTTGCCATTTTGTAGTGGTGTAGGGTTGGACCCGATCACTCGCGTACCCAACTCATGATGTACTGCTCTCCAGAAGTGCGAGGTAAACTGCGTATCTTGGTCAGAAATGATAGACACGAGCACACCATGAAGACAACTAATCTCCCGGATATAGGTCTCAGTCAACCGCTCCGAGGAATAAGAAACCACCACAGGAATGAAATGTGCTGAATTGGTCAGTCTATCAACAATAACCTATACTGCATCAAACTTCATATGAGTCCATGGGAGTCCAAGAACAAAATCCATAGTGATCCGCTCCTACTTCCGCTCAGGAATCTCAATCTTCTGAAATAAACCTCCAAGTCTTTGATACTCATACTTTACCTGCTGACAATTCAAACACTGAGCTACATAGGTAACAATGTCCTTCTTCATTCTCATCCACCAATAAAGTTTCCACAAGTACTGATACATCTTAGCGACGCCCAGATGAATAGAGTACCGGGAACTATGAGCCTCTTCCAAAATCAACTCACAAAGTCCATCCATATTAGACACACAAATACGAACCTGCATCCTGAAAACTCCATCATCTCCAACTGTAACCTGCTTGGCACCTCCGTGCTGCACTGTGTCTCTAAGGACAAGCAAATGAGGATCACCATACTGCCGATCTCGAATACGCTCAAATAATGAAGAACGAGCGACTTTGCAATCTAGCACACGGCAGGGCTCAGAAACATCCAACCTCATGAAGTGATTGGCCAAAGCCTTAACATCCAAAGCAAGCGGTCTCTGAATGACTGGAATATATGCAAGGCTGCCCATACTGGCTGACTTCCGACTCAATGCATCGGCAACTGCATTGGCCTTTTACGGATGATACAAGATGGTGATATCATAGTCTTTCAATCGCTCCAACCACTTTCTCTACCTCAAATTTAGCTCCTTCTGCTTGAACAAGTATACAAACTCTTGTGATCTGTGAACACCTCACATGACACGCCATATAAATAATGCCTCTAAATCTTCAGCGCATGAACAATGGCTGTTAGATCCAAATCATGAACTGGATAATTTTTCTCGTGAATTTTCAACTGCCGTGCATATGTAATAACATTGCCGTTCTACATCAACACCGCACCAAGTCCAATGTGAGATGCATCATAATATACTGTAATGGCTCAGAACCTTTGGGCAAAACCAACACTAGCATTAAAGTCAAAGCTATCTTGAGCTTTTGAAAGCTTGCCTCACACTCGTCTGACCACCTGAACTGGGCACCCTTGTGGGCCAACCTAGTCATCAAGGCTGTAATAGATGAACACCCCTCCACAAATCGACGATAATAGCCCGCCAAACCCAAGAAATGTCAGATCTCTATGGCTGATATGGGTCTAGGCCAGTCCTTATCTACCGCAATCTTCTTAGGATCCACCTGAATACCTTCTATTGATACAACATGACCAAAGTATGCAACTGAACTCAACCAAAACGCACACTATGAAAACTTAGCATACAACTTACTATCCCTCAGAGTCTAAAGAACGACTTGAAAATGCTGCTCATGCTCCTCTCAGCTATAGGGATAGATCAAAATATCTTTAATGAAGACAATCACGAAGGAATCCAAATAAGGCTTGAACACTCGGTTCATCAAGTCCATGAAAGTTGTTGGGCCATTTGTCAACCCAAATGACATCACTAAGAACTCATAATGCCCGTATCCAGTGTGAAAAGCTATTTTAGGGACATCAGATGCCCTAATCCTCAACTGATGGTAGCCGGATCTCAAATAAATCTTCAAAAACACTTTGGCACCCTGAAGCTGATCAAACAAATCATCAATCCTCGGCAATGGGTACTTATTCTTGATTATGACCTTGTTCAATTGCCGATAATCTATACACATCCTCATCGATCCATCCTTCTTCTTAACAAACAACACTGGCACACCCCAAGGTGAGACACTAGGTCTTATGAAGCCCTTGTCAAGAAAGTCTTGCAACTGTTATTTCAATTCTTTTAATTATGGCGGGACCATACGATACGGCGGAATAGAAATGGGCTAAGTGCCCGGAGCCAATTCAATGCAAAAGTCAATATCCCTGCCGGGCAGTATACCCGGCAGGTCTACAGGAAATACCTCTGTAAACTCAAGAATAACATGCACAAAATTCGTAGAAAGAACCTCAATACTAGAATCACGAACATACGCTAAACGAGATAAACCCGGCAAGGCTAAGGTCAAAGTATTGGCATGACAGTCCAAGTAGCGTGGTAAGGTGATGAACAGTCCATCCTCAATATGACATCAAAATCAACCATATCCAAAAGTAAAAAATCTACTTGGGTCTCAAGACCCCAATCACAACTATACATGAACGATGGACATGATCCATCATAGTAGAAACACTCACCGGAGTAGACACATGTACGGAAGCACTCAAAGAATCACTAGGCATGACCAAATACGGGGCTAAATAAGATGACACATAAGAGTATGTAGACCTTGGATCAAATAGAATTGAAGCATCTCTACTACATACTAGAACAGTACCTGTGATAATTGTATCGGAGGCCTCATCCTCGGTCCTAGATAAAAGGGAATAACATCGGGACTAGGCCCCACCACTCTGAGCTACGTCCTTGGGACGCCTTCCTGTTTGCTGGTCTCCACCTCTAGTTGCCAGAACTCCACCTCTAATACCTCTACCTCCACCTCTAGCAGCTCTACCCTCACCTCTAGCTGGTTGAGTGGTTGGTAGAACACCTGGTGCCTGAACCATGACACGAGAACCCTTCTACTGCGACTGAACACCCACTAATCTCGAACAAGCCCTCCAGATATGACCGTACTCACCGCATTCAAAGAATCCACCTGAGTGTTGCGACTGAGGAAACTGAGACTAACCTGGCGGGCCGGCTGACCATGAGAATAGCTCTAAAGAGGAGGTGCTCTGATAGGAGCTGATGGTGCACGGTAGGACTATTGATCAGAATACTACACATAAGAACCACGACCACCCAGAACACAATGAGAAGTCTGAAGTGCTGAATGAAACGGCCTGGGAGGATGCCCCCAACCAAAAGAATCCCTTCCTCCAGATGAGACATCGCTAAACTTTCTTGAATGATGAGGACTCTTGTCAAACCCCTGACCACCCACCTGCGATAGAACCATCTCAACTCTCCTAGCTACATTGGCCGCATCCTAAAAAAAAAATCTCTCTCCTAGTCTCCTTATACATATGCAATCAAATCGGCTGATCGAGTCCCGCAACAGACCTCCTAACCCTCTTTGTCTCTTTCTCTCTTGATCGGAAGTACAGTAAGAGCATAACGGGCCAAAGAGATAAATCTGATCGCATACTGAGTGATTGTAATGACCCAATCGGCCATTTTGAGCTTTTGCACTTTGATCGCTAGTTATCGGGCATGACTTGCCCCATTTGGTGTATTATCACATATGTAAATCGCTAGTTTTGGTTTTTAGAGTAATCAGAATGAATTTAGAAGAACAACTCTCAGTTTAAAGCTTAAAATTAGAAAGGTTTGGCAAAAATTTGACTTATTTATTTATAATCTCGGATTGGGATTTTTATGATTTGGTTAGCCCCATTAGGTAATTTGGGACTCTGGAACGTGATCGGAATACATTTTGGAGGTTCATGGATGGCTTAGGCTTGAATTGGTGAAATTGATATTTTTGGCATATTTCGGTTGATAGGTGAGATTTTGATATTTGGTTTGGAATGAGATTCCAAGAGTTGTAGTAGCTTTGTTGTTCCATTTGGGATATGTGTGTAAACTTATATGTCATTCGGACTTGGTTTAGTTGGGGTTTTGATCAAAAGCGTATTTCAGAAGATTTTGAAAACTAAGGCTTGAATCCGATGTGATTTGGTAGATTTGATGTCATTCGAGATATTTTGATTATTGTAAAAAGTTTGAATAAGGTATTGGGTCATGTTTGTGCTTTTGGGTGAGGTCTTGGGGGGGCTCGGGGTGATTTCGGATGGTTAACGGAAAAATTAGAATTTGTGTTGCAGCAGCTGATATTGCTGCTTCTAGTATTTTTCGCACCTATGGTTTAGGGACCGCAGGTGCGGCGCCGCATAAGCGGAGAGTTGGCTACATAAGTGAAAGTTGTTCTGGTGTGCATATACCGCAGAAGCGTTCAGGTGACAGAATCTGCAAAGCCGCAAATGCGGAAGCCTTATCACAGATGCAATTTTGTATTTTAAGTGAAGGACCACATAAGTAGTGTTTTGGCCGCATATGAGGTACCACAGAAGCGGGCATTGTACCACAAATGCGGAAAGCCCTGGGCAGAACATATAAGTTATTTCTTTTCGCAAGTTTGAGTTATTTCACCATTTTTGACGTCGGCTTGAGAGCTTTTGGACGATTTGGAAGAGGGATTTCAAGGGAACTTCGTTTATGTAATAATTTTGGACCTAAAACACATTTCTATGGTAATATTTCATGGATTAACATTGAAATTAAAGGAATTTAAGGGCTAAAAATGGAGGATTAGGGCTTGAATTTTAGAGGCCTTAAATTGAGGATTTGAGGGGTCATTTGGAATCCGATTTTTGTATTCTTGATATGCATAGACTCATGGGGAGGTAAAGATTCTAATGATGTGAAAATTTCTGAGTTTCGAGAAGTAGTCTCGCGGCTCAGGTTTTGCTATATTTGGGGATTGTGCCCTTTATGGATTGTTTTCGCTTGGGCTTCGTTCCTTTAGCATATTTGGATTTTCTCGTTCTGATTTTGGATAGATTCGACACGCATGGAGGCCGACTTGAGGGGGAAGGGTGTCGCGAGCTAGAGATTTAGTCGGTTCAAGGTGAGTAATGATTGTAAATGATGTTCTGAGGGTTTGAAACCTCTGATTGCACATCGTAGTGCTATATTGAGGTGAGGTACATGCTTGATGACGAGCGTAGGATCGTGCACTATTGGAGATTGTATCTTGGTCCGTCCCGATTTATGATTTTATTGCGTATTTGATTGAAAACTATTTGCTATCATCATTATTTAGGTTGAAAGCCATGTTTGGGCCTAGTGCCAACTATTTTGTTCCTTTGGGGATTTTTGTTGATATGTCCTTATTTTGTCGACTTTATGCTTGAACTCAGTCATGTTATATTGTACTGCTTTAAAAACTCAGCTAAGTTTATTTTGCTTTATCACTTGAAATGATATTTCAAATAATATTTTGGGCTGAGCATCATGTTTTACTGTTGCCCGAGTGGCTTATGCGATTTTGATTGAGTAAGGCCGAGGGCCTGTATGTGAGGATACTTTTGGATCAGCCTGCATGCCGCAACAATAAGATACTGACTTGATTATGAGACCAAGGGCCTGAAAAATGCACGCCATGCGGTGGCATATTGATTAATATGAGGTCGAGGGCCTAGATTTGATACCACGAGATGGCTTGATATTGCGCTTAGGCCGTAAGGGGATCCTCCCAGATTTTGTACACTCCCAGTGAGTGCGGGTACGCATTGTGATGTGTGATATAGCCTGAGGGGCTGATATTGTTCTATGTGATAGCCTGACGAGCTGGTATTGTTCTATGTGATTGCCCGAGGGGCTGGTACCGTTCTATGTGATTATTGCCCGAGGGGATGGTATTGTTTTGAGATATTGCCTGAGGGGTGGAGTTGTTGACATTGTGCTCGAGGGGTGAACCTTTTTTTGTTTATCTTTCATATTTACTTGTTATTTTACCTGTTAAACTATGCTATTTGTGCCCGAGGGGCAAATTTATGTGCTTATCTGCACTAACTATTTTGCATTCATTTACGTAGCTATTGAAAAAGACATTTTAAAGGAGTTTAATACTGATTTAAGAAGTTTTAAGGAATTTTACAGCTTCAGTGCTTTCTTACTGGTTTTGAACTGCTTCTATACAGCATCCTGGTATGCTTTACGTGATTTCTTACCATTTAGACTTTAGTTATGATTATTACTCACTGAGTTGGAGTACTCACTTTGCTCCCTGCACCTTGTGTCATATTCGGGTATTTATATACACGGTAGCGAGTTTTTCCTGATCGGAGGCATAGTCATCAGAGTTTAGCAAGGTAGTTGTCGGCGTTTGCAGCATTACATATCTATCTCTTCGCTCATTAGTCTATATTTGTACATTTCAAACTTTCATTTTTATTCATACCCTAGTAGATGCTCGTGACTTGTAACACCCCAGTTTGGGCTGTGTTGGGTTGTATATCTGCTACTCATTATCATTAATTCATGTTCAGACTAGTTTTATATTTGTTTAACTATTTTTAAAAAGTGAATTGGTTTATTTGGCTGGCCTTGTCTTCACGAGATGTGCCATCACGACCGGGTTAGGGTTTAGGGTCATGACAAGTTGGTATTAGAGCCTAGGTTGTTGGAAACACGTTCTCAATGCAATATACTAAAACGTGTGTTCTTTTGTATAGGTTTTGATGACAAACGAAGCGAAAATTGATATATGACGAAGTTCAAGAAACAAGAGCACAATTGATATACAACGAGATTCAAGCTCAAGACAAAGTTTTATAGTTTAATTGAGTCATTCTTAATTATGATCTTGATCCTACAACTTGACTTGTAACATGGCTTCTCTCATAAAACTATTTTCCAAAATCATGCATATTTAATTTAATGTCAAATGATTTTAAATCATGCATATTTACAGTAGTCAAAATAATTTTTAGACATGCCTTAAAAATCTGGACTAAGATAATCGATTATGTACTTATGATTATCGATTGTTTTAAGCCAAGACTGCATGACAATCGATTGTGAACTAATGGGGTGGTGGAAAGGAAAAATAGGTGTCTCGAAGAGATGGCTAGAACCATGCTCGACGAAGCTAAGATACCCAAACATTTTTGGGCGGACGCCGTGAGTACTGCTTGCTATGTTCTAAATAGAGTAGTAATTCGGCCGATACTCATGAAAACCCCCTATGAACTTTATAAGGGTAGAAAACCAAATATTTCCCATGTTAGAGTTTTTGGTTTCAAATGTTTTGTTCATAACAATGGCAAAGACCAATTGGGTAAATTTGATGCTAAGTCGGATGAAGGTATTTTCATTGGATATTCCTCACGTAGTAAAGCATATAGGGTCTTTAATAAAAGAACCCAAATTGTGGAGGAATCCCCTCATGTTGTATTTTCCGAAAATAATGCTCGCTTGGCGAGAAAGGATTCCGTGTTTGATCTTGCAGGTATCTTAGATAGCTTGAAAGACAAAATACAAGAGGAACCACCCAAGGAAAATAAAGATGAAACTGAGGAACAACCAACGGAAGAAGCACCACAACTGAAAAAAGAAATGAATATGCCTAACGAGTGGAGGACAATCAAAGATCACCCTCTCGAACAGGTAATTGGCAACGTTGGAGACAAGGTAAGTACCCGAAACTCTCTCAAAAATAACTTAGAACATACTGCTTTTGTTTCTCAAATTGAACCCAAAACCATCTCAGAAGCAATTGGGGATGAATTTTGGACCTTGGCAATGCAAGAGGAGCTTAACCAATTCGAACGCAATGACGTTTGGGATTTGGTGCCAAGACCCGAAGGTCATACCATAATTGGTACGGAATGGGTTTTTCGCAATAAACTAGATGAAAATGGTATAATCACTAGAAACAAAGCTAGGCTTGTAGCAAAAGGCTATAATCAAGAAGAAGGTATTGATTATGAGGAAACATATGCTCCTGTAGCTAGGTTAGAAGCTATTCGCTTATTGCTTGCATTTGCCTCTTCTATGAATTTCAATTTATATCAAATGGATGTGAAAAGTGCTTTTCTAAACGATTTTATTCAGGAAGAAGTTTTTGTTGAACAACCCCCCGGTTTTGAAAACTTTAAATCTCCCGATCATGTTTTCAAGCTCAAAAAGGCTCTTTATGGTTTAAAACAAGCTCCCCGAGCTTGGTATGAAAGATTAAGTAAGTTTCTTTTGGAAAATGAATTCATTAGGGGGAAAGTTGACACAACACTCTTTGTTAAGCATATAAACAATGATATTTTGTTAGTTCAAATATATGTAGATGATATTATATTTGGTGGTACTAACAATGTTTTATGCAAGGAATTTTCCGATTTAATGACAAGCGAATTTGAGATGTCTATGATGGGTGAGTTAACATTCTTTTTGGGATTACAAGTAAAGCAAATGAAAGAAGGTACATTCATTTGTCAAGCCAAATATTGCAAAGAATTGCTGAAACGATTTGAGATGAACAATGCAAAAGAAATGGCAACTCCCATGAGCACATCCGATCATCTAGACAAAGATGAGAAAGGTAAGGAAGTCGACACCAAAAAGTATCGAGGTATGATTGGCTCTCTTCTTTATCTTACTGCTAGTCGTCCGGACATCATGTTTAGCGTGTGCCTATGCGCTCGTTATCAATCGTGTCCGAAGGAGTCTCACCTTACTACGGTAAAACGGATTTTAAGGTATCTTGTTGGTACTACAAATGTGGGTCTATGGTACCCCAAAGGCTCTTCATGCCAACTTGTTGGCTACTCCGATTCCGATTTTGCTGGATGAAATTGGACCGCAAGAGCACTAGTGGCATTTGCCATTTGCTCGGTAGCTCTCTCGTTTCTTGGTTTAGCAAGAAACAAGTAAGTGTTGCGTTGTCCACAACCGAGGCTGAATATGTAGCCGCGGGGAGTTGTTGCGCTCAAATCCTATGGATGAAACAACAACTCTTGGACTATGGCCTAAGTCTGGATCATATCCCTCTTAGATGTGATAATACTAGTGCCAATGCTTGACGAAGAACCCCATTATTCATTCGCGAACGAAACACATTGAAATTAGACATCATTTTATTAGAGATCATGTTATCAAAGGCGATGTCGAAATTGAATTTGTTGAAACCAAAAACCAATTAGCAGACATCTTTACAAAGCCTTTAGAGAAAGAGTCCCTCTTCCGAATTCGCAGTGAAATCGGGATCCTTGACTCCACGTTGATCTAAGTCATGCATTGCATTTTTTTTGTTACATGACTTCTAACTTGAGCATCGGAGACGTCTAACGATTTTTGCAGGTATCGCCCCAAAGGAAAGGGGAATTATAAAGCTTGACGTACAACAATCGGTTTCCGTCATCTAAAAATCGATTATTTCGTATCAATAATCGATTATGTTGCTATTATTCGGGTTGATGTTGCTGTAATTTCTTTCCAATAAATAAACAAGGTTTATTTCATCTTTGGCATCTTATTATTATTTTTGCTAATGGCAAAAGGGGGAAGATAACGGGTATGATGCACTCTCAAGTTATAAGCTTAAATTGAGGAGGAATTCTCAAATTGAGGGGGAACAAATTGCATACTTGTTGCATGTATATACTTGTCTTGAATCGTCATTAAAAATTGCTTGTCTTGCATATCCCACTTAATGTTTGCCATTATCAAAAAGGGGGAAATTGTTAGAAACACGTTCTCAATGCAATATACTAAAACGTGTGTTCTTTTGTATAGGTTTTGATGAATGACAAACGAAGCGAAAATTGATATATGACGAAGTTTAAGAAACAAGCGCACAATTGATATACAACGAGATTCAAGCTCAAGACAAAGTTTTATAGTTTAATTGAGTCATTCTTAATTGTGATCTTGATCCTACAACTTGACTCGTAACATGTCTTCTCTCATAAAACTATTTTCCAAAATCATGCATATTTAATTTAATGTCAAATGATTTTAAATCATGCATATTTACAGTAGTCAAAATAATTTTTAGACATGCCTTAAAAATCTGGACTAAGATAATCGATTATGTACTTATGATAATCGATTGTTTTAAGCCAAGACTGCATGACAATCGATTGTGAGTAAGACAGTGAGCATCAGGATTTTCAAACCTGCATGACAATCGATTGTGAACTAATGACAATCGATTGTGACTGAGGCAGTGTCCATCAAAGTTTTTCAAAACTCAGAATAATCGATTATGAACTAATGGTATGTTGAGACAGTGTCTTCCAGTGATTTTCAAATTTATTAAATAATCAATTGTTACATTGGACAATCGATTGTCAAAGAGACAGTGTCTAAAATATTTTTCAAAAACTGATAAGTAATCGATTGTTGACTTTTTGCAATCGATTGTGAAGCTGACCGTTGTCGTAAAGTTTTCAAATACCGTCAGGTAATCGATTATTGATTCTGTACAATCGATTGTTTTGATTAAAATCCAGGAAAAGATTTTTTGAACGTTATTGGGTAATCGATTATTGATTTTGTATAATCGATTGTTTTGATTAAACTCCGGAAAAGATTTTTTGAACGTTGCTGAGTAATCGATTGTTGATTCTGGACAATCAATTGTTTGTGGTAAAATCTGGAAAGGATTTTTTGAACGTTGCCAGTAATCGATTATGGATTGTAAGTAATCGATTATCAAGCGTAAAATCTGGGATTGAATTTTGATCTGACTGGCAGACAATCGATTGTTGGGGTTTGACAATCGATTGTCAGTGAGTGATTAGAAACTCTTAATTGGCAATTAGGCAACGGTAATGCCAAGTTTTTCAACTATAAATACAGCTTCATTTCAGTGTTTTAAACACAACAACATACTACAACTGATCATTACATTGCTATAAGCTTGCATACTTTTGTTTATCATTTTATATTCAATTTCATAAAGCTTTTGAGAGCCATATTCTTGTCCAAAGTTGTTGTTCGCGAAGAGCTTATTTCTTTTACTCATACCTCATAAAGGAGTATATTGTTTGAGTGTTTTAGTGTTTTATACACTTGTAAGAGAATTGTAATTCTCTTGTTGTAAGGAACTTGTGTTTCCTTGGTTGAAGTCTTGGAGTGTTGTATCTCCGAGCAAAGGTGTTAAGGCTTGTGTCCTTAAGTTGTAAAGGTTTGTTGAGCACCCGTAAGCTTAACAAGTTAGTGGAAAATCTCGAGAGAGTCTCTCGGGGACTGGACTAGCCACGTGTTGTGGTGAACCAGAATATATTGGTGCGTTCTTTCCTTTTTGTTTATTTAACGCACTTATTTATTTCCTGCAAATTAATTTCCGCAAGTTTACGCTAAATTTTATTATAACGCTATTCACCCCCCCCCTCTAGCGTTAAGCGTATTATCTAACATAGGTTACGTAGGTCTCATGAGTCATGAGCAGGTCTAGTAGAGTATCACGGATTGGTAGGGAGACGTCCGTATTTATCCTCCATAGGCTGTAGAACCTTTAGGAAAACTTCATATTCTTGAATTCTTATCGTGTGTCCTTGATTCAGCTTGAAATGTAACTCTTTAAATTCTTTCCACACATTCGTATGCGCGCATGAGCGCTCAGTATCATATGTGCATTGATGGCTTGTGATTGCCTAAATAAGGGGCGAGATGTGATCTTTGTGAGTTGATGTTGGGCCAGTATGGAGGACTTGACGCCGAATCTTTGCCTATGGCTTGAGCACCGAGGTGCTAATTGTGTGGGCACGTGTTTTTGAACTTATATATTTGATAGTGCCCTATTAGTAGATGTAACGAATGGATATGTATGTGATGAGCATCTTAGTACTGCGATATGTATCAATATAATTTGGAAGCAACGAGAAGGGTTTGCTGGAGGATAGAAGAACTATTAGGTGCTTGAATACCAATTTTATTTGAGATATAACCCTGAGTTATGGGTGTGTGAAGAATACTTTCATGTCTCATAGTTGGGAGTGAAGTAAATTTCACGTTGCAGTTGAGTTCAGACTCAGAAGGACTAAGTGACTGTGTAATGTGTATGACGGTGGAAGGTATACAGAAATATTTGTTTGAGGCGAAGAAGATGGGTTATATCCTATGGAGTGTTCTGAAGTTGTGTGATCCTTATGTTGTCTGTTAGAAGATCTAATTTAAAGTGAAATATACGTGTTGAAATTTAAATTTTGGGTCGCTCAAGAGAGTGGATTTAGCTGCTATGTGGGTGAATGCGAGATCTGCAGAAGATATGAAGTACCATATGATTTGTGTTCCACGAGCTTATGAAGGATTGAGTTAATCTCATTATGGTATTATGGAAACAATAAAGTATATGCGTTATGATTTATTGTGTAAGTTTTGATATATAGCTTCGAGCCAAGTGGGGGAGTCTGCTATTGATATTATATTGCACAATTATGTGCTATGTTTGTTCCAGTTTGAGACGTGCTGGTGAATCAGTGATGGCTTGCGGAATTTGAGATTGACTGATGGCTCAAGTAAAGGAATATTCTTAACAAAGGTTATAGTATGCTTCATATGTGTGTGAGAATCACGAAATGTCTTGAGCTGTTATTGGTAAAGGATGCCCAGTGCATAGATCAAGAAGTTTGGTTGTACTGGAATGAGGCTACATTCTTCGGTGTCGGAATGCCAACGAGGCATGTGTTGTTCAGTTTGTTTAATCAGACTAATTGCAGTTCGAGTAGAGTGGATGACTCTCAAGAATGGTTCTAATGGGTTCAAGACTTTACATGTAACAATTGGGTATCTTCAAGTTGTATATGTGGTTAGAAACTAAGTTTTCATGGGAAAATGTCAAGACTTATGGTATTATCTATATTAATTATGGGATTCCATGTATCAGTATCAAGAAGGTAAAGGTAATAGATTTATATTCACAGGAAGTTTCCTTAGAGTAAAGTATTTTGAATGTAGTACTTTTGGGAATTTTTAAGAGAGCATTAAGCGGTTTACGAGCCTTAGACAGTGTGGTTTTAAGCTTGGGTATAGTGTGGTAAGTCTCGGCTGAGGAGTTATGATGCTACAGCAAGAGGGAATATCAAGTTAAAGATAAATATAAAGAAACTTGGATAGATGGGATAGTTTGGTAGTAGGCCCGATCGTTATGGTAAGGATATGATAAGTTCCTTGGGTGTGTACGGGGTAATGAGTTCCTACAGGTATTTCGCAGTAATGCTCTTAGGTTTTGATGGCTTGCATAGCGTAGTTGAGTAGAAGGATTGAGTTCTGGTGGGTTTGGTTGGGGCAAGGGGAACTCGAAGAGTTCTTGATAGTTTCTACCTCGATTGAAGAAGTATATTTTATGTGGGCATGAGGAGCATGGGATGTATATTGATTTTCTTCTAGATGGGACCAATGAAAAGTTCTTCACTAGATTAGTACATAGATGTTTGTGGTTTGGAAGGAAGATGAAGTTCTCAGGTTATCCTAGGATGGTATTGTATATGCGGTAAGTTGTGGAGGATTGAGATTTGCAGGTGGAAGGTTAGGGTTCAGTTCTGAAAGGAAAGTCATAAAATTCTTATGCAGCACGGCAGTTTCAGATGATTAGAGAAATAAGCTTCAGATGATTAGGGGAATGATCTTCAGATGATTAAGGAAATGGTATTGCTAAATGGAGTGATTTGATGAGGGTACATATTTTAGAAAATGAAATGTGATTAAGTTGATGGTACTTCTTCAGTATTGTGGCACTATCTTGTTAGTTCGACTACCAATATTCGAGTTTGCTTGGTGGTACATGGGAATTTTAGAGTATCTTTTGTGGAGTGATTCGGTATTTGAGGTGTGGTCTGTATCCGGACGATGGAATTTGGATCAGGTGTGCTGAGTCATATGCCATTTGGATTGGGAGACAGGGAAGTTCTCACATTCAGGCTATGAATTGGTTGTGAGCCGTGTGTATCGGCACTGTTTAGTGACTATCAGGATTTGGAGACCTGAGCGGATCTTCTGTGCTTATTATATTAGATTTTAGATATGATATACGGTTCAGATTGGTTGTCTCCAAGTCGTGTTATTCTGGACTATTGCACTCAGGCGGCGATTTTTTCTATGCCAAAAGTGACACAGATAGAGTGGTAAGGTTCAATGAATTATGTCCTATTGAAGTGGTTTTATATCTCGAATACCCTACAGACAACCAGGAAGGATTAGTTTTCTTATTTAGGCTTTCGTGATGGATGTCAGTGCAGAGACTTCTACCATTTATTCAGTTACGGTAGTGAGGGACTTTTCAGATTTGTTTTTTGTTGTCGGGCATGTAGTCAGGCAAGGTTGTTGATTTCAATATTGATTTTATGGAACCGACAAAGTTATAGGGATAGAAGGAGAAACTTCATGATTTTCTTGATAAAGAGTTCGTTGGCTGGCCAATATGGACGCATATTCTAACTTGAATCGTCTTGGTTGGCACCAAATTGTATTATTGAGGGATGTATTGATTTGACTGTTATTGAGCATATTAGTAAACCGGGGAGATCTATGAGCTACCTTTCCGTGTTGCGAGATGTTATGATTTGTTGTTATGGGCACGTATGGTGCGGTTCCATTTGGGTTTCATAGTAGAAGTTGAGCAGGAAGAGAAATTGGGTGTTTCTTGGTGGATATCATATCAAATATGTCCGTTCGGGTTTGTGAGGTGTTATGTACTTGCTTCTCGCGTTATGATGACTTGCTTTGGTTCCAGACATCAAATAGCGCTTAGTTGTTGATTTTGAGCATAGTGACTTGAGGTGTCATGTCACCTGAGTAGTTGTACTGGATTAGATGAGATCGTTAGGATCTTTAATGAATACAAACATATTCGATTTCAGCATGTCGGGAGGATAAATATTGAGGCTGGGCTTAGAAAGTTGCTATGGTCCTTGCCAAAGAAGAAGTGGCCTTATGAATGGTTGATCTTAGAAATGGTTATGGTTTATTTTGTGTTTCATTTATCATTAGCAGTATATGGGAGTGTTGGAATGAGACTTTAATTGATAAGAGGTTTTCTATCAGTATTTGGTTGTTTTGTGCAACTGCTGTGGTTAGAAGTTACCGGTGCGAGTGTTCGAGTTATGTGGTATATCATGTAATTGCACCTGAGATAGCAGATATGGTTTGTTACAGCTTGTTCGGACTTATTCACAGCATAAATGTGAGATTCTGATTGTATTAAGTATTTTAGACGCATAAATGTGGTTTTATGTATTATGGACTAGGATGGATTGTGAAATTTCAGTTATATTATGTAATCAAACCAATATGAGATAGTGTGACGTGGGATCACCCTTAGGTATATGCATGGTATGGTTATTCAGCGATAGGTTGGCTTTTCGAACAACTGCGGGCACGTTCGCGGATGAACGCATGTTTAAGTGGGGGGATGTAATGACCCGACCGGTCATTTTGAGCTTTTGCACTTTGATCGACAGTTCTCGGGCATGACTTGCCCATGTGATGTATTGTGACTTATGTAGATCATTCGTTTTGATTTCAAAGTAATCAGAATGCATTTGAAAGAACAACTCTCGGTTTAAAGCTTAAAATTATAAATGTTTGACCAAAATTTGACTTGTTTGTATATGATCTCGGATTGAAATTTTTATAATTTGGTTAGCCCTGTTAGGCAATTTGGGACTTAGGAGCGTGATAGGAATGCATATTGGAGGTCAGTGGAAGGCTTAGGCTGGAATTGGCGAAATTAAGATTTTTGACGCTTTTCGGTTGATAGGTGAGATTTTTTATATAGGGGTTGGAATAACATTCCGAGAGCTGGAGTGGCTTCTTGGTGTCATTTGGGATGTATTGGGTTTTTTATCAAAAGCGTATTTCAGAAGATTTTGGAAACTTAGGCTTGAATTCGATGTGATTTGGTAGATTTGATGTTGTTCGAGGTGTTTTGATGATTGGAAAAATTTTGAATAAGGAATTCGGTCATGTTTGTGCTTTTGGCTGAGGTCCCAGGGGCCTCGGGGTGATTTCAGATGGTTAATAGAGAAATTGGAATTTGTGTTGCAGTAGTTGATATCGCTTCTTGTATTTTCGCACCTGCAGTTTGGGGATTACAGGTGCAGCGCTGCATATGCGGAGAGTTGGTCGTAGAAGCGAAAGTTGGTTAGGTGTGCAGATATCGCAGAAGCGGTTAGGTCACCGCATCTGCGAAGCCGCAGATGCGGAAGTCATATCGCAGATGTGAATTTGGGTTTTAAGTGAAGGAATAAAAAAGCGGTGGTTTCGCCTCATACGGGGTACCGCAGAAGCGATCATTGCACCGCAAATACGGAAAGGCCTGGGCAGAACATATAAGTTATTTCATTTTGCGAGTTTGAGTTATTCCACCATTTGACTTCGGCTTGAGAGCTTTTGGACGATTTGGAAGAGGGATTTCAAGGGAACTTCGTTAACGTACGAATTTTGGATCATAAATACATTTCTATGGTAATATTTCATGGATTAAAACTGAAATTAAAGGAATTTTAGGGCTAAAAATGGAGGATTAAGGCTTGAGTTTAAAAGGCTTTATATTAAGGATTTGAGGGGTCATTTGAACTCCGATTTTTGTATTCTTGATATGCATAGACTCGTAGGGAAATAAGGAATCTAACGATGTTAAAAATTCTGAGTTTCGAGAAGCGAGCCCGGGGCTCAGGTTTTGCTAATTTTGGGATTTGTGCTCTTTATTGATCGTTTCGCTTGGGCTTCGCTCCCTTAGCATATTTTGATGTTCTCGTTCTGATTTTAGATAGATTCAACACACGTGGAGGCCGACTTGAGGGGAAAAGGCATCACGAGCTAGAGATTTAGCCGGTTCGAGGTGAGTAATGATTATTGATTATGTTCTGAGGGTTAGAAACCCCGGATCGCACATCATAGTGCTATATTGAGGAGAGGCACATGCTTGATGATGAGTGTGGGGTCGTGTACTATGAGGGATTGTGACTTGGTCCATCTCTATTTATGATTTTACCGTGTATTAGATTGAAAACTATTTGATATCATCATTATTTATGCTGAAAGCCATGTTTGGGCCTAGTGCTAACTATTTGAACCCTTCGGGGATTTTTGTTGATATTTTCTCACTATTTTGACTTTATTCTTGAACTCAGTCATGTTATATTCCATTGCTTTCAAAACACAGCCAAGTTAATTTTGCTTTAGCACTAGAAATGCTATTTCAAATAAAAGTTTTGGGCTGAGCATCATGTTTTGCTATTGCCCAAGCGGCTAATGTGATTTTGACTAAGTAAGGCCGAGGGCCTGTATGGTGAGGATACTTTTAGATCGGGCTGCATGCCGCAGCAGTGATATGATTATGAGACCGAGGGCCTGAAATATGTATGCCACGCGGTGTCTTATTAATGGATATGAGGCTGAGGGCCTAGAATTGATTCCACGAGATGGCTTGATATTGTGCTTGGGCTGTAAGGGGCCCCTCCCGAAGTTTGTACACCCTCCAGTGAGTGAGGGTACTAACTGTTTTACATTCATTTGTGTAACTATTGAAAAAGCCATTTTCAAAGGAGTTTAATATTGTGTTAAGAAGTTTTAAGAGAATTTACACCTTCACTGCTTTCTTACTGGTTTTGAACTGTTTCTATACAACATCCTGATATGCTTTACGTGATTTCTTACCATTCAGACTTCAGCTATGATTATTACTCACTGAGTTGGAGTACTCAATTTACTTCCTGCACCTTGTGTGCAGATTTGGGTATTTATACTCGGTAGCAGGTTTTGCCTGATCGGAGGCAAGTCATCGAAGTTTAGCAAGGTAGCTGTCGACTGTCGCACCTCCTTTTCGCTACCCCGCGAGGGTGTAGAGTAGTTTTTCCAATTAAAGGACAATCGAATTGGGATTATTTATTAGATATTCAGAGTCGCCACTTGAGAAATTTATGGTGTCCCAAGTCACCGGCTAAAGTCCGAATCAAGGAAAAGAATGACTCTGTTTAACAGTCCGCGCACCAGAAATCCGGATAAGGAATTTTGTTAACTCGGGAGAAGGTGTTAGGCATTCCCGAGTTCCGTGGTTCTAACACGGTCGCTCAACTTTCATATTTAGCTAAATTTATCCGATTTTATTGCATGAAGAACATATGTGCCAATTTTACTTTTTACCGCTTTAATCTAATAATATTATTTTTATTTTTAGATTGCAACTTCGTGAGAATATATCTTTAACTGCGTCACATAAATGTATCCATAATTTTCAATATGTTCTGACTTCGTTAGGATTTGGATTTGGGTCACATAAATATGTACCCGAGTTTAGGGAGGTAATATTATTAAAATACGTATCTAAAAAGTCTAGCGCGTTATTATCTTTTGGAAAAGCCGTGCAATTTGCTAAACGGCTCATCCCGAAGTCTAAGTATATTTAATATATATACATTCATGAGGGCTCCGCAATCTATGTGTTTTATTGGGCGACGCTCATCTTGTTATTTTAAATGGACAATCCTAAAATGACTACATTTTCTGATTAAGTGCGTTTGTAAAAATAGAGAAAGAAAATCCTAATTAATTACATGCTTAAAACGTAACATATTAATTTCTAAATTAAGACAAATATTAGCGGAAAGGAAAAAAAAAGAAATTCGAAATTATAAATAAAATAAAAAAATCATAATTATAATAAACTACGAAATTCGACAACTAATATTCAAAAGCAATCAATTATAGCTAGATTAAAACTCAGATTGTTATATAATAACTATTGAGATTAATTATTCACAACTGTTTGCAACTAGCTTTAACCATAATTATTAAAGCTAAAAAAATTATTAAACTTAAATGTTAACTCATATCGTTCAAATTTGCTCCTATGGATATGTTCTTAGCCTTGCTATATTGAATCACACATTAAACATCAAGCATGTTCATTCTACGGAATTACCGGCCTATTATATTTGCCTAATATTTGCAGATCTTTATTACAAATATGATTCAAAGATTAACTAATGCATAGCGGGAAAATATATATGACTAATGTTTAACTAAAATACAAGTATACTATAACTAAATACATAAATTTCTGCCATTTCATTTCATCTTCAAGGCGTACATCAAAATGATTCAAAATGGTGTACCTTCTCAAATGAACTCATTGTTTGTGGGGACGACGGGGCTGGACTAGACGACGACGGGTGAAGATGAAACGATGCTGGAGGTCGTGGGTTCTGCCGGTTTGTCGCTGCTTGTTTTCAGATGGGGCTGGAGAGGGTTCGTTCCAGTTGGTCATGGGCGAAGAATAATTGTTTCCGGAAAGCTTGTGGCTTGGTGAAGGCGGACGAACGACGAAAGAAGGTGAAGTAGCAACAGCAGGAGATGGCTGCTGGTGGACGATGCTGGAGGATTACGATGGACGCTTCTCACGAACCAACCTCAGTCGTGATGACACGGAGTCCTAAAACTAGGTAAGCCTGACAAACAATTTGCTTCTAATGAAAACATGAAGTCTCAAACTGAGAAATCGGCAAAAAAATAATCCAAAAATATGATATAAGTAGAAATACGAAATTCAAGCTCACCCGTATGATCTGGGGGTCACGAGTCTAGAGCCTCTAAACAGAAACTGAGTAATAATAATAGAATCTAAATACAAAAAATCGAAATATCTGGGAAAGTATATATACTAATGAAATGGAGAAATATTGAAGAGCAGCCAGGTCCTGCGAATGTCATGCATCTACCTCAACGACTCTGATATATCTCTAGAGACTACGGGAATCAGCTAAGCCTCTGGTGTACCTAAATATGCAAACAATGTGCATGGAGTAGGGGTGAGTACTATCGACTCGGTGAATAATAAGTATAGAAAATGACTGAAAGTAAGAAATCCACAAAGTACCACAACGTAAAGCTATAACTAACAAGCCTATAACTTAGCTATAGGCTAACAGCATAACAGTATCACAACAACAACTAAGTATCAAATAAGGATGTAAGGCAATGCACATGAATTCGCTGCAGAAAGTGCAACCCGATCCATTTAACGTCGACCACGCTTGTGTACAGACTCCGGAGGGGCTCCTTTAGCCCAAGCGCAATATCAATATATATCCGTTGTGGATCGTGCAGCCCGACCCATGCTCAGTCCACAATATGCATATGAGTCAGATAAACAGATTCAATTTGATCATTTACCAGTTTCCAATTTATTAAGGTGAATACAGTTTAGTTAGTCAATTTCAGAAATACGGTGACTTAGCATTTCAATTTTGGTGATTAATCACACGACTGAGATCAATGATTATGAAATCATGTTATCACATAGATATTCACCCTAGACGGGTACAACAGATCGGCACAAGGCCCCAAACATGGGATTAAGCCCAATTATCAACAACACAATGTGTGTATCATATGCCAATATTTACTCAGCTCACGGGATGGACCATGTCACAATCCCCAATCAGGTACCATCCCGTACCTGCCATGGGGTGCAGGTCACGCCCTAACATAGCGTCATGATGTGACATGCCAGGGTTGCAAACCCTCAGGCCATCATCTATACAAACTACTCACCTCTAACCGGTCGTAGCCTGGCCTGCAATGCCTTTTCCCTTCAAATCTTCTCGTACGAGCGTCGAATATATTCAAAACCACAACGATTAGGTTATTATAGGCTAAAAACCTTAAAAATCACAAAGTTGGTAAAACCCGAGCCCCGGGCCCACTTCTCAAAAAATTCGAAAGATTATATCTTCAGATTCCTCGTCTCACCACGAGTCCGTACATATAAAGTTCACCAAAAACGGGGTCTGTTTGACCTTTTAAATCCACGAAATTTGTTTGCTAAAAACTAAGCCCTAGTTCCTCACAATTTCTGCACAATTTCATGGAATTTGAGGTTGATTCTTTCTAAAAATGATGTTTTTAAGCCAAGAGACTTACCTCCAATCGATACCCGCTAAAAAACCATTTCAAATCGCTCAAAACCCTCTCTTGGCGGAGTAAAAATGGTGGAAATATTATGAGGGTCGCATTTGAAATTTAACCCTTAAACTATTTTGCCCAAACGTCTCCTTCTACGTGATCGCGACCCGAGACACGCGATCGCGGAGAACAAATTCTGGACCCTTAAATTTCCTCTTACGCGATCGTAGGTGAAACCACGCGATTGCAGAACTCTGACAAGTTACCCTACGCGATCGCACGCGCTGCTACGCGATCGCACTGACCAACCACTCTAGCTTATGCGATCGCAGACCAAGCTATGCGATCGCGGAGACCAAATTAGCAACCCCTCAAAACCTTCTATGCGATCACAGCCCCAGGCTCGCGATTCCAAAATTTCCCGTTAGCCATCCGAAATCACCCTGAGGCCCTCGAGACATCAACCAAAAGAACAGACATATTCTATTACCTCATTCAAACTTGCTTGTAACATAAAAACACTATTATAAACATCAAAATCATCAATTTACCACGGATTCAAGCCTAAGTTAAACTAAAACGTCCTAAATTTTCATTTGCTCCAAAACCCGACCTAAACACATCCGAATGATCTGAAAATTTGCACACATATCAAAAATAACCTAACGGAGCTAATGCAAATGTCGGAATTCCATTCTGACTTCCGGATCAAAATATCACCTATCAACCGGACTTCGCCAAATTTTTATCTTAGCCAATTCAAGCATAATTCTACATCAGACCTACAAATTCAGTTTTGATTTTGCTCCTAAGTCACAAATCACCATCTGAAACTAGCCAAATCATCAGAAATCCATTCCGAGCCCTCTAACTCATAAGTCAACATTTGTTTGACTTTTTTCCAAACTAACTTTCTCTTAAAGAGACTAATTGTCTCGTTTCTATCCAAATTCCATCCGAATTATTCCAAACTCACTAAATACATATATTGAAACATATAACAGCATAAAAAGGGAAAAATGGGGCACAAATACACGGGACGACGGGTCAGGTCATTACATCCTCCCCAACTCAAACTAACGCTCGTCCTCGAGCGGGTCAAGAAACATACCTGGAGTATCAAACAAGTGAGGATATCTGCTTCGCATCTCCTGCTCGGTCTCCCAAGTGGCTTCCTCCACGAGCCGACCTCTCCATTGCACGTTCGCTGAAGCTATCTCCTTTGATCTCAGCTTTCGAACCTGACGACCCAAAATAGCCACCAGCTCCACTTCATAGGTCAAGTCTTCATGTAGTTGTATTGTGCTGAAGTCTAACACATGAGACGGGTTCCTAAAATACTTCTGGAGCATAGAAACATGAAACACGGGGTGAACTCTCGGCAAGTTAGGTGGCAAGGCAAGCATATAGGCCACCTCCCCAATCCTCCGAAGTATTTCAAAAGACCCAATGAACCTTGGACTCAGCTTTCCTTTCTTTCCAAACCTCATAACGCCTTTCATGGGTGAAACCTTCAACAAGACCTTCTCGCCCACGGTATATGATACATATCGAACCTTCCGGTCCGGGTAACTCTTCTGACGTGACTAAGTCGTATGAAGTCTCTCCTGAATTACTTTCACCTTCTCTAATGCATCCTGAACTAACTCTGTTCCCAATAATCTAGCCTCACCAGGCTCAAACCAACCAACCGGAGATCTACACCGTCTCACATATAAGGCCTTGCATGGCATCATCTGAATGCTGGACTGATAGTTGTTATCATACGCAAACTCCGCAAGTGGCAAGGATTCAGACCAAGAACCTCCAAAATCAATAACACAGGCACGCAACATATCTTCCAATATTTGGATCGTACACTCGGACTGTCCGTTCGTCTGTGGATGAAATATTATGCTCAGTTGTACCTGCATGCCCAACTCCCGATGAAAAGTCCTCCAAAACTGGGAAGTAAACACAGTACCCCTATCTGATACAATGGAAACCGGGACCCCATGCTATCGCACAATCTCCCGAATGAAAATCTCTGCTAACTTCTCAGCCAAATTATACATACTGCAATGAAGTGCGTAGAATTAGTCAGCCGATCCACAATCACCCAAACTGAATCAAAATTCTTTGAGGTATGAGGAAGACCACTCACGAAATCCATAGTAATGTTTTCCCATTTCCACTCCGGAATATCCATCCGTTAAAATACACCACCGGGTCTCTGGTGCTCGTTTTGACTTTCTGACAGTTGAGACACTGAGCCACGTAATTCACAATGTCCTTTTTCATTCTCCTCCACCAGTAATGTTATCTCAAATCCTGGTACATGTTCGTTGCACCCGGATGAATCAAATACCGCGAGCTATTAGCCTCCCCTAAAATCAACTCCCGGAGACTATCCCTATTAGGCACGCAAATCCGTCCATGCATCCGCAATATGCCATCACCTCCAATGGTCACATCTCTGACATCATCATGTTGAACCCTATCCTTCAGAACAAGCAAATGCGGGTCATCATACTGCCTCTCTCTGATGAGGTCATATAAGGAAGACCCAGAAATCACACTCGTCAATACCCGACTGGGCTCGGAAATGTCTAACCTCACCATCTGATTGGCCAAGGCTTGAACATCTACCGCAAGGGACCTCTCCCCAACTGGAATGTACGCCACACTACACATGCTGATAACCTTCCGGCTTAGAGCATCGGCCACCATATTGGCCTTCCCGGGGTGATACAAAATGGTGATATCGTAGTCTTTGAGTAACTCCAGCCATCTCCGCTACCTAAAATTAAGATCTTTATGTTTAAACAAATGTTGAAGACTGCGATTGTCCGTATATACCTCACAAGATACACCATAAAGGTAATTCCTCCAAATTTTCAAGGCATGCACAATCGCAGCTAACTCTAAGTCATGAACAGGATAGTTCTTCTCATGGGGCTTTGGCTGACGAGAAGCATACGCAATAACTCTACCCTCCTACATCAACACACAACCGATCCTGACTCTTGAAGCATCACAATACACCGTGTAAGAGCCTGAAGCTGATGGTAACACTAATACCGCAGTTGTGGTCAAGGCTGACTTGAGCTTCTGGAAGCTCTTCTCGCCTTCATCTGACCACACAAAGGAGCATTCTTCTTAGTCAACTTCGTCAAAGGCGAAAAAATAGATGAGAAACCCTGAACGAATCTGCGGTAATAACCCGTCAAACCGAGGAAACTCCGAATCTCAGTAGCTGAGGATGGTCTGGGCTGACTCTACACCGCCTCAATCTTCTTTGGATCGACCTGAATACCATCACTTGACACCACGTGTCCCAGAAAAGTCAAAGTATTAAGCCGGAATTCACACTTAGAGAATTTTGCGTAAAGCTTCTCCTCTATGTTACTCTGCAAGACCACCCCCAGGTGTTGTGCGTGCTCCTCCTTGATACGCGAATACACCAGAATGTCATCAATAATTACAATCACGAAAGAATCCAGATAAGGCCGGAATACACTGTTCATCAAGTGCATGAACGCGGTTGGGGCATTAGTCAGCCTGAAAGACTTCACTTGGAATTCATAGTGCCCATATCTTGTCCTTAAAGCCATTTTCATAATGTCTGACTCCTAATCTTCAGTTGGTGATAGCCTGATCGAATATCAATCTTAGAGAATACCCTCTCTCCTTGGATTGGATCAAATAAATCCTCAATACGGGGTAGTGGGTACTTGTTCTTCACTGTCATCTTATTCAGTTGCTAGTAGTCAATGCACATTCTCATTGTGCCATCTTTCTTCTTTACAAATAACACCGGTGCACCCCAAGGTGACACACTCGGGCAAATAAACCCTTTATCCAGGAGTTTCTGAAGTTATTCTTTCAATTTAGCTCTACTGGTGCCATACGATAGGGAGGAATAGAGATGGCTGAGTGCCCGGCACCAGATCAATACCAAAGTCAATGTCCATGTCCAGCGGCATGCCCGGCAAGTCCGCTGGAAATACGTCGGGAAAATCCCTAAAAACGAGAACCGAATCAAGGCTAGGAGCCTCGGATTCCACATCTCTCACGAAAGCCAATTATGATAAGCACCATTTGCCAACCATTCGTTGGGCTTTTAAGAAAGAAATCACCTTGCTAGGTACAAAGTTAGTCACGCCTCGCCACTCGATCCTCAGAATACCCGGAATAGCTAGTGTAATTGTCTTAGCATGACAGTCCATAATAGCATGGTACAGAGATAGCCAATCAATACCCAAAATTACATCGAAATCCACCATGCCCAATAGTAATAAATCAACTCGGGTCTCCATACCCCCAATAGTTACCAGACAGGATCGATAGACATGATCCACAATAATAGTATCACCCACCAGGGTAGATACATGCACGAGCAAAGCAAGACAACCACAGGTCGTACCAAAATGATGAGCAAAATAAGAGGAAACATATGAATAGGTAGATTCGGGATCAAATAAAACAAAAGCATTCCTGTGGCAGACTGAGATAATACCCTTGAGAACTGCATCGGAGGTAATAACGTACCTCCGATCTAGAAGACATAGAAATGGGCCTGGCCACCGCCAATACGGTCCTTACCCCTGGGACGACCTCTGGCTGCCTGGCCTCCACACATTGCTGACTGAGTGGAAGCTAAAGAAACCTGTGCAGAAGACGAGGGTTGATCCCTCTACTGAGGCTGCCTACTGAGGGGTCGAGGACATTGTCTCCTTACGTGACCCAACTCACCACAATCATAGCAACGAACTAAAGGTAGAGAAGGGGACTGATGAGAACCCCTCGCTGCGGACAAACCCTGAGCTGAAAGAGTAGTAGCAGAGCTCTGAGCTGGAAGAGCACTCAACGAAGGTTGACTGTGCTGATGACCTTGATTGCCCCGGCTTGAAGAGGCTCCACTGGACTCCGTGCGCCCGGACTGAGGAGGCCTGAAAGAACGACCTCTACCTTGCTGGAAATGGCCCCTAGATGGAGCTCCGCTAAAATTAACTGAACCTCGAGGCCGCTTAACCTCTCTCTCCACATGCTTCCGACGGCAATCTGTCTCGATCAGACGAGCCGCATCAACAACCTCCTCAAAAGTTGCTGCTGTAGCACTCTCTCTAGTCATCAATATACGAATACGATAGTTGAGGCCATCTATAAACCTCCCTTTCCTCTCTCTATCTGTCGGGATCATCCACATAGTGTGCCTAGCCAGCTGAGTAAACTGTAACTCTTACTGAGTCACTAACATATCACCCTGAGTCAACCACTCGAACTGACGATGCAGCTCCTCCGTGTAAGACTGGGACACATACTTCTCCAAAAATACCATGGTGAACTGCTGGCAAGTGAGGGGCACTGTCCCAATAGGCCTACGCCTCTCGAACTCTTCCCACCAAGTAAATGCAGCTCCTATGAACTGAAAAGTGGTAAAAGCCACTCCATTTGTCTCTAGAATACCCGTCGTGCGAAGCATACGTCGGCATTTATCTAGAAAACCCTGGGCATCCTCGCCCTCTGCACCACTAAATTCGGAGGCTGTAGCCTGCCGAACCTCTCCAACCGTCGTTGCTCATCATCCGACATAGCTAGGGCGACATGAGCTGGAACTGGTGCAACCGGCGCAACTGGAACAGTCAGTGCAACTGGCTGATTTGGAGCAACTGGCTGAACTGGAGCTACCCCAGGTGTCTATAAGCTCTGAACACCTGCTCGGGAGTGCAAGCATCGGGGGTCTGATGACCACCCCGGTCTGAGAAGTAGCCGCTGCTATAGTGGCTGAAACCTCCTGAGTCAGGCTACCACAGACGGACAAAATCTGGGCCAAAGCCTCCTGGAGATTTGGAATCACGATGGGCACTGCCGGTGCCTGAATAGGTGCAGCTAGAGCATCAACAGCTGGAGGCTGATCTTGGACCTGGGCAGCTGGTGGGTCTGCAGGTGCCGCCCCTGCTGGTCCGCCTCGCCCAGCACCACGACCACGTCCACGGCCTCTAGCAGGTGATACTAGTTGTTGTCCTCCATATCCATTAGCGCGAGTTCTCACCATCTGCGAGAGAATATAATAAAGCATTTTAGTTTTGACGTTATCAAACCGCACGATATGAATTTCAAGAAAAGTGAGATGTTTCCTAAAAGTTCTGTAGCCTCCTGCAGATAAGTGTGGTGCACAGCACACCCATAAACAAACTCTACTAAACCGGCCCATGACTCGTGAAGCCTAGTAACCTAGGCTCTGATACCAACTTGTCATGACCCAACCCCGGTCGTTATGGCACCCAGTCCTTATACTAGGTAAGCCTGACCAACAATTTGCTTCTAGCGAAAACATTTAAGTCTCAAATAGAGAAATCAGCAAAATGATAATCCAAAAATATTAATAATATGATATATGTAGAAATACGAAATTCAAAGCACACCCATATGATCTGGGGTTCACGAGTCTAGAGCCTATAAACGGAAACCGAGTAATAATATTAGAATCTAAATAATAAAAACCGAAATATCTGGGAAAGTATATAATAATAGTTAATGGAGAAATAATGAAGAGCATCCAAGTCCTTCGAACGTCATGCAGCTACCTCAACGACTCTAATATATCTCTGGAGACTACGGGAATCAGCTAAGCCTCCGGTGTACCTGAATCTGCACACAAGGTGCAGGGAGTAGAGGTGAGTACTACCGACTCAATGAATAATAAGTATAGAAAATGACTGAAAGTAAGAAATCCACATAGTACCACAACATAAAACTATAACTAACAATCCCATAACTTAGCTACAGGCTAACAGCATAACAATATCAAACAACAACCAAGTATCACAAAAGGATGCAATGCAATGCACATGTATTCGCTGCGGAACGTGCAGCCCGATCCATTTAACGTCGACGACGCTCACTGGGGGTATGTACAGACTCCGGAGAGGCTCCTTCCGCTCAAGCGCAATATCAATACATATCCGCTGCGGATCATGCAGCCCCACCCATGATCATCCCACAATATGCATATGAGTCACATAAATAGATTCAATCTGATCCTTTACCAGTTTCCAATTTATTAAGGTCAATACAGTTTAATTAGTCAATTTCAAAAATACGGTGACTTAGCATTTCGATTTCGGTGATTAATCACAGGACTGAGATCAATTTTTATGAAATCATGTTATCACATAGATACTCACCCTAGACGGGTACAACAGATCGGCACAAGGCCCCAAACATGGCATTAAGCCCAATTATAAGCAACACAATGTGCGTATCAGACGCCAATAATTTACTCTGCTCACGGGATGGACCATGTCACAATACTTAATCAAGTACCATCCCGCACCTGCCATGGGGTGCGAGTCACGCCCTAACATAGCGTCATGATGTGATACGCCGGGGTTTTAAACCCTCAGGCCATCATCTATACAAACTACTCACCTCTAACCAGTCTTAGCGTGGTCTGCAATGCCTTTTTCCTTCAAATTTTCACCTACGAGCGTTGAATCTATTCAAAACCTCAACGAATAGGTTATTATAGGCTAAATAAACATAACCCAATTGAAATTATTTGAAGAACATTAAAATCACGAAGTTAGTAAGACTTGAGCCCCAGGCTCACTTCTAGAAAAATTCTAATAATTACATCTTCGGATTCCTCGTCTCGCCACAAATCCGTTCATATAAAGTTCACCAAAAACAGGGTCTGTTTGACCCTTCAAATGCCCGAAATTCGTTTTCTAAAAACTAAGCCCTAATTTTCTACACAATTTCATGGAATTTGAGGTTGATTCTTTCTAAAAATGATGTTTTTAAGCCAAGAGACTTACCTCCAATTGTTATCTGCTGAAAACCCACTTCAAATCGCTCAAAAATCTCTCTTGGCGGAGTAAAATTGGTGGAATATTATGAGGGTCACGTCTAATATTTAGCCCTTGAATTGTTCTGCCTGACGTCTACTTCTATGCGATCGTGACCCGAGGCAAGCGATCGCGGAGAAAAAATTCCAGACCCTTATGTTTCCTCTTACGCGATTGCAGGTAAGACCACGCGATCGCAGAACTCTGATCAGCGACCTTACGCGATCGCACGCGCTGCTACGCGATTGCACTGACCAACCACTCTAGCTTATGCGATCGCATACCAAGCTACGCGATCGCGGAGACCAATTTAGCAACCCCTCAGAACCTTCTATGCGATCGCAGCCCCAGGCTCGGGATCGCAGAGAGCAATTTATGCTCTACAATTTCTGCTGCAATTTTTAATTCCAAAATTTCCCGTTAGCCTTCCGAAATCACCTCGAGGCTCTCGGGACCTCAATCAAAAGCACAAACATATTCTATTACCTCATTTAAACTTGCTCGTAACATAAAAATACTATCATAAACATCAAAATCATCAATTTACCACGGATTCAAGCCTAAGTTAAACTAAAACTTTCGAAATTTGCATTTGCTCCAAAACCCTACCTAAACACCTCCGAATGATCTGAAAATTTGCACACATATCAAAAATTACCTAACGCAGCTATTGCAACTGTCCAAATTCCATTTTGACTCCAAGTCCGATTTCCTCTTTTATTTCAGCTCCTTTTCTCTTTTAAACTAATTTTAAAAAATAAAAACCTAAGATCCTAAATTAAAATTATAAAGCCGCATTATCTTATAACACTAATCTATATATACTTAAATGCCAAATACAAAAGCTTCTCATTAAGCCAAATGGCATAACACTTGATTGCCACATGTAATGTTAAGACAAAACAAACCAACTTTCTAACTAAAAAAAAACTTCTCAATTTTAAATTTTAAATTAATTGGTTAATGAAGAAGTTTAAATTAATTTCAAACCTATTATCTAGAGAAATAGATTTCACTATTTACAACTGCTAATTATGGCTTCTCCTACGAAAGGTAGTTGTTCCCACTACCTGCAGAATCTAATTTAATAATTTTAAAAATTAAAAATGCGTACGTATAATGTTTAAAAAGGTAATTCCTATCTTAAAATTTTTGCAAAATATAGTAAAATATATATTATAAATAGAATAACCGCTTCCCCTAAATCAGTATTGGAGAACAAATTATACATATCAAAGGAGGAAACAGTTACATCACTTCTAAATTTTTGGGATTGCAAAAAGAAAAATTAAGTTTTTACTATGTTGTTGGCTTTAAACATTCCATAGATTAGTAGTATTTTTCTTAGTATAATTTAATTATATTATAAATATTGGGTTCTCTTACTTTATATATATATATATATATATATATATATATATATATATATATATATATATATATATATATATATATATATATATATATATATATATGTCCACTAAAAAATAACACCCCATTATACCATATTCCCCATTTTTCCCTCTTCACTCACGCTTCACTCCCCCACTTTCCTCCACTCACTTTTCCACATCCCCACTTATAAATCTTTTGCACAAGACTAGATAACAAGACTAGATAACTACTTATTCAGCTTTATAAATAGACAAGAAGGAACTCACGGAGAAGGAGGAAAAATCACGCACACATGCAGATACACAAGAAAAGAAACAACAACTACCCCATCATTAATCCATAAACGAAAAATTAAATAAAATCCCATTTTTCTGGTTTATAGATCTCACGTCAAAGATGATTTTCCTTAGTCTAAGTTTGAATTGGAAAGAAGCACGTGAAGCAGAAATGGATTTTAGTTTGAGATCGGTTTGAGCTTGAAAAGTCGAGGTCTGTGGTTCAAGAGTTCGAGATTCCGGTTCGCAGTTTCGGCGTTTCAGTATGACGATTGTTGTTTTGTTATCCCGATTGAATTGCAAATTTTTCAGTTTTATCCATATATACAAAGGTCTTCTTCTCTTTATTTTATTGTTTTAATTTTTACTTTAATGGGTCTAACTAAAAGCTTTTAACTATTTCTTTGCATAAATCTTCTGAAATGTATGTTGAGTGTTTGGTTTGCTTGCTAAATTATAAATTGTAAATAATAATAAAAATAATAATAATAGTAATAATAATAATAATATTCTCACCGTATTCTTCATATATATATATATATATATATATATATATATATATATATATATATATATATATATATATATATATATATATATATATATATATATATATATATATATATATATATATATATATATAAAGTCTGATATTTTATTTATGCATATTAAAACTTAAGTGGACTTTAGGTAATAACTTCTTTTTGTTCTCTTTTGTACAAATAAAGAAAAGCATACTGATTTTAATTGTCATATCTTTATTTTAAAAAGAAAATACTATCATTGAAGCTCTTCAGTTACATACTTGAATAAAAGAGAAACACGTCTGTAAACTACTTGGCAGCTTGTTTCTATGTTAAATTGCTTTGTTGTTTTCTTTATGTTATGATACTATTGTTTAGGACTTGTTTTCTTTGTGTTAGTATAGATTTTGGACCGCACTGACACTTAAGATTTAATTGGACCACATATTTCTTAGCTAAAATGGAAAGAACATTAGTTTGGCAATCAAATTTGTAATTTGGGCTTTAGATACCTAGTGAACAGTTGACTTGAACTCAGCAGCCTAAAGTTTTGAAATTTGTAAGCGTGGTCCATCATTCTATAATAAATAATGCCAACTTGTGTCAAAATCACTGCTATTCTTTAGGCATGTTAACAAATCTATTATTGTGATTATTTATACGTTTACATGACATAATTATGATTTTTAAATTTAAAACCAAGGTATGCGCTCGCACAACTATGGCAAAATAATCTAACTAATAATAAATTATAAAAATAAATGTCTTGAATCAGAAAGAGACAAAATAATTGAAATACTCTAAAAATGTTAGAAAATCTTTCCACGTACTTTGAATATTAGTCTATGTGTTTAAATAATAAAAGGATCATGTACGTATTACCGTGTCTCAATGCCTTTAAATTTAAAATAATTATATTTTAGCCATGTGTACATTCCGTATCTTGGTTTTAATATCTAACTTCAAAGAAATACCTTGTGTGCGTACTGCATCTTGGTCAAAACAATTAATAAAAATATAAATATTGAGTAAAGTGGTAATAGACGGGCCATAACGAATAAAATACAAGAATAGTCAAAAGTTGATTTAAGCCTTACATTAGTCAATAAAAGCGACCGTAGAACCACGTGACTCGAGAGGTGCGTTACACCTTCCCGTCGGTCAACATAATTCCTTACTCAGTCTTCTGTTTCATAGACCATAAATTAGCAATTCTTCTAGATTGCTGGCATTTCTTCTCAATAGTACAACCCAATGAGGCAGTCGGGTGGGATCGATTGCATTGGAAGGTTAAATATTACAGTTCAATAACTATCTTATGATTGAAATATTGTCATAAAGGTTAATCACTCTATATATTGTATCGTTCCAATGACTGTTGCTTTATACAAAGATTGTGCACAAAATTTTCATAACTGATGTCAACTAAATTTTCTTTGCTTCTTAATATAAGATGATTTACCACCTGTTTGTTCATCTTTGGTAATTTTTGTTCATAGGGAATGTCATGAGGAGTTCAAAGAAGTTGTATCATTGTTGATTTTTGTAGCAGCAAGATTCGCCGATGCATCAAAGTCACGCCAACTAAGAAGTGTGGTTACTGAGAGATTTAGAAATTCCTTTGAATGTTATGTCAATAAGGAGGTACTGACTCATATTTTCACTGCCATAATATATTTTCACTGGATGGCGGTTCAAATCTCACTCTTGCTTATTTATTTGCAATTCTATTAAAGTAATTCATTTGCGTCATGTTTTTACTATTCCAATTAGACCAAGGTGACGTAAAGCTTATGTTATAGACCGGATTGTTTTTATTACAATCACTAAATTAAATCCGCAATATACATATGTTTTTTATTATCTCTCTTCGGTAAATAATTTTTCCTTTAACCGATACGTGCATCGCGCGGGTACGTATACTGGTTAACTTCTAATAATAATTATCACACATAATAAAAAATAAAAAATAAAAATCACACTATTTTGACATTAAATGCTTAAAAATGCAAACGATGCATATTTTTGTAATTTTCATTCTTGATACACAAACTTGATTACTCCTAATTATAAACATAAAATTTAAAAGCAAAATGCCACATATTTTTTTATATTTTTATTAATTTAGCAAATAAACACGCACAAACAAATGCGAACAATAAAAGAAAAATATTACGAAATCACATCAATTGCAAACAAAAAAAAATTATATTATTTTGAATTTTTTGGGAGTGATTCTCATATAGGGAAAAATCACTTTCTCACAGTTGCCCCTCTTTGCTTGCAAACTCGAAGAGTTTTCGTGCAAAGATAAAGTGAGCGGATACGAGCGATTTTTGCCCGTTTTGAAAACTCCGTGGGAAGAAATCTTTTCAAAGATTTAACCTAACCTCTGCTTCAAAGGTTTCCTACATATCCTTGGGTAAAAATGAATCAGGTCAATGTAGTTCAGAAAGCTTTGGTTGTTGGGACTACCGTGGAACTGTGGTTTTGCTGTTACTGCTGTTGTGTGCTGTTACCACTGCTTTACTGATCTACTTATCACACCGAGTCAAGGAGAACAAGAAGCTAAGCTATCCTACGGATCATAAGATCCTATCTATATCTTCAATTTGTTTTTGCTGGCCTTGCTTTCTTGTCAGCTTATGTTTCTTCCGGTGCTTATTTCTTTTGCATACTGCTGGGGATAACACTGACCCTTTTGCTTTTTCTAAAAACAAGCTCCATCATTTTGTTTTGTCTCCTGGGGATATTGCTTCCTTCACATTTAAGCTTGTTCTGCTGGGGATTTTTGTTGTAACCCTCCGCATTACTGACTTCTGTTTTGATCTTGAATTGTATTCCTCTGTTTTGCAGGTGGGGTGCTGACTTCATCAGTAACATAAAGAAAAATCAGCCTCCATTCTCCAGTCGGTCTCCTGACTCCATCATCAAATTAAAGGTCATTCAGCCTACATTCTCCAGGCGGGCTTCTGACTCCTTTAACTTAAAATAAATACCTCTGTTCTACAGGCGGGCTCTTGACTCTATTAAAATAAATACCTTCGTTCTACAGGCGGGCTCCTGACTCTTTTAAAATAAATACCTCTGTTCTACAGGCGGGCCCCTGACTCCTTTAACTTAAAATAAACACTTATATTCTACACGCGGGCTCCTGACTCCTCTAACTTAAAATAAATACCTCCATTCTACAGGCGGGCTCCTGACATTTTCAACTTAAAACAAATGTCTCCGTTCTACAGGCGGGCTCCTGACTCCATTAACTTAAAATAAATACCTCTGTTCTACAGGCGGGCTCCAGACTCCTCTAACTTTAAATAAATACATTCGTTCTACAGGCGGCTCCTGACTCCTCTTACTTAAAATAAATACCTCCATTCTACAGGCGGGCTCCTGACTCTTTTAAAATAAATAAATACCTTCGTTCTACAGGCGGCTCCTGACATCTTCAACTTAAAATAAAAACCTCCATTCTACAGGCGGGGTCCTGACTCCACTAACTTAAAATAAATACCTCTGTTCTACAGGCGGGCTCCTGACATCTTCAACATAAAATAAAAAACCCCGCTCTACAGGCGGGCTCTTGACTCCTCTAACTTGAAATAAATACTTCCGTTCTACAGGCGGGCTCCTGGTTCTTTTAACTTAAAATAAATACCTCCGTTCTACAAGCGGGTTCCTGACTCCTTTAACATAAAATAAATACTTCCGTTCTACAGGTGGGCTCCCAACTTCAACAACTTAAAAATAACGACTTCATTCTACGGGCGGGCTCCTGACTTCAACAACTTAAAGATAATGCATCTGTTCTTCGAGAGGGCTCCTGACTTCAACGACTATAAGATAACGCATTCGTTCTACGGGCGGTCTCCCGACTTCAACAACTTAAAAATAACGCCTCCGTTCTACGGGCGGGCTCCCGACTTCAACCACTTAAAAATAACTTCTCCGTTCTACGGGCGAGCCCGACTTCAACAACTTAAAAATAATGCCTCTGTTCTACCGGCGGTCTCCCGACTTCAATAACTTAAAGATAACGTCTTCGTTCTACAGGCGGGCTCCCGACTTCAACGACTTATAGATAACGCCTCGGCTCTACGGGCGGGCTCCCGACTTCAACAACTTAAAAATAACACATCCGTTCTACAAGTGGGCTCCAGACTTCAACAACTTAAAAATAACGCCTCTGTTCTACGGGCGGGCTCCCTTATTCAATGACTTAAAAGGCTTCCTCGTTCCTCCGAGAAAACTTTCAACAATGGCAGAAAATTTTCTGCCCCAGTTTTGGTGCTTTTCCTTGTGGCGTGTCTTTCCGCCATCAACGATATTTCTTTTCCCCTCTTCAAATCAAAGAAAACTTTGTTAGTTTAAAATGTGGTGAGTGGCCGTGCCATTCCTGCTAGGGATGGTTTTTCCTTTTCTCCTTTCCCTGCCTTGAATTTCATTACGCTATCAAATCTTGCAGGGGATGATATTATTTGCTGGGGATGATACTTCTGCTGGGGATCTCTTTTCTTCTCCTCATATTTTTTTTTTCTTCAAAATTACTTCCTTCAAAATTTTTATTTTCTCTTAACACTGTTGGGGATAAAAATGTCATCAGTTAGGGATAACGCTGTTGAGGATAACACTGATGGGGGATTTTCAATCCTTCAAAAATGGTGCTTCCTTCCGCCAAAAATCATTGGGGATGACACTGGCTTCTTGCATTTTCTGAACACAAGTTTCATCCTTTTTGTTCTGTTCACTGGGGATACTACTTCCTTCATCAAGACTTGCTATGCTGGGGATAATATTTGTTTAATGACCACTTACCATTAGACTTGTCTTATTTTCCTTCTTCCCCAAAGTGGATACCTGATTTGCAGAAAATTTTTAAAATGAAAAGAAAATTTTCTGCCCTAGTTTGATAAACCTCCTTGCATCACGCTTCTCTGCCATCAATGATATTTCACGTCCTTGTTTCACATCCAAGAAAAGCTTGGGTCAATTTAAAATGGGGTGGTTAGTTGTGATACTCCATCTGGGAGGATTTTGTTCTTCTCTTTCCCATGCTCTGCGCTTTCCGACCATCTTGAAGCTGGGCTGATAACTCCCGACCTTCTTGATTGTTCCTTATGCACAAACTTCTCACCATTATTTCCCATATGACCCTGTATCGTTTCCGCGATAGCTGATTTTCCTTGAATATTTTGTAATGTTTTGCTGATAAACTACTTTCTCCGGGGGTATCCCCGTTCTTTCGTGGCATAGCTCGGGAATTGGCATTTTTCGGACCCTTGAGTCTCACATGAATTTCCCAAATCATGCCCATCACTCTTTGTGTTGTTCTTTGTCTATAGGCCTTGGCCATGAAGTCTATAACCTTTGATTCATGTGGGATATCCTTCCTGACACTGGTCGGTCATTTCATCAATCTCATCTTGCTGGGGATATCCCCAGACAGGCCTTACTCTTGTTCCTTCTTGACTCATACCCCTTGGATCCACCAGTTAGATCTCGTCTTGCCTAATTTGAAGCTAATGGCATATTTTGAAGTCATTTCTCATTTGTTTTGACCAAACAGACTCTATTGGGGAAATTTTCTATGAAAGGAGAAAAATAAAGAAAAGAGATGATTCTCTAACAAGAGAAACTATAATATATAAACCTATCAAACGCGGATACCGACTCTAATGGTCATGACATGCACACGTGGCTTATCCTCCATCGTTAATCGTCTTTCAAGATCTTTGTTTGGCGATTCCCCATCTGATTCTCACCCTCATTCGACTTGTAGTGCTCGAAGGTTTTCAGTGTCAAACCTCTCTCAGTTTTGCTTTTGCTCTCAGCTTCATCGCCTTATGGTGCATGTAAAGGTTATCACCAGTAAGACTCTCTCATTTTATTTCTCAGCCGGGGATTAGGGTGTTACCGATAAGACTCTCTCATGTATCTTCTCTGCAGGGGACCAGAGTCTTTTCTGCTGGGGTCGGAGTCTTTTCGTCGGGGATCAGAGTGTTATGTTCTGATATGACTCTCCCATTTGCCTGACTTAGCGTCTTTTGAAGACTGATCGGAAGGTCTTTCTTTGGATAGTAATATGGGATTTGGATTGGCTAGAAAGAAAGGGTATTAAAGGCTAAAAAATGAATCAATTTAGGGTTGAACATTACAACCTTTGGAACTAGATTTATTTATAACAAGCGCTACCTTTGCCCCAGTTTCTTGCTTGGGGATAATTTAATTTTTTGTAACACTATGACCGAGCCGTGAGGCGCCTACGTATCCTCTTTGAGGAAACAGGTCGAACATAGTTCACAATTCCTTTGTTTTTTTCTGACTTTCTTTTGTTTTTGTTATCATTTTTTTTTCTCTTTTGTTGTTTTGTTTTTTGTTTTTGCTGCTTTCTTTTCCTTCATTTTTACTTTTTCTTTTTCTTCTACGTTTGTGTTTTTAATCTTTGCTACTGATTTCGAAAGAGGGATATGAAAGAAAATAAATAAGGCTCAAAGGGTTAACAAAGGATAAAATATTTAGATAGCAGAAATAAAATTCCTTCGTCATTCCAGTCTTCAAATCATGCCTAGCACAAAAAACATAATTGACATTTGCCATATCTTCTGATTTTTCCATATCCGCACATCCGCTTTTTCATTTTTCACCTTTAAAGCTCCATTGGACAACACTGTTACTCTTATTATCATTATCATGACCCCGCATTAATCAGACCTTGCGTAGTTCGGACCAATAAAAAGTAAACAACAATGAAACATATTTTTGGAATTTTAAACTTTCATAATAAAATCAACTTTAATTACAATGGTTTAAAAATGGACCGAACTATCAAAATTTGAGGAAAAGACAACATACGGACTCGAAAATCAAACAACCCACATATTCTATCAAAAGAATTACAAACTCAAAAACAAACTGATAGATTCATTTCCCTATTTGCCACTTTCAGCCAAATAACTATTTCTGCAACGTGGACCTCTCTCAACTCACATGAATTTTGAGGCCGGGAAAATTATTTCACGACACTCTACAAACTTGTCAATTCTTTTACAAAAACAGCCTTTCGACAAATGAAATATACTTTAAGGGTATCTGGCAAGAATGGTTTAATACATTGCCGAAGCTGGCTCAGCTTATTTTCCACAAACAATTTGAACGGCAATCACTTGCCCACCAACTCCTTCTTTTAAAATTAAAATGAAAAGGCCAAGTTTTGCAAAGACGGCCTTTCAGCACTTCGGGGACGAAGATTTTAAGGTTGTGTGGGTCAGCTGGCCAAAATCCAAAAAATGACCCAAAGGTGGCTTCATATGCAAAGTCAGCCTTCCGGCGCCCCATTCGGTAACATTCGGATATTTTTGATAAAAACAGCATCACCCGACTTATTTATGACGAAAATAAAAACTTTAATATTTTGTTGCTATCTTTTGCAAAGGGGAGGTTGCACCTGATTAGGGTTGCCTACGTATCTCACACCCTGTGAGAATCAAACCAGCATAGTTCGCCCCAATTACACGAGCTATTTTTTAAAACAAGACTTTTTTTTTTGCATTTAATAAAAAAACTATTTTAAAAAACAAGACTATTTTTCATTTTCATTTTTATGGCAACACAAAATAACGACTCTTTTTTTTCTTCATTTACAACAAATAATAAAACAACATATATTTCCAAACTAAAATAAAGACTCTTTTTCAATTTCTTTTTCAACAAATAATTTTCCAAAATTAAAAGACTCTTTTTCCTTTTTTTTCTTTGTTTTTCCTCAAAATTTTGGCAAAGTTCCAACAACATTTGGAAATTGATTTCTAAAAACATGTAATTAACACTCTACATTGCTATTTTTCCTCTTTCTTTTTTTTCACGATTTTCCAGTATTTCCAATATTCAGAAGCTTGTCAGCATGCTAGTCTGAAGCAAATAAATGCATAAAACATACATGATACAGCAGGATGGTCTTTTCACTTCAGGTTGTTTGTTCTAGACGGACTCTACCCCTGTGTTGAGTCCTCTAAGTCAAATACACATTATGCAAATAAAACTTTCTACTAGGGATCCGACATGATGTTTTGTTATACCAGGTTAAACCTGGGTTTATTATTCTAGACCTGGCTTACCCGAGCGGACGACTCGAGCCGAGAAGGGCCAGCGTATCTTGTAGCATTACGTTCCGGCTTAACTGGCGGCGCTCCCCGCCTAAAACATGTGTGACCAAAATCCTTCACTGGGTGCCAAGCACCTCAGCTATCTCAAAGAAAGCGGACTATATCAAGCAAATGCCATCTAATTTCAAGAAGACTCAGAGAGGGTGCGTGAGAAGGCAATTTATATACACAGTTCAAAAAATTATCAGAGCGATAAAAAGAAACATTTAGCTTATTAGGCCAAAACATGTAACAAAATCAGATAATATACAAGCCAAATATAACAATCATTTTCAAGCTAACCCTGAACCTGTGGTTCTGGGTTAACCATCCCCAGCAGAGTCACCAGAGCTGTCGCACCTCCTTTTTCTCTACCCCGCGAGGGTGTAGAGGAGTTTTTCCAATTAAAGGAAAATCAAAACGGAATTATTTGTTAGAGATCAAGAGTCGCCACTTGAAAAATTTATGGTGTCCCAAGTCACTGGTTAAATCCCGAATCGAGGAAAAGAATGACTCTTTTTAACAGTCCGCGCACAAAAAATATGGATAAGAAATTCTGTTAATTCGGGAGAATGTGTTAGGCATTCTCGAGTTTCGTGGTTCTAGCACGATCGCTCAACTATCATATTTAGCTTATTTATCCGATTTTATTACATGAAGAACCTATGTGCCAATCTTACTTTTCACCACTTTTATTTAATATTATTATTATTATTATTATTATTATTATTATTATTATTATTATTATTATTATTTTAAAAAAATTGCAACGTCGTAAGAATATATCTCTAACTGCGTCACATAAATGTATCCGCAATTTTCAATATGTTTCGACTTTGTTGGGATTTGGATTTGGGTCACATAAATGTGTACCCGAGTTTAGGGAGGTAATATATTAAAATACGTGCCAAAAGAGTCTAGCGTGTTATTAGTTGTTTGGGAAGGCCGTGCAATTCGCTAAGCGGCTCATCCCGAAGTCTAAGTATTTTTAGTACATATACATTTATGACGGCCCCACAATCTATGTGTTTTATTGGGCGAGGCTCATCTCGTTATTTTAAAAGGACAATCCTAAAATGACTACATTTTCTAATTAAGTGCGTTCCTAAAAATAGAGAAAGAAAATCCTAATTAATTACATGCTTAAAAATGTAACATATTAATTGCTATATTAAGACAAATATTAGCGGAAAGGAAATAAAAAAATTCAAAATTATAAATAAAAATTAGAAAAATCGAAATTATAATAAACTACGAAATTCGACAACTAATATTCAAAAGCAATCAATTATAGCTAGATTAAAACTCACATTGTTATATAAAAACTACTGAGATTAATTATTCACAACTATTTGCAACTAGCTTTAACCATAATTACTAAAGCTAAAAAAATTATTAACTGCTTGGATGTGGTCCAGTGACTGGTGACGTGGGGGGGAGGGGGGTAAACAGAGGTGGCAGTGGGGTCGTATGGTGGAAGAAGAAGAAGAAGAAGAGTAGGGAGGGGGGTCAGCGGTGCTTTTTTTTAGGAAAATAAAGTGAAAAATGAAAGAAAGGGGGTCGTTTGGGTTATGGGGCGGACCGGGTCGGGTTATGGTTTATTTGACTATGTCAATTACACATTGGGCTTCATTGATGTTGGGTCTAGATTGAGCCCAAGTCCGATTTCCTCTTTGATTTCAGCTCTTTTACTCTTTTAAACTAATTTTAAACAATAAAAACCTAAGATCCTAAATTAAAATTATAAAGGCACATTAACTTAAAACACTAATTAACTTCTAATAATAATTATCACATATAATTAAAAATAAAAAATAAAATCACACGATTTTGCCATTAAATGCGTAAAAATGCAAACGATGCAAATTTTTTAAATTTTCATTCTTGATACACAAACTTGATTACTCCTAATTATAAACTTAATTTTTAAATGCAAAATGCCACATATTTTTTTATATTTTTATTAATTTAGCAAATAACACGCACTGACAAATGCGAACAATAAAAGAAAAACAATACGAAATCACAACAATTGCAAACAAACAAAAATTATATTATTTTGAATTTTTTTGGGAGTGATTCTCATATAGGGCAAAAATCACGTGCTCACATCGGCGTTCACAACACTGCTTCTCTCTCTCTCTCTTCGCTCATTAGTCTGTATTTGTACACTTCAGACATTCGGTTGTATTTATACCCTAGTAGATGCTCGTGACTTGTGACACCCCGATTTTGGATGTGTTGGGTTGCATATCCGCTACTCATTATCATTAATTCATCTTCTGACTGCTTTTATAATTGTTTAACTATTTTAAAGAAGTGAATTGCTTTATTTGGCTTGGCCTTGTCTTCACGAGAGGCGTCATCACGACCGGGTTTGGGGGTTAGGGTCGTGACTGTGGCGGCCATAGAACCCTGGTGGAGAAAGTCAAACTACCTCTGATAGTCCTCCCTCTGAGTGATAGGAAGAAACTTCTCTAGAAATAACTAAGATAATTGATCCCAAGTCAAGGTAGGTGACCCATCTGGCCTAGCCAAACAATAGTCCCTCCACCAAGTCTTGGCGGAACCTGAAAGATGAAAAGCAGCAAAGTCGACCCCATTGGTCTCTACTATCCCCATGCTCCGAAAAACCTCATAAGTTGTCTAAATAATCTTGGGGATCCTCTTAATATGTACCACCATTACTAGTGTGAACAGCTTGGTAAACCCGTCCAATCTCCACAAAGCATCTACAGACATAGCTGTATCACCGATTTGAGATACTACACCTGGCTAAGCTGCTCAAACTGGCTGAAGTGATGGAGTCTAAAACTGGGGAGCCATTTGCTCCGCTGTGCGGGTAGCGGGATTCTGTGATCCTCACCTATCTTGAGAGGCGGCTAGTGCTATAGGAAGTAAGCCTTCCTGGGTGTCACTCTCCATAAGGCCCACTAAATAGACCAGAGAATCCTGGAGTACTGGGGTAGCAATGAACCCCTCTGGGACCTGAGCTGGGCCCACCGAAACTGTCTGGGACAGAACCTCATCATCATACTCTACTTGAGGTTCCGTCGATGTTGCTGCTGCTTTGGGCTGAGCTCTGCCCTGGCCTCGTCCTCATCCTCTGCCCCTCGTGGGAGCTGCTGCTGAGGGCTCGGGCTGCTGATCAGCAGGTGAAGAAGCATGTGCTCTCGCCATCTGTAAAAGAACAAAGTAGAAATGCAATTAGCATTGAGAAACCAAACCGCACGACATAGATGAATAGAAGTGAAATTGTTCCTAACTCTCTAGTCTTTGAGGGATAAGCATAAACGTCTTTTTACCGATCTCTTAGACTCTACCAAGCTTGTCTATGAATTGTGAAACCTAAGAAACCTAGAGCTCTGATACCAACTTGTCACAATACGGACTTCCCATCCTCGGGAGTCGTGATGATGCCCACTCATAAAAGCTAGGCAAGTCAAGTGTTATAGATTTTTTTATCCTTTTTCTTTACCTTTTAACAATTTCAAATTAACATGCGATCAACAGTGGAATAATAGTAATAATAATAATAATAATAATAATAATAATAATAATAATAATAATAATAATAATAATAATAATAATAATAATAATAATAATAATAATAATAATAATAATAATAATAATAATAAAAGAAATTCAGAAGACGAAGTCTGATAATTTAACCAAATGCTTGTGCGAAAATCCAAAAGACAACTCTACCTATAACTGGTGTCACAATATCACGGACCATCTATGAATACTACAAACAGTGGTCTCAATAGAAAGAAACTAGTCTGTCTCTAATGTAAATAAAAATAGAATAGAAAAGATAGAGAGGGACGCCAAGGCCTGCAGATGTCCACATGACTACCTCAGGTCTCCGCTGGACTGAAGGCAACAACCTTGCTATGGTCCAAAAGCTCTAGTACTGAGATCTGCACAAAGTGCAAAGTATAGTATTTGCACAACCGACCCTATGTGCTGATAAGTATCGAGCCCAACCTCGGCGAAGTAGTGACAAGGCTAGTACAAGACTACCAAATAAACCCGTGCAATTCAAGCATATATGGCAAGTAATAATAACGAAAACTAGCAGTTAAAGATGGGAAGGGGGGACATGTTGTGGGGGATATCAAGTACCAACACAATTTCAGTAGAGAAGCATAACGAACATCTTAAACTTCATATCAGTATGAATAAGGAAAACAATAATGAATCGGTATCCACTTTTATATAATTTTGTTGCAGCGTGCAATCCGATCTAAATCATATAATACTGTTGTGGCAAGCAACCTGATCCAAATCATATAACTCTGTTGCGGCGTGTAACCCTACCCTACATGTGCTCCCTTATTACTCCTTGTTGCAGCTAGAGGTGTCAACCGGGCCGGGTTGACCCGGGACCGGCACGGACCGGCCCGGTCAAACCCGGCCCAGACCGGACCGGTTTATAGCGGGGGGGCCGGGCTGGGTTAGGGGGAGGAAAGGGGTTAGGACGTTAGGCGATTCCGTCCAATTGACCCGGACCGGACCGGCCCGGGAAGGAAAATTCCGGGCGAACCGGTCAACCCGGACCGGTCCCCAACGGTAAAATTTTTTTTTTTTTAAAAAAAAAATTTTCTGAAAACATGGGGCCCACTTGACCGTTGGCAACGGTCCAGCACCGTTGCCCAACGGGACTTTTTGCATTTTTGGCCAATTTTGAGTTTTTTTTTGTTTTTTTTAAATTACATTATTAACCCTTCTTAAAATCTATAAATACCCTCCCCTCTTCTTCATTTCCTCACTTAAAATTATCTATCTCTCTCTCAATTCTCAAATTAGCAAATATCAATCACTCTCTTCTCTTCAATTTTCAAGAATTCATATTCTACTTTCATAATTTTATTGTCTTTATTTTCCCGAATTTAATTTATCGTAATTTCTTATTTGGAAATCGGCATTCGAAGCTTGATTCTTGAAGTTCAAGTGTTCAACATTGAAATACTTGCTTGACGTTTGTTCGTGGTAACACCGGATTTGCGTAATCAAGTGCTCAATTTATTGTCGAATTCGGTGCACTCTCTCCAACTCTTTCTCTTATTTAATATTTTAATTGCATATTTGATTTTAGCTTATATATTAATTTTTCCAATATGTTGAATGCTGCTAAAAGAGCGTGTAGAAAAGTTACTGGTAGGAGTGGAAGTGGAAGTGGAAGTAGTAAAAAAAGTCCTATAGCTTCTGGTAGTAATAGTAATAATGAACCAATAACACATGTTTCTGAATCATCGCCTAATTTGCAAGATGTAAATATTGATTATGAACAATTACACCAAGATTTCGGAATAGAAGATAACGAAATTGGAATAGAAGATGAGATACCACCTACACCTACTAGTGGAAATGTTGGTAGTATTGGAGTTGGAGTTGCTAGTGCAACAAGGGGTAGAAGACCACCAGTCGCTCCAACTTCTAAATCTAATCGTAGAAAAAGAAGTCCTGTTTGGCAATTTTTTGATGAGATAGAAGATAGTGATAGAGTTAAGTGTAGACTTTGTAATGAAACGTTTAAACATTTGACCGGAGGTAATTTAGGGGGGACTGGCACACTTATTAGACAGATGCAAAAGTATCATCCTATAGAATGGGGAAATAATGGGGATGGAAGTGCAACAACACTTAACCCTACTACTGCAGGTCTCCTAAAATATGATAAAATGAGGGATCGAGAGGAATTAGCGAAAATGATTGCTTTGGGTTGTCTACCTTTTTCATTTGCTTCTTCCTCTTATCTTGTTACGTATATTCAAAGGATATACAATCCTATGTTTAAAGGTATCCCTAGAAGTACCTGTAGATCAGACATCTTTAGACTTCACAGCCAATATCAAACATACATACGTTATTTGTTTAGTCACCTTCCTTCTAGAGTATGTCTAACTTCTGATATTGGCCATGCTGTAAATGGAAATGATTATTTAACAATTACATGTCATTGGATAGATGACAATACTTGTATGCAAAAACGTATTATTGCTTTTAAATATGATGAAGATCAGAGTCATACTGCTGCATTTATTAGTAGTACAATTGTTGAAGTTGTCGAATTTTATAATCTAAACCAAAAAGTTTTGTGTATGTCTTTTGATAATGCTTCAAACAACAATGCTGCAGTTTCAATTTTAAAATTGAATTTACATCCACCTCTTGATGATATTTTTCATGTTAGATGTGCATGTCATGTTTACAATTTAATTGTTAAAAGTGGGCTCGATTTATTTTTACATGAGATTACTCTAGTTAGAAGAGCAGTTGGAGTAATTCAGGGAAATAATAGACAATCTAGAATAAGAGAATTTAAGAACAAGTGTATGCAATATAACCTTACACCTAGATTCATGCCCGACGAAGTAGTTACTAGATGGAATTATACGTATATATTTTTAAAATGTTGCTACAAATATAGATTTCCAATAACAGAAGTTGCTAATGCACATTGTACTGATCATAGGCGTATGTTAAAAACTGATACCTGGGAGGTCATTAGTGATGTGATTAAATTTTTACATAAATTTTATACTGCTACTGTTGTGTTTTCTGGGGCATATTACCCAACTATTACTTTGGCTTTAGTACATATAGCTGAAATTTCTTTGCTACTATATGAATTTAAGAAGAAAGATAGATATACGGATGCTGTTGCAAGTATGCAAGCAAAATTCAAAAAATATTTCTTTCCAATTCCTCCTGTTTACTTAATTGGTGCAGTTTTAAATCCTTCAATTAAAATGTCTGATTGTCAACAATTAATGAATGCTTTATACACTTATATGGAGATTGGGCCCACTGAAAGCCCAAATTTGTATGAATCTATGAACCAACTAAATGAACATTTACAATATCTATATACTTGTTATGCAACTCAATGTGATAATGCTCGTGCTTCAACTGCTGCAAATCCCACTATGCAATGTAGCACTTCTAATGTAGTCGAAGATGATGATGAAGGCATTGATAGTTTTAATATTTTTTCAACTTTTTCTAACACTCAAAGTAGTAGCAGGAATATAGATGAACTTCAATTTTACTTGCAGAAGCAAAAGGAGCCTCGCACCAAGGAATTTTCACCGTTAGGCTGGTGGCATGAAAATTCAAAGCAATTTCCCGTTCTTTTCGCTATGGCGCGGGATGTCCTGAATGTCCCAATTTCCACTGTTGCATCCGAGAGTGCATTTAGCCAAGCAAGTCAACAACTTGGAGACACACGGCACTCATTGGGAAGCAATGCTTTGGAAGTCTTAGTGTGTCTAAGAGATTGGATAAGATCTGAACGAAGAAATCAAGGAAAGGAAGATCTTCATAGCCCGGAAGACGAAGAACTTGGAGATATATTAACGCACGGAAACCCATCCGAATTTAACTCTCCAGAAGAAGGTCATTCGGTTCATATTAATTTTGAAGAACTTTCTATTGCAATGCAAACCATTTGATGTAAATTGTAAACTAATTATGATACATTTTAGTTTTGAAATTTTGAATTTAAGAAATAAAGTAGCACTTGCAATAAGTGCAATTTTTTCCCCATCTTTTGTTGTGTTCATTCAATTATTACAAAGTATTAATATAACTTAATATTTATACTATACGTAATTCCAAAAAAAAAAAAAAAACCGGCCCGGCCCGGCCCGACCCGGATCAACCCAGCCCGTTAACAACCCACCTCTAATTGAACCCGGACCGGACCGGCCCGGACCCGGACGGGTCAGAAAAATTGGACCCGGACCCGGCCCGGCCCACCCGTTGGTCACCTATAGTTGCAGCGTACAAACCGATCCCATATAATATTATTGTGGCGTGTAACCCGGTCCCACTATAAAAATCAACACCAATTACAAAATAATCCCGGCAAGGGAACAATAATAAACAACAATATCCCGGCAAGGAAACCCAAAATAAACAACAATATCCCCGCAAAAAAAAACAATATCACAAGCAATGACATCCTGGCAAGGGAACCAACTACAACTAATCCAATTTCAACAGTTAATTCACAAGATAGACCTCGACCTGAGCTAATACTTGACAATTGCCAATTCATAAGAATTTATCATATTTCTTGTACCACAGTTTCTAACCATCGAGTTAAGCATGATCAATACATAATATAATCACAATAAATGTGAATATAAGACTCACGGGCATGCTTGACACTAATGTATAAATACTTGTCACCTCATCTACAAGTTGTACTCAACACTAACACGTAGCAAATAAGATACAACACATATTCTCTCAAGCTAAGGTTACGCCAAATACTTACCTCAACTTCCATGGCCAAACTCAAGCCTTAAGAACCGCTTAACCTTTAGATTTTGCCTGCAATTTACTTGTATCTAACCCAAATCAATTTAACAACATCAACAAATGCGAAAAAATTCAACCCAAATGCTAAATTAAAGGTTTTCTATTATTTTTCCCAAAAGTCAAAAATCGCTCCTAGGCCCGCTTGGTCAAAAGTTGACGTTCAGACCAAAACCCGACTACACATTCACCCATGAGACCAAATATGCAGTTAGTTTCGAAATCCGATCCCAAAACGAGGTCGAAATTTCAATTATTCAAAAAGTCCTAACTCTACCCAAATTCCCAATTTTCTACCATGAAAATTCTTGATTTTTTGATTAAAAAGTGATGAAAAACGTTATGTAATTGAAAACGTAGAGTTTAGAATTGAATACCAACACTTTGGAGATGAATATTTGGAAAGAAAATCGCCTCTAGGTCTTGAGATTCGAAAATACGAAGAAAATGGGTTCTGTCCGTTTCTGTTTTAAAAAGACTAGGCAGGCCTTCATAGCGTTCGTGATGGGCCATGCCCAAATTGCCTTCGCGTTCATGTTGTATGGCTCAAACTAGCGGAAATTTAGCTCCTTAGGCCTTCGCATTCGCGGTCAAAGGGTCGTGTTCACATAGAGCAAATTGAACTCACTCGCCTAGGCCCACTAACCCTATTCGTTCACGTGAGCTAGAACGCATTCGCGAAGGGTACCCCGCCTAAAGCTTTGAGTTCGCGTCCTGAGCTCCGCGTTCGCGAAGAACAAAATGACGCCTGAGGAAATTTGCCTTACGCGTTCGCGGGTGGAGCCACGCAAAGTACAAAATAACTGCGCTTTTGCAACAACTATGACATTAGAAATTCTAAGTCTAAAACATCCCGAACCCATCCGAAACTTAGCTGCGTCCTCGGGGCTCCAAACCAAACATGCACACTAACCTAAAAATATCATACAGACTTACTCGTGCGATTCAAATTTCACAACCGAAGGTACGATTCACGTCATATGATTTCCGTTTCTTAACAAATTTTACGGGCATAACTTAAATACCATATAAGATATGTACCGGGCTCCGGAACCAAAATACGGGCCCGATACCATCAACTCAATCACATTTAAATTTCCAAAAACTCTTATAATTTCAGCTAATCAATTTTCTTTAAAAAGTTATTTCTCGGGCTTGGGACCTTAGAATTTAATTCTTGAGATACGCCCAAGTGTCCTATTCTTCTATGGATCCTCCGGGACCTTCAAATCACAGGCCTGGGTCTGCTGACAAAAGTCAACTTAAATTCAATTTTAAAGGCCAAATTAGCACTTATATCAAATTTTCACATAAAAGCGTTCCGGATATAAGTCCGAACCGCGCACTTAAGTCGAAGTGAGGTAAAAGAAGGTTTTAAGGCCTCAGAACACATAATTAACTTGTAAATCAAGTGATGACCTTTTGGGTCATCATACCTAGGCTACTCCTATAAAAACCGTTAAATACTCCCTTAAAAGCATCTCAAAATGAAATCATCTCAGAAAAACCCATAAACTCACGAGATATTCACAAAGAGATCAAGAGGTGACTGTATAATTCCTTATAATCAAATACTACAAGAAGATGCACAACAAAATTTCATGGTTATCAAATAAATCCAAGAAATATTTCATCAACCTACGTTCAAGAAACATGCTGCTCCAGCAGTCGAACCACGGAAATAATTAGAATAAAAGAATCAAGGAAAAAACAAAACTGTACCCGCATCATTTTATTAATAAAACTATATTTCTTCATATTTATATAGTAGTTATAATTTATTTTTTTGTATTACATATAATTTGTTGTAAACAAATTGGCACACCCGGTTGGATCAATTCTGGTTGTCATCTCTTCCTCCAGCAAATCTGAAACTATAATTTTCAAAATCAACTATTGTGACGGCCTACAGAAAGGATAATAATGCTCTATTCAAGAATTTTATTGCCATCTCAAGAAGAGACATCAGATCTATGACCGCAATCCTTGGGGGTAACATCTCTTGTTATCTATCCTTATTTTCATCAAAGACACAGAAATCCAATAAGATAGCATCAAGTGGTTTCTCGCGAAAGCCGCAAAACTATGGATGCAATTGATTTTCGTGTGATAAAAGGTTTAGAATTTCTTTTATTGTCATATATTATTTTGGTAAAAAGGGAAAGAGGATCCTAACGTAAAATATTGTTCTACTATGTTGGCGCTTTCCATTAAGACTTGAAAATTTTGGCTTGAAGATTTGATCCATCATGTCGTGCAAATATGCAATTGGCTGAACGTTCAAATTTAACCAGCGAAGGTCACAACCAAGTGTTGAAGAAAAAAAGATATTCCTTCGTACTTCAAGTCAGTAAGCCTACAATACGACAAACCTTGAAGTAGAGATATCTGTAGACATTAAAAATTTATTGAATTAGGACTTCAATTATATTTGGGCGAGAACGTTAAATTGGGAACCTACAAACAAGATCATTTATATTATCCAAGTCAGAGAGTACATTAGGGTTACTTGGTGACTAATCTATGCTAACCCTAAATTACTCCTATAAAAAAAAAGATAACATATTCTCTTAAAAGCATCACAAAAATAAAGAGTATCTCAGAAATTGCATGAACTCGGGGATATTCCCAAAGAGATCAGGAGGTGGCCGGATAATTCTTGATAATAAAATACTTCAAGAAGATCCACAACATACTTCATAGATATCAAATAAATCCAAGGAAATCTTCATCATCTTACATTCGAGAAACACGTTGTTCCAGCCCTTGAATCATAGAGATAATCAGGAGAAAAGAAGCAAGAGAGAAACAGAATTGTACCTGCATCATTTTATCAATAAAATTATGTTTCTTCTATTTATATTGTAGTTGTAATTATTTTTTTTATCACATATAATTTGTTGTAAATCAGAAGTATTAGAAATGATTTGATTATTGGATTTTCAAGACAATTCAAGGAGATGAGTGTAGTTGGTACTTTAAATGGAATTATATGTGTAGCTAGGAGACCAATGGTTGATATAATCACCATTTGGAATCCTTGCACTCATGAAATATTGGAAATTCCAGAAGTTGATGGAGAAATATCTTTCGCCTAAATCAGTTTAGCCTACGGAATTGAAGGAGTATTAGTGGTAAAAGTATATACATCACTCTATAAAATGTTGATAAGCCAGGGAAGGTTGAAGTCTTTTAAACAAAGGGTTCTATGTGAAAAAATATAAAGAATGGGATACAGATGGGTCTTGTGGGATGTTCATCTGACAAGGTAGTTGATGGGATGCCTTATTGGCTAGCAATAAAAAAAATGGCAATTCTGTTCTTGATTATTACTTTATGGAGGGAATAGAATGGTGTATTGAATTGAGGGACTGGTACATTTATTTTCACAATCAAAAGTCCCTCAATTCTGTACACCAATCTGATCGAGACAGTAGATACTTTGCCACCTCTACAAGTTGTCATTCATGGCACACTCAAGGATAAGGCTACTAAAACTTGTGATTAGGCCCTCAAGATCCGCAAACACAAACTTTAATAAAGAAGCAAAAACTTTTGAGATATGTAATTTTAAATAAGTCATATTATTTGTGTTACTGTATGTTTTTTGAAACTTATGGTATTAAATCTACCATGGCATTTGTATAACTATAAATATTTTTTATTAAAAAAATATTGAAATGTGATAATATTTTTAAAACGGACTAATAAGAAAATAGTTGTTAGAATATACGCTTAACGCTAGAGGGGGAGTGAATAGCGTTATAATAAAAAACAGCGTAAACTTGCGGAATTTAAAAATTGCAGGAATGAAATAAGTACGATAAGTAAATAATAAGGAACGAACGCACTGATGTTATCCTGGTTCACCACAACCCGCGGCTAATCCAGTCCCCGAGAGAATCTCTCGAGATTTCCACTAACTTCGTTAAACTTGCGGGTGCTTAACAAACCGTTACAAACTGAGAACTTGAGTCACACAAGCCTCAACAACCTTTGCTCGAAGATACCACACTTCAAGACTTCAACCAAAGGAATCACAACGTTCCTTCTTACAATACAAGGGATTAACACTTCCCTTCAAGTGTATAAAAACACTTTGCACTCAAAACAAGACTCTCCTCAAGAGTAGATATGAGTAAAATAAATACGCTCAAGAACGCAACAACTTTCGTCAAGAATTTGGCTCTCAAAAACTTATGTAATGAATAGAAAATGATGAATAAGAGAGTATGCAAGCTTTAGCAATAATATGATCAGTTGTTGTACTTAAAAGACTGATTTTAAGATGTATTTATAGTGTTGAAAACATGCACAACTGTTGCCTAATTGCCAATTAAGAATTGCTGATTTTGTGCTAAAACAATCGATTGTCTAAGTTGCATAATCGATTGTTTTCCAATCATCCAAAAATCATTCCCAGATTTTACGCATAATAATCGATTATCTAAATCGTATAATCGATTATCTGGCAACGTTCAAAAAATCTTTTTCAGATTTTACTTAAAACAATCGATTATAAAAATCATATAATCGATTACTTGGCAACGTTCAACAAATCATATTCAGATTTTATTAGGATAATCGATTATCAGAATCATACAGTTGATTACCAGACAGAGTTTGAAAATATTTTTGCAACGGTCATTTACATAATCGATTATGCTATATGTATAATCGATTATATTACAGTCTTGAAAAATCGAATAGACACTGCCTCAACACAAACGATTGTCATAAGGTGCACAATCGATTATTTTGTAGCTTTAAAAAATCTGATGGACACTGCCTCAACACAATCGATTATCATAAGGTACACAATCGATTGTCTTGCAGCTTTGAAAAATCTGATGGACACTGCCTCAACACAATCGATTATCATAAGGTACACAATCGATTGTTTTGCAGCTGCCTTAACATAATCGATTATCATAAGTACATAATTGATTGTCTTTGTCCAGATTTTAGAGGCATGTTTAAAAATCATTTTGGTTAAAATAAATATGCATGATTTAAAATCATTTTGCTTTAAATTAAATATGCATGATTTGATAAAAATGATTTTACGAGAGAAGCCAAGTCTTGAGTCAATTGTCGGATCAAGATCACAATTAAAGAACGACTCATGTATAACTTTATTTCTTTGCTTAATCTTGATCTTTGTTTGTCTTGTGCTTGAATCTCGTTATGTATCAATTGCGCGCTTGTGCTTGAGTCGGAATAGCCAACAAGTTGGCGTGAAGAACCTTTGGGGTACCATAGACCCACATTTACAGTACCAACAAGATACTTCAATATCCGTTTTACCGCAGTTAGGTGAGACTCCTTAGGACATGATTTATAACGAGCGCATAAGCACACGCTAAACATGATGTCCGGTCTACTAGCAGTAAGATAAAGGAGAGATCCAATCATACCTCGATTTCTTGGTGTCGACTTCCTTACCTTTCTCATCTTTGTCTAGATGGTCGGATGTGCTCATGGGAGTGGCCATTGCTTTTGCGTTGCACATTTTAAATCGTTTTAGCAATTCTTTGCAATATTTAGCTTGACAAATGAAGGTTCCTTCTTCCATTTGATTTACTTGCAGCCCCAAAAAGAAGGTTAGCTCACCCATCATAGACATCTCAAATTCGCTTGTCATTAAATCAGAAAATTCCTTGCACAAAGCATTGTTAGTAGCACCAAAAATAATATCATCCACATAGATTTGAACTAATAAAATATCATTGTTTTTATGCTTAACAAAAAGAGTGGTGTCAACTTTTCCCCTAATGAATTTATTTTCCAAAAGAAATTTGCTCAATCGTTCATTCCAAGCTCGGGGAGCTTGTTTAAGACCATAAAGTGCCTTTTTAAGCTTGAAAATATGATCGGGAGATTTAAAATCTTCAAAGCCCGGGGGTTGTTCAACATAAACTTCTTCTTGAATGACACCATTTAGAAAAGCGCTTTTTACATCCATTTGATATAAATTGAAATTCATAGAAGAGGCAAAAGCAAGTAATAAACGAATAGCTTCTAACCTTGCTATGGGTGCATATGTTTCTTCATAGTCAATTCCCTCTTCTTGATTATAGCCTTTTGCTACAAGCCTAGCTTTGTTTCTAGTGATTACACCATTTTCATCTAATTTATTTCGAAAAACCCATTTCGTACCAATTATGGTATGATTTTCGGGTCTTGGCACCAAATACCAAACGTCATTTCGTTTGAATTGGTTAAGCTCCTCTTGCATTGCCAAGGTCCAAAATTCATCCCCAATTGCTTCGGAGATGGTTGAGGGTTCAATTTGAGAGACGAAAGCAGTATGACCTAAGGTGTTCTTAAGAGCGTTTAGAGTACTTACCTGTTGTTCAACGTCGCCAATTACCTGGTCGAGAGGATGGTCTTTGATTGTCCTCCACGCGTTAGGCAGTTTCGTTTCTTTCTCCAGTTGGAGCGCTTCTTCCGATAATTGTTCCAAGGTTTCATTTTGAATTTCCTTTGGATTTTCCTCTTGTACTTTGTCTTGAGGACTTATTGAGTTTAAAATCTTGCAAGATCAAAACCAGAATCCTTTCTCGCCAAGCGAGCATTATTTTCGGAAAACACAATATGAGGGGATTCCTCCATAGTTTCGGTTCTATTGTTGAATATTCTATATGCTTTGCTACGTGAAGAGTAACCAATAAAAATTCCTTCATCGGATTTTGCATCAAATTTTCCCAAATTGTCTTTTCCATTGTTATGAATAAAACATTTACAACCGAATACTCTAAGATGGGAGATATTTGTTTCCTTCCCTTGTAGAATTCATAGGGAGTTTTCATGAGTATTGGCGTTATGACTACTCTGTTTAAAACGTAGTCACGGCATCCGCCCAAAAATGTTTGGGAATCTTAGCCTCATCGAGCATGGTTCTAGCCATCTCTTCGAGACACCTTTTTTTCCTTTCCACCACTCCATTTTGTTGTGGTGTACGTGGAGCAGAGAAGGTGTGCTCGATACCGAGTTCGTCACAAAAGTCCGCGAAGAGATTGTGATCGAACTCTCCCCCATGATCACTTCTTATTGAAGTGACGGTTGTGTCCTTTTCATTTTGAACACGTTTAAGAAAGCATTTAAAATTATGAAAAGCCTCACTTTTGTGAGCAAGAAATAGTGTCCATGTAAATCTAGAATAATCATCAACAATAACAAAAGCATAACGATTTCTACCAAGACTTTCAATGCGAGATGGTCCAAAGAGATTCATGTGGAGAAGTTGCAAAGGTCTAGTAGTTGAAACAATAATTTTTCGATTTAAAAGATGCTTTTGTTTGCTTCCCTTTTTGAATCACAGATAGAGTCTTTTTCAAATTTCAAATTTGGAGGACCAATAACTAAATTTTGTGAAACTAATTTGTTTAAAATATGCATGTTGATGTGAGCTACTCTACGATGCCATAACCACATATCATCTTCTTTGCTCATAAGACAATTCACATATTCAGATGAAGAATTTTCGAGATCAACCATATAGATGTTATCCATTGTAAGACCACGAAGAATAATTTTAAAATCGCTACGGCGAAAAACTAAGCATTCATCCGAATCAAATAAAACAAGATTTCCCTTGTCACATAATTGACTTATGCTCAAGAGATTATGTTTTAGACCTTTAACTAGCAAAATATGCTTAATGGAAGAAGGTTCATCCTTACCGACCGATCCAATGCCGATAATTTTTCCTTTGTTGTTATCTCCAAAAATAACGCTTCCTCCTTCCTTGTGTTCTAGTTGAAGGAACTTGGATTCGTCTCCGGTCATGTGTTTGGAGCATCCACTATCAAGGTACCAAAGTACACTTGATCCCTTCAAACATACCTACAAGACAAATTAATGAGTCTTTGGTACCCAAGCTGTTTTGGGTCCTTGAGAGTTAGGTGTAACATGCTGTTGTGCTTGACATGCAGTTAAGTGTCTATGTCTAGTGAAACAAGCAGGAGCAATATGTCCAATTCGATTGCAATAATGACAAATGACATTAGGATTATGCATTCGTCTAGGTTGATAGTAGTTGGACGGACGAAATTTGTTTACTCTATTTTCGACAATATGACTATTGCGCATTTCATGAAAATCATTTCTCCTACTATTTGTTCTAGGATATGCAGCATTTCTAGAATAGTTATTTCTAGGTTGAATGCCATTTCTAGGTGTCCTGAAAAGTTCAAAGTTTCTTCTAGCGTTTGGTCTAGGATATGCATCATTTCTAGAATAGTTATTTCTAGGTTGAAGGCCATTTCTAGGTGTCCTAAAATGTTCAAAGTTTATTCTAGTGTTTGGTCTAGCATGCATGTTGATTCTAGGATTGTTATCTCTAGGATGAACATTTGTTTTATTTATCCTAGGTTGAGCCTTAGGTGGTTGGGGTTTGGCTTCAACTTTTTCTTTAGGCTCGTTTTTAAAACCTATCCCATGTTTGGTCGATTTCAAATTAACAAGAACTTCATTCAAATTTTTATGAGAAGAATTGAACTTATCTAGGGTGCCCTTAAGTCTTTCTACCTCAATTTTTATATGCATGCAAGAAATACAATTTTTACTAGAGCTCTCGGGTTTGTCGGCGCTTCTCTTGCCGAAAAAAATGTTTTCTTCTTTCAACTTCTCATTTTCCAAAATCAATTTTTCCAAATTTTTTTCTTTCAACGAGAGTTGTCTTTCAAAATCTTTTTCTTTCAAAGAAGCATTTTCCTTAGTGTTTTTAACAGTTTTGGAAGCTTTAATGAATTCACTATACAACTCATCAAAGGCATTTTGCATTTCCTCAAGAGAATAGAAGTTTTTGGAAGAAATTTGACATACCTCTTCTTGATTGTCTTCGTGTGCCATAAGAAAAAGATTTGCGGTTTCGTCCTCTTCTTCCTCACTTGACTCGTCTCCAGAGTTGCCTCCCCAAGATATGTATGCTCGTTGTTTCTTGAAGGGTTTCTTCTCCTTTTTGACATTCGGGCAATTTGATTTAATGTGCCCGATTTCTCCACATCCATAGCACTTTACTTTATCTCCTTGTTGTTTGCCTTTTCGTTCATACTATTTTCGCATGAACTTTTTGAAATCTCTTAATAACGACTCCAAACTCGTTATCTCCGTCCTCATCATTTTGAGGTTGACTTGTGCTTGCCTTGAGGGCGATTCTTTGTTTCCTTTGATCATTAACAAGAGGGTTAAGTATAGTAGATTCATAAGTTTTAAGATTACCTCTTAATCCGTTGATGGTGACATTTGAAATGCCAATAGACTCTTGAATCGCGTCGGCCTTGGAGCGCCATTCCGGAGTGAGACTTCGGAGAATTTTTCGGACAAGTTCCTTATCCGTGAAGGTCTTCTTAAGAGCATGTAAGTCATTAACGATTTTTTTAAATCGTTCGAACATGTCATCTACCCTTTCGCCTTCCTTCATGTGAAACAGTTCATATGCATGGGTTAGAAAATCAACTTTAGCCTCTCTTACTTGGTCCGTACCTTCGTACGTGATTTCCAGCTTATCCCACATTTGCTTCGCCGTTGTCCAACATGATATTTTTCTGTAATCATCAGCGTTTATAGCACAATACAATAAGTTGATGGCATTAGCGTTGTTCTGCACTTTTCGGATATCATCCGCATCGTATTCATCTTCGGATTTTGGAACCCATTCATTTTCAACCTTTTTGGTTGGAATTTGTTCTCCCTTTATTATAACCTTCCACAGATGAAAATTATTTGATTGAATGAATATTCTCATCCTCTCCTTCCAGTACGTATAGTTTGTGCCATCGAATAGTGGTGGTCGGGTGGAGCATTGTCCTTCACCTATTCCTGCAAAAGAATCACGAGTAGAAGCCATGGATTGTTTCTCTCAAACGGTTAAGTTTTTCAGAGAGTTGGACTCTGATACCAATTGTTAGAATATACGCTTAACGCTAGAGGGGGGGTGAATAGCGTTATAATAAAAAAACAGCGTAAACTTGCGGAATTTAAATATTGCAGGAATGAAATAAGTGCGATAAGTAAATAATAAGGAACGAACACACCGATGTTATCCTGGTTCACCACAACCCGTGGCTAGTCCAGTCCCGAGAGACTCTCTCGAGATTTCCACTAACTTCGTTAAGCTTGCGGGTGCTTAACAAACCGTTACAAACTGAGAACTTGAGTCACACAAGCCTCAACAACCTTTGCTCGAAGATACCACACTTCAAGACTTCAATCAAAAGGAATCACAACGTTCCTTCTTACAATACAAGAGATTAACACTTCCCTTCAAGTGTATAAAAACACTTTGCACTCAAAACAAGACTCTCCTCAAGAGTAGATATGAGTAAAATAAATACGCTCAAGAACGCAACAACTTTCGTCAAGAATTTAGCTCTCAAAAACTTATGTAATGAATAGAAAATGATGAATAAGAGAGTATGCAAGCTTTAGCAATAATATGATCAGTTGTTGTACTTAAAAGACTGATTTTAAGATGTATTTATAGTGTTGAAAACATGCACAACCGTTGCCTAATTGCCAATTAAGAATTGCTGATTTTGTGCTAAAACAATCGATTGTCTAAGTTGCATAATCGATTGTTTTCCAATCGTCCAAAAATCATTCCCAGATTTTATGCATAATAATCGATTATCTAAATCTTATAATCGATTATCTGGCAACGTTCAAAAAATCTTTTTCAGATTTTACTTAAAACAATCGATTATCAAAATCATATAATCAATTACTTGGCAACGTTCAAAAAATCATATTCAGATTTTACTTAGGATAATCGATTATCAGAATCATACAATCGATTACCATACAGAGTTTGAAAATATTTTGGCAACGGTCATTTACATAATCGATTATGCTATATGTATAATCGATTATATTACAGTCTTGAAAAATCGAATAGACACTGCCTCAACACAATCGATTATCATAAGGTGCACAATCGATTATTTTGTAGCTTTGAAAAATCCGATGGACACTGCCTCAACACAATCGATTATCATAAGGTAAACAATCGATTGTCTTGCAGCTTTGAAAAATCTGATGGACACTGCCTCAACACAATCGATTATCATAAGGTACACAATTGATTGTTTTGCAGCTGCCTTAACATAATCGATTATCATAAGTACATAATCGATTATCTTTGTCCAGATTTTAGAGGCATGTTTAAAAATCATTTTGGTTAAAATAAATATGCATGATTTAAAATCATTTTGCTTTAAATTAAATATGCATGATTTGATAAAAATGATTTTACGAGAGAAGCCAAGTCTTGAGTCAATTGTCGGATCAAGATCACAATTAAAGAACGACTCATGTATAACTTTATTTCTTTGCTTAATCTTGATCTTTGTTTGTCTTGTGCTTGAATCTCGTTATGTATCAATTGCGCGCTTGTGCTTGGACCTCGTCATATGTCAATTGCGCATAGTTTGTCATTTATCAAAACCTACAAATATGAACACACGTTTAGTTTAGTGCCTTGTGAGAACGTGTTTCAACAATAGTGTCAATTCTTTTATATAAAAGGGAGTAAAGTATATGAAGAATTAGTATTTTACATATCCAAGCTAACCATTTGTGTCAATATACTATGTTCGTTCTTCTTGTCAAAAATCTTATTAACATATATGAGATTTGCGTAGTTTAATTTAAGTATCTAAAATATTAAGTAAATAATTCATTTTTTTATTAAATGCTTAGATTTTTGAAAAGGGAATATACTAATTCCTAAAATAAATAAATAAATAGGAAAAGTCAAATAAAGAACACAAGGAAATATGAACATTTTGAAAATTAATTGTAACATTTTAACAAAGACGGTAGATATCTTAGTAAGGAAATTTATAATAAATAAAAAAGTCAAATAATGAACACCAAAAATTAATAATATTTTTTATGATACATTATAATTATAAATTTATCCAACATACACTTAAGATGTGATGACTCATCACTTGCTTTTAAATTATATGACGTGTCCCGAGGCCTTGAAAACCTCATTTAGAGTCACCTCGATTTGCGTACGTAGCCGGAAAGCTTAAAATATAAAAATTTGTGAAAAATAATAAGTTTTGACATAAAATGAGCAAATTTGACTTCGGTCAACATTCTGTATAAACGGACCTGGACCTGTGATTCGACGGTGTTGGAGGGTCCGTAGGAAAATATGAGATTTGGGCGTATGTACGGAATCGAATTCCGAGGTCCCAAACCCGAAAAATAAATTTTTAAAGAAAATTATTTTCTGAAATTATTTAAGGAAAAATAAAATGAATTCCTATTAGAACAAGATGATATCGGGTCCGTATTTTGGTTCCATCATTCGGTACAGGTCTTATATATGATTTAAAACATTTTTGTAAACTTTGGTTAGAAAACGGAAATCATTTGACATGATTCAGACCTAAAATGCAAAAGTTGATATTTTAAGAAGTTTGAGAAAATTCTTTGATTTTGAGGTTAAATTCATTGTTATTGAGGTTATTTTGGCGATATGATCGCAATGATAAGTTCGTATTAGGAGACCGAGGGCTCTGGTGTATTTTGGATGTGTGTCAGAAAGTTTTGAACTTGAGGAAAAGCTCTTGATTTCTGCTGTTAGTGACCAGGGATTTTACCCTTCACGTTCACGTGGACCCACTCACGAACACGTAAGGCAAATATTCCAAGTGCCCAATTTAATCTTCGTGAATGCGAAGCTCGAGACGCGAACGCAAAGCTGAGGGAGGAGGTCCTTCGTGAACGCGTCCCTCCACTTGCAAACGTATAAGGTTTGTTGAAACACGTTCTCAAGTCGCTAAAACTAAAAGTGTGTTCATCTTTGTAGGTTTTGATAAATGACAAACCGACGCGCATGGAACATTGACATATGCCGAAGTCCATGCACAAGAGAAACAAAGAACAAGATCAAGTAAAGCAACGAAGATATACATGAGTCGTTTTATATTGTGATCTTGATCCAACAATAGATTCAAGTCTTGGCTTCTCTCGAAAAATCATTTTCATCTAACCATGCATCTTTAATTTAAAACAAAATGATTTTCAAACATTTTTATTTTTAGCCAAAATGATTTTTAAACAAGTCTTTCAAATCTGGACAAAACTGCCAGATAATCGATTATGTGATTTGATAATCGATTATGTTAAGTCAGCTAAAACCGGAATTTACAAAACAGCAAAATAATCGATTATGTAATATGATAATCGATTATCCTTTTTATTCAGATTAAATTAAAAATTCCGCAGAGGTCAATAATCGATTATCCTATATAGCATAATCGATTATTCACTGACCGTTGCCAAAGTTTTTTTAAACGCTGAAAGATAGTAGATTATGCATAAGGCAATAATCGATTATGCTAGCTGAAAATCAGCGTCTGAGTTTTGATCGTTATCAGGTAATCGATTATGCAAATTGAATAATCGACTATTCTAGCTGAAAATCAGCAATTAGTGATTCGCAATTAAGCAACGGTCTTGGTGACTTTGAGGACTATAAATACACCTCTAAACCTCTCTTTTAAGTACAACAACTGATTACAATTCTTGCTTAAGCTTACATACTCTCATATCAATCATTTCATATTTATTTCATAGTTTTTGAGAGCCAAATTCTTGACAAAGTTGTTGTGTTCTTGAGCGTATTAATTTTACTCATATCTACTCTGTAAGAGAGTCTTGTCTTGAGTGCTAAGTGTTTGTATACACTTGAAGGGAAGTTCTAATCCCTTGTGGTTGTAAGAAGGAAAGGTTAGTTCCTTCACGTGAAGTCTTGAAGTGTGGTATCTTCGAGCAAGCATCGTTGAGACTTGTGTTCTCAGTTTGTAACGGTTTGTTAAGCACCCGTAAGCTTAACGGAGTTAGTTGAAACTCGAGAGAGTCTCTCGGGAAACTGGACTAACCACACGTTGTGGTGAACCAGTATAAGTTCGGTGTGTTCTCTCCTTACTACTTTATTTACCGCACTTATTTTACTCCTGCAATTTTAATTCCGCAAATTATCTTGATTTTTATTAAAACGCTATTCACCCCCCCCCCCCCTCTAGCGTTAAGCGTATATTCTAATAATTGGTATCAGAGCCTTACTCTCAGAAAGACTTAACAATTTGAGAGAAACAATCCATGGCTTCTACTCCTAACGTTAATGCAGGACTAGGTGAAGGACAATGCTTCACAAGGCCACCACTCTTTGATGGCACCAATTACACTTATTGGAAGGAGAGAATGAGAATCTTCATTCAATCAAACAATTTCCAATTGTGGAAAATTATAAAAAATGGAGAACAACTACCCACTAAAAAGGTTGGAGATGAACTCGTCCAAAGTCGGAAGACGAATATGATATGGACGATGTCAAAAAAGTGGAGTATAACGCAAAGGCAATCAACATGATGTATTGTGCTGTAAATCCCGATGACTATCGAAAAATCTCATGTTGCACCACGGCCAAGCAAATGTAGGACAAACTGGAGATCACTTACGAAGGTACGGATCAAGTCCGAGAAGCTAAAATTGATTTTCTAACCCATGAATATGAATTGTTTCATATGAAGGAGAATGAGAAAATAGATGACATGTTTGAGCGATTTTAAAAAATCGTAAATGACCTTCATGCTCTCAAAAAAACATTTACGGATAAGGAGCTTGTCCGAAAAATTCTACGAAGCCTTACTCCGGAATGGTGTTCCAAAGCCAACGCTATTCAAGAATCGATCGGCATCACAAATGTCACCATAGACGGACTTCGAGGTAATCTCAAAACTTATGAATCTACTATTCTTAACCCTCCTTTGGATGATCAAAGGAAAAGAAGGATTGCACTCAAAGCGTCTACGACTCAACCTCAAAACGATGAGGATTCAAGTGATGAGGATATCGAGTTCGGACTCGTGATCAAGAAATTCCAAAAATTCATGCGGAAAGAGTTTAAAGGAAAGCGACCAGGTGGACCACTCAAATGCTATGGATGCGGAGAAGCTGGGCACATCAAATCCAACTATCCAAATAACAAAATAGAAAAGAAATTCGCCAAGAAACAAAGAGCCTACATCTCTTGGGGAGGTGACTCCGGGGATGAATCAAGTGACGGAGAAGAAGATGAAACCGCTAATTTATGTCTCATGGCACATGAGGAAACTCAAGAAGAGGTATGTGAAACTTATTCTAAGAATTTTTTCTCCCTTGAAGAAATGCAAAATGCCTTTGATGAATTATATGGTGAATTTATTAGAGCTTCCAAAACCATAAAAGAATTGAAGAAACAATTTTCTTTGAAAGAAAAAGATTTTGAAAAACAACTTTCTTTGAAAGAAAAAGATTTTGAAAAATAACTTTCTTTGAAAGAAAAAGATTTTGAAAAATTGACGCTTGATAATGAGAAGCTAAAAGAGGAAAATATATTTTATGGCAAAAGAAGCGCCGTAAACCCGAAATTTCAAACAATGGTTGTACTTCTTGCAAAACTCTAAAAGATGAAGTAGAAAAACTTAAGGGCACCTTGAATAAATTCAATTCCTCTCACAAAAATCTAAATGATGTTCTTGTAAATTTGAAATCTACTAAACATGGTATAGGTTTCAAAAATGAGTCTAACGAAAAAGTTGAGACCAATCCTAAACAACCTAGAAATAATAATCCTAGGATCACTATACATCCTAGAATGAGCACTAGAAGAAATGTAGAGCAATTTAGAACACATAGAAAAGATTTTCAAAAACTGCAACCTAGAAATAACAATCCTAGGATCGCTATACATCGTAGAATAAACTCTAGAAGAAATGTTGGGCAATTTAGAACACCTAGAAAAGTTTTTCAAAAAGTGCATCAAAATTATACTTCTACAAATAGAGTTAATGAGTTTAGACCCTCCAATTATTATCATCCTAGAAGAATGCATAACCCCAACGTCATTCGCCACTATTGCAATAGAATAGGACATATAACCTCTGTTTGTTTCACTAGACATAAACATCTCACTACATGTCAATCACACCACTATGTTGCACCTAACACACAAGGACCCAAAACGGCTTGGGTACCAAAAACTCATTAATTTGTTTTGTAGGTGTGTTTGAAGGGATCAAGTGTACTTTGGTACCTTGATAGCGGATGCTCTAAACATATGACTGGGATGCATCAAAATTCCGTCAAATAAAACCCACGGAAGGAGGAAGCGTTGTATTTGGAGACAACAATAAAGGAAAAATAATCGGCATCGGCTCCGTAGGTAAGACCGAATCCTCCTCTATTAAGAATATCTTATTAGTAAAAGGGCTTAAACACAATCTCTTGAGCATAAGTCAATTATGTGACAAGGGAAATCTTGTACTGTTTGATTCGGAAGAATGCTTAGTTATACGCTGCAGTGATTTTTAAGTCATTCTTCGTGGTATTAGAATTGATAATATCTATATGGTTGACCTTGAAAATTCTTCATCAGATTTATGTAAAATGCCTTATGAGTAAAGATGACGACATGTGGTTATGGCATCGTAGAGTAGCTCATGTCAACATGAATCTTTTAAACAAATTAGTTTCAAAAAATTTAGTAATTGGTCTTCCAAATCTAAAATTTGAAAAAGATACTATTTGTGATTCTTGTCAAAAAGGGAAACAAATAAAAGCCTCTTTTAAATCTAAAAATGTTGTTTCAACCTCTAGACCTTTACAACTTCTTCACATGGATCTTTTTGGACCATCTCGTATTGAAAGTCTTGGTATCGCTATGCTTTTGTAATTGTTGATGACTACTCTAGATTCACATGGACGCTATTTCTTGCTCACAAAAGTGAGGCCTTTCAAAGGTTTAAAAGTTTTCTTAAACGTGTTCAAAATGAAAAGAACACAACCGTCACTTCCATAAGAAGTGATCATGGGGGAGAGTTCGATCATAATCTCTTCGCAGATTTTTGTGACGAACTCAGCATTGAGCATACTTTCTCTACTCCACGTACACCACAACAAAATGGAGTGGTGGAACGCAAAAATCGATGTCTCGAAGAGATGGCTAGAACCATGCTCGATGAGGAAAAGATTCCCAAACATTTTTGGGCGGATGCCGTGAGTACCGCAAGCTATGTTTTAAACAGAGCTGTCATAAGACCGATACTCATGAAAACTCCCTATGAACTCTACAAGGGAAGGAAGCCTAACCTCTCCCATCTTCGAGTTTTAGGTTGTAAGTGCTTCATTCATAACAACGGAAAAGATATCTTACGAAAATTTGACGCAAAATCTGATGAAGGAATCTTTCTTGGTTACTCATTACGTAGTAAAGCACATAGAGTTTTCAATAAACGTACTTCAACTGTCGAGGAGTCCCCTCATGTGTATTTTGTGAAAATGATGCTCGCTTGGCGAGAAAGGATGTTTGTGTTGATCTTGCAGATTCATTAAACAAAATAAGTCTTCAAGACAAGGTACAAGAGGAAAATCCAAAGGAAATTCAAGATGAAATCTTGGAACAACCATCGAAGGAAGCACCACCACAGGAGGAAGAAACGGTGCTGCCCAACGCCTGGAGGACATTCAAAGACCATCCTCTCGACAAGGTAATTGGCAACATCAAACAAGGGGTAAGTACTCGAAACACTCTTAAGAACACTATAGGACACACGGCTTTCGTTTCACAAATAGAACCCTCAACCATTTCCGAAGCAATTGGGGATGAGCATTGGACCTTGGCAATGCAAGAGAAGCTTAACCAATTCAAACGAAATGACGTTTGGGAATTGGTGCCAAGACCCGATAATCACACCATAATTGGTACGAAATGGGTTTTTCGAAATAAATTAGATGAAAACGGTACAATCACTAGAAACAAAGCTAGGCTTGTAGCTAAAGGATATAATCAAGAAGAAGGAATTGATTATGAAGAAACTTATGCACCCGTAGCACGGTTAGAAGCCATTCGTCTATTACTAGCTTTCGCCTCTTCTATGAATTTTAATTTATATCAAATGGATGTAAAGAGTGCCTTCCTAAATGGGTTTATTCAAGAGGAAGTATATGTTGAACAACCCCCGGGTTTTGAAGACTTTAAATCTCCCGATCATGTCTTCAAACTTAAGAAAGCCCTCTATGGTCTTAAACAAGCTCCCCGAGCTTGGTATGAACGTTTAAGCAAATTTCTCTTGGACAATGAGATCAATAGGGGGAAAGTTGACACTACATTCTTTATTAAGAACAAAAACAATGACATCCTATTAGTTCAAATATATGTAGATGATATTATTTTTGGTGCTACTAATAATTCTTTGTGCAAGGAATTCTCTGAATTAATGACAAGTGAATTTGAAATGTCAATGATGGGTGAGCTAAACTTCTTCTTGGGGTTGCAAGTGAAACAAATAAAAGAGGGAACTTTCATTTGTCAATCTAAATATTGCAAGGAGTTGCTAAACCGTTTTGAAATGAGCAACGCCAAAGCAATGGCCACTCCAATGAGTACATCCGACCATCTTGACAAAGATGAAAAAGGTAAGGAAGTAGACACAAAGAAGTATCGAGGTATGATCGGATCCCTTCTTTATCTTACTGCAAGTAGACCGGATATTATGTTTAGCGTGTGTTTATGCGCTCGATATCAATCATGTCCGAAGGAGTCGCACCTAACTGCGGTAAAACGGATAATGAAGTATCTTGTTGGAACTATAAATGTGGGACTTTGGTATCCCAAAGGTTCTTCATGCCAACTTATTGGCTATTCCGACTCCGATTTTGCGGGTTGCAAATTGGACCGCAAGAGCACTAGTGGCACTTGCCATTTGCTCGGTAGCTCTCTAGTTTCTTAGTTTAGCAAGAAACAAGTAAGTGTTGCGTTATCCACAACCGAGGCTGAATATATAGCCGCGGGGAGTTGTTGTGCTCAAATCCTTTGGATGAAACAACAACTCTCGGATTATGGTCTTAGTATTGATCATATCCCTCTTCGATGTGATAATACTAGCGCCATAAGCTTGACGAAGAACCCTATTCTTCACTCAAGAACGAAACACATAGAAATTAGGCACCACTTCATAAGAGATCACGTTCTCAAAGGCGATGTCGAAATTGAGTTTGTTGAAACCAAATATCAATTGGCCGACATCTTCACCAAGCTTTTAGAGAAAGAGTCCTTTTTCCGCATTCGTAGTGAACTCGGAATACTTGACTCAACGATGATCTAGTACATGCATTGCATTTTTTTCTTTTAACGATTACTAACTTGAGCATCGGAGGTGCCTAATTCTTTTTTGCAGGTATCGCCCCAAAGTCAGGGGGAATTCTCGGGCACTGGTGATAAATAATCAATTTTTCTTACTCAATAATCGATTATTAATTCTTTCTGTTTTGCGAATATTTTGCTGGAAAAATAAAATAATTGATTATCCAACTGACAAAATCGATTATAATACGTATCTGTTGTGCAGGAAAATGGCGGACACTTTGCATAATCGATTTTTAAAATACAACAGTCAAGTATATAACAATTCTGTTTTGCAGGAATTTGGCGACACTATGTAATAATCGATTATCAACATTGCATAATCGATTATGTTGAGGTTCTGGTTTAACCATCTGCTAGTAAACGAAAGGAATAATCGATTACTGAAAAACAATAATCGACTATCTAACATTACTGTTTTGCAGGTTTCAGCCAAAGATAAAATAATCGATTATCGAGAAATGGCGTAACGATTTTGCTTTACCGTCTCGGTTTTCCCAGTTTACACTTCCTGAAATAATCGATTATTCCCAAAACAATAATCGATTACTCCATGAATCGGTAATTCAAGCTGCTTAGCGATAATCGATTATCAGATTCCAAATTGATTATCAACGGTCAGTGATTAAAATTTGTTACCGTTTTCTGACCGTTTGGCTCTTTACTTCTGCAGATTTTCTCCAATTAAATGCCATCACATCCTCCACATTATAAATAGGTGTTTCATGTCTTCAAATTCTTCACACCAACATCACTCTTAGCTCCTAACATTCTTCAAAATTCTCTAAAAATTTCTGCAAAGGCTCTCAAATTTTTTTTAAATGACGGGCAAGAATTCTAAACGAGCCCGTTCCGGCAAACATATTGCCTTCTCTTCCATTGCTCCTCCACCCGTTCACTGCTATAAAGACGGGTCTTATTTACGGTTCGACAATGAAGCCGAACTCCTTCGATTCGTCGAAAAATTTGAGAACCGAGAAATCCTTCCTCCTCGTTTCTCAACTAGTCGATACCTGAGCCACAGCTCCCCCCCCAACGGCAAACATTCTTATGTAAAGTCAACTTATTGACTTCATATACCTTAAATCCCCTTACATTCACCCTTCTCTAATTCGTGCCTTCTATCCCAATCTATGGAAGGACGACGATGGTGAACTTATCTCAAGTATCAATGGAGTTCCAATCCTTTTAAATGAGGCAAACATGCAACCCGTCACTAAACTTCCACAAAATGGGGAAGATATTTTACTCTACACTAGGGAAGAAGGTGCTTTATTTGATGAACAACTCCTTTTCAACCAAATTGGCATTGGCGAATTTATTGCGAGTCCGGAGCATCGTCGCCCAATCATTACGCACCTGCTCCCAGAATATCGTCTAATCTTTTATTTCATAACTCGCGTTCTTATACCGCGCAAATTCAATCATACCACTCTCTCTCATGAGGATTCAAAACTCATGCATGCAATTATCACCGTGGCTCGCATCAATTGGTGCAAGTTCGTCATGACTCACATGTATGATGCAGTTGGCAACGATAAGCCACTCCCCTATGCTTTTGTCATAATGGCTCTTCTTGAAGCCTCCGGTATCGACACCACCGTCGGTCCTCACAAAAGACAACAAAATATTGGGAAATTCAAGAATCTTCATTTCCTAATATCGGTGAACAACCGGCTCCTCCTCCTACTCAAAGACGTCGTCCTCAGGCCCCTTCCGTTGCTACCCTCCAAACCATTTCTGAGCAACTTGCCTCTTTGTCCACGTCCATGACTCGTATTGATAGGAATGTCACTCGATTATCCCACGAGCTTCATGGATATTTTGACCACGTCCACTATCCCTATGCCCAAGTTGCCTTTCCGGAAGAAGTGCCGGATGCCGAGGCGGATGTTAATGTTGACAATGAATAATGTCTTGTCTATTTTTTCTTGCTTCCATTATGTATCGTTTGAATAATATTTTGTCTATTTTTCTTGCTTTATTATGTATTTTCAATATTGTTTCCTCAATAAAAGTTTATTAATTTTTGCTAATGTCAAAAGGGGGAAGAATAAGGGCTATGCACATTGCTACATATTGGCATAAATTGAGGGGGAACCAAAAAAATTGAGGGGGAACTCATTCACATATTTATATAAGTGTCTTGGATTGTCATTATCAATTATTTAATATGCATATCCCCATATCGGTTTGCCGTTATCAAAAAGGGGGAAATTGTTGAAACACGTTCTCAAGTCGCTAAAACTAAAAGTGTGTTCATCTTTGTAGGTTTTGATAAATAACAAACCGACGCGCATGGAACATTGACATATGCCGAAGTCCAAGCACAAGAGAAACGAAGAACAAGATCAAGTAAAGCAATGAAGATATACATGAGTCGTTTTATATTGTGATCTTGATCCAACAATAGATTCAAGCCTTGGCTTCTCTCGAAAAATCATTTTCATCTAACCATGCATCTTTAATTTAAAACAAAATGATTTTCAAACATTTTCATTTTTAGCCAAAATGATTTTTAAACAAGTCTTTCAAATCTGGACAGAACTGCCAGATAATCAATTATGTGATTTGATAATCGATTATGTTAAGTCAGCTAAAACCGGAATTTACAAAACAGCAAAATAATCGATTATGTAATATGATAATCTATTATCCTTTTTATTCAGATTAAATTAGAAATTCCGCAGAGGTCAATAATCGATTATCCTATATAGCATAATCGATTATTCACTGACCGTTGCCAAATTTTTTTTAAACGCTGAAAGATAATCGATTATGCACAAGGCAATAATCGATTATGCTAGCTGAAAATCAGCGTCTGATTTTTTATCATTATCAGGTAATCGATTATGCAAATTGAATAATCGATTATTCTAGCTGAAAATCAGCAATTAGTGATTGGCAATTAAGCAGCGGTCTTGGTGACTTTGAGGACTATAAATACACCTCTAAACCTCTCTTTTAAGTACAATAACTTATTATAATTCTTGCTTAAGCTTACATACTCTCATATCAATCATTTCATATTTATTTCATAGTTTTTGAGAGCCAAATTCTTGACGAAGTTGTTGTGTTCTTGAGCGTATTAATTTTACTCATATCTACTCTGTAAGAGAGTCTTGTCTTGAGTGCTAAGTGTTTGTATACACTTGAAGGGAAGTTCTAATCCCTTGTGGTTGTAAGAAGGAAAGGTTAGTTCCTTCACGTGAAGTCTTGAAGTGTGGTATCTTCGAGCAAGCATCGTTGAGACTTGTGTTCTCAGTTTGTAACGGTTTGTTAAGCACTCGTAAGCTTAACGGAGTTAGTTGAAACTCGAGAGATTCTCTCGGGAAACTGGACTAACCACACGTTGTGGTGAACCAGTATAAGTTCGGTATGTTCTCTCCTTACTACTTTATTTACCGCACTTATTTTACTCCTGCAATTTTAATTCCGCAAATTTATCTTGATTTTTATTAAAGCGCTATTCACCCCCCCCCTCTAGCGTTAAGCGTATATTCTAACAAGGTTCTAGAGAGGGGTTACCAGCTTTTTCATCGCGAACACGGACACTGGCCCGCGAACGCATTGGATTGAGGAGTCAAAGCACTATCAACGCGAGCCTTTTTACGCAAATGCGATGAGCCTGTCGCGAACGCGAAGAGTAAATTCACCCAGTTAAATTTTAATATCTAGAATAGTAGCCTTACGAGATTATTACAAAATTTCATAATCTCTTCTTCTCCAAAGTCTTAGGCGGTTTTTTAAGCTTTTCTTCATCATAACCTCTTGGCCAAGTAATATTTAACTTGTTTTCTTCCATTTTTATCAACACCATTATATTTTTAGGCCTAAAAAACGTGACTAAGGGTAGAAAATTAGGAATTTTGGTAGAATTAGGACTTTTTGATTAATTATAATTTAGACCTCGTTTTAGGGTTAGATTTATAAATAAATTATATATTCGGGCTCGTGGGTGAATGGGTGATCGGATTTTGGTCTGAACCTCGTGTTTTGACCAAGCGGGCCCAGGGTCAATTTTTAAATTTTTAGGAATAGTGATTGAAAAGTTATAATTAAACATTGAAATTGGATTATTTAGCATTTATTGATATTATTAAGTCAATTATGTATAGATTCGATTGGGTTGGAGCCGAATTTGAAAGGAAAAGTGGTGTTTGAGGCTTGAGTTAGCCGTGAAAGTTTGAGGTAAGTATTTTATCTAACTTAACTTGAGGGATTATGAGTCAAGTCCTATTTGCTACGTGATTATTGCTGAGCATGATCTATAGGCATGGTGACGAGTATCTATGTGTTGGTGTATAGCATGAATGTGAGTGTTATTATGTGATTTTCATGATTTTATTGAATAATCTATGCTTTAGAAGTGATTTTTATTTGTTGTAAAATGTTGAGGAAGTAATTGTGATTTTAAAACATCGAGGAGCATTGGCTCAAGTTTTATTACAAATTGTGAAAGCAAATAGTTGATTGAACCCTTTGGAGCATTGGCTTAAGTGGTAAAGTGAGTTGTGAAGTTAAAGTGGAAAAGAAAAAAGAGTTATTAAATTGTTCCCATGCCGGGATATTATTGTTATATTGGTTATCTCGCTTGCCGGAATGTTGATATTGTTGATGATGTTCCCTTGCCGGGATTTAATTGTTTAATTATTGTTCCCTTGCCGGAATTCCTATTACAAACTTGTTTATTCCCTTGCCTTATTGTTTGTGATTGTTATTTGGGTGAGGAAGAGTTTTAAAGCATGAAGAGTAATGTCATGTATTGTTTCTTCTGTAAGGAAAGAGTATAAAGCACGAAGGGTGATGCCGTGTATGATTGTGAGGAAAGAGTATTAAGTACAAAGGGTGATGTCGTGCCGCACGATGTACCATTCCGTGTTGATTCTATTGATTATTTGGTGAAGAAAGAGAGTAAAAGCACGAAGGGTGATGTCGTACACATTTCTATTATATATTTCCTTTGGTGAGGACGAGAGTAAAAGCACGAAGGGTGATGTCGTGCATTTATTGATTCTTGATTCCTTATGGTATCCGAGTTATGTTATTTCATTCACTACTTGATGTTTTTTTTACTTGGAAATTGTTATCTCCCCAACAATATGCTCCCCCTCCCGTATTGACTGGATATCGCTGTATTTCTTTTCCGTTGTATATATATTTGAACTGCAAGGGTTTATTTGGTAGTTTGGTCCTAGCCTAGTCACTACTTCGCCGAGGTTAGGCTAGGCACTTACCAGCACATGAGGTCGGTGTTGGAACACACTCTCAAGTCGTTAAAACTAAAAGCTGTGTTCATCTTTGTAGGTTTTGATAAATGACAAACCGACGTGGATGCAAAATTGACATATGCCAAATCATCGTGAGTTATTATTGAAAGGCACTTTCATTTTTATTAAACTAAGTTGTGTTCGCTCTTGTAGATTTGATGAATGACATAAGAGAAAGATTATCAAATATCAAGTCATATCATTAAACAAGCAACGCAAGATTAACTAGCGGACCAAAGTCGAAGTTCAAGCACAAAAGAAACAAGAACAAGATCAAGAAAAGAAACGAAGATATAAATGAGTCGTTTTACATTGTGATCTTGATCCAACAATAGATTCAAGTCTTGGCTTCTCTCCAAAAAAATATATCATTTTATCAAACATATTTGATATACTTCAAACAAAATGATTTTTAACGTTTTCATCTTAGCCAAAATGGTTTTTGACATTGGTTTTCACTTCTGGACATAACTTAAGCATTTTCCAAATCATTATCTTCGTAAAAATCACACTTGATTTATGGTCATCAACTAAACACTTAAAAAACATTTTTATAATTGATTATGCTACAGATAATCGATTATCCTTTTTCAATAATCGATTATCCTGTGTTTCCAGCTAAAACTGGAAATCACAGAATAGCAAGATAATCGATTATCACTATATGATAATCGATTATCCTTATTTTCCAGCTAGATCTGGAAATTACAGAGAGGTCAAATAATCGATTATCAAATGGAGAATAATCGATTATTCTAGTTACCGTTGCCATCCAACGTCTACTTTTTTGAACGTTAAAAAGATAATCGATTATGGAAATACAATAAGCGATTACGTTGGCGTAAAATCAGCATCAGAGATTAACAATTAAGCAACGGTCACTAAGTCTTTGAGGGCTATAAATACACCTCAAAACCTCTCATTTAATGAAAACAACTGAATACAAATCTGCAATAAGCTTATATACTTTCATTACATTCATTTCATATATATATTTCATAGTTTTTTGAGAGCCAAACTCTTGAAGAAGTTGTGTTCTTGAGCGTATTAAGTTTACTCATATCCGCTCTGTATGAGAGTCTTGTTTTGAGTGCTAAGTGTTTGCATACACTTGAAGGGAAGTTCTAATCCCTTGTTGTTGTAAGAAGGAAAGATTAATTCCTTCACTTGAAGTCTTGAAGTGCGGTATCTTCGAGCAAGCGTCGTTGAGGCTTGTGTGAATCAAGTTCTCAGTTTGTAACTGTTTGTTGAGCACCCGGAAGTTCAACAGAGATTAGTTGAAACTCGAGAGAGTCTCTCGGGAGACTGGACTTAACCACGCTTTGTGGCGAACCAGTATAAATTTGGTGTGCTCTCTCCTTACTATTTTATTTCCGCATTTATCTTGATTTTTATTCCTGCGATTTTTATTAAACGCTATTCACCCCCCCCCCCCTCTGGCGTTAAGCGTATATTCTAACAATTGGTATCAGAGCCTAACTCTCTGAGAGACTTAACAGTTTGAGAGAAACAATCCATGGCTTCTACTCGTAACGTTTATGCAGGATTAGGTGAGGGACAATGCTCCACAAGGCCACCACTCTTTGATGGCACTAATTACACTTATTGGAAGGAGAGGATGAGAATTTTCATCCAATCAAACAATTTTCTATTGTGGAAAATTATAAATAATGGAGAACAACTACCCACCAAAAGGGTTGAAGATAAACTCGTCCCAAAATCGGAAGACAAATATGATGCGGACGACATCAAAAAGGTGGAAAATAATGCAAAGGCCATCAACATGATGTATTGTGCTGTAAATCCCGATGACTATCGAAAAATCTCATGTTGCACCACGGCCAAACAAATGTGGGACAAACTGAAAATCACTTACGATGGTACGGACCAAGTCCGAGAAGCTAAAATTGATTTCCTAACCCATGAATATGAGTTGTTTCATATGAAGGAGAATGAGAAAATAGATGATATGTTTGAGCGATTTTCAAAAATCGTAAATGACCTTCATGCTCTCAAAAAGACATTCACGGATAAGGAGCTTGTCCGGAAAATTCTACGAAGCCTCACTCTGGAATGGCGTTCCAAAGCCGACGCTATTCAAGAATCAATCGGTATCACAAATGTCACTATAGACGGGCTTCGAGGTAATCTCAAAACTTATGAATCTACTATTCTTAACCCTCCTTTGGATGATCAAAGGAAAATAAGGATTGCACTCAAAGCATCCACATCTCAACCTCAAAACGATGAGGAATCAAGTGATGAAGATAACGAATTCGGACTCGTTATTAAGAAATTCCACAAGTTCATGCGGAAAGAGTATGAACGAAAAGGAAAGCGGCAAGGAGGAAAACTCAAGTGCTATGGATGTGGAGAAGTTGGGCATATCAAACCCAACTGTCCAAATATCAAGACAAAGAAAATTCGTCAAGAAACAAAGAGCCTACATCTCTTGGGGAGGTGACTCCGGGGATGAATCAAGTGACGGAGAAAAAGATGAAACTGCCAACTTATGTCTCATGGCACATGAGGAAACTCAAGAAGAGGTATGTGAAACTTCTTCTAAGAATTCTTTCTCTTTTGAAGATATGCAAGATGCCTTTGATGAATTATATGGTGAATTTATTAGCGCTTCCAAAACCATAAAAGAATTAAAGAAACAACTTTCTTTGAAAGAAAAGGATTTGGAGAAATTGACTCTTGATAATGAGAAGCTAAAAGAGGAAAATAAATTTTATGGCAAAAGAAGCGCCGATAAACCCGAGAGTTCAAACAAGGGTTGTACATCTTGCAAATCTCTAAAAGATGAAGTAGAAAATCTTAAAGGCACCTTGAATAAATTCAATTCCTCTCACAAAAATCTCAATGATGTTCTTGTAAATTTGAAATCTACTAAACATGGTATAGGTTTCAGAAATGAGTCTAAAGAAAAAGTTGAGACCATTCCTAAATAACCTAAGGCTCAACTTAGGCAAAATAAAATCAATGTTAATATTCAACCTAGAAATAATAATCCTAGGATCGCTATACATCCTAGAATAAGCACTAGAAGAAATGTTGTGCAATTTAGAACACCTAGAAAAGATTTTCAAAAATTGCATCAAAATTATACTTCTAAAAATAGGGTAAATGAATTTAGACCCTCTAACTATTATCATCCTTGAAGAATGCATAACCCCAACGTTATTTGCCATTATTGCAATAGAATAGGACATATAGCTCCTGTCTGTTTCACTAGACATAGGCATCTCACAACATGTCAATCACACCACCATTTTTCACCTAACACACAAGGACCCAAAATAGCTTGGGTACCAAAAACTCATTAAATTGTCTTGTAGGTATGCTTGAGGGCATCAAGTGCACTTTGGTACCTTGATAGCGGATGCTCCAAGCACATGACCGGAGATGCATCCAAATTCCTACAACTAAGACCTACCAAAGGAGGAAACGTAGTCTTTGGAGATAACAACAAAGGAAAAATAATCGGCATCGGCTCGGTTGGCAAGGACGAATCCTCCTCCATTGATAAAATCTTATTAGTTAAGGGTCTTAAACACAATCTCTTAAGCATAAGACAATTATGTGACAAGAGAAATCGTGTATTGTTCGATTCAAAATCATGCACAGTTATTCGCCTTAGTGATAATAAGGTCATTCTACATGGTATTAGAATTGACAATATTTATATGGTTAACCTTGAAAGTTCTTCATCAAATTTTGCAAAATGTCTTATGAGTAAAGAAGACGATATGTGGTTATGGCATCGTAGAGTAGCTCACGTCAATATGAGTCTTTTGAATAAATTAGTTTCACAAAACATTGTAGTTGGTCTTCCAAATCTAAAATTTGAAAAGGACTCTATTTGTGATTCATGTCAACGAGGAAAACAAGTAAAAACTTCTTTTAAATCAAAAAATGAGGTTTCAACTACAAGACCCTTACAACTTTTACACATGGACCTCTTCGGACCATCAAGAACTAAAAACTTTGGTGGAAACTACTACGCATTTGTTATTGTTGATGACTACTCTAGATTTACATGGACATTATTTCTTACTCACAAAAATGAGGCTTTTCAAGTTTTTAAAAGCTTCCTTAAACGCGTTCAATATGAAAAGAACACAACAATCACTTCCATAGGAAGTGATCATGGGGGAGAGTTCGATCAAAATCTCTTTACGGATTTTTGTGACGAACTAGGCATTGAGCATACTTTCTACGCTCCACGTACACCACAACAAAATGGAGTGGTGGAACGGAAAAATCGATGTCTCGAAGAGATGGCTAGAACCATGCTCGATGAGGCAAAGATTCCCAAATACTTTTGGGCGGATGCCGTGAGTACCGCAAGCTATGTGTTGAACAGAGCTATCATATGACAGATACTCATGAAAACACCTTATGAACTCTACAAGGGAAGGAGACCTAACCTCTCCCATCTTCGAGTCTTTGGTTGTAAGTGTTTCATTCATAATAACGGAAAGGACAACTTAGGAAAATTTGACGCAAAATCTGATGAAGGCATATTTCTTGGATACTCATTGCGTAGTAAGGCATATAGAGTTTTCAACAAACGCACTTTAACAATCGAGGAGTCTCCTCACGTTGTGTTTTCCGAAAATGATGCTCGCTTGGCGAGAAAGGATTTTTGTGATGATCTTGCAGATTCATTGGACAAGACTAATCTTCAAGACAATGAGGAAAAGGAGAGCCCAAAGGAAGTCCAAGACGAAGTCGTGGAACAACTCTTGGAAGAGATACATCCACAGGAGGAAGAAGCGATGATGCCTAACGCCTGGAGGACATCTAAAAACCATCCTTTGACAAGGTAATTGGCAACATCGAACAAGGGTAAGTACTCGAAACTCTCTTAAGGACACTGTAGGACACATGGCCTTTGTTTCTCAAATAGAACCTTCAACCATTTCCGAAGCAATTGGGGATAGCATTGGAACTTGGCAATGCAAGAGGAGCTTAACCAATTCAAACGAAATGACGTTTAGGAATTGGTGCCAAGACCCAATAATCACACTGTAATTGGTACGAAATGGGTGTTCCGTAACAAACTAGATGAAAACGGAATAATAACTAGAAACAAAGCTAGGCTTGTCGCTAAAGGGTATAATCAAGAAGAAGGTATTGATTTTGAAGAAACTTATGCACCGGTAGCACGTTTAGAAGCTATTCGGTTATTACTAGCTTTTGCTTCATCTATGAATTTTCAATTATACCAAATGGATGTCAAGAGCGCCTTCCTCAATGGATTTATTAAAGAGGAAGTGTATGTTGAACAAACTTTGAGTCCCCTAATCATGTCTTCAAACTCAAGAAGGCACTCTACGGTCTTAAACAAGCTCCTCGAGCTTGGTACGAACGCTTGAGTAAATTTCTTTTGGACAATGAGTTCAAAAGGGGGAAAGTTGATACAACACTCTTTATCAAGGGTAAAAACAAAGACATCCTCTTGGTTCAAGTGTACGTAGATGACATTATTTTTGGTGCTACTAACGAATTTTTGTGCAAGGAATTTTCAAAAATAATGACAAGTGAGTTCGAAATGTCAATGATGGGTGAGCTCAATTTCTTCTTGGGATTGCAAGTGAAACAAATGAAAGAAGGGACTTTCATTTGTCAATCTAAGTATTGCAAGGAATTGCTCAAACGTTTTGAAATGAACAACGCCAAAGCAATGGCTACTCCCATGAGCACATCAGATCATCTTGACAAGGACGAAAAAAGTAAGGAAGTAGACTGTAAAGAAGTATCGAGGTATAATCGGATCCCTTCTTTATCTTACTGCAAGTAGGCCGGACATTATGTTTAGCGTTTGTTTATGCGCTCGATATCAATCCTGTCCGATGGAATCACACCTAACTGCGGTAAAACGGATAATGAAATACCTTGTTGGCACTATGAATGTAGGACTTTGGTATCCCAAAGGTTCTTCATGCCAACTTATTGGTTATTCCGACTCTGATTTTGTGGGTTGCAAATTGGACCGCAAAAGAACGAGTGGCACTTGCCACTTGCTCGGTAGTTCCATAGTTTCATGGTTTAGCAAGAAACAAGTAAGTGTTGCGTTATCCAACACCGAGGCTGAGTATATAGCCGCGGGGAGTTGTTGTGCTCAAATCCTTTGGATGAAGCAACAACTCTCGGATTATGGTCTTAGTATTGATCATATTCCTCTTCGATGTGATAATACTAGCGCCATAAGCTTGACGAAGAACCCTGTTCTTCATTCAAGGACGAAACACATTGAAATAAGGCATCATTTCATTAGAGATCACGTTCTCAAAGGTGTGTCGAAATTGAGTTTGTTGAAACTAAATATTAGTTGGCCGACATCTTCACGAAACCTTTAGAGAAAGAGTCATTCTTCCACATTCTTAGTGAACTCGGAATACTTGACTCCACGATGATCTAATACATGCACTTATAAAATATTGCATTTTCTTTGAACTATTACTGACTTGAGTGTCGGAGGCGCCTAATTTTGTTTTGCAGGTATAGTCACAAAGTCAGGGGGAACATAGTCGAACCCTTTTGAGTCACACTTCATATGTTTTTGTTTTGCAGGACTTAGTGCACAAATAAAATAATCGATTATCCTCAACTGATAATCGATTATCAAGCATTTCTGTTTACCAAAATTTAGTGCACAAAATAAAATAATCGAATATCCGCATCTGATAATCGATTATCAACGGTTCAAATTCAAATCTTCTAAACGTTTTATGACCGTTTGAGCTCATTAAATTCAAGATTTTCAATCACCATCTGATCTTCAAACATTCTCACCTATAAATGAGTGATCTCCCCTCATTACCTTCACATTCCAAACATCTTCTCTCAAATTTTCTTCCCAAAAATCATATTTCTTTGCAAGTTCTTGTCTTGTGGTATCAATATGGCTGGCAAAAACTCTAAAAGAGCTCGTTCCGGCAAAAACATTGCCTCTTCTTCCATGCTCCTCCATCCATTTATTGCTACAAAGACGGATCATTTTTTTGGTTCGAAAGTGAAACCGAACTCTTTCAATACTTAGAAAAATTTGAGAATCGAGAGATTCTTCCTCCTCGTTTCTCAACCGCTCGATATCTTGGCAATTCCATCCCTTCATCAACGAGAAACATACTAATCCAAAGCCACCTTATTGAATTCCTCTATCTTTAATTCTCTTACATTCACCCACATCTAATTCGCGCCTTCTACTCAAACCTAAGGAAGGATGACGATGGTGAACTTGTTTCAAATGTAAATGGAGTTCCCATTCTCTTAAATGAGGAAAACATGCACATCCTCACGAAACTTCCACGAAATGGCGAAGATATAGCACTCTACACCTGGGACGAAGGAGCCCTATTTGATGAGAAAATCCTCTTCCACCAAATTGGAATTGGAGAATTTGTTCCAAGCCCGGAGCAACGTTGCCCAACCATTACTCGAATGCTCCCGGAATATTGTCTCATCTTTTATTTCATAACCCGCGTTCTTAAACCAAGAAAATTCAATCATACCACACTTTCTCATGAGGATGCCAAACTCATGCATGCAATAATTAACGGTTATCGCATCAGTTGGTGCAAGTTTGTAATGACCCGCATGCATGATGCCATCGGGGATGATAAGCCACTCCCCTATGCTCTTACCATAATGGCTCTTTTTGAAACCTTAGAGATTAACACCAATGTCGGTCCAAGAAAAAACCGAACAAAATATTGGGAATTCAAGAAACTTCTTTTCATAGTAGCGGTGATCAACCGGCTCCTCCTCCTCCTCAAAGACGTTGCCCTCGTGCCCCTTCGGTTGCTACCCTCCAAACAATTTCAGAGCAACTTGCATCTTTATCTACCTCCATGACTCGCATTGATAGGAACGTCGCTCGTACGGAACGAAACATGCACAGATTGACTCATGAGCTTCATGGGTATTTTGACTACGTCAACTACCCCTATGCCCAAGTCGCCTTTCCGAGAGAGTCAAGTGAAGTACCGAACACTGAGCAAGATGATAATGTCGAAGATGACTACAGCTCCTCATTTTGAATAATTTTTAGTCCATATTTTTTCTTCCATTATGTATTTTAATATTTCTTTCCCTTAATCAATAAGATCTTCTTTTTGCTAATGTCAAAAGGGGGAAGAAAAAGGGGCTATGCACATTAACATATTTGGCATAAATTGAGGGGGAACTCATGATAACTCTTTATATATCTTTGGCATGAGTTAAAATTGTCTTGGCTTGTCATTATCAATTATTTAAAACAACCTATGCATATCCCCATATCGCGTTGCCATTATCAAAAAGGGGGAAATTGTTGGAACACACTCTCAAGTCGTTAAAACTAAAAGTTGTGTTCATCTTTGTAGGTTTTGATAAATGACAAACCGACGTGGATGCAAAATTGACATATGCCAAATCGTCGTGAGTTATTATTGAAACGCACTTTCATTTTCATTAAACTAAGTTGTGTTCGCTCTTGTAGGTTTGATGAATGACGTAAGAGCAAGATTATCAAATATCAAGTCATATCATTAAACAAGCAACGCAAGATTAACTAGCGGACCAAAGTCGAAGTCCAAGCACAAAAGAAACAAGAACAAGATCAAGAAAAATAACGAAGATATAAATGAGTCGTTTTGCATTGTGATCTTGATCCGACAATAGATTCAAGTCTTGGCTTCTCTCCAAAATAAATATTATTTTATCAAACATATTTGATATACTTCAAACAAAATGATTTTTAACGTTTTCATCTTAGCCAAAATGGTTTTTGACATTGGTTTTCACTTCTGGACATAACTTAAGCATTTTCCAAATCATTATCTTCATAAAAATCACACTTGATTTATGGTCATCAACTAAACACTTGGAAAATGTTTTTATAATTGATTATGCTACAGATAATCGATTATCCTTTTTCAATGATCGATTATCCTGTGTTTCCAGCTAAAACTGGAAATCACAGAATAGCAAGATAATCGATTATCACTATATGATAATCGATTATCCTTATTTTCCAGCTAGATCTTGAAATTACAGAGAGGTCAAATAATCAATTATCAAATGGAGAATAATCGATTATTCTAGTTACCGTTGCCATCCAACGTCTAGTTTTTTTAACGTTAAAAAGATAATCGATTATGGAAATACAATAATCGATTATGCTGGCGTAAAATCAGCATCAGTGGTTAACAATTAAGCAACGGTCACTAAGTCTTTGAGGGCTATAAATACACCTCCAAACCTCTCATTTAATGAAACAACTAAATACAAATCTGCAATAAGCTTATATACTTTCATTACATTCATTTCATATATATATTTCATAGTTTTTTTAGAGCCAAACTCTTGAAGAAGTTGTTGTGTTCTTGAGCGTATTAAGTTTACTCATATCCACTCTGTAAGAGAGTCTTGTTTTGAGTGCTAAGTGTTTGCAAACACTTGAAGGGAAGTTCTAATCCCTTTTATTGTAAGAAGGAAAGATTAATTCCTTCACTTGAAGTCTTGAAGTGCGGTATCTTCGAGCAAGCGTCGTTGAGGCTTGTGTGATTCAAGTTCTCAGTTTGTAACGGTTTGTTTAGCACCGGGAAGCTTAACAGAGATTAGTTGAAATTTGAGAGAGTCTCTCGGGAGACTGGACTTAAACACGCTTTGTGGCGAACCAGTATAAATATGGTGTGCTCTCTCCTTACTATTTTATTTCCGCATTTATCTCGATTTTTATTCCTGCGATTTTTACTAAACGTTATTCACCCCCCCTCTAGCGTTAAGCGTATATTCTAACAGTCGGTTGTGCTGATACTACACATTGCACTGCGTGCAGATCGCAGAGCAGCTTTTGGGCAGTAGTTGGAGTGCTCCCTTCACTCTTCCCGAAGAGTCAAGGTACATCTACAGGCGTCTGCAGGCCCCGCGTCTCCCTCTATCTCTATTTCATGTTTCCTCCTCTTTTATTCAGAAACAACATATTGTTTTCTTCAGACCTTATATGTAGTAATCATAGATAGTTTGTCACACTGTGACACTAGATTTTGGGTATTTGAAGTTTTAAAAGTTTTAATAGACGCTGGTTTCAGAAATTTTATTGTTATTTTTCCCTTAATTATTTAAAGTTTCACTGTTTTCATGTAATCCCTTATACTTGTTAATATAAGGTAACTTGATAATTAAGTAGGTAGTTAAGGTTTGGCTTGCCTAGCTCTTATTAGTAGGCACCATCACGATTTCCGATGGTGAAAAATCACGGTCATGACATAAAAAGGATAAAAAGCCGATCAATATTTTGTGTTAGATTTCCATGCATTATATTACAATATTCATAATATTATGTTTCTTATAAATGAAAATATAAAAAAAGGTTTCAATTTGTTTATATTTGTTTGAGATTATTAAAATGAGTGAGTAAAAGTTTCTATCTCTCATTCATTAGTACATATACCTATCCCATTTGTTTTGATTTTTCTTCTTTGCCTATATTTGTTCTATTTTCTTTTTCTTATTTATGATGATTTCATCTTTTAGTTTTAACTTGAGTTTCTTGTTTTTGACGGTTTCATTTTCCAATTTTAATCTAACTTTTTGAATAAACTATTTTTTCCATTAAGAGAAATATTTAAAGGAACTTGCATTAGTTTTGTTAAAACAATTATAATATTTTAGTATTAGATTTTGACTTTAGACCACCGATATTGTTGAATCATATCTGTTGTCACTCATTCTTGATAAACTCGGCACAAGAAATATTGGGGAGCGTGATTGATTTCAGAGGCATGAACCCGTTGAAGGTAGGTGATTAATGTAACGATCCGACCGGTTATTTTACGCTTTAGCCATCGTTCATTAGTCAGAGGCTATGAGCAGCTTCATTTCAGATATTATAACTTGTACGCGCGGTCGGAATCGAATTTCGAAAAGTCCAGAGTTGATTTGGAAAGAGAACTCTCATTTCGGAAGCTTAAATTTGAAAGAATTAACTAAGATTGGATTTTTAAGTAAACGACCTCGGAATAGGGATTTGATTGATCCAACATGTTCAGTGATGATTCCGGACTTTGGCGTATGCCTGGATTGGGGAGTGTTTTGGCGCTCATTGTGGAAGTTAGCATTTTGGAAGAAATTTTATAAGTTTGGCTTGAAGTGCATTTCATTGTTATCAATGTCCTTTGGCATTCCGAGTCGCGGAGCAGCTCCGTATGGTGATTCTAGAGTTGGATGCGCGATCGGAAGTGAATTCGTAGGCTCATAGGTCATTTTAGAGCCATTTGGCTAAACATAGAAATTTGAAGGTTTTTGAGAAGTTTGACCGGAAGTGGACTTTATGATATCAACATCGAAAATCTGATTCCAAAAGTTGGAGTAGGTCCGTATTGTCGAATATGATTTGTGTGCAAAATTTGAGGTTAATCGGATATTATTTGATAGGTTTAAGCATCGAAAGTTGAAGTTGGAAGTTCTAAAGTTCATAAAGCTTGGATTGTGGGTTGATTCATGATTTTAGCATTTTTTGATGTGATTTGAGGCCTCGAGCAAGTCCGTAATATGTTTTGGGACTAGTTGACGTGATTGGTTGGGGTCTGGGGGTGCCTCGGGTGTGTTTCGGGTTGTATCGCGTTCTTATTTGATGTTTCAATGCTGTTTCTTTGGATATAACGGGGTACCATATTGTTGGCCCAAGTTCAATTGAAGTTTTAAAGAATGATAAATGAACTCAGTGATGGACCATGTCCATCTTGTGAGACACGGTGGTTATCAACCTATGCATATGAGATACACGTGAAGAAGATAAGTCTTAGGGATCAGGCAACAATATTTTCTGAATATCTTCTAAACTGATCGAAAAGATTGCATATGGGATAAGGAGAATAATTCTCCTTATGAGAAGAGAACACAATCCGGATCAAGGATAAGGGTTGGAGTTTGTATTGTTATAGGACTCAAATTTGATGGAGGATCAGCAATTGAATCTCAATCAAACTCTGATTACTAACTTAATAAATAACTGAGTTTGTTCTCGTCTAAAGAAATGCACACACGTAGAAGTTAAACCAAATGGAGAGCAAAAGAGCAAGGCAATTTTGCAAGAAATTTATGCGAGATTAAAGTGTGCACTCCTGCAGCTACTTAAACAAGATAGAAGAACCAGTTCCATTATATTTATTCTTATTCTAGTTCAATTTTAGTAAGTGGTTTAACATTGTACCTTTGCAGTCTTCATAGAAGCAATTGTATTAGGTACTTTGAGTATTCAAGTTAGAGTTAACTTGAAGGTGTCGTAACAGTTGAGGCTATGTGCCACACTGGGATTAGAGTTAATCCTTAGGTTTACAAGAGTTTTGTAAATGCTGTTTTGGCTCATTGATTTTAGTGGATGTTTGGGAAAATCTTACTGAGTAGTAGGTCGTGGTTTTTTCACCTTTTGATATTTTTCACGTAAAAATCTTTATGCTCTTTAGCTTCTGTACTTTTAATTCCACAAAACAGTAGTAGTTAGAATACCTAGAAGAACCAGGTTCTTCTAGATCGAAAATTGGGTACCACAAAAATTATCCCCCCCCCACCCCCTCTTGAGTGGTATTGAAATTTGGAACATCAATTGGTATCAGAGGGGGTTATCCTTGATGAGGCTAACACCTTTGGAAAAGATCAACATGAGTACACCACCTGGGAACTGGGAAGGGCAATCCACTGCCAAGCCTCCACTGTTAAATGGACAGTATTACGCTTGGTGAAAGAACAGGATAAAGGATCACATCATACGGGAAGACTATGAACTCCGAGACATAGTCACTTATGGTCCTTTCGAAATTACAATGAAAAATGAGGAAGGAGTGGATGTGCCAAAGACAATGGCTGACTGCACAGCTGAAGACTTGAAAAAGTGGGAGAAAAATGCAAAGGCCAAGAAATGGCTTGTATGTGACTGGGTCCAGATGAGTACAGCAGGATCCAAAGCTCTACTACTCTTGGAAGGGTTATTTTTGAAGAAGACAAGGTTGAGAAAATCTTGACAAGAGTTCTTCCAGTTGCATGGGAAAGCAAAATTCACTACTATTATGGAAACCAAGAATATGGCTACTCTCATACTGGATGAACTGATTGGAAATCTTACTGCTTATGAACTAATAAGGCAAACCAGGAAGATGGATACACCCAATAAGGAGAGAATCCTAGCTCTCAAAATTGTAGAAGGTTCAGATATGGAAGATGATGAGATGGCTATCATCACTAGAGATTTCAAAAAGTACCTGATGATAGGAAAGGGTTCATCAAGAGGTACAAACTTCAACAAGACAAGAGCTCCTGAGAAACAGACCAATGGTGGCTGCTATAAGTTTGGTAAGACAGACCACATGATCAAGAATTACCCTCAATGGGAAACTGAATGGAAGAAAGAAAGGGTTAAACGAAGAAACAGGAAGAAGGAACAGGTTCAACCAAAAGAAACAAAGGTTCAACCAAGGCTATGGTTGCTGCTTGGGGTGAAACCTCTGATGAAAACTCAGAAGATGAAGCTGAAGTAAAGCAAGCTCTTATGGCCATCGGAGAATCAGATGATGAGCAAGAGGTAAGTATTCTACATCTCAAAGATAAAATTAATTTTTTGTCTAAAGAAAGGTTGTCTGAGCTATTATTAGACTTTATTGATGAGTCTGATATCGTCAACAATGAAAAGGAAGTTATGTCAAGGGAATGTGTTATCCTAAAATCAAAATGCAAAAGTCTAACATCTAGAGCTGATGAGAGTGATAAAAAAGTACTGAGTTGAAGAACCGGGTTCTTGAACTTGACAATAGTATTCTAGAACTTAGGTCTAAAAATCCAAAACTGAAACTAGGAACGGGAAAGAAGAAAATTGATCACTCATTTCTCACTATAGAAGAAAATCTAGGAAAAATGAAAGATCAATTGATTAAGGTCTTAAAAGAATACCTAGAAAAGGTGAAACCTGAACTAGACAGAACTTGCAAATGGAATAAATCTTTTTATGCACTCTCTTGGTTTCAAGAGCATCATAGTAGCAACGAAAGAGGACTTGGTTATGGGACTCAAGCTACAAAATGGGACCCCAAAAATAAGTACCTCACACTTCATGAGAATAAGATATGCACACATTGTGGTAATACTGGCCATTATAAAAATAAATGCAATGTGAAAGAAAAGGCAAGTCAAAAGAACAAAGCTTTTGTTCAAGAGAAACACAAACTTCCTTGTTGGGAAAGAAAGAATCTGATTCATCCTTTTGCATATAGAAAGGGAGCCAAACTAGTTTGGGTTCCTAAGACTAACCCCTGATTTCTTTGTGCAGGTTCAAGTGAAAGGGAGTAGCCAAATATGGTACATGGATAGTGGCTGCTCAAAACACATGACTGAGAACAAGGACCGGTTCCTTTCACTTGAGAATCTAAAAGGAGATAATATTTCCTTTGGTAATAGAAAGAAAGGTGAGATCATTGGGGTTGGAAAGGTAGGTAAGACAGACTCTCATTCCATTGAGAATATCTACTTGATAGATGGCTTGAAATATAGCCTAACCAGCACAATTGTGTGACATATGTAACCTTGTAGCTTTCACCTCCACCAAATGCTTTGTGATTAACATTACCACTGATAAGATTGTTTTGTAGCGAAAAAGAGTTAACAATATTTATATTGTAGATTTGTCAACTCTTTCAGAAAATGAACTCATTTGTTTAAGTGTGTTAGTTAATGATCCCCTCCTGTGGCAAAAAAGACTTGGCCATGCCTGTCTAAATTAGCTAAAAAATTAGTCTCCAAGGACTTGGTGATTGGGTTACCTAATATTTAGTTCAAGGAAGACAAAGTTTGTGAGGCATGTGCAAGGGGGAAGCAGGTAAGGTCATCCTTCAAATCCAAGAAAATGGTAAGTACATCCAAGACGTTGGAATTAGTTCATATGGATCTTTGCGGTCCAATGAGAATCATGAGCAGAGGTGGAAAGAAATATGTGATGGTGCTTATTGATGATTATTCTAGATTTACCTGGGCACAGTTTCTGACATCTAATGATGAGTGATTTGAAATGTTTACTGTTTTTGTTAGAAAAACTCAGAAACAATTAGGAAATCAACTTGCATCCATTAGGTCTGATCATGGAACTGAATTTGAAAATGTAAAATTTGCTGAATATTGTGATGAAAATGGTATAGATCACAACTTCTCTGCCCCTAGGACTCCTCAGCAAAATGGATTAGTTGAAAGAAAGAACAAGACCCTTGAGTATATGGCAAGGACCATGCTTCTCTCTAGTAAATTACCTTACAGCTTCTGGGCAGAGGCTGTAAAATCTGCATGCTACATAATCAATAGACGCATGACTAGACCTCATGTTGAGAAAACTCCCTATGAGTTACTTAAATGGAGTACCATCTTAGGTCATTTGGTTGCAAGTGCTATGTGCACAATAATGGAAAAGACTTTCTAGGTAAGTTTGATCCAAGAAGTGATGAGGGAGTATTCTTGGGATATTCTTCACATAGAAAAGCATATAAAGTGTTCAATAAAAGAACTTTGTGTGTAGAAGAAAGTGTGCATGTTGTATTTGATGAAATTAACATTCTTTCTGAGATACAAGAACATGAAGATGAAGCCATTGGAATGGTAATAAAATTGACTGAATCTACAGACAAAGTAGCATCAAAAGAAGGAACATGTGATGGAACAGGTTCTTCCACTCAGGGAAACCTGAGAGGGGGAACTAATCAGGGAGAAATTGAAATAAACTCTCTACAAGAACCTGTCTATGAACCTGTTCCTCATCAACAGAACAAAGGAGAATCATCTAGTATAAACTAGTTGGTGGTGAAATTCCACAAGTACCAAAGTTCTCATCCTATTGAGAACATCATTACTGATCCAACATCTAAAGTCAAAACTAGATCATAACTAAATAATATGTGTGCATTTGATGTTTTTCTGTCTCTTATTGAACCTAAAAATGTTATTGAGTCTTTTCAGGATGCAGATTGGGTCGATGCTATGTAGGAGGAACTCAACCAATTTGAAAGAAGTCAAGTCTGGAATCTAGTTCTAAGACCCAAGGAAAGATCAGTCATTGGTACAAAATGGGTCTTCAGGAACAAACTTGATGAAGATGGAACAGTTACAAAAACAAGGCAAGGCTGGTGGTTCAGGGCTACAGCCAAGAGGAAGTTATTGACTTTGAAGAGACCTTTGCTCCAGTTTCAAGACTAGAGGCAATCAGACTCCTCATAGTCTTTGTAACATATGGAATTCACTCTCAATCAGATGGATGTTAAAAGTGCTTTCCTGAATGGGTACCTCAAGGAAGAAGTGTTTGTAAAACAACCTCCAGGTTTTGAAAGCAAGGAATGTCCTAAGCATGTGTACAAGCTATACAAGGCTCTCTATGGGCTCAAGCAGGCCCCAAGATCTTTTGTATGAACAACTATCAAAATTCCTACTGGAGCATGGGTACAAAAGAGGTAAAATTTACAGTACTTTGTTCCTAAGGGAAAAAGGTAAAGACCTCCTTGTTGTGCAAATATATGTTGATGACATAATATTTGGGGCCACTACTGATAGGTCTAGTAAGGACTTTGAAAAAATAATAGGACATGAGTTTGAAATGAGTATGATGGGTGAACTAAACTTCTTCTTAGGCTTGCAGATCAAACAAAGCCCAAATGGAACCATGATTCATCAGCAGAATTATATGAAAGAACTAATCAAAAAGTTCAAAATGGAGGACTCCAAAGAAATAGATACACCTATTGCAACTGCCACTAAATTAGATGTTGATGAACCTGGTTCATCAGTTGATCAAAAGTTGTATAGGGGTATGATTGGTTCACCCTTATATCTTACTGCCAGCAGACCTGAAATTTTATTCAGTGTAGGGTTTTGTGCTCGTTTCTAGGAAAATCCAAAAGTGTCACACTTGACTTCTGTCAAGAAGATATTGAGATATCTGAAAGACACCACTGATATGTGTATTTGGTATCCCAAAAGTAGTAATTTTGATCTAGTAGGATATGTTGATGCTGACTATGCAGGTTTCCTAGTGGACAGGAAGAGCACTTCATGTATGGCATATGTTATGGGTCATGTCTTGTGTCATGGGCTACCAAAAAGCAAAATTTAGTAGCCCTATCTACGGTTGAAGCTGAATATGTTGATGATGTTTCTTGTTGTGCTCAATTGCTATGGATCAAACAACAGCTGGTAGACTTTGGAATTGAAGTGGGATGTATTCCAATATTCTGTGATAACACCAGTGCTATAAGTATGACAAAGAACCCTGTTCATCATAAAAGGACCAAGCACATAGATGTTAGACACCACTTATTAAGAGATAACTATGAGAAAGGGTTAATCTCAATAGAATTCTATGCTACTGATAAACAAATAGCTGACATCTTCACTAAAGCACTGAGTAGAGAAAAATTTGAAAGGAACGGGTTGAAATTAGGGATGATTAAGAGCACCTAAAAAGGTCTAGTTTAGAATGCACAATGAAAAGAAAAATGAAAAAAAATTATTTTTTTTGTTAGGAGTTCTTAATATTATGTAAATATCTAGACTAATTCTAACTCAGTTTACTCCTGTGACATGTGTTTATATGAATCACTGATCTATTACAAAGTTTTTCTATTCTGACGTTTAAGGCATGATCAAGAGAAGTTTTACTTGAAGAACCTGGTTTATCAGTATATGCTCATGAGAAAGTTCAGGCATGTTTCTATACTTTGCACAATTAGAAAAATAAATTTTTCAATTGTGAGCAAAAGTCCTAATTGCACAAAACTTCCAGAAATTTTATCCGTTGAGCATTGAACCAGTTTCATTATCCTAGGAGTCTAAATAAAATGGGACTTTTTCCTAAAAACTAGCGTCGCCAATTATTCGCCAAGAGACCGGAATTCTAATGTGATTAGACCTCTAATTGACTACTGGAAAAAGCCTGTTGTTACTGCACTTAATCATAACCCCTCATTAAATACACACCACATTTTTTCTTTTTATTCATAACCGTCATTCACCTCTTAAAAAATTCTGATCATCCTCCGTATCTTCTACATTCAAAAAAAATCCCATAAATACTCTACCATGACAAACCCTCAAGACAATCCAGGTACTCCCCGACCAGTATCTCCTAATACTTCATTATAAACATCCTAGTGAAACCCCAAAACCTAGGTTTCGTCGCCAAAATATATTAGCCAGGAAAACTGTAGCTTCTGGTTCTTTGAGAAAAGCCTTAAATGAAAAATTGAAAGCTAGCCAAAAAAAGAAAGTCCAGCTAAAGAATCTAACTCAAGCTCTAAGTCTGAGGCATTTATCTATGCCAGTGAAGGAGAAGAACATGAGTCTTCTGACACTAACAAAACTCAAGAAACCCCAGCCGAGGTAAATACTTGTTTTGCATATTCTGATGTGATAGAAAGGGAAGAAAAAAGGTTTGTGTTGGTGGTATCTCCAAAAAATGTAGAAGGGGCTAGGTCTAGTAGAAGGGGAAAGAAAAAGAAAGGAAAGGTTCTTGCTATTTGTGTTAGCGTAGAAGAATGTGGCATCAAGTCAGGGGGAAGTAGTTCTGGAGAGGCTGCTAAATGCCTTGTTCATCTGAGTGAGCAGCAAGACGAACCTGGTTGATCTGTGGAGGAAACTTTGGCTGACATCTTGAAGAAGGTTGGGTCCAGCTATGATCCAAAGAAGCGCAAGGCTTCTTCCCATAGGACCCCTACTACTTCCAAACCAACAAAGAAAAGCAAGGTGTCATCTTCCAAGTCTGATGTTCCTTCATTACCTAAGGTAAGAGCAACAAGGAACAGGGTCAAGAAAAGTGAGGCGGAACTACAGAAAGCTTTAGAAGAAAGTAAGAAAAAGAATAAGGAAAAAGGAAAGGAAAAAGTTGTGGAAAGTTCTAAGGCTGATGAAGAAGAGGAGCAGGAGATGGATTTGATCCATCAAGAAAGAGGTATAACTGTGGAGGTTCCCATTTCCAAACCAAAAGGAACCAAGACTTCTGCAAAGAAGTCTTCAAAATCTGTATCTGCTGAACCCTCCTTGGCCAAAACAACTAGGTATACAGTGAAGGGAAACAGGTAAAAGTTATTGAAGAAGAAGAAGAAAAAGAAGAATAGAGTGGAGAAGAAGAGGAGGAGGAGTCTGAAAAGGAATAAGATAGATTTGCCATCTTTGGCAGGAGGAAGATTCTGAAGGGGAGGTTGCTGAATGACCTGGAGGAGCCAGGCATGATTAGATGTGTATATGCCCTAGATGCACAAGGTTGAAAGTACATGGTTCTTCAATTGGATGGAAGTCTGGCAAGAAAGGAGCTGATCGAGTTCATAGCTAATGCCACTATGAAAAATGGGGTAGTCACTAGTGTGGTTAGGGGAGTAAAGGTGCATTTTGATGAACCTATATTGGGCAAGATTCTGGGCATACCCTATGAGTACTACGATGACTACACTAGGCAGAGGTGGCCTTGTCTAGATGATCTTCCTAGCGCTCTTCAAATCACTAGAAACTTTTGTGGTACACAGTCTGCTGAAGATGTGCGAGAGGAAAGGTTTGTGCAGAAGAGTGAGATGAAGCTTGAGCACAAGGTGCTATTTGAATTTGAGAACAAGTGTCTGCTGCCTAGATAGGAAAGAAGGCATACTGCTAACTACATGAACTTGGTTCTTCTCGAATGCCTTGTGAGAGAAAAACATATTAACTGGATTTCCTTCATTGTCAAGCTACTAGACAGGGTCATAAATGGCTCCAAGACCATGCTACCCCTTATGGTTTCATACTGACGACTGTGCTGGATAGGTTGAATATTCCCTTGAATAAATGGGAGATGGCCTCCAGCAAGGACCATTTTGGTGTCAAAACCCTGCAGGCTTGTGACTACCTCCTCAGTGTAACCCCAGTTGAACCTGGTTCAACTCTGAAGACTCTTATGAACAGCAAGGTTAGGGCCTTGGTTCAAGAGTGCGGAACAAATGATGTGAGATTGCTAGGCTCCAGCCTCGTGTTGTTGAACTAGAAATTGAGAGGAATGTCCTGAAAGCTGAGCTAGCAAAGGAAAAGGAAATGGGTGAAACAATGCTCAATCTTCTCCAATCCCAACCCTCTAGTTCCTCCAAGCCTTAGATCCTCTAGCACTGTCCTTGAACCAGTCTAGTAACCTCCCCCCCCCCCCCAGTGACCAAGATTAGGAATTTTTCTTTGGTTGCTTTTTGCTCATGGTTGGATGTTTTTTTTCCTTTATTTTTGTGTATTGTTTTATAGAAGCATTTCCTTATCAATGACAATTTGCTTTTCTCTTGCTTTGTGAAGATTCTCTTCTTAATAGTTAAGTCTTTTGTCAAGATTGATTATTGATTCACTAAACCATGCTTTCACCTGCAGTTTCCCCAATGTCCATAGGTAACTATTACAATTTAAGATTCACATTATATGCAACTTCTCGATGATGCCAATAAGGGGAAGAGATATTGTGCTTTACTTTATATTCTGAAAAAGTGATATTTATAACCTGATTAAATCTGGTCCTTAATGATGAATTAAAATTTCTAAGTAAAAGTATTAATAATTTAGCTGAGTTCCACAGGTTCTCTAATCAGTAAGCATAGAGTTTGTCATCATCAAAAAGGGGGAAGTTTTTGGACCAAGTTCAGCTCAAGTTCTTAAGAATCACAAATGAACTCAGTGATGGAATAGCTCCATCTTGTGAGACATAGTGGTTATCAACCTATGCATATGAGATGCACATGAAAAAGATAAGTCTTCGGGATCAAGCAACAATACCTTCTGAACTGATCGAAAATATTGCATATGGAATAAAGAGAAGAATTCTCCTTATGAGAAGAGAACAAAATCCGGATAAAGGATAGGGGTTAGAGTTTGTATTATTCTAGGACTCAAATTCGATGGAGGATTAGCAATTGAGTCTCAATCAAACTCTGATTACTAACTTAATAAAAAATTGAGTTTGTTCTCTTTTACACGCATGAACATACGCAGAAGTTAAACTAAATTGAGAGTAAAAGAGAAAGCAATTTATGTGAGATTAAAGTGTGCACTCCTGCAGCTACATGAATGAGATAGAAGAACCAGTTCCATTGTGTTTATTCTTATTCTAGTTCAATTGTAGTTGGTGGTTTAAAATTGTAACTTTCCAGCTTTCATAGAAGCTATTGTATTAGGTACTTTGAGTATTCAAGTTAGAGTTAACTTGAAGGTGTCGCAACAGTTCAGGTTGTGTGTCACACTTGGATTAGAGTTAATCCTTAGGTTTACAAGAGTTTTGTAAATATTGTTTTTGCTCATTGATTTTTGTGGATATTTGGAAAAATCCTACTGAGTAGTAGGAAGTGGTTTTCTTACCTTTTAAGCCAGGTGTTTTCCATGTAAAAATCTAGTGTTCTTTAATTTATGTACTTTTAATTCCGCAAATAGTAATAGTTAGAACACCTAAAAGGACTGGGTTCTTCTAGATCGAAAATTGGGTACCACACAAATCACCCCCCTCCTTGTGTGGTATTGATATTAGGAACATTATATATTAAGCAAATGAACTCCAAATTAAGTTTTTATTGAATCACTAGATCCGTATTGTAATTTCAGAGCCATAGCAAAAAGAATCGTCAAATTTGGACATAGTATGAGGGATTATGCTCATTTCACTATTGAGAAAAGTGCTAGTTGTTGTCATAACCACAGATGCAGAAATTTTCCGCATATGGGGGGCCGTAGATGCAGTAAAATTCCTGCAGATGTGGAAACTGCTGGAGGCAGAGAAGTTTCTTTAAAAATCAAAGTTAGGCTCATTTTCACTTCATTTCGTCCATGGGAGCCGATTTTGTAGCAACTTTGGAGTTCCATTTTCATCACTAAGTATGAGGTAAGTGATTTCTACTAGTTTTGAGTATGTACAAGGTATATATATGGATTTAGACTTGGAAAATTGTAAAAAACTTGAGTTTTGGGGGAAAAGCTAGAAAACTAGTATTCTTGGATTTTGACCACGATTTTGGCTATGGAATTTAGATAAAATCATATATTTGAGTTCATGAGGCCATAATTAATCTTCATATTCAAAAAAAATTAGATTCCGGGCACGTGGGCCTGTGGACATTTTTGTCAACTTTTCGATAGGGGTTAAAAATTGTTATAAATTTGATTATAATAAATACCTTAGCATATATTAATGGATTTACATAATTATCGTCTAGTTTTGGAGCGTTTTGCATCGATTCGAGTATTAGAAAGGGCGTGGAATGTCGGTTATGTATCTTCGATATGAGGTGAGTCTCCTTTCTAACGTTGTAAGAGATAATTATCTCCATAGGTGAGTTAATTGGCTATGTGCTCCTATTGGTGGGGGCTACGTACGCACGAGGTGACGAGAGTCCGTGTGTAGCTACTATTATACTATTGTTCGGGTAGTCTAGGACCCAAAAGCATGCTATACTTGCATTAATTATAAACTTATTGACAGCTTTGAATTGCTTAAATCACATTGAGTTAGTCAATGAATTTCTAAAATATTTAAAATTCTTTTTTATTTAATTGTTAAAATATAATTGGCTTTTATTTGGATAAATATTCCCCGAAAAAAGCTTAATTGACTGTTTGAGCATGTATCTCTATGTGTACCTGTGTCGTATGTATGATTCGCGAGCAGGGTGTTTGTTTATTTTAGTTGACCGCATCGCAGGATAGTTCACGAACGGGGTAATAGATGCATCTATGGTTCAAGCCGTTCGACCTTCGGCAATTCACAGTTTACAATTCTGTTGGAGCAGGTCGTCGATCTCGGCATGATATGCGTATGCTTACATTGCTTGCCTAACAATTTTAAATGTTTATATTGCCTTTCATGGCCTGACATAAATTGATAAAGATAATGAAAATAAATCTTGAAAATCCATTATTATTTGTTAAATGTGTTTACCTATTTTCGGGGTTTTAAGTTAGAACTGCTATATAATTCCATGATTTTCTCACATCTTTATTATATTATTATTTGAATACTAGCAAATGTTGAAGTAGACTTCTCGTCTCTACTTCTTCGAGATTAGACGGGATACTTGCTGAGTACACGTTGTTTTCGTACTCATACTACACTTGTTGTGCACTTTTGTTGCACAGGTTTATGTATGGCTAGTCGTTTAGTGGCTTAGTGGAATGGCTGACACGGAGACTAGGTGAGCTGTATTTCCTCGAGGCGACCCGCATCTACTATAGTATCTCTCAGGATTCTATTTATTTTCTGTCGAATTGTCTTCCTGACAGCTGTTGTACTTTATTCGATTTTTCTTAGAAATTGCTCATGTACTTGTGACACCGGGTTCTGGGATGTAGTTGGGTTAATTCAGAAATATTAAAAGTTATTTAAATTTTTTATTATTCACTTGGAGGAATATACTGAATATTTTTTTAATCGCATAAAAGAAGTGTTTTTTAAATTTTTTAGAAAAAGAATTTAATTAAGTATTTCAGTTGGCTTGCCCGACAGTGGCGTCTGGAGCCACCACGACCATTAGTAGATTTGGGGTCGTGACAACATGGTATCATAGCACTAGGTTCCCATAAGTCTCATGAGTCATGAGCAAGTCTAGTAGAGTCTCGCAGATCGGTACGGAAACGTCTGTACTTATCTTCTAGAGGCTACAGGGTTGTTAGGAGTACTTCCCTTCTTGATTCCTTATCATGCGATTTGATTTCTGTGAAGCTTATGCCTTTGTTTCTTTCCTTCTCAATCTTATGCGACACAAAGCACTTGTTATAAATCGAGAACTGAACAATTGCAATGGAACTACGAATGTGGTGCGGTATGTTTCTCCCGGTATAGTTTATTGGACCATAATAGTCGCCTTGTGGAAGGGTATTTTATTGTTTCAGCTTAGTAGTGTACTTCTGAGAGCTCTAAGGTTAGTCACAAGTTGCCATAATGCTTATGAACAATTGTTCCGCAGTATTGCTATGATGGTAGGATGTTTGCCTATGTATCGAGGCAGTGAATGACTTGAAGAGAGGTTTACTCACTGCACGATCTAGAGATTCGGTATTTTATTTCCGGCAGGGGAAATGAAATCGGGCAGAGAATGTTTAGGTTTGGGTTAACATGGTATCGATACTCGGTATTTGCTAGCGTAGCAGAAATTTCTTCTACAATGCGGTGTCGTTGTCCTTACTGAATGTACTAAAATTAATGGTGTTATGATCTTCTACAATTCGCCTTGGGGTAGGGCATTGAGGAATAAGATTGGAGAAATGGTTGTTCGACATCACGAAGTAGGGTGGTTCAGGATTGATTCGACATTTCTAATATTTGCAGCTCAAGAAAGATGATCTTCAGAAAAGTTGAAGTTAGTAGCGATTTGTGGATTCAAGTGCGACGAAGGTAGATTTTATTTAAGGCAACAATTGAGCAGCAAATTATGAGGAAGGACATGTGGAAAGTGTCAAGCGGTGTTTAAAACTTCTAGAAAGCCACGTATGAGAAGCGCATGTCAATTGGTTGATTAAAGAATCGAGTTTTCCCGAACTGGGAGAGTGGCGAGTGTTGCATATGGGCTTGGTAGTAGGATGACTACACGCCTTAAGGAGAGTTTGGATCAATTTGGGAATTTTAGTGATTGGTGATTGGGGTCTACGGGTCTAATTTGAAGTATGGATTATTATGTGACAGGAGATTTTCTAAAACGAAATTGCTTAAAAGGAAGAAGGATGCAGCATAACTTCGAATTGGAAGGTTGTTGCTGCACATTTAAGTGATGTCCACGAGGGAGGAATGGACTTGTGCAGCTAGAGAATCAGCTGGACTCAGGATGGTTTATTGATATCATAGTGATTTTATCCAGTGCAGCAGCATTGGAAGATATCGGGAAGTGATTTCCACAGGTGGGTTATTCCCTGTGAGCAGGTTAGCGGTCACGAGGTTGGCGAAGCTTCGGCAAATAATTCTATAGGGTATGCAGCAAAGAGGTTGGTCGTGCAAATGTGGTTGATGATTCAGAGTACAAAAAGGGGTTCAATAGAAAGATTTCGAGAATTTTGGCTATTGACGGCTCAAGGTTATATCAATAAGAGATAAAGAATCCCGGTGAATTCCATAGTTGTATAATAGTGGCTTCGAGCTGAGTGGGAGAGTCCCAACGCTTATGATTAGGTTGCATGGTTAACTACTTGCGAGGTTTAAGGTTATTAGCATATTGACGGGTTATCGCAACTACGGGAAAAGACCGTAAGTGGTAATATGAGCAAATGGATTGTTGAAGGCATGCTATGGTTAGCCTTATTAGATCATATTCAGACTTAGGTAAGGATTCAGGATTTATGCCTTGTATAGATGCGGGTTTCAAGGGATGTAATTATGCTGGGTGCTATATCGAGAGGGTACTCTTGTGCTAGATGATTCTTATAGTTGATTAAATTCGGGGCCAAGTCAGAACGGGTGGCTATCAGCAACGGTCCTAATGGATTCAAAAGGGGTAAAGTATGGTGCCTAATGATTTTGAGCCTATGGGTGCGGTTGAGAATCAAGATTTTGCAGTAGCTTATGAGTGGAGGCCCAGAATATTCTATGATGTTTTGACTTGCAGTGTAGCACTTGAGAGGAAAATGAGAAAAGACTTCGGATTTGTAGAAGGATTAGCAGAATGGGCATATCAGTTGTGGGTGCGAATGTGGGCACAAGAAAGGTATGAAATGGCTCATGTGATTTGAGATAGCATGGTCTCGCGGTTCAAGGTCACTCGGGGTGAGTGCCTATGGAGTGTGTTATGTGTTGAAAGGAGTTATTGTTATTACTGAGCCAATCAGGGTAAATCGAAGGAAGATATATTGGTTAACCATAGTTGAGTTGGCGTATTGGTGGTAGAGATCAGTTCCTTCAGCGTGATCAAGTTATGCATGTGATTTGTGGCAGTACGTGTGAGGCTTGTCGGCCACCATAATTTATGTCGTCGGCCCAAGTTTCAGATGGAGTTTTGAAGATTGACAAATGAACCTATGGAAGGACCTAGTCCATCTTGTACTACACAGTTTGAATTAACCAGGGCACATGTGAAGCACGTGAGGAAGATATGCACTAAAGATCACGCATCAATATCCTCTGAACGTAATCGAAAAGGTTCCATTTGGGATAAGGAGGACAGTCTCCTTATGTGAAGAGAACTTGATCCTAAGTTAGGATAAGAGTTAAAGTTTGTATTGGCTAAGGACCTAAATGGACTACGGATACAAAGTGGAGTTATAATCAAACTCTAACTACTAACTCAATATATTATTGTGTTGGTTCTCTTTTACAGGTAACACACACAAGTAGAAGTAATGAATATTTGATAGCAAATAAAGCGAGTATGTTTTGCGAACTATATATGCAAGATACAGGTGTGTACGCCTGAAGCTGCATGAACTAAGGGAGAAGAACCAGTTCCATCTGTTTGTTTAGTTCAATTGTAGTAGGTTTTAAAATTGTACCTTTCAGCTTTATTAGAGGCAATGGTACTAGGTACCTTGTGTAATTAAGTTAGAGTTAACCTGAGACACCAGTATTAGAGTTTAATCCTTAGGTTTACAAAGAGTCTTTGTAAATGCTATTTTGGCTCATTGATTTTTAGTTGATTTTGGGAAAATCCTACTAAGTAGTAGGATGTGGTTTTTTCACCTTTTGAGCTAGGTGTTTTCCACGTAAAAATATCTGTGCACTTTACTTTCAGTTCTTATTACTCCGCAAACTACTGTAGTTAGAACACTTAGAAGAACCAGGTTCTTCTAACGCGAAAATTAGGTACCACACAAATCACCCCCCATCTTGTGTGATATTGACGTTTATTAACATCAATTGGTATCAGAGCAGGTTATCCTTGAAGAGGTTAACACCTTAGGAAAAAGATCAACATGAGTGCACCACCTGGGAATTGGGAAGGACAGTCTACTACAAGGCCTCAACTCTTCAATGGGCTCTACTACTCTTGGTGGAAAAACAGAATGAAAGACCACATCATGGGTGAAGACTATGAGCTTTGGGACATCATCACTGATGGTCCTTTAGCCACAACCAAGAAGACTTCTGAAGGATTGGATGTGCCTATGACTAGAGCGGATTGTACTGCTGAAGACCTAAGGAAGTGGGAAAAAATTGCTAAAGCTAAGAAATGGCTAGTGTGTGGACTTGGTCCTGATGAGTTCAGTAGGATTCAAGGATGTACAACTGCCAAGGAGATTTGGGACACTTTACAAGTGGCTCATGAAGGAACACCTCAGGTGAAGAGGTCAAGAGGAACTCTACTGTATTCTTAATATGAGAATTTTGCTATGAAGGATGGTGAAACTATCCAAGAGATATATATTAGGTTCACTACACTGACAAATGAACTTGAGTCTCTTGGAAGGATTATTCTGGAAGAAGACAAGGTAGAGAAGATTCTAACTAGAGTTTTGCCAATCTCTTGGGAAAGCAAAACCACTGCCATTCAGGAATCCAAAAATATTGCTACTCTGAAATTGGATGAACTGATTGGAAATTTGACTGCTTATGAATTGAGAAGGCAAACTATGAAGATGGATGCTCCAAAGAAAGAAAGAAGTCTGGCTCTCAGAATCTCAGAAGGATCATATCTTGAAGATGATGAAATGGCAATAATAACCAGAGACTTCAAGAAATACCTTATGAGAGGAAAGCGTTCTTCAAGAATATCAACATTCAACAAACCTAGGGCTCCTGAGAACCAGGCAAACGATGATTGCTTTAAATGTGGAAAGACATATCACATGATCAAAAATTTCCCTCAATGGGAGATTGAGCGGAAGAAAGAAAGAGCAAAAAGAAGGAATTGGAAGAAGGAACAGGTTCAACCAAGGAGAAACAAAGGAACTACCAAAGCCATGGTTGCTGCATGGGGAGATACGTCAGATGAAGACTCAGAAAATGAAGATGAAGATGAGCAAGCTCTTACGGCCATCGGAGAATCAGAAGATGAACAGGAGGTAAGTATTCTACATCTTAAAGAAAGATTAAATTCCTGTCTAAGGAAAAATTGGTTGAGCTCTTGATGGACTTCATAGATAAGTCTGAAATAATAAACAATGAGAAAGATGTTCTGTCTAGGGATTGGGTAATACTAGAAGAAAAATGCAAAAGGCTAGAATATAGGGCTGATGAGAGTAATAGCTTAAACAATGAGTTAAAGAACCAGGTTCTTCAACTGGAAAACAGTGACCTAGAACTCAAGTCTGAAAACTTAAAACTGAAAATAGGGACAGGAAAGAAAAAAGCTGATCAATCATTTCTCACACTAGAAGAAAATTTAGGAAAAATTAAAGATGAGTTGTATAAGAAAGATGAATCAATCAAGGTCCTTAAATAAGAACTAGGAAAGGTGAAGCATGAACTAGACAGAACATGCAAATGGAACAAGGCTTCTGACGCACTCTCCTGGCTACAAGAGCATCACAGCAGCAAGAAGAGAGGACTTGGGTTTGGGACTTATGCTTCAAAATGGGATCCTAAAAACAAGTACCTCACTCTTCCTGAGAATAAGATCAGTACACATTGTGGTAAGATTGGCCATTACAAAAATTAACGCAATGCAAAAGAAAAGGCCAGTCAAAAGAACAAAGCTTTCGTTCAAGATAAACACAAACTGCCTGGTTGGGCAAAGAAAAATTTAATTCATCCTTTTGCCCATAGAAAGAGACCCAAATTAGTTTGGTTCCTAAGACTAACCCCTGATTTCATTTTGCAGGTCCAAGTGAAAGGAAGTAGCCAAATATGGTACATGGATAGTGGCTGCTCAAAACATATGACTGGTAACAAGGACCAGTTTCTTTCACTTGAGAACCTAAAATGAGGCAATGTCTCCTTTGGAAATGGGAAGAAAAGTGAGATCATTGGGGTTGGAAAGGTAGGAAAGACAGACTCTTATTCCATTGAGAATGTCTATTTCATAGATGGATTGAAATATAGTGTGATAAGTGTGTCACAACTGTGTGACAGAGGTAATCTTATGGCTTTCACTTCCTTAAAATGTTTTGTGATAAGCCTTACTACTGACAAGATTGTTTTGCAGGGAAGAAGAGTTAACAAAATTTACATTGTAGATTTATCGACTCTTTCTGAAAATGAACTCACTTGTCTGAGCGTGTTAATTAATGATTCCCTCCTTTGGCACAAAATACTTGGTCATGCTAGTCTAAATCAATTAAACAACTTAGTTTCCAAGGACTTGGTGATAGGGTTACCTAATATCAAGTTCAGGGAAGACAAAGTTTGTGAGGCATGTGCAAGGGGGAAGCATGTAAGGTCATCCTTCAAACCTAAGAAAATGGTAAGCTCATCGAAGACGTTGGAACTGGTTCATATGGATCTATGGGTTCCAATGAGATCCATGAGCAGAGGTGGTAAAAGATATGTTATGGTGCTTGTTGATGATTATTCTAGATTTACCTGGGTGCTGTTTCTAACTTCTAAAGATGAATCATTTGAAATGTTCACAGCTTTTGTTAGAAGAATCCAGAAACAATTAGGAAATCAACTTGCATCCATTAGATCTAATCATGGAATTGAATTTGAAAATGCAAAGTTTGATGAATTTTGTGATGAAAATGGAATAGATCATAATTTCTCTGCCCCTAGGACCCCTCGGCAAAATGGGGTAGTTGAAAGGAAGAACAGGGCCCTTGAGGATATGGCAAGGACCATGTTACTTTCCAGTAAACTACCTCATAGCTTTTGGGCAGAGGCTATAAACACTGCTTGCTATATAATTAATAGATACATGACCAGACCTCTTGTAGAGAAAACTCCCTATGAGTTACTTAATGGGAGAAAACCAAACATATCCCATCTTAGAGTTAGTTGGTTGCAAGGGCTATATGCACAATAATGGAAAATACTCCCTACGCAAGTTTGCCCAGAAGTGATGAGGGAGTATTCTTGGGAAATTCTTCACATAGCAAAGCATATAAAGTGTTTAACAAAAGAACTCTATGTGTTAAAGAAAGTGTACATGTTGTGTTTGATGAATCTAACACTCTTTCTGAGAGACAGGAACATGGAGATGAAGCCATTGGACTGGTAAGACAACTGACTGAAGCTACAGCAAAAGTAAAAGAGCATCCAAGGAAGGAGTAGGTGATGGAACAAGTCCTTTCACCCTGGGCAACCTGACAGGGGAAACCAATATGAGAGAAACTATACAAAATTCTCTGAAGGATCTTGTACCTGAACTTGTTCCTCTACAGCATAATAATGAAGGAGAAGCTAGCAGAAACCAGCTGGTGGGGAAATCTTACAGGTACCTGAGTTCTCACCCCATTGAGAACATAATGAATGATCCCACATCTTGAGTCAAGACTAGATCACAACTGAAGAACTTGTGTGCATTTGATGCCTTTTTGTCCTTGATTGAACCTAAAAATGTGAGTGAAGCTCTACAAGATGCAGATTGGATCAACGCTATGCAAGAAGAACTTAATCAGTTTGAAAGAAGCCAAGTCTGACACTTGGTTCCAAGACCTAAGAACAGGTCAGTCATCGGGACAAAATGGGTCTTCAGAAACAAGCTGGATGAAGATGGAACAATTACAAGAAATAAGGCAAGGTTGGTGGTTCAAGGTTATATTCAAGAGGAAGGCATCGATTATGATGATACTTTTGCTCCAGTTGCTAGAGTTGAAGCAATTAGACTCTCTCATAGCCGTTGCAGCACATATGGAATTCACTCTTCATCAAATGGATATGAAAAGTGTCGTCCTAAATGGCTATCTTAAATAAGAAGTGTTTGTGAAGCAACCTCCTGGATTCGAAGCAAAGAATGTCCTAACCATGTATACAAGCTGGATAAGGCTCTTTATGGTCTCAAACAAGCTCCAAGAGCTTGATATGAAAGATTGTCAAAATTCCTTCTGGAGAATGGGTACAAAAGAGGTAAAATTGATAATACCTTGTTCCTAAGGGAAAAATGTAAAGACCTTCTTGTTTTACAAATTTATGTTGATGACATAATTTCTGGGACTATAGAGAGGTTGAGCAATGACTTTGCAAAACTAATGGGTAGTGAATTTTAAATGAGTATGATGGGAGAACTCAATTTCTTCTTAGATTTGCAAATCAAAAAAAGTACAAACGGTACCATGATTCATCAGCAGAATTATACAAAAGAACTAATCAAGAAATTTAAAATGGAATAATCCAAAGAAATAGATACTCCTATTGCAACTGCCACAAAGCTAGATGATGATGAACCTGGTTCATCAGTTGATCAAAAGTTGTACAGGCGTATGATTGGTTCACTTTTGTACCTTACTGCCAGCAGACCTGATATTGTTTTCAGTGTAGGACTTTGTGCTCGTTTCCAAGCAAATTCAAGGAGTCACACTTGACTGCAGTCAAAAGAATATTAAGATGCCTAAAAGGCACAACTGATTTGTGCTTGTGGTATCCCAAAGGTAGCAATTTTGACTTAATTGGATATACTGATGCTGATTATGCAGGTTATATAGTGGATAGAAAGAACACTTCAAGTATGGCACACTTCCTAGGATCTTGTCTTGTATCATGGGCTACCAAAAAGCAAAATTCAGTGACCCTCTCTACTGCTGAAGCTGAGTATGTCGTTGTTGCTTCATGATGTGCTCAGTTGCTTTGGATCAAGCAACAATTGGTAGATTTTAGAATTGAAGTGGGATGCATACCTATATTATGTGATAACACTAGTGCAATCAGTATGACAAATAACCATGTTCATCATAAAAGGACTAAGCACATAGATGTTAGACACCACTTCTTAAGAGACAACTATGAAAAAGGGCTAATCTCCATAGAATTCTATGCCACTGATAAACAAATAGCTGACATATTTACCAAAGCACTAAGTAGAAAAATCTTTGAGAGGAACGGGTTGGAATTAGGGATGATTAAGATCACCTAAGAGGTCATGTTCAGAATGCACAATAAAAAAATTGGTTTGGAGTTTTTAATTCTTGTGAATATTAGACTAATTTCTACTCAGTCTCATACTAGAAATAGTATACTCTTATGAGATGTGTTTATGTGACTCACTCATCTCTTACAAATTCTCTGTTCTGACATTTGATGCATAATAAAGAGAAGTTTCATTTAAAGAACCTGGTTCATCAATGCATGCTCATGAGAAAGGTTAGGTATGTTTCTATACTTTGCACAAATAGAAAAAATTAATTTTCAATCATGAGCAAGAGTCCTAGAAAACCCAATCGTCTCAAAATTCTATCCTTTGGGTTAATTGAACCAGTTTCATTGAAATTAGAATTCTAAGTATAAAATAACTCTTATCTCCTAAACCTTAGCAATTCTAATTAATCCCAATAAATAACTAGGGAGACCGGAACTATAAGCTGATTAGACCTCTATTGACACCTGAAAAGCTGATGTCCCTAGAGCTATAATGACCCCTCTTTAAAAACCCCAGTAATCATTCTTAACCATCATCTCAAAACGTTGATCATCCACTTTCTTCTCCAAACCCTCAAAATTGTCCAAACTTCTCTCAAGCCTTATAGAAATTCTTCACCAAAATGTCAAATACCCAAGATAATCCTGGAACCCCACCACCAGGGTCACCTAACACCACCTCATCATTCACACCTCCTAGTGAGACCCCAAAGCCCAGATTTCATCACACAAAAATAATAGCAAGAAAAGTTATTACAACTGGTCCCTTGAGGAAAGCTCTAAACGAAAGATTGAAGGCAAGTCAAAAGAAAGAATCTCCAGCAAAAGAAAATGATTCCAGTTCTGAGTCTGATGATTACATCTCTGCCAGTGAAAGAGATGAACCTGGGCCTTCTGAAAATGTCACTCAACAAGAAACCCCAAAAGAGGTAAATCCTAGTGTTGTTTCTGATGACTTAGGGGAAATGGTAGAAAATAGGTATGTTCTGATAGGGGCTGCTACAGATATTTCTATGGATGATTCTATGAAATTGAAGAAAAATAAGAGTAAGAAGGTGCTAGATGTATGTGGGAGTGGAAAAGAAGGGGCCTCGAAGTCAGGGGAAGTGAGTCCGGAGAGGCTGCTGAAAGGTTAGTTGGTTTGAGCAAACAAATTGTTGAACCGGGTCTATCTGCAGAGGAAATTCTATTTGAGATGATGAAGAAGGTTAGAGCCAGTTATGATCCCAATAAACGCAAGGCTTCCTCACAAAGGACCCCTATTGCGTCCAAACCAACCAAGAAATCCAAACCTTCAACACCCAAGTATGTTCCTAGGGTTAGGAAAACTAGAAACAAGGTTAGGGAGAGTGAATCTGAGTTGCAGAAAGCTTTACAGGAGAGTAAGAGAAAAAGAAAAGAAAAGGGAAAGGGAAGATAGGTGAGAGTTCATAAGTTCCAAGTGAAGAGGATGAAGAGGATATGGAACTGGTCCATCAAGAAAGAAATACTACTGTGCAGGTTCCACTTGAAAAACCAAAGGAGACTAGGACTTCTTCAAAGAAGCCCTCAAAACCAGTTCCTGCTGAATCCTCTCTTGCCAAGAGAACAAGATCAGAGTCTAAGGGAAAACAAGTGAAACCAGCCATAGAAGAAGAAGAAGATAAAAGTGAGTATGAAGAAGAACAGGATAGGTATGCAAACATTGACAAAAGAAAGATATTGAAGGGGAGATTGCTGAAAGACCTGAAGGAGCCAGGCATGATAAGGCTTGTCACGGCACTGGAGGCATAGGGCTGGAAGGACATGGTCCTTCAGATTGATGGAAAATTGGCAAGGAAGGAACTAGTGGAGTTCATGGCCAATGGAAAGGTGAAGAATGGCGAAAAATTCTGGGTATTCCTTGTGAGGGGTATGATGATTACACCAGGAAGAGGTGGCCTTGCTTGGATGGGTTGCCTTCTGAGCTGCAAATAACAGGAATTTATGTGAACCAACACAGCTGAAGAGGTGCCTGAATCCAGGGCAGTCCAGAAAAGTAAAATGAGGCCAGAGCACAAAGTTCTTTTTGAATTTGTCAACAAGTGCCTTCCGCCCAGACAGGAAAGAAGGCATACAGCAAATTATATGGATCGGGTGCTCATGTAGTGTATGAATGAAGGGAAAAAGATCAACTGACCTGTCTTTTTGGTGAAGCTTCTTGAAAGGGTGATAACTGGTTCAAAGGCTCATGCCATTCCCTATGGTTTTATCTTGACAACTGTGCTTGAATGCCTAAATGTTCCTTTGAAAAAGTGGGAAATGACCTCCAGTAAGGAGCACTTTGGTGTCAAGACCCTTCAAGCATGTGACTATCTGCTCAAAGTTGCTTCTATTGAACCTGGTTCATCTACCAAGACTCTTGTGAACAGCAAGGTTAGAGCCTCGGTTCAAGAAGTTGGGATAAAGGATGCTGAAATTGCTAGGCTAAATGCCAAAATTGCTGATATGGAAGGAGAAAGAAATGGGCTGAGAGCTAAACTCGCCAAAGAAGAGAAAAATGAAGGCATGCTCCAGCAAAAGTTAAATCTTCTACAAGCCCAACGCTCCACCACTTCCAAGCCTTATGTGTCATGTCCTTAGTGCCCAGTTTAGTAACCCTTCAGTTTCCAGTTTCCAGTCTAGGAAATTCTCGTCTGTTCTTTTGTTTTTTGCTCATGGTTGGATGTTTTGTTTTTCTTTTTGTGGAGTGCACTGTAGAAACACCTCTTTAATCAATGTATGCATCTTGTCTTGTTTTTATTGAATTTGTTCTAAATAGTTAATTTTTAAGTTGATTTGTGGTTAACTTAACCATGTGTTCACTTGCAGTTTCCCTAGTGACAATGAGTATTAATTAACTTCGATGATTCACTATAACTTTTCGATGATGCCAAAAGTGGGAAGATATTGTGCTTAAAATTCTAATTGATGTTTATGACCTAAATCTGACCTTCTTGATGATAAGTTAAATATTTAAGTATTGATTTTCAGCTAAGTTCACAAGTTTTCGATCACAATAAGCGCAAAGTTTGTCATCATCAAAGAGGGGGATATTGTTGGCCCAAGTTTCAGTTGGAGTTTTGAAGATTGACAAATGAACCTATGGAAAGACCTGGTCCATCTTGTACTACACAGTCTGAATTAACCAGGGCACATGGGAAGCATGTGAGGAAGATATGCACTAAAGATCACGCATCAATATCCTCTGAACGTAATCGAAAAGGTAGCATTTGGGATAAGGATGACAGTCTCCTTATGTGAAGAGAACTTGATCCTAAGTTAGGATAAGAGTTAGAGTTTGTATTGGATAAGGACTTAAATGGACTACGGATAAGAAGTGGAGTTATAATCAAACTCTAACTACTAACTCAATATATTATTGTGTTGGTTCTCTTTTACAGGTAACACACACAAGCAGAAGTAAAGCATATTCGAGAGCAAATAAAGCGAGTCTGTTTTGCGAACTATATATGCAAGATACAAGTGTGTACGCCTGAAGCTACATGAACTAAGAGAGAAGAACCAGTTCCATCTGTTTGTTTAGTTCAATCATAGTAGGTTTTCAAATTGTACCTTTCAGCTTTATTAAAGGCAATTGTAGTAGGTACCTTGTGTCATCAAGTTAGAGTTAACTTGATAATGTCGCAGCAGTTGAGGCTGTGTGCCACACTGGGGTTAGAGTTTAATCCTTAGGTTTATAAAGAGTCTTTGTAAGTGTTGTTTTGGCTCATTGATTTTTAGTGGAGTTTGGGAAAATCCTACTGAGTAGTAGGCCTTGGTTTTTTCACCTTTTGAGCCAGGTGTTTTCCACGTAAAAATATATGTGCACTATACTTTCAGTTCTTATTATTCTGCAAACTGTTGTAGTTAGAACACTTAGAAGAACCAGGTTCTTCTAGCGTGAAAATTAGGTACCACACAAATCATCCCCCCTTCTTGTGTGGTATTGACGTTTATTAACATTAGATGTTATTCAGAAGCATTCTACGGTTATGGCTGGTTATATGGAAGCGAATTCCGGAAGGGCTATGGTGGCTTAGACCAATACTTAGATGTTCGCATATTCTACGGTTATAAAAATTTACATGTGTGTTGCTATGTTTCTCCTGAAGGGAGTTTAGTGAAAATCTTTTATTGGCACGTTGGATGCACTGAGTGGTATCGAATTTGAAGTGAGGATCAAGGTTGCATTTCGGTACTAACAAGGTGTCATGAGCTCGGATGAGCACAAAAGGAGTTCCGATGTTTAAAGTAAGTTGGTATTTTTATCAGTGTCATGTGAGATGGTGTTTTGTGAAAAAGTATTTGCATCCTGGTTAGGGATTCTTGATCGTTTTTCAATGTTAGTGCGGCCGGTGGTTTGGATGTGCGGACCTGTTATGTGTTTGTGGGAGCGTGTCCCACAGGAAGATTGTATAAGTGTGGCATGTAGTCACTCGATTGATTTAAGATTTAAAGCAAGTTTGAGGATTGCGGTAATATCAATAATTTAAGAATTTATTCCTGTAGGGCACTCGATTTATTGGGTTATGGACTATGGAGGTTTGCTCTGGTTATGATGGTGCTTCTTATGTGTTATGGGAAAAGGGGTGATTATGGACCCTTGAAAGATTATTGGCCTAGTTCGGTATGATCAGAATCAACTTGAGGTATGTGAATGGATATAAATATGAGTATGGGCTCTATATCAGGCAGGATGTGCTCATTTCAGCAATGCGCCGCTTATGGGAAAGTAGTCGAGGTTGTGACATGGGTTAGTGAATTTCTTATATGTTGAGGTTCCGCATAGAGATGAGGTTATATGAGCAGGATGGACCTTGAGATTCAGATCGTATATCGCACCTCAATTGTGCTCGAGTTGTGGACTATAGCATTATATGTCTCCCGGGGAATGGTATCATACACTTGGTGTATTTATGAACGATATTCAGTATTTTGGTGTAATGAGCAATTTAGCTCGACGTACATCTCCTTATGTGAGTTCCATGTGTGGAATGGGTGGCACGCCGCCGTGGGTATGTTATTTGGTATTTATGAACGATATTCAGTATTTTGGTGTAATGAGCAATTTAGCTCGACGTACATCTCCTTATGTGAGTTCCATGTGTGGAACGGGTGGCACGCCGCCGTGGGTATGTTATTTGGATCGGATGGCACACCACCATGGTTATGTTGTGTGGGTTGGGTGGCACTCCATCAAGGTTATGTTGCTCGGATGGGGTTACGCGATGAAACAATGTGATTTTCAGTACAGTTCCCCATATCTGTTTATTGTGTTTTGTTTCCTATTTCTAAAAGAATCTCATATTAGTTGTGCGCCCGCGTCGCATGTATGATCCGCGAGCGGGGTAATTGAAATTCCTTTTCAGAGTTCATTTTCCTTTTTGTATCGCATTCTAATTGGTAGCCTATTGGCACATTGTGGCATCATATGAGACTTTTGGTCATGTCAGGATGGCTTATTGCCTAAGTAGTTTGTACTGGGTGAAACGAGATTGTTGGATTTAGGATCAGTGCAATCTGATTACGTGAAATATATTAAGGAGCAAAGATCATTATTTGGTTCAGAATGTGGTAATGTTTCTTGTTAGAAGAATAGACTCAATGATACGTCTTGGCGGTATGGTAAGAGTTAGAGTAAGACCTGTGTATGTCATGGGGTGCAATGGGAGCATCATATTCGTGGAATTTCGACTAAGTTGATCAGAATATGTTAATGTGGTCTGGTGAGTAAAGTGATGCAAGGTGTGAATTCAGCAAAGTTATGCAGTCATGTTTGGGTGCAGCGTGTAGTGATTAATATTATGATCGTATGTTGGAAACAGGTCGGGCATAGAATTTCGTATGTTGGAATTTTGCGCTAAGACTTATTTTCTTGAATAAAAGGGAATATATTTAGAATTTATCAAGATAATGTTCTCAACTAAGTTGTGGTAGCACGGGAAGGTGCATCAAAATTTAAACAGTGATTTCAGACTACTTCAGCGTAGTTCTCACTCGTTCGAGGATGAACGTATGTTTAAGTGGGAGAGAATGTAATGACCCGACAGGTCGTTTTGAGCTCTAGCGCATCATTCTTTAGTCAGAGGCCATGAACAGCTTCATTCAGGTATTATGACTTGTACGCACGGTCGGAATCGAATTTCGGGAAGTTCAGAGTTGATTTGGAAAGATAATTCTCATTTTGGAAGCTTAAAATTGAAAGAATTAAATAAGATTAGATTTTTAAGTAAACGATCTCAGAATCGAGATTTGAAGGTTCCAACAGTTTTATATGATGATTTTGGATTTGGGCGTATGCCCGGATCGGGTTTTGGATGACCCTGGAGTGTTTTGGCGCCCATTGTGGAAGTTAGCATTTTGAAAGAAATTTTATAAGTTTGGCTTGAAGTGCATTTCAGTGTTATCAATGCCCTTTTAGGATTCTGAGTCTAGGAGAAACTCTAAATGGTAATTCTGGAGCTGGGAGAGCGATCGAAAGTGTATTCGGAGGTCCGTAGGTCATTTTGGAGTAATTTGGCTAAACATAGAAATTTGAAGGTTTTTTAGAAGTTTGACCGGAGTGGACTTTTTGATATCAGGGTCAGAATCCCAGTCCGAAAGTTGGAGTAGGTCCATAATGTCGAATATGACTTGTGTGCAAAATTTAAGGTCAATCGAACCTTATTTGATTGGTTTAAGGATCAAAAGTAGAAGTTTGAAGTTCTAAAGTTCATAAAGCTTGGATTGTGGGTTGATTCATGATTTTAGCATGGTTTTATGTGATTTGAGGCCTCGAGCAAGTCCATAATGTATTTTGGGACTAGTTGGTGTGATTGGTCGGGGTCCTGGGGAGCCTCGGGTGTGTTTTGGGTTGTACCGCGCTCTTATTTGATGTTTCAACGTTGTTTCTTTGGAAATGGGTACCATATTAAGCAAATGAAGTCCAAATTAAATTTTTATTGAACCATTAGATCTGTATCGTAATTTAGGAGCTATAGCAAAAAGAATCGTCGAATTTGGACATCGTATGAGGGAGTTATGCTCATTTTCGTGTCAAGAAAAGTGCTGGTTGATGCCATAACCGCAGATGTGGTCAAATTTCCACAGATGCGGAAACTGCTGGAGGCGGAGAGGTTTCTGTAGAAATCAAAGTTTGGCTCATTATCACTTTATTTCTTCTATGGGAGCCCATTTTGGAGCAACTTTGGAGTTCCATTTTCATCACCAAGAATGAGGTAAGTGATTTCTACTAGTTTTGAGTATATACAAGGTTTATATATGGATTTAGACATGAAAAATTGTAGAAAATTTGAGGTTTGAGGAAAAACCTAGAAAACTAGTATTCTTGGATTTTGACCACGATTTTGGGTATGAAATTTAGAGAAAAACATATATTTGAATTCGTGAGGCCATGGGTAATCTGTCTTCGAAAAATTTCGGATTCTGGGCACGTGGGCCTGAGGAAATTTTTGTCAACTTTTTTATCGAGGTTAGAAATTATTATAAATTGGATTATGATGAGTACCTCAGCATATATTAATGGATTTACATGATTATTGACTAGTTTCGGAGCGTTGTGCATCGATTCGAGTTTTCGGAAGGGCGTGAAATGCCGGTTGTGGATCTTCGAAGCGAGGTTAGTCTCCTTTCTTACCGTGGGGGCTACGTACGCACGAGGTGACGAGAGACCGTGCGTAGCTACTATTATGCTATTGTCTGGGTAGTCTAGGACCCAAAAGCATGCTATACTTGGATTAATTGTAAACTTATTGACATCTTGAATTGCTTAAATCACATTGAATTAGTAAAAAAATTTCTAAAATGATTAAACTTATTTTTCTTAAATTGTTAAAAGTGAATTGGCTTTATTTGAATAAATATTCTCCGATAAATTCTTAATTGACTGTTTGAGCATGTATCTCTATGTGTATATGTGTCGCATGTATGATTCCCGAGCAGAGTGTTTGTTTATTTTATGTTGACCGCATCGCAGGATAGTTCGCGAGTGGGGTAATAGATGCAACTATTGTTTGAGCCGTTCGACCCTCGGCAGTGCATAATTTACATAGCTGTTGGAGCGGGCCGTCGACCTCGGCATAATATGCGCATGCTTACATTGCTTACCTGAGAATTTTAAATGTTGATATTGCCTTTCATGACATAAATTGATAAAGATAATAAAAAATAAATCTTGAAAACCCTTTATTATTTGTTAAAGGTGTTTACCAGTTTTCTGGTTTTGTGAGTTAGAACTGCTATATAATTCCATGGTTTCCTCACATCTTTATTATATTATTATTTGACCACCAGCAAGTGTTGAAGTCGACCTCTCGTCTCTACTTCTTCGAGATTAAACAGGATACTTGCTGAGTACACATTATTTTCGTACTCATACTACACTTGATGTATATGTTTATTGCACAGGTTTATGTGTGGCTAGTGGCTTAGTGGCATAGCGGCATGGTTGAAACGGAGACTAGGTGAGCTGTATTTCCTCGAGGCAACCCGCAGCTAGTATAGTCTCTCTCAGGATTCTATTTATGTTCTGTCCAATTATCTTCCGGACAGCTATTGTACTTTATTCGATTTTTCTTAGAAATTGTTCATGTACTTGTGACACCGGGTTCTTGGATGTTTTTGGGTTTATTCAGAAACTTTAAAAGTTGATTAAATATTTCATTATTCATTCGGAGGAATATACTGAGTATTGTTTTAATCGTATAAAAGAAGTATTTTCAAAAAAATTTAGAACATGAATTTAATTAAGTATTTCAGTTGGCTTGCCTGACAGCGTTATCCGGCGCCACCACGACCCTTAGTAGATTTGGGATCGTGACAATTAATTAATTTAGAGCCCGTTTGGATTAGATAATTGTAAATAGCTGATAAACTTGAAGTTCAGAAAAGCATTTTTAAGTGTCGAAATTGATTTTTAAAATAAGTATTACGCATTTGGATAGATATGCTGAAACTGGTTGATATGTTTGGTAGAAAAGTGCTGATAAGTTATTCTATTATTAAAGTTTCATTATAAAGAAAAGGATAGAATATAGAATACAGAAAAAATTGAAAAAATTTACTTTGGAAAAAATATTTTGTGAATTAAAAATATTGTTAAGGATAATCTAGTAAAAGCCTCAGTCAAATTAAAAAGTGCTTATAAATTGAAAAGTAATAAGTTGGGGTAAGAGCCAATTTGGTCAAGCTTTTGGGACGCCAAAAGTACTTTTTTTTGTTAAAAAGTACTTTTCAAAAAAGTTAAGATGTTTAGCCAAGACAGAGAAGTACTTTTGGTCAGCGCAAAAGCAGTTTCTCTGCTTTTGAGAAGAAACAGAAAATTCTAGCTTCTTCCAAGAAGCAGAAAATTAATTTATTCAAGAAAAACTATCCTCACCATAAATTTATATTGTCCAAATTATCCCTTGCTGATTTTAGTTTTTTTCTTTTCATTTTTGTTCTGGTTTTTACCATTCTTTTAAAAATTAAGGATGTCATATACATGAACCATATTGTAACTTTTTAAATTCTTTATTAATTTTTCTTGTTTTTGATTTTTTTGTTTGTGTAATGTCTTATAACTTTCCAACTTATTTTCTTCTTTTTTCGCACTAAAATAAATTATCTACATCCTTTTCTGTATTATCAATTTTCTTCCTACAAATAATTATTTATAACTTCTTCTGTTATATGCTATTAGTTCCCGAATCTTTAAAACGGCTATCAAAATTAATTTGTGAAAATTACCTACAAATAGGTATTAAATTTATATACATCGTACAATCTATCTATATTATTATTAAAAGAAGAAGAAAAAGCATCCACATTAAGCTAAGTGGCAGCCTCACAATAGACCATATAATAATTTAGTACAAAGTTAGTTAGGTTAGGTAATAATTAATTTTTTAATTTATTTTTTTCTAAAAACTAAGTTATATATTATATGTTGCTAATAATTAGTTATTCTTTTTGAATTTGAATTAAACTTACTTAATTTTATTTTTACGAAAACATTTTTTTAAATATATATTTATAATTATATTTTTATTTTACGCTTAATACCGTATTTCAAGTTTGACACTAAGAATCATCTAGTTACAATTACCATGGCTATACATAATTTCATCCGATAACCAGTCGCATCTTTGTGCTACAACCAGTGGCATCTTTGTGCAAAGCGCTTCAATAGAGAACACTTTAAACTAACAAAATGAAGACGTAAAAAATAGTTATGCGGGGCGGGTGGGCGCAGATGTGGATGCGAGGCGATTGAACACGAGTGCAATTCCTATGCGGGACGGGGCGGGTTGATGTTTTACGGGTTAAGAGAAATCCGCCCCGCACCTGCATCGTCTTGTACCGCTTGTCATCCCTAGGTAGGTTATCAATATACAGTAACTTGTGGAAGAGACTTCTAAGTCATACTGAATGATGTATTTTGATTATTCAAGTCATATATAACAATAAGTAATTATACAAGACAATATTATATATTTTGGTATAATTATATATGTGAATTGATTTAAATCATTAATATGTATGTTTACTTTATGTTTTATAATTTAATTAAATAGAATAATAAATAACAAAATTATTTTACAATAAATATTTAAGTTTATTTTTCTCTTTGAAATAATTATAAGACCTTTGTACTGCCTTTTTGGTAATTTTGACATTCAAAAGAACTTTTTAGAAAGATTGGCCAAACATAATTTGTTTATCAAATATTACAAAGAATACTTCTTAAATGAATTGGCCAAACACAAACTATTTTTTTTCAAAAGTACTTCTGGAAAAAAGTATTTTTTAAAATAAGCATATTTTGGCAGCTTAGTCAAACGGGCTCTAAGAGGGTGTTTGGCTAAGGTTATAAACTGGTCAAACTAGCTTATAAGCAATTTTTGCCTTGTTTACGCGTTTGGTAAAGTTAAAAGTCTTTATAAGCCATGTGCTTATAAGCCAAAAACCATAAGCTGGTCACCCCCAACTAATGAATTTTCGGCTTATAAACACTTTAAGTTTGATCAAGATTTTTACTATTTTATCCCTAAAATATTCCTTATCAGAACAAAACTCCTACATCGATACTCACCGCCTCAAGTATTTTTTCAACCAACCCCCCTCCCCTATGTCTACAATTCTCATTGATTATTTGAGGTAAGCACATTCTCTATTCCTTTGCATATTTGTATCTATGTGATTGTGTATTAATCTTTGAACTGTATGTAATAAACGAGGTCATATCAAATTTTGGTGCATTGCTTTCTAAGGGTTGTGGTGATGAATACAGTGTTTCTCTTCAAATATATTATTCTATTTAGGTTTATTTTTTAAATAAAAAAAATTGTCACTTTATTAATTATTACAACTTATGATTATATGCTTATCATAAAATAAATTATATTTATCTTAAAAGTTATTTTATCTAATCACAATTTTATATAAAATAAAATAACAAATAGAATATTTTGTGATTGAATCGATCTGGAATCTAAAATTTTGAAGAAATTATGCCGTTATAAGTGTAAACAATTCTAAGGTTATTCAATTTATTTTAATATAAAAAAGAGTTTATCAACACTTTTTTATCAAATACTGTAGCAGCTTATTATCAATTTCAGCACTTGTATCCAAACGTAATTGCTTATTCATTAAATCAGTTTCCGCACTTAAAAATGCTTTTCAGTACCTAATGTTTATCAACTACTTCAAATCAGCTAATCCAAACGGGCTCTAACTTATGGCTTATGGTTAATTTTAGCTTATAAGCACTTTGGATGTTTACCAAATGTGTAGATAAGCCAAAAGGTACTTATAGACCAATTTGATTAGTTTATAAGCTTAGCCAAACACATAGACATTTTTTATAGGATTAACTTATTTTATAATTCAAATGCCTTGATTTCTTTTTAGTTGTTTTCTATAACCTATATCTAACAAACTATTACATAAAACGAAGGGAGAAGGATCAAATATGTTCCTTTACTATCAAAAATTATTTGAAGTTATTCTTCGTTTTACTATCAGTGTATTTACACCCTTACCATTATACTTTGATTTAGAAATATCCTTAATTTTAACGGAGGGACATATGGCAGCTCTGAATTAAAAATACCCCTACATGTTTCTTTGCCAAATTAAGGGCATTTTAAACTAAAGGATAACGATAGGGGTACAAATTCACTGATAGTGAAATAGAAGATAAATTTAAATTATTTTTAATAGTAGAAGAATATATATGCCCTTGTTCGTAAAATAAAATAAGAGAACTGTAAGAATAAGTCAATTATTTTTGTCAAAGGAACATCAATACCCTCTCTGTTTCATTTTCTATGAGGTTTAAAATATTAATTCTACTCATATCTTGGACTCCTATTAGTTATAGAGGAAGAAAACTTATTTAATTAAACCAGTGAGCAAAATTAATTTGATAGGGAAAACATCAAATCAAAGTACTAAAACTGTGAAATTTGTACTATCTATTCCCATTTATTTATGTAACATGGAGTAGTTTGTATCAGTATGAAATTTAAAAAGAAACGAAAACTTTAGAAAAGAATAGTCTTAATCATCTCGTAGCATTTCAAATGATTATAAGACTTTTGAAACTTGTAACTTAAAATATGACATAATATTTTTGTAGTTATAAAAACTTCTCTTTCCGGGTAAAATGAGAAATTTTGAAATTTTTCAAATTCAGAAATATGCTATTCTTTTTGAAACGGACTCGAAAGGAAAGTGTGTTATATATTGAATGAGAGGGTTGGAAGTAGGTGATTTTGTCTCGATTCAAACTTTAGTTTGAGCATAGAATTTGTTTAACCCTTGTAGCCTTTTAATTCGTTTGAGCATTTGTTGTCTTGAGGTCAACAACAATAACAATTCAGTATAATTTCATTTAGTGAGTCTGGCGAGGGTAGTGTGCACGCATATCTTACCCATACCTTGGGTAGAGAGGCGGTTTCCAAATAGACCCCCCGGCATCCTTCCCTCCAAAAACTTACCACCTTGCTCTTGAGGAAACTCGAACTCACAACCTCTCGGTTGGAAGTGGGTAAGCAACCCCTGTTGTCTTGAGGTCAATATTCCATAATTTCATTTTTGTTTTGGGGTTCTCATTCTTTAAATTTCAGTGAGTAGAAGGAAGAAGAAGATGATGAAATAAAGGAGAAGAAAGAAGCAGCAGCACAAATTGTGGAAGCGTTTTACCCTCGAAGTTTCCGGCACAAACCCGAATTAGTTGGCCGTACATGATACAGGGTGAGAAATCAAAAATAACCAAAGAAGAATAAGAACAAAGTTAAAGCAGAAAGACGAGAAAAGAAATAAAACAATTTATACTATGAGAAAGTCTCACAGCAGAAAGGGAGATTACTTGAGATAAATTTTACTGCAGATCCCAACTTAAAGAAGTAATGTGCTGCTGCTAAAAATTTATTTTAACTTAGAATATTTAGATGTTAAAGAAGCGCTCACAAACATTTCAAGAAAATATTGGAGACAAAGATTGACTATGATGCTAGTGTACCTGGATAGGTATCAAACAACCAGACAGAAAGAGATGAATAAGATCCCTGGCTCTCCTTGTTTCTTTCTCAAGTCGACCACTTTGTTTGCCAAGCTATGTCTAGAATTTTCTTTCCTTCCACGAACGCTCCTGAGAGGTAGGTAATGTCTCGTCTAAGACCTTCTTTAGTCGACTAGAAAGCACTTCACAGATTATCTTTTAGATGCTTCCAACTAGACTTCCTGTAATCCTTGATGCTCGTCCCTCGCTCCTTTTTCAGTATGATGACAATGAAGGATGCATTGAGGCTTCTTTCAAATTCTCCCGTCTCATGTAATGCAGCAATGGTTCCATCACCTCTCCTTCCACCGTACTCCAATCTATTATATCACCCGCACAACTCCACCTCACTTCCTTCCTTAATCACTCTCTCCAACTTTGGTATCCTACTCACCCCCTCTTTAAAAAACCATGCATAGAATCCCACAACTTCCCTTCTTACCTCATCCTCATCATCGACGCCCAGAGAAAGGACTTAAAATTACGAGCAAGCATTTTTCCATGATTTCACGCAAATGTCTGAAACCAATAAATGTTGATAGAGACAAAGACATAAACTGGTCATAATGTAATATCCAGTGACTCCAAAAGAACTAAAGAAGGTGAAATTTTTTGGGAGTTTGCACAAAAGATGGGAAAGTGAAGTAAATTGGAGAACTAATCTCGTATATCATTTATGCATCCAATGTTCAACATGATGTATTCTTCATCATTTACACACAGGGAAGCTGTTTGTTTTAACAGAATGGACAATTACTATTCCTTTTTCCATTTAAACTATTCTTTACACTGTATAATCTCATGTCTTTACACAGGGAAACTTATTGTTTTTACAGAATGGACGATTACTATCAACTATTCTTTACACTGGCATGGATTTACAATCTCATGTCCTTAATCGAGTCTTTGGCTGGAGCGCTTGTGACATGGCGCGCAATCTGTTTGTTATCTGTGTAAATGATGGTCTTGCTTCTGGATCAGGTGACCAGCACTCTTCCATCAATTTTCTCCACTCAGAATCACAGCGTTGTGGGATGGGAGGTCTGAGTGTGTTATTTATAATTCCACCTTCATCCACAAATTATAAAATTACTTCAATCTCAAGCTTGTCCAGAGAGTCTCAGATTGTCGTGCAGCAAAGAAAAACATACTATACGTATGTCTCCATGTGCGATGAATTGTGTCTTACAATGCAAAAATATAAGAAAGGACAAAATACTCCCTCTATCGCAAAAAGAACGGAGGCGCAAGGTCAATGCATCTAAATTCTTTTGAAAATTAAGGCATTGATTCCATTTACATATTCAGAAACTACATAAATATACCATAAAGCACAAATGTTTATAGTGATAAATAGAAACAACAACAACAACAACAACTACCCAGTATACTCCCACCAGGTGGGGTCTGGGGAGGGTAATATGTAGACGAGCCTTACCCCTACCCGAAAGGGCAGAGAGGCTGTTTCCAATCGACCCTAAGGAAAAACAGCACTAAAACAAAAACAAAAACAAAAACAAAAACAAAAACAAAATCAATAGAGCATTAGTAACTCCAGCAGAAATAGCGTAAATAATTATCTAAACATAGGAAACATAAATACAATCGCATGCAATAATATCATACAGTAACTACCATAACTAACAGCCATAGGGGGACATAAGCTAAGCTAAAACACAAATCATCTATGGGTAACCCTGCTGACCCACACCCAACCCCGGATGAGGCGTACGAATAGTGATAAATAGAAACTATTTTTTAATTCCCAAGTTGTAATAGAGCCAAATTGAGATAGAGGGTGTACTACTTTTAGTGAAAGGGCAGGAAGCTACATTTCATAAATTCAAAAGCACTGTCCTCTTATTGGTCTTGCCACTAAATCCATTAACAATTTTGAACACATCCCAGGAAACTACGGATAGATCTTATTAAGATCCAGATTACTTAAATGTTATACGGTAAGCATGACAGCAACAGAATTTCTTCTATAATCATCAGCTTATGGAAGGCTAAACCAAATTGTTAAGAATGTAACGCTGCAGTTATTGACTGTGTAAATACGTGCTTTATCCTCGAAAGGCAACTGCAAGTCTATTCTTAAAATTCCATAATTAGGTACTAAATTAGAAGCTTACCGATAATAGCACCACAGTGCAGGTTTGCATAAGGCTCCTCTCCTGTCAAGATCTCCCACATTGTGATGCCAAACGAAAACACGTCAACCTGCCAAGCAGATTAACAGCATTTCTTCATATCTGGGATATAAAAGTTCTTAATGGTCTAGTTTGAAGTTCAGCATACAGAAAAAAAAAGATCTTACCCTTTCTGAAACCCGGCTGCTGTTTCCATTTAATAGCTCCGGCGCCATCCAAGGAAGTGTTCCTCTAACACCACCCGAAACAAGGGTATTTCTCTTAATCCGAGATAATCCAAAATCACCAACCTGAAATATTTAAGTGTCAGGTTACATGTTTAAAAGGGACACTGTTAACCAAATAACACATCGAAATAGACACGAACCAATTTACATCTTTCAAAACTTAAAATTCAATTTGCTGGCTAGGGCTGTACACCAGATAAAGCAACACTTGAGAGGATCCTGGTATTTCATAATCAGAAGAGACACACGTTTATTTGGAAACAGCCTCTCTACCCTAAGGTAGGGGTAAGGTCTGCGTACATACTACCCTCCCCAGACCCCACTAAGTGGGATTATACTGGGTTGTTGTTGTTGTTGTAGAAGAGACACACGTTTGAAATTTACCTTGCACACAAGGCGTTGTGGATCTCCCAAGTTGACTAGCAAGTTTTCACATTTCAAATCGAAATGAACAATATTTTTCAAATGCAGGTACTCCATACCAAAAGCAGCATCTAATGCAAGCATTAGTTTTTTCCGCCGATCAAGCGCTCTGCAAGAACTGAGTAATTCCATGGGTCAAAATCACTGAATGTGACAAGTGTCATTGGCAAGAATAGTTGAAACTACGAATAAGTGGAAATGAGAAGCAGCAAACTCACCGATCCTTCCTAGCCAGGACATGCCTTAACGATCCATTGATCATGTATTCAGTAACTGTAGCCACCGTTCCACCAGGTCCATCTGGAACCACCCCATAGAGAGCCACAATATTTGGATGGTGAAGCTTGGAGAGGATCTTAGCCTCTCTCCAAAATTCTTTGATCTGTAAAACACAGAAATTAGACATTTACCAACAGATGATTATCAGAAACATATGGTTGATTTCTTTCTGAGTAAGTTTTCTTTGCATGACAAAGGAACATATTTCCATCCATATCTAAATGCAAAATTGATTCTCTGAAGTTAAATCGAGGCATACCAGTCGTTCCTGCTCAGATGAACTCCCGGCAAAACAACTTTGTTTTATTCTCTTGATAGCAACATCTGTTCCCCTCCACTTCCCATGATATACTGTTCCATATGTTCCAGATCCCAATTCTTGTAGCTCTTCAAGGTCAGTGTTTCTTATGATCTACGAGTAGTAACTTGCTGATTTTAGTACAAATTCAGAAAAATCCTCTCTATAAGTGATGTAAAACCTTAATAAGGAAAGCAATGTAAATTGAAAGTTCAAATGTTCATTAATTCCGTTATACACATAACAATTTATGACCACAAACAGCTCAAACATTAAATTTTGTTGAGAAATTAAGTGCATATGTTAACCGTGTATCAAAAGGAAAGATACTTTCAGAATTCTCGAAAAGATCAGCCCCATCTATAAGAAATCAGACTCCGTGGCTCAGGAAGCATCATAAATTAGCAAGAAGAGATAGGGAAAAAGGTAGCATTCACTATATATCATAATCAAATATTAGTTTTTATTCTTTAACAGAATTAGTTCTGTACCTGCAAGCCATAGATCCCGGCTTCTTTTTCAATGATGGCAGCATCAGAGACAGATTCTTCCTTTCCATTAGAACCAATTTTGACATCCTACAGGTTCATGAAATAGTCAAGTTTATTTCCACAAAACCAAATGAGACGTGATGTCAATGACTCAAGAAAGAAATTATTACATAATCAGATTCTTCAACAACGCTCTCGGTGTCAGTTTCTTCTTCAGCAGATGGAATCCCATCACTAGGTTCATCTTGCACATGTGGTATTACTGTTGAAGATAAGGGGATATCAGGAGGCACACTATCAGTTACATCTTCCACAATAACAGCAATTTCTGAAATTCCATCAGCATTTCCCTTTTCCATAGTTTTATGAGAAGGACCATCCGCAAGTTTCCGATGGAAAGAGATCTCATGAATGTAAGCGACATCTGTAGCTGAATTTGGAAGTGATATATCACTCATAAGGGGATTTCTCCAATCCAAATAAAAGCTAGATTCCTCGGATGAAAATGGCACAGAGTGCATGTTTTGGAGGCCAGTACTATCCTTTAATATGGAAGGCTGTGGCTTATAAAATCTGTAGGAGTCTGTTACATTGTTCATAGTATTTGGGGAAGTGTGTCTTTCCCCTAGTATTTGGGGATCTGATGCTGACTCCGGGTAGCATAGAATTTTTGGCAAGTTCAACTTGTGTTCCATGGCGTTAACAGTTGGTGCGTTGCTTGTATTAACCTCAGAGCTTCTACTGCACTTGTTGGAAGGAGGATCTAGATACTCTCTGTTGCATTCTCTTGCTTCTATATATGGTTGATTCTCCTTCTTGGTGATTCGGTGATTATCATCTCTCACCTCATGCTCTTTCATTGACCACTCTTGTGATGAGCTAGACATTGCAAGAGATGGAGATTTTTCAGGTAGAAAATCTGAAGGGGACGGGCTGATTGATTCTTCTGCGGATACATTGGGCCTTTCAGCTGATCGTGATTCAGTGTAATCACGATGCACGCTGAAACCCGTTGTAGCTTGAATATCAGATACTTGAGAAGAGTTAAACTTTTCTAAATGCATTGCCATTTTGTTTGACGTTAGCCTCTTAGAATCCAACTCTGTTTGACCAAACTGCGCAGAAGACACAGATTGTTTACTAGGGTAATTTGTCCTTGGGGTGGTATCAAGGGGACAATTATAATAGTAGCCTGTGGTATCAACAAGATAGGAATTTTCATACAGTGGTTCGTCTATGGTATATGGAATACCGGCATCAGGAACGTCAAGATTTGCAACATTATCATATAAAAAGACATGGGAACGGTTAGGATCCTTGATCTGAAATGTTGCTGGAGATAAAGGAGAGGACTGAACATATGAAGTAGAGGGAACCTGAGATATGTTAACATAAGAAGAACTCGGATTTCGGAGCAGAAACTTCACATTCATTGAATTACTTCCATTACGGTTATCAAATGGGAGGTAAGTTGGGGAATCTCTTTGGCAAATTGGACTGTAGTCCAGTGCATTTCCAAATGTATCCCTGCTAGAGCTTCTACGATGACCTGGCTCAAGCATTCCATTTACTGCAACGACGTACTGATAATCAGCTTCACTTTGCTGTAATGTCATTGCTTCAAAGGAACAAGGCCCCTCAGAATCAGCACAAGGCACAATAAATAACCGCAGCCTTTGAGAACTTTTTCCCAAGTCGTGATATTCCTCGATCATGTGCTGAAGATCCTCATCAGACGACACGGATACAAGTGCATCAAGATCTTCTTCAGGAAGCTGATACTTAATTGTGTGAGGTTGATTACAAATCGCTGTTGTCTTTTTCACAAGCTCATTAAAAGTTAAGTTCTTCCTAATTGATATAATTCTCGTCTCCCCGCCCACATGTCTAAGCTTCCCATCGTTCGGCCTTGGTAAAATCCTACCCCCATAGCTGCACAGCAATCTCATCTTTCCGTTGGCAAAACTCTCCAAATAAGTGTTCTTTTCACCTTCCGGTGCGTGAGGGGACTCTAATATATCTCTATTCCTCTCATCTGAGAACCTAGAAGGTTGTCGTCCACTAACACTATATTCCCCGTTACATCTGCTTGTCGTATCAAAAGAAGTCTTGTTTTCACCTTCCAGTGCATATGCTAACCTAGGAGAATAATCCAAAAATTCAGTACTGCAGTCAGAATCTCTTCTCTTTATCCCAAGGAGGTCATGAAGTTCCTTAGAGACAAGACGGCAATCTTGAGATAGATTAGAAACACCTCTAACCAGCTGATTTTGTTCCGTATCTCTTATTATGTTTGCTTTTCTTGGTGTCACACTTTTTCTGAGAAACTCCTCTGAAAACTCTTCGCCTGTTTGCACGGACACATTATGTCTACGCCTGTCATTGCAGTTTTCATCACGCGGAACAACATTGCCAACTTCTTGGCCTGAAATTCCACAAGACTCACTAGTCATGGTCTAAAATTATCTGTACAATATCTTCTTTAATAGTATGGCCGTTACTTCTCAAACTTTAACAAAATTCATAACACCAATGGTCCAAAGCTTCTTAAAACTTCTACTGTGTGCTTGTGACGCCAAATAACTTGGTCTATGTACAAACTCAATCCTAAAGGGTTTTGTATAACTAGCTTTCCGCTTCCAATGCTTCAATCACCACACGAAATACCAACTGAACAACCAGAAACAAAAGGTTATTAACTAGAAATTTGGTCAATCATTATAAATAAGACAGCCCGGTGCACTGAGCTCCCGCTATGCGGCAGGTCTGGGGAAGGGCCGGAACACAAGGCCTATTATACACAGCATTACCCTGCATTTCTGCAAGGTGCTGTTTCCACAAACGAACATGTGACATTCTGGTCACATGGAAGCAACTTTACCAGCTGCGCCAAGACTACCCTTCCAATCATTATAAATAAATATTAATCAATATTCACAACACATTGTAAGTCCTTTCTTAAAATCAACTATGCATACCTAAAAACACATTATGCACAAATTGATCTATAATTACACAGCTCAACAATCAAAAAGAATTTCATATAACAGTTTCAAGAAATATAGAGACAAAAAATCAGCTAACAATTGATAAAGACACAATCTTTTTTCTTAACTCCACAAACATATAATGCAATATGAACATTTTCAGAAAAATTAACAAACTTTCTGAAATGGGAAAAGGGTAAAGGAAAATTCTTCAGCTAAGACGTACCTTTTTTTATTTTTATTTTTAATATTCTTGAAATTGAACCTGGTTTTGAGACTTGAAGATTGCTATTTTTGGAAAAGGGCTTCCAAAAAGAGGAAAAAATGGAACATGGAAAATGAGCATTTTTTATGAAGGGTAACGGGGAGAGAAGAAAGGGGCGTTGTAAAATGCAAAGGTTTCGGAATATCAAAAAAAGGGAAGTGGGAGAGCACCATTGCTTACAATTACGCGGCATCAACTTAGGACCCGCCCTCCTTAACTATATTATGAATTCTACCCCCTCCTCCCCCTAGATAATTTAAATTATATGAGTTCAATTTTTAAAGTTTTTAGCATTGAACCTATCATATTTTTAAAATATGAGTTTATATCTATTATTTTTATAATTTTAATAAAATTTCACATACAAATTCCGAATCAAAATTATGGGTCCATTTGAACCCGTGATAAAATAGTACATCGGTGTGTGTTCACAATCCACTTGTATTCCAATTTCCAAATCTAAAAACTATTCGGAAAAGGGTCAAAATCGCCCCTAGATTATTGGAATTGGTACAATAATACTCTCCGTCCATCTATTTTGCAAAAATTACCCTAACCGTTATCATTTCGGCTTAAGATTGTCTTTACGACTAACAGTCTTGTTAGATTAAAAAAATTAATTAACTTCTACATGTCATCATCCTATTGGCCTAGAAGAGTCAAATCTGCCCTTAGACAATTAGAATTGGTACAATAATACCATTCGTCTCAAAAAAATCTCTCCCCCCTCCACCCCCTCCACCAGCGTGTGTGCGTTCATATTCTTCTTCTTCTCTTCATTCTTTTGACCTTGCACTCTATTTGAATAATCACTACAAACGCCATTAAATTTTTATTTTGAGACACCAAATTTTTAGTCACCAATTGTAACAACCTGGACTGTTCGTTTTGAAAGTTATAGTCCTGATCCCTATTTATCGCTTCCCCGTATTTGTTTCCGCTTATGTGACTTGCTGGAGGTTTTGTTTTTGGTTTGGAGTGTTTTGAGAAACTTAGTCCCTAAACGGAAGCTTAAAATTTAGAATTTTGACCGTAGTCGGAACTATATGAAGACGACTTCGGAATGGAGTTTCTCGGTTTTGTTAGATTTGTTGGGTGATTTTGGACTTAGGGGCGTGTCTAAATTGAGCTTTGGAGGTATGTAGCTTATTTAGACTTTAAATAGCGAAAGTCAAATTTTTGGAGATTTCGACCGATTATGGACTTTTTTATATCGGGGTCAGATTCCGATTCCGGAGCTTGAAGTAGGTCTGTAATATTGAATATGGCTTGTGTGCAAATTTTGGGATCAATCGGAAGTTGTTTGATAGGTTTTAGCATCGGTTGTATAAATTTGAAGTTTCAAGTTCTTTAAGTTTGAATTGGAGGGTGATTCGTGATTTTAGCGTTGTTTAATGTGATTTGAGGGCTCGACTAAGTTCGTATGGTATTTTAGTACTTGTTGGTATATTTGGTTGAGGTATCGGGGGTATCAGGTGGATTCCGGATAGTCAAATGATCAAAAATTATTTTGGGAGAATGGTTGAAGTTGCTTCACCTGGTGTAATCGCACATGCGCAAGAATGATCATAGGTGCGAGCTCGCAGAAGCGAGTCAATGGACGCATGTGTGGTTGGAGAAGTTTGTTCTATGGGCACAGGTGCGAGGGAAGGATCGCAGAAGCAGAGTCTCCTCTACGGAAGATGGAGCGCAGAAGCGGAGGATCCTGGAGCTTGGCAATCGCAGAAGCGGACAAGTGTCCGTATGAGTGGGTGCGCAGATGCGGCCCATTTCGCATAGACGAAGAATCCTAGACTTAAGTTGAGTATGCACCTGCAATGATTGTTTCGCAAGTGTGGGACCGCATAAGCTATAAGTTTCTTGCAGGTGCATGATCGCTGGGCACAAAAAGAGGATTTCGAGGGTTTTATCCCATTCTCAATTTTGGGTTTTTGAGAGCTTGGATTGGGCAATTATTTGACGGATTTCAAAGGAAGATTTTGGGTAAAGACCTTAACTCCTTCATGGTTATATTCTACTGATCTATGATTGATTTCATCATTTAATTTCGGATTTGGGTTGAAAATTTAGAGAAATGGGAATAAGCTCTTCAACTAAGATTTTGGGTTTAGTTTGAGATTTTGACATCCGATTTGGATAAATTTGGTGCGAGTGAACTCATAAATGAATGTGTATTCATATTTTGTGACTTTTACCCTATTTCAAGACGTGGGCCCGGGGAGACTTTTAGGGCGATTTTCTAATTTCTTGCTCTAGCTTTGATTTCATTAACTAGATTAGTTTTTTATAGTTATATTTATGATATGTAATTGATTTTGGCTAGATTTGGGCAATTCGGAGTCGCATATTCATGGAAAATGCATTGTTATTGGTTCGAGGTAAGTGACTTGCCTAACCTTGTGTGGGGAAAATACCCGTAGGATTTGGTGTTGTTATGATTTGTAAGCTGATAAAGTTAGGATTTTAACATGTTTTATGCCCCTACTTGCCTATAATTTGATCATATATTGTTATAAAAAAGGCTCTCAAGTCTGCTTGATTGTAGGTTTGATCGACAAAGTGACGAAATATCAAAGATCAGCTCAAAAAGGTATGTAACCTGCTCAAATCTCAAAGACCAAGAAATCTAAAGGAAGAAGGCCTAGTGCGAACCGCGTAAAGTTGAATGCAGCTGCACTAGGTGGTTCAGAGAGTGGGCATATCAGGCTAGAGGCAGTGCGGCCGCGGTGCATATCTCGCGGTCTGCGGTCAAGTCTCTGCGGCTGCACTACTCATTTGTGCGGTCTGCGGACAAGAGATTTAGAGAGCTAAAATTTTGCCAAGCCAAAGCCATGCGGTCCACGGTCATAATTGTGCGGACCATGCCAGCTCTGTGGCCGTGGTCCATTCTACGCGATCCGTGGAGTCCAAGTTCAGAGAAGCAAAATTTGAAGTCAAAGGGCCTAATGCGTTCACGGTCAATTTAGTGCGGCCCAAACTTACCCCGCATGCGTATTTTTGTTCAGCTTTTTCAGCCTAATATAAATGGAATATTTTATCATTTTTAGGTTATCTTTTGTCTTCAGACGAGAGCTGCGTTTCTGGGAACGACTACTGTAGCCATTTTTGGCACTTTTGCTTTACATTTACGATATATTGTTGTAGTTTCATTTTATCAATTAATTAAGATGGTTTTTTCTTCATCTATTTCATTAATTTCTTTACTAAGCATAAGTAGCTAAACTCATTAGCTAGGGTTGTGGCACAACCCTAGTGTGGGTAATTGATGGATGTATCCATCTAGGGTAAGATTGACCATCGGTAATTGCTATTGTTTTGATTTTATATTTTAATCTAAGAATTTGTAGTTGCAAATATTGATTCAAGCTTTATGGATTTAACTCTTCTTGAGAAAGAGAATCTATGTCTCCAAAATTGACACAACAAGGAATTGGGATGGATTCATGAGAAATGATAGTCCCAATTAACGGGTTAAATCTCGAGAGAGTAATCACTCTACTTGAACCGTAGTTGCTTGGACTAATTTGCCTACCCAATTGGTCTCGAGAGAGTCAATTGGGCACAATCACTCTCTCTACCAAGAGGTGTAAGAGTGGGTAAAATTGTATAACGGTTATAGTATAAATCCCAATTATGTCAATCGAACCTTAGTAACATCTACCCGTCAATTAGCCACCTAGGTGATGTCACGACCCTAGTGCCCTTCTTCCCATTAGATACAACTTAGCAATATTCTCGTAGTATAATTTAGTGTTATCCAGTAGTTTTATAAAAGTAGTTATAAATTGAAAACCCAAAACATGTTTGAAGTGACATTTGAATCAAACACACACTTCTAAGCTAGATAGATATTCCAACTCAATTACTAGCTCCCTGAGAAAATCGATCCCGACCGACATATCGTGTAAAAGCTATTGCGCCCGCTCTTCCTACCTTGGTGTCGCGTCGAGTTGGCAGTGATCATGAGCGCTGTGTACACGAGGTGACGAGTGCGTACACAGGCTATTTGTTGAAAAAACTGATTTTTACTAAGTAATAACCCGTTTTCATCTTATTTTATACTAGCATGTGTAGTTATCTTGTTAGCCTAGAATAGCATGTCTATGCATCTTAATTGCTTATCTGCACTCTTTGCAGCATATTTAGTGGATTCCTGCTTCATTTCTTGACTTGTACTTAGTCTAAATTGTAGGTTTTCTTACTTTAACTGTTATCTTTATTTTTCTTGAGTTACGTATTTACTTTGGGACTAGGGAACGGTATTCCGAGAGTTCCCACTGCATATTTACTTTTGAGACTACGAGGCGGTTCCTATGGAGTTCTTCCTATATATTTACTTTGTAGACTAAGAGGTGTACCTCAGGAGATCTCCTTGCATATTTATTTTGGGACTACGAGACGGTATCTCGGTAGATCCCCTGTTGTTTATCCCTGTGTGTTGTATTTCTATTTACTGTGTTTTCCTTTGTTTAAATTCCAGTCTTTTATTGGACTATTCATTCTCCTGCTTTACTTATTATAAAGCAGTGGGCCTGGCCTGACCACACCATTACTCGACCGAGGTTAGGTTTTGCACTTACTAGGTACTATTGTGGTGTACTCATGCTATTTTTCTGCACATGTTTCATGTGCAGATCCAGGTACACCATTCTAGCCTCGCTATTAGTTGTACATCTACTGCTGTTACAGAGACTTCAAGGTACATCTGCCACGTCCGTATACCTAGGAGTCCCCCTCTATCATTTTGTGTATCTCTTCCTCTATCACTTCTAAACACTGATGTATAGAACATTTAGTAAAATCTTAGAAGCTTGTTACTTATAAGTTTCGGATCTTGGGAAAATTCTATATGTAGTTTTGAGAGTTGCTTTTGAATATGCCGAGCGGCATTTTTATCATTTGTTTCATTACTGTGTTGTTAGTGGTTAGATTTATGTTTTCATTTTTATTGTTATTCCGCAAATATTAGGCTTACCTAGTCGTAGAGACTAGGTGTCGCCGCGACCTCTCACGAAAAGAAGATTGGGTCGTGTCAAGTTGGTGTCAAAGCTCTAGGTCCATATGTGTTGTGAGTCATAAGCCGATTTACTAGAGTGTCGGAAATAGGTAGGGAGACATATGTATTTATCTTCAGGAGGCTATGGAAAGGTTAGGAAACATTATACTTGTAGTGCGAAATATTTTGACATCAAGAAATTCTAAACTTTTGTGTTCCATTCTTTCTCACGGATGGTGAGGATCCGTATCAGAGGATCAGATTACCAGGCACATGCGCCCCTGATAGACCCACGAGAGGTCGGGGTCGAGGTAGAGGCTGAGGACGCCGCGCGATGCAGATATAGCACCTATACGAGCTGCTATAGAGGAGCCCCCAGTAGCTCCAGCTTGTGGACAGACACCTGAGGTACCTGTTGCTGCGCCAGCCCTCCAGGAGACTCTAGCCCAATTTCTAAGCATGTTCAACACCTCATCTCGGGCTGGATTGATTCCACTTGCTCCTGCCACATCTCAGGCCGGGGGAGGAGCACAGACTCCCGCCGCCTTACTCCAGAGCAGCGGGCTTAGGTCGACCAGGTTCTAGAGATAATACCAATGCAGCCGGTAGCTCCAGCCCAACCCGAGGCTAGTACAGCAGCTTTTGAGATGGAGCATCTCAGACTGGAGAGGTACAAGAAGTACCATCCTCCTACCTTTTGTAGATTGGCGACAAATGATTCTCAGGGATTTCTACATTCTTCGTATTATGGGTGTAGTGGAGTCGAGTGGGGTTTTTTTTGCTATATTCCAACTTAGAGGAGCAGCCTATCAATGATGGCGTGCTTATGAGTTGGGTAGTCCAGCTGAGGCAGCTTCACTTACATGGACTTAGTTCTCTGACATGTTTTTGAGAGAGTATGTCCCTTAGAGCCTTAGGGATGCATGGCGCGGAGTTTGAGCAGTTACGCCAAGGTACTATGACTGTGTCAGAATATGTAGTTTGCTTTACTGATTTGGCCCGACATGCACCAGCCTCCGTTTCCACATTTCGAGAGAGGGTTCGTTGGTTTATTAATGGCTCGATTATGTCCTTATTACTAACGAACTTAACTAAAAGAAATGGAAAATTTTAATGAATATTAATGTGTTACCGTGCCATTGGCCTAAATATAAACCCTTGCTAAATTAAAAAGAGAAAACCATCATAAGTTGGGTTTTCATTGACCTGTCCTAATTTTGAACCTTATTAATCCAAAACAGATTTTAAAATACAATGTAACTTCTTTTTCATCTTTTAGATTCTGTATGTGCAAGAATTTACGCCACCACAACGACAAGAAAAGTAACAATATAAGCAAAAAAATATTGTGTTTGGGAATGAAATGAAATAGGTATGAGAATAAAATTCGGGACCTTGACTTAGGAAGTAATTTATTAAAGAAAATCAAAGGGATATAAAATGGATATGAGAAAAAAAATTATTATATTCTCCTCTGATTCAGTTTCATGGAGATTGGAGAAGAAAGGGGAGTTGGCAATAGGGCATGTCCTTTTTCGGGCGAGTCTGAGGAAACCATAATTGGTGTTTTATTTTAAATTTTGGTAAAGATTTAAATTTAGACCAATAGGACAGCGACACGTGGATATTAATTAAAAATATTTTACAAATAAGTCCATTAGTTAATGAGGGCATAAGTGAACCGCTAAGATAACGGTAGTGACATTTTTGGCTCAATAGGTAGACGAAAAATATTTTTATACTAAATCAAATAGTCTAAGGGTTGTTTTGGTCCTTTACCGAAATGGGTGTACGAGAGTTCTAGATGTTAGAATATTTTTGAAAAGAAAGAGGAGAAAGAAACAGAAGAGGGATGGGAAGAAGGATAAACTAGGAAAACATATTTTATTTACGGGTCTTAGTATGTGGTGGGTTAATTTTAGGCGAGTTTTAAGTTAGGCCAATGGGACGATGACATGTGAAAATTAATTTTTTTACCTAATAAGGTTGTCGTAAGGACAGTCTTCAGCCAAAAAAATAACGGTAAAGGTAAATTTTGCAAAATAAATGGATAAAGAGTATTATTGTACCAACTGTTGCAGTTTAAGGGCAATTTTGACCCTTTTTCCGAAAATTATTAAACAAAGCGAATGAGTGTTGATTAATATTAATAAAAAACTTGATCCTTTTGGAATGGAGTTTCGTCAGATGAAGTTGGAATTTCTTTGAGGGCTTTATTCTATATCTAAGAATTTACTAAAGGAAATCAAGCGGGTGTTGCTTAATTTTGATGAAATTATTTGGGTAAAGCTTGTTCAAAATTTTGTGATCCATTCGGTGAAGCATTGGACCCATTTTAAACAGAGTTTCATGAGTTGAAGTTAATTTAGTAGGAAAAAAAGTTCACAATTTTGTATAATCTTTGTATCGCTTATAATTTTTCATATACAGATTACAACAACAACAACAATAATAACTACCCAGTGTACTCCCACCAGGTGGGGTCTAGGGAGGATAATATGTAGACGAGCCTTACACAATTTTATATAGGGTTGATATATTAAAATAATAAACGTATAATATTGTATAATAATATATACAACAATAACAACAACAATAACAGAAAACCCAGTATAATCCCACAAGTATAGTATGAGAAAAGTAATATACTCATACCTTACCTCTACCTTGAGAAGGTAGAGAAGCTGTTTCCGGTAGACCCTCCGGCTCAAGGATGTATAATAATATATAAAGATGTATAAAAATTGTTGCAAAAAATATTATTGGCTACAATAATAGTGGCTATGCGGGTGAAATTTGTTCTGTTGGAGCTATATTCTTTTTTTTTTATTGTCAAAATAGCATGAACTAGTTAGTTTTCAGACTGATAATCAAAAAATAGTCAGCATTTACAAAGTCATTGAAAAATAGCTATTATTTTAGCTAAAACACGAAAAACTCCAGCACAATATGCTAGATTATGGAGTTCTTTCGTATAAACTTTCAGCATATTATGTTGGAGCTACGGCATATTATGAAATTTTCAACACATTATACTAGAATTTTTTCAAATTTTAAAGGTTGTTTTTGTTCAGATTTTATCTTTACATAAAAAAAGACTAAATTTTGATTACGTCGAAAACTATGCTATTTTTCAATTGCTAGTTGTAAATCAGGCTATTTTTTATTTTGTTTTTTCCCCTTTTTTATTCCCTTAAACTATTACCCTTTTAGTTAATCATATCTCTTTTTATGTTCTTTTTATCGGTTTTAATGTTTCACACAATCATTTTAAAATTACAAGACAGTTAGTAGAAATAAATTGTGGTTGGTTAAATTTCAAATTGAAACGTTTGGATTAATAAATGTTGTATTTGTTATGAAATAATATAAGAACAAGAACAAGAACAATAATACAAGAACAAGAACAATATAGAGAAAAGTAGAGAGAGGAGTATTCTTATTGATACTTTGGGATGATTTACAATGGGGTAAGACCCCTCTATTTATAGGAAGAGAAAAGACTTAACCTCAAAGTAGAACTCTTCTATAAGATAGACATTCACTCTAATTAGAGTTCTATTTATAACACTCCCCCTTGAATGTCTATTCAATAATGTGCCTCGCTAAAACCTTTAACTAAAATAAAACCCAATGGGAAAAAAATTATAGAAGGAAAAAGAGTACACATGTTTGAATATGCGCCTATTGGTTGCCTCGTTAAAAACCTTGCAAGGAAAACCCAGTGGGACAAAACCTTGTAAGGGAAAAAGAGTGCAACGCGCATTAACGCCCCCTGAAAAGAGCATCAATTCACATCCTTGAGCATTTGCATTCCAATCTTGTGCACCATCTTCAAAACGATCTTTTGTAGAGATTTGATAAATAAATCAGCCATTTTGATTTGAATAAATATTCCGCACCTTGAAATTATTATTCTTGATAGATATGAACATCTTCATATAATGTCGTGGAATGACTCTTCAATATCTCCATAGAGGTATTCTCGATGCCATCATGCTTATAGTTATAGCAAGATACATATGTACACAAGTTGCACTTAGGATGTGGTACTTCAGGACCAAGAATTGTATATGCTTCAAGCAACTTCAATCTTTCATGGATTGACATATAAGTTAAGTCATATAAGCCATATAATAGACTTTAGATGCATATCAAGTTTTCATGTCATGCTAAACAAATAAGATATCGAAAACTGATTACACATACCATTGACTTTATACTTTCAAGTATTTGAACTACATGTCCAAAACTACATGTCTTTCATATGGAATCAATTCTGCTTGAATTGTATCTCTTCCATTTAGCCAATATTTTTGTTTGTATTTGACAAACATAAGATCCTCATCGATATTTAGCGCTATCATAGATGTCGTCGACGAACATTTTATATCGGTTCCAGTAAATTTTCATAAAGACATAACATGGAGATCTCTTTATTCATATACTCAGGTACCTGAATCTCTCATGAGATTTTATGAAGTGTTATGTCATGTGATCTTCTAGACCACTTGCCTCCCCATTATGATCACTTTGATCATTTGCTCATCTTCTTTATTAAGAAGTTATTTTGAAACCGATTTGTCTATACGCTTTAAGCGTATCAAAGACTTTGTCCTTCTGGGACTTAATATGAGCATTTGCAGTGAGAATATAGTTACTTTCTTTGGGTCAGCAAATGCGTATAGCATGCTTTGCAATATGTTGCAATTGAATTATCCTTTTATGAACTTCAGGTTCATATTATGATATTCGAGGATCTATATATACAAATGATAATTCATCCCATGTAACCTTTTCTCAAGTGTTTATCATGTCCCTCATGTTAGAAAAGCTAACTTGTTTCCTCAACTTTGAGAGTCCATCTTTGTGCATTATGGAGTTAATAAAAATATACACCGCACATCAATAATAATAAAATGAAATTATTTGGTTCCTGACCCTGAACCACTTGTGAGGGGAGAATATAATATACTCTCGTATACAACGTATATCAAACTGATATATATAACTTTGTTCTCATAAGAAACAGTTTAGCTATTAAGTGGAGGCACTCAATAATTATCTTGCTAAACCAACTATGATATAAACCAACTTATCAAGATGAACTATCTTGAATAGAAAATCTGGAAATTATGCTCGAAGTTATATTACTGAGCAATTTACCTCGCAAGCACCGGCCAGGCTGCGGGTTAATAACAATCGCACGTGTAACCATATCATAGATGCATCATATGTGGTATACATGGCAGGTGAATGGGCCCATATTCACCTTTGATATTTCCAGAATTTATGGGATTCAACCCGAACTCTTTAGTTGGTCAATCAATTAATGAGAACAAGTAATATAAGAGAATTCGTAAAGAACTTTCTAGTTCTAATATTTACCCATGTGAATTCTCTATTACTGCACATCATACTTAAAATGAGATGGCTAACCCGGATTCCAACTGAATAAATTATCAATATTGATAAACTTCAAATTTACACCATGACATACAATGAACTTCAAGTTTATTATGATATGGGTTTTTATATCAATAAACGTCCACTTTATTGTGGTATTCTTGTGTAGTACAAACTGGAGAATAAAGCGGGTAGTTTTTCACATACAGATTATCCCGCTACAAGTTGTAGTAATAGAAGATATCAAATCTTTCCTTTATTTATAGTCTCAATATAATCAATCGCTTTCGCATATACTTTGGAAACTGAATAAGTTTCTTTGAGACTTACTACAACACAATACCTTATTGGTAATCAATTGTGTTTCTCCAACATAGTAATAATTGGCTCTTCTAGAGCTCTCAATTAATTTTGTACTACCACAGATTTATCAACATCCATGTGGTGAATATCTCTTTTAAAGAGAAAGCTATACCATTATAGTCATGGTCAAAATTATATGCAAGATATGTTTCTTGCATTATCGTTGTCCTTTAATAGTCATATTTCCAAAATATTTTGGCGTACAATAGGTACGTGACCAACGATCATTCATGCCATAACAATGACATTATTTTCATATATCATCTCAAACCTCCTTCTAGGGGTGAGTGTGGTATATTCAATACCAATGCGTCTGGCATTCGATTTGCTATTCTTTGCAAATGGATATTATTTTGCACCTCTTTTTCAGAAATAGAGGTATGTGGATCAAGATGAGATAATGATGCATTTTTCCACAAAATTTCCCGTTTGGTTTCACCAACTTCTCCCCCTAATTTTGGGAAAAGTGTCTCATCAAATTGACAGTCTGCAAATCGTGCAGTGAACAAATCCCCTGTCAATGTTTCGAGGTAGCGAATAATGGAGGGCAATTCAAATCCAACATATATTCCTAACCTTCTTTGCGGACCCATTTTGGTGCGGTATGGCGGTGCTATAGGCACATATACTGCGCATCCAAAGATTCTTAAATGGGATATATTGGGTTCATGACCCAAAACTCATTGCAACGGGGAATATTTGTGACAATTCGTCAGTCAGAGACGAACTAGCATTGCTGCATGCAAAATGGCGTGACCCCAAACCGAAGTGGGCAGCCGACGAACTAGCATTGCTGCATGCAAAATGGCGTGACCCCAAACCGAAGTGGACAGCCTCGTTTTCATGAGTAAATGAGGTATTCAAGATTATTCTCATCTAATGTCTCAACATGATATCCATTTTGAATGATATCTTAAAAACTCAACAAGTTCCTCTTAAACTTGGAGGAGAACATTGCATTCTCTATGATAAATATTGTTCCTTTAGGCAGAGTTATAGTTGCTCTTCCGGAGCCTTCAATCAATTTAATTCCCATGGTTGACAACAAAAGAAAATATACGAACATGAGAATAAACAAATTCAATCCGTTTGTTTCATATTTAAACAATATTTTCAAAATCTGTTGAGGTTAGTTGACTAACTAAATCAGATAGTCGATTATATGTTTTCCATAATCGATTACTTTGCAGTTTGAAAATTTCAGTTTAAGCATTGTCTCAATGTAATCGATTGTTAAACATACATAATCGATTATATGCTAATTTGAAATTTTCAGATCACACTGTCTTAATATAATCGATTGTTAAACATACATAATCGATTATTTGCTATTTTGAAAAATTTCAGATCACACTGTCTTAATATAATCGATTGTTGAACATACATAATCGATTATTTGCTATTTTGAAAAACTTCAGATCACACTGTCTTAATATAATCGATTGTTAAACATACATAATCTTATGTCTTAATATAATCGATTGTTAAACATACATAATCGATTATTTGCTATTTTGAAAAACTTCAGATCACACTGTCTTAATATAATCGATTGTTAAACATACATAATCGATTATGTCTTAATATAATCGATTGTTTTGCAGTTTTAATGCGAAATATTAGATAATCGACTAACTGTTAGGTTAGTCGATTAACTCTACTGAAAAATAAAAATATCTTTGAAATTTAAGCATATTGAAACATTCTAAAGAACTAATACTAACATTATATCATAAACTAACTAATACGAGCTGATATTAATGACTATTAGTTTATTCACTAACTAATACAAATAAAATCAAACAATTCCATCTTCCTTCATCACAGATTCATCACCGATTAAGTGGTCTATTTTCCCATCAGGGTGCTCAAAGAGGTCTGCCACATCCAAGTGGGTGATGTCAAAATTGTCGTCAGAGATAAAATTTGTTTCAGGGCCTTTACTCTTTAGAGATGCTTGATAAAGCTCAACCAAATGTCTTGGTACACGGCAAATTTTCGCCCAATGCCCTTTTCCACCGCAACGATAACATATAGTTTCTGAACTATTTGCTTTTGGATTCTTATCATATCGTGCTTGTGGCAGAGTGACCAACTTCAAGTTGTCATATCTCTCCTTTAAGCCATTCCACAAGATAGGTGGATCTTTGACTGTGATATATTCAATTTTCAAACCTTCATCAAGGTGATGGCGCAAGAAAATCAAGGCCTTAGCATAGTCTTGGGTGGATGCATTATTTATGTCTTTAATGGCGTCTCCAGGACCCATTGCATCCAAATGGATTTCAGCATCCAACACCCATGTCATATAGTTCTTGCCCGAAATTTCAAGGGCAACGAACTTTCTTTTCATAATGTCAGACATGAAACAAAATTACATCAAGAGCGTGTTCATACTTACGGGCTTTATTACAATTATCATATTCACTTCAGGGAATGGATTATAATTATCTGTATGTGCTATACAAAATCTCATGTCAAATATTACTTTCATAAAGTGAAAGATTATTTTGAGAATCTTTATTATTCTCATTATCACAATGATGACGATTATAATTCCGTCTATTGCCACGTCCACATTCATTGATACCTTCACGGTAATAATTTTGTCTTCTTTCAGACTTATCACATACTGCTACCACATTCTCTAAAGGGAATGGAGAAAATTCAATTGGACGTATTTTGTCTTCTTTTAGACTTATCACATACTGCTACCACATTCTCTAAAGGGAATGGAGCAAATTCAATTGGACGGATTTTTTAATTCTTTGCCCACAATCATACATGAATTTGATTATGGCAAGGCATAGAAATGTTACCACTTCATGTGAGTGTAATTTCTTACAAACTCCATTAGAGTTATAATCAAACTTTGTTGTCTTTGTTTGTATATGAAATCAAATCGTAGAATTTCAAGAATTTGAAAGAGAAAAGTAAGTTACTTACCTTTAAGGTATACCAATAAATGTTGTGATATTAAATATACCTTTTGAGTTTCCATCCCGTTGCATTACTTTATGATGATACCATCTCTTCTATTTTTCCGTATAGAAATTTTGGATTTGAGTCATCCTCAATTCGTCAAGAAGTCACTGTCATGATCCGCATGCCAGATTCCAAAATAAAAATTCAACCTTGCTAGTGCCGATTTGCTCTCTAATTCGGGAAACATAAGAATAACAAAGGCGACGTTTATATAGGAGAACGAAAGTGATGGCAATATAGTGATTTGTTGGAATTGGAGGGGATATTGAGGTCAACTGGCCACATGCTGAATATGTTGGGGGTGGGGGCTAGGGTCTATTGGATTATGATTTGTAGAAAAGAGCAAATCAAGAAAAAGGCATGATTCTCAAAGAGCTTCTTGAGACGGTAGAGTCTCGTGCTGATAACGTGTTATGAAATAATATAAGAATAAGAACAAGAACAATAATACAAGAACAAGAACAATATAGAGAAAAGTAGAGAGAGGAGTATTCTTATTGATACTTTGGGATGATTTACAATGGGGTAAGACCCCTCTATTTATAGGAAGAGAAAAGACTTAACCTCAAAGTAGAACTCTTCTATAAGATAGACATTCACTCTAATTAGAGTTCTATTTATAACGGTATTCAATTTTATTTAGTTTTTTACTTTAGCTAGGCATAATTACTTAAATGTTGCAATAAACTTGGATCAACGGACATTGCCATCTAAATACCAATTCTATACGGTGTTTGACTCCAGTACTATTTCCTACTTTAAGATCTGAAGAACTAAGCCAATGACACATCGTCTATTATTATATATTACGAATTTTAGTACACGTGATGTAATTGTATTTTTGGTTAATTTGGAAGTAGAAATTACTAAGGAAAAATAAAAAGAAAAACTGAAAAGGCAAAATTAGCGGTAACAGTTTGTTTTAATAATTTGGTTTCTTTGCCCTTAATATTAAAACCCTAATCCTATAAAAAGAATTCCACATCAAAAGCAGCTCATAACCATTACAATGCCTACTAACTTTCCCCCTGATATCACCATTGATATATTGATAAAAATTCCTGTGAGTTCTATTTTAAGGTTCAAATGCGTTTGTAAATTATGGCGTTCTCTAATTGAAGATCGTCAATTCATCAAACAACATTATGATCGTTACAAAAATGATACAAATTGCCATAAAATCTTTTTGGCTTGCATAAAGTACCAATACCATTGCCAACAGTACTACTCAATAGATGCCCCGTTTCAACATGATTCCAGTGTTTCTCTTCTTGAACATCCTCCAAAAATCAACCACAAATTGACTAGAGAATTTGCAGTCAGTTCTTGCAAATATGGTTTATTTCTTCTAGCTTTCTCTTATGGTGAAATTATTCTTTGGAACCCGACGATCAGAGAATCAAGAACAATCCCTCGCGCTATCCAAATTGAGAGTGAGCAGTCATATAATTTACGGTATAGTTCTTCTTCAGAGGGTGACAAAATAATTTATGGTTTAGGTTATGTTTCTACTTTGGAAGATTACAAAATAGTTAGAGTAGGGCCTAAAGTTCCTGAAGATGGTCATAATATTCAAATATTTTCGACGAAAAATGATTCGTGGAAATTAATGGGCAAGTTACCTCGTGACACTTACTCGGATAGAGCTATGTTTATAGCTGATGGAATTGTTTACATGATTTGCTATAAAAAGGGGAAGAAATTTATTCTCTGTCTATGTTTGAAAAATGAAAAATTTGAGGAAATATTATGTCCGGACGAGGATTTAAGGATTGTTAGTGAAACTCTATTTACTATAGGAGAATGTCTTTTTTTAGCTAAGTTTTTGAGCCCTGTTAATAAGATGGTTGATTTTGAAGTTTGGTGTATGAAAAAGAATGGGAAGAGTTGTAGTTGGAATATGATGTTGACAATTACAATTCCATATGGATGCAGCCTGTGGGATTTATTAGGGATGGAAATATGTTATTTCTGAGGGATAAAACTGAATTCGAAATATATGATTCGAAACGACGAGACTTCCAAAAGGTTAAAGTTGCTGAGCTTGAAGAATCACTTTGCCTCAATTGGGCTGTAACATATATGGAGACATTAATCTCTCCTAATGCTATATAGGATTACACTGAGTTTGTAAGTTTATTTTCTCTTCTTTTTTTCTGTTAAAAAAAAATTATATTATGATTCTTTTAATTCATTGGAGTAATTACAAGCTCTATACATTGTCTATTTTTTCCTGATTTGCATTGGCTGGTGTATAAAACATTCATGTACCATCTTAACCTATTAAATTTCCATGTAAAATGGGGTACAACTGAAAGAAAAAGAAGCCTTTTTTTTAATTGTCGTTGCTTATTTTGACAGGGATAATTCTTACACCTCTCTCTATCTTATGTGGGGATCAATTATTTGAAAAGTAATTGAATGTACTATCAGCATTTTGTGTGTGCTTTCTATGCAGGGTACACTAATGCAGTCAACAGACAAGTAAGAATTTGTAAATTTTTTCATTGATATATGTTTTTGTTTTTGTTTTGTTTTTGTGTTTATTGTTGTTTCTCCTTTTCTCCACTGAGCCGAGGGTCGATTGGAAACAGCCTCTCTGCCCTTTCGGGTAGGGGTAAGGCTCGTCTACATATTACCCTCCCCAGACCCCACCTGGTGGGACTATATTGGGTAGTTGTTGTTGTTGTTGTTGTTTGATTGATATATGTGTTGTATCATACTATTGTAAGTGTTGTAACATATCTGTTAAACTGTAGATTAATATCCTTTTAGGGTATAATAACTCTTGGATGAGAAATGAGCTGAGTACTATGCATAATAATCTTGTTAGCTTAATGAATATGGAGTGTTGAATTATTAAGCATGACTTGTAGAAGAATTGATGTTTCGGATGGAAAGAGGATTTGTAGCCACTTTGTGAATATGAATTGATTTAAGTTAGATTTGCTTACCTAACAATGTGGGCGTAGGTTAACTGACCGAACCATGTTAAATACTTATGTCTCTTTTGTCGTCTGATTTATTATCATTTAATGTTTGCTTTGTTAGCTTCCGCATGGAACTTGACTATTTCAATCCTAACAATGAGCACTAACACTAAAAAGCAGGTCAAAAAAAAAAGACTGGTGTATCTAGTGACTTGGTGTCCATTGCAATGGCAAGATATTGCTCCAGTCTCTTACTCAACATTGCTTGCATTAAATAAGTACACTTGCAACATCATTTCAAGTTGAAGGATTTTGATGAAAAACAGTAACGCTAGCCAAGACTTTCAAGGGGAACACATTAAAATTAATCACACAAGAAGCAGAAAATTACAACGCGAATCACATTAAAATTACAGTCAAGTAGACTAATAGTACAGCCAGCTGCTGTACATCCACAGATAAGTGCTTCCGCTAAAACCCCCAAGGAAAAGGGAAAACAAAAGAGGGATGGCAACTAGACTTAAATCAAAAGACCCGTACAATGCATAAGTGGACTAAACGCGACCATCCCACAGGGACTCATTGCGAACCTTGCTAGACCTTAAAAGGCGCTCCACATCTGTTGGAGGGTTCAAACCAAGTTTCTTAGCACGCTCCCACCTGTCCAGTCTGCTCATTCCAAGGCATGGCCCATAATTCATATTCATGTCAAATTGCCTCAACACTTCCTCGTTCTGATCATAATCATCTGCAAAGATAATAACTTCAGAAATTAGAAATTTCCCACCATTTTTTGTAAGTTTAATACAGAAAGAACATAAGGATTCCGTGTAGTGTCCATAAACAGTACATCTCTTATTTTGCTTTCAAAGCTATTAAACCAAATTGGTCATCAATGAAACAGAAACATATCTCAGCGGCCATTCCCCTTGCATCACTATATGAAAACCTTCCATCACAATACCTGCTAAACTTTTCCGAAGGAAGTTACTAATGGTGATAAGACTGATCAATCCAGTTTACTCTAGCATAATAGTGGTATCATGCCTGGTCGGCAGATGTTTCCATTCTTACCAGGTTGATTATCATTACGCAACTGTTCTAGCACATCGTTTTTTATTTGAAGTACTGGCAAATTCCTTTCTTGTTAAACAATATAGACACAGTGACCAACCACTTTTAGCAGCCATGTTTTTAATACATCTGTAGTAATACTTAATGGTTACCAACGAGAAAATAACTTTGACCTCTCGAATCCCCTTCCACCCCCCCCCCCCCCCCAAAAAAAAAAGAATATAGCACATTGTTCTATAGGATATCATTTTGCCCAAAAAGTCTTGACAAATTAGCTCTCTTGAACCATAGAATTCATATATGACAGTTGCTAGTTGATTAACGATATGAACATCTCATGTTAGCATGACAAGGCCATAGGCATAAGGACTAAGAAAAACGTTCAACAAGAGAGATGCCAGTTTTTGGACGAGTCAATTTCATTGAATCCACAATAATATAGACATGTGTTTTTCTACTAAAAATTTTGTGTATGCATACTCTTTAAACAATTTTCAATTATTATTCAGGAATATAGCTTAAAAGAGTGAGAAGTAATATTAAATAGGAACAAGGTATATTAAAGAAGATATTCGAACAAAATGAAGAAAAAAGAAATTAAAAAATTTACATTATTGACTAAAAGTGGAAGAAAGAGAATAATCAGATCTTGGGAAAAATTATCTTCATTTCGTTTTTTCTTCTAAAATTATACCAAGTGAAGAATGTTTTCCCTATTTCCTTACTATTATAAGTCGAAGGTTCATTCTCAATCATATCTCGAGGAGTATAAAAAAAGGAAGATTGAACTAGTCAATCTTTTGTGTTGGAGGTAAGGTCCATGTCCCCTCTGACTACAAATGTGTCACTTTTTTCAATAAAACAACACATCAAGTACATATATACTTCTTAGTCGGTCTTATAGTTGTAGGAACCCCTAATCTGTAACAAACCAAAAGCGAGAGCTCAAAAAATTAAGGGGTTCAATTGAATCCGTTCATTGGAAATTTGTACTGCGTAAAAAGGGCAAAAACAATTTCTTTTAGATCGCAGGTTCAAATTTTTGAATCATTCGTGGCTCCGCCACTAGACGTCCCAAAAGGGTGACCAAAACTCAAAACACAAGCATGTGTACAAAAAAACTCCTAATACCTAAGATAATGAAAAATCAGCAAACATATGGAAACAAGCCCTAAGGCCAAAACTAAAAAAATACGCAACAGAAGTTAAAATTGAAGAGGGGTGCAAGAAATTGGAAATATTAGATGGCAAAAAAATTGACCTTGTAAATCGAGAGAGCCATGGGAGATGAGTGCAGGGGGCTGAGTAACATCAGAGCCAATAGCTGCAGCGTTCTTAGGGGTGGTGGATTTCTTCGTAAATGATGATTTAGAATTGGATGGTTTAGTGATGCCACCGCCTTTCTTCTTTTGTTTGTAGAAACCTTTCATGTCTGATTTTGTTGCCATTGTTCTGTTTGAAAACTTTCAAATTTTGAATTTTGAATTTCGTTCTTATCTTATGGAGTACTCAAAGTTGGAGAAGAAGATCCTTCTGAGTGTTTTGAGTTGATTTATATGTTTGGGTTTTTGGGCATAGCAGTGACTTTGAGGGCGATGTGCACAAATAGCCACTAATAGTATATGTGTTTATTTTAAGGTCGGTATTTTAAATGTCTTTAGTATTTAGTCATTGGTTTAATAAACTTATACCTGATTAGATAAATCCTTCTGCTATAACTTATACCTATGCTAACATTAACGAGCAGCAACACCAACAGCAGCGCAAAAGCACTTAACTGTGATCATCGAAAGTGAAGAAAATTCTATTCCGATTTTAAAAAATTCAACATTCTCATTCAAAGATCGACATAGATTTACAGTAAGTTATATTTTTATGTGTTTCTATTGATTTTTATTTCGACATAGTTATACTCTTTCTTATTTCTATTAATTTTTATACAGTAAGTAGAAATTTATTTTTTTTATTTCTATTTCTGGATTGATAAAGTTAAGGGCATCGCCTCCTATGGTAATTCTATAAAAATTGAGCACATAATATTAAGGACATAGTGTCCTCATTTTGCAAATTGAGTTGAAAAATTTAAGGACATAATGTCCTTAACTTTGTTGTTCTTCTTCTATATATTAAGGACATACTGTCATAGTTTTGCAAATTATTTTGAAAAAGTAAAGGACACTAAGTCCTGAAGTTTGAGTTTCAAATGAAAAAAGATCAGGACATTTGGTCCTTAACTTACACTTATAGTTAAAACTTGTCCTTAAGTTTGAATTACAGATTGAAAAGTTAAGGACATAAGTCCTTATGTTTGACTTACAAGTTCAACAGTTAAGGGCAGGAAGTCCTTAAGTTTTACTTGCATGTTCAAAAGTTAAGGACAGCAAGTCTTTAATTTTGAATTACATGTTCAAAAGTTAAGGATGGGAAGTCCTTAAGTTTTACTTGCAGGTTCAAAAGTTAAGGACAACCAGTTCTTAAGTTTGAATTTCAAGTTCAAAAGTCAAGGATAAGCAGTCCTTAAGTTTCAATTACAGGTCCAAAAGTTAAGGACACTTGGTCTTTTACTTTGTCTTGAACTTATAATACCTGTTCTTAATTAAAGATTGCTTTACAGAGTTTCCCATTCTCTTAACCTGCAGGATGGAAACAGTATGCATTATAGTTATTTTTAATGGTAGATGAACTGAAGACTATAAATATCTTGATCATCAAACAAAGCTTGTTCTAGTACCTGAGTCAATTAGGTTTGAAGATTTCATTAAACAGACTTTGGTGTTATTAAATTGGATAGACACAAGTTTGAAGCAGTGATATGGTTTGATATCAATCTTGGAACAAGCAAAGGAATGTTTGTATCCAAAGATACACATGTATAGAGTTACTAAAAACTCATCCACTCTTCAAGGATTGTCGTTTCATTGTTGATATTTCGGAAAGAGTTTTTGGATCAACAAGCAATGAACATGTCAACACAGAAACTCAACATGACAATCAAAATAAATACAACAGATAATGAAAATAGATATGGTTGAAGTTTAAGCAATAACTGAATATGTATTTCAAATATATGTCAACAGAGAAACTCAACATGACAATCAGGGCAAATGCCAACAGATAATGGAAATAGATATTGTTGAAGCTTAACTAATAACTGAAGAGCTGCTTCAAACATTTGATTCTATTCAAGTAGAAGGACAAAGCATTATAGAGATTGACAACAAACAAGCTTTGGGTATTCAAGTCTTAGAGAGTGCGCCAGTAATCAAAGAAGTTGCTAAAAAAAACTCTACTCAACTAAGTAGACAAAGACCAAATTTGAAACAAAAAGAATCCTCAACTACGATATTAAGAGAAAATGCTTCGTTGGAAAAAATAAAAGTCGGATCAGTATTTGACAAGAAGAAGAGTATAGTTAACTGTTTTTCCAATATAACAATTAAAGGATATTTTGAATTCAAGGTTGTTAGATCAAGCTCAACAAGATATTCGTTGAAATACAATGATGATAGGTGTTGTTGTGTGATTTCAGAATTAAATATTTAACATTGTTCAAGATAGTAAAGATTGAGAAAAAGCATGACTTCTCTGTTAATATTATGAATTTGTCAAAAATACCGTCCCCCAACTTCTTCCACTGCCCGTTTAACAAAAAACATTTAATTGTTTCCTTATACTGCAAATCTCCTTTCCAATACACCATAAAATTACGCCAATCATCAAACTCGAATACACGATCTACTTCCATTATCATACTACAAAGAAGAAAAAAGAAAACAAAGGTTAGGACTTACAGTTAGTTGGAGGGACTTGGTCCTTAACTTCGAGTTTCACGTAGAAAAGGTAAGGACAAGCAGTCCTCAAAATAAAGTTTAAAATTGAAAAGTTAAGGACAATAGGTCCTGAATTTCAAATTTGTAGTTCAAAAGTTAAGGTCACTTGGTCCTTAACTTCAAGTTTCAAGTTTAAAAGTTAAGAACATGCAGTCCTTAACTTTGAATTCCAAGTTCAAAAGTAAATGACACTTACTCCTTAACTTAGAGTTATAAGTTAAAGAGGTAAAAATATGCAGGCTTTAATTTATAGTTTCAAGTTCAAAAGGACACTTGGTCAACTTCAAGTTTCAAGTAAAAAAGTTAAGGACAGGTAGTCCTTAACTTATAGTTTCAAGTTGAAAAGTTAAGGACACTTGGTCCTCTCAACTTTCATGTTCCAAAGCTAAGGACACTTGGTTCTTATCTTCAAGCTTCAAGTTCAAAATTAAGGACACTCAGATAACTTTGAGTTCAAATTTCAAAAGTAAATGTCGTTTGATCCTTATCTTTCATGAACACAATGGACTAAAAATTTATATACACGGTAAGCTTATGAATTTCTACGACTATTTTTATGAAATGTCCTTACATAATCAAATATATTGAATCAACCACAAACATATTACATATTTCAATACCAAAATTTTCTGAATAGTAGCATCACAAAAATACGTTACTTGATATTGAATCAACTTATAATGATCATTTTTTGAAAGTTCGGAGATACTTGATATGACATTGAACGCGATTACACATATAAAAAAATACATAAAACAAAAAATTTACCAATTAGATCGTTCGATTCAGAGAAGATAAAGAAGGAGAAAGATTAACTGAAGCTCGTTTGTAACCCAAGTGGGGGCAACAATGTGGTGTAAAATTCAACATTCTCATCCAAAAATTCAACATTCTCATCCAAAAATTCAACATTCTCATCCAAATCTATGTCACATTTTTGTGACTTAGTACTATGCGCGGACACTAATAATCTTAAAATTTACACTTTTTCAGTAAATATAGATAATTATTGGATATTAACTACATGAAAAAATTTAATCATTTCTTCTATTTTCTTTTTGATATAATTCTTCCGCTGTCATTGGATCCTAAAAATAGTCAGGAAGCAAAATAATAACTCATACTTATCACAAAATAATTATAATATTGAGACAATGAATGACTCTTTAGATAAGACTTTACTCGTTTATTACTACTTGCACTCATATAATTGGTGTGTTGATATCTCTTAAAAATATTTTTCTTAAAATTTCAATTTCTAAAACATTATCTTTCAATAATAATTATTTTTATAATAATGTAATTGAAATTATTATTCTTAATTCAAAACTCATTGTAGTTGGCTATCTAAAAATATAAAGAATTCTTTAGCTAGTATTTATTTTTACTCCATTTTGATATTTGATATTAACCATGTTAAATATCTTTGTTATTTGAATTATATATAAATAACCTTAACATTTAAACTTACTAAATAATTATCAGATATTAATTAAGAAACACTATATGATAAAGACTAACATTTTCTCAATTTTCGTAGTGATAATTTTATTTTTGCAATATTTTCATATGTGTCATTAGAACCTAAAAATAGCCACAAAGTGAAATAATAACTCATATTTATGGCAAAGCACAAAGATTGACATGATATAAACGATTCTTTGATTACAACATGACTCTTATATTATAATTTTAACTCTTACTTGCTATGATTTTATCTTTCAAAAAATATTTCTATTTTGAAATTTCAATTTCTAAAACTTTATATATATTATAATAATAATTATCTTTATAATGATGCAAGTAAAAATATTATCATTAATTTAAAATTCACTTTAATTTACATCTAAAAATTTAGATGATTCTTTAAGCTTATCGATAACTTTGGCCCAAAATTAATACCCTGTTTATAAAAAGAATTATTCTTTGAATCAATAAATGATAAAATAGTTGATTATCATTATACAATTTTGCATATATTATCTTAAAATTGTCAAGTAGTTTATTTGTCGATACCATATTTGGCTTAACCTCAATGCAAACTACTCAAATTTTATTCAAATTCAAATTCGAATATCAAATCGGTTTGTTAGTAGTAGTAATTTTTTAAAAAACACATAATTTAAATTAAAAATATATTCTAAGATATCCTTATTTTATAATCTACGTATTTGAGTTGGAAAATTTTTTTGAAATCAATGAGATTAAGTTTCAAATTTTTTATACTCAACAAAGATGAAACATAAAATAAAATTTATTTTCATCTTTTATTTATCGTTTTTAGATCTTTCTAAAAAAATCAATATTTATTTTCTTTCATCTTATTTTTATGTCATTATTTCATTTGTTAGAAAAAAATTATTTATTTTACTATAAAAGAACGAGTTCTAATAAAAATTATCTGCATATGAACTTTAATTATATTTTTAGTCTTTGATTGAAATTATTTCATATTTTTCTTTTGACTTTATCTAATCAGCCTAAATAAGTGCTCACCTCACCACTTATATTAAAAGATTAAATGATGTGTAATTTGTATAATTATTATATAAGTGTATAATCGTGTGTTATCGGTATATCATCTATTTATATTAGCTATCAAAAGTAAACAATAAATATGGCCGGATATTATGTAAATATTCCATAAGATTTCGGTTTTTTGAGTTTATCCATGATATAACATCTATTATAATAATTTTAAACTCTCCACTAATGTTCAAAAATATCTTATATTCTTATTAGCTTTGAATTTAAAAAGGTAAAGAGTTTTTTCAAAATAACTTGTTTACACTAAAAAAAAAAATATTTCACGGCATACCAATTTTTTCTTTATATATACACTTTGTTACACTTAAAAGTCATTGTAGAAACTATCAATTAGAAACTAATTTCGCTCTTGTTGAGTTTGAAAAAAAAAATCTTTCACATAATTTAATGATTTAAAACTTCTTCAATGAAGAAAATATTATACCATTACAATATTGGCCTGACTACACCTAAATGAAGGAGTTTAGTTTATACCCTTCAATTTCTTGAATGTGCTACATTGAAATTAATGATAACAATTGTATAGCCAAGGTTTTGTTATTTGTTTGTGACGACCCGGCCAACCATCTTTGAAATTTCTGCCCAGTTCCCCCATTGACAACTTTCCCTAAGTTCATTTATGCTATTTTGGATTGTGGGGACGTTCGATGCGTGATTTCGAAATGTTTTGGGACACTTAGTCCCTAAATGAAAGCCTAAGTGTTGGAAAGTGGTTCATATTCTAAACACTGTGAAGAAAACCTCGAAATGGAATCAGATGGTTTCGTTAGCTCTGTTAGGCAATTTCGGGGTCGGGAGCGTGTTTGGAATATATTTTTGGATGCATGTAGCTCATTTAGGCTAGAAATGCCAAAAGTTAGAATTTTGAAGTTTCCGGTCCGATAGTGAGTTTTTGATCCGAGGGTCGGAACGGGATTCCAGAAGTTATTGTAGCACTGTCATGCAATTTGGGACGTGCGTACAAAGTTTCAGGTCAATCGGACGAGTGTTGATTAGGTTTTGAATCGAAAAGTGTGTTTTGGATGAATTTGAAGTTCTTACGCTTGAATCTTTGATTTGATCGAGGTTTCGGTGTTGTTTTAGGTGTCTTGAGGATCGGTGCAAGTTTGAATGAGGTATTAGGTGGTATTGGTACTTTTGTTTGAGGTCCCGGGGGCCTCGGGATAATTTCGGATGGTCGACAGATGGAATTTCTAAAGTTTACAACTACAGTTCTTCAGCCTTCTGGTATTTTTGCTTCTGCGGTTGGGAGCCGCAGAAGTGGCCTGACCCACCGGAGAAGCGAGTTTGGACTCTTCCTCAGAAACCGCAGAAGCGATTCGTGTGTACGCAGAAGCGGAAGCTGAGGTTTAATGAGAGGTCGCAGAAGCGGCTCATTGACCGCATGTGCTGGACCGCAGAAGCGGTCCCTTATCCACAAAAGCGGAAATATTTGTTCAGAAATAGAAAAATCGAGGGTTAAGTTTCAAAAGTAGGAAATCAATTGAGAGCTCGGGAGAAGGAGATTTTGAGTGGGTTTTGAAGAGAAGATTATTGGGTAACGTTTCTATGATCCTTTTTAGTTATATTCCATCGTTTTATGGTTAAATCCATCTCTTAAAGTCGAATTTAGGATCAAAAATTGGATAATTTGAGTAAAACTTCATTGGCTAAACTATAGAGTTTTGAAGGGGAATTTGACCTCCAATTTGGGAGATTTTTATATGGTTAGACTCGCGAGAGTACGAGATTTGTGAAAATGTAAAAATTACCTGATTCCAAGACGTTGTCTTGAGGGGAATTTTGGTTATTTTACCTATTTTCGCACCTTAGCTTTAATTTTAATAGTGGAATCAGTTACTTGCAATGTTATTTATAATATATAAATGGTTTGAATAGATTTGAGCCACTCGAAATCGTATAATCGTGGTGATGGCATTGTTTCTTAGCAAGTTTTGTACCGATTCGAGGTAAGTGGCTTGTCTAACTTTGTGTGGGGGACCTCCTCCCTTAGGATATCTCGGCTGTTGTTTAAAATTCTTGTGCGCGAGGTGACGAGTGTGTACTTGTGCTAATTGTTGGAAATTTACCTTATTTGACTTATTTAGGATGTGTTTGTCGCGTATTTAATTGTTATAAATGCAAATTGCACTTGTTTTAGCTTAGGGAAATCATGTTAGTTAACTTACTTGTTCTATTTGACTAAATTTGCAATACCTGCTCTTCATGAAGCATACTAGACTTTGGATTCTACCTGTTGTCTTTACTTAGCATTTGTACATTATTGAATAGTTGTGATGTGTTTACGATTGGGACTACGGGTTTAATTCTCGGGAGATCCTCTGTTATTGGTATGATGGACTACGGGTTCAATTTCCGAGAGATCCTCTGTTATTGATATGGTGGACTACGGGTTCAATTCCCGGGAGATCCTTTGTTATTGGTATGATGGACCACGTGTTCAATTCCCCGGAGATCCTATGATATTGGTATGATGGACTACGGGTTCGGTTCCCGGGAGATCCTCAGACCTTGGTAAAATGGACTGCGAATTCAATTTCTGGATCTCCATATGTCATCCTGATATTGGGTGATACTTGATTGTGTTATTTTCTTTACGTAGTTTAATTGTCGTTGACTTGCATCTTCCATACTATTTTATTGTTGCTTTTCCTGCTTATTCTCTGCCTTACATTGTTCATTACTATTGTTATGTTTATTCTCAGTAGGGCCCTGACCTTCCTCGTCACTACCCGACCGAGGATAGGCTTGGAACTTAGTGAATACCGCTGTGGTGTACTCATGCTACTTTTTTGCATGCTTTTGTTATGCAGATCCAGGTGCATCCGGCCAAGAGTATCATCAGTGAGTCCGGATCTTGCTATCGGAGACTTGAGGTATATCTGCTGCTCCGCAGACCGGCGAGTCTCCTTCCATTCTATCCTTTAGTTAGTAGTACTATTTTCCTGTTTTTCTCTATTGTATTAGATACTCCATATGTTATAATTGTACTTGTGTTCTCACAGCCTGTGTTGCTCGTGGGATTCCGGGTTTTGGGATATTATTTTCAGAAGTTGTGTATTCAGTGTATGTGCCAAGCGGCACCGTTATACATTCCTTTATTCTACTTAGTGTTTGGTTACTGTTTTTATTTCGAGCTGTTAAATTCCGCAATGTGTTAGATTTACTTGGTCACGAAGGCTGGAAGCCGTCATGACAGGTTCACAAGTGGTGAACTAGGGTCGTGACATTATTTTATGTCCATTTATGCAAATTGACTCTTCAAACAAATATTCTTAAAGAAGAAAAAAGAAATAATATTTTTTAATATTGACTGATTTTGTGATGTTTATTTCTCCAACATGTAAGTTTACTTTATTATATATGTAAGTAAACTTTTGTTTGATTTTGTAAATTCTTTTGTTATTTAGATAAACATAGACGTGTACCTTATATATTTGATTCATTTTAAAAGAAATTTATTTTATTCAAATCTAGCCACAATGTTTCAAAGAACTATACTTATAGAATTTATATGTGAAAGGGTTTTACAGTTATATGGAGTAATTTTTTTTTTTGTTGCTAGAGGCGAAGTAGTATTTAAATAATTAAAAGAAATAACAAAAGTTCCAAACATGATTGCATATGATAACATGATTAAAAAAAAGATAAATTTTATTTTTAATTTAAATTCCTTGCATATATATATATATATATATATATATATATATATATATATATATATATATATAGAGAGAGAGAGAGAGAGAGAGAGAGAGAAGAGAGAAAGATAGAGTCAGAAAGAGAGAGAGATTTAAATTTGAATTTTAGAACTTTATCTATAAATTCAAAATTTTATTTTAATTTATATAACTAAAATAGTCAAATATAAAATAAAGTTACCACATAATATTGACATTTATTAGCTTACCACTTGGCTTAATCACAATGTCAATTATATATGGTAACTTTCTTGCTTATATATATATATATATATATATATATATATATATATTGAGAGAGAGAGATTTTGATTATTAAATAATAAAAATTTTACAAAATAGAGGCAATAATTTTGGAAGGATTGATTGTTTGCTGGTCGAAAAATCAGGCTTTAAATTTGGGAGGATTGATTGTTTGGAGGCCGAAAAAATCTCGCTATTATAACTTGATTTTTTAATAAATTAATTTACCATGTGTACTTTTAATAGTTTGCCACATGGCATTTTAATAACTTGTCACTTGGCTAAACAAGAAGACAAACTTTCTTGCTTCAATATATATATAACACAGCAAGAAGTAATGAGTGTGAAGATTTCTTTAGTATTGAATAGATAATATCATAACCGAGCAGGGGATAGTAGATAAATGTTTAGTAGATTTCTGGAGGTGGATTGCTGATCATCTCTCAGGGTTTTTGTTGTTGTTGGGAATATCCCCACAGAAATAATATTCACAGTAATAAAAATGGAATAATAATGTAGCACCGAGATACGATAATTAACAAGAATAAAAGAGTAACAATGACACCAAGATTTTTTACGTGGAAAACCCTTTTGAATAAAGGAAAAAACCACGGTATCGAGAGAAGCAACTGATACCACTATAGCAAGTAATTTTACACTTTGTAGTTCCGAGTAAAATACTCCAAAGACCCTCTTTTGATATTCCCACCTTACTACAATATCGCTCACTCTCTATTTTTCTCACAGAAACCTCACTCTTTCTTTCTCTCTTTGTTGGTGTGTGGAAATGAGAGTTGAAGCTCTCATTTTATAGCCAAAGCTTCACTCTCTAAAGCCTACAGTAATTGACAATTTACACACACTTTTTACAATTCAACAAAGTTGGCTACCAACCCAAAGAAATTCAACAAGGTTGGCTACCAAACCAAACTAGTTCAACAAAGTTGACTACCTAATCAAACCAAGTTAACAAGGTTGGCTACCAAACGAAAGAAACTTTTATCAGGTATATGCCTAATACTTCTTCAATGAGATGGACATCATTAATCTCCCCCTCCAGTCTCATTCATCTAGAGGAGAGCTTCTTTTTCTCTATTCATTTTATACAACTATTTCTTAGAGTTGAGATAGCAATGTTTTCTAGTTTGAGTGCATGCCGACAAGTTCTTTGCATAGCTCGAACTTGTTCCTTGGTACCACCTTAGTCAGCATATCTGCGGGATTCTCACTTGTAGAAATCTTCAAGACTTTTAGAGATTCATCATCTACCATTTCTCGAATCCAATGATATCTCACATCAATGTATTTGGTCCTTGCATGGTACATAGAGTTCTTGCTAAGGTCTATTGCACTTCGAATGTCATAATAGATAACATACTCCTTCTGATGCAATCCAAGCTCTTGAAGTAACCGTTTGAGCCATATCATCTCCTTGCCAGTTTCTGTAACGGCAATATACTCTGCTTCAGTTGTTGAAAGTGCAACACATTTCTACAACTTAGACTGCCATGATATAGCTCCCCCTGAAAATATAAACAAATATCCAATATTGGATTTTCTGTTGTCAATATCACCTGCCATATCAGCATCTATATAGCCATTCAAGATTGGATCAGATCCTCCAAAGCACAAACAATCTCCTATGGTACCTCGCAGGTACCTGAGTATCCACTTGACTGTTTCCCAATGTTCCTTTCCAGGATTTTCAAGAAACCTGTTGACAACACCAACTGCGTGAGCAATATCAGGTCTAGTACATACCATTGCATACATCAAGCTTCCGACTGCTGAAGAATAAGGAACTCTAGCCATGTTCCCCTTTTCCTCCTCTATTGTTGGACACGTCTTTTTGCTCAACTTTAGATGACTAGAAAGAGGTGTGTTGATTGGCTTAGCATTCTTCATGTTGAAGCGTTCTAGTACACCTTCAATGTACTTCTCCTGAGATAGCCACAACTTTCTACTTGTTCTCTCTCGAACTATCTTCATCCCTAAAATTTGTTGTGCTGGGCCCAAGTCCTTCATATCAAATGACTTGGACAGATCTCCCTTCAACTTTGCTATCATCCCCTTGTCTTTTCCTATAATTAACATGTCATCCACATACAATAACAATATAATAAAATTATGCTCAGAAAATCTTTTAAATTATGCACATGGATCAGAATAAGTCTTTAGGTATGTTTGACTTTTCATGAATGAGTCAAACTTCATGTACCACTGCCTTGGTGTCTGCTTCAATCCATAAAGACTCTTATTCAATTTTCACACCATGTGTTTTTTTCCAGCTACTTCAAATCCTTCTGGCTGCTCCATATAAATCTCTTCTTCCAAATCTCCATGAAGAAATGCAGTTTTCACATCCAACTGCTCCACTTCAAGATCTAGGCTAGCTGCTAAGCTCAAAATTGTTCGAATAGAAGTCATTTTTACAACAGGTGAGAAAATTTTGTCAAAATCAATACCTTTCTTCTGTTCGAAGCCTTTAACCACCAATCGAGCTTTGTATTTGACCAACTTTCCGTTTCCATCTTTCTTGAGTTTAAAAACCCATTTGCATTTGAGTGGTCTTTTACCCCTTGGAAGTTCAACCAGCTTGTACGTGCAATTTTTCTGTAGAGATTCCATATCTTCTTGCATAGTTTTTATCCATTGGTTCTTTTCTGGATGGGAAAACACATCCTTAAGACTTTATGGCTCCCCCTCATCACTAATGAGGACATACTCTGTGGAGGGTACCTGCATGACTCTAACCTTGGCATCTGTGATCTTCTTAGAGGTTGAGGTTGTTCTTCTTCCTGAGTGGGGTGCTCCACTTCCTCGAAACCTTCATCAAGTTGCTCCCCCTGCTCAATAACCTCACCAGGTTCCCCCCTGCTCGACAACCTCGTCGGTCGTACTTTATGCACTTGTGGGATTGTTAAAAGTAGAAGGAATAGTAACAAGGTTAGGAATTATACATCTCTGCTTCTAATGACCTTCTTCTTTACAGGATCCCACAATCTGTACCCGAACTCTTCATCTCCATATCCGATAAATATGCAGGGAATAGATTTATCATCCAGCTTTGTTCTCTGCTCTTTTAGTATATGTGCAAAAGCTCTGCAACCGAACAACTTCAGATGCGAGTAGGACACCTCCTTGTTGGACCAAACTCTCTCTGGGACATCAAACGCCAACAGAACTGATGGACTCCTATTAATCAGGCAACAGGCTGTATGAACTGCTTCATCCTAGAATGACTTAGGCAGCTTAGCCATTCTGAGCATGCTTCTCACCTTCTCCATAATGGTGCGGTTCATCCTCTCGGCTACGCCATTGTGCTGTGGGGTTCCAGGAACTATCTTTTCATGTCTGATCCATGACTTGAATAGTACTCTTCAAATTCCCTTGAAGTGTACTCACCTCCATTGTCACTTCGGAGACGTTTTAGCTTTCGACCTGTCTCCTTTTCTACTAGAGCATGAAACTTATGAAAAACTTGAAACACCTGATCTTTGGTTTTCAAAATATAAACCCATAATTTTCGTGAAACATCATCAATAAAAGTAACAAAATATTTGATACCGCCCATTGATTCAATTTCTATTGGGACACAAACATCAGAATATACTAAATTAAGTATATTCAATTTTTTTCCAGACGATGTCCGAAATAAGACTCTATGATGTTTATCAAATAAACAGTAATCACAGGGTTTTATTGTTGTACCTTTGGCATATGAAATAAATGATTTCTTGGCAAGAATATGCAATACCTTCTCGCTCATATGACCCATTATTTTGTGCCACAAATATGCAGAAATCTTATCTTGTGCCGCGTTTAATTCGTCTTGGCATATTTCTGCATTTGTCCTGTACAACGTGCCACGAGCAACTCCCTTTGCAATCACCAATGATCCCTTAATGAGTCTCCACTTTTGATATGTAAAATAGTTCTCGTATCCATCTCGGTCTAAAGCAATCCCCGAGATCAAGTTCATCCGCAAATCAGGTACATGCCGCACATCCTTTAGAACCAATGTGCATCCGACATTTGTCTTGATACAAATGTCACCAATCCCCGCAATCTTTGAGTAACTTGTGTTACCCAATCTCATTGTGCCAAAATCTCCTGTTACATATCTGCAAAAAAGATCTCTTACTGGTGTGGCATGGTAAGATGCCGTTGTATCAACCACCCATTCCGACTCTGAACCTGATACGTGCATACATTCCTCTTCCTCATTTATAAAGAGAACAACATTATTATTGTTTTGCACCATGGCGGCTGTGTTGTCGTCATTCTTCTGGCCACTGGTTTCACATTTTCCCTTCCTTGGATTTGAAAAATCTCTTTTGAAGTGACCTGGTTGATCACATTTGTAGCAATTTCTGGCTCTTGATTTGGATCAGTTCTTTGACTTCCCACGAGCTCCGGATCTACCATAGTTGTTCGAACTTCTTTGATAACTCCTGCCTCTACCTTCTGTGATGAGAGCTTGTCCTTGATTTTCGGGCTTCTTTCTCATCTTCTCATTGAGTAAAAGAGCCGATGTAACATCTTTCAACTCAATAGTAGTCTTACCGTGCAGGATGGTTATTGCCAAATTATCGTACGAAGATGGCAATGAGTTCAATAGAAAGATAACTTTATCTTTTTCCTCGATTTTCACTCCGAGGTTGGCAAGCTGTGTGATTAGTCTGTTAAATACATTTAAACGTGACAAAAAATTCATACCTTCACACATGTGTAGGGCGTATAGCTGCTTCTTCATGTACAATTTATTTGTCAGCGTTTTGGACATGTACAGGCTTTCCAATCTTGTCCAAATTCCACGTGCAGTGTCTTCATCAATGATGTTGTTTACCACATCATCTGATAAGTGCAACCTGATTGTACTAGCAGCTCTTTCATCCAAGTCAGCCCAATCCTCAGCTTTCATGGTATCAGGTTTTTTGGCATCAACATCTAGTACCTTGTGTAATCCTTATTGGATGAGCATATCCCTCATCCTTCTTTGCTATGTTGAGAAACCGTTATCTCCGTTGAATTTAGCTACCTCGTACTTTACTCCGAACATTTTATTTTTCACCGAGTATAGTACTACCGACAGTGAATAGTATTTCAGTGAACGAGCAGAACATGTGCTCTGATACCGGTTGTTGGGAATAAACCCCCACAGAAATAATGTTCACAGTAATAAAAGCGGAATAATAATATAGCACCGAGATACGATAATTAACAAGAATAAAAGAGCAACAACGACCCCAAGATTTTTGACGTGGAAAACCCTTTTGAATAAGGGAAAAACCACGGGCTCGAGAGAAGCAACTGATATCACTATAGCAAGGAATTTTACACTTTGTAGTTTCGAGTAAAATACTCCAAAGACCACTACAACATTCAAAAGAAATAACCATATTTTGATATTCCCACCTTATTACAATATCGTTCACTCTCTATTTTTCTCACAGAAACCTCACTCTTTCTTTCTCTCTTTGTTGGTGTGTGGAAATGAGAGTTGAAACTCTCCTTTTATAGCCAAAGCTTCACTCTCTAAAGCCCATAATATTTGACAATTTACACACATTTTTTACAATTCAACAAAGTTGGCTACCAACCCAAAGAAATTCAACAAGGCTGGCTACCAAACCAAACTAATTCAACAAAGTTGGCTACCTTACTAAACCAGGTCACCAAGATTGGTTACCAAATAAAAAAACTTTTATTAGACACATGCTAATACTTCATTGAGATGGACACATGCTAATACTTCTATCTATGAGATGGACATCATCATTATGATTGTACCCTTTTTTTTTCATTGGTAATAAAGTTACTTATTTACCAAAAAGAAGAAGATATAGATATAGATTAGAAGCATATCACCTTTTTAAATTCTATTAGAAACAATTGAAATGTATCTACGTGGCTTTTACCAAATAGGATTAATTTGTTTAAGGTGAAAAATCATGAGTGAGAAGAGCTTTGAGACAAAAAATAAAGGACGTTGTTTAACCTAAAAATTAGTTTAGAATAAATAGTTTTTTAAGGCCACTTGCAAATAAATTTATTCAAAGTGCGTTTTATATCTCAAATAAATAGCAACAATAATAAGTGAAACAGAATATAAGAATGGAAATAAAATTAGTTTTAGGGTTAAATAGAGGTAAATAAAGATCAAATATAAGACAAATCACAAACATTATTAATCACAAACATTATTAATATATCTGATAATTACGGAAACAAGAGTACTTATTTTTAATTGAGTTGCGCTATAAGCTTTCACTCCTAAAACCCAAAGACCATAAATCTCCTCCGTTGAACGTGCAAATTTTCCGGGGATAAAAGGACAATGGCGGCCGACAGTGGGGTCAGGGGTAGTGTTGCTGCGGCCGGTGACATTTGTTACCGGAAACGCAAAGAAGTTGGAGGAAGTTAGGGCAATTCTTGGCCAGTCAATTCCCTTTCAGTCCCTTAAGCTTGACTGTAAGTCCACTATATTTTTATTTTATATGTATATAACTTGTGTTTAATTTCAATCTTTTTGTAAAAATATTGAAACCTTTCATGTCAGAATTTTATCTTTAGTGCCAGAACTTCAAGGTGAGCCTGAAGATATCTCCAAAGAAAAAGCAAGAATTGCTGCCAAAGAGGTAATGCACCCCTGCCTTTATTGCACATATATAGGATTATCATTTTTTAGTTTTCTTTGTCCATTTATGGGATAAAGTTTTAAATTTTATTGTTTATGTATTTTGATACTATGATTTTAGCTGAGTTAGAAAAATTGGTTAGGTGAATGGACCAGTGTTAGTTGAGGATACTTGTCTCCGTTTCAACGTGCTTAAGGGTCTCCCAGGTACTCAGCATTTGCGCGCCTCAATATTTGTATATGACAGAACGAACTAAAGTGCTGAAATTGTTTTTGCAGGGCCTTACATGTAAGTTCATCTCTGCTCTTGAGTTAAGTGCTTTTGTATGCTTCTTATATTATCTGTCATGATTTTTGGTGATGTTTCTTGAGTACTATTCTTATTATGCGATTTTGCTAATTGCAATATGGAACAATGTTATAAAACATTGTGCCATTCCCTAATATGAAAGCCTGTAGTTCTAGATTTGTTTCTGTTTGCAGCTGAATTAGACTAATAAACTTTATAGAATGTGAAATATTGGGTTTAGTTAAACTGATAAGCTGTTTCAGCTCAATATGCACTTTCTTGAGGCATGTGGTTTATAAAGTTTAATTATCAGTATTATGAGTTGTGTTTGGCGTGGCGTGGTTTAAAGTATCTTTACAACAACATTTTCTACTGTCTGAATGTGTTAAGATATTGATAATATTTTTACATCGAATGGGGGAAATGACTTACATTGATCTGTGTGAGTCATTCTTCTCTACAATCGTTAACTCTTGTGTTAACTCTTGTTCCGCTTATTTCAACCAACATATAATTGTTTCCACTTTTAATACTCATATTATCATAAATCACCTCCTCAATGTCCCAACCCCACACTATACAATTATGATGTGTTTGATGAGTTGTAAATGTTCTTTTTTTGAAGTAAAGGAATTTCATTATAGGCATCAAGAAGATGCAAGTAGTACAGAAGAGTGTATATAAAGAAAAAATTCAGCCCAAAAACCAGAGAAAATAGGCTAAAGCTAGGGAGCTGGCAAAATCCAAAAAATGTAACACTATTTCCGCGTTCACTCGGAAAACTATTTTCTAGATAATGTTAACTGGGTATTAAGATAGGTAAGTTATATCAAAAGTAAAATTCATGGGATGCGCCCCTAATTTTCTACTTTTCAGAACTAAAGCTTTACATGAATAAGCAACATTCAATGTAGTTTTCAGTAGTTTTCACGTATAAAAGAACTCAAGTGTTATCAAGGTGCGGTTAAGCCATGAAGCTCAGAAAAGCTCAGGGAGGGCACTTCATGTCGCTTAAGCTGCGCTTCAGTGTAGGCAACGCACTAAGGTATGTGCCTCATGCCCATGAGGTTTATCTTGAATGGAGCGGTACTAGACCACAACTTAATCGGCAAATAGGTATGTTAGTTGTTGAGGAAAACATTAGGACTGAATTTGTTTTTTTTTCCCCTAGAAATACATACATATATACATACATACATATATATATATATATATATATATATATATATATATATATATATATATATATACACACACACACACACACACACACTAGACACAACTATAATCGGCAAATAGGTATGTTAGTTATTGAGGAAAACATTAGGACTGAATTTGTTTTTTTTTCCTAGAAATACATATATATATATATATATATATATATATATTACACTTCATTGCGCCTTTTTTTTACTAATGCCCGCACTTTAGTTGCGCTTCACGCTTAATGCCCCAATAGACCTAAAGCGCTTTTTAGAGCTTTTTGACTTCGACAACAGTGTGAAAAAGAGCATAACGAGGTCCTGGTGAACCACGGAACTTATGCATTCCCTTTGAATGAATTTCTGCTACTATGCATCTCAAACATAGAATCTTTTTAGGAGTTCTCTCTACCTTTTGATTACTTGTGCAGTAGGGAACCTTCTGTTTTTGCAAGTTTGTTGCTATTTAACTATTTCATACTAATTGATCAACTAGCTATGTCTTCAACTTTCTCTATTTCTTTTCTTTTCTTATGGGGTGAGATTTTGGAGTAGTGTGGGGAATTGGAATTAATGTTGATGGCTGAAGTGTATTTAAGACCTTTCAGTTTAATCTCTGGCTGCTTATTCTGAGTCAGTGGAGTCTTTTGCAAGTTTGAAGCTCACCCTTTAGATCCGGGAGTAAAGACAGAACATCTAATTTCCTCTTTCGAACCTTTTGAAGAGTTGTATATGCTACCTAAGCTAGAATTTCTTTTTTTTTCATATTTTATGAAGGCGCCTAAGTAGAAAAATTGTATCCATTTTTATGAAATAGGTTCCTGGAGAACTTTTTTGGATAACAGTGGTGTCAGGGACAACTGACATGTAACCTTGACTATTCCACCTGCTACTTGAAATAGGTTCCTAGAGATTATTGCTCGAATGTAAAAATGTAAAGGCTTCTCTCTCTGTAGGACAATCTTCTTTGCTTGATACTAGAATCTTACTCAGCATGCTTCATGTTACCATAGATTGGCCTAAGTTTCGTGCATGAAGCTAGAGAAGACATGACATTTTTATTTTCCATTAGATGACCATAGAAACACGCAGTTGCTTCAACAGTTCCTTAACAAAGTGAAAGGGAAATATTGTCAACCATAATTTACCACTAGTCATGTGTCTTTCTCACCTTTTGAAAAGAATGCTTGTTGGGTGAATTTAAACTGCACACTTGTGAAGAGGAAAATATAGATGTTACAGTTGCTAATCAGTGGACTTTGCAGGATCTTTATTAAAACACAATAAAAGTTACAACCTTACATTAATTCATTTAATCAGAAAAATACAACAACAACAACAACTACCCAGTATAGTCCCACAAAGTGGGGTCTGGAGAGGGTAATATGTAGACGAGCCTTACCCCTACCCGAAAGGGCAGAGAGGCTGTTTCCAATCGACCCTCGGCTCAGTGGAGGAAAGGAACAACAAAAACAAAACAACAACAAAAGAGCATTAGTAGCTTCAGCAGAAATAGCGCAAATAATTATCTAAACATAAGAACCATAAATAAAATAGCATGCAATAATATCAGACAGTAACTACCATAAATAACTACCATAAGGGAGACATAATCCAATACACAAATCATCTATGGATAGCCCTGCCAAGCCTCACCCAACCCCGGGGGAGGAGTACGAAAAACTCTAGGGCCCCTATCCTACAACCATGATACTAGACCTCCAGACTTTCCTATCAAGGGCCATGTCCTCAGAAACCCGCATTCTAGCCATGTCACACCTAATCACCTCTCCCAAATACCTCTTAGGCCTCCCTCTGCCTCGCCGTGCGCCGACCATCGCCATCCGCTCACAACTCCTCACCGGGGCATCAGGACTTCTCCTCCGTACATGCCCGAACCACCTCAACCTCGCTTCTCGCATCTTCTCATCCACCGGGGCCACCCCACCTTCTCTCGAATAACTTCATTCTTAATCTTATCTAACCTGGTGAGCCCGCACATCCACCTGAGCATCCTCATCTCCGCAACCTTCATCCTCTGAACATGAGAGTTCTTCACTGGCCAGCACTCCGCCCCATACAACATGGCCGGCCTAACCACAGCTCTATAAAATTTCCCTTTGAGTTTCTGTGGAACTTTCTTGTCACACAGGACTCCTGATGCAAGTCTCCACTTTGACCACCCCGCTCCTTTACGATGAGTGACGTCCCCGTCAATCTCTCCGTCCCCCTGAATCACCGACCCAAGATATCTGACACTGTCCCTCTTGGTGATGACCTGAGATCCAATCATCACGTCCTTGCCTACTTCGCTCGGCTCGGCGCTAAACTTGCACTCCAGGTATTCTGTCTTATATCTGCTTATTTTGAAACCCTTAGACTTGAGAGCCTGTCTCCATGCCTCTAACCTCTCATTAACCCCGACCCTCGTCTCGTCTATCAAGACTATGTCATCAGCAAATAGCATACACCAAGGCACATCCTCTTGAATATGTCGGGTAAGAGCATCCATCACCAAGGCAAACAAGAGAGGGCTAAGCGCCGATCCTTGATGGAGCCCCATAACCACTGGAAAATGGTCTGAGTCGCCACCCACCGTCCTAACCCTAGTCTTAGCTCCATCGTACATGTCCCTAATGACTCTGATGTAGGCTTCTGGCACGCTCTTCGCCTCCAAGCACCTCCATAGCACCTCCCTTGGGACCTTGTCATACGCCTTCTCTAAGTCGATAAGCACCATGTGCAGGTCCTTCTTCTTATCCCTGAACTGCTCCACCAGCCTCCTGACAAGGTGGATAGCTTCTGTAGTGGAGCGGCCCGGCATGAAACTGAATTGGTTCACAGATATAGATGTCATCTCCCTCACCCTCGCCTCGATCACCCGCTCCCAGACCTTCATGGTATGACTTATTAATTTGATACCCCTATAGTTGTTGCAGCACTGGATGTCACCTTTGTTCTTGTACAAGGGCACCATTGTACTCCACCTCCACTCCTCCAGCATCTTTTTGGTCCTGAAGATCGCATTGAACAACCTGGAGAGCCACTCCACTCCTGACCTACCCATGCATTTCCAGAACTCTACCGGGATCTCGTCAGGCCCGGTCGCTCGACCCCTATTCATCCTACGTAAAGTTCCCATGACCTCCTCCGCCCTAATGCGCCTGTAGTACTCAAGGTCTCTATGTTGCTCTGAATGCCCCAACTCCCCTAGCTCTATGTTACGATCCCCCACATCGTTAAGTAAGTCTCGAAAGTATGCCTGCCACCTCTGCTTGACTTGAGACTCCCCATCAGAACTCTACCATAAGAAATTTGGAATTATGTCCAAAGATTTGACTTACCTTCTAATCATATGCCATCTTAGATTGTTCTGTAATTCACTTGTCGTGGACATGGCTAATAGTTTTTCTGTAATTCTTGTATATGCTATTATTTGCCAATGTTAGCTAACTATTGTCTTTTGCCTTTGACATAATATACATTGTAATTCTTGCTTTATGCTGGGGATGGCGTGCCAATTTACGTTTTGCAGCAAGTGGTTTCTACAAAAGATTGGTCACGAAGGTAATGGCTCAGCTTGCCTGTTCTCATGTACCATTTCTGTGAAATCACTGTTGTTTTGTTTTAAATTTTACTTTTATTTTTATTTTATGATATCTTCTAGGCCTCAACAACTTATTGATGGCTTATGAGGATAAAACAGCATATGCCATGTGTCTTTTCTCTAGCTCTTGGGCCAAATACAGAACCATTGACTTTTGTGGGAAAAACTCTGGTAAGCATTTTCTTCTACAATCCATGAATATTTCCTTCATGTTCCATTTTTTCCATTGATCTTTCTGCTGACGAGGCTTATGTTTCAAACTAGGATGATCCTTGGTAGGTATTGCATGAATATTTTGCTAAAGTAATATTTAGAGTGCCCTTTTTTTTAAAGAAAATAATAATTTGGTACCGGAGTGCTAGTTATTTGTTTACTTATGCATATAAAAAAAAAAATAGTTTCTATTTGACTTCTTCCCATGGTGCTTCTTTTATGTTAGTGCAACAACCATAAAATTAACACTCCAGAAAGATAACTGCAGAGATGTACCTCCTGACAGTGGTTTTACTTTCTATCCATGCAAAGCATTAATAAGAGCTTTGAAACTCTCTTCTTGTTTTGGATAAAAAATTAAGATAGGAATGTCTAGAAGCTTTCGTACTCTCTTCCTTAGATACAAGATGTGAGCAGCAAATTGGGGTTGCTAGTGAATTTCTTACCATGTTTTATCAGATGCTAGATTTCCTAAATGAAATTAGAGACTGTTGCTCCCTGAACAAATCAGAAATCTTAAACTTGTTTGGTTGACAAGCTTGATGATTCTGCTGCAACCCACTTTTGGTGAATTGCGTTGCTTAAGGAGTGGCTATTTGGTGCAAGACGAGCTTGATGCTCTTGTAATCCGGCTTTGTATTAGACTTTCTTTTGTCTCACTGTTGCACTCGTAGTAACAGTTAAAATCCCAGTAGTAACACTGTTGCACTCGTAGTAACAATTAAAATCCCGGTACTAACATCTAAAATTAGTAGAGGAGCCTTGGAGCAATGGTAAAATTATCTTCTATGACCTACATTCACGAGTTCGAGCCGTGGAATCAGCCACGTCAGGGTAGGCGGCCTACATCGCACCCCTTCGAGAGCGGTCGTTCCCCGGACCTGCGTGGACGTGGGATGCTTCGTGCATCGAGCCGTCCTTTTTTCTTTACTAACATATAAAATTAAAAAGGTCTTTTGTTTAGCAAATCTCGCCTTTTGTTTTTCTTCACTGTTATACCTCAACCTTTTCATGATATTTATTCTGAGTGTTACTGCTCCCGTTGTTTACATACTTTAAGTATGATTTAAACATGCCCTGTATTAACATCCTTGTAAAGATAATTGTATATGACGAATTTGTGATACTTGATAGATCCTTCTTTTTATGTTTCTTTATTGAACTATGCAAACAATTGCACTAACACTGTGAACATGGCTCTTCAGGGCAGGATAGTGCCAGCAAGGGGACCCAATGATTTCGGATGGGATCCAATATTTCAACCTCATGGCTATGACCAGACGTAAATCTCCTGTCCTCTTAATATTTGCCTATCGAACCTCTTGACATGAAGAGTACTAACTGATAGAACTGTTCTTGCAGTTATGCTGAGATGCCCAAGGAAGAAAAGAACAAGATTTCTCGCCGGGGTAAGGCTCTTGAACTAGTGGTCACATTTCGATGAGGCTCGATACACTTTCCAGACTGATAAAACTGCCTAAGACTAAGGTGTATGCTCTGTAGCGACATAATTTTCATGTTTTCGCTCAAGAACTATAATTGATGACGGTGTAAGCTTCTTTTGTTCCCCAGATAAATGGGGTGGAGGATGAGATTTATGAAATATGAGAACTTGCAATTGTTGTTAATAGAGTCGATGATCTATTTTAGAATGTTAATGAGACAAAATATTCTATTGTGATGTGATTGATGTATTTTCATATTAGGAGCTTATTCTCCTAAAGATTCCAATGTCACTTATCTTACTTTTGTAGCATACCATAACCTGATAAGTTGAAGCTCCACCAACAGCACTGATTGTTTGCTTATTTTGCATATTCTTAGCTGGAATAAATAAAGTAACAAGACAGTCCAATGCACACAATATCTGGTGTTCATGCAGGGTCCTGGGCAGTCTACCCTATCATTGGCTAATTCCATGCTTGAACCCATGACTTATAGGTCACACCGAGACAACTTTATAGATAACGTGTGACAAATTTTTAGTTGCAATGAAAGACGAAAATTTTGAAGTTTTCTCGTCAATAAAAATCAGAGGCAAGTCCAATTACCAAGGAGCCTATACTTTTCTTTTTCCAACCTAATGGAATCACAGTCACTTTGCAGCATGGTATTGTACCATCAAAGTCCAAGTGATAAATTGGGCCTTAAGGGAATGGGAGATCCATTCTTTATACAGAAATCTACTAAGGTATGCCCACTGGAAATGCCAATTAACTTCATACACCTTTGAAATATTTATTTTACCTTGTATAACCGAGAAATTTCCAAGGATCGGTGAGGCTATTCCAAACTCGGTGGATAACCCAAGGGTAGGGATAATGTCTTGCGTACACACTACCCTCCCCAGACCCCACTAAGTGAGATTATACTGAGTTGTTGTTGTTGTTGTTTGTGAAATTTTTTCAAGAATATCCCCAGCCGCTACTCTTTGGGTGCGCACTGGGTAACATACTCACTGTGCAATAGCTTGCAATTTACACATGAGATGTAAACCGTACTACATAAGTCCAGTGCGACTAGCTGATCGTGACGAGAATTGATCCTAGATCTCCTATGTACCAATTCAGCCAACCCTGCAGGCGGCCAGTGAGTTGTTGATGTCCAATATTCAGGATGGACATGATTCTAAGTTTTTGAACATGGTTTAGAATTGGGATTGTATAATTGTATTGAATGTGACAGCTCCAAATTAGGGCTTTATCCCTTTATATTTCAATCCATGTATAACATGTAACATGGGTATACATGTGGTAAGTTGGTCAGTGCATTAAGAATATTGAAAGACACCCAACCTTCAACCCTACAACTACAAAGTAATGTATCAAATTGAGGCAAAATTAAAGAATAGGTCACATGCCCTATGGGGTCCATCCTCACATGCATAGCTTTGTGAGTTTAATTCCTCCCCAGAATCAGAATGTGAAACTGACTCTTTAGCTCATTGTCCCATCAAAGTCATTGTAGCAATATGTTAGGTACACCTCCATCCCTTATGTTCTATTCATACCGCTTTGTTTCTTTTTACTGGTATAGAATTCTATAGGTGTAGAAGAGCGTTCTGTCTGATAATTGCTACTATTCGGTATATTTGAGGTGCAGTGTTCAATAGGAGTCGTTTCGTCTAGTCAAAATGTATATGTTCGTATGGAGAATGTTTAGTGTTAAAGAAACTTTGATAGTTTATATTATAGATTGAATTGACATAAGTGTAAATGAAACGATACGAATGGTGAAGATTCAGTAGTAGTTGTTGTTCAAACAAGGATAATTGGACTACATTTCCACAAATTATTAAGTGGAGGATTTCTCTTCCTCAAGGATAAAAAGATATTTGTCAACAAGTGTATACAACCATTGGAGGGGGTTTTCTGGCAATCAACATTTTTGTTTCGTTCTATAGAATAAGCTTCATTTTTATTTTCAGAGATAATGCCATGAAATTTTGTCAGTGTGTGTCTCATCCCAAATGACATGGTTTCGTTTCTTTATAAAACAAGAGCAAGGTAATTTAAGCTCTTTATAGTTCAATTTAGTTTTAATCCTCAAGCTTTACCAAATTTATGAAGAGTAAAAATAAGGAATCCCATGTGATAAAAATCATTTTTCATCATTATGATAATAGATTATGCTTAAATGGAGTTGATTTATTCACGACAAACCATTAGGCATGTAAATCTCCAAAGCTTTAACGGTATCATGACTTCAAAAGACACACTCATCATTAAAAAGTTAGTTTTGAACTCTTAACAATCTTAAGCACATGCTACCATTATGGCAACTACCAGCAGGATGAAAAGCAAAACTTGGACAAGTGTAATTGATATCAAATTATAGTATTGATTTAGCACAACCAAGATGATATTAATGTTTCTGGTGGCAATGAGAATGACAAAGCAAAAAGGTAAAAAGGTAACATAAAGGTAGTAACTTTGCATCATTTCAAACAAAAAAGGTTCTTTTTTCTTTCCCTTCCAATAACAGTTTGACATTCACACTATATAGCTTGTATGACTCAAGAAAACTAAGAAAAAACTTACAAAATCATTCACTCCTATAATAATGAAAAGGCAAAAAAACACAATAGCCAAAGCACAATATGCAGACCAAAGACTCGAGACACAAAGATATAGAGTGGGGGTGGTTGACAAATGGTGGTTAGAAGAAACCAATGGATGAAGAGGCTGAGAACTCGAGATTGGAAAAAAAAAACAAGAAATGGTGCATGGACAACGCTTCTGCGCCTGCTTTCAAGAACAGACATTGGGCTTTTCTTGAAGTGAAATCAGGCCGAGGTTGCACAACGCTTTGAGACAGAAAGTGAAATTGACAGTGTAAAAAAAGTACACTTGCCAAGGAGGAACTGAATAGATGATTAATGGACTGATTGACAAACAATGGGATATAACTTTGATTTGGGAAGAACTTTAGGGTAGTGCTTTTTAGTAGTAAGAATGGGAATCTAATACTTAGTAGAGAAAAAAGAAAAAGGGAAAAAAAGGGGACATTTTCTTTTGGAAAATCTGTATAAATGATAGAGGTGAAGCTGGCTGTACTAGCACATGCGGCTTCTGCGGCAAGCAAGGGGACCAGCACCTGAAGTTATGGCGCCCACCATAGAAGAGGATTTGGCACCTAAGCTTGAAGCTCTTGCATAGCTTGCTGAAGCTCCAGCTCCTGATGGAGTGAAATAGGCACCATTAAGCATCAAGTCTCCCTCTGATCTCCAGTTCCAACCCTTCCATTGACCTGCTGCTGTGTCAACCCTTTTTGTTACCTGTGTTTCAACAGTAGTTTCAATCAAATTAGTTAGTAATTCACTACAATTGATGACGACGTATAAGCAATTACTATAGTTTTTGGCTTTTAATTAATTACCTCCTTTGCAAAAGGATTAGTTGGGGCAAGGTATCTGTTTCCTTGGCTGTTGATGGTGGGGTTAGCACTTCCACCAATAGCATACATCTCCCAGTGAGTGTAGTCATTGTTTACCACATGGAAGTAGCCATGTCTGCACCTGCAATTTTTTACAAACACTCACATCATTAAAAACTTCTTCAAAGGTAATTATGATCTGTTTAAAGACACCGGAAAAAGAGCAGAATGGTTATAGGATTTATACAAACAACCCCATCTTCTTTTGATTTTAAGGAATAGATGATTGATCGATAAATACTAAGGAATGATTATTATGATTTCTTGAAATAATAAGATTGTTAAAAGCTGTTTAGAGCAAGTTCCAAGAGCAGAAATTACCTTGGCATTCTTTGAATGAGACCCTCTCCAAAGTGGTTATAGGCAATTGTCACTTGCATCTGCTTGTCTCTAGTGTAGGAGTCGCTGTGGCCCAATAGCATGACCTGTTTGCATTAACACAAATAGCCCCTGAAGTTAGTTCTATGGCTCTGGACAGCAGAGAAAGAAAAATCTAAAAGTAGTTTCAAGGAATTAAAAGCACCTCATTATGATGAGCGAAATGATTGTTAGAAATAGTAATGGCAGTTGAGCCCATAACAGCATCAACAAGACCATCAGCACAGTGAGAGAGTGAGTTATGATCAATCCATATGTGGCTTGAGCCAAAGATAGAAACAGCATCACCATCAGCCATCGTTCTCCAGCCGAAATGGGTCGGGGAGCTCCTCACCATAGCATTCCCCGTTGGCTTACAATCATGAATATGAAGGCCATGGATAATAATATTGGTAACAAACTGGATAGTGATACAAGCACCATTGGCAATGTGAACATTGTATCCACGAGCATCAATGGTCTTGAAACTGTTCATAATGAGCTCCTGTTTCAATTGTATGACCATGTCACCCTTAAACACAATCCATAGGGGCTCCTCCTGGATAACAGCATGGCGAAGGGTACCGGGCCTGGGGTTAACAGGGTCATCGTCGCGCGAATCAGTGACGACATAGTAACGACCATCACGACCACCAATGGCATTGCGCCCAAATCCAATGCCACAATCAGCAAGGCGCTTGCGGTTTTTTTGCCAATTGCGGTCACAACGCCAGCAATCATCAATTGGATTTCCTGTCCCACATGAGAAATATCCAAGTTTTCGCCTCTCAGTGCTGTTCCTAATGCTCCTGTTAAGCACCCAAACCATAGTTAGTTATTTAACACAAAGAAATGTTTCAAATAAGTGCAAATAGTGATTTTCACTCATTGATAGTAAATTCATCAAACAGTATAATAGGAACATGTCACTTTCTATTCTTTTAGTGTAAATTGTTGTGTCTAAAGAACAGGGAATTTAATTTTTTTCCTAGGAATGGAAATACGAAGGTCAAAATCAAATACTGGTGCTGGTTACTTTTTTAGAGTGTCGGTGGAAATACTAGCTAGGTACATATATTTTTTCTCGCAACACTATACGGTTAGAAGTGTAGGGACCATAAATTTGGAGCCACTGAAAATGCATTAAAGCATTTTGTCATTACACAAAACCTAATTTGGTCTTTTCAGTTTGGTTTGGTGCGTTTTGCGCTAGTACAAGCAGCGAACAATAATGTTGGAGGCACTATTATAGTCTTAAAAAGGATATAAACAAGGGCGATGCTGTCGTCCAATTATATTTTAGTACGCACCATAAGTTTTCTGTCATTCTGATATATTTTTCTGCATGCACATGCACTAATGAAAACTGTCACAACTCCATGTGTAACCTTTTCTCTAAATGACAAAATAGAAGATAGTACTGAATAATACTAAAATATACGGGATTGCAAAATTATGCTACCGGGTGTGTTAAAGATATAGTCATATTTAATTGACTTCCCCATGTTAAGTTATCTACTCCGGAGAAATTATTGTCAATTAATTATGTTTAAATCAGAAAAAGGATAAGGAGACAGTACAGATCTGACTATAATTACAAAACATAATACTGGCAATGGCAAAGTATTTAATACTTCATCAAACAAGAACTGGAAGTACCAAAAGTAGCTAACAGCCTAACACAACGCACAGAACATAAACATTTCTTGTGTTTAAGATACTTTTATATATATGTATATAAACAGATGATTTATTAGGTACTGAGTATGTCTGCTATAGAGGAGTGGTTAAAAGGACCACCAAAAAAGAACTACTCATAATAACCAAAACACAAGTGAGTTAATGCAAACTTGCAAAAGAATTAAAACTAGGAACTGCTCCAAATAACTGGAAAAGAAAGAAGCCAATTAATATATTATCGGAATAAAATGAAAAGGTGACCCACTCTGCAACCATGGACACAACTTCTTCTGGATCATCCACTGCATGTTTGCTTAATTTCTCCTCAACCTCTTCCAAACTGGTAAATAAAAACAAAACAAAAAAAAATCATCAACCAAAACAACCCCTAAAAGGGTAAATTGGGAAATGCAGGTAAAGCATAGGCAACCAACATTTATCCACTATTTCACGCAGCAAAAAGTGGGGTGACACAAAGTACACTGTAAAGATACATACACTACACAGTATAGTGCGCATTTTTTCGTACACACTGCTCAAGGTGCGAAAATGCCTATACATACACTCTCACGCTATACCTATACGTAATAAAACCGTCAAAAAGTGTAACTAGAATCTGCGAGGTGTGGCGAATCGTTAAGAAGGAATCAAAATGACAAAAATGCCCAGACACGTAGATTTAACTGGTACGAGATTTGTAAATTAGTGGAAAGGGCAGGGGTAGTTATGGAAATGTAGTTAGGGGAGAGGCAGTTAAAGGACCAATGAAGATTTTCTGGTAACAAAGCAGCAGAGGAATCCAATGAGAGACAGTAAAATGAACGTTTAACCGATTTAACGGTTCAGATCTAATGGAATAAAGGTATCTCAACGGCTGAGATTGTTCCTTCTACCATATTGTTGGATTGGAACAGTGAGTCTATTAAGGACATCCAACGGTGAATATTTAATCAATCCTTTTGGTACCAAAAACCGACGGCAGATATATACTGAGTGAATCAACTCGTTGAGTTAACTATATTCTGCTTACCTCGCCGCCATTGTTGAGTTTTCTGAGCTCTTCAACTGCACTTTTTCCACTGTTCTGTGAAAAACAAAACCAAAATGTAGCATTTTTAGGCTTTTTTTAATATACTAAAAAGTAAAATGCATTCTCACTGGGAAAAAGCTAAAGTTATCTGTGTCAAATGTAGAGGTTGCGGAATAGTTTAAAACCCTATAGTAAATTTTTCTGGTTAATTCTGAGAAAATGCTTGTGGAACTAAAACTTCTCAGAATTCTGCAACAACAGAGTTTCTAGAACAGTCTAAAGGAAACAAATGGAAAATATCACAAAATTAAGAATAAGGAAACGGAGAGTGAACGAAGTAGAATTCGAACAACTCGTAAGAAATCATTGAAAAGAACAAAGCATAGAAAAATATACAACACAAATTGTGATAGTATTTTCGGAAATGCAGATGAAATTTTAACCAGAGAAGCAGGAAAAAATACGTTGAATTTGTGTAATTTTACCATAACTTGACAGTTAAAACTCTGTAGTGAAAACGTGAATGTAGATGATTTTTAGAGTTAAACAGAGAGAGAAAAATTCGACGGACCTGACGTCGGAACTGTCGGTAGTCTGAACACCAGCGTAAACTCCGACGAGCAGCAAAAGAAGAAGCAGAGAACTGAGAGTAAATGAAAGCTTCTTCTTCGAAATTAACGAACCCATTGCCATTTTCCACTACACACTTTTTTCTCTCTCTCACTACAATGGGATCGCAAAAAGAAACAGAGCAAAGCAGAGGAAGAAGAGAGAGAGAGAGAGTCAGAGAAGAAGGTGCACTGCGCCCAACGTAACGGCCTATGGGTCAGTTTATATAGACCTTGTTAATCAGAAAACGTTAAGTTTAACGGCCGTTTATCAACTAAATCCCAAAAGGTCTATTATCCCCTATTGTTTTAACTATGGTTAGTGGTTTCGGTTTGTTTTTGTCCTAAGGTTAATTTTTGCTCACTTCTTTTTTTAACCTAACCACCTTAGTAACCGCCAGTAACCGCTTTAAGTTAGGATTCCTTTTTCCAACTTTAATGCTACCACTAGTAGTTACTAACTTATGATCCCTTTGTGATTTTATCTAACAGCAATCCTTGTTCTTTATCTGAAAACTGATACTAATATGTTTGTAAATTTATTTCATTTGTTATTTAATTGTAAGTTACTTTTTAAATTTGATGTTTATATCATGAAACAATACATGGAATATTATAGATCTTTTAAATTTTTTATTAGCATAGTTAGAATATATAAATTAATAAGATTATGAAGTAAACACACTGTAAATGATTGCATTAATATCATATGTTAACATTCGAATTTTATTTTAGAAAAAACAAATTTAGAAACCAGCTTACGAGTTTGAATTTTAATGATCTGTTTACCATTGTGATTTTTATCTAATTTGATTTTTTGTTCTTCTTGTGTCGTCCGCTAGTTTAGCTTTGGTCCTCCTGGTTGGAAAAATACTCAATTATCATATTCAAATTCTAATAAATGAATGTAAAATATGTATCTCGTAAATAAGCTTAATTACTTAGCCGTGGTTAAGCGAGATGTACTTTTAACTTTAAATTATGGTTTTTATGATTAAACTACATGCTATGTATATAAATATTTCGTCCCCTATTAGTTATAATAGAAAGGTATTAAGGAAATACCACCATGAAACTCGGGAATTTTTTTTGAAATAGCCAGATTTATAACGGGTAATTATAAAGTAGCTACAATTTCAAAAGTAATCGAAATTTAGCTACTTTTTCATGTTAAGATACAATTTGAATAAAAATATCCTTAAAAATTCGGAAAAATTCCAGCACTATATGCTGGAGTTCGAATTTTTACATTTGAGATTCCAGTATAATATGCTGGAAGTTCTTAATATATTGGAGTTCCAATATAATATGCGGGAAGTTTAAATGGAGGAGCTCCATAATCCAACATATTAAAAGGCAGTCCGGTGCACTAAGCTCCCACTATGGGCCCGGAGAAAGACCGGACTACAAGGGTGTTGTATGCAGGCTTACCCTACATTTCTGCAAGAGGTTGTTTCCACGACTCGAAACCGTGACCTCCTCGTCACATGGCAGCAACTTTATTAGTTGCTCCAAGGCTCCCCTTCCCATAATCCATCATATTATGCTGGATTTTCCGTGCTAGAGTTCCGATATAATATGATGGAAATTTATACGCGAGATTTCCATAATCGAGCATATCATGCTGGGACTTTTTGTGTTTTAGAAAAACAATGGTTATTTTTCAATTATTTTGCAAATGCTAGCTATTTTTTAATCACTAATCCGAAAACTGACTAGGCCATGTTATTTCAAATGAAGCTCTTAAGTATTACTACCAAATGACGGGAGAAATAAAAAAATACCAGATTTACAAGTGGCCGTTCAAGAATAGCCCAGTTTATAAAGTAATCGAAATTTAGCCACTTTTCATGTAAAGATAAATCTGAACGAAAAAACTGTTCAAAATCCGAAAAAATACTCCAGTGTAATATACTGGAGTTTGGAGCACCGGTGCTCAAGTCTAGAGTATATTATACTGGAGACAACAAAGTATATCGATCCAGCATAATATGCTAGAAGTTTATACACATGTGTACCGAACTCCAATATATGATGGATCGATCTCTATTGCAACAAAATAATAAATAAATATCTTTTATTGACTTAGTAAATATTGCCTATTTTTGAATGACCAGTTCAAAAACTAGTAGAATCTCCTATTTTTACCCAAATGACATGTAGGTTAGGGCCCCTTGAGATGTCGTACCGTTGGGACAGAAATCAGAATAGGTGTTTTGACCTTAGGATACGAACATTCCGAGGGAAGGTAACAAGATTCACGGGGATTAGCTGATTCTACGGTGTTACCATTATTTTATATATTCCAAACAAAAGGAATTTCTTTGTCATTTTCCTTATACAAAAATAAGAAATCAAAGGACTAGAAAAGGAATAAAAGAAAGTTTGAGTGCAAAAAGAGGTATAATAATAATAAAGAATTATGGGCCTCCCCGGGAGTCTCGGCGGAGGTCATTGAGCAAATTTTTGTGGAGTGTGAATTAAGGCAATTTTTTCAGTTTGGGGGTTGGAAGTTAGAAGACAATCAATTTATCTTATAATTCATCTATGTCTGGATTTTCATGAATTTTTGGTAGCATGTTTTTAGCTTATCTTCTATTTATGATATCATTTTCAAAGTTACTTTTTAAGTTTAAATAGTTGTAGCATTTAGATATAACAGCCAATGCCGACTCAAGGCAAAAGCAACTAAACCAAAGGCTATAGCTAGGGGTGTATAAAGGAAATCGATAAATCGTACCAATTTGATAATCCGAGTCAAACCGAGGAGAAAACCCTGATCATGGTTTGGTTTGATTTGGTTTGGTGTTAAAAAAAAAATCCGACCATAATTGGTTTGGTTTGGTTTTAACTAAAGAAAGTCAAACCGAAACCAAACCAAACACATTACATATATAGAACTTTTAGATATATTTAATATATAAATATACTTATTGTGATGTAATTTATAAATATTTCTTTAAAACATCATAGTTTTATCTTTTAAGGTTATTTCAAGGTTGGACTTAGAACTTTTTGAATGTTCCAATAAGTTGTACAAACATTAACATTAGTAAATTAAATAATGCGAACAAAAGCCAAATTAAAACCAAAATCAAATCAATATTAATGCTAACAAAAGACATTCAATTCTATTCTATGAACGAGAATGTATTGAATATCTATTTTTGTTTTGCAATAATTTAGATAAATGCACAACCTATTTTTATTTTTTCTTTAGCGTTTAGTCATGTAATTAATATTCCCTTATTAGTCTACTTATTTTAGCATGACTTAGTATTTTTAGATTATTTTTATTTTTATTGTGGCTTTTTACTTAGCAATATTGATATTACACAATTTTATTGTCTTTGTTGTTGAATATTTTAGGATAATGTCATGACACATCTCATATTTTGTATTATTTTCTTGAAAAACCCTTGTATCTTACTAGGATTAAAGAAATATTTTGAGCATAATTTATATGCTTTGTTCTATGAAGATTTTATTGGAAATTTTTTAGAAAAAACTCGAATAACCCGAAAATCCGAGAAAATTCGAGAGCGAAAAACCCGAGTTTTATTGGTTTAGTTTGGTGTTTAGATTTAATAAACCGACACAATTGGTTTGGTTTGGTAATTGTAAAATTCGAACCAACCCGGCCTATGTACACCCCTAGCTATAGCCACCAAAATTTTAGGGACCCCATGTTTGTATTAGAAATAGGTTCTATGGTTAATTTTCCAAATACATTTAATATTTAAGTACAAATTACAAGATTTTTATATGAGAAATAAATGAAAAATTTGTTAGCCATGTAATTGATTGGCTATAATGTCAATTCAAAAAAATTGGAAGAAATTGATGTAAAAGAAATTGTTATACTTGACAATTTTGCATCTAAAAAAACTATAAAAATAGATTCAAATAAAAATATATATGAAATTTGTTTTTTGTAATATAAAAAGTTAGTGCCTTTTTACAAAAAAATTGCTTTAACCCACCTACTATGTTAATATATATATATATATATATATATATATATATATATATATATATATAGAGAGAGAGAGAGGGGGATATAAAAGAACTAGCTGAATGTTAAAATCCATGTTTTGGCTTTATATTTGAGTTGCATGTGTATGTGAGTTGTTTATAAACTTTACACTTTACACATTTATAGACAAAATACTATCTAAAAATATGTATCATATAAAGTGTTTTCTAAATGTTTAGCACTTTATTATTTCCTAAATATTCTACTAACTAGTTAACATAGCCGGCGAAGCAAATGGGAGTCTACTTTAGAGTTTTAGACTCCTTAATTAAGGTGAAAATTGTATGGGATCGAATTTGACTGATCACATTCCTAAGTTAACATGACCGACCGTTAAATATCCGCGAGCCGATAGAGATGAACAACCTCGGGATAATAGGAGAAAAGACTTCACAACATCATTGGTCCCGCTATAGGACACATTTTGATCCTGTCATTCTAATACTTGAATAAGGATCCTCTATTATATAAAGGAGATTCGAGCCTTGTAATGGGGGACAATTTTTAATATACAAGTTCTCCGGCTCTCTCATCTTTCTATTACTTCTTCTTCTTCTTCTTCTTCTTCTTCTTCTTCTTCTTCTTCTTCTTCTTCTTCTTCTTCTTCTTCTTCTTCTTTTCTCTCTCTCTCTCTCTCTCTCTCCCCCCCTTCTGCTATTGCTACAATACCGATTATCAAGATTATCCTAGGGTTTATTATTTTTGATTACGATTTACCCTTTCATCTCTTTTGATTGATTTGCTTAAAAAGTATTTAACAACTTTTGAGTCAAATAATTTGGCACCGACTGTGGGAGTTTCGATAGTCAAAATCATAGTTCTCACCTAGGATATCAAAAACAACAATCACTGTTCTTCAGACTCCATAAAGACCAACGATAGCAGAGAAAGAAGCAAGGTTGAAGATGATAGCAAATGTCTCAAATAACCTTATAGGCTCCCTCAACGAAGCCAACAGAGAACGGACCGAGGATGTAATACCGAGAAATACACCTGAGGGGAGATCTCACCCTCTCTATTTGGTGATCTGATGATCTTGCTTGAAAGAGGGGCTTCTACGTCCACGGCGAAAGAAACACCCCCAGCAGTCATTATTAGAGGAATGGTTGACGATCACTCTGAGCAACACGCTCGAGAAACCCCCTCAGGGAAATACCGAAGATTCGCCAACGGCAGATATCGCTGTTATCATTGGCGAGCACAACACTGTAAGAACGAGCAAAACCCGTACCATCATCGATGCAAGCGATAGTGCGCTCGCAACCATCCTAAAGAAAATGGAAGAAATGGAAAATGAGAATAAGGTGCTTCGTGATCAAATGAAAGAGCACCCAGAATGGGTTTACAAGATACCTGGCGCCCTTAAGCTGTGCCAAAATGTGATATAGGAAGGTTTGTTGAACAACCATATAGTGAGGAAGCTGCTCCTCGCCCCCATCCAAAATAACCTTCAAAATTCCACCATACCTGAAAATATACGACGGGACCACGGATCCAGAAGATCACCTAATCCATTACGTCACTGCTGTAAAAGGCAATGACTTGTCAAAAGAACAAGTGCCATCCGTATTGCTGAAACCGTTTGGTGAAACTTTGACAGAAGGGGCATTAACATGTTACGGTCAACTACCAACTCGATCTATATCAATGTTTGAAGAGATGGCGGACAAATTCACCACCGCTCATGCAGGAGCAAAGAAGGCCAAAGTTAGGGTCAACGACATCTTCTCCATCAGGAAAACGGCAGGTGAAGGACTCCGGGACTTTCTGTCCCAATTGAACAGGGTAATAATGGGACTGCCAAATGTATCAGAGGGAATGGCGGTTGCAGCTTTCCAAAACGGGCAGAACAGAAACGGATCAAAGGTGACCAAGAAGTTGCTCAATAGACTCATGAAGTATCCCCCACCACATGGGAAGAGATTCATAATACCTACTGCGCAGAAGTAAGAGCGGATAAAGACGATCCAGCGGTCCAACCCAGCGACTAACGTCACTACAATCTGAGGTAAGGAGGGATCAACGGAATGACGAGCGAAGGGATCAACTCACATGCTTCAACAGAGAAAGACATCAGCCCTATGTCAGAACTCCCAATCCGCCTCCGTCGAGGCATGCAGATGATGTATCACGACACGTCACCCCACTTCGAAACGAAAGAGGTATGCCCTCATTAGTATTTGCTCATAAATTTTGTGTTTCCCCTTCAAAAATAGTGTACGCACTAGAGAAGTTGTGCACGAAGTGCAGTGCCCACGAAAAATGAAATCAGACCCAATTGCAAGGAGGCCGAATGTCCTCTGTAAATTTCATCAAGAAAGAGGACACAAGACCGAAGATTGCATAGGCTTACGACAAGAGGTGGTCATAATGCTGAACCAAGGATACCTGAAAGAGCTGCTCAACTATAAAGGAAGGGCTAATTTTGCCCGAGGATGAGCCCAATCCCAAGGACCGCCAAAGACACCATTGATGACACGCACCATACAGATGATGATCGACTGCGGTGACGGCTCGGCGATCAATTACGTAAATTTCACCACCACACACAAGTTGAAGCGTAAGATCGCTCAAAAATGGCATGATGACTTTGAAGCCGGTATCACCTTCGATATGACAGATGCAAACGATTCGTCTTTCCCTCATTACAATGCTTTAGTTATAACATTACACATTATTGATACCGATGTGAAAAGAATCATGGTAGATGATGGAAGCAGCGCGTGTATTATCCACCTGAGATTTCTTATACAAATGAGGCTCGAAAATAAGATAATACCACATTGCATAATACTAACTGGTTTTAACAATGTAGTAGAGCGAACATCCGGAGAAATATCACTTCCAGTCTTGACAGGGGGTCACGCTGGAAACCACATTCCATGTCATGAATCAAGAAATGGCTTATAATGACATCATAGGGGGTCCATAGATACACGCCATGCGAACCGTTACCTCGAGCTTCTATAAAGTAATCAAATTTCTCACCCCTTGGGGAATATTCATCATTCTAGGCAAACCACGCACCACCCAGGCATGCTACCAAATCACCCAAGACTACACACATACCAAACACTTGAAAGGAGAAAGCGCGGAAGCATAACAATCAGACATGTCGGGAACTAAAATCAACCCGCCGGCAAAGGTCATTAGTGACCTAGATGACGTAGAAGCTTGAAAACCGATGGTTGAAGACCTCGACCTGATCCAGTTGGATGACACCGACAACACAAAGAAGGCCTATATTGGGCATAACCTCTTGGACCCAGGTAAGTGCCGCAAATTCTTAACTAACCATGCAGACCTATTTGCCTTCTCTCACTTAGATATGCCGGGATCCCAAAAGACATTACTACTCATAAGATGAATATCGACCCACTTTATACACCCGTACGGCAAATGAGGAGGAAATTCAATGCCGCGATCAATGAGGCAGTTAGTGAAAAAGTAGACAAACGGCTAGCCAACGGTTCCATCAGAGAATCAAAATACCCCAGTAGGTCGCCAATGTGGTCATGGTTAAAAAGAAAAAGGGAAATGGAGAATGTGTGTAGACTTCACCGATCTGAACAAGGCTTGTCCAAAAGATTCCTTCCTATTGCCCCATATCGACCAGCTGATCGATGCAACATCGAGGTACAAACTGTTAAGTTTCTTGGACGCCTATTCCGGCTACAACCAAATCCTATTGGACGAATAAGATTAAGAAAACATAACTTTCATCACCCACCAAGGGACTTACTACTATAAAGTGATCCCCTTCGGATTCAAAAACGCGGGAGCCACATACCGGAGGTTGGTTACTAAGATGTTCAAGGAAGAACTCGACAATAAAATGGAGGTTTATTTCGATGACATGTTAGTAAAATTGTTAAATAAGGAGGACCACATCGATCATTTAAAATGGCCTCGGGAAAATTTCTAGGATTTCTCGTGTCACGACGAGGTATCGAAGCCAACCTAGACCAGATCAAGGCCATAGACATAATACCCGAGTTCCTGAACAGTAAGAAGCAGGTACGAAAACTGACGGGGCAAATAGCCGTCCTCTAAAGGTTCATCTCACCATCCTAGGACAGATGCCACAAGTTCTTTAGTGTACCGAGAAAAGAGCATAAGCTACAATGGAACGCGGAATGCATTAACGCCCTAAGGAAATTAAAGGCATATCTATCCTCGCTACACTACTCGTCAAAGCAGACCCAGGCGAATGTCTACTAGTGTACTTGGCAATATCCGAAGTCGCTGCCAGCACAGTCTTGGTCCGCGAAAACAAAGGTACTCAATCCTTTATTTATTATATTAGCAAAACTTTAATAGATGCCAAGATGAGGTACCCACACCTTGAAAAACTAGCTCTGGTGCTGGTCCTAGCTTTACGAAAGCTTAGATCCTATTTTCAATGTCATCACATAAAAGTAATAATAACCTTTCCCCTAAGGGGAATCCTACATAAGCCCGAACTCTCGGGTAGACTCACCAAACGGGCCATAGGTCTCAGCTAGTATGGCATAACTTATCATCCAACAACCTCCATCAAGTCACAGGTACTTGCCGACTTTATCGCCGACTTCAGTGCAGAGATATTGCTAGAGGCAGAACAAGAGGCCCTTCGTGCCTCCGCCCATACCGACCTTTGGATCATTTAAAATGACGGCGCCTCGGACGCCTCGAGATCGGGACTGGGACTCGTCCTCGAAGTCCCGCATGGGTTAAGTAAGTCGCCAATCCATACGATGCCCCGAGATGACTAACAACGAGGATGAGTATGAGGTTGTGATTGCAGGTATGAAACTAGCACTCAAATACGGGGCACGACTCATCCTCCACTACGAATCTCAATTCATCATAAATCAATTCACCGGGACTTACCAAATCAAAGAACAGAGACTACAGAAGTACCACTCAGAAATCCATAAGCTGATGCGTGAGTTCGACGAATGTCGCTTCGAGCAGATCCCCAGGGCATAAAACATCAAAGCAGATGTCCTAGCCAAGTTAGAAGCGACCACCAAGAATATCAACAAAGAAAATGTGGTTACCCTCCTCTATTCGGCCATTGACCACGTCGAGTTATTCTCCTTATACTTAACTTGGGATTGGAGCAACCACCTTGTATCTTATCTGCAGAATGGAACACTCCCACATGACAAAAAAGAAGCCAAGAAGCTCCGAGTGCAGGCTGCCCGATACAGCCTGGTAAATCATGACCTCTACAAGAGAACGTTTGGCAGTCCCCTCGCTAAATGCCTCGGACCGCACCAAACAAGACAAGTATTAGAAGAAGTGCGGTGCCCATACAGAAAACTACACCCTCGTTCAATCCCTCAATTGCCCCGATTATTGCTGGCCTACCATGGAAAAAGAAGTAGCAGGTTATGTTTGTAGATGCGAGCAGTGCAAAAAGTACACCCCTATGATACACCAGGCGAGGGAGCTCCTCCATTCAGTCACCTCATCATGGCCCTTCATAAAGTGGGGAATGGATATAATCGGCCCTCTGCCAGCCAAATGAGAAAATGTATGCTTTTTTTTAGTTTTAAATAACTATTTCTCTAAATGGGTGGAAACAGGTGCATACACCCAGATACGCGATCAATAGGTCATCACTTTTATATGGAAAAATATTATATGTCATTTCGGCATCCCCAAAGAAATTGTCTGAGATAATGCGCCCCCATTCATTGGTGGAAAACAACAGAGTTCTTCAAAAATGGCACATCAAGCGAATACTTTCCATTCCGCATCATCCCACCGCTAACGGCCAAGCCGAGTCTTCCAACAAAACAATATTGAACATATTAAAAAAGAATCTCGAGGAAGCTAAAGGGCTATGTCCCGAATTATTACCTCAAGTACTATGGGCATGCCGGACTACACCCAAGTGCAGCACGAGAGAAACACCATATTCACTAGTCTACAGAACGATGTAGTCATACCCGTCGAGGTCGGGGAACCAAGACTGAGATATTCCTATACCAGTGGGGAAGACACAGACAAAAGTAGATTGCAAGACCTAGACAAAGCTGAAGAACGAAGAGACATGGCCGATGTAAGAATGACAGCCCAATAACAACAGGCAGAAAGATACTACAACAAAAAACCAAAGTAAGATCGCTAAGAGTTGGCGACTACGTCCTCAAAGCCAAAACACTGGCATCAAAAGACCTGTATGAGGGAGAGTTAGGAACCAACCAAGACGGACCGTATAAAATCATAGCAGCCTCAAAAAAGGAGCATTCTAACTAGAAACCATGGAGGAAAACCGCTCCAAAAAAACTGGAATGTCGCCCACCTCAAGTACTTCCACTTTTGAAAGGCATATCCTAAGTCGTACTCTTTTTACCTCACCCGAGTTTTGCCCCAATTGGGTTTTCGGGGAGATTTTTAATGAAACAGTGAAGGGGATACCCGGTGGTATCAGAGCACGGATTCATCACATTGGTCAGTCGACACGGTTTCTAAGCCAATATAATGAAGGGATTACACTAGTTGATCTCCATTGTATGAACAAAACTCTCCATTATATGAACGAAAGTTGATCACCATTGTATGAACAGAAATCTCCATTGTATGAACAAAAATCTACATTGTATGAGGGGGAATCTCTATAATACGAACAAAAGTTGATCTCCATCCTACATATGGGAATCTCCACTGAACAAATATCCTAATGGCTAAGGCCATCGCCATCGGTTTGACCTCGTTCGAACTACGACGGATACTACTTCGATGACAGTCGAACCAACATCCTAATGGCTAAGGCCATCGACATTGGTTCGATCTCGTTCGAACTATGATGGATACTATTTCGACGACAATTGAAGTAACACCCTAATGGCTAAGGCCATCGACATCGGTTCGACCTCATTCGAACTACGACGGATACTACTTTGACGACAGTAGAAGCAATATCCTAATGGCAAAGGCCATCGACATCGGTTCAACCTCATTTGAACTACGACGGATAATACTTCGACGATAGTGGAAGCAACATCCTAATGGCTAAGGCCATCGACATCGGTTCGACCTTGTTTGAACTATGATGGATACTACTTTGACAACAGTCGAACGAACATCCTAATGGCTAAGGCCATCGACATCGGTTCAACCTCGTTCGAACTACGGCGGGTACTACTTCGACGACAGTCGAAGCAACATCCATGGATAAGGCCATCGACATGGATTTGAGCTCATTCAAATTATCACAGATACTACTTTGGCGATAGTCGAAGCAACATCCTAATGGCCAAGGCCATCGAACAACAATTTGACCTTGCTGGGACCAAGACAAGACATTTTTAACAAGTAACAAAATCAATCTCTACGGAGGCTAAGTATTATGAAAAAACCCAAGAAGGGAAAAGCAACAAATAGAAAAAGTGACAAAAGTAAAGTTTACATTACAGCAAAAAACATTTACATTCGCCCTCACGGACGGGATCCAGTACAATCCACAACCAAAAATATATATACAAACAAAAGTATACAAATTTAGAACTACTCATCAGCCTCTATGGGATAAATGTCTTCACACCAAGAATCTGAGTCGAGGCTATTGATGTCCTCGGAAGCAGCACTCTCCCCATGGGGAGAGTCGGGCTAGTACCCACATGATTCGTGAGCTGTACGAGCCTCGTTCCACCTAGCCTGGACCTCCTCCTCCGTCATCCAACCTTCGGCATGAAGAGCTTTATACACGTCAAGTCGAGCCTCTGCAAAGACCCACATCTCATACGCACTACGAGGAGAACCTCGACTAGACGGGGGGCGAGATGAGGAGGGCCGAGAAAGGGGATCCACTTCCTCTGACCTCAGTGGAGCAACTTGCCTTTGTAACTCAGCCAACTTATTGTAACTAGCACTTGGCAGCCAAGCTCGACGGTCAAATCAGCTACCTTCTGCTGCAAGTCGGCATTCTCCGTCATCACCCCCGACTCAATTCGAGTTCGTCATCCTTTTCCCTTAGGAGGGCCTCCAATTCACTGTTACGGGCAACAACCCTCATCAGCTCCCTATCCGTCTCCTCCAGCTCCGCCCCCTGCATTCCAACTAGGCCTTCCTCTGTTTGAGCCCCTTGCAAAAAACTTGAAACTCAGGGTCCTGCTGGTAGAGGTCGACCATTGCTATGTGCTTAGCACGATATTTCTGATATTTCATCGACATCTTTTTATAAAGGTCTGTCCTCTTCCGCTCACGACGTCCTCTCTCCACCTCCAAGACAAGGTTCTGAGAAGACCACAGAAGTAACTATATTGCCAGGCCAATCCCACAACACGTAATAAAGAGGAATGGAATGAAGAAATCTACCTGTAAGGCCATGCCGGCAACTCTCTAGGACAGCTCTGCATCACTCACGGCTCTGAGCGTCTCGCTTTCAGGAGCAACACATAGCAGGGTAAGGGCCGATGTAACCCGCTCACTATTTCGTAGCAAGTTGTAATCTCCTAGGATCACAATGCGACATTCAGAACCATCCATCGTCATCTCCAGACGGGTGTGACCACCCATAAATTTATTCAAGTCCTCCTAGGCAATGTTGGAGCCCAAATCATATGTTTCCTTGCCGGGTCCCATGATGTTAGTCGACTAACCTCCCTCAGCAACATGCACCGAACTAATACTAGGGGCGGCAATCCTCTCCCGGGCCTACCTCCCCGATAGAATGGCATCAGCCATAAACACAGGTCTTTACGTTATTCGGGACATCCTACTCTGGTCGGCTTCGATAGCCACCTCCTTTCCCATCTCCAGCCTTCTTCTTTTTCTCTCCAACGTATCTTCACCATTGGAAGATTCATCAACGATTTTTGGGGTCGGTACCGGCGATGTTGACTCCCACATAGTCGTAGCTGCGGATATAGCCCCTATTGGGAAGTTAGAGGATAACCCTCTCGGACAGACTCACACAGTATATCACGAGCGTTCGAAGCGACATCGGGTCGCATGAAAGCATGGGCTGGCGCCCTCTTCCTAGAAGCACCTCAACCCGTTGCTATAAAACCATACAAGTGAGCAAGGTCGCATAACCAATGAGAGAAGAATTAGAAGCCTACCTAAAGATACTTTAGGCCGTAGCGTTGCATAAAAGCAGGCCAAGAGCGGGACTGTTCCACATGAGGTAGCAGGCCAGCGAACTAGTTCCTGGGACCGACAATGGGCTGGAACGGGCGAGCCATGGTTGCAATGCAACAATTAGAGTTGCAACAACTATAGGTAATGAGGAACTTAAAAAATGGCAATGCGTAAGGTTCCACCTCTCTGGGAATCCGGTGGGGTTAGAGACCACGTGCTCGGTCCTAACAAAGAAATATTTATGCCTGAATCCACGGCTCGCTTGGTCGTCAGTTCCAACCATCAATCCCTTTGTACTGCGGATTCTCAAATGTACTATGTTCCCTCTAAGGAAATATGCTGTAAACAAGTGTAAGAGAGGATGAACCAATATGTCACATTCAGCCAACACTGCGTACTTGGTCAACAGCAAAAACACTTTAAGTGTATATAGCATAAGTTGAGCCGGGCAGATATTGTAGAATCTGCAGAACTCCTCTGCCAAAGGAAAAAAGAGGAAGGTCGTAGCCTATCATAAAGGGGTATTCATAGAAGGCACAACACCCTGGCCTATAAACGTCATCGTGGTCTCCTCCAGATGGGATCATCTCTATGTGGCGACGATACCGTATTTAGTACGGAGGTCATCTAAATGTTTCTGTTCCGACTCAGAAGCACTCGATTCGGAATGGGATAATCCTTGTTGAAATCACACCGAGACGAAGAATGCCTCGGTAATAATGCTTCTACCGCAAGAGGATTGATATCCTCTTCCACCTCCACCTCTCCGCCATCAGAAGAAGGTGAAGCATTCGGCGGAACAACCGTTGGAACCCTTTCGTTTCTACGGCAAGGTTTAGGCATAATTTTGGTTAAGAGAGAATTACACACAACACAATGAAGAAGAAGAAAATTGTCGATCAAAGGCAAAAGTACATGAATGTGAAAATATAAAAACTGAAGGGTTGCAAAACTCTTATAATTGACCAAAGTTTGAACTAAGTTAAGCCTTTTCCCTATTTATAGGGTTGGGTGAGGCTGAAATCGAGGCGTTAGTCTTCAAATCAGAAGGGGAAACCAAGCGCCAAAGCATCTGTTTTCCTGCCTTGAGAATACGCACAATGATGACGCATGCAAACGTTGACGTCATGCAGGGAAAAATGCTTCATTTCGACGCTCTGACATTTATGATTACCGTCTCCTACCTATCACGTTATAACCTTTTATCAAAGTCAAACTCTCCCTTAACGGAGACACCGATTCCGCCCATCGAGGATGCATCTCGTTGTGACCCCGACGAGCGGAGGGACTGACTATATATGGTTGAATTTGACCGATCACGTCCCTAAGTCAACACGACCGACCACTGAATATCCGCGAGCCGATACAGAGAGACGGCCTGGGGATAATAGAAGAAATGACTTCTCAACATCGTCGGTCTCGCTATTGGACGCACTTTGATCCTGTCATTCCAATACTTAAATAAGGATCCCCTATTATAGAAAGGAGATTCGAGCCTTGTAACGGGGGACAATTTTTAATATACAAGTTCTCTAGCTCTCTCATCTTTTTATTGCTTCTTCTTCTCTCTCTCTCTCTCTCTCCCTCTCTCCCTCTTCTACTATTGCTACAATGCCGATTATCAAGATTATCCTAGAGTTTATTATTTTTCATTACGATTTACCTTTTCATCTCTTTTGATTGATTTGCTTAAAAAGTATGAGAGTCAAACAAAAATAGATGCGCTAGTCAGTTTTCGGATTGATAATTGAAAAATAGCCAGCATTTGCAAAGTCAATAAAATATAGCCACTATTTTGCTGCAACAATGAAAGTTCCAGCATAATATACTGAAAATTAGTGCACCTGTGTATGAACCAGCATATTATGTTGGAACTCCAGCACACAGGAAGTTCCAGCATAATATACCGGAGATTAAAGTACATGTTTATGAACTTCTAGCATATTATGCTAAACCATTGTATTATATTGGAACTCTAGTATATTATATTGGAACTCCAGTATATTATGATGGAAGTTCACATATAAAAAATTCGAACTCCAGTATATTATGCTGGAATATTTTTCGGAGTTTGAATAATATTTTCGTTCAGATTTATCTTTACATTAAAGTGGCTAAAGTTTAATTACTTTTAAAACCGTGATTATTTTTAATTACCACTTGTAAACCTTGCTATTTTTGAATTTGACCCATATTTAAGGAGTTTACAAGCCCGTTTCACTGGAGTTGTGCATATTTTGATAAATATCGAATTACCATACCGAAATCAAAAAATTGATATTTGGTATTCGATATTTTGTATTTGGTTTAATATTTCTTTTAAATGGTATTTAGTATTTAAAAATAAAATACGAAAATTTTGATGTTGTACCAAAATATATACTAAATTATATAATACACATATTATTGATTATAATATAAATATTAAAGTTCTAAATTTTACTTTTTCTTATTTTTATAGTTTTCTTTAACTTTTACCACCTTTTTTTCAATATACTTGCCTTTACCTATTTCTTTGGTTGCCTACTTACATTGCAACCTTTCTCCCGTCTACATTTAGCATTTTTGGTTTTCATCTTTTTTTGTCTATGTTATATTATTTTTATTTTCATATATCTGAGTACCTTACTTAATAATATTACTATCCTTGACTTTCCGCAATTAATATTCGAGCTGAAGAAACCGAATTTGCCAAACGTATAAACCGAAGCAAAAAGGAGAAAAGCAAAACCACGCTAAATTTAATTATGTAATGTATTAGTACAATATTTTAAGAAATTGAATATCAAAAATATCAAATCGAATTATTTAAATACCGTACCGGCCGAATAACACCCATACGTTTCACCATATAATTGTCATTGTTTAGTGAATACGTTTTTCCAAATATATATTTTAGATAGTGATCATAATCCTACCAAAATGGAAGTATGAATAGTTCTTAAGTTAGATAAAATGTGTTTGGTACTTTATGTATTCGAAAAATGATAATCATAATTATTGTGGGAAATACCATCTTATTATAGCAATATAGCTATGCAGGAGTATGCTCTACGTACGCTATACATCGAGGACAAAATTTTATGCATTTTTTTTGACATGATGTTCTTCATTTTTTTTTGGTTTCTCGCTTTGAATTCGCTTTGGGAATTTTCATTTTAGGCGTAAAGTGTTCTTTACCAAATATAATATTATTTTCAAGGTGCAAAACGGCTAATAATAAAGGAATACTTAATTATCGACGTTCCTTGCCAAATATTAAATCGTATTTATCAATCAATTTTCAAATTTATAAATTAGCGAACTATTTAATTTGATTATCCTACATGAAAAGGTTATACAAAATTAAAGACACAAAACGCAATCGACGATTAAATTATTTTCTCTCTAAGAAAAAGTATTTTCCATGGATCATGGAACTATGGAAGGCGTCATGTTAGTTGTTATGAGTAGTTATCCATAGCGTAATCATCACCTAATTTAACCTAATTAACATTTACGTTTAACATTATAATAAACGTCTAATTCGAAGCAATTAAGAGAAAAAAAATGATATTGCATTATCGATCCCTTAGTTATTGGTAAACTAATCTTATTTTAATTTGTAATATTTCCCTAAGAGTACTGAAAATTTTCAGTTAACTAAAACGTGTGGATTTTCTCTTTTACACAAGCGATATGTTATATTTAGAAATATATTGGGTTCAAATATGAAATGAGGGTACAAATTTAAAATGACATATAGAAAATAAAAAAATGAACAGTTAATAACAGATTAAATTTATAAAAAGTTCACAAGTATAAGAGTCTAAGTGCACATTTTAATTGAATGTGCTTAACTCGATACCACAACGATCAAAATCAAAAGGATTTATTTATATTTTAAGGACTAACACTGCAAATTCGCCCCAAAAATATTTGCCTTTCTATTTTAACGATTAAAAAGAATCTCGAAAACTGCTCGCAAAAGTCAAAATTGGAAATTATTACAAAACATTGTGTACTTTTTGAAGGGGAAAATGGGACAATATTATGTTTTCCATGCAACCACCAAGTGACTTCAATCATAACAATTTTTTCACGCGTTTTAAGTAGACAAAACATTTTCTCAATCCCAACTTTTTCACCACTTCGACCCCCCTAAGGTAGTACTGGGCAGGGTGGGTGGCTCCATGCATAAAAAGTTACATACTCCTATATTATACATATAAAACAAACATAATGATATAAAAAGTTCATTCTAGCAACTAATACTGAGGTCCAATTTCTTATTTTTTTTGTTTCTTGAGGTTCGATTAAATTTAGTTTCACAGTAAAAATAAAAGCGCATCTAATAAAATTGATAGCGTACCTTGAAACCTATATTGAAAAAGGAAATACTTATCATTTCATTACAATATTTGTTGGTCAATTTATCATAATATGATATACTCTAAATCCAACCCCCTCCCAAATTTACCTTACAAACCGCATCTAACTGCTAATAACAACTTTTTCTTTTTTTGTTGGTCCATACTTTTTTGGTTTCTTTCATTTGCATATTGTTTGGTTGCTTTGGTTTTAGCTTAAATTTCATTTTTTTAATGATAGTATTGTCTGAGTTAACTTGTACATAACTCGATTAGTTCATTAATACTGTGAAAATTGCTTTAATGTTATAAAATATTCTATTTAAGGTGAATGTCCATATTTAGAGAGATCCTAGGATTTATTACTTGGTGGCCAAGTCACCACCTCCCTATAAATAAAGGGGTTCTCTCCCATTGTAAATCATCCCAAAGTATCAATAAGAATACTCCTCTCTCTACTTTTCTCTCTATTGTTCTTGTTCTTATATTATTTCATAACACGTTATCAGCACGAGTCTCTAACCAATTGAATTTGATTTCTTCCTTCTTCCAAAAATTTCTATACGGAAAAATAGAAGAGGAAAGACAACGAAAAAAAAAGAAAAAAAAAAGGGGAAACGGAAAAGAAGAATAGAAAGAAAAGAGAGGAGGAAAAAGAAAGAAAAGAAGAACAGAAGGAAAGAAGCCAGAAGACAAGCCGCTGTATTTTCTGTTCAAGTTCAGGCGGGTTTTCATTGTTGGGGTCCATCTGGCGCCGATTCAGCCGTTGTAATTTCACTGGAGAATTTCTATACGGAAAAATAGAAGAGATGGTATCATCATAAAGTAATGCAACGGGATGGAAACTCAAGAGGTATATTTGATATCACAACATTTATTGGTATACCTTAAAGGTAAGTAATTTACTTTTCCCTTTTAAATTCTTGAAATTTTACGAATTGATTTTCATATACAAACATAGACAACAAAGTTTGATTATAACTCTAATGGAGTTTGTAAGGAATTATAACCACGTGAAGTGGTAAAAGTTCTATGTCTTGCCATGATTAAATTCATGTATGATTGTGGGCAAAGAATTGAAAATCCGTCCCATTGAATTTGCTTCATTCTCATTCCCTTTAGTGAATGTGATAGCAGTATGTGATAAGTCTGAAAGAAGACAAAATTATTACCGTGAAGGTATCAATGGATGTGGACGTGGCAATAGACGGAATTATAATCGTCATCATTGTGATAATGAGAATAATAAATATTCTCAAAATAATCTTTCACTTTATGAAAGTAATATTTGACATGAGATTGTATATAACACATACAGATGATTATGATCCATTCCCTAAAGTGAATGTGATAATAATAAAGCCCGTAAGTATGGACACGCTCTTGATGTAATTGTGTTTTATGTCTGACATTATGAAAAGAAAGTTCGTTGCCCTTGAAATTTCGGGCAAGAACTATATGACATGGGTGTTGGATGCTGAATCCATTTGGATGCAATGGGTCTTGGAGACGCCATTAAAGAAAAAAATAATGCATCCACCCAAGACTATGCTAAGCCTTGATTTTCTTGCGCCATCACCTTGATGAAGGTTTGAAACTGTGCTAAGACCTTGATTTTTTTGCGCCATCACCTTGATGAAGGTTTGAAAATTGAATATATCACAGTCAAAGATCCACCTATCTTGTGGAATGGCTTAAAGGAGAGATATGACAACCTGAAGTTGGTCACTCTGCCACAAGCACGATGCGATGAGAATCCAAAAGCAAATAGTTCATAAACTATATACTATTGTTGCGGTGGAAAAGGGCACTTGGCGAAAATTTGCCGTGTACCAAGATATTTGGTTGAGCTTTATCAAGCATCTCTAAAAGGTAAATGTCCTGAAACCAATTCTGTCTCTGACGACAATTTTGACATCACCCACTTGGATGTGGCAGACTTCTTTGAGCACCCTGAGGGAAAAATAGACCACTTAATTGGTGATGGATCTGTGATGAAGGAAGATGGAATTGTTTGATTTTATTTTACTTATTTGTATTAGTTAGTGAATAAACTAATAGTCATTAGTATCAGCTCGTATTAGTTAGCTTATGATATAATGTTAGTATTAGTTCTTTAGAATGTTTCAATATGCTTAAATTTCAAAGATATTTTTATTTTCCAGTAGAGTTAATCGACTAACCTAATAGTTAGTCGATTATCTAATATTTCGCATTAAAACTGGATTTTTCCGCAAGCTAAGTTAGTCGACTATCTGATTTAGATAGTCGACTAACCTGATGACTGTTTACTAAGTTAGTCGACTAACTAATATTTCGCATTATAGTCGACTAACCTAATGACTGCTTCCCAAGTTAGTCGACTATTAACTAAGTTAATCGACTAACCTCAGCAGATTTTGAAAATATTGTTAAATTATGAAGCAACATATTAAATTTGTTTATTCTCATGTTCGTATATCTCTTTTGATTAATTGATTCATGTACCACACATACGATATTCAAAGAGAAGAAATATTACTCTCATTTAAGTATGTGTAAGGCAGATGTTACTACAATTTCTGGTAGTAGTAAATTGATTAAAGGCTCCGGAAAAGCAACTATAACTCTGCCTAAAGGAACAACATTTTAGAGAATGCAATGTTCTCCTCCAAGTCTAAAAGGAACTTGTTGAGTTTTAAAGATATCATTCAAAATGGATATCATATTGAGAGAATAGATGAGAATAATCTTGAATTCCTCATTTACTCATGAAAACGAGGCTGCCCACTTCGGTTTGGGGTCACGCCATTTTGCATGCAGCAATGCTAGTTCGTTTCAGAACGACGAATTATCACAAATATTCCCCGTTGCAATGAGTTTTGGGTCATGAACCTAATATATCCCACTTAAGAATTTTAGGATGTGCAGTATATGTGCCTGTAGCACCGCCATATTGCACCAAAATGGGTCTGCAAAGAAGGTTAGGAATATATGTTGAGTTTGAATCGCCCTCCATTATTCGCTACCTCGAAACATTGACAGGGGATTGGTTCACTGCACGATTTGCAGACTGTCAATTCGTATGAGATACTTTTCCCAAAATTAGGGGGAGAAGTTGGTGAAACCAAACGGGAAATTTTGGGGAAAAATGCATCATTATCTCATCTTGATCCACATACCTCTATTTGTGAAAAAGAGGTGCAAAATATTATCCATTTGCAAAGAATAGCAAATCGAATGCCAGACGCATTTACAGATTTGAAAAGGATAACAAAATCATATATCCCCGTAGTGAATGTGACAACATCTGATTCACGAATACATATTCATTATTGGAAAAATATGAACATGAAATTGGTATTGAATATACCACACTCACCCCTAGAAGGAGGTTTGAGATGATATATGAAAATAATGTCATTGTTATGGCATGAATAGTCATTGGTCACGTACCTATTGTACGCCAAAATAATTTGTCAATGTGATTATCAAAGGACAATAATAATGCAAGAAACATATCTTGCATATAATTTTGACATGACCATAATGGTATAACTTTCTCTTTAAAAGAGATATTCACCACATGGATGTTGATGAATTTGTGGTAGTACAAAATTAATTAAGAGCTCTAGAAGAACCAATTATTACTATGTTGGAGAAACACAATTGATTACCAATAAGGTATTGTGTTGTAGTAAGTCTCAAAGAAACTTGTTCAGTTTCCAAAGTATATGCGAAAGCGATTGATTATATTGAGACTATAAATAAAGGAAAGATTTGATATCTTCTATTACTACAACTTGTAGCGGGATAATCTGTATGTGAAAAACTACCCGCTTTATTCTCCAGTTTGTACTACACAAGAATACCACAATAAAGTGGACGTTTATTGATATAATAACCCATATCATAATAAACTCGAAGTTTGTTGATAATTGCACATGTCATGGTGTAAATTTGAAGTTTATAATATTGATAATTTATTCAGTTGGCATTCGGGTTAGCCATATCATTTTAAGTATGATGTGCAGTAATAGAGAATTCACATGGGTAAATATTAAAGAACTAGAAAGTTCTTTACGAATTCTCTTGTATTACTTGTTCTCATTAATTAATTGACCAACTAAAGAGTTCGGGTTGAATCCCATAAATTCTGGAAATATCAAAGGTGAATATGGGCCCATTCACCTGCCATGTATACCACATATGATGCATCTATGATATGGTTACATGTGCGATTGTTATTAACTTCGAGCATAATTTCCAGATTTTCTATTCAAGATAGTTCATCTTGATAAGTTGGTTTATATCATAGTTGGTTTAGCAAGATAATTATTGAGTGCCTCCACTTAATAGCTAAACTGTTTCTTATGAGAACAAAGCTATATATATCAGTTTGATATACGTTGTATACGAGAGTATATTATATTCTCCCCTCACAAGTGGTTCAGGGTCAGAAACCAAATAACTCCATCTTATTATTATTGACGTGCGGTGTATATTTTCATTAACACCATAATGCACAAAGATGGACTCTCAAAGTTGAGGAAACAAGTTAGCTTTTCTAACATGAGGGAGAGACATGATAAACACTTGAGAAAAGGTTACATGGGATGAATTATCATTTGTATATATAGATCCTCGAATATCATAATATGAACATGAAGTTCATAAAAGGATAATTCAATTGCAACATATTGCAAAGCATGCTATACGCATTTGCTGACCCAAAGAGAGTTACTATATTCTCACTGCAAATGCTCATATTAAGTCCCAGAAGGACAAAGTCTTTGATACGCTTAAAGCGTATAGACAAATCGGTTTCAAAATAACTTCTTAATAAAGAAGATGAGCAAATGATCAAAGTGATCATAATGGGGAGGCAAGTGGTCTAGAAGATCACATGACATAACACTTCATAAAATCTCATGAGAGATTCAGGTACCTGAGTATATGAATAAAGAGATCTCCATGTTATGTCTTTATGAAAATTTACTGGAACCGATATAAAATGTTCGTCGACGACATCTATGATAGCGCTAAATATCGATGAGGATCTTATGTTTGTCGAATACAAACAAAAATATTGGCTAAATGGAAGAGATACAATTCAAGCAGAATTGATTCCATATGAAAGACATGTAGTTTTGGACATGTAGTTCAAATACTTGAAAGTATAAAGTCAATGGTATGTGTAATCAGTTTTCGATATCTTATTTGTTTAGCATGACATGAAAACTTGATATGCATCTAAAGTCTATTATATGGCATATATGACTTAACTTATATGTCAATCCATGAAAGATTGAAGTTGCTTGAAGCATATACAATTCTTGGTCCTGAAGTACCACATCCTAAGTGCAACTTGTGTACATATGTATCTTGCTATAACTATAAGCATGATGGCATCAAGAATACCTCTATGGAGATATTGAAGAGTCATTCCACGACATTATATGGATATGTTCATATCTATCAAGAATGATAATTTCAAGGTGCAGAATATTTATTCAAATCAATATGGCTGATTTATTTATCAAATCTCTACAAAAGATCGTTTTGAAGATGGTGCACAAGATTGGAATGCAAATGCTCAAGGATGTGAATTGATGCTCTTTTCAGGGGGCGTTAATGCGCGTTGCACTCTTTTTCCCTTACAAGGTTTTGTCCCACTGGGTTTTCCTTGCAAGGTTTTTAACGAGGCAACCAATAGGCGCATATTCAAACATGTGTACTCTTTTTCCTTTTCTTTTATTTTTTCCATTGGGTTTTGTTTTATTTAAGGTTTTAACGAGGCACATTATTGAATAGACATTCAAGGGGGAGTGTTATAAAATATTCTATTTAAGGTGAATGTCCATATTTAGAGAGATCCTAGGGTTTACTACTTGGTGGCCAAGTCACCACCTCCCTATAAATAAAGGGATTCTATTTCATTGTAAACCAACCCAAAGTATCAATAAGAATACTCCTCTCTCTACTTTTCTCTCTATTGTTCTTGTTCTTGTATTATTGTTCTTATTCTTATATTATTTCATAACATTTAATCAAATGTCTACACAATTATAGGAAATTTTCCTTTGTTTTAGTTATTAGCCGTAACTACTATCATCTTTGTTTCACACTAAGTAATCTTTACTTGTAAAACTTTAACCATACACTTGACCTAAAATAGTAAGTCATGTCAGCACGAATATAAATTAGTATCACTAAAATTAGAAACTTTGAAAGTTAATTCTAACTGTTTACTACTATATTTTACTACTTTCAATATATTGCTTTTAATTCGTATAATGTGCCACTAACTTCAAGTAGAACACTACTCATGTCACCTATCTTACTTTCTGTATATCCAAAAAAAAAAAAAAAAAACATTTTTTCCGACTCTAGGCCTGTTCAAATTAGACTTGAGATTTACTTTATACATTGACACTATACAGATTTTCACCTTATCATTGTAATTTAACATGTTTTAAAAGATAACCTAAATTATTTTTTAGGTTAATAATCTCACTTTTTATGATAGTTACCTCTAATCTTCTAGGTTTAGCCATTTGATATTCGAAATCCAACTAATATAGATTCCTGTCGCGTAAAATCCATTTAAGATGGAAGCGCTCCCTAGCTACAAGCTAAGGAATTTCTCCAGTCCACGGATCATACCCAAGAATTCTGGTAAGGGTGAAGGGATTCCATCCATTTATTACATCTTTTGACGCCTATCGCTTATAATATATATGTCTTCACCTACAAGCAAGGAAACATTTTCTAACATAGACAGAGGTGTGGGGTTTATCACTCGTTCTTTCACTCTTTTTTTTCACTCAATTACTATCATCTTTTATACTCATTGAAAAGTAAAAGCTTGATTTTGTAGGCCATAAGTGCAGTTTCGAAAATTTTGTTACCCATATATTTGGCGGGTCGTTTAGCCCATTTAAAAGGTTTCTTCACCTTTACTCTTTTTTTCAAACTGTAGATAGTAAAGTTGGTCAAGAGATTCGGGACAGTACTAGTTTATTTGTACGTAAATGCCCCCCCCCCCCCCCCACACCTTCTTAACTTGAAAAACGCAGCACCAATCAACTTTCTAATTTGGGTCATATCCAGAAATCGAAAATAATCCGATTCCGATTCTCTATCAGCACACACAGCTACTTGAAAATTTCATTCATAATTATTGAAAATTTGAACGTTTAGTTGTATGGAGTCGAATTTGACCGATCGCGTCCCTAAGTTAGCATGATCGACCACTGAATACAGGGGAACGATCCAGGATAAGAGGAAAAATGACCTCGCACCATCGTCAGTTCCGCTATAGGACACTTTAATTTTGTCAATCCAACAATTAAATAAGGATCCTCTATTATATAAAGGGAGATTCGAACCTTGTAATAGGCAGACAATTTTAAATATACAAGCTCTCTTGCTCTCTCATCTCTCTACTGCTTCTTCTCTCTCTTTTACTGTTACTATCCTACTGAATATCAAGATTATCCTATGGTTATTATTCTCGATTACGATTTACCCTTTTATCTCTTTGATTGATTTGCTTAAAAAGTATTTAACAACTTCTGAGTCAAACAATTTGGCGATGTCTGTGGGGATTTCAGTAGTCGAGATCATAGTTCTCACCTACGATATAAAAAACAACGATCACTGTTCTTCATGCTCCATAGAAACCAACGATGACAGAAAAAGAAGAAAGGTCGAAGATGACATCAGATGTCTCAAATAATCTCATAGACTCCCTCAACGAAGCCGGTAGAGAAGAAACCGAGAATATAACACCGAGAAACACACCTGAGGGGGAGATCGCACCAACTTCACTCGAGGATCTGACGATCTTGCGTGAAAGAGAGGCTTCTATATCCACAGCGAAAGAAACACCCCCACCAGTTAAGAAGCTTCTAGGGGAATGGTTGACGAGCACTCTACGCAACATGCTCGAAAAACCCTCTCAAGGAAATATCGAAGATTTGCCAACGGTAGAAGTCACTGCTGTCACTGGCGAGCCAAGAACTGTACGAACGAGCAACACACGCACCATCATCGATGCAAGTGATGGTGCACTACCAACCATCCTAAAGAAAATGGAAGAAATGGAAAACGAGACAAAAGTGCTTCGTGATCAAATAAAAGATCACCAGGAAAGGGTTGACAAGATGGCGCCCCTAAGCTTCTGCCAAAACGTGATGTAGGAAGGTTTGCGAACAACCATATACTGAGGAAGTTGCTCCTCACCTATCCCAAAAACCTTCAAAATGCCACCACACTTGAAAATATACGACGAGACCATTGATTCATAAAATCACCTAATCTATTACGTCACCACTGTAAAAGGCAATGACTTGTCAAAAGAACAAGTGCCATTCGTATTGCTGAAAAAGTTCGGTAAAACTTTGACAGGAGCAGCCTTGACATGGTATTCTCAGCTACCAGCACGGTCGATATCGACGTTCGAGGAGATGGCTGACAAATTCACCACCTCTCATGCAGGAGCAAAGAAGGTCGAACCTAGGGTCAACGACATCTTCACCATCGGGCAAACGGTGGTTAAATGACTTCGGGACTTTCTGGCCCGATTCAACATAGTAAGAATGGGACTGCCAAATGTGTCAGTAGGAATGGCAGTCGCAGCTTTCCAAAATGGGCTGAACAGAAACGGATCAAAGGCGACCAAGAAGTTGCTCAATAGACTCATGAAGTATATCCCCACCTCATGGGAAGAGATTCATAATGGCTACTGCGCAGAAGTAAGAGCATATGAAGGCAATCTCAACGGTCCAACCCAGCGACTAACGTCAGTACAGTCTGATGTAAGGAGGGATCGATGTAACGATGGGCGAAGGGATCAACTCTCATGCTTCAACAGAGAAAGGCATCAGCCCTATGTTAGAACTCCCAATCCGCCTCCCCCGAGGCATGCAAATGTCGTGCCACGACACGTCGCCCCACTTCAAAATGAAAGAGGTATGCCCCTATTATTATCTGCTAATAACTTTTGTGTTTCCCCTTCAGTAATAGTGTACGCACTAGAGAAGCTGGGCATGAAGGTGCAGTAGCTACAAAAAATGAAATCGGACGCAAGTGCAATGAGGTCAAATGTCCTCTGTTAATTCCATTAGGAAAGAGGACACAAGATCGAAGATTGCATAGGCTTACGACAAAAGGTGGTCAGAATGTTGAAGCAGGGATACCTGAAATAACTACTCAATGATAAATGAACAGCTAATTTCGCCCGAGGACGCGACCCATCTCAAGGATCGCCAAATCCACTATCGCCGGCACGTACCATACAAATGATCATCGGCGGTGGCGACGACTAGGTGATCTATCACGTAAAGTTCATCACCACACACAAGTTGAAGTGTATGATCGCTCACGAAGGTATGATAACTTCGAAGACAATATCACCTTTGATAAGTCCGATGCCTACGGTTTGTCTTTATCTCATTGCGATGCTTTAGTTATAACGTTACGTATTGCTGATACTAATGTGAAAAGAATCATGGTAGATGATGGAAGCGGTGCATGTATTATCCACACGAGATTTCTCATGCAAATGAGGCTCGAAGATATGATAATACCGCGTTGCATAACACTAACATGTTTTAACAATGCAGTAGAGAGGATATCGGGGGAAATATCACTGCCAGTCTTGGCAGGTGGAGTCACGCTGGAAACCACATTCCACGTCATGAACCAGGAAACAAATTATAATGCCATCATCGGACGTCCATAGATACATGCCATGCGAGTCGTTCCTTCAAGCTTCTATCAAGTACTCAAGTTTCCCACCCCATGGGAATATTCAGCATTCGAAGCGAGCCATGTACTGTCTGGGAATGCTACCGGATTGCCCAAGATTGTACGCATACCAAGGAATTAAAAGGAGAAAGTGTGGAGGCATAGCAATCAAAAGTGTCGGGAACTAAAACTGATTTGCTAGCAGAGCTCATCAAAGACCTAGATGTTGTAGAAGCTTGCAAAGCGACTATCGAAAATCTCGACCCGGTCCAGCTGGACGCCGCCAATAATACAAAAAGGCCTTTATCGGACACAACCTCTCCGAGCCAGGTAAGTATCATGAATTCTTAAGTAACAATGCTGATCTATTTTCCTTTTCCCACTCAGATATGCCGAGGATCCCAAAAGACATCGACAGTCATAAGATGAATGTCGATCCACTTTATCCGCCCGTATGGAAGATGAGGAGGAAATTCAACGCTGCGATCAACGGGGAAATCAGTGAAGAAGTGGAGAAACTGCTAGCCAACGGTTCCATCATAGAATCAAAATATCCCAACGGGTCGCCAACGTAGTCATGGTTAAAAATAAAAATGAGAAATGGAGGATGTGTGTGGACTTCACCGATCTGAACAAGGCATGTCCAAAAGATTCCTTTCCATTGCCGCATATCGACCAACTGAGCAACAGCGGTGCATGAACTACTAAGTTTATTGGACGCCTATTCCGGCTACAACGAAATCCTAATGGCCGAAGAGGACCAAAAAAAGACAGCTTTCATTACCCACCAAGGGACTTACTGCTATAAAGTGATGCCCTTCAGACTCAAGAACGCGGGAGCCACATATCAGGGGTTGGTTACCAAGATGTTCAAGGAACAACTCGGCAAGACAATGGAGGTCTATATCGATGGAATGTTGGTCAAATCGGCAAAGAAGGATGACCACATCGATCATTTGAAACAAGCCTTCAAGATACTGAGGTGGTACGAGATAAAATTGAATCCAGAAAAATACGCCTTCAACCTGGCCTGGGGAAAATTTCTAGGCTTCCTCGTGTCACAATGAGGCATCGAAGCCAACCCGGATCAGATCACATCCATAGACACAATACCTGAAATATTGAACAGAAAGAAGCAGGTACAGAAATTGACGGGGTGAAAAGCCGCCCTATCGAGATTCATCTCACGATCCTCGGACAGATGCCACAAGTTCTTCAATGTACTGAGAAAAGATCACGGGCTACAATGGAACAAGGAATGCATCGACGCCCTAAGGAAACCAAAGGCATATCTATGCTCACCACCACTACTCGTCAAAGAAGATCCAGGCGAGTGTCTACTCGTATACCTGGCAGTATCCGTAGTCGCTGTCAGCGCAGTCTTGGTCCGCGAAAATAAAGGTACTCGATACCCTATTTATTATATCAGCAAAACTTTAATAGATGTCGAGACGAGGTATCTACACCTTAAAAAACTAGCGCTGGACGTAACTTCACGAAAGCTTAGACCTTATCACAATGCCATCCCATAAAAATAATAACAACCTTCGCCTAAGGGGCATCTTATATAAGCCCAAGCTCTCGGGTAGACTCGCCAAGTGGGCCATAGAGCTCAGTGAGCATGACATAACTTATCACCCTAGAACCTTCATTAAGTCGCAGGTGCTAACCGACTTTGTCGCGAAATTCAGCACGGAGATATTACCAGAGGCAAAATAAGAGACACTTCGCACCTCAGTCCGTATCAACCTCTGGACCCCCAATACTGACGACGCCTCGAATGCCTCAGGATCGGGACTGTGACTCATCCTCGAAGTCTCTACGGGCGAAGTAATTGCCAGTCCATACGATGCCCCAAGATGACTAACAATGAGATCGAGTATGAGGCTGTGATTGCAGGTATGAAGCTAGCGCTCAAATATGGGGCCCGGCGACTCATCATCCACTGCGACTCTCAACTCGTCATAAATGAAGTAATCGAGACTTTCCAAATCAAAGGACAGAGGCTACACAAATATTAATCAGAAATCCATAAGCTGATGCTAGAGTTCGATGAATGTTGCATCGACCAGATCCTCGGGGCACAGAACATCGAGCCAGATGGCTTGGCCAAACTAGCCGCAGCCACCAAGAATATCAACAAAGAAAACGTGGTTACCCTTCTCCATTTAGCGGTAGACCACGTCGAGGTATTCTCCTTGAACTTAACTTGGGGCTGGCACAACCGCCATGTATCCTGTATACAGGATGGAACAATACTACATGACAAAAAAGAGGCCAAGAAACTCCGAATGCAGGCTGCCCGGTATAGCCTGGTAAATCACGACCTCTATAATAGAACATTTGGTGGTCCCCTCGCTAAATGCCTCGGACCGCATCAAATAGGACAAGTATTAGAAGAGGTGCACGTGGGTTATTGTGGCACCCATACAGGGAAACACGTCCTTATCCAATGCCTTATCTGCATCGATTATTACTGGCCTACCACAAAAAAAGAAGCAGTGAAATATGTCCGGAGATGCGAGCAGTGTCAAAAGTACACCCTCACGATACACCAAGCGGGATAACTCCTCTATTCAGTCACTTCGCCATGGCCCTTAATAAAATGGGTAATGGACAACATCGGCCCCCGCCAGCCGAACGAGGATAGGTATGCTTATTATTAGTTTTAACTGACTATTTTTCAAAATAGGTGGAAGCAGGTGCGTACGCCCAAATATGCAAACAAGAAGTCATTGCCTTTATATAGAAAAATATTATATGCCATTTTGTTTTCCCTAAAGAAATTAGCTGCGATAATGGGCCTTAGTTTGTCGGTTGGAAACGACCGAGTTCTTTGAAAAATGGCACATCAAGCGGATACTCTCCACTCCGTATCATCCCATCGCCAACGGACAAGCCGAGTCTTCCAACAAAACTATATTGAACATATTGAAATAGAAGCTCGAGAAAGCAAAGGGGGTATGGCCTGAATTACTACCCGAAGTACTTTGGGCATACCAGACTACGCCCAAGTCCAGCATGGGAGAAATGCCACACTCACTGGTCTACTGGACCGATGTAGTCATACTCGTCGAGGTCGGGGAGCCAAGCCTGAGATATTCCCATGCCAGCGACAGCGAGGCAGATAACAACGAAAGTAGGTTACAAGACCTAGATAAAGTTGAAGAATAGAGAAACATGGCTATAAGAATAATAACCCAAAAACAGCAGGCAAAAAGATACTAAAACAAAAAAGTCAAAGTGAGATCATTCAAAGTCAGCGACTACGTCCTCAAAGCCAAAACGCTACCGTCAAAAAACCTAAGTGAGAGAAAGTTGGGAACCAACAGGGTTGGATCGTATAAAATCATAGCATCCGCAAACAAAATAGCGTTCCAACTAGAAACAATGGAGGGATAACCGCTACAAAACAACTGGAACGTCGCCCATCTCAAGTACTTCCACTTCAGAAAGGCATCTCTCAAGTCATACTCTTTTTTCCTCACCCAAGTTTTGTCCCAATCAGGCTTTCTCGGGAAGGTTTTTAACGAGGCGATAAAAGGGATACCCTGCGGATCAGAATGCAGTTCATCACATCTGCCCATCGACATGGTCTCTAGATTGATGTAATGAAGGGACTACACTTGTTAATCTCCATTATATGAAATGAAGTTGATCTCCATTGTATGAATGGAAATCTCCATCATGTGAACGGTAGTTGATCTCCATACAGATATTTCCATTATACGAACGAAAGTCGAATCTCCATTGAATGAACATCGTAATGGCTAAGTTTATCGACATCAGTTCGACCTCGCTCGAACTACGATGGATACTACTTCGACGACAGTCGAAGCAACATCCTAATGGAAAAGGCCATTGACATTAGTTCGACCTTCGTCAAACTACGACGGATACTACTTCGACGACAGTCGAAGCAACATCCTAATGGCTAAGGCCATCGACATCAGTTCGACCTACGATGGATACTACTTCGACGATAGTCGAAGCAACATCCTAGTGGCTATGGCCATCGACATCAGTTCTACCTCGTTTGAACTACGACGGATACTACTTCGACGACAGTTGAAGCAACATCCTAATGGCCAAGGCCATCAATATAAGTTCAACCTCGTTCGAACTACGACGGATACTACTTCAACGACAGTCGAAGTAACATCCTAATGGCTAAGGCCATCGACATCAGTTCGACCTCATTGAAATTATGACGGATGCTACTTCGACGACACTCAAAGCGACATCCTAATGGCCCATCGACATCAGTTCGACCTCGTTCGAACTACGATGGATACTACTTCGACGACAGTCGAAGAAACATCCTAATGCCCAAGACCATCGTCATCAGTTCGACCTTGTTTGAAATACGACGGATACCAATTCGACGATAGTCAAAGCAATATCCCAATGGCCAAGGCCATTGAACATCGGTTCGACCTCGCTCGAACCACGGCAAGACCTTTTTAACAAGTAATAAAAGCAACCTCTGTGGAGGCTAAGATTGCAAAAAAACCCAAAAAGGGAAAGTCAACAGATAGATGAAGCAACAAAAAAAAAAGTTTATATTACAACAAAAATCATTTACATTCATCCATACAGATGGGCTCTAATACATCCCACAACCAAGAAATATATACAAGCAAAATTATACAAACTTAGAACTACTCATCATCCCCTGTGGGATAAACGTCTTTATACCATGAATCTGAGTCAAGGCGATAGACGTCCTCAGAAGTAGCACCCTTCCCATCAGGAGAGTCGGGATAGTACCCACATGATTCGCGAGTTGTGCGAGCATCGTTCCATCGCCCGACTCTCAGTATGAAGAGATATATACATATCAAGTTGAGCCTCCACAAAGACCCACATCTCATATGCACTACGATGTGGATCTCAACCAGGCGGGGGACGAAACAAGAAGGGCCGAAAAAGGTGATCCACTTCTTCTGACCTTGATGGAGTCCTGCCGTTGCATCTTAGTCAACTTATCTGCGCTAGCACTTAGCTCGCTCGTGAGTCCATCAATTTCTGCCATCCTAGCACCAAGCTTAATGGTAAAATCAGCCACCTTCTGCTGCAAGTCGGCATTCTCCGCCGTCACCCCCGACTCAGTTCGAGTTCATCATCTTTCGCCCTAAGGAGGGCCTCCAATTCGCTATTATGGGAAACGACCCTCATCCGCTCTCCATCCGTCTCTTCCAGCTCCGACCCCTACGTTCCAAATGGTCCTTCCTCTATTTAGTCCCTCACGGAACACTTGAAACTCAGGGTCTTGCTGGTAGAGGTCGACCACCGCTTGGTGCTTAGTGCGGTATTTTTGATATTTCATCGACATCTTTTTATAGAGGCCCGTCCTCTTCTGCTCACGATGGCCTCTCTCCACCTCCAAGAAGAGGGTCTAAGAAGAAAATAGAAGTAAGTACATTCCCAGGTTGATCCTACAATACGCAAAAAAGGGGAAGGGGATGAAGAAATCTACCTGTAAGGCCATGCCGACAACTTTCCGAGACAGCTCCGCATCATTCATGGTTCTGAGCGTCTCGCTCTCAGGAGCGGAACACAACAGGGTAAGGGTCGATGCAACCTATTCACTATTTAGCAGCAAGTTATTATCTCCTGGGATCATTGTCCCAATCCAAACTGATGGGCCGCGGCGGGCGCCAGATACCTTACTCAACCGAGTACCAACGTAACCTATCTTTCTTATTACATTATCATAACACATGACATATGGGCCTAATAGGCCAATATGATCATTTATAAACTCAAAACGTAAGCCGATAAGGCCATACAATCTTTTACGTACATGACATATATATATAAGCCTCTAAGAGTACATATATATCATAAAGGTTGGGAAAGAGTCCCGCCATACCAAATAATACATGACTAAATTATACTAACCAAACAAGAAACTTCGAAGCAAATGGAGCGCACCAACATTACCCACTGAGCTGATAGCTTACTTGGATGGCTCTCAACCTGTCTATCAAGACCTGCGGGCATGAAACGCAGCGTCCCCCGGCAAAAGGGACATCAGTATGAGTAATATACCGAGTATGTAAGGCACATAAATAGATACATACAAGATATGGAAGAAATATAGAGTACATGACTCAACCTGTAAGTCTGAATAACTTTGTAAATCGTAAATTACCTTCAGCGTTATGCATATGCGTTGAATGTCATGTCGTGCATAGGTACATGTTTCATAACATCATAGTCTCGGAGGGCATCCTATCATATCATATAGGCCACCGTAGGCAAAATAATCATCGTATACCAGCTGATCAGGTGGTGATACGTATATAACGTCATAACCTTTCCTATATCCGATATACATATATATACATACATATATACGCGTATATAACACCATTTGAATACATACATATATATATACTTATATATTGCCATTTGAATATATACCTGTATATGCGTATATAACGCCGTTTGAATCATATTTCAGCCACTATGGGCAACATCATCATCATATACCAACTGATCAGGTGGTGGTGCGTATATAACGCCGTAACCTTTTCTCATATCCCATAAACAGATATTTACATATATACGCGTTAATGCCATCTGGTCATGGGTCAATGCATATGTATGAAATGCATGAAAAATATGTAATAATCTTAATACTCCTTCCGGATAACCTTTTTCAACTGTGTATTATTCTGAGATCCATGAACAGGAAATAATAATATTTTTCACATGGAATCAAGAATATAGACACCACTAATAACTCTATGAATAGAGTAATTCATGGAAACTGTGTATTTCCTCGTTTCTTCATTATAATTTGGACCATGCAAAAAAAAAAAAGCCTTAACATACCTGTTCCTTGCATTATTTGATCGAAGTGAAACTTCTGCTTTCGTGAAATACGTTGGAACGAGAGGATGAAGCTTCAGCTTATGAATTTGAACGAAACCTTGCTCTGGACTTAACAAAATTGTTGTTCTTTGAATTTTTAATCGAAATTTGGCTAAAGAATTGAACTATCTAGGGCTGATTATGTGAAGTCATCCATGGAGAACGGAGTGCTCACTATCACAGTTCCTAAGAAAGAAATTACCAGAAACCACCACCATATAAGAACTGTTGAAATATGATAATTAAATAAAATTTGATGGTACTCCACATATGATTGTGGAAATAGAAGTAAAATGAAGAGAAAGTAGAAAGTTTTACTAAATAATATGAAAAGAAAAGAAAAGTGAGTTTGGTATAGCTTGTGTAATATTTGTAGTAACTAATGAACGAAAATGATCAGATTGTGGATTCTAATCTTTACAAAGTATTCCTTAAAAATTCCAAGAGCTAAGTCTTACTAAGACTTTAAGGTTAAGACTTAAGACACATATACACATATCAATGCGTCATTCTTCCCAAATAGTGGCCTTGTGCCACGTTTCGTGTTGTAATTGATTAAATCTTGTCCGTTTATTAGTTAATTGAGTAATATTCTGTTATTTTGATAATTAATTAGTTACTCGCATATTATAAAAAATTGCTCCGAATTACTTAAAATATTACTCACTTTTTACATACCTTATACACCTTTCTATCTCTATATAATAACTTGTATGGTACTAGTCCAAAAATATCGGATATTTTAGCTCGGACCATATTTTATCCTAATATGCCAAACTTAGATGAAAATTCATTTTCTTTGCCTTGCTCCTCTTCTCACCTTCACGAATTTACTTATCACTTATAATTCCAAAATAATCTCATTCCCGAATTTACGTCGATTAACTTACAACAAAACTTTAATGTATGAGGATATGGGGTGTAATATCTCATTTCCGAACTTTCATCAATTTACACATGGCGTACTTTTACGTACGAAAATATGGAGTGTAACAATCACAAGGTGACGGTCGGACCCATTCGTCGTCGTTTCTACATGGGTGTGACCACCCACTAACTCGTTTACGTCCTCTTGGGCAATGTCGGAGTCGGACTCATCAACTTCCTTGTTAGAACCTTTGACGTTAATCGACGAGCCTCTCTCAGCGGGACGTACCAACTACTACGAGGGGCGGCACTCCTCTCCCGGGCCGACCTCCTCGATAGAATGGCATCAGCCATGAACATAGGTCTTGGCATAATTCAGGGTGCCCCACTTCCGTCAGCTTCAGTGGCCACCCTATTTCCCATCTCCAGCCTTCTCCTTTTCCTCTCCAACGGCTCTTCGCCATTGGAAGATTCATCGACGGGTTGCGGGACCGATGCCAGCGATGTCGACACCACCATAGCCGCAGTTGCAAACGTGGCCCCCTGTTGGGAAGTTAGAGGATGACCCTCTCAGAAAGACTCACAAAGTATATCACGAGTGTCCGAGGCGGCTTCAGGTCGCATGAAGTTAGGGACTCGTGCTCTCCTCCTAGTAGCACCTCGACCTGTTATTATAAAATCACACAAGTAAGCAGGGTCGTATAACTGACGAGACAAAAATTAGATGTCTACCTGAAGAGACTTTGGGGCCGTAACGTTGCATAAAGGCGGGCCAAGTACGAGTCTCTTTCGCGTAAGTTAGTAGGGCCGCGACCCATTTCCTGAGACCGATGATGGGCTAGGGCGGACGAGCCATGGCTGCAATATAAGAATCAGAATTGCAACCATAACAGGTAACGGAGAATTTAATAAACTGCAACACTTACGTGTTGGGTTCTACCTTTTTGGGAATCCGGTGGGGTTAGAGAGCACGTGCTCGGTCCTATCAAAGAAATATTTACGCCAGAATACACGACTTGCTCGGTCTTCAGTTCCGACCACCAATCCCTTTGTACCACGGATCCTCAACTGCACCGTGGTCCCTCTAAGGAAACCGACGGTAAACAAGTGTAAGAGATGATGAACCTAGACGTCAAATTCGGCCAACGCCACGTATTTGGTCAGCAGTAGAAGCAATTTAAGTGTATACAGCGTAAGCTTAGCCTGGCATATATTATAGAATATGTAGAACTCTAGCGCCAAGAGGAAAATAGGGAAGGCTGTAGCCTATCAGAAAGGGATATTCATAGAGGGTACAGTACCGTGGCTAATGAACGTCAACGTGGTCTCGCCGCGTGGTATCATCTCTACGTGGGCAAGGATACCGTATTTAGCGCGGAGGTCATCTAAGCAATTTTTTTCCGACTCGGAAAGCACTAAAATCAAAGTGGGAGAATCCTTATTGAAAACACAATGAGACGAAGAATGCCTTGGTAACAGTGCTTCCACCGTGAGAGGACTGATATCTTTTTACCTCCACCTTCTTCCATCGGAAGAGGGTGGTGCGTTCGATGGAACAACTGCCGGAATCCTTTCACTGTCACGGCGAGGTTATGCATGATTTTGTTCAAAAGAAAGTTGCACACAATGCAATGAAGAAGAAGAAAACCCTCGGTCAAAAGCAAAAGTACAGGAATGTGAAAATCTAAACTGAAGGGTTAGAAAACTCTTACAAATAACCAAAGTTCGAGCTAGGTTGAACCCTCCCCTATTTATAGGGTTATGTGGCTCCGAAATCGAGGCGGAAAACTTTCAATCAGCGCGGAAAATCGAGCGCCAAAGCAATAGTTTCTTGCCTCGAGAATACGCGCTATGACGCATGCAAACGCTGACGTCATCTGGGGAAAAGTGTTTCATTTCGACGCTCTAACAATTATGATTACCGTCTCCCACCGGTTACGTCGCAACCCTTGGACAAGTCAAACTCTCCTGAATGGAGGTACCTATTTCGCCCATCGAGGACGCAACTCGTTGCGACCCCGACGAGCGGAGGGACTAACTTTATGTGATCAAATTTGACCGATCACGTCACTAAGTCAGCACGACCGACCACTGAATATCTACAAACCGATATAGGGGGACGACCCAGGGATAAAAGGAAAAACTACCTCGTGCCATCGTCGGTTCTGCTATAGAAGGATCCTCTATTATATAAAGGGGATCTGAGCCTTGTAATAGGCAGACAACTTTTAATAAAGAAGCTCTCTTGCGCTCTCATCTCTCTATTTCCTCTTCTCTCTCTTTTACTGTTACTATCCTACTGAATATCAAGATTATCCTAAGGTTTATTATTCTCGATTACGATTTACCACTTCATCTCTTTTAATTGATTTGCTTAAAAAGTATTTAATAACTTTTGAGTAAAAAAAGCATTTTAGTGATAACATAAATCTAATTTTATCGATTCACATTAATATCATCTAAAGATGGCGATAAATAACAATTAGACCAAATATCAGAAGAAGAAAAAAGAAATATTGCAATATAATAGATCCTGATTTGGCGAATTGTCACTACAAATATAAGATAGACTCGGAATTTAAAGTTGTTGAAGACAATAGACATAGCCATACCAATTGTTAAGACCTCAGACCTATCGCGACCTTTACGATGGTTATGAATATGAATGCATAACATATATATAGACTTCTATCATTTAATTATTATTAATTAAAACATCTATCATCTCAATAAATCAATTGACTATAGCAATAGCCTTTTTGGCCGTGCATCTAAAATTAGTTTATTTTAAAAATATTTTTTAAAATTTGTTTTGGTGAGAAACTGTCTGAGTTTAACTAATTAATTTAAAAGCACTTTGAGCAACAATTAACTTCATTTGGCATAAAAAAGATTTCGAATTTTTTTTTGAAAATATTATTTGTTCATGTAATTTGATCAACTTTTATAAAACGTTTGAATAAAAAAAAACTTAAGTTCCAAAATCTAGCTCAAATCAATTTTTGGGTGAAATTTTTTCTTCTACTCATAAAATTTTAACTTTTTTCAAGTAATGCATGTTCAAGCATGACTTCAAATTTTAAATATTATTTTTTTAACAATACTTCGAAAACTCTTTTTACAGGTTTCAACTAAATTTATGTCAAAACACCTACTTAATATTTGACCAAACTTTTAAAAAGTACTTCTAAGTGTATTTTTCTCAAGAATGCATTTTGGGAAAACTATTTTTTTTTTGCTTCTCGAAAAATGTTTATGCTTATGCTCAAAAATATTTTTTTCTTCTAAAGCTTGTCCGAACATCTAAAAGGGCAGCCAGGTGTTAAACTCTCGCTATGCGCGGAGTCCAGGGAAGGCTCATACCATAAGTGTCTATTGTATACAACCTTACCTTGTATTTCTGCAAGAGATTATTTTCATGGCTTGAACCCGTAACCTTCTGGTGACATAACAACTATGTATAGGGTCAAATTTGGCCCTCAACGTCCCCATGATTAACGGCTACGCCCACTGATTAGACGCGAGAGTGAGAGCACGGCCCAGACGTGCGGATGAAGGCGACGTCGTTTAGAACCTAACTTCTTCACTAAGCAGAAGTCACCTGCTTTTGTACTTTTTTTGATTATTATGAGGAAGGTCTCCTACTATATAAAGGAGACCTTCACATTGTAACTGGATCATCATGATTCTCGAAGGATACAACTTCTCTCTCTCTCTCTCTCTCTCTCTCTCTCTCTCTCTCTCTCTATCTCCTACGATTGCTTCTCTCTTAAGCTAATATTCTCTTTCGCATTATCGGATCTACTTTTACTATATTGCATATATCATCTCTAGGTCTCATTATATTTGATTATGATATACCCTTATTCATCTTTGATTGTTTTAATGCTTACAAAGTGTACAAATAACTTTTGAGTCAAACAATTTGGCGCCGTCTGTGGGGATTTCGATAATCAAAACCATAGTTTTCACCTAGAGAACAACCAACAACTATTCTATACACCACATGAACAAAAATGGTGAAAACAACGCAAGAATGAAAGCGATAGAAGATATTACAACCAACCTCATCGGTCCTCACAAGGAAGCCGGTGAAGAGGGTGTTTTGATTACAACCCCTAGCACCATAACGAGTGGGGAGATCCCACCTCCCTCACCTGGAGATCTGACGATCTTGCGGGAAAAGGGTGCTTCAATATCTGCAACCAAAGAAGTACCCTCAGAGGTCAAAAAGCTACTGGAAGAATGGCTAACAGGTGCCTTAAGTGGCTTGATCGAGAAGTCACCAAAAGGTAACACCAGATGTGCACCGATAGTGGACCTTACAGCTTCCATGGCTGAACCTGAAATTGCACGAGTAAATGACATGCCAGGCGAGGTACAGCCCAACAATAGCACGCTCACAACCATTCTTAAAAAGATGGAGCAGATGGAAACGAAAACTGGTCACTTCGTGACTAGATGAAGGAACACCAGGAGAGGGTAGACAAGATCCCCGGTACCCCAAAGTTGCTACAAAAATGCGACGTTGGAAGAATCTTTAAACAACCTTACGCTGAGGAGGCTGCCCCATGCTCCATTTCAAAGACCTTCAAAATTCCACCCTACCTAAAAGTATACGACGGAACCACAGATTCCAAGGATCATCTGATCCACTATGTTACGGCTATAAAGGGCAATGACCTATCAAAAGAACAGGTACTGTCCGTGCTGTTGAAGAAGTTCATCGAACGGTGACAGGAGGAGCACTGACGTGGTACTCCCAGCTACCGGCTAAGATCATTTCTACATTCAAGGAAATGGCGGACTAGTTCGTAACCACCCTAGCAGGAGCAAAGAAAGCAGAAGCAAGGGTTAATGATATCTTCGCTGTCTATCAAACCACAATAGAAGGACGCAGGGATTTCCTAGCCAGGTTTGATAGGGTGAGGATGAGCTTACCCAACGTGTCGGAAGGTATGGCGGTGGCTGCTTTCCAGAATGGGCTAAGTAGAGACGGTTCGAGGGTGACCAAAAGGCTACTGAGCCGTCTCATTAAGTACCCTCCTACCACATGGGAAGAAATCTATTATGCCTACTGTGCCGAGGTACAAGCAGACGAGGACGACCTCAATGGGCCGACCCAACGATTGATAATAATACATCTAGAAATTATAAGGGATCGATGCACCGAGAGACGGCAGGAACAAATCCCACATCTCAACAAAGAAAGGCACCAGCTTTACGTCAGGTCTTCCCATAGGCCGCCACCAAGACACATGGATGCACTACAGCAACATGTCGCTCCATTCCGAAACAAAAGAGGTATGCCTCCTTTATTATCCGCCCATAACTTTTACGTGTCTCCTTCAGAGATAGTGTATGCACTAGAGAAGTTTGGCATCAAGGTACAGTAGCCAACAAAGATGAAATCAGACCCCGCCACAAGGAAATCAAACGTCTTATGTGAATTTCATCAGGAACGAGAGAACTAGACCAAGGACTGCATAGGCCTGCGGTAGGAAGTGGTCAGAATGTTGAACCAGGGATACCTGATGGAACTACTCGCGACAAAGGGAAATTAACTTTGCACGCGGATGTGAATAGCCCCATGGGCCACCAAAGCCTCCCTCCCCAGTACGGATGATTAATATGATCGTTGGAGGCAGCGACGACTCAACAATCAACCATGCACAAACTGAAGCAAACCATCACCCACAAGCGGTATGACGACTTTGAAGATAGTATCACTTTCGATAAGTCCGATGCCGATGGTTTATATTTCCCTCACTATGATTATTTGGTTATCACTTTACGTATCGCAAATACAGATGTTAAAAGAATCATGGTTGATGACGGAAGCGGCTCCTGGATTATCCACCAAAGGGTCCTCATACAAATGGGACTCGAGGACAAGATAATACCACGCTGCATAACACTAATTGGTTTCAATAATGCAGTGGAATAGAGCTCCAGAGAAATATCCCTTCTGTTTTAGCGGGAGGAGTCATGCTGGAAACAGCTTTCCACGTGATGAACCAGGAAACGTCGTACAACGCCATTATAGGATGCCCATGGATACACGCCATGCAAGCGGTCCTGTCAAGCTTTTATCAAGTGATCAAATTCCCTCCTCGTGGGGAATATTCAGCATCCGAGGTGAGCCACGCACCACAAGGGAATGCTATAAAATAGCTCAAGATTACACCCACACCAAACAACTTAAGGGGGCGAGTGCAGATGCATAGCAATCAGCTATGTCGGGGACCAAGACCGACCCCACATTGTACGTCATTAAAGATCTTGATACCCTAGAGGCTTGTAAAGCTACGGTTGAAAATATCAACCTAGTCCAACTGGACAATGCCGACCTCTCGAAAAAAGCCTACATTGAGCACGGCCTCGTAATTCGAGTTAGTATCATGAATTTTTAACTAACCATGCAGATCTGTTTGCTTTTTCCCATTTAGATATGCCAGGGATCCCGCGAGACATCGTCACTCAAAAGCTAAACATTGACCCATTACACCCTCCCGTCCGGCAAATGAGAAGGAAATTTAACGCTGCTATCAACGAAGCGGTCATTGAGGAAGTAGACAATCTACTAGCCAATGGCTCCATCAGGGAATCAAAATACCCCCAATGGGTCACCAATGTCGTCATGGTCAAAAAGAAAAATGGGAAGTGGAGAATGTGCGTGGACTTCACCGACCTGAACAAGGCATGCCGAAAGGATTCATTCCCACTGCCCCACATCGACCAACTATTCGACACTACCGCGGGACACGAGATGCTAAGCTTCCTAGACACTTACTCCGGCTACAATCAGATCATGATGGCCGAGGACATATTTCTACAAGGTAATGCCATTCGGGCTCAAAAATGCAGGAGCTATGTACCAGAGACTAGTCACCAAGATGTTCAAAGAACAACTCAGTAAAACCATGGAAGTCTACATCGACGATATGCTGGTAAAATCAGCAAAGAAAGAAGACCAGATCAACCACCTGAAGGAAGCCTTCGAGATATTGAGGAGGTACGAAATGAAGCTAAACCCTAAGAAGTGCGCCTTCGGCGTGGCCTCAGGAAAATTCTTAGGTTTTATCGTATCACAACAGGGCACTAAGGTCAACCCAAACCAGATCAAGGCGATAGACATAATACCTGAGGTATTGAACAACAAAAAATAGGTACAAAAGTTGACAGGGCGGATAACCGCTCTATCCAGATCCATATCGCGGTCCTCCGACACGTGCCATTTATTTTTCAATGTGCTGAAAAATGACCAAGGGTTACAGTGGAACGAGGAGTGCACCTAAGCCTTGAGAAAGCTAAAAGCGTACCTATCTTCACCGCCCCTACTAGTCAAAGCGAGCCCAGGCGAACCCCTGCTGGTGTATCTCGCCGTATCCGAGGTTGCCGTTAGCGCGGTCTTGGTCCGCGAAAAGAAAGGTAAGCAATCTTCTATTTATTACAATAGCAAAACCTTAGTGGACACCGAAACATGGTATCCTCACCTTGAGAGATTAGCTCTGGCATTGGTCGTGGCTTCATAGAAGCTCTGGCCCTATTTTCAATGCCACCCCATAAAAATGGTGATGACCTTCCCGTTGAGAAGCGTCCTACACAAGCCTGAATTATCAGGCTGGCTCGCCAGATGGGCCATTGAGCTCAATGAGTACGACATCTGGTACCACCCAAGAACCGCCATCAAGCCGCAAGTACTTGTCAATTTCATAGCTGATTTCAGTGCAGAAATCCTGCCAGACGCGAAGCGTGTGGCACAAGGTGCCCCCTCCAATGCCAACATATGGACTCTCTATACTGACGGTGCCGCCAATACACCTGGATCGGGACTCATCCTCGAGGTTCCCAGGGGCGAAACAATTTTCCAGTCCATACGATGCCCAAAATTGACTAACAACGAAGCAGAGTACGGGGACGTTATTGCAGGTATGAAACTAGCCATCAAGTACGGGGCTCGACAAATTATCCTCCATTGCGCCTCCCAACTTGTGGTGAATCAGGTTGCTGGGACTTACCATATAAAAGAACAAAGGATTCAGAAATACAAGTCAGAAATCCACACGATGATGGTCGAGTTCGACGAATGCCGTGTCGAGCAAATTTTGAGGGCACAGAATGTCGAATCAGACGGCCTAGCAAACTTGCCACGACCACTAAAAATTTTCACAAAGAAAGCGTGGTCACGCTCCTCCATTCAGCCATCGACCATACTGAGGTATTCTCTTTAATTCTGACATGGGACTAGAGCAATTTTATCCTACCTACAAGATGGAACGTTGTCACTCGACAAAAAAGAGGCAAAGAAACTCCGCGTACAAGCTGCCCGATATTGCTTTGATAAACAACGTCCTATACAAAAGGACGTTCGGCGGACCCTTGGCCAAATGCCTAGAGCCGCACCAAACGAGACCAGTACTCGAAGAAGTTCATGAGGGTCACTGCAACACCCACATGGGTAACTGCACCCTCGTGCAATGCCTCATACAGGCTGGCTATTACTGGCTTACCATAAAGAAAGAAGCTACGGAATACGTTTGCCGGTGCGAACAGTGCCAAAATTATGCCCCCATGATACACCAACCAGGAGAACCGCTCTACTCGGTCACCTCCCCATGGCCCTTTATCAAATGAGGAATGGACATAGTCGGACCCCTACCCGCAGGACGAGGAAATGTATGATTTTTACTAGTTTTAACTGACTATTTATCCAAGTGGATGGAAGCAGGCGCATACGCTCAAATACGCGAACAGGAGGTCATCGCCTTTGTGAGCACGTGATTTTTGCTTCACGGAAACTACTCCAAAAGAAATCGAAAATAAAACAAGCTACCTTCAGGTACAATTTTTGAGAATTTACGTGACAATTTTGGTAACATTTCAGTTCCTAAATGCTCACCTTGTTGTGATTATTTAAAAAAATATAAAAATATATGTTGCGTGCATTTAGAATTAATTGTGCATTTTGTAAATTACTTGACCATAAAGTGGTTAAAAAGAAATTACAAGAATGTGCGTTTTTGTTCTTTGTCGTTATGTGATTTTATTTAAATGTGTAATTTGTGTTAATTATTGAAGTGTTAATTAATATGTGTGTGATTTAATTTCTTAATTTTGTAGGAATTGTTTAGAGGTTTATTTAATTTTGGTTAGTTGAGAAAGAAGAGAAAATGGCTAAAATTTCAAAGAAAACAGGCCCTATTGCACGTTTGACCTAGGCCAAGACCAGGCGTCTCTGAGACCATCTCCAAACGACGTCATTTTGAATCCCTCAATCCTGAGACGTTGATCAAGTCAAATGAACAGCCCAGGTCTGGCCCTTCACCAATCCAAACGATGTCGTATTCGACGTCTGATCTGGGCCGTCTATCCCAATCTAATCTACGGTCAACAACTCCCTCAACACCCGGTCCATTTTGACCCAGGTTAACCCACCTTCTAAACCAAATGACCCCGTACCTACATCAAACGACCCCGTTTCATTTAAGCAATTTGATCCAAGACGTTAATCATTGATGATCCAACGACCAAGATTTATCTCACCACCCCGTATATAATCCCTCTTCTCTCACCCTGCACCCTCATAGCCACCCTACCCCTCTCATGTCTTCTCTCTTAGAGAACCAGAAATAACCATACCCCAAACCCTAGCCGCCCTAAAACTCCTCTACCTCAATAATCGACGGCAATGATGCCGGTGACCGCCAAACTAATACCCCTAATACAACTCAACCCCCTGAACACGAATCCATAAACCATCGGTCTCAAATCAAACCCCGTCGTATCGAATCTTCATTTGAAGATTTGGGTCAAAACTGAAACCACCCCAACCAAGCCCAAATTCGTGCCAATTACCCCCTAACCTCCCTCGTAACCAAACCAAGCCTGGTTTGGTTCGAATCTACCCAGAAATCCTCAAATCCCAAATCACCCATATGAACCCTAGAAATTCGAAACTATGAGGTCTGTTCAAATTAATAAGGGATTGAGATCTAATAGACCTTAATCTAGGTGTTCTCAACTGAGAACACCTTGATTAGAGTCCGTTGGACCTTAAATGTTCAAGGATGGTTCGAGACTGGGTCGTTGGTTCATGAGCTTCTGAAGATAAGTTTTTCTTGTTCCTTCTATTTTGTTTGTGATTATTCTTGTTCATTCGCATATTTATTTTCATTTAGTTGATTTTTCTATTATTTTTCTGTCAAAACTTTCATCTTATACAGACCTTTTATTTGGTCATTTAATTCTGTTAATTTGTTAATTTTTTGTTATTGTGTGTTTTGTGCTCCATCTGTTTAGAATTAGAATAGGCAGTTCATGATTAGGTTCCCTGCTAAAAGTCACTGAAATCCTCGGGCCTAACTATTATACCTTGATTAATTGATTATTAGCTACCTATTGTAGTTCACATATTCAGTTAATTAAGTATCATCAATTAATTAAACTAAAAGAAGCATGATAGTAATTCATAGTCGTTTTCCAGTATGTTTACCATTTTAAGTCTTCTGTGTTAAATTTGTGATAAACTGAACCTGTTTGGTTAATTTGTTTTGCTTATTAGGTTTAAATCCTCTGTTCTTCATTGTTTGTCCCCACGCCCTGATTGATACCATTTTGATTTCCTATGTTCTCCTGTGTGAGATTGTTTGAATAAGAATGTGAATTTGATATAGCTGTAGTAATTTGGCTGTTTAGCCAGAAATTAGCTTCAGGTTTGAAATTACATAGTTGTAATTTCAAACTTGTAAAGCTTAGGGTAATGCAGTAATAACAATGTCATTTTAGGGGTATTATGGGAATGAAAATTAATATAGCTTTATCCTCAAAATCCACTTCCGCCCTAGGCGAAGTAACAACGGCCGCTCTCTTCTAAGGGATGTTGCGACCTGCCAACGCGAGTAAGTCAGGTAACAAAACCTAATGAAGTATCCTACTCAAAGCTGAAAAATTACCTAACGGACCGTATTGTTGACGAAACGCGGCCCGGGCACGACACTCATATGCATAAGGTATTAACTTCTCCACCCACGTTTTAATGTTGTCTACGGACTGGGGCAAAGAATCCCTCACTATAAAAAAAAAGAGAAGAAGTCATAACGGCCGAATGGTTAAAACACCATACAACCAAGAATTCCACATACAGGGATACTTACATTCAAAGTTCCACCTTTCGGGGAACCCATTAGGGTGCGATACCAGGTTCTCCATTCTAATATAGAAGTATATGCGCCAGAACCCGCAATTGGCGATGTCGTCCGCCTTCACCACTAAATCCTCCGAACCACGGTTTTTTAGTTGCAACATGGTACCTCTCAGGTAACCAGTGCTGACTAATTGTAAAATATGGTGGACAAAGATTTCACACCCAGCACTGTCAGCATACGTGCTCAAAATCCTACACACCTTCAAAGTGTAGGGAGTAAGCTGTGTCGGGCATATGTCAAAAAAGTGGCAAAGCTCCTCTGCTAAAGGATAAATCGGTACACTATAACTGATTAAGTACAGTTACTCATAAAAAGTACAATATCTGGGTCTATGCACATTGGCGTAATATGTTCCATCCGGAATCATTTCCACGTGGTTCAGGACGTTATGCGCCGCTCGAAGATTGTCCAAATGCGGTTGCAATAACTCACTATGTTCCCAAAGGAGAGACAAATTTCTCGTATGAAAGTCTCGTCGAAAATGCATTTCTTTTGGAAGCACATTCTCCACAGGGAGGGGAACAAGAGCCTTTTCCACCTCATCTTCTTTATCGCCAGAAGAAGGCGGAACCATAAATGGGGCAGCATCCTTGTTATTCTTACAACTTTGGTGTTTACCATGATATTTCGTTTAAGAAAGAAAGTGCTTATAGCGAGAAATAAGGCTTCAGAAAGATAGAAGAGTCTCACACGAAAATATCGATTATTAGAGAGAAAGGTGATGAAGAAAGTTGAAAAATATTTTACAAGGGTTCGAAAGATGAATCAGTTTGAACATGTCCCTTATTTATAGGGTAAAGTTGTGCGAAAATAAAAAAGGCATGACCAAAACGGGCGCGGGAAGCCAAAACGTCACATCACCTCCTGAACCACCTCAGGAACTAAAGCAATAATGACGCACACGGGCGATGACATCATCCTAAAAAGGAAAATCACACGTCAACGGATCAACAACGTTGGGTAAATCACATCGTTCCTGTTGCCGCCTGGGCACGAGGTCATATTCTCTAAAAGACGAGGTTCGCAATTTCGCCCATTGAAGGCGCCCATCGGGCACGTCACCAACGAACGGAGGGACTAACTGTATAGGGTCAAATTTGGCCCTCAATGTACCCATGATTAACGGGTATGCCCACTGAGTAGATGCCGACTAGCGTGAGAGCACGGCCCAGACGTACGGATGAAGGCGACGTCGTTTAGAACATAACTTCTTCACTAAGCAGAAGCAACCTACTTTTGTACTTTTTTTGATTATTTTGAAAGAAGGTCTCCTACTATATAAAGGAGACATTCATATTGTAACATGATCAACATGATTCGCGAAGAATACAACTTCTCTCTCTCTATCTCAGTCTCTATCTCCTACAATTGCTTCTCTCTTAAGCTAATATTATCTTTTGCATTATCAGATCTACCTTTAGGTCCTTTACTGTATTGCATCTATTATCTCTAGGTCTCATTTTATTTGATTACGATTTACCCTTATTCATCTTTGATTATTTTAAAACTTACAAAGCATACAAATAACCTTTGAGCCAAACAAGCTACTTCACCAATTACGTCAAGACTCCCTTCGGACCAAACATTAAACTTCGAAAAAGAAAACACTTTTAGCCACACATTAAAAATAAAAAGCACAGTCAAACAAGCTATAAATTGATATGGTTGACTGGTAATCGGATGAAAATTTTGGTGACTCGGTATGAAAGGTCTACAATTAAGATTGTGTAGCAACAAAAAATTGTCCCTATGTGTTAGAGGAGAAAGGTGAAGGTGTTTAAGGCCGTTTAGTTTTAGCCGTTTAAAGAAAGTGACTATTGAGATTGAGAGCAATAAAATTCCGTTAGAAATGTAACCCTGTAGGTAGGTTGCGGCATTTTGCAGAGCCGTTAACATAGCGACAAATCCTTTCATGTGCGTTTCTGGAATTAGGTTTTCACAGCTCTTTGGAAATTGCGTTACTGTGGGCCCCATCTCCTAATTTCTTTCCCTTCTTCATTCGTTTTAGTTTTGCATGTTCAGTCCAACAAAACCAATTTCTACATTTTGTAAGAAAAGGATAGTCTCCTACATTAACTATCCCACATTGACGAAAAAATCGTATCTCAAAAGAATGTGATTCGAATAAATAATCTCACGTTTATGTAAAATTTAGAAAAAAGTTATATCATAAAGGAGTATAATGTATATATTTATTTCAATACAAGCATTAGTGACTGATTTCATGGCTTGAGCTCGTAACTTAGAGGTCCACCTAAAGATAATTTTACCGTTGCTCAAAAATTCTCCTTCAGTTTCTACAGTTTGTGCACAACAAATTTCTACCCAAGAATAGAAAATAATTAGTAAAATTGTTACTGTATTATTATTTTGACTTATTTCATGTAATGAAAATAATTTGGCCATTCTCATAGTTAGATAAGATATAAATTTGTTTGGTGCACCACGGTTCGTTCACCTAGTCCATAATTTGACATGTAACAGCTTTTTTATCCTTTTTGTTTTTTTCGGATAAGCGTAATGAAATTTCGTATAATAATGTTCTTGATCCGTATTCTTTTAAACCTCGAAATAACAGTCCAATCCAAAAAGTAGGGTGGCAAAGGCAAAATTTATAAAGAACAAGAAAATGTTTAAAGATAGCTCCAAATGGTGTAAGTCTAGTGGCGAATGCAAAAACACTATTAATAAAATTACTCGAATTATTCCATATTTATATTGATGGAGATAATAGATATTCTATCAATTAGTTAAAATACGGCTATGTAAAAAGAAATTTAAAGATAGAAAAAGTTTTGAGTGGCTATTGCAAGAGAAAAAGCATATGACATTACAACTTTTTTACTTTGTTACCTCGCTGGGGGGGGGGGGGGGGGGGCAACATATTAGACGTTTCTCATATGTACTTTTCAATAGAGAGGCTCTTTGATTTAGAGAATATAGAAACTTCCCAAATTAGTGTAACTTGGATTAAGACACTACTGCAAAACCATGAAATGGAAATGAAACGAATTTCCCTTGTAAGTTTCACATATGTACTTCTGATTTACTTCTTCGTGCAGGGCGGAGCTCGCCCTTCGATTACGAATTTAATAAATTCACTAACTTTGATTCAAAATTTTATATTTGTCTTAAAAAATTCAATAAATATACACAAATTATTAATATAAAATTCAGTAACTTAAAAAAATTAGCATCTTGAACCAATAAGCTAAGTTTCAAATATTGATTCCACCTCTATTTTCATGTTGGCTTAATTATGCATAAGTTGGATACAGTCCAAAAAAATCGACCAAAGTTGGTTGGTAATAGCCAATAACCGTCCAAAATGCAACTATTTACGTGTGAGACGGTATTTTGAAGGTTGGAAGGGCATGCAGACCAAAGTTGGTCGGAAATTATCGATCAACTTTGGTCGGTCAATTAAATTTCAAAAAAAAAATATTGCTGAAAAGACCGACTAAAGTTGATTGGTTTTTTAATTATGCAATTAAAAAATACATCATTTGGGAATCGAACAAAGGTCTGTACTATTGCTGGATACTATTCTACCACTAGATTATTGGTGCATTTTATTTTAAGACTGTCTTTTATTTTTTATTTATACTCTTTGATTATATTTTCGCACGAAAATAACTGATCAAAGTTGATCGATTTTATTTAAAAATAAAATTACCGACCAGAGTTGATCGGTTTATTAAAATGACTGACCGAATTAACCAACCAATTTTGATCACTTTTTTTAAATTAATTTTAATTTATTTTAAATAAAAACTAACCAAAGTTGATCGATTTCTTAAAAAATAAATTTTGCGGGACTCAAAAATAATTTCTCGTATTTTTGCGCCAAAATAAATTGACCAAAGTTGGTCAGTTTATATTAATCGGTTTTTTGGCCCTTTTTTGACCGACTATATGGTCGGTTTTTGCCAAATTAATCTTTTAGTAGTGTTTTTCTTATATGGCCAAAATATCTATTCTTTAAAATGCTATTTGCAACTCCTATATAATATAAATATGTTATACATTAATTATGTACAATTTATATTTGTCGGTTATTCTTTTGAACGGACGACCATTTTTTTAATCTTAAAAGTAAGATAAAACTTACAAGCAAGAAATTTCCAGGAAGCTCTTAAAGCATGTGCACATTGTAATTCAGAAAGTGCAGTTTCATTTGAAAAAAAGTGTAGCTCTCAACAGAGAAATGTGACTAAAGTGAAGGTAAATTGGGCAGCTACAACTTCCAACAAAGACACAGGCATTATTAATTTGGTGAATAAATTTTTTTATAATTAAATCAAAATAACTTGTACAGAATGCACTAGCATAACAATTATGTTTGTTTTAGAAATAGAAGAATATTAAAACGAGAACCATATATAAAAATCTTTCCTATTTCTTAAGCAAAAATTATCATTGTCTCTTACTCTTTTCATTCGTGGACAAATTAAGGCAATAGTTTTCAGTTTGACCCATTTGTCCCCTACCATCCAAATGTAGCACATGGAACTCTATTTCAGCCAATCAATTTGACTTAGTAGTTATATATCTTCATGAAAACAAGATGTGACTTTTCAATGCAATTATATATTCACATGTAGTGCAAAAAAACAACAAATTCATTGACGTATCACCTATCTATAAGATGTTAAAGAGACAAGAGAAGTAATTTAGAATGTGTAAAGATCAGCTTGATTGATAAATAAAAGGAGCATATAACTCCAACCGATTAAGGGAATGTGCTACATCGATCTATACCATAATAGGTTAATTTTCATGCATTTCTCTTGAATAAATATCCATATGTGATTATCTGATCTCCAAGCCCCCCTTTAAAATCCTATAAGAGCTACTACCTTATTAAAATTTCATCATCCTTCTATTTTCATATTTTTCTTCTAGTGCATGAAATTACATAAACAAGATCTTTTTTTCTTTTGACTCTAAAGGGTTATATATTTGGTATTACCAGAAATTAAAACAATAAGCAAGAAATTAATTTTTGTTAGTTATCTGGATTTATTATTCATGGCCAAACCTCTAAGCCAAAATTGTCAAGCTATGCCCCCCAATAGGCAATAGCACATGCATGGAATTTATTTGAAGTATCCAAAATGCACAGCATCTAACTCTAACCATAGGACTTATGGTGATTTTCAGCACATAATTGAACAACCTATACCTTTTTGCCTAAAATCTTCTCTATCAATACACACCCCTACTCGTTAATTATGGTTTTTAGCAAAATGAACCTAGCATGCATGTGCAAAAATGTGGAAACAAGGGACACTGCCCATCACATCATTTTTATTAATGCATTAATTTTTTCTCTCTATTCACAATTTATTTGCATTTCATTGATTTATACATAACAACGTCTACTAAAAGTTTGAATTTATTTTCCAATTGATGTATCTAATAAAAGCAATTATTTAATTATTTGGTCTAGATATCAATACGAAAACATTTTGGCCTGTCAAAACATCATATTGGTGTAAACATATTTATTTTGTTGGCAATCAATGTCTAGTGTATTCCACGTGTAATAAATGCAGATATGCAATATAATGAGCACGATATATATCTGTAATTAGAAATACGGTTATTTATTGTTTGGTAACTTTTTGAAGTGCTTTGGATAATATTAAAAGTATTCTAAAGTACCCATTTCAACAAAATAATTAAAGACTATATCAAAAAGGTAATTGATTTTGGTCCTTCTTGAATTAAAGTATGTAATACATAAATAATAAAAGCCTTAGCTTCGATGTGAAGACTGAAAATTAAAGAAAGAAAAGAAACACAATTTTGAAAATTTGGTGGGAAAAACTGTTAGCGCCTTCTGAAGACAAATTAGACAGTAATGTACTCTTCACTCTTCCAACTTAAAAGAAAATTCACACTTTTCAGATTATAGGAAATAAAGCAAATGCTTTTTAACAAAATCTACTGGTTGGGCCACACATTACTTTAGATATAATTAAACTAAGAGATAAAACGTTTCCTGCCGAGAAATTTTCTATTGTTTAAACTCGAATTCGAGGGATTTGATTGAGCTGGCAGAGGAATCCCAACCATCTTATCACTCCAAAAAAGGTTATCATTGTTTTATTTTTTTAATTTTAAATGAAGGGTTCAAAGATTAATTTCCAAACCTTCTAACTTTCGATCTAGCTTCAAATATTAATTTTCTATATCTTTAAGAATTTTTTAGATAATCATAAACTGCATAAAATATAAATTACAAGTTTGTTTATATATATATAAGAGTATGTGTTCTAAATTATCCCTTTTGTTGTGATACTTTCCGTATTGGGATTGATGCAGTATTGACGCAGGATGACAGAGTCATTACCTATGCTTCAAGACCGTTGAAGATCCACGGAAGAATTATCTGGTTCATGAACTAGAGTTGGCAGCCATTGTTCATGCTTTGAAGATTTAGAGTTATTATCTATATGGTGTGACGTGTGAGGTGTATACTTATCACAAGAGTCTTCAGTACTTGTTCAAGCAAAATGAGTTGAATTTGAGGCAGAGAAGGTGGTTGGAGTTGTTGAAAGATTATGATGTTACTATCTTGTATCACCCGGGAAAGGCCAATGTGGTGGCCGATGCATTGATTAAGAAGTCAGCCAGCATGGGTAGTCTTGCATATATCCCGGTCAGCCAGAGACCGTTTGCTTTGGATTTTCAGGCCTTGTCCAACCGATTCGTGAGGTTTGATATTTTTGAGCCTAGCCGAGTATTAGCTTGCACGGTCTCCCATTCTTTATTGTTGGAGCGTATCCGTGAGTGGCAGTTTGATGATCCCCATTTGTGTGTCCTGAGAGACACGGTGCAGCGTGGAGGTGCCAAGAAGGTGACCTTGGATTGTGATGGTGTTTTGAGATTGCAGGGGCGAGTTTGTGTGCCCAATGTTGAATGGATTAGAGAGTTGATCTTAGTGGAGGCCCATAGTTCTCGATAATCTATCCATCCGGGGATCGCGAAGATGTATCAGGATCTGAAGTAGCACTATTGGTGACGTAGAATGAAGAAGGACATAGTTACATATGTGGCTCGATGTTTGAACTGTCAGCAGGTTAAGTACGAGCATCAAAGACCTGGTGGATTGTTTCAGAGGATTGAGCTCCCCGAGTGGAAGTGGGAGAGGATTACTATGGATTTGTTACTGGTCTTACGATGACCCGGGAGAAGTTTGATGCGATTTGGGTCATTATTGATAAGTTGACCAAGTCAGCGCATTTTATTCGTGTTGCAACCACTTATTCATCTGAGAGGTTAGCTGAGATCTACATCAGAGAGATCTTTCGCCTTCATGGGGTGCCGGTATCTATTATTTCGGATCAGGGTACGCACTTTACCTCGCGCTTCTAGGGAGCAGTCCAGCAGGAGTTAGGTACCCGAGTTGAGTTGAGCACAACATTTCATCCTCAGAAGGACGGACAGTCTGAGCGGAGGATCCAGATATTGGAGGATATGCTTCGAGTCTATGTCATTGATTCTGAAGGCTCGTAGGACCAGTTTTTGCCTTTAGCAGAGTTTGCCTATAACAACACCTATCAGTCCAGTATTCAGATGGCTCCGTATGAGGCGTTGTATGGTATGCGATGTCGGTCTCCAGTTGGGTGGTTCGAGCCGGGAGAGGCTCGATTGTTAGGTACAGATTTAGTTCAGGAGGCCTTGGATAAGTTCAAGATCATTTAGGACAGACTTCGGACAGTGTAGTCCAGGCAGAAGAGTTATGCAGACCACAAGGTTTGAGACATGGCTTTCATGGTTGGTGAGCGAGTATTGCTGTGTGTTTCGCCTATGAGGGCGTGATGAGATTCGGGAAGAAGGGCAAGCTTAGCCCTAGGTTCATTGGTCCATTTGAGATGATCGATCGTGTGGGAGAGGTGGCCTATAAACTTGATTTGCCGCCTATCTTGTCAGACGTGCATCCAGTTTTTGATGTGTCCATACTTCGGAGGTATCAGGGCGATCCAGCCCACGTGTTAGATTTCAGCACTGTCCAATTGGACAAGGATCTGTCATATGAGGAAGAGCCGATAGCTATTAGATCGGCAGGTTCACAGTTGAGGTCGAAGAGTTTTCCTTTAGTGCTTGTTCAGTGGAGAGGTCAGCTTCCTGAGGCATCGATATGCGGAGCCGTTATCCTCATTTAATTCCCGACTCAGGTACTTCTTTCTTTTGTCCTTTTGAGGATGAACTATTATTTTAGAAGTGGAAATGTGATGACCCAAATGGTAATCACCTCTGTTCTTACCATTCTGTGTCTTCGAGGCCTTGAAAACCTCGTTTAGGGTTTCCTCGATTTGCATGCTCAGTATGAATGCGTAGCCGAAAAGCTTGAATATGAATTATGTGTGAAAAATGATTAATTTTGATATTAATATGAGTAAAGTTGACTTTGGTCAATATTTTAGGTAACGGACTCGGACCTGTGATGTGACGGTCCCGGAGGGTCCGTAGAAAAATATGGGACTCGGGGCGTATGCCCGGAATCGAAATCCGAGGTCCCTAGCCCGAGAAATGAATTTTTGAAAGAAATTATTTTTCTGAAATGATTATGAAAATTTGAAATAAAAATGGATTAGAAAGTATTGGTATCGGGCACATATTTTGGTTCCGGCGCCAGGTACAGGTATTATATAAGGTTTAAGATGTTTCTGTGTAGTATGGTTGAAAACGGACGTCATTTGGCGCATTTCGGACTTAAAATAGGAAATTGGTGTTTCATGAAAATTTTAAGGAAAACTTGAGTTTTTAGGCTTGATTCTATGTATACGACATATTTTGGCGATTTGATCGCACGAGGAAGTCTGTAGGATATTTTTGAGGTGGTGTGCAGGTTTGGTTGGGAGCTCTGAGGGATCGGGTGAGTTTCAAGTAGGTTTCAAGATGCCTTAGAGTTAAAAATATAAGATGTTGCAGGTTCAGGAATAATGAGTAGTCTCTGAACCCTCTGGCGCGGCCTGCGTCAAAACGTGTGCGGCCGCGGAGGGGCCAGCGTGGCCACAATCGTCTTTGTGCTGTCCGCGATGGGTGTCGCGCGGCCGCGGTCGGCCTGCGCAGTCCGCGCTGCGTAGTGATCTGCAGGTCTGCAGAAAGCTTACGCAGTCGCGATCCTTCTTGCGCGGTCCGCATGGGGTACTTCAGAGGGTATAAATACACGTGAATTTCAGTTATTCCACACTTTTAAAAAACCCAAAATATAAGAGGCGATTTTCCAAACAACTCTTCTTCTCCAAAACAATTGGTAATTTATTTCTAAACTATTTTCTTCACTCCTTAACATCTTTTAACATGATTTCAACTTCAAATCAAAGATTTTTCATGGGAAAATTGGGGATTTTGGTTAGAACCTAGGTCTTTCCTCAAATTAGGGAGTTGGACCTCAACTTGAGGTTTGATTTTGAAACTAATCATATATTTGAACTCGAGGGGAATGGGTAACCGGGTTTTGGTTCGAACTTCGGGTTTTGACCACGTGGGACCGGGGGCGTTTTGGGAATTTTTTAGCAAAACTTTGGAAAATTCATTTTATGCATTCAAGTTGATTCAGTTAGCATTTGTTGATACATTCAAGTAATTTGTGACTAGATTCGAGCCGTTTTATGGTGAATTAGAGGGGTAAAGTTATACTAGAGGCTTGAGTTGAGTTTCGAGCATCCGAGGTAAGTGTTTGATCTAACTTTGGCTTGAGGGAATAGGATTAGGGTATTGCTTGCTAATTGCTAAATGTTGAGTACGGTGTTTAGGCATGGTGACGAGTATCTATACACCGGTATCTAACATGACCGTGAGTCCTTGTTTGTGCTTAGTTGTGATTCTTCTGTGACTATTCCTTCTTTATTTAATGGTTTCTATATGATGTGAAGAATAAGAAAAGGAAGTATGACTTTTAAACTCAATGGAGCGTTGGCTCGAATGGTAGTCCGGAGAGAGATTCCGAGGTAGCCTAGCAGGCATCCGCGAGCCCGGCGTCTCCCTTATCTTATTTTTTGTTGGTTTTCCCTTGTATTACGGGACATACACATTATTATTTCTTTCCAAACCTTGTATTTAGTAAACTCTCAGAAGTTCATGAATTAGTGACACCAGATATGGGTAAAGTTGTTTTGAACTTTCGCACTTGTTTTCAGTCATTTATGTTTTAAGACTTCCGCTTTTATGTTAACAGTCTAGCCTTTCTTTATATTATTGATGATGTTTCCTAGCTCCTAATAGTAGGTGCCATCACGATTCCTGATGGCATTAAAGTACTTCGAATTTAAAATGGTTGATTCAAAGCCTATCATGGATTAGATTCATGAACTGTAAATCTTAGTTTCAAAACTAACTAATCTTGAAGTTAAAATTCCTGTTGCACTTCAAATCCATGCTATACTTTCTAAACTGCCTTCTTCTTGGAATGTCTATAGAAAGAAGATCCTGCATTCTTCTGAGAAATTGACTGTGGAACAGTTTTGAACTCATATTCAAATTGAAAGTGAGAATCGAATTCGTGATACTTTTATGTAACCTTCGAGTTCCACAGTTAATAATGTTAGTTAGAATAACAACGGAGATGGAAACAAAAATTTAATAGTTTCAAATAAGCCACAATTTAAAAAAAGGAATACTTTGAAATGTCATCATTGTGGAAAGAAAGGCTACAAGGTCCGTGATTGCAGTTTAAGAAAGCAGGAAATAACTTTAACCATGGAAATTCGAAAAACTCGCGAATGTCTGAGAAAGCAAAAGCAAACACTATTGAAATTTCTTCACAAGGCTTGGTTGCAATGATTTCTGCAGTACCATGTAATATGGTTACAAAATTAAACATGGTTGAGAAAGATATCTTCAAGACTTATGCAGAAGTGAAGGAATCCGAGAAGGTTCTCATGGGAAATTATATGACTACAGATGTTGCAGGAAAATGAAGTGTTGAGATCAATTTCACTTCTGGACAGAAGCTAATATTGCTAAATGTGTACCATGTTTTAGACATGAAAAAGATCTTGGTGTCTGCTAGTTTGCTGTCTAAGAGAGGCTTCAAGATAGTCATAGAATATGATCGTATAATAGTATCTAAGAATGGGTTATTTGTTGGAAAGGGATACACTTGTGATGACATGTTCAAACTTAGTATTAATGCAATAAACTATATTTCTGCTTATATTGTTGAGTCCAATTCTTATTTATGTCATGTTTGATTAGGACATTTAAATTTTGGTTCGTTAAATTATATGTCCAAAAATGGATATATTTCTTGCATGCATGATAATGTGAAAAAATATGAAATATGTATACAAGCAAAACTGACTAAGAAACTTTTTCGTAAAACTGAAAGATTTAGTTAATTATTACATATAGTACATTCTGATATATGTGAACTAAATGAAAAGTTAACTAGAGGAGGCAAAAGATATTTTATTACTTTTATAGATGATTATTCTAGATTCACATATTTACTTGCTTAGAACAAAACATGAAGCATTTCAGAAGTTTTAAGAATATAAATCTATTGTGAAAAATCAAAAGAATGCTAAGATTAAGATTCTTCGTAATGATAGAGGTGGAGAATATTTTTCCTTTGAATTTTGATAAGTTTTGTGAAGAGAATGGTTTGATACATCAAACAAGTGCTCCTTATACGCCACAACAAAATGGTTTGGTTGACAGAAAAATAGAACTTTAGTTGATATGATTAATGCTATGCTAATGAATGCACATTTATCACATAATTTATTGGGTAAAGTACATTTAATAGCTTGTCACATATTAAATAGGGCGTCTTCAAAAAAATTACATGTTTTGCCATATGAACTTTGAAATAATAGAAAACCTAAATTAGATTATTTTAAAGTGTGAGGGTGTATATCATTCTATAGAGTTCATGATCACCAAATAATAAAACTAGATCCTATAGAAATTTGTTGGATATGCTCAAAATTCAAAGGCATATAGATTGTTGGATCTAGAATCTAATGTTATAATAGAATCTATTCATGTTGAATTTATTGAAAATAAATTTTTAGATCACACTATTTATGAGGAAATGATTGAATTAATTCAAAGTGATAATAATGCATATAGATTGTCACATTCCGAAATTACTACAAGTAAAAAGAAAAGTGACAATATACAAATAGAACCTAGAAAGAGTCAAAGAATAAGGAAAGAAAAATATCTTGGAGCTGATTTTATCTCTTCACAGTCCTTAGTCTTTCTTGTAGAAGGAGATAGAAAGAATGTTTATAATCAAATTCTTATCTTATTAAATGTTGAAGAAGACACGAAGACATTTTAAGAAGCTATGACTTCTCGAGATGTTGCCTTCTGAAAAGAGGCTATTAATGATAAAATGGATCCAATAATGTCGAACAATACTTGGGTTTTAGTTGATCTTCCAAATGGATCAAAACCCATAGGTTGTAAATGGGTCTTTCGGAGGAAGTATAATACAGACGGTTCTATCCAAACTTTCAAAGCAAGATTAGTAGCAAAAGGTTTCACTCAAAAAGAAGGCATAGACTATTTTGATACTTATGCTCCTATAGCAATAATAACGTCCATTAGAGTGCTTGATTTGCATCAAATGGATGTTAAAATGGCCTTTTTAAACAGAAGCCTTAGTGAAGAGATTTATATGCAACAACCTAAAGGTTTTGTTCTTCCAGGAAATGAGAAGAAAGTATGTATGTTGATAAAGTCTCTTTATGGTTTGAAACAAGCACCTAAATAATAGCATGAAAGGTTTGATATTGTTATACTATCAAATGGATTCATAAATAATCATGTTGATAAATGTATCTACTCCAAGTTCACAAAAGAATACCGAGTTATCATTTGTCTATATGTTGTTGACATGCTAATTTTTGGTACAAATATGCTTGGTATTACTGAAACCAAGAAGTATCTAACTTCAGTTTTTAAGATGAAAGACTTAAATGAAATAGATACTATTCTAGGCATTAAGGTAAAAAGAGAGAACAAAAGAATGAAATTATCACAATCGCATTATATTGATAAAAATCCTTGCTAAGTTCAGCCATTTAGGCATAAAGGAGTTTAATACTCCTTATGACTCAAGTATAAAGCTAACGGAAAATACTGGAAGAGCAAAAGCCCAATTAGAGTATGCAAGTGCAATAGGTAGTGTGATGTATGTAATGCATTGAACAAGACTTGATATAGCATTTGTTGTTTGTAAACTTTCAAGATTTACTAGTAATCCAAGTAATGATCATTGGAAAGCAATAGTTAGAGTACTTGGATATTAAAAATATACAAAATATTTAGGCATTTGCTATAATGGGTTTTCCACTGTTTTAGAGAGATATTCTGATGCAAGTTGGATTATCAGTGTTAGTGATAATAAATCCACTTCAGGATGAATATTTACTTTGGGAGTTGGTGCTATTAGTTGGGCATCCATGAAACAAACTTGTATTTCTCATTCTACTATGGAATCTGAATTCATAGCATTAACAGCTGCTGGGAAAGCAGCAGAATGGTTGAGGAACATGTTATTAGATATAAAGTTGTGCTCACAACCTATGCCAGTCATATCTGTATTTTGTAATAGTGAGACTACCATGTGTGTGGATCATAATAAGATATATAATGGGAAATCAAGATATATAAGTCTGAGGCACACATATATAAGAGAATTAGTCACAAATGGGACTATACCTATAGTGTATGTGAGATCGAATAAGAATTTGGCATATCCACTTACCAAACCATTGACTAGAAATGTATTAAAACAAACTTGTGAAGGAATGTGGCTAAAACCTCTAAATTAAATACAAGCGACAGGAACCCAACTTTGAGTTAGTATACACTCTAACAAAATAAGTTAATGAGGTAATAACAAGTTGTTTTGTATTGCTTAAGCACTGATCTCCTTTCAGAGTCTTAATTCTAATGTACTACATATTGTTATAGGAGGAGTCAAGAAGTTGTTAAATATATGAAAAATTAGGGAAAAATAACAAATTTCATGGTGCAAACTGTTACACGAAGAGGTTGAATTAAACCTTAATGAAACTAGTAAATGTTTGTAGTAGCTGGAATATTGTAGCTAATTTCACCTATATGAATATTGAAGTGGTGCCGCTTCAAGCAAGGTTTAAGGGGTTGATATTGTAAATATTCATGAAGTCAGGATAAGCACATCGCCATAAACGTGCTAAAGCAAATACTGAATTTTCTTAGCCACTGTATAATATTGTGCGTGTGATATTTTTTGTTTTGATGCAAGGAGTTTTGGTTCAAACCTTTAAGGTACCAATAACTTCGTCAAGACTTTAAAATATTTACACTAATGGAAAATTTAAATCAAAATAAAATACTGTCCAATATACGAAATATTATGAGAAATATAACAAACTAGTGAGGGATTGAAAGATAGTTTGTTATAAGTTGAAAAGTGAGACTTGTCCTACATCGGTGGTGCAAGGGCACTTTGTCTGCCTTTTAAGTCCTTGTCTTTTTATGTGTTTAATTTAGAACACATACTCTTATATGTGTGCAAATACATATTATATATTACATATATATTAATATCAAAGACTTGAACTTGGACTTGGGGCATGGTCCGGGTCGGACCTAAAATAAATATTATATTTTTTATTTATTTCTACGATTAAATCTGCTTTATTTGAAAATTTAAATTTTAAATTTATTTGAATAAACAGATGCGCCTGTTTATGAAAGAACACACCTTTTTTGAAAGGTCTGATGATTACATATTAATAGAAGTTCTTCCAACAAAGCGCATACAAAAAAATTCTGCCTCAAGCCTTCTTCAATTTCTTCGGTTATTATTTTTCTAACAACATTAGCTTACCATAGTTAAAGGTGTTTAATCACATATCACAAGAATTAAATTAGAACTTTTTAATAATTAAACAACTAAAAGTGCTATTAACCCAATATATTAGTTAACAATGATATTATATATAAAGAGACTTGTTATGTATTTATTGAAATCTATTTGAGCAAATTTCGTTGACTATTAATGATATAGTTTGACCTTTTTTCTCTATAAAATTTAGTTTGACCCGTTTTCTCCTATTTCGGGTCCCGGATGGGGCCACAGTTCCTCCAATTCCTTTTTAGCTTTGCGCAGTGATTAGTGTCCTTCCCTTTATTACTTACAGTAATATTTTTCTTTTTTCCTGTTTTTGTTTTATGAGGTAGTTTTTTTTCTTTGTCAAGATAAATTCATATTATTGCACTATTAATTAAGACATTTGTAACTTATTAACCAAAAAAAGAGCAATTTTACATTAATCCTTTTACAGTGGATCTGACTGTTCTTCCCTGAACCAGAGGTTTCGGGTTCGAGCCCTAGGTATGGAAAATCTGTGATAGGGAGCGCTTCCCCCGAATGGGACCCTACGCGATACGGATCCGAATATAGTCGGGCTCCAATGCGGATATCGGACACCGAATGGTGTTTAACCAAAAAACTGAATATTTGGTTAAAGCTAGAAATTGAGAGAAAATCGGGTTACTGATAATCAAGAAATGTGAGATTTAAAAAAAAAAGTAAAATAATAAGTATGTATTTCAGTTTAATCTCAATGATATTTCGTGTCTTACAGATGTTGAGACCTTCTCCTTTTATAGTTAATTCTAGGAGTAAGTGTAATGCATTTGTCTTAATGAGGAAATTATGAGTAATAAATGACATTAAAAGAAACGTTACTCAATCATTCCTATTAAATATGAATTTTCTAACGTATTTGGCATTTAATGCTGAATTTAGACTCTTTTACACTATCAGATTCATTTCTTCAATTCCTTCTGATCTTTGAGCTTTAAATGACTCGAACAGGTACGAGTCTCATTTCATTTGAGTAATAGCTCGTGCCTTTAAGTATTTTTCTTCCGCATCTGTTATTGCCCGTGCCTCCTAACTGATTACCATGCTTTGACCATTTGACCAGTCCACGTGTCATGACACATCATCTTCAATATACAAATTTAGTCTTTTCCCAATACAGATAGTCCCCCCACTTTCTATTTATTTATCAATTAAATATTTGGAAAGTGGATCTTCATTAAAAAGGGAATTTTCGCAATAATCAATGCTATAACAGTACTGACGCTTTAGTTGTCTTTTTTATTTAATGCACTGCACATGTGTCACCTTTTCATTGGCTTTGCAATTCTGCAGCCTTTTTTCAAGGCTTCTTCAACTCCACTATTCATGAAGTGATAGTTGCCTTTATTATAGGCTTTCCATTATTGCACTTTTTAGTCTATGGCGGTTGCTTTTATATATAATCTTAACCCTTTTTCCCTTGTCTTTTTCTCCACAATTTTTTACCAAGTATCTCACTATTTACTCCTATTCACTTCTTCCTCAGTTCACATCTTTCTATCCTGTCATTTTCGAATCCTAACCCTAGGAGAGTTCCAATTCTTGACAGTTTCCCCAATGCCTCTGTAAGACACAGAAGAGGTAGAGGAGGCAGGCTTCGTGGCCTAGGGTCCATTCTTGGTGGTACCTCTGGTTCCATCACTCATTCTTCTAGCTCTGGTAATATTTCTAGTGGTTCTTTCACTAAGAAATCCTCTTCTAAAGGCAAAGAATCTTCTGCGCCTATTCAAGAACCTTTGGTCGAAGAAATAGTGTTGACCGACTTATCTTTCGAGCATGTAAAGAATCCCTTCGTGATAAAGAGAGATAACACCTATCTTTCTTTAATGACTGAACCCTTGATTTCCACTGTTCGAAAAGATTGTCATTGGAGAGATGACCTTCGTATAGTTATTCCTAACCCAAACCATAGAATATCTTCTTATAGGATTGGATTTTCTTTTGTTTATACTTATCCCTTTACTGTGGGATTTATTCCTGCTATCAACTCAGTTATACTCGATTTCTGTAATTTTTTTGAAAATTTGATTGGCTCAAATTGGCCTCTCGTATGGAGAGCAGTAGCTCTTTTAAGGTATGTATCTATCAAGGCTGGTGTTGACTTTACCTTTTCCCATTTTATTCATTTTTACCGCCCCAAGCTGTTCTGCAATGGTGTTTTTACCCTAACTGCAAGAAGTAAAAGGGTTTTGGTAAGCCCTGAGGATGATAAATATCGAGGCTGGTACACCCGTTACGTTGCGGTACCCATAGTTGGTTTGGTGGGTGAATCAAATATTCCTTTTCCTGAGAAATGGAACCTTGCACGTAAGTATTTCTTCCTTACCGTATTTGTTTTTTTAAAAAGAATTTCAACTCATTTTCTAATTTATTCTTTCTTACTTTTTTGTAGCAATTATGGGAGACGTGGAACCCATTCCTAATTTTCGTGGTTGGGTAGATCTATCTGGAAAGTCGTGCCTATGGAGGCACGAACATGTAAATCTATTTCCAACAAACATGGTTGGAAAGTGAAAACTGACGGTATGCATCCCTTATTATTTATCGTATGTTAAATTCTTTCCCCTATTTTAACTTTTTATCCTTATTTTTGTCAGGATTTGATATTCGAGGAATGACATATGAAGTAGCTATTGCCCTTCGAGCCTCTTCTGGTACTCCCCTTTCTTTGGAGAGAACACAAGCTATGATGTCAAAGAGGAAAGTTGTTGAATAGGATTCTGAGGATGATGAAGATGAAGACACCTCTTTGATAGCCAGGCCAAGAGCCAAGAGACGCATCATTTATGAAGATAAAGTTGAAATATCTCCTGTCCGTGCCTCCTATCTTAACGAACCTATTAACATTGTTTCTGATGATGAAATCATTCCAAGGGACACCAATGAATCCACTTAACGTCTCTTTGTTGACGTTTTCGAAAGTGGTGAATTAGGTCCGGTTTTAGATGAACTTTCTCTTTACTCCTCCATTCCCATTCTTCTATTCCTCCTTTGGTTTCAAGTTCTTCCTTGCCCATTTTATTCGTTCCTACTCCTTTACCTATTTCTGCTCCCCTCCTTCTTCGACTCCTTCGACTCCTATTATTTTCACCTCTTCTACAGTTCCTCCTTCTTTCCAGTAGCAGAAGTTTGGCTATGAGGAGTGTAACACTTGAGGTTTCTGCTAATAACAGTCTTCTAAGGAAGTCTGGTGGAGCAAATGTCTGGCTCAAGCCTTTAATTGGAGACATTAAAAAGAAGAAGATGAACAATCGCAGTTGCTTAACCTTGATAAATGACATTGCTAATTCTACGTTGAAGGTATCCTTCCTTTACTCACTAATAAGTTTTTTTTTATCTCTAGATTCTTATTTTCATGAGTTCTCTTTGTAGGCTAACCTCATTGGCACGGAATTGATGGGAAGAAATTCCCTTTTAGAAAAGATAGCCCGTGAGTCTGATAAGACTATTCTCTAGGCTGAGAAGGTAGCAAAGGAAGCCCAGCTGGAAGAAACTAATTGGAAGGAACAGTTTAAAAATGCTCAAGAAACGACAAAAGAATTGCAAGAAAGCAACCGTAACCTGGAGCAGCAGAAGCGGACTCTGACTTCTGAATTAGCAGGAGCCAAGGCTTCTTCTAGTAAAGCCGAGAAGGATAAGGAGCACCTTGAGTGTTTCTTTTCAGAGCAGTTATCAAAGTCAAGTGAAGAAATCAGAGAACTTAAGGCACTCTTGAACAAGAAAGAAGAGTATACAGGAGATTTAGTACAAAACTTGACTCAAGCTCAAGCTGATTTGAAAATCTCTTCTGATAAGGTACTTGCCTTAGAGAGTTCTCATGCCTCCCTTGAAGCTACCTTTGATTCCACTTTAGCTGAAAATTAAGTGTTAAAGAATGATCTTGCTATGTGGGAAAGGGAGTATGAACGTTTTGAGGAGAAATTTGACATAGAGGTGAGTTGGGATTTTCTAAACTCTCGCCGTGATGCTTTAACTGAGGCCAGTCAAGAAAACTTTTATTTAAAGTCAGATTTGGCCAAAGTTTTAAAAACCATTGAGATGACCCAACAACCACTTGACTTTCCTTCTTCGGCAAATGAAGCTCTGTGGCTGAAGAACCTTTAAATGAAGAAGTCGTTTTTGTGGCAGTTGAAGTAGAAAATGTTGCAATTCCAGCTCTCGAGGGTGAAACTTCTATGACTCAGTCTGTGAAAGCTGAAGCTTCCCTGACTCTTGCTCCCCTCGATGAACCTAACATTTTAATCCCAGCTTAAACTGCTCCTGTTGTTGTGTCTTCATAAGTTGCCACCACACCTATGGATTTTCCTGAAAATGGAGCTGATGTCGCAACTTCTGATGTTCCAGCCCCTCAGTGACCAGTTTATGTTTCCAAACTTTATTTTTATTTGCTTTGTTGACTGGTGGTTTATCCCTTGGTCAGATTTTAAGGGATTGTTTGGAAAAGGTCTCCAGTTATCATAATGGGGCACTTGCATAAACTTTTCTGTTGACTAGGTTTTTACTTAGTCTTTCTAATTATTTCAAGAAGTTTGTTAGTACTTCAATATGTTCTATTCTTGCCTTTTTTTTAAATCTATTTAGGACTTATAGAATAGTTTAGCATTTTTATCCTTTGAAAATTCTTTATGATTCTTCTCATGACTTATTAACATGAGGCTTATAAAAGAGGGCCCTTTTATATACATCGATACCTAATGAAGAAGACGTCTCAACTTAATAATGGTGTTACAATAAGATGAACGAAACAGGAACACACATGTTTTAATTGGAATAACTTTAACAAGTTTTTATTCACGAACTTTGAAAAGCTTTTGAATATTACATGTATTAAACTACATCTATAACTTTCTCGTAACTGTTTTTCTTGTAACATATTTTTACAAAATAAATATAAATTATACAAGGTTTTTCCTTATAACCCGTTTCAATACATAGTCATGACCATATCTTCATGTATTAGGAAGGGTGAGGTGACTCCGTTGTTCTCACGATTTTGAGAGGTGACTCTGTTGTTCTCATGGGAAAGAACACTATGATGAATGTTGAACCTCCGTAACTTCTGCTCGACACTTGTCTCTTTGTAGCTTGCTTTTTTTTATTTTCGTTCGATTTACGTATCTATTTTTCTGCACATATCTATGTATAATATGTAGTCCGCCAAGTGTTTGAGCAGTAAAGTATGAAACCTCGAGCACTTGTTTATTTCTCTTAATTTGGTCTTTTTCCTGAAACAGAAAAACATACGGGATTCAGAGGTGCGATTAAAGATGAAGACTGCCTAACCCATGTGTATTTCCATCAGAATAATTGTAACCCTAGGCTGGAAATATTAGAATTTTCCATTTTGCCATGCAGGTCATGACTCATCATTTGGCACGGGTAAGGGTTTTTGCTTAGCATCTAAAATCGTTAGTAAAATCTTAACAATTCTAAGAAAAATTTTAACATAGTGATACCTGACCGTGGGTACTTTTTCAAAAGTAGTATCTCTTTAGGTGGACAGCATTCCAATGTGAAGGTAGAATTTTCCCATCCATTGTCTCTAACTCATATGCTCTTTTTCCTGCAATATCACGATCTCTGAAGGGTACTTCCCATTTTGGACTTAGATTTCCTGAATTAGCAGCCTTTGTAGATTGGAACACCTTTTTAAGTACGTAGTCCCTAATTTTAAAAAATTTGAGGTGTGCTTTCATGTTGTAATACCGTTCAATTACTTGTTTTTGTGCTTCCATCCTTATTAATGCATCATCTCTTCTTCCTTCGAGCAAACCAAGGTTCACCCGAATCTCTTCATCATTTGATTCTTCCGTTGCTTGAGCATATCGTGTGCTCGGTTCACCTATTTCAACTGAGATTAAGGCCTCTGCATCATAAATCATAGAAAATGGTGTTTCTCCCGTGCTTGTTTTTGTCGTTGTACGATAAGTCCATAATACTCCAGGTAATACCTCAGGCCAATTACCTTTTGAATCCTGTAATATTTTCTTCAAGTTGTTGATAGTGACCTTGTTTGTGGATTCCGTTTGTCCATTACCCATTGGATGGTATGGCGTAGATATTATCCTTTTAATTTGCCAACTTCGAAAAAATTGTATGATTTGAGGTCCTATGAATTGTGGACCATTATCATATACGATTTCCTTTAGCACTCCGAAGCGGCATATTATATTCCTCCAAATGAAGCCTTTAACTTCTTCTCTCGTACATGTTTAAATGCCCCTACTTCTATCCATTTAGCGAAATAATTAGTAAGTACAAGTAGAAACTTCACCTGACATTTTGCTTGTGGTAATGAACCTACGATATTCATTCCCCATTTCATAAAGGGCCACGAAGCTATGACAGGGTGTAGTAGCTCAACTGGTCTATGCATATTATTGTCGTGCCTTTGACATTTATCACATTTAGACACAAAACTATTTGCTTCCTCCTCCAGCTTAGGCCAATAATACCCTGCTCGAATCAATGTTTTTACCAGAGACCTTCCTCCCGCGTGATTTCCACAATGTCCTTCATGTATTTCCCTTGTTATGTATTCTTTTTGGGAAGGTCCGAGACACCTTGCTAATGGTCCACCGAACATATTTCGATAAAGATTTCCTTGATATAAACAGTAGCGAGCAGCCTTTTTTACGGAGCGCGTGTGCCTTCTTTCTGTCACCAGGTATGGTTCTGTACTGCAAAAAAGCAACAATTTCATTTCTCCAATCCCATGTTAAATTATTAAATTTACCTCATTCCTATCAGGTTCGAGAACGGAATGAAATAAATGTGCAACTGAAGCATTTGCATCTTCTGGAACGTCTGCTGCAAATACGAGATTGGCTAAAGCATCTGCCTCAACATTTGCGTCTCTCGGTATTTGCATAACCTTCCTTATCTGAAACTACTCTATTAATTATCATACTTTTTCTAAGTACTCTTGCATTCGTGCTTCCCTGACTGTGTAAGTCCCCAGCACCTGATTAATAATGAGTTATGAATCACTATTGATTATAATCTGGGTTATGTCAAGTTCTCGAGTCAATTCTAAGCTTGCAATGACAACTTCATACTATGCTTTATATTAGTTATTGAATGACACTTTATAACTTGTCTAATAGTTTCACCCGTGGGTGGTACGAGAACTATTTCTAAACCTTCACCTTTTATGTTAGACGAACCTTCAGTGAATAAAATCCAAGCCCCCGGTTTGCACCATTAAAAACTTGTAATTCTTTTTCTGCTTCTAATTGCATCCCCTGACTGAAATCAGCTAATACCTGAGATTTTATAGCAGTCCTAGGTTGATAATTGATTTTGTATTCACTTAATTCTATAGCCCATTTTGCTAATCTTCCAGATAATTCATGTTTATACAAAATATTTCGTAATGGAAAAGCAGTAACTACAGTAATGTGATGACATTGAAAGTAAGGTCTTAATTTTCTAGATGCCATGATCAAAGCAAGTGCTAACATTTCTAGTTGCGGGTATCGTGTTTCTGCATCTAACAAAGACTTGCTTATGTAATAGATAGGATATTGTTTACTTTGATCCTCCCGGACTAAAACAACACTTACTGCAACTTCTGATACGGCAAGATAGATGAGTAACTTCTCTCCTACCTTTGGCTTTGCCAACAACAGTGGATTTGACAAATACACTTTCAAATTCCTAAGTGCCTGTTGACAATCTTCGTTCCATTCAAAATGATGTTGCTTCTTTAAAGGTGAGAAAATTTGAAGCATTTTTCTAAAGACATGGAAATGAATCTCCCCAGAGCTGCAATTCTCCCAATTAGTCTTTGAACTTATTTTTTACTCGTAAGTACATCAGAGATTTCCTTTATTGCTTTGATATGTGAAGGATTTACCTCAATACCACGGTTAGAAACAAGGAAACCCAAAAACTTTCCTGATGCGATCCCAAATGCGCATTTTTCTGGATTGAGTTTCATATTAAACTTTCGTAAAATTTGAAATATGACAGATAAATGAGAGATGTGATCGTGAGAATGCTAGATTTTGACGAGCATATCGTCTATATATATACCTCCATGGTTTTACCTAAATGTTCCTAATACATTTTAGTGACCAACCTTTGATAGGTTGCTCCAGCATTTTTGAGACCAAAAGACATTACTTTATAAGAGTAAGTCCCCCTGTCTGTGATAAAACAAGTTTCTCTTCATCACTTGGATCCATTTTGATTTGGTTGTAACCTGAATATGCATCCAAAAAACTTAAAAGTTCATGCACTCCAGTTGCATCAATTAACTGATCTATATGCAGTAAAGGGAAAGAGTCTTTTGGACAAGCTTTGTTAAGAAATGTATAATCTACACAAACTCACCACTTACCATTTTTCTTAGGTACTACAACTGTATTAGCTAACCAATTAGGATACTTTACATCATAGATAAACCCAATTTTAATAGCTTTGGACCTCATCTTGAATCACCTAGTTTTTGAAAGCTCCAGGCTTTCTTTTCTTTTGCTTTATTGGTGCAAGGATGGGTCTTCATTTAGTTTGTTAGTCATCACATCCGGTGGTATCACTGTCATATCAACATGGGAACAAGAAAAACAATCCACGTTAGCTTTCAGAAAGTCAATTAATATACCTCGCATGTCAGAGCTTAGATTCACTCCAACATAAACCTTATGTTCAAGCCATTGCTCGAACAATATCACAGCTTCGAGTACTTCAATTGTTATTTTGATATTTTCATTCTCTTCAGGCTCTTGAATTATGTCAGGTTTCGAGTCTACATCTGTCCATCCTTGCTCAGCTTAGGTTTGAACCTTATAACCTTCAATTGTTTCATGTAATTGCTATTTTTCTTTATTTACTGTTCTTGTATCTGTTACAACATTAATACTCCCGGATGTCTGCTGACCCCCACGAATTTGGCGAATTCCCCACGGCGATAGGAATTTAATAACTTGATGTAGAGTTGACGGTACATCATCCATATCTTTGATCCAAGGTCTCCCCATGATCATATTGTAAGCCATTTCCATATCTACTACCTGAAATTTAGTTTCTTTGACAACACCTGCTGCAAAAGTTTTTAGAATTACCTCTCCTTTTGTTACCACACTTGAATTGTCGAACCCGGACAAGGTAAGCACCGTCGGTATCATTTTGTCTTCATCTTGCATTTCACATAATACTCTTAGTAGTATAATATTTACGAAACTTCGTGGATCAATCAAAACTCATTTTATATTAGTGTCATGTACAAGTAAAGATATTACCAGTGCATTATTATGGGGGATCATCACTCCTTCAGTATACGCATCATTGAAAGAAATACTTTCATTTTCTAAAAATCTGCCGTACCCATTTCCCGTGTGTAATTGTTACTTTAGAAACCTTGTTGGAAGTAGTATATGTTACACCGTGAATATCTTCTCCCCTACTTATAACATTCACGGTTCTCTTGGGTGATGGGGGCTTTGATGGCTCTTACCTATTTTTCATATAGGCTTGCTTACCTTTCTCAGTGAGATACCCTTGTTTCAACAGATGGTCCACTTCGCTTTGCAAGAATCTACATTCTGAAGTTTTATGCCCATGTTCATTGTGGAATTTGCACCAATGGTTTGGATTGCGCCTATTTGGATTTGATCGCATATCTTTTGGCCACCGTACCTTATCTCCCACGCTCCTCAAAAAATCTACGATCTCGGAGGTAGTGACATTGAAATTATATCCACAGAATGTTGCCTTTAAATTTCTGTCATCATCTCATGATTCTTGTCTGTTTCGGTCATTTCTGAACCTTGATGAAGAACCAGATTCCCTATTCCTCAATTATTTATCATATCGTTGATTATCCTGCTTTTACCGTGAGTCTTTTCCTGTGGGTCTTATATATGGATCGTGCCTATTTTACCTGATCTTTTTCCATTTCTGACCTCCTAGAATTTTGTTGGAAACACGTTCTCAATGCAATATACTAAAACGTGTGTTCTTTTGTATAGGTTTTGATGAATGACAAACGAAGCAAAAATTGATATATGACGAAGTTCAAGAAACAAGCGCACAATTGATATACAACGAGATTCAAGCTCAAGACAAAGTTTTATGGTTTAATTGAGTCATTCTTAATTGTGATCTTGATCCTACAACTTGACTCGTAACATGGCTTCTCTCATAAAACTATTTTCCAAAATCATGAATATTTAATTTAATGTCAAATGATTTTAAATCATGCATATTTACAGTAGTCAAAATAATTTTTAGACATGCCTTAAAAATCTGGACTAAGATAATCGATTATGTACTTATGATAATCGATTGTTTTAAGCCAAGACTGCATGACAATCGATTGTGAACTAATGACAATTGATTGTGAGTAAGACAGTGAGCATCAGGTTTTTCAAACCTGCATGACAATCGATTGTGAACTAATGACAATCGATTGTGACTGAGGCAGTGTCCATCAAAGTTTTTCAAAACTCAGAATAATCGATTATGAACTAATGGTAATCAATTATGTTGAGATAGTGTCTTCCAGTGATTTTCAAATTTATTAAATAATCGATTGTTACATTGGACAATCGATTGTCAAAGAGACAGTGTCTAAAATGTTTTTCAAAAACTAATAAGTAACCGATTGTTGACTTTGTGCAATCGATTGTGAAGCTGACCGTTGTCGTAAAGTTTTCAATTACCGTCAGGTAATCGATTATTGATTTCGTATAATCGATTGTTTTGATTAAAATCCGGAAAAGATTTTTTGAACGTTATTGGGTAATCGATTATTGATTCTGTATAATCGATTGTCTTGATTAAAATCCGGAAAGGATTTTTTGAACGTTGCTGAGTAATCGATTGTTGATTCTGGACAATCGATTGTTTGTGGTAAAATCTGGAAAGGATTTTTTGAACGTTGCCAGTAATCGATTATGGATTGAAAGTAATTGATTATCAAGCGTAAAATCTGGGATTGAATTTTGATCTGACTGGCAGACAATCGATTGTTGGGGTTTGACAATCGATTGTCAGTGAGTAAAATCAGCAACTCTTAATTGGCAATTAGGCAACGGTAATGCCAAGTTTTTCAACTATAAATACAGCTTCATTTCAGTGTTTTAAACACAACAACATACTACAACTGATCATTACATTGCTATAAGCTTGCATACTTTTGTTTATCATTTTATATTCAATTTCATAATGCTTTTGAGAGCCATATTCTTGTCCAAAGTTGTTGTGATCTAGAGCTTATTTCTTTTACTCATACCTGCTCATAAAGGAGTATATTGTTTGAGTGTTTGAGTGTTTTATACACTTGTAAGAGAATTGTAATTCTCTTGTTGTAAGGAACTTGTGTTTCCTTGGTTGAAGTCTTGGAGTGTTGTATCTCCGAGCAAAGGTGTTAAGGCTTGTGTCCTTAGGTTGTAAAGGTTTGTTGAGCACCCGTAAGCTTAACAAGTTAGTAGAAAATCTCGAGAGAGTCTCTCGGGGACTGGACTAGCCACGTGTTGTGGTGAACCAGAATATATCGGTGCGTTCTTTCCTTTTTGTTTATTTAACGCACTTATTTATTTCCTGCAAATTTTAATTTCCGCAAGTTTACGCTAAATTTTATTATAACGCTATTCACCCCCTCTAGCGTTAAGCGTATTTTCTAACAATTGGTATCAGAGCCCAACTCTCTGAAAACTTAACAGTTTGAGAGAACCATCCATGGCTTCTACTCGTGATTCTTTTGCAGGAATTGATGAAGGACAGTGCTCCACACGACCACCTCTATTCAACGGTACAAATTACACGTACTGGAAGGAGAGGATGAAGATCTTCATTCAGTCCAACAGCTTTCACCTTTGGAAGGTGATAATGAAGGGAAACCAAATTCCAACAAAGAAGGTGGAAAACGAATGGGTTCCCAAGTCCGAGGATGAGTATGACGCGGATGACATCCGAAAGGTTCAAAATAATGCTAAAGCAATTAATTTATTATATTGTGTTGTTAATGCTGACGATTACAGGAAAATATCGTGTTGCACAACGGCAAAGGAGATGTGGGACAAGCTAGAAGTTACGTACGAAGGTACGGACCAGGTAAGGGAAGCAAAAATTGATTTCCTAACCCATTCTTATGAATTATTTCACATGAAGGAAGGTGAAAAGGTGGACGAAATGTTTGAGCGACTTTCAATAATCGTAAATGACCGACATGCTCTCAAGAAAGCATTCACGGATAGAGAGCTAGTGCGAAAAATTCTTAGAAGTCTCACACCGGCATACAGATCAAAGGCCGATGCAATTCAAGAATCCATTGGCGTTTCAAACGTCACCATCGACGCACTAAGAGGTAGCCTTAAGACCTATGAATCTACTATTCTTAACCCTTTTGTTGATGATCAAAGGAGGCAAAGAATAGCTCTAAAGGCGAGCACAAGCCAACCGCAAATTGATGAGGAAGGAGACAACGAGTTTGGACTCGTTATCAAAAGATTTCAAAAGTTCATGCGCAAGGAGTATGAACGCAAGGGCAAAAAGCAAGGCGAACAAATCAAGTGCTATGAATGTGGTGAAACCGGGCACATCAAATCAAATTGCCCAAACATCAAAAAGGAGAAGAAACCTTTTAAAAAGCAACGTGCATACATTTCTTGGGGAGGCGACTCCGGAGATGAGTCAAGCGAAGGAGAAGAAGACGAAGCAGCAAATCTTTGCCTTATGGCACATGAAGACAACAAAGATGAGGTATGTCAAATTTCGTCTAAAAACTTCTTTACTCTTGAAGAAATGCGAACTGCTTTTGATGAATTATATGCTGAGTTTATTAAGGCTTCAAAAACTGTTAAGGGCATAAAAGAAAATGCTTCATTAAAAGAAAAGGATTTTCAAAAACAGCTTTCTTTGAAAGAAAAGGATTTAGAAAAACTGGTTTTAGAAAATGAAAAGCTGAAAGAGGAAAACAAATCTTTTGGACAAAGAAGCGCCGATAAGCCCGAAAGTTCTACAAAAAATTATTCTTCTTGCTTGCATCTCAAAAATGAGGTAGATAGACTCAAAGGTACCTTAGATAAGTTCAATTCTTCCCACAAGAATTTGAATGAGGTCCTTGTAAATTTGAAATCAACCAAGCATGGCATAGGATTTAAGAATGAGGTTAAAGAAAAGGTTGAAGCCAAACCCCAACCACCTAAGGCTCAACCTAGGACTAATAAAACAAATGCTTACCTAGAAATAGCAATCCTAGAACCAATATGCATGCTAGACAAAATGTTGAACATTTTAGGAGGCCTAGAAATGACTTACCACCTAGAAATAGTTACCCTAGAAATGATGCATATTTTAGGCCAAATGTTGAACCTTTGAGAAGACCTAGAAACGGCCTTCAACCGAGAAACAATCACTCTAGAAATGCTACCCATCCTAGAGCTCATAGTAGGAGAAATAATTCTCATGAAATGCGAAATAGTCATAGTGTAAGAAATTTTCATCCGTCTAGTTACTATGAACCTAGAAGGATGCATAACCCAAATGTGACTTGTCATTATTGTAGACGTATTGGTCATATTGCTCCTGCATGCTTTACACGGCATAGACATATTACTCAATCGCATCATTATAATATGCCTAACCCCCAAGGACCCAAGATGGCATGGGTACCTAAAGAACATTAATTTGTTTTGTAGGTGTGATTGAAGGGATCAAGTGTACTATGGTACCTTGATAGTGGATGCTCCAAGCATATGACGGGAGATGAATCCAAATTCCTTCAATTAGAGCACAAAGAAGGAGGAAGTGTTATCTTCGGTGATAACAATAAAGGAAAGATCATCGGCATCGGATCGGTCGGTAAGGATGAAAATTCCTCTATTAAGCATATATTACTTGTTGAGCATAAGCCAATTGTGTGACAAGGGAAATCTTGCTTTATTTGATTCGGATGAATGCTTAGTGTTCAGACGTAGTGATTTCAAAATTATCCTCCGTGGTTTTAGAGTGGATAATATTTATATGGTTGATCTTGCTAATTCCTCACCCGATTATGTTGATTGTCTAATGAGTAAAGAGGATGATACTTGGCTATGGCATCGTAGAGTAGCACATATCAATATGCATCTTTTGAACAAATTGATTTCTCAAAACTTAGTTGTTGGTCTTCCCAATTTAAAATTTGAAAATGACTCTATTTGTGACTCGTGTCAAAAGGGGAAGCAAACAAAAGCATCTTTCAAATCTAAAAACATTGTTTCAACTTCTAGACCATTGCAATTGCTTCATATGGATTTATTTGGTCCCTCTCGCATTGAAAGTCTAGGAAGAAATAAATATGCTTTTGTGATTGTTGATGATTACTCGAGATTTACTTGGACTTTATTTCTTGCCAATAAAAGTGATGCTTTTCAAAATTTTAAATATTTTCTTAAGCGTGTTCAAAATGAGGAAGAAACAACCGTCACTTCAGTTAGAAGTGATCATGGGGGAGAGTTTGATCACAATCTCTTTGCGGACTTTTGTGACGAACTCAGAATCGAGCATACCTTTTCCGCTCCACGTACACCACAACAAAATGGGGTGGTGGAAAGGAAAAATAGGTGTCTCGAAGAGATGGCTAGAACCATGCTCGACGAAGCTAAGATACCCAAACTTTTTTGGGCGGACCCTCTGAGTACCGCTTGCTATGTTCTAAATAGAGTAGTAATTCGCCCGATACTCATGAAAACCGCCTATGAACTTTATAAGGGTAGAAAACCAAATATTTCCCATTTTAGAGTTTTTGGTTGCAAATGTTTTGTTCATAACAATGGCAAAGACCGATTGGGTAAATTTGATGCTAAGTCGGATGAAGGTATTTTCATTGGATATTCCTCACGTAGTAAAGCATATAGGGTCTTTAATAAAAGAACCCAAATTGTGGAGGAATCCCCTCATGTTGTATTTTCCGAAAATAATGCTCGCTTGGCGAGAAAGGATTCCGGTTTTGATCTTGTAGGTATCTTAGATAGCTTGAAAGACAATATACAAGAGGAACCACCCAAGGAAAATAAAGATGAAACTGAGGAACAACCAACGGGAGAAGCGCCACGATTGGAAAAAGAAACAAAAGTGCCAAATGAGTGAAGGACGATCAAAGATCACCCTCTTGAACAGGTAATTGGAGACGTCGGAGGAAAGGTAAGTACCCGAAACTCTCTTAAGAACACTTTAGGACACACTTCTTAAGAGCTCACGTTCTCACTTGGCAACACTAGTTTAAGTTATTACTTCTTTACAAATTACTGACTTGAGCGTCGGAGACGTTTAATTCTATTTTGCAGGTATCGCCCTAAAAGATAGGGGGAATTAAAAAGTTTTGGCACAGAACAATCGATTGTTCCAAGCAAATAATCGATTATTTTACTGTGCTGAAAATCGATTAGCAGTATCACTAGTCGATTGTTTATGGTTTATGTTCATTATGCAGTTTTGTTTAATAATTGATTCCTTAAATTACATAATCGATTTCTGTCTCAGCCATTCAGCAATGCTTTTCCAAAACAATCGATTATTCCACATTTGACAATTGATTATTTCATGTCAGAAATTTAAACTTTTGTTACCGTTTGGCTCCTCAATCGATTTGTGTCAGTTCCAAGTCAGGTCAATAACTCTTCAACAATCGATTATCAAACCCCAATAAAGCATGACGCGCAAGAATCGAGTCTTCTTCAGAAAAATCTGTTTCCCTCATCTAATAATCGATTATCTCGTATCAATAATCGATTGTAATGCTATCATTTGAGCTATTATACTCTCTTTAAATAATCACACTTTCTTCCCAATAAATAAACAAGGTTTATTTCATCTTTGGCATCTTATTATTATTTTTGCTAATAGCAAAAGGGGGAAGATAACGGGTATGATGCACTCTCAAGTTATAAGCTTAAATTGAGGGGGAATTCTCAAATTGAGGGGGAACAAATTGCATACTTGTTGCATGTACATACTTGTCTTGAATCGTCATTATAAATTGCTTGTCTTGAATATCCCGCTTAATGCTTGCCATTATCAAAAAGGGGGAAATTGTTGGAAACACGTTCTCAATGCAATATACTAAAACGTGTGTTCTTTTGTATAGGTTTTGATGAATGACAAACGAAGCGAAAATTGATATATGACGAAGTTCAAGAAACAAGCGCACAATTGATATATAACGAGATTCAAGCTCAAGACAAAGTTTTATGGTTTAATTGAGTCATTCTTAATTGTGATCTTGATCCTACAACTTGACTCGTAACATGGATTCTCTCATAAAACTATTTTCCAAAATCATGAATATTCAATTTAATGTCAAATGATTTTAAATCATGCATATTTACAGTAGTCAAAATAATTTTTAGACATGCCATAAAAATCTGGACTAAGATAATCGATTATGTACTTATGATAATCGATTGTTCTAAGCCAAGACTGCATGACAATCGATTGTGAACTAATGACAATCGATTGTGAGTAAGACAGTGAGCATCAGGTTTTTCAAACCTGCATGACAATCGATTGTGAACTAATGACAATCGATTGTGACTGAGGCAGTGTCCATCAAAGGTTTTCAATACTCAGAATAATCCATTATGAACTAATGGTAATCGATTATGTTGAGACAGTGTCTTCCAGTGATTTTCAAATTTATTAAATAATCGATTGTTACATTGGACAATCGATTGTCAAAGAGACAGTGTCTAAAATGTTTTTCAAAAACTGATAAGTAATCGATTGTTGACTTTGTGCAATCGATTGTGAAGCTGACCGTTGTCGTAAAGTTTTCAATTACCGTCAGGTAATCGATTATTGATTCTGTATAATCGATTGTTTTAATTAAAATCCGGAAAAGATTTTTTGAACGTTATTGGGTAATCGATTATTGATTCTGTATAATCGATTGTTTTGATTAAAATCCGGAAAAGATTTTTTGAACGTTGCTGAGTAATCGATTGTTGATTCTGGACAATCGATTGTTTGTGGTAAAATCTGGAAAGGATTTTTTGAACGTTGCCAGTAATCGATTATGGATTGAAAGTAATCGATTATCAAGCGTAAAATCTGGGATTGAATTTTGATCTGACTGGCAGACAATCGATTGTTGGGGTTTGACAATCGATTGTCAGTGAGTAAAATCAGCAACTCTTAATTGGCAATTAGGCAACGGTAATGCCAAGTTTTTCAACTATAAATACAGCTTCATTTCAGTGTTTTAAACACAACAACATACTACAACTGATCATTACATTGCTATAAGCTTGCATACTTTTGTTTATCATTTTATATTCAATTTCATAAAGCATTTGAGAGCCATATTCTTGTCCAAAGTTGTTGTGATCTAGAGCTTATTTCTTTTACTCATACCTACTCATAAAGGAGTATATTGTTTGAGTGTTTTAGTGTTTTATACACTTGTAAGAGAATTGTAATTCTCTTGTTGTAAGGAACTTGTGTTTCCTTGGTTGAAGTCTTGGAGTGTTGTATCTCCGAGCAAAGGTGTTACGGCTTGTGTCCTTAAGTTGTAAAGGTTTGTTGAGCACCCGTAAGCTTAACAAGTTAGTGGAAAATCTCGAGAGAGTCTCTCGGGGACTGGACTAGCCACGTGTTGTGGTGAACCAGAATATATCGGTGCGTTCTTTCCTTTTTGTTTATTTAACGCACTTATTTATTTCCTGCAAATTTTAATTTCCGCAAGTTTACGCTAAATTTTATTATAACGCTATTCACCCCCCTCTAGCGTTAAGCGTATTTTCTAACAAATTTCTCCTTTCTTCATGATGAAACTAAGACACGATATCTTCCTCAATTTGCAAATTCGTACTGTACATGTTATAAACGTCATTCCACGTGGTTGCAGGGAACTATGAAGGATTTCTTTAAGTCATCTTGTGACTTTTGAACTTTTGTCATTTAAGTTGCTTGCAAAAGCTATTGCATCCCAATTATCAAGTACACGGGGTAAAGTCATCCTTTCACGTTGGAATCTATCAACAAAATGTTTGAGCAACTCTGAGTCCCCTTATTTAATTTCTAAAATGTCTTCCATTATTTCTCGACCTTTTGAGCTCCCGAGTGTGCTATAATAAAAGAATCCGCAAACTCAGCAAAAGATTTTATAGAATTTTCAGGTAAAAGAGAATACCAGGTTAATGCACCCTTGGTGAGTGTTTCTCCAAATTTATTGACCAACACTGATTCAATTTATTGCTTGGTCAAGTCGTTGTCTTTAACACCTGTAGTAAATGCATATACGTGATCACGTGGGTCTGTTGTGCCATCATATTTTGAGATATCAGACATTTTGAACTTTTTAGGGATTGGAAGGGGAGCAGCACTTGGTTTCCAAGGTTGTTGCGAGTATTTATCCATATCCACTCCTGTGATTACAGGAGGAACTCCAGGGATTTGCTCGTTGCGCTCATTTTTTTCCTTAAGCTGTTTCTGCAAAGTCAGTACTAAATTTTACAAATGAGAATTATTTGAATTACCTGGTTCTCCTTCCTGTGATTCACTAGATTTTCCTCCATTTCCAGAATTAACAAGCCCAGAACAAGGATTCTCCTATGTATTGTTGTTAGGCATAGGTGTGAGTGGTGCAACATGTAATCGACTAACTAGAGCTTGAAAAGCTTTGTAACCCGTGCGTCAATTACATTTTGCAAAGTCTCATCTGCCCCTTCAAAATGTTCAGACTGTTCCTGTTCATCAGCACGAGATTCAGGAGCAGGAGAGCCTTCCCGAGATTGTCGTGGCGAATCTTGGGATGAAGGAACCATGTTAATGTTTTGTAAATCTCCTTGATTTTGCTGGATTTGATTTTCTAGGTTTCCCAAGATGTTACCATTGTTATTGTTGTTGTTATTTGACATGACGATAACAACTGGTAAAATGTAGCTTAAAAAGAATAGATTATCAGATTTCCGGTAACGGAACCAATTTGTTTGTACCAAAAAACTGAATATTTGGTTAAAGCTAGAAATTAAGAGAAAAATTAGGTTACTAATAATCAAGAAATGAGAGATTTTGAAAATAACGGTAAAGCAATAAGTATGTATTTCAGTATAATCTGAATGATATTTCGTGTCTTACAGATGTTGAGACCTTCTCCTTTTATAGCTAATTCTAGGAGAAAGTGTAATGTCTTTGTCTTAATGAGGCAATTATGAGCAACAAATGACATTAAAAGAAACGTTACTCAATCACTCATATTAAATACAAATTCTCTAACGTATTTGACATTTAATGTTGAATTTATACTCTTTTATGCTATCAGATTCCTTTTTTCAATTCCTTCTGATCTTCGACCTTTAAATGACTCGAACAGGTACGAGTATCATTTCATTTGAGTAATAGCTCATGCCGTTAAGTTTCTTCTCTCCCGCATTTGTTATTGCCCGTTCCTCGTGACTGATTACCACGCTTTGACCATTTAACAAGTCCACGTGTTATGATACGTTATCTTCAATATATAAATTCAATTTTTTTTCCAATATAGATGGGAGCTTAAAAAAATCTTTTTGTGTATAGTTGAGTTCAACTTATTAGGAGTTTACTTTAGAACACTTTGTATGTTAAATAACTTTCTGTATTTTAATGATCATGTCAAATTATGCTTCACGTTTTCCTATGCGTGTCTACATTTCCTATGTGTGTCTACATTTCATACTTCTTGGCGCTATTTTAATATTACTTTTTTTAATAATGGACGATCCAAAGGGTCATCACTTAATTTCTAACTCCTTTTATGTTTTCGAGGCCTTGAAAACTTTATTTTTACTTACCTCAATTTGCATGCACAGTCCAGACGCGTAGCTGGAAAGCTTACATGTTGAATTTTGTGAAAATTTCTGAAAATTGGCTTTAAAATGATTAAAATTGGCTATGGTCAATATATTGGATAAACGGACCCGGACCAATAATTTGACGATCTCGAAGGGTCCGTAAAAAAATATGGGACTGGGGCATATGCTCGGAATCGGAATCCGAAATCCTAAGCCCGAGAAATTATTTTTCTAAAATTAATATGGAAATGTAAAATAAAAATGGATTAGATAGTATTGGTATCGGGCCCGTATTTTTAGATCCGCCACCCGGTACGGGTCTTATATATAGTTTAAGCGCTTTCTGTGAAATTTGGTTAAAAAGAAGTCATTTGACATATTTTGAACTTAATATCTAGAAATGAAAGTTTAAGAAGTTTGATGAAAAAGTATTGATTTTGATGGTTAATTACCTGATTTTGATATTATTTTGGCAATTTGATCGCACGGTTAAGTTCGTAGGATATTGTTGAGTTAGTGCGTGAGTTTTGTTAGGAGCCACGAGGGCTCGGGAGTGTTTCAGAGGTGTTCAAGGTGTTTTGAACTTAGGAGAAGCAGCAGATTCTCTGCAATTTTTGCACAGTATTTTCATTCTTCGCGATCGTGGCCTTCAGCTTGCATTCGCGTACCATTAGGCTCCCCCTTCTTCGCGTTCACGAAACATATCACGCGTTCGCACAATGGCATCCCATCCTTCATTGCGTTCGCGTGTGTACCCACATGTTCGCATAAAGTAAATCCATGGACCCCCAACCCTTTCTTCTATGTGTTCACGAGTAGCTTCCGTTGTTTGAAATGCTTTGTTCTGATTACCTTCGCGAACGCGAAGGGCAATTTTGCCAAGTAATTTTTTTTAAGTTTCAGAAATTCACAAACTCTCTTCTCCCCCAAGTTCTAGGAGTCCATTGAAGCCCTCATTCTTGAAGACCACTTGGGTAAGTAAATTTCCACTCATTTCCTTTATTTTTTCTTCTTTAATTAGTGAATTTTTAGGCTTAAATCACATAGATTAGGGTGAAAATTTTGGGAATTGGGTAGAATTAGAGCTGTTTAATTTTATTTAATTTAGACCTCGTTTGGGGGTCGAATTTAAAAATAAATTGTGTATTCTGGCTCGTGGGGGAATGAGTGATATGAATTTGGTTCGAACCTCGTGTCTTGACCAAGCAGGCTGGGGGTCGAGTTTTGGAATTTTTGGAAGAAAAGTTAGGAATCTATATTTAGGCGTTGGGTTTGATTTGTTTAGCTATTATTGATAGTATAAAGTCATTATTTCATAGATTTGATTGAGTTAGAGCCGAATTCGAGAGGGGAAGCGGTCGTTGTGGATTGATTTAGCCGTGGAAGTTTGAGGTAAATGTTTGATCTAAATTTGGCTTGAGGGAATAAGATTAGAGTCTTGATTGCTAATTGCTAATTGTCGAGTATGGTGTATAGACATGGTGACGAATATCTATACACTGGTGTCTAGCATGACCGTGAGTCCTTATTTATGCTTATTATGATTCTGTTGTGGCTCTTCCATGTTTAGTTTATGATTTCTATATAATGTGAAGAGCATGAGAAAGAATTACGATTTGTAAACTCTTTGGAGCATTGGCTCAGATGATAAAGTAATTATTGAGTAAGTAATGAAAGAAAGAGAAGAGATGTGATTAATCTCTTGCCGGGTTGTTTTTCGTATATTGATTATCTCCCTTGCCGGGATGTGAAAGTTGTTGTTGTTGTTCCCTTGTCGGGATTTAACTGCTTACTTGTGTTTTTCCTTGCCGAGATTTTCTATTACTGATGTCTATTCCCTCGCCCCATTGTCTGTGATTGTTGTTTGGGTGAGGATGAGTGATAAAGCACGTTGGGTGATGTTGTACACGATTGTGATGATTACTAATGCACGAAGGAACATTCTGTGCCATGATATGCTTACTATGCACGAAGGGACATTTCGTTCCATGATATGTTTACTAATGCACGAAGGAACATTTCGTGCCATGATATGCTTACTGATGCACGAAGGAACATTCAGCAGGACCATCTTTCCCTCAGTAGTATACCCTCTCCTGGTGAAATCTGGAGGGCCCTAGACTCTTTTCAACCATACAAATCTCCAGGGCCATATGGGCTTCACCCGATATTCAATCAAAAATATTGGAAATAGACCAATAATCTTCTCATAAAATTTTGCCAGGAGTCTTTTGCGGAAAAAAATGTTGCCAAGTATGAATAACTCACTAGTTTGTCTAATCCCAAAAAGCGATAATGCTGAAACAATCAGACAATATAGACCCATAAGCCTTTGTAATACGGTATATAAAGTTGTTACTAAGATTATTATAAACCGAATAAAAAATTTTCTTCCAAAGCTCATACACCCTACTCAGACTAGTTTCATTAAAGGTAGAAGGGCAGCTGATAATGCTCTTATTATAAATGAAGTAATCCACCATTTCAAAAACTCAAAAGGTAGTAAGGAAAAAATGATGATCAAGATAGACTTGGAAAAGGCTTTCGATAAAATAGAATGGGCTTTTTTAGATTCTCACTAATCTCCTTAAATTTTCCTCCGGACCTCATCAAACTCATTATGTCATGCATCTCTACCACCTCAACTGCTATTCTTATCAATGGATCAAGAACGGATTTCTTCGAACCATCTAGGGTTATTAGGCAGGGGGATCCCCTATCCCCATACATTTTAATTATCTGTATGGAAATGTTTTCTAGGCTAATTGACCATAAAATTGACTGTTTTCGATGGAACCCCATAAAGGTTAGACTCAAAGGTCTGGAACTGTCCCACCTCTTCTTTGCGGATGACCTCTTTCTTTTAGCCGAATCCAACCAAATAGGTTATACAACTATTATAGACACTATCAATAAGTTTTGCAACGCGTCGGGTCAATCTATCAATTTCGATAAGTCAAAGATAATTTTCTCTAAGAATACCCCTCCAGACCAAAAAGACCTTATAAGTAATTGCCTCTCAATGAAATACACTAATAATTTTTGGAAATACCTAGGTTTCCCTATGATAAACTCTAACCCAACTAAAAAGGATTTTCAGTATATCCTAGATAATCTAAACAACAGACTAACAGGATGGAAAACTAAATTTTTAAATTTGGCGGGTAGGACAACTCTCATAAAAGCGACCTTAGCTGCAATTCCAAATCATGTAATACAAATTTATGACCTGACCAAAAAAATTATTAACAAGATAGATGCTATTCAGTGAAAATTCCTATGGGAAAGCACTGAAGAAAAGAAAAAATGCCACCTCGTTAAATGGATCACAGTGACAAAACCAAAAATCAAGGGGGACTGGGAATCCCTATCTCTCGCTGAAAACACACCTCCTTCAATGTAGCTCTAGCTTGGAGGTATAGGAAGGAGAAGGAGTACTTACGGGCCAAAGTTATTTTCGATAAATATGACCATAGGAAGAGCTTGAACTTAGAATCACATGCCTGGAAAGTTATTAGAAAAGGAAATGAATTCTGTAATAATAACATTAAATGGTTAATTGGAGGTGGGCAAACCATAAATCTGTGGTACGATAATTGGATTAACCATGCGGGAATTCTCCGGGATTCAAACCAAGGACTTATCCAAGCAGGGGAATCAAACAAAAAACTATCCTATCTCATTAAAATGGGATCTTTGACTTGAGGGAACTATCATTTCAACTACCCCCTGACATTGTGTCAAAAATTAACTGCACTAACATAAAACAAACAGGATACCTTGGAGATTCCTACACGTGGAACTCCCCAAACCACAATGTCTTCTCTATAAAGACGGCTTACGAAGCTGTCTCGTTGTACACAAGAATCCGCATAAACTTAGCATAAATATGAAAAATTAATTCTCTTAGTAAGCTAAAATTCTTCATCTGGATTATCTTTTTGAGATAGGCTACCCACGAAGGAGCAGCTAAAAAAGAGAGGAATTAGCAGGGATGACACTTGTAATATCTGCAATAAAGAAAAAGAAGACATAGAGCATATCTTCTTTCGATGTAACTACTCGAGACAAATCTGGCATCAAGTAAAATCCAAACATTCCTTTGGCAAAAATCCTAAAGGAATTAACACTCTCCAAGAATGGCTAAAGGAAAAACTCCTATCAAAGGAGCCATTTGATAACTTACTTAGTTGGGGGATCCTTATCCCTTTCCTCCTACGGCACATATGGAACATTAGAAATGGGACCTTATTCCACAGGAATATAACACCCATTAATAAGGCCATCGAATTCCTCTATATGGAAAAAAATAATCGCTTAAAATCTATTAAAAAAGTCATCTGCGTAAAACGGGAATCTCCAGACTCCAATTTTTTCAAGCTCAATATAGACGGAGCCTGTGTGGGAAATCCGGAGGTGGGAGTAATAGGAGGGGTGTTTAGAGACAATGGAGGGGGGGCGGGGGGAATTGGATCCTAGGCTTCAATATGGGCTATGAGTACGCGACCAATATATATATGGAGACCCAAGCCCTATTCAATGGAATCAAGCTCGCAATAGAAAAGAAGCTCATCCCATTAGTAATAGAAACTGACTGCTTGGAGCTTTTAAATCTCTTAAATTCTAACAATAGTCTCTACCAAAACTTAATGGATTAATGCAGGTGCCTATTGAGGACAGCGCATGACCCACAACTGAAACACATCTTTAGAGAGCCTAATGGAGTAGCGGACCTGTTAGCTAAAAATGATTGCAGCATGAACACTTTTTGTACTTTGTAAACTTTTACTATTTTGCCCGTCTTTACTTTTAATGCTTTTAAAAGAGACAGTCTAGGCACCTTGTGGCCTAGACTGAGTTCTTGTTGTAATAACTCGTAGTGTTTGTTGAATAAATCTTTATTTACCAAAAAAAACTTTTTTTCAAAATTGCCCCTAGAGTAAAGAGCTTAAGAGTATTTGTTATATTTTTAGTGAGCAACTTAATGTTAATATGATCAATTACATTGTTAATTAATACTAAAAAATGAATTTTTTAATATATGTAAAAATAATCAAAAATCAATTAATATAGACCGGAGGAGTAACTTTGTGGTTATAGTTGTCACACGTGATATTCTTAATAAAATGGAAACATCATTCAAGTACTTCATAAATATATTGTATATATTTTATATCTTTAGGATAAAATGCAATAGTAATTATTTTGATGAATTACATATGTTTCAATTCTCGAAATCACTTTACATTTGGTGAAGACACAATACTCCTTATATAGATCGAAGGAAAAGTTGAAAACAAAAGTCCAATCCCAATTCCATTCATCTATCAATTTTGAAAATAATTTTACACTCGTAAGAACAATTAAAAAGAATAATTCCATTTAAAGTAGAATTTCTAATCGTCAAAACGACCATTAAATTAAATCCATATCTTTCACGACAAATTTGCATTCGAAGCGACAAGAATCTATTCTTTCTTCTTTTTTTCTTAAATAATTCTGTCATTCATTCTATTAACATTTTCTCTGGGGTCAACAATTTTACTTTTATCACCATCATTTTTTCCTTTTCTTACGTAAAAGTCAACCAAATTATTAAAAAGTTGTTTGTAAGTTAAGTCAATTTAAGTATGTCTTTGGCTATACAATGCAACTTGGAAAATAGGCACGTAAATGATAATTGAAAATGATATAAAGAGGATAGTCCATTTTATGATGAAAATAGCATCAATGCGCAATCATAATTTAAAAATGAAGTTGCAATTCACTTTTTTTGCACTTTTTTGAAAGAAAAAGATTACTTTTTTAAATGTTTTCCATTTGGACACCGGAAAAAAGAAGCCGTAGCTAAAAGCTCTCACTCTCTTTTTATCTTAATGTATAAAAGAGGAAATAATTTGGACCAGAAACGATTCTGCTTTTATGTTTATCATATCATGGACATTATTTTAGTTTTCTTTTATGAGTGTTTAATTAGACCTGTCTTAGAGTACGCGCGTTGCGCGTGTTACCCTACCTCAATAAATATAATGTTTTAAAGAATTACATAAATTATATATTTTATGGTTTAAGTTACCAAAAATAAAAGGTAAAGTTAAAATTTGTAAGCTTCTAAAAATGATAATTGTTGATCCTATTTAGCTAACTCAAAAAAATATTAAGTCATTACAAGAAATGATTTAATTTTTGCTGATTGAAATTAATAATATTAACTCATTACAAGTTTTAAATATTTGACTATAGTTATAATTTTATTTTGAATTATATTTTTCAAGAATAATAAATCAATATAATATTTAAGTTTGGATATTTGTATTTGCAAAGTTATTCGTATTTTTTTTGTTAACTATTTCCAACAAACCAACTCCTCTCTCTCTTATGTTTTTATATTTACTTGTTAAAATTATTGAGGTGTAATTAATATTATAGTATGAGATAAATTATACAAATTAATATTAATAATTAATCACTCTCTCATATTTAGTTGAAAAGCCTTGTTCGTGTCTACAATAGTTTCCATCATTTAACTTTGTGTCATTTATATTTTTCCTCCTCGTAATAGCATAAGTATCATTAAGTTGGTCTATATAAGAAAAATCACATAAATTAGTAACAATTTTTAAACGCACATACCACTAATATTGGGTTTGTTGATAGTTTTTCCTTTTTCTTTTTTAACAATTTATTTTTCAATTGATTTTAATGTCCTAAATATTATGATTTCTTACCTAGTTCAAATAAAGAAGAATTTAAAGCACAAAATTTAGTTGATCTAAAGTTTCTAAATATTAGGAAACAATTTTAAATGTCTATTTTGTCCAATATTAACTCTATTTTAAAGGGGTAAAAAAGACGAACGACATTTCGCTAAGGGCCTTCGTGCTTTTAATATATTATAGATTATTGTTAGCTGCCATGGATCTAGAGATCTAACTCAATAAAGAAGACATGCAAATGAACCCACACTTGAGAGAAACAGATCTCTGTTCTTAGAAGAAGAAAGTGAAATGATACAAGCGTAAGTTCTCAGAGTACACAATAAATTCTTATATCTACAGTATAACTAACTTCTGTTTAATGTGCTAACTAACTAACCACCTAATTGTAGTTACATAATTAGCTTATCAGCTTGATTAACTAACTCTAGTTAACACTCCCACTCAATCTAATGGTTTATACACATTCTTCCCTCCTAAATGACTTAGGAGCTGATCATGTTGATACTTCCCTAAGCTCTTTGTAAGCAGATCTTCTAGTTGGTCTTTAGTATACACACACTGTGTCTTCAACAATCCTTTATAGATTTTTTCTCTAACAAAATGACAGTCAACGTCAATATGCTTAGTTCTTTCATGGAAGATAGGATTAGTTGCTATCTGAATAGCAGCTTTGATGTCACATATTAAGCTTATAGGATGTTGAATCTTCACTCCAAACTCTTTGAATAGCCCTATCAACCAAGTGACCTCTGTTGCACATGAAGCCATACTCCTGAACTCTGCCTCAGCTGAACTTCTGGATACAGTTATTTGCTTCTTTGATTTCCAAGACACCATTGCATTTCCAAACTTAATCAGGTATCCAGTTACTGATCTTCTTGACTCTATAAAGGATCCCTAACCGGAATCACAATAGGCATTTAGTTTGTATGCACTTTCTGCAGGTATAAGCAGCCCCTAACCTGGTGCTTGTTTGATGTATCTGACTACTCTGATGGCAGCTTCTATGTGTGATACCTTGGGACTGTGCATATATTGACTCAGGATCTGTACTACAAAGGCAATATCTAGTCTGGTCATGGTGAGATATAGCAGCCTTCCAACAAGTCTCTGATAACTACTGCTAGGATCTTTGAGCTTCTGATCACCTTCTTGATTTGTACTCTGAATGCACTTGTCATACTCTACAAGTGCGAGTTTTTTATTCAACTCCAATGGTGTACCAGAGGGATTTGCTCCACCTAAAACTATTTCAGAGGTCAATTCAAGTGCATACTTTCTTTGACACATAAGAATTTACTCCTTTGATATGGCACACTCAACTCCAAGGAAAAACTTTAACTACCCTAAGTCCTTCATCTTGAACTTGTTCTGCAGCTCTGTTCTGGTGTCATACGGTGACTAGTCATTGTTCCCTTGTCACGACCCTAGTTCACCAATTGTGAACCTGTCATGACGGCCCCCAGTCTTCGCGACTAGGTAAGCCTAACACGTTGCGGAATTTAACAGTCTTTACGAAAAACAGTAACAAAATATCGAATAATCATAAGAAAAATGTATAGATTTTCCGCCTGGCACATACATTTTAATACAGAATACTGAATAACTACCAAGACCCGGAAACCCACGGGAAACACGGGTATAAGAAATCATACACTGTTCTAGTCACCAGAGTAGTCTAATACAAAAGGATTGAAATGACAGCTAACATCTACGGATAGAATGAGAAGGAGACTTCATGGATCTGCGGACGTAGCAGATGTGTTCCTCGAGTCTCCAATATGCTCCCTGACAGCTACTGGCGGTACGCCTGCTCAGAAGTACGTGGATCTGCACATGAAAAACATGCACAGAAGAGGAGTGGTACACGATAGCGGTACTCAGTAAGTGCCAAGCCTAACCTCGGTTGGGTAGTGACGAGGAAAGTTGAGACCCTACTGATATAAACATAAATAAATATGAAATGAATATACAGTAGAAGTACAATAAATATCAAGTATCTGGCAAAAGTAATAAGTAAAACAGAAACAGGCTACAAATACAATCTACGAATACAAGAACAATCACTACATGCTATTTATCATCGGGGATCTCCTGATATCTCGAGAATCTCCTGGTATCCTCATCATATACACAAGGGACCTCCAAGTATCCTGAGGATCTCCTAGTATCCTCCATTTAATCACGAGGGGTCTCCAGTATCCCGAGGATCTCCTAGTATCCTCCATTAAATCAATCATGTGCTGGAGATCTCTTAGTATCCCGCACTTCAAATATCAGAACATAATACGTACAGGGGAACTCCGAGATGCCGTCCCGTGGACCCAATCGTACACACATCGCAGCAATTCAATATTGAACAAAAAGAAGCTAAGTACAGACAACCGGTAGAATCTAGAGTCTAGCATGTTTCACGAAAAGGTAGATATTGCAATTTAGTCAAATAGAGCAAATAAGTTACTAACATCCTTTCCCTAAGCTAAAACAAGTGAAATTACATTTTTAACAGTTAAATACGTGAAGAAACACAGTCTAAATAAGTTAAGTAAGGTGAATTTTTAACAGTTAGCACAAGTACACGCTCGTTACCTCACGCACAAGGCATTTAATCAACAGTCAAGATATCCTAAAGGGGAGAGGTCCCCCATACAAAGTAAGACAAACCACTTACCTCGAACCGATACACAATCACTAAGAAATGATGCCCTTGCCACGAGTATCCGATTATGAGTGGCCCAAATCTATTCAAATATATTACATATTTTAAATAATATCGCAAGTAACCAATTCTACTATAAAAATTAAAGCTAAGACACAAAAATAAGTAAAATCCAAAACAACCCTCAGACCAACATCTCGGAATCGAATAATTTTCATATTTTCAGAAACCTCGTACTCTCACGAGTATAACCGTATAAAAATCTCCCAAATCAGAGATCAAATGCCCCTTAAAATCCTCACAATTAGGTCTAAGAACTTTACCCAAATTTTTATTCAAAAATATAAAATTAAAGGTTGAATTCACGATTAGATTAGTGGGTTTTAGTCATTGAGGAGTAAGGAATCGTTACCCAATCGTTTCCTCTTAAAATCCCTAAAAAAATCTCCCTAATCCGAGCTCTCTAGCTTGAGTTTTGATAAAAAATGGAAGAACCCTCGTTTTGAAATGTTTATATATGCCCAGGTCTTTTGTTCAATGTGATCGCATGAGATGGGATGCGATCACGTAGAGTAAAAATTGAAGGCCTAGAAATTGGCCTATGCGAACGCAGAGGAAGTCATGCGATCGCAGAAAAGAAGAAGGTAAAGCTATCGATCACATAGAAGGATTTTTGCCCCGAGGCCCAGCTCCTAAATTCTACTATGCGAACGCGTGAAAAGGAGTGCGATCAAGGAAAAGGAAAAGGAAGAACTATGTGATTGTATTCAAGGACTTGCAATCACATTGAAGGAAAAATAGGCCCCCACCAAATTCACTACGCGATCGCATGGGTGAGGCTGAGATTGCATAGAAGAAAAGTCTGCAACAGAACATTAGAGAAATCTGTAACTCTTTTCCAATACAAAATGCCTCGTTAAGCATCCGAAACACACCCGAGGCCCCCCGAGACCTCAACCAAACCAATGGACATATCCCATAACATCGTTCAAACTTTTACCATTCCTTAAGCCACCTAAAACAATGCCAGAAACTCGAATTAATCGATGATTTGAGCCTAAGAACTTCAAATTCCAACCAAACTCTCTTTCGATCAAAAACCTAAGCAAAACACGTCCGATTGACCTAAAATTTTGCACGCACGTCCCAAATGACATGACGATGCTACAACACCTTTCAGAATCCCGTTCCAACCCTTGAATAAAAAATTTTCTATCAGACCGGAAACTTCAAAAATCTAACTTTCGGCATTTCTAGCTTAAATGAGCTACTAACATCCAAAATTCATTCTGAACATGCTCCCAACTCCGAAATCACCTAACGGAGCTAACAAAACCATGGAATATCCATTTCGAGGTTGTCTTCACACTTTTCCGATTACGGACAACTTTCCAACACTTAAGCTCTCATTTAGGGACTAAGTGTCCCAAAACACTCCGAATTCTCACACCGAACGTCCTGGAAAATCAAAATATCAAAAATGGACTTAGGGGAAACAGTTAATGGGGAAACAGAGCATAAATTCTAAAGATGACCGATCGGGTCGTCACATCCCTGTAAACAACAAAATCCTCATACACAAGAATAATGATTGTGTCACCATTGGCCTATTTGATGAACTATGAATAGTCATAGTGACTTTGCTTGAACCCCATCTGCAATAAAACTTATCTCAGCTTCATATTCTATTGTCTTGGTGCTTGTTTAAGAATATACAGTGACTTGTGAAGTTAGCAAACCTTCTTAGTCTCCCCTGGCTAGCAAACCCTTGTGGAATGTGCATATATAAATCTTCAATCATATCACCATTTAGAAAAGCACTATGAACATCCGTCTGATAATTTCTCCAATGCTGAGAAGCAGCAAGAGCCACAATTGATCCAATTGTGACTTTTTGCCACAGGGCAGAAGGTTTCGCTGTAGTCCAAACCTTAAAATAGTCTGACCTTGTATCTTTCAACCTCCCCTGAAGCCTTATACTTTATCTTGAATATCCATCTGCAACCAATAGGAGTTTTTCCAGGAGGCAAATCAACTATACTCTAGGTTTCATTCTCCTCTAATACTGCAATAGCCAACCTCATAGAATCTACCCATTGAGGGTATGTAACTGCCTCAGCAAATAACTGAGGCTCAGAACTAGCAGAATAAGCAGCCAAGACTCTACTATAAGAGGGAGTAATATGAGAATAGCTGACATAAGTAGATAGGGTAGGAACACTGTGTAGCATTTGATTGTACCACATAGTCTTGAATCCAAATGGGAGGTTTACTGGTCCTGGAGGATTTTATGACCTGAGTAGGAGCAGCATTAGTTGGAGCAATCGTTGTGCTAGGTTCTGTAGCATCAGGATCACCCTCAAAAGAAGCATCAGTTGAAAGAACCTCAGATGGTACAACATCCGAGATACTGTCTTCATGATTAGGAGATGACTCCCCCTCAGGTGTAGTGTTCAACCCAGGTGAAAGAGGACGAGCTTCAGGTGAGGAATCTGCAGCTGGAAGCCTGGGATCTGAACCAGTTCAGGATAGTAGATCCAGTATAGGAAAAGTAGTACTACTTGAAGAGGACACATGTTTGAAAAGAAAAATAGTCTCCTAAAACACAAAATTTCTGTTAACGAAAAAAAGACTTAGCATTTAAGTCATACAAGACATAACCCTTCTGAGAAGAGGAGTAACCAAGGAATACTGCAGGAACAACTCTTGGGGAGAACTTGTCAACAATGCTGGGACAAGCTGCATAGCATAAACAACCAAAAACACTTAAGTGTTTCACAGAAGGAGAATGTAAGGAGAGAATCTCAAATAGTGATTTGTACCCGAGGGTTCTAGAGGGTGGCCTGTTAATGAGGTAGATTGTTGTGGTAATGCATTCACCCTAGAACCTGAGAGGAACAGATGCTTGAAATCTAAAAGACCTGTCCATGTCCAAAATTGTTCTGTGTTTCCTCTCACTAATTCCATTTTGTTGAGGTGTGTAAACACATGAACTTTGATGAAATATACCAAGATTAGACAACAATTGTTTGAACTCATTACTAAAGAACTCACTACCATTATCAATCCTTAAGACTTTTATGGAAGTTGAAAACATATTTTTTATTTGAGTTAGAAAATCTCTTAGTACAACTATGACTTCTGACTTGAAATTGAGCAAGAAATCCAAGTATATCTGGTATAGTCATCAACTATTGTAACAAAATACCTTTTCCCGTTACGTGAGGGAACTCTATATGGGTTCCAATATCACAATGCAGTAAGCCAAAAGCAATCTTAGACACTGCGGTACTTATAGGAAAGGGCAGTTTGGACTGTTTAGCAACTGGACATACATGACAGTATTGAGGTCCTTTCCTTAAGGTACTAAGAGTATCTAACTTCCTTATTTCTTCAATAGGAGCATGTCCTAGTATTCTATGCCATACTTCTATAGAATCAGTTAAGTTGGTTGAGTGAGCACACTTATTGATTAAGGTTGCTGTAGAATCCTGTGAAAATCCACCTTGAAGTATGTACAAACCATGCTCCTCCTTACCAATCCCCTTCACTTGACTACTGTAGACATCCTAGAAAATACAGAAGTAAGGAAAGAATTCAACAATATATTGAAGTTCTTTGGTGTGTTTAGACACTGAGAGCATGTTGTATTTAAATTCTGGAATGTAGAGCACATTTGAAATGTTGTTATTTTTAAGTACTGAGGAAGTTCCTTTATGTGATACAAAAACTACATTTCTAGCAGGTAATTGGACTTTGCACTTCTTTGAACTGGGAATGAACTGACAAAAAGTAAGAGCATAAAGTTGAGAAGTCATATGATTTCAGGCTCATGTTTCTATGATCCAATTTTGCTTGAGAAAATTGGACATTAGAGTGATTAGAGTACCTAAAGCAACTAACTTGTTGGATGATTGTGGACCCTCTTCATTCCCTTTGGCTAGAATCTGAAGTATCTGTTGATACTGCTCCTTGGTGAAGAAGTGAGTAGCAGAACTTAGGTGCAGGCTGAGCAAACTAAGGCACGTAAGTATTATGATCCTCCCGCATTCCTGACCGAGTTCCATAAACACCTTGTTGGTTCCTAGTTTCAGTGGCACTTGGAAACACCTAACCACTCACGTTATTTGCATACCCTCTAGTGTTATGCCGTTTCTTCTTTCCCTTGAAGTCTGAGGGATATACGTGAAGTTTGTAGCAGTTCTCCTTAGTGTGCCCCTTATAATGACAGTAGTCACACTACACTTGTTTCTTTCTGAACTTGAAATTTCCACCTGCACTTGCTGAGTTTTTATTACTATAGAACATTGCTCCTTCTATGACTTCAGTAGGTTGATTAATCTAAGTAAAGTTAGCCCGACTCCTTTGGCTTTCTTGATCAATCAACAGTGAGTAACCTTTGTTAATACTATGAATTGGATACATCATCATAATATGACTCCTTGACTGTGGTATGACTCATTCAATCCCATCAGAAATTGTAGAAGCCTGTGATACTCCAAACGTTGGGCATATTTCTTTGACTCGGGACATGGACTACCAGGACATGGCATTATTGCATCAAACTCATCCCACAGATCTCTAGCTTGGAGAAGTAATCAGCAACAGATATAGTGCCTTGAGTGAGATTATGAATTTCTCTACTGAGATACAGAATCCTAGATCCATTCACTTTGTCAAATATCTCCTTTAGGTATTCCCAAACCTTATGAGCATTAGAGGCATGCACTACACTACCAAGTAACCCTGGCTTTACTGCATTCATTATCCATTAAATAACCACAACATTCACTTTCTCCCATTGATCATGAAGTTCGGGATCAAACTTAGATTTAGGGAATCGGCCATCTACAAATCCTAACTTAATCTTTCCTAACAAATCAATCCTCATAGATCTACTCCATATTGCGTAGTTCTCTGAACCAGTAAGTTGAAGAGAGATCAGAATGCTATATGGAGTGTTTGTTGGTTGAAGTAAGAGTGGATGATTGTGATCGATTGATGGAAACAATGTTGTACCATTTGCACCTACTGCATTTATCGGTAGTTGTTTCTTCTCCAATTGCCATTTTCCACAGCTTCTTCAAGAGAAAACCCCAGGTTTTTAGCTACAGGCTACAATTGGACAATTTTCCACAAAATTGTCAAATTGAGGTATGTCACACCTCCTTTTTCACCTACACCCACAAGGGTGCAAAGGAGTTTTTCTAATTAAAGAAAAATTGGAACGGGATTTAATTATTAAGATTTAGAGTCACCACTTGGGAGATTAATGGTGTCCCAAGTAACCGGTTGAATTCCAAACCGAGGAAGAATACGACTCTGTATTACAGTCCACGAACCAGAAATCCGGATAAGGAATTATGTTAACATGAGAGAAGGTGTTAGGTATTCCCGAACTCCATGGTTCTAGCATGGTCGCTTAACTATTGTATTTTATTTTATATGATTTTAAACATATTTATGCTTATGTGCTTTTTAATTTTAGTCCGCTTATATTATGATTATTATTTTTAAAAGAATTGCAACGTCGTGAAAATGTGTTTCGAACCATGTCACATCAATGCACCCGTGGTTGTTGACACATTTCGACTCCGTTAAGATTTGGATTTGGGTCACATAAATGTACACCCAAGTTTAGGAATGTAATATTATTAAAAGCGCGCCTAAAGAGACTAACGCATTATTATTATGGGGAAGGCCTTGAAATTCGTTAAACGGCTCGTCCCAATTCTATGTATTTTAACAAGAAAGAAATTATTGAGGGCCCCGCAATTTTATATTTTATTTGGCGAGGCTCGTCTGATTTAATATTTAAAGATCAGTCCTAAAGTAAACTACGATTTTCTATTTTTTATTTGTCTCTAATAATAAAGAAAAAGCCCAAACTAATTAATATGGTTTAAGCGATGCTAACTTTTTAGAAAAGAGCCTTTCCATCAGCCCATTAACGGAAAATTACATATGGTCTAGGCTTGAAGGCAGACCCATATCCGCGTTCTGTGGGCTTTGGGACTCAAGCATGAGTTTTAGGCATTGCTACAACTGGGCTGCCGTTTGGCCTAGCCTTCTTCATAATTCAACGGGTAAATCACAAATGAGCAACAGAGATGACTGATTGTGGGGATGAGGCTAACATCAATAAACTAAAATGCTACTTCTATATCACGACCCAAACCCCAGTCATGATGGCGCCAAACACCTTGTGAGGCAAGCTCGACCATATATTCAATCCCAGCCAAAACAATGACTAAATTACCAATTTTATAAATCTCAGTTTAATAACCATAGGAATACTGCGGAAAACCTAACAACAGTTATAACAGCCCAACAGATCCGGCATCACATGTCTGAGCCTTTAAATATACTGAGTAGTGACCAAAACACATTAAAGTCTTGACATAGAAGCAAAAGACAATAAGAGGAGACATCAGGTTCTGCGGACGCCAGCAGCTACCTTGATAACTCCGGAATGGATCTAGACCACAGCAAATAAGCAAAGGTACGCCTCCAGGATCCCTGTATCTGCACACAAGGTGCAGGGAGTATGGGGTGAGTCTACCAACTCATTGAATAATAGCAATAAATAATAACTGAATGTAAGAAAATCGGTAAAAGTACTATGCAGTTCTAATTGTAACAGCAAGAATAGTAATTAAGTACCAAACAAATAGGGGTATCTAATAAATACTTTTATTTCCGTCCAACCAATTACTAACACTTTTGCGAGCGCGCAGCCTGATCCAACACCAGATATATGTATATTCTGCTGAAGCTCGCAGCCCGATCCAATATAATATATATAATGCTACGGCTAGCAGCCCGATCCAATAAACATAGCCGACTGCGCTCACTGGGGGTGTGTACAGACTCCGGAGGGGCTCCTTCAGCCCAAGCGCTAAAATACTGCGGCATGCAGTCCGATCCATATAATATACTACTTCGGCGTGCAGTACGATCCATACAATATAATACTGTGATGTGTAGCCCGTTCCAATACATGTATATGTATATACTGCTGCGGCGTGCAGCCCGACCCGATATATATATGTATATATATCAAATAGCCTCACTACGGGGTCCTTGACCCCTCTCAGTCATTATAGACTTGTCCTCTCGGGCCCACTCAGCTAAGACAGGGTATTCAACCCTAGGTATTGCTCATTTAGAGTGCAATTTACAAAGTCCGGTTCATTTTATGATTTACAGTCAAAATCAAGACATGCAGTATATGTCCAATTGGTAAAGTGAGGTCAACAACTCAACATGCTCCCTAGGAGTTCTACAGATCGTCTCAAGGCCCCAAACATGGCAACTGGCCCAAAATATACAAGTACAAGCTCAGTCTCAGTCAAGAAATACAGTAAATCATCAATTGAGATGGACCAAGTCCGAATCCTCAGCAGATACATCACCACGCTCGTCACAAGACGTGTATATCATCTCAACATAGCACCGCATAGTGCAAATATGGGGTTTCAAACCCTTAGTATATCATTCATAACCATTACTCACCTCAAACGGCCAAAATCCTAGCTCGCCTTGTGCTTTCCTCGCGTATCGACCTCCTATACTATAGAATCTGACCAAAACCATAAGGAATACATCAAAATAGGCTAATGGGACATGACCCAATAGAAAGGACTCGAAAAACACCCAAAAATACGAAGTTCGCATAACCCGAGCCCCGGGCCCACTTCTCGAAAAATTACAAAATTCACATTTTCGGAATCCCCGTCTCACCATGAGTCCGTACATATCTAATTTACAAAAATCGGAGTCCATTTGATCCCTCAATCAATACTTTAAGCTCACTTGGGTTTCAAGCCATAACCACCATTTTTAGCTTCAAAAACCTTGAATTCTTAGCGTTTAATCAATGTTTTAACACTATAATGACATACTATAGGTCCAAGAGTTCATACTTGATGAATTCCCTCAAAAATCTCTCCAAAATCGCCCAAGTCGCCTTCGCCCGAGGTCCAAATGTTCTTGTCTTTTAAAATTTTTGAAAACCAACTATTCCATTAAATCTAGCCCGACTTCCACTTACGCGGTCAACTGACCGCTTTTGCGGCCTTCGCATATGTGGCCACATGACCGCATATGCGGTCCCACTTAAATTCCATAGACCCCTTCCGCGGCCAAACTTCTGCTTCCACGGCAACCGCCTACGCGGCCTTCCATCCTCTTCCGCGGTCCCAGCCTTCCCTCAGGTTCCACTTATGCGGCTCGCCATCCGCTTCTGCGATCACCGCATAAGCAGCTTCTTTCCGCAAAAACGGAAATACTGGAAGCAAATCTGCTGCTTCATGAAATAAATTCTCAAAACTTCCGATTACCCATCCGGAAACACCCCGAGGCCCCCGGGACCTCAACCAAAAATACCAACACGACTTATTACCTCATTCAAACTTGCTCGGGCCTTAAAAACACCCATATTAACATCAAAAGTCATCAAATTCCTCAAATTTAAGCCTAAGTCAAACTAGAACTTTTTAAAATTCGCATTCGATCCAAAACCCAACCAAACAACGTCCTATTGACCTAAAAATTTGCAGACATATCAAAAATCACTTAACGAAGCTACTGGAACTCTCTGAATTCCATTCCAACCCCCGGATCAAAATCTCACCAATTAACCGGAATTCACCAAAATTCGAACTTAACCAATTCAAGCCTAACTCTACATCGAACCTCCAAATTAAATTCCGATTTTGCTCCCAAGTTGTAAATCACCATTTGAAACTAGTCGAGTCGTCGAAAAACTATTCCGAGCCCTCTAACCCACAAGTCAACGTCCTGTTGACTTTTACAACTTAAGCTTTTCTTAAAGAGACTATTGGTCTCATTTCTAACCAAATTAAACCCAACACACTTCAAAATAATCAAACACATATGTTAACACACAGGGAAATATAAAACGGGGATAACGGGGCTAAAATACTACAGACGGGGGGTCGGGTCGTCACATTATAACTGAAATAACAACATTGAGGTGTCAACTTATAACCATACAGAAACGGGAAACGTAATTTTGATAAGACAAAGCATGATACTTATTTGCAGGTTGATTTAAACTAATGACACTATAACTTACCTACTTGTTCTATTTAATGTTAGCAAACTATAAGTTGGAAATTAGTACAGTCTAGTTCCAACTGAAAATGAGCCCAAACTACATGATTCTAATAACATAAACTAGCAAAAGCTAAAAAAAAAAAAGAAATGGCTAACTGTGAAATTCATAAGGGTGTGCATCTAACAGTGTACCAGTCCAAAGCATTGATTAATAGAGTCCATACATAACCATTGTTCTTATAATGCAAAACTAGTAACTTAGCATCAACTACATTCACTTAACTAACAATTCGAATAATAATCAATAAAAACCGTCCAATTGAGCTCAAACCTGGTGAGCAATTTCCAATTTGACTTCAACTCAAAGTTTCATAGAATGTAATTCATAGAAGTGTACCTGGAAGTGAAAAACAATGAAGTTGAGGAAAAGTCAACACAATAAGTACAGCAGCAGCAGTCAGTGAGAACCAACAACGTGCATCTAACAATGTAGCAGTTCAAAGCATTCATTTATACAGTCCATACATAACCACTATTCTTATAATGCAAAACAAGTAACTAAGCATCAACTACATTCACTTAACTAACAATTCGAATTATAAACAATAAAGCCGTCCAAGTGAGCTCAAATATGGTGAGCAATTTCCAATTTGACTTCAACTCAAAGTTGCATAGAATGTAATTCATAGAAGTGTACCTGGAAGTGAAAAACTATGAAATTGAGGAAAAGTCAACACAATAAGTACAGCAGCAGCAGTCAGTGAGAACCAAATCAACTGTCTCAACCCAGAAAACAGATCACTAGTCCAAATTCCAAACAGGAAGGAAGGATTGACCAAAACAACACCAAAGCAAATCAAATAAACTCAAATGGCATTCGGGAACATCAGCTAACATCAAACTCGCACCAAACCCAACTTAATTCATCCAAAACTGCTCAATACCAAACCAACACCATCCAAAAAACTCCAATAATCAAAGGAGAAGAAAATCGAACAAAACTAAGTCAAAAACCCAATGTAACAGTATACTTTTACAGCTTTCTCATGTTTTCTGCTTCTTCTTTTTTTCTTCTTTTAAAACTAAGAACTTAGAAGAGAATTTGAATCTCCAGTTCTAATTTTAGATCTGGAAATTTAAATGGCAGGAGTTTTTGGGAGCTAAGTTGGATAAAAAGAAGACTCCCCATCAAGCAACAAAATGCCAATTAATAGGCAACTAGAGAGTGATCGATCAAATTTTTTGGTTTCTTTTTTAGTCCCTTTTTTTTTCAATTTAGTCCTCCTATTTCTAACTTGTTACTCAAGTAAGTGCCTTTAGTTGGCTGAAATCTATACTAAATACTTTCTAGAAGACCCTAGGGTGTTCTTCTACTCATACAATACCTATACTACCCTTTCTTTTATTTTGAAATTACTAACCCTATCAAAACTACCCGTTTCCATGCCTAAACTACCCCTGAAACCCCCTTGAAATCACTGACCAACCCAAACCCCTTTTGCCTTAGTTAAAAATCAACCATGGTTAACTAAAAATGATCCAAACTAATCGGCTATATCCAATACTAATATTAAAACTTTAAAAACATGAGTTATTGAATCCAACTAATACTAATTCAAACCCAGCTCATACTACTATTAATCAAACTAAACGACATTAAACTAAGCTAACCTAATAAAAATGAAAAACCAAAGAACATGAAATAAAGACTGGATTAACTAACAAAATTCAAACAAAATCAATTAAAGCTAAAATTAAGCTAATAACAAAATATGGTGAAGAAATTGACACATCAAAATTAAAAAAACCAGACTAAAGAGAGAGGGGAAGGAAGTCGACTTATTCAAATAGAAAACAGAAAAGAAGAGAGAAATAAGAAAAATACCCAAGAGACTGTCCGAGCATTGAAACTGTTCTTTATCCTTTGATTTTGACCGAAAAGGGCCTCAATCATGTGTTCTCAGATGAAAACACATGACCAAGGTTCATTTTGGTCTTAATCAACACCTAATTTGCTAACTCCAAAATTTTGAAGTCCTTAGGTCACACCCTGAAATCAGATTCGACGAGCTTCTGTTGAGTTTCGAGGGTAACAGGTTTTGTATTTGGAGAGAGGGGAACACGGCGAACATGTGGTGTAAATTTGGGGCCATTTGGGTGGAGTCGCTTCCGTGGGTGGCGGAGATGGTGACAATAGATTCGACCATTTGAAGGTCTACGGTAGGATTTGAAAAGAGGTTAAGGCAGATTCATGAAGAGGACGTCGAGGTGGTACAGGGGTGTGAATTTGAGAGCCACCAGAGAAGGTGGCGATTTCTCCGACGGGGGTGCTGGTGGCAGAGGAGAACAGATACGAGGAAGGTGAGTTTGGTCGTTTAGGGCTAAAGGGATTTCGGACATTATTATGTTAATGGGGAAAGGGGGTCTCGTCCGTTGGATTAAAGGAGATCAAGGGCTGGGATTCATAGACCAAGGAACGACGTCATTTTGGTTTCCTTTGGCCAGACCGAGTTTGTGTAGTTTTGGGATGGTCTTTGGGGCGTTTTGTTTAGGGCTAAACTGCATGGGCCCAATGTTCAAGTCATAAAGACCTGCCCACTTTTGCCTTCTTTTTTTTCCTTTTCTTTTATTTTCCTTATCAAAAATAAAAATACAAATTAAAAAGTAAGATGCAGTCCTATTGTATTTCGAATTAAACTGATTATCACCTAAGCTATTCCGTGATGAATTCACAACTAAAACAAATAAAAATGAAAAATAAACAATTTTTATTATTTTCTTCCTATTTTATTCTAAGGCGAATTAAACCCTAATTAATACTAAAATATGAAATTAAATCCTAAATGCAAATACCTATTTTTGTATCTTTACATGAATTATCATGCACAAATAAAATGCTACCAATTAACACAAAATTCACAAAAAATATAAAAATAAGGAAAAATCTTTTGTTTGGAATTTTTGGGAATAATTCATATATAGGGTTAAATTACGTGCTCACAGCTGCCCCTCTTTGCTCGAAAATATGAAAAAGTTTTCGGGCAAAGATAAGTGAGTAAATACGAGCAATTTTTGCCCATTCGAATATTCCGTGTGAAGCATTTTGAGAGAGTTGACCGCACCCTGCTTCAAAGGTTGCCTACATATCCTGGGCTAAACAGGAATCAGGTCAGTGTAGTTCGGGAATGTGTGGTAGCTGGGACTACCAAAAGCTGTGATTTCACTGCGCTTGTTGCTGCTACTGCTTGTTAACCTCCCTTATTACACCATGTCTAAGATAAAAAGAAGCTAAACTAGCTATGCTCTATGAATTACAAAAGTCCTATCTAAATTCTTCAAACTTGCCCTTGTACTTCCTTGTTGCCTTGTTTTTTTGTGTTTTTTTGTTGCCTCGTTGTCTTGTGTTTTCTCGATGAAAAATATTGTTGTTACTTCAACTGGTCAACTAAGATGGTGTTCCTTCTCTTCAAATTTCTGAACTTGAATAAACTTGAACTTGAATGTATTCCTCTGTTATATGGGCGGGCTCCCAACTTCACAAAAATAGACAAAACAAAGAAAAATTTATATTGGAAAACTATGTTCTTATTATTTAATAAGAATTGAATACTAAAAACTTGAATTGTGATAAGAATGAAATGTAACTTTAAAATTTAAATACTGAAATGTATTCCTCTGTTATAAGGGTGGGCTCCCAACCTCAAAACTTGAAAATTTAAAGACTAAAATGCATCAAAACTTAAAATTTAAAGACTGAATGCATTCCTTTGTTATATGGTCGGGCTCCGAACCTTAAAACTTGAAAATTTAAATACTGAAATGTTTCAAAATTCAAAATTTAAAGACTGAAATATATTCCTCTGTTATATGGGCGGTCTCCCAATTTTAAATTATCCTAGGTGAAAAATTAATTGGACTAAGATTTTTATCTTAGGAGAAAGATTCAACAGACTAAGATTTTTATCTTTATCTTAGGTGAAAAATCCATCAGACTAAGATTTTTATCTTAGGTGAAATATTCAACAAATTAAGATTCTTATCTTTATCTTAGGTGAAATATTCATCACACTTAGATTTTATCTTAGGTGAAAGATTTAACAGACTAAGATTCTTATCTTTATCTTAGGTGAAAAATTCATCAGACTAAGATTTTCTTAGGTGAAAGAATCAACAGACTAAGATTTTCTTTTTATCTAAGGTGAAAAATTCATCAGACTAAGATTTCTTTATATTAGGACAAAGATTTAACAGACTAAGATTTTTATCCTAGGAGATAAATCATCAAACTAGGTCTAATTTTCGAATCCAGATTTTCTTAATCTTTCAAATTCAAACTTCCTTTCTTTTTTCAAAATCTACCTTCCTTTCTTTTTTCCGAAAACATGCCTTCCTTTCTTTTTCCAACTTATACCTTCTCCTTTTTTGAAATTATGTCTTCCTTTTTTTTTTCAAATTATCCTTGGAGAAACTCAAACTAGGTTTTCTACATTTATCTTAGGTGAAAGCTACATCACACTAAGATTTTTATCTTTATCTTAGGTGAACAATTCATCAGACTAAGATTTCTATCTTAGATGAAAGATTCAACAGACTAAGATTTTTATCGATTAACCATTTTCCTCTGAAACTTGATTTATCTACCTTCTAACTTAAATTATCTTCCTTCATAACTACTTCCCTAAGAACTAGTGTTGTCCTCCTTCAAAAACCACTTCCCTAAAAATTATTGTTTCATTCCTCCAAAAATTACTTTTCTTAATACTGGTGTTTCTTTCCTGAAAATTACTTCCTCCCTTTTTCAAAAAAAAAACAACTTGTATTGAACTTCATGTTCTTCATATGGGTACCCGACTTCAATAAAATTTTCAAAACGATGGAAAATTTTCTGCCGCAGTTTGATAATCTTCTTGTAGAATATCTTTCTGTCATCAATAACATTTCCATGCCCCTGTTTCAAATCAAAGAAAATTCTGTCAGTTTAAAGCGTGGTGGTTGGTTGTGGTACTCCTGGTGGGGATGGCTTTCCTTTTCTCCTTTCTATGCTCCGTGTTGTCCGACCATCTTTGAAACTGGGCTAATAATTTCTTTCCTTCTTGACGACTACCTCTCAATTATTACTTCTAATCTTCTTAACTGACCAGATATGTTTTTTATGACAACTGATTTTTCTTGAAGATCTTGCATGTTTACTGATTAACCACTTTCTCCGTCATTTGTGCCACCAAAATACCATTTCCCCGTTCTGATCGAATATCTTCTTTTTGGGGCATTGCTCGTGAACTGGCATATGTTGGAAACACGTTTCAAATGCAATATACTAAACGTGTGTTCTTTTGTAGGTTTTGATGAATGTCAAACAAAGCAAAAAAAGCGATACATAGCAATGCTCAAGGACAAGCACAAAATGGATGCATTACAAGAAGCTCAAGACAAAGTTTAGAAACATTATAATTGAGTCAATATTAATTGTGATCTTGATTCCTCAACTTGGCTCATAACATGGCTTCTCTACTAAAATTATTTTTCCAAAATCATGCATATTTAAATTAAGTGTCAAATGATTTTAAACTATGCATATTTACATTTGTTAAAATGTTTTCCAAACATGCCTCAAAAATCTGGGCTAAGATAATCGATTATGTACTTATGATAATCGAGTATCTCTAAGCCAAGACTGCATGACAATTGATTGTGAATTAATGATAATCGATTGTGAGTAAGTCAGTTAACATCAGGTTTTTGCAAACTGCATAACAATCGATTGTGTACTTATGATAATCGATTGTTAACTGAGGCAAAGTTTTCAAAACTCATAAAAATCGATTATGAACTAATGGTAATCGATTAGAATGAGAAAAATGTCTCCCAGTGATTTTAAATAAAATGATAATCGATTGTGGCTTTTGATAATCGATTATATATGAGACAGAGAGTTTTGAAATTAATTAATAATCGATTATTCCATTTGATAATCGATTGTTGAAGCTGACCGTTGTCATATATTTTCAATTACCGTCAGGTAATCGATTGTTGATATTTAACAATCGATGTTTTGCGTAAAATCTGGAAAAGATTTTCTGAACGTTGTTAAAATAATCGATTGTTGATTTCCGGACAATCGATGTTTTATGCCAAAAATTGGAAAGGATTTCTTAACGTTATAAATAATCGATTATTGATTTGAAGTAATCGATTGTTGACGTAAAATCTGGGATTGAATTTTTGATCTGATAGGCAAACAATCGATTGTTTAGTCTTGACAATCGATTGTCACTGAGTAATTTCAGCAATCCTTAATTGGCAATTAGACAACGGTAAGACTGAGTTTTTCACCTATAAATACAGCTTCAACTCAGTGTTTTCACAACAACAACATATACACTTTGAGTATTTTCATTGCTAAAAGCTTTCTTACATTGATCATCATTTTCCATTCATCCATAAAGCTTTTTGAAGAGCCATTCTATTGAGCTAAGTTGTTGTGATCTTGAGCGTACTATTTCTACTCATATCTACTCATTAAGGAGTGTCTTGTAAAGTGAGTGTGTTTTGTGTTTGTAAGAGAATTGCGATTCTCGTTTGTTGAGGAACTTGTGATTCCTCGGTTGAAGTCTTTGGGATTGTTATCCCCAAGCAATTGAAGTCTTTGGGAGTGTTATCCCCGAGCAGTTGAAGTCTTTGGGATTGTTATCCCCGAGCAATTGAAGTCTTTGGGATTGGTATCCCCGAGCAATTGAAGTCTTTGGGATTGTGATCCACGAGCACCTAGGTGAGGCTTGTGTCCTCAGCTGTAACGGTTTGTTAAGCACCCGTAAGCTTGACAAGTTTAGTGGAAATCTCGAGAGAGTCTCTCGGGGACTGGACTAACCACGTTTGTGGCCAACCAGGATACATCATTGTGTAAGTTTATTCTACTGCACTTATTTTAATTTCTGCAAAGTTTTTAAATTCCGCACTAAAACGCTTAATATTTTTAAAACGCTATTCACCCCCCCCCCCCTCTAGCTTAAAGCGTATTGTCCAACAATTGGTATCAGAGCCATACTCTCTGAAAAACTTAACCGTTTGAGAGAACCATCCATGGCTTCTACTCTAAATTTCTTTGCAGGAATAGGTGAAGGAGAATGCAGCATGTCGCCTCCAATATTAGACGAAAACGACTACTCAGTCTGGAAATATCGGATGCAAGTTTTTACAATGGCAAACGATTTGTATCTATGGCAAGCGATTAAACACAGTGATCAACTGACGACAAAAGTCGGGAAAGATAAGGTAAGTGAATACAACACTAAAGCTATGAACATATTACATAACGCCTTGAACCAGGAACTTTGGCGAAAAATCTCCCACTATAAAACTGCTAAGGAAATGTGGGACAAACTTGAGGAATTGCACGAAAACACGCCTCAAAAAGCGGTCAGCACAAACGATGAATCAACTGGTCAGTGCCTCATGGCAGACGAAAAAGACGAGGTAAGTACATCTAACGATATGCAAATTGCTTATAACAAACTGCATGATGAGTTGGTAAATGCTTCTAAGACTATTAAAGATTTACAAAGAACTCTTTCTTTACAAGAAGAGGATTTTCAAAAACAACTCTTTTTAAAAGACAAGGACTTTGAAGAACGTCTTTCTTTAGCTCAAAAAGGTGTTGAAAATCTGTCTCGTGATAACGAGAATCTTGCAAATGAAAATCAATTTTTGTTAAATGATAATATAGAACTTAGACAAGTCATCAAGACTATGCATGAAGCCTCTTGTGTTGATAAATGCTCTACTTGTACTGCTTGTGAGTCCTTAAAACTAGAAAATACAGAACTTAGGAAAACATTAGAAACACGTAGTAAAGAAGTTCATAAAGTTGTTGAAAAAGAAATGCCTAAGAAATATCAACGGCATAAAAACAAAAACTTCACTACTCCACCTAGAAATATCTCTAAGGTATTAAACAAGCCTAGAACAAATTCTTTTAGACCACCTAGACATTATGCTAGAATGTATGAAAATAAGGGTAGAACTAATATCTTTAGACAACCTAGATCCGAATCTAGGATTCTTGCAAACAAGCCTACAAATAGTAATTTTCGGCAACCAAGAAATAACTCTAGGAACGAGCTTAGACCACCTAGACATGACACTAGGTCCTTCAACAAGTCTAGCACTAATAACTTTAGACCATCTAGATATTATACTAGAAATGGGAACAATATGTCTAGTGTAAATCTTTTTCATTCGCCTAGAACCTTGTTGGCTCAACCTAGGCATCAACACAACCCGAACGTAGTATGTCATTACTGCAATCGTATAGGTCATATTGCACCTATGTGTTTTACAAAGCATAGAGATTCTTCATATTATTATGGTCGTTATTTGCCTAACCCCCAAGGACCCAAAATGGTATGGGTACCTAAAGAATATTAATTTGCTTTGTAGGTGTGCTTGAAGGGATCAAGTGTACTATGGTACCTTGACAGTGGATGCTCCAGACACATGACAGGAGACGAATCCAAATTCCTTCAACTAGAGCACAAAGAAGGAGGAAGCGTTGTATTCGGTGACAACAATAAAGGACAAATTATTGGCATCGGATCGGTCGGTAAGAATGAAAAATCCTCTATAAAGCATATATTACTTGTCAAAGGTTTAAAGCATAATCTCTTGAGCATAAGTCAATTATGTGACAAGGGAAATCTTGCGTTGTTTGACTCGGATGAGTGTTTAGTGTTTAGACGTAGTGACTTCAAGATTATTCTACGTGGTTTTAGAGTTGACAATATTTACATGGTTGATCTTGAAAACTCCTCATCCGAGTATGTTGATTGTTTGTTGAGCAAAGATGATAATGTGTGGTTGTGGCATCGTAGAGTAGCTCATATGAACATGCATCTTTTAAATAAATTGATCTAGTGATTGGTCTTCCCAACTTAAAATTTGAAAGTGATACTATTTGTGATTCATGTCAAAAGGGGAAGCAAACAAGAGCATCTTTTAAATCCAAAAATGTTGTTTCAACCTCTAGACCTTTACAACTATTGCATATGGATTTATTCGGACCATCCCGTATCGAAAGTCTAGGAAGAAATAGATATGCTTTTGTAATTGTTGATGATTTCTCTAGATTTACATGGACATTATTTCTTGCACATAAAAGTGATGCATTTCTTAGCTTCAAGCTTTTTCTTAAAAGAGTTCAAAATGAAAAGGAATCAACTGTCACTTCCATTAGAAGTGATCATGGGGGAGAGTTTGATCACAATCTCTTTGCGGATTTTTGTGATGAACTCGGAATCGAGCATACCTTTTCCGCTCCACGTACACCACAACAAAACGGGGTGGTGGAAAGGAAAAATAGGAGTCTCGAAGAGATGGCTAGAACCATGCTCGACGAAGCTAAGATTCCCAAACACTTTTGGGCAGACGCCGTGAGTACCGCATGCTATGTTTTGAATAGAGTAGCAATTCGGCCGATACTCTTAAAAACCCCATATGAACTCTACAAAGGTAGAAAACCTAACATTTCACATTTACGTGTTTTTGGTTGTAAATGTTTTGTGCATAACAATGGAAAGGACCAACTAGGAAAATTTGATGCAAAGTCGGATGAAGGTATCTTCATTGGCTATTCTTCTCGTAGTAAAGCTTATAGGGTTTTTAATAAAAGAACCCAAGTTGTAGAGGAATCTCCTCATATTGTATTTTCCGAAGATAATACTCGCTTGGCGAGAAAGGATTGTGGTATTGATCTTTCAGGCATTCTGGAAAGTCTAAAGGACAAAATTCAAGAAGAACCACCAAGGAGAGAAATTGACAAAACGGTGGAACAACCAATTGAAGAAGCTCCTCAACCGGAAAATGAACCAAAAGAGCAAATAGAATGGAGGACAGTCAAAGACCATCCTCTCGATCAGGTAATAGGCGACGTTGGAGGGAAGGTAAGTACTCGGAGCTCCCTTAGAAATACCTTAGATCTTACTGCTTTTGTTTCTCAAATTGAACCCAAAACAATCTCTGAAGCAATTGGGGATGAATTTTGGACCTTGGCAATGCAAGAGGAGCTTAACCAATTCAAACGTAACAACGTTTGGGATTTGGTGCCAAGACCCGAAGGTCATACCATAATTGGTACGAAATGGGTTTTTCGAAATAAATTAGATGAAAATGGCATAATCACTAGAAACAAAGCTAGGCTTGTGGCTCAAGGCTATAATCAAGAAGAAGGGATTGATTATTATGAGACATATGCTCCGGTAGCTAGATTAGAGGCCATCCGTTTGTTGCTTGCTTTTGCATCTTCTATGAATTTCATTTTATATCAAATGGATGTGAAAAGTGCCTTTTTAAATGGTTTTATCCAAGAAGAAGTTTATGTAAAGCAACCCCCCGGTTTTGAAGACTTTAATTTTCCTAATCATGTTTTCAAACTCAAAAAGGCCCTTTATGGTTAAAACAAGCTCCTCGAGCTTGGTATGAAAGGTTGAGTAAATTTCTTTTAGAAAATAATTTTATTCGTGGAAAAGTTGACACAACTTTATTTGTCAAGCATGAAAATAATGATATCTTGCTAGTTCAAATATATGTAGATGATATCATTTTTGGTGCTACTAACAATGCTCTATGCAAGGAATTTTCAAACTTAATGACTAGCGAATTTGAGATGTCCATGATGGGTGAGTTACAATTCTTTTTGGGATTACAAGTAAAACAAATGAAGGAAGGTACATTCATTTGTCAAAGCAAGTATTGCAAAGAACTGCTTAAACGTTTTGATATGAACAATGCAAAGGAAATGGCAACTCCCATGAGCACATCCGATCATCTCGACAAAGATGAAAAAGGTAAGGAAGTCGACATCAAAAAGTACCGAGGTATGATTGGCTCTCTTCTTTATCTTACTGCTAGTCGTCCGGATATCATGTTTAGCGTATGCGTCTGTGCCCGTTATCAATCATGTCCGAAAGAGTCTCACCTTACTGCGGTAAAGCGGATTCTAAGGTATCTTGTCGGTACTACCAATATGGGTCTATGGTACCCCAAAGGTTCTTCATGCCAACTTATTGGCTATTCCGACTCCGATTTTGCTGGATGCAAATTGGACCGCAAGAGCACTAGCGGCACTTGCCACTTGCTCGGTAGCGCTTTAGTTTCTTGGTTTAGTAAGAAGCAAGTTAGTGTTGCGTTGTCCACAACCGAGGCTGAATATGTAGCCGCGGGGAGTTGTTGCGCTCAAATCCTATGGATGAAACAACAACTCTTGGACTATGGCCTACGTCTTGACCACATTCCTCTTAGATGTGACAACACTAGTGCCATATGCTTGACGAAGAACCCCATTCTTCACTCGCGAACAAAACACATTGAAATTAGACATCATTTTATTAGAGATCACGTTCTAAAAGGCGATGTCAAAATTGAATTTGTTGAAACAAAAAGCCAATTGGCAGACATCTTTACAAAGCCCTTAGATAAAGAGTCCTTCTTCCGAATTCGTAGTGAACTCGGGATCCTTGACTCCACGTTGATCTAAGTCATGCATTGCATTTTATTTCTTACATAATTTCTAACTTGAGCGTCGGAGGCGTCTAACACTTTTTTGCAGGTATCACCCTAAAGAAAAGGGGATCATAAAAGCATGACGCAAATACTCAAGTATTCTACAGGAAAATCGCCGTCAAACAATCGATTACTGTATCAATAATCGATTACTTTTGTTATCTTTATTTTCCAATAAATAAACTTTTGTTTATTTCATATTTTTTTGCATATTCTTCTCTTGTATATATTTTTGCTAATGGCAAAAGGGGGAAGAAACGGGATATCAAGAAGTATGCTATATCACTCTCAACTTCATTCATGCTTAAAGTGAGGGGGAACATGAATTGAGGGGGAACATCAAATTGCATACTTTACACTTGTCTTGGATCATCAAAATAATTATTGCATATATCCCGCTTATGTTTGCCATTATCAAAAAGGGGGAAATTATTGGAAACACGTTTCAAATGCAATATACTAAACGTGTGTTCTTTTGTAGGTTTTGATGAATGTCAAACAAAGCAAAAAAAGCGATATATAGCAATGCTCAAGGACAAGCACAAAATGGATGCATTACAAGAAGCTCAAGACAAAGTTTAGAAACGTTATAATTGAGTCAATATTAATTGTGATCTTGATTCCTCAACTTGGCTCATAACATGGCTTCTCTACTAAGATTATTTTTCCAAAATCATGCATATTTAAATTAAGTGTCAAATGATTTTAAACTATGCATATTTACATTTGTTAAAATGTTTTCCAAACATGCCTCAAAAATCTGGGCTAAGATAATCGATTATGTACTTATGATAATCGAGTATCTCTAAGCCAAGACTGCATGACAATTGATTGTGAATTAATGATAATCGATTGTGAGTAAGTCAGTTAACATCAGGTTTTTGCAAACTGCATAACAATCGATTGTGTACTTATGATAATCGATTGTTAACTGAGGCAAAGTTTTCAAAACTCACAAAAATCGATTATGAACTAATGGTAATCGATTAGAATGAGAAAAATGTCTCCCAGTGATTTTAAATAAAATGATAATCGATTGTGGCTTTTGATAATCGATTATATATGAGACAGAGAGTTTTGAAATTAATTAATAATCGATTATTCCATTTGATAATCGATTGTTGAAGCTGACCGTTGTCATATATTTTCAATTACCGTCAGGTAATCGATTGTTGATATTTAACAATCGATGTTTTGCGTAAAATCTGGAAAAGATTTTCTGAACGTTGTTAAAATAATCGATTGTTGATTTCCGGACAATCGATGTTTTATGCCAAAAATTGGAAAGGATTTCTTAACGTTATAAATAATCGATTATTGATTTGAAGTAATCGATTGTTGACGTAAAATCTGGGATTGAATTTTTGATCTGATAGGCAAACAATCGATTGTTTAGTCTTGACAATCGATTGTCACTGAGTAATTTCAGCAATCCTTAATTGGCAATTAGACAACGGTAAGACTGAGTTTTTCACCTATAAATACAGCTTCAACTCAGTGTTTTCACAACAACAACATATACACTTTGAGTATTTTCATTGCTAAAAGCTTTCTTACATTGATCATCATTTTCCATTCATCCATAAAGCTTTTTGAAGAGCCATTCTATTGAGCTAAGTTGTTGTGATCTTGAGCGTACTATTTCTACTCATATCTACTCATTAAGGAGTGTCTTGTAAAGTGAGTGTGTTTTGTGTTTGTAAGAGAATTGCGATTCTCGTTTGTTGAGGAACTTGTGATTCCTCGGTTGAAGTCTTTGGGATTGTTATCCCCGAGCAATTGAAGTCTTTGGGAGTGTTATCCCCGAGCAGTTGAAGTCTTTGGGATTGTTATCCCCGAGCAATTGAAGTCTTTGGGATTGGTATCCCCGAGCAATTGAAGTCTTTGGGATTGTGATCCCCGAGCACCTAGGTGAGGCTTGTGTCCTCAGCTGTAACGGTTTGTTAAGCACCCGTAAGCTTGACAAGTTTAGTGGAAATCTCGAGAGAGTCTCTCGGGGACTGGACTAACCACGTTTGTGGCCAACCAGGATACATCATTGTGTAAGTTTATTCTACTGCACTTGTTTTAATTTCTGCAAAGTTTTTAAATTCCGCACTAAAACGCTTAATATTTTTAAAACGCTATTCACCCCCCCCCCCCTCTAGCGTAAAGCGTATTGTCCAACAGCATATTCCTGACCTTTGAGTCTTGCATGAATTCCCAAATTATGCCCATTGCCTCACCACAGTATGTTGTTGTTTCCTGGCTTATCGGATGGCCTTGGCCTTGAGGTCTGTTGCTCCCTTACTTGCCGATAACTTTGATTTCCATTTGAAAACCCCGCTTGTTTCTTGCCTAACAACTTCCTTTGTCACCCTTATCATAGAACATACCTATTTTGCATTCAAAACCTTATACCTTCTATTTGTTGCACTATTTCTGTACTGACTTTAACCAATCCTTGTGTCTCACCCCCAAAGCATGATGATTGCTACCCCCAGTATGTTGTTCTTCTAAATTAAGCCCTCTGGCCCCTGACCTTGAAGTTTATTGCTCTTCCGCTTGACATGACAACTTTGTTCTCACCTTGGAAGACATTGCTTGCTTATTGACTAACCATCCTCTATGTCATCTTTGCCCCAGAAAAATACCTTCTCTCCGTTCAACTCCTATACCCTCTATTTGTTGCATTGCTCATGAACCGACATCTACCAAACTTTGTGTTTCACCGGGATCCTCAAATCATGTTAATTATTACCAACTCAGTGCTCTTGTTGTTTTACTTGATTTTTGACCCTTTGATACGCAAACCAAACCCTATTTTGTGCAATCGGAAAGCTGGTGGCAAATTTTGAAATCATTTCTCACTTGTTATGACCAAAAAGACTCAAAAGGGGAAGTGAATAAAAACAGAGAAACGGAAAGAGATGGTTCCAAAAAGAGAAAACTACGAAGTAGAGACCTATCAGATGAGGATACCAACTCTAATGACCATGACATGCACCTATAGTTATTCTGCCAATAAAACGTGATGTTCAGCCCTTATTGTACCTTTTCGCTGTGAAACAGGGCTTCAATCTCTGCTTATCTAATTTGATTTTCATTCCTTATTCGTCTTGTAGTGACCAAATGGTTTTCACCATCAAACCTCTCTCATTTGTTATTTATCTCAACTTACCGTCGCCTCAAGGTACCTATGAAGGTTTTCACCAATATGACTCTCTCATTTTCTTTTCTCTCAACTTCATCGCCTTGTGGTACCCATGAGGGTTTTCATCACAAAAATTCTTTCATTCTCATTTTTTTGTTTGAACCGGAGTGTTGCCCCTGACATGAATTGCCTTTACCTGCTTAACTTTGCATTTCTCAAAGACTGATTGGAATGTCTTTTTTTAAACCGTAATGTGGGATTTTGGATGGGACCAGAAAGAAGGGGTATAAAGGCTTGAATACAATTCAAAATAGGGTTAAAATCGACAACTTTTGGAATCTAATCTTTCGCAACAACCACAACTTCTGCCCCAGTTTCTTGCTTGGGGACTTTTGGATTTTTATTTTGATATGACTGAACCTCCGAGAGGCTACCTGCTGGAAACACGTTCTCAATACAATATACTAAAACGTGTGCTCTTTTGTGTAGGTTTTGATGAATGACAAACGAAGCGAAAATTGATATATGACGAAGTTCAAGAAACAAGCGCACAATTGATATACAGCGAGATTCAAGCTCAAGACAAAGTTTTATAAGTTTAATTGAGTCATTCTTATTTGTGATCTTGATCCTACAACTTGACTCGTAACATGGCTTCTCTCATAAAACTATTTTCCAAAATCATGCATATTCAATTTAATGGTAAATGATTTTAAATCATGCATATTTACTTCACTCAAAATGATTTATAAACATGCCTCTAAAATCTGGACTAAGATAATCGATTATGTACTTATGATAATCGATTGTTTTAAGCCAAGACTGCATGACAATCGATTGTGAACTAATGACAATCGATTGTGAGTAAGACAGTGAGCATCAGGTTTTTCAAACCTGCATGACAATCGATTGTGAACTAATGACAATCGATTGTGACTGAGGCAGTGTCCAAAGTTTTTCAAAACTTGGAATAATCGATTATGAACTAATGGTAATCGATTATGTTGAGACAGTTGTTAGAAATAACGCTCTACGCTAGAGGGGGGGTGAATAGCGTATTAATAAAATTTGGCGTTTTCTTGCGGAATTTAAACTTTGCAGGAAATAAACAAATGCAGTAAAAATAAATTACACCACGATATATACTGGTTGGCCACACTTTGTGGTTAGTCCAGTCCCCGAGAGACTCTCTCGAGATTTCCACTAACAACCTTGTCAAGCTTAAGGTGCCCAACAAACCTTTACACTTGAGACTTGAATCACACAAATCTCAAACACTTGCTCGGAGGTTCCTCACCTCAAAGACTTCAACTTGCTCGGAGGTTCCTCACCTCAAAGACTTCAACTTGCTCGGAGGTTCCTCACCTCAAAGACTTCAATTTGCTCGGAGGTTCCTCACCTCAAAGACTTCAATTTGCTCGGAGGTTCCTCACCTCAAAGACTTCAATTTGCTCGGAGGTTCCTCACCTCAAAGACTTCAATTTGCTCGGGGATACAATCCCAAAGACTTCACTTGTTAAGCTTCCGGGTGCCTAACGAACCTTTACAACTTGAGAACTTGATACAACACAAGCCTCAACCAACCCGCTTAAGGAAACCTATCCCTAAGACTTTACAAGAAGAAATATAACACTCCTTCTTACTACAAGTGTTTAACAAGAACACTCTTTTACTCACTTTACAAGAACTCTCTCAAAGAGTGGATTATGAGTACAAAATATATGGCTCAAGAACACAACAACTCAATCAATAATCTTGGCTCTCAAAAAACAATGTAAGATATGAAATTTGAATCACAAGAATGTAATGTATGCTTTGTAATTTTTCTGCAGTGTTGTTGTGTTTTAAAAATGATTTTCAGAGAGTGTTTTATAGAGAAAATGGAGCAATAGACCGTTGCTTTTAGTTCCAGAAAACGCTCCTGAAAATCTGCCTGACAATCGATTGTTGATATTACACAATCGATTGTTGGAGCAAAATTTCAACAGACAGATTCCTTAAAAACCGGTTAAAAAGATTTCTGTTGAATTTAAAAAGAATGACAATCGATTGTTAACTTTAGACAATCGATTGTTGTTCAAATATTCAAAATATTTCTGGCAATTTTTTGACAAAGATTTGAGTAAAGATTAAACCATAAATAGATAAAGCCGTTGGAAGAAGTCCGTTTGGAAATATCACTGAGCACAATCGATTGTTAAATAGTGACAATCGATTGTTCTTCATTTTTGAAGATTTTGAAAACATTCTGTAAGTTGTCCAAAACTTTGAGACTAAGTATAAAATCTGACAATCGATTGTTGAACAGTGACAATCGATTGTTGCTTCAAAAATGATTTCAAACGAAGTTTGTCTCAAGACAACATTTTAAAAACTAAGTATAGAACTTGACAATCGATTGTTTCTTCAAGACAATCGATTGTTAAACCCAATTTTCTCAAAACGAGTTTAAAAATCATTTTGGCAAATATGCAACTTATTTCTTTAAAAACTTATGATGCATGATTTTATGAAAATCATTTTAGGTGAGAGCCAATATTAGAAATAAGTCGTTGAGTCAAGATTACAAATTAAGACCTACTCAACAGTTGATTGCATCTTCTATTCTTGAACGCGTACTATCCATCTTGTACTTGGACTGTTATTGTTCCATCACCGATGCTTGTCTCAATGTTTGGCATTTATCAAAACCTACATGAATCAACACACGTTAGTTCGAGAACGTGTTTCTTACAATTTCCCCCTTTTTGATAATGGCAAACATGTATCGGGATATGCATAATGATAACAGTTCAAGATAATTCAATGTGCATCATAGACATGTTCATGTTGCATAAGATATTCCCCTCAAATGATGATTCCCCCTAAATGTGTGCAGTTATATCAAAGTGCATGGGAAATATATTATGCATGCATAGCCCGTTTATTTTCCCCCTTTTGACATTAACAAAAAGTGGCTAGATAACAAGTCTAATAATAGCATGCTAGTTCAACAAACGTCAACATAATCGATTATTATATGGGATAATCGAATCGTTTGCACTGGAAAAAAAATTCCCCCTTAATATAAGATTCCCCCTGAATTTATGCAACACATTCAAAGAAAGCATGTAAGTATGCATAAACTCTAGTCTTGCATATAGCCTTTCTTTTCTTCCTTTTAAAAAAATATGTACTTCCCCCTTTTGAAAATATCTAATAATTCATATAATGGAAATAGGAGAGATATTTCAAATAAAAATCAACTTTCATTAAATAGATAAAATATTACATAGGCCATTAAATAAATAAAAATACAAGAAAATATTTAATCCTCGTTATCATCATCTTCGTCCATGTTTTGCGGCGGTGCCTCAAATGGGACAACAGCACCATATTGAAAGTTGACATGGTCAAAGTATCCCTGGACATAGCGGGTTAAGATCAACTTTTGTCTCAATGCGGGTAAGATGATTTAAAATATCCGAATTTGGATCTTGATTTGGAGGAGGATTTGAGGCTTTGAGCTTGAATATTTGGTGATGAGAATGAAGACACCATCTCCTATTTATAGAGGGGAGAATGGGAAAAAAATTATGCCTGAAGTTAACTCAAAAACGGTCGAGTTTTGGAATTGACCGTTGAGACAATCGATTGTATACCTGAGACACTCGATTGTTGAACAGTGTTATGCCAGTTGGATTGACTGATAAAAACTGATAATCGATTAACGAGAGCTGCAGGACTCAGAATGGTAAGAATTTTTGAATTAATACCGTTGGACAATCGATTGTGTGATAGAGACAATCGATTGTGTCAAGTTTGACACTTAGATTCTGAGAATTTGGCTTGAAACAGAATGTTTTTGAAATTTCAGAAAATCACTGACAATCGATTGTGGAACTTGACAATCGATTGTGTACTGGGCAAAAATGGTCTAAGTCCTGAAAATTGATTTTGGAAGTATGGTAATCAATTTTGAATATATTATAATCAATTTTGGATTTATGACAATTGATTATGAATGAAACAACGTCATCAACACATGGTGGAAGATAATGATTCTTCGGATGAAAACATTTTTATGAAAATAGATTTTCCATCATGAATACATATAATCAACACCAATTGTTATAAATACCAATTTAGAAAATCAAAACTCAATACAATTTATGCACTTAATCAATTATGCAATTTATCAAAATAACATTCATATCAATACTTGTGACATATAATACCAATTCAACTAGCTAAAGGGTAGAGTAAGGAACGATCATACCCGGTTTGTCTTGATGTCATCCTCCATCGTTGACATCTCAATTTGCTAGAGATTGAATTGAATGCTTCATGCGAGCACATTAGCATTTCCAACACTTAATCAAGTGAAGCCATTTCCGATATATATATATAAACAATTTATCACCATAATAACAATTCAAAACCCAAACAGATATTTGTTAAGAGAATATCATCAATAAAATTTATGCAATCAATTCTTTCAAAGCACAAGTTCCCTCTTAAGTAAGACAAAATGGAATGTAATGACATTCCTCTTACTTGTAACAAATTTGCCTAAAATATTTCTTCTTTTGATAAGAAGATTGTATTAAGGCTAATTCCTTTTACCATATTCACATAAGAATAGGAAGGATATTGAGGAATAAACAATATGACGATTTCTATAAATTTATCAATTATATCAACAAAAAAAATACCTATTGTTATTTTGAAAGGCATTTGTCAAAACATATATTGCATGCTGTTTCAAATAGATAGTCAAATCATGAATCAACCATCTTATCACCTGTTTAAGCACAACACATCAATTTGACATTCTTCAGGAAATACCGATTGTTACACAAGCAATGAAAAATCCATTTGACGGAGAGCATAACAAATGCATCAAATGTTATTTTATTAACAGTGATACACAAGGTTATTTTCAGCAATCCATATTGCAACAAATGTCAAATATTTCAATTAGGCGCATTTGCAATAATGAGAACCAAAACAAAGCATGATTCAAGGAGAATTGATACGAATGGTTTAACAAAGACATATCAACACATACAATTGGGCATGATAAAGATGAAAGCCTAGCCTTTAAAAAAAGAGTTCAAGAACGTTTATGCCTATTTTGAACTGACACGATGATAAAAGATAGCTGTCAAGTTCAGAATTTAGAATGGTAACAAATCTTGAGATTTTTACCGATTGACAATCGATTGTTGAAAAGGGACAATCGATTGTTGAACTATTTGACACTTAGTTCCTGAAAAATTTGCAAGAAACAGAAAGTTTTTGAAAACTCAGAAAAACACGGACAATCGATTGTGCCTGTGAACAATCGATTGTGGACTAGACCAAAAAGGTTTTTAAGTCCTGAAAATCGATTATGAGAGTATGCTAATATAAAAAGCATTTATCAAAACATATATTAAAACATGATTTAAAACACTTTTGAAAAGATTGTCAAGACATAATTCAACTAAACATGATTTTAGTAGGTACTCATTCAATGCACGAATCAACATTTGTCAAAGCATGGATCAAGCATTTAATAGTTGATACTAGTAATCAAAAATAAATTTTCAGCATGTCAATCAACAAGTATAGTCAACAAGAAATTTCACAAATTGATTCTTACAGTTAACGCATGTCAACGTTTTTCAGGGTGAGAATCAAGTTGACAACTTATATGTTAATAACACCAGCTGCCATATATCAACAAATCTGTCAACATTAATAACTTACACATATTTGGTTTTATCAAAAAGAATAGCTAACCGAAATTCCTCTCGATGCCTTTGGGTGTCGTGCTTGGTGCATCTACTACAATTTTGTAGTCTTCAAGCACACCTGCAAAAATACCTACGGAGAGGTTTTTGGTACCCATATCTTTTTGGGTCCTTTGGGGTTAGGCAAATAATAATTATAACCAAAAGATAAATCCCTATGTTTAGCAAAACACACGGGTGCAATGTGACCTATCCGATTGCAATAATGGCATACTACGTTCGGATTGTGCCAATGCCTAGGTTGCGCCAAATACATTCTAGGTGATCTAGAGTCATTCCTAGAGGCGTTGAGAATCCTAGAGTCATTTCTAGGTTGTCTAACGTAGTTCGTTCTAGGCTTATCAACAATAGTCCTAGTATTGATTCTAGGCGATGTAAAGTGATTAACTCTAGATTCATTATTCCAATTTCTAGAGTTGTATCTAGGTGATCTAAAGGCGTTAGTTTTAGACTTGTTTTCATACATCCTAGCGTAATGTCTAGGTGGTCTAAAGGAATTTGTCCTAGACTCATTTACAGCCCTAGAATTATTTCTAGGTGGAGCAGTAAAATTTCTAATGGGATTTCTGCTTTTATGCCGTTGATTTCTCTTCGACGTTTCCTTTTCTTCAATAACCTTAGGGACATCTATACTTCGTGATTCTAAAGTTTTCCTAAGTTCTGCGTTTTCTAACTTCAAAGAATCGCAGGAAGTACAAGTAGAGCATTTATCAACATAAGAAGCTTCATGCATAGTCTTAATGACTTGTCTAAGTTCTACACTATCATTTTGCAAAAACTGATTTTCTTTTACAAGATTCTCGTTATCAAGAGACAGATTTTCAAAATCTTTTTGTTTTAAAGAAAGTTGATTTTTGAAATCTTTTTCTTTTAATAAGAGACGTTCTTCAAAATCCTTTTCTTTTAAAGAGAGATTTTTCTGAAAATCTAATTCTTGCTGGGAAAGTGATTTCTTCAAATCTTTAATCATTTTGACAGCATTACCAAATTCACCATACAAATCTTCAAATGCATTTTGTAATTCTTCGAACGAGTGAGAATTAGAGATACTTACCTCTTCTTCGTTGTTTCCATCAAATATTGGAGGCATGGTGTAGCAATTTCCTTCACCGATTCCTGCAAAAGAATCATGAGTAGAAGCCATGGATGGTTCTCTCAAACTGTTAAGTTTTTCAGAGAGTATGGCTCTGATACCAATTGTTAGAAATAACGCTCTACGCTAGAGGGGGGTGAATAGCGTATTAATAAAATTTGGCGTTTTCTTGCGGAATTTAAACTTTGCAGGAAATAAACAAATGCAGTAAAAATAAATTACACCACGATATATACTGGTTGGCCACACTTTGTGGTTAGTCCAGTCCCCGAGAGACTCTCTCGAGATTTCCACTAACAACCTTGTCAAGCTTAAGGTGCCCAACAAACCTTTACACTTGAGACTTGAATCACACAAATCTCAAACACTTGCTCGGAGGTTAGACTTCAACTTGCTCGGAGGTTCCTCACCTCAAAGACTTCAACTTGCTCGGAGGTTCCTCACCTCAAAGACTTCAATTTGCTCGGAGGTTCCTCACCTCAAAGACTTCAATTTGCTCGGATGTTCCTCACCTCAAAGACTTCAATTTGCTCGGAGGTTCCTCACCTCAAAGACTTCAATTTGCTCGGGGATACAATCCCAAAGACTTCACTTGTTAAGCTTCCGGGTGCCTAACGAACCTTTACAACTTGAGAACTTGATACAACACAAGCCTCAACCAACCCGCTTAAGGAAACCTATCCCTAAGACTTTACAAGAAGAAATATAACACTCCTTCTTACTACAAGTGTTTAACAAGAACACTCTTTTACTCACTTTACAAGAACTCTCTCAAAGAGTGGATTATGAGTACAAAATATATGGCTCAAGAACACAACAACTCAATCAATAATCTTGGCTCTCAAAAAACAATGTAAGATATGAAATTTGAATCACAAGAATGTAATGTATGCTTTGTAATTTTTCTGCAGTGTTGTTGTGTTTTAAAAATGATTTTCAGAGAGTGTTTTATAGAGAAAATGGAGCAATAGACCGTTGCTTTTAGTTCCAGAAAACGCTCCTGAAAATCTGCCTGACAATCGATTGTTGATATTACACAATCGATTGTTGGAGCAAAATTTCAACAGACAGATTCCTTAAAAACCGGTTAAAAAGATTTCTGTTGAATTTAAAAAGAATGACAATTGATTGTTAACTTTAGACAATCGATTGTTGTTCAAATATTCAAAATATTTCTGGCAATTTTTTGACAAAGATTTGAGTAAAGATTAAACCATAAATAGATAAAGCCGTTGGAAGAAGTCCGTTTGGAAATATCACTGAGCACAATCGATTGTTAAATAGTGACAATCGATTGTTCTTCATTTTTGAAGATTTTGAAAACATTCTGTAAGTTGTCCAAAACTTTGAGACTAAGTATAAAATCTGACAATCGATTGTTGAACAGTGACAATCGATTGTTGCTTCAAAAATGATTTCAAACGAAGTTTGTCTCAAGACAACATTTTAAAAACTAAGTATAGAACTTGACAATCGATTGTTTCTTCAAGACAATCGATTGTTAAACCCAATTTTCTCAAAACGAGTTTAAAAATCATTTTGGCAAATATGCAACTTATTTCTTTAAAAACTTATGATGCATGATTTTATGAAAATCATTTTAGGTGAGAGCCAATATTAGAAATAAGTCGTTGAGTCAAGATTACAAATTAAGACCTACTCAACAGTTGATTGCATCTTCTATTCTTGAACGCGTACTATCCATCTTGTACTTGGACTGTTATTGTTCCATCGCCGATGCTTGTCTCAATGTTTGGCATTTATCAAAACCTACATGAATCAACACACGTTAGTTCGAGAACGTGTTTCTTACAACAGTGTCTTCCAGTGATTTTCAAATTTATTAAATAATCGATTGTTACATTGGACAATCGATTGTCAAGAGACAGTCAAATGTTTTTCAAAAACTGAGAAGTAATCGATTGTTGACTTTGTGCAATCGATTGTGAAGCTGACCGTTGTCGTAAAGTTTTCAAATACCGTCAGGTAATCGATTATTGATTCTGTATAATCGATTGTTTTGATTAAAATCCGGAATAGATTTTTTGATCGTTATTGGGTAATCGATTATTGATTTGGTATAATCGATTATTTTGATTAAAATCCGGAAAAGATTTTTTGAACGTTGCTGAGTAATCGATTGTTGACTCTGGATGTTTGTGGTAAAATCTGGAAAGGATTTTTTGAACGTTGCCAGTAATCGATTATGGATTGTAAGTAATCGATTATCAAGCGTAAAATCTGGGATTGAATTTTGATCTGACTGGCAGACAATCGATTGTTGGGGTTTGACAATCGATTGTCAGTGAATATAATCAGCAACTCTTAATTGGCAATTAGGCAACGGTAATGCCAAGTTTTTCAACTATAAATACAGCTTTATTTCAGTGTTTTAAAAATTAACAACATACTACAACTGATCATTACATTGCTATAAGCTTGCATACTTTTGTTTATCATTTTATATTCAATTTCATAAAGCTTTTGAGAGCCATATTCTTGTCCAAAGTTGTTGTGATCTAGAGATTACTTCTTTTACTCATATCTACTCATTAAGGAGTATTTTATTTGAGTGTTTAGTGTTTTATACACTTGTAAGAGAATTGTAATTCTCTTGTTGTAAGGAACTTGTGTTTCCTTGGTTGAAGTCTTGGAGTGTTGTAACTCCGAGCAAAGGTGTTGAGGCTTGCGTCCTCAAGGTGTAAAGGTTTGTTTAGCACCCGGAAGCTTGACACGTTAGTGGAAAATCTCGAGAGAGTCTCTCGGGGACTGGACTAGCCACACGTTGTGGTGAACCAGGATATATCTGTGTGTAAGTTATTATTTATCGCACTTATTTACTTCCTGCAAATTTTAATTTCCGCAAGTTTACGCTAAATTTTATTATAACGCTATTCACCCCCCCTCTAGCGTTAAGCGTATTATCTAACAATTGGTATCAGAGCCCAACTCTCTGAAAACTTAACAGTTTGAGAGAACCATCCATGGCTTCTACTCGTGATTCTTTTGTAGGAATTGATGAAGGACAGTGCTCCACACGACCACCTCTATTCAACGGTACAAATTACACATACTGGAAAGAGAGGAGGAAAATCTTCGTTCAATCCAACAGCTTTCACCTTTGGAAGGTGATAATGAAGGGAAACCAAATTCCAACAAAGAAGGTGGAAAACGAATGGGTTCCCAAGTCCGAGGATGAGTATGACGCGGATGACATCCGAAAGGTTCAAAATAATGCTAAAGCAATTAATTTATTATATTGTGTTGTTAGTGCTGACGATTACAGGAAAATATCGTGTTGCACAACGGCAAAGGAGATGTGGGACAAACTAGAAGTTACGTACGAAGGTACGGACCAGGTAAGGGAAGCAAAAATTGATTTCCTAACCCATTCTTATGAATTATTTCACATGAAGGAAGGTGAAAAGGTGGACGAAATGTTTGAGCGATTTTCAATAATCGTAAATGACCTACATGCTCTCAAGAAAACATTCACGGATAGAGAGCTCGTGCGAAAAATTCTTAGAAGTCTCACACCGGCATGGAGATCAAAGGCCGATGCAATTCAAGAATCCATTGGCGTTTCAAACGTCACCATCGACGCACTAAGAGGTAACCTTAAGACCTATGAATCTACTATTCTTAACCCTTTTGTTGATGATCAAAGGAGGCAAAGAATAGCTCTAAAGGCGAGCACAAGCCAACCGCAAATTGATGAGGAAGGAGACAACGAGTTTGGACTCGTTATAAAAAGATTTCAAAGTTCATACACAAGGAGTATGAACGCAAGGGCAAAAAGCAAGGCGAACAAATCAAGTGCTATGAATGTGGTGAAACCGGACACATCAAATCAAATTGCCCAAACATCAAAAAGGAGAAGAAACCTTTTAAAAAAGCAACGTGCATACATTTCTTGGGGAGGTGACTTCGGAGATGAGTCAAGCGAAGGAGAAGAAGACGAAGCAGCAAATCTTTGCCTTATGGCACAAGAAGACAACAAAGATGAGGTATGTCAAATTTCGTCTAAAAACTTCTTTACTCTTGAAGAAATGCAAAATGCTTTTGATGAATTATATGCTGAGTTTATTAAGGCTTCAAAAACTGTTAAGGGCATAAAAGAAAATGCTTCATTAAAAGAAAAGGATTTTTAAAAACAGCTTTCTTTGAAAGAAAAGGATTTAGAAAAACTGGTTTTAGAAAATGAGAAGTTGAAAGAGGAAAACAAGTTTTTTGGAAAAAGAAGTTCCGATAAGCCCGAAAGCTCTACTAGAAATTGCACTTCTTGTTTGCTTCTTAAGAATGAAGTAAGTAGGCTTAAAGGCACATTAGATAAGTTTAATTCTTCGCACAAAAACTTGAATGATGTTCTTGTTAACTTGAAATCAACCAAGCATGGAATAGGCTTTAAGAATGAAGAAAAGGTTGACGCTAAACCCCAACAACCTAAAGCTCAACCTAGGATTAACAACAGAAATGCTTATCCTAGAAACAACAACTCTAGAGCCAATATGCATGCTAGACAAAATGCTGAACTTTTTAGAAGACCTAGGAATGACTTACCACCTAGAAATAGTCACCCTAGAAATGATGCATATTTTAGGCCAAATTTTGAACCCCTTAAAAGACCTAGCAATGGCCCTCAACCGAGAAACAATCACTCTAGAAATGCTGCCCATCCTAGAGCTCATAATAGGAGAAATAATTCTCATGAAATGCGAAATAGTCATAGTGTTCAAAATAGAGTAAGAAATTTTCATCCGTCTAGTTACTATGAACCTAGAAGGATGCATAACCCAAATGTGACTTTTCATTATTGTAGACGTATTGGTCATATTGCTCCTGCATGCTTTACACGTCATAGACATGTTACTCAATCGCATCATTATAATATGCCTAACCCCCAAGGACCCAAGATGGCATGGGTACCTAAAGAACATTAATTTGTTTTGTAGGTGTGCTTGAAGGGATCAAGTGTATTATGGTACCTTGATAGTGGATGCTCCAAGCATATGACGGGAGATGAATCCAAATTCCTTCAATTAGAGCACAAAGAAGGAGGAAGTGTTATCTTCGGTGATAACAATAAAGGAAAGATCATCGGCATAGGCTCAGTCGGTAAGGATGAAAATTCCTCCATTAAGCATATATTACTTGTTAAAGGATTAAAGCATAATCTCTTGAGCATAAGCCAATTGTGTGACAAGGGAAATCTTGCTTTATTTGATTCGGATGAATGCTTAGTATTTAGACGTAGTGATTTCAAAATCATACTTCGTGGTTTTAGAGTTGATAATATTTATATGGTTGATCTTGCTAATTCCTCACCTGAATATGTTGATTGTCTTATGAGTAAAGAGGATGATACTTGGCTATGGCATCATAGAGTAGCACATATCAATATGCATCTTTTGAACAAATTGATTTCTCAAAACTTAGTTGTTGGTCTTCCTCATTTAAAGTTTGAAAATGACTCTATTTGTGACTCGTGTCAAAAGGGGAAGCAAACAAAAGCATCTTTCAAATCTAAAAATATTGTTTCAACTTCTAGACCATTGCAATTGCTTCATATGGATTTATTTGGTCCTTCTCGCATTGAAAGTCTAGGAAGAAATAGATATGCTTTTGTGATTGTTGATGATTACTCGAGATTTACTTGGACTTTTTTTCTTGCCAATAGAAGTGATGCTTTTCAAAATTATAAATATTTTCTTAAGCGTGTTCAAAATGAGAAAGAAACAACCATCACTTCAATTAGAAGTGATCATGGGGGAGAGTTTGATCACAATCTCTTTGCGGACTTTTGTGACAAACTCGGAATCGAGCATACCTTTTCCGCTCCACGTACACCATAACAAAATGGGGTGGTGGAAAGGAAAAATAGGTGTCTCGAAGAGATGGCTAGAACCATGCTCGACGAAGCTAAGATACCCAAACATTTTTGGGCGGACGCCGTGAGTACCGCTTGCTATGTTCTAAATAGAGTAGTAATTCGGCCGATACTCATGAAAACCCCCTATAAACTTTATAAGGGTAGAAAACCAAATATTTTCCATTTTTGAGTTTTTGGTTGCAAATGTTTTGTTCATAACAATGGCAAAGACCAATTGGGTAAATTTGATGCTAAGTCAGATGAAGGTATTTTCATTGGATATTCCTCACGTAGTAAAGCATATAGGGTCTTTAATAAAAGAACCCAAATTGTGGAGGAATCCCCTCATGTTGTATTTTCCGAAAATAATGCTCGCTTGGCGAGAAAGGATTCCGATTTTGATCTTGCAGATATCTTAGATAGCTTGAAAGACAAAATATAAGAGGAACCACCCAAGGAAAATAAAGATGAAACTGAGGAACAACCAACGGAAGAAGCGCCACAATTGGAAAAGAAATAAATATGCCTAACGAGTGGAGGACAATCAAAGATCACCCTCTCGAATAGGTAATTGGCAACGTTGGAGACAAGGTAAGTACCCGAAACTCTCTCAAAAGTACCTTAGAACATACAGCTTTTGTTTCTCAAATTGAACCCAAAACCATCTCAGAAGCAATTGGGGATGAATTTTGGACCTTGGCAATGCAAGAGGAGCTTAACCAATTCGAACGCAATGACGTTTGGGATTTGGTGCCAAGACCCGAAGGTCATACCATAATTGGTACGAAATGGGTTTTTCGCAATAAACTAGATGAAAATGGTATAATCACTAGAAACAAAGCTAGGCTTGTAGCAAAAGGCTATAATCAAGAAGAGGGTATTGACTATGAGGAAACATATGCTCCCGTAGCTAGATTAGAAGCTATTCGCTTATTGCTTGCATTTGCCTCTTCTATGAATTTCAATTTATATCAAATGGATGTGAAAAGTGCTTTTCTAAACGGTTTTATTCAAGAAGAAGTTTATGTTGAACAACCCCCTGGTTTTGAAGATTTTAAATCTCCCGATCATGTTTTCAAACTCAAAAAGGCTCTTTATGGTTTAAAACAAGCTCCCCGAGCTTGGTATGAAAGATTGAGTAAGTTTCTTTTGGAAAATGATTTCATTAGGGGGAAAGTTGACACAACTCTCTTTGTTAAGCATAAAAACAATGATGTTTTATTAGTTCAAATATATGTAGATGATATTATATTTGGTGCTACTAACAATGTTTTATGCAAGGAATTTTCCGATTTAATGACTAGCGAATTTGAGATGTCTATGATGGGTGAGTTAACATTCTTTTTGGGATTACAAGGAAAGCAAATGAAAGAAGGTACATTCATTTGTCAAACCAAATATTGCAAAGAATTGCTTAAATGATTTGAGATGAACAACGCAAAAGAAATGGCAACTCCCATGAGCACATCCGATCATCTAGACAAAGATGAGAAAGGTAAGGAAGTCGACACCAAAAAGTATCGAGGTATGATTGGCTCTCTTCTTTATCTTACTGCTAGTCGTCCGGACATCATGTTTAGCGTGTGCTTATGCGCTCGTTATCAATCATGTCCGAAGGAGTCTCACCTTACTGCGGTAAAACGGATTTTAAGGTATCTTGTTGGTACTACAAATATGGGTCTATGGTACCCCAAAGGCTCTTCATGCCAACTTGTTGGCTATTCCGATTCCGATTTTGCTGGATGCAAATTGGACCGCAAGAGCACTAGTGGCACTTGCCATTTGCTCGGTAGCTCTCTCGTTTCTTGGTTTAGCAAGAAACAAGTAAGTGTTGCGTTATCCACAACCGAGGCTGAATATGTAGCCGCGGGGAGTTGTTGCGCTCAAATCCTACGGATGAAACAACAACTCTTGGACTATGGCCTAAGTCTCGATCATATCCCTCTTAGATGTGATAATACTAGTGCCATATGCTTGACGAAGAACCCCGTTCTTCATTCGCGAACGAAACACATTGAAATTAGACATCATTTTATTAGAGATCACGTTCTCAAAGGCGATGTCGAAATTGAATTTGTTGAAACCAAAAACCAATTGGCAGACATCTTTACAAAGCCTTTAGAGAAAGAGTCCTTCTTCCGAATTCGCAGTGAACTCGGGATTCTTGACTCCACGTTGATCTAAGTCATGCATTGCATTTTGTGTTACATGATTTCTAACTTGAGCGTCGGAGACGTCTAATCCTTTTTTGCAGGTATCGCCCTAAAAGTAGGGGGAATTATAAAGCATGACGCGTAAGAATCGAGTTTTCTTCAGAAAAATCTGTTTCTGTCATCTAATAATCGATTATCTCGTATCAATAATCGATTGTAATGCTATCTTTTGAGCTAGTATACTCTCTTTAAATAATAACGTTTTCTTTCCAATAAATAAACAAGGGTTATTTCATCTTTTGCATCTTATTATTATTTTTGCTAATGGCAAAAGGGGGAAGATAACGGGTATGCACTCAATATTTATAAGCTTAAATTGAGGGGGAATTCACATATTGAGGGGGAACAAATTGCATACTTGTTGCATGTATATACTTGTCTTAAATTGTCAATATATCGTCAATATAAATTGCTTGTCTTGCATATCCCGCTTAATGTTTGCCATTATCAAAAAGGGGGAAATTGTTGGAAACACGTTCTCAATGCAATATACTAAAACGTGTGTTCTTTTGTGTAGGTTTTGATGAATGACAAACGAAGCGAAAATTGATATACGACGAAGTTCAAGAAACAAGCCACAATTGATATACAACGAGATTCAAGCTCAAGACAAAGTTTTATATGTTTAATTGAGTCATTCTTATTTGTGATCTTGATCCTACACCTTGACTCGTAACATGGCTTCTCTCATAAAACTATTTTCCAAAATCATGCATATTCAATTTAATGCTAAATGATTTTAAATCATGCATATTTACTTCAGTCAAAATGATTTTTAAACATGCCTCTAAAATCTGGACTAAGATAATCGATTATGTTCTTATGATAATCGATTGTTTTAAGCCAAGACTGCATGACAATCGATTGTGAACTAATGACAATCGATTGTGAGTAAGACAGTGAGCATCAGGTTTTTCAAACCTGCATGACAATCGATTGTGAACCTTATGACAATCGATTGTGATGGGGCAGTGTCCATCAAAGTTTGTCAAAACTCAGAATAATCGATTGTGAAGCTAATGACAATCGATTGTGAAGAGACAGTGTCCTTCAGATTTTTTCAAAGTCACAAAATAATCGATTGTGAACTTATGACAATCGATTGTGTTGAGGCAGTGACTTCCAGTGATTTTTAAATTTATTAATAATCGATTGTGAGTATATAACAATCGATTGTCAAGAGGCAGTGTCTAAAATGATTTTCAAAAACTGATAAGTAATCGATTGTTGACTTTGTGCAATCGATTAGCTGACCGTTGTCGTAAAGTTTTCAAATACCGTCAGGTAATCGATTATTGATTCTGTAATAATTGATTGTTGTGATTAAAATCCGGAAAAGATTTTTTGAACGTTATTGGGTAATCGATTATTGATTTGGTATAATCAATTGTTTTGATTAAAGTCCGGAAAAGATTTTTTGAACGTTGCTGAGTAATCGATTGTTGATTCTGGTTAATCGATTGTTTGTGGTAAAATCTGGAAAGGATTTTTTGAACGTTGCCAGTAATCAATTATAGATTGTAAGTAATCGATTATCAAGCGTAAAATCTGGGATTGAATTTTGATCTGACTGGCAGACAATCGATTGTTGTGGTTTGACAATCGATTGTCAGTGAGTAAAATCAGCAACTCTTAATTGGCAATTAGGCAACGGTAATGCCAAGTTTTTCAACTATAAATACAGCTTCATTTCAGTGTTTTAAACACAACAACATACTACAACTGATCATTACATTGCTATAAGCTTGCATACTTTTGTTTATCATTTTATATTCAATTTCATAAAGCTTTTGAGAGCCATATTCTTGTCCAAAGTTGTTGTGATCCAGAGCTTATTTCTTTTACTCATATCTACTCATTAAGGAGTATTTTGTTTGAGTGTTTCAGTGTTGTATACACTTGTAAGAGAATTGTAATTCTCTTGTTGTAAGGAACTTGTGTTTCCTTGGTTGAAGTCTTGGAGTGTTGTAACTCCGAGCAAAGGTGTTGAGGCTTGCGTCCTCAAGGTGTAACGGTTTGTTAAGCACCCGGAAGCTTGACATGTTAGTGGAAAATCTCGAGAGAGTCTCTCGGGGACTGGACTAGCCACACGTTGTGGTGAACCAGGATATATCTGTGTGTAAGTTATTATTTATCGCACTTATTTACTTCCTGCAAATTTTAATTTTTGCAAGTTTACGCTAAATTTTATTATAACGTTATTCACCCCTCCTCTAGCGTTAAGCGTATTATCTAACACTACCTACGTACTCTTTCGGGATCAAGTCAAACGTTGTTCACGTCATAGAGGCTACGTTTGTTGTGATTTTCTTCTTTTCTTTTGTTTCCTTCTCATTTTTCTTTTCTTTTCTTCTCTTTCTTTTTCTTTTCTTTTCTTTCCTTTCCTTTTCTTTTCTTTTTTCTTCTTTCCTTTACTTCTTATTTCCCTTTCTTTTTCTCCCTTTTTCTTCCTTTTTTTCATTTAATTATTTTCGGCATTTGCGCTTCTTAATCGTGCCATTGATTCCGAAAGAGGGGTATGAAAGAAAATAAACACGACTCAAAATGGGTGACAATGGATAAAGTGTTTCAGATAGCAGAACAAAATGTCTTCGTCATTTCAATCTTCAAAATATGCCAAATACAAAACAAGTACAATCAAATTTCAGATATCATACAGAGCATCTCTTGACCGCATCGGAATTGACGGCCATTTTCACATATTTTTCTTCTACATCCGTCAAATATAATGTGTCGTTGGGCAACTCTCTTACTCTTATTACCATGGCCGGCCCCCTGTCAATTTAGCCAACTTTCTTTTAGGGTTTCTATATATTCTATCTGCCCCAGTTTCACATGGTTCGGGCGTCAAACAATCTCAAAACGTCCAAATCTATTCTTATTTCCTCAAGTGCCCCCATCGCTTTCAAAATGATCTCATTGCTTCGCAGCTTTTAAAGATCAGACTGAGAATTATGCGTCCATGGCATGTCACTAGAAACTGCATTTAGACAATAGACAAAACAAAAGGATATAAATGAACTAAACCAAGAAAATTATTAGAAGTAACAAAATATCGGAATTCGCATTAGACCAACGATGAAACAGTTCGAATAACAAAACAAACTGGAGTACAACCCTAGAATGAACCTGCAACAATCCTGGCCAACATTAAAACAACCACTATGACTAAACAAATTAGACAAAATAAAAGGATAAGAGGGTTTGATCACGAGACAATATCCGGATCACAACCCTGCAAATAACCCGGACAACAAAAATGACAACAAAATGAAACACCAGGACTCCTCCTTGGCTGACCAAGAAAAGAGTGTCTTTCCAATTACCAAGTACGGTATCTTAGCCACTGGATTTTGCATCAACAATACTAAGAACTTCAATTGACTTTTCCAGGTAAATCATATCTGCCATGTATGTCTCATTTTGCACAGGCGATGGACTTTGTTTAGTGTCAGCTGCATCTGGACTTGGCACTACAATGTCACCCACATCAATAAGCTCCTGAATTGCTTTCTTCAACTTCCCACACATTTCTACGTCATGTCCCGAAGCATCTGAGCAATATGCACACTTTAGAGAAAAATCACATTTTAAAGGGTTTGGCATTTTTATCTAAATTGGCTTTAGCATGCCCAACTTCTTCAACTTCAGGAACAAACTGGCATATGACTCTCCAATAGAAGTGAGAGTCTTTTCTCGTTTCAGCAACCTCTCATTCCTAAATGCCTAATTTGGCCTAAAACCTGACCCATGGAGTTTCTAATATGCTTGTGAGGGCGGGTGAGACATTTGTGTGTGTGGTGTGGGCCTTGTGGATATGGAACATATGGTGCACAGGGATATCTGTGGGGCTGGCGACGAGGCTGGGAGGGTTTAGGAAGAACGACCACTGGACCTTGTCGCCAGCGGAAGGAGTGACCTAGTGGTTGGATATACGATCGGTCATTGTTCAGAGGATAATGCTGAGGTAGATTATGTATATCGCGGGGACAGGTTTTGGATTAGAACTTAGGCCGAAGACGCTTGGTAGGAACGACCACTGGGCTCTGTCATCGGCGTGGCTCAATGATATCTTTTTTATCAATGGAAGGAGTATTCTGAGCAACTTGTTCGATCCATCTGAGCCAAAATTCCCTAAAATATCCTTGGGATTCTTTTCTGTCTGAGATAGGGAGGAATGGTTTGTGACAATGTCTTTATTGTACTGAAAATGTCGCACAAAATCTTGAGCCATGTCGCCCAATGTGTGCCACTTCCCGACATCTTGACGATCATGCCATTCCAAGCCTTCCCCAGTCAGTCTCTCACTAAAATGCGACATCAACGACTCATCTTCCTTGCTGAAATTTCTCGTTTTATTGCAATAATCCCTCAGGTGGGCTACTGGATCCCCCCGCCCATCATACAAACTAAACTTCAGCATCTTAAAACCTTCTAGCTTTTTGGATATCTCTTCTTGCTCCACTGTCTTAGCAAGCTTCGTAGACTCACCAGGAGACTCAAAATGAAAAGCGTGATGGTATGGACTCGAGGCCTTGACAATTGGTTCTAGAGCATAATATTGGGCATCGGGGACTGATGGCGCAGGGTACCCACTGGTCCAAGCATTGTGAATTCTGACTATCTGTCTTTTCAACCTCAAAACCTCTTCTTTCAACTCAGATTCTGATTCAACAATTCCTTTAGATGGATTAGTAATACCTGTGTTCAACCCTTTGCCATCCATGATTGCCTTGCTTTTCGACCTTGTGATGTATGGATGAGATATCTTATGAACCACAAACCAACCACCCTTCTGTTATGAATTTAACAAAATAAAGTCATCACGTTAGCGTTAGGGCATTTGACATATTGGTAACCACATATTTAAGGAATGAATGCACATAAGTAGGTGGTAATTCCTATTATGAATTTGCTATCGCATGCGTCAACCCGGTCTTTTCTCGTTTTTGTTTGCAAACTCTCTTCTTTTCCTTTCTCTCTTTTTCTTTCTTTCTTCTCTTATTTTTCTTTCCTTTTATTTCTTTCTTTTCTTGGTTATCCGTTCTTTTCTCTTCGCTTTTTGTTTTTGCCTTATTTTCTTTCGTCTCTCTTTTCCTGTCTTTCCGCTCTCTTCTTTTTTCTCATTTTTTTGGGTTATGGTCGAATCCTATGTGGATTGCCTACGTATCATGACCCCGCATGAATCAGACTGAGGGTAGTTCGTGAAGATAACAGGTAAACAACAACAAAATATTTTTTGAAATTTTTAATTTTTCATAATAAAACAAACTTTGACTACAAGGGTTTAAAAATTGACCAAACTAACACACTTTGACGAAAAGATGAAATACAGACTCGATAATCCAATAACCCATATACTCTGATAAAAAAAATACAAATTCAAGAGCAGACTGACATATTCCCTCCCCTATATGCCAATTTCAACCAAATGGCTATTTTTGCAAAATGTGGCCCCTTCTCAATTTCACATGAATTTTGAGGCCAGGAAGGATTGTTTTATGACATTTCACAAACTTGCCCGTTCTTTACGAAAATAGCCTTTCGACAACCGAGATATACTCTAGTGCTATTTCGGCAAGAATGGTTCAAGACGCCGCCGAAGCTGGATCGGCTTATTTTTACCAAAATCCAAAAGGTACTCACTTGACCACTGACTCTTTTTTTTAAATTAAAATAAAAGACCTGGTTTTACAAACGCGGTTTTTCAGCACCTCGGGAACGAAGATTTTAAGGCTGTGTTAGCTAACCGGCCAAAACCTTGAAAACTTATCAAAAGGTGGATGTTCTTGCAAAAGTAGCCATCCGACATTCCTTTCGGGAACATTCGGCTATTTTTGAGAAAACGGTAATACCCGACTTATTTATGACTCTTTTTTTTGTTTTTCAATTTAAAATAAAAAACCCAGTATTGCGAACACGGCCTTTCAGCGCGTCGGGGACGAAGATTTAAGGCTGTGAGTGTCAAAAGTAAAACATGACCAAAGTGGTCATTCATGTAAAGTTAGCCTTCCAGCGTCCCGTTTGGGAACATTTGGCTGTTTTTGACAAGAACGACATTGCCCGACTTATTTAAAACGCAAATTAAAATTTTGATTTTTTTGGCTATTGTTGCAAAGGGGAGGTTGGACCCGATGAGGGTTGCCTACGTATCTCATATCCGGTGAGAATCAAACATGCGTAGTTCGGGAAGAGAAGGGTATCGACACAGTTTATATACATTACAGATAATATAAAAATGGTAACATTTAGCATATTCAGCACAAAACATGTAGGAAAATCAGATATAACCAAATCAGCAATTAATCTAAGATCAAATTCTGAACCCTGAACAAAACGTTTTGGGTTTCTGTTCCCCAGCAGAGTCGCCAGAGCTATCACATCTCCTTTTTTACCTACACCCGCACGGGCGTAAAGGAGTTTTTCCAATTAAAGAAAAATCGGAATGGGATTTCATTATTAAGATTCAGAGTCGCCACTTGGGAAATTAATGGTGTCACAAGTCACCAGTTAAATTCCGAACCGAGGAAGAATATGACTCTGTATTACAATCAGCGAACCAGAAATCCGGATAAGGAATTCTGTTTACCCAGGAGAAGGTGTTAGGCATTCCCGGGCTCCGTGGTTCTAGCACGATCTCTTAATTGTTTTATTTGATTTTATCTGATTTCAAACATGTTTATGCTTATGTGCTTTTTAATTTTAGTCCGCTTTTATTATGATTATTATTTTTAAAAAACTTGCAACATCGTGAAAACGTGTTTCGAACCACGTCACATCGGTGCACCCGTGGTTGTTGACACATTTTGACTCCGTTGAGATTGGATTTTGGTCACATAAATGTGTACCCGAGTTTAAGAATTTAATATTATTAAAAGCGCGCCTAAAGAGACTAACGCGTTATTATTTTGGGGAAGACTGTGAATTTGTTAAACGGCTCGTCCCAAATTCTACGTATTTTAACAAGAAAGCAATTATTGAGGGCCCCGCAATTTTATATTTTATTTGGCGAGACTCGTCTCATTTATTATTTAAAGATCAGTCCTAAAGTAAACTAAGATTTTCTGTTTTTTTGTCTCTAATAATAAAGAAAAAGCCATAACTAATTAATATGGTTTAAGCGATGCTAACTTTTTAGAAAAGAGCCTTGCCATCAGCCCATTAGCGAAAAATTACCTATGGTCTGGGCTTGAAGGCAGGCCCAGGTCCGCGTTCTGTAGGCTTTGGGACTCCAGCCTGAGTTTCAGGCATTGCTACCACTGGGCTGCCATTTGGCCCAATCATTTTCATAATTTAACGAGTAAATCACAAATGAGTAACAGAGGTGACTGATTATGGGGATAAGGCTATCATCAATAAACTAAAACGCTACTTCTAACTAAAATAAAAACGTTGAGGTATCAACTTATAAACAAACAAAAACGGAAAACGTAATTTTGATAACACAAAGCATGCTACTTATTTGCAGATTGATTTAAGCTAACACTACAACTGACCTACTTGTTATGTTTAATGTTAGAAGACTATAAGTTGGAAATTAACACAGTCTAGCTCCAATTGAAAATGAGCCCGAACTACATGATTCTAATAACATAAACTAGCAAAAGCTAAAAAAGAAAATAACTGGCTGTGAAATTCATAAGGGCATGCACCTAAAAGTGTAGCAGTCCACGACATTCATTTACACAGCCACTATTCATATAATGGAAAACAAGAAGCATAAACTATATTCACTTAACTAACAATTTGAATTATAAACTATAAACAACAATCTGGTGAGCAATTTCCAATTTGACTTCAACTCAAAGTTACATCGAATGTAATTCATAGAAGTGTACCTGGAAGTAAAAAATAATGAAGTTGAGGAGAGGTAAGCACAATAAGTACAGCAACAGCATTCAGTGAGAACCAAATCAACAACCTCAACCCAGAAAACAGATCAATAGTCCAAATACCAAACATGAAGGAGGGATTGACCAAATCAACACCAAAGCAAATCAAATAAACTCAAATGGCATCCGGGAACATCAGCAAACATCAAACTCGCACAAATCCAACTTAATTCATCCAAAACTGCTCAATACCAAACAAACACGATCCAAAAAAGGAGAAGAAAATCGAACAAAACTAAGTCAAAACCCCAATGTAACAGTACACTTTTGTAGTTTTCTCATGTTTTCTGCTTCTTCTTTTTTTCTTTTAAAACTAAGAACTTAGATGAAGATTTGAATCTCCAGTTCTAATTTTAAATCTGGAAATTTAAATGGCCGGAGTTTTTGGGAGCTAAGTTGGCTAAAAAGAAGACCTCTCCTCAAGCAACAAAATGCCAATTTATAGGCAGCTAGAGAGTGATCAATCAAATTTTTTGGTTTCTTTTTTAGTCCGTCTTTATTTTCAGTTTAGTCCTCCTACTTCTAACTTGTTACTCAAGTAAGTGCCATTATTTGGCTTAAATCTACACTAAAATACTATTCTAGAAGACCCTAGGGTGTTCTTCCACCCATACAATACCTATAGTATCCATTCTTTTATTTTAAAATTGCTAATCCTAAAAAAACTACTCGCTTCCATGCCTAAACTACTCCTGAAACCCCCTTGAAATCATTGACCAACCCCAACCCCTTTTGCCTTAGTTAAAAATCAACCATGGTTAACTAAAAATGATCCAAACTAATCGGCTATATCCAATACTAATTTTTAAACTTTAAAAACATGATTTATTGAATCCAACTAATACTTAATCAAACCCAGCTCATACTATTATTAATCAAACTAAACGACATTAAACGAAGCTAACCTAATAAAAATGAAAAACCAAATAACATAAAATAAAGATTGGATTAACAAACAAAGAATTCCAACAAAATCAATTAAAGCTAAAATTAAGATAATAACAAAATATGGTGAAGAACTTGACACATCAAAATTGGAAAAACCATACTAAAGAGAGAGGGGTAGGAAGTCGACTTATTCGAATAGAAAATAGAAAAGAAGAGAGAAATAAGAAAAAAACCCAAGAGATTGTCCGAGCATCGAAACTGTTCTTTATCCTTTGATTTTGACCGAAAAGGCCTCAATCACGTGTTCTCAGATGAAAACACATGACCAAGGTTCATTTTGGTCTTAATCAACACCTAATCCGCTAACTCCGAAATTTTGAAGTCCTTAGGGCTCACCCTGAAATCAGATTCGACGAGCTTCTGTTGAGTTTCGAGGGTAACAGGTTTTGTATTTGCAGAGAGGGGAACACGATGAACATGTGGTATAAATTTGGGGCTATTTGGGCGGTGTCGCTGACGTGGGTGGCGGAGACGGTGACAACAGATTCGACCATTTGAACGTCTACGGTAGGATTTGAAAAGAGGTAAAGGCAGATTCATGAAGAGGGCGTCGGGGTGGTACGTGGGTGTGAATTTGAGGGCCACCAGATAAGGTGGCGATTTGTCCGGCGGCGGTGCTGGTGGCAGAGGAGAAGAGATAAAAGGAAGGTGAGTTTGGTCGTTTAGGGCTAAAGGGATTTCGGACATTATTATGCTAATGGGGAAAAGGGGTCTCGTCCGTTGGATTAAAAGAGATCAAAGGCTGGGATTCATCGACTAAGGAACGACGTCATTTTGGTTTCCCTTGGGCCAGACCGGGTTTGGGTAATTTTGGGCTGGTTTTTGGGGCATTTGGGCCCAATGTTCAGGTCTTAAAGACCATCCCTCTTTTGCCTTCTTTTTTTTCCTTTTCTTTTATTTTCATTATTAATTACTTTTTGTTTTTTAATTTGTATTTTGTATTATTTTCTAAATTTATAAAGATGCAAAAATAAAAATACAAATTAAAAGGTAAGATGCAGTCCTAATGTATTTCGAATTAAACTAATTATCGCCTAAACAATTTCATGACGTATTCACAACTAAAATAAATAAAAATATTAAAGTAAATTATTTTTGTTATTTTCTTCCTATTTTATTCTAAAGCGAATTAACTTCTTATTAATACTAAAATATGAAATTGAACCCTAACTGCAAATTCCTATTTTTGCATTTTCATATGAATTATCATGCACAAATAAAATGCAACCAAAATTCACAAAAATTGTAAAAATAAGAAAAAATTGAATTTTTGGGAATAATCATATATATGACAAAAACCACGTGCTCACAAGGTAGCAAGATGAAGAATCGGCTTGAGAGAGTCTTCGATTCACTCCAATGGCTTGGCTCTTATACCATGTTGGCTGCCATGGATCTGGAGATCTAGTTCAATGAAGAAGATATGCAAATGAACCCACACTTGAGAGAAAGAAATCTCTGTTCTTAGAAAAAGAAAGTGAAATGATACAAGCGTATGTTTTCAAAGTACACAGTACATTCTTATATCTACAGTATAACTAACTTCTATTTACTGTGCTAACTAACTAACCACCTAACTGTAGTTACATAAAAACCTATCAGCTTGATTAACTAACTCTAGTCAACAATTATAATTTTGGACGATTTATTTATAATCATGTTTCCGGCGAAAATATTGATATATTTTTATCTGTTGGAAAAAATGGCAAATTTACCCGTGCACTATTGAAAAGAGTCTATATTTACTTCCATTATACTTGCCGTTTAAAATTTATCCTTACCATTAACAAAGTAATTAAAAAATACTCTTATTTTAATGGAAGGGGATATTGAAAATAGTCTATATTTACACTCAACTATATTTTTTATTTAACTTTTACGCTTACCATTACCAAAGTAATTAAAAGATACCCTTATTTTTAAAGGAAGTGCTTATTAAAAATTAGTTATATTTACCTTTCATTATACTTTTTGTTTAAATTTACTCAGTAGTTGATAAATGATAATTAAACCATGTTGTGCAAACAAAAAAACCAAAGCCGTGACATGCGATTCAAATTATGATTACAGTTACGCGTTTAATTGACAATACTTGATTACAAATTTGCAGCTGTAATTCCATTACTTAACACCACTTTTCAAGTCACTTACTTTTCCATAAATTTATTAGTCAAATCACACTATCATTTGCTTAAGCTTTATAGGTTATAACCCTATACTTTCTTTCACCTTTTTTTTTTCAGTTTTTACCAATTTGATTTGCCAGCTTTATGTTTGATGTAAAAGTTTATGGAAAAAGGAAAAAACGTCAAGCCTTTTATTTCATGAAAAAGGGAGGAAAAAAAGTTCTTGTGGGATGGTAACATTTTCAAGATGTTTTTAAACTTGTCTTTTCACGATATTGAAACTGTTGAAAAATCATATGCTTCTACTCAAAGTTTCCCAATCAAAAATGAAAGTATTTGGTAGATTTGGAATGTAATGCATACTAATGAAAGTATTTAGGGAACATGGAAATTTTTGCATAAATATGGTACCATTAAATATTGGTGGCGTTTGTTTTAAATGGCCAAAAAAATAATTGGAAACTTCTTTTCAATTTTTGAAATATTTGAATTTTTTCAGCTTTGCAAAAACTGAAAAGCACTTCTAAAGTAGCACAATAGTAAAAGAAAAACACTTTTCTCTAGTTGTATTTGGTGGAATGAATTAAGTTTTTTAACACTTTCTAAAAAGAACGCCGTACTACCGTAATAAGATTGTGTTTGATAAAACTAACACAAAAGAGTGTCACATGAGATAAGGTTGAAGAAAGAACTTCATTACAGTATCGAAGTGGTGAAACAAAACAACAACAACAACTACTACCCAGTATAGTCCCACAAGGTGGGGTCTGGGGAGGGTAATATATAGACGGGACATTAGTAGATTCAGAAGTGGTGAAACAAAAATGATTGAGAAATCTATATTTTAGCCATTGCCCAAAACAATAGCCGATTATATATATATATATATATATATATATATATATATATTAGCGAATGCAATTAATTCGGCGAACAGACCAAATTTGCAGTTTGCCAAATGATTAGGCTGGCCCAAGTTTTGCCAGGTGATCCAATTGACTACATTTTCTTGCTTTAGGCCCAACTATGACAAATCAATAAGCGGCATATAGAAAGTTAAATCATATGTACAGAAACTTTAATTCTCTCCTTAAGCTACTAATTAATACAATTAATCTTGTCATTTTTTTCTGGGAGAAATTTAAAAATAACCAGATTTACAACTGGTCGTTGAAAAATAGCCAAGTTTCAAAAGTCATCGAAATTTAGCTACTTTTTATGTAAAGATAAATCTGAGCGAAAATATTGTTCAAAATCTGAAAAATACGCCCGCATATTTTACGGGAGTTCCATCAAGTATAAATGTCCAGTATAATATACTGGAGACTTGAGCACTTCAGGAGTTAGCAAAGTATACTGATCCAGCATAATATGCTGAAGTTCGTACACAAATGCACAAGAACTCCCGTATATTATACGGGACCGGTCTTTATTACAGCAAAATAGTAACTATTCTTCATTGACTTGATAAATGCTGACTATTTTTAATTGACCGGTGCAAAAACTAGCTATACCATGATATTTTGACTTTTTTCTGTAGCGGCATACGCTGTTATATCAAAGGAATGAATAATCAAAGCCACAAAGAATGTGAATTCAAATCAATTTATATTTGACGAAAAAACTTTAAAAATTTAACAAGCAATTACAGAATCGACGTTAACATAATGACAATCCTCTTCTTGCCTGAGAGCTAGTATTAAAAATGTCCAAATAAAAAGAATAGGAGGAAGCGAATGACAATGGTAGTTGGATTATTGATTAAACGGAAAAGGGTCAGATATGCCCCTGAACTATACGTTTTGGATTAATAATGTCCTTCATCCACCTATTGAGCCAAATATGTCCTTCCATTAATGTTTTTGGCTCACAAATGCCATTTGAGTTAACGGAGGGACACGTGTCATCGCCTTATTGGGCCATACTAAATATTTCGTAATTAATTAAAAAGACTCATTATTCATACCCAAAAAATAATTTTCGAAAGCAATTCTTCTAAAAAAAATTTTTACAAAAAACTGAAGAAAAAAAAGGTTTTTTTTTTCAGTTTTTACAAAAAACAGAGATTGTTTTTACTAAAACAATATTTTTATAAAAACAAAAATAAAATCTAAAAAGAAATATTTTTGTAAAAATGGAAAAAAAAAGTAGATATTTTTTGCTAAAATTTTTATATTTTTTCAGTTTTTACAAAAGACCCATTTTCTATTCTAGATTTTTTTCTAGTTTTTTCCAGTTTAGCAAAAAAAACTAGCCACATCAAAGCAAATTTTTCAGTTTTTGCTAAATCTAGTTTTCCCATTTTTACAACGATGATATATGTGTATTATTGTATTATACTATAGAGCTTAAGTTGGATAAGTGTCATAAAATTTTCACACCATCACATCATATTTTTCTAGATTTTTTTTAATTATTGTTATGCAGTTTAGCAAAAAAAAACTAGAAAAAGAATCTAGAATAAAAAATGTCTCTTGTAAAAACTAAAAAAATCTGGAGATTTTAGCAAAAACATCTACTTTTTTTCAGTTTTTACAAAAATATTTCTGTTTAGATTTTATTTTTGTTTTTACAAACATATGATTTTAGTAAAAAGAATCTCTTTTTTCGTAAAAACTAAAAACAAATCATTTTTTTTCTTCAATTTTTAGTAAAAAAGTGTTTTAGAAGAATTGTTTTCGAAAATTATTTTTAGGTATGAATAATGAGTCTTTTAAATTAATTACGAAATTTTTAGAATGGACCAACAGGACAATGACACGTGTTCCTCTGTTAATGCAGGTGGCAAAGCCAAAAACATTAATCAAAGAAAATATTTGGCCCAATAGGTGTATGGGGGCATTATTGATCCAAAACGTATAACTCAAGGGCATATCTGACCCTTCTACGTTTGATTAAATAATATCAACAAATCTCCAGTGCTAATTCACAACACTTTTGTGTTCTTAAGCATCATAAAATTGATCTAATTGAACATATATCATTAACCACCACCAAATTTAGACCTCATTTCCAAAAATATCTTCGCATACTGGCGTTTTGCAGGTTTTTTCCTCAAATTATACGATAGAAAGATGCGCATTTTTTTTTTGGGGGGGGGGGGGGGGGGGGGGGGGGCGTGGTTCATACCTTATCTCCAAAATATTGTGCATGATAAATAGACTCAATTGTATAATTTGAAGATCATATACTACAATAGAGCTCAAAAGATGACAAAAGTTCAATCAAGAATTAGTATCAGCTGGCTGATCAAAAGGCTTGTTAGAGCTTCCTTGTTCCATTTTAATTTGTCCTCCATCTATCATTACAGAACCTGAATTGCCACCCTGATAAAACACCATTCAATGAGAAAATTGTTAGGACTATGCAACTTCTTTTCCATTTATAAATGCACAGATAATTCTCTAAACCTTCAAGCTTGTTGATTCTGCAAATGTCGACTCTACTTCTCTTAGACGCTCCTCTGTTTTCATATCTTCCTGATAATTTGAATGAAGATAAAGTATTAGCATTGCAGCTCCATATGGTATCAGTAAAAAAATGATCGACGATGATTAAGCAGGAATGAAAGACATCTCATTTAAGATCTTTAATTTTCTCAGATTAACAAAGGATCTTTGAATCAGTCCTGCAAAATATAATGTTGATTAACAAAGGATCTTTGAATCAGTCCTGCAAAATATAATGTCATGTCAAGAGTGCTACAGACTCACAGCAGAACGGATGTGGACGTTTCATGAGGTTTGGAGGTTAAGAATGACCTAAGAGGGGAGAAAATGTAAATGAAAGAAGCGGAATTTCAGAAGTAGAGCATCCGCAAGAACTGGTAAAGACTCTACTACAGAAATTGGAAGCCAAGCCTGCTAATTTCTCCAACATAATTGTCCAAAAAACTGAAAGAATAACAAAGCTAGATACTTATTGAGAAAATACAAAAACTAAAAATATCAACGTAAATAAGATCTTGGACTTCTTTTAACTAAGGAGTTGCTTGCAAAGCTTTAAGTTTCCAAGTGAACAACCAGTTCTAACCAATTAACAGCAATTAGAATTGTTAGTAAACTACCATAAACCTTTCTTCACCAATAAAATAAAATATATAATCAATACAAAATAAGGAATGAAGGAAAAGAAAATAGCACCATGAAAAAGGTTTTTGAGCCAAAACTGACACTCGGTAATAGCTAAAGGAACATGTTCTCGCTCTTGATTTATAGAACAGCAGATCAACTCATTTCAAGTTTCCAGCAATATAAGTATTTGATCATCAAGACATCACAGGAACCTTGTAAAGATGTACAAGGCCATTTTTGCTCTTTTGTTTTGTAATTATGTTTTCCTCTTAGCACTACCGGTGCTAATGATTTATAATGTTGTTACCTTACACACAGATACTCGATCATCCTTCATTTTCACAGAAAGAACATGAGAGAAAAAAGTATATAGTACAACATAAAACAGAACTTCCTCATGTTTAAAGCCCGCCGAAAATAAGTCACGAGTCTTCTCTTGGCAAGCATAAGAAAGCACTACATGTAACTCCCAACCTGAGATGCAGTACTTAACCCCCCCCCCCCCCCCCCCCAAACCCCCATGAAAAAAACAATACTGATCTAACCGAAAGCATTCCCGCTATACTTCAAGATGATATTGACTTGAGGGAGTAATGCAAACTCAAAAATGAACACCATGCCTAGCCACAAGTAGCAGTTTGTTTTATTAGACTATCTAAAGTGGGAATCCATCAACATCAAGGAGATAATCTATAGCTCATTAGAAATCAAGAAGAAGAAAAAAAGAAGGTAAATTAATGCCTGAACAGAAAAAACAGACACCAAACTGAATCATTCGCATGTATCACAAAAAAGATGATCACAGCTAAATCTTGTTTCAAATACAAAGTAAAGGCTGATGCATACCGCGCCTTTTCCTTCAGGTTCAACATTTTCTCTCCTCACTCTGCTAGGAATGGGCTTACTGTATGAAAGTAACATGGCATGAATGAATCAACATTTTCATAATAAGCAAGATAACAGGGTGCAGGTTGAAGAACAAACATATCCCCATCCAGATGAATAAAATAGAAAAGTAAAAGTACCGGTCTTCACCATTTGTGTCAGAATCAGGATCCCATCTTGAATCTGCATCCTCCTGATCTTCATCAGCCTGAATGTGGCAAAAAGTCATCAGCATCTTTTAATGGAAAAATCAAATATACATTTTTTTTGGTATCGGAGAAATCTCCAACCAAAGCCCAGGGGCAAAATCCAACTCTTTTCTCAATGGCAGAAATATGAAAGCCTATCATACATAGGGCAGGTTTATCTTTGCATCTCTCAAAGTGGTACATGAATTGCTAAATGTAGAAAAGTAAAATTCTTTTTATAAGGTAAGTAATGTAGAGAGTGGCAGATATGGAAACAGCAAGTAGCTCGGAACCAATGATTTTGTCTTAAATTATCAGTGTGATTTAAGGAGCCTAGTCTTGGCTACTGAAACTCAAACACCTTGTAGAAACTGGTAATTCTTCGAAGAGCAATGCTATGGAAATGAAAGCAAACCTCAGGTAATTCGGTATCTGGTGGTCGCTCCTGGAACTGTACACTTGGGGCATGCTGAAGTGTTGAAAGATTATCAAGCAGCTTTGATCTTATATCTTCTAAAATCTGACGAGAATTTTTGTTCTCCATGTTACTTGGAGCAACATGCAGGGTATAATCTGGACCAAAATATTCATAATATTCATGTGGCGGCATCTTATCTTCAAGCTCTATACCTAAAGCAACTCCTGTCTGCTCAAACACAGAAGTACAATTAATAAACATAAGAAAATTACAAGAAGCAATACAATGTACAATCAACTGTTCAGATTATTCTTTTAAAGAAAAGGTCCAATAGGGTTCCCGGGTATCCTAGAATATGATATTCTCCACTACATGGTCAAGCCATCCGTTTTCTAGTACCTTATAAGTCCTTCACACTCTCTCTTCCCCCAACCCTCAAGAAAAATTAAAAAAAAATTGTGTGTGAATGTTTTGGGCAGGAGGTAGAGTTAGAGTGATCCAAAAGTCCTCTTGGCACATGTTATAAAATGTTCTATTTTATAACATTTCCCTCCCTCCCTCCTTTTTTGTGTGCACATTATTTTGGCAGTAGGAGGTAGAGTTACACTGATTCAAAAGTCCACCTGACACATAAAATAAGAACTAGAAGTCCATTTTCCTAAAGCACAAACATCTACCATTTTCACAGTAGTCTCTTTTTTAACTTTCTATAGTAAGAAACTAAAAGAATAACTCCCCCCCCCCCCCCTTTCCCCGCCCCACTTCCATATGTTACCCACTTCTACGACCAAACAACAAGCATTTTCAATTCAATTCTCAATAATAGACATTTGATTTAATCAGAAAGAGATAACATTCATTTTTCCCTTTTTGGTAGTTTACTTCATTTCAAAACATATTCAATTTGAACTTCAAAATGCCATATGAAAGAAGAAAATCAGCCTGATTCAATCATCGTTTTGCAGATGAATGCGCAGATTGATAGTGTGATTCACTTGCTTACTTCGTAACACCAGCAACGAGCAACATTACGTATTGTGTAGCCTCCTCCACCAAGCAACAGCAGAGGCACATTGAAAGACCTCATGTATTTGACACATTCTGCATGTCCTTTAATAGAGAGATTAAAGCAGCCTAGCCTATCCCCAGATAAGGAATCTGCACCGCATTGTAAAACCACAGCACCAGGCTTGAAAACTTCCATAACTTTGCCCATTATTGGCTTAAAGAGGGACTGATAGCTCTCATCATCAATTCCATCGTCTAGTGGAACATTAAGAGAGTAGTATTTTCCCTTTCCAAATCCAATATCACGTACATCCCCTGTACCGGGAAAGTAATCTCCAAATTTATGAAAGGAGACTGTCATGACCCTATCTGTGGTATAAAAAGCCTCCTCCACACCATCACCGTGATGGATATCAATATCCACATACAAAACTCTCTGCAACAATAACATAAACAAGACAAATTAGCAATGCAGAACTCATAAGGCTTGGGAACGTAAATGTGCTTGTTAATGTGTTGGATGCATGTATATGTATTCATGTTTAGTTAATAACAGTAAAGCTACTAACACCATGTTGTTTCATTGATAATCTTAAAGCTACTAGCACCATGTTATACAGTTATAGTGGTGATAAACTGAAATGACAGGAAGAGTGGAAGTAAGAGATGAGAGGTTAATGTCATTTCCTTCATATTGTTAGGATGCATGGGTAGGAATTGTAGACCCTCATCATTAGCACACAAATTTATCCTACCCTTGACTGTAGCACATAAATTTATTTTCTGCCCCTTCCTATCATACTAGGATATTACGGGGACAGCAAACACCTCATTTTGAACCAATAAGTCTGTCTCCCCATGTGAAGTTTCATCGGAGATGAAACTTTCAGATGCGCAAGAAACTGAAACCATGGTTAGTGATACAAATTTTATTTGTTGCCTAAGAAGATTTGTGAATATGTCCTTTATACGCCAAACCAATCAGCAAGGGGTCTAGACTAGAACTTGTATATTTTATGTATCTCTAGCTCATGGAGACTACCATCCAGAAATAATTTGATAGTTGGGCAACCTAAAAATGCTTTCAGAAACTAAACGTTGTCAACACAATTGGTACTCTACTTTAACAATAAAGAAGCACACTTGAATGAATATTTCAACTAAAGAGAGAAAAGAATAAAATGACAGAATATGATACTGTTAGCAATCTAATCCTCTTTATAGTGCCATTAGATATGTAGAACCAGGAAAAGCTAAAATGAAAGTATACTTGGTGCATTGTTTCATCTTGCGTTTACTGCCATTATGAGGATAAGGTGTAAAAGGTGAAATTCGCTTTTTGGGAGCCATATCTTGGTAAATGGGATGATCAAATTGAATATATTATTTTATCTCCTTACATGCTATTATAAAATGGATAGAACCCGCATACTTATACATAGGCTGCTTTTAAAGCAATGAGATTAAAGGACGACTTTATGAACTCCATTTCATAGATTCCTGGGTCATAATTCGACAGAGGGATACCCAATCCAATGAGACTTATTGAGAAATGTTATTGTAATTTCCTGAAGACTACTTGATAAAATGGCCTTTTCATAAGATGGTTGGCAGCTGATCATCACAACTCCACAAGATAGCTTGGTGACAAGATGTTGATGTGTAAAAAGTAAATGAACAGTGAGAAAATGTGAAAAATGTGTGCTAACCGATATTTATAAAAATTTAAATCACTCAAACAGCCTCCATTCCCCAAAGTGAGTAAGGACAAACAGTTATAAAGCCAACCTCATGGACTTTGAGTAGCTCCAAAATGGCAAGCACAATGTCGTTCACATAGCAGAAACCAGAAGCTTCACATTTCTTGGCATGATGTAATCCACCAGCCCAATTTACGGCAATATCACAGTGTCCATGGTTTAATTTAACAGCCCCACCAACAGAACCTCCAGCATAGGTTTGACAGAAGGAATAAAGACCATCAAAAACTGGACAGTCTTCCCCGACATTGAACCTCTTCAGCTGCCTCAGCTGATCTTGTTGTGTCTCAGGGGTTATGCTTCTCAAGAAAGCAACATAATCATCAGCATGAAACCGGCAGAGATCCTTATCTCTAGCGGGATTTGGCTTCAGAACATTCATATGTTGTAGTAGACCATAGTGGGCAAGAAGAGCATGTGTCATACGGATTCTATGCGGCTTCATCGGGTGGCCTTGTCCATAATAGTAATTGCCAACTTCAGGATCATAGAAATAACTCACTTTTCTCTTCTTACCATCTACACCAGATGGTAAGGAGTTTCCTCCAGTATCCATTGCCCAAGCTATAAACCAGCACGGCTAAACCTACACAGAACTCGAAAGAATAGGAAGGAGAAAAATCAACAATAGAAAGATAAATCTCAAGACCGATTGACAACCAGGAGAGAAGGTTGACATAAATCCCTAGACTTAGATCTTTCCTTTTAGAATAAAGAGCATAAATTCTCAAAATATTTAATGAATAAGGCATCATTCGATATGGACACCCAAAGAGAAAGAATTAGACACCACTGTAGGCAAATGCTAGAGACGAACATAATACAACTTCTTCGCCTCAACCCAAACTAGTTAAGAAATTAGCCAACAATAAGCTTCAAACATATGCATAACATGACCCCCCCCCCCCCCCAAAATCCACTCAAACAAAGGTAAAAATGATAATTTATAGTAGTCCTAGAGCACTAAAGTTCACAATTTTTGATAGAACCCTATACACAGCAAGATTCAACAATGTACAAACATGACCCCCCCCCCCCCCCAAAAAAAAGCCCACCAAAATAGAAAGTAAAAACATAAATGTTTTACTAGTCCTAGAGTAGGGCAGGGTAGCCTTCGGGGAAGGGCCGCACACCAAGGAATGTGATGTAGGCAGCCTAACATGATGCAAGCATCGTGGCTGATTTCACGGCTCGAACCCTTGATCTATAGGTCACACGGAGACAACTTTACCGTTGCTCCAAACTTTTTAGTAGTCTTAGTCTCTTAGAGTACTTAAAGTAAGGTCTACAATTCTAAATACACACTATACTCCGTAGACACATGGGATTACACTGGGTTTGTTGTTATTGTTGTTGTTAGAGTCCTTAAAGTTCAATAGAACATACAAGCAGCAAGATTCAGAAAATATCATCAGACCCATGAATACTGCTCTTACTATATCAAATTTTCCAACACAAATTAAAAAAAATGAAAAACACTCATACTCCCACTTATTTTTATTTAAAATGCTTCAGCTAGATTACACATAAAGGCAAAATGCAAGAACCAAATAACCAATCATGGCCGAGACCAAAATTTAGCTCAGTAACCCAATAGACAAAACGGTCTTCAGCTAACCTATTTCCTCAAAAAATTGTACAATCTAAACACAAGTAAAAGCATTTAAACGAACTTCTTTTACTTTTTTCTTACTCGGTTGTTAATTGAACGGCACATAAGAATTTAGGGTCAACCAAAAACAAGGGGTGGTGGGTGGTGGGTGGTGGGGGAGGGCCCGGGGGGGGGGGGGGGGGGGGGGGAGAAGAGCGAACCTGGAAGTGAAAAGGAGAAGGTGCGGCCACTCTAGAGATCGCTACTGTTGTGTAATGCACAGATGCGAATATGTGTTTTCAAAGGAATGAAAAGGGGCTAGTAATGCAATAAAGTGTAAAGGAAAATTAATTTATATTTTTTCAAAGTTGTGTACTGACAGTGTCAATTTTGTTTTCTCAATCAAGGTTATTTAAATGATAAAAATTAGTTTATATTATTTTCAAATGATAATCAATTAACAACGTTTCTGTTTAAATAAATTGGAGTTAGTTATATAAGTTCCCGGAAGTTATTCCTATTTCTTTTGGCGCCAACATATTGTAATATTAGAAATCGTCAAAATCTCAGGATTATTTTTATGCTGGGTATAAAGTTCGTTAGCTCGAACTAAAAATATTATTGGTAAATATCGGGTTAAGTAAGCTTAATACTAACTACACTTTAAATACAATAACTTTATAGTATGTCTATATGAATCTTGTGTTATTGTATTATATCCTTACCTAAATAGTTGTCGACTTCGGGAGGTTACACTAATTCTTTCAAGACTTTCTTCCTGTGAATCAACAAAATTAATTATGCAGAAAAGGGAAAAATATGCCAAACTCATCCTAGGTGTTTCACTATTATATTGTCGTTTTCCCCCTTTTTATTTGGAAGTGAAATACAAAAAAAAAAAAAAAAGTGATCTACAAACATACAATCTTGATGCACATTTGATTTTATTTTTATTGGATCTTTAGCAGCACTTCTGATCTGGTTTTCGGATCGGAAAAGGACCAAAACTGCATCTGGATTATCAAATTTGGTCTTTAAATACCATCCTTTTACCTATTTTACAAAATTTGTCCCTAACAATAATTTTCTGGCTCGCTTGTGCTTTCAAAACTAACTGTCCTTTTTCAAATAAAACAATAATTATTTATTACTTGGCAATTTCTTATTGGCTCTTCTTAGAAACCCCACACAAATCCATTTAGAGATTTTTATATTCCTACGTCGTAAAATATATTACCCTACATGCTTAATTTTTAATATACTACCTTTTATATACCTAATTACTATTTATGCACATTTTAGGGATTTTAATGGTATTAATTAGTCTCTTAATTTAACTCTACCGTATATTCCCACTCCCCCCAAGTTTCTCTCTCTAAATCTCACCCCCCCCCCCCCACCCACGTATCAAGCCACACCCCACGATTTTCTCTTCAATCACCCACTATTTTTTTTCTAAAACCAACGAAAATCTGTAACCTCTCCACCATTAACAATCATTAAAAACCTTTGAAGCTTTGAATTAGAATTTGGGTTTTCAAAAGACATTGTTTGTTTGAATTGGATGTTGTTGCAAAAATTTGAGAATTATCTCTAGGTCTTTCTTGATCTCTCAATCTCAAATTTCAATAATATAAAGCAAAGGAAAATAGAGCAGCAATTCAACAATTGACAGCCATTAAAAAGCTTTGAAGCTTTGAATTCAAATTTGAATTTTTAAAAATCATTATTTATTTAGACTTTGGATTAGGTGTAGTTGGAAATAATTGAAAATATAGTTTGGAGTTTATATCTCAAATTTGAGGGGGTAGGCGTGATTTTGACTGAATTTCAGATTGAAACTCGAAGATTATATTGCAAAATTGTAGTAAAATTGTAGAAAACATGTATTCCGCTGTTTATTTATTTTTCGTTTATTCATTTAATGAAAACGTGAAGATTAAGCTGAAGAACATGAAGTATATAGTGAGAAAAATAAGAGAGAGAAAGGGAGTAGTTGAGAGAACTTTCCAGAAGATCGAGAAAATCTGTCAAGTAAAAATGAATCCCCTTAATTACAAAGTATCTGTACCTAACTATATACATCACTCCACTCTTGGGTCGGGTCAGACGACCCAAGACTAAAATAAACTTGGGCTCAGATATTCACAATCCAACATCAATAATCATCACAGCCCACTACAATGTATACCATGAACATACAATAAATATACAATGAATATATATGTCTATGTCACTTATGCTTTGGCTTGGAAGCCATGTAATCTCTCATCTCAACACCCCCCCTCAAGTTGGAGGGGGAACCACCTGTAACTTGAGCAGCAAAGGATGAAGCATAGTGCCAGGCAAAGGCTTGGTCAGAAGGTCAGCAAGCTGACGAGTGGTAGGAACATGAAACAGTTGAATGAGGCCATTCTGGAGCTGATCGCGCACAAAGTGACAATCCACTTCAATGTGTTTAGTCCGTTCATGAAAAACAGGATTCTTAGCTATGTGAATAGCAGCCTGGCTGTCACAATACACAGAAAAAGGAAGAGAAATAGAAACCCCAAGATCAAGAAATAAACGAGACAGCCAAGACAATTCTGCAATAACCTTACTGAGGGCCCTGTATTCAGCGTCAGCAGAAGATAAAGAAACCACTGGTTGCTTCTTAGATTTCCAACTAATCAGGCAACCACCCAGAACAATACAGAACCCAGTAACAGATCTCCTTTTATCAGGGCAGGCAGCCCAGTCACTATCAGAATAACCAACAACAGATAAATCATTGCAGTCAGAATAAAAAAGACCCGTAGAGGGGGTACCTTTAAGATATCTCAACACATGGAGGGCAGCAGTCACATGTGGAAGTCTGGGGCATTTCAGAAACTTACTCAGATGTTGCACAACAAAACAGATGTCAGGCCTAGTATGAGTCAGAAATAAGAGCTTACCAACAAGACTCTTATACTGATCAGGACAAGGTAAAAGGTCACCAGAATCAGCATGTAGTTTTGCATTAATGTCCAAAGGACAGACAACAGAAGAGACACTGACACAGTCAAACTGATGCAGCAGGTCAGAAATATATTTATGCTGATTAAGGATCATCCCACCAGGAACAACTGACATCTCTATGCCTAAAAAATAATGTAAAGACCCTAGGTCCTTAATTTTAAACTGATCATCCAGAAACAGTTTCAGGGCACCAATATCATCACAGTCATCCCCAATAAGAATAATATCATCCACATAGACTGCTACAATCACAAGGGACCCTGGTGTACCTTTGATGAATAGAGAATAATCATTCAAATAATGTCTATAGCCTCTGGAATATAAGGCAGAAGACAATTTGGCATATTATCTGGATGCCTGTCATAGCCCATACAGAGATTTGTTCAACTTGCAAACAAGGGGAGTAGAGGCAGAGGAGGCAGAAACAGAATCAAGAGCAGAAACTGTCAAACCTGGAGGGAGCTTCATATAAACCTCCTTATCCAAATCACCATGTAAGAAAGCATTATTAACATCCAGTTGAAATAAATTCCAATGATTTTTCACAGCCACAGCAATAAGACACTTAACAGTGCACATTTTAACCACGGGAGAAAAAGTGTTAGTGAAATCAATACCTTCAACCTGAGTATCACCTCTAATAACAAGTCTAGCTTTATACCTTCAACACAGCCATCAGCCTTGTATTTGATTTTATAAACCCATTTACATCCAATGGGTTTCTTACCAGGAGGAAGAGGAACAACATCCCAAGTATGGTTTGTGTCCAAAGCATCAAACTCCTTTCTCATGGCATCCTGCCATGCTGGAACAGATGCAGGGTGAGAGTAATATAGAGGTTCAGATTCCAAAGAAAAGGAAGAGGAAGATCCAGAGAAGGTAGGAAGTTGACAGACATAATCCTTAAGATAAGAGGGAGGATTATGTTGTCTTTGAGATTTTCTGGGAGCAGGAACAGAAGGGGAAGAGGCCAAAGCAGGAGGGGAGATATCAAGATTGAAAGAAGGAATTAAAGCAAAATCAGTAGAGTCAGGAGCAATATGATGAGGTGCTTGAACAGATGTAGTAGGAAGAGGAGAGGAGATGGGAATGGGAGAATCTGGATCATCAGAGTGTTCTACAGGTGGAACAAAAGGAAAGGATAAAGCAGAAGGATGAACAGAAGAGGATGCAGTTTTAAAAGGAAAACAGGTTTCATGGAATATTACATCCCTGGAAACCAAACATTTCTTGGAAGCAAGATCATACAATTTATAACCCTTTTTGGCAAAAGGATAACCCAGGAAAACACAAGAAATGGCTCTTGGCCTTAACTTGTCCCTTTGAGAGAATCGGACAGTAGCATAGGCAAGGCACCCAAAAGCTCTCAAATGAGAATAGGTTGGAGCTTTCCCATATAAAATTTCATTAGGAGACTTATTGTGAAGCAATCTGGATGGTATTCTGTTAAGGAGGTAAGTGGCAGTCAACGAACAGTCCCCCCATAAAGACACAGGTAGCCCAGATTGGAAAACTAAAGCTCTACATGTTTCAAGGAGGTTTCTATGCTTTCTTTCAACAACACCATTCTGTTGAGGAGAATGAGGGCAGGTGGTTTGATGAATAATCCCCTGGCTACTAAAGAAAGATATACCCTCAATGCTAGACCCCAATTCTAAAGCATTGTCACTTCTAACAGTTTGAACCACAGCATTATATTGGGTTTTAACCAGACAAAGGAATGACTTAAGCAGAGAAAAAGCATTGCTTTTGGATCCCATTAAGTGTGTCCAGGTTGCCCTAGAGAAATCATCAACTATTGTAAGGAAATATCTACAACCAGAAAAAGTTGGAGTATGATAGGGCCCCCAAGTATCCACATGAATTAATTGAAAGGGTCTAGAGGTGTTTATAGAATTATCAGGAAAGGGGAGTCTAGTCTGTCTTGCCATAGGACAGACAGAACAGGGGAAAGGTTGTTTAGAAGCAAATGGAAAAGACAAACCAGAAATATGTCTCATATTTGTAAAGGAAGTGTGGGCAAGTCTTAAATGCCAAATGTAATTCATGTCAGTTGTAACAACATTATTATAGATGGAACTATGTACATGTGAGGGCAAGAGAACAGCCTTGTTATCAGACAAAATGTCATCAGTACAAGAAGCAGACACAGAACATGCAGAAGTAGATGAACAACTAATAGAGGAAGAAGGGGAAGGAGGAACCTAAGCCAGTTTATATAAGCCAGCAGCTTCTCTACCAAGATCCAGAGGCCTCCTCAGAGAAGGGTCCTGTATCATGTGGAGTAAGCAGGAATTTTCAGTGAACAAAACTACACAATGCAACTGCTTCACTAACTTGTGGACAGAAATCAAGTTGTGTTTAAAGGAAGGAACTAGCAGCACATTATGAAGGGTAATGAATGGAGTTAGTGCAAAAGAACCAGTGCATGTTACTTTCACTTTATAGCCATTAAGAAGAGTGATAAGATAGGGCACAGTAAAAGGTGTGATGTTAGAAAGTAAATGTTTATCATGTGTCATATGATTAGATGCACCTGAATCTATGATCCAGGTGACAGAATTAATATGGGTAAGCATGCAGAGTTTGGAATCAGAAATTGGGCTCTCAGTTAACATAGTACCAACAAAGTTAGCAGCATACATGGGAGGAGGAGTCTGAGCAGTGGAGTCCCCTAACTGGGTCTGTTGTAATAAGCTCGTCAATTGATCATACTGTTGTCTGCTCAACCCAGGTATCACAGAACTCTATCCATCTACTTTTTGGAATAGATTGATGGCTTTCAGGAGGATTCCTTTGGGGAACAGACATATGTCCATCAGAAGGAGGGAAATCCACACCAGCAGTAAGATGAGCAGCAGCAGGTCTCTTCCCCTTGTTAAAATTTGTACTTTGTGGATACCCATGAATCTTGAAACACTTATCAATTAAGTGTCCAGATTTTTTACAGTATCTGCAAAATAAAGGCCCTCTGGCTTGATCAAAATTGACTCTTTGTCTGAAAAGAGGAGAAGGATTAGGCACTGTGGCCTTATTAAATCCAACTGAATGCCTATTAGTATGGACATTGAAAGACACAGAGTCTGGATTAAAGTGAGAAGGAGACCGGACTTTGTTAGATAATACGCTTAACGCTAGAGGGGGGGTGAATAGCGTTATAATAAAAATTAGCGTAAACTTGCGGAATTTAAAATTTGCAGGAAATAAATAAGTGCGATAAATAAGAAAGAACACACCGAAGTATTCTGGTTCACCACAACCCGTGGCTAGTCCAGTCCCCGAGAGACTCTCTCGAGATTTTCACTAACTTATCAAGCTTCCGGGTGCTTAACAAACCTTTACAACTTGAGGACACAAGCCTCAACACCTTTGCTCGGAGATACAACACTCCAAGACTTCAACCAAAGGAAACACAAGTTCCTTCACAACTTGAGGACACAAGCCTCAACTACCTTTGCTCGGAGATACAACACTCCAAGACTTCAACCAAGGAAACACAAGTTCCTTCTTACAACAAGAGAATAACAATTCTCTTCAAGTGTACAAAACACTAAGCACTCAAACAAGACACTCCTTAATGAGTAGATATGAGTAAAAGAATACGCTCAAGATCGCAACAACTTTCGACAGGAGTTTGGCTCTCAAAAGCTTATGAAATAAATATAAAATGATAAACAATAAAGTATGAAAGCTTTAGCAATTGTATGATCAGTTGTTGTGTGTTGTTATGTTCAAAACACTGAAATGAAGCTGTATTTATAGTTGAAAAACTTGGCATTACCGTTGCCTAATTGCCAATTAAGAGTTGCTGATTTTACTGAGTGACAATCGATTGTCAAGAAGCCACAATCGATTGTTTGCCAATCGTTCCAAAAATCAATCCCAGATTTTATGCTTAACAATCGATTATCCAAGATCAACAATCGATTATTGGAAACGTTCAAAAAATCATTTCCAGATTTTACGTAAAACAATCGATTAAATAAAATCAATAATCGATTATTCAGCAACGTTCAAAAAATCCTTTCCAGATTTTAATTTCAACACTCGATTATACAAAATCAATAATCGATTATTCAGCAACGTTCAAAAAATCCTTTCCAGATTTTAATTTCAACAATCGATTATACAAAATCAATAATCGATTACCTGACGGTATTTGAAACTTTACGACAACGGTCAGCTTCACAATCGATTGTGCAATGTTAACAATCGATTATTTATCAGTCTTGAAAAATCAATTTAGACACTGCCTCGTGACAATCGATTGTTATATACTCACAATCGATTATCTAATAACTTTGAAAAATTCTGGAAGACACTGCCTCAACACAATCGATTGTCATATGTTCACAATCGATTATTTTGTGACTTTGAAAAATCTGATGGACACTGTCTCTTCACAATCGATTGTCATTAACTTCACAATCGATTATTTTGAGCATTGAAAAACTTTGATGGACAGTGCCTCGTCACAATCGATTATCATTAACTTCACAATCGATTATTTTGGGCGTTGAAAAACTTTGATGGACACTGCCTCATCACAATCGATTGTCATAAGGTTCACAATCGATTGTCATGCAGATTTGAAAAATCTGATGCTCACTGCCTTAACACAGTCGATTGTTATTAGTTCACAATCGATTGTCATGCAGTCTTGGCTTAACATAATCGATTATCATAAGTACATAATCGATTATCTTAGTCCAGATTTTAGAGGCATGTTTAAAAATCATTTTGACTAAAGTAAATATGCATGATTTAAAATCATTTAGCATTAAATTAAATATGCATGATTTTGTAAAAATAATTTTACGAGAGAAGCCATGTCATGAGTCAAGTTATCGGATCAAGATCACAGTTAAGAACGACTCATGTAAAACTATGAAACTTGGTCTTGAGCTTGAATCTCGTTGTATATCAATTGTGCGCTTGTACTTGAACTTCGTCATATATTAATTTGCGCATCATTTGTCATTCATCAAAACCTACACATATAAACACACATTTAGTATAATGCCTTGAGAACGTGTTTCCAACAGTTTCCCCCTTTTTGATAATGGCAAACTTTAAGCGGGATATGCATATTAAGCAATTCATAATGACGATTCAAGACAAGAAAAGATATGCAACAAGTATATGGATATGCAATTTGTTCCCCCTCAATATATGAATTCCCCCTCAATTTATGCCGATAAGTATTGAGAGTGCATACCCGTTATCTTCCCCCTTTTGCCATTAGCAAAAAAAATGTAATAAGATGGCAAGGATTGAAAAAAAACTTGTTTATTTATTAAAAATAAAGCGTGATTACTTAAAGAAAGTACAATAACTCAAATAACAACAGTACAATCGATTATTGATACGAGATAATCGATTATTAGATGATAGAAACCGATTTTTCTGAAGAAGACTTGATTATTGCGCGTCATGCTTTATAATTCCCCCTACCTTTAGGGCGATACCTGCAAAAATTCGTTAGACGTCTCCAACGCTCAAGTTAGAAATCATGTAAAAAAAATGCAATGCATGACTTAGATCAACGTGGAGTCAAGAATCCCGAGTTCACTACTAATTCGGAAGAAGGACTCTTTCTCTAAGGGCTTTGTAAAGATGTCGGCCAATTGATCTTTGGTTTCAACAAATTCGATTTCGACATCGCCCTTGAGAACGTGATCTCTTTTAAAATGATGTCTAATTTCAATGTGTTTTGTTCGCGAATGAAGAACGGGGTTCTTCGTCAAGCATATGGCACTAGTATTATCACATCTAAGAGGGATATGATCAAGACTTAGGCCATAGTCCAAGAGTTGTTGTTTCATCCATAGGATTTGAGCGCAACAACTCCCCGCGGCTACATATTCAGCCTCGGTTGTGGACAACGCAACACTTACTTGTTTCTTGCTAAACCAAGAAACGAGAGAGCTACCGAGCAAATGGCAAGTGCCACTGGTGCTCTTGCGGTCCAATTTGCATCCAGCAAAATCGGAGTCGGAATAGCCAACGAGTTGGCATGAAGAACCTTTGGGGTACCATAGACCCACATTTGTAGTACCAACAAGGTACTTCAAAATCTGTTTTACCGCAGTAAGGTGAGACTCCTTCGGACACGATTGATAACGGGCGCATAAGCACACGCTAAACATGATGTCCGGACGACTAGCAGTAAGATAAATAAGAGAGCCAATCATACCTCGATACTTCTTAGTGTCGATTTCCTTACCTTTCTCATCTTTTCTGGCACGATGGTCTTATAAATTTATTGAGGTGATCATTGCTTTGGTGTTGCTCTTTTCAATATTGATTCAGCAATTTCTTGCAATAGTTAGTTTGACAAGTGAAAGTTCCCACTTTCATTTGCTTAACTTGCAGCTCCGAGAGGAAATTTCGCTTGTCCATCATGGACATCTCAAATGAATTTTGAGAGATTCCTTGCATAAAACTCATTAGTTGCTCAAAAAGTAATACAATATCATTTTCAACATGTTTTGGAATGCAAAATATTAATAGCATAAAAGTTGTCAACATAATTTTGAAGAATGATATTACCAATATGGAAGGTTGTTTTGACTCCTTAATGAGAAGTTCCCCCTCAAATAAGGCAAACTAGAATGTAAGGACATTCCCCCTTACTTGAAGTATATCGCCTAAACACTCTCTCTTTTTCGACATTTCCAAAAAGCCAAAATGAGATAGGAAAGACAACGAGGAGTATGCACTATGAAGATTGCTGGAATTTTATCAAAACATACCAACAAACCATAGATATACCAATTGTTATAAAATAGTGATAAAATCATTTGTTGGCAAACATAACAAATATATCAAATGTTATTTTATTAACAGTGATACAAAAAGTTATTTTTAGAAAAAACATATCAAACATTAATATATAACAAGTCAATCAAAGGTCGAATATACCAACCATTATTCAGACCAAAGGATACATTCATCAAGAGTCGATTTTTAACAGAAATACTTCTATCAACTGTTAAAAGCATGAATCATTTCTTTCAGGAATATATCAATTATTTTTTCAAATCAAAAATAACATTTGTCAAAAACATGAGTGAAGATTTTTTTTTGACAAAAATATGCTAACAGTTAAGACACACCAAAGGAAATAATTTATTTTTCTGGTATATACTAACATTTATTTAAACCACAAATAACAGTTATCAAATCATAAATAAAATGTTTTTATTAGAAGCAGGCTAATATACAAATTGTTGTTTAACAACGAATTTTCAACATATGCATCAAGGATAATTGATATTAATTATTAACAAGGATGTCTCAACACATATCAACTATTATGATTAAGCACATCAACAATTTTTTAACAATATAAGGCCAAATTAACAACACATATGTTAATATCGGTTGCTTGCATATATTATCAATTCGGTTTTTGTCAAAAAGGATAACTAACCGAAATTCCCCCTAGATGCGATAAGGTATTGTGCTTGGTGCATCTACTACAATATTGTAGCCTTCAAGCACACCTGCAAAAGAGATTAATGATCTTTTGGTATCCATGCCATTTTGGGTCCTTGGGGGTTAGGCATATCATAGTGATGCAATTGAGTGATATGTCTATGTCGTGTAAAACAAGCAGGAGCAATATGACCAATTCGTCTACAATAATGACATGTCACGTTAGGATTATGCATCCTTCTAGGTTCATAGTAATTGGACGGACGAAAATTGTTTACTCTATTTTCGACACTTTGACTATTGCGCATTTCATGAAAATTATTTCTCCTACTATTTGTTCTAGGATGTACAGCATTTCTAGAATAATTATTTCTAGGTTGGAAGTCATTTCTAGGTGTTCTAAAAGGTTCAAAATTCCTTCTAGTGTTTGGCCTAGAATATGCATCATTTCTAGGGTAGTTATTTCTAGGTGGAAAGTCGTTTCTAGGTCTCCTAAAATGTTCAACATTCCTTCTAGTATTTGGTCTAGCATGCATATTGGTTCTAGGATTGCTATTTCTAGGATGAGCATTTGTTTTATTAATCCTAGGTTGAGCCTTAGGTGGTTGTGGTTTGGCTTCAACCTTTTCTTTAGGCTCATTCTTAAAACCTATGCCATGCTTGGTTGACTTCAAATTAACAAGGACCTCATTCAAATTTTTGTGAGAAGAATTAAACTTATCTAAGGTGCCCTTAAGCCTTTCTACTTCATTTTTGAGATGCATGCAAGAAGTACAATTTCTAATAGAGCTTTCGGGCTTGTCGGCGCTTCTTTTTCCGAAAAACTTGTTTTCCTCTTTCAACTTTTCATTTTCTAAAACCAGTTTTTCCAAATCCTTTTCTTTCAATGAGAGTTGTTTTTGAAAATATTTTTCTTTTGAAGAAGCATTTTCTTTTATGCTTTTAACAGTTTTTGAAGCTTTAATAAATTCACTATATAGCTCATCAAAAGCATTTTGCATTTCTTCAAGGGAAAAGAAATTTTTATAAGAGATTTGACATACCTCATCTTTCTTGTCTTCTTGTGCCATAAGACAAAGGTTTGCGCTTTCCTCTTCTTCTCCTTCGCTTGATTCATCTCCGGAGTCTCCTCCCCAAGATATATATGCACGTTGCTTTTTGAAAGGTTTCTTTTCCTTTTTGATGTTTGGGCAATTTGATTTGATGTGCCCGGTTTCTCCGCATTCATAGCACTTTATTTGTTCTCCTTGCTTTTTGCCCTTTCGTTCATACTCTTTTCGCATGAACTTTTGAAATTTTTTGATAACGAGTCCAAACTCGTTGTCTCCGTCCTCATCAATTTGCGGTTGGCTTGTGCTTGCCTTTAGAGCGATTCTTTGTCTCCTTTGATCATCAACAAGAGGGTTAAGTATAGTAGATTCATAAGTCTTAAGATTACCTCTTAATGCGTCGATGGTAACATTTGAGACGCCAATGGACTCTTGAATCGCGTCGGCCTTTGATCGCCATGCCGGATTGAGACTTCTAAGGATTTTTCGGACAAGTTCCCTATCCGTGAAAGTCTTCTTGAGAGCATGTAGGTCATTTACGATTATTGAAAATCGTTCAAACATTTCATCCACCTTTTCACCTTCATTCATGTGAAATAATTCATAAGCATGGGTTAGGAAATCAATTTTGGCTTCCCTTACCTGGTCCGTACCTTCGTACGTAATTTCCAGCTTGTCCCACATTTCCTTCGCCGTTGTGCAACACGATATTTTCCTGTAATCGTCAGCATTTACAGCACAATATAATAAATTAATTGCTTTATCATTATTTTGCACCTTTCGGATATCATCCGCGTCATATTCTTCTTCGGACTTGGGAACCCATTCGTTTTCAACCTTTTTGGTTGGAATTTGATTTTCCTTTGTTATCACCTTCCAAAGATGAAAATTGTTTGCTTGAACGAAGATTTTCATCCTCTCCTTCCAGTACGTATAGTTTGTACCGTTGAATAGTGGTGGTCGGGTGGAGCACTGTCCTTCCTCTATTCCTGCAAAAGAGTCACGAGTAGAAGCAATGGAAGTTTCTCTCAAACTGCTAAGTCTTCAGAGAGTTGGGCTCTGATACCAATTGTTAGATAATACGCTTAACGCTAGAGGGGGGGGTGAATAGCGTTATAATAAAAATTAGCGTAAACTTGCGGAATTTAAAATTTGCAGGAAATAAATAAGTGCGATAAATAAGAAAGAACACACCGAAGTATTCTGGTTCACCACAACCCGTGGCTAGTTCAGTCCCCGAGAGACTCTCTCGAGATTTTCACTAACTTGTCAAGCTTCCGGGTGCTTAACAAACCTTTACAACTTGAGGACACAAGCCTCAACACCTTTGCTCGGAGATACAACACTCCAAGACTTCAACCAAAGGAAACACAAGTTCCTTCACAACTTGAGGACACAAGCCTCAACTACCTTTGCTCGGAGATACAACACTCCAAGACTTCAACCAAGGAAACACAAGTTCCTTCTTACAACAAGAGAATAACAATTCTCTTCAAGTGTACAAAACACTAAGCACTCAAACAAGACACTCCTTAATGAGTAGATATGAGTAAAAGAATACGCTCAAGATCGCAACAACTTTCGACAGGAGTTTGGCTCTCAAAAGCTTATGAAATGAATATAAAATGATAAACAATAAAGTATGAAAGCTTTAGCAATTGTATGATCAGTTGTTGTGTGTTGTTATGTTCAAAACACTGAAATGAAGCTGTATTTATAGTTGAAAAACTTGGCATTACCGTTGCCTAATTGCCAATTAAGAGTTGCTGATTTTACTGAGTGACAATCGATTGTCAAGAAGCCACAATCGATTGTTTGCCAATCATTCCAAAAATCAATCCCAGATTTTACGCTTAACAATCGATTATCCAAGATCAACAATCGATTATTGGCAACGTTCAAAAAATCATTTCCAGATTTTACGTAAAACAATCGATTATACAAAATCAATAATCGATTATTCAGCAACGTTTAAAAAATCCTTTGCAGATTTTAATTTCAACAATCGATTATACAAAATCAATAATCGATTATTCAGCAACGTTCAAAAAATCCTTTCCAGATTTTAATTTCAACAATCGATTATACAAAATCAATAATCGATTACCTGACGGTATTTGAAAACTTTACGACAACGGTCAGCTTCACAATCGATTGTGCAATATTAACAATCGATTATTTATCAGTCTTGAAAAATCAATTTAGACACTGCCTCGTGACAATCGATTGTTATATACTCACAATCGATTATTTAATAACTTTGAAAAAGTCTGGAAGACACTGCCTCAACACAATCGATTGTCATATGTTCACAATCGATTATTTTGTGACTTTGAAAAATCTGATGGACACTGTCTCTTCACAATCGATTGTCATTAACTTCACAATCGATTATTTTGAGCGTTGAAAAACTTTTATGGACAGTGCCTCATCACAATCGATTGTCATTCACTTCACAATCGATTATTTTGAGCGTTGAAAAACTTTGATGGACACTGCCTCATCACAATCGATTGTCATAAGGTTCACAATCGATTGTCATGCAGATTTGAAAAATCTGATGCTCACTGCCTTAACACAATCAGTTGTCATTAGTTCACAATCGATTGTCATGCATTCTTGGCTTAACATAATCGATTATCATAAGTACATAATCGATTATCTTAGTCCAGATTTTAGAGGCATGTTTAAAAATTATTTTGACTAAAGTAAATATGCATGATTTAAAATCATTTAGCATTAAATTAAATATGCATGATTTTGTAAAAATAATTTTACGAGAGAAGCCATATCATGAGTCAAGTTGTCGGATCAAGATCACAGTTAAGAACGACTCATGTAAAACTATGAAACTTGGTCTTGAGCTTGAATCTCGTTGTATATCAATTGTGCGCTTGTACTTGAACTTCGTCATATATTAATTTGCGCATCGTTTGTCATTCATCAAAACCTACACATATAAACACACGTTTAGTATAATGCCTTGAGAACGTGTTTCCAACAGACTTGTCTTTGCTTTTCATCATTGAGGACCATATTATAGACACTGTCAAGGGTTGGAGGTGGCTGCTTCATCAAAAGGTTACTCTTTACCCCCATGTATGCTTCATTAAGGCCCATTAGAAACTGAAATACCTTATTTTCATTATTTTCCTGTATTATACCATCTTTGGCAGCACAAATACATCTTTGGCCATGATTGGCACACATTGATTCTAATTTATCCCACAGACCTTTCAGTTAATTAAAATATGAAGCTACATCTAGGGACCCTTGAGAGGTGTGAGAAAGCTCTCTTTTCAATTCAAAAATTTTGGTCCTGTTTGCAGTGCCATATCTGGCCTGAAGTTGGGACCATATACTCTGTGCAGTATCAGAATACTGCACACTTTCAGCAATTTGAGGGGAGAGGGAGGCAGTTAACCAGGAAATCACCATATTATTGCACCTGTCCCATAACCTTTGTTGAGCCACATTAGTGACTGGCCGGGAGCACGTGCCATCAATAAAATCAATTTTGTTTTTAGTAGATAACTCAACAATCATTTTTTTCCTCTAACCCCCATAACTACTGCCCGAGAAGGGAGTGGGGACAAGAGAGACCCCAGGAACATCAGAGGAGTAGACAAAAAGGGGGCTGGTAGAGTCTACCGAGGAGGTACCAGCATTCGTATTAGAAGCCATGATTAATGAACCAGCTTGAAAGGAAAACAGTTTCGGCAAGCAATATATAATGGAACCAAATACTCACATACAAAGCATACAATACTCAAAATAAGGACAGAGTTACCCTCCTTCTTCGCGATCGGAGAAGATCGGCCTTCAATCAACAGAGAAAACCCTAGGTCCAATACCGGAAATCGTAAGTTCTGAAACTCACTGAAATAAGGTCACAGACGCCAGAAAGTTACCCAAAACGTCTATCAAGCGAAGACAAAGTCATCGGATAACACCAAAGCTCTAGGTTCGAAAGTCGGAAAACCCTAGAATTTGAAGAACTCGTCGAAATAAAACCAGGGATGCCGGAAAATTACACAAAACACCCACTGATACAAGATCGGAACCTTGAATAACAGGAAATCTCCGATTATCCGCTCAACATTCGTTGAAACATCTCCAAACAGTATCTCACCGATAACCATAAAAAATCTTCAGCAAAAGCTTCGAACAGGATCGATAACACGCAACCGAGAAGGATCCGAAGATCATCCGGCTCTGATACCATGAAAACGTGAAGATTAAGCTGAAGAACATGAAGGATATAGTGAGAGAAATAAGAGAGAGAAAGGGAGTAGTTGAGAGAACTCTCCAGAAGATCGAGAAAATCTGTCAAGTAAAAATGAATCCCCTTAATTACAAAATATCTGTACCTAACTATATACATCACTCCACTCTTGGGTCGGGTCAGACGACCCAAGACTAAAATAAACTTGGGCTCAGATATTCACAATCCAACATAAATAATCATCACAGCCCACTACAATGTATACCATGAACATACAATAAATATACAATGAATATACATGTCTATGTCACTTATGCTTTGGCTTGGAAGCCATATAATCTCTCATCTCAACATTTAACTATATTATGAAAGTTGAATAACAATGTATATAAATTATATTTAAGTTGAACGATATTGTAGTTGTATATAACTAAGTAGAAATAATATATGAAAATTATAGATAAGTTGTATAATATATAATTCGTTGTATGAAATTTTTTTTACTATTTATAAATCAGATACAAAATATACAAAAGACATATTGTATAAAGTTTGTATTTAAGTTCTATGTTATTGTAGTTGTATTTAACTGGGTAGAAATAATGTGTGAAAGTTATAGATAAATTGTATAATATATAATTAATTGTATGAAATTTATTTTTACTATGTATAAATTAGATACAAAATATACAAAAGACATATTGTATAAAATTTGTATTTAAGTGGTATTATATAGTAGAGGTATATAATTAGGTAGAAATAATGTATGAAAGTTGTAGATAAGTTGAATAATATATAATTATTGTATGAAATTATTTTTACTATGCATAAATCAGATACAAAATATACAAAAGACATTGTATAAATTTATATAAAAATTATATTTAAGTTGTATGATATTGTAATTATATGTATATTGTATAACCATGCAAGTCGATACACATCAATTCATTTCAGTGGTATTTTTTAATATGTTCTCATTATTGTTGATTAGTCAACGTTGTGATAGTTACGCATTTGCGCATTATCAAGTCCCTTAATCACGTAATTATAAACAATTTAAGGTTCTCGTTTGTGTATAATTTTGGCTGTTTTGTTTTTAATTATTTGAACATACTACCAAAAATAAATTAGGGGTGAGGAGCGTCAGTTTTATATTTCTGCTTCAATTGTTAAAATTTGAATCGCAGTATCAAATTGTATAGGTCCTAGTAAGTAGTAAGAGTTGCACAAAGAATAAAATCTTCTAATTAAACATCCAGTTCGAAAAATTAAAAGGAATAAAAAAATGTTAAAAGAAAAGGAAACAATAGACACCGTAAGAGACAGTATTCAGATATGAGGATTAGATTCTGTAAATCCCTAAATATAACTTCAATCCGGAGAGAAGAGGGGAGAGAGGAGAGAAAAAAGGAAAATGTTGTAATTAATTCCGTAATTGAAGGCACAAATAATAGATTGGAAGTCTTTTAAGGTGTATTGTATATATTTTGTAAACAAAACTTATATATACCTGATAATTAACTAAACGTGAATATTAATGATAATAAAATTTCAAATAATATATATAAATGAAAAATCCCATCCATTTAATAACCTACCCACGACCCAAAAGTTCGGCCCGACCCAAAATGGAAGTTTCCTAGATATATTTCTTAGATTTTGTGGTTTATGATTGGAATTTAATTCTTGGGTCAAAGTCATTCACAAAACCTGCAGAAAGTTTTTTATTAATCCAAATAAAAGAGAAGCTTCCCAAGATTTTTCTTGGATATCTTTATTATACTACATAATTTAGTCTGATATTTCACACTGTAATTCATAATTTTCAAAAGTTAAACTCGTCTATTGATGATATATGTAGATTGAAGTGGTTGAAGTGGTGTATTTCTTAATTTTAAATTTTATGTGTCTCAATCACATTTCAATAGAATTAGAATCAGAAAAAAATCTTTTAAATTGAATTGAATTAATTTAAAACGATGCAAGTAGGCCAAGAACGATATTGTCATTTTTAACACGTGCCAAAAACTATTTATATCTAATAGTCAAAAATATATATAAAATTTGTATAATTTTTATACGTAACATACATAATGTATGTGTGTATATATATATATATATATACGTAACATACATAATGTATGTGTGTATATATATATATATATATATATATATATATATATATATATATATATATATATATATATATATATATATATATATATATATATATATATATATATATATATATATATATATATATATATATATATATATATATATATATATATATATATATATATATATATATATATATATATATATATATATATATATATCGAGAGAGAGAGTATACTAACACCAACTTGGTCTATGTTATAAGAGGGCCTCGATCCAATTGAGAGGGAGATTTGTTGATGGAAGGTCCAAGAGACTTCAAATGAGTAAAAATGGCGTGTAGCAACACTAATTAATGGTGTCTTTGATTTTTATCGAATAATTATAATACTCAGCTAAGATAGCCACTGCTAATAGAAAAAAGACGGTTTTACCTTGCTTCAATGTTTATATGTCAAAGGCCCAAAACCCTTGTTTTTTCATTCATAAGAGGGGAAAAATTGAGAGAGGGGCAAGTATCGCGTGTTCTCTACTACTGTATCATCCTCGCATGCAAACAGGCTTCAGTTAATCTTTCTCCTTCTTTATCTTCTCTGTCATCTTCTATGAATCGAACGATCTAACTGATAATTTTTTTTGTTTTATGCATTTTTTCTATATGTGTAATCGCGTTCAATGTCGTGTTAAGTATCTGTAAAATCTCAAAAATGATCATTATAAGTTGATTCATGTCAAGCAGCGTATTTTTGTGATGCTGTTTATTCAGAAAATTTTGATGTTGAAATGTGTAATGTGTTTGTGGTTAATTCAATATATTTGATTATGTAAGGACATTTCATAAAAATAGTCGTAGAAATTCATAAGCTTACCGTGTATATAAATTTTTAGTTAACTATGTTCATGAAAGATAAGGATCAAACGACATTTACTTTTGAAGTTGGAACTCACAGTTAAGGACTGAATGTCCTTATCTTTTGAACTCGAAACTTCAAGTTAAGGACCAAGCGTCCTTAACTTTTCAACTTGAAACTATAAGTTAAAACTGCATGTCCTTAACTTTTTAACTTAAAACTTGAAGTTAAGGACCAAGTGTCCTTATCTTTTGAACTTGAAACTACAAATTAAGGCATGCCTATTCTTACCTCTTTAACTTGTAACTCTAAGTTAAGGAATATGTGTCCTTTACTTTTGAACTTGGAATTCAAAGTTAAGGACTGCATGTTCTTAACTTTTAAACTTGAAACTTGAAGTTAAGGACCAAGTGTCCTTAACTTTCAAACTATAAATTTGAAGTTCAGGACCTATTGTCCTTAACTTTTCAACTTTAAACTTTATGTTAAGGACTGCTCGTCCTTAACTTTTTTTACGTGAAACTTGAATTTAAGGACCAAGTCCCTTCAACTAACTGTAAGTTCTAACCTTTATTTTCTCTTTCCTTCTTTGTAGTGATGAAAGGAGATCATGTATTCAAGTTTGATGATTGGCGTAATTTTATGGTGTATTGGAAAGGAGATTTACAGTATAAGAAAACAATTAAAAGTTTTTTGTCAAACATGCAGAGGTAGAAGTTGAGGGATGGTATTTTCGGCAACTTCATAATGTTAACAGAGCAGTCGTGCTTTTTCTCAATCTTTTCTATCTTGAACAGTGTTGAATCTTTAATTCTGAAAGCACGCACATACCAACAGCACCTATTATCATTGTATTTCAACGAATATCTTGTTGAGCTTGATCTAACAACCTTGAATTAAAAATGCCCTTTAATTGCTATATTGGAACAACATTTAATTATACTCTTCTTCTTGTCAAATACTGATCCGACTTCTATTTCTTCCAACGAAGCATTTCTCTTAATATCGTAATTAGGGATTCTTTTTGTTTCAAATTTGATCTTTGTCTAGTAATTTGAGTAGAGGTTTTTTTAGAAACTTCTTCGATTACTGGTGCACTCTCTAAGACTTGAGTACCCAAAGCTTGTTCATTGTAAATCTCTATAATGCTTTGTCCTTCTACTTGAATAGAATCAAATGTTTGAAGAACCTCTTCAGTTATTGGTTGAGCTTCAACCATATCTATTTCAATTATCTGTTGGCATTCGCCTTGATTGTCATGTTGAGTTTCTCTGTTGACATGTGTTTGAAGCACCTCTCCAGTTATTGCTTGAGCTTCAACCATATCTATTTCCATTATCTGTTGGTATTTGTTTTGATTGTCATATTGAGTTTTTATGTTGACATGTTCATTGCTTGTTGATCCAAAAACTCTTTCCAAATATCAAAAATAAAACGACAACCCTTGAAGAGTGAATGAGTTTTAGTAACTCTATACATGTGTGAAGATCTAAATCTTTGGATACAAGCATTCCTTTGCTTGTTCCAAGGTTGATATAAAATCATATCATTGCTTCAAACTTGTGTCTATCCAATTCAATAACATCAAAGATCTGTTTAATAAAATCTTCAAACCGAATTGACTCAGGTACTAGAACAAGTTTTGTTTGATGATCAAGATATTTATAGTCTTCAGTCCATCTACCATTAAAAACAACTATAATGCATGTTGTTTCCATCCTGCAAGTCAAAAGAATAGGAAACTCTAGACTTTGTATAATTAAAAACAGGTACTATAAGTTTAAGACCAAGTTAAGGACCAAGTGTCCTTAACTTTTGAAATTGACAGGGCCTACACTTGCTTTCAAATTTAATGTTCAATTTCAAATAGTAGCCCAACACACTGATTCAAACTTCATTACATTAACAGTAGAACATGCGGTCCTTAACTTTGAATTCCAAGTTCAAAAGTAAATGACACTTAGTCCTAATAAGGATTTCTGGTACGTGGACTGTTAACAGAGTCATATTTTTTTCGGTTCGGAATTCAACCGGCGACTTGGGACATCATTAATCTCCCAAGTGGTGACTCTAAAATTTTAATAATATATCTCATTCCGATTGTCCTTTAATTGGAAAAACTCCTTTATGCCCTTGCGGGTGTAGTGAAAAAGGAGGTGTGACAACTCTGGCGACTCTGCTGGGGAGTCAAGAACCTAGAACATTTTGTTCAGGGTTCAGAATTCGATCTTAGATAAATTGTTGTGTTTGGATTTATCTGATTTTGTTACATTATATGTGCCTAATGTGCTAATTGACTGCTTTTGCCGCTTTGATATTTCATGGAATGTATATAAACTGTGCCGAAACCCACTTCCTCTCTGAGTCTTCTAAATCATGAAGAAGGGTGAACTTCGTGTGACTTCTTTTCTGTATAGTGTCTAATTCCCAATTTAGAACGAGGTTTGAATAAGTTGCAAAGCAGGAGAAACTTCTGTATTCCTGGTACGCTGCCTCCCCCTCGGCTCGAGCTGTCTGCTCGGGTAAGCCAGGTCTAGAATAAACACTTAGGTTCTGAACCTAGAGTAACTCAACTTCATGCCAGATCCTTAGTAGGAACGCTTATCTGCATCATGTGCATTTTGACTTAAGGGACTCAACATAGGGGTTGGCTCCGTCTAGGATAAGCAACTTGAAATGAGAAAGACCATCATGATGCATCCTGATTATTTTTTTGTGCATTTTTTTGTTTCGGATCTGCATGTTGACCGGCTTCTGAATCTCGTGTTGGAAAATTGAGAAATTGAGAAAAAGAGAAAAAGAGAGAAATAGTAGTGTAATTACCTATTTTTAGGAAAAACCAGTTCCCAGATACTATCGAAACTCTGCCGAAATTTTGAGAAAATGAAAAAAAATATTTTGTTTTTAAATAGTTGTTTTATTAAAAAAGAGTTTTTTATTCTAGTTTGTCTTGTTTCCAAAATGAAAAAATAGTTTAGTTGCCGTGGAAAAGGAAAAAAGAAAAAGAGTTTTGGTTTTGGAAAAATAGGTTGTTTTATTGTTTGTTGAAAAAAAGGATCTTTATTTTAGTTTGGGAAAATAGGTTATTCGTTGAAAAAGAAAAGGATAAAGAGTCTTGTTTTCGAAAGTAATTAGTTATTTGCCCGAACTACGCAGGTTTGATTCTCACCGAATGTGAGATATGTAGGCAACCCTCATAGGGTCCAACCTCCCCATTTGCAAAAAATAGCCAAAAAATAACCAAGTTTTAAATTTTGACATGAATAAGTCAGGTGAAGTCATTCTTGTCAGAAATAGCCGAATGTCCCTAAAAGTGCACCGGAAGGCTGCTTTTGCAAGAACAACCACCTTTGGTTAGTGTTCAAGGTTTGTGCCAATTAGCCAATGCAGCCTTAAAATCTGCGTTCTCGAGGTGCTGCAAGGCCGTGATCATGAAACTAGGTCTTTATTCTTAGTTTGAAAAATAAGAAAAAGAGTCAGTGGTCAAGTAAGTACCGGTTGGATTTTTGTTAAAATAAGTCGATCTAGCTTCGGTAGTGTCTTAAAGCATTCTTGCCGAGATAGCCTTAGAGTATCTTTCAGTTGTCGAAAGGTTATTTTCGTAAAAGAACAAACAAATTTGTAAAATGTCATAAAAAAATCCTCCCCGACCTCAAAATTCATGTGAAATTGAGAAGGGGTCACGTTTGCAAAAATAGTCATTTGGTTAAAATTGGATATATGGGAAGGAATCTGTCACTCTGTTTTGAGCTTGTACTTCTTTTGATTAGAGTAGATGGGTCGTTTGATTGCGAGTTAGTATTTCGTCTTCAAGTTTGTCAGTTATTTTGTTACGAAATTGAGAATTCCTAAAGTATTTTTTCTTTATTCTTCGCACTTATCTGCACGAACTACGCTTGGTCTGATTCGTGCGGGGTCACGATACGTAGGCAATTCTCATCGAAATTTCAACCGTAACCTTGAGAGAAAAAGCAAAAAAAGGAAGAAAAACAAAGAGCGGAAAAATGAGAGAAACCAATAAAAAGCATGGAAAAAGAAATCAAAATGAAGAAAAGCAAAATAAAGAAAAAGAGAGAAAGTGTGCAGTTGAAAATGCGAAAAGGCCGGGATGACGCATGCGGTCGAGCGAAGGCATATTAGAAATGGTTAAATGTATAGGTACATTCATGCCAATGTGCGGTTATCCAATCTTTTAAAGCCTAATCGCTAACACAGTGGTTGTCTAATATGTTGAGTTCAGCTAGGTGGTTAGTTGTTTGGCATTCTGGCAACCCGTTCCTACAACACCCGATCAAAAGATACGATGTAAATGATAGGCCAAAAATCTTATACCAGTATTGTGGACCCATCAAAAGAGGTAGAGGTGATGGATGTTAATGCGACGAGGGAAGAAATGCATAAGTTGAGGCAGGAAATCGCTGAAATGTATCGGGATTGGTCTAGGGGTCAGCCGACGCTAGTTTATCCTGCCAATCCAACCTACATCCCACCTTTAGCTCAGTCTCAGAAGCCTCCTACTGTGAATTCATATCTAGCTTTCTCGTTCTACCAATAGAGTTATGGTACCACCTCATACACTTCCCAAGCTCCACCACCCAAACAATACCCTCCTCCACCAATCACCCCCGTCTTTGTGGTGCCTCCACATGCCACACTTCAAAGATCTTCTAATGAGCCACTATTTCAAGCTCACAACAGTTAGTATTACCTTTCTGATCCTACCTTTATGGTTCCTGAGCCATATTATTATACCCCTCACTTTGAGCTCCTAGTGGAAAATGAAAAGCCACTTAAGAACCTAGAGCAGCAAGAGATGACTCGAAAAATGAAAAACCTGGAGCAGTCCTTCAGGAATATGCATGGATTGGGCAATCAGGCCGGTGTATCCTATGAAGATCTGTGTCTGTTCCTCGATATTCAGCTACCTGCGGGGTTCAAAATGCCAAAGTTCGATCTGTATGATGGTCACGTCGATCCAGTGGTACACTTGTGAGGTTTATGTACTAAGATGAGAGGGGCCGAGGGGAAAGATGAATAGTTTGGGCAAAGTTTGAATGGGTCTGCACTAGAATGGTATACGCGCCAGGATCACGGTAGGTGGTATACATTGGACGACTTGGCACAAGCGTTCGCCTGCCATTTTCTGTAAAATCTAGAAATTTTTCTAAGTCGCTTGTCACTGATAAAACTTGAGAAGAAGCCCATGGAATGTTTCAGGGAGTATGGTTTCTGCTGGAGGAAGCAAGCTGCGGGAGTCGACCCTCCAATGAGGGAAAGTGAAATGGTGGACTACTTTTTGCAGGCTTTGGAGCCAACTTACTTTGGTCACCTGGTGATGGAAATTGCCAAATATTTTAATGAAGTGGTGAAGATGGGAGCTATGGTCGAGGAAGGATTGAAATCTGATAAAATCATGAGCTATTTAGTGATTAAAGCAACTACCCAAGCCATCCAAAGTGGCACTGGGGGTGTGTTGAGAAAGAAGAAGAAAGAAGAGGTTGCAACAGTTGAAGCCAGAGCATGGTCCAGATCTAGAGGTCGTTAACCCTACTACCAACCCATACCCCACCACCCAAATGACCCATACACCCTATATGGCCCTCCACAACCTTACTACTCACCACCGGAGCCACATTTCTCCGTTCACCATGCTCAAACTTATACCAGCCTACGGTTCATGAATGGCGTGCACCGGATTCTCAGAACACATACCCACCTCCACAAAACACATATCCACCCCCAAAGGTATACAGAAATCCTCCAGGATCTAATCTATGTGGGAATCAAGCCTTCCAAAATGAAAGGGTGCAGAAGCAGAAGACATTCACTCCGTTAGGGGAGTCATATACCAGTCTTTTCCACAAATTGATGAAGCTGGGCCTGTTGAACCCGATCGAGCCTAAAGTTCCAAATCCCCTTAGTAGAAATCTGGACAAGTTAGTGAGTTGTGAATATTGTTCGGGGGGCCCTGGGCATGATAATGAAACATGCTGGAAACTAAAAGTTGTTGTGCAAGTGCTTATTGACACTCACCGAATTGAGGTTCAGGCCCCCGAGGCACCAAATATCAATCAAAATCCGCTTCCGGCTCACCATGAGGCTCATGTGATCAAATTGATGAATGAGGGAGGAAAGCCCAAGAACCTTCGCAGATGGTAATGATGATCTGTTCTAGAAAAACTAATTTGAATGAAAAAGCCAATCAGTGAGAAAGTGGTGGTTCAGTTGAAAGGGGTAAATAACAAGACGATGTCGTCAAAGGTTCTTAGGCCATTGAGTGGTGCAGATGGAGACGTGGGACAGGGGTTCAAAAGATTATTCACTGAGGTAAACATGGTTGAAGTAGGGGAAGGGTCAAACAAGGCAAATACGTAGTTCGTCTGACCACTGTCAAAAGTCAACAACTGGGAGTCTTGGTAGTGAGTCTTGTTTACCTTTAAGCTGTCCGGATTATTCCAAGGTCTATAGTTCAGATACTATGTACCGTCCGTTTGGATGAGTTAAAACCCTACTATCTTTTCCTTCAATGAAATGCAATTGTCTTTCTTTCTTTATTCTTAATTCTATTTAGTTTGTTTTTCTTCTCTATACAGTTCTTTTTATGTTGATATCAATAACATGACATGCATGAGGAATCCTCGGCCCAGTCTTGAAAGTCGGTCTTATTATGAAGTAGTAATACAAAAAATTGAGTGTGATAATGAGTTGGAACATATGAGTCTGATTAATTTCATCTGCCTTGAACATTTGAGTCTGATTAATGAAAAGAGATTAGAATCAGTGCGTCATGGACAATTGTACCAACAAAAATGGCAATAGCGTACAACAAGAAAGTGCATTCAAGGAAGTTTGAAGTCGGGCAGTTGGTGCTGGAATGTATCTTGCCTCATCAGGCCGAAACAAAAGGAAAATTTGTCCCAAACTGGTAGAGGCCATTCGTTGTAACCAGAGTGTTGCTTAATGATGCATTATATCTAACATATGTGGAGGGAAAATGTGCAGAAATGGCCATCAACTCCGGTGCGGTCAAGAGATACTATGTATGACTTCTTTATTTTGATTGTACTTATTTTGTATTCGGCATATTTTGAAGATTGAAATGACGAAGGCATTTTTTCTGCTATCAGAAACACTTTATCCTTTGTCACCCCTTTTGAGCCATGTTTATTTTCTTTCATACCCCTTTTCCGGAGTCAATGGCATAAAGAAGAAATGCAAGTGTCGAAGATGAGTACATGAAAAGAAAGGAAGGCAGAAAAGAAAAGAAAAGAAAAGAAGAAAAGGAAAGAAAGAAAGAAAAAGAAAAAGAAAAAGAGAAAAGGAAAGAAAGGAAAAAGAAGAAAGAAAAAAAAGAAAGGAAAGAAAAAAGGAAAAAAAGAAAAGAATAGAAAAGAAAGAAGAACAGAAAAACAAAAGAAAAGAAGAGAAAGACAAATCACAACAACAAAGTAGTTCTTACGGCGTGAACTATGTTTGACTTGATCCCAAAAGGGTATGTAGGCAGCCTCTATGAGGTTCAGTCATACCAAAATAAAAATTCAAAAGTCTCCAAGCAAGAAACTGAGGCAGAAGTTGTGGTTTTTGGAAAGATATAATTCCGAAAGTTGTAATTTCAACCCATTTTGAGTTGTTTTGAGCCTTTTATACTCTTTCTTTCTAACCCATCCAAAATCCAGTATTATGGTCTAAAGAAAGACCATCTGATCAGTGTTTGAGAAATGCCAAGTCAAGCAGGTAAAGGTAGTTCATGTACGGGGCAACACTCTGGTTCAAGCGGGAAAAATCAAAATGATGGAGTCTTATTGGTGAAAACCCTCACGGGCACCGTAAGGCGACGGGAGCTGAGAGAAATTTAAAAATGAGAGAGTCTTATTGGTGAAAACCCTCACGAGCACCTTGAGTCAAAAATGATTTGAGAGGTGAATAAATGAGAAAGGTCTGCTGGGGAAAACTGTTTCGAGGCACCGCAGGGTGAACAAGGTCAAGGTTTGGGTACAATAATCAGTTGGTGGATTACGTTTGACTTGATCCCAAAAGGGTATGTAGGCAGCCTCTATGAGGTTCAGTCATACCAAAATAAAAATTCAAAAGTCTCCAAGCAAGAAACTGAGGCAGAAGTTGTGGTTTTTGGAAAGATATAATTCCGAAAGTTGTAATTTCAACCCATTTTGAGTTGTTTTGAGCCTTTTATACTCTTTCTTTCTAACCCATCCAAAATCCAGTATTATGGTCTAAAGAAAGACCATCTGATCAGTGTTTGAGAAATGCCAAGTCAAGCAGGTAAAGGTAGTTCATGTATGGGGCAACACTCTGGTTCAAGCGGGAAAAATCAAAATGATGGAGTCTTATTGGTGAAAATCCTCACGGGCACCGTAAGGCGACGGGAGCTGAGAGAAATTTAAAAATGAGAGAGTCTTATTGGTGAAAACCCTCACGAGCACCTTGAGTCAAAAATGATTTGAGAGGTGAATAAATGAGAAAGGTCTGCTGGGGAAAACTGTTTCGAGGCACCGCAGGGTGAACAAGGTCAAGGTTTGGGTACAATAATCAGTTGGTGGATATTCTAGGGCAACAAATTATGGCAACTGGAAGCTGGTTAGTTGGACAGATTAGGCCAATTAGTCCAAATTTCATATCATGACCATTGATACCAGTTGTTCCGGTCAGATAATTTTCTTTTCCTTCTTTTTAGCAATCATCCGGGTTTGGATTCTTCCTATCCGTAACTCGTAAAGTCATTGCATTTCATTTTTCTTTTAGGGGTTTTATATGTTTAAGATGTTTCAATGTTAGTGTTGTTCAAAGCAAGGGGAAAGAGATTTCAAAACTCACTATCAGATTCCAGAGAGTGTAAAGTACGATGTGGTCAGAGTATGTCAAAAACAATGTGATGAAAGGTGGAAAATAGGGAATCACCGGAAGTTTCATCAGTGGAATAATTGGGAAATATCGTGGGAGATATAAAAGGTCAGGTAAAGGGATTAGAGGTGTGAAATAATAGCGTGGGTACAGAACACTCAGGTTGTCAAAAGTCGGGAATTTGAAAAACACTTAGAAGGTCAAGCTGTTAAGGGCCAGTTCGGGAAATCTAGTCAAAATAAAGCAATACAGTGGAAGAATTTTTAGCAAGAATGCCAGAAACTAACCACCATTTTAAAATGACAAAATTTTCTTTGATTGAAACAAGGGCAGAAAAGTCGGTTGTTTAGGAGGAATTCCCTGTAAAGGAAAAACGAGCAACAATCAGGTTTGACTGCAAAGTGTGATGTGATTAAAATACAAGATAATCATGAATAGCATAGGGGAATGAAAGTATACATGTTTAGGATAAAACTCAAGTAGAAGTTGTCAGGACATTCCTGGATAATAAGATATAGTTCAAAAACCCTTGTAGATAACATGATGTAGTGAGAAGTAATACCTTAGGTTTGTAATTGTTAGGATTTGTCAGGACCTTCCTGGATAATAGGAGGTAGTTTAAAAAATCCTTGTAGATAGCATGAGGTAATGAGAGTAATGTTTTAGGTTCATAATTGTTAGAAGTTATCAGGACCTTCATGGATAATAGAAGGTAGTTAAAAAACCCTTGTAAATGGAATAAAATAGTGGGAGAAAATATAAATTAGGTGCATAATCGTTAGGAGTTTTCAAGACTTCCCTGGATAATATGACTTAGCCTTCAAATTCTTCGTAATAGTTGATACATGATTCTGTAACACTCACCCATGGGCCAAGTTACCAAACTGGGGCAGAAAAGTTTCCTTATTTTAGTATGTTTTGTTGAAGTCAGGAGCCCGTCTGGATAGCATGGGAATATATTTCAAGTTTGAAATCAGGAGCCCTCCTGGATAGCATGGGAATACATTCAAGCCCAGCAATCAAGAGCCCGCCTGGAGAACAAGGGAGTACAATTTAGGTTTTAGCTTTCAAATTCTTTATTTTCTCAAGTTATGAAGTCAGGAGTCCACCCGGAGAGCATGAGAATATATTTAAAGTTTTAGGTCAGGAGTCCGCCTGGATAGCATGGGAATACATTCACGCACAGCAGTCAGGAGCCCGGCCGGAGAACAAGGGAGTACAATTTAGGTTTTAGCCTTAAAATTCATTGTTTTGTCTATTTTTGAAGTCAGGAGCCCACCTGGATAGCATATGAATACTTTCTAGTTTAAAGTGAGAAGCCCGCCTGGAGAGCAGGGGAATACATTCAAGCGCAACAGTCAGGAGCCCGCCTTTAGAGCATGGGAATACATTCAAGAGCAGCAGTCAGGAGCCCGTATGGAGAACAAGGGATAACAATTTAAGTTTTAGCTTTCAAATAATTTGCTTTGCCTATTTTGAAGTTAGGAGCCCGTCTGGATCGCATGGGAATACATTTCAAGTTTGACGTCAGGAGCCCACTTGGATAGCATGGGAATACATTCAAGCACAGCACTCAGGAGCCCGCTTGGAGAACAAGGGAGTACAATTTAAGTTTTAGCTGTCAAATTATTTGTTTTCTCTATTTTGAAGTCAAGAGCCCACTTGGATAGCATGGGAATACTTTTAAGTTCAAATTCAAAGCCCGCCTGGAAAACAAAGGTATCACAACTCGAGTTTTTAGTTTAAATATTTATTAATACCCGGTAACAAACACCCGTTTTCCAAACTGGGGCAATTATTTTTCTTTGATTTGTCTATTTTTGTGAATACATGATCTTCAAGTCCAAATGCAGCCATCGGGAGCCCACCCGTACAACAAGGGAATACATTCAAGTTTAAATGCAGCCGTCGAGAGCCCACCCGTATAACAAGGGAATACATTCAAGTTCAAATGCAGCCGTCGGGATCCCCCGCACAACAAGGGAATACATTCAAGTTCAGCAATTTGAAGAAAAGGAACAACATCTTAGTTTGCAATTGGAAGTGGGAACAATGGATTTTAGCAAGAGAATACAAGACAACAAAGCAACAAGAAAGTACAAGAGCAAGTTTGAAAACTTTAGATAGGATTTTGTAATTCATAGTTCATAGATTAGTTTAGCTTCTTTTATTTTTATATGGTGTGATAAGGGAGGTCAGCAAGCAGTAGCAGCATCAATCGCAGTGAAATTACAACTCCTGGAGTCCTAGTTACCAGATTCATGTTTAGCCCAGGATATGTAGGAAATCTTTGAAGCAGGGTGCGGTCAACTCTTTCAAAAATGCTTCACACGAAATATGCAAACGGGTAAAAATCGCTCGTTTCCGCGCACTTGTCTTTGCACAAAAACTCTTCGTGTTTCCGGGCAAAGAGGGGCAGCTGTGAGCACGTGATTTTTTCCCTAAGCAAATTATTCCTATAAATTCAAACAAAATAATTTTTTCATTATTTTATCATTTTTGTGAATTTTTGTGTTATTTATTGTTAATTGTTTGTGTTTTATTTATGCATTTTAATTCATATAAAAATACAAAAATATATTTGGCATTTGTTTGTGATTTAATTTTATATTTTTAGTATTGATTAGTAGTAAAATTGTTTACGCATAAAGAAAATGACAATAAATGATTCTTTGCTCTTTTATTTTTAATTTGTGGAATTTGTATTAATTTTAGTTTAAAAGTAGAAATTAGTTAATTTTAAAAATTAAATAATATAATTAGTCTATGAATTTTTATTTGTCATTTTAACAAAATAAAAAAATACAAAACACAAAATAAGGAAAAAAAGGAAAACAAAATGAAAAAAGGAAAAACAAAAGAAATAGAGAACAAGGCTGCCAGAAATTGGGTTTTATTAATTAAACTTGTACCAGCCCAATTCAATTACCCACCCCAAGCAGCCCATACTCAATCCCCTGCCCAGTCCAACCCGTGACCTCTTAAAATGACGCCGTTTGGGCGACATTTAATCTTGGCCATTAATTTTTCTTGATCCACTGGCCAAGAACCCATCCCCAGTTTACATATTGCTGTTTGAAGCAGACTAATTAAATCTAAAACACCCTCATCTTGATCGTACATCTCCCTGCATCTCCGCCAGAAGCGCAGCCGCTCGCGAACGTCACCGTCTCCAATCAACCTCAAAATTACACCACCAATTACCCTCGTTCCCCTCTTTCCAACCATGCCTTTGGTTTTCCTCGAATCAACGCAGAACCTTTCGAATGTTCGTTTAAAGCTTTTCCGGCCAAATCACAAAGCGAGCCATATCCGACCAAATTCACCTCGTCGAGCCTCCTCAACTCCCTTAACCCAAATCCATAACCAGTTGTCCTAAAATATCAGTCAAAATGGCTCGTATTTTAATTCAAAGTTGGCCGAAAACCCTAATTTCTTGGAAAAGCTACCAAGTTGATATTACATGGTCATTAAGCCTCCCTCATGAAGAATTCATAATCAATAATGTTCAAATACCATTGGAAGTTGACCGAGTTAGATCCAAGAATTGCCAGTGAGTTTCTTCTTTTATTTATCTTTAATTTTGTTTTTGTTCTTGTTTGCTAAGCTTGCATGCCCATCTGGTTTAATTGATTCCTTTGTTTTTATTTTCATCCTTTCTTGTTTTCATAATTCTTTTGCCTCGTCTGTTGATCAGAACATGAGTTAGTTGATTAAGTTGCTTGCTTGGATTTTAAGTCCGAGAGTCCAAGTACGGATTCAAATAAAAGGAAAAACCTCTTAACTTGAACCCGCTACCTAACTCGAAAGCCCAAACTTATGTTAGACTACAATATGAACTGAGATTTTCAAACCAAGTCCAAATTAATGGACTAAACGAGTTTGCTATTGGACAATTGTAGCCAACATGCCCCAATGCCAGCCCCTTAAAAGGAGTTATCTGGGCCCAGCGTGAGTGGAAAATAGGCCCAAGCGGCTGTGGTTCTTGGAATCCACATCGAATCCATTTGGCATAAACTCAAGAGAGGCCCAAATAGTTGTGATGCCTCAACTCAACGAACCCACATGCAAGGATTAACATTGGTGCATTAATTAATTCAGAAACAACTGGAATTTGATATAACTAACTAAATGACTTATTGAAATTGTTAACAGCCAAATAACTACACATTATGAAATTCAATTCAATTCAAAAGTGAAACAAATAAGCCAATAACTTTTCAAGGCTGCCAAGCATACATGATTCTATGTAGTTACAACATACTATTTCCAAATTTAAATAAATCCAGATATTCTAACGCTTCTGTTTCATCTTTATCTCTATATCATTTTCTAATCAAATTCACGAAGGGCAGCTAAAAGGAGATTTAACTATAGCTAACTTGAATACCTATTATCCTAACATGACATTATAACTAGTACTTACCCTGTATATGAATCAGTTCATATAGATCTAACTATAACTAAAATTACACTATAGCACGGTTAAAGGACAAATATCAGTCTAACCGTTTACATGAACAACTTGTGCTTAAAGTTCATCAATCCAATACATATTGGTCCAGTCCATTACAAATGAGCTAGAGTAACAAAGTCGTCAAACCAAATCCTAAACTAACAACAATAAAATGAGTTGATAAAATAGTAAAAAAGAACTTCAGCATGTATCAAATATAAATTGCATTGCCATTTCATGGGAGGAATCAACAAGATCAAGTGTGTACCTGGGAACTAAAATGAAACAGGAGGAATAAGGAGTTAGCACAACAGCAACAAACTAAACACAATCAACGAGGAATCAACAGGAAGAGTTTGAAATCTAGCGATAATCAAGCAATCAACAACAAACCACACTTTCAGCAATCAAAACAACCTAACTAAACCTGACTAAATCTCAACCTAATTCGAGACCACACCCAACCCAAGCAATTTAGGGCTTTAACTATCAACTAATCAAGTGAAGAGAAACAGATTATCAGCTACCATCGAAGTTGGACCATCAGTTCCAATGAGACAGTTTCTGCTTTCTCTTATTTTAGAAAATTTTCTATCGTTTTTGGAATTTGGAGTTTTAATTTCAAAAATTGGATCTGAAGCTTGGAGCACACACCTTGGGGAACTTTTGGGCTTTCAAACTTGTATGTCAAGGCATTAGTGATGCCTTTTTATAGGCAAAAAAGAGGTGCAAGTCATATTTTCAGTTTTTCTTTCTAGTCACTATTAATTTTCAACTTTTACCCCTTATTTTTTGACTTGTGACTCAAGTTACACCCTTATTTAACTAAAATGTACCTTAACACCCACACCTAGAAGCTTCTAGGAAATTCTAGCTAAATTCCATATCCTGAATTACCCTAATTGCACTTAGCTTCAACTTAAAACTACAGCTATAACCAAACGAATCACTAAACTCTGCAAATTGTAATCCTAACTCAAGTCATGAAATAACCTAATCACTCAACCAAATTAAAACAACAAGCAATCAGAATTAACTGTAAGTTAAACTGAATCACATTGATAATCAGATGACATTAAGAAAAATAACTAACTAACCAGAATCATAATTGGCACATATACTTACAAGTCATGGTTTAACAAAATGAGTGAAATAAATTCGAATTATTAGAAGAAACAAGAAAACATTTAAACTGAAAACTTAGGAAAACAGGCTAACAGAATTAAAGAAGAAACATTCATTTTTGGATTAACAATTATTATTAAGCAATTTAAAACTAAACAAACACGAAAAGTAGATTTAACATCAAGAAAAATAAAAGAAAAAGAAATCATGAACTTACTGACCCCACTCCAAGAATCCATTTAGTCTTCAAAATTCAAACTCGACCCCCTCTGGTAACAATTGGACTCTACTGGTGGCAAATTCACTATGGGGAAGGCCCAAGGATCATCTGATATCATTTTGTGGTCATTTGGTGAAACTAGGATTTTGGCCGGAAAAACAAAAAATTGGTATTCGAACAGTTCCGGTAGGATTCGAGGGACGGGGGTAAGGGGTTGGGTAGAGGAAGGCCAGACGATCATGGGGTGTTAATTTGGTGGTGTTTGGGCAACGTTGTGTCATGACCAGAAACACTTCAATCTATAAGTTAAGGCCTGCCGATTCTTACCTCTTTAACTTGTAACTCTAAGTTAAGGACTAAGTGTCCTTGACTTTTGAACTTGGAATTCAAAGTTAAGGACTGCATGTTCTTAACTTTTAAACTTGAAACTTGAAGTTAAGGACCAAGTGTCCTTAACTTTTGAACTACAAATTTGAAGTTCAGGACCTATTGTCCTTAACTTTTCAACTTTAACTTTAAGTTAAGGACTGCTTGTCCTTAACTTTTTTACAACTTGAAGCTAAGAACCAAGTCCCTCCAACTAACTGTAAGTCCTAATATTTGTTTTCTTTTTCCTTCTTTGTAGTGTGATAATGGAAGGAGATCATGTGTCACGACCCTAGTTCACCAATTATGAACCTGTCATGACGGCACCCAGTCTTCACGACTAGGTAAGCCTAACACATTGCGGAATTTAACAATCTTTACGAAAACAATAACAGAATGCCGAATAACATAAGAAAATATATAGATTTTCCGCCTGGCACATACACTTCAATACAAAATACTGAAAGAACCTCCAAGACTCGGAAATCCATGGGCTACACAGGCTATAGAAAACGTACGATGCTCTAAACACCGGAATAGTCTAATACAAGAAGAATGGAATAACAACTAGCTAAATATAGGTAGAATGAGAGGGAGACTCTTAGGATCTGCTGTCGCGGCAGATGCATACCTCAAGTCTTCGAGTATAGCTCCTAGATCACTGATAGTGCGCTCGACCAGAAGTACCAGGGTCAGCACATGAAAAACATGTGCAGAAGAGGCATGAGTACACCACAACGGTACTCAGTAAGTGCCAAGCCTAACCTCGGTTGAGTAGTGACGAGGAAAGTTGGGCCCTACCGAGAGTAACATAATAACAATAATGAACAGTATAAAGTAGAGAATAATAAGGAAAAACAACGATAAAAGTAGGATAAAAGCTTCACGTCAATGACAATTAAGCTAAGTAAGGAAGATAACACAACAAGGCATCAGTACCTGGAGGATCTCCGAGGAATCGAACCCGTAGTCCATCATATCAATACCTGGAGGATCTCCTGGGAATCGAACACGTAGTCCATCATATCAATACCTGGAGGATATTCCGAGAATTGAACCCGTAGTCCATCATATCAATACATGGAGAATCTTCCGGGAATTGAACTCGTAGTCCATCATACCAAGACTTGGAGGATCTCCCAGGAATTGAACCCGTAGTCCATCATACCAAGACCTGGAGGATATTTCGGGGATTGAACCCGTAGTCCCAAATTACATGCGCAACCACAACCAAGAATTTACAGGAAAATTCAAATATGGAACAACAACAATTAGGTATGAATAACCTAGCATGCTTCATGTAGTATAAAATAGGCAAATAAGCAATTTATCAATCAATTTCTATCTAATCATGCTTTTCTTACTAACACGGATAAACCTTGCATTTGAAATCAGTCAAATAAACGGAGAAAACACAGTTTAAACAATTCAAGTAAAGTGGATTTTCAACAATTAGCGCAAGTACCGCTCGTCACCTCGGGTACAAGGCTTTTAAATCAGCAGATAAGAAGTCCTAAGGGGAGAGGTTCCCCACACAAGGTTAGACAAGCCACTTACCTCGAACCGGTACAAAAATCACTATGAAACGATGCCCTTGCCACGAGTATCCAACTATGAGTGGCCCAAATCTATTCAAACAAATTACATATTGTAAATAACATCGCAAGTAACTAATTACACTATTAAAATTAAAGCTAAGGAGCGAAAATGAGTAAAATGACCAAAATGCCCCTCAGAATATTGTCTCGAAATTGAATAATTTTTATATTTTCAGAAACCTCGTACTCTCACGAGTCTAACGATATAAAAAATCTCAAAAATCGGAAGTCAAATTCCCCTCTAAATCCTTACAATTAGGTCTAAGAACTTTACCCCAATTTTCATTCAAAATCCGAAAGTAATGGTTGAATTTGAGGTTAGATTAGTAGATTAATCATATGGGAGTAAGAAATCGTTACCCAATCGTTGCCTCTGGAAAGCCCTAAAAAATCTCCCAAAACCGAGCTCTCTAGCTTGAGTTTTTGCAAGAAGGGAAGAAAGCTTCGTTTTTGAAATATATGTACTCGTCAGGGGTTTGTTAATCGCGAACGCGGAGGGAATCTCGCGTTCGCGGAGAGGAAAATCTCAAGGCTGGAAAAATCGCCTTCGCGAATGCAAAGGCAGGGATGCGAATGCGATGAGTTGGGACTGGACCCTATGCGAACGCAAAGGGTCTCACGCGATCGCGTTGAAGAAACTGAAGGGGGGTCCAAGGCTTGGCCTTCGCGAACGCGGGGGATGGAACTCTAACGTGATGAAGGGGATGGATGGGCTTTGCGGACGCGGGGAAGGGTACGCGAATGCGATGAAGGGTAAGGGCATAGCTACGCATACGCGATACCCTCTTCGCGATTGCGTAGAAGAAAACTCTATCTGTAATTTTCTGCTGCAATTTCAAAACTCCAATTGCTCCGTTGAGCATCCGAAACACACCGAGGCCCCCCGGACCTCAACCAAACCTACAGACATATCCCATAACATCATTCAAACTTGTACCAATCCTTAAAATGCCTAAAACAATGCCGCAAACTCGAATTAACCAACGATTTGAACGTAGGAACTTCAACACTCAACCAAACTCGCTTTTGATCAAAAACCTAACCAAACCAAATCCGATTGACTTGAAATTTTGCATGCACGTCCCAAATGACACGACGGTGCTACAAAAACTTCTTAAATCTCATTATGACCCTCGGATAAAAAATTCACTATGAGACCGGAAACATCAAAATTCTAACCTTCGGAATTTCTAGCCTAAATGAGCTACGGACATCCAAAATACATTCTGAACATGCTCCCAACCCCAAAATAACCTAAAGGAGCTAACAGAATCATTAGATTTATTTTCCTAGGTCGTCTTCACACTATTCCAATTAAGGACCACTTTTCAATACTTTAGCTCTCGTTTAGGGACTAAGAGTCTCAAAACACTCTGAATTCTTACACGGAATGTCCCCGAAAACCAAAATAGTAGAAATGGACTTAGGGGAAGAAATTAATAGGGATACATGGCTTAAATTACAAAGACGACCAGCCGGGTTGTCACATCCTCCTACACTTATACATTCATTCATCCTCGAATGTGCATATAAAACATACCTGAAGTAGCGAAAAGATGTGGGTATCGGCTGCGCATATCCCTCTAGGTCTCCCAAGTCGCCTCCTTGGCCGGTTGACCCCGCCACTGAACCTTTACTGAAGCTATATCCTTTGACCTGAGCTTTCAGACCTGCTTGTCTAATATTGACAATGGCTCCTCAACATAGGATAAGTTATTGTCCAAATGGACTGAAGGGAACTCTAACACGTGAGACAGGTCACTGTGATACCTCCGAAGCATCGAGACATGAAATACAGGATGAACCTCTGCCAAACTGGGTGGTAAGGCAAGCTCATAAGCAACCTCCCAAACTCGCTTCAAAATCTCAAATGGACCAATGAACCTCGAGCTCAACTTCCCTTTATTTCCAAACCTCATGACGCCTTTCATAGGCGGGACCCAAAGCAAAACCCGCTCACCAACCATAAAGGAAACATCACAAATCTTCTGGTCAACATAGCTCTTCTGTCTGGACTGGGGCGTATGGAGTCTATCCTGAATCACCTTAGTCTTCTCGACTGCATCCTGGACCAAGTCAGTGCCCAATAGCCTGGTCTCACCCGGCTCGAACCAACCCACCGAGGATTTACATCTCCTACCATATAAGGCCTCATATGGCGTCATCTGAATATTGGACTGATAACTATTGTTGTACGGAAACTCAGCCAATGGCAAGAACTGATCCCAAGATAAAATCAATCACGCACGCACGGAGCATATCCTCTAGAATTTGAATAGTGCGCTCGGACTGTCCGTCCATTTGAGGGTGAAAAACTATGCTTATAGTCACCTGGGTACCCAACTCATGTTGGACGGCTCTCCAGAACCGTGATGTAAACACTGAACCCCTGTCTGAGATGATAGAAACTGGAATGCCATGCAGATGGACAATCTCCCTGATATAAATCCCCGCTAACTGCTCCGATGAGTAAGAAGTACACACTGGAATGAAATGAGTGGAGCGAACTTGGTCAGCCGATCCACAAAAACCCAAGTAGAATCAAATTTTGTCGCCGTCAACGAGAGACCAACTGCTAAATCTATGGTGATATTCTCCCATTTACACTCTGGAATCTCAATCTGCTAAAGTAACCCACCCGGCCTCTGATGCTCAGCCTTTACCTGCTGACAGTTAAGGCATATAGCTACAAATACCACTATGTCTTTCTTCATCCGCCTCCACCAGTAATGCTGAGTAAGATCATGATACATCTTCGCGGCACCCGGATGGATGGAGTACTGCGAGCTATGGGCCTCTTTCAATATCAACTCCGAAATATCATCAACATCAGGTACATAGATCCGACCCTGCATTCTCAATACCCCATCCTCTCACATCTCTGGCATCTCCATGCTCAACCATGCCCCCGAGGTCAAGTAAATGGGGGTCATCATACTGCCTCTCCCTGATACGATCAAATAATGAAGATCGAGAAATCACACAGGCTAGAACCTGACTGGGCTCCGAAAGGTCCAATCTCACGAACTGGATGGCTAAGGCCTGAACATCCATCGCCATAGGTCTCTCTGAAGCTGGTAAATATGCCAAACTCCCCAAACTCTCTGCCTGGCGACTCAAGGCATCAACTACCACATTGGCCTGTCCCGAGTGATAAAGAATAGTAATATCATAATCCTTCAATAGCTCCAACCACCTCTTCTGGCGCAAGTTCAGATCCTTATGCTTGAACAAGTGATGTAAACTCCAATGATCCGTGTAAATCTCACAAGGTATGCCGTACAAATAATGACGCCAGATCTTCAAGGCATGAACAATAGCAGCTAACTCAAGGTCATGGGCAAGATAGTTCTTTTCATGTACCTTCAACTGTCTGGACGCATAGGCAATCACCCTACCATCCTGCATCAACACCGCTCCAAGTCCGACTCGTGAGGCATCACAATAAGCTGTATAGGACCCCGAACCAGTAAGAAAAATTAGAATAGGGGCTGAAGTCAAAGCCGTCTTGAGCTTCTGGAAGCTTGCCTCGCACTCGTCTAACCGCTGAAATGGAGCACCCTTCTGGGTCAATCTAGTCATAAGGGTTGCAATCGATGAGAATCCCTCCACAAAATAACGGTAATACCCCGCCAGGCCAAGGAAATTACGGATCTCTGTAGCTGAGGAGGGCCTGGGCCAACTCTGCACGGCCTCCACCTTCTTTGGGTCCACCAGAATGACCTCACTCGATACCACGTGGCCTAGGAATGTCACAGAACTCAACCAAAACTCACATTTTTAGAACTTTCCATATAATTTCTTTTCTCTCAAGGTCTAAAGCACTGTCCTCAGGTGCTGCTCATGATCTTTGCGACTCCGGGAGTATATAAGAATATCATCTATGAAAACAATGACAAACGAGTCGAGATAGGGCCTGAATACACTGTGCATCAAATGCATAAAACCTGTTGAGGCGTTGGTCAGCCCAAATGACATGACAAGGAACTCGTAATGACCATATCGAGTCCTGATATCAGTTTTCGGGATATCTTGCTCCCGAATCTTTAGCTGGTGATAACCTGAGTGCAGATCAATCTTAGAAAACACCTGTGAGCCCTAAAGCTGGTCAAATAGATCATCGATACGAGGAAAATGATATTGATTCTTCACTGTAACTTTTTTCAACAGACGACAATTGATACACATGTGCATACAACCATCCTTTTTCTTTACGAACAAGACAGGAGCACCCCATGGTGAAACGCTGGGTCGAATAAAACCCTTATCAAGCAATTCCTGTAATTGATCCTTATACTCAGGAGTAGCCATATGATAAGGAGGAATGGATATGGGTTGAGTGCCCGGCAAAAAATCAATGCCGAAATCAATGTCTCGATTGGGAGGCATGCCCGAAAGATCTGATGGGAACACATCGGGGAAATATCGTACCAATGGAACAGAGTCATCAGAAGGGGTATCAGCACTGACATATCTCACATTAGCTAAATACGCGGTGCACCCCTTCTCAACCATACACTAAGCTTTAAAAAAAGATATAACTCTACTAGAAGTGTGATAAAAAGTATCACTCCACTCAATCCGCGGAATAGCTTGCATAGCCAGCGTCACGGTCTTAGCATGACAATCAAGAATAGTATACTGGGGCGATAACCATTCCATGCCCAAGATAATATCGAAATCAACCATATCAAGTAATAAAAGATTCTGGTCTCAAAACCATGAATAGTAAACAAACATGACCGATATACGCAGTCCAAAATAAGGGAATTTCCCACAGGAGTAGAAACATAAACAAGAGAGCTCAAGGTCTCCCAGGTTGTACCCAAATGCGGAGCAAAATAAGATGACGCATAAGAATAAGTAGAGCCTGGATCGAATAGAACCGATGCCTCTCTGTGACTAACCAATATAATACTTGTGATAACAGAATCGGAGGAGACAGTTGTGACACGATCAGTAATAGCATAAAATCTAGCCTGGCCCTCCCTCGAGGGCGACCTCTATCTCCCCGATACCCGCCCCTAGCATGCTGGGCAGGTGGGGTGGCATCTGGAGCTGGAACGATGGCCTGCTAACTCTGTGGAGCATGCGGAAGCTGTGGAGTCTGAGAAGGCACACCCCCTCCCACGTCTAGGGCACTCTCTAACCATGTGGTGGGTATCCCCGCACTCATAAAAAGCTCTGGGAGGGCACGGTGGTTGTGACTGACTGGGACCACCCTCACTAGACTGACCTCTGGAAGTACCCCGCGCAGGAGGCACACTAGAAACCGGAGGTGCATAATAAAGCTCCTGAGATCTGGGAGGAGCTGGAATACTACTGGATGAAGGAAGAGCTGAATGAACTGGGCAACCCATATAACCCCTACCATGACGTCCTACAACAGATGTGCGGGTACCAGAGTAATGACCCGACTCTCAAGACCTCTTGGCCTCTCTCTCTTCTCACTCTTTGGCATGCATACCCACTATCCTCCTAGCTATGCTCACTACCTGTTGATTGGGTATATTCATCTCCAACTCTCTATCTATGCCAGACCTGATGGTTGGAATAAGACCCTTAATAAACTAGAGAACCCTCTCACGAACAGTAGCCATCAAAGCCGGTGCATGTCTGGCCAACCTAGTATAACGGATGGCATACTCAGAGACAGTCATAGGTCCCTGGCGCAAATGCTCAAACTCCGTGCGCCATGCATCTCGGAGGCTTAGGGGAACAAAATCCTTCTGAAACAAATCTAAAAATTGAGTCCAAGTCAGGGAGGCATCCTCGTCCGGACTGTCTAACTCAAAGGTGCGCCACCAGTCATAGGTGGCTCCCGAAGCTGGAAAGAAACCCCGCTCGAGGCAGTAATACCCAGGGTGCGAAATATGCGGTGACGATTCTCCAAAATCCCCAAATATCATCTATAGCTAGTCTGCTGAAAATAAGAGGGTCATTCTTCTTGAACCTCTCCAGTCTACGTTGCTCATCCTCCGAAGTAGGTGCCCCATCCCCGGGCTTAGCCGGTATTGCAGGATGAACGGGGATAATATCTCGAATCTGTCCCATATGCACCCTTTGATCTAGAGTTCGTGGTTGAGGGAGTCCGGGCTCCTCTTCCGACCTGGGACGTGGCTGTATGAAGAGGAAGTAATCCTGCCTGTGATAGCATGGTATACATGCTCATAAAATGTGCCAATACCTCCTGAACAGCTGGAGTAGTGGTGGCTGTGGGTGTGTCAGGTGCCTGAGTCCTGGCTGGATCTGCTTGTGGTACCTCAGTGATTGCTCGCGCAGGTGCTCTAGCTGCACTGCGCACGCGTCCATGACTCCTACCCGGCCCCTACCTCTAGCGAATGCAAGAGGGGGTGCGGGTGCCTAATCGTCCTGGGTCGTGCGTGTCCTCACCATCTGTGAGAGAATAGCAAACAGAAGTTTAGAGTTGATGTTAATATGTATATCACGACAAGGAATTCAATGAAGTGAAGATTTTTCCTAAACAGTTACATAGCCTCTCGTAGATAAGTAAAGACGTCTACGTACCGATCAGCGAGACTCTAATAAACCGGCCTGTGTCCCGTGACTCCTATGAACCTAGAGCTCTGATACCAACATGTCATGACCCTAGTTCACCAATTGTGAACTTGTCATGACGTCACCTAGTCATCAGGACTAGGTAAGCCTAACACATTGCAGAATTTAACAATCTTTATGAAAACAATAACAAAATGCCGAATAATATAAGAAAATGTATAGATTTTCCACCTAGCACATACACTTCAATACAAAATACTGAGACAACCTCCAAGACCCAGAAACCCACGGGCTACAAAGGCTATAGGAAACGTACGATGCTCTAAACACCAGAATAGTCTAATACAAGAAGAATGGAATAACGACTAGCTAACTATAGGTAGAATGAGAGGGAGACTCTTCGGATCTGCGGACGCGGCAGATGCATACCTCAAGTCTCCGAGTATAGATCCTGGATCACTGATAGGCGCTCAACCAGAAGTACCTGGATCTGCACATGAAAAACGTGCGCAGCAGAGGCATGAGTACACCACAGTGGTACTCAGTAAGTGCCAAGCCTAACCTCGGTTGAGTAGTGACGAGGAAGGTCAGGGCCCTACCAATGGTAACATAATAACAATAATGAACAGTATAAAGTAGAGAATAATCAGGAAAAACAACGATAAAAGTAAGATAAAAGCTGCATGTCAATGACAATTAAGCTAAGTAAGGAAGATAACACAACAAGGCCTTAGTACCTGGATGATCTCCCGGGAATCGAACCCGTAGTCCATCATATCAATACTTGGAGGATCTCCCGGGAATCGAAACCTTAGTCCATCATATCAATACTTGGAGGATCTTCCAGGAATTGAACTCGTAGTCCATCATACCAAGACTTGGAGGATCTCCCGGGAATTGAACCCGTAGTCCATCATACCAAGACCTGGAGGATCTTCCATACCAAGACTTGGAGGATCTCCTAGGAATTGAACTCGTAGTACATCATACCAATACCTGGAGGATCTTCCGGGAATTGAACCCGTAGTCCCAACTTACATGGGCAACTGCAACTAAGAATTTACAGGAAAAATCAAATATGGAACAACAACAATTAGGTATGACTAACCTAGCATGCTTCACGTATCACAATTTAGGTAAATAAGAAATTTAGCAATCAATTTCTATCTAATCATGCTTTTCTAACTAACACAGATAAACCTTGAATTTGAAATCAGTCAAATAAATGGAGAAAACACAGTTTAAACAATTCAGGTAAAGTGGATTTTCAACAATTATCACAAGTACGTGCTTGTCATCTCGCATTCAAGGCTTTGAAATTAGCAGATAAGAAGTACTTTGGGGATAGGTCCCCACACAAGGTTAGATAGGCCATTTACCTCGAACCGGTACAAAAATCACTATGAAACGATGCCCTTGCCATGAGTATCCAACTCTGAGTGGCCCAAATCTATTCAAACCAATTACATATTATAAATAACATCGCAAGTACGTAATTCCAATATTAAAATTAAAGCTAAGGAGCGGAAATATGTAAAATGACCAAAATATCCCTCAGGCCAATGTTTCGTAATCGAATAATTTTTATATTTTCAGAAAACTCGTACTCTCACGAGTCTATCCATACAAAAAATCTCCCAAATCTGATGTCAAATGCCCCTTTAAATCCTCACAATTATGTCTAAGAACCTTACCCCCATTTTATTCAAATCTGAAATTAAAGGTTGAATTTGAGGCTAGATTAGTGGGTATTAATCATATGGGAGAAAGGAATTGTTACCCAATCGTTGCCTCTGGAAATCCCTCAAAACATCTCCCAAAACCGAGCTCTCTAGCTTGAGTTTTGTAAAAAATGGAAGAAGGCTTCGTTTTTGAAATATATATACTGGTCAGGGTGTGTTCATCGCGAACGCGGAGGGAATTCATGTTCACAGAGAGGAAAATCTCAACGATGGAAAAATGGCCTTCGCTAACGCGTAGGTAGGGATGCGAACGCGATGAGCTGGGACTGGACCCTACGCGAACGCGAAGGGTCTCATGCGATCGCGTTGAAGAAACTGAAGAGGGGTCCAGGGCTTGGCCTTCGTGAATGGGAGGGATGGAAGCGAACGCGATGAAGGGGATGTATGGGCTTCGCGAACGTGAGGATGGGTACGCGAACGCGATGAAGGGTAAGGACACAGCTACGCAAACACGATTCCCTCTTTGCGATCCCGTAGAAGAAAACTCTGTCTATAATTTTCTGCTGCAATTTCAAAACTTCAATTGCTTTGTTGAGCATACGAAACACACCCGAGGCCCCCCGGAACTCAACCAAACCTACGAACATATCCCATAACATCATTCAAACTTGTACCAATCCTTAAATTGCCTAAAACAACATCAGAAACTCGAATTAACAAACAATTTTGAACCTAGGAACTTCAAAACTAAACCAAACTCGCTTTCGATGAAAAACCTAACCAAACCAAATCCGATTGACCTGAAATTTTGCACGCACGTCCCAAATGACATGATGGTGCTACAGAAACTTCCGGAATCCCGTTTCAACCTTCGGATAAAAAATTCACTATCGGACTGGAAACTTCAAAATTCTAACCCTCGACATTTCTAGCCTAAATGAGCTGCGGACATCCAAAATACATTCCGAACATGCTCCCAACCTTGAAATCACCTAGGGAAGCTACTGGAACCATGGATTTCCATTCCAAGGTCGTCTTCACACTGTTCTAATTACGAATAACTTTCCAACACTTAAGCTCTCATTTAGGGACTAAGTGTCCCAAAACACTTCGAATTCTACCACCGAATGTCCCGGCAAGCCAAAATAGCAGAAATGGACTTAGGGAAGCAGTTAATGGAGAAACGATTCTTAAATTCCAAAGATGACCGGCCGGTTCGTCAAATCATGTGTTGAAGTTTGATGATTGGCGTAATTTTATGGTGTATTGGAAAGGAGATTTACAGTATAAGGAAACAATTAAAAAACTTTTGTCAAACAGGCAGTGGAAGAAGTTGAGGGATGCTATTTTCGGCAACTTCATAATGTTAACAGAGCAGTCATGCCTTTTCTCAATCTTTACTATCTTGAACAGTGTTGAATATTTAATTCTGAAAGCATGCACACGCCATCAACACCTATCATCATTGCATTTCAACAAATATCTTGTTGAGCTTGATCTAACAACCTTGAATTCAAAATGTCCTTTAATTGCTATATTGGAAAAATAATTAATTATTCTTTTATTCTTGTCAAATACTGACCCGACTATTATTTATTGCAACGAAGCATTTTCTCTTAATATCGTAGTTGGGGATTCTTTTTGTTTAAAATTTGATCTTCATCTAGTGAGTTGAGTAGGAGTTTTTTCAGCTACTTCTTCGATTACTAGTGCACTCTCTAAGACTTGAATACCCAAAGCTTGTTCATTGTCAATATCTATAATGCGTTATCCTTCTACTTCAATAGAATCAAATGTTTGAAGAACCTCTTCAGTTATTGGTTGAGCTTCAACCATACTATTTCCATTATCTATTGGCATTTGTCTTGATTGTCATGTTGAGTTTCTCTGTGACATGTGTTTGAAGCACCTCTTCTGTCACGCCCCAAATTTCTCACCATCGGGAGTCGTGATGGCGCATACTGTCGGAGCTAGGTAAGCCAGCTTAAATATATTCTTTTCCATCAATTTCCAACAAGATAATGAATACGTAATAAATTCAAGCGGAAGTCTTAATTTAATATTAAACAAAGAAAATGCAGAATAATTAACACCATCCTCTACCCAAGATCTAATGTCACAATACTCACGAACTTCTATAAGATACTAAAAATACGAGTCTGAAAAAAAATACATAAGAAGTCTGTTTCGATATAATGAATACAAATAGAACTGAAATGGATGAGACTCAGGGCCTGCGAACGCCACCGAACTACCTGGGAGCCTCTGGATTGAAGGCACGCTCCCAAGCTACTGCTGCGGTTCGTAAGCTATCTCATGACCTATGCTCAAAAGGCACAGAAGTGTAGCATCAGCACAACCGAGCCCATGTGCTGGTCAGTGTCTGGCCTAACCCCGGCGAGGTAGTGACGAGGCTAGACTGGACCTACCACAATCAACCTGTACAAATATGTGGGCAATTACGGAAAAATATACAAAATTTAAACTGATAATAAGGAGGGGACATGTTGTGGGGTGTAACAATTCAAATGTATAACCAACGAACAAAGAAATGGAAACTTAATAATTAACATCAATGAAAGAGAGCCATTAAATCAACAACTGCATGGCACTAACCTTCGTGCTTTTACTCTCAATTCTCACCAAAACTGTCAAATGTAGTGCACGACATCACCCTTCATGCTTTCCTCATATAACTCTCATATCAAGGCACAGAGTGATCCTTCGTGCTCAATTAATCAAGAAGCATGTCACGGAAAGACCCTTCATGCATAATTATCAAAGCATGGCACAGAAATACCCTTCGTCATAATCACTCTTCCTCACCCATTCATCGATCACAGCCAATCGGGGGAAGGAATATACAACAAGATTAAACATCTCGGCAAGGGGAGAAGCATTCAACAATAAGTCCCGACAAGGGAAGACGAATAAACAACAAGTCCCAACAGGGGAGAAATACCCCACTTCCTTATTTAACTCATTTACTTCTCAACTATCACTTCATTATTCATTTAACAAGTAATTAATCCAATTGTTTCACCTCTTTCGAATTTAAAAGCAATTATGACTCACGGTCATGCTAGGCTCGAGCGTATAGGCAATCGTCACTATACCTATACACCGACTCCACAAAGCACATAGCTAATATTGTCCTAATCCTATTACCTCAAGCCAAAGTTAGAACAAGCACTTACCTCAGTCCGAAAATAGCAAATCAAGTCTCCTACACCGTTTTTCCTCTAGAATCCGACTCCAAAACAATGATATCTAGGCACAAATTTACCCAAATGTATCAACAATTGCTAGTTGAGTCCATTTGAATGCATATGAATGAATTTCCCAAAGTTTTACCCAAAAATTCCCAAAACGCCCCCAGCCCACGTGGTCAAAACCCGAGGTTCAAACCAAAAGCCAATTACCAATTCCCCCGCAAATCCGGATATACAATTGGTTTTGAAATCGAACCTCCAATTGGGGTCTAACTCCCAAATTTTGAAAACTTAGGTTCCACCCAATACCCCAAATTTCCATTTGTAAAAACCTTTGATTGAAATTGAAATCATGTTAAAGGACGTCAAAGAGTAAGAAAATTAAGTTAGAAATCACTTACCAATCATTTAGAAGGAGAAAAGTCGATTGGAAAATCGCCTCTTAGGTTTTGGGTTTTTGAAAAGTGGAAAAATGGCTGAAATTTTGAACTTATATACCTTTCTGAGAACCTGGCGCAGACCGCACAAAAATGTGTTGAGTCCGCACCGAATGAGAGGCAAAGTTGGGGTCCTCTGAACCCTCCCAGCGCGGACCGCATTGTTTTGGTGCGCGGCCGTGCTGGTCATCCTGAAATCCCTGCCTCAGACACAACCACGCGGACCATACCGAAATACATCGCGGCCGCGTGGCTCTAGCGCGGACCGCACAGAAATGATTGCGGCCGTGCTGGTGTCTGCAACACCTAACGTATTTCCTCTAAGTTAAAACCATCCCGGACCACCTCCGAATCACTCTTGAGCCCTCGGGGCTCCCGACCAATCATACACACTAACTCAATAACATCCTATGGACTTACTCGTGCGATCAAATCGACAAAATAACATCATTTACATATTATCAAACCCCAAAATACATGATTTCTTCCAAATTTCCATAAAACTCTTATTTCTCATTTTCAAGTCCGAAACACGTCAAATGACGTCCATTTCCAACCAAACTTTACAGATAGCGCTTCACACTCATTTGAGACATGTACCGGGCGTCGGAACCAAAATACGAGCCCGATACCATCACTTTCTATTTCATTTCATTTCAATTTCTCATATCAATTTTTGAAAAACAATTTCTTTCAAAAATTCCGTACTCGGGCCTGGGACCTCGGATTTCAATTCTGGGAATACGCCCGGGTCCCATATTTTTCTACGGACCCTACGGGATCTTCACTACACAGGTCCGGGTTCGTTTACCCAAAGTGTTGACCAAAGTCAACTATATCAATATTATTATCAAAATTCATAGTTTTTAACACAAAGTTCATATAGTTCCACATAAAAATTTTCCGGCTTCATGCCCGGATTGCGCACGCAAGTCGAGGAAACCAAATAGGAGGTTTTCAAGGCCTCAGAGGCACAAAGAAAGGGAGAATTACGGTGATGACCCTTTGGGTCGTCACATCCTCCACCTCTAAAACAACCGTTTGTCCTCGAATGGACAAAAGAAAGAAGTACCTGAGTCGGGGAATAGATGTGGATAACGGCTCCGCATATCGGACTCAGACTCCCAGGTCGATGTCTCAGGAGGCTGACCTCTCCACTGAAAAATGCACTGAAGGAAAACTCTTCGATCTCAACTGTCAAACCTGCTGGTCTAAAATAGCCACCGGCTCCTCCTCATATGACAGATCCTTGTCCAATTGGACACTACTGAAATCTATCACGTGGTCAGGATCGCCGTGATACTTCTGAAGCATGGATACGTGAAACACCGGATGTACGGCTGACAAGCTAGGTGGCAGGGCAAGTCTATAAGCCACCCTCCCTACGCGGTCAAGAATATCAAATGGGCCAATAAACCTAAGGCTAAGCTTTCCTTCTTCCCGAATCTCATCACGCCTTTCATAGGCGATACACGGAGCAATACTCCCTCACCAACCATGAAAGAAACATCCCTAACCTTACCATCTGCATAACTATTATGTCTAGACTGAGCTGTTCGAAGTCTGTCATGAATGATCTTGACCTTATCCAAGGTCTCCTGTACCAGATCTGTACCCAATAACCGAGCCTCTCCCGGCTCAAACCATCCGATTGGGGACCGGCATCCCCTACCATACAACGCCTTATACGAAGCCATCTGAATGGTGGACTAGTAGCTGTTGTTGTAGGCAAACTCTGCTAAGGGTAAGAACTGGTCCCACGAGCCTCCAATATAATGAGGCAGGCTCAAAGCATATCCTCAAGAATCTGAATAGTCCTCCCAGACCGACCGTCCGTCTGGGGGTGAAATTTTTTACTCAACTGAACCTGGGTTCCCAACTCATGCTGAAATGCCTTCCAGAAATACGAGGTGAACTACGGACCTCGGCCCGATATAATAGATATGGGAACCCCATGAAGGCGAATGATCTCCCTGATGTAAACCTCAACATATCTCTCGGACGAATAGGTGGTGGCAACTGGAATAAAATGAGCTGACATGGTCAGCCTATAAACAATAACCCATATAGCATCAAACTTCTTCCGAGTCATTGGAAGGCCAGTAACAAAATCCATGGCGATTCTCTCCCACTTCCACTCAGGAAGCTCAATCCTCTGAAATAAACCATCGGGCCTCTCATGCTCGTTCTTAACCTGCTAACAATTCAGACAACGAGCCACATATTCAACAATGTCTCTCTTCATTCTACGCCACCAATGGCGCAGTCTCATATTCTGATGTATCTTCGCGGCGCTCGGGTGAATAGAACACCGATAACTGTGGGCCTCCTCTAAGATCGACTCTCAAATACCATCAACATTGGGCACAAAAACTCACCCCTGCAATCTCAATATGCCATCATCTCCCAAAGTCATTTCCTTGGCACCTCCTTGCTGCACCGTGTCTCTCGGGACACACAAATATGGATCGTCAAACTGTCGCTCCCGAATATGCTCCATCAATGACGAACAACCAACCGTGCAAGCTAACACCCTTGCTAGGCTCAGAAATATTCAATCTTACAAATCGATTGTCCAAGGCCTGAATATCCAAGGCAATCAGTCTCAGGCTGACCAGAATATAGGCAAGACTACCCATGCTGGCGGACTTCCTACTCAATGCATCGGCCACCACATTGGCCTTACCCGGGTGTTATAAGATAGAAGCATCATAGTCTTTCAACAACTCCAACAACCTCCACTGTCTCAAATTCAACTCTATATGCTTGAACAAGTACTGAAGATTCTTGTGATCCGTACACCTCACACGTCATACCATATAAATAATGCCTCCAGATCTTCAAGGCATGAACAATGGCTACCAACTCTAGGTCATAAACTGGATAATTCTTCTCGTGGATCTTCAATTGCCTTGAAGCATATGCTATGACATTGCTATTCTATATCAACACTATGCCAAGCCCGATGCGGGAGGCATCACAATAAACAGTATAAGGCCCAGATCCCGTGGGCAAAACCAAAACCGGTGCCGTAGTCAGAGCAATCTTAAGCTTCTAGAAGCTCGCCTCGCACTCATCTGACCACCTGAACTGGGCACCCTTCTGGGTCAATCTAGTCATCAGGGCTGAAATGGATGAAAACCCCTCTACGAAACATCTATAGTAACCAGCTAACCCCAAGAAGCTCAGGATCTCTGTAGCTGAAGCTGGCCGAGCCAGTTCTTGATTGCCTCTATCTTCTTCGGGTCCACCTAGATACCCTCTGTTGATCCGACATGACCTAGGAATGCGACTAAACTCAACCAAAACTCGCACTTTGAGAACTTGGCGTACAACTAACTATCCTTCAGAGTCTGAAGAACCACTTTGAGGTGCTGCTCATGCTCCTCCTGACTGCGAGAGTGTATCAAAATGTCATCAATGAATACAATCACAAACAAATCCAAGTAGGGCCTGAACACTCGGTTCATCAACTCCATGAACACTGCCGGTGCATTGGTCAACCCAAACGACATGACCAAAAACTCATAATGCCCGTACCGAGTGAAATGCTGTCTTAGGGACATCAGACGCCCTAATCCTCAGCTGGTGATAACCAGACCTCAAATCTATCTTCGAGAACACCCTAGCACCCTGAAGATGGTCGAACAAATCGTCTATCCTTGGAAGTGGATATTTGTTCTTTATCGTAACCTTGTTCAACTGCCGGTAATCAATGCACATCCTCATCGACCTATCCTTTTTCTTCACAAACAACATTGGTGCACCCTAAGGCAATACACTGGGTCTAATCAAAACCATATCAAGCAAGTCCTGAAGCTTCTCCTTCAACTCTTTCAACTCTGGCGGGGCCATCCGATATGGCGAAATGGAGATAGGCTGAGTGCCCGGAGCCAGGTCAATACAGAAATCAATATCCCTATCGGGTGGCATACCTGGAAGGTCTGAAAGGAAAACCTCGGGGAATTCCCGAACAATAGGGACAACCAATAGATGGAACCTCTGCGCTGGAGTCACGAACATACGCCAGATATGCTAGACACCCCTTCTCGACCATACGTTGAGCCTTGACATATGAAATAACGCTACGGGTGGCATGATCTGGGGTCCCTCTCCACTCAAGTCAGGGCAAATCTAGCAAGGCCAAGGTCACGCTCTTGGCGTGACAATCCAGAATAACATGATACGGGGACAACCAGTCCATCCCCATATAACATCAAAGTCCACTATATCTAAAAGCAATAAGTCGACACGGGTCTCAAGACCCTCAAATACCACCACACATGAACGATACACTTGGTCGACCACTATAGAATCACCAACCGGTGTGGACACATACACATGAATACCCAAAGCCTCACTAGGCATTATCAAATAGGGTGCAAAATAGGACGACACATTAGAATACGTAGATCCCGAATAAAATAATACTAAAGCACCTCTATCACAGACCAAAATAGTACCTGTGGTCACATCATCTGACGACTCGACCTCTGGTCTGGCCGGCAAGGCATAAAACGGGGCCAACCCCCTCCTCCCAGAACTGTGTCTCTGGGACGATCTGCTGCGGGGTGACCCCTGCCACTGGCGGTCCGAGATCCACCTCTACGGTCTCTCCCTCCACCTGTATGATCCCTAACCCCGCCTCTAGCTGGCTGGGCGGCCTGTGGATCACCTGCTGCCTGAATCGCATGGCGAGGACGCTGTTGCTGAGAACTACTCGATGCTCAAGGGAAAAACCTGAAAATGTGACTTGGGTCACCACAACCATAACATGCCCTCGGCTGCTAAGACTACTACCTTTGTCAACCTGTATGCCCTCCCCTGAAGCTCTGAAGTGGCGGAGCACTGATGTGGGCTTGTGGTGAGTTGAAAGCCTGCTGATCCGAATAATAATGCTGAGGACCCCCACCGCCTGGAGTGCCCTAAGAAACCTAAAGTGCCGACTAGAAGGACCTCGGGGGATGGCCTCTGTCATGTGAATCCCTACCTCTAGATGAGGTACCACTGAATCTACTCGAATGGCGAGGCCTCTTGTCTAAACCCTGACTGCCTCCTCGAACAAGTGACATCTCTACCCAGCGGGCTGCATTGGCCGCCTCCTGAAAGGAAATATCACTGCCAACTCCCATGGCCATCTGAAGGCGGATCGACAGAATCAATCCATCAATGAACCTCCGGACCCTCTCTCGCTCTGTAGGGAGTATCACAATTGCATGACGTGCCAAATCAATAAATCTAGTCTCATATTTTGTAACTGTCATGAAGCCCCGATGGAGGCGCTCAACCTATCTATGGAGTGCCTCCTGCTGAGTGACGGGGAGAAACTTCTCCAAGAATAACTCCACAAACAGATCCCATGTCAAATCTAGAGACCCTGGTGGTCTAGATAGGCAATAATCTCTCCACCAAGTCTTGGCAGATCTTGCAAGCCTGAAGGTGAAAAAATCGACCCCATTGGTCTCCACTATACCCATAGTTCTGAGGATATCATGACAACTGAATAGAAAATCGTAAGGATCCTCCGATGAAGTACCGCTGAAAGTGGTGGTGAAAAGCTTGGAGAACCGATCAAGTCTCCACAAAGCATCCGGAGACATGGCCGTCGCATCACCGACCTGAGCTGTAACACCTGTCTGAGCTGCCACTGCGGGCTGAACCACTAGAACCTGAGTTCGGGGAGCTATTTGCTTCGGAGTACGTGTAGCAGGAGTCTGAATCCCTCCTCTAGCCTGAGAAGTGGCAGGTGCTACTGGTAATAAGCCCGCTCTGGTGACACTATCCATAAAACCTACTATACGGACGAGAGCATCCTGGAGATCCGGGGAAAACATAACCCCTCCTGGGAAAGTGCTGGGCCCACTGGAGCTGCTGGGGCTGGAACCTCCTCATCAAATTCAATATGAGGCTCCACCTCTGGGACGCTGCCGCGGGTTGAGCTCTGCCCCTACCACGGCCTCGGCCCCTGCCCCTCGCGGGAGTTGTTGCTGGGGGCTCGGGCTGCTGCACGGTGGAAGAAACACACGTGTTCTCGCCGTCTGCGAAAGAACAAAGTAGAACGACAATCAATATTTGAGGAATAGAATCACACTACAAGAATTAACAAAGTGAAACGTTTCGTAAATCTGTAGCCTCTGGCGATAAATACAGACGTCTCCATATCGATCCCTCAAACTCTACCGAGCTTGTCCGTATGTTGTGAGACCCAAGTAACCTAGTACTCTAATACCAACTTGTCACGACCCGGATTTCCCACCATCGGAATTCGTGATGGAGCCTACTGTTGGAGATAGGCAAGCCAACTTAAACATATTTTTTCCATCAATTTCCAACAAGATAATGAATACACAATAAATTCAAGAGGAAGTCTTAATTTAATATTAAATAAAGAAAATGCGGAATAATTAACACCGTCCTCTACCCAAAAGATCTAGTGTCACAATACTCACAGACTACTATAAGATACTACAAATACGAGTCTGAAAGAAAATACATAAGAAGTCTATTTCGATATAATGAAAACAAACGAAACTGAAATGGATGAGACTCAGGGCCCGCGAACGCCAGCTAACTACCTGGGAGCCTCTGGACTGAAGGCACGCTTCCAAGCTACTGCTGCGATCCGTAAGCTATCTCATGACCTATGCTCAAAAGGCACAGAAGTGTAGCATCAGCACAACCGACCCCATGTGTTGGTAAGTGCCTGGCCTAACCCCGGCGAGGTAGTGACGAGGCTACACCGGACCTACCACGATCAACCTGTACAGATATGTGGGTAATAACAGAAAAATATATGAAATTTAAATAGATAATAAGGAGGGGACATGTTGTGGGGTGTAACAATTCAAATATATAACCAACGAACAAAGAAATGGAAACTGAATAATTAACATCAATGAAAGAGAGCCATTAAATCAACAACTGCACGGTACCAACCTTCGTGCTTTTACTCTCAATTCTCACCAAAACTGTCAAATGTAGTGCACAACATCACCCTTCATGCTTTCCTCACATAACTCTCATATCAAGGCACAGAATGACCCTTCGTGCTCAATTAATCAAGAAGTATGGCACGGAAAGACCCTTCGTGCATAACTATCAAAGCATGGCACGGAAAGACCCTTCGTGCATAGTCACTCTTCCTCACCCATTCATCGATCACAGCCAATCGAGGGAAGGAATATACAACAAGATTAAACATCTCAGCAAGGGGATAACAATTCAACAATAAGTCCCGGCAAGGGAAGACGAATCAACAACAAGTCCCGGCAAGGGAAAAATACCCCACTTCCTTCTTTAACTCATTTGCTTCTCAACTATCACTTCATTATTCATTTAACAAGTAATTAATCCAATTGTTTTACCTCTTTTGAATTTAAAAGCAATTATGACTCACGGTCATGTTAGACTCGAGCGTATAGGTAACCGTCACCATACCTATACACCGACTCCACAAAGCACATAGCAAATATTGTCCTAATCCTATTCCCTCAAGCCAAAGTTAGAACAAGCACTTACCTCGGTCCGAAAATAGCAAATCAAGTCTCTAACACCGCTTTTCCTCTAGAATATGACTCCGAAATAATGATATCTAGGCGTTTACCCAAATGTATCAGCAATTGCTAGTTAAAACCATTTGAATGCATAAGAATGAATTTCCTAAAGTTTTACCCAAAAATTCTCAAAACGCCCCCGGGCCCACGTGGCTAAAACCGAAGGTTCGAACCAAACCCAGTTACCTATTCCCCCGCAAATTCGGATATACAATTGGTTTTGAAATCGGACCTCCAATTGGGGTGCAACTTCCCAAATTTTGAAAACTTAGGTTCCATCCAAAACCCCAAATTTCCATTTGTGAAAACCTTTGATTGAAATTGAAATCATGTTGAATGACGTTAAATAGTAAGGTAATTAAGTTAGAAATCACTTACCAATAGTTTAGAAGGAGAAAAGTAACTTGAAAAATCACCTCTTAGGTTTTGGGTTTTTGAAAAGTGGAAAAATGGCTGAAATTTTGAACTTATATACCTTTCCGAGAACCTGGCGCGGACCGTACAAAAATGGTCTGCGGACACACCGAGTGAGAGGCAAAGTTGGGCTCCTCTGAACCCTCCCAGCATGGACCGCACTATTTTTATGCGCCGCAGCGCTGGTCATCCTGAAATACCTGCCTCAGACACAGCGACGCGAATCGCACTAAAATGCTTTGCTGCTGCGCGGTTCCACCGCGGACTGCACAGAAATGATTGCGGCCGCACTGGAGTCTGCAACACTTGAACTATTTTTCCTCTAAGTGAAACCATCCCGGACAACCTCCAAATCACTCCCAAGCTCTCGGGGCTCCCGGCCAATCATACACACTGACTGAATAACATCATACGGACTAACTCGTACGATCAAATCGCCAAAATAACATCATTTACATATAATCAAATCTCAAAACACATGATTTCTTCCAAATTTCCATAAAACTCTTATTTCTCATTTTCAAGTCCGAAACACGTCAAATGACATTTTTTTCCAACCAAACTTTACAGATAGCGCTTAACACTCATTTAAGACATGTACCGAGCGTCGGAACAAAAGTACGAGCCCGATACTATCACTTTCTAACTTATTTTATTTCAATTTTTCATGTCATTTTCAGATAAACAATTGCTTCCAAAAGTTCCCTACTCGGGCCTGGGACCTCGGATTTCGATTCCGAGAATACGCCCAGATCTCATATTTTTCTATGGACCCTCAAGGACCGTCACTTCACGGGTCTGGGTCCGTTTACATAAAGTGTTGACAAAACTCAAGTATATCAATATTATTATCAAAATTCATAGTTTTTAACACAAAGTTCATACATTTACACTTAAAAATTTTCTGGCTTCGCGCCCGGACTGCGCACGCAAGTCGAAGCAACCAAATAAGAGGTTTTCAAAGTCTTTGAAGCACAAAGAAAGGGAGAATTATGGTGATGACCCTTTGCGCCATCACATCTTCAGTTATTGCTTGAGCTTCAACCATATATATTTCCATTATCCGTTGGCATTTGTTTTGATTGTCATGTTGAGTTTCTATGTTGACTGTTCATTGCTTGTTGATCTAAAAACTCTTTCCGAAATATCAACAATGGAACGATAGCCCTTGAAAAGTGAATGAATTTTTAGTAACTCTATACATGTGTGAAGATCTAAATCTTTAGATACACGCATTCCTTTGCTTGTTCCAAGGTTGATATCAAACCATATCACTGCTTCAAACTTATTTTTATCCAATTCAATAACCTCAAAGATCTGTTTAATGAAATCTTCAAACCGAATTGACTTTGGTACTAGAACAAGCTTTGTTTATGATCAAGCTATTTTATAGTCTTGAGTCCATCTACCATTAAAAATAACTATATTGCATATTGTCCATCATGCAAGTCAAGAGAATGGGAAACTCAGGACATTTTTTAGAAAGCAATCCTTGTATAATTAAGAACAAGTACTATAAGTTCAAGACCGAGTTAAGGACCAAGTGTCCTTAACTTTTGAACATGTAATTGAAACTTAAGGTGTCTTTATCTTTTGAACTTGTAATTCAAACTTAAGGACTGCATGTCCTTAACTTTTGAACCTTCAAAAACTTAAGGACTCATGTCCTTAACTTTTCAACATGTAGTTCAAACTTAAGGACTTTCTGTCCTTAACTTTTTAACCTGCAAGTAAATCTTATGGACTTCACATCCTTAACTTTTGAACATGTAATTCAAACTTAAGGACTTGTTGTCCTTAACTTTTGAACCTGCAAGTAAAACTTAAGGAGTTCCTGCCCTTAACTTTTGAACCTACAAGTCAAACTTAAGGACTCATGTCCTTAACTTTTCAATTTATAATTCATACTTAATGACATGTTTTAACTTATAAGTGTAAGTTAAGGACCAAATGTCCTTAACTTTTTCAATTTGAAACTCAAACTTCAGGACTTAGTGTCCTTTACTTTTTCAAAACAATTTGCAAAACTATGACAATACGTCCTTAAGATATAGAAGAACAACAACAAAGTTAAGGACATAATGTCCTTAATTTTTTCAATTCAATTTGCAAAATAAGGACACTATGTCCTTAATATTATGTGCTCAATTTTTATAGAATTATCATAGAAGGCGATGTCCTTAAATCTATCAATCCAAAAATTTTAAAAAAATTTAAATTTCTACTTACTGTATAAAAATTAATAAAAATCGAAAAGAGTATAACTATGTCGAAATAAAAAATATAACTTAACGTAAATCTATGTAGATTTTTGAATGAAAATGTCAAACTTTCCACCACATTGTTGCCCTCACTTGGGTTACAAGCCCAAATTACTGAGCTCGGCATTCCATGCCGTCTCATGGTCATTTGTGTATCAATGAAAATAACTGCTCTTATCGGTGTGTGAAGAAACAAACTATTTTGTTTCGAAAATCATGATTTATAGTATTCAATTCGATTAAGAATTTTGTACATTATTTGCCCCAAATTAACAAACTTTCAATCTATTAAAAGGAAAAACAATAATCAAATTGATATATCCACACAAAAAATATGCAGTTTTTATTAAACAATTTCAGTTCATCTTTAGACTAGTACATGCAACGAAAATTGAAAAACTATCATTTACTAATATTTGTAACCCATATATTCCTCAATGCACTAAAGAAATATAGAAAAGAAAGAGTAACTTCAAATATTTTATAGAACATGTAAAGTTAAAAAAAACAAATATATTTAAGAAAAGTGAAACAAAGGAGGAAAAATTGAAATATCATTCATGACAAGAGGATCTTCAACTACTTTAATAACCATTTATGCTACGGATAAAGCATGGTAAGTGTATATGAAGCATTTTCATAGGTCAACGATATACTTTATCTGCTTATGGCTTTCATTCTTCTAATTCATTCTCCAGGAATGTGCTACAGACAGGGGTGCACGTGAGACAGTTTGGTGTTTTATTAAATCTGATAAGAATGGACCTTGGGCCTAACTCAACCCCAAAAGCTAGCTTATGAGGTGAGGATTGTCCAAGCCATATAAGGATACCAAGGACCTCAAATCCCTCCGATGTGGGACAACTCAACACCCCCCATCACGTCCAGATCTCTGGAGCGTGGACAACATAAATGGGGGCCCAACATCGGTAACAATAATTGGGATGGGCCTGGCTCTAATACCATGATAATCCCTCCGATGTGGGACAACTCAACAAAATCAAAATTAAATCAATTATATCGGTTTATTAAATTCATAATCAAAGCAATATAAATTTGGTTTTTACGATTTCGGTTTTAGTCTGTTTTTTCGGTTTCCTCGGTCTTTCGGGTTATTTTCGATTTTTCTTTTTAGGTATATATTGTGCTTGAAAAAGAGATCAATGATCACCATTATCCGCATCATTACTATTTTTCTAAATAATCTATAAGGAATACCAATTATTCCTATGAATCATAATTGCAAGACCTTCCATAATAGAAAATGACAATAAAAATGTGACAAAGCAAAGCACTGTAAACTTGATAAATCTCGACACTAAAATAATCACCAATTATGTAAGCAAGATGACAGCCAGCTACACCAAATATGTATTGAAAGAAGAAAGCAAAATCCAATGCTTCTAATGATTCGAGGATTAACTGGATATGCAACCTAGCCTACAGATTTAGTTGGTCAACTTGATGTACTTTTCTTTCCTTTTTCTTGATTTCCCAACTGGTGTCCAGTATCCGCATTAAGATCCCCATTAGTCTGAATTTGCACCATATAACATAGAGGCAGATCTAAAAATTCTTGAATATGGGTGCATTACTAAGAAAAAGTAAGAAAAAAATTATTAAGTGGGAATAGATCCTTATCCTCAAGGTAAATAACTCAATACTCAACCAAGTGTACCATTTAAACTTATTGGATCATGTGTGTCAACAGATAATATAAGACTAGTTCTGGAAACTACGTACATAAAATACCAATTTTGGCGGTGAGATCATAGGTTCACGTGTCCCATGATTGGGGCTATAAATCCACTCATAGTGTACGGCATTCCAGGGGAAGTGCTCCCGAATCAAAATTTCTTTTTACCCAAAGGCTCGAATTCGAAATTTTAAATTAAGGATGGAGGGATCCTATTCATGGCATCATAAACCTTATTAATACTTGATGTGCTTTCTTCTCTTGAACATATATTTACATGTCCAATTACCCAATCGTTACACAACTTATGCCTTTTCTCTTCTCCTTTGACAAGCTAATAGGTAAGATTTTGAAAGAGAGATGTCCTAGTGATTCATAGGTTTCAAGTTTAAATCCTAAGGGATGCCCATTTTTTTCACTTCAATGTGCAAATATACCTGTGACATAGCAAATATAAGATATTGTCTCTCGTTTAACAAAAGGTAAACATGTAATTCGAAATTTTGCCCGTAGTTAATGCATTTATGATATTTTTTAATTTAAGCATATGACATATATAAGGCCAAGAAATTAGAGATGTTTAAAATCGAATCGAAATCGTTAACCGAATTGAATCAATGGTTTATTGACTTATTGGTATCGGATTATCGGGGTAATGAATGGCGAACGAAATGAGGTTTCATAATTAACGGCTTAACGGCTTGGAGACGGATTACTCAATTTTCTTATTGGGTGAACCGTTAATCCGTTCAAAATTTTTATGTTGTTACGTCAGGAGGGTTGAAATGATAAAAGCCTGTGAACAAACAATTAGGTCATATTATAGCATAGTAAAATAATAACAACTTGTTACTACGTTGTTGCATAAGTAGTTGTAAGTTCAGAGCTGTTATTTTGATAAGCACTCCTAAGGTGCTTTTCTTGTGATCAAATTATAATCAGATATATTCATATAAGATTCAAGTCCAAAACAGTCGTAAATGCATGTAAAATTGTAACATAAAATGATAGAATTGTTCATAGTTAATGTGAGTCGTCTTTGGCTTCTCATGAATTATGAGTGGACATGAATTGAATTCCTCTCAGGGCCATAGTATTACCTTTGTGGATAACAATGCTAATGGTATTGACTGTTCCAAAACTAACATAGACAGTTTGAATTATGCATTTGGCCATTTGATATTGATTGTTTAAATTTTTTAATTTGAATTAGCCGATAAAGTGCTCGATAATAGTTAATCTGATACCAATCCTCCCATTGTCTTATTGAATGGCTAGCAAATTATTATATTTATAATTCAACAACCGATAAGTCATACTGTTAAGCATAATTATCCGCCCGATAAGTACCCCTACAAAAATTGACAAGATGCAACTTGCTTCGAACATAAGGTGTGACTTAGTTAATTCGATTTTATAGGTTTGAGCTAAGTAAATAGTTGAATTGAAGTGGTTTAGCACCCGTTAAACATGTTTAACATTATCCTCATACTAGCTCTATGGGTCTAAAAAAATGACAAGTCGAAAACGGAAAAGAAAAATAAAGAAAACAGAAATTACTTATCCTTTAAAATAATTAGAGGAGAACATATCTAAGATTTTGGTTGATGTGAGGCTATAGAAGTAATCTATCGACAAGAAATAAGCTCATATTTTAAGGTGTGACATTTGATTCTTGTTAGACTCTTTCATTTCCTTTTACCTTATTTGGTGTCACAGGGCGATTTTGGTCCGTCCAAAATTACACACGCGTGGCAATTAAATTATATGCTTGACTCAGCCTACATAGCCAAATTTTTAGCAAATTTGGCCTTAACGAATTTTAGGCAACAATTTAATAAGAATATACAAAGTAACCCTCACTTACCTATGATTATAAGTCGACCACAACCCCACTTTTGACGAATAACACAAGATGTACTTAGCCGACATTAAGACCTGCCCAAGCCTAGCCTTAGTCCCTTTTGAAACACTTTGAAACCCTCACGTTTTACTCTTGTTTCTCACTTAGAATTTTACACGAAATTGCACACACCAATCTAACTAAGTCTAAAGGCCCTATTTATAGCACATACGCAGCATTTAGGACTTGATATCACATTGACACTTGTTGTCTACAACTTTTGTCACTTGTCGGGCTAATACTAAATCAGTTCCTAGCTTGTAATTGACACTTAATCTATGTTATGCACGAAATTATAATGGATACAAGCATAAATTAGTCATGGGTATCAGAAGTTATGAAAAGGTAACCGCCAAACTGCTTTGGCATGTGCATTGCATGTGCCATCTTGACTTGACGAGCTGATTCACACCCAAGGCTGGCTTTGCGCCCAACCTTAACACATTTTGACATTGCTCCGTACCAATGCCTTGCCCGCAATCTTCCGCCCATGATTTCGCCGCACATGCCTGACGCCACTGCCGCCCGCACATGTCTTGGCCGAGTTTCTGCCTTGCCCATGTCAACCTTTGTTTCCCTCGTGCCATTGCTTGTATTTTCCTTCACATAGCCTTGCCTTAGCAATTGAAAACCTTTGCCATCATTTCGCATTGCCGCATTTTAGCTTAGCCCACATTTGTTGCTGCCACAACTAGAAGTGCCCGTGCTACTGACTTTGACGCGCATGCCATGCCATGCCGCCCCAACACTGCCAATACTGCCTTGTCAAGCCTTTTCCAGGCATGTCTTGCCTACCCCAAGACCTTGGTCAATACTTGCCCACAACAACCCTCATGACAATGTCTTGTCCGTCACTCGTATGATCGTTTTGCCTGCACAAAGGTCAATTACAAGGCCATCACACTCGATCCTTGCCACAGTCACTACGCCCGATGTCAAAGAGTCATCCCCTAACACTTGGGTCCCGAGCACCAAAAGGATAAATTTATACTAGATAAATATAACAAAAGCAATTGTTGATTTGATTGGATTAGACCCGTTAAACATGTTTTCGTTGTCCTCATGCTAGCTCGGCCTAAATAAAGGCGAGTCGAAAAAGGATAACATATCTAAGATTTTGGTTGGTATAAGCTGAACTAGATCTCATATTTAAGGTTTAATGTTTGATTCTTATGAGGCTCTTCCATTTCATTTTGGGATTTTTACATATACATCCCATATAACAAACCTTATAACCACTCATGTTTAAGGTTAGTGTTTATTACATTTAAGTATACCATGTTTCAATTTATGTACCAAAATTTACTTTTAAGGTTTAATGATCAATCATTTATTAGAGGCTTGATTTGTGGAACAAAATCTTTTCATATTTTTTTCCCTATTTTTTTCTCTTTCTTCCAACCGCATTTGTGTCCTGAGACGCATATACACACAGCAAAGGAAGGCAGTCCTGTGCTTGTTGCCGCCCCCTCCTCATGCTCGGCCACATTTTCCCCTCCATCAAAATCATCATCTTCCTCTCTAAGAAACCCTAACTGAATCTTTTTCTTCACCCACATTACATTGAGCTTCTGTTCTCTTCTGTTTTTCCATTCAAATATATTCATTCACCTCATTTTCTTATTGAAGAGATATCTTTGTTTGCTTGGTCACAAAGGGAGGAAAAACAACCTGTCGATACGTTTGGGTTCTTGTGAAAGGAGGGAAAGCAAAAAACTTTGCTAGTTTTAAGGTTTGTCATATGTCAATTCTTCGTTCATTAATCTTCTCAAGTTTGTATAATCATGAGCCACAATTTTTTTATGTTTTTTTCATGTGTTTTGTTGATTATTGGAGGAAATATGCTGTTTATATCCCATGATCTTGAAAAAAGCAATTTCTGAATTCGAAAGAAAAAAATGAATGGAAAAAACAATACTGATGGGCCTCTGTTCGTGATTCTGATTTGTTTAAAAGACCATTAATGTATAACAAGATCTTTTATAACATTGTATGTCGTCCATGTTCATCTACGGCGTAGCTGTTTCATGTTCCCATTATCTTGATCCTGTTTACTCTGGGCTTAAAAACATATTTATCATGCTCTGAAATGTCATTCAAGACTTTAATGTAGTGTAATGTAATGTTTATTTGGAACTGTCACTGTTAACTCAAATTTGATTGGCAAATTTTACTGTTGAATCAAATTTTACGTTAATTGTAGTTTTTGGTAGTTTAATGTAGTGTAATGTAATGTTTATTTGGAACTGTCACTGTTGACTCAAATTTGATTGGCAAATTTTACTGTTGAATCAAATTTTACGTTACTTGTAGTTTTTTTGTAGTTTAATGTAATGTTTATTTGGAACTGTCACTGTTGACTCAAATTTGTGTATTTGTCTATACCAAAGGAAGATCTTACTGATATTGACAAACACCGTAGACGCTATGGAGCTCTGTTGTGGGACTACGCCACAAAGAAGCTAAATGATGGTTCAATCAGTGAGACCGAGGTTACCGGCAGGCTTGCAAGGAGGAAGGGTCCACCGCCAAAGAATGAGAGAAATAAAGTTGAACGAAAGAAGAAGTAGAGTGTACTGTTGTAATGAACTTTGGTTGTACTGAACAATTTTTCATGAAGTGGAGAATTATGTCAGTTTGGTTGTACTGAACAATTTTTTATGAATACATTAGACATGAGTATTCTATCTCTCTAATAGCATATTTGTCGAAACAGCTATCTAATAGCATATATAATAGCATCAGTTGCCATTCTATATAACTGTCAGTTCTTATATAATTGTGGGAATAAATTACTAATGTAGTGACTACAATTACCTACAATTGCATATAACTACACATCAATACTACATATAACTACAATTGCATAACTACAAATTGTTGGAAGTCCAATGCTACATGTACTGTTGCAGTACATTGCGCTGTTATGTTTTCGGATAAAACTTCTTGTCTTGAACAATGAAGAATAATGAATTGACGTTGCATAGAAATGCCATTTGTAGTTTTCAGCAACTCATACCATCCATTAGATACAAAAAAATACGTTATTCAGACATATTTTTCAACTGATTACGATTAACTACAAGTAACTACAATTAACTACAAAGTTCATATAACTACAAAAATTTGACTACATTTTAAAAACACACTGGAAACACTGCATATAACATTAACTACATTTACCTACATTTGACTACATTTTAAAAACTCACTGGAAACACTTCATATAACCTTAACTACATTTACCTACATTTGACTACATTTTAAAAACACACTGGAAACAGTGCATATAACCTTAACTACATTTGACTACATTTTAAAAGCTTCTTCCTTTATTGGGTTAGTTGAAAAGGATTGCCAAATCATAATTTCATGATTTTGTTTACTTTCATCAATATATATATATATATATATATATATATGACGACATCTGATTATGGGTCAATGCACATGTATAAATGAGTGAAATACATGAAATATACGTTAGAATCTCAATATTCCTTTCAGATAAACTTTTTCTACCATGTATATTTTGAGATTTATGAACAAAAGATAATAATATTTTTCAAGGAGTATCAAGAACATCGATACTTTTAATATTTCTAATATTTTGTGGAAACTGTGTGTTTGCTCGTTTCCTTAGTATCATATGTACCATGGTAAAAGAAAGAAGGGAGGCCATTAACATAACTATTTCTTGAATTATTTAATAGAAGTTAAGCTTCTGCTTTCGTGAAATACGTTGGAACGAGAGGATGAGGCTTGAGCTTCTGAAGTTGAACGAAAGCTTGCTTTGGATTTAAACATTTGGACGAAATGATTCTGTTTCAGTCAAATCGACGAACAATGGGTTTCATAAAGAATAACATGCTTAGAAATACGATCCCTAAGATAAGGAGGGAAGAAACATGTTATCACAGAAAGGCTATGCCTTCCTTCACAACAAACAGCTTTTAGCTAGCCCAACCATAGACCGGAAAAGAAGTCACACAACGAGATCTGATTTACTATAGGGATTTGGAGCAATGGAATACAGCAATGTAAATTAAGAAAGTATGATTAATTGAAGGGATTTTTACCTTAACTGAATTAGCATTTATTTGGTACAAAATCAAAGATTAATTAGGAGGCATAAATACAGGCGTTATTTTAGGCTACAAATTATTTAACATAGATTTGAGCCTTAATAAATGGCGTTATTTTAGGGTGCAACATCAGCAAAGATTTCGTTTGGTACATATTTTGTAACAAAAACATGGGATATGAGGGTAATAACCAAACAAAGCACAATAATGATAATAAGGTTTGCTATATGTGATGTATAGGTAAAAATCCCTTTCATTTTCCCCTATTCGGTGCTCTGTGAAACCACCCTCACGCGGTCAGCCCCACTTTAGGGATCCAGCAGCACATGCTTTCGTTTGGGCCACGTGACCCAACTCTGTGCTTGGACAGGACAGGCCAGAATTAGCCCACCAAGCCCTACCATAGATGAAGCAGCCCAACATTCCACCACATTGTTGCGTTATAAGCCCACATTACTGAGCTCGGCAGCTAGAATTGCATCACATGGTATTATAAACAAAGAAAAGGAACTGTTCATTTTCGGTGTGTGGTATATCTTGCATGAATTATTTATATGACAAATATATATTTATGAACAGTGAAACAAAGGAGGAATTTGAAATATCATTCATGACAACAGGATTTTCAACTACTTCAATGACCGTTTAAGTAAAGATCTTTTATGCTACGGAAAAACATGAAGCATGGTAAATATAAAAATATATATTTACATACGAAGCATTTTCATATATCGATGATATATTTTATCTGTTTATTGCTTCATTCTTCTAATTCATTCTCCAGGAATGTGTTACCAATTTAGTTGGTCAACTTGATGTGCTTGTTTTCCTTTTATTTTTCACCCGGTGTCTAATTTCCGTATTAGGGCACCGGCTAATTTGGATTCGCTTAAGACATTTAAGGGCTCGAACTCGAAATCTCTAATTAAAATTGGAGGAATTATGTTCATCATATTACAACCTTTATTGATACTTGATGTGCTATCTTCTCTTGAACATATATTTACATAACCAAAAACAGAGATTAAATTTGGTAAATTTGTTGAAGATATTATAGTCCAATTTACCCCCAAAAAATTTCATTGTCCAATTACCCAATAGCTGCACAACTTATGCCTTTTCTCTTCTTCTTTGACAAGCTAATAGGTAAAGATTTTGAAAGAGAGATGTCCCAATGATTCTTATGTTTCAAGTTTAAATCCTAGAGGATGTTGATTTACTTCACCTGAATGTGCAAATATACCTATGACATAGCAAAAAAAAGATATTGGATATATTTTCTCTCGTTTAACGAAGTGCAAACATGAAATTCGAAATTTCCCCCGAGTTAATGCGTTTATAAAATTTCTTAATTTAACCACATGATATATATGTGGCCAACAAATGGCAAGATGTGACTTGCTTTGAGCATAAGCTGTGACTTAGTTATTTGATTTTTTGGATTTCACCTAATGAATAGTGTAGGGTTGCATATAGGTGTTCGTAACATGTAGCGGAATACAATAACAATTCGAAATAATTTTTTTCTTGTTTAAAATTTATTTACATGTCGAAGATCAGATCTAAGACGTACCTGGTGAACAGAGTTCCCTTTCAAAATTTCTTCGATAGTGCGAAGACTTATGCATATTCACACCGAGACCGATCCTTGCTATCAACTCTTTGATCAATGATACCTGCGAAAAAATTGAACGAAAAACTTGTGCTAAACATTTTCTCAAAAATCTCAACTCAAATTAGAAGAACAAGAAATATTTTTCTTGTAATTGTATTTTCTCTCTTGGCTTTGTATTGCACTCTCACTTTCACAAAGTGCCTTTTCTTCTCAAGAATTAATTATACAGCAAATTTTCTCCATCACCTTTTATATAGCATCACCTACAAACCATTTTCCTATTTAATTGTGGTAATAATTTACTTGTGTAAAAATTTATTCCATGAGTTTCATGGAGTTTCCATTGGAATTCACTTAACAAAGTTTCATCAAACCATTTTATTAATATTTGATACAATATTTTTTATAAAAAATAAGTATTAATTATATATATATATATATATATATATATATATATATATATATATATATATATATATATATATATATATATATATATATATATATATATTAATCAAGAGTAATAATCTAATTTTCTATTCCAAATAGAATATTTCGATTTGTTCACAATATTAATTATATCCTTTGTCCTAGAAAAGAATATACTAATATTTATTTAGACTAATAAATAAATTTATTTGACTAATTAAATTCTTTAATTTAATTACCAAACAATAAACTAATTAATTCTTTAGCAAAGATCAGAACACTCGTTAGTGTGCGATCCCACAAGTTCAATACTAGCCCGTCGTAAATTGATCATATCAATATACTAATCAAGGGTGGAGTCTAGCAACACTCTTTAATGACCAGATAGAATGAAGAATACAATTTACTCTTAAGAACTAGTAGAAGAATAATGTAATATTTCCTTCTGTCCTTATAGCTCTGAGTCAGCCTAGGATATGGTTCAACTGTCAAATCCTAATAGGCGACCAACTATATGTTCATGTCAGATATAATCGACTATTGAATGACCTAAGAAATTCTTTTCTTCTTTTATTCAATCGCCCTAGCCAAGGTCTTAGTTTGGTCGTTTATAAGTCATGACAACATAAAGCTTAAACTCATTACCAAGAGTTGACAGATTACATCTTGATCAAACACTAATTCTACAAGTATTTAATCATACCCAATATCCTTTCAACTATCGCCCTAGGGTCATATGTGTATGGTAAGCACAATAAATAATTATCAATTACTATGACAATCTCAGGTCAAAGAAAACTCTTACATCACATTCTTCAAGAGAATATTCTATTAACAATTTATGGAATTCTGACCATTAGGAATTATCTAATGAGTCGGTTCAATGATCATTTCTCTATATGCATCATCTATATCTATGTGATTTAGTTAATGATATCAACTAATCTTTATTCAATAAAGACGATCACATAAATACTGATCTAACCGAATTATTAATGTCCAGCATAATAATTTATGATCAAGAATAAATTTATATTAAACTATAAGATACTTCACTCTTATTATCCTGATCTCCATCACAATGTCAATTTTTAAAATTTAATCAAGGACCTTATCAAGTTAATGAAACTGTATAGGATAAAATTTGGCTCTCAACGTCCCCACGCCGAGTGGGCACGTCCATTATGATAAGGTCGACCCGAGTGAGGGCACGACCCAATTGATAAAGTAAAGGCGACGTCGTTTAGGGTCTTGCTTCTTTAGTACGAAGAAGCCACCTACTTTTGTACTTTTTCTTTGATTATTTCGAGGAAGGTCTCCTACTATATAGAGGGGACCTTCACCTTTTAATAGGTGATTTGTGTTATTCTGAATAATACAACTCTTTTCCTCTCTCTGTCTCTCTATCTCTAACACACATTCTCTCTCATTCTAAAGTTCTTACTAGTTCTTCACACTTTCATATCTACAATGATCTTAACATAATAATCATCTCTAGGACTCATTATATTTGATTACGATTTACCATTATCCATTTTAGATTGTTTTTACGCTTATAAAGTACGAATATAACTTTTGAGCCAAACAATTTGGCACCATCTGTGGGGATTTCGAGAATCCAAACCACAGTTTGCACCTAGAGAACCATCGAAAACCCTTCTCTACAACACAAAGACAAAAGATGGCTGACAACAACGCAAGAATGAAAGTGATAGCAGATGTCAAAACCGACTTTATGGGTCCTCTCAACGAAGCACTTGTAGAGTATGTCTTGAATGCAACCCCTAGCACCATAGTGAATGGGGAGATCCCACCTCCCCTACCTGAAGATCTGGCGATCTCACGCGAAAAGGAGGCTTCTACATTTGTAACTAAATAAGCACCCCCATAGGTCATGAAACTACTGGAAGAATGGTTAACGAGTACTCTAAGTGGCTTGCTTGAAAATTCACCCAAAAAAAAAACGTCAGATGCATGCCAACAGTAGACCTTGCTGCAGCTGAAGGTGAACCCAAGATCGTACGAGCAAACAATGTGCTCATCGATACTCGGGCCAACGGTGGCACGCTCACAGCCATCCTCAAGAAGATGGAGGAAATGGAAAATGAAAACAAGTCACTTCGTGACCAGATGAAGGAACACCAGGAGAGGGTAGAGAAGATCCCCGGTGCTCCCAAGCTGCTGCCAATGCGTAACGTGGGGAGGTTTGTTGAACAACCTTAGACGAAAGAGGCTGCACCGTACTCCATCCCAAAAACCTTCAAAATGCCTCTTTATTTAAGAGTGTACCATGGAACTACATATCCCGAGGATCACCTGATCCACTACATCACGACTGTAAAAGGTAACGGCCTGTTAAAATAATAGGTACCGTCCATGCTGCTGAAGAAGTTTGGCGAAACACTGACAAGAGGAGCACTAACCTGGTACTCCCAGCTACCAGCCAAGATCATTTATACATTCAAGGAAATGATGGACAAGTTTGTCACCGCCCATGCAGGAGCAAAGAAAGCAGAAGCAAGATTCAACGACATCTTCGCTATTCGGAAAACCACAGGAGAAGGACTAAGGGACTTCCGAGCCAGATTTAACAGAGTAAGGATGATCCTACCAAACGTGTCGGAAAGAATGGTGGTCGCCACTTTACAGAACGGGTTAAGTAGGGACGGCTCGAGGGCAACAAAAAAACTACTAAGTCGCCTCATGAAATATCTTCCCACCACGTGGGAAGAAAACCATAATGCCTACTACGCTGAGGTACGTGCGGATGAGGACAACCTTAATAGAGAGAGACACCAACCCTACATCAACTCCTCTCACCCACCGCCACCCAGGCACGCGGACGAACTATTGCGATATGTCGCTTCACTACGAAACGATAGAGGTATGCCACCTTTATTATCCCCCCATAACCTTTGTGCGTCCCCTTCAGAAATAGTGCACGCACTTGAGAAGCTGGGCAACAAGGTGCGATGGCCGACAAAAATGAAGTCAGACCCCGCTACAAGAAAATCAAATGCCCATGGCGAGTTCCACCAGGAACGAGGGCACAAAGCCGAAGAAAGCATAGGCCTACGGCAATAGGTGGTCAGGATGTTGAACCAAGGGTTCCTGAGAGAGATACTCAGTGACAAAGGAATAATCAATTTTGCACGTGGACGGGAACAACCCCACGGCCCACCAAAGCCGCCTTCACCAACACGCACAATCAACATGATCACGACGACGATTCGGCGATCAATCACGTCAAATTCACCACTACGCACAAGATGAAGCGAATCATCGCCCACGAACAGTATGACGACTTCAAAGATAGTATCACCTTCGATAAGTCCGATGCCAACAATTTGTCTTTCCCTCATTACGATGCATTAGTTATCACTTTATGCATCACAGATATGGATGTTAAAAGAATCATGGTTGATGACGGTAGCGGGCGCCTGTATTATCCACCCGAGGATCCTCTTACTAATGGGACTCGAGGATATGATAATACCGCGCTGCATAACATTAACTGGTTTCAATAATGCAGTGGAACAAACCTCCGGGGAGATATAACTACCCATCCTAGCATGAGGGGTCACGCTGGAAACAACTTTCCATGTGATGAACCAGGAAACGGCATACAACGCCATCATCGGACGCCCGTGGATACATTCCATGAGAGCGGTCCCGTCGAGATTCTATCAAATGATCAAATTTCCCACCCCATGGGGAGTATTCAGCATTCAAGGCGAGCCTCGCACCGCTCAGGAATGCTATAAAAATAGCTCAAGATTGCGCCCACACCAAACAGCTTGAAGGGGCAAGCGCAGAGGCATAACAATCAGCTATGTCGGGGACTAAAGTCTATCCGACAGAGAACACCATTGGAGACCCTGATATCATAGAAGCCTGGAAAGCACAGTCGAAAACCACGACCCAGTCCAACTGGACAATAAAGACCCTACAAAGAAAGCCCACATTGGGCACGGCCTCTCAAATCCAAGTAAGTATCGTGAATTTTTATCTAACCATGCAAACATGTTTGCTTTTTCCCATTCAGATATGCCAGGGATCTCGCGCGAAGTCGCCACTCGCAAGCTGAATGTTGACATTACACCCTCTCGTATGGAAAATGAGAAGAAATTCAATGCCGATATCAACAAACCTATCAGCGAGGAAGTAGACGAACTTTTGGCCAACGGCTCCATCAGGGAAACAAAGTACCCTTAATGGGTCGCCAATGTCGTCATGGTCAAAAAGAAAAATGGGAAGTGGAGAATGTGTGTGGACTTCACCGACTTGAACAAGGCATGCCATAAAGATTCTTTCCCACTGCCCCACATTGATCAGCTGATAGACGCGACCGCAGGGCATGAGCTGCTAAGCTTCCTAGACGCATACTCCGGCTACAAAAAACAACTTTCATCACCCACCAGGGGACATATTTGTACAAGGTAATGCCTTTCGGGCTCAAAAATGCAGGAGCCACGTACCAAAGGCTGGTAACCTAGATGTTCAAATAGCAACTCGGTAAGACCATGGAAGTCTATATCGATGATATGCTGGTAAAATCGCAAAGAAATAAGACCACATCGGCCACCTGAAAGAGGCCTTCGAGATACTAAGGAGGTACGGGATGAAGTTGAACCCCAAGAAATGCGCCTTCGATGTGGCCTCAGGAAAATTCTTAGGGTTTCTCGTATCGCAACGAGGCATCGAGCTCAACCCAGACCAGATCAAGGCGGTAGATGCAATACCTGAAGTGCTAAGTAGCAAGAAATAGGTATATAAGCTGACGGGGCATATAGCCGCTCTATCCAGATTCATCTCATGGTCATCCGGCAGGGGCCATAAATTTTTCAATGTGCTGAAAAAAGACCAAGGGCTACAGTGGAATGAGGAATGCGTCGAAGCCGTGAGAAAGCTGAAGGCGTACTTGTCTTTGCCGCCCCTGCTAGTCAAAGCGAGCCTAGGCAAACCCCTGCTGGTATATCTGGCTGTGTTTGAGGTCGGTGTTAGCACCGTCCTAGTTTGCGAAAGCAAAGGTACACAATCCCATATCTATTACATTAGCAAAACCTTAGCAGACGCCGAAACTCGGTACCCAGACCTCAAGAGATTGGTGCTGGCACTGGTAGTAACTTCAGGGAAGCTACGACCCTATTTTCAGTGCCACCCCCTAAAAGTGGTAACAACCTTCCATTAAGGAGCGTCTTACACAATCCTGAATTATCAGGACGACTCGCCAAATGGGCAATTGAGCTCAGCGAGCATGACATCTCGTACCTTCCAAGAACCACCATCAGGTCTCAAGTTCTGGCCGATTTTATAGCTGAATTTAGCGCAAAAATCCTACCGGAAGCAGAACTTGAGGCACAACATGCCTCCACCAATAACGAACTATGGGTCCTCTACACTGATGGTGCTGCCAATGCATCCGGATCAGGACTGGGACTCGCCCTCGAGGTTCCCACAGGCGAAATGATTTGCCGGCCCATACGATGCCCTGAAATGACTAACAACGAGGCCGATTACAAGGCAGTTATTGCAGGTATGAAATTGGCCATCAAATATGGGGCTCGCCGACTCATCCTCCACTACGATTCCCAACTCGTAGTAAGCCAACTCACTGGGACTTACCAGATCTAAGAACAAAGAATGCAAAAATACCAGTACGAAATCCACAGGTTAATGGCTGAGTTTGATGAATGCCACTTCGAACAGATTCCTAGGGAACGAAATATTGAAGCAGACGGTCTAGTAAAGCTGGCTACGACAACTAAATACTTCAACAAAGAAAGCGTGGTTACCCTCCTCCATTTCGCCAATTATCACACTGAGGTATTCTCTTTAAATTTGACTTGGGACTGGCGCAACCAGTTTGTATCCTATATGCAGGACGAAACACTACCACCTGACAAAAAAGAGGCAAAGAAACTCCGCATGCAAGCTGCTCGGTATTGCCTAATAAACAATGACCTCTACAAAAGAACATTTGGCGGACCCTTGGCCAAGTGCCTAGGGCGGCACCAAACGAGGAGAGTACTCGAAGAAGTGCACGAGGGCCACTGCGGCTCCCATGTAGGTAACTACGCCCTCGTATGATGCATCATACGGGCCGACTACTACTGGCCCACCATGAAGAAGGAGGCAACAGAATACGTTCGCCAATGCAAATAATGCCAAAAATACGCCCCCATTATACAACAACTATGAGAACCCCTCAATTCAGTCACCTCTCCATGCCCTTTCATCAAATAGGGAATGGCATAGTCGGCCCCCTACCCGCAGGACAGGGAAAGGTACAATTTTTACTAGTTTTAACGGACTATTTCACTAAGTGGGTGGAAGCAGGTGCGTATGCACAAATACGCGAACAGGAGGTGATTGCCAACATATGGAAAAATATTATATGCCACTTCGGCATCCCCAAAGAAATCAGTTGTGACTACGGACAACAGTTCATCGGTCAAACAATGACTGAATTCTTCGAGAAATGGCGCATCAAGAGGATACTTTCCATGCCATATCACCTCGCCGCTAACAGCCAGGCAAAATCCTCCAACAAAGCAGTACTAAACATACTGAAGAAGAAGCTCGAGGACGCCAAAATGCTATGGCCCGAGATGTTACCCGAAGTGTTGTGGGCGCACATGACCACACCCAAATCCAGCACAGAGGAAACACTGTACTTGCTAGACTACTGAACCGACGCAGTCATACCCATTGAGGTCGGCGAATCAAGCCTAAGGTAGTCTCACACCAGTGGAACAGAAAATGACACAAACAGGCTCCAAGACCTCGATGGAGCCGATGAGAGAAGAGAAACGGCCCACATAAGAATGGTGGCCCAAAAACAACAAGTCGAAAGATACTATAACAAGAGGGCAAAGATAAGACCACTCAAAATGGGAGACTACGTCCTCAAAGCCAAGACATTGGCATCCAAAGACCTAAGTGAAGGAAAATTGGGCATCAACAAGGAAGGACCCTAAGAAATCATAGCAACAGACAAAAAATGAGCATTCCTGTTGGAAACAACGGGAGGAACAATGCTCCAAAAAATTGGAACATTGCCCACCTCAAGTATTTCCACTTCTGAAAGGCATCTCCCGAGTAATACTCTTTTTTCCTTACCTGAGTTTTTGTCCCAATTGGATTTTCTCGGAAAGGTTTTTAAAGAGGAGGCGAAGGGGACACTTGGAGATATTTGCAGAACAAGTTTACCATATCAGCCTCTCCATACGACCTCCAAGCCGACATGATAAAGGGACTAGACTACCTTGATCTCCAATGTATAAAAGGCTACGACCATCTCCAATGTATAAAAGGCCATGGCCATCTCCAAGGTATAAAGGGCTACGACCATCTCCAATGTATAAAAGGCTACGGACATCTCAAAAGCATAAAAGGCTATGTCCATATCACAAGCGCACAAATGTCTAAGGCCATCGATTCTATTATGGCTAAGGCTACCGCCGCCAATGGTCGACCTAGATTCGACTATGGCCAACAAGTGACTCGACGACAGTCGAGGTCGTCTATATGGCCAAATCCATTAACTCCATCATGGTTAAGGCCATCGATTCTATTATGGCTAAGGCCATCGCTGCCGACAATCCATCTAGATTAGACTACGGCAAACAAGTAACTCGACAACAGTCGAAGTCGCCTATATGGCCAAAGCCATCAACTCCATCATGGCTAAGGCCATCGATTCAATTATGGCTAAGGCCACCGCCGCCAACAATCGACCTAGATTCGACTACGACAAACAAGTAACTCGACGACAGTCGAAGTCACTTATATGGCCAAAGCCATCAACTCCATCATGGTTAAGGCCATCGATTCTATTATGGCTAAGGCCACCGACGCCGACAGTCGACCTAGATTAGACAACGGCAAACAAGTAACTCGACGACAGTCGAGGTCACCTATATAGCCAAAGCCATCAACTCCATCATGGCTAAGGCCATCGATTTTATTATGGCTAAGGCCACCACTGCCAACACTCAACCTGGATACAACTAAAACAAACAAGTGACTCGATGAAAGTCGAAGTCACCAATATGGCCAAAGACATTAACTCCATCATGGCTAAGGCCATCGATTCTATTATGGCTAAGGCCATCGCCGCCAACAGTTGACCTAGATTCGACTACGGCAAACAAGTAACTCGTCGACAGTCGAAGTCACCTATATGGACAAAGCCATCAACTCCATCATGGCTAAGGCCATAGATTCTATTATGGCTAAGGCCACTGCCGCCGATGGTCGACCTAGATTCGACTATGGCAAAAAAGTGACTCGACGACAGCTTAGGTCGCCTATATGACCAAAGACATCAACTCCATCGTGGCTAAGACCATCGATTCTATTATGGCGAAGGCCATCGCCGTCGACAGTCGACCTAGATTCGACTACGGCAAACAAGTAACTCGACGACAGTCGAAGTCCCCTATATGGCGAAAGCCATCAACTCCATTATGGCTAAGGCTATCGCTTCTATTATGGCTAAGGCCACTATCACCGACAGTCGACCTAGATTCGACTACAACAAACAAGTAACTCGACAACAGTCGAAGTCACCTATATGGCTAAAGACATCAACTCTATCATGGTTAAGGCTAATTATTCTATTATGGCTAAGGCCACCGCCGCCAACAGTCGACCTAGATTCGACTACGACAAACAAGCAACTCGACGACAATCAAAGTCACTTATATAGCCAAAGCCATCAACTCCATCACGGCTAAGGCCATCGATTCTATTATGGCTAAGGCCACTGCCACCGACAGTCGACCTAGATTCGACTATGGCAAAGAGGTAAGTCGACGACAGTCGAAGTCACCTATATGGCCAAAGCCATCAACTCCATCATGGCTAAGGCCATATATTCTATTATGGCTATGGCCATCGCCGACGACACTCGACCTAGATTCGACTAAGGCAAACAAGTAACTCGACGACAATCAAAATAACCTATATGGCCAAAGCCATCAACTCCATCATGGCTAAGGCCATTAATTCTATTATGGATAAGGGCACCACCACCAACAGTCCACCTAGATTCCACTACGGCAAACAAGTAACTCGACAACAGTCGAAGTCACTTATATGGCCAAAGCCATCAACTCCATCATGGTTAAGGCCATCGATTCTATTATGGCTAAGGCCACCGCCATCGATAGTCGACGTAGATTCGACAATGGAAAACAAATAAATCGATGATAGTCGAAGTCACCTATATGGCCAAAGTCATCAACTACATTATGGCTAAGACCATTGATTCTATTATGGCTAAGGCCACCGCCGCCAACAATCAACCTAGATACAACTACGGTCATCAAGTGACTCGACGACAGTCGAAGTCACCTATATGGACAAAACCATCAATTTCATCATGGCTAAGGCCATCAACTCTACTACGGCTAAGGCCATCGCCGGTAACAACTGACCTAGATTCGACGATGGCAAACAAGTGACTTGACGACAATCGAAGTCACATATATGGTGAAAGGCCAAAGCCATCAATTTCATCATGGATAAGGCCATCGATTCTATCATGGCTAAGACTATCGACTACATCATGACTAAGGTCGTTAATTTAAGTCTGTCTAAGGCCATCGACTCCATCAATACTAAGGTCGTTAATCTATGTCCTGCTAAGGCCGTCAATGTCGATAGTCGACCCGGTTTGTCTACGACAAATAATTAATTCGATGACGGTCAAAATAGCCCATGCCGACCTAGCCTAAACTACGGTAGAAAGCACGAAAGCAGTAATAAAAAATGCAATAAAAACTCAATGGAACAAAAGAAGAATATCAATAGCAAAATGACTACGTCTAACCTTAGAAAAAGGCCCCATTTACACAAAAAATCTATATACAAAGTCCTAAGAGCCTTCACTGCTCCGTCCATCACGACCCGCCTAATCACCGTCCGGTCCATTGCCATGTCTAGGTTGATAAGTCTTAGAAATCAATGAACTAGAGTCTAGACGATTGACGTCCTTAGAGTTACAACCCTCCCTACCTAGCGAGTCGGAGCTGTAACTGACCCGCTTCACGGGCAACACGGACTAAGTGACGTTGCCTTTAAACTTCCGCCTCAGAAGCCCGACGTACCTCCAAGAACTCCTGAAATATGACCAACCTGGCATCATGGTACACCCACATCTCGTGTGCATCACGATGCACAGCGTCTTGTAGGGAAGTTCTCCTGAGGACATCAACCTGTGCCATCCTGGCATAAGGCTCGGATGTGTGGGTCGTGACCCAGGTCCGCAGTTCCGTAGCCTCCACCGCTACTACACGTCTGATCTCCAACTCCTCACTCTTCGACTGAAGAAGGATCTCCAACTCAGTGTTCCGTGCAACAGCGACCACGAGCTGCTCATCAACCTTCTCCAATTCGGCCACTTACCTTTTTAGCTGCTCCTCAGATTGAACGAGGCCCTCACAGAACATCCTAAACTCGGATCCTGCTTGTACATATCAGCCAATGTCTGATGCGCCTCACGAATCCACCTATACTTGTGCATCAATTTATTGAAGGCAGCCGCCCTCTTCTACGAGCGCCGCCCCTCTTCTACGAGCGCCGCCCCTCTCTATCTCCAAAATGAGTGTCTAAAAAATACCAAAGAAGAAGTAAGTACACGGCTACGCCACCGCCACCACACAAAAAAGAAAAAGGGTCAAAAGGCTACCTGCAAGGACACGCCAACGACCTTCCAGGATAAGTTCCTATCACTTACTCCCGCCAATGCCTCGCCCTCAGCGCCCGCACACAAAAGAGTCATATCCACAGCAGCTCGCTCGCAGTTCTCCAATAGATTATAGCTGCTCAGAATCATGATACGGTGGGCGGACCTACTAGCCGTCATCTCTACACGATCCGAGGAACTTCTTCCTCCGATCGCATCTTCAGCAGCGGCTGTAGGGCTCGCCCTCTCAGCTACTATGCTCGTTCCTGTTGCTGTGGCCGACGAACTGCCTTCCTGAGCAGGGGCCGGGCTGGTCTCGGCATCAATCCTCCTTTGAGGAGCAGACCTCCCCGAGCAGATTGCATCAGCCATGAAATATGGCCTCGACCCATGATGAGGTAAACTCACCCTCTCATCTCCAGTTGCTATTTCTTTACCAGTGACCAGCCGCCGCCTTTTTCTCTCGAGCGGCTCTTCATCCTCAAAGGCCTCCTCTACGGGCTGCAAAGGTGGCTCTGGAGGAGTCGCCTCATTAGGATATGCAGCCTCAAATTCCCTCGTAGGCACGACCTCGAGCACCGCCTCAGGCACCGTCGAAGGCGCTTCTTTGTATATCCCCACAGGAACCTCCGCTGGCACCGCATCCGACATCGTTTCAGGAAACACCTCAGGCACCGTCTCCGGCACGACCCTCTGCTGTGAGGTCAAAAGGTCACGTCTCTAGGCGAGCCTCCCACGAATATATCTTCCCCATCGGAGTCAAGCTCTACCCTAGACGGGCCAGTAACAATTTTCTTCTTCTTCACCTTTTAATAAGCGCCCGACCTGCAAAATGAGAATACATTGAATAAAGGGATCTTCAAGCCAAAACAAAGGAAAAGAGAGAAGAACAGGAAAGATTGTTACCAGTTGGGCCATAAAATCCACGAAACCCAGCCCAGGTACGACATTTTTCCGCATACGGTATCAGCTCCACCACCCACGACCTAATGTCGTCAACAGGACGAGGCGGGTGATCCTCCACTACAAAAGGAAGAAAAATAAATCGTAATGATTGATCGTCCAAAACAAAAGCATCACGAAATCACGCACAAAGATACTTACATCCCGATTTCCACGTCTCAGGAAACCATTCGGGGTTGGATACCATGTGCCTCGTCCTGATATAAAAGTATTTACGCTAGAAGTTACATTAGCTTTATCATCATACTTCACAACAAAGCTCTTTTTATCACGGCTCCTCAATTGGAGCATGGTACCTCTCATATAGCTAGGGCTGAACATATGCACCACGTGATGAGCAGAAACTATGTTCCCGGCTTCGCCCGAAAGCGTGGTGAGAATTCGGCACACCTTCAGGGTATAAGGTGTGAGCTGAGTCGGGCACATGTGGTAGAAGTGGCAAAGCTCCTCCGCTAGAGGGTTAAGCGGAAAGCAGTATCCAATCTTAAGCGCATATTTGTAGAACATGCAGAACCCAAGTCTATGCACATTGGAATAGTCCGCCCCGGCTGGAGCCACTTCAACATGGTCGGGGATGTTGTACGTAGTTCTAAGGGCGTCTAGGTGAGACTGCGATAAATCACTAAGCTCCCAAGGAAGAGAGGGGCATTTCGAGTTGAAGTCAGTTCGAACACTCAGGTTATTCGGAAGGATATTATCCACCGTTAGGGGAACGAGGGTTTTCTCCACTTCTTCCCCCTCACCATCGGAGGAAGGTATAGCCATAGAAGGGGCATTATCCTTAGTCTTTTTTCCGTCTTGACGACGCTTCGCCATGGTATAATTTATGAAGAAAGGTGTCAAAGACAATAGGCACAATCCCAAGAAATCGTAGTTCTCAAACAAAGCAACAATTACCAGAAAGAAAGATGAAGAAAGAAATAAAGGGACCCTCTCCAAGGATTCGAAAGACGAATCACATTGAACCACTTCTTTATTTATAGGGATAAGGTACGCGGATATCAAAAAGGCACAATTCAAAAACTGACGCGGGAAACCAAAACGCCATTTCATGCTCTGAATTATCTCGGGAACAAGTATAATGATGACGCACATGAACAATGATGTCATTCTAGAAAAGAGGTCGTATGTCTATGGCTCAACAATATTACACACGCTCATGTCCTTTGAAAGAGGTGCCTATGAGTGCGGCCAAATTTTCGTAAAAGCAAAGTACGTATGTCCGTCCATTAAAGACGTTCATCGAGCACGTCTCCAACGGAAGCAGACTAACTGTATAGGGTAAAATTTGGCTCTCAACGTCCCCACACCGAGTGGGCACATCCATTATGATAAGGTCAACCTGAGTGAGGGCACGACCCAGTTGATTAAGTAAAGACGTCGTCGTTTAGGGTCTTGCTTTTTTAATACGAAGAAACCACTGACATTTGTACTTTTTCTTTGATTATTTCGAGGAAGGTCTCCTACTATATAAAGGATACCTTTACCTTGTAATAGGAGATATGTGTTATTCTGAATAATACAACTCTTTTACTCTCTCTCTCTCTCTCTATCTTTAACACATATTCTCTCTCATTCTAAAGTTCTTACTAGTTCTTCATACTTTCAGATCTACAACAATCTTAACACAATAATCATCTCTAGGACTCATTATATTTGGTTACGATTTACCCTTATCCATTTTAGATTGTTTTTAACCTTATAAAGTACGAATATAACTTTTGAGCCAAACACAAATAATTAACAATAACTATGATAAGCGAATATCGGATGTCATATATTTTTATATCAAATAAAGTTCAGAAAAATATGTTCAAATCATCAAATATAAAATTGGATCTAGGGCATATCTACTATATCCCTAACAAATAGTTGATCAGATTGGTACCCGTTATCTATGTTTACGTTGTCTTCATCCTACCTCTATGGGCCTAAAGAAAGACAATTCGAAAAAGAAAAATAAAAAAATAAAAATTGCTTATTCATTCAAATTATTCGACGACAACATGTCCAAGATTTGATTGATATACGCTGAACTAGATGATAATCGATAGTAATATATCGATAAGCAATAAGATCATATTTGAAGGTCAACATTTTATTCTTATTAGACTCTTCCATTCCCATTTTCCTAACCATATGGACGAAGTTGTACTAGATAATATAACAAGATCAATTCACTCCAAGGATTTTCTTAGCAGCCTATAAGAAATCCTTGCTGCAGAAAAAAGAGAAAAATAATAAAAAAAATAAGAAAGAAGAACATATAAGGAAATGAAAAATGCTTTGTACATAGGATTCTATGTCACGACTCCAATCTCGATCGTGAGGGCGTCCAACACGATGCTAGGCAAGCCCGACCAATTCATCACTCTCAATCCCTTATGCAGAATTTATTATCAAATAACAGAATTTAATACCAAAGTAATATGATTTAAACTCAATAACAGTAGCTAAAACAGTGCGGAAAAATCCATAAAATGTCAATACAAATCTCATCGATCTGGTGTCACGAGTTAAGAGCCTCTAATACAAGTCTGAGTAGCAACTTATACATAGAATTGTCTAGAATGTGAAAAATAAAAGAGGATAAGGGGAGAAATTGGGTCCTGCGAATGCCATGCAACTACCTCGATAACTCTGGTGATAATCTGGACAGCAACATGAAACTCAAACTATGCCTCCGCGATACCTGTATCTGCACACATGGTGCAGGGAGTAAAGTGAGTACTCCGACTCAGTGAGTAATAGCAATAAATAATGACTGACTGAAAGAATCTCGTAAAAACACTACGCAGTTCTATATTAACAAAGTAAGAACATTTAAAATAGCAACTAAATGAACAAGTCCTTTAAGCGAGTATTCATCTCTTTTACTTCTCCCGATATTCGAATTCATAATTATATTGTTACGGTGTGAAGCCCAATCCACATAGTACACTGCTGCGGTGCGCATCCTGATCCATATATATATATATATATATATATATATATATATATATATATATATATATATATATATATATATATATATATATATATATATATATATATATATATATATATATATACACTTTTGCGACGTGCAGCCCAATCAAATAATAATAGTTGACTGCACTCAATGGGGGTGCACTGACTGTTGAGGGGCTTCTACAGCCCTATCGCTACTAATGCGATGTGCAGTTCGATCCATATAGATATATACTATTGTAGCGTGCAACCCGATACAATAATATACTGTTGCGGCGTGCAACCCAATCCATAGCTTATCAAATACCCTCACAATGGGGTTCTCGACCCCTCTCAGTCAATATAGACTTGGCCCCTCGGGCAAACTAAAATAAGATGGGGTTCCCAACCCACAAGTTATCCTCATTAGGATTTACCAATTTCTATTGCTCGTTCATATTATATTTAACAGTGAAGAATATGACTGGGGGTATGTTTTAACAAGTACAGTGAGGTCAACTAGTACAAATGCCCCTAAGGGTTCTACATCTCGGCACAAGGCCCCAAACATGGCAACTAGCCCAGACTACAATGATATTAATTAAGTCTCAATCAAAATACTGAAGATTAATCAATCAGGATGGACCAAGTCCAAATCCCCAACAATATCAGATCCCACGCTTATCATCCAGCGTCTATCTCATCTTAACGTAGCACTACGTTGTGCAAATCCGGATTTTCAAACCCTTTGGACATCATTTATAACCATACTCACCTCAAGCAGGCCGAAACCCTAGCTCGCTCCTTCCTTGCCTCGCAAATCAACCTCCTGGAGTGTTGAATCTAATCAAAACCACAAGGAATACGTTACAATAGGCTAAGGTAATACAACCCAATCGAAAAGACTCAAAAAATATCGAAAATCACAAAGTTGGCAAAATGCTAGTCACTGTCCCACTTCTCGAAAAATAAAAAAATTTACATTACTAGATTCCTTATCTCGCCGGGAGTGTATACATATAAAATATACCAAAATCGGAGTTCATTTGACCCCTCAAATTGCACTTTGAAATACCAAATTTCCAAGCCCTACCTTTACCCACTTTTGATGAATTTCCACAAAGTTCAATGTAAATTACCATTAATTCACGTATTTAGGCCAAGGAACTCAGCTCCAATCACACCTAGTCGAAATCCCCTTCAAATTCCGTCCAAGAGCTCTCAAGATTGCCTAAAAATGGTGGAAATGGACTTAAGCTCGCGGAAGAAAATGGGCATTAAAACCCTTCTGATAATAGGTATTTTTGCTTATGCGGCTCAAATACCACATTTGCACTTATCGTATTTGCGGACTTTCCTCCACTTTTGCGGATTTCTGGCAACTTCTCTAGACCACTTCTACGGTCCACTCATGCGAAAATAGCCTCTTCCTTCAAAATTTGCACGTGCGACCAATCACCCGCATCTGCGGAACCGTATAAGTGGCCCTTCTTCCACAGATGCGGAAACACCAGATACCAACAAAAACCAGCAATTTCACCAAGTCCGAAATCATCCCGATGGCCATCCGAAATCACCTTGAGGACTTTGGGACCTCAACCAAAAGCACAAATACGATCCAACGCCTTATTCAAACTTGCTCGAATCATCAAAACAGCACAAATCATCACGCTCCTAAGTCTCAAATCATCCCCCAAAGCTAACCGAATCACCTGAAATCACATCTGAGCTCTCTAACTCATAAGTCAATATCCGATTGAGTTTTCCAACAAATCTTCCTTAAAGAGACTAAGTATCTCATTTCCTATCAAAACCAATCTGATTTAACTCTAACACACCAAATACCGATACCGAACCATAAAGAAGCATAATATGGGGAACGGGGCGGTAACTCACGTAATGACAGGACGGTCAGTCACATCGCCCCCCAATAAAATAAATGCTCATCCTCGTGTGGGTCAAGAAACATACCTGGAACCTCAAACAGGTGAGGATATGCTCCGCATCTCCCACTCGGTCTACCAAGTAGCCTCCTCCACATGTCGACCTCTCCACTGCACATGTACTGAAGCTATATCCTTTTATCTCAATCTCTGAACCTGACGACCCAAAATAGCCACTGGCTCCATATCGTAGGTCAAATCATCACCCAACTAGACCGTGCTGAAGTCTAATACATGAGACGGGTCCCAAACATACTTCCGGAGCATAGAAACATGGAACACCGGATGAACACGCGACAAGCTTGGTGGCAAAACATGCTCATAAACCACTTCCCCAATCCTCCTAAGTACCTCAAAAGGCCCAATAAACCGCGACTCAGCTTCTCTTTCTCCCAAACCGCAAAACACACTTCATGGGAGAAACCTTCAGCAAGACCTTCTCACCCACCATATATGACACATCCCGAACCTTCATAGCTCTTCCGACATGACTGTGCTGTACGAAGCATCTCCCGAATCAGCTTTACCTTCTCTAAGGCATCCTGAACCATCTCTGTCCCCAATAACCTAGCCTTGCCGGGCTCAAACCATAAGACAGGAGACTTGCACCGTCTCTCATACAATCCCTTATACGGAGCCATCTGAATGCTCGACTGATAACTATTGTTGTATGCAAACTCGGTAAGCGGCAAAAACTCATCCCAAGAATCCCCAAAATCAATAACATAGGCACACAACATGTCCTCCAATATCTGAATAGTGCGCTCGGATTGCCCGTCCGTCTGAGGGTGGATTGTTGTGCTCAACTCCACCTGCATACCCAACTCTCGTTGTAATGTCCTCCAAAACTGAGAAGTGAACTGAGTACCCCTATCTGAGATAATAGACACCGGAACCCCATGCAATCGGACAATCTCCCTGATGAAGATCCCTGCCAGCCGCTCTGAAGAATAGGTAGTACATACTGGAATGAAGTGCGCGGACTTGGTCAGCCTGTCTACAATCACCCAAATCAAATCGAACTTCTTCAAAGTCCAAGGAAGACCATCACAAAACCATAGTAACTCTTTCCCGCTTCCACTCGGGAATAATTATCCATTGACGTACTCCACCCGGTCTCTGATGCTCGTACTTTACCTGCTGGCAGTTGAGACACCGAGCCACAAACCCTACTATATCCTTTTTCATCATCCTTCACTAGTAGTGCTGCCTTAAATCCTGATACATATTTGAGGCACCCGGATAAATGGAATACCGCGAGCTGTGGGCCTTATCCAATATCAACTCCCAAAGTCCATCCACATTGAGCATGCAAATACGGCCTTGCATCCTCAACACGCCATCACTATCAATGGTCAGACCCCTGGCATCATCATGCTGAACCATGTCCTTAAGGACAAGCAAATGTGGATCATCATACTGGTGCTCTCTGATTCAATCATACAAGGAAGACCGAAAAACCACGCAAGCCAACACCCGACTAGGATATGAAATATCTAATATCACCATCCAATTGACCAAATCCTTAACATCAACTGCAAAGGGCCTCTCCCCAACTAGAATGTATGCCAAACTCCCCATGCTAACTGTCTTTGGGATCAATACATCGGCCACCACATTGGCCTTCCCCGGCTGATACAAAATGGTAATATCATAATCCTTGAGTAACTCTAGCCACCTCCGCTACCTCAAATTAAGATCTTTTTGCTTGAACAAATGCTAAAAACTGCGAGGATCAGTGAATACCTCACAAGATACGCCACATAAATAGTGCCTCCAAATCTTCAAAGCATGAACTATAGCAGCCAACTATAAGTCATGAACATGGTAGTTTTTCTCGTGGGGCTTCAACTGACGAGAAGCATAAGCAATCACTTTACCCTCTTGCATCAACACACAACCAACCCGACTCTCGAAGCATCACAATAAACGGTATAAGAACCTAGCTAATGGCAACACCAATACTGAAGCTGTGGTTAAAGATGTCTTAAGCTTCTGAAAGCTCTCCTTGCACTCGTTCGACCATACAAACGGAGCACCCTTCTGCGTTAACTTGGTTAAAGGCAAGGTAATAGATGAAAAAACCTTAACGAACCGGCGGTAATAACCTGCCAAACCGAGGAAACTACGAGTCTCCGTGGCTGAGGTTGATCCAGGCCAACTCCGTACCGCCTCTATCTTCTTCGATTCGACTTGGATAGCCTCGCTAGACACCACGTGTCCCAAGAAAGCCACTGACCCAAGCCAAAACTCACACTAGGAGAACTTTGCATAAAACTTCTCCTCCCTCAATCTCCACAATACTACTTGTAAATGTTGTGCGTGCTCCTCCTGGCTACGCGAGTACACGAGAATATAACCAATAAAAACAATAACAAATGAATCCAGATACGACCAAAATACATTGTTCATCAAATGCATGAATGTTTCTGGGGCATTAGTCAGCCGAAAGACATGGCAAGAAACTCATAGTGGCCATATCTAGTCCTGAAAGCAATCTTCATAATATCTAAATCCCTGATATTCAACTGGTGATAACCCGAACGGAGATCAATCTTGGAGAACACCCTCGATCCGTGAAGCTGGTCGAATAAATCATCAATACGAGTCATGGGATACTTTTTCTTCACTGTTACTTTGTTCAACTGCCTGTAATCAATGCACATCCTCATTGTTCCATCTTTCTTCTTCACAAATAGAACAGGTGCACCCCACGGTGACACACTTGGCCAAATGAACTCATTATCCAGGAGTTCCTGAAGCTGCTCCTTCATCTCTTTCAGCTCTTCTAGTTCCATATGATACAGCGAAGTGGAAATGAACTGAGTGCCCTACACCAAATCAATACCAAAATCAATGTCCCTTTCCGGTGGCATGCCCGGCAGGTCTGCAGGAAAAACATTAGGAAACTCCCTCACAACCGGAACAGAATCAATGTTAGGAGCCTCAGCTCTGACATCCCGTACAAAGGATAAATATGACAGACAACCCTTACCAACCATACACTGGGCCTTCAGGAAAGAAATCACTCTACTAGGGACAGAGTCAGTCACACCACGCCACTCGATCCTCGGGACACCCAGCATCACCAAAGTGACTGTCTTAGCATGACATTCCTGAATAGTATGACACGAAGATAGCCAATTCATGCCCAGAATAACATCAAAGTCCACCATGCTCAACAGCAATAAATTATCTCGGGTCTCTAGACCCCAAATAGTCACCAAACACAATCGATATACATGGTCTACAATAATAGTATCACCCACGGGGGTAGATACATGAACAGGTAAGGTAAGATACCCTCGGGTCGTACCCAAATGATGAGCAAAAAATGAAGACACATAGCAAATAAAATATAGGCATCCCCGTGGCAGACTTAAATAATACTTGTGATAACAACATCCGAGGCAATAACGTCTGTCCTGCCATAAAGAGCATAAAAGCGAGCCTGACCACCACCCTATCGGCCTCCCATTCAAGGGTTACCCCTGGCTTCCTGACCCTTATCCCTAGCTGGCGGGGCGGGTGCTGAAGAAACTGGGCCAGAAGATGAGGACTGACCCCTCTGCTGAGATGAGCTAGCAGAACGGCGAGAACAGTCCATCAGCATAAGTCCGAACTCTCCATACTCATAGCAACTCCTAGGTGCTGGGGACTGGGACTAAAGGGAACCCCTCATGCCAGAGTGGCTAACTTATGCACTCAGCCTGGAAGAACCTTCAGTTGATGGAGCACGAGATGAACTCTATGCTGGAAGAGCGTTGAGAGATGGTTGACTCTGCTGAGAACCCTGATAACCCTGACCAGAAGATCCACTTCGGTACTCAGGTCGAGCTAATGGAGCGGGCCTGAAAGAACGACCATGACCCTGCTAGAACTGGCCCCTCGAAGTAGCTCCACTGAAATTGCCAGAACCTCGAGGCCTCTTGGTCTCCCTCTTCTCTCTATCCTGAAGACGAGTCATCATAATATCATGAGCAATATCCACTACATCCTCAAAGGAAATACCCAAAACTCTCTCTCGAGTCATCAGAATATGAAGGTAATAATTAAGACCATCCACAAACCTCTTAATCCTCTCTCTATCAGTCGGAATTGTCCATGAGGCATGACGAGCCAACTCAAAAAATCTCGCCTCATACTGAGACATAGTCATATCTCCCTGGTGAAGCCATTCAAATTGTCTACGCAGCTCATCCATTTGAGATGCGGTATCCACTTCTCCAAGAAGAGAGTGGAGAACTCTTGCCAAGTCAAAGGTGTTGCACATACCGGCCTACGCCTCCCACCAAGTGAAGGCCGCTCCAGTAAACTGAAATGTATTGAAAGCCACACTGCTGGACTCAAGAATCCCCGCGGTATTAAGCATATGCTGACACTTGTCGAGAAAACCCTGGGCATCCTCGCCCTAAGCACTACCGAAAGAAGGAGGCTAAAGCCAACTGAACCTCTAGAAACGACGCTGCTCATCGTCTAGCATATTTGGAACCCGGTGCTCCTGAAATGGTACCACTGGCTGAACTGGAGGTTCCTCTAGAGTCTGTAATCCCTGTATTACCTACTAAAGTGTGCAAGCAGCGGGGGTTTGATTGGCTCCCCCGGCCTGCGAAGTAGCTGCTGCTGTTGTGGTGGCTGAAACCACCTGAGCTAGGCCTGTACAAATTGTCAATATCTGGGCCAATGTCTTCTGGAGACTCGGAAGCACAATAGACATAGCTGGTGCCTGCACTGGTGCTGCTAGAGCCTGGTCCTAAGTTGGGGAAACTAAAGGATCCACAGGTGCTGCCCCTGCTGCTCTGCCTCTACCGAGACCACGAGTACGACCGCGTCCACGACCCCTGGTAGCCTCAGTAGGTGGTACTGGCAGTCGTCCGGCACATCCGGTAGCTCGTGTCCTCACTATCTGTAAGAGAATAGAATAAAGAGAAATTTAGTATTCGGATCAACAAGTACGCACGACAAGAATTTCAAGAATGTGGAATTTTCCTAACAGGTTCTGCAGCCTCTCGAGGATAAGTACACACGTCTCTGTAACGATTCATGAGACTCTGCTAAACGAGCACAAGACTCACAAGAGCTAGTAACCTAGGCTCTGATACCAACTTGTCACGACCCCAACCCCGATCGTGATAGCGCCCAACACGACGCTAGGGAAGCCCAACCAATTCATCTCTCTCAATCCCTTGTGCAGAATTTATTAACAAATAACAGGATTTAATACCAAATTAATATGATTTTAACTTAGTAACAGTAGCTAAAATTATGCGGAAAAACCCATGAAATGTCAATACAAATCCCATCGATCTGGTGTCACGAGTGAAGAGCCTTTAATACAAGTCGGAGTAGCAACCTTTACATAGAATTGTCTAGAATGCGGAAAATAAAAGAGGATAAGGGAAGAAATCGGGTCCTGCGGATGCCATGCAGCTTCCTCGATGACTCCGGTGATAATCTGGCAGCAGCAGGGAACTCAAACTATGCCTCCAGGATACCTGTATCTGCACACATAATGCAGGGAGTAAAGTGAGTACTCCAACTCGGTGAGTAATAGCAATAAATAATGACTGACGGAAAGAAAACTCGTAAAAACACTACGCAGTTCTATATTAACATAGTAAGAACAGCTAAAACAGAAACTAAATGAAGAAGTCATTTAAAAGTCCTTTAAGCTAGTATTCATCTCTTTTACTTTCCCGATATCCGAATTAATAACTATACTACTGCGGCGTGCAGCCCGATCCACATAGTACATCATTGCAGCGTGCAGATCGATCCAATAATAATAGTCGACTGCGCTCACTGGAGGTGTGCAGACTCCGGAGGGGCTCGTAGAGCCCAAGCGCTACAGTACTACAACATGCAGTCCGATCCATATAGATATATACTGCTGCGGCGTGCAGCCCGATCCAATAATATATTGTTGCGGCGTGCAGTATCCCGATCCATATCATATCAAATACCCTCACAATGGGGTTCTCGACCCCTCTCAGTATATATATAGACTTGGCCTCTCAGGCACACTAAGATAAAACACAGTTCCTAACCCACAAGTTATCCTCATTAGGATCTACCAATTTCAAAAGTCGGTTCATATTATATTAAACAGTGAAGAATATGACTGAGGGTATGTTTTAACAAGTACAGTGAGGTCAACTAGTACAAATGCCCGTAAGGGTTCTACAGGTCGGCACAAGGCCCCAAACATGGCAACTAGCCTAGAATTCAATGGTATTAATTAAGTCTCAGTCAAAATACTAAAGATTCATCAATCATGATGGACCAAGTCTGAACCCCCAATAATATCAGACCCCACGCTCATATTGCAGCCTGTATCTCATCTTAACATAGCAATACATTGTGAAAATTCGAGGTTTCAAACCTTCAGTATATCATTTATAACCATTACTCACCTCAAGCAGGCTGAAATCCTAGCTTGCTACTCCCTTGCCTCGCAAATCAACCTTCTCGAGTGTCGAATCTGAGCAAAACCATAAGGAATACGTTACATAGGCTAAGAGAATACAACTCAATCGAAATGATTCGAAAAATATCGAAAATCACGAAGTTGGCAAAACTCGAGTCACGGGCCACTGCTCAAAAAATTAGAAAATTTATATCACCGGATTCCTTATTTCGCCACGAGTCTATACATATAAAATTTACCAAAATCGGAGTTCATTTGACCTCTCAAATTCCACTTTGAAATACCAAATTCCCAAGCCCTAGATTTACCCTCTTTTGATAAATTTCCAAATATTTCAATGTAAATTCTACCATTAATTCACGTATTTAGGCCAAGGAACTCACCTCCAATCACACACACTCAAAATCCCTTTCAAATTCCAAACAAGAGTTCTCAAGATTGCTTAAAAATGGTGGAAATGGATTTAAGCTCGCAGAACAAAATTAGCATTAAAACCCTTCTGATAACAGGGACTTTCGCTTCTGCGGCTCAAGTACAACATTTTCACACATTCCTTCGCTTCTACGGATTTCTGCCAACTGCTCCGGACCGCTACTGCAGTCGTGTTCGCTTCTACGGACCCCACTTCTGCGGAAAAAGGTCGCTTCTATAGAAACAACCTCTTCCTTAGAAATTTGCACCTGCGACCAATCACCCGCGTCTCTGGAACCGCATAAGTGTCCCTTCCTCTGTAGATGCGGAAAAACCAGATACCAGCAAAAACCAGCAGTTTCACAAAGTCCAAAATCAGCCTGATGGCCATCTGAAATCGCCCGGAGGCCCCCGGGACCTCAACCAAAAGCTCAGAAATGATCCAACACCTTATTCAAACTTGCTCGAATCATCAAAACATCACAAATAATACCTTAACCATCAAATTACATCAGATTCAAGCCTAAGTTCATCCAATTCTTCCGAAACTCGCATTCGATCGAAAACCCCACCAAAACATCTCCGGATGATCAGAAATTTTGCACCCACATCTGAAATCACCTAACAAAGCTACAACAACTCTCGAAATTCCATTCCGACCCTCGGATCAAAATATCACCTACCAACCGAAATTCCCCAAAATACTAACTTCGTCAATTCAAGCCTAATTCTACATCAGTCCTCCAAAACCTATTCCGATCATGCTCCTAAGTCTCAAATCTTCCCCCAAAGCTAACTGAATCATCGAAAATTACATCTAAGTTCTCTAACTCATAAGTCAACCTCCGGTTGACTTTTCCAAACAAGCGTTCTTTAAAGAGACTAAGTGTCTCATTTCCTATCAAAACCAACTAATTTAACTCTAACACACCGAATACCAATAAAGAATCATGAAGAAGCATAAAATGGGAAAACGGGGCGGTAAATCATGTGACGACGGGCCGAGTCGTCACATTCTAGGCCCATTTATTTATTTTGATTAAACAACAACAACAACTACCCAGTATAGTCCCACAAAGTGGGGTCTAGGGAGGGTAATATGCAGACGAGCCTTATCCCTACCCGAAAGGGCAGAGAGGTTGTTTCCAATTGGCCCTTGGCTCAATGAAGGAAAGGAGAAACAAAAACAAAAACAAAAACAAAAGAGCATTAGTAACTCCAGCAGAAATAGCGTAAATAATTATCTAAACATAAGAAACATAAATAAAATAGCATGCAATAATATCATACAGTAACTACCATAAATAACTACCATAAGGGAGACTCAATCCAAAACAAAAATCATCTATGGATAGCCCTGCCAAGCCTCACCCAACCCCGGGTGAGGAGTACGAAAAACTCTAGGAGCCCTTATCCTACAACCCTGATACTAGACCTTCAGACTTTCCTATCAAGGGTCATGTCCTCGGAAACCCGCATTCTAGCCATGTCATGCCTAATCACCTCTCCCCAATACCTCTTAGGCCTCCTTCTGCCTCGCGAGAATGCTGACAATCGCCAGCTGCTCACAACTCCTCACCGGGGCATCAGGACTTCTCCTCCGCACATGCCCGAACCACCTCAGCATCGCTTCTCACATCTTCTCATCCACCGGGGCCACCCCCACCTTCTCTCGAATAACTTCATTCTTAATCTTATCTAACCTGGTGAGCCCGCACATCCACCTGAGCATCCTTGTCTCCGCAACCTTCATTCTCTGAACATGAGAGTTCTTCACTGGCCATCACCTGCCCCATACAACATTGCAGGTCTAACCACAGCTCTATAAAATTTCCCCTTAAGTTTCAGTGGAACTTTCTTTTCACACAGGATTCCTGATGCAAGCCTCCACTTTGACCACCCCGCTCCAATACGATGAGTGACGTCCCCGTCAATCTCTCTATCCCCCTGCATCTCCGAACCAAGATATCTGACACCGTCCCTCTTGGCGATGACCTGAGATCCAATCGTCACGTCTCTGCCTACTTCGCTCGGCTCGATGCTAAACTTGCACTCCAGGTATTCAGTCTGAGATCTGCTTATTTTGAAACCCTTAGACTCGAGAGTCTGTCTCCATACCTCTAACCTCTCAATAACACCGACCCTCGTCTCGTCTATCAAGACAATGTCATCATCAAATAGCATACACCAAGACACATACCCTTGAATATGTCAGGTTAGAGCATCCATCACCAAGGCAAACAAGAGAGGGCTAAGCGCCGATCCTTGATGGAGCCCCATAACCACTGGAAAATGGTCCGAGTCGCCACCCACCGTCCTAACCCTAGTCTTAGCTCCATCGTACATGTCCTTGATTACTCTGATGTAGGCTTCCGGCACGCTCTTCGCCTCCAAGCACCTCCATAGCACCTCCCTCTGGACCTTGTCATACGCCTTCTCCAAGTCAATAAGCACCATGTGCACGTCCTTCTTCTTATCCCTGAACTGCTCCATCAGCTGCCTGAAAAGGTGGATAGCTTCTGTAGTGGAGCGAACCGGCATGAAACCGAACTGGTTCACAGATATAGATGTCATATCCCTCACCCTCGCCTCGATCACCCGCTCCCAGACCTTCATGGTGTGACTTATTAATTTGATACCCCTATAGTTGTTGCAGCACTAGATGTCCCCTTTGTTCTTGTACAAGGGCACCACTGTACTCCACCTCCACTCATCCGGCATCCTTTTGGTCCTGAAGATCGCATTGAACAACCTGGAGAGCCACTCCACTCCTGACCTACCGATCCAGAACTCCACCAGGATCTCGTCAGGCCGGTCGCTCGACCCCTACTCATCATACGCAAAGCCCCCATGACCTCCTCCGCCCTAATGCGCCGGCAGTACCCAAAGTCTCTATATTGCTCTGAATGCCCCAACTCCCCTAGCTCTATGTTACGATCCCCCTCCTCGTTAAGTAAGTCTCTAAAGTACGCCTGCCACCTCTGCTTGACTTGAGAATCCCCCATCAGAACTCTACCATCCTCGCCCTTGATGCACCTAACTTGGTCAAGATCACGTGCCTTCCTTTCCCTTGCTTTAGATAACCGGAATAACTTCCTGTCCCCGCCTCTCTCCCCTAGTTCCTCGTAGATGCGACCAAACGCCGCGTTTTTAGCTTCTGTAACCGCCAGCTTTACTTTATACCCATTAATTCCAAACCGTTTACCCTCTAATAGTCAGGTTCAAACTATTTACCACTTCTATCCATGCAGCCCAAAAAATAGAATAGGTCGTATAACATTGTACCCTCAATGATCCATAATCTCTTTAGGAATGCCGAAGACACGAAACATATCCTGATCTCGAGCTCCAAACTATTTTCTAGTCATAATATTGACATATTTAAACTGATCAGGAGGTTCATATAACACATTGTTTCCTATTCCCTTTTCTCGCTTAAGCATGGTGGACGTAAGGTATTAGTTTACGAGTTCCCTTTTTCTCGTTTGAGGAATTATTATTATTGGGTAGTTTGGGTTTTATAGAGTGAGAATAAAAGTGACACAAAAAGAAAAAGAAGGCTTGGTCTTAATTTTAGTAACTCCAGAACCTTGAATTATTTCGTTGTTTGCTACTTCTTGAATTACTTGTAATTTGTTGTTATTGTTCTTCCATTTTCCTTACATCCTTCTTCAAAAAAAATTAGATCTGATTATCAGAGAAGTTTACCTCTAGCTACTTTCAATTATGCTCCACTTTTTCTTGATTTTTCTTTCCCTAACTCTTGCTTTTGCCTTGGCTTAAAATTTTTATTTTGAAGATTTCTTCTTTGATTCGAAGTGGGTGCTGTTAAATATTGCTTATAATACCTTCTGGAAGTTTATACTAAAATTTAATAGCATTTGGAGCTGATTTCAGGTGATTGAGATCAAAATTTTCAGCTGAAAATCGAAGAAGAACACAACTACACAATAGCATACTGCTACGGCATACAATATGTTGTAGGAGTATATAGCTATACTACAACAATATACTATTATAGTTTACAATATAGTGCAATGATATATTGTAATAATCGAAGAAGAACACAGTTACCTAATAGTATAATACTACAGTATACAATATACTATATGAGTATATAGTTATACTACAACAGTATACTATAATAGTATACAATATATTGTTATAGTATATTGTAATAATATGCAATATAATGGAATAATATGATGTAATAGTATACAATAATACTATAATAGTATACTTATTACCCGTTAATTTACTTGTCTTTTCCCTTTTAATTTGCTTTAAGCTTTTACCCAATGTGAGGGGTAATTGAAAATGCAGAAAAATAAAATAAAATCATAGTATGCTATATAAAGTAACAGTATACTCTTACGATTAGATCCTTTTAGAACTTTTTAAAATTTTTATTGGCAACTGATATTATTTTATTTTAATAATTGAATTAAATTTTTTTAACTCTTTCCGTACAATTGTATACCATGTTGGTATAGCTATATATTATACTGGTATAATATGTTAGTTAAATATTTTGATTGTATTAGCTACATTTAATTGGTACACAATTTGATTTTTCTTTACTAATAATATAAAAAAAGAATAGTAAAAAATAGTAAAATAGTAAATAAAATTAGATTATGAAGAGAAAAAGAATATAAAAAAAGAAGTTAAATGAAATTAGAAAAGAAAAAAATAAAAAAATAAGAAGAAAAGGAGAAAAGAAAAAACGAAAAGAAAAAAAAAGTATAGAAATAAAAAAGAATTGAAGAATAAAAAAAATATTCCCCACAAAAACTACTATGGATATGAAATGTAATTAATTTATGAGTAGAAAAATAAATAAATAAATAAATAAATAAATAAATAAGGGTAAATAAGTTTATTTTTATGGTTAATTCTGTCAAAATCCCTAGATTAAAGGTCCAAAAATCAGTCCAAATGAAAGTGTTGGGTTCTCTATTTGGGATTGAGTCTCTCGTCTTCACACGACTGAGGGTTTTCTCTATCTGGTATGAGAGCTACTTCCTCCATGTGAGGTCTCAATCTTTGATACAAATTATTTAATATCCACCTCTCAAACCCCAATTTCTAACACTTTTCGAATAAGCAACCTAATTACAACTGATTTTAGTCTCTGCGGGTATCAACTTGTGCAAATTTCATATTATCTACTAAACCCTAACACAAAATTCTCTGCTTCCATCCACTCAATTTCATCCTTTCTTCTTCCTTCTGTTTGTTCTCATCACTATTTCAACCCCTCTCTTAAAATTCAACCATGGAAGCTCGTTGAAAAACCCACCGTTTCACTAATTTTTAGCATTAGCCTCTGTTTTTGCTCCTTTGTGAATGTTACAGATATGGCTTTCCGGGTAAAATTCTCATTCTCATACCCATGTTTCTTCTACGCTGAGATATAGTTATTATCAGTAACTGGGCCTAAGAAACTGACAACATTTCGGTTCAATATACTGCTGACTCAATTATAATAAAAGCGGGATTTCTTCGAGTGCGAAGATGGCTGATGCAATTACTGATCGCCTCAATAAATATATTCTTACAGAGGAAGAAAAAGATGTTGTAGCACTTGTATATCCAGATATTCATCCAAGTTTGAAGGATTGTGAGGTAAGTCTTTTCTGCAAGGTGACTTATGATAAGAAAGTAAATTTTCAGGGAGTCAACAACACTATGTCATTGGTTTGAGGGCACACAACAGGATTGCAGATAAAGGAAATTGGGTGGAACTTTTTCCAATTTATTTTCAAAGATAAGGAAAGTAGGGATAAAATTTGGTTTGCTACACCATGGTTGTATGACAAATACCTTCTTAATGTCCATCCTTGGGAACCAGGTTTGAGGAGCGATTCCCAGGTGTTTAATAATTGTAATCTGTGGGTTCAAGTTTCGAATATTCCTTTACATTGGCTGTCAAAGGAGGTAGGGTGCAAAATAGGGCAGACTTTGGGTGGTACCGTTGATATTGTAATCCTGGACAATGGAAGAAAAGAGGGGTGATATATGCGGATAAAAGTCACGATGAACATTAATAGACCACTACCTAGGGGAAAATGGATCAAATTAGGCTTGGAAACAACCTGGGTTGAAATAAGATATGAAAACCTACCTTATGTTTTCTAATATTGTGGTCTGCTCGGACACAATAATAGAACTTGTGCACAAAGAGAGAAGGATATAAGATCCGGAAACCTCCAAAAAATCAGTTTGGGACATGGTTACGAGTGGAGAATCCTTTATTCGCTTCAGATAATCAATGCCGTCAATATGTAAATACTAATATCAATGGAAATACTAGGGTGAAAAATCATAACTTTTAACTGGATAGAGGAAAAGGAGGTGCAAGACGTAGTAAAAGTTCGCTAATTTTGGCAGAGGGTACTACATTGGGTGAAATGCAGCCTGACATAATAAGAGAGGATCTTCAGAGAGACCAAATGCAGCCCGTGGAAGCAACAAATTATAACTCTAGAGAGAAGGAGGGTGTTGAAGTCTGGCATAACAACGGGATTGGAACTTCTGATGGCATTAATACTACATCAATGCGAGGTTTGAATATTGGCTTGGAAAAGGTAGATGTCCAGGAGAAGTTGCTAGCGGACGATAATATGATCCAACAAAACTTATTGCAAGTTGCCTCACAAATGCAGGAGGTTACCAACCAAAAAATGAATGAACTGCAATATAACATAGACAAGGTATGTCCAGACCCTTCATTAAGCTCTCCTATGTTACAAATTCATGTAGTAAATCTTGCTTACCTAAGTAATAATTCAAAACAAAACTATTTAACTGTTAGTGGTATTACTAATAAGAATACAGAGGACATAAAATAAAACACTGGAAGCGAAAGGCTAATATTAAGGGTTGTTATGAGGCTGTTAAAGGAACAAATTTGCTAGATTTGAATGAAATCATCTTATTGAGGTTGTTGTGATAGAGGATAATATACATACGACGGGGGATAAACGAAAGGAACTAATTGCTGTGGATACTGAAACGAAAGTTAAAAATGGAAACAAGTGGTGAGCGGGAGGCTAGCCCTAAATGGCTTCCCTCCATGCAATGAAAGCTTTAGTGTGGAATTGTAGAGGCCTGGGCGTGGGGGAGGGGGGTCCTTAACAGTTCCCTTTTTGAAAGAGACAACACGTATCCACTCCCCAAATATGATTTTCTTAAGTGAAACAAAAAATAAAGATAGGATAGTTCACAGAGTTCAGAGACAACTGGATATGACACATGCTATTACTGTGAAACCAATGGGTTTATCAGGTGGACTAGCCTTGTTCTGGAATGACAACGTCCAGGTATGTCAATATCACACTTATTCTTTTTGTGTTGAAACTTTGATACATGATGTCTTGTCTAATTGCAAATATTGGTGTATCTTTTTGTATCTAAGTACAGATAGGATTAATCGGCGATCTCAAATACAAGAATTAATTAAAAAATCTTCATACTGGGGCACCTCTTGGGTCTTAGTTGGTGATTTTAATGATATTCTTGATGAATCAGAAAAACAGGGAGGAAGAACTAGAGATCATTGGACCTTTAACTTAGAGGCCATTGATTTGGGTTACACAGGAAAACCTTGGACCTGGTGGTGTTATAGGGACAATAAGGGTATTATTCAGGAAAGGTTTGATAGGGTATTAGTCTCCCCTAATTGGAAAATAGAGTTTGAAGAGGCTCATGTGACTCACCTTGATAATGAGGCTTCTGATCACTCTTTGTTAATTTTATCTTCACATGCTCAACCAATTAAGAAGAAAAGACGCTTTTACTTTGATAAAATGTGGGTTGATCGGGAAGAGGTTCAGAATATTGTAGTTGACGCTTGGTCCAATGACTATATTGGATTTGAGAAATCTCGAGTAAACTTTAAATTAAAGAAGTACCGTAAATCCTTAGTGGCTTGGGCAAGGAGAAAAAATGCAAATGCTAGAAAGAAAATTATTAGTATTAAGAAATAGATTACATACCTTAGAAGTGATGCTAATAATTTTGATCGAAATAAATTTAGGCTGTTAAAAAAGGAATTAAGCCAAGCTTATAAAGAAAAAGAGATTTTCTGGAAAGAAAAGTCTCGATCTTTATGGTTGCTGGATGGTGATAAGAATACGTCATATTTCCACATGGCAACCTTACAACGCAGAAGAAGAAATATAATTAGGGGTTTTAAAATACCTGAAGGGAGGTGGGTGAGTGATCAAACCGAAATAGTTCAAGAAGTTGTGGCTTATTATGATACACTATTCTCTACATCCAACCCGACAAATTTTGATTGTATTCTAAATCATGTCAATGTAACGATTACTGACTCGATAAATCGAGATCTCATAAAAGATGTTAGTGAAGAGGAAGTAAAGAATGCTGTGTTCGCTATGCATCCTCTTAAAGCTCCAGGTGTGGATGGAATGACTCGGTTATTTTTTCAAAGATATTGGCATGTCATATCAAAGGAGATTTATGAAGCTATTGATAGCTTCTTCACTACAGGTTACCTAATTCCTTCGTAGAATCATACTTTAATCACTCTACTTCCTAAAGTTAAAGTCCCTACTTTGGTATCGCAGTTTAGACCCATAAGTTTATATTCCACTCTTTATAAAATTATTGCAAAAATACTTGCTACGAGAATGAAAAATCTATTAACTAAGGTTATATCTCCGACTCAAGCAGCTTTTGTTGGACATAGACAAATAACTGATAATATTATATTAGCACATGAATTTATGTATCTTCTAAAAAAATGCAGAGGTAGAGAGAAATTTTTGGCGATGAAATTGGATATGTCAAAAGCTTATGACAGAGTTGAATAGATATATATCCAGAAAATCCTTTTGCAAAAGGGTTTTCACGCCAGATTTGTAGAATGGATTATGCAATGTATTTCTACCACTACCTATAGTTTTAATATAAATGGGGAGGTAGTTGGATCATTTAAGCCAACTCGAGGAAAACTACAAGGTTATCCACTATCACCTTATCTATTTTTAATATGTGCAGAAGGTTTTTCTACTATGTTGTCGACCTCTGAGACTCAAAATGAAACTCAAGGTTTAAAATTAAATAGACATGGGCCGATCTTAACGCACTTATTTTTTGCCGATGACTCTTTTATATTATGTTCAGCTAATGCTCATAATGCAGTCCATGTAGCTGAGATTCTAATAGAATTACTAAGGATAGAGTCAAGACAAAAATAAAAAGGATGGAAGGGTAAATTTTTATGTACAACTGGGAAAGAAGTATGCTTAAATCTGTACTTGCAGCAATCCCTACCTATGCCTTGTCTTGCTTCCAACTTCCTGATGGTATGTGTAAGGAGATTACATCTCTCTTTGCTAACTTTTGGTGGGACAAACTGAGGATAACACGAAGATGCATATTGAGAAATGGGAAAAATTATGCGATTCTAAATCAAGAAGGGGTTTAGGATTTAGGTATTTAAAGGCTTTCAACATGACTTTGTTAGCTAAGCAAGCTTGGTGTATATTGTCGTACCAGGATTCGCTGTTAACAAAAGTGCTTAAAAGCAAATACTCTCCACAGTCAACTTTCCTTGACGCTTCTACATCATCTTCAAGATCATGGATTTGGAGAAGTATTTTGTGGAGAAGAGATCTCTTAGTTACTGGACTAAGGTGGAGGATCTCTAATAGGAAAAATATAAATATTTGGACTGATCCTTGGATTCCGAAAAATAATGGTTTTACTCCAAAAAGTATTCAAATGCAACACAATTTAGATCTTAAGGTTGCTCACTTAATTGACGAGCATATGCATACCTAGAAACTTCATAAAATAAGTATGACCTTTGAACCTGAAGATGTAGATGCAATTTTGTGTATACGATTATCCACATTCGGTCTTAATGATAGATTACTGTGGCATCACTCAAATTCCGAAAAATATGAAGTTAAGTCAGGTTACTATGTAGCAAAGGATTTAGCCGATAAGCCTATTAGGAACTCGGAAGCACAGACGAGTTGTCAGTATTTTCCTAAAAGTTTATGGGATTCTTTGTGGCATTTACAAGTTAAAAATAAACTTAAACATTGTCTAAGGAAGTACGTGATTAACTCTTTGCCCGTTAATTATACCTTAGCTAAAAGATTACATAATCTGGATAAAACGTGTAAGATTTGTGGTCTTGAAAGTGAAGATATAGAACATATGCTATTTAGATGTCCCCGATCTCAGCTTGTTTGGAAATACAGTCCTATTAATTGGCCGAATATTGACAAAATAAATGATTTTTCTGTGTGGTGGTACAACTTATTTTTAAATACTAAGCATTTTTCTGAATCTACTGAATTACTATATTTGAGTGTTAATCTTATGTGGTAAATTTGGAAAGGTAGGAATGCTTGATGTTTTAATCAAGAAATGCTAGAGCCAACTGACATTGCTCCTAAAGCTCTTTTTGAGTATGAAGAATATAAAGATATATTAACCAATTGTCTCGTTGCACGATATTCCAGTAGAAATAAGGTTCTGCCTAAACTAACAAATCTTCATGATGATGTTTTGTTATTTACAGATGCAGAATTACGCTGTAATGATAGACAAGCGAGTATTGGTGTCGCGGCTTTGAATAGCCTGGGAAACTGCTTCATGCCCATGGATCCTCGATTCAATATGTTGGGAAGACCATGACTGCTGAAGCGATTGCCATAAGAAGAGCACTAGAATGTGCTATTACTCTTGGATGGAAAAGTGTGAAGATTTTATCTGATGCTAAGAATGTTGTTGATATGATCCAAAAACAGGTGACTACTTCATGAGAGATAGAAGTGTTGTGTGAAGACATTTGGAAACTATCACGTATATTAGATCACGTCGAGTTTATTTATATTCCGAGGACCTTAAACAAAGTAGCTCATAATTTAGCTAAATTTTTTATTTCTTTGTTGAAAAACATCTCATGGGAGAAGTTTTTTCCAACTTGGATTGTCTAGGATACAATCAGTACTTTTGATTCGTTGATGCAATAATATAAAGTCTTTCCTTAAAAAAAAGTTCTCTATTTGGACCGGAGGGGAGGGGGCAAAGAAATAAAGGGAAGTCACATGATTTGTCATATATCACGTGACCTACACCTAATGTCTTAATCCAAATAGAATAATATAGGTTTCTTTTCTTTTCTAATAATGGAAGAAAAGAATCGAAAACGAAAAGCAATGTTCAAAAGTTTGTAACAATGTCTACATGAAGACTTTGAGTCAGATAACATTATTATTATTATTATTATTATTATTATTATTATTATTATTATTATTATTATTATTATTAATTAGCTATTAGTCTCTTACTTTGATTAATGTCTACCTACCATGCACATGACATCAATTTTCTTTCCCCAACTTAAGTCTTTCATTTTTTTGTTAATCATATTTTACATTCACACTTTATATGAGTCTGAAAGATATTCAAGTCCTTTATTAGTTCACTGATAACATGATTTACATATGCAATATCCTACAAGAAGATTGCATAGAGTGCTAGACTTAAACGCATGGCGTTTAATTATTCAAAACTCTATATTAAGAATATGGCAACACTGTAGCATTGATGGAGAGTTGAAGTAAATTCTTAGTAAAATAGTACTGTAACATAATTTTTTTCTAACTTATTATCCACATGTTCAAATAAATAGATTGAATATCCTTTATAGAGCAAAATACAAAATTATCAGTCAGTCGAAATTAATTGTATTCGCTAGTTAAAAAGTTGATAAAATATATAATATCCTTTTTGTATATAACATGCATATACAAAAGATATGAATTTTACAGGCTATTATGTTTAAGAGAATCAGAGCCTTAATCAGAGGTGAATGCAGTATCATAAGTACAAATACAATTGAAATTTTCGGCGTGAAGTATAAATTTATATGTAAATTTATTATAATTTAAAGAAATAGTATATATAAATCTACAATTTTAAAATTATAATAAATTTAATGCTAAAAATTTTTAAAATTAAATCTATAAATTTAAACTTGATCTTATTTCTCTGATCTCAGTATAAATACCAAATACTCGGTAAAAAACGAACTTTATATTAGCTAAAGTGTGAATGAATGGGATTTGGTATGGGGTTGGAGGGTTGAGGTGGTTGACACATGACAGAGCAAAACGTGTATAGATTCCAACAGGGAGTGTTTCCCAATTCTCAAGACCACAAAGGCCCTTAATTTAGGGGCAGCGCCGTTTATCTTTATCTTTCTTGGACCTTATTGTCCAAAACCATTCCTTTATGGCTCTTTACGGTCCTACTTGTAATTGGTCATTAACAACTTATATAGAGTGAGACGAGATGGATGTGATTTTTAGATTCTTAATTAGAAGTATCCAATTTGAGTTATGATATAAGAACAATTTCTAGAATTAAGGGTATAGCTTAATGAATAAAGTGGGTGAGAATAATAAGCTCTTAAATTTAAATTTCAGTGAAGACATAAATCAGTAGGTAATTTTTTCTTATTTGTCCAAATTTTGGTGAATTATGTTATTTGGTACCTGTTATTAATAGAAGTGACATATATTTCTTGAATTAGTCAAGGTGCGTACAAGCTGACTCAATATTACAATTATTATATATAGAGACAAAACTAGAACAATCTATAAGAGCGCTTCTCCCTTACTAAATATAGTGATGCAAGCCTGAATTAATCGAATATGTGGATTCGAATATCAAACAACTAAACCAAAAAGAAAAAGATGAGCCATCAGCGTTTAGTGCATGTAATTACCTTATTTCTTCCTTCTCCTCTTCTTTTTAAGTTCTTTAGGAAAAGTTACTCCTAATTAGCCACTAGGGATTATTTTAATCTCCTCTTTCTTCCTATTTATGACTTGTTAGTAAACTATATTTGTAAAGTAATTCTTGAGAAAATAAAATAACATAAATAGAAATATAAACGAGACAAAAGTTAATTTGAGCCTACTGAATTCAAAGTGTTTTCTTAAGAAATTTAATCCCATCCTAGTACCCTATGTTATGAATTATTCCTTTCAGTATAGAACGAATTACACACTGGTGTAGTAGTACTTTAAACTCTAGTGTTTCAGCGAAAACAAGTTCGATAGCAAATCACACTTACTGGTGCTTTCTTTAAAGTTAAATAATGCAGAAGAAGGAGGAGAAACTCAGTAAACGGTATGCAAATTCTGAGAGAATGGACTTGTATTTATAGCCAAGATTGGACTGAAAATTGAAAGAGGTGCATCTCTTCAGAATGGTTGTTTATGCAAAAGGGCCACAACATAAATGCCATAACAAAAATGGCTAATTTATGCAATAATAAACCGAAAATTGAAGAGGTAGGTAAATTTTCAGTTACAAAACTGAAAAATGGAAAACTGATAACCGACCGTTTGATTTAATATTAATATTTCTTTTAATATTAATCTTCTGTTATTAAAACGGATATTTAATAATATTTCTATTAATATTTTACTTATAACAAATAAATTTGGTCAAAAAGTTAATCAATCAATCGTTTGACCAAATCGAAATTCTAATCCGAAGCCGAGCCAATCGAGCGAGCTATGACGACGACGGTGTGGGGCTTGCCTTCTTCTCAACTCTTTAAAAGTTAGAAGAAAAGCAATTGCTTTAAAATCTCTTCCTCTTCCAATATGGGACAATGTCCCTTTGTCGAGGGGAGGGGGGAGGGATTTAAAATATTATTTAAGAATTTCTTATTCACCCTCTTTAAGCCGTATTAATGCTTAAAACCCAACAAGACTTGCTTTGTTGTAGAATTAAACAGCTTGATGCAGCTGCAATGGAACAATGCGATTTTGGAAGACAAGAATATGAAAACTAAACTAAGCTAATTAAACTATAAGGATTTCATTGATGATAAATCCTATTAACTATTATAATAGATATAGATGATGAAAGCTGTAAAAGGATAAAAGTGCTGAGCAAGGAATAGTACAGGTTCCTCTACTCAGTTGTCCTGCAAATAACCATATTTAGAGAGGATGGAATCTGCTTGACAACTAAATGTCTAGAGATTTAATTGTAATACTAGAAATTTATAAAATAAAAATATTAGGATTTAAGTGTTAATAACCAAAACTAGATCTCTCCCTCTTTTCAACTAATTCTAACGGCTAGGTACACTTTCGCAAGCAGCAGGTACCATTCTTCTGTACGCATCATAACTCATAGTCCATTCGGTTCTTTTTATTCCTTATTTTAGTTTAAGAAAATGTACTTACAAGAACCACGAAGAAATTAATTTTTTTTCAAGTCCACATCTACTATTCTCAGATAGTACATAGTCGTTACTTCTAATTTATTCAAGGAGAAGAAAAATAATAATTTAGTAAAAATACTCTTTATGAACTAATGTTATCAAATAATTTTTTCATTGGTGTATCAAATGTTAAATGACAAATAAATAGAAGCGAACGGACAACTAATATTTATCAGTCTTTACATGCAACTTAGTTTCTCTCTATTATCAACAACTCCAATGATCGTCACTGTATGAAATAAAATAGTATGATAGTATCAATTTTGGGTCTAAGTATGTACGATTTTTGCTAAAGTGTCCCACACTATTAAGAGCATCTTATTTGTAGCTATACTGGTGGAAAAAAGGTACAACACGGGGATTAATATACGGTGACAAGTGAAATCTATACGGGGTTAATAAAGAAAGATGGAGAGCCGGTATTTTATCTAAAAAGATATTGTACCTGACAGATAGGAAGAAGAAATATGCACAAAATGCATGAAGACCGTAAAAGGGGAAGATCCATGACTCTTGATATAAATATGAAAAGGGGATCAGCATTAACGTTGATTATGCATAATTATCTGTTATTAGCATAACTATTGTCGACGCCCCCTTTTTTCCCTAAAGGCGAAATCGGGTTTACGACATTATGCGCAAAATAACTCCTATTCCCTTTTGGGAATTGGGTTACGGAGTATGAAGAATCACCACCCAATGATTATAGTGCATTAGGACGCTTTAAGAAGAAAAGAAGATTTCTGAAAGAAAACCAGAGTTCGGGTAAGGGCTTGAAATTATCTCGAGAGGTAGGTGTTATGCACCCCTCAAGATCCACTAATGTGGTTCCCGGCCTTGCTTAGATGTGATTTTAAGTAGCATAGAAATAGACAAGCAAAGTTTGCACATAAAGAATACGAGTGAGTTAACAATTTTGAAAGAATAGCATAAGTAAAAAGGGAAATTTAGAGAAAACATTTAAAAAAGTAAGGAGGTTCCTAGGTTTAACTATAATATGGATCATTCGATGCAATATCCCGCACATATTACCAAAGAGGGGTCACTTTATGATATTATCACATTGTCATCATCTCCATATTCTACCCTTCCCACACTATTAAGATATTTAAGCGTGTTTAGTCTCGTTTACTTATTGCATACTAATACCCGTCCCAACCTATTAGTCCTGGGGTATTAGGACTTCTAATCTAAAAGGGGGAAGAAGAATAGTACATGTATGGAATTTCAAAGGTAAAAATGTTAAGGCGTCAATCAAAACAAATAGCACATTAGGGTATACAAATCAGACATTCAAAGGCTCATACAAAACCCTGTAAATCACAACAACAATTAGTCTAACAAGACTTGCAAATACTGATTTGGGCTTAAAATTAAAACTGATAGTGGGTAGATTAGTTTAATACATAAAGTTGGATAATAAATCTGCTTTGAGCCCTCGGATCTGGTTTGTTGGAACTTTAAAGTAGTTTAAAATCAGTAATTTCGGAAAGCATTAATTTTAGACAAAGATCTATAAAGAAGAGTTTTGGAAACAGGGATTTGAAGTTTTTAGAAGTCCAAAAATGGCTTACAAAACCAGCCGAACTGCTTGAATAAAATGGTACAAGAAAGAGTTTTCGAAAAAAAGGGCCTTGAAGTTTAAATCTAGGCAGAAGACCAAAAAAGTTGATTTCAGAGTAAATGCGAGTTTGGAATTTTAAGAGATTCTATAGGTTCAGAATAGTGTAAAAGGCAAACTTGGCTAGATTTCAAAATAGACAGCATTGGATAAATTGTATTGAAAGAGTTTAACAAATTAGGTGAGTTTGAACCCTATAGGCATGATATCTACATATTGATTTGTTGCTATTTTTAGAGCGTTTAGGCGATCTACTTTTTGCCTAGCGTTTTTATGCAATTCCTATAGGCATGATTTCTATATGCAATGTTAAAATCCTATAGGCATGGTTTCTAGATGAGATGCAATATTGAAATCCTAACGACATGATTTCTAGATGAGATGCAATATTAAAATTCTATAGACATGATTTCTAAATGATATGCAATATTGAAATTCAATAGACATGATTTCTAAATGAGATGAAATATTGGAATCCTATAGGCATGATTTCTATATCCAATGTTGAAATCCTATAGACATAATTTCTACCCATTGATTGATGCAATAATACAAATCCCTCCCATACCCTTTTCACTATATCCCCAAATCTTTTACAAAGCTTGTTACATAAATGGAAAGAAAAGACTAAGGAAATAAATACATGAAAGCTAAACGGACCCGAGGAAGCTCAAAGCAACCTTAATGTCCAACATATGTATTTTACCAAATCCGGGCTCCAAATTCCAAGGCTTTCTCTTAGTTCTTTTCAAAGTTCCAAGGGATTTCAGGAAGCCCGGGCAATGCTTACACCCTAAAATGATTAGAGTAGTGTAAGGTGTAGAATTACCAGCCCTTAGGCATCCAAGTTCAGAGAGAACTCGAGGGTCCCTAAACATGGCTTACCATTGGGGGGGGGGGGGGTAGGACTTGAAGAACTAAGAGTAAGTGTAAACGTGAGGGAATTAGAGGAAGACAAAAGCAAAGGGTGGTCATACCTAGCCATGAATGGGCTGGCACACCCCTGAACCTTTACATGGCTTAAACAAATAAGAGCAGACTTGAAATAAGTCAGAGTTAGGCCTGTATGGTGATTAGGACACTAGTAGACCTGAGTCAAGCTCAACACATAATAGGGGTTTAGGGAATGGGACTGATTTGAGTATAGGTTTAGAGCAACCTGGTTCTAAACTAGGGGTAGCAATGGAGAGTCACCCTAGTCAAAAACAATACTCACACAGAAAAAGGTTAGGGAAATGGGATCACATGAGAGCATTTGTAACAAACAGAATTAAGCTAAAGGGGTTTGGGGAATGGATGTATAGAAAAGTACTCATACAAGCATACAACATCAAAGACATATGGATATGGGGTAGGGATGTACATGCTGAATAATGAACATAAACAGACGTATGAAAGGGGTAAGTAAACATGTAGTTTTGGAATTTGTATTTAAATCATGGACCTACCAGTTGCAAACACGAATAGTAAAGCAAATAGGACAAATGGAACCTTATAGTTTAACCTTGGCTTTCAGCGATTGTTTGTGTTTGATGTGAAAAGGGGGTGGGTTTTTATAGTTTGAAAGTAAGTAGTAAATAAGGAAAGAAAATAATTTCAGTACCCAATCATAATAAATTAGGAGAAATACTCCCTTTAATTAAGGGATCGGACTTAAGGTAAATAAGCACAGTTCCAATTATGGAAAGAGAATCAAGAAAAGGTTGTAAAATATAGGGTAAATACATATAAGATTTTTTGAAATACACACGTTTTAAACAAATAAGATAAATAAAATCATCAATCACATAGGGAATCAAGGAAACTAGGGTATGAATTGATACTTAATTTAGTCAAAGAACAGGTCTAAATTAAAGAATCAAATAAGTTAGTAAAAAATCAATTTAACAAAATTAAGGTTATTCGAAATGGGAGAATATAACTATAAAGAGATGCACAAATTCAAACATGCAAGGCTGAGATTAATAGAACAGTCATGTAATCAAAGAGCATAAGCACACAAGTATGGAATGGATTAGAAATTCTTGCGGAAATCAGAAGCATGAAGCGTTTAAAAAACTAGGGTTCCGACATTAAACATGCAGTAGACAATTATACAAAAAAATCGGAAAACCCCAAAAATCTAGGGTTTTCATCACATCTCGAGTGTAAAGAAGAAAGCATACGTGAAGATAAACTCAAAAAGAACATAAAATTTCACGAACAGCATAAGGCAAGCAAAAAACGCAGTTAAGGATTTACTCGGAAACCCTAGAAACACCATAGTAAAGAAAATACATAGGAACCATAATAGAAAATACTCACAAATCATAGTAAAATTAAAAGAAATGACAGTAGAGCAAATAAAACAGGGAAATTGGAGAAACCCTAATTTTAGGAAGATGAACAGTTTGAAAGCAAAGTCGGTGAAAAACTGTGGAAAATACTTTGAAGCTTTAGAAAATAACTTAGATCTGAAGTAGATTGTAAAGAGAAACACAGAATAAAACCTTAAAGATTTAGGATTTCAGAGAGAAACCTAGAGAACGTGAATGCCTGGAACAGACTGGTTTTGAGTCGACAATGGACTCACAACACTAAGACTCGCCGGAGAGAGAGACCGGATATGGCCGTAAAACTCAAATAGGAGGGCCTCTGAGTTGATGGTATTTAAATTAGGGTTTCGATCTTCAAACAAATGGGTCATAGAAGGGAATGAGGGGTGAGTACAGGTTGCATGAAGCTTGGAAAGCCATATTTTTCCGGTGAAACGAGGTCGGAAGGCGGTCGAAGGAGGGCTAGGGTTTCAGGGGAGTTGAGAGTGTTTTGGGAACGAGGGGATGCAAGGGCGGCTGGATGTGTAAAATGATAAGGGTTAGGGGTGTATCCCGTTTAATTAAGGGAAGGGTTATTATGGACCGTTGATCTAAAAGATCAACGATCCTGATCAAAAGGAGGTAACGGGGCGGGTCAATTTAATTGGGTAGTTTTGAAATTGGGTTGGGCAATTGGGGTTAGATTGGGGGCTGGAATTTGGCTAGAATTGAAATTAAAAGGAGCTATAATTTAAATAGCCAATTTCCCCAATTTGAATTTTATAAAATAGTAAATGATGTTTAAAAATCAAATTAAAAATACTGAGTTAATAAAAATGTATAATTATTAATATAAAAATTTTAATAACGATTTTATGATTAAAAGGCCATTAAATCGAGAGATAGTCTAAAACTGCAATTTCATGCAATTTTAGTTTAGAAATACCAAATGAACTTGTAAAATTATGTAAAAATCATGTAAATTATATATTTTTGTAAATGAGAGAATAAAATAAATTATTCACCAAAATAACAAAATTTTAGGAATATTATTGAATTTTATAGCGCAAAATAGGCCATAAGTTGTTTAAAAATTGTGGAAAAATACCAAAACCTTTGTGGATGCTTATATATTCTATTTTTGAGAACATGTTAAGTACAAAAATATATATGGAAAAATTAGGTATCAACAGCTGCCCCTCTTTACCCGAGGAGGATGAAAGAGTTGTCGGGTAAAGATAAGATGGCCAATTTTGACCGGAGATGGAGATTATAAAAAGATATTGACCACGCTCTGGCCTATGAGCTTCCTACATATCCCTAGTTTTACAGGAATCAGACCATATGTAGTTCATGAACCATTGACGGAACATGCCGATGGGAATTCGAAAAAACATACGCGATTGGTTAGGTCTGAGGATTGCGCATAATTGGACAAACTACGGAGATCTGGAGCAGGATCGCTCCTGCTAAGATGGTTGTGAGCTAGCCGGAACACCTGCAAATGCATGCTGTGTGTATATGTTTAGGAAATTTAAACGTGATGCAAGTTCCCGTTGGACCATGAATGTTTGTCTTTGGATGGATAGGATGATGCCCTCAGACTATGATTTCCTGGGCCATGAAAAGCATAAAAGTAAGGGTTCGCAGGCCATGAAATGATGCTCTTGGGCTATGCGAATGGTGCCTTCGAACTATGATGCATTTCAACGAGTTGGCAATCTTTCAGGCCATGAGAGGGTGGCAATCTTTCAGCCAAATGAATGCAAAGGGTGGTGATCTTTCAGCCATAGTGGGAATTTAAAAACAGATGGCGATATTTCAGCCGGATGAGAATTTCAAATGCAGGTGGCGATATTTCAGCTAGTCAAAAAATAAAGCGGTGATATTTCAGCTATGCAGGGCGGAGATAATGCTTAGTCTCGGAAGGTAGATAATATCCTTATGCAATATGGAGGTAGAGCTTAACCTCGGAAGGCATAGAGAAGCCTTATGCAAAATGCAGGAGGAGACAGAGCTTAGTCTCGAAAGGCAGATGATAGCCTTATGCAATATGGAGGTAGAGCTTAACCTCGAAAGGCAGAGAATAGCCTTATGCAAAAAATGCAGATACAAAGCTTAGTCCCAAAAGGAAAATAGTAGCCGTATCCAGGATGGAGGTAGAGTTTAACTTTGGAAGCGTCTAAGTTAGACTTAGGTATGTTCTCAAAATCCTCAACCTCTTTAAAACCTCTTCTGGTATTTCATCCTCTTCAGAATCTATGTCCGTTTGTTGCATTATCTCATTGCAAGGCACAGTCGTCGGTTCATCATTAAGATATGTAACAGTAATGCTGTGTAAAATGGTAGAGAAAATAAATAAGAGCGAAATATAAAGAAATACTTGGAAAATGCTTTTGATTAAATTCGTAATTGTTTGAAACATCGGATCTCTTTTCAAAAGTAAAGACAATGCTGAAAAGTAAAATCAACTAAAGTAAAGTGCAATGCATATGTGTCGTTTTAGGCTTGCTACCCCGAGGCTCTACGGGAACTGGTGGTCTTGATTGACCAATTGGTGAGGTGTTATCCCCGGTTCATTGCTTGAATGGGAGGTCCTTCCTCCATTTCCTCCTCGAAGATAGCACAAAAATCCATATCATCCTCCAGAAACAGGATCTTCATTGCTGCTACCCTCTCATCTTCCTCCGATATGACATCAACGGGCTGAAAGGTCTTCTCTAACTGAGGTAGAGGGTGCTCCAGTGGGTAGTAGGGATCGTGACATGGTTGCGAACAATGCTTGAACTCCTCCCAAGTGTATTCATAACCTTGGCCAAAAGTGGTTCCGTGCTTCTTCAACTGGATAGGCTTGGTAATACCCTGGAGGCTCTTGCCAAGCCCCTTTTTGGGCTTGTATCAACTCCAATTCAGAATACTCTCGATTTTTCTATCCCACCACTTATCCTTGTCTATGGTGTTTACTCGCTCGATGTGATGGTATGTTTCTCCACCTATTGTCCTTCTTCCTCCAATCATCAGGATAGCCTGGCAACTGTATATAGGGTTGCTACCATCGCCATGAATGATTACTTTCTGATGATTCCATACAAATTTCACACCTTGATGCAATGTTGATGCCACAACCCCAATGGTGTGGATCTAGGGGTTGTCCTAGCAACAAATTGTAGGATGCTGGCACGTCAATGAGTTGGAATTCAAGATCGAACTAAGTGGGTCCCATCTGCAGGAATAAGCTAATTTCCCCAATGGTGGACCTCTGAGATCCGTCGAAAGATTTGACACTGATAGCCCTATCTTTGATCTCGTGCAATCCCTTACCCAATGTCCCGAGAGTGACCAACAGACAAAGTGTTGAGGCTGGACCCCCTACCGACTAGAATCCTGGTGATAAAGTGATCCTCGCATTGCACAGTGATGTGCAATGCTTTATTGTGACAAAGCCCTTCCGGTGGTAACTCATCTTTGTAGAAGGTAATCGTATGGATTTCCAGTACCTGCCCCACCATGTTTGCCATTTCTCCTCCTGTTATGTTACTGGGAACGTAAGGTTCACTTAGTATTTCATCAAGGCGTTTTCATGTGCCTCAGAGCTTTGTAGGAGAGCCGGAATAGAAATCTATGCTGGTGTCTTGTTCAGTTGCCCAACGACCGAGTACTCTTTGGCCTGTACCTTTCTCCAAAGGTCATCGGGTCCAGTTTCAACAGCCCGCATGGAGGCTTGCTTGCTAAACTCAACCAAATGCTCTGGGGTGTATGCCCTGCCTATCCTGGTCATGCCCTATGCGGCAATTGCTTCTTCGGTGTATGTCTTTCCCTTCCTTCTAGCCTTAGCGGTGTAGTCCCAAGGTATAGCATTTGTTTGGAATGGGGTCACGTCTGTCATGGAGACTGGAATTGGTGCCTTAGAAGGCAACACAACAACTTCAAATGGTGTAGGTGCCTTTGGGACCCCGAACTCAACCTCAATTGGTTTTGGCGCCTTTGTAGGAGGTGCTTCAAACTCGAGTGGTATGGATGCATTTACCACGTAGCCCTCAAAGGGCTGAATCTGGACAACAATGGGATTGAGAGTAACTGTTGGCTTCTTAGGCTCGTCTCCTTCAGCTATCAAATCGATTGACCCCTGGGGTCCGAATCATCTTCGATCTCTATCATGTGGATGCCTCTACCCTTGTGGTCAGGCAGAGGGTTATTGCAGACATTAGGAGGGGCTCCTTTGCTATAATGATCTTGTTGTCAATCAGATTCTCAATCTTGTCTTTTAACGAGCGGAACTCGTCAATGGTATGGCCCTTCATCCCGGAATGGTATGCACAAGTCTTGTTTGGGTTGATCCACTGGGAAGGGTTTTCTGGAGTTACGGCTGGGATAGGGGTAACGTAACCGGATGCTTTGAGTTTCTCATATAATTGTTCAGCTGGCTTGGCTATGGCGGTGTATTATCTAGGAGGTTTGCGATCAAAGTTTGGTCTAGGTCAAGGGAAATTTTGGCGGAAAGGTGGTGAAGGTTAAATTTGGGAGTTATATGCTTGGTATACGGGTGCATGTTGGGAATATCTGGGTGAAGTGGGTTGATACGTAGGTGGTGGAGGTGATTGGTAAGCACGTGGTGGAATTTGGTAAGTGGGTGATGGTGCTTGGTAGATTAGGGTAGGCTGATATGTGAGTGGAGCTGAGGGATATGTCTGGTACTTCATGGGAGAGTTGTTCCTTTACGCAGCCATTATGGAATTTACATCCTTCTTCTTTGTCGAGCCACCAAAAAGTAGAGCCTTGTTGGTGGCTTGTAATGCCTCGAGGTTAGTGACCATACCGTTCTTGATGCCTTCTTCAATATTTTCTCCCAATTTGATGATGTCGGAGAACTTTTGACCTTCAATTAGCATCAATCTCTCGTAGTACTGTGGATCTTGAGCACATACAAAGTACATGTTCATTTGTTCTTTTTCCAAGGCCGGTCTGACCTTAGCAGCTTCTGACCTCCAACGAGTAGCATACTCGCGAAAGGTCTCTGTGGGCTTGTTCTTGAGATTCAGTATATAGAACACATCTAGTGCGTTCTCAGTGTTGAACCTAAACTGATCCATAAGTCAGACGCCATGTTTACCTAACTAGTCCATTTCTTCGCATCCTAGCTAATATACTAGGATAAGGCATCACCCTTAAAGCTTCTCATGAATAGCTTCACACGGATCTTCTCATCCCTTCCGACTCCTACTAACTTGTCATAATAAATTCTCGAGTGGACCCGGGGATCACCTGTACCGTCCAATAATTTGAACCTGGGAAGTTTGTACCGCTCTGGGAGCTCAACATCTGGTTGAACACAGAGATCTCGGTAATTCATCCCTTCAACATCCTTGTTACCTTCAAAACCCTGAATCTGGCTAGTCAACTTCTTGATTTCAGTAGCCAAATTCTGAATGAGGGAACTCTTGTCCTCTGCCTCGACTGCACTAGTAATAAGGTGACTGTAATGCGGCATAATATCCACAAAGATTGGAATGTTATGGTCTTTTGTGGCGTTTTGTGGTTCAGGAATGTGCGGTGAGGTGTTATGAGTGGGTTACATTGGAGGTTGTGGGATGCTTAGTGGTGGCGCGGGATTTTGGGTGTTAACATCGGGCGCGGAAAGAGTGATTGACGGACTTGCCAGGTTTCTAACTTGGTCCAATTCCTTTCAGAACCTCAGCAAAGTTTTCTCCAGATGAGCAGCAGTTTCTTTGGTGATTTCAGCATTCTGAGAAGTTTACTCAAGTTCCTTTCTAGAGCTTGTATCTCCCATTTTGCCCTTGTTCCTGTTTCTGGTAGGACTCGGAGGAGGGGGAGGTGGAGGACCCTTTGATCTTGTGGAGTATGCTGATGGTGCCAGAAGGCACGAACTAACCTTTGGGGAGGGAATAAAAATAAAAGAAAAACAAAACGGTAAAAAGTTAGTGCGGATTCTAATAAATAATATTGCAATATTTAAACACATTGTGGGAGAATATAAATAGCTTCCTAATTTGGGTGCCTCGTTGTGCCCGAGGTAGGCCTAGCGACAAATAATATTTGGAGAACTTATAATGCTAAATGCCTCATTTTATTGATAAAAACAAAACAACTAAATGATAAAAGTTGTCACCAGTGGCCAATGGCCTTATTACATTAAAGCAGAAGAGTAAATATCCTAACTACTTGGTCCTAGAAGGACCTTCCCCAGATTCAATATTCTTGCCTCCATCGTATAACTACATCAACTCGTGCATCCCTAATAGTAGGTAGTGATATTGTTGTTAGGTTGGATTTCCAGAAGTGAGGGATAATTCCCTAAGTACTTGTGGACAAGGGTTTGATCACTGCCATGAAGAGCTTCCCACCAGCTTAGCAACCTTGGGTGGATGTTGGATACCATACCGAATCTGGTGACCTCGTGCCTCATTTTCTGCAAAACAAAGTGTTAGGCGCTTAAATCCACCAGACTCGACTATTTTAATCAATAATTAGCAAGAAGCATTTAGTTCTCCAAATTAATGCACATAACGTGAAGGTATCTGTTTGGATTTTAGAAAACCCGATGGACTTTGGCTTAGGCTATCTTAATGAGTCATTATGCGAACAATATAACTAACTCGGCTAGGCTAACCATGATGCATGAACAGTTCAATAGAGTAAGGTTTCTATTTTTGAAGTGCTAGACAAAGTACCCTTGAGCGGACAACTCAAGAGGGAAAGGCGCGGAACTATCGACTACGCCATTGATCGACTGGTTTTACTGCAAATATGTCTTTTCCACATTTAGGGGGTTTATAATATTGAAAGGGCACAACCACTCATTATAAGCGTTGCTATAGGATTTGTTTTGGTACGAGTGAAATATGACGTTAAGAGATGCAATTACAATAATAAAACAAATTACATGTATTTTTACATTTATAAGATAAATTATTACAATGATTACTCGAAATTATAATAATATTGAAATAATAAAGTGGTAAAGAAAGCAATTAAAGGAAAGAGAAAACATGAAGAGTCAAGTTAATACTTGTGATGGAATAATCAAAAGAAGAAATACATGCGATAAATAAGAAATAAAGTCACAAAATCAAGTAATGGTAAAAGCCTAAAAGAATCCCCAGCAGAGTCTTCATGCTGTGACGCTCCCTTTTTCCCCTAAAGGAGAAATCGGGTTTATGGCATTATGGGCAAAACAACTCTTATTCCCTTTTGGCAATTGGGTTACGCAGTTTGAAAAGTCGCCACCTATGATTATAGTGCATTAGGACACTTTGAGAAGAAAAGAAGATTTCTGAAAGAAAACCAGAGTTCAGGCAAGGGCTTAAAATTATCTCGAGGGGAAGGTGTTAGGGACCCATCAAGATCTACTAGTGTGCTTACCGGCCTTGCTTAGATGTGACTTTAAATAGCATAGAAATAGACAAGAAAAGTTTTCACATAAAGAATAAGAGCAAGTTGACAATTTTAAAAGAAGGATAGCATAAGCAAAAAGGGAATTTATGAGAAAACATTTAAAACAGTAAGGAAGTTCCTAGGTTTAACTATAATATGGATCACTCGATGCAATATCCCACACATATTCCCAAAGAGGGGTCTCTTTATGATATTATCACATCGTCATCATCTCCATATTCTACCTTTCCCACCCCATTAAGGTATTTAAACGCGTTTAGTCTCGTTTACTTATTGCATGCTAATAACCGTCCCAATCTATTAGTCTTGGGGTAGTAGGACTTCTAATCCTAAAAGGGGGAAGAAGGATAGGACATATATGATGTTTCAAAGGTAAAAATGCTAAGGCGTCAATCAAAAAGAAATAGCACATAAGGGTATACAAATCAGACATTCAAAGTCTCATACAAAACCCCGTAAATGACAACATCAATTAGTCTAACATGACTTGCAAATACTGATTTGCTATTAAGATTAAAACCGATAGTGGGTAGATTAGTTTAACATATAAAGTAGGAAAATAAATTTGCTTTGAGCCCCTCAGATCCGGTTTGTTGGAACGCTAAAATAGTTTAAAATCAGTAATTTCGGAAAGCATTAATTTTAGACAAAGATCTATAAAGAAGAGTTTTGGAAACAAGGATTTGAAGTTTTCAGAAGTCCAGAAATGGCTAACAAAACCAGCCGAACTGCTTGAATAAAATGGTCTAAGAAAGAGTTTTCAAAAAAAGGCCTTGAAGTGTAAATCTAGGCAGAAGACCAAAAAAGTTGATTTCGGAATAAATGCGAGTTTGGAAATTTTAAGAGATTATATAGGCTCAGAATAGGGTCAAAGGCAAACTTGGCGAGATTTCAAAATAGACAGCATTGGAAAAATTTTATTGAAAGCAATTAACAAATTAGGCAAGTTTGAACGCTATAGGCATGATATCTACATATTGATTTGTTGCTATTTTTAGAGCGTTTAGGGGACCTACTGTTTGCCTAGCGTTTTTATGCAATTCTTATAGGCATGATTTCTAGATGCAATGTTAAAATCCAATAGGCATGGTTTCTAGATGAGATGCAATACTGAAATCCTATAGATATGATTTCTAGATGCGATGCAATATTACAATTCTATAGACATGATTTCCAAATGAGATGCACTATTGAAACTCTATAGACATGATTTATAAATGAGATGAAATATTGAAATCCTATAGACATGTTTTCTAGATGCAATGTTGAAATCCTATTGGCATAATTTCTACCCATTGATTGATGCAACAATACAAATCCCTCCCATACCCTTTTCACTATATCTCCAAATTCTTTTACAAAGCTTGTTACATAAATGGAAAGAAAAGACTAAGGAAATAAATACATCAAAGCTAAATGGACCCGAGGAAGCTCAAAGCAACCTTAATGTCCAACACATGTATTTTACCAAATTCGGGCTCCAAATTCCAAGGCTTTCTCTTAGAGTGTTTCAAAGTTCCAAGGGCTTTCAGGAAACCCATGCAATGCTTACACCCTAAAATGATTAGAGTAGTGCAAGGGTTGGAATTACCAGCCCTTAGGCATCCAAGTTCAGAGGGAACTCGAGGGTCCCCAAACATGGCTTACCAGAGGGGGTATGACCTAAATAACTAAGAGTAAGTGTAAAATTGAGGGAATTATAGGAAGACCAATGCAAAGGGTGGTCATACCTAGACATGAATGGGACTGGCACACCCCTGACCCTTTACATGGCTTAAACAAATAAGAGCGGACTTGAAATAAGTCAGACTTAGGCATGTATGCTGATTAGGACACCAGCATACCTGAGTCAAGCTCAACACATAATAGGGGTTAAGGGAATCAGACTGATTTAAGTATAGGCTTAGAGCATCTTGGTTCTAAACTAGGGGTAAATGGAGTGCCACCCAAGTCTTAAATAATACTCACACACAAAGGGGTTAGGGAAAGGGGATCACATGAGAGCACTTGTAACAAACAGAATTAAGCTAAATGGATTTGGGGAAGGGATGTACATGAAAGTACTCATTCAAGCATACAACATCAAAGACATAGGGATATGGGGTAGGGATGTACATTCTGAATAATGAACATAAACAGACGTATGAAAAGGGGTAAGTAAACATGTAGTTTTGGAATTAATATTTAAATCATGGACCTATCAGTTGCAAACTCGAATAGTAAAGCAAATAGGGCAAATGGAACCTTATAGTTTAACCTTGGCTTTCAGCTGGCTAAACTCAAACACTAGAACAAGTAGCAGAGAAGATAAGAAAGAGCTTTTGTGTGAGTGTGAACTTGTGATTGTTTGTGTTTGAAGTGAAAAGGGTGGGATTTTTTTATAGTTTGAAAGTAAGTGGTAAATAAGTCAAGAAAATAATTTTAGTACCCAATCATAATCAATTAGGAGAAAGACTCACTTTAATTAAGAGATCAGACTTAAGGTAAATAAGCACAGTTCCAATTATGGAAAGAGAAACAAGAATAGTTTGTAAAACAAAAGGGTAAAAAACATATAAGGTTTTTTGAAATATACACGGTTTAAACAAATAAGGTAATTAGAATCATCAATTACATAGGAAATCAAGGAAACTAGGGTATGATTGATACTAAATTTAGTCAATGAACAGGTCCAAATTAAAGAATCAAATACGTTCATAAAAAATCAATTTCCCGAAATTGAGGTTCTTTGAAAGGGGAGAATATAACTATAAAGAGATGCACATATTCAAACATGCAAGGCTGATATTAATAGAATAGTCATGTAATCAAAGAGCAGAAGCACACAAGTATGCAATGGATTAGAAATTCTTGCAGAAATCAGAAACATGAAGCGCTTAAACAGCTGACATTAAACATGCAGCAGACAATTATACACAAAAATCGGAAAACCCCCAAAATCTAGGATTTTCATCACATCTCGAGTGTAAATAAGAAAGCATATGTGAAGATAAACTCAGAAAGAACATAAACTCACGAACAACATAAGGCAAGCAAAGAACGCAGTGAAGGATTTACTCGGAAACCCTACAAACACCACAGTAAAAAAAATACATAGGAACCATAGTACAAAATACTCAAGAATCATAGTAAAAGTAAAAGAAATCACAATAGAGCAAATAAAATAGAGAAATCGGAGAAACCCTAATTTTTAGAAGATGAACAGTTTGAAAGCAAAGTCGGTGAAAAACTATGGAAAATACTTTGAAGCTTTAGAAAATAACTTAGCTCTGAAGTAGATCATAAAGCGAAACACAGAAAAAACTTTAAGGATTTAGGATTTTAGAGAGAAACCTAAAGAACGAGAAAGCCTGGAACAAACTAGTTTTGAGTCGACAATGGACTCACAACATTAAGAATCCCCGGAGAGAGACCGGACATAGCCGTAAAACTCAAATTGGAGGACCTCTGAGTCGATGGTCTTTAAAATAGGGTTTCGATCTTCGAACAAAGGGGTCATAGAAGGGAGTGAGGGGTGAGTATCGGTTGCATGAAGCCTGGAAAGCCATATTTTCCGGTAAAACGAGGTCGGAAGGCGGTCGGAGGTGGGCTAGGGTTTTAGGGGAGTTGAGAGATTTTTGGGAATGAGGGGGATACAAGGGCGGCTGGATGTGTAAAATGATTAGGGTTAGGGGTGTATCCGGTTTAATTTTGGGAATAATTAATGAATTGTATTGCGCAAAAATAGGCCGTAAGTTAATTTAAAAATTCTTAAAAATTGTGGAAAAATACCAAAACCTTTGTGGTGCTTAAATATGCTATGTTTTAGAATATTTTAAGTATAAGAATATATAGAGAAAAATTGGTTATCAAAAACTATTATGAGTACATTTAGTAACGAGCAATTAATGCAATTAATATTTGTAATGGGAAAAATAAGTAAGGGAATCGTTACAGTTGTGAATCCTTATACAAGGAACTTTACCTTATTTTGTTCAATTATGTGAATAGTCTGAATTATATGCAACCATTTTTTACTTTTACTTGGTTAAAGATTCTAATCCATAATTGTGACAAAAACCGGCGATCAAAAATAAGCTTTCTTTCCTTCATTTATTATTTCAATTGTTTATTTTACTAATGTATTTTTGGAACCCGATTTTCTTTTATATTGACTTTGACCATAAATGTTTTTTTGACTGAATAAATTGATTTTGTTATCAGGAGTATAAAAGACTGTTCACTTTTTAAGTTTTATTTTTAGCAACAAAATATGTCTATTACTAACGAAATTGATCAGGTGGGTGAGAGGGGTCAACAAGGTGGAACTCCACCACACCACACCTATAGAGACACCACAACTTCATGTGAAAGTTTAGTAGAAAGTCTACTACTCGAAATGATGAGCTACAAGTAGGTGAACAAGCTAACGAGCATGCTAGTTTCAAGCAGATGATTGTACAACACATTAGTGAAGCTTTGCGTGCTTTTGCAAGTGGGTTTCCCGATGTTGTGAAAACTCCTCCATCAGTAAATACAACTATAAAAAACTCATTTTCAGCACTTGAAAACCTGGTAAGTGGAGAAATACCAAAGGAACCCAAAGACGGATGGTCATGTACGCCAAGTAATTCCAATTACAAAGATTAGTACTAACCTTGCAGAAATAACTAGAATAGATATCTGGAGCGCCGCCGAAAATTAAAAGTGTGGATATCGACAATATATTCATAATAGCCTTCGAAGCCAAGTGCAAAACCTTTGCCAATTCTCAAAAGGTTCAAGATACCTGATATCCCTAAATAAGATGGGACCTCTGACCCACGAGATCGCGTTATCGCATAACCACAAGGGTAAATGGCAATGATTTAACAGAGCAGGAAATTGAATCATTCTTGGTAATAAATGGCGAAACCCTTACAAAAGGGGCATTGACATGGTACTTACTCTTACTTGAAAATTTTATTGATTCTTTTGTCGAGCTTGCAGATCCATTTATAAAAAGATATTCGGGAGCCCAAAATGTAGAAAAGAGAATGGAAAATATCTTCAAAATAAAATAGAAAAACATGAAATTTCTCAGGAAATCATGGATAGATTCTAGCGGAAAAGGATAATGTTGCCACGAGTACCTGATAACTAGGCGGCTATGGTATTCGTAAGTAATTTAAATGAAAAAAAGTTTTGAAGTCACGAGAAGATTAAAACAAAGTTTGTGGGAGTTTTCTTGCAACTACTTGGAATGCTGTTGTGACGACCCGACCGATCGTCTTAATAATTAATGCCTTGATCCCTTATTAATTCTTTTCCTAAGTTTATTTCTTCTAATTTGATTTGCTGGATGTTCAGTTTTGAGTTTCAGAGAGTTTGGGACACTTAGTCCATAAATGAGAGCTTAAGTGTTCAAAGATTGACCATAGTCGGAACAGTGTGAAGATGGACCCAGAATAGAAATTTGATGGTTCTGTTAGCTCCGGTAGGTGATTTTGGGGTTAGAAGTGTGTTCGGATAGTGTTTTGGAGGTCCGTAGTTAATTTAGGCTTGAAATGTCGAAAGTTGAATTTTGGAAGTTTCCGGTTTGATAGTGAGATTTTGATGTAAGGCTCGGAATAGAATTTCGATAGTTGCAGTAGTTCCATGATATCATTTGAGATGTTTTTGCAAAGTTTTAGGTCATTCAGACAAGGTTTGGTAGATGTTTTGATCGAAAATGTACTTTAGAGTTTTTTTGGAAATTTTAAGCTTGAATTTGATGAAAAGTAGGTATTTTGATGTTGTTTATGGCGTTCCAAAGGTTGGAACAAGTTTGAATGATATTTTAACTTATGTTGCTGCTTTTGGTTGAGGTCTCGGGGGCCTCGGGTGTGTTTCGGATGTTAAACAGGTCATTTTTAGAAATTATTGAATTGTAGATAACTGTCAGCTGGTATCCTTCTTAGCGTTCGCAAAGAGTAATCTTGGAGGAGGAAATAATTGTTCTTTGCAATTGCGTTTAGCCTCCCGCGTTCTCTATGGTTTGCCTTTTTCCATCATCGCGTTCGCACCCAACCCCTCGCGTTCGCTTAGTAGAATTTGGCGCTCAGGGGTTGTGGCTATTTTCTTCTCCGCCTTTGCGACACAGCCTCCGCGTTCGCATAAGCCCCTGCTCCTTACTCTCCGCGTTTGCGTCCCTTTTCTCATGTTCGCGATGGCCTTTTTCGTGGCAGCTTCAGTTCCTTCATCGCGAACGCGATTGTCTTTCCTCGTTCGCGATGCACAAATTACCTGGGCAGATTATTAAAAATCCCAATTCAAGGGTTTAAGCCTATTATCATATTTTTTTGAAATTGGGAGCTCGGGAGGATGCGATTTTTGAAGACTTTTGCATCTGGGAGATTTGGGTAGGTAATTTCTACCCAACTTAAATCAATTTCCATGATTCCTAACTTAAATCTAGCCTTTAAAGTTTGAAATTGGTGGAAGAATTTGGGAAAAATTGGATAAAACTTCAGTGGCCGAATTATTGAGTTTTGATTGGGCATTTGACATTGGATTTGGATAATGTTAGTATGGTTGGACTCGTGAGATTATGAGATTTCTGAAAATGTAAATATTACCAGATTCCGAGACGTGGGCTTGAGGGGAATTATGGTTATTTTACGTAATTTCACGTATTAACTTAAAATTTAATTGTAGAATCAGCTTCTTGAAGTATTATTACATTATGAAATGGAATTGAATATATTTGGGCCGTTTGGAGTCGGATACTCGTGGAGGCAAGAATGTGGTTTCTAGTTGATTTTGAGTCGGTTCGAGGTAAGTGTCTTGTCTAGCCTTGTGTGGGGGTCCTTCCCCTTAGGATGTGATATTTGATAGTTGAAATACCTTTGTACGTGAGGTGACACGTGCATACTTGAACTAATTGTTGAAAATCCGATTTTATTTTAAGTATTTTAATTTAGTTCATTTCTTACTTGTTTAATCCTATTTGCAAATTTATCCCGTGTTAGTTTAGAAAAACATGTTTAGTTGACTTATTTGCCTATTTGCTTAAATTGCCTAAATTGCATTACGTGAAACATGTTAGACTAGAATTAACTGTTTACTTGTACGAACTTAGTATTTATTTTGATATTCTTGAGCTGCTGCTATGTGTTTAATTTAGGACTACAGGACGACATCTCGGGATATCCCTTGCACGTATTATGATATGGACTAAGGTGCGGGATAACAAGAGATCTCTAGCATGAGTGTTGAGGTATCAAGAGATCCTCGGGATACCAACAGACCCCCAATATGTATATTGAGGATACCAAGAGATCCCCGGTTATTATCCTTGTTGTGAATTGTATTTCCTTATGTTCTACCTTTATTTCTGTTCCCGTTATTGTATTCTTATTATCCTGTATAGACTCTCACTGTAGATTCTCCATTATATTATTTAATTTATCCTGTCGTTTTATTATTATTTACCTCAGTAGGGGCCCTGACTTTCCTCGTCACTACCCGTTCTAGGTTAGGCTTGGCACTTACTGAGTACCGCTGTGGTGTATTCATGCCCTTTATGCACATTTTTTCATGTGCAAATCCAGGTACCTCTGCACATGCTTACCATCCTTGAGGCAGGGAGAGCTTTTGGAGACTTTGAGGTACATCTACCGTGTCTGCAGACTGAAGAGTCTCCATCTTTTGTTCTATCTTGTAGTGTTAGCCATTCTATCATACTGTTGATGTAGACATTCCAGAGTTAGAGCATTCTACTATATTTCTTTCATATTGTGTTTCCGTGAGTTTTCAGGTTTTGGGATAGTAATGTAAAAGTTTGAGATATTGTGTTGTATATGCCGAGAGGCATTCCTTTTTAGTTATTCTTGGTTTTAGATTTATATTTCCGCAAGTTTTGATTTATTTTCCGCACTCATTAGGCTTACCTAGTCGTAGAGACTAGGTGCCGTCACGACAGTTCATGGAGAGCGAATTGTGTGACAGCCATGTACAATACATACAATACGAAGCGATGAATTGAAAAAGACATGGTTACCCAGCCAAATGCATAAGAAAGGCCCCGATCTAAACTTTAAGAAATGGAAAAGAGGTCTGGTAAGAATATGTACGAACCTTATATGGGACCTGTGGGACGAGATTCCTGATCTAAATAAGAACATGCATGGTTTGATTCAAGAGCAAAACAAAAAGAGATGAGTTCCTCCTCCCCATTCAAAAGGGAGCGGGACACAGTAAAAAGTAACGATTAAAATTCTCAAGCAAGATTAGGAGATTATAGTTTCAACATCAGTACATCATATTTGGTAGCTGTTCTATTAGGAATGAGTGACACGGTACAGCCGAAAGAGATAAGGTCAGGTCCTAGTAAAAAGAGTCAAGAACTTTGGTGTTAGTTTCAAAACGATCATGCCATTTGATTTGAAAAATGTTGGAGCAACGTACCAAATATGGGTGACTAAAATATTTCAAGAACTCTTGAAAAATATCATGGAGGTTTACATTGAAAATATGTTGGTCAAATTATCACAAGCATGTGACTATTTCCAATGCTTGACTGAAACCTTCAAAATTCTCCGAAAGGATAACATGAACTAAACTCGAAAAAGTGTGCCTTTGGCTCTATTTAATTTTAATTATTTTTTTATTTCTAATGGGGGCATTGAAGTGAATCTAGCTTAGATCAAATCAATTGAAGAAATACCTGATGTACTTACAGCAAAAAAAGAGGTACAAAGATTAACAAGTAGAGTAGCAGTTTTGGGAAGGTTTATATCCAAATCATTAGAAAAGTATTTTAAATTCTTTTCAATATCCAAAAAGTAAAATCAATTTCAATAGGATGACGAATATCAACAAGGTTTGAAGGATTTGAAGTTATACTTATTGAAACTAACCCTATTAGCAAAATCGAGGGACGAAAAAAATTACTTATTTACTTAGTTGGGTCAGAAATGGTAATAAACACAGTACTAATACGTGAAGACAAGGGTAAGTAATCTCCAATCTATTATATTAGCAAATTCTTATTAGATGTCGAGACACAGTATACACATTTAGAGAAACTTGCATTTGCATTAATTATGGCATCAAGAAAGTTACGACCCTATTATTAATATCATCACATTTCTGTTATAACTTCTTTACCACTACGAAATATATTGCACAAGAAAGAATTATCAGGAATGAGCAGGTTTGAGAATTATTTTAATTTCACCTTCGAAAGAGATTATAAGGCATGCAATAAAGTGTTATCCAATTACTAATAAAACAGAATATAAAGCTGTGATTGCAAGTTTAGAACTCGCGAGAGAGCTTGGTGTTGAAGAAATTAAAATCAAAAGTGACTTGTAGCTGGTAATAAACCAAATACAAGAAAATTGCGTGGCAAGAGAGATACAAATGCAACAATACCTAGAAGAAGTACTAGAATTAATGAGGTAGTTCTACACTTGAAAGCTATACAAATATCCAGGGAAGAAAATACAGAAGCCGATACATTGACAAATTTGGGATCCGTGGCTGATGTATAAAATGCAAAAAAAACAATTGCGGTACACATGTTCCATTCAGCCCTTGATAAAACCAACAAAGAGGTAAATTTTAATAAATTAACTTGGGATTGGAGAAAGGAGTTTGTGAATTACATGTAATATGAAATTTTGCTTGAAAATAAAAGAAATCCCAATTGCTACGATTGAAAGCTGGTTAATATTGCCTAATAGAGGGGAATTTGCATCGAAAAATATTTGGAGGACTCTTAGCATGGTGCCTTGGACCATCGCAAACTGAATATGCAATGAGAGAAGTGCACGAGGGACATTGCGAAAATCATGTCGGGAAAAAATTATTGGTGAAAACACCGCTAAGAATAGGGTTCTATTGGTAAAAATGAAAGGTGAAGCGAAATTTTTTGTACTAAGGTGTGATAAGTGTCAGCGATATGCAAATAATATGCATCGACCATCAGAATTGCTTCATTAAATTATATCACCGTGGTCATTCATGAAGTGGGAGATGAATATCATGGGTCCTCTACCTCAAGCCAAAGGAAATGTTCGAATTTTGTTAATTCTAACATTTAGTTTTTAAAGCGGGTAAAAATATGTGCCTTCAAACAGGTAAGATAAAAATAAGTTAGAAATATAATGTGTCAATCCGAAAGGAAATCGTTTGCGATAACGTGCCGCAATTCGTAGGTGCGAAGGTTACTAAATTTTTCAAAAGTTGAAAAGTTAAACGAATTACTTCAGCACCTTATCATCCCGTAGCTAACGAAAAAGCTGAGTCAACAGACAAGATCATCGTCAACACTTTAAAGAAACAATTAGAAGAATCAAAAGGCAAGTAGTTAGAAGTGCGACCGGGAATATTATGGGCATATCGGACTGAGGCTTTAATTTCAGTAAACATAGGAAAACCAAGTATATATCGAATAATAAAATTAAATTAGTTTAAATTATTTTTGGCAAACCTTTTCCTCAAGTCAAACACCTATTAAGTATTAACAATCTTTACAAGGGGAGAAATAGAAGAAAGAAAAAGAAGAAATGAAGAATCTTTTCATATATTTCAAAGAAGAATCCATGATAACCAATAAAATAACAAGAAAAAGGTAGTAATTGAAAGGGGATTTGGTATGTTGAAGCAATTAGTGCCCATAAAATTGGTGGGATTCCGAAGTTCACGTGAAGTACCCTCAAAATCTGGAATTTTGTTTGCCAAAAGTTATCTTTCCTACTCAATTCCACTTACTTCCAATTTTATAATTGTTCTTTTCTAATTATTTTATTTTTATCTCACTAGAGATAAGAACTGAACAGATATGTATTTTGTTTTTATTCTTCTCTATTTATTTCAAACTTCTTTTTTCCTCCTTTTGATATTGTTTTAATAGGTTGATTGACCCCACATCTAGGACCCACTCCTTAGATTTGATTTTGACTTTGGTCTATGAGCACAATCAACACGTACGTGTGGGTTGATCTTGAAAATTCTCATGTCCTTTACCTATATTTCTTCATCTTTTTGAACACAATGACTGTTTGTGTGCATTACAAAATTTGCGGAAAGTAGAGATATTGATATTTTCCTGTACCACTGTCGAGTGCGATAAAATGATAAACGTTCTTACTTTTAATTAAATTTCGGATTTGACTTTTTAGAATAATTTCTTTTTTTAGTTTAGAAAGTGTTAAAATTTCTTATACCGGATATTTTACTGTGCAAATTTGGATTAGTTAGATCAATGGATTTCAAAAACCAAATAGTTAAAAAGAATATATCTTGCGCTCGTATTAGAGATTCAAAATATGATGGGGTAACTTCATATTCTCTTGAGTCGTCCTTACACCGATTTTATATATATATATGGATTTTTACGTTTATACGAAGATATACAACTTCATCTTGGCAAATTACATTTCTTGTTCTTGATGTTGCTTTGTATATGACAAATTAACAAAATGAGGAAGAGAAGACACCAGCTCAGAATGAGCAACAATGGCGGTTTACTTCGAGACAGAGAGTGAAGCGAATGAATATTCTAGAAGCTGAACTTTACTTCTTTAATTTTCATCAACAAGAAAAATACAAAGTATATGTCCTATTTATAGTTCTATACAATACATATATGAATACACTTAGAACTACAAAAATGAATACAAAGAATAGAATATGAGAAAAATAAATTATCTCAACACCCCCCTCAAGTTGGAGGGGGGACTTCAACTCCAACTTGCCAAGAAGCCCAACATGCTTGATTCCTATTAATGACTTGGTCAAAATATCAGTTAATTGATCATTGGTAGAAACATGATGAAGTGAGATGAGTCCTTCATGTAGTTGATCTCTGACAAAGTGACAGTCTACTTCGATATGCTTAGTGCGTTCATGGAATACAAGGTTCTTTGCAATATGTAAGGCAGGTTGGCTGTCACAAAATATAGGAATAGGCAGGGCCAATGGAACAATGAGTTCAGTCAGCAATCTGGCTAGCCACACAAGTTCCCCCACCACCATCCTAGCTGATATATATTCAGCTTCTGCAGAGGATAGTGTGATAGTAGACTGTTTCTTGGATTTCCAGCTGATGGGACTGTTACCAAGTAGAACAAGGTACCCACTAACTGATTTTCTGGACTGAGAGCAACTGGCCCAGTCTAAATCACAAAAGGCATTTACTGTGTAATATGCAATATTATTAAAGAAGATCCCCAAAGATGGATCATCTTTCAAGTACCTAAGAACATGATATGCTGCCTTCAAATGGGGTTCCCTGGGGTTTTGCTGAGATGTTGCACACTGTAGGCAATGTCCAATCTAGTGTTGGTAAGAAAGTTGAGTTTCCCAACTAAATTTCTATAATTAGAAGGATCAGCAAGAATTCCCCCCTCATCAGGTTTCAGTATCATAGATGGATCCATAGGAGAAGTCGTGGAGGGACAGTCTATACACCCAAACTCCTTTAAGAGGTCAATAGTGAACTTTCTTTGTGACATCAGAACACCTTTGTCTGTATATTGCAACTCCAATCCTAGGAAGTAATGAAGTCTTCTTAGTCTTTTATTTTGAAACTATTGTGCAAGAAGGTCTTCAGGGGCTCAATCTCTTGTAGATGAGTTCCAGTAACTAGAACATCATATACATATATAGCTACAAACACCACTAAACCTTCACATCTTTTATGAAACAAAGAGTAGTCAAACATTGAATGAGCGTACCCTCTTGAACTTAAGGCTTCAGTTAATTTTTCATACCATTTCCTACTTGCTTGTTTAAGTCCATACAGGGATTTATTCAGTTTACACACTAAGTTTGGTGAGTCCACAGCTAGGCCTGGATGTATCTCCAAATATACTTCTTCATGGAGATCCCCATGAAGAAAAGCATTATTTACATTTAACTGTAGAATCTGCCACCCCTTCTTGACTGCAGTAGCTATTAGAGCCCTAACGGTTGTCATTTTAACCACATGAGAGAATGTTTCATTGTAATCTATCCCAGCTTGTTGTGTATACCCCTTAACCATTAATTTAGCCTGAAACCTTTTTACACTACCATCTGCCTTGTGTTTGATCTTATACACCCATTTACACTCTATTGCCCTCTTTCCAGTTGGAAGAGGAACTAAGTCCCAAGTTTTGTCTACATTCAAAGCTTGAAATTCTTGATTCATTGATGCTTTCCAAGAAGGCTTTACATCAGCCTCCTCAAATGAGTTTGGTTCACATTCATATGAGCTAGTTTCTATTAGATGTTGACAACTAGATGATGCATTAATAGGTGAGGTAACAGGAGGTATGGGAGAAGATGCATTAAAGGGGAAGGATTGGGTACTTTGTCCATCATTTGAAGAAGTTGGTTGATTGTGATGATTTTGTTGAACTCTTGAAAGGGAACATTCATAATCTTTAAGGTAGGCATGTATTTTCAAGGTTCTGGAAGGTCTGTTCTGGTTTGGAATTGAGGTCCTTTGATCCTAGGTTGTGGAAGTTGAGCTAGGGGTCATGTCATGATGGACTTGTTCTGAATTATCAATAGGGACAGAGGTTCTTGATGTTTGGCTTCCTAGAGGTGAATAAGTATGGCTGGGATCAGAATTGTGAGAATGCAATGAGGGTGTGAATGGTTCAGGACTGGGCAGGTTTCCAGGTGACACTGCATGGTGAGTTTTATCACTAGTTGAGGGTGAAACATTATTTACACTACTAGGAAGAAACAAATCATCTGATAGGTATGGTTTCGTTTGAGAAAATGAAGGGAAGACTTTGTTAGACTTAGTGAACATAACAAATGGGAACACATCTTCATGAAATACTACATCTCTAGAAATGTTTCTCTATTTAGTGGCCAGATTTAGCACCTTATAACCTTTTGTCCCAAAGGGATACCCCACAAAGACATGGGGAGTAGTTCTTGGCTCAAATTTATCCTTGTGTGTTTTGAGCGTGGTAGGGAAGCACAGACAACCAAAACTTATAAGGTGAGGATAACTTGGAGTTTTCTGGTATAGGAGTTCAAAAGGGCACTTATTTTTGAGTGATGAAGAGGGAAATCTTTATTATATAGGTGCATGTCAAGATGCATTCACCCTAGTATTGCATGGGTAATTTTGACTGATAGAGTATGGCCCTGGCTGTTTCCAGTAGGTATTTGTGTTTCCTTTTCACTACCCCATTTTTTTGTGGTGTATATGGGCAGGTTCTTTGGTGTATTACCCCTTTTATTTGTAGGAATGAACTTATTTTCTGGCTGGTAAATTCAAGCCCATTGTCTGTCCTTATAGATTTAACATTGACGGTGAACTGTTGTTCTACCATAGCAAAGAAGGCTTTAGTAGTTAAAGCATTGCTCTTGCAGCTCAATAAGTGGGTCTATGTGGACCTGTTGTAATCATCCACAAGGATGATAAAGTATCTATTTTTTGTTGTGTGTTACTACATGGTATGGGCCCCACAAATCAATGTGTACCAGCTCAAAGGTTTTTATAGTCAAATTTGTTCTTTCTGGAAAGGGTAGTCCGGCTTGTCTTGCCATTGGGCATATGGGGCAAAGAAATGGTTGTTTAGGTGCAAAAGTAATGGGTGTAGAGGAGATCCCTTTCATTTTGACAAAAGGTACATGGCCTAATATGTTATGCCACAAAAGATCAAGCAAATGTTTAGTATTAGAGCAAGTACCAGATAAAGAATGCTCATTTTTATTGTTTGGACTACTTACAGAATGACCTGAATGTGAAAATATGCCACTTTTATTATCATTAAGAGACAATGGAACTACATTGGGAATTACTGGTACACTAAGATCCAAATTTCTTGTACCAACTAATTGAGAAGAAGAAGGTAAGCTAGACTTGTTATTAGTAAAGCATGAAACAGAACTACTAGGGGGATTAGGAAGTGTTGAACCAGTATTGTGACTCCTTGAGCAATGTAGGTACAGACGAGTCTTGGCTTTACCAATATCCAGTGGCCTCTTCAGTGAAGGTCCATTAGAGGAATGCAAATATATTTGGTGAATACTACAATACAATCAGGTTGGACTGTCAAAGAGTGGACTGATACCAAGTTGAATTTAAAACTGGGGACAAACAGGACTCTCTTTAGACTGAATTTTGGACTTAGAATCACATCACCAATTAGTGTCACCTTAACCTTGTACCCATTTGGTAGAGTAACTAGATATGGGTAGGCTAGGATTTTAATATTAGTTAGGATTGATCTATTGTATGTCATGTGGTTTGTGGCTCTAGAGTCGAGGATCCGGGTATCAACCTCTGATTTAAAACTATCACATGAATGATCACTATTATTAGACTCAAAATGAGTAGAACATGTTGAAATACCTGCAAAGTTCACAGCGCCTCCTTTGATGCAATGTTTGAGGAATTGTCAACTCCTCCATGAAAGCTTTCTAGAAAGTTGAGCAGTTTACCATATTGTTCCTTAGTTAGACTGTGCATGTGCTGACTCTGTTTTTGTTCTTGAGGTCCCTTCATGTAATCACTCATCATATTAGCTTCACTTGATGTTCCAAAAACATTTCCAGCAACTCTTTTTCCCTTATTGAATCTAGAGCCTTGTGGAAATCCATGAAGTTTATAACACTTGCCTTTGGTGTATCCTGGCCTCTTGCAAAAATCACAGAAAGGCCTATGTCTGTTGTTGAACCGGTTTCCTTTGTATCCATTGTACGCATTATTATTGTTCCCCTGTTGATTGTAGTAAGTCCTGAAATTGTTATTTCCCGATCCACTCACGTTCAGGGAAGTAGAGTCTGTAAAGCTGTTACTTGTCTTGACTTCCCTTTGTTTCTTCTCTTGGATAAGGATAGAGAATGATTGAACTATTGTAAGAAGGGGGTTCATCATAAGAATACTTCCTCTCACAACTGTATACACTTCATTGAGCCCCATCAAAAATTGAATTAATCTTTTATCTTGTTCAACCTTAAGCATGATATCTTTTTCCCCACAGATGCACTTGCAAGCACACTTAGCATGAATGTTTAGACTGCTGAGTTCTTCCCAAAGCTTCTTCATTTTTGTATAGTATCCAGTGATGTCTAGACTTCCTTGACTCAAATCATTTATCTCTTTTTGTAACTGATATAATTTTTTCCCATTAGTCTGGTCGTATCTAACTTCTAGCTCTTGCGAAAGCTCTTTGGCATCGTTCACGTATTGTAAACTGTCAGCTAGATCTTTTGATAACGAATTTAGGATCCATGAGATCACCATATCGTCGCATCGCTCCCATTTATCATGGTCACTTGAATCAGAAGTCGGCTTCATACACTTTTCGGTGATAAACCCTAATTTTTTTTTCACAAAAAGTGCTCTAAGGATTCCTCTTCTCCATGATATATAACCAGTTCCGTCAAAAGCTATCGGAACTAGCATAGACCCAACGCTTTCTGATGGATGCATATAGAGAGGACTCGTCGAATCTAGGGTTTTATTCATGACTGGAACTTTATCTTCTCCGGCCATAATTTGAATTGGCTACGATGTAGTGATTATTGATGAAGACAAATACCTAGAAGTAGCTGATTACTCGATCAATTTCTACACAGGAACCCTAACTCCCAACAACGAGCAACAGTGATGAATCCTTTTGACTTTGTGAAAAAAAGAAGAAGAGGAATTGCAAAGTGAATAAAGCTACGAGTCGTTGTCTAGCTCTGATACCATGACAAATTTACAAAATGAGAAAGATAAGAACGAGCTCAGAATGAGCAAAAATGGCGGTTTACTTCGAGACAGAGAGAGACAGAGTGAAGCGGATGAATATTCTAGAAGCTGAACTTTATTTCTTTCATTTTTATCAAAAAGTAAAGTACAAAGTATATGTCCTTTTTATAGTTCTATACAATACATGTATGAATACACTTAAGAAATACAAAAATGAATACAAAGAATAAAATATGAGAAAAATAAATAATCTCAACAATATATTTACCTAGAGCTGGATGTCTATTGGAAATAGTCATTCTACCTTCATAAGGTAGGAATAAGGTTTGTGTACACTCTACTCTCCCCGACTCTATTTTGTAAAATTATACTGGGCTTGATGTTGTTGTATTGTAGTAACACCTAATACATTTGATGATTACCGAAACTCCATTTTTCCAGCGATTATGCGCTCAAGTTCGAGGGGGAGACATGCAATCTATTATTAGCAAGGCAAGTTGAATAGTCACGGCAACATAAGGTGTTCAATAAGTGTACAAATGAAATATTTTTGCAGTTTAGAGGCCGTTCGCCATTTAGCTTTGTTAAAGACTAATAAGTTCAAATTTGAAGCCTACTCCATTTTAATATTCCTTCTCTCTCTCTCACATATATTCAAGAAAAAATATAAAAAGAATTACTGTTATGAAATAGAAGATTCTTACACTTCTATTTAAGGTGAATGTCTTTAATGTATTTAATTAGAGAGATTTTAGAGTCCTATTATTGGTAGCAAGATCTTCCTCCTCCCTATAAATAGAGGTGCTCTCTACCATTGTAATTCACCCCTCTCAACTCAATAAGAAGAACTCTCTCTACTCTTCTCTCTATTGCTATTGTTCTCGCATTATTGTTCTTGTCTTTTGCTTTAGTTTATAACACGTTATCAGCACGAGACTCTACCGTCTCAAGTATCATTCTCGAAAATCCAAGGTATTTTCCCTCTTCCTAATTTAATTTTCGAGTATGTCTGACATTATGAAAAGAAAGTTCGTTGCCCTTGAAATTTTGGGCAAGAACTATATGACATGGGTGTTGGATGCTGAAATCCACCTAGATGCTATGGGTCTCGGAGACACCCTCAAAGATAAAGAAAAAGCATCCACCCAAGATTGTGCGAAGGCCTTGATTTTCTTGCGCCACCACCTTGACGAAGGTTTGAAGATTGAATATCTCACCGTCAAGGATCCACTCGTTTTGTGGAACAGCTTAAAGGAGAGATATGACAACCTGAAGTTGGTCACTCTGCCACAAGCACGATATGATTGGGCCCATCTGAGGCTACAGTACTTTAAGTCCGTTTCTGAATATAATTCTGCTATGTTCAGAATTACTTCTAAACTGAAGCTATGTGGAGATAACATCTCCGATTACGATATGCTTGAGAAAACGTTTACAACGTTTCATGCCTCCAATATGGTACTGCAGCAACAGTACCGAGAGAAAGGCTTTACGAAGTACTCTGAACTGATTTCTCTCTTACTAGTGGCTGAGCGAAATAATGATCTGCTCATGAGAAATCACGAAAATAGACCAACTGGGTCTACACCACTGCCTGAAGCAGATATGGTGCACTCGCATTATGCCAAACATAAAAGGGACCATGATCACGGTCATAAACGGGGTCAAAGCCAAGGACGTGGACAAGGAAGAAATTCCAAAGAAGTCCGTCACCCCCCAAAGAGAGATAACCACCGAAAGCAGAAACGGGGTCCAGAAGATCCTAAGGCAAATAGTTCAGAAACTATATGTTATCGTTGCGGTGGAAATGGGCACTGGTCTCGGACTTGCCGTATACCAAGACACTTGGTTGACCTTTATCAAGCATCTCGAAAGAGAAAAGGCCCTGAAACAAATTTTGTCTATGACGACAATGAGGATATCACCCACCTGGATGTGGCAGACTTCTTTGAGCAACCCGAGGGAAAGATAGACCACCTAATCGGTGATGGAACCATGATGAAAGAAGATGGAGCTGTTTGATTCTACTTGTATTAGTCAATGAATAAATTAATAGTCATTAGCATTAGCTCGTATTAGTTAATTCATGATATGATGTTAGTATTAGCCTTTTAGAATGTTTCAATATGCTCAAATATTTTTATTGTACAGTAGAGGTAATCGACTAACCTAAAAACTAGTCGATCGTCTAATATTTAGCAATAAAACGAACTTTTTTTCCGCCAGGCCAGATATTCGAATATCAGAGTCTGATATTCGAATATCTGGGCCAGATATTCGAATATCAGAATTCCTATATTCGAATATCTGGCAAGATATTAGAATATGTGCTTAAATATTCGAATATCTAATATTTTTCGCATTAAAGTATTATTTTTTCCGCAAGGCATTATATTCGAATATTAGAATACAATATTCGAATATCCTAAATAACTGCTTCCCAAAACGCTGTTTAAACGCGAAACAAAAGAATTGAAGTTGTTTATACTTATATTTATGTATTTCTTTTGTATGTTAAACTATGTGATAGCAAATATGGATATCTCACAAAGCGAACTTGGATCAACGTCCAACTGTAAAAGTATTTGCCTAGTTGATTCATGTACTACACATACAATACTCAAAGAAAGGAAGTATTTCTCTCAACTGAATATGTGTAAGGCAAACATTACTACAATCTCTGGAAGTAGTAAATTGATTGAAGGCTCCGGAAGAGCTATTGTAACTCTGCCCAAGGGCACGATGTTAATCATAGAGAATGCAATGTTCTCCTCCAAGTCTATGAGAAACTTGTTGAGCTTTAAAGATGTACGCCGGAATGGCTACAATATTGAGACAATGGATGAAGATAATCTTGAATATCTCGTCCTCACTTCAAAGAATGTCTCCGGCCAAAAGAGGGTTATTGAGAAATTCCCGTCTTTATCTTGTGGCCTGTATTGGACAAGAATTAGTGCAATTGAGGCACATTCAACAGTAAATCTAAAGAATACTGAGTCCAATACATTTGTACTTTGGCATGATCGACTGGGTCACCCAGGATCAACCATGATGAGACGGATTATAGAAAGCTCATATGGGCATCCGTTAAAGAATTTCAAAATTCTCTCAAGTAATGAATATCCTTGCACTTCGTGTTATCAAGGCAAGCTGATTATCAGACCATCCCCAACAAAGGTTGGGACTGAGTCACCCCAGTTTCTGGAACGTATACAAGGGGACATTTGTGGACCTATTCACCCACCTAGTGGGTCGTTTAGGTATTTCATGGTCTTGATAGACGCATCCTGTAGATGGTCTAATGTGTGCTTGTTGCCATCACGCAACCTTGCGTTTGCAAAGTTAATGGATAATAGATGAGAATAATCTTGAATTCTTCATGAAAACGAGGCTGCCCATTTCGGTTTGGGTTCACGCCATTTTGCATGCAGCAATGCTACTTTGTCGGCTGCCCGCTTCGGCTTAGGGTCACGCCATTTCGCATGCAGCAATGCTAGTTCGTCTCTGACTGACGAATTATCACAAATATTCCCTATTGCAATTGGTTTTGGGTCATGAACCCAATATATCCCATTTAAGAAGCTTTGGATGCGCAGTATAGGTGCCTGTAGCACCGCCATCCCGCACCAAAATGGGTTTGCAAAGGAGGTTAGGAATATATGTTGAGTTTGAATCATCCTCCATTATTCGCTACCTCGAAACATTGACAGGAGATTTGTTCACTGCACTATTTGCAGACTGTCAATTTGATGAGACACTTTTTCCCAAAATTAGGGGGAGAAGTCGGTGAAACCAAATGGGAAATTTTGTGGAAAAATGTATCATTATCTCATCTTGATCCACATACCTCTATTTGAAAGAAAGAGGTACAAAAGACTATCCATTTGCAAAGAATAGCAAATCAAATGCCTGACGCATTTACGGACTTGAAGAGGATAACGAAATCCCACATTCACGCGGAAAATGTTCCGATCCGTATTGACGTCCCTATTGGACAAATATCTAGTGTCATATCCAATGAGTCAAATGCACGCCAGAAGCGTGGCAGACCATTAGGTTCCAAAGATCGAAATCCTAGAAAGAGGAAAAAGAACGATCTAAATGACACTATGAAAGAATCACATGAGGACGCTCATGATTTGATTAATTCCGAGATTCACGAAGAATCTATTGAGCCTGAGACTCTTGAAAATACGGAATGCAAGAATGTGAGGATCTCGAACCTCAGTCTGTGGTAGTACAAAATTAATTGAGAGCTCTCGAAGAGCCAATTATTACTATGTTGGAGAAACACAATTGAGTATTGTGCTGTAGTAAGTCTCAAAGAAACTTATTCAGTTTCCAAAGTACACACGAAAGCGATTGATTATATTGAGACTATAATAAAGGAAGGCTTTGATTCTCCTATTACTACAACTTGTAGCGGGATAATTTGTATATGAAAAGCTACCCGCTTTGTTCTCCAGTTTGTACTACACAAAAGAAAGAATGCCACAATAAAGTGGATATCTATTGGTATAAAACCCATGTCATAATAAACCCGAAGTTTATTGATAAGTGCACATGTCATGGTGTAAATTTGAAGTTTACCAATATTGATAATTTAGTCAGTTGACATTCGTGTTAGCCATCTCATTTGAAGTATGATGTGCAAATTCACATAGGTGAATATTAAAGAACTAGAAAGTTCTTTACGAATACTCTTGTATCACTTGTTCTCATTAATGAACTGACCAACTAAAGAGTTCGGGTTGAAGCCCCTAAATTCTGGAAATATCAAAGGTGAATATGGGCCCATTCACCTGCCATGTATACCACATATGATGCATCTATGATATGGTTACATGCGCCATTGTTATTAACCCGCAGCCTGGCAGTGCTTGCGAGGTAAATCGCTCAGTAATCTAACTTCGAGCATAGTTTCCAGATTCTCTACTCAAGACAGTTCATCTTGATAAGTTGGTTTATATTAAAGTTGGTTTAGCAAGATAATTATTGAGTGCTTCCACTTAATAGCTAAACTGTTTCTTATGAGAACTAAGTTATATATATATCAGTTTGATATAAGTTGTATACGAGAGTATATTCTCCCCTCATAAGTGGTTCAGGGTCAGGAACCAAATAATTTCATCTTATTATTAAGGTGCTGTGTATATTGACATAATGCACAAAGATGATTTTCCAAAGTTGAGGAAACATGTTAGCTTTACTAACATGAGGGGGAGACATGATAAACACTTGAGAAAGTGTTACATGGGATGAATTTTCATTTGTATATGTATATCCCCGAATATCATGATATGAACCTGTAGTTCATAAAAAGGGAAATGCAATTGCAACATATTGCAAAATATGCTATACGCATGTGCTGACTCAAAGAAAGCAACTAAATGGAAGAGATACAATTCAAGAAGAATTGATTCCATATGAAAGACATGTAGCTTTGAACCTGTAGTTCATATGCTTGAAACTATAAAGTCAAAGGTATGTATAATCAATTTTCGATACCTTATTTGTTTAGCATGACATGAAACTTTGATATGCAGCTAAAGTCTATTATGTGACTTACATGACTTAACTTGAAAGATTTAAGTTGCTTGAAGCATATGCAATTCTTGGTCCTGAAGTACCACATCCTTAGTACAATTTGTGTACATATGTATCTTGCTATAACTATAAGCATGATGGCATTGAGAATGCATCTATGGAGATATTGAAGAGTTATTCCACGACATTATATGAAGATGTTCATATCTATCAAGAATGATGATTTCAAGGTGCGGAATATTTATTCAAGTCAACATGGTTGATTTATTTATCAAATATCTACCAAAGATCGTTTGAAGATGATGCACAAAGATTGGAATGCAAATGCTCAAGGCTTAAATTGATGTACTCATTAGGGGGAGTTAATGCGCGTTGCACTCTTTTTCCCTTACAAGGTTTTGTCCCACTGGGTTTTCCTTGCAAGGTTTTTAACGAGGCAACCAATAGGCGCATATTCAAACATGTGTACTCTTTTTCCTTACTTTAATTTTTCCCATTGGGTTTTGGTTTTAAGGTTTTATGAGGCACATCATTGAATAGACATTCAAGGGGGAGTGTTATGAAATAGAAGATTCTTACACTTCTATTTAAGGTGAATGTCTTTAATGTATTTAATTAGAGAGATTTTAGAGTCCTATTATTGGTAGCAAGATCTTCCTCCTCCCTATAAATAGAGGTGCTCTCTACCATTGTAATTCACCCCTCTCAACTCAATAAGAAGAACTCTCTCTACTCTTCTCTCTATTGCTATTGTTCTCGCATTATTGTTCTTGTCTTTTGCTTTAGTTTATAACAATTACTGTATTATCCTTTTACAATAGACAAGAATCCACATTGTTAAGCCACAGAAAAACAAAAGACACTAGTGGATGATAGGGGTATGAATTCTAATCGGTTTATTGATAAATCGAATCGATTATTTATTATCGAAATTGAAATCGAAAAAATTAAAACCTTATTGAAACGATAACGATAAGCATATGTACAAATCGATAATCGATAAGTAATTATCGATAAGGGTCAAAATCGAATCGATAAATCGAATGCACATTCCTAGACTGTAGACACTTGTAAAATGAGTAATTACATATTTGTGTAGATTAATATAATATATAGAATGTATATATATTCCGCTACTATTTTGAAAGCGGCTATCATTTTCCCTAATCTATACCCTTTCCTTTACCCTAAGTCCCTCACCCAATTATTTCCTCTACCACATTTAAGGAATTATCATATTTAAAGCAAGGGAATGCAGTTCAAATTAATGGAAAACATAATTAGCCGTGATGATGTATTTTATTTTAGTTTTTTTATACCGTTGCAGTGTTGGTGGCATACATTTGATCCCTTACTTTACTTTTGTTGCATGTTCTTGTTGACATAATTTTTATGTTATAAATGGTGCTAGTCTTATTTTATCTTCTTTTTGTCCATATTAGTCAGGCGCGTTTATAGCGATATACTTTCCGTGGAATCCCGTAAATTTTCTTATTGGTGTAATCGATAACCGAATCGATAAGCCCCAAAATAGATAAATCAAAATCAAAAAAATCGAAACTTTATTGAAACGATAACGATAAGTATATGTACAAATCGATAATCAATAAATAATTATTAATAAGGGTCAAAATTAAATCGATAAATCGAATACACACCTCTAATGGAAGATAGTAAAAAGAAAGATGAGAAGGTGTAACAGTTTTTGTATCAAAGATTCAATAAGTTAAAGAAATGGAATTTATTAAATATTCCATCATTGTGACTCCCATGATGTTGGTTTTTTACTCTATAATAGTTTATGGAGATGCCACTGCAGACTTTTAACCATAAAAAAGTAAATAAACAAAGAGGGATTCCCCTTTCCCTTTAAAGTCTTACTGCAGCTAAAATATTAGTTAGACATAATTTTTAAAATAGTTATGGCATGAGGTGTTTCCTAATGCATAATAAAAGCACAAATTTTCATTGGATCTTGAAGCCAATTTTGCTAATACCGATAGATGCTCTAACATTAGTTATGGTAAAAAAAAAAACTTAGCACTAGTAATTACTCCCGCAACCTACAACACTTAGAGTCTGTTTGGAAAGCAACTCTAATTAGAATTGGTGTAATTACTAGGATAATAATTATACAGCCTAATAATTATTTAATTGTGTAATTATGATGATCTATTTATTTGTCATAGATTAATTATAGTGTAATTACAAATTTATTATTTGATTACATAAGTGTAATTACACAGTTAGATTAAATTTTAAATTAAGTAATTATCAACTTAAAAAGTTAATATAATAAATATATGCGTATAAATTTTTATAAGTATAGATGATATTATATTTGGTATTTAAAATGTATGATTTTCGTGAATATATATTAATAAGTAATCATATATTTATAACTAATATTGTAAAAATAATTCTTATATATATTTTAAATTAATAATATTTAGTTTAGATACTTGCAAAAATTAAAAATATTTTTTTGTAAGAACATCATGGAATTCATATTTGATAAAATAAATTAATATTTATAAATATAATATCATAATATTATTCAAATATTTGACAAAATTGATCTATTAATTGTAACTTAAAAAAAACAACATGCGCCAATACTACTAAATTCAACATAATATAGTAAGTTTCAATATAACTTTAAATTAGGAAACATAATAAGTTTATAACCACATTCAATAATGAAATTCTATTTTAATACTCATTATATGACAAATTTATAAATGACTCATTGTTTATAATATTAGGAGGTGTAGTTTCAAAAAATAGAATAATAAAATAAATCAATAATAAAATATAAGCAATTACATGAAATAACAAGAAGTAAAGGAAGAGAAATAAAAGATAAATAATATACAAAAAAATTAAAAAAATTAAAAAGTAAAAATACAATTAAAAAGTTAAAACAATAGAAATAAAAAGGTATAAAGAAATTAAATTAAAATAAAAAGGAAAAGGAAAGAAAATAAAAAACAACCTTGTAATTACATAATGTAATTACCACCAATACTCACCTCCCCTTGAGAATTGGAGAGTGTAATTACATCCCTCCAATTACATCCAATTTCATAATGACCAAGTAATTAGTTGACCAAATAAACATACCAAAACCTAATTCCTAGTTGGCTTTTCAAAAAGGCTCTTACATACTTCTATGCATGCAATGATGTACACAAAATTTTAAGTGGTAATAATAGTTATTAAATAGACCATTATAGTGGTAAATGGTGTTATTTTGTGTATGTATATCTATACTTATTATTTATATATACATTTTTAATAAGGAGTAAATTCTTTTAACAAAGTGGTATCACATGATACAACCAGGGACAAGGTGCATCCGCCCTTATATGCATTGGTTAAGTTTTTATAGTAACTCGAATACAAGTAACAGTTAATAAAATTAACTACATGTCCACTATGCAAGGTAGAAGTAGAGAAAATAGATCACCTATATTTTATGTGCCCATTCTCAATGAAAATTTGGGCTGCAATGCTCAGATGGATACATATAAGTAGATCAGTAATGGAATGGAACTATGAATGAACATGGGCAGAATAACATTGTAGTGAAAAAAGTGCAAAGGTTGAGATATATAAAATGACACTGGTTGGAAGCAATCTGGCAAAGGAGGAACTCAAGAATCTTCAACGGAGTTGAAAGAAATGCTGAAGCAATCACAAGAAATTTAGTGTAAGACATCCATGACAGGGGTTCTGTGAAGAAATGCTTGGGGAAACTTAACTAATTAAATTAACTAATTAAAAAGAATTGAATTTATATCTCATGGTGTAGAATAATGTATAGCAAAAGATATAGGAAATAGAGAAGGAAGCAGTAGCTTAGTCTGGGATTAGTGTCCAGAACATGCTACAAAACACAAGAATTGTAATGTTATTACTTGATAATAAAGAACTTCATTACCAAAAAAACTTAACTAATTAAATATTTTAATGAAATTGAACTATATTATCGATGTAATAACTGAGAAATTAATGAATGTTATCCAAAGATGGCACGCCTATACGCATGACCTTACATATGACCTTACTTGTTTGGTTATCATGTTATATGATTTATTCTCAGCTCGTTAATGTGACAATCCAAAAACCCGATCGTGATTGCGTTCGATCGCAAGGCTAGGCAAACCCGACCAACAACTTTCAAAGACCAGCTCAAAGAGATACAAATTTAAGGTAAAACAGTAAATTTAGAAATATAAACTCCCAGCCAGGGATAAGCAATACGGATGTAAGCACAGATGAGCCAACTATACTCCCAAAACTATGGGGTTACGAGTACAGAGCCTCTAACAATACTGAATACAAGTCTGAATGGAAATGATACAAATATCTGACAAAAACTACAAAGGAACAGACTGATAAAGACAGAGTAAGCGGTCTTGCGGACGCTGGGCAGCTACCTCAATACTCTGATAACTCGGGTAAGCAACAACAACAGCACTAGATCTCTGGAGCACCTGGATCTGCACACAAGGTGCAGGGAGTATGGGGTGAGTCTACCAACTAAGCGAGTAATAAGCATATATAAAAACCTGGAGATAAGAGAACACAGAATAACACAATGTAAAGCTCTCTAGCAGTTCCTTACAACACCAGCCTCAGAGATATACATATAACTCAACAGGACGTAAATGCATGAAATGCAATGCAATGCACATGAACACTGCAGCGTGCATTCCAAGCCAACCATGCATATGATTTAACGTCGACGGCACTCACTGGGGGTGTGTACAGACTCCGGAGAGGCTCCTTCAGCCCAAGCGCAATATCATAGAGTGTCAATAGTTACCACTGTTTCCATTACAATACACGATGCCAATAGTTACCACTGTTTCGTCCCATTTTCAATACACGGTGCCAATAGTTACCACCGTTCCAAGAAATAATATACAGTCCAGAAAATAGTGAGATTTTGATCGTCAGCCCGAAATATCATTTAAAAATCATTTGAGTTTTCAAAACATAGAAATACGGCTGAGTTTGCAAAATAGTGTTAAAAACCCTGGACTGAATTCAAATAATATGCAAATCATTCTAACTCTGATATATCAATCCCAGAAGGATTCTACAAGTCGGTACAAGACCCCAAACATGGCATCAAGCCCTGATATCATCAATATAGTATGCGAAACAATCGCCAACATAGCACAATTTATCCCTCGGATTGGGCCGAGTAACAATTTCCAACATATACGACCCCACACTAATCATGGAGTGCATGTCTAGCCTCATAATAGCGTCACAATGTGATATACTGGGCTCTCAAACCCTCAGGTCATCATTTACATCCATTACTCACCTCAAGCCGGCCGCAAACTAGCTCGCAATGCCTTTCCCTCGAGAATCAACCTGCGGATGCCAAATCTGATCAAAACCAATAGGAATACGTCAAATAGGCTAAAGGAACATAGCCCAATCGAAATAACTCGAAATACACCCAAAAATACGAATTTGGCAAAACCCGAGCCTCGAGCCCATTATTTGAAAAATTACAAATTTCACATTTTCAGAATCCTCGTCTTGCCACGAGTCCATACGTATCAAATTTACAAGAATCGGATTCCATTTGACCCCTCAAATCAACATTTTACGCTCATTTGGGTTTCGAGCCCTAATCACTATTTTTGACATTAAAAACCTTGAATTCTTAGTGTTTAACCCATGATTTTACACTATAATGATATACTTTAGGTCCAAGAGTCCATACCTGATGAATTCCCTCAAAAATCTCTCCAAAATCGCCCACAATCGCCTTAGCCTGAGGTTCCAATGTTCTTCTCTTTTAAAAAATTTCGAAAACCTACTGTTTCAGTAAACCAGGTCGATTTCCGCTCCGGCGGTCCCTTTTCAGCTTCAGCGACTCCCGCTTCCGCGTCCATTTTGCTGCTTCTGCGGTTTCACTTAAATACAAAGCGACCGATTTCGCGACCTTCGCTCTTCCGGTCGCCTGCCCGCTTCTGCAGTCCCAGCCTTATCCCCCTTGGCCGCTTCTGCGGCTCATCTTCCGCTTCAGTGGACACCGCTTAAGCGGTCCTTAGTCCGCAAACGCGGAAATACCAGAAGACAGCATTTCCAAACCTGAAGCAAACTCCAAAATTCTCGTTTAACCACCCGGAATCTCCCGAGGCCCCCGAGGTCAAAACCAAAAACACAAAAAAGACCAAATACTTCATTCAGACTTGCTCGAGCCCTGAAAACACCAATATTAACACCAAAAATCATCAATTCCTAAATCAAAGCACAAGATAACTTAGAATTTTCAAAATTCACATTCGATGCCGAAACCAACTAAACAAAGTCCAAATGACCTGAAATTGTGCACACATATCGAAATTCACCCAAAGAAGATACTGCAACTCTCGAAATTCCATTCCGACCCTCGGATCAAATTCTCGCATACGAACCGGATTTCTCCGAAATTCCAACTTCGCCAAACTAGGCATTCGCACCGAACCTCCGAATTCATTTCCATTTCCACTCTTAAGTCGCAAATCATCCCCCAAAACTAGTCGACCCATCGGAAATCCGTTTCGAACCCTCCAACTCACAAGTCAACATCCGGTTGAATTTTTCAACTTAAGCTTTCCTTAAAGAGACTATAGGTCTCATTTCTAACCAAATTCAACCCAACCCACTTCAAACTCACCAAACACATATATCAACACACGGGGAAGCATAAAACGGGGATAACGGGGATGAAATACAAAAGGCGATGGGTCGGGTCATCACATCCTCCCCAACTAAAACTAACGCTCGTCCTCGAGTGGGTCAAGAAATATACCTGAAGTAGTAAACAAGTGAGAGTATCTGCTCCGCATCTCCTGCTCGGTCTCCCAGGTAGCCTCCTCCACGAGACGATCTCTCCACTAAACCCTTACCGAAGCTATATCCCTAGACCTCAATTTTCGGACCTGACGCCCCAAAATAGCTATTGGCTCCACATAAAAAGTCTAATCATCATCTTACTGAAATGAGCTGAAGTCCAAAACATGGGACAGGTCTCCAACATACTTCTGGAGCATAGACACATGAAACACCGGATGAACTCCCGACAATCTGGGTGAAAATGCAAGCTTATAGGCCACCTCCCCATTCCTCTCAAGTATCTCAAAAGGTCAAATGAACCGAGGACTCAACTTTCCTTTCCTTTCGAACCTCGTAACGCCCTTCATAGGCGAAACCATTAGCAAAACCTTCTCACCCACCATAAAAGATACATCTCGAACCTTCCGGTCCGCATAACTTCTGCCGCGATTGAGCTGTACGAAGTCTCTCCTGAATCACCTTCACCTTCTCTAAGGCATCCTGAACCACATCTGTACCCAATAATCTAGCCTCGCCAGGATCGAACCAACCAACCGGAGATCTACACCATCTCCCATATAAAGCCTCATACGGTGCCATCTGAATACTGGATTGGTAGCTGTCGTTGTAGGCAAACTCTGCAAGAGGCAAGAACTCCTCCTAAGAACCAGCGAAGTCAATCACACAAGCACACAACATATCCTACAATATCTGAATAGTACGCTCGGTCCGTCCATTTGAGGATGAAATGCTGAACTCAACTCAACCTGAGTACCCAGCTCCCGATGAAAATCTCTCCAAAACTGAGAAGTAAACTGAGTACCTCTGTCCGATATAATAGAAATCGGAACACCATGCAATCGGACAATCTCCCGAATAAAGATCACTGCCAACCGCATCGAAGAATAGGTAGTACACACTGGAATGAAGTGTGCGGACTTGGTCAGCCGATCCACAATCATCCATATCGGATCAAACTTCCTCGCTGTCCGAGGGAGACCAGTCACAAAATCCATCGTGATCCTTTCCTATTTCCACTCGGGAATAACCATCTGCTGAAGCAAACCACCGGGTCTCTGATGCTCGGACTTCACCTGCTGACAGTTGAGACACCTTGCCACATAACTCACAATGTCCTTTTTCATTCTCCTCCACCAATAATGTTGCCTCAAGTCCTGATACATCTTCGCAGCACCCGGATGAATATAATATCGCGAATTGTGGACCCCCTCTAATATCAACTCCCGGGGCCCATCCACATTAGGCACGCAAATCCGAACTTGCATCCGCAATACACCATCACCACCAACAGTCACGTCTCTGGCATCATCATGCTGGACCCTGTCCTTTAGGAAAAGCAAATGCGGGTCATCATACTGGTGCTCTCTAATGCGATCATACAAAGAAGACCGAGAAAGCACACAAGCCAACACCCGGCTGGGCTCTGAAATATCTAACCTAACCATCCGATTTGCCAAGGCCTGAACATCAACTGCAAGGGGCCTCTCCCCAACTGGAATGTACGCCAAGCTACCCATACTCACCGTCATCCGGCTCAAAGTATCGGCCACTACATTGCCCTTCCCCGGATGATACAATATGGTAATATCATAATCCTTGAGTAACTCAAGCCATCTCCGTTATCTCAAATTCAGGTTCCGACCCTCGGATCAAATTCTCGCATACCAACCGGATTTCTCCGAAATTCCAACTTCGCCAAACTAGGATAATTTTCGCACCGGACCTCCGAATTCACTTTCGTTTTCACTCCTATGTCGCAGATCATCCCCTGAAACTAGTCAACCCATCGGAAATCCGTTCCGAAACCTCTAGCTCACAAGTCAACGTCCGGGTGACTTTTTCAACTTAAGTTTTCCTTAAAGAGACTGGGCCTCATTTCTAACCAAATTCAACCCAACACAATTTAAACTCACCAAACACATATATCAACACACGGGAAAGCATAGAACGGGAAAGCATAGAACGGGAATAACAGGGCTGAAATACAAAGAGCGACGGGTCGGGTCATCACAGTTAAACTAAGGGAAAATACGAAAAAGAAAATATTTCTAGCTTGACATAGAATTAAAACAATAGAAAGAGTGTAGTTCACTAATATATTAGTACGAGGATCCGACTAATTTGAATTTGTATTGTATATGATCACTAAAGAATACTACGTTTCCTATTGGAGTTTTTTCATACTACGACTCCGGGATATTAAATTATGTCGAGGGATTATATTTATCTAAAGAAGATAGAAAAGATAAAAGTATTTTACCAAAGACCATTCGGAAAATACTTTTATGTTGGGTAAATGATAAATATTATTTAAATAAAGAGAGAGAAAATACAATCAAATTTAATAAGTATCAAATTATATAAATAAAAGTCAATGATATTTATTTATTGAAAGGCAAAGACAGAGTAAAACACACATATCACTTATTCTTCAAAGTAAAACAGGTGTTTTTAGTTTGTGTGAAAAAAGTTGTAGCAAATTATTTAATGCAATTTTCCTCTTTATATAGAACACTTGCTTTCAAGTTAAAAGAGACCAAATCCCATCTTGTCATGGCAAGAGATAATTGGGAACCTAAGAAAAGCCAATTAAAACGTATAACTGATATCTGAAATTCTAGCCATAAATAATTAAGGACAAAATCAAGAGGCAAAAGAGTCCCACTGTCTTCAACTCAGCCATAAATAAATTAAAACATTAATTTGTGGAGAATACTAACACAAACACTGGCTTGGGTTTGGCGCTAACTTCTCTCTCTCTCAGATTAAGTCATTACTGCATTCTCTTGTGTTTACTTATCAAATTCCAGCTGTTGTCTCTTCCCCTCTGCTTGTGACCCCATCCATGCACTGATGCACCTCCTCTCTCTTTACTAGTAATATGGGTAAAGGCCATTTCGGTACATTAAATATCGTATTAAATCGTTAGCATAGTATAAAAATATTTTCTCTAGAGTAGTTATTAATTATCGTATACCCTCTTATCTTTTATTTCTATAAGAAGTTATTGTTATTAGCAGCAACTTTACCCCTTTTTATTACTCCTTTTGTTTCAAATTAGACGAGGTATTTTTCTTTTTAGTTTGTTTCAAAATAAATAACACATTTTATAATTTGGAAATAATTCAACTTTAAACTATTTATTTTACCAATTTTACCCTTAATGAAAAACTTTTGTAGCCACACAAATATTATGACCCCATAAAATTTTTACCCCTTAATCTTTTAAGATTATAAATTTCAAAAGTCTTTTTTTTCTTTAATTCCGTGCAGTTAAACTATCTCATCTAATTTGAAGTAGAGGTAATTAATAGTATATAAATATGTAATTATTTGCGTGTATTCATATGTTTACTCTACTCCCTCCGGTCCATAATAAATATCTCTTTTACTTTTTGATTTTGGTCCAAAATAAGTGTTTAGTTAGGTAATCAAAAAAAATTTTAATTTGTTTTTACTCTTTTACCCTTATGTGTAGAAGAGCAATAAATGCCACTATAATAATATGCTCAATATTTAATAAGGCTAGTTTAGTCATACTAGGTAAATTTTTATAGGATTTAATATTTTTTTAATGAGCATGCTAAAAATAAAAAGAGACACTTATTATGAAACGAAGGAATACCTGATACATGTAAATCCGCTATATTTATGTAAAGGACACACGTACTTATATAGAAAAGAAGGATTTTAACCCAAACGGTCAATCTTGACGATAAGCAAATATGGATTTTAGACTAGGTTTAACATTCGAGTTCATTTATATTCCAGACAAACACCTACTCCTATTATCTCTGTGAATATTTCAAACTAGACGTAAATTGACTTGTCTTTTTTTTAACCTTTCCCAAATTAGAACTTTTGATGACTCAAAAAAATGATCTAACGATCATAGGTGAAAGTACTTTACCAATTGACGTGTCTTTTATCCAAAACCAGCATTAATCAAAGCACTATTGCAAGTGCAAAAATCTGATTTAAAAAAAGAAAGAAAGAAAAATTATTTTTGACTAAGGGTGGTGGGAATTGTAGGGATCCTAGGGGAAGATGGTGGGAGGTGCAGAAGGAGGTGCCAATCTCAAGGTATTCCTTGCTTGGTTGATTTGTTAACCATTTTCCTCTTTCTTTAATCCTCTCTTTTCCTTAATATTATTTTATTGGTTTTATTCTGCAAACATCAACAATAAAAAAAACCACAACTCTTCAAGTTTTTAAACTTAACATGAGTGTGAGTAGAAACCAAGAAAATAAAGAGAGAGAGTGTGTGTAGTAAACTCTAACACAGAGATAGAGGAGAAGAGAGAAAACAAAGCAAAACCCAAGAAAAGAGTTTATAGTTGTTTTGATATGCAATTGCAACCCCGAGAAGAAAATTTTGGAAATTGAGGCAAAATGTCTATCTCTATGCCAAGCTCGAGAAGACAATCTTCTTCTTTCATATTTCTTTCTCTTTCTTTCAGTCTTTTCTTTGCCACCCTCTTCACTTCTTCTTCTTCTGCACCATTTTCAAGTTGGACTATTCTTGACAATAATCCATGCAAATGGTCTTTCATAACATGCAACTTCCAAGGTTTTATAACAGAAATCAATATTCAGTCTATACATCTTGAGCTTCCTTTGCCTACAAATCTTTCTTCATATAAATACCTTCAAAAACTTGTCATTTCTGATGCTAATATCACTGGTACCATACCCTTTGAAATTGGTGACTGTTCTTCACTTGTAACCATTGATTTAAGCTCAAATGGTCTTGTGGGGTCCATCCCTTCAAGCATTGGAAACCTTATAAACCTTCAAGATTTAATCTTGAACTCAAATCAACTCACGGGAAAAATCCCAGTTGAGCTTTCCAATTGCAAAAGCCTAAAAAATCTTCTCCTTTTTGATAACAGACTTAGTGGTACTTTACCAAGTGAACTAGGTTTGTTGTTAAATCTTGAAGTTTTAAGGGCAGGAGGGAATAAAGATATTACTGGAAAAATCCCAAATGAGTTAAGTGAATGTGGGAATTTGACAGTTTTAGGTTTAGCAGATACAAGAATATCTGGTTCTTTGCCTGTTTCATTAGGTAAGCTCAAGAAACTTGAGACTTTGTCTATTTACACTACTATGTTGTCTGGTGAAATACCTCCTGATTTAGGTAACTGTTCTGAGCTTGTTAACTTGTATTTGTATGAGAATAGTCTTTCTGGTTCAATCCCATCTGAGTTAGGGAACCTTAAAAACTTGGAAAAATTGTTCCTTTGGCAGAATAATCTTGTTGGTGTTATACCACAAGAGATTGGGAATTGTACTAAGTTGAGCATGATTGATTTGTCTTTGAACTATTTATCTGGAAGTATACCATTATCTTTTGGTAATCTTGTTGAGTTACAAGAACTTATGCTTAGTAACAACAATATTTCTGGTTCAATCCCTTCTGTTCTTTCACATGCCACAAGCCTTGTGCAATTGCAGCTTGACACAAATCAGATTTCAGGGTTGATTCCTTCTGAGTTAGGTAATTTGACTAATCTTATTGTGTTTTTTGCTTGGGATAATCAACTTGAAGGTAGTGTGCCTTTAACTTTGGCTAGTTGTAGTAACCTTCAGTCATTGGACTTGTCACATAACTCACTTACTGGTAACATCCCTCCTGGCTTGTTCCAATTGAAAAATCTTACTAAGCTGCTCTTGATTTCTAATGATATTTCGGGTTCGATACCTCAAGAAATCGGAAATTGTAGCTCATTAGTGAGGTTAAGGCTTGGAAACAATCGGATTGCTGGTGGAATTCCTAAAGAAATTGGGGGTCTTAAGAGCTTAAATTTTGTTGATTTGTCTGGAAATCGACTTTCTGGGCCGATTCCTGATGAGATAGGAAGTTGCACTGAGTTGCAAATGGTGGACCTTGATAACAATATACTGGAAGGTCCCCTGCCTAATACTCTGTCTTCTCTATCGGGGATTCAAGTCTTGGACGTTTCGAATAACAGATTCGGAGGGCCTGTTCCGGCTAGTTTTGGCCGTCTTGTGTCCTTGAACAAGCTGATTCTCAGCAAGAACTCATTCACAGGATCGATACCTCCATCTATCGGCCTATGTTCGAGTCTCCAATTGCTTGATCTTAGCAGCAATGAGCTCTCGGGCAGCATACCAATGCAGCTAGGAAAGATTGAATCTCTTGAAATTGCTCTCAACCTTAGTTACAATGGACTGACGGGCCCAATTCCTGCTGAAATTTCTGCACTAAGCAAGCTGTCAATACTTGATCTTTCGCACAACAAGCTTGAAGGGAACTTGAATCCACTAGCTAGGCTCGATAATCTAGTCTTGTTAAATGTATCATACAACAACTTCACTGGATATCTTCCGGACAATAAGCTCTTTCGACAGTTACCAGCATCAGACCTTGACGGAAATGAAGGGCTATGTTCATTTGGCAGGCCGTCGTGTTATCTTAGCAATATCAATGGAGTGGGAGTTGCTAAAAATGGAAATGATGAGGAAAGGTCAAAGAAGCTCAAATTAGCCATTGCATTGCTAGTAACCATGACAATAGCAATGGTGATCATGGGAACTATTGCTATCATTCGAGCACGAAGGACAATGAGAAGGGATGATGATTCCGAGATGGGAGATTCTTGGGCTTGGCAATTTACTCCATTCCAGAAGCTCAATTTTTCGGTAGAAGAAATACTGAGGTGCCTCGTGGATACTAATGTCATTGGAAAAGGGTGCTCTGGGGTTGTCTATCGCGCAGATATGAACAATGGTGAGGTTATAGCCGTGAAGAAGCTTTGGCCAACAACCATGGCTTCAACTAATGGATGCAATGATGAAAAGTGTGGAGTGCGGGATTCCTTCTCTGCTGAAGTTAAGACGCTTGGTTCAATTCGGCACAAGAACATTGTCCGATTCCTAGGTTGTTGTTGGAACAGAAGTACAAGATTGCTCATGTATGATTACATGCCAAATGGGAGCTTAGGAAGTCTTCTCCATGAGAGGAGCGGTAACTCTTTGGAGTGGGAATTAAGATACCAAATATTGCTCGGGGCAGCACAAGGGCTCGCCTACTTGCACCATGACTGTGTCCCTCCAATTTTCCACAGAGACATCAAGGCCAACAACATTCTCATTGGTCTTGAGTTTGAGCCTTACATTGCAGACTTCGGCCTTGCAAAACTGGTCGATGATGGTGATTTTGGCCGGTCCTCCAATACAATTGCTGGTTCTTATGGCTACATTGCTCCTGGTAAAGATTTCTTTTCTTTCATGTCAAATTACAATTCAAGGCGTCATTTCATTACTCCAAGTATATTGTTCCGACTTCAATACTTGCTCTGTATAAACTTCTCGCTTAATTATATAAGCATTGATTGAACATTGCATTTACTAACTTTCCGAGAAGAACAGCGGTAATTCTTGATGATCATTGACCTAAGTATGCTAATGTTGTTCTTTTTTTTTAATAGAATATGGTTATATGATGAAGATCACCGAGAAGAGTGATGTCTATAGCTATGGAGTGGTTATGTTAGAAGTCTTGACAGGGAAGCAGCCAATCGATCCAACAATTCCCGACGGAGTCCATCTAGTGGATTGGGTAAGACTGAAAAGGGGTGGAATCGAGGTCCTCGATCCAAGTCTGCACTCGAGACCAGAATCAGAGATCGAGGAAATGTTACAAGCATTAGGAGTAGCCTTATTGTGTGTAAATTCATCTCCTGATGAAAGGCCAACAATGAAAGATGTAGCAGCAATGCTAAAGGAAATCAAACATGAAAGGGAAGATTATGCTAAGGTTGATCTTTTACTAAAGGGCTCTCCAGCAACTGATACACAAGAAAATAAGAACTCAAAGAGTGTCTTAGCAACATCTTCATCAGGAGAGAAAGCAAGAAGTTTGTATCCAAAGAGCAATAACACAAGCTTCTCTGCTTCCTCATTGCTTTATTCATCATCATCAAATGCCAAAAGTGGAGTTTAAGTGATTCACCAAAACTACATTTGCATTGAAGTTTGTCATATTAGTGTTAGTTTTAATTTCTTTCAGTTTAATAATCCTTTGTTTGGATTTTACTTTTTTTTTTTTTGGAATTTTCTTAAGGGAGCCTTGGTGTAACGGGTAAAGTTGTTGCCATGTCACTGGGAGTTTACGTGTTCTAGCCGTGGAAACAACCTCTCGTAGAAATGCAAGGTAAGACTGCGTACAATAGATACTTGTGGTCTGGGCCTTTTCTGTACCCGCACATACCGGGCCGGGCTGCCCCTTTTGTGTATAAAGAGACGAAGGTAGATAGATATGTGTGCGACAACTTGTATGCAGGGAAACAAAAGAAGCCAATACATATGCAAATTTGGCTTTTGAGCACTTTTAAGCTTTTATGCAGCCACTAAAGTCAACTTATTCCTCCAGGTTTTAAGGTTCATTTGCAGCTTTCAAACAAATATTTGGGACCTACCAAGAAACTAATTGGACCGCTTTCTACTACATGAATAAAGTTGGATTTGAATATAAGTATAACAAAATAAAGTGCATAGTTCAGTAGTGCTTGATCATCTTTTGTTCTAGATATATGTAGTTCAACACTAATTGTATAATAACTTTACTTTGTTTTTCTTTAATTCTCCAAATTCCTCTTTTCTTGAACAATTGACTACAAATCCACAAACATTATCAACTTTGTGGATTTGTAGTTGAGAAAGAAGATCAAGAAGGATGGGACAGACAGTGAGAGGGGCAAAGCATTCCAACTACCCTTTTTTTTAACGCTGTGTTTGGTATGTTGAAAATCAATTTTCAAGAGGAAAACATTTTCCATCAAAAGGGAAGAAATTACTACCCGCACTTATGAACATAAATCAATTGTTATAATTATCTAACTTTTAATTCGCATGCATAAACCATTTTTTTAATAAATATCTTTTAATTCATATCACCTACCAACCAGCACTCAAATATCATTATCAATTATTAATACTCAAAAGTTTAGCAAAATGTCAAAATATATTTACAGATATTACAGAATATTTACTTGGAAAATGACACGTACCACTCTTAAAATATAGTAGAAAAAATATAACATATATATATATATATATATATATATGTATGTATGTTATATACAAAAGATATACAAAATTTATACGCAAATCTGTAGTTAATTTCGGCCGCGAGGTAAAAGTAATCTTTGCGCTATAACCTTCTACATTAATGGTAGAATTTCCTTTAGCTCCCTATAAGTATGATGTACTTTTCTGTTTTGGATCAAAATGCAATGAGTTACCATTCATTCTCACTGTGGTCTTTTCTCTAGCTTCTCCGGGTTTCTACCGCAGAACACTACCCATTTTGCTATTTGTTAACATTATAATTCATCTTTAATATATATATATATATATATATATATATATATATATATATATATATATATATATTCTCAACTCTTTTTCTTACTCACCAACCAAACGATTTTTAAGAAAATATTTTTCAGAAAAACAAAAAAATATTTCATACAAAATGATTCCCTTACCTGATTTGGACAACAATATGGTCAAATTTGACAACTGAAACCCAAAGCAATGAATCATAGAAAATTCTCAAATACTGAAAAGTAACAAAAGCTAATTATGCCTCAAGTGGTTAAAAACAGTGAATGAGTTTTCCAAGTTGAAAGAAGCATGTGACCGATTTGACATATATAGTTAAGTAGTAAGGTCTTAATGAAGTAGGCTCTTTCCCATGCATGGGTCTCTACATTATGCAATCTGTCCTTTAGCTTTTCACTTTAAATTTTCTTATGCATGCAACAGTAATGATAACAATATGAAAGTAGAGATTCCTAGTTTGAATGCAGGACTCTGCTTGTGTTCAGAGACTGCTGTGTGATCACTGGGGTATAGCAAAATGTTTTATTGACAAATTAATACTTTTTCTACATTTTAAGGAGATCATTTGGTTATATCCTAAGTTGATCTTCAAATACATCAGCCTGTGTGTGTGAAGTTATAGTGAGCCAAAAAGTTTTACTCCCTTTGTCCCAATTTACGTGACGAAGCTCGAATTTTAAGAGTCAAACTTCTTTTTAGTAGAAAAGAACTTATAGGACATTTTGATTTTTGTTGTATATAAAATTGAACTAAATAGTGTATAGTTGTGTATACGTATGACAGATTTCATGATTCAGAGGCTAGGATTGATTATTGTACAAAACTGTATTGAAGAAAACCTCACTTGTAGGCTGGTAGCTAATTTTGGTTTTAGTGCGTAAATGGAATAATATTTCTGTAAAATCATTGAGTGATAAAAGATGCCAAAGGAATCTTACAGTAACTGAGGGCGTAAATGCCAACATATAATGTAGAGTCCTTTCCATTGAGATTTTTGACTCATTATCTTCCTTTGATATGCTGGTCTAAAGGGTGCATGCAGAGACAGAAGCATGAGTTTAACCTTACGAGTTCTCAATTTTAAAACGCAGAATAGCCTAAATGTCATTTACACTTGTATTACTTTGTCATGCCGGTCCTCAAATTTAGAGTCCTTTTGAATTAACTTGCTTTAAATGTTTTTAAGCCGATAGAGTAAAAAAGTATTTTTAAGCACTTGATTTTAAGCTAAAATGATAAAACAAGACGAAAGCCTAAAGTTAGAATTCCTAATTTATGACTTAAAAGCTATTTTGGCTTAAAACTCACTTAAAACAAGCCCATTCAAACGAGCTTTTAATAATTTGCCAATTGAACAATTACACTCCTTTAAATCGTGTATAATAAACGCTTATGACAGAAGATTGGAGTGCGTGTAATACAATCTCTTCCACGTTAGCTGCCACATCAAATAATAACAATGTGTAGATGCCATATCACATGACAGATTAAAAATAATTAAAATCAAAAAATAAAAAATAAAAATAAAATTCAAACATTAATCCCCTAACCCCTCACTCGTTTATCTCTCTCTCTCTCTACCCTCCTGTTCTTACTCCTGCCCATATCATTCTCTCTTGTTCTGCCTCCTCCCCCCTTTCAATTCTTCACTTATTATATTATGAAAATAAAACTAAAATGAATAAAGAAAAAACGAGGTAAAATTACTTTTTTTTTCCAGATCGAAAAGTGGGAGAAGAAGTTCCGTGGTCCATTTCCATGGCTGAAGGCGTTAGATGGCGGAGAAGAAGTTCGGTGAACTATTTTTCGTCCATCTCGAAAATTAATAGCCACTTCTCTATTTAGTATATTTTTGAGTTGCTCATAACACCATGGGTAAACAGAGATGGTTAAGGGAACTTCAAGAATCAGGTTATTTTTCTTTTTTTTGAAGGGGGAGGGGGGAGATTAGAGAAGAAGAAGCAGTAGTATAGTATAGAAGGAAAAGAAAACGAAAAGGGAAGGAAGGTTTGGAGGGGGGTGGGGGGAGGAAGAAGCGTACATGGAGAAAAAAAAAAGGAGGGGTGCGGGGTATGTGGAAGAAGATGTACGGTTTTTCTTTTTTGACTTCTTTTATGTTTATCTTTTTAATTTATTTTTTATTTTTATTTTAATAATTTTTTCTTCTTATTTTAATTATTTCTTATTCAAAATATTATACGCTCGTCCGCGTGAACTACACTCGTATTGTCCAGCTCGATCATTTTATTGTAATATGTGCTTGATCAACGGTCAGATGGGTTGAAAATATAAGTTTTGGTCAAATTAAAGTGTTTGGATGAAACTTTGTAGATTATTGGGACCGGGATGATAAAGTAACACAAGTACAAGTGTCTAGGAGCCTATTCTGCCATTTTAAAATAATGAAATGCAAGTGTTAATGACTGGATTCTAAATTTAATATTTGACATATTTAATAAAGTTTAATATAAAATATATTATTTGAGTAAAAGCTACTGACTAAACCCACAGCTTGGATTTTACCTCCGCTCTGTGTACATGTTTCTGCTTGTGTCTAAGAAAGAAGATATATTCACTGCTTTGAAATTCTAATAACGGAACAGTCCTTAAATGTTTTTTTTGTTTTTATTGGTGAATTTACATGTAATTACATTTGAAAAATAAAATATAGAAAAATAAATAAATATTCTTTAGGTAGTATCTTTACCGGTGCAGCATCAATATTCTTGACTTGCCCTTTTGAGGATACAACAGCCCGCCAATGTCGTCGTATGACTCGAACAAATACTGAACAATTTTTTTTTCCATCAGCACAAGTATCGAATTTCTTTGTCTATCAAGATTTGGCGACGTAAAGAAACCATCTTATGTTTTTTTGTGTATGCTGGAATTTGAACTCAAGTCTATTATTGGCTATTATGCCACAAGCTTGGATGCAATTCTGATGTTCGAATAGGGCACTGCATAACATTTTTTTATGGAAATGGAACACCAAAGGTTTATCTATATGGACTCAAGATTACAAATTAGACGAATTGCTATAAATGCAAGAAGAATTGCTAATCTGTTGGCTCCTGGTTGGGGTTCTTTAACATATTATAATGGTGCTATAAATGGTAGAGTGTGGATCTTATGGGACACAAAGATGTTCACAGTTGCTGGTATCCAGGAGGAGGCTCAATTGATACACTGCAGAGTCAGAAGCATTAATGGGGATATCACTTGCTATCTCACTGTGGTATATGGGCAAAAGGGTTGGAGCAAAGAAGATCTCTATGGAGACATCTGCAGGATTACTCAGCAACTATAAATGAAGCCTGGTTAGTTGCTGGAGATTTCAATGCTGTGTTATATGCCAAGGATAGACAGTCAAGCAATCTTGTTAAATATTCAGAGACTCAAGAGTTTAGTCAATGCATACAACAGGCTGGACTTTCAAAACTACCTTGGAAGGGTGATTACTTCACCTGGACAAACAAGCAGACATGAACTGATAGAGTCTGCAGTCTTAGTAGACTGGATAGAGTATTTGGTAACTATGTGTGGATGATCAAGTGGAGCCATGTGGAAACAATATATGAACAACCTCTAATCTCTGACCATAATCCTACGATAGTAACATTGGCAGCAGCTACTAGGAAAGGTAAGATACCTTTGAAATTTTTCAATGCACGGACTGAGCATGAAGACTTTCAGCAGTTGGTGGAAGATAACTGGAACTATAACAATATGGGATATATGAAATTAGTATGGACTAAACTCAAAGCATTGAAAGGTCCACTAAAGACTTTAAATGTTAAAGAGTTTAGGAACATTACTTAGAGAATTGACCATAGCAGACATGAACTGAAAGACATACAGACACAAATGGCACTGGCATACACTGATGTGTTGCAGCAAAAAGAGAAAGAGATAGTATTGAAACTGGAAAGATGGTCCTTGAGCGAAAGTATACTACAGCAGAGGCTAGAGAAAAATGGATTCAACTTGGAGACTCTAATAAAAAATATTTTTCTGCTGTCCTGAAAGAAAGAACTCAATATAAGCAGATCACAGAACTCACTACAGCAATGTGAGTTAAAAATAATACACATGCAGATATTAAAAGGGAGATCATTGGTTTCTACAAGTCATTAATGGGTTCATCAGCTACTTCCCTTCCAGCCATAAACAGAATGTATATGGCTAATGGCCCTACCCTAACACAGCAACAGAGAAGGGGGTTATGTGCTGATATTACTAATCTTGAAATTGTGGAGAGCCTAAAAGCAATTGGGGATGATAAAGCTCCAGGAATTTATGGCTATAATGCAGTATTCTTCAAAAAGTCCTGAAATATTATTGGCAAGCTGGTCATAAGTGCAATCAATGAGTTCTTCTAAACAACCAGGATGTATAAGCCAATAAACTGTGCCACTATTACCTTAATCCCTAAAGTCTCCAGTCCAACCACAGGTAAAGAGTATAGACCAATTGCATGTTGCTCAGTAGTATACAAAATGATTTCTAAAATCCTGGACAACAGACTACAGAAGCTCATGCCTAGTATCATTTGTGAGTCTCAAGCAGGTTTCATTCCAGGCAGGAAGATTGCTGATAATGTCATCTTGGCTCATGAGTTGATCAAAAACTATACCAGATCCCATGTGACTCCCAGATGCATGATTAAATTGACCTTCAGAAAGCTTATGATTTTGTTGAGTGGATCTTCCTACAACAAGTAATGGAGGGGATGGGTTTCCCATCCAGGTTCACTAACTAGATCATGGAATTTATCCAAACAGTAAGCTTTACAGTGTTGATTAATGGGGAAACAACAGAACCATTTGAAGCTGCTAAAGGCCTCAGACAAGGAGATCCATTATCCCCATTCTTATTTGCAATAGCCATGGAGTACCTTAGCAGATCACTGGCTGTACTAAGGAAAGATCAAGCTTTTCAATATCATCCTAGATGTAAAAAACTAGGCATTACTCACATAAGATTTGGTGATGATCTACTCTTATTTGCTAAAGGATATATCAAGTATGTCATAGCCATGTTCTAGTATTTTTCTCAATTCACTTAAGCTTCAGGACTGAAAGCTAATCTGGGCAAAAGCTCAGTATATTTTGGAGGGGTTAAACAAGAAGTGCAACAGCAGATTATTGACCACCTTGGCTATGTTCATGGAGAATTACCTTTCAAATACCTTGGCATTCCTCTATCCACCAAGAAGATGTCATTGATTCAATGGCAACCATTAGTGGAAAAGATCATTGCTAGGATCACATCATGGACTGCCAAGAAACTATCCTATGCTGGGAGACTGCAACTTGTCCAATCTGTGGTGTTTGGAATACAAGCATACTGGGCTCAACTCTTCATCATTCCAGCTAAAATACTGAAGCTAATTGAAGCAATCTGTAGAAGATTCATCTGGTCTGGATCAAATACCATCACTAAAAAAGCTTATGTATCTTGGGAAAGAATGTGTACTCCTAAATCAGCTGGTGGATTGAATCTTACTAACTTATCTCTATGGAACAAGGCTGCAATTGCTAAGCTCTACTGGGATATAGCTCACAAGAAAGACAGGCTGTGGATAAAATGGATACATGATGTCTATATAAAGCTGCACCAATTAGAGAACATGCTAGTTCCTAGGCAGGCTAGTTGGATGGTTAGAAGGATCATATCAGCAAGAGATGTGTTGCAACAATACCAAGGCTTCAATATGCAAATGTGCTCCATCAGGCAGATTTATCTACTACAGATAGGACAATTGCCGAGAGTCTCTTGGAAGAACTTAACTGTCCAGAACTATGCCAGACCCAAAGTTGTGTTCAACCTATGGTTAGTACTTCATGATATACTTCCAACCAAGGATAGGCTAACACAATGGGGAATTAATGTAGACCAGAATTGTGTGTTGTGCCAAAATCATGCAGAAACCAGAGACCATTTATTCCTTTCTTGCCCATATTCAACATACCTATGGAGGAAACAATGACTTGGATTCAAGAGGACCATCCCAGAATACAGAATTGGGACCAGAAACTCTAGTGGATAATTAGCAAAGCTAAAGGAAAGTCTTGTAGAGCCAACATTTTCAAAATGGTAACTGCAGAATTATGCTATGCTTTGTGGCTGGAGAGAAACTCGCATATATTTGAGAATGGCTTTCGTAGCAGTGAAATTTTAATCAGGGAACTAGCCTATATATGTAATGTTAGAGGAACTCCTAAAGTTAGACAACAGATAAAGCAATTTCTCTTGTAAATATAGTTAAGGTATAGTTATAGGGATAGTTGTATTTCAATAGATATGATGAGATAGTCAGATGCGTATAAGCTGGACTATGATAGTGTATTGCAACATCTTTGGTGATTAATAAAATTCTTAATTAAAAAAAAAATATTACAAATTAGAGGGACAATAAATAGTTTTCATGAACCGCCTTCAAATTTCACTAGTTATAGCAAACACCAAATACAACTCAATCATTAAGAAACACCTTGAAATTACAAAAAGGAAGAAGGGAACCTAAATAAAGGAAGATTTGACTGAAACCCATTTTTGTCCTTTATTTGTTTATTTTAGCAGTTGCAATAGCTAGTAAACTACAACTCTTTCTCTTTAGAGACAACATAATCAATTTAAATGAAGGATCATGCAAGCACTTTTTGGATTTTTAAGGTATTTAATTAATATATTAAATACTTAAAAGAAGGTGAATGAGAAATGGAGGGAAATGAAATTTTTGAGTGAAATTAAAAGTTCTTCCTTGGCATATGGACATTGTCCCATATTGGAAGAGGAAGATATTTTTTATGGGTTTATAAGCAATTTCTCTTCTTCTAGCTCTTAAAGATTTGTGAAGAAAGCAAACTTCGCGCCGTCGTCGTCGCTCGGCTTCGGCTTCGATCAAATGATTGATTGATTAACTTTTTGGACCAAATTTATTTGTTAATAGTAAAATATTAACAGAAATGAGTTATTAAATATTTGTTAATAAGAGAATATTAATATTAAATCCAACCCGTGTTTCTATTTTTGTAATAGAAAATTAACTACCCATCAATTTTTCCTCTTTATTGTTGAGTAAATGGCAATTGAAAGTAGTAATCTTAGTATTCTTACTAACGAAAATTTCATTGAAGGTCTTGTCATCAATGAAGCATTCCAAGTAGCAACAATGATTGAGAAGTTGCCTCCTCTGTGGAAGGACTTCAAAAACTACTTGAACACAAACGCAAGGAGATGTACCTTGAAGATCTCATAGTTAGATTGAGAATTGAAGAGGACAACAAAGCTACTGAAAAGAGAGGCTGTGGAAGTTCAACAATAATGAGAGAAAATATTTGTTGAAGAGAACAAGAAGAGGAAGAAAGCTTCTGGTCCAAAATACAACCCAAGTAAGAAGCGGTTCAGCGGAAACTGCTACAACTGTAGAAAAACCGAACACAAATCTACGGAGTGTCGTGCTACGAAGAAAGACAATAAGAAAGGTCAAGCAAACATGATAGAAAAGCATGATAATGTTGATGACTTATGCGCCGTGCTTTCCGAATGCAACTTGGTGGGCAATCCTAATGAGTGGTGGATTGATTCTGGAGCCACTCGCCATGTTTGTGCTGTCAAGGAAAGCTTTTGTTACTTATGCTCATGTTAACCCGACGAGATAATTTCCATGGGAAATGGTGCAAAGGCCAAGATTGACGGATGTGGGAAGATTTTTCTCAAAATGACTTCCGGCAAAGTGGTGACTTTGAACAATGTCCTTCATGTTCCCGAAATTAGGAAAAATATAGTCTCTACTGGACTTCTTATTAAGAATGGATTTAAGTGTATTTTTGTTTCCGATAAGGTTGTAATAAGTAAGAATGAAATGTTTGTAGGAAAAGGTTACCTTAGTGAGGGCCTTTTCAAGCTGAATGTAGTGGTTGTGGAAAATAATAATAAGGTTACAACTTCGTCTTACTTACTTGAGTCAAATAAATTATGGCATATACGTGTGGGTCATGTTAATTATAAACCTTACGGAAAATGATTAATTTGAAAGTATTGCCTAAATTTGAATGTGACAAATTAAAATGTCAAGTATATTTGGAATCTAAGTATGTTAAACATCCTTATAAGTCAGTTGAAAGGAATTCAAATCCTTTAGACTTAATTCACACAGATATTTGTGACATGAAGTCAATACCATCTCCCGGTGGAAAGAAGTATTTCATAACTTTTATTAATGATAGTACTTGATATTGCTATGTTTACTTACTTAATAGTAAGTATGAAGCAATAGACGTATTCAAGCAATACAAAAATGAAGACGAAACACAACTTAACAAGAAAATCAAAATAATAAGAAGTGATAGGGGTGGTGAATATGAATCTCCTTTTGAACTAATATGTTTAGAATATGGAATTATTCATTAGACAACGACCCCTTACATGCCCCAATCCTATGGGATTGGAGAAATAAAGAATCGTTCATTAAAGGAGATGATGAACGCACTATGGATAAGTTCTGGTTTGCCGCAGAACTTGGAGGGGAAGCCGTTCTTACGGCGAGCCGAATACCAAATCGAGTACCCCATAGCAAAACACAATCAATTCCATATGAAAAATGAAAAGGAAGAAAGCCCAAATTGAATTATTTTAAAGTGTTGGGGTGCTTGACAAAAGTGCAAGTTCCTAAACCTAAAAGGATAAAAATAGGACCGAAAACTGTTGATTGTATTTTCATAGGATATGCGACTAATAGTAAAGCATATCGATTTCTGGTTCATAAATCAGAAAATCCCGATATTCATAATAATAGGGTTATAGAATCAGATAGTGCTGAGTTCTTTGAAAATATATATCTGTATAAAAAGGAATGTGCATCGGTTGGTGAAGGATCTAAACGACCTCAGGAAGAAACAAAAGAAAGTTCAGATAACCAGGAGGATCTAAGACGTAGTAAACGTCAAAGAACGTCTACTTCATTTGGACCAGATTTTGTGACTTTCTTATTGGAAAATGAGCCTCAGACATTTAAAGAAGCTATGTCTTCTTCGGAATCATTGTTATGGAAAGAGGCAGTCAATAGTGAAATTGAATCCAACTGAACAACCATACATGGAAATTGGTTGATCTTCCTTCTGGAAATAAAACGTTGGGTTCTAAATGGATCTCTAAGAGGAAAATGAAAGATGATGGCACTATTGACAAATATAAGGCAAGACTTGTGGTCAAAGTGTATAGACAATGAGAAGGTCTTGGCTATTTTGATATATACTCTCCAGCTATAAGAATTAGGTCCATACTAACGTTGGTAACATTAGCTCCAGTTTATGGTCTTGAAATTTATCAAATGGATGTTAAGACAACCTTTTTAAATGGAGAGTTGGAGGAAGAAATTTACATGGAACAACCTGAAGGGTTTGTGGTTCCAGGTAAAGAAAAGAAGGTCTGTAGACTTGTTAAGTCCGTTTACTAACTAAAACAAGCACCCAAACAATGGCATGCGAAATTTGACCAAACAATATTGTCAAATGAGTTTAAGATAAATGAATGTGATAAATGTTTGTACATTAAAAAAATTTCAAATCACATAGTCATCGTTTGCTTATATGTGGATGATATGCTCATAATGAGTAATGACATTTCCAACATAAATGCTACTAAGCGTATGCTAACTAGCAAGTTTGATATGAAAGACTTGCGAGTTGCTGATTTAATTCTGGGAATTAAGATCCATAAAACTTCTCAAGGTCTGGCACTGTCACAATCTCATTATATTAAGACAGTACTTGGAAAATTCAAACACTTGGGTTTTAAAGTTGCAAAGACTCCAATTGACATGAATCTTGCATTAGCAAAGAACAGAGGACAAAGCATATCACAATTGGATTATGCTCGTGTGTTGGAATGCTTAATATACATCATGAATTGTACACGACCAGATATAGCTTGTGCTATAAGTAAATTGAGTCGATATACGAGCAATCCAGGTCAATCTCACTGGATGGCCATGAAACGAGTTTTGGGGTATTTAGTGCATACCCAGGACTTTGCTTTGCACTACAGTAAATATATTGCAGTCATTGAGGGATACTGTGATGCAAATTGGATCACCGGATCAACTATTCTAAGTCCACAAGTGGATATGTATTCACTATTTGTGGAGGAGCGGTATCTTGGAAGTCGTCCAAACAAACTTGTATTGCCGCTCTATAATGGAGGATGAGTTCATAGCCCTTGATAAAACCGGTGAAGAAGATGAATGGCTCCGGAATTTCTTGGAAGATATTCCACTTTGGCCCAAACCGTTGGCACCAATATTCAAACATTGTGATAGTGAAACGACAATTGGAAGGGCTGGGAGCGTTATGTATAATGGTAAATCACGTCATATACGACGAAGACATAACACCGTTAGACAATCACTCTCTAGAGAAATTATCACGATTGACTATGTAAAGTCAAGTGATAATGTGTCGGATCCACTTACAAAAGCCTAACTAGAGAGGTAGTTGAGAAGTCATCAAGGGGAATGGGACTATGGCCGAGAACAAGTCATAGTGGCAGTAACTCTACCTAGAAGACTGGAGATCCTAAGATCTAGGTTCAAGGGGATCAAACAAAGTCATTTATGACGGTTCAACATTGTCAACTAAACTTTTGGTCCATTTTCGTGATGAGACAACGTTCAGTACAAAGGATAAAGCATTAAGGCTTTTTAATGATTTTTCAGTTTGATACGGGGTATATCAAATAGTGTATCTCCGGGATGACACATTTAGGAATCACCTATGTAAGTGTGAAGTGTTAGCCGATTAAAGGAGAAATTTGTAAGGCCAATTCTCTATGCACTTATGAAACCAGGCGGTGTTTATGGCTGAAATGAACACAACAATGAGAACCAAAGACGGTTAAGGGTTGGTTGTATGAATTGTAGTTGTCTAGGTATACACAAAAGTTCGACGATTCAAAGATATCAAATCTACCAATTGATCAAGTATATCCGACATAAGTTCACTACGGAAAGTTCAAAGGGAAACCTACTTATCCAGATGCAATTAATCCTTACTTGCGAATCACACAGTTTTTCATGCATACTTCCGTGATATAGTCATTCCCCATTCATGTGGGGGATTGTTGGGGTTTTAAGGTATTTAATTAATACATTAAATACTTAAAAGATGGTGAATGAGAAATAAATTTTTGAGTGAAATTTTAAGTTTTCCCCATTGGCATATGGACATTGTCCCATATTGGAAGAAGAAGAGATTTTTATGGGTTTATAAGTAATTTCTCTTCTTCTAGCTCTTAAAGAGTTGAGAAGAAAGCAAGCCTCGCACCGTCGTCGTCGTCGCTCACTCGGCTCGGCTTCGGATTTGATCAATTGATTGATTGATTAACTTTTTGGACCATATTTTTTTGTTAATAGTAAAATATTAATAAAAATGTGTTATTAAATATTTGTTAATAACCGAATATTAATATTAAATATTAATATTAAATCCAATCCGTCTTTCTATTTTGGTAACAGATAATTAATACCCATCAATTTTTCCTCTTTATTTTTCCTATTTATCGTTGAGTAAATAACCATTTATGTAATAGCATTTATGCTATGGCCGTTTGCAGAAACAACCATCCTAAAGAGTTGTACCTTTTCAGATTCCAGTTCAAATTTTGGCTATAAATACAACACTATTCTGCTCAGAATTTCACTACGAATTTGTTAGTTTCTTCTTCTTCTTCTGCATACTTTTTGCACAAAACAAAGCAAAAAGTAAGTGTGATTTACTACTGATCCTTGTGTTCGCTGAAATACAGGCGTTTGAAGTACCACTACACCAGTGTGTAATTTGTTCTAACCTGGGAGGAAATAATCCATAACCTTGGGTGCTAAAAATGGATTAAATTCCTTAAGGAGACACTGTAAATTCAATGAGCTTGAATTGTTTATTATCATTTCTGTTTATGTCATTTCTGTTTATCATAATTTTTGTTTATATTAATTTATACTTTAAGAATTGTTTTACAAATACAATTTAATAACAAGCACTAGTCATAAATTGAGAAAAACGTTTTCTAATGCCCAATTCCTAGGCAAGTACCTCTAATTAAAGCTGTCAACCGGGCCGAGTTGATCCGGGACCGGACCGGACCGGTAGTTAGGGGCCAGGCTGGGCTGGGTTCAAAGGGGGTAGGGGATTAGTCCGTTAAGAATTTTTTTGTTTCGGAACCGGACCGGACCGGACCGACCCGGTATGGTCAACAGTACCGTGAACCAGTACGGACCGGACCGAACCGGCCCGGTTCAACGGTAACATTTTTTTTAAATTTTTTTTATTTTTGAATTTGTGGGGCCCTCATTTCCTTTGGCAACGGCTACAGATCCGTTGGCCAACGGACAATTTTGCACAAATGGCTATTTTTTATTTTTTTTTGTATTTATTAAATTACAATATTAGCCCTTCTTAAAATCTATAAATACCCCTCATCTCTTCTCATTTCTTCACTCAAAATTCTTATCTCAATCTCAATTCTCAAATTATCAATCTATCTATTCCCTTCAATTTGCAAGATTACATATTTTATTTGTTACTCTTTTTCCGAATTTAATTTATCGCAATTTGTCCTTCGGAATTTGAAGCTTGAAGTTCAAAATTGAAATACTTGCTTAACGTATATTCGTGGTAACACCGAATTTGCGTAATCAAGTGCTCAATTTATTATCGAATTCGGTGCACTCCCTCAAACTCTTTCTCTTATTTAATATTTTAATTGCATATTTGATTTTAGCTTATATTTTAATTTTTACAATATGTTTAATGCTGCTAAAAGAGCGTGTAGAAAAGTTACTGGTAGGGGTAAAAATAAAAAAAGAGGTAGTCCTGTAGCTTCTGGTAGTAATAGTAATGACCCAATAACACATGTTTCTGAATCATCGCTTAATTTGCAAGATGTAGAGATTGATTATGAACAATTACAAGAAGATTTTGGAATAGAAGATAATGAAATTGGAATAGAAGATGAGATACCACCTACACCTAGTAGTGGAAATGTTGGTAGTATTGGAGTTGGAGATGCTAGTGCTACAAGGGGTAGAAGACCACCAGTGGCTCCAACTTCTACTCGTAAAAGAAGAAGTTCGGTTTGAAAATTTTTTGAACTAATAGAAGGTACTGATAGAGTTACGTGCAAACTTTGTAATGAAACTTTTAAATATTTGACCGGAGGTAATTTAGGGGGGACTGGGACACTTACTAGACATATGACGGCTATCCATCCCATAGAATGGGGAAATAATGGGGATGGAAGTCAAACAACTATTAACCCTACTACTGGAGGTCTATTAAAATATGATAAAATGAGGGATCGGGAGGACTAGCAAAAATGATTACTTTGGGTTGTTTACCTTTTTCTTTTGCTTCTTCATCGTATCTTATTATGCATATTCAAAAGATTTACAATCCTTTATTTAAAGGTATCCCTAGAAGTACTTGTAGAGCAGATATTTTTAGACTTCAGGACAATATCAAACATACATACGTTATTTGTTTAGTCACCTTCCTTCTAGAGTATGTCTAACTTCTGATATTGGTCATGCTGTTAATGGAAATGATTATTTGACAATTACATGTCATTGGATAGATGATAATACTTGTATGCAAAAACGTATTGTCTAACTTCTGATATTGGTCATGCTGTTAATGGAAATGATTATTTGACAATTACATGCCATTGGATAGATGATAATACTTGTATGCAAAAACGTATTATCGCTTTTAAATATGATGAAGATCAGAGTCATACTGCTACGTTTATAAGTAGTACAATTATTGACGTTGTTGAATTTTATAATCTAAACCAAAAAGTTTTGTGTATGTCTTTTGATAATGCTTCAAACAATAATGCTGCAGTTTCAATATTAAAATTGCATTTGCAACCACCTCTTGATGATATTTTTCATGTTAGGTGTGCATGTCATGTTTATAATTTAATTGTTAAAAGTGGCCTTGATTTATTTTCAGTTGAGATTACTCATGTTAGAAGAGCAGTTGGTGTTATTCAGGGAAATAATAGACAATCTAGAATAAAAGAATATAAGACTAAGTGTATCAAGTATAACCTTACACCTTGATTCATGCCAGACGAAGTTGCTACTAGATAGAATTATACATAAATATTTTTAAAATGTTGCTACAAATATAGATTTCCTATAACCTGAAGTTGCTAATGCACATTGTACTGATCCTAGGTGTATGTTAACAAGTGATACTTGTGATGTCATTAATAATGTTGTTAAATTTTTACATAAATTTTATACTGCTACTGTTGTGTTTTCTGGCGCATATTACCCAACTGTTAATATGGCTTTAGTAGTATAATTGTTGACGTTGTTGAATTTTATAATCTAAACCAAAAAGTTTTGTGTATGTCTTTTGATAATGCTTCAAACAATAATGCTGCAGTTTCAATATTAAAATTGCATTTGCAACCACCTCTTGATGATATTTTTCATGTTAGGTGTGCATGTCATGTTTATAATTTAATTGTTAAAAGTGGCCTTGATTTATTTTCAGTTGAGATTACTCATGTTAGAAGAGCAGTTGGTGTTATTCAGGGAAATAATAGACAATCTAAAATAAAAGAATTTAAGACTAAGTGTATCAAGTATAACCTTACACCTTGATTCATGCCAGACGAAGTTGTTACTAGATGGAATTATACATAAATATTTTTAAAATGTTGCTACAAATATAGATTTCCTATAACCTGAAGTTGCTAATGCACATTGTACTGATCCTAGGCGTATGTTAACAAGTGATACTTGTGATGTCATTAATAATGTTGTTAAATTTTATACTGCTACTGTTGTGTTTTCTGGCGCATATTACCCAACTGTTACTACGGCTTTAGTACATATAGCTGAAATTTCTTTGCTACTATATGAATTTAAGAAGAAAGAAAAATATATGGATGTTGTTGAAAAAATGCAAGTGAAATTCAAAAAATCTTTCTTTTTAATTCCTCCAATTTACTTAATTGGTGCAGTTTTAAATCTTTCTATTAAAATGTCTGATTGTCACAAATTAATGAATGCTTTATATACTTATATGGAGATTGGAGAATCTGAAACCCCAACTTTATATGATTCTATGAACAAACTAAATGAATATTTACAACAACTATATAATTATTATGCAAATGAATGTGATAATACTGCTCGTGCTTCTGACAATGTTAATCCCGCTATGCAATGTAGCAGTTCTTCTAATGTGGATGATGAAGGCCTTGATAGTTTTAATATTTTTTCTACCTTTTCTAACACTCAAACCAGTAGCAGGAATATTGATGAGCTTCAATTCTATTTGCAGAAGCAAAAGGAGCCTCGCACAAAGGACTTTTCACCGTTGAGATGGTGGCATGAAAATGCAAAGCAATTTCCTGTTCTTTTTGCTATGGCTCGTGACGTGCTGAATGTGTCAATTTCTACCATTGTATCGGAGAGTGCATTTAGCCAAGCAAGACAAAAACTTGGAGACACCCGCCACTCATTGGGAAGCAATGCTTTGGAAGTTTTAGTATGTTTCAGAGATTGGGTTAGATCGGAACGAAGAAATCAAGGAAAGGAAGATGTTGATAGCCCAGAAGACGAAGAACTTGGAGATATATTAACCCATGGAAACCCATTGGAATTTAACTCCCCAGAAGAAGTTCAATCGGTTCATATTGATTATGATGAACTTGCTAAGGCGATGCAAAACATTTGAAATTACTACTTCACTAGTTTACTTGTTAGAAAAAGTGTAAACATTTCATTTTCTACTTATTAATTTGAAATTGAGAAATAAAGTAGCACTTGCAATAAGTGCAATTTTTTCTCATCTTACTTGTATTCATTCAATGATTACAAAGTATTAATATAATTATAACTTAATAGTTATACTTAATTTCAAAAAAAAATTGAAAATATACTAAACCCGGCCCGGCCCGGCCCCTTTCAACCCGTAATCCGTATGGTTCAATTTTAACCCGAACTAACCCGGCCCCTTAAAAATCCGGTACAGTTCAACCCGGACAGAAACCCGGGCGGGTCGAAAAAATCCGACCCGGCCCGGACTGGTCGAACCGTTAAACAGCTATACCTCTAATCCAGAAGCACTTTATCGAAAAAGTAAACTCAAAATGTTCTTAATTACTTGGCAAGGATCACGAGGTGAAGATAGAAAGACTTTTTATAATTGTCCTATACTTCAAAGCGGCATTGGCATGTTTGTTCCCCATTCCATTGTTACGGTAATTGCAAGCAATATTAGACTAAGCTAACTTCATAATTTAACCATTAAATCTCTCCTTGCTCCTGCTTCTCTCTAGGCCATGTTAATCTAACGTGCGCCTTGGAGTCCCATAGGAAAGGGGCAAGGTAGGGGAGGAGGTCGGCCCAAGAAAGAGCTGCAAATTGCATTTGGTAGCTCAGTGCATGTTCAATCAAAATGAAATGCATCAACATCCAAACGAACATCCATTCCGAACTCCATGGAATAACTGCCTCTACCGGAACCATCTTCAAGCTCAACTATTACGATCATGAAGGAAGTGGGGATAGTCGAAGGAGTTAAAACACTAGATCTAATGAGCTCTCAGCTGGAGGGTGAGGCTCAATTGGATGTAATAGTGACTCCGATGATACACGAGTCGATAAAACCCCCAAACAGAGTAACTTAGTAATTAAGGAGATCAATTATGAGATTCCTAAACATCCCGAGCCATTGTTTAGGGGTAAAATCGGAGGCAATGTCTACCATGATTTCCCGATGAGAAAATGGAGGAAGGGCGTAGATGCATGAGATTGTAATTGAGGTTTCATACCCTTCGTATCGAGATCCGGGGAGAGTGAATGATGTGCTCATCATCGGGCATGATAAAGCGATACTCCCCGGGCCGAAAATGACTTCTTAGACTTCAGGAAATATGATAAACGGTTATACATGACGAATAGATGACCATGATATTCGCACTCAACCAGATATCACAGTGCGGATTTCGCTCAAGCTCGATGATGGACCAGTAATTACTGGGAAAGGAAGTTTTTTTATTTTTTTTAGACTTATACTAGGGATGAAACTCTTCTACTATATAAAGAAAATATTTTCTTTTGTAAGACACATTGTAAAATACAAATCAAAGCAATACAAGTTTATTTTCTGCCTTTTAACTACTGTTAAAATTCTTGTTCTTTCATTCTGTTCTTCATTCACAATTGTCATCGAACAGAGGGTCCGATTGAGGATGAGGTCACTGTTCTATCTAAGTTCCGGCTTGGCCATAACATCACAATTGGTTTGATCGCTTATTTCATCTTTATTTCATTTATCTAATATTTCTTACTGTTTGTGTTGAATCAAACCATGTATCCTTAAAATCGTATACAAATTTAATTATTGTTAGATTTCAGAGTAAACACTTTGGCGCCCACCGTGGGCTAAGGATAATTGTGGTGATTTTATTTCAATTCACGATTTACCTAAGAAACTTCTTTATCCTACTCGCTACCGTTTTGGGGAGTCGGAAACTATTGTATCTTTTTTAAAGCGGCGTTCTCCGTTATTGTGAGTTTTGGATATTAGATAGTGGTGCACATGCACATATGACTTTTACTAAAAGATTTTTTCACAGACTTTAAAGCCTTATCTAAACCATTGATGGTTAAACTTCTTAATTCTTATAGAGTTCAGGTAACTCATTCAGGTTAAGTATCACTAATGCCTAATCTAATTCTGCACAATGTGTTATATGTTCCCTCTTTCAGATTTAATCCGTTGTCTGTATACAAATTATGCAAACAATTCAATAAGCATGTTCTCGTCACTCCTTTTTCTTGTTTTATGCTGTAGACCCTTTCACTGAAGAGTCCAGATTGGTAAAGAAAAAGAGGGACTCTACATCCTCAATTCAAGGCCTTCTGTAAAATTTCCAAAGGATTTACCTAAGTCTAGTAGTGCTTGTAGTAGAAAATGTATTTCTGTTTTGAACTCTTGTTTCAGTCTTTCTGCTTCTGATATAAATGATAAGTTGTGTCATTATATTTTTCTTTAAGTAATATGAATAATATACACTATATTTTTGTTTCTTCATGTATAAATTTTTCTACTCCTTGTCTTATATATCCAATGCCTTGGCAATGCAAACTCCCCTTTTCCTCAAATTCTATTTCAACAAAAAAGGTGTTTGACTTAATTCATGTGGATACTTGGGGTCCCTATAATATAGCAACATATGATGGATATAGATACTTTCTTACCATTATGGATGATTTTAGTAGAGGTACTTAGACTTACCTATTAACCAGTAAATCAAACGCCTTCACAGTTTTAAAATCATACCTAGCTATAGTAGAAAGACAATTTCACACAAAAGTCAAAATAATAAGATCAGACAATTTCACACAAAAGTCAAAATAATAAGATCAGACAATGCATTTGAATTAGGAAGTGAGGATGTGCAGTCAAAACTTTTTCAGTCTCAGGGAATTCTTCATCAACCAACTTGCGTTTCCACTCCACAATAAAATGTCATTGTGCAGAGGAAACACAAGCATCTGTTATAAACCTTAAGAGCCTTATTATTTCAGTCACACTTACCTATATCATATCGGGGAGATTGTCTTTTAATATCCACATATTTAATCAACAGATTCTCTTCATAGGTATTGAACCTAAAGACACCTTATAAAATACTATTCAGAATCAAGCCTAATTACTCTAACTTGAAGTGCTTTTGTTGTTTATGTTTTGCTTCCACCATTTCAAATCATAGAACCAAAATTGAGCTTAGGATATTGCCTTTTTTTTTTCTTAGGATATCTACATGTAAAGAAAGTTATGAAGTACTTAATCTTCAAAGTTTGAAGACTTTTGTTTCTAGAGATGTTATATTCCATGGGGTAAAAAATTCCTTTTGCCTCTTTAAATTCTGATTGTTCTGATAAATTATTTTTACTTGTTTCCAATCTTTCCAAATCAGGTATGTGAATCCCACTATCTCTATCTCCCCTCCTATTAGATAAATCAATCCTATTACTCCTTCTACCATTAAACCCTCATCTCTCAGTAAATTGCATGTTCAAAGTCCAATTTTCTTTTATAGTCTTTCCCCTCTATGTAGTTCACATTCTATTTCATTCATTTCCCAATTTTCTTCTCCAGGATCTGAGTCTATGATGGAAACCCTTAAGAGGAGATATTCTAGACCCCACACAACATCAACGTACTTCAAAGACTATATTTGCAAATCCATCCAACTCACAGATGTAAGTAGCACGTGCTTTCTAGCCCAAGTTACACCTGAGTCTTTCTCTTTTAATTAATTATCGTGTTCTAATCAATGCTCAACACTTTATTAAATATCCAAGAACCAATTAGTTATGCACATGCAACATATCAACATGTCTGGAAGGCTGCCATGGACAAGAAAATTGAATTCTTGATCTTAATAAAACATAGGATATGGTAGCATTAACAACATAGAGGAAATGATTTACCATGCAAGGGGATTTACAAGGTTAAGAAACTTTCAGATGGTAGTATAGAAAGGCTAAAATGAAGGTTGGTCATCAGAGTGATACTCAGAAAGAGGAAATAGATTACAATGAAACATTTTCTCTTGTGGTCAATATGACCACCAGCAGATGCATTTTAGCTACAACACTAAATAAGAGATGTGAACTTTGTCAATTAGATGTCAATAATACTTTTTTACATGGTGACGTAAGTGAAGAAGTGTACATAAAGTTCCCACTTGGGATTATTCCTCCTTATCCTAATCATGTATGTAAATTGAGGAAATCACTCTATAGACTTCGCCAAGCTTTGAGATAATGGTATACAAGACTCACTAGTATTCTTAATTTTAAGGGGTTCACTCATTCTCTAAATGATTATTCCATATTCTTCAAAAAGACATAATCTTCTATATCTACAGTGGCAGGAGATGTGGATAACATCTTAATGATATGAAATAATAGTGAAGAATTACATGCTTTAAAATCTTTTCTCAACCAGGAATATAAAATTAAGGATCTTGGCGACTTACATTTCTTCCTAGGCATGGAAGTAATTCGTGAACCTCAAGGTCTGATTATTTCCCAAAGGAAATTCACCTTCGATATTATACAGGAATTTGATGTTTTGAATTTTGACCCGTTTCCTCTCCTGTTGACCCACTTGTATGGTTGCTTGCAAATTCTGGGGAGCCTTTTAATGATCATACTCTATATCGTCATCTCCTTCGCAGGCTGAATTTATCTCACACACACTCGGCCCGATTTGTTTTTCACTGTCTAGAATCTCAGTAAATATATGTAGGACCCAAGGAAACCACATCTTGAAGCAGGTCTTCGAGTCCTTTGATATATTTAAAGGACCCAGGTCATGGGCTTTTTATGTCACCTTTATCTTCATTCCAGCTCTTAGCCTTCTATAATTATGATTGAGGAACTTGTCCTGACTCGAGAAAATCAATCAGTGATTTTTACATTTCCTTAGGTTCTTCTCCTATCTCTTGGAAATCAAAAAAGAAAACCTCTATCTCTCCTAGCTCTGCCGAAGTAGAGTATCGCTATATGAGGCGTGTATTGATTTAACTTAGCTGATTCGTCTATTTGATGATCTACCTGTGCTCATTACCAGTTCCTCTTCATTCCGATAGCCAAGCCACGATTCGCATCGCAAAGAACCTCATCTTCCACGAACGAACCAAACATGTCAAAATTGACTGTCACTTTGTGCGACAACAATTCCTTTCCGGCTTGATTTTGCTCTCTTTTGTACAATCCTCTTCTCAGCTTGCAGATCTATTTAATAAATTACCACCAGGTCTTACTCATCGTAATTTATTATGCAAATTGGTGTACTTTCATTCTCCTCCAAATTAAGGGGGTGTTGGTGTAGAAGATAATGGCTATGAACAAAAAGAAGAAAGTTGTTGTCTTTCACATGGTGATATGCATGAAGCAAAAAGAAGACACTCATGTGGCTAGGTTATGTCTGAAAGGATATTGATCAGCATTAAGGTTATTAGGATATTGAAGACACTCTAGAAGTAAGTAGATACATCAATTATACGCCATGTAATTAGAACTCTTTATCCAATAATTTTTTTATACAGTAGCATATAGAATAGTGCCACTTGGCATAGTTTGTTATAGGCTAGATTCTTTTTCTCTTGAATAAATATGGGCACTGTACAAAACACAATATAATATACAAGAAAAGTTATCATAAATATTCTCCAATTTTGTAAATATACTATATTAAGCTTTCGGATGTTATATAGATCTTTTATTAAACGATTATCGACAAAATATATATCATGGATGCACAGTGCCACTAACGAGTATTAATCATTTATTATTATTAATTATTATATATGTAACGATTCGATCGATCATTTTGAAAATTTGAACTTTGCATGGTATTTTAGGGGATATGAGTAGCTCCATATTATGTATTAGGACTCGTGTGCAAAATTTGAGTTCATTCCAATATGACTTGATATGTTTCGGCGCGAGTATTTGTAAGTCGAAAGTTCGAAAGTTCATGTTTGATTTGAAGTGCATTTCGTCATTTCAATATTGTTATGTGTGATCTTAGGACTCGAGTAATTCCGTATTATGTTATTGGAATTGTTGGCATGTTCGTACAGGGTTCCGAGGGGTTTGAGTTGTGTTGCACTCGTTTTTCTCATGTTTTCATCGTTTATTCAAGCATAAATGGTACCACATTGAACTAATAAGCTCCGATTTCTATTTTGATTGAAGCATTATAAATGTATCGTAATTACATATCCATAACAAAAAGAATCGTCGAATTTGGACATCGTATGAGGACTTTATGATCATTTTACTAAGAATTGGGTTGACAGATTTTTCAGATTAATTATGAAATTATCACTTACTTCAAATTTAAATATATGCACTATTTTCAAATATTGAAATCAACATATATGCTTCATTATAAGCTCAAATGGAGTAATTCAAAATCCTATCTTGACTGAAATTTTACAAGGAGGTTATTACGCACATGATGACATTTTTGGAGCATCGTTTGGCTTGCCGGTATTGGATTTAGCTTATTCCAGGTAAGTAATACTTCTAAATTTGGCATTGAGGGTATCAAATCCCGAATTATATGTTATGTATTTTGGTGTTGAGGTGACGCACATGCTAGGTATAGAGCGTGTGGGCGTACACCGTGTGAATCGTGATTCCGTTATTTCTTCGGTACTGTGCAATTACCTGATCTTATATGTAAGTATGAAATCTTATGTAATATATCTATTGAGTTGTGATCCATGTTAAAAACTATGTCTAGGCTACATGCTTATTCTATTAGGACCCACTGAGGTTGAATTGTTGTTGAATTATTTGTTTAAATTGCAATTCCATACTCGGTCATATTCATTTATTTTATATCATTTCCAATATCTTTTGCTATTTATTGACACATCATATCATCATTTTGGGCTAGTTTCATGGCATTGTGATCCTGAGAGACTGGAGAGATTCATGACTGAGTGAGGCCGAGGGCCTGAGGTGTAAGTGATATATGTATACATGTGGATCAGGTTGCACACCGCAACGAGTCTTATGGATGTATATATATATGGATTTGGTTGCACTCCGCAATGAGTATCATTGATTTATGACATGATTGGTTTGATATAGCGCTTGGACTAAAGGAGCCCCTCTGGAGTCCACATACACCCCAGTGAGCGCTGTTGATTTACATTGAAGGATGGATCTTTCCTGGACATGAATTTTGTCCAAAGTATTTATATTTGGGGATGGATCTTCCCCAGGCTGCATTAACCTTATACAATACTGAATGACTGACTATCAGTTGCTATGTATATATATTCGGGATAGACCTTCCCTGGGCTGGATTGGTCATATACAGTACTGAGTAACTGAGCATGTTAAGTGATTAAGCATGATGAGCGCGAAGTGTGAGATAGAGAGATTCGGTACTCTAAGAGTGTGAGTACATGAGTTCATCTTTGAGATACATTGTGTAGACATGCACACATGATACACAAGCATGGAGATGTATTTTCCTCATGTTGTACGGTATCACGTCATTCATGACTTCTCACACATATTAACATAGAGACATAGAGATATATTTTACTCTTGCTAGCTAGAAAAAGGAAACATCTTACTTATTGTTGAAAGGATTTTTGGAATCACAATTTTCAAATTTACTATATTTTTGGCGATTTCGGTAAAATTTGGATTTTCATTCCACTGATACACCTATTTTCTCGAACTGTGACCGAGCTGAATATTTTATCTCCGAGTTACTTTTTTATTACTTTCATTATGTTTTTATGAACTGTTGTTTGCTATTAGTGTTGGACTCCGGCCTTGGTTCCAGCTTGTCACTTCTTTCAACCTAAGTTTAGGATTGTTACTTATTGAGTACTTGGGGTTGGTTGTACTCATACTATACTTCTGTACCTTGCGCGCATATATTGGATGTTGATGTTGCTCTGATCGACGTGAGCTGGAATTGAAGACGTACCTGCGTTCCGGTTGTAGCTGCCTCTTGTTCATGGTAGCCTTAGATTTATAAAAATAAGTTTATATACATTTTGAACAGATGATGTATTTGTTTCATACCACCTTTGTAAATTCTAATCATAGAAGCTCATGATTTGTTCTACTAGTCTTTGGAAAATGTATATGATTTAGGTATTTTCTTTTACTTAATTGTCTTATTAAATTTTATTTGAATTGGATAGTTGTTAATTGGCTTACCTAGCGGGTTGGATTTGGTGCCATCATGATTAGTTGGATTTTGAATCATGACAATATATGAAAGCCTTATTTATCATTAGAGATTTTTTCATTCCTATACACTATTTGAAACCTTATTACGAAAAATGTTCATGTTTAGGCATTTATCCGACCTAAATAAATTTTAGTTATAACATATATACAATCCACCTTAAAAACTTCCAATCCATCATTTGTGCCTTTAATCAACCGATCTAACTATATCCTTTTTTTACTCCCCTCTTTCCCTCTTACAACAAACAAGCTTCGTAAATTATTCTGAACATGAGTCATTGATAGCTTCGTAAACCAACCCATTCCCATAGCTAGAAAGAGGCAGTTAGCTGTCTCAAAACAACAATACCAGTAGAACACGAAAAAGAATGAGGGAGGGTTTCTTCAATTCCCTACAATGAAAAACAAAGGTCCTATCCTAACAACTCAATGACTAACCAACAAAAATAACAAAGACTGCACAGTCTTCCAGTACCAACATAAGCCACTTTCTGTTTGTCCGCAAAAGCAATGGTTCACCAAAGATACATAATAATAAACCTTTTATCTCACACACCAATAAATATAAATACAATTTTTATACAAATATAAATTTTATATAATTTTACCTGATTTATACTTAATAAAAATAAATTTATATAATTTATCTATAACTTTGATACATTATTTCTATCACAGTTATATACAACTGAAATATTATTTAATACAATATTATTATAATTTCATACAATATTTAAATAAAAAAATATATATAAACAACATAATATAATTTTTCTACAATTTTACTACAGTTTCTGAAGTATAATGTATGTCATGTCTTCTTCTTCTTCTTTTTCTTCTTCTTAATTCAGCCAAAATCAAGTATAATCTTCACCAAAACACCCTTAAAATTGAAATTAAACTCCAAACAATATTCCCAATTGTTCGCAACAACACCCAATCCAAACAAATAATGATTTTAAAAAATCCAAATTCAAAACTTCAAAGATTTTTAATGGCTGTCAATGATATAATTGGTGCTCTCTTTTTCTTTGCTTTATATTACTGGAATTAGGGATTTAGAGATAGAGATAGACGTAGAGAGAATTATCAATTATTTGCAACAACACCCAATTCAAACAAATAATATTATTTTGAAAATCCAAAGTCGAATTCAAAGCTTCAAAACTTTTTAATGGCTTTCAATGGTAGAACTGCTGTTCTTTTTTCCTTTTCTCTACATTACTGAAATTAAGTATAGAGAGATAGAGAGTGACGTATAGAGAGAGAGAAAGCATAAGAGAAATAGAGAGAGACGGATAGAGAGAGAGAGCGCATGGGGGAGAGAAAATAAGAATGAGAAATAATTGATTCTTAATATGAAGGGATATCTATTTAATTCCTAAAGTGTATATAATTGATAAATTTATATATAGGAAGTAATTAAATTAAAACTTGAGTAAAAAAGGTAATAAAGTTTCCTATAGGTACATATAAATTTCTTATCATTATATTATCTTTTCGTCATTAGATATTCTAGTACAAATGAGTATAACCTGAGAATTTATTTATGCAACATTAAATTTTTGGATCTGATGCAGGGAATTGAGGTTGGTCCTTAAACATATCTAAGGACTAGATTTGCTTGTCCTTATAATTTTTAAGGCCTTCAACCCCGTCCCTAAAATATAAAGGCAATAATATTGTTATAAAATAGAAGTCTATTTAGAGTGAATGTCTAAGAGTTTTAGCTTGAAGCTAAGTCATTCCTCTTCCTATAAATAGAGGGGTCTTACCCCATTGTAAATCACCCCCAAGTATTAATAAGAATACTTCTCTCTCTCCCTATTCTCTCTCTATATTGTTCTTATTCTTGCATTATTGTTCTTGTCTTTATATTATTTCATAACACGTTATCAGCACGAGACTCTACCGTCTCAAGAACCATTCTCGAGAAATCTGAGGTATTTCCCTCTTCCTAATTTAATTTTCGATTGTCTTAACTTTTGTTTGTGCAAGGTTTTGCTTCAAAGAAAGAATGAAGAAAGAAGGAAAAGAAACGAAAAAAAAGGGAGGAAAAGAAACGAAAAACAAAGAGAAAAGGAAGAAAACATTGAAAATATAATTGGTATACCTTAAAGGTAAGTAACTTATTTTTCCCTTTCAAATTCTTGGAATTCTATAATCTAATTTTATATACAAACATAGACAACAAAGTTTGATTATAACCCTAATGGAGTTTGTAAGAAATTATAACCACATGAAGTGGTTAAATCTCTATGTCCTGCCATGATTAAATTCATGTATGATTGTGGGCAAATAATTGAAAATCCGTCCCATTGAATTTGCTCCATTCCCTTTAGAGAATGTGGAAGCAGTATATGATAAGTCTGAAAGAAGACTAAAATATTACCATGAAGGTATCAATGAATGTGGACGTGGCAAAGAATTCCGTCCAATTGAATTTGCTCCATTCCCTTTAGAGAATGTGGTAGCAGTATGTGATAAGTCTGAAAGAAGACTAATTACCGTAAAGGTATCAATGGATGTGGACATGGCAATAGACGAAGTTATAATCGTCATTATTGTGGTAATGAGAACAATAAGGATTCTCAAAATAATCTTTCACTTTATGAAAGTAATATTTGACATGAGATTGTGTAAAGCACATGATTTTGATCCATTCCCTGAAGTGAATGTGATAATTGTAATAGAGCCCGTAAGTATGAACACGCTCTTGATGTAATTTTGGTTTATGTCTGACATTATGAAAAGAAAGTTCGTTGCCCTTGAAATTTCGGGCAAAGAACTATATGATATGGGTGTTGGATACTTAAATCCATTTTGGATGCTATGGGTCTTGGAGACGCCATTAAAGACAGAAATAATGCATCCACCCAAAACCATGCTAAGGCCTTGATATTCTTGCGCCATCACCTTGATGAAGGTTTGAAACTATGCTAAGGCCTTGATTTTCTTGCGCCATCACCTTGATGAAGGTTTGAAGATTGAATATCTCACCGTCAAGGATCCACCTATCTTGTGGAATGGCTTAAAGAAGAGATATGACAACCTGAAGTTTGTCACTCTGCCACAAGCACGATACGATAAGAATCCAAAAGCAAATAGTTTATAAACTATATATTATCGTTGCGGTGGAAACGGGCACTGGTCAAAGGCTTGCCGTATACCATGACATTTGGTTGACCTTTATCAAGCATCTCAAAAGAGTAAACGCCCTGAAACGAATTTTGTCTCTGACGACAACTTTGACATCACCCACTTGGATGTGGCAGACTTCTTTGAGCAACTCGAGGGGAAGATAGACCACCTAATCGGTGATGGATCCGTGATGAAAGAAGATGGAGCTATTTGATTTTATTTTACTTGTTTGTATTAGTGAATGAATAAACTAATAGCCATTAGTATTAGCTCGTATTAGTTAATTCATGATATAACATTAGTATTAGTTCTTTAGAATGTATCAATATGCTCAAATATCAATAATATTTTTACTTTCCAGTAGAGGTAATCAACTAACCTGAAAAACTAGTCGGTTATCTCATATTTCGCATAAAAACAGTCAACAATCGATTGTCTATGTTTAACAATCGATTGTCTTAAAACAGTGACAAAATTTTTCAAAAACAGTCAACAATCGATTGTCTATGTTTAACAATCGATTGTCTTTAAAACAGATCTGGAATTTTTCAAAAACAGTCAACAATCGATTGTCTATGTCTAACAATCGATTGTCGTTAGACAGTAATCTGGAATTTTTCAAAAATCATCCACAATCGATTGTCTTTGTCTAACAATCGATTGTCTTGAAACAGTGCTGGAAATTTTCAAAAATAGCCAACAATCGATTGTCCATGCATAACAATCGATTGTCTTGAAACAGAGGTCGAATTTTTCAAAAATAGCCAACAATCGATTGTCAATGCATAACAATCGATTGTCTTAAGACAGTGATCTGAAGTTTTTCAAAAATAACAAATAATCGATTGTGTGTGTTTAACAATCGATTGTCTATGTTCAAACAATCGATTGTGTGTGTTTAATAATCGATTGTCTTATGAAAAACGCTGAAAATTTTCAAACTGCAAAGTAATCAATTATGGATAACATATCTGATTTTGTTAGTCAACTGTTAGCAGCAGATTTTGAAAATATTATGTGACACAAACGAATTGAAGTTGTTTATTCTCATGTTCGTATATTTTCTTTTGTATATCAAACCATGGGAATTAAATTGATTGAAGGCTCCGGAAGAGCAACTGTAACTCTGCCCAAAGGCATGACGTTTATCTTAGAGAATGCAATATTCTCCTCCAAGTCTAAGAAGAACTTGTTGAGTTTTAAAGATATCATTCAAAATGGATATCATATTGAGACAATAGATGAGAATAATCTTGAATTCTTCATGAAAACGAGGCTGCCCATTTCGGTTTGGGTTCACGCCATTTTGCATGCAGCGATGCTAGTTCGTCGGCTGCCCACTTTGGTTTGGGTTCATGCCATTTTGCATGCAGTTTGTCGGCTGCCCACTTCGGTTTGGGGACACGCCATTTTACATACAACAATGCTAGTTCGTCTCTGACTGACGAATTGACACAAATATTCCCCGTTGCAATTGGTTTTGGGTCATGGACCCAAATATATCCCATTTAAGAATTTTTGGATGCGCAGTATATGTGCCTTTAGCACCGCCATCCCGCACCAAAATGGGTCTGCAAAGAAGGTTAGGAATATATGTTGAGGTTGAATCGCCCTCCATTATTCGCTACCTCGAAACATTGACAGGAGATTTGTTCACTGCACGATTTGCAGACTGTCAATTTGATGAGACACTTTTCCCAAAATTAGGGGGAGAAGTTGGTGAAACCAAACGGGAAATTTTGTGGAAAAATGCATCATTATCTCATCTTGATCCACATACCTCTATTTGTGAGAAAGAGGCACAAAAGATTATCCATTTGCAAAGAATAGCAAATCAAATGCATGACGCATTTATAGATTTGAAAAGGATAACAAAATCACATATCCTCGAAGTGAATGTGACAACATCTGATTCACGAATACATATTCATTATTGGAAGAATATGAAGATGAAATTGGTATTAAATATACCACACTCACCCCTAGAAGGAGGTTTGAGATGATACCACACTCACCCCTAGAAGGAGGTTTGAGATGATATATGGCATGAATGATCGTTGGTCACGTACCTATTGTACGCCAAAGTATTTTGGAAATATGACTATTAAAGGACAACGATAATGCAAGAAACATATCTTGCATATAAGTTTGACATGACCATAATGGTATAACTTTCTCTTTAAGAAAGATATTCACCACATGGATGTTGATGAATCTGTGGTAGTACAAAATTAATTGAGAGCTCTAGAAGAGCCAATTATTACTATGTTGGAGAAACACAATTGAGTATTGCGCTGTAGTAAGTCTCAAAGAAACTTATTCAGTTTTCAAAGTACACGCGAAAGCGATTGATTATATTGAGACTATAAATAAAGGAAGGCTTTGATATCTCCTATTACTACAACTTGTAGCGGGGTAATTTGTATATGAAAAGCTACCCGCTTTGTTCTCCAGTTTGTACTACACAAACGAAATAATGCCACAATAAAGTGGATATCTATTGGTATAAAACCCATGTCATAATAAACCTGAAGTTTATTGATAAGTGCACATGTCATGGTGTAAATTTGAAGTTTACCAATATTGATAATTTATTCAGTTGACATTCGTGTTAGCCATCTCATTTTATGTATGATGTGCAAATTCACATAGGTGAATAATAAAGAACTAGAAAGTTCTTTACGAATTCTCTTGTATCACTTGTTCTCATTAATGAACTGACCAACTAAAGAGTTCGGGTTGAAGCCCATAAATTCTGGAAATATCAAAGGTGAATATGGGCCCATTCACCTGCCATGTATACCACATATGATGCATCTATGATATGGTTACATGCGCAATTGTTATTGACCCGCAGCCTGGCCGGTGCTTACGAGGTAAATTGCTCAGTAATCTAACTTCGAGCATAATTTCCAGATTCTCTACTCAAGATAGTTCATCTTGATAAGTTGGTTTATATCAAAGTTGGTTTAGCAAGATAATTATTGAGTGCTTCCACTTAATAGCTAAACTGTTTCTTATGAGAACAAAGTTATATATATCAGTTTGATATACGTTGTATACGAGAGTATATTCTCCCCTCACAAGTGGTTCAAGGTCAGGAACCAAATAATTTCATCTTATTATTGATGTGCTGTGTATATTGATATGATAATGCACAAAGATGATTTCCCAAAGTGGAGGAAACAACTAAGCTTTACTAACATGAGGGGGAGATATGATAAACACTTGAGAAAAGGTTACATGGGATGAATTATCATTTGTATATGTATATCCCCGAATATCATGATATGAACCTGAAGTTCATAAAAGGGATAATTCAATTGCAACATATTGCAAAGCATGCTATACGCATTTACTGACCCAAAGAAAGTAACTAAATGGAAGAGATACAATTCAAGAAGAATTGATTCCATATGAAAGACATGTAGTTTTGAACCTATAGTTCAAATGCTTGAAAGTATAAAGTCAAAGGTATGTATAGTCAGTTTTCGATATCTTATTTGTCTAGCATGGCATGAAAACTTGATATGCATCTAAAGTCTATTATATGGCTTATATGACTTAACTTGAAAGATTTAAGTTGCTTGAAGCATATGCAATTCTTGGTCCTGAAATACCACATCCTTAGTACAATTTGTGTACATATGAATCTTGCTATAACTATAAGCATGATGGCATTGAGAATGCATTTATGAAGATATTGAAGAGTCATTCCGCGACATTATATGAAGATGTTCATATCTATCAAGAATGATGATTTCAAGGTGCGGAATATTTATTTAAGTCAATATGGTTGATTTATTTATCAAATCTCTATCAAAGATCGTTTTGAAGATGACGCACAAGATTGGAATGCAAATGCTCAAGGATATAAATTGATGTACTCATTAGGGGGAGTTAATGCGCGTTGCACTCTTTTTCCCTTACAAGGTTTTGTCCCACCGGGTTTTCCTTGCAAGGTTTTTAACGAGGCAACCAATAGGCGCATATTCAAACATGTGTACTCTTTTTCCTTTCTTTAATTTTTCCCAATGGGTTTTGGTTTTAAGGTTTTATGAGGCACATTATTGAATAGACATTCAAGGGGGAGTGTTATAAAATAGAAGTCTATTTAGAGTGAATGTCTAAGAGTTTTAGCTTGAAGCTAAGTCATTCCTCTTCCTATAAATAGAGGGGTCTTACCCCATTGTAAATCACCCCCAAGTATTAATAAGAATACTTCTCTCTCTCCCTATTCTCTCTCTATATTGTTCTTATTCTTACATTATTGTTCTTGTCTTTATATTATTTCATAACAAATATAAATTTTTGCTCCGTAAAAGATTTTAAGAAATACTCCAAATCTCCAATTGGTCGTTAATAGGTTTAAAGGTCAGTATTCGTGACGGTCGCAAATCATTTAGGGACCGGATTCCGCCTTTCGGACACGTCCTTAGATTCCTTGTCACTGTACACAATTGAGGACCGGAATTTGGCGGGAGAAGCTATTTTTTTTTATTTCTTAAAAATTGTTTCTGCTTTTAAGAGAAAAGGGGTTGCTGTGATGGTAAGCAACCTCCATTTCCAATTAAGAGGTTGGGAGTTCAAGTCTCCCAAGAGCAAGGTGAGCAGTTCTTAGAGAGAAGGATGCTGAGGGTCTATTTAGAAACAGCCTCTCTACCCCAGGGTAAAGGTAAGGTCTACGTACACACTACCCTCCCCAGACCCCATTAAGTGGGATTATACCGGATTGTTGTTGTTTGTTTGTTTGTTTGTTTCTGCTTTTAGTCAACAGTACTTTTTCCGCCAAAAAGCTTGGCCAAACATCCTAAGTTGAGAAAAAAAATCATTTTTTAAAAAGAAAAACACTTTTGATCCTCACAGAAACTTGGCCAAACAGACTAATAGTTGACAAAACGATTCCCTCAATACAGCTTAACTCCGTCAAGTCTGTACGAGTAATGAAGAAGTAGAGAGCACTTTTGTTGGTTGGGAGTCATCACTTGCACCAGGGTTGAGGTTGAAGGAGCAGGTACTCGAACTCTAGTTTCGTTTCAGGGGAAGAGATTCAAGCTTTTAAGGCAATGCTTCAAATAAGCCAAGGATCATAATCAAAATAAAGCAATAATTTAAGGATTAAGGAGTTGTTTGGTTGGGAAACAAGTTATCCCATGATTAATTATCTCAGGATTAGTTATCCCACCCTTTCATAAGAATAAAATAATACTACAATCTTGAAATTAATTATACCTTAAATTTATCCCAACTAAACATAGGATGAACTCGTGTAAAATTTAATTGCGGAATTAATTATCTATCATCTCCCGTACAAAATGAAAAACTAAGGGATCATTTGGTTGGAATACGGATTATGCATGTATAAATTATGTTGGGATTAGTTATGCTGAGATTGTTGTTTATTCACTGTTTGGTATGTTGTATTAAAATTGTCACGACCCAAAATTCACTAAGGGTCATGGTGGCGCCGGACACCGCTTTCAGGCAAGCCAACTCAAATACAAAAATTTGGTCTCGTTTTAAACTTCTGAAATACAGGATTTTCCCTTCATTATTTAGAAATTTTAAGGAATATATTTTCAAATCAAATTTAAAAGTTAAGCATTTAATAAAATACTTCAAACCATCCCAGAACCTGGTGTCATAAGTGCATGAGCATCTACTGATAAGAGAAATAAAATACAACATCCGTCCAGAATACAGTGGACGAAAAGTAAATACAATACACTAGAAGGGACTGCCTTAGCTGCGGCCACCTCGAATGATGCAGCTGCGGCCGCCTCGAATGATACAGTGTCACATATACCTGTGCAATAAAATGCACAGCAAGTGTAGTATGAGTACAAAAATAACGAGTACCCAATGAGTATCCCGCCTAATCCCGAAGGGATAGAGACGAGATGGTAAGCTTTGACACTCTCTGGTGGTCCAATAATTATTCGTCCTAAATAAATATACTAAATAGTGAATTTATTTTACAAACATGTTTTTAATCCGAATAGAGGAAACAAGTAAACACATAATTGTTTCATAGGAATTTTCCATAGGTCTTATTTGTCACGACCCTAGTTCACCATTTGTGAACCTGTCATGACGGCGCCCAGTCTTCGCGACTAGGTAAGCCTAACACATTGCGGAATTTAACAATTCGAAATAAAAAAAGTAAACAAACACTAAGTAGAATAAGAAATGCATAACGGTACCGCTTGGCACATACACTGAATACACAACTTCTTAAAATAATATCCCAAAACCCGAAAATCCACGGGAAACACAGACTATGAGAACATAAGTACAGCTCTAATATATGGAGTGTCTAATACAACGGAGAAAATCAGAAAATAGTACTGCTAACAACAGGATAGAATGGACAGAGACTCTTCAGTCTGCGGACGCAGCAGATATACCTCAAGTCTGTGATAGCAAGCTCCGGACTCACTGATGATACGCCTGACCGGATGCACCTGGATGTGCACAACAAAAGTGTATAGAAGAGTAGCATGAGTACACCACAACAGTACTCAGTAAATGCCAAGCCTAACCTCGGTTGGATAGTGACGAGGAAGGTCGAGGCCCTACTGAGATAAACATATGAATAAATATGAAATGAATAGATAGTAGAAAATACAGTAAATCTCAAGTATCTAACAAAAACAATAAGTAAATAGAACAGGCTATATATACAAATCTAGGAATAAAAGAACGGTCACTACATGTTATTTATCATCGGGATCTTCTGGTATCCCGAGGATCTCCTAGTATTATCATCATATACACTAGGGATCTCCAAGTATCCCGAGGATCTCCTAATATCCTCCAATTAATCAATCCTGCGTCGGGGATCTCTTAGTATCCCGCATTCCCAAATCTCGAAACAAAATACGAACATGGGAAACTCCCGGGATACCGTCCCGCAGACCCAATCGTAAACACATCACAACAAATCAATACTTAACACAAAGAAGATAAGTGCGGACATAAAGTAAAATCTAGAGTCTAGCATGCTTCAAAGAAAGGCATATACTGCTATTTAGTCAAATAGAGCAAATAAGTTACTAACATGTTTTTCCTAAGCTGAAACAAGTGAAATTGCATTTTTGACAGTTAAATACATGAAGAAACACAGTCTAAATAAGTCAAGTAAGGTGAATTTTCACCAATTAGCAAGGCTACACGCTGGTTACCTCGCGCACTAGGCATTTAAACAACAGTAAATATATTTTAAAGGGAGAGGTCCCCCATACAAAGTTAGACAAGCAACTTTCCTCGAACCAGTACAAAAATTGTAATGAAATAATGCCCTTGCCACGAGTATGTGACTCCGAGTGGCCCAAATCTATTCAAACCAATTACATATTGTAAATAACATCGCAAGTAACTAATTTCACTATTAAAATTAAAGCTAAGGCGCGAAAATAGGTAAAATGACCAAAATGCCCCTCAGGACAACATCTTGGAATCAAGTGATTTTAACATTTTCAGAAACCTTGCACTTTCACGAGTCTAACCATATAAAAATCTCCCAAATCGGAGGTCAAATGCCCCTTCAAAACAATAGTTTAGCCAAAGAAGTTTTACCCAAATTATCCAATTTTTTATCCGAAATTTGAATTTAAATGATGGATTTAACTACAAAATGATGGAATATAACCAAAAAGGATCATAGAAACGTTACTCAATAATCTTCTCTTCAAAACTCACTCAAAAAATTGCCTTCTCCCGAGCTCTCAATTGATTTTCCAACTTTGAAACTTAACCTTCGATTTTACTATTTCTAAACAGTCATTTCCACTTTTCCGGATTAGAGACCGCTTCTACGGTCCCGCATATGCGGTCAATGAGCCACTTCTGCGACTTCTCATAATCCTCAGCTTCCGCTTCTGCGGTCCATCACTCGCAGAAGTGAGTCCACTTCTGGGGAAAACACTACCGCTTCTGCGATTCCTATCCTTGAGCCCAAACTCGCATCTCCGGTCCCCAAGCCGCAAAAGCGAAAATACTAGAAGCCTGAAGCCTTCAGCTGTTACACACTTAGAATTTCTTCCGTTAACCACCCAAAATCATCCCGAGGACCCCGGGACCTCTATCAAAAGTACCAATACTACCTTATACCTCATTCAAACTTGCACTAATCCTTAAGACACCTAAAATAACACCGAATCCTCGATCAAATCAAAGATTCAAGCCTAAGAACTTCAAGTTCATCCAAAATACCCTTTCGATTCAAAACCTAATCAACACTCATCTGTTGACCTGAAACTTTGCACCCAAGTCGCGAATGACATGATGGTACTACAGAAACTTCCGGAATCCAGTTCCGACCCTCGGATCAAAAACTCACTTTCTAACCGGAAACATAAAAATTCTAACTTTTGGCATTTCTAGCGTAAATGAGCTACGGACATCCAAAATACATTCCAAACACGCTCCCAACCCCGAAATCACCTATGGAGCTAACAGAACCATCAAATTTCTATTCCGAGGTTGTCTTCACACCATTCTGATTACGGACTATTTTCTAACACTTATGCTCTCATTTTAGGGACTAAGTATCCCAAAACACTCTGAATTCTATTACCGAACGTCCTGGCAAACGAAAATAGCAGAAATGAACTTAGGGGAATCAGTTAATGGGGGAACGCGACATAAATTCCAAATACGACCGGTCGGGTCATCACATCCTCCTACATTTAATCATTCGTTCGTCCTGCAACGAGCATAGAGAACATACCTAAAGTAGCAAAAAGATGAGGGTATCGCCAGTGCATATCCTGCTCGGTCTCCCAAGTCGCCTCCTTGGCCGGCTGACCCCGCCACTGAACCTTTACTGAAGCTATATCCTTTGACCTAAGCTTTCGGACCTTCTTGCCTAATATTGCCACTGGCTTCTTGACATAGGACAAGTCATTGTCCAACTGGACTGAAGTGAACTCCAATACGTAAGAAGGGTCACCGTGATACCTCGGAAGCATCGAAAAATCAAATACCGGATGAACCCCAGCAAAACTGGGAGGTAAAGCAACCTCATAAGCAACCTTCCCAACCTGCTTCAAAATATCAAATGGGCCAATGAACCTCGGGCTTAACTTCCCTTTCTTTTTGAACCTCATGACGCCTTTCATAGGCGAGACCCAAAGCAAAACCCGCTCACTAACCATAAAGGAAACATCACGAACCTTTCGGTCCGCGTAACTCTTCTGTCTGGACTGGGTCGTATGGAGTCTATCCTGAATCACCTTAACCTTCTCGATCGCATCCTGAACCAAATCAGTGCCCAATAGCCTGGCCTCACCCGGCTCGAACCAACCCATCGAGGATCTGCATTTCCTACCATATAAGACCTCATACGGCGCCATCTGAATATTGGACTGATAATTGTTGTTGTATGCAAACTCAGCCGATGGCAAGAACTAATCCCAAGACGCTCTAAACTTAATCACGCACGTAGCATATCCTCAAGTATCTGAATAGTGTGCTCGGACTGTCTATTCGTTTGGGGGTGAAAAGTTGTACTCACAGTCACGTGGGTACCCAAATCGTGCTGGACAGCTCTCCAGAACCGTGATGTAAACACTGAACCCCTCTCTGAGATGATAGAAATTGGAATGATGTGCAGACGGACAATCTCCCTGATACAAATCCCTACTAACCGCTCCGCTGAATAAGAAGTACACACTGTAATGAAATGAGCGGACTTGGTCAGCCGATTCACAACAACCCAAATAGAATCAAATTTCCTTGCCGTCATAGGGATACAAGTCACAAAATCCATAATAATCTTCTTTCATTTCCACTCCGGAATCTCCATCTGCTGGAGTAACCCTCCCGGTCTCTGGTGCTCAGCCTTTACCTGCTTATAGTTGAGGCATATAGCTACAAACTCTGCTATGTCCTTCTTCATCCGCCTCCATTGGTGAAGTTTGCCTTAGATCCCGATACATCTCCGCGGCACCCGAATGGATGGAGTACCGCGAGCTATGGGCCTCTGTCAATATCAGCTCCCGAATATCATCAACATTGGGTACACATATCCGACCTAGCATCCTTAATACCCCGTCATCTTCAATAGTCACATCCCTAGCATCGCCATGCTGGACTGTGTCCCTGAGGACAAGCAAATGAGGGTCATCATACTGGCGCTCCCTGAAACGATGAAACAATGAAGACCGGGAAACCACACAGGCTAAAACCCGAATGGGCTCCGAAAGGTCCAATCTCATGAACTGACGGGCTAAAGCCTGAACATCCATCGCCATGGGTCTCTCTGAAGCTGGTAAATATGCCAAACTCTCCGCCCCGCGACTCAAGGCATCGGACCACATTGGCCTTGCCCGGATGATAAAGAATAGTAATATCATAATCCTTCAGTAGCTCCAACCATCTCCTCTGGCGCAAGTTCAGATCCTTCTGCTTGAACAAGTGCTGCAAACTCCGATGATCCGTATAAATCTCACAAGGCACGCCGTACAAATAATGATGCCGGATCTTCAAGGCATGAACAATAGTAGCTAAATCAAGGTCATGGACAAGATAGTTCTTTTCATGTAGCTTCAACTGTCTGGACGCGTAGGCAATCACCCTACTGTCCTGCATGAGCACCACTCCAAATCCAACTCGTGAGGCACCACAATAAACCGTATAGGACCCCGAACAGTAGGCAAAATCAGAATAGGGGCTGAAGTCAAAGTCGTCTTGAGCTTTTGGAAGCTCGCCTCACACTTGTCTAACCACTAAAAGGAGCACCCTTCTAGGTCAATCTAGTCATAGGGGCAGCAATCGATGTGAACCCCTCCACAAAATGACGGTAATACCCCGCTAGGCCAAGGAAACTACGGAGCGCTATAGCTGAGGATGGCCTGGGCCAACTCTGCACAGCCTCCACCTTCTTCGGATCTACCCGAATGCCCTCACTCGATATCACGTGGCCTAGGAATGCCACAGAACTCACCAAAACTCACATTGTTAGAACTTTGCATATAATTTCTTATCCCTCAGGGTCTGAAGCACTATCCTCAGGTGCTGCTCATGATCTTCCCGTCTCCGGGAGTATAAAAGAATATAATCTATGAAAATAATTAAAAACAAGTCGAGATATGGCCAAAATACACTGTGCATCAAATGGATAAAAGCTGCTGGGGCATTGGTCAGCCCAAATGACATGACAAGGAACTCGTAATAACCATACCGAGTCCTGAAAGCAGTCCTCGGGATATTCGGCTCCCGAATCTTTAACTGGTGATAACTTGAGCGCAAATCAATCTTGGAAAACACATGTGCGCCCCTGAAGCTGGTCAAATAGATCATCAATACGAGGCAAAGGATATCGGTTCTTCATTTTAACTTTGTTCAACTGACGATAATCGATACACATGCGCATAGACCCATCCTTTTTGTTTACGAACAAGACAGAAGCACCCCACAGTGAAACAGTTGGTCGTATAAAACCCTTGTCAAGCAATTCCTGTAACTGATCCTTCAACTCAGGAGGAGCCACACGGTAAGGAGGAATGGATATGGGATGAGTGCTCGGTAACAAATCAATATCAAAATCAATGTCCCGATTGGGCGGCATCCCGGAAGATCAGCTGTAAACACATCGGGGAAATCCCGTACTACTAGGACAGAGTCAACAGAAGGGGTATCAGTACTAACATCTCTCACATAAGCTAAATACGCGGCGCACCCCTTCTCAACTATCCGAGCCTTAAGAAAAGATATAACTCTACTGGGAGTGTGATCAAAAGTACCACTCCACTCAATACGTGGAATACCTGGCATAGCCAGCGTCATTGTCTTAGCGTGACAATCGAGAATATCATACTGGGCCGACAACCAGTCCATGCCCAAGATAATGTCGTAATCAACCATATCAAGTAATAAAAGATCTGCATTAGTCTCAAAACCACAAATAGTAACCAAACATGATCGATATACGTGGTCCACAACAAAGGGAATCTACCACGGGAGTAGAAACATAAACAAGAGAGCTCAAGGTCTCTCGAGTTGTACCCAAATGCAGAGAAAAATAAGATGACACATAAGAATAAATAGAGCCTGGATCGAATAGAACTGATGCCTATCTATGACTAACCAATATAATACCTGTGATAACAGAATCAGAGGCGACATAAAATCTGGCCCGACCCCTCCCTCGAGGGCGACTTCTATCTCCCTGATCTATGCCCTTGGCTGGCTGGGCAGGTGGGGTGGGAGTGGAGCTGGAATAATAGACTGAGAATCTCGCTGGCTACACTGCTGCTGAGACTGCTGTGGAGGTGCACTCCTCCCAAGCCTAGGGCAATCCTTCACTACATGGAGGCTATCCTCGCACTCATAACAGGCTCTGGGATGGCGCAGTGGCTGTGAGTGACTAGGCCCACCCCTGCTAGACTGACCTCTGGAGGTACCCCGCGCAGGAGGCGCACTAGAAACTGGAGGTGCATAATAAGGCTCCTGAGATCTGGGAGGAGCTGGAGTACTGCTGGGTGAAGGAAGAGTTGAGTGAACTGGGAAACCCGTATAGCCCCTTCCATGACGTCCTTCTCCTGAAGTACGGGTACCAGAGAAATGACTCGACTCTTGAGACCTCTTGGCCTCTCTCTTCTCTCGCTCTCTGGCATGCATACCCTCTATCCTCCTGGATATGCTCACTACATGCTGATAGGGTATATCCATCTCCAACTCTCGCTCCATGCCAGACTTAATGGAAGGAATAAGACCCTCAATAAATTGGCGAACCCTCTCACGAACACTAGCCACCAAAGCGCGCATGCCTAGCCAACCTAGTATAACAGATGGCATACTTAGAGACAGTCATAGGGCCCTGGCGCAAATGCTCAAACTCCACGCACCATGCATCTCAGAGGCTCTAAGGAACAAACTCCCTCTGAAACATATCTAAAAACTGGGTCCAAGTTAAGGAGGCAACCTTGTCCGGACTGTCCAACTCAATGGTGCGCCACCAGTCATAGGCGGCTCCTCGAAGCTGGAAAGATGCAAAAGAAACCCCGCTCGCGGCAGTAATACTCATGGTTTGAAAGATGCGGTGACAATCCTCCAAAAACCCCAAAGCATCATCTGTATCTAGTCCGCTAAAAATAGGAGGGTCATACTTCTTGAACCTCTCCAATCTACGCTGCTCATCCTCCAAGGCAGGTGCCCCATCCTCGGGATGAACTAGTACCGCAGGATGGACAGGAATAATATATGGAATCTGTCCCATATGCACCCTTTGCTCGGGAGTGCGGGCTACGAGAGTCTGGGCTCCTCCCCCCGCCTGGGATGTGGCTGCAGGAAGGGGAAGCAACCCTGCCTGTGACAGCATAGTGTACATGCTCATAAACTGTGCTAATGCCTCCTGAACAACTGGAGCTGTGGTAGTTGTGGGCGTGTCAGGTGCTTGAGTCATGGTTGGATCCGCTGGTAGTACCTCGGTGGCTGCTCACACAGGTTCCCTGGCTGCACCCCCGTGCACGTCCACGACCCCTGCCCCTGCCTCTAGCGGCTGCAGGAGGGGGTGCAAGTGCTTGATCGTCCCGGGTCGTGCCTGTCCTCACCATCTGTGAGAGAATAGAAGACAAAAATTTAGAATCAATATCAAAAACATAGCACGACAAAAAATTCAATGAAATGAAGATTTTTCCTAAACAGCAACATAGCCTCTAATAGATATGTACGGACGTCTCCGCACCGATCATCGAGACTCTAATAAATCGGCCTGTGTCTCGTGACTCCAATGAACCTAGAGCTCTGATACCAACTTGTCACGACCCTAGTTCACCAATTGTGAAACTTTCATAACGGCACCTAGTCTTCGCAACTAGGTAAGCCTAACACATTGCAGAATTTAACAATTCGAAATAAAACAGTAACCAAACACTAAGTAGAATAAGAAATATATAACGGTGCCGCTTGGTACATACAGTGAATATAAAACTTCTGAAAATGATATCCCATAACCCAGAAACTCACGGGAAACACAGGCTATGTGAACATAAATACACCTCTAATATACGGAGTGTCTAATACAACGGAGAAAAGTAGAAAATCGTACTGCTAACTACAGGATAGAATGGATGGAGACTCTCCGGTCTGCGGATGTAGCATATATACCTCAAGTCTCCGATAGCGAGCTCCGGACTCACTGATGATACGCCTGGTCGGATGAACTTGGATCTGCACAACAAAAGTATGCAGAAGAGTAGTATGAGTACACCACAACGGTACTCAGTAAGTGCCAAGCCTAAACTCGGTTGGGAAGTGACGAGGAAGGTCGAGGCCCTACTGAGATAAACATAAGAATAAATATGAAATAAATTGATAGTAGGAAATAGAGTAAATCTCGAGTATCTAGAAAAATCAATAAGTAAAACAGAACAAGCTAAAAATACAAATCAACAAATACAATAACGATCACTACATGCTAGTTATCATTGGGGATATCCTAGTATCCCGAGGATCTCCTTGTATCCTCATTATATACACAAGGGATCTCCAAATATCCCGAGGATCTCCTAGTATCCTCAATTTAATCACGAGGGGTCTCCAAGTATCCCGAGGATCTCCTAGTATCCTCTAGTACATCATGAGGGATCTCTAAGTATCCTGAGGATCTCTTAGTATCCTCCAATTAATCAATCCCGTGCCGGGGATCTCTTAGTATCTCGCACTTCCCAAATCTCGGAACAAAATACGAGCAGGGGAAACTCCTGGGATGCCGTCCCTTAGACCCAATCGTAAACACAACACAACAAATCAATATTTAACAAAAAGAAGCTAAGTGCGGACAACAAGTAAAATCTAGAGTCTAGCATGCTTCACAGAAAGGCAGATATTGCAATTTAGTCAAATAGAGCAAATAAGTGCCTAACATGATTTTCCTAAGCTGAAACAAGTGAAATTGCATTTTTAACAGTTAAATACGTGAAGAAACACAGTCTAAATAAGTCAAGTAAGGTGAATTTTCAACAGTTAGCACAAGTACACGCTCGTCACCTCGCGCACAAGGCATTTAAACAACAGTAAAGATAACCTAAAGGGAGAGGTCCCCCACACAAAGTTAGACAATCCACATACCTCGAATCGGTACAAATATCAGTAAGAAACAATTCCCTTTTGCCACGAGTATCCGACTCCGAGTGACCCAAATCTATTCAAACCAATTACATATTATAAACAACATCGCAAGTAACTAATTCCACTATTAAAATTAAAGCTAACGTGAGAAAATAGGTAAAATGACCAAAATTCCCCTCATGCCAACGTCTCGAAATCGAGTCATTTTCAAATTTTCAGAAACCTCGCACTCTCACGAGTCTAACAATATAAAAATCTCCCAAATCGAAGGTCAAATGCCCCTTCAAAACTCAATGTTATAGCCAAAGAAGTTTTACCTAAATAATCCAACTTTTGATCTTCAATTCGAATTTAAATGATGGATTTAACTAAAAAACAATGGAATATAACCAAAACGGATCATAGAAACTTTACCCAATAATCTTCTCTTCAAAACTCACTCAAAATCGCTTTCTCCCGAGCTCTCAATTGATTTTCACACTTTTGAAACTTAACCCTCGATTTTACTTTTTCTGAACAGTCATTTCCGCTTTTACGGAAAAGGGACCGCTTCTGCGGTCCCGTATGTACGATCAATGAGCCTCTTCTGCAAGTTCTCTTTAAACCCTTAGCTTCCACTTCTGCGGTCCATCACTAGCAGCAGCGAGTCCGCTTCTGCGGAAAACAATACCGCTTCTACGGAAAACACTACCTCTTATGTGGTTCCTAGCCTTGAGCCTAAACTCGCATCTGCGGCGCCCTAAGCCGCTTCTTCGGCTCCGCCTATGTGGTCCCCAAACCGCATAAGCGAAAATTCCAGAAGCCTGAAGCTTCAGCTGTTACACACTTAGAATTTCTTCCGTTAACTACCCAAATTCATCCCGAGACCCCCGGGACCTCAACCATAAGTATCAAATACCACCTAGTACCTCGTTCAAACTTGCACTAATCTATAAGACACCTAAAACAACACCGAAACCTCAATCAAATCAAAGATTCAAGCTTAAGAACTTCAAGTTCATCCAAAACACGCATTCGATTCAAAACCTAATCAACACTCGTCCGATTGACCTGAAACTTTGCACGCATGTCCCAAATGACATGACGGTCTACAACAACTTCCGGAATCCCATTCCAACCCTTAGATAAAAAACTCACTATCGGACCGGAAACTTAAAAATTCTAACTTTTGGCATTTCTAGCCTAAATGAGCTACATACATCCGAAATACATTCCGAACACGCTCTCAACCCCGAAATCACCTAACGGAGCTAACAGAACCATCGTATTTCCATTTGGAGGTCGTATTCACACTGTTCTAATTACGAAACATTTTCCAATACATAAGCTCTCATTTACGGATTAAGTGTCCCAAAACACTCCGAATTCTATTACCGAACGCCTCGACAAGCCAAAGTAGCAGAAATATACTTAGGGGAGGCAGTTAATGGGGGAACGAGGCATAAATTCCAAAGACGATCGGACGGGTCGTCACACTTTTCATTATTAACGAATAATTTTCGAGCCAGGGTGAAGCAGTGACAATTTAAATAAGTTCAAGACAACAACACAAACCTGCGCAAATCATGCCGATGCCGACGACCCGCTCCTACAGAAATGTAAATTGTGCATTGCCGAGGGTCGAGCAGCCCGTACCATAGATGCATCTATTGAATCTGCCGAGGTGTTCGGCCCGTTTAAAAAACACATACCCTACTCGCGATTCATACATGCGACGCAAGTACACATAAGAATACATGCTCGATCAGTCAAATAAGATCTTATCGGGGAATATTTATTCAAATAAAATCAATTCTCCTTTAACAATTTAAGAAACAAAGTTTAATCCTTTTAAAAACTCACTTACTAATTTGATGTGAGATAAGCAATTCAAGCTATCAATGGGTTCATATACAATCCAAGTATAACATGCTTTTGGGCCCTAGGCTACCCGAACAATAGCATAATAGTAGCTACGCAGAACTCTCGTCATATCGTGCGTACGTAGCCCCAATAATTAGGTGCACATAATCAATTTAACTCACATATGGGGTAGATTTCCCCTCACAAGATTAGAAAGGAGACTCACCTTGCTCCAAAGACTCATAATCGGAACTCTACGTTCTTCCGAAGACTTGCACCAACGCACAATGCTCCAAAACTAGCCAATGATCATACAAATCCATTAATATTTGATCGATTATACTTTACAACCCAATTTAGAAAAGTTGACAAAAATGCCCTCGGGCCCACGTGCCCGAAATTTCAAATTTTTCGAAGATAAACTTTGCTCATGACCTTGAAAACTCAAATATATAATTTTTTCTTAATTTCATACTCAAAATCATGATCAAATTCGAAGAAATGTGAATTTCTAGGTTTTCCATCAAAACCCCAAATTTCTATAAATTTTCTTGCCCAAATTCATGAATAAACCTTTTATTAAACTCAAAGCTAGCATAATTTACTTACCTCATGACAAGATGGCACCTCCACGTTGCTCCCCTTCGAATCCAATGGAAGAAAATAGGGTTGAAATGAACTCAACTTGAACTTAAAACATCTCACTGCCCCAACTATTTCCGCTTCGGCAAATGTCGCTTCTTCGACTTTTCACCGCTTCTACGGCTTTGGGCAAAAGGGAGTTGACCGCTTCTGCGGTCTGGGCGTCGCTTAAACGGCACCGCTTATGCGGTCCCTGGGCCGATTCTGCGATTTCCTTGGACCTGGCTCCCCTTATGCTTCTGCAAGCATTTGACCGCATATGCGGTCCAAGAACCGCAGATGCGGTTATGACAGAAGCAGCAAATCTCAAACCTTCCCAAATTTCACTTTTCAATCTGTTAACCACCCGGAATTCACCTGAGGCCCCTGGGACCCCAACCAATCATACTAACCAGTCCCAAAACATATTACGGACTTGCTCAAGGCCTCACATCATATCAAACAACGCAAAAACCATGAATTACACCCCGATTCAAGTCTTATGAACATTGAACTTTCCAACTTCTACTTCCGTTGTTTAAACCTATCTATTCACGTCCTATTGACTTCAAATCTTGCACACAAGTCATAATCTACATTACGAAGCTATTCCAACATACAGAATCAGATTCCGACCATGATATCAAAAAGTCAACTCCCGGTCAAACTTCTCAAAAACTTTCAAATTTCTATCTTTATCCAAATGACTTCAAAATGACCTACGGACCTTCGAATTCACTTCTAATCGCGCTCCGACTCCAAAATCTCAATACGGAGCTACTCCCAATCTCGGAATTCCAAACGGACATCGATAAAACTGAAATGCATTTCAAGCCAAACTTAAGAAATTTCTTCCAAAATGCTAACTTCCACAATAGGCGCCAAAATGCTCCCAAGTTATCCAAAACCCGAACCAGGCATAGGTCCAACTCGAATATCATTATACAAACCTGCTGGATCCTTCAGATCCCGATTCCGAGGTCGTTTACTCAAAAATCCAACCCTAGTTCTTTCTTTCAACTTTAAGCTTCTGAAATGAGAATATTCATTTAAATTTAACTCCGATCTTTCTGAATTTCAATTCCGAACATGGGAGTAAGTCACAATACCTGAAATGAAGTTGCTCATGGCCTCAGACTGCTGAACGACGCGCTATGGCTCAAAATGACCGGTCGGGTCATTACTTTCTCTCCCACTTAAGCTGAGAACTATACCGAAGTAGCCTGAAATTACTACTTAGAAACTCGTTCACCTTCCCGTGCTACCACAACTTAGCTGAGCACATTAGCTCGATAAATTCTGAAGATACCCCCCTTTATTCAAGAAAATAATCCTTAGAGCCCAATTCCAACATCCGGAATTCTATGCCAGGCCTGCTTCCAACATACGATCACCGTATCAATCACTATACGGTGTACTCAAACATGACTACATAACTCTACTGAATTCACACTTTACATCACTTTACTCATAGGACCACAATAACATTTCTGATCCACTTAGCCAAAATTCAACGAATCAGATGCTCCCCTTGCACCTCATGTCCTATATAGGTCTTGCTCTAACTTTTATAACACTAACATGACAGAAGGGATGCACCGAAATTCATAACCAACTGCTGAATCAACAAATCGTTGAGTCTATACCTCTGACAAGAACCATAACCACATTCTGAACCAAATAGTGATCTCTGCTATTTAATATACTTCATATACTTAGATTGGACTGATCCTAAATCCCATAATCTCGTCTCACCCAGTACGAACTGCTCATGCAATAAGCCACTCCGAATGCGATCAAAAGTCTCATATGACACCACAATGTGCCAAAAGGCCACCAATCCGAACACAACATAAACAAGAATTCGAACTCTAGAAGGAATTATCTAACCCCCGCACTAGTACGGACTTTCCATAGAAGATAGAAATGAAACACACAAAAATAGCACATAGAAAACCAAACTCGACTTCACACTATTGCGGAGCGCAAGTTGATCCAAATAACAACCCATGGCGACGTGCCACCCGATCCACACATAAATCTCACATAAAGAGATTGCACTTGGAGCTAAATCTGCTCATTACACTAAAAATATCGAATTTCGTACGCAAGCACAATTAAGTGCATAATACCATCCCTAAGAAAACATATAACACAATAAGCTACAAAACTCAAGGACAACTGATGTACGATACAAGATCTGAATCTCAAGAGCCATTCCGCTCACGTAATATCAACGCCACGTGAAACCTGAACACATAAGACTTTACCAAGCCGTCTCACAACTCCTACGATGCAATACACCATTACCTATAATAGCTGATGAAAAAATAACACCCCGACTGTTCCTCCCTAAAGGATTCTCGCTGAAACAAACACAACTGGCCTAATATAAAGCCCTATTCACATATAAATTAATCCACTAATCTCAAGACGATTTTTGATTGCGTCAACTTGACTAATAACCTTTCAAAGGTCCATAGTAACTTCCTTTTGCCTCCTAACACGTAATAACAACCATCATATCCGGAGCAACCTCCTCAGTTCATAACCCAATAATCAAAGTACCCTCCAGGCATAAATTCTCAAATTTAGTGACATTACCACAATCCTCATACTTGGTTTAATTCTTTAGCCAATCAAGTGACAACATGTCACACTTATACAACCTTCCCGCGGGACACGCTCCTAAAATTTTCCGAAATAAATAACGGGTTCGCAAATCTAAACCACTGGACGCACTAACGCTGAAAAGCGATCAAGAATCCTTAACCGGGATGCAAAACCTCTTTCACAAAAACGACGATCTCAGGTGACGCTGAAGACAATACCCATTTACTTTAATCATTCAAACCTTTCCTTGCTCATCCGAGCCCGTGACATCCTTGACAACACCAAGCTACAACCTTGACCCTCACTTCAAATTTCCATAACTCTCACCGCACCCAACGTTCCAATATACGATAGAACACGCTTTTCATCATAACTCCGAAATCATTTATATGTTAACACTTCATCGTATAAGAACTTTTTACTGAACTCACTTTAGGAGAATCATAGCCATACACATGTAAATTCCCATAGCCATATGGTACAAAAATCCCTAAGTAGTGGTCCAGCCACCATAGCTCTTCCGGAATCTGCTCCTACTTACCAAGCCATAATAGAAGAATGCTTCTGAATAACATCAATTACGGCGCCTGACAAGCCTCACACGTACTACCACCAATTATACGCATAACTCGACCATGTTGAATGAACTGATTACTGCCCCCAACATGCCAAATTCAACCATGACTAACCAATCTACCTCTTCCAATTTATACTTGATTGCCGTGGAAATAATACTGACTCCATCCAACACATAACATACTCCATCTACTCTCACCCTGAGTGACCTTGAGTCACGAGACCAGGCTGTCTCAAACCCCATGAACTGTTCTATTGCTACACCCCGAGCCAAATATCATAGAACATTCTGGGCACATTCTCATAAGTTGCTGCCAAGCTTGATTCTTAATTGTACAAATAGGCTCGAAATCGTTGGGCACCACACTTTAACCTCTGAATTCACTAGAACCATTATTGAGAGCCAACCGCTCCGATTGGGTCCCAAGTATAATCCACTTCATAAATCTTATATCACACGAATACCCTCCCGACGAATCACCCGACGAAATCACTTCCTCTGAAACAGCATCTATACGAGGCATAAATTCTGAATCTTTTTCCAAGTCCGAACATGAGCCAATGAGGGCAACCATAGCATGCCTCCAACAATTCATTTGCTTGAATTACCAGTTATGGTCTTTTCTCATAGATGAAATAATCCATCAATATGCTAATAACAAGAAATCACAAAAGTAGTTAATCATACATCCTAATCATAAGCGATGTGACTCTTCCACTTAGCTTGAAGCCATCATTTCACAATTCTTGAGATCGCCCGACCTCTTTACCTCTTATTGACATAACCTCGCACCATCAATTATCAAAATTTCTCGGAACCTTCCTGTAAAAATCCCCTTTTTAAAATCTGAATCATCAACCACATTCGCATGACTGATCTCTATATTGAACTACCGATATAATCCTTTGCAGAAGCTTCGCCAACTACGCGACTGCTAACCGGCTCACGGGGAATAAACCACCTAGGGGAATCACCTTCCCATACCACTGCACATGGTACATTCACTATGGAACCACTAGTCCATCCTGAGTCCGAGCTCACCTTCCAGTTGCACAAGTCCATTCGCCCCTCGCGGCCATCAATAAAATGTGCGGCAACATCCTTCCAAATTCAGGGTTATGCTGCACCCTCCTCAATTTCAAGCAGCTCATTCCCCGTCATATCAATCTTTTGCCGCATAATGACCCATACTTCACATCATACCCGCATGCTTCATCACCAATCATTAAAAATCCCCAATTCGATCCAAAATCTCCTTAAGGCCCGTAGTCATTCTACTACCAAGCCCCTATGCAACACCCGCCACTCTCCCACTTTGGCAGAACTCTTCTCTTTAATCGGTCACTCGACCTTGCTTCTCATACTTGGCCTTCTAGAAATTTTAAACACCGCCTGACACTTCCCGCATGTCCTTCCTCATACCTTGCTGCTCAATTGTTACCTTCAATAAAATCTATCTTCGTGGCACTTGAACCCACAATAGCTACTAACTTTAAGCCTTTCCAAAGGTCATCTTTATTGATCCGTCAATATTAGAAATTCTGATTCCATTTTGAACCAGCGCACCATGCGACAACTGACGGTCATATTTCCAATACTATTTCACAATATCCTGCCATATAGGTGAGTTGTAGTAGATTATAACGTCGACGAATTTGGTATGCTCCATTAGGACCACGGCACCCCATCATAGAAGTAAAGCTCCACCACACTTGCAAATACCAAGTCTCATTACTTTCACTAGCCCACATCTGACCATTCTTAGTCCGAGTGCCCTTTCCTCTGCCGGAAATAGAATACTAAATGCGTTGATTACACGCTGAGTAAACTTTCCTTCAATTCATTTGCTGCCCCGACACATGGGCAAACATCCTATCATCAAAACAATGCTGCAGAGTAATCACTCATAAGTATCATGACAATCTGTGCTTAGCCTCAAGGCTCTAAGAAGTCCTGTTATTGAGCTGAACAATAGAGTATCCTTCCATAAAGCGACTATAATAGTGCAATCAACTATACCGGGAAAATCATCCTCCACCACATTTGTAGTGACATTTCAATTATTCAATATTCTCAATTTCTAACAAGGGCTCGCATCGCGTAAGATTGAGTGGGAAGGAATCAAAGGCACATGCCTCAAAGGAATCGAAAGCACGATAAGGAAATCAAGAAAGACAGTACTCCTAACAGCCTTCTATCCTCCCGAGGATAAGTACAGATGTTTCCGTACCAATCCGCGAGACTCTACTAGACTTGCTCATGACTCGTGAGACCGACGAGAACCTAGTGTTCTGATACCATGTTGTCACGACTCAAAATCCACTAAGGGTCGTGATGGCGCCGGACACCGCTGTCAGACAAGACAACTCAAATACAAAAATTTGGTCTCATTTTAACACTTTTGAAATACAAGATTTTTCCTTCATTATTTAAAAATATTAAAGGATATATTTTCAAATCAAATCTAAAAGTTAAGAAATTAATATAATACTGCAAACCATCCCAGAACCCGGTATCACAAGTGCATGAGCATCTACTGATAAGAGAAATAAAATATAACATCCGTCCGGAATACAGTGGATGGAGAGTAAATACAATATACTGGAAGGGATTATTCTAGCTGCGGCCGCCTCGAATGATATAGCTTACCTTGTCCCCGAATCATTCATGCTGCTATGCCTAGTAAGCCATTGGAGTCACATATACCTGTGCAACAAATGCACAGTAAGTGTAGTATGAGTACAAAAATAATGTATACCCAATGAGTATCCCGCCTAATCCCGAAGTGGTAGAGACGAGATGGCCAACTTTGACACTCTCTAGTGATCCAATAATTATTCGTCCTTAATAAATATATTAAGCAGTGAATTTATTTTATAAACATGATTTTAATCCAAATAGAGAAAACAAGTAAGCACATAATTCTTTCATAGGAATTTCCCATAGTTCCTATTCATTATTAACAAATAATTCTTGAGCCAGGGTGAAGCAGTGACAACTTAAATAAGTTCAAGACAACAGCACAAACATACGCAAATCATGCCGAGGTCGACGACTCGCTCCAACAGAAATGTAAATTGTGCACTGCCGAGGGTCGAGTGGCCCACACCATAGATGCATCTATTTAATCTGCCGAGGCTTTCGGCCCGTTCAAGAAATAAACACATTCCCTGCTCGTGAGTCATGCATGCGACGCAGGTACACATAAGAATACATGCTCAATCAGTCAAATAAGATCTTAGCGGGGAATATTTATTCAAATAAAACCAATTTTCCTTTAACAATTTTACGAAATAAAGTTTAATCCTTTTAGAAATTCACTTACTAATTTGATATGAGTTAAGCAATTCAAGCTATCGATGGGTTCATAAATAATCCAAGTATAACATGCTTTTGGGCCCTAGGCTACCCGAACAATAGCATAATAGTAGCTACGCACCGACTCTCGTCACCTCGTGCGTATATGGCCCCCACAATTAGGTGCACATAATAGATTTAACAAACCTATTTGGTAGATTCCCCCTCACAAGATTAGAAGGAAGACTCACCTCGCTCCGGAGACTCATAATCGGCACTCTACATTCTTCCGAAGACTTGTACCAACGCACAATGCTCCAACACTAGCCAACGATCATAAAAATTCATTAATATATGCTCAATTATTCTTTACAACCCAATTTATAACAATCCCTAACCCCAAGCTAAAAGTTGACAAAACTACTCTCGATCCCACGTGCCCGGAATCCGAAATTGTTCGAAGATAAACTTTTCCCATGACCTTAGAAACTCAAATATATAATTTTCTCTTAATTTCATACTCAAAATCGCTGTCAAATTCGAAGAAATGTAAATTCCTAGGTTTTCCACCAAAACCCCAGATTTCTATAAATTTCCTTGCCCAAATCCATGAATAAACCTTGTATTTAGCTCAAAGCTAACATAATTTACTTACCTCATGATAAGAGACGAAGATGGCACCTCCAAGCTGCTCCCCTTCGACTCCAATAGAAGAAAAATGGGGTTTAAACGATCTCAACCCCGAACTTAAAACATCTCACTGCCCCAGCTGTTTCCGCTTATGCGAAAATAGTTCCGGTTCTGCGTATGTGACTTCTGCGACTTTTCGCCGCTTCTGCGGCTTTGGGGAACAGAGAGCTGACCGCTTCTGTGGTCTGGGGGCCACTTAAGCGGCACTGCTTATGCGGTCCCTGGGCCGCTTCTGCGATTTCCTTGGACCTGGCACCCCTTCCGCTTCTACGAGCGTTTGATCGCATCTGCGGTCCAAGAACTGCAGATGCGGTTATGACAGAAGCAACAAATCTCAAGCCTTCCCAAATTTTATTTTTCAATCCGGTAACTACCCAGAATTCACCCGAGGCCCCCGCACCCCAACCAATCATACCAGCCAGTCCCAAAACACATTACGGACTTGCTCGAGGCCTCAAATCATATCAAACAACGCTAAAGCCATGAATTACACCCCGATTCAAGCCTTATGAACTTTGAACTTTCCAACTTCTACTTCCGTTGTTTAAACCTATCAATTCACGTCCGATTGACTTCAAATCTTGCACACAAGTCATAATTGACATTACAAACCTATTCCAACTTCCCGAATCGGATTCCAACCCCGATATCAAAAAATCGACGCCCGGGAAACTTTTCAAAAACCTTCAAATTTCTATCTTTAGCCAAATGGCTTCAAAATGACATACAGACCTTCAAATTAACTTCCGATCACACTCCCAACTTCAGAATCACCATACGGAGCTACTCCCAGTCTCGAAATTCCTAACGGACATCGATAACGCTGAAATGCACTTCAAGCCAAACTAAAGAAATTTCTTCCAAAATGCTAACCTCCACAATAGGCCCCAAAATGCTCCCGTATTATCAAAAACTCGAACCGGGCATACGCCCGCGTTCGATATTATTATAAGAACCCGCTGGAACCATTAGATCTCGATTCCGAGGTCGTTTACTAAAAAATTCAATCCTAGTTCTTTCTTTCAACTTTAAGCTATGAGAATTTTCATTTAAATCTGACTCCGATCTTTCTGAATTTCAATTTCGACCATGCGAACAAGTCACAATTATGTCGGGTTATTGAATGTAAAGACCAAACCAAACCAATAAAACTCGGGTTTTTCATTATCGGTTTTTCTCGGGGTTTTTCGGGTTTTCGGGTTATTCGTATTTTTTAGAATTTTTTTCTAGTAAAATCTTCGTAGAACAAAACATATAACGTATGCTCAAAATATTTCTTTAATCCTAGTAAGATACAACTATATAAAATATTTTTCAAGAAAATAATATAAAATATGAGATATGTCATGACTCATGACATTATCCTAAAATATTCAACAATAAAGACAATAAGCTTATGTAATATAAATATTGCTAATTAAAAAGTCATAATAAAAATAAACATAATCTAAAAGCACTAACTAATGCTAAACTAGATAGACTAATAAGGGAATATTAATTATCTATATATTATAAAAAGGAGAGGACAAAACTCTCTCCTTAAGCCAAGTGGCATCCTAAAAAATGTCACATGTCATAATTAGTTAATAATTAGTTATATAGTTAATAATTAATTATGGATCATTATTTTTAAATGTAAATTTCTATATAAAATGAAAAATAATAAATAATAAAAACCTGACATATATATATATATATATATATATATGTATATATATATATATATATATATATATATATATATATATATATATATATATATATATATATATATATATATATATATATATATATATATATATATATATATATATATATATACATACATACACGTAGTTACTTTATTTGAATTAATAAATATAGATATCAAAGAAAAAAGCACCACATTAAAAGGATAGGACAAAACACTCTCCATAAAATGAGCAAAGAAATAAACTACCTAAATTAACTACTCAAACATGGGTGAAGGTTGGTTTAGGTTAGTTAATTGCTTTCTTTTCTCTTTTTTGAAATAAAAAGTGTATTTATTCATTAAAATTCAAACAATGTTATTGTGAAAAATATAATAAATCTGTTTAAAAAAATATTTTCAAGAGTAATAAAATATATATCTTATGTTATATTTCAAAAAAAATATTAGTAGACAAAAATATTAAATAAATATGCTAATAGTAGAGGACAGAGCTCTCTCCTTAAGTCTAGTTTGCCTAAAAGCTAAAGCAAAATAAAAATAGATTATGTATTTTTATCTAAATTATTACAAAACAAAAAATAAACATTCAATACATTCCCGTTCGAAATATTGAATTGAATGTTTTTTGTTAGCATTAGTATTGATTGCTAGCATTATTTAATTTACTAATATTAATGGTTATAAAACTTATTTGAGTATTCAAAAGTTCTAAATGCAACCTTGAAATAATACATTAAAAGATAAAATTATGAAATTTTTTAATATATATTTATAAATTATATTACAATATGTATATTTATATATTAAATATATCTAAAATTTCTATATATGTAATGTCGGGTTGGTTTAGTTTCGGTTTGACTTTCTTTAGTTAAAATCAAACCAAACTAATTATGATTGGGTTTTTTTTAACACCAAACTAAATCAAATGAAATTATAATCTAATTTTTTTTCTCAATTTAATTCAAATTTTCGGATTAATATGGTTTGTGAGTTTACTTTGTACACCCTAAGCTAGAAAGTCAAAGAATGTGTGAAAAAAACAAAACGAAAGAGAAAAATATAGAATGGAACTGTCAATTTGAACGGTCTGGCCCTTTCCCTATCTAAATTGAAAAGAGAAACTATAATAAGGTTGAACCGTCTCGCCCGGGGGAAAATTTCTCCGCTATAACACAGTATACAGAAGTCTCTAGAAATGGTGATTCTTTTGTTGGAATTTCCAAATCGCACCTGAATTCTTCCTCTTTTTAAGCTAAGTTTTTCTTTCAGATAAAAACAACAGCAATTAAGATGTGGGAGCAAGTTGAAAATGAGTTGGAAAGTAGTGGTAATGTGCTTCCCTTGATAAGCTCACCTGGTTCAAGTGATTGGCAGATATGGTAGACCGGTATGCTTTATTTTGGTTGTTCTTCTCTACCTTCTACTCCAATGGAGGAGCTTACTCTCTGGACTCACTCTTTTACTCATCAATCTGGTAATTTACTCTTCAATTTGGGCTTACAAACATCTTTTTACGACCAAATGTTGCAATACCGTATAGCCTGTTTTGCTTCTTTTTTTCCTGTGTTATTTGTTTCTATTGATTAGAGAAATTTGATCAAAGGGACAGCTAAAGCTCAATATCTTGCTGGCCGGCTTTTAGAAGAAGATTTCTGCAAAGCGTGAGATTTTTACCTCTGTCTTTTCCTAGTAGTTTACGAACATCAGCAATTTATCCCGCACAAAAAAATAAAAATAAAAATCAACAGTTTAATTATTTTATTTGTACATTAAGTCTGCCTTAAGACTTATTAGATTGGCATATTGAGATTCAATATTTAATTTTCTCTTTTATCTCAACTTAGACATAGAACAACCAGAGGCGGATTTAGGGGGCGCAGATGCGGATTTAGGGGGCGCAAGGGTGTTTACCCGAACACAAATTACACCGTATATATAAGGCAAAATTTGTTTTTTATTTCTATATATTAAGTTTTGAACACCTTTAATACAATCCAAAAGTGTAGTTTAGTGGTCAAGGTAGGGGTGGGCATCGGTCGGTTCAGTTCGGTTCGGTTATGAATATTATCGATTTAGCATATCAGTTATCAGTATACAAATTTGATAAACCGATAACAGAACCGATAAGATAATGGTTATGGGGTATCGGTTAATTGGTTATCGATCATTATCGGTTCGGTTATCGGTTTGCCTGATAAGATAATTCAATCTAGAGTCAAGCAAAAAAGAAAAGATAATTTACTGGAGATAAGCAAAAAAGAGAATAATTCATGTATAGTATACTAAAGACTTGTGCTAGGAGTAACTAGTAAGGTCTATGAAGAATGATGATGAAACAATTTAAGAGTGGGGTAGAGAAAGAATAGGAGAGAATGAACTGAAGCCCCTAGCATTTGTATATACTTAAAGGTAAAGTCATAATTTTATTAATTCTTATTGGGTTACCGGTTAACCCATTAACAAAATTGGCAAACCGATGCCCGAACCGATAACCCAATAGTAAAAAATTACTAACCCGTTACCGGACCGTTAACCCAATAACCCGATACGAACAACAACAACAACAACAACTATCCAGTATAGTCCCACAGGGTGGGGTCTGGGGAGAGTAATATGTACGCAGGCCTTACCCCCACCCGAAAGGATGGAGAGGCTGTTTCCAATCGACCATCGGCTTAGAAAAAGAAAAGGAGATATAAAAATAAAAACAAAACAAAATAGCATTAGTACCTCCAGCAGAAATCACGATACATAGTTATGTAAACATTGACCATAAGTAACATGACATGCAAAAGGGAAAAGTAACCAAAAATAGAAGTAAAAGGGCATTATAAATATTAATTTAGCCACATTCAGTAAGTAAAAAAGAATGCAGTAACAACGACCACTAACTACAAGGCCCTATCCTACAACCTTAATACTAGACCTCCAAACTCTCCTATCAAGGGTCATGTCCTCGGAAATCCACAATGTAGCCATATCATGCCTAATCACCTCTCCCCAACACTTCTTTGGCCTCCCTCTGCCTCGCCTCGAGCCAACCACCTCCAAACCGCTCACAACTCCTCACGGGGCATCTGGGCTTCTACTCCGCACATGCCCGAACCACCTGAGCATCGCCTCCCGCAACTTCTCATCGGCTGGGGCCACCCCTACCTTTTCCCGAATAACTTCATTCCTAATCTTATCTAACCTGGTGAGCCCGCACATCCACCTGAGGATTCTCATCTCCGCAACCTTCATTCACTGAACATGGGATTTCTTCACTGGCCAGCACTCCGCCCCATACAACATGGCAGGTCTAACCATAGCTCTGTAAAACTTCCCCTTGAGTTTCTGCGGAACTTTCTTGTCACACAAGACTCTTGATGCAAGCCTCAATTTCGACCACCCTGCCCCTATGCGGTGAGTGACATCCCCGTCTATCTATCCACCCCCCTGAATCACCGACCCCAGATATTTGAAACTGTCTCTCTTGGCGATGGCCTGAGATCCAAGCTTCACGACCCTGCCTACTTCTTCTTCGCTCGACTCTGCGCTAAACTTACACTCCAGGTATTCAGTCTTAGACCTACTTAATTTGAAACCCTTAGACTCGAGAGTCTTTCTCCAAACCTCCAGCCTCTTGTTGACACCAACCCTCGTCTTGTCTATCAAGACTATGTCATCAGCAAATAGCATACACCATGGCACATCCCCTTGAATATGGCGAGTCAGAGCATCCATTACCAAAGCAAATAGGAGAGGGCTAAGTGCAGAGCCTTGATGGAGCCCCATAACCACCGGGAAATGGTCTGAGTCGCCACCCACAGTCCTAACCCTAGTCTTAGCGCCATTGTACATGTCGTTGATCAATCTGATGTTGGCTTCCGGCACACTCTTCGCCTGCAGGCTCCTCCATACCACCTCCCTTGGAGCCTTGTCATACGCCTTCTCCAAGTCGATAAACACCATGTGAAGATCGTTCTTCTTATCCCTGAACTTTTCCACCAATCTCCTGACAATGTGGATAGCTTATGTTGTGGAACGGTCCGACATGAAGCCGAACTGGTTCACGGAGATAGACGTCATCTCCCTCACCCTTGTCTCCACCACCCGCTCCCAGACTTTCACGGTGTGGCTTAGTAATTTGATACCCCTATTGTTGTTACAACATTGGATATCCCCTTTGTTCTTATATACGGGCACCACTGAGCTCCACCTCCACTCCTCTGGCATCTTCTTGGTCCTGAATATTACATTGAACAACCTAGACATCCACTCCACTCCTGCCCTACCTATGCTTTTCCAGAACTCCACTGGTATTTCGTCTAGCCCGGTCGCACGACCCCTACTCATCCTACGGAAAGCCTCCACTACCTCCCCCCACCCTGATGCGCCTGCAGTACCTAAGTCTCTATGACACTCTGAGTTCCCCAACTCCCCTAACTCTAAGTCTCGATCTCCTTCCTCGTTAAGCAGGTCACGAAAGTATGACTGTCACATCTTCTTGATTTGGGACTCCCCTATCAGGAGTCTACCGTCCTCATCCTTGATGCACGTAACTTGGTCTAGATCTCGCGCCTTCCTCTCCCTCACTTTAGTCAACCTGAATAACTTCTTATCCCCGCCTTTCTCCCCCAATTCCTTGTACATGCGACCAAACGCCGCATTTTTTGCTTTCGTGACCGCCATCTTCGCTTCCTTCCTCGCCACCTTGTAGATCTCCCTATTCGTTCTCCTTATTTGTTCTCCAATAACCCGATACCGTCAACCCAATAAATAATTAGCGGTTCGGGTTATCGGTTTTACCTGATATATTCCCTGCCCTAGGTCAAGGGGTTCAAATTCTACATAATGTCATGGGTTCAATTCCCACTAGCTACAAATTTTTTTTTTGAACCCCTATAATAGTGTGTATAGGGGTAGAGCTAGAAAGCTGAGTATTAGTTCGGCCAAATCTAGTAGCTTTGGTTCGAACCATGTATTTGTTTTAAAAAATCCATATTCATACAAATTATTTTAGAACCCAATAACTTAAAACAATTAAAATCCCGAACCTATAAGCTTGAAATGCTGGTTCAGCCTCTGAGTGTGTACGTAGACCTTTATCCCACAGATAGGTTGTTTCCTATAGACCCTTGGTATCAACTTAATGACATAACACATTTAAAGTTTTGTAGCTATAGTTCACAATAACTTTTATTTCCAATAAGATTGGAGATTTCTATTTGTTCATTCATGGATTAGTTTCTACTGCCATGCCAACGGTAGGTAGGAGTTAGAAAATTAGATATCGGATTCACTTCACTCTCAGTTTATTTGACTCTTTATGTGGCTTCCTTCAGAAAAATCGAGTTTGTTCATTGATAACAATACAAAAACTATGCAGTTCTCTTGTTCTCCAGGTCTCACCGCGATCCTCTAGCCTATTTGTAGATTCTTTCATCTACCTTGCTTCATTCTTATCAAGAATATGTTGATCCCTGATTTCTGAGTTTTACTCATCTAAGACAATGAGGTGTTAGTTTGGAGACTCTGGACACTAACCGGCCGGACCAAGTAAGATCCCAATATGATGCTCAAGTAAGTAGGTATCTTGAAAGATAGCCAAATCAATAAAAATAAAAGAAATAAGAATAGCAAAGACATATGAATAATCTCATAGTGTTATCGTATTATACCTCGATGTTCTGTAGGATGTAGGGGTAGAGGTTAGCCTACAGCTTCCAATAGATATCTCATAAATCTAAACTATCTCGAGCTTGTCCTCATAATGAGGGTGGTTAACCATTACCTGTCATTGTTTCTCGGTCTACGCCATGCTCGAGGCATATGTCATGGCATAATGTCAAGATTGACAAAAAGATATAGTCCTTTATACTTTTTCATGTAATCCTAGTCGCATAATTGAAATCCAACGTTAAAGATCATGGATTGTAAGTAGCTGAAGAGCTTTATCATTTTTTTTCAATCAACAATTTACAACTAAATTCTCATCTTTAAGAAATTTCGACATTGAGAATTAACTATATAACAGAATTTTGTTATTTTATATATATATATATATATATATATATGTATGTATGTATATATATATATATATATATGTATGTATGTATATATATATATATGTATGTATGTATGTTAACCTTTGACGAACCAAATATGATATCAATATTTCTGTCCTGAAATCAGGCTGGTTTCGCTATATCTGTTCTTGAAATAGCTCTTCTTCACGTGAATTAGGTACGAGGTGTAACTTGAGGGTTTAATGAGTCGTTTGCTCTTCAAAGGTGGAAAATCTTATAAAGTTTATAGGACTGCTCATGCTTGTTTGAATTATTACCTGATAGATTCCCTCTCATTCGAAGGGGAATAAACAAGTAAAAGATCTAGAGTTGGATATATTTCTTTTCTGAAATATCAGAATACCTTCTTCGGAAAGATAATAGAAACATAAACTACTTTCTGCTGTGCTAGTTAATAAATCTTGGCCTACATAGGTCACTCTAAGAAAATTTTCTTTTCTAAGGTTGGAGTTAACAACCCGATGTAATCATTGTCTGCTTTTCTTTCACTTCAACAACATTTATGCTTCTCTTATGTAGGTTGGAAGATTTTATTAGGAGAAATATGCAGAAAATTTTTCATGAAACAACGGAACTACTAGAACAGCAAAAATTCTTTGATGTGAGGTTTGAAGAAAAGGTATATACAGTTGGTACGAGCCAGGTATGCAGTTACTCCATATTCCAGTCTTGGAATGTGCATATCAGTATGGAAATTTGTGTATGATCATTTCCATCGTTGGTCAATTTTATTATCTTATGCTATTGTCAATATGAAATTGATGCTCCAAGGTATCTCTGTCGATGGTGACAAAGGAGACAAAATCTGAAAATCATGTATGCGGCAAACCAGTGCAAGTAGTAGATGAAAGCCCAAATGTTCAGGTAGTGCAATAGAACTCCATATAATATGTTGCATTATTTCCTGAGTTTGCTTGATTGGGACTGTTAATTGGGTATATTAATGTCAGTGGTGTTAATACCATATTCTGTAGCTACATGACTTAAAGAACAGTCAAATAATGGCAATCAGTTTATATGTTTACATCCTAGCAAATATATTATTTCATTCAGTTTGCTCTTATAAGCATCGCTGTGTATCTTTATCTCATATTTACTTTCTATTTACCTTTTATCTCTGGGAAGGGGTGGATGGTATGTGTGAGTTGTGGCTTCTTTTTGTCTGTAACAGTCAGTAAGTAAAGATGGTTATTTGGTTACCTAGTCAAGACAAAACTATTTTTTCTCATTCTTTTTTTTGATAACCATGGTGTCGAGATAGTTTGTGCGCACGTTGACTAATTCCACGTGATACCTGCCACCTCCCACCAGCAATAGGTACCAAGTAACTCTATCTATCAAGGCTTGGACAGATGAGAAGAAATTACCTAGTGGTTTTGCCTTTGCTGGGATTTAATTTGAACCTAAGACCTCATGGTTCTCATCTGCTTCATTGACCACTAGGTCACACCCTTGAGCGCAAAAATACTCTCTCATTGTATCGCTTAGTTGTCATTGTTTTAAGTTTAGCTGCCAAAATAACCTTAAGGTTAAAATAATGGCATAATTGTTAAGACGAAAAGTTATTTCAATAATATGTTATGTTTCTCATATCAAATCAATCAGCCAGTGAGAAGAGGAGGGAAAATTGCTTACTAGGAAATACTACTGGAAAAGGAAAACCCATCTTTTAGCACTACGAGGAAAGAGATTTGGGTGCACTCTTCTTGAAGATTACAGAGAACATTAACATAACTTTTAATTTTAAATATATCTCATGGAAAATAAGTGGTGGTGGAACATGTAAGAATCTCGATGTAATAGTTGCTTTCAAGATTTTCCATGATGAGTTAAAGAAATACATATCCCCGAAATTTGTGAATTGTAATAAAGTGAAACTTGAAATATAATTGCAATTCTATTATCAGATCTCAGATACGGCTGTCAAGGTTCAATCTGGGCGAATGTTTCTTTTGCCCCAATATATCTCGTTTTTCTCCCCTTATTTTGTTTCTTCTCGTTCAAATACCTGCATAAAATAGAAAATTTGTCAGCCTCCTGAAAATCTGTTTTGTGATATGCTGTTTGACATATGATAAGTTATTTTTGCTATCTCAGCTAGATTGAGATCCTCTCTTTTTCCTTTCATTTTTGTTTTTCTGATGTCCTACTGATTTTCTTAGTGACAACTTGTACAAGGGAATCGTGGTAACTCATCGATATGAACAAAGTACCTGACTGATCTTGCTTAGTAAATTTATGAGAATTTCCCTGTTTAAGGTACATATGTGTTTTATCAACTATCAATGGTTTAGATCTATCTCATCTGCAAAAATATCTCGCCAAAGATCATGTAACAGAATATTTCCCGAGCAAGGATTTGATATTCCATTACTCAGTTCCAATTTAGGGTGCACTAAACTCATTTACATGTGGTTATCAAATTCGTTACATCGAATTAGTCCATACTGGATGAGAGATTATCTGTACTACTATTAACAAATTAATTGCAGTGCATGCAATTTGATGCCAAATTTCCACCAAAAGAGTCTGCGCGTCATTCATCCCAACAACGATACATCACAGAACATGGAAGCCTGAAGTGGAAAGTGGATACTGGTCCTTCAGGTCAGAACCTTACCATCTTTGAATCGGGCAACAAGCAGAAAACGAATAAGAAATCCAAAAAGACTTGGGGCATTGGTGAATCAGTTATTTTAGAGGACCTTAAAGAGCAGTTTGGCAAGAAACGTGAGGAGGCTGCAGCAAGCCTTCATGGTATGCTTCCGGTTTTAACTTCAGAATAAGCTTTTTTTCCTGGTGTTCACTCTCATCTATTGGTTCTTGTTATGAATTCTGTGATTGTGAAGATATAAGATTCCTCTTCAAAGGTGGCACTAAAGTGTGGTCATCATATTTTGACATCTTTTTTTTACAGTTAGTATCTCCACATTTAAGCGAATTTTGTCGCTAACATGGAATCTCCGGGTGGCCCTCTACCAGAATAAAGAGAGAGGCTTTTAGTCTCCAGTGTAAGCTGCAATGAAACTGACCAAGTAGCTGTTAACGTACAAATGCCAATAACCAGAGGTCCAACTGCATTTGCATCTACCATTTCAGTCAAATCCAATCTGCAGAAATCATGGAGTTCTAATCTATCAATAAATAATGAAAATGGTACATCATTCAATGAAAATTTCCTAGGAAAGAATGAAGACAATGACAGGGAAAACATTAAGATTCAAGTGGGAGAGACAGCCAATCAAGAACTCTTGTATGAGCCGCAGGAATTTGAGCCTGCCTGTGATAGTCTCGTCCCTTCATATTTATTCCCGAATGCTCCCACTATACTGTCTCGGTTACCACATGAAAGATATTTGCCAGAGGAAAGTGATTGCAAGACAAATAAAGTTGCTTCAAGCTATGCTGCTCAGACTCTCCAAAAATGCTGCCGCACCAGCGTCAAATCTGCCAAAAATTCACTACTTTTGGAGGATCCGACACACACACCCGATCACATTTTTGGAGATTCCGAGCAACATAGGACTGATGAGACTAGTCAATTGGAGAAACAATACTTGGGAAGGGAAAGGATCAATCGTAACTCTGAAAAGGAGGTTATTCTCTGTGTTGAAGACTCATCATCATATGATTTCAGAAGCGTTTCAGAGCCAATTCAGGTAAGCTTATAGAGTAATAGTTGTAAGCGTCGGCGATACTGTTTCATTTTTTGACTTAGTTTCCTTTTTATCTTAGTCTAATATTGCTTGGCATTACCGTAAACAATGGACTGGGTAACAAGCATGCCCATGCCACTGTCAGGTATAGATCAATCCAAGAAGTATCTTTCTATCTTCACCTCATTATCCTTGTCAAATAACTAAAACCAGTCAAGTGACCTTTGCCTAGGAATTACTCGTCAAAAGAAAATTTTCTCAATTAACGACTAGTGCCTACACGATCCTCCTTTTAGACTGTCTCAATACACATCTCATCCTTGACTGCTGGCAAGTTGTTTAGAGGTTTAGGCTTTGGCTTTGATAAATTAGACTGTGAGTTGGTGCTCTTTTGTCTAACTACAGAAATGGATATTATTTATTAGTTGATCTCTTTCTGTCATCAGGGTCACCTTCTCCATCGACTCAATGAGGATCAACTGATCTCCGTGGATGACATGGAGTCTACTCGTATCGAGGCACAATCTACGGTTGAATCAAAATCTGAACCTTCCATAGAAAGCGATACAAGGAGGATGAAGTTGATTTTTGAGAAGTTGATTATGTTGCCTCTAGAGGCTCTCTCTAACCCGAATCATGAAGCTTCCATGAAAGAAGCTTTGACCATAGTTGCTGGCAAGCTCTCATTGTTTACAGATGAACAAGCCAAACAGCTATTGGAACTTAAGTTTGACTTTCCAACCGCCACAAATAGCTGGAGAGATTGCTCTCGGACCAGGATCGATTGTCAAGATTTCTTGGCTGAATTTGAGAAAACTAAGTCATTGATGGAAACTTCAACTAAAGAGGGCGAGGATCTTAAGGATAAATATAGTCAACTAGAGAGCAAGGAGAAGGAAATGACTGCACAATTGGCGGCAATTCAAAAAGAAAAAATGCGATACCTGATCGGAGGAGTGAAAATATTTAACCAGACCAACCACTTGGCTGCTTTGGCAGAAGAGCAAGCAGTTAGAGCTAAAGGGAAAGAGCTGCAGATTACTATTGCTACTGCTAAATTAAACAAATTAAAGAATCAATGGGTTTCAGTCCAATCTTCCTTTATTTAAGTTCTCTTCTTCTTTTTGAGAGTTGTATTTGTCTTTCTTTTTTCCTGTGTTAAATGATACACAATGTGTTTGCTATAAAAAATATATACCTTGCCATTATCTTAAAACCAGACATTTTACTTGTAATTTTACATGGAAAAGTAGTAACCAAAGGTTTAAAATATCATATTTTATTTCTTTTACATAAGGAAAAATATACTTCTAAATTGATAGGAGTAATTGAAAGTATGAGAGTTCAATGGTAATTTAATGATAAACTTCTTACTCTGGTTACGGGCGTACAAATGAAACTGAAAAACTGCACCAACCTGATAATTCGAGTCAAATCGAGAACAAAAACCTGACTATCGTTTGGTGTTGGAAAAGAAAATGACCATATTTGGTTTGATTTGGTTTTAACTGAAAAAGTCAAACCGAAACCAAACCAACCTGATAGTATATGTATAAAAGTTTTAAATATATTTAATAATAAAAATATTTATTATACCGTAATTTATAAATATTTCTTAAGCTTTTTCATAGTTTCATCTTTTAACGTATTATTTCAAGTTTGGGCTTATAACTTTTGGTTGCTCCAACAAGTTTTATAGTCCATAAATATTGGTAACTCAAACAATCCTAAATCAAAATAAAATCAATACTAATGCTAATAAAAAATATTTAATTCAATTTTACTATGAATAAAAATAGTGTTGGATATATCTATTTTTAGTTTTTGCATGGTTTAGATACAATGTATAATTTATTTTCTTTTAGCGGTTAGTCATGTAAATAATAGTACTTGTTAGTCGTAATTCTAAATTATGTCCTTTTTTATTATGAATTATTAATAATATTTATTTTATGCGATTTTATTATCTTTATATACTATGACTCATTTCATATTTATGTTATTTTTATTGAAAAACACCTTATATAATTCTGCATTACAAGGATTAAAGAAGTAGTTGGAGCACAGATTTTATGTTTTATGCTATGAAGACTTTATGAAGAAAAAAAACTGAAAAATCTGAAAACCCTAAAAATCCAAGATTAAAAAACTCGACTTTTATTGGTTTGACTTGGTATTTAGATTTAATAACCCGATGCAATTGGTTTGATTTGTTAATTAGAAATTCGAACCAACCCGACCTATGTACACCCTTAACTCTAGCATTCTACACGTGCCAGTTAAATTCTTACAATGCATTTCATATTCCTGTTTCTCTTTGTAAAGTCCGCCTTCGTGATGTTTGTTGTTGTTATTGTTCCATTTTTTTTTTCATCTCCTTGTTCTAAGGGTCTTTCGGAAATAGACTCTCTATCTTCCGAAGTAGGGATAGTTCTACGTGTACACTATCTTTCCACACCCCAAAATATTACTGGATTGTTGTTGTTGTTTTGTAAAGCCCGTAATTTTTCGGGGGAAATGCACGGTTAGCCACTAATAACACATGTATTTTCTTTTAAGCTACTATTTAAAATATCTTTAGTCTTTACCGCTGCTTTAATAAACTTTATCTTCTCGAACAAAAATATCCTTCTTGTCACGCCTCGAACCATGGCCTAGGTGTAACACGACACGCGGTGCCTGACTCCATATGACCGAGCGAACTGTATGGCTGGATCAACATGTGGTATAACTATATGCTAGAGGTAAATGTATGGCATGATAATTTATTAAAGAGTCTGACTGAAATATCATAGATGCGGAAAATACTGAAAGGGTTTGCAAGTATAAACAAGTAGTCGACAAGGCTAACACATAAAATCCTGCTAATATCTATCTGACTGGTTATAGTCTACGAAGCCTCTAATGAATACTGAAAATGTTAACTATTTGCCGGGACAAGGTCCCCGGTATACCTTAATTACAGAAATACTATAATGACTAAAACAAAATAGAGATAAGGCCCCGAAAGTCAGGGGCTCACCAATAGCTTATACGAGATGTCCTAGCAAGCATAATCGCCAACCGAAAAGTCGTTACCTGCATCGCGAGATGCATGCCCCGGTCAAAAGGGAAGTTAGTACATTTGAATAGTACTGCATGTAAAATAGCTGAAGAAAAGAACAATAAATACTGAAATTGAAGCTGAAAATGAAACTAAACTGCTAGCTGATAAACTGATAACTGAACAAGGAAGTAAGGATATGGATACTCACTCTTGTGAATGATGAACAACTTGTTTAACTGAATATTAGACTGCGGCCTCAGGCCCTATATATATGCACAACTACGACCCTGGGCCCAAGTACACGTATACATAAGTGCGACCTCGGGCCCAAAGATGCATAAAGCATAAACTGCGGCCTCAGGTTCAAATACAGATGTTCAACATTCAAGAGTATAAAATCAGGAACTGAGAATCATATTACAGTACATGATACTGAAATAATGAGCCATACCGAGTTACATTATGCTGGAATAGTGAATAGGATTAGACTGAGATGAGTATTCATAATAAGTTGATTTGTCAAAACTAAAACTCATAGAATATCGAATGATTGTGAGACTATGTCAACTAGAGAATAGAAGTTCTACCACTATTCATGGAACTAAGGCATAGTTACTTTCTGAGTGAAATGGTAACGGTCATAATGAATGGAATGTAGGGAGAATCATAGACATTTCCAAACGTAAAGAGTTAGCCTTACATACCTTAACTTCCTGCCCTTGAGCGTAATACAACATTTGTCAACCCTCTCAACTTTAATCTATAGTAATGCAAGTCAAAGGGATTCCATATTAGCTATGATGCTCACGTTTTAGTCACTTAAGCTTCCTATCAGACACTTGGTGAGAATAAAGCTTCATAGTCCTTATTAATGGTGTCTCTACACCCAACAACACAATCTCTTGTTTCTAGATAAATTCTAAAGTCTAAAATGATTATATCAATATTATTCTTCATCACCCATAAGGTAAACAATACCCTTAAACAATAATGAACGCTCAAAACCCAAACCCTATAATCGTTCATGCTTTTATATCAAACCCATCAATTCATAGCTCATAAATTAGGGTTTATAATTATTAAACCAATACTAGAATCAATTAGAGGGTGAAAACATTATCTTTTTGAAATTCAAGCCCTTTTAATTCGAGTTCTAGGCTTCCTTCTCTCAACAATGATGTCCCAATCGAATATCTAATAATATGGAGGGTTTACCCATGTTAATAAGGTGTTGGGAAATTGCAATTAACTTAGAATCACCATTAAAACTTACCTTGGGTGGTGGAGGGACCCTTAAGGAGTTAGGTTTGTTTAGAGCATTCCTTTCTAGAGCAAGTTTTTATATTTTGGGGTTGTGGGGGACGATGGAAGGCTAAAAAAGACTTCTCAAGTCATCTACCACGTCCCATTCCAACCACGGTAAATCGCTGTGATATTGCCTTACCACCCCAGTCGCGGTAAACATTCGGCAGGACCGCGATGGTTATATACCCTTCTGTAAAATGGGCATAACCTTTTGAACAAATATTCTTTTGGACTCCACAATGAATCCTTGGAAGGATATTTCAAAAGCCTACAACTTTCATGCTTTGTGTTTTTCCAAATTCCTTACATATTTTCGCTAAACACTACATGAAGACACACCTTCTGCAAACTCAGTCGATTTTGTCAAATCTTATGCACCGCACTTTCCATCTTTATTTTGAACCACTATTCTCACCGACAATCATCCCGATGGAACTTCACATGTTCAAAATATATCCTTACTACTCCTTTAACTCATTCATACCTAAGCCGAATTTTATGGGGTGTTACATTATCTCCCTCTTGGAATCATTCTTCCTCGAATGATGGTCCTGGCTGCAACTACGACTATCTATGGACATTAAACGGGTGTGACGAAGATATGGAAATAGTGCATTATCATGAATACATGTACATCAAACTGAATGAGCACGTCACCAAAATACTAAGCAGAGTAAATACTGAAGTACATGGATATTATAATATAAGATCTGATTGGAATGGTTAATTACCTTCCACATTTTCCTTTTGCTCATCAAAGAGACGGAGATATCTGGACTTCATATCCTCCTCAGCTTCTAATATAGCCTTTTCAACCTTTTGATTCCTCTAAAGCACTTTTACTGAAGCAATTTCCTTAGTTCTGAGCTTGCGGATTTGACGATCAAGAATAGCCACTGTAATTTCTTCGTATGACATGCTGTCTTTAACCCCTATAACCTCTGTAGGAACCACAAGTGACGGGTCTCCCATGAATTTTTTCAACATGGACACATGAAAAAATGGATGTACAACAACTAGTTCTTGTGGCAATTCTAACTCATAAGCCACCTGTCCGATCCTTCGCAAGATTCTATATGGACCAATCTAGCGGGGACTAAGTTTCCCCTTCTTCCCAAATCTCATAACAACTTTTATGGGCGATACTTTCAGAAATACCCAATCATTAACTTGGAACTCTAAGTCTCTATGCCGCACGTCTAAATAGGAATTTTGGTGACGTTGAGCCGTCTTCAAATGCTTGTGTATCAAGTTGACTTTCTCCATAGTCTGATAGACCACCAGGTCCTAACAACTTCGCTTCTCTGACTTTGAACCAACCAATTGGTGATCTACACCTTCGCCCATACAAAGATTTGTACGGTGCCATTCTTATACAAGAGTGATAGCTATTATTATATGCAAACTCAATGAGAGGTAGATGATCGTCCTAATTACCATTAAAATCAATAACACATGCCCTCAACATATCCTCAAGAGTCTGAATTGTCCGCTCCGCCTGGCCATCTGTCAGAGGATTAAAAGCAGCGCTGAGGTTCACCCTTGTGCCCAATCCCTTCTGAAAAGATTTCCAGAAGTTTGTTGTGAAATGTGGACCCCGATATGAGATAATGGAAAAAGGAATCCCATGCAATCAGACAATTTTTTGATATACAACTTGGCATAATCCTCGGCCAAATATGTAGTCTTCACTGGCAAGAAGTGAGCTGACTTGGTAAGTCGGTCTTTAATCACCCAAACCGAATCATGCTTCTGGAACGAGCGAGGTAGACCTGCTATGAAGTCCATGTTTATCATCTCCCATTTCCAAATGGGAGTTTCTATATTCTGAGTTAGACCGCCAGGTCTCTGGTGTTCGACTTTCACCTGCAGACAATTTTGACACTTGGCCATGAAATCTTCTATATTCTTTTTCATATCGTTCCACCAGTAAACCTTCTTAATATCATGATACATCTTTGTGAAACTTGGGTGAATAGAATACCTGGAATTGTGGGCTTCTGAAATAATCCGCTCTCTGAGCCCATCTACGTCTGGAAACGTAGTCTGCCTCTATATCTTAAAGTACCATCATCTCCCCCGTTGTTCAAAAGCCATAGTCTTGTGTTTGTGAATTCCTTCCTTCAGCTCCAATAAGTAGGGATCACTGAACTATTTTTCTTTTACTTTGGCTACCTAGGAGGATTTAGCTATGTTCTGGATTGCAACGCCACCATCTTCGGAGTCCAAAAGTCGAATTCCTAGGTTTGCTAAGTGGTGGACTTCCTTCATCATAGTTCGCTTGTCTGCCTCAACGTGAGCTAACCTGCCCATAGAACACTGACTGAGAGCATCGACTATAATATTTTCTTTCCCCGGATGATAGAGGATATCAACATCATAATATATTAGTAATTTGAGCCACCTTTTCTGACGTAGATTTAATTCTCTTTGCTTGAAGATGTACTGGAGACTCTTGTTATTTGTAAAAATGTCAACATGTACCCCATACAAATAATGGTGCTAGATCTTAAGTGCGAACACTACAGCAGTTAATTCAAGGTCATGAGCCGTATAATTCTTCTCGTGAGCCTTGAGTTGTCTCGACGCATAGGGCGTGACTTTACCATGCTCTATTAATACACACCCAAGACCCGAAGCATCACAATAAACAACGAACCCTTCGGTCCCTTCTGGTAGTCTCAGAACTAGAACTAAAATCAATCTCTTCTTTATCTCCTCAAAACTTTTCTCTCACGTGTCCGGCCATTGAAATTTGACTTTCTTCTGAGTTAATCTAGTCAAAGGGGACAAGATAGAAGAAAGTACCTCTACGAAATGCCGATAATAGTCGGCTAGACCCAAGAAACTTCTTATATCGGATACTGAGGTGGGTCTAGGCCAATTCTTCACTGCCAATATTTTATGAGAGTCCACATTCATACCTTCCCCTGAGATGACATAGCCCAAAAACGTTATTGATTTCAACCAGAATTCACTCTTAGAATTTTTGCATATAGTTGGTGATCCTGCAGTATCTGCAACACAATTCTGAGATGTTCGGCATGGTCAGTCTCGCTATGGGAATAAATCAAGATGTCATCAATAAATAGGATAACAAACAAATCATGATAAGGCTTGAAGACCCTATTCATAAGGTCCATGAAAGTTGCTGGTGCATTTGTTAAACTGAATGACATTACAAAAATTCGAAATGCCCATATTGAGTCCTAAAAGTTGGTTTTGGAATATTAATTTCCTTAACCTTCAACTGATGATATCCGATCTGAGGTCAATTTTGGAATAAAACTGGGCACCCTTGAAGTTGATCAAATAAATCATCTATTCTGGGAAGAGGGTACTTATTCTTGATGGTGGTTTTATTCAACTAATGATAGTCAATGAATATACGCAAAGACCCATCCTTCTTTCGGACAAACAAGACCGGTGCACCCCCAAAGTGAGACACTTGGCCTTATAGATCCCTTATCTATGAGATCTTTCAACTGGACTTTTAACTCTTTCAACTCTACTAGAGCCATTATGTAAGGCAGAATATATATCGACTTAGTTCCTGGGAGTAGATCAATTCCAAATTCAATCTCTCTATCGGGGGAATAGGGAGATTTTCGGGAAAAACTTCTGGAAACTCATTTACAATCGATACTAACTCGAGAGTGCGAATCTGAGCATCTACATCCTTAACTCGAATCAGGTGATAGATATATCCATTGGAGATTATATTTCTAGCTTTAAGGTAGGAAATAGACCTACCCTTAGGTGTTACTACATCACTCTTCCATTCTAAGAGTGGTGCACCAGGAAATTCAAAACTTACTATTTTGGTTCTACAACCCACTGTGGCATAAAAGGACTCTAACCAATCCATGCCCATGATCACATCGAAGTCTACCATCTCTAATTCTACTAAGTCTACTGCAGTAAGACTATGACACACTTTGACTGGACATCCCCTATAGATACACCTTGCTATAACTGATTCTCCAAGTGGAGTGGACACTTCAAAGAGTTCACACAACCTTTATGGTTCTATCCAAAATTTCTTTTCAATATATAGAGTTACATAAGATAGGGTGGACCCCGGATCTATAAGAGCATAGACATCAAAAGTGAATATTGTTAGCATACCTCTGAGAACATTTCCACGAGCCTCTATATCCTGACGGTCTGTTAGTGCATACAAGCGGTTTCGACCACCGCCTGCATTATTGGACTTTGCTGCACTGCGCCCTTGATGAGCATGAGAGTTATCATGGGCTGTTGAATTAGTGGACTGAGCAACATTGCATCCATTATTCTACTTTATCGATAGACAATCCCTCAAGAAGTGGCCCTGCTGACCGCACCCAAAGCAACCATTTATTCCCAAAGGACACAACCCTAGGTGCCTCTTACCACACGTGTTGCAAATAGGGTAACCAGGGACTCTGTAGCCCACACTAGCCTGTGACTGTGAGTCTGCTGTTATGAAATTCTAGTTTTTCTTGTTAAACCTTAACCTCTGAACCGGTGCACTAGTTCAAGATGGAGCAGGTGCTGATTTTGATTTCTTGAAAAATTGGTGATTCCTCCTGCTTGAGATCCCCCATGGTTGAAATTTCCTACAGACTTAGCTCTCTTGCTGAATTCCCTCTCCTTCTCTCTCCATAGCCGCTCTTCTTCCTTCAACTTGTCTTCGTTCCCTTGAACAAAGGCAACCATCTTAGTGATGGTCATGTCATTATTTTGAGCAGCTATATTATCATCAGTAAGCAAATTATTTGAAAGCCCCAACACAAAGCGACTAACTCTGGCCTTCATATCACCTACCATTTCCGGAGAATACTTGGATAGAGAGACAAACTTGAGGTAGTGCTCATTTACACTCATATCATTCCGTCTAAGTCTCTCATACTCCAAATCCTTTGCTTCCAAGACTTCAATAGGTATAAAGTGCTCAAGGAACGCATATGCAAACTCCTTCCAAGTTGTTGGATCCTCATCCCTTACTCGGGACTCTTCCCATGTTTTATACCAAGTGTTGGCAACATCCTTAAGCTGATATGCAGCAAGCTTTACTGCCTCAGTGTCTGTAGCATGCATCACTCGAAATATCTTCTGAACCTCATCAATGAAGTTTTGTGGATCCTCATCCTTTTTGGACCATGTGAAGACGAAAGGTTATATGTTGAGGAATTCTCTAGACCTGGAACTACCCGTCTCATGAACATCACTTGTTCCTTATGTTTGAGCATGAGTAGCAACAATCTGGGTGAGCAACTGGATAGTTCCCTTGACATCCATGTCTGAAGAACTGGGCACTGAACCTGGTGCAACACTCTAGGACGAAGTGTCCTCCTCCTAAGCAGCATTAGCTGTGGCCCCCCAGCTAGTCGTTGAGGCCCTCATGGTGTACTTTCTTTTTGCAAGCATTTTTTCGAAATACGCAATTCGCATGGGTTAAAAAGATTCCTGAAAAGCATAGCTCTAACTGCAGGATATAGATTATGAAAGAAATGGAACAATCCTAAATGTCTTGGTGGTCAACCTTTTACATGTAAGGCATGCACACACACATAAAAGAGACCCCACTGGACACGGCTTCACAGATTCCCTAGGACTCTTGAACCTAGGGCTCTGATACCAAGCTTTGTCACTCCCCGAACCATGGCCTGGGCGTAACACGGCACTCATTGTCTGACTGCAAGTGACCGAGCGAACCAACTGTATGGCTGGATCAACATGTGATATAACTGTACGCTAGAGGTAAATGTATGGTACGATAATCTACTAAATAGTCTAACTGAAATATCATATATGTAGAAAATATTGAAAGGGTCTGTAAGTATAAACAAGTAGACGATAAGACTAACACATAAAATTATGCTAATGTGTAACGGTCCGACCCTTCGTCTATCTCGAAATGATGTGTCACAATGTGACCTTTACTCGAAAGAATTATATTCGAAAGATACTAATTTGAAGGAAATATATTCGAAATATATTTATTGAAAAGAATATTATCTTAGAGATTATTATTTGAAGGATTTATAGGTGAAAGATTTATATTTGAAGGATTCGATTAATTGATTGCACTTGTATTTATTACTTGTTGATAAGCAATTATGGTATTCTTGTTGCCTGTTATTTATATCATTGGTTGATCATTGTTGCCATTACTATTATTTGCATCCTATTATTTTGTACGCTATAAACTGCACAGGTTTATGTGAGTGTCTGGTCCTAGCCTTGTCAACACTTCGCCGGGGTAGGTTGCATCCTTACCAGCACATGGTGTCGGTTGTGCTGATACTACACTTCTGTACTTTTTTATGTACAGATCAAGGCATTTGATCGATGGTAGCTATTCATTGCGGTGGAGACTCAAGGTAAACCTGCTATTGGCGTTCGCAGTCCTCAGAGTCACCTTCAACTGTACTTAATTTCATTTGTTCCCTTTCTTTCGGAACAATGATGTAATTATATTGTATAACTACTATTAGAAAGACTTGTGACTTGTACTACCGATTTTGGGAATTTTAAATCGTTTAGATTAATTTTTATTTGAAATTGATAAATATTGATGTTATTCTAGTTAATGTTAGGCTTACCTAGTTTAGAGACTAGAGGCCATCACGATTCCTTTGGAGGGATTTTTGGGTCGTGACAAGTTGGTATCAGAGCTCTAGGTTCATAGGTGATACAAGTCATAAGCGATTTTAGTAGAGTCTTGTAGATCGGTAGGGAGACGTCTGTACTTATCTTCGAGAGGCTACAGAGCTTGTAGGAAAAAAAATTCCCACTTCATTCATTCCTTATCGTGCGATATTTATTCAGATTGAAGCCTATATCTTAGGTTCTTTTGCATCCAATCATGTATGAAATTGCACGCTATGCCAATGGTTTGTGATTGGATGAAATTGCACACTATACCAATGGTTTGTGATATCAGAAAAAATAATTATAAGAGAGCCAGAGTTGCTCAATCATTGTTACCACGTGTCGATCAGAATTGAGGATATGGAAGTGCAAAAAGATCTTTCAGTTGTACGCATAAGGGTGCATCAGATCTTGATATCTGGTTGATAAGTACAATCTGTAGAAGGTTTAATTGGTTGCCTAATCATCACAGGTGGATGTACATAACAAAAAAAAAGTTTGTCATAGTTGAGACTATGTGGTTCATATGGGATTTCTATGTAGCGAAGGGTACAACTAGCAACCAAGTCACTGAAGGAAGCGAGTTTAACTGTCATGAGGATGAGAAGTACCAAGTAAATGGATTGATGTGTCTTATGACTGGTGTCGTGTGAGTGGTGAAGGTTAGTATTGTGGATCGATAGGAATGTGTCTTATGATTTCACACCAATTAAGGATGTTCCACTATCAACAATCAGATTGCGGGGTCATGGGTTATATCCATTTTTCTCCTGAGATGTATTTATGTGGTATTGAAAGGTTTTTCAAAACTTGTATATGATCAAGAGCTAAGATTTGAACGGGATGGTAATGAGACTTGATATATTCCCATATCCTTAATAATCCTACATTTCAGTATCAGCGGGATCATGGAAACATATTTAGTATACTTGTGGTGCTCAAGTTAATCACAATACTCGCATGAGACAGTCATCTTTTAATGTACCAGTGGCATGGAATTTCCTGCAACGGCTATTTAATTTATCCGGTATGACTCCGTATGAGTATTCGAACTGCGATGGGTTGTTATGAATATGGTGATACTAGGAACATCCTGAGAAAAATTGTCCTAGACTTGGGAGAAATCTGTCCATCAGAGCACACATGTCAAGTACTCTAATATAGTTATTACTCTACCTACACTACCAATTATGGGTGGAGGAAAAGCGGGTAGACGGTGCCTAAGAGGTGGAGGCCCGACTCATTGATATATTCTCTATGGTGTAGCTAAGGTCGTTACAAGAACGAACTTGAGTTATCATAAAGGAATATTTTTCCTTAACTTGATTCAGTTATAAGTATCGAGTCTAGTCCTCATAATATGTTCTACTCATGAGATCATTATGTGTTAGTCACTAAAAATAGTTGTGATGTGATTTCAGGAAAAAAATTGATTTGAATTGTGAATTTTATTCCCTACCGGTATGAGGGTTCATATATAATATATATATATATATATATATATATATATATATATATATATATATATATATATATATATATATATATATATATATATATATATATATATATATATATATATATATATATGATTTTATTTTACAGAAATTATTTGAAAGAAGGAAGAACAGAAACGGAAAATTTTAGTTGGCACAATGTGCAAAATACTTGTGATTCAGAGTTGAGGACGAGATCCTCACATTTTTATAGGATATGAAATATTTATACCGGGCTACAAGTTTCGGTGGATGTTATATAAGGGCGAGGTCCTTATGGTGAATGTTTACGTGTTTAAATTCTCCCTTTGTGAAATTGAAAAAATATATTTGTACCATAGTACTTTCAGGGAGTCATGCCTATGAGGCTTATTTGAAAATTCTTGTATGACTATCTCTGTGCATAAGTTGCCAATTCGTATTGTAACTATTGAGTTGTTTCCCACAAGATAACTGCTCAGGTGGCATTTAGTGTGACTCATTAATTTGGATAATTAATTTTGAGGTCATCATGCCTCGTTGTTAGAAAATGAAGGTTTGAAACGAGATTTTTTGTTGACATGAGATTAACTAGAAATTTTTAATCGATCATGAATAACTATTAAGACCAGGGATGTGGTTATGGTCAAAGATATGATATGTTTCATGTCCAGATATCTTTATTATAATGTCACGCTTGTTATGCGAAGAGTAGTGTTATTGATATATACATTGTGGGGGCATTTTTGAGTTATGGATGATGTTAGGAGTTGTTTTGGTGTTACTCTGACAGGTGGATATGCCCAATTACAGGGAAGACTCTGCAAAAATTTCTGAAAAATTTGAGAGTTAGAAAAATTTGGGATATTGAGATGTGCAAGGAGAGAGAAATTACATTATGTGTTTGAGGACGAACTCTACTTATCATCTGAGGACGAATGACCCCTAAGTGGGGGAGAATATAATACCTCATATTTGATGGGTGCATAGGCACGAGTTGCTATAGCCAGTCAAGACTAATATCGTGTGTTGACGTGAAAATCGGACCTTTCTGAAAATGATTGGAGTGTAAGAAATTTGTTCTTCAAGTTTACAAATATAAATAAAGGAAATAATCTCAATTGACATGGTGTTTTCAGACTTATGTCTAATGCTATAATGTAGGATCAATCATGAATATTTGTGTAAAACCTTAAAATCATCAATTTGCTAGCTTGAAAATAGTCTCAGTACGTTCGAGGACGAATGTTTGTTAAGAGGTGGCGAATGTAACGGTCCGACCCGTCGTCTCATAATTTACCACTCCGTTTTTCCCATTTTCAACTTCTTTATTCTTCATTATCCATATCTTATGTGACCGATTTTCTTTGAAATGGTTTTGATAAGAAATGAGATACTTAATCTCTTTTAAGAAGGCATAAATTGGAAAAGTCAACCGAGCATTGACTTATGAGTTAGAGGGATCGAATATGAATTCGATGGTTGGGTTAGCTCCGAGAGATGATTTGGGACTTAGGAATGTGTCCGGAATATTTTTGTGATGACCGGTGTAGAATTATGCTTGAATTGGCGAAGTTAGCATTTTGGCGAATTCCGGTTGATAGGTAAGGTTTTGATCCGGGTGTCGGAATAAAATTCCCAGAGTTGATGTAGCTGCATTGTGTCATTTTGGATATGTTTGCAAAATTTCAGGTCATTCGGACATCGTTTAGTAGGTGTTTTGATCAAATGCGTGTTTCGCAAGTTTTTAAAAAACTTAGGCTTGAATTCTATATGAATTGATGGTTTTAATGTTGTTTGAGGTGTTTTGTTGATTGGAAAAGGTTTAAATGATGTTATGAATTATGTTGGAACATTTGGTTAGAGTCCAAAGGGGCTCGGGTGAGTTTCGGAATGGTTACGGGCCATTTTTAGGCCAATTTAACTTGCAAGATTTTGACAGCAAGGTTCGATAATTCTGATGCAAGGAGCATAACGTAGAAGCTTATAGCTAGCAATCTATAAGGAATCGGAAAATGTACGAAATATGAAAGTTGTAACTCTTGCTTTCTGGTTTTCATAAAAGTAAACAATTCATCATTGAGATATTCGTACAGAAAGTTATAATCAATTGAATAAGGGCTGATAAAGTTGTTTAGAAATTTCCCAGAAATTCTGATGCGAGGAGGCTATTTGGGAAGCTTATATCTCGAAATATATATGGAATCCAAAATTATGTAAAACATGAAGGTTGTAGAACGTGGATTCTAGTTTCCAGAAAGTTTAAATGTTTGTCATTCAGACATATGTACAGAAAGTTATGATAGTGACGAGCGGGCAGAAACTTAAGGACCGAAAATGCTCATTTCTTCATTTTCGTTTTGGGGTTTTGAAGCTTGGTTCTTGAGTGATTTTGATGTGTTTTTCACTATTTCAACTCAATTAAGTGTTATGTACTCGAAAGTGTTTATAATCCATTCTTATTTTCATCGTTTAATTCGGATTTAGATGGAAGAAATCAAGATTTTTGCAAAATATTCCAAAAATGAAAATTTTAGATTTGGAGGTCGAGTTTTCATCGAAATTTAATAATTTTTGTATGGTTGAACTCGTATCGGAATAGGTTATCGGATTTTATGAGTTTCGACGGATTCTAAGACGTGGGTCCGACGAGCAATTTTTAGCTAAATTTCAGATTTAATTTAAAAAAAATGTGTGAATTCATGTGGAATTAATTCGTACGATATATATTGAGTACATTGAATTATTATGACTAGATTTGAAGCTCGGATGAATTTTCAATATAAAGGCTTGTTGGAATTTTGAATCGGTAGCAAAATGAGGTAAGTGTTTGGTCTACCATAGCTTGAGCGAATATGAGCTGAGTATAATTACTACTTGTTATGTGTTGTGTATGACGTATAGGCATGGTGACGATTATCTATATGTTGGGTGTCGAGCATGACCGTGAGTCTTAAATTCTTCATTTTTGTTTTGGGGGTTTTTGGAGCTTGGTTCTTGGGCGATTTTGATGTGTTTTTCACAATTTCAACTCAAGTAAATGTTATGTACTCGAAAGTGTTTATAATCCATGCTTATTTTCATCGTTTAATTCAGATTTAGATGGAAGAAATCAAGATTTTTGCAAAATCTTCCAAAAATGAAAATTTTAGATTTGGAGGTCGAGTTTTCATCGAAATTCGATAATTTTTGTATGCTTGAACTCGTATCGGAATGGGTTGTCGGATTTTATGAGCTTCGACGGATTCTAAGACGTGGGTGCGACGAGCAATTTTTAGCTAAATTTCAGATTTAATTTTAAAAAAATGTGTGAATTCATGTGGAATTAGTTCGTACAATTTATATTGAGTATATTGAATTATTATGACTAGATTTGAAGCTCGGACGAATTTGCAAGATAAAGGCTTGTTGGAATTTTGAATTGGTAGCAAAACGAGGTAAGTGTTTGGTCTACCATAGCTTGAGGGAATATGAGTTGAGTATAATTACTACTTGTTATGCATTGTGTACGACGTATAGGCATGGTGACGAGTATCTATATGTTGGGGGTCGAGCATGACCGTGGGTCTTATGTTCTTCATTTTCGTTTTGGGGGGTTTTTGGAGCTTGGTTCTTGGGCAATTTTGATGTGTTTTTCACAATTTCAACTCAAGTAAGTGTTATGTACTCGAAAGTGTTTATATTACATAAATCCATGCTTATTTTCATCGTTTAATTCGGATTTAGATGGAAGAAATCAAGTTTTATGCAAAATCTTCCAAAAATGAAAATTTTAGATTTGGTGATCGAGTTTTCATCGAAATTTGATAATTTTTGTGTGGTTGAACTCGTATCGGAATGGGTTGTCGGATTTTATGAGTTTCGACGGATTCTAAGACGTGGTTCTGATGAGCAATTTTCAGCTAAATTTCATATTTAATTTAAAAAAAATGTGTGAATTCATGTGGAATTAATTCGTATGATTTCTATTGAGTATATTGAATTATTATGACTAGATTTGAAGCTCGGACGAATTTTCAAGATAAAGGCTTGTTGGAATTTTGAATTGGTAGCAAAATAAGGTAAATGTTTGTTCTACCATAGCTTGAGGGAATATGAGTTGAGTATAATTACTACTTGTTATGTGTTGTGTACGACATATAGGCATGGTGACGAGTATCTATATAATGGGGGTCGAGCATGACCGTGAGTCTTAAATTGCTAAATTGTTGTATTCTTATTTGATGCTTATGAGAACTTGGTCGAAGATCTTTGAAATTGAGCAAGTATTTGTTATGACTGAGTAATTGTATCAATTGTGTTAAGTGAACATTTCATAAGTTTGGTTATAGCTGGTTCTCCCTTGCCGCGATATTATCGAAATATTATTGTTCCCTTGCTCGGATGTTATTGTTTTGATATTATTGTACCCTTGCCGGGTTAAAGTATTATGTTGTTGAATTTTTCCAATGGGGCCTTCTTTACAAAATCAGATATTATGAACTACAATATGGGATCGTGTGGCACGCCGTCCACTTATATATTATGAAATGGGATTGTGTGGCACGCCGTCCATTTATATATTATGAATTGGGATCATGTGGCACACCGTCCACTTATATATTGTAAAATGGGATCGTGTGGCACGTCGACTACTATAAATATTACAAATTGGGATCGCGTGGCACGCCGACTGCTATAAATATTATAAATTGGGATCGCGTGGCACACTGACCATTATAAATATTATGAATTGGGATCGTGTGGCACACCGACCACTATAAATATTATGAATTGGGATCGTGTGGCACGCTGTCCACTTGTATATTATGAAACGGGATCGTATATATATATGTATATATATGTATATATATATATATGTATATTACGAATTTGGATCGGATTGCACGCCGCAACAGTAATATATGATAGGGATCGGGTTACACGCCGCAAAAGGAAAGATTAAAAGTGAATTTTGATTATTACGGTGAGGACATGAATTAAAGCACGAAGAATGGTGTCGTGCACTTCTTGTTTGTTGTATTTAATTATTGTTATCAATTCAAGTATTTTAATGGTTCAGAAGTTTCCTTAATGCTGTGATCCTTTATGTTGGAAATCTGTATTGTTTTCAATACCTCGCCACATTTATATATAGCTTTCAATACTTTAAATTTCAACAATTGTTACATTTTTAACTAAAGAGATTTCTCAACTAAATTTTCTCTTAAACCCTTTGAGGTTGTACTTTACTTTAAAAAGGAAATTTTCTACTATATTTTGATTTATTGATTTTACGTATTATAGGTAATGATTTATTTAATAATAATACTTTAATTGAAAAATGTATTTTCTTTATCAAATGATTACCAAAAATAAATTCATTTGTTCTTGTTGATTTCCTAATTGGGTTGGAAGTTGTACTCTACTTTATGTTAAGTAAATGAGGCTCTTTGAACATTCTTAATTGTATTGGGTTATGGACCCTGTGAACTGAGTAACATGAGAATATTATTGTGCAATGTGAAATAGAAATATGTTGGCACAAGGTGTTGGGGAAAATATTATAGTTTTATTTAATTGCACGTGAGTTGTCCGTGCAATTGTAATATGAATATGAGTACGAGATGCCGTAAAAATACAAAAGTGGGCAGAGACCTATATTATTATAAGTATGAAATGATGTGTCACAAGGGGACATTTACTCGAAAGAATTATATTCGAAAGATACTTATTTGAAGGATATATATTCGAAATATATTTATTGAAAAGCATATTATCTTAGAGATTATTACTTGAAGGATTTATAGGCGAAAGATTTATATTTCAAGGACTCGATTAATTGACTGCACTTGTATTTATTATTTGTTAGAAAGCAATTATAGTATTCTTGTTGCCCGCTATTTATATCATTGGTTGATAATTGTTGCCATTACCATTATTTGCTTCATATTATTTTGTACATTATAAACTTCACATGTTTATGTGAGTGTATGGTCCTAGCCTGGTTACTACTTCGCCGGGGTAGGCTAGACACTTACTAGCACATGGGATCGGTTATGCTGATACTACACTTTTGTACATTTTTATGTACAGATCCAGGCATTTGATCGATGGTAGCTATTCATTGCGTTGGGGACTCAAGGTAAACCTGCTTGGCTTTCGCAGTCCTCAGAGTCACCTTCAATTGTACTTAATTTCATTTGTTACCTTTCTTTCGGAACAATGATGTAGTTATATTGTATAACTACTATTAGAAAGACTTGTGACTTGTACTGCCGGTTTTGGAAATTGTAAATCGTTTAGAGAAATTTTTATTTGAAATTGATAAATATCGATGTTATTTTAGTTAATGTTAGGTTTACCTAGTTTTGAGACTAGGTGCCATCATGACTCCTTTGGAGGGATTCTTGGGTCGTGACAGATAATGCGCCTGAGAAGAGGTACCTAGATCTACACATGAAAAACATGCGCAGAAGAGGCGTGAGTACACCACAACCGTACTTAGTAAGTGCCAAGTCTAACCTCGGTTGGGTAGTGACGAGGAAAGGTCAGGTCCCTACTAAGATAAATAATAATAATAATAATGTGCAGTATGAAAGCAGGTAAAATAACAGAATTAGTAGTGAAATAAGATAGAATCATCAAGTCAACAAAAAATAACCGAAATAAGGAATAAACATGGAGAAGTGCAACTCAATATCAATGATGCCATGAGGATTTCACAGGATACCGTCCTCTAGTCCTTTCTTAACCGTCCAGTGGATCTCTCGGGATAACTTCCCCTAGTCCATCTCATAAGAATGTCAGAAGGATCTTCCAGGATATCGTCCCGTAGTCCAACTACCAATGTGCGGGGGATCTATCGGGAATCTAACCCGTAGTCCCAAAGTAAATATACAGGGGGATCTATCGGGAATCAAACCCGTAGTCTCAAAGTAAACAAACAGGGGGGTGGTGGGAGCTACCGTAATCCCACATCTGTATTCCTAAATATAAATGTGCAACCACAACCAGAGAATAATTGGAAAATGAAATTAAACACCAAGGCAAGAGCAAATCTAGCCTAACATGCTTCATGTAGTGCAACAAGGCAATTTAGGCAATTAAACCAATTATATCAACTAGCATGCTTTTTTTTTTCTAGGCTACCATAGGCTATATGGCACATAACAAGGCAAGTAAGGAAGAGATAGCAACTTGATCATTTAAGTAAAACTCAGGTGTTCAATAATTACTACAAGTACGCGTTCGTCACCTCACGTACAAGGCACTCAATAATTAAATAACAAGTCCTAAGGGGAGAAGGTCCCCCCCCCCCCCCCCACAAAGTTAGACAAGCCACTTATCCCGAACCGGTACAAAGTCAACTAAGGAACCACGCCTTTGCCACGAGTATCTGACTCCGAATGGCCCAAATCTATTCAATTCAATTACATAACATAAATAACATCACAAGTAACTAATTCCACTATTAAAATTAAAGTCATGGCACGAAAATAGGTAAAATAACCATAATACCCCTCAAGACAACGTCTCGGAATCAGATATTTATACGTTTCCAGAAACCTCGTACTCTCACGAGTCTAACCATACAAACTTCTCTCAAATCAGCGGTCAAATGGCCCCTCAAAATCCCATTACTAGGTCTATGAAGTTTTCCCCAAATTTTATTAACAATCCGAAATTAAAGGATGGATTCGAGATTAAATTAGTGGGTTTTAGTCATAGAAGTGACGAGAATCGTTACCCAGTCATTTCCTTTGAAAAACCTTCGAAATTGCTCCCCAACTCTAGCTCCAAATGTTGAGTTCACGTAAAAATGGCTAACTCTCAGAATTTGAAATGTTAAATACTGCCCAGGTGTTTCTTTAGTGTGATTGCATGAAGAGGGATGCGATCGCGTAGAGTAAAATATGAAGGTCTAGAATTTGGTCTATGCGAACGCAAAGTCCGGCCTGCGGTCGCAGAAGGAAAAGAACTGAACCTATGCGATCGCGTATAAGGAATTTGGCCCCTGAGACACTATCCCAGTTTGTTCTATGCAGACGTAAGATATGGATTGCGAAGGCGGAGAAGGGAAAAACAGAACTATGCGATCATATAAAGGTCTTTGCGATTACATGAAGGTCTTTGCGATCGAATTGAAGGAAAAATGCCAGCCCCTGAAATTGAACTACGCGGTCGCATGGGGATGGATGCGATCGCAGAGAAGAAGATGTATGCAACAGCTGAAGGGAATTTTCTGCAACACTTCAAGTCCCAATACACTACTACAAAAAAGTCCTTTATCGGTAATTATTTAGCGGCAATAAGGAAATTGTTGCTAATAAGTTCTTTAAGCTGAAAAATTAGCAAAAAATGACTATTAACCAGTAAAAGATATCGTCTTACTGGCAATAAAAATTAAATTGCCACTAAAAATTACTAATTTAATTAATCTTTATTTCTTTAATAAATATTCCTTCAGCCCAAAAATAAAATACAATTCCCTCCAAAATGTTTGGACAAGAATATTCATTCCATCCAAATTTAGAAAGTTTAGGAAAACATATTTCCCTACATCGAAAGGATACCGTCGACTTCTGCCATAGGAAAGACCTAAATGCTGCTGCCTCAATCTTCCGCCACAATCCTCGTTGATTTTTTTGCAGGTAAGTTCTCTCGTCCTTGTTAACTTCTCGCCCTTGTTATCTTCTATTCTTCCTCCGTTAAATCTGTTGCATGAAATCGTTTTGAATTGCTTGAAATCTGTTGCTTGAAATCTCTTCTTCCCCTGTTAAATCTATAGCTTGAAATCGTTTTGGATTGCTTGAAATCTGTTACTTAAAATCTCTTCTTCTCGTATTAAATCTGTTGTGTGAAATCGTATTGAATCGCTTAAAATCTGGTGCTTGAAATCTCTTCTTCCCCTGTTAAATCTGTTGCTTGAAATCATTTTGGATTGCTTGAAATCTGGTTCTTACAATATATTCTTCCCCTGTTAAATATTGCTTGAAATCGTTTGAAACAGATTTTGAATCGTTTTGCAATGGATTGATTTAAAGTGAATTGATCCGATGCTGCTCAAATGATTTGTATGAATTTTTTACAGCGGATTGATGTTGCTCTATTTTTTATATGGATTGATGCTGCTTGATTGTTTATATTTATTTATTACAATGGATTGATAATTCTCGGTTGTTTACAACACAATATTAGGTTGTATAGATGAATTGACAGCCTTGTACAACCTCGAGAGTCCTTCAGTTTCAAAATTTCTCGCTATATTTGGTCTACTCTTTTTATTGTGGAATCAGCATAATTAGTAATTTCATCTTGTTGTTTCCTTTTGCCAATGAGTTGAGGAATGAAGCGGTAGTTTATAGTAATGCACATATTCTCTCTTGAGATTTGATCTATCTATTAGACATGTAAAATTGGTTTGTTTCTTACTAAAAGGTACATGAGACAGTGAAATTATATCTTGATTATATCCAGTTTGAGAGATTGAAGAAGAGAGAAGGGCAAAAGAAATAGAGAGAAGAAGAACTAGAGAGAGAAGTGAAATTCTTATTAAACTGATACAAGAAACTAATAACATGTACACATATATATATATACTAATACCTAACTAATTATTAGCTAATACTCATTAACTAACATTAGGAAATAAACTATAACTAATCTAACTGACTGATGTAAAAGTACTAAACTACCCTTTCTTCTTTAACTATGTTATATCTTTCTCTACACTTCCCCTCAAGCTAGGTACTGCAAATACATTAAGAATGCCAAGCTTGGAAGAAATATAATCATGTTGCACTTTGTTGAGTCCTTTGGTTAGAATATCTGCTGGTTGTTCCTTTGTTGATATATAACTTGTTTTGATAAGACCTTGTATAACTTTCTCTCGGATGAAGTGGAAATCAATCTCGATGTGCTTTGTTCTTTCGTGATACACTGGATTTGCTGCAATTTGTATTGCAGCTTTGCTGTCACTAAGCAGTTCGATTGGTAACTTGACATTTACTCCCACTTCTTTTAGTAATCCAATTAACCAAATAAGTTCAGCTACAGTAGTTGCAATGCTTCTGTATTCAGCCGCTGCTGAGCTTCTGGATACAGTAGACTGTTTCTTTGACTTCCATGAGATTAATGAATCTCAAAATTTGACTAGGTAACCTGAAACAGATTTTCTTGTGAAAGGGCAAGCAGCCCAGTCTGCATCACAATAGGCAGAGATAGTGTTGTTTTCTTTACTGGAGAGTAGAACTCCTTGACCTGGATTATTTTTGATATATTTGACAATTCTTAATGCAGCTTCCATGTGAGACTTTTTTGGATTTTGTAGAAATTGGCTTAGTTTTTGAACGCTAAAGGAAATATCAGCTCTTGTCATTGTTAAATACAATAGTTTACCTATCAATCTCTGATATGTGTTTATATCTGCCATTTCTTCATTCACTAAGCTACTAGAATTATTTTTCTTGATATGATCATCATATTCTTTATTTGTAAACTTCATATTTATATCAAGAGGTGTTATTGCTGGTTTACCAGCATCAGTTCCCGTTTCAAAGATTAATTCTAGTGCATATTTTCTCTGATTCATATGAATTCCTTACTTTGACCTAGCAAATTCTATATCTAAGAAATATTTTAATTCTCCTAGGTCCTTCATCTTAAAGTACTGTCGTAAATGAGATCTAGTTTCTTCTATTAATTTCAGAGAATCTCTAGTTATGAGCATTTCATCTACATAAATTAGTACCATAGTAATACCTTCTGTAGTTTTCTTAAAGAACAGAGATTGATCATGTTGGCTTTGTTGAAACCGAGATTTTAGAAGAGCTTCTGTTAATTTAGTATTCCACTGCCTGGGAGCTTGTTTTAATTCATACAAGGATTTTACAAGTCTACATACTTTGTTCTCCCCCTGAATTGTGAATCCTTGAGAGAGATCCATATATATTTCATCTAATAAATCTCCCTGTAAAAATGTATTATATACATCCATTTGATGTATATACCAGTGTTTTTGAGAAACCATAGATAGAATAGTTCTAACAGTCTTGATTTTAATAACTGGAAAACAAGTTTCTTGGTAGTCTATTCCTTCCTTTTGACTGAACCCTTTAGCAACTAGCCTAGCCTTATATTTCTCTATTTCACCAGGTCCCTTATATTTGATCTTGTATATCCATTTACAACCTATATGAGTCTTTCCTGATGGCAGAGTTACTACTTCCCATGTATTGTTATTTTGTAAGGCTTCAATTTCAGCTTTCATTGCATCTATCCACTTAGGATCTTTTATAGCTTCAGAGTATAAAGTTGGTTCTGTAGTATTTGAACTTCCTGTTAAGTATGCTTGATAATTAGGACTTATGTTTTCATATGTTAAGTACTTTGATATAGCATATGGTTCAGTCTGTTGTGCAGTTAAGGATACAAAATCTTTCATCCATATAGGAGGTTTCTTTCCTCTACAAGATTTCCTAGTATTTGACTGACTATTAGTTGATTGAGGAATTTGTCTTCTTTGTTGAACATTTGTTACCTGTTGAGTACCATTTACTACAGCTTCTATAGGATTAGTTATCATTTCTTGTGTACTATCAAAAGTTGTCAGTTCTTGTGACTGGCTTGAAGTCATTTGATTTTCAATTGATATATTATGATATATTGCATCTGTTGTATTTAGAAGTATGTTTGTTATGTTCTGCTGAATAAAGATTGGCTTATTTGAGTTCTTTTGACCTTTAAAAGGAAATATATCTTCTTTAAACTTGACATCTTTGCTTACAAAGAATACTTTGTCTATTAGATCATATAGAACATAACCCTTTTGCCATGTAGCATAGCCTATGTGTACAGATGGTTTTGCTCTAGGTAGTAACTTATCCTTTTGATTAACTAGTTTTGCATAGCATAGGAACCCTATAACTCTTAGATGTTCTAGAGTAGGTTTTTTGTTGTGTAATCTTTCATAAGGACTTTTGTTATCAATTACAGAACTAGGTATCCTATAATAATGTGTAGAGCAGCAAGAACACAGTATCCCCAGAATTTAATTGGTATATTTGCTTGAAATCTTATAGCTCTAGTGAGTTCTAGGATATGTATATGCTTTCTTTCAGCTATCCCATTTTGTTGATGAGTATAAGGACATGTCCTTTGATGGATTATCCCTAGACTCTTAAAGTAAGTATCACACACTTAGTTAACAAATTCTTTACCATTCTGATTGTTTTAATAACAAATCCAAACTGTGTTTTTACAAAGGTAACAAACTGCTGTATAATCACACATACATCGGATTTTAATTTCAACAAGAAATCCAAGTCATTCTGGAAAACTTATCTACTACAGTTAAGAAAAATTTATTGCCATCAACAGTAGATATTTTGTATGGACCCCACAAATCCATGTGAACTAACTCAAATAGTAGAAGTCTCTATGCTACTAACAAGAATGGGATTTCTAGTTTGCTTTGCACATGGACAAGTAGTACATAGATCCAATCTAGATGATATATTTTGAATATTTGCAGATAGTATTTTCTTGAGAACAATAGCATATACATGTCCAAGTCTCCTATGCCACAAATCAATGTCATTAGAGCTAACTTGATTACAGATTTCTGACTCTTTAGTGTTTAAGCTAACTACTTTATTGTTTGATTACTTTTGCCTACTAAGAAAGTATAAACCACTGTCTTCTCTACCAATCGCTTTCACCCTCCCACTGAAGAGCTCCTGAAAGATGCAAAAATCAGAAAAGAAAGCAACTGAGAATTTTAATTCTTTTGTCACTTTAGAGACAGATAACATGTTATACTTAAACTGAGGAATGTAAAATACATTTGTTATAATGTCTTGTTCTGTTAACTCACTAGTTCCAACATGAGTTACTTGAGTAGTTTGTCCATTAGGCAGATAAACATTTTTCTGTTGATTTGTTTGTATAAGAGAAGCCTTATTTAGTAATTATAAATCAACTACCATATCATTAGTGTCCCCTGTGTCTATAATCCATTCGTGCAGGTTATTAGAGGCTAATAAAGCACAAGGCATACCTGCTGCATTTGCTGATGGATTTGTTGAAGCAGCAGCTGAGTTGCCTTTACTTAGAAGTTGAACAATGTGGTCATATTGCTCTTTGGTGAAGGTGCAAGGAGCCATCCATGGATTGTTGTTCATCTGTCCACTGTTCTGAGAATTGATCACACCTTTAGCATTGCTTGTTAGCTGAGATTTTTTAGAATCATTCTCAGTCCAATTGCTGCTAGATACTTGATTTCCTTGGGTATTTGTATCTGAAAATTCATTATAACAATTTCGTTTAGAGTGTCCTCTTAACTTACACACTTCACAAAACAGGTTGAAATTCTTCTTAGTAAACCTTTGGTTGTTTCCATCAGATTTGATATACATAGCTATATCAAACTGACTTGCTCCAGCAACAGGATTTGCCCCTAATATTCCTGCATTATCGGCCACTGATTTCTGGCTTTCATCACTAATTACCATAGCATAAGCTTGGTTAACAGATGGCATTGGACTCATTAGCAAGATCTGACTCCTAGCTTGCCCATAGGAATCATTTAGCCCCATCAAGAATTGAAAAAGTTTTATCTTTTGCAGATGAACTATAAAATCTCTTGACTTAGGACAATCACAACCAGGTGCAGGGACTAAAGCCTCAGATTCCTCCCACAAATCTTTTAATTTTGAAAAATATGCAGAAACAGTAGATGTTCCTTGACTCAAGGTTGCGATTTCTTTATGCAAATTGTGAAACCTTGAACCATCAACTTTATCAAACCTCTCATGTAGATCATTTCACACTTCTTGAGCACTAGAAGCATACATTATACCACCTAGCAACCCACTACTTACATAATTCATTAACCAAGAACGGACTATAGCATTTACTCTTTTCCAGTGATTCCACAGATTTTCTGGAAAACTTTCTTTGTTGCAAAACCATCTACTAGTTCTAACTTATTTCTTCCTAATAACGCCATTCTCATAGATATAAACTACAAAACATAATTTTCGACTCCAGTTAATTGAAACGAAATTATTTGAATTGCACTAACATCAGATGGACTTAAAACAAGGGTGATTGTAATCAAGCACATGCAAACCTCCTTGAGTAGGATTTGAAGCAGGTGAAGTAAGAGGAACTTCAGTGGAAGCATTTGATTGATCATTTCCAGCCATGGGGTTCAAGAAATTCAAGAACAAGCAGATGAAAAAGTAGTCTTTGAAATGGATATAGACTCTACGAATTCAGCTATGGATTTAATAGATCCTGCTCTAATACCATGACTAATCTAACTGACTGATGTGAATGTACTAAACTACCCTTTCTTCTTTAACTATGTTATATCTTTCTCCACGGACACAATATTTGTTTCCTATCTATAAAAATATAGGACCATATAAGGTTGTTATGTATGATCATATTTGACGACTGAAAATCAGTTTATTAGGAGTCTCTCTAATGAATCAATAAGTATTTGTATTCTTTGCCAGTTAATCCTGACCGGGAATAACATGATATTCTTGTCTTTATTAAGAAGAATGATTCGTCCTACGGCATGAAGTTTCAGTTCCAGTATGCCAAATAGCTCTCCGCTTTTATAAATTTGGGGGGGGGGGGGGGTGTAATCAGTGACAACCCTCAAAAGTTTTATGAAATAATTAAACTTGTATTGTCAGGAGTTGACAGCAATATTGGTGTTGTCAAAAATTGTCTGAATATCCAATCCCTTCTGGCCCATTGTTCAAGCCACGTCTAGAAGTCGAAAAGGGCGAATACTGGCTGAGGAATGCATGTAACAATTAAATCAAATGGTACTGTGATAAATGTAAGTTGTTCTCTCCTTCAATAGTTGTTTTTCAAGTTTTTACTACTTACCTTTGCTTACGTTTAATTCCTTTTATTCGTTATATCCTGTTGAGCAATGTGTAGCATCTATTTGCACTGTGAAGCCGAGGAAGCATCTTTGCTTGATAAAAATTGAAGATTAGCTTTCGAAAGAGTTTCTTATATGTTGCAACTGCAGAAATCTTTATATATTATAAATAGGATTAATAATTTGCTCTAGAAAGTAGTTAGCACGGGGAGGCCTAAGAGGTATTGGTGAGAGGTGATTAGACATGACATGGCTAGAATGCGGGTTTCCGTTGACATGACCTTTGATAGGAAAGTTTGGAGGTCTAGTGTCAGGGTTGTAGGATAGGGGCCACTAGAGTTTTTCCTACTACTCACCCAGGGTTGGGTGAGGCTTGGCAGGGCTATCCATAGATGATTTGTGTTTTGGATTGTGTCTTCCTTATGGTAATTATTTATGGTAGTTACTGTATGATATTATTGCATGCTATTTTATTTATGGTTCTTATGTTTAGATAATTATTTACGCAATTTCTGCTGGACTTACTAATGCTCTTTTCTTTTTGTTTTTGTTTTTATTTTTGTTTTTCTCTTTCCTTCATTGAGCCGAGGGTCGATTGAAAGTAACCTCTCTGCCCTTTCGGGTAGGGGTAAGGCTCGTCTACATATTACCCTGCCCAGACCCCACTTTGTGAGACTATACTGGGTAGTAGTTGTTGTTGTTGTAAAGTACTTAGCACATATAATTGCGATTCATGTATTCTTCTGAAAAAATATCTCTCTTCATCTTACTTGTAGTTTTTTAGTTCATATCTTGCTTGAACATTCATCTCTATTGCAATTCATATATTCTTGTTCTTTCCCTTTTCAGTGAGTTTAGCAAGGAGGAGGTTATTTAGAGTAATTTAAAGTCCACTATTGAATGTGAAGATCTAATAGAATTCAAAGGTATACGCGACACAAAGTTTGTCTCCTATCTATTAAAAATAGAAAATGAAAGTTGGTTCTCCTAAGGTTGGAGTTCTTTTTGATAACTGCTTATGTCCTAATTTCAGAGAATTAAGTTTTATCCCTGCTGGAAGAAGGGCTTCCCTCGTCTCCATTAAAGGCATGTTTCTGAAATAAAGAAAGATGTGCAAATATTAACTCCTGCGAGGTTTGCCTAAATGAGGGGAAAAGTCTATCTATGTCCAATTTATTCTCTCAAACATGGTGAGAATCCGACAGTGGTGCTCTGACATATGTAATTTTCAAGGCTTCTCTTGGCTTGTTTATTAATTGCTTGTCTTTTCTGATTACTATGCATCACTTATTCTTGTTGCAAAAACTATTAGTCCCTTCAATTCCTTCTCTTAATAAAACTTCTTTATCCCTGTAGAAAATAATCTTCTTCTTTTAAGTAGTAATAGATCTATCATAATTTTCAAATTCCTTGTTACCTCTGTTTTTTGATAGTTGAAAGAATGAGCAGCAAGTCAGATCGTCTAAATTAATGTATTGTGTGTTTGTGTTACGAAATATAAAAACCTGGCTAACCTTCTTTGCAATTGTTGCAGTCCATGCACACTTGCTGAATTGACCAAATATGATGTTTAATTCTGTCCTCTTACTAACATATTCTATTTTTTAGTCAATTTACAGCTGGTATGATATATGCAGAAGATAAAAGGTCGAGATAAAGGCAACCTCACTTTCTCAGTAAGGTAGCCAAACCTTGAAAAGCGTTTACATCAAGCTTGAGATTTAAAGAGATTGGATAAGATTTTCAATGTCTGATTTCGTTATCTAAGCACATATTATATCAAATTGATGCGACTGTATTTGATAGCGAATACTAAGTTTTTATCAGTATAGCACAATGGTTAAAACATCAGGTTTTGTTTTGAATATTCAGAGGTTTGGACTGAAGCTATTATTAAACATTACTGCATAGTCATTTGAAATACGAGTCAATCTTACTTGACAATTTTGTTTAGTCTAAGTATTGCTTCAAGTTTCACCTCAACAGAAATTCATGTTATTTCTCTTTTTACAGTGAGTTGAGGAAAGAGGTAGTGTTTATGTAGTAACACAAATGTTATATCTTGATCTTTATTATTTGTACTGGCTGTACAAAGGCATACGCGACAAAAAGTTTGTATTCCATAATTTTACAGGTAAAAGCATCAACACAATGTTAGTGCTATTTTGTATGATTATCTGATCTCAACTTAACGATCGCTTTTCTTTCCTTGTCGTGACAATTAGCTATTCTAGCTCATTGCTAGTTGGTGAAAAGGAAGGTTGTGTTGATATTCTCTATTGAATCGACAATCATATAAATTCTGTAGAAATCGGCAGTACTCCTTCTCATTCATCCGCCACAACCTATGCAACAACTTCTTCAATATTTCGAAAATATAAACTGAGTACTTTCCTGAAGGACAGCCGACCAATAATCGTGATAGTAGAAAAAAAATATATTTTTGTGTATGCACCATGTTTGTTGTTCACTGCTCAAAGCACAATTCATAATTATGAAACTGGAAAGCGGCCAACAATTGCTCAAATTCCCATTGTATGGGTAGATACTACACTTATTCCTACTATTTAGAAGTGAGAATAAGGAGCTCTTCGTCGTCCTCTTTTAAGCGTAATTATATTTATGTCCTTAGGTTTTCCTATTACCTGCGTTTACTTGGGGATATTTACGTAAATTTATTTTGTTCTTGGGTGGTGGTTGATAAGTCCTCCTTGATCTTTTGCTCCCTCTCTCTCTTACTATTTGTTGCTGTGACGACGGTGACCATGGTGTAACAGACATCAACGGAGATCAGTATGCGTGGGAACGAGTATTAGCATAGTGTAACTTGGCTAGAGTTATGTCGCCATGACTGGACAACCATGACAAATATAAGACTGGAAACTCAAAAGAGAAGCGGTCGAGACTGTTAAATGATGCTATTGAACTGCTTTTGTCAATTTTGATGGTAATTTATTTTTTTCATATCGAAATTATTCAGCTTTGAGTATCTTCTTGGGTTTCAGATGCCATATTTTTTCTCTCGTTTTCAATATATAAATTGGCATAATTTCACAAAAAACATAGGTAAATTGGTGTAATTTTACTTTTTACCTTTTCTTTTTCTCTCTCTTTTGGTGATTTATAGTCTTTCAAAATGTTAGCATCTCTGCTTATGATGTATCCTCATTAACATGTAATTCTCCAAATTTCATGTAAGGACCTTTTACGGTTAAAATAATGATAATTTGTTAAAGAGATTTGCAATTTCTTTGGTTTTAATCATTATTCAAAAGTACTTGCAGTGGTGCCTATTGGATTCGCAATTTGATTTGTTTCCATAGGCTGAAAGCAGATTGATTGTGTTTTTCTTTTTGTGCTTGCTCTGGGAGGTCGAGAGGTGCTCTATTATTATGTTTTATCATAGTCATTCGGCACGTGGCTAACAGTGGCGGATTCAAAATTTTTATGGAGGGGGGTCAAAATATAAATAATTAGATACATCGAAAAGTCAAAGAAGTTGGCGTATAGTGAATATACATAAAATAAAAAAAAATTATTTAGCAAAATAGTATTATTATTCGGCGAAGGGGTGCCGCTTGACACCCATTGCTTCAATGTGGCTCCGCCACTGATGGCTAACATCATTTAATAATTTGGTCAGTTGAGATTTCTAATTAGAAATTTCATTAAGATGGCGCATAAAGTAAACGATTATTTCTTAATACATTATCTTCACTTGTTGTTGTATTCATTCTCAAATACAGAACTTCCTCCTTATTAACAATTGGGTAACTCATGATATGGTAAGATATATGTTGTTTACTTTTTATTATATCATGTTGGGTAACACTTTATTTAAATTATTTAGACATAGCAGTGATAAGTGTTTTGGAGACCTCAACCAGTAGTAAGATTTTTGTTTATACTCTCAAGTAACTGAGATAGGCCATAATATTAATCAAATAGTAAGATTTCAAGTTGATAGTAGTGGTAGTGAATATGGTAAGGAATATAGATATCAACAGAGTGTGAATAAATTTCATAGAGGGAAGAGTGAGAGACATTTAAAAACAACAAGTTCTAAAGTTTAAAAGTGGAGATGAATATCCAATCCTTATAAGAGCTGACACCATTTTTCTTGTGTTCTCCTTCATTTCTGTGGAAGGAGTTCAAAATATATTACTATATGCAAGTAGTTGATCACTTCAAATAAAGACGCATAAGCTATTCAAAGTATTGGGGTGGCTCTACTTTAGAATCCCACTTCTTCTTAACTTCCTCATCGTTATACATATCTCTGACAAGTAGTTTTGTTTGGGATGTAAGTTAGGTTATATTCAAGTAATTGTCCTTCTAATTTGAATGAGTTTATTTGATTTTACATAATGTATTATAACTTAAAAAATGAGTCAGATCTCACTATAACAACATTTCACTATAAAAGTCAAGCTTTTTCAGAACCAATTTTCATTTTATATTATACTATATGTTCTCTATAACCTTTGTTATAATATCCAAAATATTCAGAAAAAATGAGATTCTTATAGGGAAGTTTGACTGTAGTTAATTTTTAGATGATCATTTTTGCTGTAACAGTTGATTAGTACAACTGATCATGTGATTGATGTGCCTCTAAAAGAGAAGTACCAGGGTACCTTTTGTTTCTTGTTTTAAGTGTTGAAGAAGATATGGATTCTTTTAGCTCACGAAAATAAAAATGAATAATATTCCTATTCCTTGTTTCATGGCGGATCATATTAAAAACAGATAGTGACTTCTGATTGAGCTTTGACTTACAAAATTTTTCAAAATAGCAAAAGATTAGTACTAAACTAAGCATCAAATGGCTAACAACCAAATGAATGCTTCACTGCTACTATGGTAACATATTCATGGACACTAAGAAATAAGATATTTTTTATTGTGTAAGTGACTAATTCCTTCAAAATATATTTCATGAGGCATTATTCCAAAAAATTGTGGGCAATTTGGAAGAAAGTGTAACTGTTGTGGTGCTAAGCCAGTATAGAACTTCCCAGCTCTATGGGAGTTAAATTTAGACCAGTACTATATTTTTGGGAGATGGTCAAGTCTAGCTGCAAAATATTCTAGGTCTGCATGATCTTATATGAGTGCAACTCTACTGCCTCCATTCTATAGTTCTGTTTGTAGTAGAAAATTTCAATAATTAAATTTTTTTGTTATTGAAATATTTATATTTACCGGTCTCAGTAATTTCTTAGACAGATTGTTATGCTATGCTTTATGAGGTGGACTGCATGAGTATAAAGATGAAAAGAAGAAGATGCAGATATATATTATAAAACGGGAGAACGTATAGAAGTCCACTCTAATAGAGCTGATGATGAGACAAATTTTTGTTAGATGTTTAAACGGATGACTAAATTCCATTTCATTCGAAATGAACTACATGACTTCTCTAAGTGCATCATTTTCTTTAGATAAATGATTAATAGCTTCTAGAGTGGATTTTTCCTCGGCTTTATTTATTGTCGTGAGCTGACTGGATCCCCATTAATACGGGTGAACAAACAAAATATAGTAGGATGCTTGGGAAAATCACTTGTGTACTGCGACTTGCAAACCTGCATTGTGCTTGGTAAGTCACCATTAATAATTGACTTAGAAAGGTGCACGTTGGCTAGAAAAGCGCAGTGAATAAATATTTGGTAAACAATATATTCTTTTTGAAGGTAGAGGAACTTGAACCCTACAATTTGGAAAGTCCTGATTTCAGCTTCTTTGTCTAGCTGATTGTATTTATAATAGTCTTTTATGTATCATTCCTAATAAATTCAATGTTCTTAAATAGGTGTGTTTGTAATGGTCTTGACTAGAACCATAAATGCTTCACTTGAATAGATTGTTCATATTTGCATTATATGTTGCAAATTGTATTATGGTGTTTTTAAATTATTTTTTTCTCATGCATTTCATGTGTCAGAATCATTCTGTTGGCACTTCGTCAATACCATTTGGTTGTTTTCTCTCTCAGCAAATTTTAATATTTTTACTATTTTTGTTGTGTCAGTGACTTCTTCTGAGTACTTCATGCAAAAATTAAAATTGTTTTGAGAACTCTAATAGTATATTTCTTCTTTTCCAAAACAGAGCATGCCAATTCTCCTCAGCCGTCAAAGAGAAGGACTGCATAAAGGGATTATTTAGAGATAGTCTTGGTCTTAACGATGAGGAGGAGATATTTGAGCAAGAATGTGGATATTTCAAGAGACCAACTGATGAAGTGATCACAGTAATCCTGCAAAATTTTCACTGTATGCCTGGCTTGTAACCATCTCAGTAATACGAAAGTCAAATACAATTCTAATATATGTTTCCACTACAAAAGTTTGAAATATTTTTTGGAGAATGTACTTCCTTGGTACTTTTGTCAGGATACTGCATTTTCACCATCGTTTTCTTGACCCTTAGGATCCTCACTGGTTTGATTGCTGGTGCCATGCTTTACTTGTTCTCTGCCATGACCATGAAAAGAGCTCTTCTTTTGAAACGGATATTCTTGGTTCTTATAGATTATTGGTCAAAGACACTACTAGCGATTCAATAGATATTTCTACTGAAGTAGTTTAGATAGGTGATGATGTGTTTGTGTTTGCCGTTCTTGTGTAGGCTTTCAAATGTAATAAGTATTAGATTTGAAGCTGTTTTTTTAACTACTAAAACAATTTCTATCTTGCACTTTGATAATATAGTTTGTTTACATATTTAATTTAGACCACAGCCCACACTTCGTGTAGAAAAAGCCTACATTTTGAACTTCTCACAAGATCTCTTGTTTAAGCTAAGGGTACACTATGAAAATAAATCGGTAAATAATATAAATTGCTAACTTAATAGGTTTGGGCCCGGGCTCAGCACAGGACATTTCTCACTAGTATACAAGATCATTGGTGGTATTATCAAGGTAAGTGATTCTCCAAATAAATATTGTTATTTATTTTTTAAAAATTCTTTTGCTTTTTCATTAATTATTTTGAGTGTTGTGCATCATTTGTTTATGTCGTGAAAATTATTCGTCCCTTTGTTTCCTTGTTTTGGATCTCCAATTCTCCAGTCACTTCCTGTACAAGGTTATCATTAGCACAACAATAACAACAACCCAGTATAATCCCACTTAGTGGGATCTGGGGAGGGTAGTGTGTACGCAGACTTTACCCCTACCCATGGGTAGAGAGGCTGTTTCCAAATAGACCCCCGACATCCTTCCCTCCAAGAACTTCCCACCTTACTCTTGGGGAGACTCGAAATCACAACCTCTCGATTGGAAGTGGGGGTTGCTTACCATATGAGCAACCCCTCTTGTCTTTAGCACTACCTCAGCTACATTTCTTTATTATACCCGTAAGGTACTGGCCTTTACATATAGTTTTAAATGTATGTGTGTTTGTGTACTTCAGTAATTACATTGATAATATATTGAACAAAAATATTATAAATTTTTAAATATCCAGAATTTATTTCATAGAATATAGCTCATCCAACAGAAAAGTGTTCAGGACATTGTTTGTTTACGCATATTAAACCAAGAGTTGAAACCAAAAACCTGGCCAACCTGTACTTCTTTATAATTTTTGTAGTCAATGCACATTTGGTGACTTGGCCAAATCTGGTGCATATCCTCACCCACACCCAGATCGTGTTGGATCGCTGTAAAGTGCTGGTCATCTCTGCAGGATTATGTGCCATGGGACACAAGGAGAATTGCCCTTCTCCATCACTTCAGTATGCATTTATATGTCTGCGCAAAGGCAAGACGGGCTTAACATTTGGATTGCTGGTCACCTCATCTGGTATGCCACCTAAAGGTCTATCCTCTTATTAACATCAGCCAATGTGTCACTAAACTCACCTACAATTCGACAATAGATCCTTGATCTTTGCTTCAGAGTTTGATAATCCTCTTTAGTAAATTTTCCCCAGTTCACTGCTTAGGTGCATGATTTTGCATTATTTAGGTCGACTTTTATATTATCAATATGGCTAGGTTCATAGAGTGCATGAAAGAGGTCTGAACAAATATGTCTAAAGACTATTAGCACCTTTAAAAGCACCCTTTGTAATGTTATCTTATAACTTATAAGAAATGGAGTATTTCAGAATTTAATGACTATATATTATGGTTTATGTTTATCTCCCTCTTCTATCCTCTTTGTGCCTCCTACCTTATACACTTATTATACTCCAACATCATTCTTTTATTAGGTGATATAAACAGTAACACCTAGGAGTGAATTTGTGTGATCTCCTGGGCTTTTCTGTGATGTTTCAAGCCACTATTTTCCAACTAACTTGAGGAAAAGATGTTCAATACTAAGAGTTAGGAACATATAGCATGTAAATCCTTAGTGATTTAATGTAGTGCTCGGACACTGCACAATTGGTTTGCTCATATGATTTACAAATTTTCCCAATGTTCTTATGTTGTTCTCCTTCTGAATCTGCGTATCTCGTGATTATTAACAATCCTTTTCAAATTTAATGTCGACGACGCTCACTGGGGGTGTGTACAGACTCCGGAGGGGCTCCTACAGCCCAAGCGCAATATCAGCCAGGCATTGACATAAAACAGACTCTCGGCCTCAATATCAATATATATAATCGCTATGGCGTGTAGCCCGATCCATATGAAGGAAACATACTCACAACCGGGTCCCCGACCCATCTCAGTCAAATAAGTCCACAACCAATCAGGCGTGACATACTATAGGGATCTCAGCCCTCATATCCTTTTTCATTAGATATTCATGTATAAAATACACTTATTATATTGTTTTTAACAGTTGAAAACATGACTGAGTTTATATGTGATGCACACAAGTGAGGAAAAACACATAAGGATCCCCTAAGGATTCTACAGGTCGGCACAAGGCCCCAAACACGACAATAAGCCCAATTCACAATAATAAAGTATGTGTTTCAATCGCAAATTTAGTAGAAATTAACACTCTGATGGATTAAGTCTCAATCCCCAACAGCAAACGACCCCGCACTCATCGTAGAATGCGTTTCACGCCTCAATATAGCGTTACGATGTAAAACTCTGGGGTTTCGAACTCTCAGAGAAGCAGTTACATCAATTACTCACCTCTAGCCGGCCAAAAACTAGCTAGCAATGCCCTTATATCTCGAATTGACCTCCTCGTGCACTGTATCTGACCAAAAACGCAATGAATACATTACAGTAGGTTAAGGGAATATAACCCAATTGAAAAGTCTCGAAAAATATCGAAAACATGAAATTTGTAAAACCCGAGCCCCGTTCCCACTTCTCGAAAGTCAGAAATTTTTATACCAAAATGTTCCTTATCACGCCACGAGTCCATACATGTAAAATTTATCAAAATGGGAGTCCAAATGCTCCCTCAAAATCCAATTTCTCATTAAAAAACACAAGCCCTAGTTCTTCCATTTTTACTCAAATTCCATGAATTTATGTGTTGGAATCACAATTAGATGACGTTTCTAGGCCATATGACTTACCTCCAATCGATTCCCAATCAAAACCCTCTAAATTACTCGTCTAAAGCTCCCAAGGTTGCTTGACAATGGTAGAAAATAGACTTGGTTCGCGGATGAAATGTTATTAAAAACCCTTCTCTGCCCATCTATTTCCTTCTATGTGAACGCGAGACCCCCTCGCGTTCTCGATGCACAAAAATTCCACTGACCAGCTTTACCCTTCACGATTGCGGTGACTTACCCGCGAACGCGATGCTTTGCCCGATCCTACTACGCGAACGCGATGCCTTGCCTGATCCTACTACGCGAACGCGTGCCCTGTGCCGCGTACGCGAAGAACATTCCAAAGGGGTCGTCAATCTCTTATACGCGAACGCGACAAGCCCAATCACGAACACGATGCTTATTTCTAGGACTCTACGCGAACGCGATTACATGGACACGAACACGAAGAACAAAAACCTCAGGGCCCCAAATCCTTCTACGTGAACGCGATCGCCCACTCGCGTTCGCGAAGGACAATATCTTTCGTTTGATCACGGCCCCGGGACCCCAACCAAAAGCACCAATTTACCCCCAAAATATCATACAAACTCGTTCCAATCCTCAAAACACGTCAAACAACACAAAAATCATCAATTCACTACAGATTCAGGCCTAAGTTTATCAAATTCTTTCGTAACTCACATTCGATAAAAAACCGACCTAAGCACCTCCGATTCAACTGAAATTTTGAACACACATCATAAATCACCTAACGAAGCTACTACAACTCTCGGAATCATATTCCGACCCTTGGATCAAAATCTCACCTTTCAACTAGAATTTGCCAAAGTTCAAACTTAGCCAATTCAAGCCTAATTCTACACCGAGCCTCAAAAATTACTTTCGATTGCCCTCCTAAGCCTTAAACCATCCCCCAAAACTAACCGAATCATCATAAATCTATTCTGAGCCCTCTAACTCACATGTTAACATCCGGTTGACTATTCCAAACAAAACTTTTCCTAAAGAGACTAATTGTCTCATTTCCAACAAAAATCTATCCGAATTACTTAAAATTCACCAAACACATACGATGAAACAAGTATAAGCATAAAATGGGGAAAATGGGACGAAAATACATGAGACGACGAGTCGAGCCATCACATCCTCCCCAACTAAAACAAGCGCTCGTCCTCGAGCGGGTCAAGAAACATACTTGAAGTCACAAATAGTTGCGGGTATCTGCTCTGCATCTCCTGCTCGGTCTCCCAAGTGGCCTCCTCCACGGGCCGACCTCTCCACTATACCTTCACCGAAGCTATGTCCTTTGACCTCAATTTCCGAACCTGTCAACTCATAATAGCCACTAGCTCCACATCGTAAGTCAAATCCTAATCCAGCTGAACTGTGCTGAAGTCCAAGACATGAGACGGGTCTCCAACATACTTCTGGAGCATAGACACATGAAACACCGAATGAACGCCCGACAAACTAGGTGGCAAAGCAAGCATATATGCCACCTCCCCAACCTTCCTAAACACCTCAAAAGGTCCAATGAACCGCAGACTCAGATTCCCTTTCTTTCCAAACCTCATCACACCCTTCATGGGTGAAACATTTAGCAAGACCTTCTCACCCGCCGAGTAAGATACATCTAGAACCTTCCGGTCCGCATAGCTCTTCTGACATGACTGAGCTGTACGAAGTCTCTCTGGAATCACCTTCACCTTTTCTAAGGCATCCTGCACCAAATCTTTCCCCAACAACCTAGCCTCGCCGGGCTCGAACCAACCGACCGGATATCTACATCGTCTTCCATATAAGGCCTCATACGACACTATCCGAATGCTAGACTGTTAGCTGTAGTTGTAGGCAAACTCTAGAAGAGGTAGAAACTCATCCCAAGAACCTCCAAAATCAATCACACATGCACGGAACATATCCTCTAATATCTGTATAGTACGCTCTGATTGTCCGTCCGTCTGAGGATGAAATGCTGAACTCAGCTCCACCTGAGTACCCAACTCGTGCTAAAAAGTCCTCAAAAACTGCAAAGTGAACTGAGTACCTCTATCTGATATAATAAAAACTGGAACAACATGCAATCGGACAATCTCACGAATAAAGATCCCCACCAGTCGCTCCGAAGAATATGTGGTACACACTGGAAGGAAATGCATGGACTTGGTTAGCCGATCCACAATAACCCAAATCGAATCAAACTTCTTCAAAGTTTGAGGAAGACAACTCACAAGATCCATAGTAACACTCTCCCATTACCACTCAGGAATAACCATCTGCTGAAACAAACCGCCCGGTCTCTGATGCTCATATTTCACCTGCTGACAGTTGAGACACCGAGCCACAAATCCCACAATGTTTTTCTTCATTCTCCTCCACCAGCAATACTGTCTCAAGTCCTGGTAAATCTTCGCGGCACCCGGATGGGTGGAATACCGTGGAGCTGTGGGCCTCCCTCAAGTATCAATTCTCTAAGCCCATCCATACTGGGCACACAAATCCGACCCTGCATCCTCAACACACTATCATCACCTATAATCACATCTCTAGCATCTTCGTGCTGAACTCTATCCTTGAGGACAAGCAAATTCGGATCATCATACTAGCGCTCTCTGATGCGATCATATAAAGAAGACCAAGAAACCAGGCAACTAATACCCGACTGGGCTCTGAAATATCTAACCGCACCACCGATTGGACAAAGCCTGAACATCAACCTCAAGGGGTCTCTCCCCAACTGGAATGTACGCCAAACTCCCCATACTAACTGCCTTTCGGCTAAAAGCATCGGCCACTACATTGTCCTTTCCCGGATGATATAAAATGGTAATATCATAGTCCTTGAGTAACTCAAGCCACCACCGCTTTCTCAATTTAAGATCTTCCGCTTGAAAAACCGCTTAAGACTGCGATGATCACTTAACATTTCACAAGATACTCCATATAAATAGTGCGTCCAAATCTTCAAGGCATGAACTATAACAGCTAAGGGCTTCAATTGCCAAAAAGCATAAGCAATCACTTTACCCTCCTGCATCAATACACAGCCAATCCCGACTCTCGAAATGTCACAATAAATGGTGTAAGAAACTGAAGTTGATGGCAAGACCAATAGTGGAGCTGTGGTTAAAGTTGTCTTGAGCTTCTGAAAGCTCTCCTCACACCCATCCGACTATACAAACGGAGAACTTTTATGCGTCAACTTGGTCAAGGACAATGCAATATGTGAGAAAGCCTGAATGAAACGGTGATAATAACCCGCCAAACCGAGAAAACGATGAATCTCTGTAGCCGATGAGGGTCTAGGCGAAATCTGAACCGCCTCAATCTTCTTTGGATCAACCTGAATACCATGAATGGAAACCACATGTCCCAAGAAGGCCACAGAACTAAGCGAGAACTCACACTTGGAGAACTTGGCATACAACGTTTCCTCCCTCAATATCTGCAGTACCCCTCACAAATGCTTTACGTGCTCCTCCTAACTACGCGAGTATACCAAGATATCATCAATGAATATAATAACAAACGAATGCAGATAATGACGAAATATAATGTTCATCAGGTGCATGAACGCCGCTGGGGCATTGATCATCCCAAAAGACATAACAAGAAACTCATAGTTACTATATCTAGTCCTGAAGGCAGTCTTAAGAATATCTGACTCCTTGATCTTCAACTGGTGATAACCCGAACGGAGATCGATCTTAGAAAACACCCTCGCTCCCTGAAGCTGGTTGAATAAATCATCGATGCGAGGTAGGGATACTTTTTCTTCACTGTTACTTTGTTCAACTGCATGCAGTTAATGCACATTCTCATTGTGCCATCTTTCTTCTTCACAAATAACACAGGTGCACCGCACGGTGACACACTCGGCCGCATAAACCCCTTTTCTAGGAGCTCCTGAAGCTGATCTTTCAATTCTTTCAACTCCCCTAGTGCCATATGATAAGGCAGAATAGAAATGGGCTCGGCACCCGACACCAGGTCAATACCAAAATCAATGTCCCTGTCCGGGGTATACCCGGCAAGTCTACAGGAAATACATCAGGGAAGTCCCTCACAACGGAACAAAATCTATATTGGGAGACTCATCTCCAACATCACGCACGAAGGCCAAATATGATAAAAAAAACCCTTCCCACCATTCGCTGGGCTTCTAAGAACGATATAACTCTGCTAGGGACATAATCAGTCAAACCAGCCACTCGATCCTTGGAACACCCGGCATAGCCAAAGTGATTGTCTTTGCATGACAGTCTAGAATAGCATGATACAGAGATAACCAGTCCATGCACAGAATAACATCAAAGTCCACCATGCTCAAAAGCAATAAATCAACTCGGGTCTCCAGATCCCCAATAGTAACAAGACAAGATCGATACACATGGTCCACAACAATAGTTTTACCCACCGGGGTAGATACGTGCACAGGTAAAGCAAGACACCACCGAGTCGTACCCAAATGATGAGCAAAATATGAAGACACATAGGAATAGGTAGAATCGGGATCAAATAAGAAGAGGAATTTCTGTGACAGACTGAAATTATACCTGTGATAACAACATCGGATGCAAAGGCATCTGTTCTTCCCGGGATAACATAAAATCTAGCCTAGCCGCCACCGCCTAATCGGTCTCCACCCCTAGGGAGACCCCTAGCTGCCTGGCCTTTGCCCATCTCTGACTGGTTTAGTACTGAAGAAACCAGAGCAGAAGACGAGGACTGATCCCTCTGTTGAGATTGGCTACCATGACCTCAAGGACACTACCTCCTCATATTTCCATATTCGCCACACTCAAAGCAAATACCAGATGTTGGAGAAGGGGACTAATGGGAACACCTCGCACTATAATCACCAGCCGATGCGCCCTGCTTAGAAGAACCTTGAGCTGAATGGGCATGTGAAGAGCTATGAGCTGTGAGGGCACTAAGTGAAGACTGGCCCTGCTAGAACCCCTGATGACCACGGTCTGAAGACGCCCAATGATACTCGGGACGAGCTGATTGATGAGGCCTGAAAGAACGACCTCTGCTCTGCTGAACCTGGCCCCTCGCCGGAGCACCACTGAAGCTACCTGATCCTTGAGGCATCTTGACCTCTCCCTCTCCTCTCTTTCCTGATGGCGAGTTGTCTCAATATCGCGAGCAATATCCACTGCATCCTCAAAGGTATGACACAAAATCCTCTCTCGGGTCATCAGAATATGGGCGGGATAGATAAGACCATCCACAAACCTCCTAATCCTCTCCCGATCAATCGGGACCATCCATGGAGAATAATGAACCAACTCTGAAAACCTCACCTCATACTGTGACACAGTCATATCTCCCTAAAGAAGCCACTCAAACTGTCTCCGCAATTCTCTCTCTGAGGCTGCGGTACCCACTTCTCCAGAAAGAGAGTGGGGAACTAATTCCATGACAAAGGCGCTGCACCTCTCGGCCTATGCTGCTCATAAGCCTCCCACCAAGTGAAAGTTGCTCCAGAAAACTGAAATGTAGTAAATGATACCTCGCTCGAATCCAAGATCCCTACGGTCCGGAGCATTCATCGACACTTGTTGAGAAAACCCTGGCCATCCTCACCCGGAACACCACTTAAATTAGGAGGGGAGAGCCTACTGAACCTCTCAAGATAATACTGCTCATCGTCTGGCATAGCTGGAATCACATCCTCCTGAACCAGGGCAACCGTCTGAACTGGGGCAACGTACTGAACTGGTGGTGCCTCTGGTGTCTGCAAACCCTGCACTCCCTGCTCAGGCGTGCGAGCTGCGAGGGTCTGATTGCCTACCCCGTCCTACGAAGTAGCTGCTACAGTAGTGACTGAGACGGCCTGATCAAGGCCACTGCAAACTGATAGAATCTGAGCTAGGGCCTCCTGAAGGCCCGGAATCACGATTGGCACGGTTGGTGCCTGAACAGGTGTTGCTGGAGTCTCCATAGCTGGAGTCTTCTCCAGAGCCGTGGCAACTGGTGCGTCAATAGGTGCTGCCTCCTCGACTCTGCCTCGACCAGGACCGCATCCACGACCTCTGGTGGATTCAGTAGGTGGTATAGGTGGTCATCTACAATGTCCTGTACCACGGGTTCTCGCCATCTGTGAGTGAATAGAATAACATAATTTAGTTCTCGGATCGACAACATCGCACGATAAGAATTCAAAGAATATGAAGTTTCCTAAAGGTTCTGCAGCCTCCCGAGGATAAGTACAGACATCTCTGTACCGATCTGCGAGACTCTACTAAACCGGCTCATGACTCGCGAGACCAAGTAACCTAGGCTCTGATACCAACTTGTAGCCACCCTAACCCGGTCGTGTTGGCGCCCAACACACTACTAGGAAAGCTTGACCATTTATGACAGTTACTCCAGTTATTCAAACAGGTAAAGAGTAAGCCATTTAAGTCAAAGCCTAAAATACTGATAATAATGTAGAACTTCTAAAAAATACCAATACAGCCCAACTAGGACCCGGTGTCACGAACATGGGCCTCTAGAATACAGAGCAACATCCTACTACAAAGTCCATCTAAAACTAAAAATGCAGAAATAAAGGATAAAGATAGAGGGGAGAATCATCGACTGCGAACACCCTGCAGCCACCTCAAATACTCCCGAAGATAGGAACTCTGGATCAGCTGGATCTACTCAGCCTGAGACTTCCTTGGATTTGCACACAAGGTGCTGGGAGTAAAGTGAGTATTCCGACCCACTGAGTAATAAACATAACTACAGTCAGAAAGTAAGAAAACTCAAAAAATGCACAAAGTACTCTATATCTAGCAGTTATATCCAAAACAGTGGAAACAATTAAAAAGTAATACAGTCAAGAAATAATGCATAAATGAATGCTACACATATGACGGTACACTCTAGTACCCGCTGTGGCGTGCAGTACGCTCCACTTATTTAACGTTGACTGCGTTCACTAGGGGTGTGTACAGACTTTAGAGGGGCTCCTACAGCCCAAGCGCAATATTAGCCAGGTATTGGCATAAAACATGCTCTCAGCCTCAATATCAATATATATAATCACTACGGCGTGTAGCCTGATCCATACTAAGGAAACATCCTCACTACCAGGTCCCCGACCCATCTCAGTCAAATAAGTCCACAGCCAATCATGCATGACATACTATAGGGATCTCAGCCCTTATATCATTTTTCATTTGATATTCATGTATAAAATACAGTTATTATATTGTTTTTAACAAATGAAAACATGGCTGAGTGTATATGTGATGCACACAAGTGAGGAAAAAACATAAGGATCCCCTAAGGATTCTACAGGTCGGCACAAGGCCCTAAACACGTCAATAAGCCAATTCACAATGATAAAGTATGCGTTTCAATCGCTAATATAGTGGAAATTAACACTTGGGATGGACTAAGTCTCAATGCCCAACAGTAAATGACCCCGCACTCATCGTGGAATGCATGTCATGCCTCAATATAGCGTTACGATGTGAAAGTTTGGGGTTTTGTCCCCTCAGAGCAGCAGTTAGATCAATTACTCACCTCTAGCCGGCCAAAAATTAGCCAGCAATGCCCTTGCCTCTCGAATCGACCTCCTCATGTGTCGAATCTAGACAAAACCACAACGAATACATTACAATAGGCTAAGCGAATGTAACCCAATCGAAAAGACTCAAAAAATATCAAAAACCACGAAATTTAAAAAACCCAAGCCCGGGCCCACTTCTCCAAAGTCAGATATTCTTACACCAAAATGTTCGTTATCTCTCCACGAGTCCATACTTGTAAAATTCATCAAAATCGGAGTCCAAATGCTCCCTCAAAATCCAATTTCTCATTCAAAAACACAAGCCATAATTCTTCCCTTTTTAATCAAATTCCATGAAATTAGGTGTTGAAATAACAATTAGATGACGTTTCTAGGCCATATGGTCTACTTTCAATCGATTCCCAGTCAAAACCCTCTAAATTCCTCGTCAAATGCTCCCAAGGTTGCTTAACAATGGTGAAAAATAGACATGGTTCGCGCATGAAATGTTATTAAAAATCCTTCTCTGCCGAGCTATTTCCTTCTATGCGAACGCGAGACCCCTTCGCGTTCACGATGCACAAAATTTCCACTAGCCAACTTTACCCTTTGCGATCCCGATTACTTGCCCACGAACGCGATGCCTTGCCTGATCCTACTACACGAATGCGTGCCCTGTGCCGCGTACGCGAAGAACATTCCCCAGGGGTGCTCAATCTCTTATACGCGAACATGACAAGCCCAATTACGAATGCAATGCTCACTTTCAGGACTCTACGCGATTACATGGACACGAATGAGAAGAACAAAAACCCCAGGGGCCTAAATCCTTCTACGCGAACGTGATCGCCCACTTGCATTCGCAAAGGCCAAATAAATGTTGCACTCACTTCTGTATTTCTACAATGCTCTATGTCCAATTTGTTCCGTTTGATCACTCGGAATCACCTCGAGGCCCCAAGGACCTCAACCAAAAGCACCAACATACCCCAAAACATCATACAAACTCCTTTCAATCCTCAAAACACGTCAAACAACACAAAAATCATAAATTCACCACGGATTCAAACCTAAGTTTATCAAATCCTTCCGAAACTCACATTCGATCTAAAACCCGACTAAACACCTCCAATTCAACTAACATTTTGCACACACATCATATATCACCTAACGAAGCTACTGTAACTCTCAAAATTCCATTCCGACCCTCAAATCAAAATCTCACCTATCAACCGAAATTCACCAAATTTCAAATTTAGCCAAGTCAAGCTTAATTCTACACCGAGACTCCAAAATTACTTTTGATTGCCCTCCTAAGCCTTAAATCATCCCCCAAAACTAACCGGATCGTTAAAAATCTATTCCGATCCATCTAACTCACAAGTCAACATTCAGTTGACTATTACAAACTAAACTTTTCTTAATAAGACTAATTATCTCATTTCCAATCAAACTCTATCCAAGTTACTTCAAATTCACAAACATATAAGATGAAAAATGTAGAAGCATAAAACCGGGAAAACGGGACGGAAATACATGAGACGACGGTTCGAGTCGTCACATAACTGCAATATAAAGTTTTTACTGGCTTATGTACATCATGTTTGTATTGTCTTAAAAAATAGGTACTTGCTTCTTTATGTGAAAGAACGTGCGATGTGTGCAAGCATCCTAATCTAGTTACAAGTTACTTGGAGCAACTTAAAACTGCAACTACTTTTCGTCATCCTGAGTTCTTAATCTGTGGTGTTCTTTTAGCATTTCTAATCCTTAGATTAGAAGTTTAACTTGTCGAGGTTAAGTAGCTCTTTCCAGCACTAGGAATGTGTGAGAAAGAATGAAATTCATTTGTTCTCGCAAAAGAAAATGCACTGGTATCTATAAAATCTACATTGTTAGCTATAACACTAGTCTCCTATTTCAGCACTTCATGTAAATATACTTTATCCTTTGACACAAATATTTTATAATTTCAGGTCAAACAGTCTAATGTTCGATAATTTAGCAGTTGGAAGATTTCACAATGTTGAAAAATTGCGGAAATCATTTGAAGACCATCCTTCTGGATTATTACAATGATGACATTGCTATTTAGTCCACACAATATATTTTTATGTTTTAAGTTATTGTGATATTAATATTTTTGACTACTACTTTCATTTGTTTATTAAGATTTTGTGAGATATATTATGTTTTTTAATTAATATTAATATATTTTATTGTTTGGGTCATATTCTATACAAATGTAGTAACTATATATTATTAATTATGGCCAAATTATTGCTAATACTGCTTATGACTTTTAAAGCTATTGATTATTAACAACAATTTAGTTAAACTATTAGCTATTAAAATGGACTCTAAACGGCAAACTAAGATGTTTTAAGAAGGGATAGTATTGCCTTTTTAATTGCAATAGAATAATTGTCGTTAAAGATACAAACTTTTAGCGACAATTATTTTAAATTTAGCGGCTATAAAAATGGATGGTAAAGAAGTATAATTAGCCGTTTGGATTGTATTTAGTAGCCAATATAATTTCCACAAACAATTGCCGTTAGAGATGCGAACCTTTAGCGGCAATTATTTTGAAGTTAGCGGCTATTAAAATGGATGGTAAAGAAGTATAATTAGCCGTTTGGATTGAATTTATTAGCCACTATAATTGTCGCAATAATTGCCGTTAGAGATGCAAATCATTAGGGGCAATTAGTTTGAATTTGGCGGCGATAAAATAGATGCAAAAAAGGAATAGTTGGCCATTTTGGATCGGATTTAGTAGCCATTCTAATTGCCGCAAATAATTAACATTAATGGTAATAATTTTTAGCAGCAATAAACCATGCCCTTTACCAGCTTTTACGAGAAAAGTCACTAAAGGCTTTGCCGACGCCAACATCAGCAGCAAAACTCTAATGGCTGGTAAAATATTTAGCGGCTATTGTTATTGCCACTAAAGCCATTTTGTATTGCCGCTAAAGGTCTTTTTGCAGTAATGATAATGCTCCGCTGAGCATCCGAAAATGTTTCTGGGTCAATCTAGTCTAGGTGCTGCAATTGATGAAAACCTCTAAAAACCAACGGTAATAACCCGCCAGGCTAAGGAAACTGCGGATCTCTGTAGTTGAGGAGGGCCTTGGCCAGCTCAGCATGGCCTCCACCTTCTTCGGATCCACCCGAATGCCCTAACTCGATACAACGTGGCCAAGGAATGCCACAGAACTCAACCAAAACTCACATTTTGAGAACTTTGCATATAATTTCTTCTCTCTAAGGGTTTGAAGCACTATCCTCAGGTGTTGCTCATGATCTTCCCGACTCCGGGAATATATAAGAATAACATCTATAAAAATAATGATGAACGAGTCGAGATAGGGCGTGAATATACTGTGCATCAAATGCATAAAAGCTGTTGGGGCATTGGTCAGTGCAAATGACATAACAAGGATCTCGTAATGACCATACCAAATTCTTAAAGCAGTCTTCGGGTAAAAAAAGGGTCAACTAGATCATCAATACGAGGCAAAGGATAAAGGTTTTTCACTGTAACCTTGTTCAACTGACGATAATCGATACACATGCGCATAGAAACATCTTTTTTCTTCACAAATAAGATAGGATCACCACATGGTGAAATATTGGGTAAAATATAACCCTTATCAAGCAATTCCTGTAACTGATCCTTCAAATCCTTCAACTTAGGAGGAGCCATACGGTACGGAGGAATGGAAATGGGCTGAGTGCCCGGCAATAAATCAATACCAAAATCTATGTCCTTATTCGGTGGCATACCCGGAAGATCAGCTGGAAACACATCGAGATAATCCCGTACCAGTGGGATAGAATCAACAGAAGGGGTATCAGCACTCACATCTCTCACATAGGCTAAGTACACGTCAGACTCCTTCTCAATCATACGTTGAAATTTAAGAAAAGAGATAACTCTACAGGGAGTGTGATCAAAAGTACCACTCCACTCAATATGCGGAATACCTGGCATAGCCAGCGTCACGGTCTTGGCGTGGCAATCAAGAATAGCATGATAGGGCCACAACTAGTCCATGCCCAAAATAATATCAAATTCAACCATACCGAGTAACAGTAAATTTGCTCTGGTCTCGAAACCACGAATAGTAACCAAATACGACCGATAAATTCAATCCACAACAAGAGAATGTCCCATGGGAGTAGAAACATAAACAGGAGAGCTCAATGACTCTCGGGCTATACCCAAATGCAGAGCAAAATTAGAAGACACGTAAGAATAGGTAGAGCCTGGATCGAATAGAACTGATGCCTCTATGTGACTAACCAATATAATGCCTGACAGAATCAGAGGAAACAACCTCGGTGCCAGTAGGAATAGCTTAATATCTGGCATGTCCCCTCCCTTGAGGGCGACCTCTATCTCCCCGATCTCCGCCCCTGGCTGGCTAGGCAGATGGGGTGGCAACTGGAGCTGTGATCATGGCCCGAGAACTCTGAGAAGCACGTTGTGGCTGAGCAGACTATGAATATGCACCCCTACCAAGTCTGGGACTGTCCCTAACCATATGACTTGTATCTCCACACTCAAAACAAGCTTTGGGAGGATGCGGCGGCTGTGACTGGCTAGGTCCGGGTCTACTGTACTGACCCTTGGAAGTACCCCGCGTAGGAGGCACGCTAGAAACTTGTGGCGCATAATAAGGCTTCTGAGGTATAGCTGGAGCTGGAGCACTGCTGGCTGCTGGAATAGCCGAATGAACGGGGCGACCCACAAAACCCTTACAGTGTCGACCTGCTACAGGAGTACGGGCACCAGAGTAGTGAACCGACTCTCGAGGGCACTTGGCCTCTCTCTCTCTCTCTCTCTCTCCCCTTGCTCCCTGAAGAGCATACCCTCAATCCTCCTAGCAATTCTCACTACCTGCTGATAAGGGATGTCCATCTCCAACTGTCGAGCCATACTATATCTGATGGGTGGAATAAGACCCTCAATGAACCTGCGAACTATCTCGCGGACAATGGCAACCAAAGCTGGTGCATGCCTAGCCATAGTGGTGTAACAGATGGCATACTCTAAAACTGTCATAGTACCCCGGTTCAAGTGCTCAAACTCTGCTTGACATGCATCCCTGAGGATCTGGGGAACAACTCTCTCAGAAACATGTTCGAAAACTGAGTCCAAGTCAGTGAAGCAGCCTCACCCGGATTGTCTATCTCATAAGTGCGCCACCAATCATAGGCATTTCCCTAAAGCTGAAAGGCGGTAAAGGAAACCCCGCTGGACTCCACTACACCCATAGTGCGAAGAATACGATGGCACTCTTATAGAAATCCCAAGGCATCCTCCGATGCTAAACTGCCGAACACAGGAGGCTTATATTTCTTAAACCTCTCAAGCCTCAACTGCTCGTCCTCTAATACAGCTGACTCATCTGAACTGGGGATACAGGCGGCATAAGAATGATCTCTGGGACCTGCTCCACATGCACTCTCTTCTCAAGAGTGCGGGATGTGGGAGTCTGGGCCCCTCTCCCGGCCTGGGATGTAGCTGCAACGATGAGAAACAACCTCGCTTGAGCCAAGGTGGTGTACATAGATATGAACTGAGCTAAGGTCTCCTCAAGGGCTAGAGTAGTTGCGGCGACAGGCGTGTCGGGTGCCAGAACTCTGACTAGATCAGCCGGTGGTACCTCAGCGGCAGCTCGCGCAGGTGCTTTGGCTACACCACGTGCGCGTCCACGTCCTCTGCCTCAGCCCTGACCTCTAACGGCGGCAGCAGGGGCCGCAGGTGCCGAATCATCCCGAGTAGTACGTGTCATCACCATCTGTGAGAGAATAGCTAATAGATGTTATAGAATCGATGTCAAAATATAGCTCGACAAGGAATTCAATGAAGTGAAGATTTTTCCTAAACAATTACATAGCCTCTCGTAGATAAGTACAGACGTCTCTGTACCGATCAACGAGACTCTAATAAACTAGCATGTGTTCCGTGACTCCTATGAGCCTAGAGCTCTGATGCCAACTTGTCACGACCATAGTTCACAAATTGTGAACACGTCATGACGGCACCTAATCTTCATGACAAGGTAAGCCTAGCACACTGTGAAATTTATAACCTTTATGAAAATAACAATTTAAAAGCTAAATAACATGAGGAAATGTATGTAGTTGCCGCCTGGCACGTGTACTTTAACACTACAATTTTGAAACAAACCCAAAACCTGAAATCTCACGGGAAACACAGGTTATACAAACGTATACCAAAGGCCCTAAACTCTAGAACGTTTAACAACTAAAAGATAAGAAGTCTAATTACTACAGATAGAGTAAAAAGGGAGACCCGTTGGTCCGCGGACGCAACATATCTACCTCAAAGTCTCCACAGTTCTCCTGCCTCACTGATAGTGTGCCTGAGAAGGGGTACCTAGATCTGCACATGAAAAACATGCCAGAGGAGGCGTAAGTACACCACAATGATACTCAGTATGTCAAAGCCTAACCTCGGTTGGTTAGGACGAGGAAAGGTCATGGCCCTACTAAGATAAACAATAATAAAAATAATGTGCAGTATGAAAACAGGTAAAATAACAGAATCAGTAGTGAAATAAGACAGATCTACAAGTCAACAACAAATAACCTAAATAAGGAATAAACATGGAGAAGTGTAGCTCAATATCAATGATGCCATGAAGATTTCCCGGGATACCGTCCTGTAGTCCTTTCTGAACCGTCCAGTGGATCTCCCAGGATACCGTCCCGTAGTCGATCTCATAAGAATGTTCGAAGGATCTCCTGGGATACCGTCTCGTAGTCCAACTACCAATGTGCAGGGGATCTACCGGGAATGAAACCCGTAGTCCCAAAGTAAATGTGCAGGGGGATTTATCGGGAATCGAACCCGCAGTCCTAAAGTAAAGAAACAAAGGGGGAGGGGGAGCTACCGGAATTCCACATCTGTAGTCCCAAATATAAAAGCGCAATCACAGCCAGAGAATAATCGAAAAATGGAATTAAACACCAAGGCAATAGGGAATCTAGCCTAACATGTATCATGTAGTGCAACAAGGTAATTAAGTCAATTAACCCAATTAAATCAACTAGCATGCCTTTTTTTTCTAGGTTACCACTGGCTATATAGCAAATAAAAAGGCAAATAAGGAAGAAATAACAACTTGATCATTTAAGTAAAACCCGGGTGTTCAACAATTAGAAATGTTCGCGCTCGTCACCTCATGTACATGGCACTCAATCATGAAAGAATAAGTCCTAAGGGTAGAAGGTCCCCCACAGAAAGTTAGACAAGACACTTACCTTGAACCGGTACAGAGTCAACTAAGGAACCACGCCTTTGCCACGAGTACCCGACTCCGGATGGCCCAAATCTATTCAATTCAATTGCATAACATAAATAACACCACGAGTAACTAAATCCACCATTAAATTAAAACTAAGGCGCGAAAATAGATAAAACAACCAAAGCGCCCCTAAGGCCAACGTCTCGGAATCAAATAATATTTATGTTTTCATAAACTTCGTACTCTCACGAGACTAACAATACAAAAATCTCTCGAAATGGAGGTCAAATTCCCCTTCAAAACCCCATAACTAGGTCTAAGAGGTTTTTCCCAAATTTCAATAACAATCCGAAATTAAAGGATGAATTCGAGATTAGATTAGTGGGTTTTAGTTATAGAAGGGTAGAGAATTTAGGGGTGTGCATTCGATTTATCGATTCGATTTTGAACCTTATTGATAATTACTTATCGATTATCGATTTGTACATATGCTTATCATTATTGTTTCAATAAGGTTTTGATTTTTTCTACTTCGATTTATCGATTTCTGGGGATTATCAATTCGATTATTGATTACACCAATAAAAAAATTTGCGGAATTCCACGTAAAGTATATCGTTATAAGCACACCTAACTAATATGGACCAAAAGAAGCTAAAATAAGACGAACACTGTTTATGACATAAAAATTGTGTCTACAAGCACATGCAACGAAACAAAAGTAAGGGATGAAATGTATGCCAACAACACTCCAACGGTATTAAAAAAAATAAAAATACATCATCACGGCTAATTCTATTTTCTATTAATTTAAACGTTATTCCCTTGAGCTTTTAGTATGATTATTTCTTAAATGTGGTACAGGAAATAATAAGTTTAGGGACCTAGGGTAAAGGAAAGGGTATTATAAAGTAAGGGGAAAATTTTTTTTTTTTTTAGTATTTCTTATTGGTTTATCGATAAACCGAAGAGGACAAAATCAAAATCGATAACACGATAAGAAATATTTCGAAATCAAAATCGATAAATCGATAACTAATAATCGGTTCGATTTATCGATAATCCTATTTAAATGCACACCCCTATGAGAATCATTACCCAGTGATTTGCTTTAAAAAACTTCGAAATTGCTCCCAATTCGAGCTCTAAATGTTGAGTTTTGGTAAAAATGGCTAACTCTCGGAATTTGAAATGTTAAATATTGCCCCAGGTGTTTCTTCAGTGCGATCGCATGAAGAGGGATGCGATCGTGTAGAGTAAAATGTGGAGGTCCAGAATTTGGTCTATGCTAACGCCGGGTTTGGCCTGCGATCGCAGAAGGTAAAGAATTGAATCGATGCGATCAGAATATAGGCTCTGTGATTGCGTATAAGGAATTTGGGCCCTGAAACACTAGCCCAGTTTATTCTATGCGGACGCAAGGTGTAGAATGCGAACGCGGAGAAGGGAATAACAGAACTATGCGATCGCATGAAGGTCTTTCTGATCGCATTGAAGGAAAAATGCTCCCCCCCCCTCAAATTGCACTACGTGATCGCATGGGGATGGATGCGATCGCAGAGAAGAAGATGTCTGCAACAGTTGAAGGGAATTTTCTGCAATACTTCATGTCCCAATAATGCTCCGTTGAGCATCCGAAACACACCCGAGACCCCCGTGACCTCAACCAAACCTAAGGACATATCCCATAACATCATTCAAACTTGTACCAATCCTTAACCCACCTAAAATAATGTCGGAAACTCGAATTAATCAATAATTTGAACCTAACAACTTCAAATTTCAACCAAACTCGCTTTCGATAAATAACCTAACCAAAACACATCCGATTGGCCTGAAAGTTTTCACGCACGTCCTAAATGGCATGACGGTGCTACAGAACCTTTCAGAATCCCGTTCCAACCCTCGGATCAAAGATTCATTATAGGACAATAAACTTTCAAGTTCCAACTTTCAGTATTTCTAGCCTAAATGAGCTATGGAATTCCAAACACATTTCGGACACGCTCCCAACCCTAATATCACCTAAATGAGCTAACAGAACCACCTGATTTTTATTCCGAGGCCGTTTTCATACTGTTCCAATTACGAACCACTTTCCAATACTTAATCTCTCATTTACGCACTAACTGTACCAAAACACTCCGAATCTTAACATCGAACGTCCTGGTAAACCAAAATAGCAAAAATTAACTTAGGGGAAGCAATTAATAGGGGAACGAGGCGTAAATTCCGAAAACGACCAGACGGGCCGTTACATCTGCGAAACCTGAAGAACATGCCGAACTCGCTTTTGCATTGCCCAAGCCGCAGAAGCGAAAATACCAGAAGCAGAATGCTTCAGCTGCTGCAATACTTCTCCGATCTTCCTCTTAACTATCCGTAATCATCCCAAAGCCCCCAGGACCTCAACCAAAAGCACCATTAACACCTAATATCATATTCAAACTCGTACCAATTCTTAAAACACCTTAAATAAAACCGGAAACCCGAATTAATCAAAGATTTGAGCCTAAGAGCTTCAAATTTCATCAAAACACGCTTTCGATCAAAAACCTAACCAAAACACGTCCGAATGACCTGAAATTTTGTGAACACATCCCAAATGGAGCTACTGCAACTTTCGAATTTCCATTATGACCCTCGGATAAAAAACTTACTATCGAACCGGAAATTTCAAAAATTCAAACTTTGGCATTTCAAGCCTAAATGAGCTACGGACTTCCAAAATGCATTCCGAACACGCTCCCAATCTCGAAATCACCTAACGGAGCTAACAAACCATCAAATTTCCATTCCGATGTCGTCTTCACATTGTTCCGACTACGGACCACTTTCCAATACTTAAGCTCTCATTTAGGACTAAGTGTCCCAAAATTCTCCGAAACTCAACACCGAACGTCCCGGAAAACCAAATTAATATAAATGAACTTAGGGGAAGTAGTTAATAGGGGATCAGGGCGTTAATTCTTAAGACGACCGGCCGAGCCGTCCCAAATTGAGAGAACAGAAAAGAGAATGAAAATAGAATAAAGTTTGCTTCCATTAAGCTATTACAGAAAGATAATACGGTGTCGAGGGTAGAGAAACCAATACAGAGAATTGTTTGCTTGCTTGAAAATTTGACTACTTCATCCCCTTATAATGCTTAAAAATAAATAAATTAAAGTTACAGTACTTGACATAACTAAGCTAGAGAGACATAATGGAAATACCGGAAAGTAAAACTACTCTTTATATCTATATCTATATATTAAAAGCACGAAGGCCCTTAACGAAATGCCGTTCGCATTTTTTATCCTTTAATAAGTTAACTTTATAGAATACAAAATAGTCATTTTATTATTTTCCTAAATTTAAGCACTTAATAATTAATTAAAAATTTTCACATTAAATCTTTCTGTGTTTAAACTTATACTTAATTAGTCCTAATATTTAGCAGTTAAGACTCACGTACTCTACAAGTATTAAGAATCAAAACAAAAATTTCCTTTTTTGAGAAAAAAGACAACATAAGGTTTACCATAGGTTGAAGCTTGTTTCGTTAACCATTGAACGATATCATCAGTTGTATCCTTATTTTAATAAGAAAATATATTTAACTTTAGGCAAGTTTTGTTCTAAACGAATTGCCATTATTATTTTTTCCAGTTACTCGAACAAATGATAATTTCCTATATCATTTATATATTTAATTTTTTATTGTAAAATATTAGGATTAGTCATTTTTGGATTTTATATATCGCTTATCAATTATTTTAATTATGAGCTATAAGGCCAACCATTTCATTCCTGTAAGTTCAAAAGATTCATATTTTTAATTTTTTTTGTTTGAAAAAATCTTGAAAAAGTACTTCTATGTTATTTAATTAATTATTTGTAGCAATCTATACAATATCAAAAGCACAAATGCCTTTAACGAAATATCTTTACCCTTTAAAAATGGACTTTATATTGAGCAAAATTGTAATTGTAATCTAGTTGTTTACCTAATATATATAACTTTAAAATAGGCTAACTTTAATTTGTTAAATAGTTTTTTATTTAAACTATTTAGAAACTCCTAATATTTAGGAATCTAAGTTGAGTAAAATTTTACTTATTGTTATGAAATAATATAAAAGACAAGAACAATAATGCAAGAACAAGAGCAATAGAGAGAAGAGTAGAGAGAGTTCTTCTTATTGATACTTAGAGAATGTTAGGAGTGTATTACAATGGTAGAAGACCCCTTTATTTATAGGGAGTGGGATGATCTAGCTACCAATAATAGGACTCTAGAATCTCTCTAATCAAAGACATTCACCTTAAATAGAAGTGTATTTATAACACTCCCCCTTGAATGTCTATTCAATGATGTGCCTCGTTAAAACCTTAAAACAAAACCCAATGGGAAAAATTAAAGTAAGGAAAAAGAGTACACATGTTTGAATATGCGCCTATTGGTTGCCTCGTTAAAAACCTCGCAAGGAAAACCCGGTGGGACAAAACCTTGTAAGGGAAAAAGAGTGCAACGCGCATTAAACTCCCCCTGATAAGAACATCAATTTATGTCCTTAAGTCTTCGCATCCCGATCTTGTGAACTAGCTTCTTGAAGGTTGACTTTGGTAGAGATTTTGTGAACAAATCAGCCATATTATCGCTTGAACGAATCTGTTGAACATTGATATCACCATTCTTTTGAAGATCATGTGTGAAGAATAACTTTGGTGAAATATGCTTCGTTCTATCTCCTTTTATGAATCCTCCCTTCAATTGAGCTATACATGCTGCATTGTCTTCATACAAAGTTGTGGGTAGTTTATCACACTTCAAACCACATTTGTCTTGGATATGATGTATTATAGACCTCAACCACACACACTCCCGACTTGCATCATGAATAGCAATTATCTCGGCATGATTAGATGAAGTAGCCACAATTGATTGCTTAGTCGATCGCCAAGATATGGCGGTTTCTCCACAGGTAAACACATAACCCGTTTGAGATCGAGCCTTGTGTGGGTCGGACAAATATCCAGCATCAGCATAACCAACAAGATCCGGGCTGCAATTCTTGCCATAAAATAAGCCCATATCGGTAGTTCCCTTTAGGTACCGCAATATGTGTTTGATCCCATTCCAATGTCTCCTCGTAGGAGCCGAGCTAAATCTTGCTAAGACATTAACTGAAAAGGATATGTCAGGCCTTGTAGTATTTGCAAGATACATTTGTGCGCCAATTGCGCTAAGATATGGTACTTCAGGACCAAGTAGCTCTTCATTCCTTTCTTGTGGTCGGAATGGATCTTTGTTCACATCAAGTGATCGAACAACCATCGGTGTACTTAAAGGATGTGCTTCATCCATGTAAAACCGTTTCAGTACCTTTTCTGTATAGGTAGATTGATGAACAAAAATTCCGTTTGCCAAATATTCAATTTGCAAACCAAGACATAGTTTAGTCTTTCCGAGATCTTTCATCTCGAATTCATCCTTTAGATAATCAATTGCCTTTTGGAGTTCTATAGGGGTTCCAATAAGGTTTATGTCATCGACATATACGGCAAGTACAACAAATTCCGATGTTGTTTTCTTTATAAAAACACACGGGCAAATGGCGTCATTTATATAGCCTTCTTTTAACAAGTACTCACTAAGACGATTATACCACATTCGTCCAGATTGCTTTAGACCATACAAGGATCTTTGCAATTTAATTGAGAACATTTCCCAAGATTTTGAATTATGCGCGTTTGGCATCTTGAGTCCATCGGGAATTTTCATGTATATCTCATTATCGAGTGAGCCATAAAGATAGGCAGTAACCACATCCATTAAGTGCATGTCAAGCTTTTCATGGACAGCAAAACTTATGAGATAACGAAAGGTTATCGCATCCATTACAGGCGAATATGTCTCTTCATAATCGACACCAGGCCTTTGAGAAAAACCTTGTGCAACAAGGCGTGCCTTATATCTTTGTACCTCGTTTTTCTCATTTCTTTTGCGTACAAAGACCCATTTATAGCCGACAGGCTTAACACCATTAGGTGTTTCAACTATAGGGCCAAAAACTTCACGTTTTGCCAGCGAATTCAATTCTGATTGAATTGCTTCTTGCCACTTTGGCCAATCATGTCTTTTTCGACATTCTTCAACAGATTGAGGTTCGAGATCCTCACATTCTTGCATAATGCTAGATGCTACATTATAAGCAAAGGCATTATCCACCACAATATCCACTCGATTAATATTTGGCTCAATATTAATTGGATTTAGGGATAGTTCCGTATTTTCTAGAGTCTCGGGCTCAATGGATTCTTCATGAATCTTAGAATTTGTTAAATCATGAGATTCTTTCGTGGTGTCATTTTGATCGTTCTTTTTCCTCTTTCTAGGATTTCGATCTTTGGAACCTAATGGTCTGCCACGCTTCAGGCGTGCATTCGACTCATTGGATATGACACTAGATGATTGTCCAACAGGGACATCAATACGCATTGGAACATTTTCCGCGGGAATGTGGGATTTCGTTATCCTTTTCAAGTGCGTAAATGCGTCAGGCATTTGATTTGCTATTCTTTGCAAATGGATAATCTTTTGTACCTCTCTTTCACAAATAGAGGTATGTGGGTCAAGATGAGATAATGATGCATTTTTCCACAAAATTTCCCATTTGGTTTCACCAACTTCTCCCCCTAATTTTGGGAAAAGTGTCTCATCAAATCGACAGTCTGCAAATCGTGCAGTAAACAAGTCGCTTGTCAATGTTTCGAGGTAGCGAATGATGGAGGGCGATTCAAACCCAACATATATTCCTAACCTTCTTTGCGGACCCATTTTGGTGCGGGATGGCGGTGCTATAGGCACATATACTGCGCATCCAAAAATTCTTAAATGGGATATATTGGGTTCATGACCCAAAACCAATTGCAACGGGGAATACTTGTGGTAATTCGTCGGTCTGAGACGAATTAGCATTGCTGCATGTAAGATGGCGTGACCCCATACCGAAGTGGGCAGCCTCGTTCTCATAAGTAATGGCCTTGCAATCAACTGCAGGCGTTTGATTAACGATTCTGCAAGACCGTTTTGAGTGTGAACATGAGCTACAGAATGTTCAACTTTTATCCCGATTGATAAGCAATAATCATTAAATGCTTGGGATGTAAACTCAGCAGCATTATCCAGTCTAATGGACTTGATTGGATTATCTGGAAATTGTGCTCGTAGTCGAATTATTTGTGCCATTAATTTCGCAAACGCAAGGTTGCGTGATGACAACAGGCACACATGAGACCATCTACAGGATGCGTCTATCAAGACCATGAAATACCTAAACGACCCACTCGGTGGGTGAATAGGTCCACAAATGTCCCCTTGTATACGTTCCAGAAACGTGGGTGACTCAGTCCCAACCTTTGTTGGTGATGGCCTGATAATCAACTTGCCTTGATAACACGAAGTGCAAGAATATTCATTATTCGAAAGAATTTTGAAATTCTTTAACGGATGCCCATATGAGGTTTCCATAATCCGTCTCATCATGATCGATCCTAGGTGTCCCAATCGATCATGCCAAAGTACAAAGGTATTGGAATCAGTAACCCTTTGGTTTACTGTTGAATGTGCCTCAATTGCACTAATTCTTGTCCAATACAGGCCACAAGATAAAGACAGGAATTTCTCAATAACCCTCTTTTGGCCGGAGACATTCTTTGTGATGACGAGATATTCAAGATTATCTTCATCCATTGTCTCAATATGATAGCCATTCCGGCGTACATCTTTAAAACTCAACAAGTTTCTCTTAGACTTGGAGGAGAACATTGCATTCTCTATGATTAACGTCGTGCCTTTGGGCAGAGTTACAATTTCTCTTCCGGAGCCTTCAATCAATTTACTACTTCCAGAGATTGTAGTAACGTTTGCCTTACACATATTTAGTTGAGAGAAATATTTCTTTTCTTTGAGTATTGTATGTGTAGTACATGAATCAACTAGGCAAATACTTTTACAGTTGGACGTTGATCCAAGTTCGCTTTGTGAGATATCCATATTTGCTATCCCATAGATTGACATACAAAAGAGATACACGAACATAAGAATAAACAAGTTCAATTCGTTTGTGTCACATAATATTTTCAAAATCTGCTGCTAACAGTTGACTAACAAAATCAGATATGTTATCCATAATTGATTACTTTGCAGTTTGAAAATTTCAGTTTAAGCATTTTCTTCAAAGAATCGATTGTTAAACACAAACAATCGATTGTTGAACATTGACATCGATTGTTAAACACACACAATCGATTATTTGCTATTTTGAAAAACTTCAGATCACACTGTCTTAAGACAATCGATTGTTATGCATAGACAATCGATTGTTGGCTATTTTGAAAAATTCCAGAGCACACTGTTTTAAGACAATCGATTGTTATGCATAGACAATCGATTGTTGGCTATTTTGAAAAATTTCAGAGCACACTGTTTTAAGACAATCGATTGTTAAGTATAGACAATCGATTGTTGGCTATTTTGAAAAATTCCAGAGCACACTGTCTTAACGACAATCGATTGTTAGTCAAAGACAATCGATTGTGGATGATTTTTGAAAAATTCCAGATTACACTGTCTTAACGACAATCGATTGTTAGACAAAGACAATCGATTGTGGATGATTTTTGAAAAATTCCAGATTACACTGTCTTAACGACAATCCATTGTTAGACAAAGACAATCGATTGTTGATCAATTGTTTTTCAGCTTTAATGCGAAAATAGTAGATAATCGACTAGTTTTTCAGGCTAGTCGATTACCCCTACTGGAAAAAATAAAAATATTATTGATATTTGAGCATATTGAAGATATTCTAAAGAACTACTGCTAACATTGCATCATGAACTAACTAATACGAGCTAATACTAATAACTATTAGTTTATTCACTAACTAATACAAATAAGTAGAACAAAATCAAATAACTCCATCTTCTTTCATCACGGACCCATCGCCGATTAGGTGGTCTATTTTCCCCTCGGGTTGCTCAAAGAAGTCTGCCACATCCAGGTGGGTGATGTCCGAGTTGTCGTCATAGACAAAATTTGTTTCAGGGCCTTTTCTCTTTCGAGATGCTTGATAAAGGTCAACCAAGTGTCTTGGTATACGGCAAGTCTTTGACCAGTGCCCTTTCCCACCGCAATGATAACATATAGTTTCTGAACCATTTGCCTTAGGATCTTCATGACCCCGTTTCTGCTTTCGGCGGTTATCTCTCCTTGGGGGTTGACGGACTTCATTGGAATTTCTTCCTTGTCTACGTCTCTAGCTATGACCCCGTTTACGACCATGACCATGGTCCTTTTCATGTTTGGCATAATGAGAGTGCACCTTATCTGCTTCAGGCAGTGGTGTAGACCCAGTGGGTCGATTTTCATGATTTCTCATGAGCAGGTCATTATTTCGCTCAGCCACTAGTAGAAGAGAAATCAGTTCAGAGTACTTTGTAAAGCCTTTCTCTCTGTACTGTTGTTGCAGTACCATATTGGAGGCATGAAACGTTGTAAACGTTTTCTCAAGCATATCATAATCGGAGATATTATCCCCGCATAGCTTCAATTTAGAAGTAATTCTGAACATTGCAGAATTATATTCAGAAACGGACTTAAAGTCCTGGAGCCTCAGATGAGCCCAATCATATCGTGCTTGTGGCAGAGTGACCAACTTCAGGTTGTCATATCTCTCCTTTAAGCCGTTCCACAAGATGAGTGGATCCTTGACGGTGAGATATTCAATCTTCAAACCTTCATCAAGGTGATGGCGCAAGAAAATCAAGGCCTTCGCACAGTCTTGGGTGGATGCTTTTTCTCTATCTTTGATGGTGTCTCCGAGACCCATAGCATCTAAGTGGATTTCAGCATCCAACACCCATGTCATATAGTTCTTGCCCGAAATTTCAAGGGCAACGAACTTTCTTTTCGTAATGTCAGACATAATCGAAAATTAAATTAGGAAGAGGGAAATACCTTAGATTTTTCGAGAATGGTTCTTGAGACGGTAGAGTCTCGTGCTGATAACGTGTTATGAAATAATATAAAAGACAAGAACAATAATGCAAGAACAAGAGCAATAGAGAGAAGAGTAGAGAGAGTTCTTCTTATTGATACTTAGAGAATGTTAGGAGTGTATTACAATGGTAGAAGACCCCTTTATTTATAGGGAGTGGGATGATCTAGCTACCAATAATAGGACTCTAGAATCTCTCTAATTAAAGACATTCACCTTAAATAGAAGTGTATTTATAACACTTATGAATATTTTTTCCTTATTTATATCGTGCAACTATTTTCCTCAAGTTTGACTCTTTCATGTTTACATGTATTAAACACATCTAAAATTGTAACAAAGTTTTTTGCAAGTCTTTGTCTTCGTTTTAAACTTGTAGGGGTCATTAGCATGTTTTCAAGATTTATTTTTGTCTATTACATTTTTGGATCATGTGATAGTGTTAATCCAATTTTTTTTACATGTTTACAAAGAGTTTAAGCTGACTTATAAATTTGTTGTTCCTAATAAAATCATTTAATTATTAATGATGGATGACATGTAAATTATATTTTATGCAAGCTAAAATTATTACCATTCAATCATATTTCTAACATTAGAACCTTAAAATTAACTAACATTTTGCTATTAATCTTTATGTATTTGAATTATTCGTAGGAAGTTCTAATATTTAGGAATTCAAAATCGAATAAAATTTTAAATTATATGAATTGTTTTCTTATCTGAATTACGTAAAATAATCTTTAACCAAATTCATATCTATAGCAGAAAATAAAAAATTTAAATTCAATTCCTTATTTATCAAAGTCTAATAACAATCGTGAAAATTGAATATTACAGAACAAAGTCACACACATTTTAATTGTTTTTCTTTCGATCAAAGAATGATCGAGAATATCGAGATATATTGTCTTCTATTTTGGTTGAAAATTCCAATAAAAATCATTATATCATCAGTTCATTATAAAGAATGACAACTCCCTATATTTTTTATACATTATTTCCTGTAAAATATTAACTCAATATTGGTGGAGGCAAACGAGAAAATAGTAATAAGGTATTCGAGGACTTACCTGATAATATATTACTTTTTTATCTTATTTTTATTTTACAACCCAGAGACATTATGTAGTATATATAAGAAAGATTGAGCAAGTTTTTTTTTAAATAGTATATTCATGAATATAGGATACGCGCTTTACTAGTTTGCAATAAAAAGGATTTAGATTCGTACAAGGTAGAAATAGGTCCGTTGGCGGCAACCTTATCTTAGCATCTGAGTCTGCACGCGCAACGCCGATGGTATCTACCTGCGGCTGTGCGTTGGTGAGGGCTATCGATGGAGCGATATAGGCACAAGTGCGCTTGTCACTTAGCGCGGCCAACATTTTTGGATTCCTGAAAACCCATATATTATACTCTAGATCCGCCCCTGCTCACACTCCTAGAAAAGAATAATTTTAATAGAACATATACAAACAGTGAAAAATCAAAGCCGGGCAATACATGTTAACTGAAAGTTGCCATCCTAATACGAATATGTGTCATCCTAATATTAAAAACAGAATTCAATGGACAAATAGCACAAAAGACCAACGTTATATGAAAATAGGATCACTTTAATACGCTGACAGTTAAACATAATTATTAAATTAAATTCAGCGAAAAATACAACGAAAAAGGGCTTATTTGGAGCAAATTATAAAACCATATAATCTATTTCTATGGATCACAGCAACAGAATTGGTGAAGGGGTGGAATACACTGCCCTGAGCTAAATCCTATTCTTTTGCAAAATTTATCACAATCTGGAAAATCCTCGCATTTTCCTTGGCACTCAGGCGCAGCTTTATGATCACCTGTTGCCACAAGCACTTTGACCCAAAAAAAAAAATAAGCAGGAAAAAATAAACAGATATATATTAAATATGGGATAACGTAATTTGATTTACCAAATGCTTCTTATGAGGATAATTTTATTGTTATGAAACAAATGTTAATCACATAAAAAATGTAAAAGAATTAAATTGAGAATTACATACCAAATGAGAGAAGCAAGAGAATGAGTATAATTTTCTAAGCCACAGAAGAAAGAACCCCGACCTCCATTTCTACAATTAGCCGTTTATGAAGGACTTAGAGGTACAAATGATATAGGGTTGGAAGATATTTTAGAGGTACAAATGATATATAACGTTTCTTTTGGGTTAAAATAGTCCTTTAAGTATAACACATTAATTAAGTTGATTCGTAAAATGGTACCTTTTACAAAAATAATCCTTCAAATATGCAAAAGTGGAGCACTTTTAGTAGTGTAACCAAGTTAAGAAACTTAACGGTTTGCCCTCACATGATCCTCACACGACTAACCCAATCACCTAATCTCATTCTTTCTCAGTTTTTCCAACAGTGGCTATGCATTCATAAGCTATGAAGGACTAAAGTGTTACATTCCTTTATAAAAAGCATATTAGTGTATAAAATATTCCGTATTCAAGCAAGGTTCGAGGAAGAGCTGCATATCAAGGGGTGTGATGTAGAAAAAGCTACTCTAATACAAGCATTAACAGCTGATTACATGACTAGAACCCGTAACATATAGGTTATATAAATACAACTTTATTGTTGCTTCAAACGTTTCATTTGTGTACGGGTAAAATCGAGGGTAAAGTTTCCCCCAATTCACCAATAATTAATTAAGAGGGAAGCACGGTTCGAGGCAACTACAAGCAAGGACGAATGACCCCTTGTATCGAAACTCCGGAGGAGTGAATGATGTATCTAGGACCGGGCACGTCAAAACATATATATAGACCCAGACCAAGCAAAGTTTCGAGACCATTGGAAAAGGAGGAACATTTGGTCGTGATAAGTAGGGACCCGTAATTCGCCCTCAATCAAAAATTACAGCGCGGATCCCGCCGAATATCACCTGCAAATTGGCATTTACTGGAAAAGAAGATTTTTATTCTATTTAGACTTGTATTAGATCTAAAATTTCCCTTATATATAAAATGGAGAATTCTTTTTATTGAGGACACTGGAGACACGCACATCAAAGCAATACAAGTTTATTTTTGTCTCCTACATATTATTCAAAGTATTCTTTAGGTATTTCTCTTCTTTGATTGTAAAAGAGCTCGCATCAAGGGTTCGATCGAGGCCGATTTTCAATTTTCAACTTAAGGTCATGCTTGATTGTTATATTGCGATTGGTTGGATTGCTCATTCTCTCTTTGATTTAATTATTTGTTGTTTTTAGATTATTCATATTGAATTAAATCAATCATCCTTTAAACCACGAATAAATTTAATTATTACTCATTTTTAAGTGTAAACAATATGACGCCCAACATGAGGCCCAAGATATTAGTGGTGATTTGATACGTATCTCCATAACGCACCCTGTTTTACATTTTGTATTTGAAGTTTTGATTCCAAATTATTCAAATTCTCAATCGTCCCACTTGAACATTAATGCCGAGTCAAGCCACCACGGCGAAAACAATAACGTGATACCTAGCAATAATGTGCCTCATGTTGTTCCCAATGGTTTTCCAACCGTTAATCTAGTCGATGCTAACTCACAAATTTCCATCAACGTCAATCTACCAACTAATCCAAAAAAACGCTCGAGAGGCGCCCAAAGGTGAGGGTGAAGGGGTGAGCTTGCAGCTGATTTTTGAAATGTTGCAAGCTCAAAAAGCGAAAATAGCGCAATTATAGAACCTGAGCCACACCCCTAAACAGGTATGATTTGGTCCCGCAACCCCAGTTATTCTACGACCCTCGATTAGATAATGTTAGACGAGCTACCTGGATCAATCAACACACATTTAATCCGAGATTTATTGATAAGTATGAATATTGATAGTGCATCACTGTGAGGCTAGGCGATGCCCTCGCCGTCTTTATCGCAGAACGAGATGGCTTCTTCCACGATCTAATCCTGGGTGCATTTTTCCCTTGTGATAGAAAGTCTGGTGTGTTCTATCATTGGCCCTTGGCGGATATCAATTCCCCCAATGATCATATTGATCACATGTTGGGGATCCTCTTTTTTGACATATTTGTTAGTGTCCCTATTTCTGAAGTGGTTTCTGGCTTGCCCGCTAAGGAATTTCTGAAGGTGCCCATTGTTGAACAATAAAGCTACTTATTCTGTTAGCTATGGACAATCTTCATTCCTATGACCGTGAGTACCGTGGTATTTACATACCAAGCTATTGTCTCTCTAAGCGGGATCAGACTGCGGCGGTCTTGGACACTTGGTCTGTTTGATGCATCCTATGGCCAATACTATATTTGCAGTGTCTACGTTGAAGTTATACTGTGATAATCTTGATGCTTCCCTACTTCTGAGTGACCTTTCAAACTTGCCCTTGCTCATCAGGCCCCGGCTTCTTGGTCATTGATCATTTCTCTTATTGTTTCTTGTTTGGTGGCAGCCATATCTATTTCCCCTCAGATCTACATCGTACAGCTAGTATCGATCTCATATCGGCCTTGGCTCCTAATCGATGATTCTCGTAGATCTTTCATTGTACCTATTGGGATAAACAAACTTAGAGGGGGTCTCGAGTTGGTCGTCCTCGACTCTAATCTTCAATAATACCTGTTAGGGACGTCGGCCCAAGTGACAGCCAGGTACTCCACCAAGTTTTGCTTTAATCGCTGAGAAGCCATGGAACTTTAGGGGTTGATCCCTTAAGCAAATGGCTGAATAGCCCAATCATCCACGATCAGGGTAGATCTATCCATTCCATTTGGAACCTCGACACAAACTCCTTGAGCATCTCGTTATCCCTTTTCTTGACTAGAAAATGTCAGACTTCCTGATCTCAACCTTGTGGCACCGATATGGGCCTTTAAAAAAGCATCTGCAAGCATAGAAAACGAGTCAATAAAATTTTGAGGCAAGTTGTGATATCATATCATTGCTCCCTTGGTTTAAGTTGGGGAGGATGTGACGATCTGACCCGTCGTTATGTGTTACTGCTCCATTTTCCCCGTTTTATGCTTTTACATATTTCATTATCAATATATGGTGTGTTATAGTTGATTTGGATTGGTATTGATGGAAAATGAGACACTTAGTCTCTTTAAGGAAGGCTTGTTTTGGAAACGTCAACCGGACATTGACATATGAGTCAGAAGGATCGGATGTGATTTACGGTGATTCGGTTAGCTTTTTGAAGTTATTTTTGACTTAAGAGTGTGATCGGTGTCGATTTTGGAGGTCCGGTGAAGAATTAGGCTTGAATTGGCGAAGTTAGTATTTGGCGAATTTCGATTGATAGGTGAGATTTTGCTCCAAGGGTCAGAATGGAATTTTGAGAGTTGATGTAGCATTGATGTGTGATTTTTGATGTGCGTACAAAATTTCAGGTCATTCGGACATCGTTTGGTTGGGTTTTTGATCGAATGTGAGTTTCGGAAGTTTTGGTTGAACTTAGATTTGAATCCGTCATTTTTTCTATGCGATCGCGTGAGTAGGGCTGCGATCACATAGAAGGATTTTAGGGGCATGGTCATTTGTTCAATGCAATCGTGTGTCAATGGTGCAATCACATACAGGAAAATTTTGGAGTCTGGGTTTTTGTTCAATGCGATCGCAGTGATGTATATGCGATCACACAATAGAAGTTGTCTGATCAATGCGATCGTGGGTGTTGAAACACGTTCTCAAGGCACTAAACCAAACGTGTGTTCATATTTGTAGGTTTTGATAAATGACAAACGATGCGAAATTGACATATGACGAGGTCCAAGCACAAGCGCGTAAATGTCACGCAAAGAAGTTCAAGCACAAGACAAACAAGATCAAGACTAAACAAAGTTATACATGAGTCGTTCTTTAATTGTGATCTTGATCCGACAACTTAACTCAAGACTTGGCTTCTCTCGTAAAATCATGTTTTATCAAATCATGCATATTTAATTTAGAACAAAATGATTTTAAATCATGCATACTTATTTCAGCAAAATGATTTTTAAACATGCCTCTAAAAATCTGGACAAAGATAATCGATTATGTACTTATGATAATCGATTATGTTAAGGCAGCCGCAAGACAATCGATTGTGAACCTAATGACAATCGATTGTGTTAAGGCAGTGTTCATCAGATTTTTCAAAGCTACAAAATAATCGATTGTGAACTTATGACAATCAATTGTGTTGAGGCATTGTCCAAACATATTTTTCAAAGCTACAAAATAATCGATTCTGAACCTATGACAATCGATTGTATTGAGGCAGTGTCTATTTGATTTTTCAAAGACTGATAAATAATCGATTGTCCATATAGTATAATCGATTATGTAACTGACCGTTGTCAAAATATTTTCAAACACCGTCAAGTAATCGATTGTATGCTTTTAATAATCGATTGTTTTGAGTAAAATCTGGAAAAGATTTTTTGAACGTTGCCAAGTAATCAATTGTATACTTCTGATAATCGATTGTTTTACGTAAAATCTGGAAATGATTTTTGAACGTTGCCAGTAATCGATTATATGTCTTTGATAATCGATTGTGTTGCGTAAAATCTGAGAATGATTTTTGGAACGATTGGAAAACAATCGATTGTATCATCTTGACAATCGATTGTCGCAGCACAAAATCAGCAATTCTTAATTGGCAATTAGGCAACGGTTATGCATGGTTTTGACACTATAAATACATCTTCAAATCAGTCTTACAAACAAAACAACTGACAATATTATTGCTAAAGCTTGCATACTCTCTTATTCATCATTTTCTATTCATTACATAAGTTTTTGAGAGCCAAATTGTTGACGAAAGTTGTTGCGTTCTTGAGCGTATTTATTTTACTCATATCTACTCTTAAGGAGAGTCTTGTTTTGAGTGCAAAGTGTTTTTATACAATTGAAGGGAATGTTGTTCCCTTGTATTGTAAGAAGGAACGTTGTGATTCCTTTGGTTGAAGTCTTGAAGTGTTGTATCTTCGAGCAAAGGTTGTTGAGACTTGTGTGACTCAAGTTCTCAGGTTGTAACGGTTTGTTGAGCACCCGTAAGCTTAACACTGTTAGTGAAAATCTCGAGAGAATCTCTCGGGGACTGGACTAGCCACGGGCTGTGGTGAACCAGGATACATCGGTGCGTTCGTTCTTTATTATTTACTTATCGCACTTATTTCATTCCTGCAATTTTTAAATTCCGCAAGTTTACGCTATTTTTTATTATAACGCTATTCCCCCCCCCTCTAGCGTTAAGCGTATTTTCTAACAATTGGTATCAGAGCCCAACTCTCTGAAAAACTTAACCGTTTGAGAGAAACAATCCATGGCTTCTACTCGTGATTCTTTTGCAGGAATAGGTGAAGGACAATGCTCCACCCGACCACCACTATTCGATGGCACAAATTATACACACTGGAAGGAGAGGATGAGAATATTCGTTCAATCGAATAGCTTTCATTTGTGGAAGGTTATAATGAAGAGAGAACAAATTCCAACCAAAAAGGTTGAAAATGAATGGGTTCCAAAATCCAAAGATGAATACGACGCGGATGATATCCGAAAAGTGCAGAACAATGCTAAAGCCATCAACCTATTATATTGTGCTGTAAACGCTGATGATTACAAAAAAATATCATGTTGCACAACGGCGAAGCAAATGTGGGATAAGCTGGAAATCACGTACGAAGGTACGGACCAGGTAAGAGAGGCTAAAGTTGATTTTCTAACCCATGTATATGAACTGTTTCATATGAAGGAAGGCGAAAGGGTCGATGACATGTTCGAACGATTTTTGAAAATCGTAAATGACTTACATGCTCTCAAGAAGACCTTCACGGATAAAGAACTTGTCCGAAAAATCCTCCGAAGTCTCACTCCGGAATGGCGCTCAAAGGCCGACGCGATTCAAGAGTCTATTGGCGTTTCAAATGTCACCGTCGACGGATTAAGAGGTAATCTTAAAACTTATGAATCTACTATACTTAACCCTCTTGTTAATGATCAAAGGAAACAAAGAATCGCCCTCAAGGCAAGCACGAGCCAACCTCAAAATGACGAGGACGGAGACAACGAGTTCGGACTCGTTATTAAGAGATTTCAAAAGTTCATGCGAAAAGAGTATGAACGAAAAGGAAAACAACAAGGAGATCAAATAAAGTGCTATGGGTGCGGAGAATCCGGGCATATTAAATCAAATTGACCAAATGCCAAGAAGGAAAAGAAACCCTTCAAGAAACAACGAGCATACATATCTTGGGGAGGCGACTCCGGAGACGAGTCAAGTGAGGAAGAAGAAGACGAAGCTGCAAATCTTTGTCTCATGGCTCACGAAAACAATCAAGAAGAGGTATGTCAAATTTCTTCCAAAAACTTCTATTCTCTTGAGGAAATGCAAAATGCCTTTGATGAGTTGTATAGTGAATTCATTAAAGCTTTCAAAACTGTTAAAAGCATTAAGGAGAATGCCTCTTTGAAAGAAAAAGATTTTGAAAAACAACTCTCTTTGAAAGAAAAGGATTTGAAAAAACTGATTTTGGAAAATGAGAAGTTGAAAGAAGAAAACAAATTTTTCGGCAAGAGAAGCGCCGACAAACCCGAGAGTTCTAGTAAAAATTGTACTTCTTGCATGCATCTAAAAGGTGAGGTAGAAAGACTTAAGGGCACCTTAGATAAGTTCAATTCTTCTCATAAAAATTTGAATGAGGTTCTTGTTAATTTGAAATCGACCAAACATGGGATAGGTTTTAAAAACGAGCCTAAAGAAAAAGTTGAAGCCAAACCCCAACCACCTAAGGCTCATACCTAGGATAAACAAAACAAATGTTCATCCTAGAAATAACAATCCTAGAATCAACATGCATGCTAGACCAAACACTAGAAGAAACTTGAACATTTTAGGACACCTAGAAATGTCTTTCAACCTAGAAATAATTACTCTAGAAATGCTGCATATCCTAGAACAAGTAGTAGGAGAAATGATTTTCATGAAATGCGTAATAGTCATATTGTCGAAAGTAGAGTAAACAATTTTCGTCCGTCCAATTACTATCAACCTAGACGAATGCATAATCCAAATGTCATTTGTTATTATTGCAATCGAATTGGACATATTGCTCCTTCTTGTTTCACTAGACATAGACACTTAAATGCATGTCAAGCACAAAAGCATGTTACACCTAACTCTCAAGGACCCAAAACAGCTTGGGTACCAAAGACTCATTAATTTGTTTTGTAGGTATGTTTGAAGGGATCAAGTGTACTTTGGTACCTTGATAGTGGATGCTCCAAACACATGACGGGAGGCGAATCCAAGTTCCTTCAACTAGAACACAAGGAAGGAGGAAGCGTTATCTTTGGAGATAACAACAAGGGAAAAATTATCGGCATTGGATCGGTCGGTAAGGATGAACCTTCTTCCATTAAGCATATATTGCTAGTTAAGGGTCTAAAAACATAATCTCTTGAGCATAAGTTAATTATGTGACAAGGGAAATCTTGTTTTATTTGATTCAAATGAATGCTTAGTTTTTCGCCGTAGCGATTTTAAAATTATTCTTCGTGGTTTTAGAATGGATAACATCTATATGGTTGATCTCGAAAACTCTTCTTCTGAATATGTGAATTGTCTTATGAGCAAAGAAGATGATATGTGGCAATGGCATCGTAGAGTAGCTCACATCAACATGCATCTTTTAAACAAATTGGTTTCACAAAATCTAGTTATTGGTCTTCCAAATTTGAAATTTGAAAAAGACTCTATTTGCGACTCTCGTAAAAAAGGAGCTTCTTTTAAATCGAAAAATATTGTTTCAACTACTAGACCATTGCAACTTCTTCATATGGACCTTTTTGGACCATCTCGCATTGAAAGTCTTGGTAGAAATCGTTATGCTTTTGTTATTGTTGATGATTATTCTAGATTTAAATGGACTCTATTTCTTGCTCATAAAAGTGAAGCTTTTCATAATTTTAAATATTTTCTTAAACGTGTTCAAAATGAAAAGGACACAACCGTCACTTCAATAAGAAGTGATCATGGGGGAGAGTTTGATCACAATCTCTTCGCGGACTTTTGTGACGAACTCGGTATCGAGCACACCTTCTCTGCTCCATGCACACCACAACAAATGGAGTGGTGGAAAGGAAAAATAGGTGTCTCGAAGAGATGGCTAGAACCATGCTCGATGAGGCTAAGATTCCCAAACATTTTTGGGATGCCGTGAGTACCGCATGCTACGTTTTAAACAGAGTAGTCATAAGGTCAATACTCATGAAAACTCCCTATGAACTCTATAAGGTAAGGAAACCAAACATCTCCCATCTTAGAGTATTCGGTTGTAAATGCTTTATTCATAACAATGGAAAAGACAATTTGGGAAAGTTTGATGCCAAATCCGATGAAGGAATTTTTATTGGTTATTCATCACGTAGCAAAGGCATATAGGGTATTCAATAATAGAACCGAAACTGTGGAGGAATCCCCTCATATTGTATTTTCCAAAAATAATGCTCGCTTGGCGAGAAAGGATTCTGGTTTTGATCCTGCAGGTATCTTAAACTCAATAAGTCCTCAAGACAAGGTACAAGAGGAAACTCCTAAGGAAATTCAAGATGAAATCTTGGAGCAATTATCGGAGGAAGCGCCACAACTAGAAAAAGAAACGAAAATGCCAAACGCATGGAGGACAATCAAAGACCATCCTCTTGAACAGGTAATTGGCGACATTGAACAACAGGTAAGTACTCGAAACACTCTTAAGAACACCTTAGGACATACTGCTTTCGTTTCTCAAATTGAACCTTCAACCATCTCCGAAGCAATTGGGGATGAATTTTGGACCTTGGCAATGCAAGAGGAGCTTAACCAATTCGAACGAAATAACGTTTGGGATTTGGTGCCAAGACCCGAGAATCATACCATAATTGGTACGAAATGGGTTTTTCGAAACAAACTAGATGAAAATGGCGTAATCACTAGAAACAAAGCTAGGCTTGTAGCAAAAGGCTATAATCAAGAAGAGGGAATTGACTATGAAGAAATATATGCACCCGTAGCAAGATTAGAAGCTATTCGTTTATTGCTTGCTTTTGCCTCTTCTATGAATTTCAATTTATATCAAATGGATGTAAAAAGTGCTTTTCTAAATGGTGTTATTCAAGAAGAAGTTTATGTTGAACAACCCCCGGGCTTTGAAGATTTTAAATCTCCCAATCTTGTTTTCAAACTTAAAAAGGCGCTTTATGGTCTCAAACAAGCTCCCCGAGCTTGGTATAAACGATTGAGCAAATTTCTTTTGGAAAATGAATTCATTAGGGGGAAAGTTGACACCACTCTATTTGTTAAGCATAAAAATAATGATATTTTATTAGTTCAAATCTATGTGGATGATATTATTTTCGGTGCTACTAACAATGTTTTGTGCGAGGAATTTTCTGAGTTAATGACAAGCGAATTTGAGATGTCTATGATGGGTGAGCTGACCTTCTTTTTGGGGCTGCAAGTAAAGCAAATGAAAGAAGGAACCTTCATTTGTCAAGCTAAATATTGCAAAGAATTGTAAAACAATTTGAAATGAGCAACGCAAAAGCAATGGCCACTCCCATGAGCACATCCGACCATCTAGACAAAGATGAGAAAGGTAAGGAAGTCGACACCAACAAGTATTGAGGTATGATTGGATCTCTCCTTTATCTTACTGCTAGTAGACCGGACATCATGTTTAGCGTGTGCTTATGCGCTCGTTATCAATCATGTCCAAAGGAGTCTCACCTAACTGCGGTGAAACGGATATTGAAGTATCTTGTTGGTACTGTAAATGTGGGTCAATGGTACCCCAAAGGGTCTTCATGCCAACTTGTTGGCTATTCCGATTCCGATTTTGCTGGATGCAAATTGGACCGCAAGAGCACTAGTGGCACTTGCCATTTGCTCGGTAGCTCTCTAGTTTCTTGGTTTAGCAAGAAACAAGTAAGTGTTGCGTTGTCCACAATCGAGGCTGAATATGTAGCCGCGGGGAGTTGTTGCGCTAAAATCCTTTGGATGAAATAGCAACTCTTTGACTATGGCCTAAGTATCGATCATATCCCTCTTAGATGTGATAATACTAGCGCCATATGCTTGACGAAGAACCCCGTTCTTCATTCAAGAACAAAACACATTGAAATTAGGCATCATTTTATAAGAGATCACGTTCTCAAAGGCGATGTCGAAATTGAATTTGTTGAAACCAAAGATCAATTGGCCGACATCTTTACAAAACCTTTAGAGAAAGAGTCCTTCTTCCGAATTCGCAGTGATCTCGAGATTCTTGACTCCACGTTGATCTAAGTCATGCATTGCATTTTTCCTTTTACATGATTACTAACTTGAGCGTCGGAGGCATCTAACATATTTTTGCAGGTATCACCCTAAAAGCAGGGGGAATTATAAAGACTGATGCAGAATAATCGATTCCTCTTCAAAAATAATCGATTTATCTTTATTATATAATCGATTATCAAGTGTCAATAATCAATTATGTTGACATTATTTGCTTTATTATCCCTTTTATGAAGTTGGAATTTTTTTTAAACATGTTATTACTTATTTTGTTTTTGCTAATGTCAAAAGGGGGAAGAATAAGGGCTATGCACTTAATATGTATTGGCATAAATTGAGGGGGAATTCATATGTTGAGGGGGAACTAATTGCATGAACTAATTGCATGTCTTTACTTGTCTTGGATCGTCATTATGAATTACCTAATATGCATATCCCGATTAAGGTTTGCCATTATCAAATAGGGGGAAATTGTTGAAACACGTCCACAAGGCACTAAACAAAACGTGTGTTAATATTTGTAGGTTTTGATAAATGACAAACGATGCGAAATTGACATATGACGAGGTCCAAGCACAAGCGCGTAAATGTCACGCAAAGAAGTTCAAGCACAAGACAAACAAGATCAAGACTAAACAAAGTTATACATGAGTCGTTCTTTAATTGTGATCTTGATCCGACAACTTAACTCAAGACTTGGCTTCTCTCGTAAAATCATGTTTTATCAAATCATGCATATTTAATTTAGAACAAATGATTTTAAATCATGCATACTTATTTCAGCAAAATGATTTTTAAACATGCCTCTAAAAATCTGGACAAAGATAATCGATTATGTACTTATGATAATCGATTATGTTAAGGCAGCCGCAAGACAATCGATTGTGAACCTAATGACAATCGATTGTGTTAAGGCAGTGTTCATCAAATTTTTCAAAGCTACAAAGTAATTGATTGTGAACATATGACAATCGATTGTGTTGAGGCAGTGTCCAAACATATTTTTCAAAGCTACAAAATAATCGATTCTGAACCTATGACAATCGATTGTATTGAGGCAGTGTCTCTTTGATATTTCAAAGACTGATAAATAATCGATTGTCCATATAGTATAATCGATTATGTAACTGACCGTTGTCAAAATATTTTCAAACACCATCAAGTAATCGATTGTATGCTTTCAATAATCGATTGTTTTAAGTAAAATCTGGAAAAGATTTTTTGAACGTTGCCAAGTAATCGATTGTATACTTCTGATAATCGATTGTTTTACGTAAAATCTGGAAATGATTTTTTGAACGTTGCCAGTAATCGATTATATGTCTTTGATAATCGATTGTGCTGCGTAAAATCTGGGAATGATTTTTGGAACGATTGGAAAACAATCGATTGTCGTAGCACAAAATCAGCAATTCTTAATTGGCTATTAGGCAACGGTTATGCATGGTTTTGACACTATAAATACATCTTCAAATCAGTCTTACAAACACAACAACTGACAATATTATTGCTAAAGCTTGCATTCTCTCTTATTAATCATTTTCCATTCATTACATAAGTTTTTGAGAGCCAAATTATTGACGAAAGTTGTTGCGTTCTTGAGCGTATTTATTTTACTCATATCTACTCTTAAAGAGAGTCTTGTTTTGAGTGCAAAGTGTTTTTATACACTTGAAGGGAAAGTTGTTCCCTTGTATTGTAAGAAGGAACGTTATGATTCCTTTGGTTGAAGTCTTGAAGTGTTGTATCTTCGAGCAAAGGTTGTTGAGACTTGTGTGACTCAAGTTCTCAGGTTGTAACGGTTTGTTGAGCACCCGTAAGATAGTGTTAGTAAAAATCTCGAGAGAGTCTCTCGGGGACTGGACTAGCCACGGGTTGTGGTGAACCAGGATACATCGGTGCGTTCGTTCTTTATTATTTACTTATCGCACTTATTTCATTCCTGCAATTTTTAAATTCCGCAAGTGTATTTATTATAACGCTATTCACCCCCCCTCTAGCGTTAAGCGTATTTTCTAACAATGGGGTTCCTTATGCGATCTCATAGGGTTAAATCAGAGGTAAATATTTTGTGCTATGCGATCGCATATAGAAAATCTGGGTAGGCATAATGGGTTTTGAAACATTTCCGCGACTTGGGGGTTATTTTCCTCCATTGTTGAGCACCTTAAGAGCTTTTAAGGACAAATTGAAGAGGGTTTCGAAGGGGATTGACTGGAGGTAAGTTCTATGAACTAAAAACATGATTATACTGTGAAATTGGGCTAGAAATTCATGGAAATGAAGCCTAATATTGATGAACTAGGGCTTGAGTTTTTAATATTTCAAATTCGGATTTGATAGGTCATTTGAGCTCGAATTTGAGAGTTCTTGGTATGTAGGGACTCGTGCGAGACGAGCATTCCGGTAATGTAAGTTTTATAATATTTAGGGAAGCGAGCCCATGGTTCGGGTATTTCTTGTTTTGAGACTTTTACTATTTCTCGATTTTTTTCGATTGTGTATTGTTCCCTTAGCATATTGTGATGTATTCGCTCTATTTTTTGTTAGACATGACGCGTGTGGAGGCCGATTTGAGGGGAAAAGGCGTCGCAAGATAGAGATCCCATGGGTTCTAGGTGAGTAATACTTGTAAATGATATCCTGAGGGTTTGAAACCCCAGATTTGCACATCATAGTGATGTATTGAGGTGACTTGCACGCTGGATATGTAAGTGCGGTAGAGCACATTGAGGATTTTGACTTTGTCCATCCCGGTTATTGATTTTACCGCGTATCTGACTGAAACTACTTGTTATCATTATAATTTGGGTTGGTTACCATGTTTGGGCTTTGTACCAACTATGTGAATTCCTCGGGGATTGATATAACTGTTTTTGCATTACATTACATATTATTTTATCTCGGTCCAAGGTTTTAATATCGTTTTGCAAACTCAGCCATTTTTCTACGATTTGAAATTTTAAACAATAGTTTATTTACGTTTTGAGCTAAGGACTATCATGTCAATATTTCCCAAGTGGCTTATGTGCATTTTTGGATTGAGCATGGATCGGGTTGCACGCCGCAGTAGTGTTATAGTGATTTCTGAATATATGGATGGCTCGAGCTGCACGCCGCAGCGGTGTTATGTTGATATTGAGGCGGAGGGCTTTAACGATGCAACGAGATGGTTTGATATTGTGTTTGGGCTTTAGGAGCTCCTCCAGAGTCTGTACACACCCCCAGTGAGCGCCATCGATGTTAAACGGATCGGATTGCACGTCGCAGTGGGTGCCGGAGGGTACCGTCATATGCATTGCATTCAGCTCATACATTTGTTCATTATTCGTTGTTTGTGTTATTTCTTGAGATATTATCTGCTGTTCTGATATTGTCTGATCACTCTTAAAGAGAATAAATTTTAGACAGTGGTAACAATGAAACTGTATGATGTAAACGGGTCAGGTAACAATGGTTGACCAGGAACAAGAATATTGCATGAGGGGCGAGTTTTATGAGCTCATTTTTGCATACTTATTTGTGCCCGAGGCGCTGACTATTGTGCTAACTTGCACTAACTGTTCTTCTTTCATTTGCTTAACTATTGGAAAAAATATTTTAAAAATAGGTTTTGAACTGAGTCAAAATATTTGCTAATGGATTTTTACGTTTTCATTGTTTTCTCAAAGGATTACACTGTACAATATAGCATGATGACTTGTTTTACGTGGTTTCTTGCTGCTCAGTTATTACTTACCTTTATTACTCACTGAGTGGGAGTACTCACTTTACTCGCTACACCTTGCATGTAGTTGCATGTATTGTTCACCCGGTAGCGGGTTATTAACTGATTGAAGGTATTACTATTGTAGCGGAACAAGGTGACCTCCAGCGTTCACGGCACTGGATGTTGTCATTATAATTCTAGAATTTATTATTGTATATTATTAGCCCCGTAGTTGTGTTCAGGTTTCTTTAGATGCTCGTGACTTATGACACCTCGGTTTCAGGCTGAGCTGGGATGGTTCCCTATTAAATCATTTTCTTTTGCATTTATGATAATGTTATCTATTGTTTTGACTCATTCTTGCTTAGTAAATGCTAAAACAAGTATTGTAAATCTGTTGGCTGGCCTTGTCTTCACGAGAGACGCCATCAGGATCGGGTTCGGGAATTGGGTCGTGACAAGTTGGTATTCGAGCCTAGGTTACTACGTCTCACGAGTCATGAGCAGGTTTAGTAGAGTCACGCGGATTGGTACAGAGACGTCTATATTTATCCTCGAGAGGCTACAGAACCTTTAGAAAAACTTCACATTCTTAAATTCATATCTTGTGTCCTTGATTCAGCTTGAAAAGAAAACTCTTGAAATTCCTTCCACGCCATTGTATATGTACGTGAGTGCTTGGTATCAGATATGCCTTGGTGGCTTGTGATTCCCCTATTGAGGGGCGAGATGTGATTTCTATGAGTCGATGTTTGGCCAGTCTGGAGGACTTGATGCCGTATGTTTGCCTATTGCTTGAGCACCAAGGTGCTGATTTTGCGAGATGGTGTTATGAACTTATATGTTCAATATTGTCCCTAATTGTGGGAATGGTGGTTGGATAGCTACGTAATGAGTATGTTGGTACTATATGATGTTTCTATATGACTTGGACGTGTCGAAAAAGGTCTGTTGGGTGATAGATGAACCAATAAGTGTTTGATTTCCATTGTGATTGGATGTGTTGCCCCGAGTTATGGGTGCATGAAGAATCTTTTCAAGTCTCCTAGTTGGGACTGAAGTAAATAGCATGTTGCGGTTTAAGTTTAAACTCAGGAAGACTAAATGACTATGTAATGTATATGATGGTGGAAGGCATGCTGAAATACTAAATTGAGGCGAAGTAGGCGGGATACCTCCTGCGGAGTGTTCTTAAGTGGTATGATCCGTACGCGCAAGTTAGAAGGTATCATGTGTAATTGAAGGGTACGTGTTGAAATTGAGAATTTGGGGTTTCTTAAGAGAGTGGACTCAATTGATGTAGAGATGGATGCGAGAAATATAGAGGATTACAGTGCGAGATGATTTGTGTTTTCATGAACACGTAAATTATTTGAGTTTAATCTCACTATGATATTGTGGCATCATTAGAGAAAACGTATTTCAGGTTATTGAGTGTGTCCTGATGTATGGCTTCGATCCAAGTTGGGGAGGGTACTGTTGATTATCTGATTGCACGGTTATGCGATATATTGGTTACGTTTCAAGATATGCTAGCGGATCAGTTCCGGTCGCAGAAATTGAGCCGAGAATGGCATGAATGAAGCAAAATGTTGACAAAGGTATTATGGTACTTCGTAGATGTGTGGAAACAATAGGATTTCTAGAGCTGTTGTTATAGAGAATGCCCAGTGTATTGATAAGGAAGAGTTTGTTGGTATTTGAATGAGATCATATCCTGCGGTGTTAGAGTGCTAGTAAGGCACGTGTGGTTCTGTCTCTAAGTCAGGTAAATTGCAGATCCAGTATGAAGTAAATGACTCTCGATAATGGTTTTATTGTGTTCAAGGTTCTACATGTAACAATTAGGTGTCTTAAGGTTGTGTATGTGGGTAGAGACTGGGTTCATTGGAAAATGTCAAGACTTGTAGTATTTATATGTTAACTGCGGCATTTTATGTATCAGTATCATGAAAATAAAGTAAAAAAAGCTAGATTCGTAGCGAGTTCTTCTAAGTACGGTATTCTAGAATGTAGTGTTTTTGGGAATTTCTAAAAGGGTATTTAGCGGCTTATGGGTTTCAGATGATATGGCTTTATGTTTGGGGCCTCGTGTGGTAAGGGTGGGTTGATGGATTGTGGTACTACAACAAAAGGAGAATATCAAGTTGAAGACGAATCAGAAGAAATTTAGATAGATGGAGTAGCTTAATAACGGATCGGATTGGCATGGTAAGGGTACGATTAATTCTTGTGGTGTATTCGAGGTAATGAGTTAGAACATGTATCTTTGAAGCAATGCTCTTGGGTTTTAATGACTTGGTTAGCGTGATTTGTTTAGAAGATTCAGTCATGGCAGTTTAGTTTGAGCAAATGAAATTGGGAGAGTTCTTATTGAAAGCTACTGTGTTTGAAGAGGTGTATTTTCTACAAATCTGAGAGACATGAGATGTGTAATGATTTTCTTCTAGATGGGATCAGTGGAAGTCCTTGATTTGATAAGTTTCAGTCCAGATCAGGAAGGAAGTTCATAAAGCACTTAGGCAGCTGGCAGCCTCAAATGATCAGGGAGAGTGGTACTGCTATTTGAAAGTGAGTTGACAAGAGTATATGTCCCGGAAAAAGGGCAATGTGATAAAGTGATGGCACTTTCTTGCTAGAACTACTGGTGATATTTGTGTTTTCTTGGTGGCACAGGGAAAATTTGGAGTATGTACCCTGGAATTATAGGATATTAAGTTGTGGCATGTGTTCGGACAGCGAAATTAGAATCATGTATAATGATTTATGTTCTATATGGAGATGGAGACTAGAAATTCTCAAGTGCAGACTTATGTTGTAGTTGTGGATCGTGTATATTCAGTACAGTTTAGCGGCGATTGGGATTTGGAGGCTCGAGTGGATCTTTATCTGCTGGTATGTTATATTTTGGATGTGACATTGGGATTTATACTGACTTTCTCAGTGTTGGATTATTCTAGAATATTGCATTACAGGCTATGACGGAAATGCCATGGGTTGGGTGGCTATGTTCGTCGGATTATGTCCTATTAGTGTGACTTTATATTTCTAAGACCCAGCGGATGACTTGGGAGGGGTAGTTTTCCTTATTTGGGCTCTCGTGATGGGAGCTACTGTTTAGGTTCCTCATATTGATTCAGTTCCAGTGTTAAGGGCCTTTTTGGATGCGTGTTCCAATATGAAAAAATCTTTTCCAGATTTTAATTTCAACAATCGATTGTACAAAATCAACAATCGATTACCTGACGGTATTTGAAAACTTTACGACAACGGTCAGCTTCACAATCGATTGTGCAATGTTAACAATCGATTATTTATCAGACTTTAAAAATCATTTTAGACACTGCGACAACCGATTGTTATATACTCACAATCGATTATTTAATAACTTTGAAAAATCTGATGGACACTGTCTCTTCACAATCGATTGTCATTAGCTTCACAATCGATTATTCTGAGTTTTGAAAAACTTTGATGTACACTACCTCATCACAATCGATTGTCATAAGGTTCACAATCGATTGTCATGCAGGTTTGAAAAACCTGATGCTCACTGCCTTAACACAATCGATTATCATTAGTTCACAATCGATTGTCATGCAGTCTTGGCTTAACATAATCAATTATCATAAGTACATAATCGATTATCTTAGTCCAGATTTTAGAGGCATGTTTAAAAATTATTTTGACTGAAGTAAATATGCATGATTTAAAATCATTTAGCATTACATTAAATATGCATGATTTTGTAAAAATAATTTTACGAGAGAAGCCATGTCATGAGTCAAGTTGTCGGATCAAGTTCACAATTAAGAACGACTCATTTAAACTATAAAACTTTGTCTTGTGCTTGAATCTCGTTATCCACCAATTGTGCGCTTGTACTTGAACTTCGTCATATATAATTTGCGCTTGTTTGTCATTCATCAAAACCTACACATAAGAACACACGTTTTAGTATAAAGCCTTGAGAACGTGTTTCCAACAAGATTTATATACGTTATTCTATGATGTTAGACGAGTTCTCAGCCTTGTGTTGTAATGGTACTGATGAGCTTGAAGTACAACTCTTTCCTTTGTCATTTGTCATGATTTGAGTATGTTCAGACCGCCCTTCATTGGTGCATGGAATATGCAAGTTGTGGATTAGTCATGTGTTGAGGTGTCATATCACCAGAGTGTTGTGTTGGATTCGAGGTGATTTTGGGAGTCATTAATGAATATGAATAGATTTGATTACAGCTTGTTAAAGAATAATATCGAGGTTCAGTTCGGAAATCTACTGTGGTATTAGTCAAAATGGAAGTGGCCTCGTGAGTGGTTGATCAAAGAAATGGTTACGGTTTGTTGTGTGTTTCATTTACCTTGGCAGTAAATGAAAGTGTTGGAATGAGATTTTAGCTAAATAAGAGGTTTTCTACCGGCATTTGTTGTTGTGGGTAACTACCGTGAATGGAAGTTATTGTATTGAGTGCTTGGAATATGTGGTATATCATATGATTTCACCAGAGGTTGCAGGTATGGGTTATTACAGCTGGTTCGATCTTCCTGAGTATAGATGTGAGATTCTAGTCTTGTGTATAATTTCAGAAAGTGCACTGTGGTTCTACGGGTCATGGTCTAGATGGGTTGAGATTTCATCTATTGGTTGGCTTCTAGGACAACTTTGGGTACGCTCGAGGACGAGCGTTGGTCTAAGTTGGGGAGGATGTGACGATCTGACCCGTCGTCTCAAGTGTTACTGCTCCATTTTCCCCATTTAATACTTTTTCATGTTTCATTATCAGTATGTGGTGTGTTTGAATTGATTTGGAATGGTATTGGTGGAAAATGAGACACTTAATCTCTTTAAGCAAGTCTAGTTTTGTAAAAGTCAACCGGACGTTGACTTATGAGTTAGAAGGAACGGATGTGATTTCCGGTGATTCGGTTAGCTTCGGGAAGTGATTTGTGACTTAGGAGTGTGATCGAAATCTATTTTGGAGGTCCGCTGTAGAATTAGGCTCTAATTGGCGAAATTAGTACTTTGGCAAATTCCGGTTGATAGGTGAAATTTTGATTCAAGTGTCGGAATGGAATTCCGGGAGTTTTTGTAGCTTCAATGTGTGATTTTTGATGCGCGCGCAAAATTTCATGTCATTCGGACGTCGTTTGGTTGGGTTTTTTATCGAATATGAGTTTCTAAAGTTTTGATTGAACTTAGACTTGAATCCATTGTGAATTGGTGATTTTTGTGTTGTTGGATGTGTTTTTATTGTTGGAACGAGTTCATATCATGTTTTAGGATGTGTGGATGCTTTTGGTTGAGGTCTCGGGGGGGCCTCGGGGTGATTTTGGATGGCTAAACGGAAGATTTTTTGACTTGGGATGTTGCAGAAAATTTCAGATCAGTGCTGCAGACATTTGTTCTATCCGATCGCATGCGGCTGCGATCTCATAGAAGGATTTTGGGGCCATGGTCATTTTTTCAATGCGATCGCGTGTCAGTGGTGCGATCGCAGAGAGGAAAATTTTGGAGTCTGGGTTTTTGTTCAATGCGATCGCAGTGATATATATGCGATCGCACAGTGGAAGTTGTCTTGTCAATGCGATCGTCGGGTCCCTTATGCGATCGCATAGGGTTAGATCAGAGGTAAATATTTTTGTGCTATGCGATCGCATAGAGGAAATCTGGGCAGGTATAATGTGTTTTTACAATAATTCATCCGCGACTTAGGGGTTATTTTTCTCCATTGTTGAGCACCTTGAGAGCTTTTTGGGAGCAATTGAAGAGGGTTTCAAAAGGGATTGACTGGAGTAAGTTCGACGAACTAAAAAATGATTATCTTGTGAAATTGGTCTAGACATTAATGGAAATTAAGCCTAAAATTGGTGAACTGGGGCTTGAGTTTTTTATATGTCAAATTGAGATTTGATAGTAATTTCTGAATATATGGATGGCTTGGGCTGCACACTGTGGCGGTGTTATATTGATATTGATTCCGAGGGCCTAATTGATGCCACGAGATGGATTTATATTGTGATGGGGCTGTAGGAGTCCTACGGAGTCTGTACACACCCCCACTTAGCGTCGTCGATGTTAAATGGATCGGACTGCAAGCCGTAGTGAGTACCGAAGCGTACCGTCATATGCATTGCATTGCATCCATACATTTGTTCACTATTCGTTGTTTGTGTTATTTCTAGAGATATTTATCTGTTGTTCTGATATTATCTTATCACTCTTAAAGAGGATAAATTTTAGATAGTGGTAACAATTACACTGTATGATGTAAACAGGTCAGGTAACAATCGCTGACCAGGAACAAGAATATTGCCTGAGGAGCGAGTTTTATGAGCTAATTTTTGCATACTTATTTGTGACCGAGAGGATGAATTTTGTTCTGACTTGCACTACTTATTCCCCTTTCATTTGCTTAATTGTTGGAACTTTTGAACTAAGTCAAGATATTTCCTAAAGAATTTTCACGTTTTCACTGTTTTCTCAAAGGATTACACTGTACTATTTAGCATGATGACTTGCTTTACGTGGTTTCTTGCTGCTCAGTTATTATTTACCTTTATTACTCACTGAGTTGGAGTACTCACTTTACTCCTTGCACCTCGCGTGCAGTTGCATGTATTGTTCACCCGGTAGCGGGTTATTAGCTGATTGAAGGTATTACTATTGTAGCTAAGCAAGGTGACCGCCAGAGTTCGTGGCACCGGACATTGTCTTTAAAATTCTAGAATTTTTGTTTTATATTATTAACCATGTAGTTGTGTTCAGGTTTCTTTAGATGCTCGTGACTTGTGACTATCCGATTTCGGGCTGAGCTGGGGTGGTTCCCTATTATATCATTTTCTTCCGTATTTATGACAATGTTATCTAATTTTTTGACTTATTCTTGCTAAGTAATTGCTAAAAGAAGTATTGTAAATCTGTTGGCTAGCCTTGTTTTCACGAGAGGCGCCATCACGACCGGATTCATGAATTGGGTCGTGACAGCTTCTGAATGAACTTTTTGGAGTCCAGCTCCTTCAATATCGGTGGTGCTTCTGGGATCTGATTGACCCTAGAGTTATAGGTTTCCACCTTTTTGTCATTGGCCTCTAGCTTTTTCTCGCCAGACTCCACCCCTATCATAAAAACTTCGAGCTTCTTCATCACCTCGAAAGTTTTCTCGGCCCTACCGAGTATTGAACGAATTCAACTTGGCGTGTGAGACCTTGAAGGGTGAGATAACTTCATCAGTAAACACTGCCGGGACCATCCAAGAAAAAAAGTTCTACATGATCGAAGGGGATATGAGGCATAACACCCTGTTCGGAAGGCCATGGGTTCACAGCATGAGAGAAGTTCCTTCGACCTTACATCAGGCGCTGAAATTTCCCACTACGAGAGGAGTCAAAATATTCTACGGGGAATAGCCGACCACAAAAGAAATGTTCACTACCGATGAAGTAATCCCAGTTCCCGCGCTTTCAACTTCAAAATGCAGGGAACCGACCAAAGAAAAAAAGACTAAATGGCAATCAATGCTACCGGTGTCAACCAAGCAGGAATAACAAAGGAGCACGGAATGGATGATGAAGATGATTACAGCGTCTCGAGATTTTCTATAACGCCTGATGACACCGAAGCCACCAAATCAACAATCTACGAGTTGGAGTAGGTTATATTGATCTATCACCTACCATATTGAAAGGTATACCTCGGCACCAAATTAACCCTCGAGCTCAAGAAAAAACTTATTAATTTTCTTAAAGCTAATGCCGATTGTTTCTCCTGGTCCTATCTAGACATGATAGGGATATCAAATAAGGTAACAACTTCCAAATTGAGCTTCGATCCAAAGTTCCATCCGGTTAAGCAGAATAGAAGGACACAGTCCGAGATAAAACATGCATTCATCAAGGACGAGGTATCTAAACTTCTGAAAATAGGTTCCATCTGGGAAGTTAAATGCCCAGATTGGTTGGATAACGTAGTAGTCGTGCATAAAAAAGAAAATAAACTTAGGATGTGCGTAGATTATAAAGATATAAACAAGGCATGTATGAAAGACTCTTTCCCTTTGTCTAACATCGATCGAATGATCGACGCGACGTTTGGACATGAGATATTGAGTTTTCTCGATGCTTATTCCCAGTACAACCAAATTTGGATAGACCTGACCGATTAAGAAAAGACTTATTTCATATCAAAATTCGGCACCAACTAACGTAATGTCTTTCGGACTAAAGAACGATGGTGGCACATACTAATGCTTAGTTAACCGGATGTTCGAAGAAAAAATAGGAAAATAAATGGAAGTTTATATTGATGTCAAGTTGGTTAAGTACCTGGGAATAGATGACCATTTGAAACATTTGCATGCCACTTTCGACATATTAAGGAAGTACAACATAAATCTAAACCCGAAGTATGCTTTCGGGGTCAGCTCAGGAAAGTACTTTGAAGTCATGGTATCTAAACAGGGAATAGAGATCAACTCGGACAAAATAAAGGCCATAAAAGGCATCACCATAGTCGACAATGTTAAGGCAACATAAAGACTAATAGACGCGTTGGGACGATTTATTTCGAGATCGGCGGATAAAAGCCATCAGTATTTCTCACTATTAGAGAAGAAGAAAAACTTCTCTTGGACCCTAAATGCCAGCAAGATTTAGAAGAGCTCAAGCGATATCTATCGAGCCCTTTCTTGCTGCACACCTTGAAAGTGGATGAGCAACTATACCTCTAGTTAGCAGTTTTCAAGGTGGTGGTAAGTGGTGTTCCGGGCCGGGAAGAAGAAGTTACACAATTTTTCAATTTGTTATGTTAGTAGAACCTTAGGCGATACCGAAACAAGGTATATGTACTTAGAAAAATTAGCGCTCGCCTTATTAAGCGCTTCTAGGAAACTAAAACTGTTCTTTCAATGCTACCCCATATGTGTCGGGACCTCTTACCTGCAAAGGAATTACATGCATAAGCCTAAGCTCTCGGATCGGTTGGCCAAATGGGCCGTAGAAATTAGCATGTAAAATATTGTGTAAGACCCTGAACCGTCATAAAATCTCAAATTCTGGCAAACTTTATGGCCGACTTTATGTCAGCCTTAATAACTAAGGTCGAGATGGAATTATTGCTTACTTCGAGATTAGCTTGGGGATCTAAACCCTATTCACGGATGATGCCTCCAACATGAAGGGTTCGGACTTGGTATCGTATTGAAATCACCTACGGGTAGCGTAATTAGGCAGTTTATTAGAATTGCAAAAATTACTAAAAATGAAGCCGAGTATGAAGCTATGACTATAGGTCAAGAACTGGCTAAGAGCCCTGGGTCAAAGTGATCAAGTCCAAATGTGACTCCCTCCTTCTCGTAAATCAAGTCAACGAGATATTTGAAGTAAAATAGAAATGGATGTGGAGGTATTTGGATACGGTACATGTGACCTTACACCAATTCAAGGAATGGACTGTACAGCACGTATCTTAGGATCAACATAGCGAGGCCGATGCAATTGCCAACTTGGGCTTGTATCGACTCTGATGAATTCGACTTCGGGGCAATGGTGTAACTGATGAACTCGATTGTACAAGAAGGTCACACTGAGGCAAACTTGACAAGCTTGACATGGGATTAGACAAACAAATACATAGACTACCGGAAGATAGGAAAATTGCCATCGGACCCCAAGGAGTCAAAACCCCTGTGCAAGAAAGTTGTAAGGTTCATCTTGGTCGAGGGAAAATTGCTTAGAAGATCCTTTTTCGGCCCACTAGCTAGGTATTTGGGTCCAGGGGAGACTAATTACGCCATGAGGAGAGGACCACAAGGGCACTTGTGGGAAACACTCGGGAGTAGAATCCCTTGTTCAGAAATTAATCAGAGCTAGTTAATACTGGAACGAGATGGAGAAAGATGTGAAAGGCTTCGTATGAAAATGCAATGAGTGCCAAAGACATGCCCCAATAATCTATCAACCAGGTGAGATGCTTCACTCGATCTTATCGTTATGGTCGTTTATGAAATGGGGGAAGGACATCGTCGGTCCCCTGCCATGGGCGCCCGGTAAAGCACAATACATACAATGTGTGACTGATTATTTATCCAAGTAGGTCAAAGCTAAGAAATTCGAGAAGGTTCAGGAGAAAAAGGTCATCGACTTCCTCTGGGAACACATAATATGTCGATTTGGGATACCGACTGAGATCATTTGCGAAAACGACAAATAATTTGTCGGTAACAAGGTAAGTAAGTTTCGCAAAGACCACAAGATCAAAGAGATATTATCAACTCCTTATCACCCTAATGAGAATGGAAAAGCGGAGTCAACAAACAAAGCTATACTCCAAAACTTGAAAAAGACATTGACCAATTCAAAGGAAAATGGAAAGAAATCTTCCTGAAACCTTTTGTGCATATCGAACGACTTCGAAGTCAAATATCGGTGCGACCCCATTCTCTCTTGTATACGACGTAAAAGACCTAATCTTGATCGAGGTGGGGAACCGAGCCTAAGGTTCTAGTATACTACTGAAATGTCAAATGATGAGGCCATGACCACAAGCTTGGACTTATTGCACGAAAGGCGAGAAGTCGCCCGGGTTCTGTTGGCTGCTCAAAAGTTGCGACAAGGGAGGTATTACAAATGAAAACTAACCTTTGACTTTTCCAAGTAGTGGACTAGGTATTAAGAAAATTAACGTTACACACCAAGAACCCAAACAACATGAAACTTGGCCAAAACTGCGAAGGACCGTATATAGTTGTCAAAAGAATCGGGAATGGTTGATATAAACTTGAGTTAAGAAACGATGCACAATTACTGAACAACTGGAACGTGGAACACTTAGAGTAGTATTACTTCTAAGGTAGGAACACAATGCCTTTTGAAATTTATTATATTATAGACCAACTTATGCAGGTATTCAGCGAGGGAAAATGTGAAAATTAGGTCTGAAAGTACGTGTTGTACTCTTTTTCCCTTGAACTGATTTTTCCCGATGCGGGTTTTATGGCAAGGCTTTTAACAAGACAATAGTAAAATGTGCTACCTTAGTTTCGAAGCTGTCCTAAAGCTGGAGTTGTCGATCACTCATACTGGACTGGCAGTATGCAAGCCCTCACAAGTTCGATCTCAAATACTGGGGGCTATTACTCTGGAGTTAGGATCCTTGGAAGGTTTTATTATTTGATATTAAAATCCAAGGCTTGATTATTAGAACATGTTGCAAGGGTAAAACGATCAAATGAGTCGTACCCCTTTAGCTCGTCCTTGCCAAGGTAGAAAGCTTATGCATCTCCGATTATGTACTATACATGCAAAGTAATGAGAGAAATTTTCCATATATATTATATCACGTTGCATTTACGACGTTGATATATTCGTTGAGTTACATAAAATAAATAATGGATCCTAAATCTTTGAGCCTACACCCTAAGTCGGTGACTGTTGTCCGATAAAAAGATCAGATAGCTTGGGCTATCAAATCCCAAGGGTGTCGAGTCTATTAGGCAGGGCCTAACCATGAAAGGCTATTGCCAAGTCAAAACGGCTCGGAGACGTCCAAGCCCGAACTCATATAAGGTCCTTACATATGATTGAAGCCTATTAAAAGGTTGCACTCGTCAAAACACCGCCGTGTATGACTAAAACATCCAAGTATCTTAAAAGGCTTCATTTTTTATCAAGTATTTTGAAGCCTAAGCAACTCAGAGTTATTATCAAAATCGAGCCTCATTCAGGTTTCGGGGGAAAAAGTACTCCAGATCACGTCCAATTTTACACCAAGGCATCAATGACACTCTTCAAATAAAGAGTTGCAAATATATACCGAAAAGCAAAAGACATAGTGTATCCAAAAGGGAAATTTTGTAAATATTTCAAAAATATTTCCAAAGGCATGATAAAATGTCCTTAAATAAACAAAAGAAATTTACAAAGGAAATCGAAATATAAGCTAAGGCATCTCCGCCTAGTCTTCACCGGAGCCCGATTCAGTACCGAATTCCTCGGGCTCATATATCACTTTAACCTTGGACACAAGAATCTTAGCCTCTTCAATCTCGACTGATAGATCAAACCCCTGGGCTTGAATCTCCTTGAGGGTCTCCCTCCGGAATAACAACATTATGTACTCGGCCTTTACTATTTTTCGAGCCTCAGCTATCTCTGTGTCATTGTTGTACTGAGCCAATATCTCCTCGACCTCGGAGGAACCGGCCGAAGCCATCTCTAACATAGACTTCAAATTGGTATATTCCAAGCTGATGTCGTCTTGTTTTAAAACGATCGAACCTAGTTGAGCTCGAAGCTCATTATTTAGTCGATACCACTTGTCGGCCTTTTCCCTCATTACCCAGAGTTGGTCCTTGACTGATGCTAACTCCTCTTTGGTGGCCTCCTTTTTCGAGGCCAGAAGGGCCATCTTATTCCTCAACATCTCGACGGAAGCATTAAGCTCGTTCATCTCGGCCCGGAGCTGGTCAATCAGATCTACCTTCTCTTGGGCCTGCAAGGTTGCGCTGTTAGCTATACCATCAACCTCTCATTATTAATCTCAATTATCTTTACCTTCTCATCCAGTTCTGTATGCTTCTATTTCACGGACGAAGCCTTCCTTTGAGCTTTTCCCAGCTCGGCTTGGAGAATGGGGAGATCCTTGAGGGCTTCATTTTTTTGCTCGCTAAGATCCTTTACATGTCCTTCTACCAAGGTTTCTCCTTGAGCTTAGATTCGAGCTGGATGAGACCCTAGACCAGTGGAAGCTTTCACGAAGAAGCACTGAAGCTTGAGAAAAACTTAATGAGATTAGAAAGACACTCTAAGGTTAAATAAACTATACGAAAGACACAAAGGAAGGGACACATACACGGTTGAGTATTTATTTTTCCTCTTTGAAGAGGCTCGGTGCGCTGACTTCATTCACCCTCTCCTGATTCTCATCAGTCACAAAAAACTAAGATAGCTAGCCACTCGAACGAGTTCTGATATTACGCGGGTATCTGCCGGGATTGTAAATACGATCGTTATTTTGGTGTCGGGATCCACACTTGGAGTAGGGAACTTCTTTACCAGCTTTGGGCTTGATCTTGGCCCACCTGCTTTTGATTGCACGTCTTTTTTTGCGATCACTAGATGACTACACCTAACATAATCTTCCAATGCGCTGATGTCCATGCCCTCAAAGAACAGGTTGAGGGCCTCGTCTGCGACCCGAGATGTATCGTTAGGCTTCTCTTTGACAGCCCGACCCTTGTCAAATGACGACTTCATATGAGATGGTGACTCCATAATGTTAATAATACTTGCAGCTTACGTCGAGGCAGGAGTAGCTTTTCGGGATGCCATAACCACTAGTTTTCCTTTGGGCTCTCAAGCCAAGGAGGGATCAACCTCAATAACACTTCCCCCAGTCGCTAACCGCTCTTTTTCATCGGTGATCGGCCCATGGACAGCAAACTCCAGACCGTTTGTTGGACAATACGCTTTACGCTAGAGGGGGGGGTGAATAGCGTTTTAAAAATATTAAGCATTTTAGTGCGGAATTTAAAAACTTTGCAGAAATTAAAACAAGTGCAGTAGAATAAACTTACACAATGATGTATCCTGGTTGGCCACAAACGTGGTTAGTCCAGTCCCCGAGAGACTCTCTCGAGATTTCCACTAAACTTGTCAAGCTTACGGGTGCTTAACAAACCGTTACAGCTGAGGACACAAGCCTCACCTAGTTGCTCGGGGATCACAATCCCAAAGACTTCAATTGCTCGGGGATACCAATCCCAAAGACTTCAATTGCTCGGGGATAACAATCCCAAAGACTTCAACTGCTCGGGGATAACAATCCCAAAGACTTCAATTGCTCGGGGATAACAATCCCAAAGACTTCAACCGCTCGGGGATAACAATCCCAAAGACTTCAATTGCTCGGGGATAACAATCCCAAAGACTTCAATTGCTCGAGGATAACAATCCCAAAGACTTCAACCGCTCGGGGATAACAATCCCAAAGACTTCAATTGCTCGGGGATAACAATCCCAAAGACTTCAACCGAGGAATCACAAGTTCCTCAACAAACGAGAATCGCAATTCTCTTACAAATACAAAACACACTCACTTTACAAAGCACTCCTTAATGAGTAGATATGAGTAGAAATAGTACGCTCAAGATCACAACAACTTAGCTCAATAGAATGGCTCTTCAAAAAGCTTTATGGATGAATGGAAAATGATGATCAATGTAAGAAAGCTTTTAGCAATGAAAATACTCAAAGTGTATATGTTGTTGTTGTGAAAACACTGAGTTGAAGCTGTATTTATAGGTGAAAAACTCAGTCTTACCGTTGTCTAATTGCCAATTAAGGATTGCTGAAATTACTCAGTGACAATCGATTATCAAGACTAAACAATCGATTGTTTGCCTATCAGATCAAAAATTCAATCCCAGATTTTACGTCAACAATCGATTACTTCAAATCAATAATCGATTATTTATAACGTTAAGAAATCCTTTCCAATTTTTGGCATAAAACATCGATTGTCCGGAAATCAACAATCGATTATTTTAACAACGTTCAGAAAATCTTTTCCAGATTTTACGCAAAACATCGATTGTTAAATATCAACAATCGATTACCTGACGGTAATTGAAAATATATGACAACGGTCAGCTTCAACAATCGATTATCAAATGGAATAATCGATTATTAATTAATTTCAAAACTCTCTGTCTCATATATAATCGATTATCAAAAGCCACAATCGATTATCATTTTATTTAAAATCACTGGGAGACATTTTTCTCATTCTAATCGATTACCATTAGTTCATAATCGATTTTTATGAGTTTTGAAAACTTTGCCTCAGTTAACAATCGATTAGCATAAGTACACAATCGATTGTTATGCAGTTTGCAAAAACCTGATGTTAACTGACTTACTCACAATCGATTATCATTAATTCACAATCGATTGTCATGCAGTCTTGGCTTAGAGATACTCGATTATCATAAGTACATAATCGATTATCTTAGCCCAGATTTTTGAGGCATGCTTGGAAAATATTTTAACAAATGTAAATATGCATAGTTTAAAATCATTTGACACTTAATTTAAATATGCATGATTTTGGAAAAATAATTTTAGTAGAGAAGCCATGTTATGAGCCAAGTTGAGGAATCAAGATCACAATTAATATTGACTCAATTATAACATTTCTAAACTTTGTCTTGAGCTTCTTGTAATGCATCCATTTTGTGCTTGTCCTTGAGTACTGCTATATATCGCTTTTTGCTTTGTTTGACATTCATCAAAACCTACAAAAGAACACACGTTTAGTATATTGCATTTGAAACGTGTTTCCAACAATTTCCCCCTTTTTGATAATGGCAAACATAAGCGGGATATATGCAATAATTATTTTGATGATCCAAGACAAGTGTAAAGTATGCAATTTGATGTTCCCCCTCAATTCATGTTCCCCCTCACTTTAAGCATGAATGAAGTTGAGAGTGATATAGCATACTTCTTGATATCCCGTTTCTTCCCCCTTTTGCCATTAGCAAAAATATATACAAGGGAAGAATATGCAAAAAAACATATGAAATAACAAAAGTTTATTTATTGGAAAATAACGATAACAAAAGTAATCGATTATTGATACAGTAATCGATTGTTTGACGGCGATTTTCCTGTAGAATACTTGAGTATTATGCGTCATGCTTTTATGATCCCCTTTTCTTTAGGGTGATACCTGCAAAAAAGTGTTAGACGCCTCCGACGCTCAAGTTAGAAATTATGTAAGAAATAAAATGCAATGCATGACTTAGATCAACGTGGAGTCAAGGATCCCGAGTTCACTACGAATTCGGAAGAAGGACTCTTTATCTAAGGGCTTTGTAAAGATGTCTGCCAATTGGCTTTTTGTTTCAACAAATTCAATTTCGACATCGCCTTTTAGAATGTGATCTCTAATAAAATGATGTCTAATTTCAATGTGTTTTGTTCGCGAGTGAAGAATGGGGTTCTTCGTCAAGCATATGGCACTAGTGTTGTCACATCTAAGAGGAATGTGGTCAAGACGTAGGCCATAGTCCAAGAGTTGTTGTTTCATCCATAGGATTTGAGCGCAACAACTCCCCGCGGCTACATATTCAGCCTCGGTTGTGGACAACGCAACACTAACTTGCTTCTTACTAAACCAAGAAACTAAAGCGCTACCGAGCAAGTGGCAAGTGCCGCTAGTGCTCTTGCGGTCCAATTTGCATCCAGCAAAATCGGAGTCGGAATAGCCAATAAGTTGGCATGAAGAACCTTTGGGGTACCATAGACCCATATTGGTAGTACCGACAAGATATCTTAGAATCCGCTTTACCGCAGTAAGGTGAGACTCTTTCGGACATGATTGATAACGGGCACAGACGCACACGCTAAACATGATGTCCGGACGACTAGCAGTAAGATAAAGAAGAGAGCCAATCATACCTCGGTACTTTTTGATGTCGACTTCCTTACCTTTTTCATCTTTGTCGAGATGATCGGATGTGCTCATGGGAGTTGCCATTTCCTTTGCATTGTTCATATCAAAACGTTTAAGCAGTTCTTTGCAATACTTGCTTTGACAAATGAATGTACCTTCCTTCATTTGTTTTACTTGTAATCCCAAAAAGAATTGTAACTCACCCATCATGGACATCTCAAATTCGCTAGTCATTAAGTTTGAAAATTCGTTGCATAGAGCATTGTTAGTAGCACCAAAAATGATATCATCTACATATATTTGAACTAGCAAGATATCATTATTTTCATGCTTGACAAATAAAGTTGTGTCAACTTTTCCGCGAATAAAATTATTTTCTAAAAGAAATTTACTCAACCTTTCATACCAAGCTCGAGGAGCTTGTTTTAAACCATAAAGGGCCTTTTTGAGTTTGAAAACATGATTAGGAAAATTAAAGTCTTCAAAACCGGGGGGTTGCTTTACATAAACTTCTTCTTGGATAAAACCATTTAAAAAGGCACTTTTCACATCCATTTGATATAAAATGAAATGCATAGAAGATGCAAAAGCAAGCAACAAACGGATGGCCTCTAATCTAGCTACCGGAGAATATGTCTCATAAAAATCAATCCCTTCTTCTTGATTATAGCCTTGAGCCACAAGCCTAGCTTTGTTTCTAGTGATTATGCCATTTTCATCTAATTTATTTCGAAAAACCCATTTCGTACCAATTATGGTATGACCTTCGGGTCTTGGCACCAAATCCCAAACGTTGTTACGTTTGAATTGGTTAAGCTCCTCTTGCATTGCCAAGGTCCAAAATTCATCCCCAATTGCTTCAGAGATGGTTTTGGGTTCAATTTGAGAAACAAAAGCAGTAAGATCTAAGGTATTTCTAAGGGAGCTCCGGGTACTTACCTTCCCTCCAACGTCACCTATTACCTGATCGAGAGGATGGTCTTTGACTGTCCTCCATTCTATTTGCTCTTTTGGTTCATTTTCCGGTTGAGGAGCTTCTTCAATTGGTTGTTCCACCGTTTTGTCAATTTCTTTCCTTGGTGGTTCTTCTTGAATTTTGTCCTTTAGACTTTCCAGAATGCCTGAAAGATCAAGACCACAATCCTTTCTCGCCAAGCGAGTATTATCTTCGGAAAATACAATATGAGGAGATTCCTCTACAACTTGGGTTCTTTTATTAAAAACCCTATAAGCTTTACTACGAGAAGAATAGCCAATGAAGATACCTTCATCCGACTTTGCATCAAATTTTCCTAGTTGGTCCTTTCCATTGTTATGCACAAAACATTTACAACCAAAAACACGTAAATGTGAAATGTTAGGTTTTCTACCTTTGTAGAGTTCATATGGGGTTTTTAAGAGTATCGGCCGAATTGCTACTCTATTCAAAACATAGCATGCGGTACTCACGGCGTCTGCCCAAAAGTGTTTGGGAATCTTAGCTTCGTCGAGCATGGTTCTAGCCATCTCTTCGAGACTCCTATTTTTCCTTTCCACCACCCCGTTTTGTTGTGGTGTACGTGGAGCGGAAAAGGTATGCTCGATTCCGAGTTCATCACAAAAATCCGCAAAGAGATTGTGATCAAACTCTCCCCCATGATCACTTCTAATGGAAGTGACAGTTGATTCCTTTTCATTTTGAACTCTTTTAAGAAAAAGCTTGAAGCTAAGAAATGCATCACTTTTATGTGCAAGAAATAATGTCCATGTAAATCTAGAGAAATCATCAACAATTACAAAAGCATATCTATTTCTTCCTAGACTTTCGATACGGGATGGTCCGAATAAATCCATATGCAATAGTTGTAAAGGTCTAGAGGTTGAAACAACATTTTTGGATTTAAAAGATGCTCTTGTTTGCTTCCCCTTTTGACATGAATCACAAATAGTATCACTTTCAAATTTTAAGTTGGGAAGACCAATCACTAGATTTTGAGAAATCAATTTATTTAAAAGATGCATGTTCATATGAGCTACTCTACGATGCCACAACCACACATTATCATCTTTGCTCAACAAACAATCAACATACTCGGATGAGGAGTTTTCAAGATCAACCATGTAAATATTTTCAACTCTAAAACCACGTAGAATAATCTTGAAGTCATTACGTCTAAACACTAAACACTCATCCGAATCAAACAACGCAAGATTTCCCTTGTCACATAATTGACTTATGCTCAAGAGATTATGCTTTAAACCTTTGACAAGTAATATATGCTTTATAGAGGATTTTTCATTCTTACCGACCGATCCGATGCCAATAATTTGTCCTTTATTGTTGTCACCGAATACAACGCTTCCTCCTTCTTTGTGCTCTAGTTGAAGGAATTTGGATTTGTCTCCTGTCATGTGTCTGGAGCATCCACTGTCAAGGTACCATAGTACACTTGATCCCTTCAAGCACACCTACAAAGTAAATTAATATTCTTTAGGTACCCATACCATTTTGGGTCCTTGGGGGTTAGGCAAATAACGACCATAATAATATGAAGAATCTCTATGCTTTGTAAAACACATAGGTGCAATATGACCTATACGATTGCAGTAATGACATACTACATTCGGGTTGTGTTGATGCCTAGGTTGAGCCAACAAAGTTCTAGGCGAATGAAAAAGATTAACACTAGACATATTGTTCCCATTTCTAGTATAATATCTAGATGGTCTAAAGTCATTAGTGCTAGACTTGTTGAAGGACCTAGTGTCATGTCTAGGTGGTCTAAGCTCGTTCCTAGAGTTATTTCTTGGTTGCCGAAAATTACTATTTGTAGGCTTGTTTGCAAGAATCCTAGATTCGGATCTAGGTTGTCTAAAGATATTAGTTCTACCCTTATTTTCATACATTCTAGCATAATGTCTAGGTGGTCTAAAAGAATTTGTTCTAGGCTTGTTTAATACCTTAGAGTTATTTCTAGGTGGAGTAGTGAAGTTTTTGTTTTTATGCCGTTGATAATTCTTAGGCGTTTCTTTTTCAACAACTTTAGGAACTTCTTTACTACGTGTTTCTAATGTTTTCCTAAGTTCTGTGTTTTCTAGTTTTAAGGACTCACAAGCAGTACAAGTAGAGCATTTATCAACATAAGAGGCTTCATGCATAGTCTTGATGACTTGTCTAAGTTCTATACTATCATTTAACAAAAATTGATTTTCATTTGCAAGATTCTCGTTATCACGAGACAGATTTTCAACACCTTTTTGAGCTAAAGAAAGACGTTCTTCAAAGTCCTTGTCTTTTAAAAAGAGTTGTTTTTGAAAATCCTCTTCTTGTAAAGAAAGAGTTCTTTGTAAATCTTTAATAGTCTTAGAAGCATTTACCAACTCATCATGCAGTTTGTTATAAGCAATTTGCATATCGTTAGATGTACTTACCTCGTCTTTTTCGTCTGCCATGAGGCACTGACCAGTTGATTCATCGTTTGTGCTGACCGCTTTTTGAGGCGTGTTTTCGTGCAATTCCTCAAGTTTGTCCCACATTTCCTTAGCAGTTTTATAGTGGGAGATTTTTCGCCAAAGTTCCTGGTTCAAGGCGTTATGTAATATATTCATAGCTTTAGTGTTGTATTCACTTACCTTATCTTTCCCGACTTTTGTCGTCAGTTGATCACTGTGTTTAATAGCTTGCCATAGATACAAATCGTTTGCCATTGTAAAAACTTGCATTCGATATTTCCAGACTGAGTAGTCGTTTTCGTCTAATATTGGAGGCGACATGCTGCATTCTCCTTCACCTATTCCTGCAAAGAAATTTAGAGTAGAAGCCATGGATGGTTCTCTCAAACGGTTAAGTTTTTCAGAGAGTATGGCTCTGATACCAATTGTTGGACAATACGCTTTACGCTAGAGGGGGGGTGAATAGCGTTTTAAAAATATTAAGCGTTTTAGTGCGGAATTTAAAAACTTTGCAGAAATTAAAACAAGTGCAGTAGAATAAACTTACACAATGATGTATCCTGGTTGGCCACAAACGTGGTTAGTCCAGTCCCCGAGAGACTCTCTCGAGATTTCCACTAAACTTGTCAAGCTTACGGGTGCTTAACAAACCGTTACAGCTGAGGACACAAGCCTCACCTAGTTGCTCGGGGATCACAATCCCAAAGACTTCAATTGCTCGGGGATACCAATCCCAAAGACTTCAATTGCTCGGGGATAACAATCCCAAAGACTTCAACTGCTCGGGGATAACAATCCCAAAGACTTCAATTGCTCGGGGATAACAATCCCAAAGACTTCAACCGCTCGGGGATAACAATCCCAAAGACTTCAATTGCTCGGGGATAACAATCCCAAAGACTTCAATTGCTCGGGGATAACAATCCCAAAGACTTCAACCGCTCGGGGATAACAATCCCAAAGACTTCAATTGCTCGGGGATAACAATCCCAAAGACTTCAACCGAGGAATCACAAGTTCCTCAACAAACGAGAATCGCAATTCTCTTACAAATACAAAACACACTCACTTTACAAAGCACTCCTTAATGAGTAGATATGAGTAGAAATAGTACGCTCAAGATCACAACAACTTAGCTCAATAGAATGGCTCTTCAAAAAGCTTTATGGATGAATGGAAAATGATGATCAATGTAAGAAAGCTTTTAGCAATGAAAATACTCAAAGTGTATATGTTGTTGTTGTGAAAACACTGAGTTGAAGCTGTATTTATAGGTGAAAAACTCAGTCTTACCGTTGTCTAATTGCCAATTAAGGATTGCTGAAATTACTCAGTGACAATCGATTATCAAGACTAAACAATCGATTGTTTGCCTATCAGATCAAAAATTCAATCCCAGATTTTACGTCAACAATCGATTACTTCAAATCAATAATCGATTATTTATAACGTTAAGAAATCCTTTCCAATTTTTGGCATAAAACATCGATTGTCCGGAAATCAACAAGCGATTATTTTAACAACGTTCAGAAAATCTTTTCCAGATTTTACGCAAAACATCGATTGTTAAATATCAACAATCGATTACCTGACGGTAATTGAAAATATATGACAACGGTCAGCTTCAACAATCGATTATCAAATGGAATAATCGATTATTAATTAATTTCAAAACTCTCTGTCTCATATATAATCGATTATCAAAAGCCACAATCGATTATCATTTTATTTAAAATCACTGGGAGACATTTTTCTCATTCTAATCGATTACCATTAGTTCATAATCGATTTTTATGAGTTTTGAAAACTTTGCCTCAGTTAACAATCGATTAGCATAAGTACACAATCGATTGTTATGCAGTTTGCAAAAACCTGATGTTAACTGACTTACTCACAATCGATTATCATTAATTCACAATCGATTGTCATGCAGTCTTGGCTTAGAGATACTCGATTATCATAAGTACATAATCGATTATCTTAGCCCAAATTTTTGAGGCATGCTTGGAAAACATTTTAACAAATGTAAATATGCATAGTTTAAAATCATTTGACACTTAATTTAAATATGCATGATTTTGGAAAAATAATTTTAGTAGAGAAGCCATGTTATGAGCCAAGTTGAGGAATCAAGATCACAATTAATATTGACTCAATTATAACATTTCTAAACTTTGTCTTGAGCTTCTTGTAATGCATCCATTTTGTGCTTGTCCTTGAGTACTGCTATATATCGCTTTTTGCTTTGTTTGACATTCATCAAAACCTACAAAAGAACACACGTTTAGTATATTGCATTTGAAACGTGTTTCCAACACCGTTATCTTCAGGGTAATTCCTCAGCAGAAAAAAGGGAGTCAGGGCCCAGTACCCTTGCCCGTGTACTCTTCTTGTCACTCTAACTCGAACGACTACTCTCTTCTTCTTGGCCTCAGTATCCATGTCCGGGGAGCTCGAAGATTTCCAGGTTTTTCTCTTTTTTTCTCCTTTACAGCAGCTTCAGACTGTCGCGGAGGGTCTATCGAGTGAGGACGGAACCTCGTCCTTGTCCAATACCTGAAGCTTAGTGGTCTTGGGAAAACCTATAAAATAAAGAGGACATAGTGGAAATGACAGGTGAGTATGAGAGTAGACTTGGTCCGGGAGGGAGGGGGATCACCTACCATGGGAAAGGGCCTGCCACTGGCCCTTTAGAAGTTTGCGCCATTTACGTTCGGAGTACACTAGTTGTTTGCAGATCCCCTCAACCCACTTTTTGAAGCGGGGACCTATATTGGAGACTCGGTCAATCGTTGCATGATGGTAGAAGCCCAAAATAAGAAAGAAGAACAAAAGAAATTCTAAGTACTCAAAAGGGAACGAACCTTACGAGCTAAGTTTCACTTTTCAAAATGACAAGAACTCGGAGGGAATGAGATCCTCAGTTTTTACCCGGACGAATCTCCTCCACCGGCCTCTATCCTTATCTTAACCGATGCTCGAAAATGGATTTTTCCTTTCCCAACGAACGAGCTTGATTAACCCTTCTCGGAAACTAGGGGATTGTAGAGACGAAGCACGTGGTTGATGGTAAATTGAGGCACTTCAGTATTGTTGACAAAGTAGCGGAGGAGGGGTATGATCCTCCTAAAGGACGGGTGAATCTGCCCGAGGAAGACCTCTTACCCTTTCGAAAAGTTAGGGATTATGAGATCCATTGGTGCAAGTGTGAAGGGGTAAGTGTAAACACTTAGATACCCCTCCACATGAGTGGTAATGTCCTCATCGGGACCTGGGACGATTTTTTCTTTTCCCTCCCAATTGCAGTCTTCCTAAATTGTAGGGATTCTCGGTAGCATATGTTCCTCTATACCTCCTCGCCTCGATCTTGTTGATCGGAGATTTTATCGACCTAGAAGTCATTTTCAATAAAGCAGCCTCCAGGGATGAAGTTCTTCAGGGGAGGTTTCAGTACCACTTTAGGTACGGCCACCTCAGTATCTGTGGCCGGGTTTGAAACTCAACAACCATAATCCGATCATTCGACGTGGGTTTTTCTTTCACCAAAATGAGAAGAAATTGAAATCGGTCAACAAGAACAAGTGTTTTGGTTCCAAATATTAGTCTTTTTTAGGTAACCTGATTTTCTTTTTTAGAATATTTGTCGTTCTAAAAAAAATAAAAATTCCTATAATATGGTAAATACTTTATTTTTATTTTCATCTTTACTATTTCAGTTAGTGAAATATTAAGTGAGTATTTTACCTTTACTATTTCAGCTTGAAGTGTGCAATAATTTAAAGAAGCATAAAATGCAAAGTGGAGTATACTTTTTTTGGACTCCCCGCCCGATATGTAGTATTAGTAAAATTCAAAAACAACCAGATTTACAAGCGGTAATTGATAAATAGCCACAATTTCAAAAAGTAAAAATTCATCAACTTTTCATATAAAAGATAATCAGAATAAAAACATTGTTTAAAATACGAAAAATATTCCAGCATAATATGCTGAGTTCGAATTTTTTACATGTGAACTTCCAACATAAAATGCTTGAATTTCATAATATGTTGGAATTCCAACATAATATGCTAGAAGTCCATACACAGGTGCTACAATCTCCAGCATATTATGCTGAAACTTTCCGTGTTGCAGCAAAATAGTGGATATTTTTCAATATTAATGATAGCTATTTTTCAATTACCAATCCAAAAATTGGCTAATCTGCTATTTTGACTCGTTTTAGAGCCCCGGTTAGTTAGGATTGACTTCACCGAAGACTCAAGCTTCCCCTACCAAGATTTATTACATTCTGGGGCCTCGAACCTGAGACCATAGGATGCGAGGCAGATATTGTACTAGGCATCAAGTTTATCTGAACTAAGTATTTTTGACGCAAAACTTAAATTTATGTGTAAAAATGATGTAATAGATTTGAATTCATAACGAATATAATTAATTTAATATTAAAAAACTTAAAAGTTAAATCCGTAAAACTTAAATTCTAAATTTACCGTGAGTTAACCTTTGTTTAAGGGTGGAAGAATTTTATCTACCCCACCACAACTATATATAATAGTAAAGCCGAGTACTCTTAGGATTCAGTTAGAAGTTCATTAATTGATAGTTCGAAGATCAGTCAACAAAAATATTTAGCTGTTTAAAGTTTTGTAAGTTCACTGCAATCTTTTGCACCATCTAGCTGGTCACCTACACATTCAAAGTCAGAGAAGAAGTTTAGCTTTCTGTTTCGTTTGTTTCCCTTTAATATGGGCCTGACAAATGTGGTAGCGTCTTCTGAGATTCCCTATACCCAATAGATTCATTCCAATTTTTGTTGTGAATTTCTAGTTTCTTTTCACAACATCTCAAGAATACTATACTTACTAGTGTTTTCATAGTATGGTCTTCTGATCCACAAAATAGGAGGTATTTAGAGATTATTAATTGGTAGAAAACATAATATTTACACAGTTTCAATTAGTGGCAATCAATATAAAAGTTATGGAAATTGAAACGGTAGCTACTTATTAATTGGTCTCATCACCGCCTTTTTGAGGTAGCTAATCACATGGCCAAGGAACTTACATTTGCAACCGCTGATATGATTTATTTTGATAATCTAAATAGCTGTTTTAAAATAAAGTAGGATAGTCGGACCTAGTATTTTTATTATTTCCTCCGGTTCAAAATAAGTGATTTTTAGAATATTTTCATATAAATTAAGAAATTCATCTTTTAGCTTTAATTAGCAATAGAATTGATCATATTAACCTTTACTATTTCACATAAACACTCCTAACGCATATTCCAATACTATTTACTCTAAGGACAATGTAAGAAAAAAATAATGCATTCATTCTTGAAATCTGGAAAATCACTTACTTTGGACCACAAGAAAAGGGCCAAAAAATCACTTATTTTGGATCGGAGGAAGTACATGGGTGCACTATTAACAAAAAAACACTACAAAAAATCGGAATTAATTATTTAGTAAGAACTTATATATCTCTATTCCTCTAAGTAAATAGTAACACAATTTTCAACCAACTTCATCATTCAACCTTCTTGGAGCATGAATACCAACAATTTATATATATTATGCTAATTTTAAAAAATATGTATATATAATATCTAATTTTACAGGAAAACTATAGATTCAAATGCCTCGTAATCACCCTATAAATTTGCCCCCCCCCCCCCCCTCCCAAACCCAATCCCAAGGATGATAATAAAGTATATTGCATTGCATGAGAAGGAATACTCGCAAGAGTGGAAATTGTAAGTGTGGTCCTACCAGCTATTCATATAGTTAGTTCTCCGATAGGCCTTTATTGAGAAGATATAAAATAAAGTTTACTTACTAGTAAATGGCAAAAACTATTTTCTTTCTCAAAGTCAACATTCTCCCTTTTTGGTAGTAGTTGGGTGCTCAATATTGTTCAGATCTTGACCGGATGATTTTTGAGAGCCTAACGCACATCTTGTCAAGGACATAATAACAATCAGATGGCTCAGAAGAGATAATAAGAATAGGAAAACCTTATTTACTTGCTAAAACTATGAAATATCGTCTGGATATTCAAATAGTAGAAAATATTATGCATAGTATCTTCGCAACAGTTTTTGGAAAAGATAAATTTATATTTCTCATAATTAATTTTGTGACCAAAGAGATGGCAGAAATAGTTCAGGCAATTGAGGATAGTGTCACACGATTTTTGAATTGATTACTTCAGATTACAATCGTTTGCCTTGAATTTATAAAATGAATCATCATAAACTTGACTTATTGTAATATCTCACGTAGAAATATATTGTTGGTCATGTGACCTAAATACGATGCAACAAGTGTTACGCAAAGAGCATGTAAGAATTGCATGCATGGCCCCTGATTGGCTTGAATAACGTGAGACACATAAAAACATATACTGTTTGAAATTTGTTGTTTATTGAGTTGACATTAAAACGTTAAATGATCCCTTCTTTTTATCTACCTAACACTGTGCAATACAGAAAGAATGCCACTCTCGAGATTGTTAGGGCTGCGTTTAATACCCTTCATTTACTATATTTGCCCCTTTCTTCAATTCTCACAACTGTCCTCACCCTTCTTTCACTCCTTTAAAAACCCTGTTCATCACCATTTGTTTCCTTACAACACTGCAACAGAAATAAAACTTATCCCATTGTGTGAGTGTGTGTGTGTGTGTGAGAGAGAGAGAGAGAGGGGGTTAAGAGTAGAAAAAATGGCAAGTTGGTATATAATGTTTGTGTTTGGTCTAGTACTTGTCCATGCAACAGCAAGAAATATTCCTGAAGTGTCCAAACCAAACGAGCCCCAGACTCAGGTTTTCATTTTATTTTATTTTGTTAACAAGGGATTATGTTACTTCTATATATATTAGATATTTAACTTATATACAATGATTTAACCTGTCATAAGAAAGTGTAAAATCATAAGATTATGGACAGTGTAGTGGCATGATAGATAGTGTATCTTTTCATTCACACTTTTTATGGACGGTGTAGTAACATGATAGCATGTGTCTTTTTTTTTATAACTATTAGTGCAATATTTGGTCATATTTGAAATATTATATGTATGTGATAGTGTAGCATCATTTCATTACTATTGTTTCTAACATAGGTCGTTCCTAATTTAGGTTCAGACTCAGGGTTATATGTATGTGATAGTGTAGCATCATTTCATTACTATTGTTTCTAACATAGGTCGTTCCTCATTTAGGTTCAGACTCAGGGTTTAACTGTAAACATTGAGGTTATAAGTACAGCTCCAACCCCTAGTGAAGGACTTGATGACCAAAAGAATTTTTTGACATTTGGTGGCGTTGGTGGTTGGGCAGGAGTTGGTGGCTATGCCGGTGTATTGCCAACTCTTGGTGGAATTGGCGGCGGTATGGGCGTCGGTGGTGGAATAGGCGGTGTTAGTGGAATTGGAGGGCTCGGCGGGCTTAGTGGCATTGGCGGAGCAGCTGGCGGCGTTGGCGGTGCCGGAGGACTTGGTGGTGTTGGTGGTCTAGGTGTTGGTGGTCTTGGTGGCATTGGTGGTATCAAACCCTAGAAACTTTTTGTTGCATGCATGTGCAATTTCCCTATGTTTGTTTCAAGTGTACGTTTAGTGTTTTGAAGTTTAAAAGTATTAGTAGTATTTTGATTTCCGAGTTCACTGTGTTATCTAGTGTTGTTCCTAAATTAGGATTTGGATGTACTAAGTTTAGGTTGTATTAGGTTCAATTTTCCAAGTCACTGGACTTGTTGGTTATGTCTTGTTTTTCTAATTTATCATCTTTGTTTCTTGGTGAAAAATATGACTCCCTTTATTTCTACTAAAAGTACGTGGATGTGGTCATAGTCTTTTCTATTTGAGAATATGCATGTTCGTTATTACAATTATGGAAATGATGGGAGGAATAGAAATTTTAAAAAGAAACGAAAAGAAAAAGAAGAGCAAGATTATTCTAGATACGATGCATCACAGTCTCACGGATAAATCATAAATGATAAGCTTTGGTCGAAATGAAGGAAATCTCAATTTCTCCATCGAACAAGTCAAAGGCTATACAAACATTTGCACTGGGGGATTGACTTGAGAAATCTTCTAAAGACACTAATAGAGTAACTCAATATTTTAAAATCAAAATTTGAATATTTTAAAACTATATGAAAAGTATTATAAGTTGTAATTATTCTCATGTCAATATAATAAAAAAAATATTGTAAAATATTATCCAAAGTTCACATAGTTTGAATTTGTTAAGATCTGACTTGGACGTGAGCTTGAAGCTCAATCTTGAGCTCCAATAAAGTCATTCCAGAAAATTCTGAGAGAGAGAGTTCATTAAAAATGAGAGCAACAAATGTGAAAAATGGAAAGCTTAGTCTTTCTCATTACTGTTGAAAATATATACATATATATATATGTGTAATAGCTAATGCTGAGCTGGCCACTAACTACTCAACTAACACTATTTTAACAACTACCATACAACTAACGCGTAACAATATATAATCAACATAATTATACAACTCTCAACACCCCACCACCCCAAGTTGGAGGTGTTATGTAAAAATGCCAACTTGCTCAATATTGCTGAATGTTTCACTCTTGTTAGGACCTTGGTAAGGACATCAGCCAACTGATTGTTTGTAGCAACATGCTGAAGTGAGATCAATCCCTCTTGTAACTTGTTTCTAACAATGTGACAATCCACTTCAATGTATTTTGTTCGCTCATGAAACACATGATTTTGTGCTATATGTAGAGCTGATAGGTTATTACAAAAGACTTTTATTAGTTTGTTGAAGGGCACATTGAGTTCTTCAAATAATCTACATAGCCTCACCAGCACTCCTACTACTTTTATGAGTGCCATGTGCTCCGCCTCTGCTGATGACAGTGAAATTGTCTCTTGCTTCTTAGATTTTCCAGCATATAGGGCTTTTCCCTAGTAGAACTAAGTGCCTACTCACTGATTTCCTAGAATATGGTCAAGCAACCCAATCAGAGTCACAATAGGCTCTAACATTATAGGTTGGATCATGTGGCATGAATATTCTCATTGAGAGATCACCCTTCAAATACCTAAGCATGTGAAAGGCTACTTTCAGGTGGGGTTCTCTTGGGTCTTGCATGAATTGGCTAAGGTGTTGTACACTGTAGGCTATGTCTATTCTTGTTGTTTATGAGAAAATTCAATTTCCCAATCAGTTTTCTGTAGTAAGTGGGATCAGATATGCAATTCCCTCTTTGGTTCTCAGCTTCACTAATGGATCAAATGGTGAAGCAAGACTGCTATAATCCATGCAATTGTATTCTTTAAGTAAATCAAGCACAAATTTCTTTTGTGTAATTACAATTACATCAGCTTTATACAATATTTCCAGTCCCTGTAAGTAGTGGGGTTTACCCAAGTCTTTGATCTTGAAGCTTTCATGTAGGAATGCCTTCAATTCTTCTATTTCTTCTTTGTTAATGACTGTCAGTATTACATCATCAACTTATACTGCCACATATATTGTTGACTTAGTTGTTTTCTTGTAGAAAAGTGAGTCATCATACATAGAGTGAGTATATCCCTTGTAGTACAGTGCTTCACTTAATTTTGCATACCACTGCCTACTTGCATGTTTGAGACCATACAAGGACTTCTTAAGTTAGCATACTAAATGTCTATCCTCTACCAACAATCTTTTTGGTACTTCCATGTATACCTCTTCATGGAGGTCCTCATGAAGAAATGCATTGTTCACATCTAACTGAAATATGTCCTAGCCTTTCTTGACTGTTGCAACTATGAGAGTTCTTACCGTTGTAATTTTTGGCACAGGACTAGATGTTTCTCTGTAGTCAATTCCAGCTTGCTGGGTATACTCTTTTGCCACCAACCTGGCCTTGAACCTTTCTACACTACCTTCTGCTTTATGCTTCACTTTGTACACCCATTACACCATATGGCTTGTTTCCCCACTGGTAATGGTACTAGCTCCCAAGTATTGTTAGCATCCAATACCTCAAACTCTTGTGTCATTGGTTCCTGCCAAGCAGGATACATAGTTGATTCATCATATGAATTATGTTCCTTGTCACTGCAAATGCTTCTCATGGGGAAAGGTTGTTTGTTATAATTTGGATTCTCAGTAGGTGTGTGAGTATGGGGAGAAGATAAGGCATTGACAGAAAAGGATGTATTAGTGGTATTGGTGTTTGGTTTGAGTTGATGTAGTTTGTGAATATAATCTTTCAGGTATGTGGGAACTTTGTGTATTCTATGAGATTACCTTGGTATTAAGACATGTTCATGTGTGCTTGCAGATCTTATTGGTGAGTCATTTGGTGAATCTTCTGGAGTATGTGAATCTATATCATTGGGATAAAAGTATGAAGGAACAGAAGACAAATCTGGATGTGTGACATTTGAAACCATTTGATCATTTCACTCATTAGTTTACTTTTGCTCATTCTCATTAGACACATAATCAATGAAAGGAATAGACCGGACAGTATGAGGAAATGAAGTAGTGTCCTTAGACATGCAAAAAGGGAAGACATATTCATTAAAAATTACATCTCTAGATAGATGTGTTTTCTTGGTGGCCAGACTGAGCACTTTGTACCCCTTTACCCCAAAGGGATATCCAATAAAAACATATGGTGCGGTTCTAGGTTCAAACTTATGTTTGTGGATTTTGGGAATTGTAGGGTAATATAAGCACCCTAAACTCCTCATGTGAGAGTAAGTAGGCTTTCTGTTATACAGTAGTTCATATGGTGACTTGCCTTTGGAATGAGAACAAGACAATCTGTTTATTATATGGGTTGCACATAGGATACATTCACCCCAATATCTTAAGGTAATTTTTGTTGGAATAAGAGAGCTCTAACTGTCTCTTACAAGTACCTATGCTTTCTTTCCACTATGCCATTTTGTTGCAGCGTATAGGGAGATGTCTTTTGGTGGATAATTCCTTTAGAGAGGAAAAACGGATTGGCTTCTGTATTGTTAAATTCCAGGCCATTATCTGACCTTATAGATTGGATAGTGGTGCTGAATTGGTTTTCAACCACTGATATAAAATTATTGATGACTTGGAGAGCACTACTTTTGCTGGTCAGTAGGTGAGTCCAGGTGGATATACTGCAACCATCTACCATGGTGATGAAATACCTGAAACTATCATGGGTTGGCATATGATAAGGACCCCAGAGATCAAAATGAATTAGTTGAAATATCTTGGTAGAATCAGTGGATTTCTTTTTGGAATGGTAATCTCCTCTGTCTTGACATTGGGGAGACAGAGCAGGTAAAAGGTTATTTTGGGGAGAAGGATGCTGGGATACTAGACATTTCCTTCATCTTGACAAAGGGTACATGGCCTATTCTGTTGTGCCACAATACATTTATGTCACAACTTGAAGACATCAAAGAATTAACACCATTCACAATAGAAAGTTGCAGTTTATTATTTGGGGAACAAGTATTTACAACAGAATGAGATGTGCAACTATTCCTAAACAATTAGCCATTTACGGTGGGATGATGAAAATAATGTGAGTTGTCTGTGCAACAAGTGGAAAAAACAGAACTAGCATTTGGATTATTTACAAATGATCTTGAATGTTTGTTCTTGAGACACCATGGGCAGAGGAGATAGATTACATTACTGAATTTACATATTTCCAGAGGCCTCTTAATTTAAGGAGCCTATAGAATACAGATATTATCAGTAAAGGCAACTATGCTTTGAGGAGTGGAACTAGTTAATGAATGAACTGATATGAGATTGTATTTGAAAGAGGGTATGAACAAAACCTTATGCAAAATTATCTTAGGAAACAATGCCATACTTCCAATTTGTGCTACTTTTACCTTGAACTACTAATAGGGAATATGGTAAGGTCACAATGTTGATTAATAAAGGCAAGTTGAAGCTCATGTGATTAGATGTTCCTCAATTTAATATCCAGGAGTCTGCCTTGTTTTTGAAGAACTCACAAGACAATTTGCTATAATCAATGGAGAAGGTGCAACTATTATACCTGCAAAGTTCGCAGCACCATTGGCATGACTTGTGCAACTGGAGCTTTCTCCTCCTGTTCCAATTTGAAAATGTTGCATTAAGCTCAGGATCTGTCCATAATTTTCCTTAGAGAGATTGATTTGCCCCACCTCATTTCCATCTTTTGATTCATCTTTTCCTATTGAAATTGCTTCAGAAGAAGTGCCATGGACACTTGCCACTATTCTTCTTCCTTTGTTGAACCTTTCAGCTTGGTTCAAATTCTGTCCTTTATTTGAATTATGAGTGTATGAATTTCCAAAGTTCTGAGGGTACCCGTATAACTTGTAACATTTGTCTTTGGTATGTCCCAATTTTTTTGCAATAGTCACATAATGGACGAGGCCTATTGCCTCCAGTTGAATTGTTATTAGCAGCATAATTGGTTTTGTAAGAGCCAGGTCATGATGTGTTGATACTTAGGGAGGCAGACTCAACTAACATTTGATTGCTTGTCTTAATCTCTCTTTGTTTCTCATCCTGAACAAGTAACGAGAAGGCCTGTGCAAGGATTGGTAGTGGATTCATCATAAGGATGCTGCCTCGCACAACAATATAGACTTCATTGAGTCCCACGAGAAATTGTATCAATCTTCTGTCCTACTCGGCCTTGTGCATGTTCTCCTTGGCACCACATTACAGGTACAGCTGCAGGGAGTCATTTTGCTCAAGGTATTTAGCTCTTCCCATAGCTTTTTCGGCTTAGTACAGTAGCATGTAATGTCCAACACACCTTGAGACAAATCATTTTAACTTCTTTTGGATCTGGTATAGTCTGGCACCATTACTCTGCTCATATCTATCCTCCAATTCCTTTCACATCTCAACAGCATTGCTAGCATATTCCACACTATCTGCAATATCTTTAGAAAGTGAATTTAGAATCCAAGATATTACCATATCATTGCATCGCTATCATTGTTTGAACATCTGAGATTGGGGATTCTGTGGCTTACACTCTCCACTTACAAAACCTAGCTTGTTTTATACAGATAAGACCATGCATTACACGGCATCTCCAAGACCTATATCCAATTCCACTAAAAGGAACTAAAACGAGCATTGCGCAAGGATTATCTGACGGATGCAGATAAAGAGGATCACTTGGATGTATTCCGATGTTCATCACAGCTGGAACAACAGTATCACCAAAAAAGTATTTTGCTATTCTAATATGGCGATGAGTATAGAACATTGTTGTGTTATATACTAACACCAGCAAAAATTTTAAGAATTGACTATCAATTTTGCGATTTGAAGAAATTAGAGAAAAAATTGATCTGATTGAAGTAGCAGAATTATGAAAGAATTGGGAAAAATGAACGATGACAAAGATGTCTAATCGAGGATGAGCTTACCTTGCTCTGATACCATATTAAGATCTGACTTAGATGTGAGCTTGAAGCCCAATCTTGACCTCCAATGGAGTCATTCTAGAAAGTTCTAAGAGAGAGAATTCATCAAAAATGGGAGCAGCAAATGTGGAAAATGGAAATCTTAGTCTTTCTCATTACTATTGTAAATATATACATGTGTGCAACAGCTACTGCTGAGCTGGCCACTAACTACTGAACTAAAACTACTCTAACAACTAACATAAAACTAACACATATAATGTCACGACCCAAAACCCAGACCCGGTCGTGATGATGCCTCTTGTGAAGACAAGGCCAACGGACACACTCCAAATACATTTTAAGAAGCTAAAATAATGCAAATTAAGTCTTTAACATGATAATAGTCCCAAAATAAGGCGAATAATATAGTTTGCAAAATAGACATAGCCTGACATCAAGGTGTCACTGATTGGTGCCGACTCAACACTACAAAAAAGGTAGAAAGAGCGGGTTGCAATAGCTTTTAACCGAATAGTGGTTCGGTATCGTATTTCCTTATGGAGCTAGTAGTGAAGTTGTATTGTCTGTCTAGTCTAGAGTTGCGTTTGTGCTTCTATTTGCACTTCAAACATCTTTGGGTTTTTATATTTATAACTACTATTATGAACTAAGGATTAAAGTTAAATTATGCTGAGGGAATATTGCTAGGTTGTAATTACTGGACACAAAGGCACTACGGTCATGGCATCACCTAGGTGATTAATTAACGGGTAGAAACTACTAAGGCTAGATTGACATATTTGGGGCTTATGCTATAACCGTTGCACATTTGTACCCACTCTCACACTTCTCGATAGAGAGAGTGATTTTGTTCAAATGACTCTCTCTCGACCAATTGGGTAGGCCAATTGTTAATTGGGACTACCATTTCTCATGGGTCCATCCCGATTCCTTATTGGGTCAATTTTGGGGTAATGGTCTCTCTTTCTCAAGTAGAGTTAAACCTACAAAGCTAAAATTAGTGTTTGCAACCATCAATCCTTAAAAAAAACATAAAATCGACCCAATATCAATCTAACCCTAGATGAAAACACCCATCAATTACCCATGCTCAAACCTAGATAATGGGCTTAGATAGACATAATTAAAGAAGAAACTGAACAAATAGATGAAGAACTAAACATATTAATTAATTACTAAGAAGAAACTGATATAATCTATTGTTAATGAAGACCAAAAGTGCCAAAAATGGCTACAAACTCGTTCCCAGGTGCACAACTGCATTCAGAAATTACAGTTTAACCTACAAATGGTAAAATGTTCTATTTATAGTGGGCTGACAAAACTGGACAAAAATACCCTTGCGGGGTCAACGCGGGCCAGAAAAACACGACCCCGGCCGCACTGGCTGCTGGACTTCACTGCTTCTCTCTCTGAATGTGAGGGATGCCGGCCACACAAATGGGTAACGCGGCCACAGAGGAGGTCTGGCGCGGACCATGCGGTGATGACCCCGGGCCGCGTAGCTTGACTTGGGAAAATGATAGGTTCTCTTAATTTTCTTCATGCGAGCCGCGTAAAAGTGTGAAGCGACCGTGAAGTATGGACGCGGGCTGCGAGAATCCAACCGCGGCCGTGTGACTTCCATCCTGAAAATGTCATCTCTATGAACCTCCTAGTGCGGTCATGGTCACAGTTGCGTGGTCCGCACTAGGCTCTTTTTCCTTCACTTGGTCTTTGATACTTGAGCAGATTTCACTCCGTTTTGAACCGATCTTTGACATTTAATCACTTTGTCGCTCAAAACCTGCAATCAAGCACAACCTGTGAGTATTTTGGGACTATTTTATAGCAATTCATACTCAAAGCATAGGCAAGTAGGGGCATAAAACACGTTAAAATACTACGTCTCAACTCCTTCAAACTTAAATCTTTGCTTGTCTTCAAGCAAACAAAATTAGACCCGCCCCTAAAAGGAGCATCCAAGTAATTCCAGCTATCCTACAATAACCCCAACAAGCATCAATTGGGACTAACAATTGCCCTCGATACGAATGCATCATTAACACATTTAAACTTTGAAAACTATGGATCAAGTGTGACACAAGAGCATAAAGAGTTGACACATTTAAGAAAAGAACTTCTCTCAATTAATTTGGTCATTATGGAACCCAAACTCACATGTCCTCAACTCTCCCTAAGCGAACCTCAACTTTTAGAGTATTCAAACACAAACCGAGGTTGATGGACTTTCACTCATCTCTCTCAAGAAGAAAATCACAAGTCCGGCTCTAGGTACCATATGCTTGCTCCTTATGTAAGTATCCACTAATGTAGGCTTCCTTCAACTCTAGATCGTATAGGAGTTTTATGGAGTCATTGTGAAGGCTATTGGGTAAGGGTAGGACATGTTTTTGTTCAAGTAGGTTCAATCTTCCCTTAAGCACTTCTTTTAATTTATTTTGGAATACTTTCTTGACTCATTTAAGTACTTCACTTCTTTTCAAGTGGTTAGAGGGACACATTGTCACTCTTTCTTATGCAATTTATAACATTTCTCCTTTTTCTACTTTTTCCACACCTTTTTCACTTTTGTTTTCCTTGAATCCTTTTTTAGTCTTGTTCACATTGTACTTTCTTTTTTCTTTTTCTTTTCTTTCTTTTTCACTGCCTTCCTTTTCTTTGCCTTTTGTACCTTTTACTACTTTGTTTTCTTTCTTGTCCCTCCCCCAAACTTAGACAATTTCTATTAATCAAGGGAAGGTTAGGGTGACGAGAGAAGGTATTCATTTAGAATGGGTATAGGCTTGTAGCCTTGGTTCTTGAAAGAAAAAGGTTCAAGGCTCAAAAGTGTTAACTAGGGATCATTTCATTGATAGGCCATGGAATTGTTAAACTTAACATTTGGATCAAGGAGAGCCTATAATCACTTCTCAAGTCAAATTTCACCTAGGATTTCGCCTCAACAAACATTCAGGGCATGTTCTACACCATTGGCTCAGGACTTGGACTCACAATTTGATTCCTCACCACACATTCTATGGGATTGCTATAGACATCGAGTCGAGAGCCCACAACGACCTTAGTTACGATCGAGCACACAATGGTGCGAAAAGACCATATAATGATTGTTTGGTCCACACAAGAGTCTCAAAGCCACGACTTTCACCCTACTAAACACAACATTATGTCTCAGACTTTGGGATCAAAGGAGAATGTGCAAGGCCCAAGTGAAGCTTTGCTTGAGATACCCTTAACTACAACTATCAAAAACAAAAGAAAAGTCAACGAAATGGACTCAAACCCTTAGGAAGGTTGTCACGCCATCTATCATTGGAAAGACCCAATCAGTTTGCACAATACTCCTCCCTTGGAAAAATCGTCGCATTAAGAAAACCAAGGGCTTATTGAAAATGCCAAAAATAAAACAAAAGGCTACGAGCCTATCTATAAAGCTAAAAACGAAAAATTTTACGAAAAATAAAAAACCGAATGAATATGTACAATAGGGGAGTAGAATATACAATGGGGGATGAATATATATAAAAATATAACTTTATATACAGACCAAAATATAGAATAAAAGTACAAGAAAAGTAGCTAAATGTAAAAGTTATATACATCCCAAAATAGAAAATCAAAAGCTATCAATCTATATATAAAGTCATCCAGATATATAAAAAGTAGGGGAGACCCCCCCCCCCCCAACCCCCAGAAATAAAAGCTGTCATTGTCCCCGACGCCAACTAAATAGATAAGCATAAAAATCAATGAAAGGATATAGAAGAGCTCCATAGGATTGGTCCATTTGTATGGGATCCTCAGTGGTCCCCTAGTCCTCTGTATGGGTGGGAACCTCAAACTGGTTCCCCGCATCCTGCTACTCAGCTACTGGGACTGGGGCATGCTCCTGGACCGGCTGAATGGTAGGTGCATCACCGAAAGGGACCTCTTATGGGTCGGCTAGCTCAATAACTACACCACTTGAACTGGGAAGCTTCATCTTCATCCTTGGAGGCCTGGGTTCCTGCTCTTGCTGTGATGTAGCACTGCTGCTACTGTTTGAGGGGCTGGATCCTCGAATAACAAGTCTAAAGGCATTTGGTTTGCCAATTGCTTGTCCACATCAGTCCTCAACGTTTTCACCAATCTTTGGAAGCCCGTGACTTCCTCATCTTCTTATGCTCTCTGGCAAGCTCCGTCAATGCCTTGCCATGTGAATACACCATCTTAGTTAAGGCGTCTTTAGTCCTCATAATCTTCTCTTGGTTGTCTAGGAATTCTTTAAAGTATCCTCAATGGAATGATGAACCTGAGCAGTGGGAGGTGCTGAATGGGCCTTAACTGTAGCAGACAATATTGACAACTTGGATGTCGCAGCTGACATCCAATTGCTCAAACTGGCCAAGGTCTGGCTCAACTGATCGACCGTGAAATTGTGAGCCCGGGAAGAGGGAACCCCCGGGCCAGCTGAAGTGTTGGGTCTTGTAGAATAGGAAGGCACCTCATCAGTAGTGGTAGCACCGGGTATGGAGGGAAGCTCGGTAGAAGGCTCAACAGCAGACTCTATTACAACTGGCTCCTCAGATTGGCCAGTTGGTGCAGAGGTAGGTGGCTTGTAGTTCTTGCCCTTTGGGTTGTTCGGCCCCTGAATGCAATACCATGAGAACGGGGTGACCAGTCTTACTTTCAAATCAGAAGACTTTTTCTTTACTTTAAAATCCTAAAAATATATGGTGAGAGTGTTGGGAAAAGGGTAATTCCTGTCATGCTCTTGTCCCACAGCAAAAATCACACAGGACATCACATTGCCCATATTGAGGGTACCTAGGCATAATAGATGCAATCAACATAGCACGAGGAAGAGGAATAGTTTGATCGTGGGTAGAAGGGTCAAGCCAACTGCAAACAAATGTCAACCACCCTCGAGCCTCAAAGTTTAAGGTATTTCGGAATATTTTCTTCCCTACTTGCAACCAATCTAGAACAATACCCGGGTGGGCAAAGTCCTAGCTAACCAAGGGAGAACCTCTTCACCCATTGCCAATTTCTCATTTTAATGGTTTCATCCTCGTCATCAAACCCCAAGTACTCATTGAGAGCTTGCCCAGAGAACACTACACTTTTGCGTTGCACTTGGGTTCAATTGAGCCCTTTTTGACGTAGGCCACATTGCAGTAAAACTCCTTCACCATGTGCTCATTGGCATCTACCAACTCACCCTGAAAATACTCCCACGCCACTCAGGTATGAAACTGTCTATGTACATTAGGGAATAGGGGTAGCAGGTCACTTGTAATAATACTCCTCTCTGGAATCAGTTTTTGCACTGTCCAACGGTCTCTGAACTTAAGGAAAGATACTTGGCTGACAAAGCGATCCTCCCAAACTTCACGTTTTCTTGTTCGTTCAACACCCCGCCCGAGGCACGCCACTGTCCGTTTCATGACCCAATTTTTCGTGATGGCGCCTATCGTGAAGACAAGGCTAGCCAACCAACACAAATCGTTCTTTTATCAATTTTTAAACATGAATGAACAATCTTATTATGATTTAAAGATAACAAGTAGCAGAAATATAACCCAAATCGGGGTATCACCAGTCACGAGCATCTAAAGAATCCTAAATCTATTACAAGGACAGTAATATACATTTTATAATTCAATAACAACGGAAAAAATATGGTGCCGCGAACGCTGACGGTCACCTGCCACAGCTACGATAGCAAGATCTCCAATCAGCTCAAAGCCCACTACCGGGTAAACAATTATTTGCATCTGCACACGTGGTGCAGGGAGTAAAGTGAGCAGTCCAACTCAATGAGTAATAAGAGAAAATTATAACTGAGTGGTAATAAATCACGTAAAGCAAATCAACATGCTATAGGTTACAGTGTAACCATTGAGAAAAATACAGAGAAACGTGAAAATCCTTTTGAAAATATCTTGATTCAAAACCTCTTATGAAAATATCATTTCCCAACGGTTAAGCAATTAAATTCAGAACAGGTAGTGCAAGTCAGCACAAAAGTCAGCTCCTCGGGCACAAACAAGTATGCATAATTGAGTTCATAGGCTGGCCCTATAGGCAATATTCTAGTTCCTGGTCAGCCATTGTTACCTGACCCATTTATATCATACAGTGTCACTATTACCACTATCTCAAATTTATTCTCTTTAAAAGTAATCAGACAATATCAAAATAGAAAATAAATATCTTAAGAAATAACACAAACAACGAATAATGCACAAAAGTACGAATGCAATGCAATGCATATGACGGTACACTCCGGTACCCGCTGCGGCGTGCAACCCGCTCCACTTATTTAACGTCGATGGTGCTCACTTGGGGGTGTATACAGACTCTGGAAGGGGCCCCTTATGGCCCAAGCGCAATATCAAGCCATCTCGTGGCATGCATTTATTACTAGGCAGTCATTGTTTCCTGGTCAAGTGGATACTTGCGCTCATTGTAGATGTAGAGACTCCGAAGGGGCTCCTACAGCTCAAGCGCACTATCAGCCATCTCTTGGCCTCAAACAGGCTCTCATCCTCAAATTCAATATAACACCGCTGCGGCGTGTAGCCCGAGCAATCCATATATTCAGAAATCACGATAACACTACTGCGGTGCGCAGCCCGATCCATACTCAGTCCAGAAATGCACATAAGCCACTTGGGAAATATTAACATGATAATACTCAGCTCAAAACGTTAATAAAATATTGTTAAAGTTTTCAAGTCTTAGAAAAAAGGCTCTGTTTGCAAAACAGTATTAAAACCCTTGACCGAGATCAAATAATATGCAAGTAATGTAAAAGCAGTAATATCAATCCCCGAAGGGTTCACATAGTTGGCATGAAGCCCAAACATGGCAATCAGCCCACATTATGATGATAAAAAATAATATCAAATCAAATACGCAGTAAAAATCGACAACCGGGACGGACCAAGTCACAGTCCCCAACACTGCTCTACCCCACGCCCATATCCGGCGTGCAAGTCACCTCAAATAGCACTATGATGTGCGAATCTGGGGTTTCAAACCCTCAGAATATCATTTACAAGTATTGCTCACCTCGAATCGGTGAAATCTCTAGCCCGCGACGCCTTTGCCCCTCAAATCGGCCTCCACGCGCGTCGAATCTAAACAAAATCAGAGCAAAACCCGAGCCTCGGGCCCACTTCTCGAAAAACAATGAAACTCACATTAACGGATTCTTCGTCTCGTCACGAGTCCATATATACCAAGAACTCCCAAATTCGAGCTCAACTGACCTATAAAATCCCAATTTGGAATATCAAAAAAACTCAAGCACTAGTTCATAAATTTTAGGCTTAATTTCCATGAATATCTAGACCAACTTCACAAAATAATCGTATTTTAGTTCATAGAACTTACCACCAGTCATTCCCCTTCGAAACCCTCTTCCATTGCTCCCAAAAAGCTCCCAAAATTTTCAACAATGGAGGAGAAATATCTTAACTCGTGAAACAAAATGACACTTTAAAACCCTTTTTTATCCATCCATTTTCGCTTTTGCGGCACCGAACCGCTCATTGCTTTTGCGGCACCGAACCACTTCTGCGGTCATTGCTTTTGCGGCAATTATTCCACTTATGCGGAAATTACTTAAGGCCCACGACCGCTTCTGCGGTCCAGGCAACGCACCAGAAGAACCGCCTTTGCGGTCCCCACATTCGCTACTGTGGAGCCTACCATGGGCCGCCCTTCCGCTTCTACGCCTCCCCACTCGCTTCTGCAAGACCGCCTATGCGGACTCTAATCCGCTACTGCGGAAATCATAGAACCAGCAAATTCCAAAACATGCAACAACTCCAAACTCTCTATTTAACCACCCGAACTCACCCCGAGGCCCTTGTGACCTCAACCAAAAGTACAGACATGCTCTATTACCTTATTCAAACTTGCTCGGGTCATCAATCACTATCGTTAACATCGAAATCATCAATTTTCATCAAATCGAGCACTAAGTGCCTCACGAACTTCCAAAATGCACTTTCGATAAAAAGCCCGACCAATCGATGTCCGAATGACCTGAGATTTTGCACACACATGAAAAATTACATATCAAAGTTACAGCAATTCTAGGAATTCCATTCCGACCCTCGGATCAAAATCTCACATACCAACCATCTTTCGCCAAAATAGGCTAACTTCTAAATCGAGCATCCAATTTTGTTTCCGATTGCTCTCCTAAGCCTTAAATTATCTCTCGAAACTAACCGACTCATCGGAAATCCATTCTGAGCCCTCTAACTCACAAGTCAACTTTCGGTTGACTTTTCCAACTAGCCTTCCCTTAAAGAGAGTAAGTGTCTCATTTTCCACCAATACTAATCTAAATCAACTCTAACACATCACACACTGATAATGAAACATGAAGAAGCATAAAATGAGAAAAACAGAGCAGCAACGCATGAGACAACGGGTCAGGTCGTCACTTCCTCCCCAACTTAAACCAACGCTCGTCTCGAGAGTACCCAGAGTTGTCCTAGAAGTCAACCAATAGCTGAACAATCTTACCAAGAATATACTCGGGGTGATCCTACATCACCCTATCTATCATAGGTCTGATAACACAACATAGCTGAAGTCTCACAACCTATCTAGACCATGACACGTAGAACCACATTACACTTTTCGAAATTATACGCAAGAACAAAACATCACATCTATACTCAGGATAAGTCTGAACCACCTGTAATAACCCACACCTGCACCCTCTCGTGAAACCATATGATATACCACATAATCCAAGCACCCGAAATGATAACTTCCATTCACGGCAGCTGTCCACAACAACCATGTACCGATAGAAACCTCTTATTTGCTGGAGTCTTATTCCAACACTGCAATATTCTACCAATGATAGTGAAAACACGATAGACCATAGCCATTTCTCAGATCAAAAATTTACGAAGGAAGTTCTTCCCATTTGACTAATACCACCATACATCTCTGAGATGAAACTCGATATTAACCTTCCAACAACCTGAAACCAAATCCGTTCGTATTCATTAATGACCCCCATCGATCACATCGGGTCCAACACACCACTCTGGTGATATGACACCTCAACACCGACCTAAGCCACAACTTGCATAACACACGCACCAATAAGAGATGGTCTGAACATACTCAAATCATAAAAAATGACTCAAAAGAAAGAGTTGTACCTTAAGCACATCAAAAACCATTCCAACACAAGGCTGGGACCCCGTCCCACATCATAGAAATAGAATACTTGAATCTACCCCGAAGGGTCTTATCTCCACGTAGCCTCATTATAATACGTGATCTTATCCAAACACTGGTACACATGAAGCACCTCAAGTCGCTATACTCGAAATTGAAAACCACGCACGATTGATGTACCCCAAAACATCATTATACCCATGGTGAAGCAAGGCATACGGATAGCATATGGAAAACTTTTCTCAATATCACACTGTTTCAGCACGCAATCCAATCCAAATAACATACCCATGGAGGCATGCCATCCGGTCCACACTTACTCATAGCGGCGTGCCATTCGATCCACACATACCCATGGCGGCGTGCCACCCGATCCATATATATATCTCACATAAGAAAATGCACATCGAGCCAAATTTGCTCATTACAACAAAATATCAAGTACCGATCATAAGCATACTGAGTGCATACAATATCCACATATAGCGTGATAAGCTACAAAACTCAAGCACAACTAAGGTCTCCCCCTCAACTTCCACTATGAATACCGATAGCACCTCACCATATGTGCCCATAGCCCGCAAAACATAACGTCTCGCAATGCAGAAAACCACTTCTAGATCTCACCAGATCGTTGATAAGCTCAATAACGATCGAGTCAACCTATCCCTCGACAATACAATTCAAAGCCAACCAAGTCAACTCAAACTGGAAGACGCATACAAAAAGTCCCTCAACGCTGGAACTGGCTCAATAATAACAATCTCTGCACTGAAATTCATCATGAATGCTCATTTACGAAAAGCAATCCTTCCTAGCCGTCAGGTGGATCTTTAAAAGATAAACCATTCCACAAGAACATAACCCAATGCACCTCGCCAAACAGTGCTGATACACACGATGCACCATCACGCATAGCATGAATATGAGGACTTCCGCCTCAAATTCCACAGAGCATATGAATCACCATACTTGACCCCAATTTTGCCGTCCGAACACGTGCCATAGCTAAAGATCCAATAATTCCATGATACATGCTCAAAAATATCCATGAGCCACCAAGCAAACTCGACTATCACCAGTCGATCTAATAAGAAAGTGCCGCAACACCACCACAATAATTCCTTGATTATCTGAGGCTTGCCTAAGGTCTTTATGAACTTCTTTGCGGAACTGAACTGTAACTCATCTAGCCAAGACCTTCCATCAATCCCATATATAAGAAGAATCATTACACATTCCATGCTTTGCATGCCTCAAATATATATATATATATATGCATCTCTGAACCACGGTAAAGCTCAACAAGAACTATTTCCCAGTCCCATTTACACATGCTAAACTGCCAGGACTAAATCCTTCTACCTAAAACAAGCTAGGCAAGCTTACAAAACATTGAGAGCATTGCTGCAAAATGGCTGAGACTCATTACCTCGAACACATACGAAGAATTCATCATACCCTTACCATACCGACTAATCTACTATTAAGCTATTCCATCTATTAGATTATTCCTCCCAATTCATGATCAACTCGATATTCCCTCTTGCCGTAGAACCACAATGCCTCAACCCAGGCTTACCACACGAGACTCAAACATAAGACTACACTGTCTAAGACCCATAGGCCACTGAATACCCTCTCAAATGTTCCCAGAAATACCACATTGCCTCATGCTCTGCTTGAAGAACTTACTGCGAATTTAACTCTGTTTCCTTTACTTTCCTGATGCGGATACATAGATTACCATATTTAACATAGAATACCACAAGTCTTGACATCTTCTAGTGAAACTCAGTTCCTAAACCCATATGCAACTTTAGAACTCTCAATTGACGTAGAACCATTCTCTCAAGTCATCCACTATTATTCAACAGCAATTATTTGATCAAACAGACATAACCACCCGTGCCTCATTAGCACTCTGACCCCGCAGGACATGATCTCATTCCGATAAAACCAAGCAGCTTCCTTCTCTTTACGCTAAGCATTCTTTATCAACAATAGCTCAAGACATCCTATTCTTTCCACACATCCACATAGTACCATATAAAATTTGTCGAAATTTTGCTTCACCCGTGCCATCCTCGGCTCAATTTCTACAACCAGAACTGATTCACCAGCATATCTCAAAACAGAACCAACATAGCACATGACCGTGCAATTAGCTAATCAACAGCAACCTCCCTAACTTGGCTCGAAGCCATAGCCCAAAATATTTCAATAGCTCATAACAATTTTACTCCATTGATACCACAAGAACATAGTGAGAATAAGCTCCAATTATTTATAAATTGTGAAACATAGATCTTCTAACCTGCACACAAGGACCATACCACACTAGAACACTCCGCAGAAGATAGCCCACTTGCTTCGCCTCAACATAACATTTCCATATACCTTCCACCGTCATACACCTTCCTCAATGGACTAGTCTTCCCGTGTCTCAACCCAAACCGCAACATGCTATTTACCTCACTCCCCACTAGGAGACTTGAAAAGATTGTTCACACACCCATAACTCGGGGCAACCCATCCAATCACAATGGATATCAAACACTTAATGGTTCATCTATCACCTCGCAGACCTTCTTCGACACCTCCAAATCATATAGGAACATCTCGCAGTACCAACATACTCACCACTTAGCTACCCAGCCGTCACTCCCACTAATAGGGGCAATATTGAACATATAAGTTCATTACACTAGCTCGCACAATCAGCACCTTAGGGCTAAAGAATAATCAAGGATCCGACGTCAAGTCCTCCAGACTGGCCAAACATCAACTTCAAGAAATCACATCTTGCCCCTCGATCGGGGAATCACAAGCCGTCAAGGCATATATGATACTGAGCGCTGATGTGCGCATCCGAACACGTGGAAGGAATTTCAAGAGTTACTTGCCAAGCTGAATCAAGGACGCATGATAAGAATTCAAGAATGTGAAGTTTTCCTAAAGGTTCTACAACTTCTCGAGGATAAATACTGTCGTCTCCCTACCGATCTGCAAAACACTACTAAATCTGCTCATGACTTGTGAGACCTATTTGCCTAGGCTCTGATACCAACTTGTCACGACCTAATTTGCAAACCCGTTCGTGATGGCGCATGTAGTGAAGACAAGGCCAGCCAACTAACCCAAATCATTCTTTTAGCAATTTATAAACATGAATGAACAGTCTTATTATGATTTAAAAATAACAAGTAGCGGAAATACAACACAAATCGGGGTGTCACCAGTCAAGAGCATCTAAAGAATCCTGAAACTGTTACAAGGACGCTAATATACATAATAGAATTCAATAACAGCGAAAGAAAATATGGTGTCGCGAATGCTGACGGTCACTGGAACAACTACGATATAGCAAGATCTCCAATCAACTCAAAACCCGCTACTGGGTAAATAATTACATGCATCTGCACATGTGGTGCAGGGAGTAAAGTGAGTACTCCAACTTATTGAGTAATAAGAGTAAATAATAACTGAGCGGTAATAAACTACGTAAAATAAATCAACATGTTATAAGGTACAGTGTAATCATTGAGAAAAAACAGGGAAAACATGAAAATCCTTTAGAAAAAATCTTGATTCAGTTCAAAACCTCTTTCGAAAATATCATTTCCCAACAGTTAAACAATTAAATGCAGAACAGGTAGTGCAAGTCAGCACAAAAGTCAGCTCCTCGGGCACAAACAAGTATGCATAATTGAGTTCATAGGCTCGCCCTATATGCAATATTCTCGTTCCTGGTCAGTCATTGTTACCTGACCCATTTACATTATACAGTGTCACTGTTACCATTGTCTCAAATTTATTCTCTTTAAAAGTAATCAGACAACATCAGAATAGATAATAAGTATATTAAGAAACAACACAAACAACGAATAATGCACAAAAGTACAAATGCAATGCAATGCATATTACGGTACACTCTGGTACCCGCTGCGGCGTGCAACCCGCCCCTTATTTAACGTTGATGGTGCTCACTGGGGGTGTATACAGACTCTAGGAGGGGGTTCATATGGCCCAAGCGCAATATCAAGCCATCTCGTGGCATAAATTTATTACTGGACAGCCATTGTTACCTGGCCAAGTGGATACCTGCGCTCACTGTAGGTGTGCAGACTCTGAAGGGGCTCCTACAGCCCAAGCGCAATATTATCCATGTATTAGCCTCAAATAGGCTCTCGGCCTCAATATGAATATAACACCGCTGTGGCGTGCAGCCCGAGCCATCCATATATTCAGAAATAATGATACTACTGTGGTGCACAGTCCGATCATACTCAGTCCAGAAATGCACATAAGCCACTTGGGCAATACTAACATGATAATACTCAAGCTCAAAACATCAATGAAATATTGTTAAACTTTTCAAGTCTTAGAAAAATGGTTGAGTTTGCAAAGTAGTATTGAAACCCTTGACCGAGATCAAATAATATGCAAGTAATGCAAAAGCAATGATATCAATCCCCGAAGGGTTCACATAGTTGGCACGAAGCTCAAACATGGCAATCAACCCACATTCTGATGATAACAAATAATTTCAGTCAAATACGCGGTAAAAATTTACAACCGGGACGGACCAAGTCACAATCCCCAACGGTGCTCTACCCCACGCCCATATCTGGCACGCAAGTCACCTCAATACAGCACTATGATGTGCAAATCTGGAGTTTCAAACCCACATGATATCATTTACAAGTATTACTCTCCTCGAATTGATGAAATCTCTAGCCCCCGATCCCTTTGCCCCTCAAATCGGCCTCCACACGCATCGAATCTAACCAAAATCAGAGCAAATATATCACAATATGCTAAGGGCCAATACTCAATCGAAAATAATCAAGAAATAGCAAAACACGCGAAACTAGCAAAACCTGAGCCCCGGGCCCGCTTCTCGAAAAATTATGAAACTCGGATTAACGGATTCCTCCTCTTGCCACGAGTTCATACATACTAAGAACTCACAAATCCGAGCTCAAATGACCAATCAAATTCCAATTTGGAATATCAAAAAAAGGTATGCCCTAGTTCATAAATTTTAGGCTTAATTTCCATGCATTTCTACACCAATTTCACAATATAATCGTCTTTTAGTTCATAGAACATACCTCTAGTCAATCCCCTTCGAAACCCTCTTCAATTGCTCCAGAAAAGCTCCCAAGATGCTCAAGAATGGATGAGGAATGTCGTAACTCGCGGAACAAAATGACACTTTAAACCCATTTCCTATCCAGCCCTTTTCACTTTTGCGGCACCAAAACCGCTCCTGCGGTCACCGCTTCTGCGGCAATTATTCTGCTTCTGTGGAAATTACTTAAGGCCCATGACCGCTTCTGCGGTCTTGGTAACGGACCAGCAGAATTGCCTTTGTTGTCCCCACATCCGCTTTTGTGGACCTACCAAGGGCCGCCCTTCCACTTCTGCGCCTCCCTGCTTGCTTCTGCGAGACCGCCTATGCGAAGTCTTGTTTGTTTCTGCGGAAATGAGAGAACCAGCAAATTCCAAATCATGTAGCAACTCCAAACACTCCGTTTAACCATCCGAACTCACCCTCAGGCCCCCGGGACCTCAACCAAATGCACATACATGTTCTATTACCTTATTCAAATTTGATCGGGTCATCAAATCACTATCATTAACATTAAAATAATCCGTTTTTATCAAATCGAAGCCTAAGTTCCTCAAGAACTTCCGAAATGCACTTTCGATCAAAAAGCCGACCCAACGATGTCCAATGACCTGAGATTTTGCAATCACATCGAAAATCACATATTGAAGCTAGAACAACTCTCGGAATTCTATTCCAACCCTCGAATCAAAATCTCGCATACCAACCGTATTTCGCCAAAATCCTAACTTTGCCAAAATAGGCTAACTTCTACGCCGAACCTCTAAGTTTACTTCCAATTGCACTCCTGAGCCTTAAATCATTTCCCAAAACTAACCGAATCATCGGAAATCCATTTCGATCCCTCTAACTCAAAAGTCTACTTCCGGTTGACTTTTCCAAACTAGCCTTCCCTTAAAGAGACAAGTGCCTCATTTTCCACCAATACCAATCCAAATCTACTCTAACACATCACACACTGATAATGAAACATGAAGAAGCATAAAACGAGGAAAATATAGCAGTAACGCATGACACAACGGGTCAGGTTGTCACAGTCCAGTACCTCATCATCACTATTAGTCCCACCTTATACATTCTTCCCAGATGCTGAAGCCGTGGGGAGGTGGAGTGTTCACCGCCGCCTGCCTCTAAGCCATTAGATGACTCAGCATGTTCATTTTGCAGAGCTAGGGCTGTAGGTGGAGCTGGGACTGAGGGAGATGGCGCGGATTCAGAAGAGAGGTCCTGAGAGGGTAAGTACTCACTCCCCAATTGGTCATCATCACTAACAACATGTTTTCTTGTTTTTAGTTTGGGTCGGGGAGTGCGTTTTGTTTGTGTCCCTTTTCCTCCCCGGGAGGAGTCACCTCGGCCGGGTTTTTTGTCACCTCGACCTCGTTGTTATACCATTTTCTGCAAGCAAACATATCTAACATTGTTAGTTTAAGAGCAGGCAGTGAACCAGCTATTGAAAATAGTTGCAGAATATCATATGAAAAGGTTGCATATACTAGTGCATAACAAGGCACCACGGACCGCACCATCAGGAGTGCGGCGGCGTTACAGGCACCAAGGGCCGCACGAAAGTGACCGGGGGCTGCACTAAATAAAACCCATAAAAAACACCTCACAGAATCTCCCAATGTGGTCTGTGTAAAATGGTGCGCGACCACGTTGGGCTTGTGCGGAGCGCACAATGTGCCACGCGGACGCGCTGGAGCAGGCTATATTTCAATCATTTTAACTACGCAGACCGCGTGAGAGTGACCGCGGGCTGCGCTGAGGCAATCCTAGGGACTAAGTTATGGTTTCACATATTCCTCTATTTTTGTTCAAATTTTAATCCCTACTTGTCCCTACTCAGTTACCCAATCATTAATTACGTTAAACACACAAAAACTAACATAGAATCTACCCTAGACTAACTGTTCGAATAAAAAATGGGAAGAAAAACATAAGTTATACTACTGGGCAACAAATAAAATGAAAAATAAGAATTTAATTAACAATGAGTGCACGAGATGTTACCATATTGATAATGAATGAGTGCAGTTACTCCATCAAGCAAGAAAAACGGTCTTAGAAGAACATGAACGGTAAAAATAGGGCCCAGGCTTTCAAATTTGCGAAAAGGGTAGACTGAGATCCTTGTTCTCTACTTATAGAAAACCCCATAGGTCCCTTACTTACCTACTAGCACAGCCACACAAAAGTGATCGCGGACCGTGCTGATTTATTCACACAACCTTGTAGAAGGCACCCCACGCGAACAGCACAACCAGGGACGCGGCCACATGAGTCCACCGCGGACCGCATTAAGATGACCGTGGGCGCGTGGAAAACTTCAGAGACTATACATACTCAGCTCTTGCCAGTGCGGACCGCACAAAGTACACCGTGGCCGTACTGTTAACTTCAGAGCTTGTGCACTTTTTTATACTTTGTATTGCACTGCTTAACACATTCCCTGCAACATCTCACAAACAATTAGCTCAAAAATCCTAAGCTATTAAGAAATTCAAAGAGGAAGAAAAAGACATGGGTTGCCTCCCAAGAAGCCCCTGATTTAACATCGCGGCACGACACATGTTACCATCATATCACTTCAAATGAATGAGTTCCACCACGTGGCTGTCATCAAACTTTCCAAAATAATGCTTAACATGATGCCCATTGACTCGGAAAACTTCACCATTTTTGTTCTTGAGATCAATAGCACCAAATGGGGTCACACCAACAACTTCAAATGGACCACTCCACTTTTACTTGAGCTTTACGAGAATAACCTCACCCGAGAGTTGAAAAGAAGAGCATATCACCAATCTTGAATTCCTTTCCCCGAGCATATTTGTCGTAGAGATATTTCATCTTGTCCTTATACAAGGATGAGCTGGAGTATGCATGAAATCTAAACTCGTCAAGCTCATTGAGTTGCTCAACCCGGTGATTCACTGCAACATCCCATTCTAAGTTCAACTTCCTCAAGGCCCACATAGCCTTGTGCTCTAATTCCACCGGGAGATGACATGCTTTCCCAAACACCAACTGGTACGGAGACATACCAATTGGGGTCTTTCAAGATGTCCGATAGGCCCAAAGAGTATCATCCAATTTTCTCGACCAACCAGTCCTATTAGCATTGACAGTTTTAGACAAGATACTCTTAATTTCTCGGTTGGAAACTTTCACTTGGCCACTCGCTTGAGAATGATAGGGAGTGGTCACTTTGTGATTTACTCTATGCTTGGAAAGCAATGAATCAAAAGCCTTGTTGAAAAAGTGAGAACCCCCCATCACTAATGATAGCACGGGGAAGATACTCTTTTTTAAGAAATGCCACCACACTTTGAGCTTTATTGTTGGGCAAAGCCACGGCTTCAACCCACTTCGAGATATAATCCACCGCCACCAAAATGTAAGTGCTCCCACAAGAGCTCACGAAAGGACCCATAAAATCGATACCCAAAACATCAAAAATGTCCACCTCTAGAATTGTATTGAGAGGCATCTCATCCTTTTTAGAAATTCCACCGGCTCGTTGGCATTCATCACATCTCTTGACAAAATCACCGGCGTCTTTAAACAAGGAAGGACAATATAATCTGTAAAGCACCTTAGAGGCTGTCCTCACCCGCCATGATGGCCACCATAGGGAGAGGAATGACAAGCCTCTAAAATACTCAATTGTTCTTCTTCCAGGACACATCGAGGAATCACACCATCGGTGCAAATCTTGAACAAATATGGCTCGTCCCAATAAAAATCCAAACTATCCCGCTTGAGCTTCTTCCTTTGGTTAGAAAAGAGTTTATATAAGATTATACCGGTAACAAGATAGTTGGCGACGTTGGAAAACCAAGGCATATCATGAATTAACACCGTTGGAGTTTTCATCCAGAAATGCATCATTAATCTCAAGGCCGTCACAAGGCCACCCCTCCTCCTCCAAATGGGACAAGTGGTCTGCCACTTGATTTTCACTCCCTTTTCGGTCCACAATTTCTAGACCAAATTCTTGAAGAAGTAACACCCATCTCATCAATTTTGCCTTGGAGTCTTTCTTGGTCATCAAATCCCTAAGGTCGGCATGATCGGTATGGATAATCACTTTGGCTCCAATAAGGTATTGTCTGAAATTTTCCATGGCAAAAACAATAGCTAGAAATTCCTTCTCGGTGATTGTGTAATTCTTTTGAGCTTCATTCATGGTCTTGCTTGAGTAGTACACTGGATGGAATATCTTGTTGATCCTTTAGCCCAAAACTACCCCCACCGCAACGTCACTAGCATCACACATAAGCTCGAAAGGCAAGCTCCAATTAGGTAAGGTAATGATAGGGGTAGTTGTATATTGTGTTTTAGAAGCTCGAAAGCCTCCATGCATTTCTCATCAAAACAAGTTTGGCATCTTTCTCTAGCAACATGCATAACGGGTTAACTACCTTTAAAAATCTGTGATGAACCTTCGGTAGAAATCCGCGTGCCCAATTCATACTCCTAGGTTATTTCAAGGCTTCCTACTCCTACTTAATCACGGAGCGCCGCCATATGACTTGGAGAAAAGAACTTGGAAATGAATTTGTCTGCCAATTCATCCCGCATTGGTGAAGGAATGAGTGGGGAGCCTTTCTAACCAATACAACGATTTATCCCAAAGAGAGAACGGGAAAAGCCTCAATCTCAACATCCTCCGACACGTTCGTCTACTTGCTACCTCAGCATGTATCAATGAACCCCTTCAAGTGCTTGTAGGCATTTTGATCAAAGGCGCCCGTAAAATATTCTCTTTGCTCGAGCAGGGTCAACATAACATTTGTGATTTGAAAGTTCTCCACCCGGATTCGTTGAGGAATAATGGCACTCGCATACCCTTGATTTGGGAGAACTCTTGGGGCCACTCTTGGTGGAGGCAGAGGAGGATCTGGAATGTTCCCATTCGGAATGAATTTGCATTGGCATTTTGACCTCTCCTTTGATCTTGAGGGAATATATCTTCTTGTTCAAGATCCTCAATCTCCTCCCGTGCGACCACCTTGCCAAGAGGGTCATTTGCATTTAAAGCCATGTGTACCTGAGTGATTGACACCAACAAAATTAGTTAATAGAAGGAAAGAGAAGCAAAACATAAAACTAGCTACACAGATAGTCAACACCGTAAGCTCCCCGGAAATGGTGCAAAAAAGTGTTCGTTGCCGACTCAACGCTACACAAAAGGTAGGAAGAGCGTCTCGCAATAAATTTTACCCGATAGTGATTCGGGATAGAATTTCCACAGGAAGCTAGTACTAGTACAATAGGTGTATTGTCTATCTAGTCTAGATTTGCACTTGTGCTTCTAATTGCACTTCAAACATCTCTGGGCTTTTATATTTAAAACGGTTAATATGAACTAAGGATTAATGCTAAATTATGCTTAGGGAATATTGCTAGGTTGTAATTACTGGAGAGAAAGGCACTGGAGTCATCGCATCACCTAGGTGGTTAATTAACGAGTAGAAACTACTAAGGATAGATTGATATATTTGGGGCTTATGCAATAACCGTTGCACATTTGTACCTACTCTCACACCTCTCGATAGACAGAGTAACTTTGACCAATTGACTCTCTCGAGACCAATTGGGTTGGCCAATTAGATAAAGCAATTAGGTTTCAAGTAGGGTGATTACTCGAGATTTAACCCATTAATTGGGACTACCATTTCTCATGGGTCCATCACAATTTCTTGTTGGGTCGATTTTTCGGTCATGGTCTCTCTTTCACAAGAAGAGTTAAACCTACAAAGCTAGAATCAGTGTATGCAACCACAAATTCTTAATTAAAACATAAAATCATCGCAATAATAGATACCCAATATCAATCTAACCCTAGATGGAAACACCCATAAATTACCCACACTAGGGTTGAGCTACAACCCTAGCTAATGGGTTTAGCTAGACATAATTAAAGAAGAAAATAAAGAAATAGATGAAGAACAAAACATATAGTTAATTACTAAGAAGAAACTACGATAATCTATTTTTAATGAATACCAAAATTCCCAAAATGGCTACAAACTCGTTCCCAGGTGCACAGCTGCGTTCAAAAATTAAAACTTAACCTACAAATGGTAAAACATTCTATTTATAGTGGGCTGGAAAACTGGATAAAAATACCCATGCGGGGTCAGCGCACGCCGCACAATTACGACCGCAGCCGCACTGGCTCTTGGACTTCATTACTCCTCTCTCTGAACTTGAGGTACGCGGACCGTGCAAAAGGGTGACGTGACCGCGAAGGAGGTCTGGCGCGGACCGCGGGCCGCGTAGCTTGACTTGGGCAAGTGACAGGTTCTCTGAATCTCCTTCATGCGGGTCAAGTAAAAGCATGAAGCGGATGCGAAGCATGAACGCAGGCCGCGAGAATCCTGCCACGTCTGTGTGACTTCTATCTTGAAGATGTCATCTCTCTGAACCTCCTAGTACAGTTGAGATCGCAGTTGCGCGGTCCGCACTAGGCTCTTTTTCTTTCACTTCACTTGGTCTTTGACACTTGAGTATGTTTCATTCCGTTTTGTGCTCATCTTTGATATTTCTTCACTTTGTCGCTCAAACCTGCAATCAAGCATAACATGTGAGCATTTTGAGACTATTTTATAGCAATTTATACTCAAAGCATAGGCAAGTAGAAGCATAAAATACGTTAAAATCCTACTTATCAATCACCAGTCATGAGCATCTATCATAAAAACTACAAGTCTGAAAGAGTCTACACAACTATTACATGACTAAAAAAGGAGGAAATAAGATAGAGGGAGAAGCACTAGGCTGCGAACACAAAACAGCTACCTAGTAAATCTCCAAAGTCTGTTGGAAGCTCTCAACCCTCGCAACCAGGAGCTGAAGCGCCTGAATCTGCACGCGAAGTGCAGGGAGTAAAGTGAGTACTCCAACTCAGTGAGTAATAATAATAAATACAAATTGAGTGATAAGAAATCATGTAAAGGCACATCAACAGGCTATAAAGAAGCAGTAAAAGCCAGTAAAAATAATGAAATGGTGAAAACAAGTAAAGTCACCTTAGTTAATTTTAAGCTTCTTTAAAATTGCCTTTTTTAACAATTAAGCAAGTAAATGACAGGCAGATAAAAAAAATAAAGGCATAAAGAATTGCCCCTAGGGCACAATACCAACAAAATCAGCCCCTCGGGCAACACATGGAACAATACCAGCCCCTCGGGCTATATCTTATATCACAATGGGTACCCACCCTCACTAGGGATGTGCAGACTTATAAAGCGACCCCTTACGGCCCAAGCACAATATCAAGCCATCTCGTGGCATAATTAATAGGCTCTCAGCCTCATATCAACAAGTCATCTCGTGGCGTATAATCTCAGGCCCTCGGCCTTATATTCACAATCAGTGTATCCTCACAACACATGCCCTCGGCCTTACTCAGTCAGAATATCATAAGCCACTTGGGCAACAGTAAACCATGATACTCAACACAAGTTATCATTTAAAATATATTAAAACAGAGTAGACAGGGCTGAGTTATGAAAACGGTAGAAGCTAGCATGACTGAGTATGAGTATAAAGTCAAAACAATGAGTAAATATCAGTAAAAATCTCCTCACACTTAATTTTTTTCTCTACGATCCACATATTAAAATGAACTAATGATGCATGCCTATCAAGTGTCATATAAATTATGTTGCAGTCAAGTAATATCATAATTCATATTAAATCAAAAAATCGCAAAACTATAGGATATAAAATCCCATTAAAACTCATTTTTTATTTGCTTGGTCATTCATTTAATCCCCCAAAAATCTTTTAGTTAAGGTGCGATATGACATGTTCAAAGTAAAGAAATAAGAAAAATTCTGGCAGATTAATCTAGAGTTGACTCTAAATGACCGATATAATGCAGTAATTAAAAAGTACTTAGATAATTTAACCCCCCCCCCCCCCCCCCCATTACATGCTATTTTGATGATTCAACTTATTTGATTGGTGCGCTTAATTAGTTGGATAGATCTTAATTAAAGAATATTCCTTTAAAATAAAATACATATAATATCTAAGTATCTTGTAAAATGAAATTGCTTCACCTATAATTACTCCATAGCAGAGGGAGATGAAACTTTGACTAAATCAAGCCTTTGGAGTAGATCCTATGAAGTTGAAATGATATAGAGAAGATTAACATAATGATCCATTAGAAAAAGATATTTGCCAAATTACTAGCCGATTAATTAATGTTATACCAAATCAACTAGGAAATTCCCCTTCTCGTGGCTTGTATAAATTTCATGTAACGACCCGATCAATTATTTTAAGAATTTGTACTTCGCTCGGTGGTTTGAGAGCATGAATAGCTCCGTATGAAGTATTATGGCTTATATGAATCATCGGTTTTGGTTTTCAGGTTATTTGGATTGATTTTGAAGAATGGTTCTCAACTAGAAAGCATTAAATTTAAAAGAGTTGACCAAGTTTAACTTTTTAGTAGTTGATCTCGGATTAGATTTTTTGTGGTTGCAATAGCTCCATATGGTGATTTTGGACTTTGGAGCGTATTCAGAAAATTATTTGGAAGTCCGTAGTTTGACTAGGCTTGAAATGGCTAAATCGAAAATTTAAGTTTGGAAGTTTGACCGGGGAGATGACTTTTTGATATCGGGGTAAAAAGCTAATTCTAAAAGTTGGAATAACTCCATTATGTAATTTTATGACTTGTGTATAACATTTGAGGTCAATCAGACGTGTTTTGATAGGTTTCGACATCGAATGTGGAATTTAGATGTTCATATGTTCTTGTGCTTGAATCAATGTACGATTCGTGTTTTATCCCTGTTAGGTCTGATTTGAGAACCCGAGTAAGTTCGTGTTATTCTACGGGACTTGTTGGTATATTTGAACGGGATCCGAGAGACTCGAATGAGTTCCGACGTGAGTTTTGAACGAGCTTGGGCATTTCGACACTTTTGGCTGTATTATGGGATGGTTGAAGTGAGGAACCCATAATTTTGAGGGCAGAAGTGTCACCGAACATCTCCAAAGTGCTGTGACAGAAGGAATTATACGGACTGCACTTGAATATGTGCGGACCGCAGTCGAAATTGTGCGATCCGCAGATCTCTTCTCGCGGCCACAAAAATGTGATTTCGCTGATTTGCTGGTCCGGCTTTGAAAGCTTATATATTTTGATCTACAAGGAATTTTAAGATGATTCAAAAATAAAATTTTTATCCCTTCGTATCTAGTTTCGAGAAAGGTAAAGACAACATCATTTGAATATTTGTGTAGAATATTATGCCTATTTTACTATGCCTGGTAGGGCAGAATTTGCTTAAGTGAGGCCGCATAATTTGGACTGCGGCCGCAGGACCTGAGATGTGCGACCACAATTGAAAATGTGCGGTCAACACTTTGGAGGGCAGCTTTGGTACTTTAAAACGAGGGTTAGGGTATTATTTCAGATTTTGAACTTTGAAAACGTGGTTAGTGATGATTGTCGTGTGTTTTTCAAGAAATTTAGCGGTGTAAGTGTTGCTAACTCGGATTTAGTTAATATATATGAATATCATTGTTTTCATCATTTTATTAGTATTTTGAGATCAAAATTGGGAGTTTTAGCCTAAAGACTCATAAAGTGAGTTTTTGAGTTTTGAACATCGATTCAGAGTCAGATTTGAGTGAAACTAGTACGGTTGGACTCGTAATTTAATGGGGATTTTGTGAGTTTTGTTGGGATCCAGGGTGCGTTCTCGGGTTGAACTTTTGTCATGATTTTTGGATTTTGGTTAAAGATTCAAAGTTTATCTATAGATTTATTTTCTTTGGCACTATTTGATGTATTTGAGTTGTTTTTGGCTATTTTGAGCCGTTCGAAGGTTGGTACGCGCGAGATGGAACTTTTGGAGCATTGCTTGGCTTGATCAGTATTGGAATTGGCTCATTTTAGGTAACGCTTCTAAACTTAGTGCTGAGTGTATAAAACCTCAAATTACATGCTATGTGATTGGTGTTAAGGTGACGCACATGCTATGTGACAGACGTGTGGGCGTGTACTATGTGAAGTGTGACTCCTTTACTTTTGTGGTACTGTGTAGTTACCTGATCTTACCTTTAACCATAAAATTTCTACGTATTTGAGTTATTGAGCTATGATCCATGTCAGACACCATGTCTAAGCTAGATACTTATTCTGTTGGGACCCACAGTGGATATTTCTACTGTTGAGTTATTTGCTTTCATTTCTTTATATACTCAGTCATACGCATTCATTTGCATATCATATAATTGTTTCTGATTTTATTTATTCATACATCATATAATCATTTTCGGGCTAGTTTCATAATTTTGAGATTGAGAGAGAGAGACTAGAGAGATCGATGACTAAGTGAGGCCAGGGCCCTGATTGTGAGGATATTGATACAATAGAACGTGAGTTGTCCGTGCGGATTCTGATGTTGATATTGGTGCACGTTAGTTGTCCGTGCGGATTCTGATATTGATACTATATCACGTGAGTTACCCGTGCATATTCTGATATTGACTCCATGGCACTTGAGTTATCCGTGCTAATTCTAGTGCTTGGGCTACAGGAGCCCCTCCGGAGTCGGTAGACATCCCCAGTGAGAATGATTGATTATTTTCAGGGATAGATCTTCCCTGGACATAGATTTTGTCCGAAGTATTTATATACCTAGAGATGGGTGTTCTCCACTATTACATCTCACATATTCGTATGTTAAAGTTTCATTGTAAGTTAATCGACGTAAGTTCGGAGAGGAGATTATTTTGAGATTTTTAATCATTATGCTATTTCAAACAAAGTAAATTTGTGAAGGTGAGGTGTAAAGTAAGTCAAAGAAAACGAATTTTCGTCCAAGTTTGACATGTTATGATAAAATATTATCCGAGATAAAATACTTGAAATTTATGGATTAGTACCATACAAGGTACCACTTGACAATGATAGCAAAGTGTATAAGGTATGTAAAAAGTGAGTAATATTTTAAGTAAGTGAGATTCAATTATATGGGTAATTGATTAATTATTAGGTAATGTGACATTAGCTCCTCAAGAAAGGGGATTCATCATCCCTCACCTAGTTAATTAATGACTAGTGGTAGATTAATTAAAAAATTTGGATAAATATTAAAATTTCCCCCACCCCCAAAACATGGCAGCAATGCCATTTCTTAAGATCGTCACTATTAACTAGTCTTGATTAGTTGGTATACCAAAATAAATTCAAGAAACATTTTCTTATACTTTGTATACAATTATTAAAATCTTAGCACTCTTGCAATCAAAAAAACATAAACATTAGCGTTCTTTCAAACACAGAAAACGTTGGACATTTTTTTAAAAGGCTTTCAATAAAATTCTTTCTCAAAACACTTCAATGAATTATTACATTGATAACGTGAGTTCTTCAACCAATAATCCGATCAGGTTTCTTAGCACAATTAGCAACGTACGGTGTAATATTTTTCAAGAATATTATACGATTTTATGTTAAGGTTATCTCTTCTTTCTTTTGGCATGATCCATATGATGCATACAAAATATCCAAATGCACAACTTCCATAAATGATTCTATTCTTAGAAATGCTGGAGATGCTTATGTTCTTGATTCTCTATGTGTCATATTCTTCTATCATCTATTCATGGGTCTTAAAAAATACGTAAGTTAAAAAAATTTAATTCATGATATTAATCAAAGGCATAATTCTCTTATGACACTCCAAGATATTTTATTAACGTACTTCTCATGCATTACATTCATGCACATTGACCCATGGCCAGATGGCGTATATATATATATATATATATATATATATATATATATATATATATATGTGTGTGTGTGTGTGTGTGTGTGTGTGTGTGTGTGTGTGTGTGTGTGTGTGTGTGTGTATTCTATTTATATGGGATACAGGAAAAAGTTACACGTTATATACGCACCACCACTGGATCAGTTGGTATACGTTGATGATTTTGCTCACAGTGGCCGAGATGACATGATGGGATGCACTTAGACTCCTGATAATGTTATGAAACATGTACCTATGCACGGCATAACATTCATATGCATATGTATGACACTATAATTATTTCATGAATTACAGAATTATCCAGACTTACAAGTTGAGTAATTTATTCTATATTTCTTCCATGTTTATTATGTACTTATTTATGTGCCTTACATACTCGGTACATTATTCGTACTAACGTTTTTTTGACTGGAGACATTGCATTTCATGCTCGCAGTTCCTGAAAAACAGGTCGAAAGTCCTCTAAGTAGGCTATCAGCTCAGAAAAGATGTTGGTGCACTCCATTTTCTTCGGAGTCTCTAGTTTGGTTAGTATGATCTAGACGTGTATTGTTTGGTATGGCGAGACTCTGTCCCGACCTTTGTGAAAATTATGTATTCTTAGAGGCTTGTGGACAGATGTTATGTAAGTAAAAGATTGTATGGTCTTGTCGGCCTATGTTCAGTATACGAGTGATTAGTTTGGTCTTATATGCTCGTATGTCTTATGTATAAGTTGGTTTCATATGTTGTATTATACCTATCTCACGGAAACCTTCCGGCTCAGTTATCCATGATAGTATGTTATGAAAATATACAGTTATGTTAGTACTCAATTGGGTAAGTTATCGCGTGCTTGTCGTCGCCCATTTGTTTGGGTTGTGATATCCACGATCCCAATTGGCCTTCCTTGGTACTAAGTTACTGATAGTCAGTTGATGTATATATTCTAGGATGGATCTTCCCTTGACAGAATTGGTCATATACAGCACTAGTCGTTGAGCATGATGAATGGAAAGTGTGAGTCAGTGAGATTGAGTACTCTTGTGAGTACATGATTCATCTCTTAGATAGATGTCATTGGCATGTACACATGACATACAGAAATAGAGGTGCATTTTCCTCATGTTGTACGGTATCACGTCATTCATGACTTTTTACACACATTGATATGTGGGCATAGAGCGATATTTCACACTTGCTATCTGGAACGAAAAAGAAACATCTTACTCATTGTGGAAAGATTTTTTGAAAAAATTATAGTTTTCAAACTGTCTCATATTTTTCGACGATTGCGGTAAAGGATTTGGGTTTTCACTGATATTCTTGAAAAATGGTACTATTTTTTGTAAAACTACGAAAAAGTTAGGCATTATGTCTCTGAGTTAGTTCCTTATTTATATGCTTTATGTTGTTATGAATTGTGTTGGCTATTTGTGTAGGACCCAACCTTTGTTCCATCTCGTTACTACTTTCAACCTATGGTTAGGTTTGTTACTTATTGAGTACATGGGGTCGGTTCTACTTACACTACACTTCTGCATCTTGCGTGCATATGTTGGCTGCTATGTTCGATAGGAGTTGGATTTGAAGATGTACATGCGTCCCTGTTGTAGCTGCCTCTTGTTCATGGTAGCCTTAGATTATAAAACTCTATTTATCTACTTTTCAAATACAAGATATATTTACTTCATATCAGCTTTTTAAGTTCTATTCTTAAAAGCTCAAGATTTGGACTACCTGTTCTTGGAAAATGTATAAGTTCTAGATAATTTCTTTCATTTAATTATTTTATTAATTTCATTTGAAATGAATAATTTTTAATTGGCTTACCTAGCGTATTGGGTTAAATGCCATCATTACTAGTCTGATTTTTGGTCGTGACATATTGGTATCAGAGCTATAGGTTCATAGGTTCTACGAGGATGAATGCGAGATTTGCAAATAATTTGAGGTATTATATGGTTTGTGTTACATGAGCTTAGGAAGGATTTAGTTAAATCTTATTGTGGTATTATGCCGGTATGGGGGTGGCTATTGTAAGTTATCAGATGCTTTATTCCTTGTCTTTAAGCCAACTGGGGGAGTCTGCTATCGACAGGATGATTGCACGATTATGTGTTGTATTGGTTTCAATTTTTAGGTATACTTGTGAATAAATTATGATTTGCATAGGTGGAGATCGAGGATGACTCGAGTAAAGGAATTTCTAGATACAGGTTGTATTATTTTTTGTGGGTATATGGAAAACATTGAATGATTGAGTTGTTATTCGTAAAGGATGTAGTGTGCATGGAGTGGAAATTTATTTGGTTGTATTAAGGTGGGGTTACTTCCTTGGGTGTTGGTATGCTAATGGGGCATAGTTTGTACGATCCGTTTGGGAAACGCAATTGAGACTTTAGTAGAGTGGATGCCTCTCAAGAATGGTTTAATAGATTCAAAATTTTATGTAGCAACTGAGAATTTTTAGGATTTTTTCTATGTCTAGAAACTAAGGTTTACATTGTAGAGTGTTAGGACTCTCGGTATTTCTATATCCCTATGGATCCTACATTTCAGTATCAGGAAGGTGAAAGAACATCTTGAATTTAGCAGTAGGTCTCTTCAGAGTGAGTATCTCGATTGTGGTATTTTTCGGGTGCTTAAGAGAGCATTTAGTGGCTTTTAGCCTTACAAAAATGTGGTTTTGTGCTAGTGTCTCGTGTGGTGAGTTTTGATTGCGGATTATGGTATTATGGCGAGGAGAAGCATCAATTTGAATGTAATTCGGAGGAACTCGAAGAATTATGACACATGGTAGTAGGTTTGATCAACACAGTAATGGATAAAATCGATTCCTTGGGTACTTATGATGTGGCTAGTCTCTACAGGTGTTTCGTGGTAATGCTCTTGGATTTTTGCAGACCTGCGTTGCTTGGTTGAGTTAGCGAGATTTAGTTCTGATGGCTTGATTATGGGTAAATGGGTATCGAAGAGTTCAATGGTTTCTACTACGGTTTAAAGTATATTTCCTACTGCATGAGGAGCATGTGATGTATAGTCATTTTCCCCGGATGAAATCAAATAGAAAGTTCTTGTCTAATTGAGTACGTAGTTGCTTGTGACTCATAGTGGATTACGAAGTTTTCATATTTTTCATACGATGACATGCTATATGCGGTGTGTTGTGTAGAATTGAGATTTGCATGTGTGAGGTCACGATTCAATTTAGAAGGAATGAATTCGTAGGTAGCATGGACGATCTCAGACGACTAGATAAATGATATTACTATTAGATATGACTTGATGAGAGTGTAAGTTTCAGAAGGCGAACTGTGTTTTGATTTATAGATACTTCATTGGTATTGCGGCACTATACTGGTTGATCGACTGTTGATGTTCAAATTTTTCTTTGTGGCATAGAGGAATTATAGAAGTATTCCTCGTGGAATTATCGTGTATTTGAGATGTGCTACATATTTGAGTGGTGGAGTTGGGATCGAATACGATGATTCGTGTGTGCATAGATTTAAAGACTGCAGTTATCATGAGTAGATTGTTTTGTGGTTGTGGACCGTGAAAATGTGGTCAAAGCTAGTCAAATGATGGTAGTGTTATGGTTGGGTCATTGTCGATTTTCGGAGGGTTATTTTTCCATTTGTGGATGACCAGCATTGATTTGGGGGTCCATTGGTTGGCCCAATTAGGATGTGTATCCTACACCGCATCGGATTAGTTGGTTCTATATTTCTATTGCTGGGGGATTTGCCATTTGATTGTTGTTAAGATTATTTGTGTTCTGAAATGGTCTGTGAGTTATTCTTCTATGATACATAGAGTTATGATTTGTTGGTGATATGCGCACATGGTGCGGTTCTATTTGGGTATTATAGTAGAATTTGAGCAAGATGGCATTTGGGTGTTGCATGATTGATTGCGTATTGGTTATGTTCTTTTGAGCTTGTGTGGGCATTGCAATATTTGCTCTCCATGGTTATGGTAATGCACTTTGGGAACTTGATGTCAAATTGCGCATGGTTATTGATTTTGAGCAAGATGGCTTGAGGTATATTCCATGGACTAGTGTTTGGATGGGGTCACGCATTGCATCGGGGTTGTGTTGAGCTACGAACCTTTATGTTAGATTCTTGTGATGGTTCTATAGTGTGTGATGGATTTTCAGCACTTCATTGGGGCAGTACTTGTTAAGCTTGTGGGACAGTTCTCCCCTTGAGTCATTTTCTATGATTTAAGTACATTTGGATTGTTGCTTACTGGTACACAGATTGTAAGGGTTGTGGCTCTAGACTGTATTGAAGTGGCATGTCAGCGGAGTGATTATGTTAGATGAGATGAGATCATCATACCTAGAATGGGTGTTATCGGATCTGATTGTGGTGGATATTGTTGCCGATCGGCTTAGAAAGTTGCTATAGTTCCTATCAAAGGAGAGGGAGTTCCACAACTGGTTAATCTAATGAATGATTATGAGTTTCTACATATTTCTTTCATCATTGGCAGTGTACAAAGGTATTAGTACGATGCTTTGTTTGATATGAGGTTTATTACTGGTATTGGTTTACTTTGAGCAGCGATTGTGATTAGAAATTATCATATGAGTATTTGAGTTATGGGGTATATCATGTGATTATATCATGGGTTATGGAGATGGCTTGATACAACTGCTTAAGACTTATATAGTGTGTAGATGCAAAATTCTGATCTTATAGTAAATTTTGGTTGTTGGAAATTGAATTCTAAGACTTATGGGCTATGTTAAATATAGAAATTTCAGTTATGTTATATTATCATACCTATATGGGATAGAGTGATGTGGGATCACCATTGGGTATGTGTATAGTGACGTTACAAGGCGGGACAAATGTATGTTTAAGTGGGAGAGGATGTAATGACCTGAGTGGTTGTTTTGAGCATTTGCACTTCGTCGGTGATTTGAGGACATAAGTAGCTATGTATGATAACTTATGTGAATTTTCGGTTTTGGTTTTCAGCATATTCAAATTGACTTAGAAGAATGATTCTCAACTAGAAAAGCTTTGAATTTGAAAATGTTGACCAAGTTTGAATTTTTAGTAGTTGACCCCGAATTGGATTTTTGATGCATCCAATAGCTCCGTATGGCGATTTTGTCCTTAGGAGCGCGTTCGAAAAGTTATTTGGAAGTCTGTAGTGTAACTAGGCTTGAAATGGCTAAAAATAGAAATTTTAGTTTGGAAGTTTGACCGGAGAGTTGACTTTTTGATATCAGGATCGAAACCCGATTCTAGAAATTGGCTCCATTATGTCATTTATGACTTTTGTGCAAAATTTTAGGTTAATCGTGCGTGTTTTGATAGGTTTACACATTGAATATACAATTTAGAAGTTCATAAGTTCTTATGCTTGAATCGATGTGCAATTCGTATTTTATCCTTGCTAGGTGTGATTTGAGACCCCATGTAATTCCTTAATATGTTACGGGACTTTTTGGTATATTTAAACGAGATCCCGAGTGGCTCAGATGAGTTCCAGTGTGAGTTTTGAACAAGCTTGGGCATTTCGGCACTTCTGGTGATGTTATGGGATAGTTGAAGTGTGGAGCGCACATGTTTGAGGGAAGAAGTGCGACCGCACATTCCCAAAGTGATATGGCATAAGGAATTGTGCGGTCCGTAGAATTCTTCTCACGGACGCAGAAATGTGATTTTGCAGATTCGCTGGTCCGACTTCGAAAGTATATATCTTTTGATATAAAACGAATTTGGAGATGATTCAACATCAAATGTAGTATCCCTTCGTGTCTAGTTTCCAGAAAGGTAAAGAAATCATCATTTGAATATTTTTATAAAAATTTATGACCATTTTACTAAAGTCCAGTAGGCAGAATTTGCTGAAGTGCGTCAGCACAATTTGGATTGCTGCGGGGGCACCTGAGATGTGCGACAACACTTGAAAATGTGCAGTCAACACATTGTAAGGAAGCTTTGGTACTATATAAACAAGGTATAGGGTATTATTTAATATTTTGGACTTTGGGAGCTCGGTTAGTGATTATTTTTTGTGAGTTTTCAAGAAATTCATCGGGATAAATGATTTTAACTCAGATTTGGTTAATATATATGAATATATCATTGTTTTCATCATTTGATTAGTATTTTGAGATGAAAATTGGGGGTTTTTCCTAAAGTCTCATAGAGTAAATTTTGAGTTTTGAACATCGATTCGTAGTAGGATTTGAGTGAAACCAGTATAGTTGGACTCGTAATTGAATGGTTTGTTGGATTTGTGAGTTTTATTGGGTTCCGAGGTGCGGGCCCGAGATGGACTTTTGGGAGGATTTTGGGGCTTTGGATTAAAGATTCAACGTTTATCGATGAGTTTGTTTCCTCTGTCATTATTTGATATATTTTAGTTGTTTTCGGCTAGTTTTGAGTCGTTCACAGGTCGGTACGCACGAGATGGCATTTTTGGAGCATTGTTTGGTTTGCTTGGCATTGGAATTGGCTTGTTCGAGGTAAGTAAAATTCTAAACTTAGTGTTGAGGGTGTGAAACCTCGAATTACATGCTATGTGATTGGCGTTGAGGTGACATACATGCTAGGTGACGGACGTGTGGGCGTACACTTACGAGTTGTGACTCCGTTATTTCTGTGGTACTGTATAGTTACCTGATATTACCTATGACCATGAAATTTCTACATATTTGAGTTATTGAGTTGTGATCTATATTAGACACCATGACTAGGCTACATATTTATCCCGTTTGGACCCACTGTGGACTTTTCTTCTATCGAGTTATTTGCTTTTATTGCTTTATATACTCAGTCATACGCATTCATATGCATATTATATCTCAGTCTCTGTTATTATTTATTGATACATCATATCATCATTTCTGAGTTAGTTTCATAATATTTTGAGCCCGAGAAAGAGAGAGAGAGAGAGAGAGAGATCATTCGTGCAGATTATGATATTGATACTATAGCACGTGAGTTGTCCGTACAGATTCTGATATTGAATATATGGCATGTGAGTTGTCTATGCAGATTATAGCGCTTGGGTTGTACGAGCCCCTACGGAGTTTGTACACATCCCCAGTGAGCACGGTTGATTAAATTGACGGATGAATCTTCCCTGGACATGTATTTTATCCGAAGCATTTATACCTCGAGATGGATCTTTTTCACGGGCCAGATTGACCTTCCTTGGTACTGAGGGACTAATGGAGTGGTTGATGGTCAATATATATATATATATATATATATATATATATATATATATATATATCAGGATAGATCATCCTTGGGCTGGATTGGTCATATACAATACTAGTGGTTCATGGTAGCCTTAGATTATAAAACTGTGTTTATGTACTTTTCAAATAGAAGATGTATTTACTTCATATCAGCTTTATAAATTCTATTCTTAGAAGCTCATGGTTTGTACTATCAGTTCTTAGAAAAAGTAAAAGTTTTAGATGATTTCTTTCATTTAATTGTTTTATTAATTTTATTGAAAATAGATAAATATAAATTGACTTACTTAGCGGATGCCATCATGACTAGTCAGATTTTGGGCCATGACATTTTAATTGCTAAACTCCCTCCGGATTAATTTCTTTTTCACACTTTGAAAACAATGGAAGTTTTACTTGATTCTTGTGCATCACTTTCTCTTTTAATAACGCGTTAGTGAACACACCAACAATCTTTTTTTCCTTCACTTTTTTCTTTCTTTCTTCTATTACTTTCCTTTATCGTTGCGGGGATAGAAAGCTTCATGTTGGGAATAAAACCCAAAAAATAGTATTCATGGTATTAGTGATAAATGCATAACACTAAGTTATGGTTAAATAAGCAAGAATAGAAAGCAGCAAAAATAACACCATGATTTTACGTGAAAACCCTTCTGAATAAAGGAAAAACCACGGCCAAGAGGAGCAACTGATATCACTATAGTGAAGAATTTTATACTGTGTAGTAACGAGTAAAAATACTCCTAAGACCACTACATCCTCAAAAGAACTGAACACTCTTTTGGTTTTTCTACCTCACTACAATATCTCTCACACTCTATATTTCTTCACAAACTATTTTCTTATAGTTTATGTAATACTTTACTCTCTCTTTTCTCTCTTGAGAGTTGAAGCTCTCCTTTTATAACCAAAGCTCCACTCTTTAAAGCCTACAATATTTGACAATTTACACACACTTTTTACAATTCAACAAAGTTGGCTACCAACCCAAAGATATTCAACAAGGTTGGTTACCTAACCAAACTAATTCAACAAAGTTGGCTACCTAACCAAACCAAGTCAACAACGTTGGCTACTACATATGGGGATGGACCCCACAAACTTCCCCTCCAGTCCCATTCACCTGAAGGAGGTAACACTGCACTTCTAGTTTGAGCACATGCCGACAAGTTCTTTGCAAAGTTCGAACTTGTCTCTTGGTACCACCTTTGTAACATATCAGCAGGATTTTCACTCGTGTGAATCTTATTGACCTGCGCATGACATTCAGGTTCTCCCCCATCAGTGAGTAATACATACTCATCAGGTGAATAACATGAGGAAGGAGTACCAGGTCGAGAAGACCTCCTAAGTGGAATATCTAACTCTTCCACAGCTTCGTGAGTAGGATCATCTACCTCATCAACATTAGCATTTTTATCACCATCACCATCAATATAATAATCCGGAATATGGTTCTGGGCATCACCATCATTGAGCCCACAAACATCATCCGCATTTGTATGAGGAACTCGATCAAGATTAACTAAGCTTTCAGAACTTGAAGATTTTAGCTTCTCCTTTTTTTTAATATCTTCAATGGTTTGATCCTCCACGAAGATAACATCACGGCTTCTCACGACCTTCTTCTCAATTAGATCATATAGCCTGTAACCAAACTTATCAAGGCCATAAACAATGAAGATGCACTGCCTTGTCTTAGCAGTTAATTTTGACCTCTCATCTTCAGGAACATGTACAAAAGCTTTACAACAAATACTTTCAAGTGGTCATAGGAAATATCCTTTCCATACCAAACTTTATTTGGAACATAACTTTGCAATGCAACTGTAGGGGATAGATTAATAACATGTGCGGCGGTCAACAAAGCCTCACCCAAAAGGAATTCGGCAACTTTGCTTCTGAAAGAAAACATCTGACTCTTTCCATCAAGGTCCTATTCATCCTTTCTACTAAACTGTTAAGTTGAGGAGTCTTAGGAGGAGTCTTCTTGAATCTGATACCATATTGCTTGCAGAATTCGTCAAACGGTCCACAATATTCACCACCGTTATCAGTACGAATACACTTCAGCTTCTTTCCAGTTTCTCTTTCAACTAAAGCCTAAAACTGCTTAAAGACACCCAGTACTTGGTCTTTGGTCTTCAAGATGTAGACCCAAAGTTTTCTTGAACAATTATCAATAAAGGTAGAAAAATAAAGTGCACCACCCAAAGTCCATGTCTTCATTGGACCACATAAGTCTGAATGCACCAACTCAAGCAACTTTGTCTTTCTTGAAGGAGGATGAGATTGGAAAGAGACTCTTTTTTGTTTCCCAGCCAAGCAGTTCTCACATTTTTCTAATTTCGCACTGTCAAAATTTGGCAACAATTTCTTCTTGGCCAGAACATTTAGCTCGTTCTCGCTAATGTTGCTAAGCCTCTAATGCCATAACGTTGAAGAGTTATGGCTCTCAACGGTATTCACCATATCAACACAAGTAGAGGCCGTAGTCCAGTATAGACCACGACGTTTTTCCCCACGAGCCACAATCATGGAGCCCTTAGTGAGCTTCCACTTTCCAGCACTATTGGTACTGACATATCCCTCATTATCCAAAACACCATCAGAGATCAAAATCAAACGAACATCAGGTGCATGCTTTACATTGTTTAAAACTAGTTTAGTTCCAATACTAGTTTCCAAACAAATAGTTCCAACACCAGCCACCCTAGATACAATCTCATTACCCATACTCAAAGTTCCATAGTCACCCTGAGTATAGGATGAGAAAAATTCCTTTCTTGATGTCACATGAGATGCAACACCACTGTCCACAACCCAGCTTGACTCATCACAAGCAATATTTATCAGATCCACATCAAGGACAGTAAAAAGATCTTCTGCAGTGATGGCGGCCACACGATTGCCATCTTCTTCCTGTTCTTCCTTGTCTCTATTCTCCTTTTTCAAAATCCGGCAGAACTTCTTTGTGTGCCCTTTCTTCCCGCAATGATAGCACTCAATATCTTTAAGTCTGCTTCTGGATTTGCTTATATTATGTTCTCTATTTTGAGAACCCCAATTCTTGCTTCTCCCCCTAGAGTCAGTCACCAAGACATCTGATGAGGAGGAACCTTGAGATTTTCTTCTCATCTCTTTATTTAAAAGGCTGCTCTTGGCAAGATCCATAGAGATCGCACCATCCGGAGCAGAATTTGATAATGCAGTTCTAAGAATTTCCCAAGAATCTGGTAGGGAACCAAGCAAAAATAAACCTTGAATTTCTTCGTCAAATTTAATGCCCATAGAAGATAACTGGTTCATGATCCCCTGAAAATTATTCAGATGATCTGTCATCGCAAAACCATCATGGTATTTTAAACCGAACATCTGCTTTATCAGAAACATCTTATTTTTTTTTCAGTTTTTCGAGTATACAAACTTTCAAGGTGCTCCCATAGGGTCCGAGCATGTGTCTCCCCAGAAATATGGTTCAAAACATTATCGTCAGCCCATTGTCTAATAAAGCCGCAAACCTGCCTGTGTAACAAACTCCACTCTTCATCTGATTTATTATCAGGCTTTATAGTGGCGAAGACAGGTAGATGAAAATTCTTGACATATAGCTAATCTTCCATTTTTCCCTTCCAAATGGCATAATTTGTGCCATTCGAAATAACCATTCTACTAGTGTTGGCTTCCATTGTTTATCACAAATACAAATATTATTTGTTACGAGACCAAAGTAATTCTTTTCTGATGTGAAAGATCAGATTGGGCTGCAACCACATAGCATACTTAGATAGAACCTTGGCTCTGATACCACTTGTTGGGAATAAACCCCGAAAAATAGTATTCACGGTATTAGTGATAAACGCAGAACACTAAGTTATGGTTAAATCATCAAGAATAGAAAACAACAAAAATGACGCCAAGATTTTACGTGGAAACCCTTCTGAATAAGGGAAAAACCACGGCCAAGAGGAGCAACCGGTATCACTATAGCGAGAAATTTTACACTGTGTAGTAACGAGTAAAAATACTCCTATGACCACTACACCCTCAAAAGAAGTAAACTCTTTTTCTTTTTTCACCTCACTACAATATCTCTCACGCTCTATTTTCCTTCACAAACTATTTTCTTACAATTCATGAAATACTTTACTCTCTCTTTTCTCTCTTTGTTGGTGTATAGAAATAAGAGTTGAATCTCTCATTTTATAGCCAAAGCTTCACTCTCTAAAACCTACAATGTTTGACAATTTACACAAACTTTTCACAATTCAACAAAGTTGGCTACCAACCAAATGAAATTCAACAAGGTTGGTTACCTAACCAAACTAATTTAACAAAGTTGGCTATCTAACCAAACCAAGTGAATAATGTTGGCTACTACATATGGGGCCGGACCCGACACTTCACACGTTATAACAACCACATAGAAATTTAATCTTGACTTTGTACCAATTTTAACTTAAGACAATGAATTAAGAGGAAGTAATTTAGCCGACTGAACTAGTTTAGACACCGTGCATTATCATCCTCATTTTTTGAATGTGAAAGGATAGTTTCTATTTGTTAGATTTAGTTATTTCATATTTCGGGTGGACTTTATGTTTAAATTTAATTTGACGTTCGGTTTTGCTCAAATCAATTTAATTAAGGCGGACACTTCAAGGTAGAAATTAGAGGCGATGACAGTAACTTTCTTAGCTATATATGTACCTTAGATTGGACCTAAGTGAAGCTAGCTGGTTATGTGATAATTGTCTAAGAACATATAATATGAGAAATTAATTCATAAGCTAAACCAATGTAAGACATTCTAACAATCCTTGCACGAGTAGATTTATATATTTAAAACGCAGACAACATGACATGGATGTCTAAAATTGAATAAACCAAGATATAGGGGTCCGATAATGTGATATAATGCATTTTAAATAATAAAAAAAACTTATGCCTAATTCAGCTCTAAAAGTTACTTTGTACATATTCAATAGATGAAATAAAGCAGGTTCATATGCAAGAGGTTGTCAAGATAGTACTGGTGTCAACTATAGCAGCTAAGACGGCGAAGATTATGTCTTTTTACCAGAAGAAATGACCTTTTTTGGGACTTAAAAATATGCTCGTACTTGTCTATTCTCGTGAGGTAGTTTTACATATATATACAGTGTCTGCTCAACAATTATTAAGCTATATTCTTAAGCCGTCAAAGTGGTCTTAAAAATTCAGAGACATGGCTAGAATATTGTTGCTGTTAACGTTAGCCTTTTTCGTCATGATGAACATAAGTATTTGTCAATTTTCAGGTGCTCCTCCTCCTCTAGTACCTCTTCCTTTCACAATTACTCCTGCGCCGTCACCTTTTATTGGTGGTGGTGGAGGTGGAGGTGGAGGAGGAGGAGGTGGCACAGGAAGCGGTTATGGCTCTGGAAGTGGTAGCGGTTACGGATGGGGAAGAATTGGCGGCGGAGGTGGTGCTAGTGCTCCAGGACCAGGCAGTGGAGGATTAGGCCAAGGTAGTGACAGTGGTGCAGGCTATGGTTCTAGTGGTAGTAGTAGGACTATTCCAACTCCTAGCTAGTCCTAGTGTGAAGCTTTGGATGAGAAGGAAAGCTTCTCCATGCTTTTAGTAGCTAGTCATTGGCGCGAAAGAAAGATATGTCCTTATTCGTATATTTAATACAATTACCTTTTGTAATAAAAAAGTAAGGAGAGAGCTACATATAGCATGGAACTACTTTTATGTTTATTACATGTGCGTGAAGCCATGCACATTTTTCTTGATTGTGATTTGTGATTTGTGAATAAATAATGTGATCTTGTAAGTTGTATATGTATAAGCACTGGTTGATGTTATTAAAGAGAAATTTCAGCAGCGTAAGAGTGCAAAATATAAGAGTATCATGCTTGCGCTTACCATTTAAAAGTTTTGTTGGTTGGAGTTAATTGTGAAAATAATGATTATCTCTAACCAAGTCTACCCATAACACCCCTTCCAATTGAATCCATTAGCCTCGAAATAAAATTTAAAGTACGACCAATTTATCTACGATTTAAATGTTTGATTTTGCAGGCTATTGCAAATATTGTTTCAGTTATATAATCCATTTCCGAGGAGAAGATCAATAATACTACTTTCTCTATTTCAATTTAAGAGAAAAGGTAGACTTCTAACCCTATAATCTTAAAACTGTAATGATATTTGTGTGATTAAAAAATATGTGAAAATATTCTATAATAATGACTATAAAAAAATGAAGAAATTAGATAAAATGAAAAATTTAAAGTTAAAATATTTTCAAATGTAATGGGTTATCCTTATTTTACGAACTATTAAAAAAAGTATGTCACATAAATTATACTAGTAGAATAAATATAAAATAGTATAAAAAATCAATGATATTTGTATGGTCATTTTCTGCTCTTTAAATTATCAACGGATATAGTAAATCATCTTATGCTATTTATGAGGTGAAAATAGCACGGAGTAGCTAGTTTTCGGATTGGTAATTGAAAAATAGCCAGCATTTGCAAAGTCATTAAAAAATAGATGCTATTTTGCTGCAATACGAAAAGTTCCAACATAATATATTAGAGATTGAGACACCTGTATATGAACTTCCAACATATTATTCTGGAACTTCAACACATAGAAAGTTCCAGCATAATATACTAGAGATTGGAGCACATGTATACGAACTTCCAACATATTATGCCTAACCAGTATCTTATGTTGGAACTCTAGAATATTATACTGAAATATTTTTCAAAAATTTTAATAGTATTTTCGTTCATATTTATTTTTACATGAAAAGTGACTAAATTTCAGTTACTTTTGAAGCAGTGACTATTTTTCAATTACCACTTGTAAATCTAGCAATTTTTGAATAAGTAACACCAAAAAATGTAAAAATAGCACGTGCTAGCCAGTTTTCAGACTGGTCATTATAAAATAGTCTGTATTTGCAAAGTCATTAAAAAATATCCATTATTTGCTCTAACAGGGACCGGTCCAGCATAATATACTAGAGATCGGTGCACCTGTGTATGAACTTCTAACATATTATGATAAAACTCCAATACGAAGAAAGTTCCAGCATAATAAACTGGATATTGGAGCACATGTATATGAATTTCCAGCATATTATGTTGGACCGATATATTCTACTAGAACTCTAGTATATTATGCTGGAGTTCCAGTATACCTATGCTGGAACTCCATTATAATATGCTGCTGGAACTCTAGTATATTATACTGAAGTATTTTTCAAATTTTAAATGGTATTTTCGTCCAGATTTGTCTTTACATGAAAATTGACTAAATGTACATTATCTTTAAAATTATGGTTATTTTTGAATGACCAATTGTAAATTGGTCATTATTGAATTTCTCCCCAAGAAAACCTTAAATCCAAGGGTTCTAACAAAAGATATAAATTTATCAAGAAGTCCCTCTCACTCTCACTATAAAAACATCCTGCCTCCCAAAGGCGGGAAAAATTAGAAGAGAAAATTCACACAGAGAGAAAATGAGCAACTCAAAATCAAAGTCCGGCAGAGATGTAGAAAGCTTGCTTGAAGCTATCAAATCTTCCGATGTAAGCTTTTGTTCTAAGCTCACTATTCACAACTCCAATTTCACTTATTTTTATTCGTATGTTATTTCATTTTTATAAATTCTTAGTATTTTTCAGAAGTTATTTCACTATAATTTTCGTTATTATGAGTTTCAGCTTGATATTTGAAATAGTGTTGCATTTTTTTTTTTGGCTCAAGGTCAATTCTAGGTGCTCTAAGTTGATTGTAGGATTCAAACTGACTAAGTTCAAACTCAGTCATTTGATGCAACTATTTGTATTATTTCCTCTTTCGGTGTTTAATTAATTTATATAAATTTCTCCGTATGGAAGAAGTTACTGTAATTTCGTTATTGTGAGTTTCAGTTTATGAGATTACTATTTGAAATAGTGTAAATTTTTTTCAGGGTTTAGTTTCAGTAAGTTTTGATTAGAATCTACTCATTTTGTCCCACTTTTTGGTGCCCTAAGTGACTTTAGAGATCAAATTAACTAATTTCAATTTCATTCATTTAATTCAACTCTTTGTATCATTTCACGATTAATATATAAATTTCCTTTTATTTCAGAAGGTAATTCACTATAATTTCGTTATTCTGAGTCTCATTTTGAAGAAATTACAGTAGTTTGACAGTAGTTTAGATTGTTTTTTAGGATTTAATTGCAGTAAATTTTTTATTAGATTCTGCTCATCTATCCTAATTTTTAGTGCCCTAAGTTGACTTTACAGGTCAAATTGACTAATATCAATTTCAGTTATTCGTTTCTACTGTTGTATTTTTTCCTCATCATGTTTCCATTAGTTTTTAAAGGGTGCCTTGTATTTTTGGTAATTTCATTGTCATGAGGTGTAGTTATCTGAAACTAGAGTCAAAGTTAGAATTTTGAGTATATGGCTTCTGGAATCTTGGACAAGATAAGTTACTCGGTTAAGGATAGATAATTTGCACATAATAAATAGATTTCTTACACAAATACAGAGTCTTAAGCAGTAGCTACTGGGTTCTGCCAAACCCATAGCTAGACTTGTAGCTCTGGCACTGGCTAAAACACATTTGGAAGTAGTGTAGATGTTTTTAAGTTTTGTTTTTCGTAAAACGGAAAAGGTTCAAAAGAAAGGGCACACCTATTCATGTATATATTATTTACGTATAGATATCTAGTTTGTTTTTGTATATGATGACCTTCTCTTTCTGTAGTTTAGTGCTTGGCTTCTTTTGTCAATAAAATTATGACTTACCGAGAGAAAAAAAATTATCAATAAGAACTAAGTGAATGGCTGAATGCAATGACCTTAATATAGTTCATACGAGGATGCACAGTTGAGACTTCTGATTGGACCTTAAAAGGTGTATAGGCCGATTGGAGGATGAGAGATCAACGACAATGCATTTGATTTAGAAAGAATGAGGGTTCTAAATCCTAAGATAGGTTATTTTTGTCTTTTTCCTTGTTTGCGAAAGTTTGGCTGAGTTGTGTCCGAGTCATATGTAATATAAAAACAAATTAGAAAAGCTCAACATTTCTTCTAGCTGGTAGAGTAGATATTTGTGTTTTGCGCTCTTATACAAGCATGCTACAACTTGGTTTGTAAATTGCCATTGAAACTATTCTGCCCAAGATAAGACATTTTCCATGAACATTGTTCCACTTTCCACTAATATATTCTAATTGTTTGTTCTTTTCAGATGCTTTCTATACTTGTCTTTTCTTTTCTTCTTGATGTCTTTCACTATCTTAAGTGTTTTCTTGGATCATACCTAATAACTTCTTAGATTTGTTTAAATCTTACGCTATTCCTTGATAAAATTTACTAGTTATTTTACATTCTATTGTGGTTCAGTCGTGTCCTTTCTATTCCGCAGGTTGTTGAGAATCGTGTTGAATTGCTTGATGAGCTTAGTGAGTTAGATCTGTCAGAGAAATCAGAAGTGGCTTCTCTTATGGAATCCTTACAAGTATCCTGATGACTATTAGACATACCTTTCTTGATTTGACAGTCGAATGCCATGGATTAATTGGATTGAGAAAAGGAGAATTCAGTTTACTGTCTGTAAAGACTCAAAAGCTGGGAATTAGGTTGTGGGTTTATCATTGTCATAGGTGTTGTATGTACATATTCTGGTTACAAGAAATGATTTTCTATAATTACATGGAGACCACAAAATTTGATTGAGAGAACTAATGTGCCAAGGCTTGAGAAATTGGGAACACCATTTTTAGTTTCAGTTCTTTTATTTGCAATTAAACACGGAAAGGCAACTAAAGAGTCACTATTCATCAGTTTTATCTTGTCTATGAGTTTGACCTTTGAGCATATGTTTAAGTAAGAGTTACAATAATTCACCCATTCATCGAGTCTTTACCTGTGTCCTTCAGCATAATTTTGAATTTGATACAGCTGACAGTGTCTGAATTGGTCATTCCAAATGGTTTCCTTTTGGTGATAAACAATTGGTTAATGCTTTCTTCTTCATTGTTGTTTTATCTTGTTTTTTTCTTTTTGTAAGCAAACAGAGCTCTTGATGCTATATAGAGGTTTTGTTAGAATGAATACCATGCCAGAGCTACAGCAAAACAAGTAAATGTATTTAGGCCAGATATATATAAAGGTTTTGTGTTTTATGAATGATGTTGCAATTTTGATAAATATATTTATGGAAGATCTGGATCTCATTCTTCTGGTTTGGTAAAATAGCTAGCTTGATCTCATTTTAGTAGCAAATCTTTGTTATCTACCTTGACACTTTACCGGACACTATGGGAAGACTTCACATGTCTTGACATTTCTCAATGCAAATTGAACAAAACCATTTTGCATGTGGCTGCAAAATATCTGCCATCAGACGTATCTGCATGCTTACGCCAGTTCGTAAGCCTAGGAGCCAAAGTAAGTTTCGTTTCATCCCTTTTCTCCTTAATAAAGTGACCTGTTTTCTTGATGATACAGATTGCTTATATTAAGTTCTTAATCATTAGGCTGTCGTATGGTGTAAAAAGCATCTACAGATGACACTCATGTCGACTCAAGAGTCACCTGAAGAAGAACATAGTAGCCTCTTTTATCAGGTCAAATCATTACTTTTAGCATATGAACAATGTCACTGGTGAATTGGTTTTACATTTTGAAGTGAGGTTATCATCTTTCTTTTAAGTTCTTGAGATCAATATGGTTGCAATTTTCTTTATTTGAGTTTGAATGTTGCATCATAGTCGTCCACCTGCATAACAATCAGAAAACTATAATTCTTTCTCTTGTGAAAGCCTCTTTCATTATTTCCCTAGCCTGTAACCTTTTTCTCTTTTTGGTTATGAATTTTTCTTTCCATTCTAACCTTGAAAAATCCACTGCACTTTTTTAGTTACATTATCTGGTGTTGTAATGTTAAATCCTCTAGCACCACATGGATAAACAAGCAAATGCAGTCAACATACCAAAACCGACCAAACTGTCTATTACACTTTAAACTGAACTGGATCACATGAGTTTACCTGTTGATAACTTTATTTTTGTTTGTTGTGTCATGAAGCTGGCTGATTTAAGTAACTGGTAAAACACCCAAACTGAAATGTGCAAAGTGGAAGTCCCTTGTGCATTCCTTAATCATGTTTTAGCTTTATAGAGTTCAGCTGGTGATTGTTTTATGTGTTTTGCATTTCCTTATAATGTAAGTTTCCTTAACTTTGAAATGCATGTAGTGTCTCTAAAATGGCTATCTTTAGCTTCTAACCAATCTCGTTTTTTTTTTCAGTTGCTATTGGATTTGCTTGGCTACTCTGCCTCTATTTTCGCAGCTTTGACCAGATATCCCATTGCGGTTGATAAGGGGTTAATGTCTATCGTTGAAAATTTCATATTGGAGGAATTAAATCTCACAAAGGACTGTATTTTAGCTCAGAAGGTAGAGACTTCTGATTTATACTGACCCTTTTGTCGTGTTTCAAGTGAATACTTTTATTTTTGCGTTTTTCCCTCTCTGTTATACAAATATCTGCCAACCCTTCAAAATGTCAATATATATACGCTCCTACAGTGTTAAAATTGTTATTTGTGATACTCAAATTTCTGGTTTTACATTGCCGACACTTGCTGCTGACCCTCTTTTTTACCCAATTACCTTCCACCATGGCCATTGCAGCAGTTTGGTACTCGAGTTAAAAACTTTTTTATATTAGCCATTTTGATCTAAAAACAGGATCAAATGTTTGCCATTTTTCATAGTACAGCAGTAGGTTGCATGTCGCTTGGCTACTATTACAAGTAATGGTAACTCTCAAGAAATTGCTTGAATTCATTAGACTCATCATAGAAATATAGATTGAGAGATCTTGTCCAAACCAACCTATGATTGAAAACCACAATGATCACCATACTCTTGAATGGAAATAAATTGTTGACTAAATTCCAGCAGACAAAATAAAACCATTTATTATTGCATTTAACCATAAATTGAACAGAATATAGGGCTTCACAGCAGTCGTACTACTTCTGCTTATCAAAAACGAAAGTAGAAAGCAGTTGTTTCATCTTTTCTGGTACATGTGTCCTGTTTTGACCCATATTTATTCCCATCTTTTCCCTCTTACCGCCTCTAGAAAATCTGATGCAGAAGCTGCTTTCCTTTTATAAAAAGTGGGTGTAATTTAGTCAAAACATTCTGAATATACACATGTATATGCAATGGAGATAATTTGTTTGAACAGTTCAGAACTGTTTGCTATTATTTTCTTTACTGCTCTAAATTCTCGTGTTTGTCTCCAGGCAATTTCCTCATTTGGTTCTGAAGTGCAGAAAATTGCATTAGAAGTTCTTGATGCTCTGGTACGACTATGTAAGGTATATTCCCATGGCATAAACTGGGATTCTTACCTTAAGATGATGGAGGCGGAGAGAAAAATTGTGGACAATGAAGAGGCTGAAACTGCAGATCATGTTAACAAGATAATGAAATTTACGGTTGAGAAATTGTGTGAATTGGGCATCTTTGCAGCTAATGACGGAGGAAATCTTGTGAGCTTAATTAATTTGTCATGGAAAGGTGTAGTTAACTTACTTCAGCTTGGGAAGGGTGCTTTGGCTGTAAAGTTGAATGTAGGAGATATTATTCTGACTCTTATATCTCTGGCTAACGGATCGTTGAGATGCGCGGCTGTGACTTGGTCATCCACATTGGAAGAACCAGTTTCTGCAGTGGAAGCTAGACGAGTATTTCTTCCAGTCAAATTTTACCTGATTAATGCTGTACGGATTATCTCTCAGTACCCATCCGAGGCTTTTTGTGTGTTCAAAGATATAATATTATCTGTCATAATGATCTCAACCTTTAGAATTTTCCTCATGAAAAATGAGCTGCTCAAATTTGCTGGTGATGCAATTGGAGAAATTTTGGAGCCGACATCCTTTCATATGCTTAACTCTTTCCTTAATTCAGCTCAAGTGAAATCAGAGCAGAAGTTTCAAATTTTGGACTGGTTGTTTGGTGATGAAACTGATTTAGAAGATGTTCCTGGGTGCAGTATTAACAAAGCTGGTGGAATGAGTGCAATATTCTCTGTAAGTTCTGGCACTATGCAGGGAGCAAAGGTGCTGTTTATTGGTCGAGTAGCCTTATTTGTTAACATTCTGAAAAACGCACCTGATATTGAAGATGATGCGAGACTAGGGATGGCCAGAAAACTTGGATGGTTATTGTGCATACTTACTGATGAAGATGTGTATTCTTCAGTTCTTGTCTTGGAACTTCCTACAATGTCTCGTACTAGTCAGAAACAAGAATCTGATGAGCCCCTGTTCCACTTCATAATTAATGCCTTGAAAACTTTCATGATAGTTGCCTCTTCAAGTCAAGCTTGGTGTGACATAGAGTTTTTCCTGCTTGAAAACCTTTTTCATCCTCACTTTCTATGTCGTGAGATTGTTACTGAACTTTGGTGCTTTATCTCACGTCACGCTAACAGAGCTGTGGTGGATGTCATTATTGAAAAGCTTTGCTCATTAATGAAGTACACAGAAGCTTCTGACTTAGCACTAAACCCTAATAGTCTGGTGCGAAAACTGGCGAGATTTCTATGTGTACTGGTTACATGTGGTCCAAAGTTTATGGTAGATAAAGTTTATAATACAGTTGTTGGATATAACACATCACAGTATTCACCAACTACTTACTTAGCACTGCTTATGGAGGGATTCCCACTAAATTCACTTTCAGAAAAATTGAGAAGTGAGGCAAGGCAACGACTTGTAACTCAATACTTTGACTTCCTTGAGAGCTTTGGTGGTAACCTACCGAGAGAAGACGGATCTGCTATTTATGGTGCTCCAGTTTTTGCACTCTCTGCCGCTCTGCAGTTTCAGTATGTAATCGGCTCCTTTTGCATGAATTGGCTGATTCTCTCAAACTTAATTGGCTGAGCCACAAATGTCTATTCTTGTCAAACTAGCATAGAATATCGAAATTTGCAGTTTTAAGCTTATCGTGACAGCACTTGACAATTTAAACCTTTTATTTTCCTTATTACCTGCACTTAATGATAAAACAAAAGACTAAGAAAGTTGGTGTTTTAATGATAAAGCAAATGATTAACAAGGTTAGCGTTTTTTGTTGGCTTTTACTTTTTAATGATAATAGGATTTTACTATTGATAAATTCAAGTTACCAACTTAGATTCCCTATGTTTATTTTTTCCTTTTCTCTTGTTGCAGACTAATCAGCATATCCGATGCTGAGATGAAGACTATAAAGTTTCTTGTTGCTATTATGCACAAATACAGAAATTCTTCAGACATCAAAATAAAGGATAAATACCGCAGGCTTCTTAGCGAGACACTAGGAATCATTTCTAACATGAAGCATTTGTATTCTTCCAATGAAATGGAAGAAGTCATTTTGGCACTTCAGAACCTCTTCATCTCTGGACCAGCATTATCAGATGGAAAATCATTTCAGTGTAAACCAAATTTGTCATCTTTCATGGCTGGCCTTGGTCACATTGATTTGGAAGACCGAGAGGACAGTGCAGTTAGTTCAGCTATGTGGGAGCTGTATCACATGTTGCTTAAAGAGCGTCATTGGGCACTTGTTCACCTTGCTATCACTGCCTTTGGATATTTTGCGGGCCGCACTACTTGTAGTGAGCTTTGGAGATTTGTGCCTCAGGATGCAGCACTTTCTTTTGATCTGGAAACAGGAAAAGAAGCTGATGAGGAGAGATTTATGTCTGAACTAAAAGAATTTCTTGAGAAGGAAACAGCATGTCCAAAGATAAAACATTGTCCTGACACGATTAACATGCTTGCTATAGATGGGCAAATGCTAAAAGAAACCTTTAAAAAGATAAGAGATCTTGATTCAAAGCTTATGATCTGTGAGCCCATGGAGGTTGACAATGAAAACCAAACCAATAGAAAAAGAAAATTTCCTGACAGAGTTACCAAGGGAGTGGAATTACTGAGGAACGGATTGAAGGTTATGGGTGATGCTCTTTCTGAGTGGCAGCATAACCAATTCGACTCCACTGATATTCGAGACAAGTTCTTGACTCACTTCTCTCACCTGGAAGATGTGGTTACTCACTTGGTGAGCCTAGCTGACAGTGGCTAACTTCTACTGGAGTGGTTCACTTCTGCAGTGACTGATGCAAATCATAATCAGGTATTGTTTGCATTGGACTTGAATCTGTTATAGGTAAAGGTGCATCACTAGAATTGTCCACAAGTCTCTAAGTTTTATTTTGACGATTTCAGGATAGCAGCATATTATGTTCTTAGTACTTGTATTTACTTATAAGGGAAGCAAGTCCAGAATTGATGCAGTTAGACACTTCTAACATGTGGATAGAACAGAACAAAAGCACTATACACAATAGTGATGGTGTCCATCTCATTGAATAAGTATTAGGCATGTGCCTAATAAAAATTTCTTTTGTTTGGTAGCCAACCTTGTTGACTTGGTTTGGTTAGGTAGCCAACTTTGTTGAATTAGTTTTGTTTGGTAGCCAACCTTGTTGAATTTCTTTGGGTTGGTACCCAACTTTGTTATATTGTGAAAAGTGTGTAAATTGTCAAATATTGTAGGCTTTAGAGAGTGAAGCTTTGGCTATAAAAGGAGAGCTTCAACTCTCATTTCAATACACCAAAAAATAGAGAAAGAAAGAGTGAGGTTTCACAGACAAGGTATAAGAAAATAGTGTAGAAAAATAGAGAGTGAGCGATATTGTAGTAAGGTGGGAATATCAAAAGAGGGTTATTTCTTTTGAGTGTTGTAGTGGTCTTTGGAGTATTTTACTCGGAACTACAAAGTGTAAAATTCCTTACTATAGTGATATCAGTTGCTTTTCTCGGGGCCGTAGTTTTTTCCCTTATTCAAAAAGGTTTTCCACGTAAAAATTTTGGTGTCGTTATTCTTGTTAATTAGTGTATCTCGGTGCTACATTATTATTCCGCTTTTATTACCATGAATATTATTTTGGTAGGGGGTTTATTCCCAACAATTGGTATCAGAGCACAAGTTCTGCTCGTTCACTAAAATACTATTCACTATCGGTAGTACTATACTCGGTAAAAATTAAAAATGTCCGGAGTAAAGTACGAGGTAGCTAAATTCAACGGAGATAACGGTTTTTCAACATGGCAAAGAAGGATGAGGGACCTGCTCATCCAACAAGGATTACACAAGGTACTAGATGCTGATGCCAAAAAGCCTGATGCCATGAAAGCTGAGGATTGTGCTGACTTGGATGAAAGAGCTGCTAGTGCAATCAGGTTGCACTTATCGGATGATGTGGTAAACATCATTGATGAAGACATTGCACGTGGAATTTGGACAAGGTTGGAAAGCCTATACATGTCCAAAATGCTGACAAATAAATTCTACTTGAAGAAACAGTTATACGCCTACACATGGGTGAAGGTATGAATTTTTTCACATTTAAATGTGTTTAACGGAATAACCACATAGATTGCCAACCTCGGAGTTAAAATCAAGGAGAAAGATAAAGTCATCTTGCTATTGAACTCGTTGCCATCTTCGTAAGATAATTTGGCAACAACCATCCTGCACGGTAAGACTACTATTGAGTTGAAAGATGTCACATCGGCTCTTTTACTCAATGAGAAGATGAGAAAGAAGCCTAAAAATCAAGGACAAGCTCTTATCACAGGAGGTAGAGGCATGAGTTATCAAAGGAGTTCGAGCAACTATGGTAGATCCGGAGCTCGTGGAAAGTCAAAGAATTAATCCAACTCTAAAGCCAGAAATTGCTACAACTGTGATCAATCAGGTCACTTCAAAAGAGATTGCCCAAATCCAAGGAAGGGCAAAGGTGAAACTAGTGGCCAGAAGAATGATAATAACACAGCCGCCATGGTGCAAACCAATGATAATGCTGTCCTCTTTATAAATGAGGAAGAGGAATGCATGCACCTGTCAGGTCCAGAGTCGGAATGGGTAGTTGACACAGCGGCATCTTACCATGCCACACCGGTAAGATATCTTTTTTGTAGATATGTAGCAGGTGATTTCGGCACAGTGAGAATGGGTAACACGAGTTACTCAAAGATTGCGTGGATTGGTGACATTTGTATCAAGACAAATGTCGGATGCACATTGGTTCTAAAGGATGTGTGTGCGACATATATCTGATTTGCGGATGAACTTGATCTCGGGGATTTCTTTGGACCGAGATGGATATGAGGAACTATTTTACAAATCAAAAGTGGAGACTCACCAAAGGACGTTGGTGATTGCAAAGGGAGTTGCTCGTGGCACGTTGTACAGGACAAATGTAGAAATATGCCAAGGTGAATTGAATGCGGCACAAGATGAGATTTCTGCAGATTTGTGGTATAAAAGAATGGTTATATGAGCGAGAAGGGATTGCAGATTCTTGCCAAGAAATCACTTATTTCTTATGCCAAAGGTACAACAATAAAACCTTGTGACTACTGTTTATTTGGTAAGCAACATAGAGTCTCATTTCAGACATCGTCTGAAAGAAAATTGAATATACTTGATTTAGTATATTCTGATGTATGTGGCCCAATGGAAATTGAATCAATGGGCGGTAACAAATATTTTGTTACTTTTATTGATGATGCTTCACGAAAATTGTGGGTTTATATTTGAAAACCAAAGATCAGGAGTTTCAAGTTTTCCAGAAGTTTCATGCTCTAGTAGAAAAGGAGACATGTCAAAAGCTAAAGCGTCTCCGAATGACAATGGAGGTGAGTACACTTCAAGGGAATTTGAAGAGTACTGTTCAAGTGATGAGATCAGACATGAAAAGACAGTTCCTGGAACCCCAGAGCACAATGGTGTAACAGAGAGGATGAACTGCACTATTGTGGAGAAGGTGAGAAGCATGCTCAGAATGGCTAAACTACCTAAGTAATTCTGGGCTGAAGCAGTTCAAACAACCTGTTACATGATCAATAGGAGTCCATCAGTTCCATTGGCGATTGACATCCCAGAGAGAGTTTGGACCAATAAGGAGGTGTCCTACTCGCATCTGAAGGTGTTCGGTTGCAGAGCTTTTGCACATATACCGAAAGAGCAGAGAACAAAGCTGGATGATAAATCTGTTCCCTGCATATTTATCAGATACGGAGATGAAGAGTTCGGGTACATATTGTGGGATCCTGTAAAGAAAAAGGTCATCAGAAGCAGAGATGTAGTCTTCAGAGAAAGTGAAGTTGGAACTGCTGCTAATATGTTAGAAAAGGCGAATAATGGTATAATTCCTAACCTTGTTACTATTCCTTCTACTTCTAACAATCCCACAAGTGCAGAAAGTACGACCGACGAGGTTGCCGTGCAGGGGGAGCAACCTGGTGAAGTTATTGAGCAGGGAGAGCAACTTGATGAAAGTGTCGAGGAAGTGGAGCACCCCACTCAGGAAGAAGAACAACCTCAACCTCTGAGGAGATCAGAGAGGCCAAAGGTAGATTCATGCAGGTACTCTTCCACAGAGTATGTCCTCATCAGTGATGAGGTGGAGCCAGAATGTCTTAAGGAGGTGTTGTCCCATCCAAAAAAGAACCAGTGGATGAAAGCCATGCAAGAAGAGATGTAATCTCTACAGAAAAATGTCACGTACAAACTGGTTGAACTTCCAAAGGGTAAAAGACCACTCAAATGCAAATGGGTCTTTAAACTCAAGAAAGATGGAAATTGCAAGCTGGTCAGATACAAAGCTCGATTGGTGGTGAAAGGCTTCGAATAGAAAAAAGGTATTGATTTTGATGAAATTTTCTCACCTGTTGTCAAAATGACTTCTATTCGAACAATTTTGAGTTTAGCAGCTAGCCTAGATCTTGAAGTGGAGCAGTTGGATGTGAAAATTGCATTTCTTCATGGAGATTTGAAAGAAGAGATTTATATGGAGCAACCAGAAGGATTTGAAGTAGCTGGAAAGAAACATATGGTGTGCAAATTGAATAAGAGTCTTTATGGATTAAAGCAGTCACCAAGGCAGTGGTAGATGAAGTTTGACTCACTCATGAAAAGTCAATCATACATAAAGACCTATTCTTATCCATGTGTATACTTCAAAAGATTTTCTGAGAATAATTTATTATATTGTTGTTGTATGTGGATGACATGTTAATTGTAGGAAAAGACAAAGGGTTGATAGCAAAGTTGAAGGGAGATCTGTCCAAGTCATTTGATATGAAGGACTTGGGCCCAGCACAACAAATTCTAGGGATGAAGATAGTTCGAGAGAGAACAAGTAGAAAGTTGTGGCTATATGAGGAGAAGTACATTAAACGTGTACTAGGACGCTTCAACATGAAGAATGCTAAGCCAGTCACCACACCTCTTGCTAGTCATCTAAAATTGAGCAAAAAGATGTATCCTGCAATAGAAGAGGAGAAAGGGAACATGGCCAGAGTTCCTTATTCTTCAGCAGTCGGAAGCTTGATGTATGCAATGGTATGTACTAGACTTGATATTGCTCACGCAGTTGGTGTTGTCAGCAGGTTTCTTGAAAATGCTGGAAAGGAACATTGGGAAGCAGTCAAGTGGATACTCAGGTACATGAGAGGCACCACGGGAGATTGTGTGTGCTTTGGAGGATCTGATCCAATCTTGAAGGGCTATACAGATGCTGATATGGCAGGTGACATTGACAACAGAAAATCCACTACTGGATATTTGTTTACATTTTCAGGGGGAGATATATCATGGCTGTCTAAGTTGCAGAAGCGTGTTGCACTTTCAACAACTGAAGAAGAGTACATTGCCGCTACAAAAACTGTCAAGGAGATTATATGGCTCAAACGGTTCCTTCAAGAGCTTGGATTGCATCAAAAGGAGTATATCATCTATTGTGATAGTCAAAGTGCAATAAACCTTAGCAAGAACTCTATGTACCATGCAAGGACCAAACACATTGACGTGAGATATCATTGTATTCGAGAAATGGTAGATGATGAATCTCTAAAAATCTTGAAGATTTCTACAAGTTAGAATCCTGCAAATATGCTGACCAAGGTGGTATCAAGGAACTAGTTCGAGCTATGCAAAGAACTTGTCGGCATGTACTCAATCTAGAAGACATTGCTACCTCCTCTAAATGAATGAGACTGGAGGGGGAGATTGATGATGTCCATCTCATTGAATAACTATTAGGCATGTGCCTCATAAAAGTTTCTTTGGTTTGGTAGCCAACCTTGTTGACTTGGTTTGGTTAGATAGCCAACTTTGTTGAATTAGTTTGGCTTGGTAGCCAACCCAAGTTCGAGCTATGCAAAGAACTTGTCGGCATGCACTCAAACTAGAAGACATTGCTACCTCCTCTAGATGAATGAGACTGGAGGGGGAGATTGATGATGTCCATCTCATTAAATAAGTATTAGGCATGTGGCCAATAAACGTTTCTTTGGTTTGGTAACCAACCTTGTTGACTTGGTTTGGTTAGGTAGCCAACTTTGTTGAATTAGTTTAGTTTGGTTTGGTAGCCAACTTTGTTGAATTGTGAAAAGTGTATGTAAATTGTCAAATATTGTAGGCTTTAGAGAGTGAAGCTTTGGCTATAAAAGGAGAGCTTCAACTCTCATTTCAATACACCAACAAAGAGAGAAAGAAAGAATGAGGTTTCACTGATAAGGTATAAGAAAATAGTCTGTGAGAAAAATAGAGAGTAAGCGATATTGTAGTAAGATGAAATATCAAAAGAGGGTTATTTCTTTTGAGTGTTGTAGTGGTCTTTGGAGTATTTTACTCGGAACTACAAAGTGTAAAATTCCTTACTATAGTGATATCAGTTGCTTCTCTCGGGGCCATGGTTTTTTCCCTTATTCAAAAGGGTTTTCCACGTAAAAATTTTGGTGTCGTTGTTATGCTTGTTAATTACCATATCTCGGTGTTACAATATTATTCCGTTTTTATTACCGTGAATATTATTTTAGTAGGTAATTTATTCCCAACAAATAGTTGTACGGTTGGAGAAGGAATGTTATTTTAGTAAAAATCTCGGAATTTCTTGACTACTGTATATGCCAGATTTATTATGAAGCTTTAAGCACCTAGTAATTTAGAAATAGCGCTGGCTTTCTTTCCGTGGCAGGTTGGGTGGGAGGTGGGGGTTGACTGATTCATCTCAAGCGTAAATAACTTACATTAAAAAGTTAAAAATGTGCATAGAAGTTTTTGTCATTGCTTTTCTTTGATAATTACTTTAATCAATTTCCAGTTCAACAAGTTAATAATGTCTTCTTTTGAACATTTATTTAGAGATCAAAAAATTCGTATTTTTTTCTTAATTATTACTAATGTATCGTATCATATTGTATTATTTTAGTATATATATGTTTAGATAGATTTTATCATTTTCCGTCGTTTCATAAAGTCACATCAGCAGCAAGTTGAAAAATAGGCTTACAATGATACAAAAAAAAAGTAAAATAGAATTACAGTAAAGGCAACAATACAACCAAATCAAATTAGTTATGTAAAAGGGGTCTTTTCATCGCTATGTAACAATATACTTACCGATGCGATGCAATAAAATTAATTAAAATAACACTCGTGTATTTATAATAACGGTTTGTTTGGATGGTTGTTATATATGGGTATAATATTGTATTATATCGTACTATATCGTTTCGATGTATACAATGCTTGGATAATTTGCATTATTTGATGTTGTTTCATGATGTCATGCACCAACAATATGAAGAATAAACTTCCAATATTATAAAGAAAGAGTAAGGTAAAAGGTAAAATTATTATATAAAAAGATATTGTAAAAGATATAATAGGTTTATTTAACAATAAGAAAGGGCAAGATGAAAAAAAAAGAATAACGCAACGACATGACCATACCAAATTAGTCTTTCCATAAATTGACATTTTTTTGTCAGTTATGTAACGAGGGATTATACGATACAACAAAATTTAAGTAACAATCAATACAAACATTGTATTTTAAGGTAACAACTAGGGGTGTAAGTAGACCGGGTTGGTTCGGATTTTACAATTACCAAACCAAACCAATTGTGTCGGGTTATTAAATTTAAAGACCAAACCAAACCAATAAAACTCGGGTTTCAATATCGATTTTTCTCGGGGTTTTCCGGATTTTCAGGTTATGCGGGTTTTTTCGGATTTTTTTCCGGTAAAATCTTCGTAGAACAAAACATATAACGTATGCTCAAAATATTTCTTTATTCCTAGTAAGATACAACTATACAAAATATTTTCCAAGAAAATAATACAAAATATGAGATATGTCATGACTCATGACATTATCTTAAAATATTCAACAATAAAATTATGTAATATAAATATTTTAATTAAAAAGCCATACTAAAAGTAAACATAATCTAAAAGCACTAATTCATGCTAAACTAGATAGACTAATAAGGGAGTATTAATTATATGACTAAAAGCTAAAGCAAAATAAAAATAGGTTATGTATTTTTATCTAAATTATTGCAAAACAAAAAATAGACATTCAATACATTCCCGTTCGTAATATTAAATTGAATGTCTTTTGTTAGCATTAGTATTGATTGCTAGCATTATTTAATTTAATAATATTAATAAATATAAAACTTATTGGAGCATTCAAAAGTTTTAAATCCAACCTTGAAATAATACCTTAAAAGATAAAATTATAAAAATTTTAAAGAAATATTTATAAATCACATTACAATAAGTATATTTATATATTAAATATATTTAAAATTTCTATATATGTATTCTCGGGTTGGTTTGGTTTCGGTTTGACTTTCTTTAGTTAAAACCAAACCAAATCAATCATGGTCGGGTTTCTTTTCCAACACAAAACCAAGTCAAACCAAATCATAGTCGGGTTTTTTCCTCAGTTTGACTCGGATTATCGGATTGGTACTGTTTGTCGATTTTCTTTGTACACCCTTAGTAACAATCATCCAAACCAGTTGTAACAATACGATAACAACCATCGAAACAAATTGTTAAGCAAATAAGGCACGAATATTTCAAACAATTAACTCTCACAAACATGTAAGGTTCTGTAGCGGTTAGAACCGTTGTTATTAATCGTTATAATAAGAGATTTACTCTTACAAATATAACAAAAGCTGATTGTTCTAATTAATAAATCAAATAGAATAAATAATTGTATGGATGTATCATCTCTTTATATGTTTACATCGAAGGAAAAAACTAGCAAATATTATCCACTAATAGAATAAAGAACAAGTATGAGACATCAATCCTTATTGTTCCTCAAACTCGTATAACCTAACCTTAAGGAATGCTCCATCCTCATTAATCTCCCAACTGCACCTTTTGTTAGCACATCTATTTTTATCTCTCTGATAATCAAACAGAACAAAATTCAAGCCAGACATAATTCTAGCAGATCCATAATCCAAATCACATGACAAGACATAATTACCACCTGGTTTTGGTAGGTCAACCTCAATATTGTAAGTTTGAATTGCACCCCCTGTAAGTTTTACTTCTGGATATTGCAACCCATTTAAGTCACACTCGACGTGCAAATTATAGTTAGGTATTGAATCAATGATGTCGATATAGTATGTCTCTGGTGCTGAAGCTACTAATGAACAAGTTATGAACAAAAATAGAACAAGGGTTGGAACGCGTGGTAGTATAGAAGAAGCCATATGTTATTGTTTTTCTCCTTCATTCTTTAGAATACTATGTCCTTTATATAGTACATGGTTTTGAGTTTCATGAACCTGAAATATTATTATGGTAGGAGGCAAGTAATTATTCTCAATTCTTGTGATGAATTAGTTTCTATGAATTTACATTGTCAAATTTGGAAAGGATTGTTTTCTGGAAAGTTTTAGTTATGAAACTTCTATGTTATTGCTTTAAATGAGCGTGGAATATCAAGGTTCAAGATTCTCATTTAAAGTTGCTTTTATTTTAGTTTATTCAATTTCCTATTTTGTTAGATTATACTATGGAGTATGTTCTCTGATTTTCAGCTAGAACTCGACTCGTCAAGTTGGACTTCACTGAGTTAGTTAGAGGGGCTGGATTGAATTGGTTGACAGATGTAATTATTACTTTTTTAAAATTGATTTCTTCAATTGTTAACTAAAATTAGTAATTAATTTGAACTTTCACATTAACTAATTTAACAATTGATAACTAGTAGTAATAGGTATGTAAGTTTTGTACTTATTTCAATGTACAGTAACATCTTTCCATAGCAGCATCCTATATTAGGGGTTTACAAAGAAAACCGATAAACCGCACCAACCCGATAATCCGAGTCAAACCGAGAAAAAAAACTCGACTATGGTTTGGTTTGACTTGGTTTGGTGTTGGAAAAAAAAAACCCGACCATAATTGGTTTGGTTTGGTTTTAACTAAAGAAAGTCAAACCGAAACCAAACCAACCCGACATAATATATATAGCAATTTTAGATATATTTAATATATAAATATACTTATTGTAATATAATTTATAATATTTCTTAAAAAATTTCATAATTTTATCTTTTAAGGTATTATCAAGGTTTGATTTAGAAGTTTTCAATGCTCCAATAAGTTTTATAGCCATTAATATTAGTAAATTAAATAATGCTAGCAATCAATACTAATGCTACAAATGACATTCAATTCAATATTACGAACGTGAATGTATTAAATGTCTATTTTTTATTTTGCAATAATTTAGATAAATTTACATAACCTATTTTTATTTTTCTTTAGCTTTTAGGCATATAATTAATACTCCCTCATTAGTCTATCTAGTTTAGCATAAATTACTGCGTTTAGATTATGTTTATTTTTATTATGACTTTTTAATTAGCAATATTCGTAGAACATAATTTTATTATTTTTTATTGTTGAATATTTTAGGATAATGTCATAAGCCATGACATATCTCATATTTTGTATTATTTTCTTGAAAAATACTTTATATAGTTGTATCTTACTAAGATTAAAGATATATTTTGAGCATATGTTATATATTTTGTTCTACGAAGATTTTACCGGAAAAAAATTCGAAAAAATCCGAATAACCCGAAAATCCGAAAAAACCCGAGAAAACCCTATATTGAAAAACCCGAATTTATTGGTTTGGTTTGGTCTTTAAATTTAATAACCCGACACAATTGGTTTGGTTTGGTAAATGTAAAATCCGGACCAACCCGGTCTATGTACACCCCTATCCTATATAACAGTCATTCACTATAAAGCTAATTTTTTCTTAGAACCGATTTTTAAGTTATATTTGATCTCTTTATAACAACCTTTTACCTATAACAACAACAATCATATTTATAGTAGAGCGCTCTTTGTCAAATTATCCCTCTATAACAACTATATAGAATATCTAAGATTACTAACAACAATCCTAAAAATATGCGCATAATCTTTACCACTGAACAAAGTTTCTATCTTGCATAAGACACAAGATTTGAAGATTTGCGCAACATTGGTTAATTTTTGCTGAAAATTTAGACACGAATCTTCGTCAATTCAAGCCTTATATCGGTAACAAAAGAATGAAATCTATGAAACAACTACAATTACAAAGTTCTTCCATCAATCTTGAAAGAATTTATTTTCCTAAGAGCTTTAAAAGGTGAGCCTTAGAGTTTAAATCCTTGTACGTTTAATTAATAAACGGAAAAGGGTCAGAACTGCCCCTAAGGTATTGACGCCAGTTTAAAAATGCCCTCCGTTAATCTATTTTGAAAAAAATGCCCCTACCGTTAAAATTCTGGCATATTTGTGCCCCTAACGTATTGACTCCAGTTTAAAAATGCCCCTACCGTTAACCTATTTTGAAAAAATGCCCCTACCGTTTTAAATATAAGTACAGTCAGTTGTTAAGACTTAGGGGCACAAATATGTCATATTTTTAACGGTAGGGCCATTTTCTTCAAAATAGGTTAACGGAGGACATTTTTAACCTAGAGTCAATACGTTAGGGGCAGTTCTGACCCTTTTCCCTTTATTAAATTTATTAATAAAACATTAGCTCTCTTCAATATATACATAGTAAAATATGAATATCTTCTGGGATTTAAATTTGAATAATTTTCTTATCTTTTATATGTAACATTAAAAAAAATTGATTTTTGGATAAGTTTTAACTATAGCAGCCAAAGAATTTATAAACGTCAAATGTAGTTGCAGGTGTGTAACAACCATTCTCTATAAAAGTAATTTTTTTTTGATATAAACAACATTGTTATAGAGAGATTTGACTGTAATTAGAATATGAATCAAATTGTAACTTAAGCCTACTTTATGGATGGCGTGAAATGTAATTAATATTCTAAAATTTAGAATTCCATTTAGTGCAATTTTTTGAAAGATAATTAACCAATTATATCCGCCCATAAGTAAGTTGTTACAAAAATAGGCTATTTCATAAAACACTATCAATATTAGGCAAATGCTACCAATATAAGTCAATTAGATATTTGTAGCAATAAAAAGGTCAACTTTTGTTTTCTTTTGAGTGCATGTTATAGGAGTGGATTTGATGCATCTTATGGAGTTTGAATCTCACTATCGGGATGATTTTGTAGAATTTTGAGGCAATTTGAATTAAAAATTTGAAGTAGAAGATGAACATGAAAAAATGTATGTGTATCACACACACACACACACACACATATATATATATATATATATATATATATTTATATAGATACACTTTTAATCTTGCTCAAATTTTATATATTCCCTCATCTATATGTTCTCAACGAATTCCAACAATACCCATTGAGGAAAAAAATAAATCCTATTTTGCCTTATTTTTTTTAAATATTTTATAAAATTATTGATAATGATTGCATCCTAGCAATCTAAAAAAAGAACATGGTTATTCTTGCTATTGGGACTTAGCCAATATGGCTGAACTTATCACTGTACAGGGTAAAATATGATATGACACATGGTCATCTAAAGGAAGGACACATGGAGCCCAAGACGGGGATGGCCAAAGGCCGAACGCAACTATTCTGCTTGTACTGTAAGGATTAAAGTTCATAAATGTGCGTTAAAAGCCTTGCTCCAGGTAGCATTTAATAAGAAATATTCTGTGGTATTAAGAGCAACGTTCCGTTATAGGAAATTTAGCATTTATGTCCATCATTACATCTTTATTAATGACCATCATAATTGATATTAAAGAAGACACGATCCTAGGACCTCCTTCCCTAGACACAACTATAATAGTGAGCTTAGTTGTCATTGTAATGGAGGAGGAAAATTCTGACAAACTTACGGTACATTCTATACAAAGATTAATATAATTTAACATTCTCGCCTTTTGATTTCATTGTTGATGTGCTCGAAAACCTTGTTCCCGGAACTGTCGTATCTGCTGTTTCATCAATATTTTAAGGCTAAGTATTGCATAATTCATTACTTATTTTATTATTTTCAGGATCAAATTGGTTTACTTTTTCAGAAACCACATATAAATTTAACTGTACCATTTTACGATGAAACAGTTTGGCGTCCACCATGGGGCCTAAAAAGTCATTCAATTAAATTAATCCTTGCCTTTTTATTAACGTGCTTTGATAATTTTGTCGTAGAAAAAAATATAAGAAATGGTAAATAACACCGTTAAGAACATGCACAACTCCGAGGTTCGAGGGGATCGGCCTCACTTCGAGGACTCAATCAATGACATCAACAATGAGCGGAATGGATCCACACCGGTGAATGTCAAGCAGTATCCTCGATATATTCGGGAGACGACACACGATGATTTTGATGAGGAGCATGTCGTTGACGTAGTAAGGTCTTATAAGAGGAACATGCAATCATTCTTGGTCATATCACGAAACATGATAAGGTTTTGACGAAGTTGAAGTAGGCGCTGTCGCGGGATTTGAATAATGAAAACAGACGAGATCCAATTCCTCCGAGTGTTCACGGAAAACAAACAATACATGCATCGACAACAACTCTCAGGGGTGAAGTCAGCTTCGATGGGGCTGGGGGGGGGGGGAGCAGATCCGGTCTCAATAACGATAACGATTCTTTCATGAATGAAATTTTATGATTTATGAAGGAAGTAAATGAACACATGGATCAAATCCCGGGCGCGCTGCTAGTATTGGAAGGCCGGACTCAAAAAAGTATACTCAATTGCTGTACAAGTTGAGAACTGCACTAGAATTAATCTCGAAGCAGTTTAAAATTTCTAGATTGCCAAAGTATAACGAAACTTCAGACCCTTAGGAGAATATTACCACCTACACAATGGCGGTAAAAAGGAAATGATCTAGCTCCTCACAAAATTGAATTTGTGTTGTTAAACAAATTGGGAGAAACTCTTATGAGGGGAGCTTTGACGTGGTATTCACTATTATCCGAGCATGACATAGATTCCTTTAAAATTCTCGCGGACCCTTTCATCAAGGCCCATTCTAGGGCCAGAAAAATACAAGCCCAGAAGGCCGATATATTCAAGATTACACAGGAAGAGTCCGAGTTATTATGAAAGTTTGTTACCCGATTCCAAAAGGAAAGAATGTTCCTCCCGGCTTTACCAGATGAATGGGCAGCTGAAGCATTCACCAAAGGGACTAAATTCGAGAAGTTCAGATGCCTCCTGAAAGATGAAGCAAAGCCTACTTAAGTTTCAAGCAACGACTTGGATGGATGTCCACAACCGGTACGAGTCAAAAATAAGGATCGAAGCTGATCAAGTTGGTTTTTTATCATTGACCAAAGGACGTGATAAATCAGAGTAAAATCCAAAGATTATTACGACACAAACAGACAAACTTTGAGAGATCAATTTTTTCATATAAGCTGACTAAAGGACGTGGCATAGGCTTCTGGATAACAGACAAGTTCACCATTGACAGAAGGACCGATCGCGATCTGAACAACAAATCATTATAGAAAAAGAAACGTTAGGGTCACGAGATCTTTCTTACCCCAAGTTCTCAGAATAGAACTTCAACATCAATGTAGTGGAAATTGTGTAAGCCATGAGAGACATCAGAGTGCCATGGTACCCGAGACCAATGAGCTTTAATCCTATCTAGAGCTTATGGTGTTTACAACTTATGGTGTAAATACCACGGGACGAATTACCACTGAACAGGGGACCGCAGACGCTTTCGGGAAGAAGTGGAAACACTATTGAAGAATGGTCACCTCAGATAGTTATTAAGCGACCAAGCTAAGAAAAATTATGGTCGTATCAGAGATAACACCGAACCCTAAAATAGCAGGAGAAAACCTCCCACGCCAAACAATTAATATGATCTTCGAAGGGAATGAGATTAATGGGGTAACTTTTTGGCATCAAAGAAGACGAAAGAATTGATAACTCATAGTAAAAGACTCAGGGAAGACAATATCAATTTTACAGAGAACGCAGATGGACTGGTGCTACCGCATAATGATGCACCGGTTATTTCTTTAAATGTTTATAGTTTAAGATTAAATGTATTCTAGTAGATCCAAGAAGTTTGGATAATATCATACAATGGAGAGTATTATATCAAGTTAAACTCAAGGGAAGCATTATTCCGGTGACCGAGCTCATGATTGGAGTTAACCTCGCGAGCATGACGGCCCGGGGAGAAATTTTATTGCTCACGAACGCCAAAGTAGTAATGAAAACAACCATTTTTGAGTTAGTAGATGGCGACATTGAAGATAACATCATCCTGGGAAGGCATGGCTACACGATATGAAAACTGTGCACTCAACGTATCACCAATTGTTGAAGTTTTCAATGCGTGAAAGAACCAAGTAGATGTGAATGGGGGGGGGGGGGAACTGGCAGCAAGAGAGATGAATGTAATTTCGGTCTCCAGTAGAAAAGGAAAGGAACACATGGCGTAGGAATTGCAGGAATCGACACCTACGCTCAAACCAGAAGAAGTAAGCCCGGGGACAGAGGCGTTAGAGCATTATCAGGTGCCGAGATATTTCCAAGTTCCAGAAGAGACAGATGCAACGAAATCTATGCGCAAGAACTGAAGGAAGTTTCCACTCGAGGACGGTTAGATAATCTTTGGCTCTATAGAGAATTACCACTGGGAAGTTAAGTTTTCTATTGAGAAAAGGTTACCCGATCGTTCACGAGCAAAAACCACTGAGGGGAAGTAAGGTGTATTATCGAGTTAAGGATTATCTAGTAATTCATTGGTGGAATCTTTAAAGGTACATGACTTCTAGCGTTCCAATTTTCATTCTTTGCATTCGAATACGGGGAGGTGGAAGGGGAATGATATGAGGATACGGTAACAATAACTGCCACGTCAAACGAAAAACAAAAATTTGGAGGTATAAATGTATCATCGGGACCCGGGACTACGTAGCTGGCCCTATGGAAGCAAGTCATACAAGATAACCACAAGTAATGGAAATTAGGAATTGAATGAAATGAAATCCTTTTGTTTTTATCTTGTTTCTTGTCTGAACGATGAACTAAATTTATCATTTGAAAGTTAAACAAACACCTCAAATATTAGTGCCGTAATGATTAGGAGACGTCCCCTTCAAGAGAACCGTAAATATAAGAAATCCCTCTCTTATAAAAACACTTATTTTAAAAGGTTGGTTTCGGAAGAATTTATTCCCAGAATCAAACTGACTTCGGGGAAAAATGCACCTGAAGACATACACGAAATGATGCAAAAAGTAAACTTGCACAAATTCTTATAGAAATCCTCATGTAAAAGGGTTAATACCCAGAACCAAAGTGCTTCGAGGAAAATGCATCGGAGGCTGCACATAATAAAACCCGAACAAAAAAATGTGCACAGAATTCTTATGCAACTGCAATGTATAAAGACTTGCATGTATATTCAAATGAAAGTCAAACAGTACTTAAGAAAAAAATATGTTTTAAGTTACAAAAATGTGCCAAAAAAAACAAAGTTACAAGAATAGGAAAAAGAAAAGAAAAACTAAACTATAATATCTCCAGAACTAGGAGGAAGAGAAGTGTCCGTGTCCTTGTGAGAATTAGATGGATCCATCGAGGGCTCGACATTTTCTCTAGTTTAGTCTTTTACATCATTATCCTTAGTTCCTGTTCAGCTCCAATGAACTCAGAACCGAAACCAGAAGGACCAGGAGCATTAGATTGTGCTGGGAGACTGTTTTTTGTAGCTAACTCAAGCACACACACCTCAACAATTTCGGCACCAAAATGAATGATACCTGATTTGGACCCTTCTCAGTTTTTTCTCCTTATGCTATACACGGGGTAAGTTTATACAAAAATGAGGAAAACCGCTCGGCGCTCAAGTTCTTCTTTGAGTTGCGTTACCTCGTCAGAAAGGCTTTCACAGGTGAACCTAACAGATCTGAGGTTAACATAAAGCTTGCAGGCAGTCAAAATAAAGAGCATATTATGCTCGATAGTTTTCCTGTACTTCTCTTCCAAGTGGGAATGTTTCGCCCTCGTAGCAGTAGACTCTTCCATTATGGAGTTCACGACCGCCTCTAAGTCTTACGACCCAAATTGGAGGGCCATGACTAGCACTCTATCATAATTGCCGAGTACCAACGTATATCCTATCTAACCTTCTATATTATCTTTTAGGGCTGAATAGATCAATATAAATGGTCGACATGGATAAGGGACAACCAACAGTAAAATTTGATGGCATGAACATACATAACATAGGATGACCAGACAATCAAGAAACTATATACATAAGGTACGAGCTACCACGCTACCATGAAAGACTATATAACAAAAATCAGCCGGCAAGACATACCAAACTATACATGAGTCGACACCTGTCTATAAGGTTCTATTGGAACATAAGTGCTGCAACATAGCCGGAATAGGGCCCCGACATACCCATAATGTCTATAACAAAAATGCATACCAAGACTAAGGCAAATCCGAAGAAGGGATCTCACCAATTACCATTGAACTGGATAGTCTACTGTGATGGGGGAGCTGCACCTTCCTGTCTATCAGGACCTGCAACACGACATGCAGCGTCCACAAATGAAAGAATGTCAGTACAAATGAATTACTGAGTATGTGTAATGATCCGATCGGTCGTTTTGAGGAATTAAGCTTTGTTCAGCAGCATAAAGTTTGGAGCAGCTTCGAACATGAGTTTCGACTTGAGTGTATGGTGGAATTCAGTTTTCGGATGGTTTAGAGTCAATTGTAGAGAAGAAACCTTATTTTGGAAGTTAGAATGGTGAAAATTTGATTGGAACTGGACTTTTGGGTAAACGACCCCGGAATGGGTCGTAGATGATCTCAACAGCGTTGTATGGTGATTTTGGACTTAGCCGCACATCTGGATTAAGATTTGGAGGTCCGTAGAGTAAATTGATGTATTTCGGCGAAAGTTGAAGTTGGAAAATGAATAAGTTTGACTCACAGTTGACTTCTGGAAAATCAGGATCGAAATGCGATTCAAGGAGTTGGAACAGCTGCGTTATTTCATTTTGGACTTGTCTGCAAAGTTTGGCGTCATTCCGAGTTGGATTGATAGGTTTCAGCATGAGTTGATATTTGAAGATTTGAAAGTTCATAAGCTTGATTTTTGGTAGAATTCGATGTTGTTTTAGGTGATTTGAAGCTTCAAGCGAGTCCGTGTTAGGTTATGTGACTTGTATGTGTGGTTAGATGGGATCCCAGGGGTCTCGGGTGTGTTTCGGATGGGCTACGAGTCCTTTTTCCTCCATTTTGAACTGCTGAACTGCTGTTTCTAATATCCTTCTAAGCGATCGCGAATAGCTTCTCGCGATCGCGATGTTGCGTGTTCTTCGATCGCGTTCACATCAAACGTCCCGCGATTCTGAAGGTCTAACTGTCTCCACTTCGCGATCACATCCATGATTACGCGATCGCATAGACAACCACTCGACCCCCTGTACTTCCTTCAACGCATTCGCATAAATGCCCTCGCGATCGCGAAGCACCGCCTGTTTCTTCACCGCGATCGCGTCCACACCATTGCGTTTGCATAGAACATTTCTGGGCCAATCAATATTTCCTCTACGCGATCGCGTCCCTTGTTCCGGGATCGCGATGCACAAGTCACCGGGCACACAGATTTAATTCCCAAATTCGAGGTTTCACCATTTATTCACATTTTGACTTTTAGAGCTTGATTCTTGGCGATTTTTAAAGGCATTTTTATCTGAGAAACTTGGGTAAGTGTTTCTCACTCGATTAGACCAACTTCCATGAATATCCTCTTAATTTCATCCTTTAATTTCAGTTTTTGAATGAAAAATGGGTAGAACTTCTTAGTCCGAATGGATTTTGAGGGAGTGTTTGACCTCCGATTTGACATATTTTATATGGTTAGACTCGGGAGAGTACGAGGGTTCTGAAAATATTAAATTCATCTGGTTCCGAGACGTTGGCTGGAGGGGTGTTTTGGTCATTTTACCTTAGCTCTGAATTAAATTATAGAATCAGTTGCTTGAGATATTACTTACAATGTGTGATTTAATTGAATAGATTTATGCCATTTGGAGTCGGGTACTCGTGGCAAGAACGCGGTTGTTAGTTGATTTAAGCCGGTTTTGAGGTAAGTATCTGACCTAACCTTGTGTGGGGGACTTCCCCTTAGGATTTGAGTCTTACCTATTGCTTGTATTCCTTGTATGTGGGGTGAAAAGTGAGTGCTTGGATTTATTTGTGATAAATTTTCCCTTTTAGGCTATTAGACTCTTGAAATCACCGAGTATGAAGATGATATTGATACGATTAAGTTCCCTGTTATTAGTTTCACCTCAACATGTCTTACTTGATATTTGTTGCCCTTCTTGATTTAATATTTCAGTGTAATGGACTTTTACGAGCTTACTGAGGACAATTACCCTTCTATTGTCATGTTACCAGTCCTAACTACCCACCTTTAAGTGGAAATCATAAAAAAATTATATCTCATGTAATTAATTGGACTTAAATGGAAAGACGATAGATATCTTATGATTAGTTGTTATTTCCTTAAATTGTAATTATTTGATTCATGTTGACTTTTACTGTTGGTTACTCCTTGATTGTAAGTTCATCTGTAACTTCATGCAATTATATTACATGTCCAACCGTTGTGGTATCAGTGTAGTTATTATGCACTTATTATGTCTTATTTTGTCGTTGAGGTTATTGTGCTTTCCTTGGTGCTCCGTGGCCTTTGTAGGTATTGTTGATTCTGTTGCCGGGGGTTATTGGTTCTGTTGTTGATTCCCTTGCTGGACATTATCGTTTCCATTATTGATTCCCTTGTTTAGCTCTTGTATATATAATGTCATTTATTGAGCGGCTGTGGGTACTGTGATACACGAGGTCTCTGCCGTGCGTTTGTTATTGGAGAGTTGCACGAGATCTTTACCGTGTTGTTGTTGCTATGGATGTTTTTTCACATGCGGTGTAATAAGGCGGGACATGTTATATACTTATATGTGGATTGCGCATGTGGCGAAATAAGGTGGGAATATTGTGATACACGTGTGGGGAAATAAGGCGGTGCTTTCTACTTTGTTATTGGTTGCACACATGGAGAAATAAGGTGGGCTATGTCAGGACTGATTGTGATAATTGTGAAGGCCCGTGGAGGCATTTTCCTATTTTTGTATACTATTGGTATGATGGACTACATGTGCAATTTTCGAGAGATCCTCTGATATTGGTATGATGGACTACGAGTTCAATTCCCGGGAGATCCTCTGATATTGGTACGATGGACTACAGGTTCAAATTCCCGGGAGATAATCTATTATTAGTATGAAAGATTACGGGTTTGATTCCCGGAGATCCCATTAAACTCATTCTTTTTATGAACTGATATTTTCATTGATTCTATTCGGGTGCGAATAAATTATGTGCTAGTAATTCCATTTTCTTATACTTACTAGTTGGTAGGATTCCTGTTAGATACACTTGCACAAGCATACACGTAGTTGGACCCCCCTATTAGAGATGAATCCCTATTGATTTGGCTAGGAGTAGGGATATGCCCCGTTTACCCATTATATATGTGAAGGAGACCCTAGTTGACTAGTTAGTTGTCAGCATGACCGTGTTATTGATGGGGCACAAGATGACAAGTGTTTGACTTCAGATGCTGGATTTTCATGAGTTGTGACTGGTCTGAGAATTTGTGGTAGAATTGTGGAAAGAGTTGGAAAGACCTTATGTAAGCACCATTGCAGAATAATGACTCAGCGACTTGTTTGTCCTTGTTGTGTTTTGACTTCAGTATTTGGATTGTGACTTCTGCCATTATTTTCATATTATCATTTATTGTATTCTTGTCTTTTCTTATTGTCCATTAGCCTTATTGTAATTTGTAGCATTTTTACTCATCCGTGCAGTCTTTACATATTTACATATCATCTCTATTATTTCTATTATGCTGTTTATTGAATGGTAGGTGTCTCGACTGTTCCTCATCACTACTCTAGGTTCATAGGAGTCATAGACCACAAGCCGACTTATTATTAGTCTCATGGATCAGTATGGAAACGTCTGTACTTATCTGCAAGAGGCTATATAACCGTTAGGAAAATTCCACTCATTTGATTTCCCCGTCGTGCGAGATTTTTGACATTTACAATCCTAAGACTCTGTCTGCTACTCTCTCAAATATGGTAAGGACACGTACTACCTGAGGAGATCAGGCACCGACGCCCCCTGCTGCAGCCGTCTGAGTTCGGGGTCGAGGTAGAGTTCGAGGATGCGCACGTGGTGCAGCGAGAGCACCTGCGCAAGCGGCCGCCAAGGTACCACCAGCAGATCCACCCGGAGTCCAGGCATATGACACGCCTACAACTACTGCTACTCCAGCCCTTCAGGATACTTTGGTGCAGTTCATGAGCATGTACACCACTTTGGCTCAAGCCAGATTGCTTCCCCTTGCTGGAGCCACACCCCAGGCCGGGGGATGAGCACTGAATCCCGCCGCCCGCACTCCTGAGCAGCGAGTGCATGTTGAGCAGGGTCTTGAGATTATTCCTACACCGCCTGCAGCACCAGTTTAGCGGCAGTGGCTTTCGAGCAGGAGCAGATGAGACTAGAGAGGTTCAAGAAGTATGGTCTTCCGGTGTTCAGTGGATAAGTATAAAACGACGCCTTGAGGTTTCTTAGCTATTACCGCATTCTCCGTAGTATGGGTATCTCTGAGCCGAGCGGGGTTTCTTTTACTACTTTCCAGCTTTGAGGGGCCCCATATGATTGGTGTCGCACCTATGAGTTAGACAGCCCAGAGGAGGCAGCTTCACTAACTTGGACCAAGTTTTCAGATATGTTCCTGAGAAATTTTGTTCCTTAGAGCCTCAGGGATGCATGGCGCGCGCAGGGTGCTATGACCGTCTCAGAATATGCTGTCTGTTACACCAGTTTGGCTAAACATGCCTCAGTCTTGGTTTCTATTGTTTGTGAGAAGGTTCACTGGTTCATTGAGGGGCTTATTCCCAACCTCAGGTCCAACATGGCTCGTGAGATAGAGATGGACATTTCATATCACTAGGTGGTGAACATTGCTAGGAGGATAGAGGGTATACATGCTAGAGAGAAAGAGGGCATGCAGGGTCTTGTGAGAGAGAGCAGACGAGATCAGGAGAGAGAGCTTAAGGAGGCGAGGAGGCCTCGTAGGTCGGTGAGATATACTAGTTCTTATTTTGGAGGCAAGGTGCGGCATGGTAGAGGTTTTTTGGGTCAGCCAATTCAGTTCGCGCTTCAGGCCTTGCATGGTGACTCTAGTGTTCATGTGTCTCGGAGGACGTGTACCACTTAGTTTCCACCACCTCATCATCAGAGAGGGTTCTTTGAGTGTGGAGATATAAGCCACATGGTAAAAGATTTTCCCAGACTTCGGACCTATGTGTCGCGACGAGATATTCAAACGGGGAGATGACACCTAAGAGGGGGAGGCCCATCTCGTTGATGTGTTTCATATAGTAGGTTTGAGGCCGATGCTCCAGCTAATGTCACTCAGGTACGGATTCAGTTTGTTACAGAAAGGCACTATATGTAGTTCATCACAATTGTACTTGTCGGGTTGAGTTCCTTGCTTGTTGTTCCATTTAGGAGAGTGTTTCATGATTTGTACCCTGTCTATGTGACTATTCCGTTGGGAGGTTATGAGTGATAACCGTGTCTATCGTCTGTTGTAGCCATTGTCGGGAGTAATGAGGCTAGTGGTATTTTCCTGTTGTCTGTTCTAGTAGGCTTGATGTGATTTCCGAGCATTCTTGGTTACGAGCTGTGATTTTTATGCTCCACCGGTGTGAGAGTTAGTCTATGCTGTAAATTATAGACGGAATTGATCTAGTGAGAGTCTCTAGATGAGTTGATGTGTACCCTAATTGTGATCCAGTATTGAGGGTGAGACCCTTGTGATTTCAGGTGATTTGATATGTTGAGACCGGGCTGTGTAATATGGTGAGAGTTATATTAGTATAAGATCTTTGTGAGTCCATTATATGCTTTCACTCTTTCTTGTTATATGTCTTGTAAATTTGTGTTTTAGAAGAATGTTTTGCTAGTTTAACTTGTTTGTTAGTTCTCTTATGTGTTTCCTTTTCCATATTCATTCATTTTTGTTCTATGCTCCTTGAGTTTTATTTTGTGGGGTGCGTACCCGTTGGTGTTGGCTGAGATTTGGTTAACTGGGTGTTTGTCATGTGGTTTTTGTGGTTGTTGTAACATCGCCAGTGTTATGGGTGGTTTGAAAGGAATTCATATTGAACATAAGTCTTAAGGCCAGTGCGAATTTGATCTCAGGCATTTATTGCTATTAGAAATATTATTGTAGGACTATGTGTGGTGAGTCATGTTTTGTGGTAGTACCCTCTGTGTGTTGGCTTGTGTTGAATTAGCTGGTTGAGATTGATACCGGATATGGACTTGGAATCGGGTCTTTTGGAAATGGATGGAAGGTGAGGAATATGGTTTGAATGCTTAATGATATTGCTAGAAGGATTAAATTTCAGTTGAGATGGGGTCGTCGCGCCAAAATGGGTAGGGCTAACCTGGGGTCGCCCACGGGTGTATGTTGGAAGTGCGCACTTAGTGACTAGACTACTTTGAGGTGAATCTTAGCACGTTCGAGGACTAACATTGGTTTTAAGAGGGGGAGGATGTAACGACCCGACCGGTCATTTTTAGGAATTAAGCTCCGTTCACCAGCATAAGGTTTGGAGAAGCTTCGGAACATGAGTGTTGACTTGCGTGCATGGTGGAATTCAATTTTCGGATGGTTTAGAGTCAATCTTAGAGAGTAAACCTTATTTTGGAAGTTAGAACGGTAAAATTTTACAAGAACTAGACATTTAGGTAAACGACCCCGGAATGGGTCTCAGATGATCTAATTCGTATGGTAATTTTGGACTTAGGCGCGCATCCAGATTTTGATTTGGAGGTCCGTAGAGTAAATTGAGGTATTTCGGCGAAAGTTGAAGTTGGAAAAAGAATAAATCTTACTCACAATTGACTTTTGGGAAATCAGGATTGGAATTCGGTTCCTAGAGTTGGAACGGCTCTGTTATGTCATTTTGGACTTGTCTGCAAAGTTTGACGTCATTTCGAGTTGAATTGATAGGTTTCGGCATGAGTTTCGTTATTTAAAGATTGGAAAGTTCATAAGTTTGATTTTCGGTTTGATTCGTCGCTTCGATGTTGTTTTAGGTGATTTGAAGCTTCGAGCGAGTCCTTGTTAGGTTATGTGACTTGTATGTGTGATTAGATGGGGTCCTAGGGGCCTCAGGTGTGTTTCGGATGGGCTTGGGGTCCTTTTTCCTCCATTTTGAACTGTTGAACTGCTGTTTATGATATTCTTCTACGTGATCGAGAATAGTCTCCCGCGATCGCGATGTTCTGCGTGTTCTTCAATTGCATTTACATCAACAGTCTCCACTTCACGATCGCATCCCTGATTACGCGATCGCATAGACCAACCATTGGACCCCTTGTACTTCCTTCAACGCGTTCGTATAAACGCCCCCGCGATCGCAAAGCACTGTCTGTTTCATCACCATGATTGCGTCGAGACCATCACGTTCACATTGAATATTTCTAGGCCAATCAATATTTCCTCTACGCGATCGCGTCCCTTGTTCCGCGATCGCGATTCTCAAATCACTGGGCATACAGATTTAATTTCCAAATTCGAGGGTTTCACCATTTATTCACATTTTGACTTCTCCAGCTCGATTCTTGGCGATTTTGAAGGGATTTTCACCTAGGAAACTTGGGTAAAAGTTTCTCACTTGATTTAGACCATCTTCCATGAATCTCCTCTTAATTTTTTGAATGAAAAATGGGTAGAACTTCTTAAACCAAATTGTTGGGTTTTGAGGGAGTGTTTTACCTCCAATTTGAGATATTGTTATATGGTTAGACTCGTGAGAGTACGAGGGTTCTGAAAATGTTAAATTCATCCGTTTCCGAGACGTTGACCCGAGGGGAATTTTGGTCTTTTTACCTAATATCGCGCTTTAGCTTTGAATTAAATTTTAGAATTAGTTGCTTGAGATATTATTTATAATGTGTGATTTAATTGAATAGATTTGGGCCATTTGGAGTAGAGTACTCGTGGAAAGAACGCGGTTACTAGTTGATTTTAGCCGGTTTAGAGGTAAGTATCTGGCTTAACCTTGTGTGGGGGACTTCGCCTTAGGATTCGAGTCTTACCTGTTGCTTGTATTCCTTGTACGCGAGGTGAAGAGTGCGTTCTTGGATTTATTTATGGTAAATTATCCCTTTTAGGCTATTAGAATCTTGAAATCACCGAGTATGAAGATGATATTGATACGATTGAGTTCCCTGTTATTAGTTTCACCTCTACATGTCTTACTTGATATTTGTTGCCCTTCTTGATTTATTCTTGCTCTGCAATGGACTTTTATGTGCTTACATAGGACAATTACCCTTCTGTAGTCATATTACCCATCCTAATTACTCACCTTTAAGTGGAAATCATTAAAAATTAAATCCCATTTAATTAATTGGACTTAAATGGAAAGAAGATAAATATCTTTTGATTAGTTGTTATTTCCTTAAATTGTAATTATTTGATTCATGTTGACTTTTACTGTTGGTTACTCTTTCATTGTAAGTTCATCTGTAACTTCGTGCAATTATAAAGCGGTGCTTGCTACATTGTTATTGGTTGCACACAGTGCGAAATAAGGTGGGCTATATCAGGGGCTGATTGTGATGAATTGTGAAGGCCCGTGGAGGCATTTTCCTATTTTTGTTTACTATTGGTATGATGGACTACGAGTTCAATTCCCGGAAGATCCTCCGATATTGGTATGATGCACTACGAGTTCAAATTCCCTGGAGATCCTCTATTATTGGTATGACGGACTATGGGTTCGATTCCCAGAGATCCCTATTAATCTTATTGTTTTTTTGAACTGATATTTTCATTGATTTTATTTGGGTGTGAATAAATAGGGTTCTAGTCATTCCATTTTCTTATACTTACTAGTTTGTTGGATTCCTGTTAGATACACTTGCACAAGCATACACGTAGTTGGACCCTCCTATTAGAGATGACTCCCTTTTGATTTGGCTATGAGTAGGGATATGCCCTCGTTTACCCATTATATATGTGAGAGAGACCCTAGTTGAATAGTTAGTTGTTAGCATGACTGTATTAATGATGGGGCACAAGATGCCAAGTGTTGGAATTCAGATGCTGGGTTTTCATGAGTTGTGACTGGTCTGAGAGTTTGTGGTAGAATTGTGGAAAGAGTTGGAAAGACCTTATGTAAGAACCATTGCAGAATAATGACTCAGCGACTTGTTTGTCCTTGTTGTGTTTTGACTTCAGGATTTGGATTGTGACTTCTGCCATTTTTTTCATATTATCATTTATTGTATTCTCGTCGTTACTTATTGTCCATTAGACTTATTGTGATTTGTAGCATTTTTACTCATCCGTGCAGTCTTTACATATTTACATATCATCTATATTATTTCTATTATACTGTCTATTGAATGGTAGGTGTCTCGACTGTTCCTCGTCACTACTCCATTGATGTTAGTCTTGATACTTATTGGGCACTGCCGTGGTGTGCTCATGCTACTCTTCTGCACACTTTTGTTATGCAGATTCATGTACTCTCATTCAGTTTCGTCAGCCTTGGAAGGAGGCGTATCGGTGGAGATCTCGGGCATATATGCTACGTCTGCAGACCGAGGAGTCACTTTCCAGCTTCCAATAATAAGTATAGTTCTTTCAATATTTCTATTTTGTATAGACATTCTTGAGTTTGAGCCTCTTATGTATTCCTTAGCTTGTGGTTTGTGAGATTCCGGGTTTTGGGAATTTTTTTAGTTATGAGAGAGTTAATATTGTATGCCAGGTGTCACCTTGATCATTCAGTTATTTACTTGGTTCAGTTTAAATATTTTCTTTCACAATTAATTATATCCGCTTTGTTAGGCTTACCTAGTGGTAGGGACTAGTTGCCACCACGATATTTTACGGAGGGCGAATTGGGGTCGTGACAGTATGTAAGGCAGGGAACCATAAATATGAACAGTAATGTAAGCATGGATAGAGAATATACAAGATGTAATATCTGCATACATCTGAGGGATACTGGCATAAAATGCATGATACATATGAATAAATACATAAAATTTTAAAACATATGCCTCTGTGGGCATCATCATTATCATATCGTACCCAGTCGTAATTGACTCGGTAAAAACATAGCCGGCCATCATAAGGCTCAGTAGATTGTACCCGGCCACGTGGAGCTCGGTAAAACCCAACTGATCAGTGGTAGCACAATAGGTATATATATACTCATGGAATCACGTTATAATACTTTAGGAGTGACGTAAGGTATCCTTTGTACACATTATTAGGACTAACTTTTCACTATGAACCTTATATGAATTAGGAAGTAACAACAACATTGATAACATAAGAATAATATAAACAACATTAACATCAATCGTTCCATAAGAGGGGAAACAATGTAAGTATTTCTAGCTTCTACGAGTAGAGTATCTTTTGAAGCTTGTTCATTACATTATGTATAATCGGAGTCATGTAAAAGAAGGAAACATATAGCCTCACATACATTATATATACTGCCCCAATGTCAAGCTATGCAATTGTCAAAACTCATTAGTCTACAATACGGGAAACAATACTATCGTTATCATTTAAGCGCCATAACCATTATGTATGGACCACAACCTATTTAACGATGAAACAGACAGCACCTTCCCTATATATATGACTTCACACCATTCGAAACAACCTTCCCTATATATATGACTTCACACCATTCGAAACAATCACCAAACATCCCAGACAACATCAATAATAATCATATTGAGTCTCCCAAAATAGTCCACCAACCGATAACATTACTACCAAGCCTTTCGATATATATTTCACAAGTTTTAGCTTTAATGACTTAGCCACAACTTGGATAATCTTAAATACATATAGAGTAAGAGGTTCTTTAACTTTATAAAGAAATAACAACTCCTATTTGACCTTAAATGTCCATGAAATATCCCTTCAATGCTGCCACAACAACAAGAAAGCGAAACTAACGGTCAATTAGTATTTTTCGGCATTAGAATCACTTTAGAAGGCTTGAAATAACCTAGGGGTTATATTATGAACATGAGGGAGTATTTATAGAACATAAAACCTTTAAAACAACCTCCCACATGAGCAGGAAGAACACAAAAATTAGCAACAACAAGAAGAATAAGAGACTTACTAGCGCCACGGGATTCCCGACACTTGATTTGTGTTGTTCGCCCATTATTTGGGTCTTGAATTTTGATAGAACCTTGAGAGGGTGTTACTAGGGTTCTAAGGTCTTAATATAGTAAAAATAAATGACGAAAAATGGGTTGGAGGCGTCATATATAGTTCCAAATGTCTTAAACCGCCTTAGTAGGCCCCATAAAGAGGTGCTTGGCGCAGTCTTACAAAAACGTGAATATCTCTCTACTCCAAGATTGTATTGATGAACAGTTATTGCGTTAGTAAGTAGACTTATAGATATTCAGTTGTGTGGTTATATCACTCCATAATTCTAAGTAAATTGGGATAAAATCTTAGTAACATTTGACATAATGTTTAAGTTAAATTATGAACCTAAGTTGCGATAACTTTTGTCGACTTTTGTCTCATAACTCATTCGACTTCAATAATTATGATAAAGATATTATTTGATTAAAATAACTTAAAACACCACCTTGAGTGTACTAACCACCTCTAGATTTACCCAAAAGTAAGGCTGACAACATCTTTGATTCATTTAACTTCTAATACTTGTTATCCTCCCGTATACACCTTTGTATTATTTAAGACCAATAGAATTAATTTCTTGTCATCTTAAAGACAATACTTTCATGGATTTATGTCTACTACCTTATGGTATGAGCTAACATACATGAATATGGGTTGTAAAACCCCCCCTTAGGAACATTCGTCCTCGAATGTAAGGGTCTATGGGGAATCCAAATCATCGTGGATTCTAACGGAAATTTCTGATCAATTTCCCCTTATAAAATAGTCACTGGCAAAACTTGCAAGCACTTATGCCCAACATATGGTCGCCTACACAAAGCATCATGGATATATATATATCTGCATATCACCATTTTGTATTAAGGAACTGTATTCTCAAGTTATTGCTTACCTCATAGTGCCTTTTCACATTCCAATGTATCCTGTGTTCTACCAACATCCTTGTTATCTTCATTCTAGAATAGGTAAGGGTATTTAGACTTCATCTCCTCTACTGCTTCCCATGTCATCTCTTTCACATTCTTGTTCCTCCACAATACTTTGACGGAAGCTACATCATTTGTTCTCAGCTTGCAGACTTGTTGATCGAATATAGCCACTGGCACTTCTTCATATGATAGGTCCTCTGTAACTTTTACATCTTTGATAGGGGCGACTCAATAAGGGTCTCCAATACATTTCCTCAATATAGATACATGGAATGCCGGGTTGACGAATTCCTATTCGGATGGCAATTCTAACTCATAAGCAACATGTCCAATTCGTCAAAGAATTTTATACATCGAAATATACCTTGGAATCAGCTTACCTTTCTTCCCAAAATGCATAACACCCTTCATTTGTGAGATCCTCAGGAAAACCCAATCACTAACCTCAAACTCCATATCACGACGGATGACATCAGAATAAGACTTTTTCCTGCTTTGTGCCATCCTCAATCATTCCTGTATCACCTTTACCTTTTCAATGTCTTGGTTAATAAAATTATGCCAATATAATTTTGTTTCACTCACTTCGAACCATCCAAGTAGTGATCTGCATATCCTCTGGAATAGTGCCTCGTATGGGGCCATTTTAATACCAGAATGGTAGCTATTATTGTAGGCGAATTCTATGGGTGGAAGATAGTCATCCCAATTCCCCTTAAAACATAGAACACATGCTCGTAGCATATCTTCCAATGTCTGAATGGTACGTTCACCCTGTCCGCCTGTCTGCGGATGAAATGCGGTGTTGAGATTCACTTGTATGCCTAAACCCTTTTGAAAAGACCTCCTAAAGTTAGCCGTAAATGGAGCTCCTCAGTATGATACAATAGATATCGATACACCATGAAGCCTAACAATCTCCTTGATATACAACTTCGCATGATCTTCAGTCGTGTAAGTTGTCCTAACTGCCAGATAATGGGCACATTTTGTAAGTCGATCAACAATCAACCAGTAGTCAAACTTACAATAAGAGCGAGGTAATCCAATAACGAAGTCCATATTAATTACCTCCCCTTTCAAGGTCAAAATCTCTATATTCTGAAGCAATCCACCGGCTTTCTGATGTTCTATCTTTACTTGTTGACAATTAGGACACTTGGCTACAAATTCTGTAGTAAACTTCTTCATGTTATCCCACCAATACTGCTCCTTGACATCATGATACATCTTTGTCAAACCAGGATGGATGGAATATCGAGATTGATGAATGCCATTAATAATCTTCTCTCTCAACCCTGCCACATAAGGCACAAATAATCGGCCCTATTATCTTAGTGCCACATCTCCTATGATCTCAAAACCCGTAATTTTACACAGTTGAATACTCTGTCTCAATCGTACTAAGATAGGATCTTCATATTGATGTGCTTTTACCTCAACTATGAAAAATGATTCTAATGTATTATGTACAATAACACCTCCATCATCAGAGTCTAACAATGTGATTCTCATATTGGTTAGCTGATGAAGCTCTTTAGTCAATCCCCATCTACCTGCCTCAATATGTACTAAACTTCCCATTTATTTATGTCTGAGAGCATCTGCCACAACATTGGCTTTACCGAGATGATACAATATCTCAACCTCATAGTCTTTAAATAATTCAAGCCACCTACACTGCTTCAAATTCAACTCTTTCTGCTTAAAGATGTATTATAAACTCTTGTGATTTGTGTAGATGTCAACATGGACACCGTATAAGTAGTGCCTCCATATCTTCAAAACATATATTACTGCAGCCAATTCCAAATCATGGGTTGGATAATTCTTTTCACGCTTCTTCAATTGTCATGATGCATAAGCAATAACCTTCCCATGCTGCATCAATATGCACCCCACACCTATACCTGAGGCATCACAATATACCACATAACCTTCTGTTCCTTCAGGGAGAGTGAGCATTGGTGGAGATGTCAATCGATTCTTGAGCTCCTGAAAATTAAGTTCACAAGTGTCAGACCACTAGAACTTAGTAGATTTCCTCTATATCAATGTTTCTGATATAGAGGAAAACCTTTGCGCAAACCGCATATAATATCCTGCTAGCCCTAGGAAGTTGCAGACTTCTGATGGTGTTGTAGGTCTCGGCCAATTCTTTACTGCATCGATCTTCTGAGTGTCGAAACTAATACCCTCATCAGATATTACATGGCCAAGGAATTCTAGTGAGTTTAGCCATAATTCACATTTAGAGAGCTTAGCATATAACATACGATCCTGAAGTGTCTGTAATACTATCCTCAAGTGGCCCGCATGTTCCGGCTCCGAACGAGAATATACCAGAATGTCATCAATTAATACAATCATGAACACATCAAAATAGGGCCTCATTGCAGTATTCATGATATCCATAAAAGCAGCTGGGGCATTTGTTAGCCCAAACGACATCACCAAAAACTCAAATACCCCATATCTTGTCCGGAATGCCGTCTTTGGAATATCCTTCTCCTTAACCCTCACCCGATGATACCCTGAACGTAAGTAAATCTTTGAGATATACTTGGCACCTTGGAGTTGGTCAAACAGGTCGTCAATTCTTTGAAGTGGATACTTGCTTTTTATAGTACACTTATTCAACTGTCGATAGTCGATACACATCCATAACGACCCGTATTTCTTTCGCACGGATAGGATTGGTGCACCTCAAGACGAAGTGCTAGGCCTAATGAATCCCTTATCCAGAAAGTCCTTCAATTGCGCCTTCAACTATCACAACTCTGCCGGGGCCATTCTATATGGAGGGATAGAGATCGGTTGAGTGTCAGGCAACACATCAATGCTAAACTAAATCCCCCTTTCAGGAGGAACACCTGGGAGTTTATCTGGGAAAATATCTGGAAATTCATTGACCACGAGGATTGATTGTAGAGTAGGCGGCTTTGCCTCCGAATCCCTAACACAAACGAGATGGTAAATGTAACCTGTTGAGATCATTTTACTTGCCTTAAGATAGGAAATAAACCTATCTTTCAGTGTAGCAATATTCCCCTTCCATTCAATGACAGGTTCACCAGGAAATTGAAACCTAACAATCTTCGTACGACAATCAACATTTGCATAGCATGAGGCTAACCAGTCCATTCCAATTATCACATCGAAATCAACCATTTCTAACTCAAATAAATTTGTCGCGGTTTGACGACTATAAATCATCACAGTGCAACCTCTATACACCCTTCTAGCAATCACAAAATATCCTATTAGAGTAGATAGCTCAAGGGGTTTACTTATCAATTCAGGTTCAATGCCAAACTTATCAGCCACAAAAGGGTTCCACATATGATAATGTAGATTCTGGATCAATCAGCTTGTATACATCATAAGAAAACACAAAAAATATACCTGTAACAACATCTGGAGATGACTCGAGATCCTGTCTACCTACTAGAGCATAGGTTCAATTTTGAGCACCACTCAAACTCGACACTGCACCTCTACCTCTACCACGGCATGTCGACTGCTGAACATCCAACGCTAGAGGTCGAACTGATGGGGAGGAACCAGACACATATCCAGTCAGCTGAGCCATAACATCACCTCCTCTATTAAGACAATGCCGCATCATATGGCCAGACTGTCCGCAATAACATCACGCATCAGAACCTTGTTGGCACAGTCCAAAGTGGGCCTTGACGCACTGATCACAATGTGGTGTTGGGGTCTCAACTGACTAGTATCCCTATGATTTTGCGAGCCAGATGCCCACGAATTCTGACCTAGACCAGAATAGGATCGATCATATCAAGGCCTCTCAAACTGTGGAGGAGCACTAGCTACATGTGGCACCGAACTCCTCAAAGACTGTGCCCTAACGCTGCCTCTAAAGTCATCAGAATACCATGCAAATCTCTCCCTCTTATGTTGGTCCCTATCCTGCTCCTTAACTGCCCTCTGCTGACGTTTATGATTCTCTAGGGTCTGGGTATAACCTTGAATATGGGAAATATACATGCCCTCCACCAAGAAGGCTATCGTGCACTAATTTATTAGATGTGGTCCCAACCCATTCACGAACAAATATGCCCTATCATTCATCTCGACCACCATACGGGGAGCATACCTTCCTAATGAATAAAATTACATACTGTACTCCCGCACATTCATATTACCTTGTCTAAGGTTTAGGAACTTATCAGCTCTAGCTCGTCGTATCGCAACTAGCAAGTAGTGACAAATAAAGTCCTCGAAAAATTCCTTCCACACAGCTGGAGGAGCGTTCAGACCCCTAGATCTCTCCCAACTATCATACCAGAGAACCGGTAAATCCTGTAGCCGATAAGAAGCCAACTGAACTACCTCGGTATCACTAACATGCATAACTCATAATATACGATGAACCTAGTTAATAAATGTCCGTGGGTCCTCCTTGGGGTTTGATCCCGTAAACACTGGACGTTCTAAATTAATAAAATCACAAACTCTCGTACTAACTAATTTATCAGCAGCACCTGTATTCTGCCTCTGAGCCCGAGTAGCTACCAAGCTAGTCAATAACTGCAAAGCACTCTACATATCCTGGTCTGTAGTGCCAGCCGGAGGAATTGAGGGTACTGGGTGGCTCCTAATATCCTCTGGAAGAGACGAAGTAGCAGAGGTATGAGAGGGAATCTCACTCTGAGCCTCACTTTGGCCTGCTCTGACTTGGGCACCTGGCTCGTACCCTCTCCCGCTGTTGTATCAAGTCGCCTACTAATTGTTTGCTTCCTAATCTAAGGCATGGCTGAAAGAAGACAAGGTTAATATTAGAGATGAACACATATGACTCAACTCTACGGACGATCTAGATTCAAGAAAAAGGTAACAACCCTAGATGTCATAGAGCCTCCTGATTATAAATGTGGCGCGAAACACATCCATAATCAAGACTCTACTAAACAAGGCTCATAGAAAATCCCTAGGACTGACTTGCTCTGATACCAAGTTTGTCACGACCCAAACTGGATGGCCATGACAAACACCCGCCATAATTGCCGAGTACCAACGTATATTTTATCTAACCTTCTATATTATCTTTTAGAGCTGACAAGATCAATATAAATTGTAGGCATGGATCATGGACAACCAACAATAAAATATGATGGCATGAACATACATAACATGGGATGACCAAACAATTAAGAAACTGTATACATAAGGTACGAGCTACCACGCTATCATGAAAGACTATACAACAAAAACCCCGACATGGCATACCAAACTATACATGAGTCGACACCTATCTATGAGCCTCTACAGGAACATAAGTGCTGGAACATTGCGGGAACAGGGCCTCGAGATACCCAAAATTTCAATAATAAAAATACATACCAAGACCAAGGCAAGTTCAGAGAAGGGATTTTGCTAATCACCAATGAACTAGACAGCCTACCGTGGTGGGGGAGCTGCACCTGCCTATCTATTAGTACCTACAGCACGACATGTAGCATCCACATATAAAAGGACGTCAGCATGAATAAAGTACTGAGTATGTAAGGCAGGGAACAATAAATATGAACAATAATGTAAGCAGGATAGAGACCATATAACCTGTAACATCTGAGTACCTCTGAGAGCTACTGACATGAAATGAATGATACATATGTATAAATACATAACCTTTTAAAACATGCGCCTCTGTGAGAATCATCATCATCATATCGTACCTGGCCGTAATATGATCGTAAAAACGTACCCGACCATCACAATGCTTGGTAGATCATACCCGGCCACGTGGAGCTCGGTAATATCCGATTGATCAGTGGTTGCACAGTAGGTGCCGTACCCGGCCATCTATACCGCAGCTCGGTAGAGTAAAATAGATACATATATATAATGCATGCTTGACTCATGGAATCACGTAAGCTTTAGGAGTGATATAAGGTATCCTCTGTACATGTTATTAGGACTACTCTTCACTATGAACCTTATAAGAATGAGGAAGTACCAACAACAATAATAACATAAGAATAAGAGAATCAACATTTACATCTCATTCCATTAAAGGGAAACAATGTAAGTATTGCTAGCTTCTAAGAGTAGAGTATCATTGGAAGGTCGTTCATTACATTATGTATAATCGGAGTCGTGCAAAAGAAGGAAAGGTATAGCCTCACATACCTTGTATGTAATTCCCCAATATCAAGCTATTAAATTGTCATAACTCCTTGTTAGGATTTATGCCCTTCACTAGAGGGGGGGGGGGGGTGAATAGTGAGGCACGAGAATGTCGGTAAATTGCGGAATTAAAATTGCAGGAGTAAAGTAAGTGCAGTAATTAAAAGAGTAAGGAGAGGACACACCGAATTTATACTGGTTCACCACAAAGTGTGGTTAGTCCAGTCTCCCGAGAGACTCTCTCGAGTTTACACTAACTCTGTTAAACTTACGGGTGCCTAACAAACCGTTACACTTGCTCGTATATGTACACTCTACAAGACTTCAACTTGCTCGAGGATACCTCACCTCAAGACTTCACCTTGCTCGTGGATACCGCACCACAAGACTTCACACACTAAGATTGAAGATACTTAGCAAACCCAAGGCTCAATGAGAAGGTATGGTCTTCTCAAGAACCTTTCTCTTTTACAACAAGAACTCTCTAAGAAGAGTAGATAAAGAGATACAATATAAGCTCTATGAACAACACAAAGTTGTCTCTCAAATGGCTCAACAAAAGCTCTAAATATGATGTAGAAATGTTATCAATATGTTCAAGAATAATGAGAGATATTGTTCATATGAAATGAGTCCCAAAGACCTCTATTTATAGGTGGTAAAGGTTGTATGTCCATTGCTTAATAGGCAATCAATAATGCTGATTTTATGCCAAGATAATCGATTATCTACTTTACATAATCGATTATCTTCTCAACGTTCATAAAACTGAACGTTGGAAGGCAACAGTCAGTGAATAATCGATTATCACTATGAGGATAATCGATTATTTACCTTTTCTGGAATTTCTAGTTTAAGCTGGAAAAAAACATATAATCGATTATCCCTGATGTGATAATCGATTATGCAGCCATGCTGGAATTTCAAGTTTTGGCTGGAAACCCAACATAATCGATTATCACATAAGGGATAATCGATTATCTGGCTGTTCTGTCCAGAATTGAAAACTTACTTCAAAAACCATTTTGGTTAAAATGAAAACGTTAAAAATCATTTTGTTTGAAGTATATGAAAATGTTTATGATATTTATGATTTGATAAAATGATTTTATGCATATTTATGATGACCTACGCTGAGCCAAAAGACGAGATAACTTAAACGTTGCTCTTACATTGGTTCTACCTAACGACCTACGCCTTGGGTCTTCGGTCTTGAACTTTTGAGCTCGTCTTGGCTTTTCTGTGCAATTCCTTCATCAATATGCTTCTTGGCATTCAATCTTGATTGTTTGTCACATAATAACATTGTTTGACAGTTGACTTTATTGTTTGTCATTCATCAAAACCTATACCTGGAAATCATGCTAATACAACCAAAGCACACATATCATGGATAGAATGATTTCCTACAATTTCCTCCTTTTTGATAATGACAAACAATAAGAGATATGCATATCGGATTCCCCCTAAGTTCATGCTATATCTCAACATACAAGTTATGCAAAACATTCCCCCTTAATTGAGTATTCCCCCTCAATTAAAGCATACTAGAAGGTGGAGACATTTCCCCTTATTAGATGCATATCACCTAATTTCTTCCCCCTTTTGGCATTAGCAAAAAGAGAGTATACACAGGCTACTTTCCCCTTTTGACACTTCCCTCTTTTGGGAATACCAACTGTTAGTGTCAAACATAAGATAGGAAATACAATGAGGAATATACATGATGACGATTTTCAAAAAAAATCATACAAACATAAAATGATACCAAATGTTAGCAAAAACATAACAACCATAATAACGGTTATTTTTAGCAAATCATATTACTTAACAACATATCAACTGTTAATTTTTGACAAACTAATAGTTGTATTAAAAACATGAATCATTTATTTTTCAATACTATACCAACTGTTATTCAAACCAAAAATAATACTCATCAAAACATGAATCAATCATTATTTTTAACAAAAATAATTGATACCAATTGTTATTCAAAATAAAAGTTATCAAAACATGAATCAACAAAAATAATTGATACCAATTGATAACAAAGATATATCAATCGTTAACACATATCAACTATTATGTTTTTATCAAAAAATATGATAACTAACCGAAATTCCCCCTCGATGCAATAAGATTTCGTGCTTGGTGCATCTACTACGATATTGTAGTCTTCAAGCACACCTGCAAACGTACCTAAAAATAGGTTTTAGGTACCCAAACACTTTTTGGTCCTTGGGGGTTAGGCAAATAATAATCATAGCTAAAAGATAAATCTCTATGTTTTGCAAAACATACGGGTGCTATGTGTCCTATCCGGTTGCAATAATGACATATAACATTCGGGTTGTGCATATGTCTTGGTTGAGCCAAAAACGTTCTAGGTGATCTAAAGTCGTTATTCCTAGAAGCGTTGAAATTCTTAAAGTCATTTCTAGGTGGTCTAAAATGATTAATTCTAGACTCATTAATAAAGTTCCTAGAATCATTTCTAGGTGGTCTAAAATGATTAAGTCTAGACTCATTTACAAAATTCCTAGAATTATTTCTAGGTTGTGCATCGCAATTTCTAACATGATTCTTATTCTTTTTACGCCTTTTATTTTTCCTGGGCCTTTTCTTTTTAATTTCTTCAACTATTTTAGGATTGTCTACACTACGTTTTTCTAGTGTGTTCCTAAGTTCTATGTTTTCTAATTTCAAAGAATCACAAGATGAACAATTAGAATTTTGATCAATTGAAGAAGTTTCATTCATCTCCTTAATTTTATTTCTAAGATCAATATTGTCATTTTCAAAAAATTTATTTTTCTCTTCTAAAACTTTAATTTTAGCCTTGGCCTCTTTGGAGATTTTTGAAGACTTTTTCAATTCATCATATAATTCTTGAAAAGCTTCTTGTAATTCTTCATAAGAGTAAGAGTTAGGAGTACTTACCTCTTCTTCCTCGTTGGCCATGAGGCATAGGGCGGCAGTTTCATCACCCGAGCTGTACGAATCCCATGTCACGCGCCTTTGGTGTTTCTTCTTCTTGTTGTCCTTGGGTTTTGGACATTGTGACTTGGTGTGGCCAATATTTCAACAATTATGGCATGAAGGACTTGGTTCTTCCTTCTTCATTTCCTTCTTCATAAACTTATAAAACTTTTCAATTAAATCGTTGGAAATAGTATCATCATCGCTTTCCGAATCACTTACTTCTACTCTTTTAGACGATGAGGCTTTGAAGGCAATACCTGGAATTTTCTTATTTCCAAACGAAGGATTAAGAGTAGTGCTTTCATAAGTCTTGAGGTTACCTCTTAGTCCATCAATTGTGACGTCCGTGATTCCCATCGACTCTTGGATGGCATTGGCTTTGGAACGCCATTCGGGAGTGAGACTCCGCAGGATTTTTCGAACAAGATCTTTGTTCGAATATACTTTCCCAAGAGCATGGAGATCGTTGATGATCATTGAGAATCGATCAAACATATCATCGATGCTTTTAGGCTCCTTCATTGTAAAGAGTTCATATTCATGTGTTAGAAAATCAACTCTAGCTTCTCGGACTTGAGGCGTACCTTCATAAGTGATTTCAAGCTTATCCCACATCTCTTTGGCGGTTGTGCAGCAAGAGTTCTTCCGATAGTCATCCGGATTCATGGCACAATACAACATATTGATGGCCTTTGCGTTATTTTCCATTTTCTTGATGTATTCGGCATTATATTCATCTTCCTCCTTTGGAACCATGATTTCCCCAACTTTCTTTGTCGGCATTTGTTCACCGTTCTTGATGATGTGCCATAATCTAAAGTTATTTGATTGGATGAATATTCTCATACTCTCTTTCCAATATGTATAATTGGTTCCATCAAATAGTGGAGGCCTAATGGTAGAGTGTCCTTGGCTCATCATACCTGCGTTCAACATTCTCAACAAAAAAAAAATATATCGTTCTCTCAACCGGTTAAGGCTTTCAGAGAGTTAGGCTCTGATACCAACTGTTAGGATTTATGCCCTTCACTGGGGGGGGGGTGAATAGTGAGGCACGAGAATGTCGGTAAATTTTGCAAAATTAAAATTGCAGGAGTAAAGTAAGTGCAGCAATTAAAAGAGTAAGGAGAGGACACACCGAATTTATACTGGTTCACCACTACTGTGGTTAGTCCAGTCTCCCGAGAGACTCTCTCGAGTTTACACTAACTCCGTTAAGCTTACGGGTGCCTAACCAACCGTTACACTTGCTCGTAACACTCTACAAGACTTCAACTTGCTCGAGGATACCTCACCTCAAGACTTCACCTTGCTCGTGGATACCGCACCACAAGACTTCATACACTAAGATTGAAGGTACTTAGCAAACCCAACGCTCAATGAGAAGGTATGGTCTTCTCAAGAACCTTTCTCTTTTACAACAAGAACTCTCTAAGAAGAGTAGATAAAGAGATACAATATAAGCTCTATGAACAACACAAAGTTGTCTCTCAAATGGCTCAACAAAAGCTCTAAATATGATGTAGAAATGTTATCAATATGTTCAAGAATAATGAGAGATATTGTTCATATGAAATGAGTCCCAAAGACCTCTATTTATAGGTGGTAGAGGTTGTATGTCCGTTGCTTAATAGGCAATCAATAATGCTGATTTTATGCCAAGATAATCGATTATCTACTTTACATAATCGATTATCTTCTCAACGTTCATAAAACTGAACGTTGGAAGGCAACGGTCAGTGAATAATCGATTATCACTATGAGGATAATCGATTATTTACCTTTTCTGGAATTTCTAGTTTAAGCTGGAAAAAAGCAGATAATCGATTATCCCTGCAGCCATGCTGGAATTTCCAGTTTTGGCTGGAAACCCAACATAATCGATTATCACATAAGGGATAATCGATTATCTGGCTGTTCTGTCCAGAATTGAAAACTTACTTCAAAAACCATTTTGGTTAAAATGAAAACATTAAAAATCATTTTGTTTGATGTATATGAAGATGTTTATGGTATTTATGATTTGATAAAATGATTTTATGCATATTTATGATGACCTATACTGAGCCAAAAGACGAGATAACTTAAATGTTGCTCTTACATTGGTTCTACCTAACGACCTACGCCTTGGGTCTTCGGTCTTGAACTTTTGAGCTCGTCTTGGCTTTTCTGTGCAATCCCTTCATCAATATGCTTCTTGGAATTCAATCTTGATTGTTTGTCACATAATGACATTGTTTGACAGTTGACTTCATTGTTTGTCATTCATCAAAACCTATACCTTGAAATCATGCTAATACAACTAAAGCACACATATCATGGATAGAATGATTTCCTACACTCCTTAGTCTATAATAAGTGAAACGATACTATCATTATCATTTAAGAATCATAACCATTATGTATCGACCACAACCTATTTTTCGATGAAACAGACAACACCTCCCCTTTATATATGACTTCACACCACTCAAAACAATCACCAAACAGCCCAAACAACATCAATAATAATCATATCGAGTCTTCCAAAATAGTCCACCAACTGATAACATTACTACCAAGCCATTTGATATATATATTTCACAAGTTCTAGCTTCAATGACTTAGCCACAACTTGGATAATCTTAAATATGTAGAAAATCATTCTATCCATGATATGTGCGCTTTGGTTGTACTAGCATGATTTTCAGGTATAGGTTTTGATGAATGACAAACAATGAAGTCAACTTGTTAAACAATGTTATTGTATGACAAACAATGAAGATGCATTAGCAAACAATCAAGATTGAATGCCGAGAAGCATATTGATGAATGGATTGCATGGAAAAGCCAAGACGAGCTCAAAAGTTCAAGACCGAAGACCCAAGGCATAGGTCGCTAGGTAGAACCAATGTAAGAGCAACATTTAAGTTATCTCGTCTTTTGGCTCAACATAGGTCATCATTAATATGCATAAAATCATTTTATTAAATCATATATATCATAAACATTTTTAATATACTTCAAACGAAATGATTTTAACGTCTTCATTTTAACCAAAATGGTTTTTGAAGTAAGTTTTCGATTCTGGTATATTCTGGTATACTCCAGCTTTGATTCTGGTATACTCTGGTATATTCCAGCTTTGCTGGAAATTCCGCAAGGCAACATAATCGATTATGTGATTGGAATAATCGATTATTTCACTATCCTTGCCTTCCCAACGTTTCGTTTTATGAACGTTGAGAAGATAATCGATTATGCAAAGTGGATAATCGATTATCTTGCATAAAATCAGCATAATTGAGTGTCAATTAAGCAACGGACATACAACTTCTAACACCTATAAATAGAGGTCTTTTGTGCTGATTTTAAACACACAACACCTCTCATTGTTCATATACATATTGATATTATTTGGGCATCATTTTAGAGCTTTTGTTGAGCCATTTGAGAGACAACTTTGAGTTGTTCATAGAGCTAATGTTGTATCTCTTTATCTACTCTTTTTAGAGAGTTCTTGTTGTAAAAGAGAAAGGTGTTTGAGTAGACCATATCTTCTCGTTGATTGTCAGGTTTGCTAAGTACCCTCAATCTTAGTGTGTGAAGACTTGTAGTGTGGTATCCACGAGCAAGGTGAAGTCTTGAGATGCGGTATCCTCGAGCAAGTTGAAGTCTTGTAGAGTGTACATCTACGAGCAAGTGTAACGGTTTGTTAGGCACCCGTAAGCTTAACGGAGTTAGTGGAAGCTCGAGAGAGTCTCTCGGGGACTAGACTAACCACACGTTGTGGTGAACCAGTATAAATTCGGTGTGTTCTTTCCTTACTATTTTAATTACGGCATTTACTTTACTACTGCAATTTTAATTCTGCAATATTTATCAATATTCTCGTGCCGCACTATTCACCCCCCCTCCAGTGACGGGCATAAATCCTAATAAAATACATACAGAGTAAGAGGATTCTTACATTTATACAGAAATAAAAACTCCTATTTGACCTTAAATTTCCATGAAATATCCCTCCAATGCTGTCACAACAACAAGAAAGCGAAACTTGCGATCAATTAGTGTTTTCTAGCACTAGAATCACTTTAGAAGGCTTGAAATCACCTAGTGTTGATATTGAGAACATGAGGGGGATTTACAGAACATAAACCCTTTAAAACAACCTCCCACATGAGCTAGAAAACACAAAAAATGAGCAACAACAAGAAGAATAGCGCCACATGATTCCTAACACTGAATTTGTGTTGTTTGACCTTTGTTTGGATCTTGAATTTTGAGATAACCTTGGGAGGGTGTTCCTAGGGTTCTAAGGTCTGAATATTGTGAAAAGAAATGACCAAAAACGGGTTGGATGTATCGTATATAGGTCCAAATGTCTTAAGCCGTCTTAGTGGGCCCCATAGAAAGGTGCTTCGCGCAGTCTAGTGAAAACGCAAATATCTCTCTACTACGAGATCGTATCGATGAACGGTTTAATGAGTTAAATATTAGACTCATAGATATTCAATTTGGTGGTTAGATCACTCCATAATTCTAAGTAAAATGGAAGAAAAACTTAGTAACATTTGACCTAGTGTTTAAGTGAAATTATGAGCCTAATTTGGGGCAACGTTTGTCGACTTTTGTCTCATTACTCGTTCAACTTCAATACTTATGATACATATATTATATGATTAAAATACGTTAAAACACTACCTCTTTAGTGTACTAAGCACCTCTAGGCTTATCCAAAAATACGGCTAACAACATCTTTGATTTGTTTAACTTCTAATACTTGTTATCCTCCCTTATACACCTTTGTATAATTTAAGACCAATAGAATTAACTTCTTATCATCGTAAGGATAATCCTTTCATCGATTTATGCTTACTAACTTGTGTAATGAGCTAACATACGTGAATATGGGTTGTAACACTAAGTTAGTCACTCTTTCACCAGAGGCAGCCTCGTGTTCCGTTGCAGCAAGAACAACGTCATGGACTTTAGCTTATTGGGACCTGGCTTAATCAAATCTAACCCTCATCGGGACAATTTCTTGGCTAAGGGTGACCACCGCTTTCTCTCTTTGATGCACACGAGCCTCTAATACAATAGCGAAACAACTTTGACTTCTAACTCTTAGAGGTAGATAACGGTTTGGTCCTATTCCACCACAAGTTAATCTCGCTCAGAGGTAAGTTATTCCTTCTCATGAATCGACCTCCAAGGACCCTCAAAGCCAGAAAGTTGGCCTACCAAGTGAGACGGGTAAAAATAAGGATATGTTCATATCAAGAATAGAAGAAATCATGAAGGAATAAAAGAACGTACTGCTGCAGCGTTGTGCGTGGCATTGTTCAATAGACACTCTCCCGAGAGTGGCCAAATTATTTCCAAATCTTTCTCTGAAGCCAAAGTCTTCAGATAACTAGCAAGCTCCACCGGTCGGGAAAGCGGGTTGCACTCAATAGAGACTAAAATGGTAATATTCCTCCTTATTTGTGGATCTTCAAAAAGGGTAGCATAATATTTCCCCAAATTCTCATGCACTGGGTCTAGAAAAGAGGAACACCCTCTACGCGGTCAGCTACAGTCGGCATAGATGATGAACCAATTGTTGGTGGAAGAGTGGATGAAGATAGAAGTGATATAGTAATTACTGGTGTTGGTGAAGATGGTGATGAAGCTGATGGAGCTGAATAGTGTGAAGCAGATGCATCGAGTATCGCAATAGTTGTTGAATGCTCGCCAACCAAAGACTGTAGGGACCCGATATCCATTCTCGCAGTACCGAGAACAACAAAGGGGGTTTGATAGCGGGAGTTAACATTTTTCACTAAATCAAACTCCCCTAGAGAGCCGAGGTGCCGTCCTCAGTTGGTGTAACTAACACAACAGAAGCATTATGTCGAGTTGATGATGAACGCCGTCTCCTGTGTAGATCCTATCATCACTAGCTTCTCCATCATCGTCAATCATCACGGTGTCTATGCTAGTGATCACAGCTACTGAAGACGACTCAAGGTTAATAGTCTTCGCCCTCTTATTATTTTCCTCGATCACATAAGAACACCTTTTTTTGTTGATTATTCTCCGGCAGGGTACTCCGTAGTAAAACATGTATGCTCGAAGCAGGCCCAGAGACACCTGTTCGAGTAAATTCTTCTTGAAGCAGCCTCACCTTATTAGCAAGATCAGCTAAGATGTCCTTCTCGGGGATGACAGTAGAGCCCATAGGTATACCTAATTTCACGATCAAATCAGAAGGGTTCAACCAAGTTCTTCACATAAAAATGGAAGCAAGGTGAGTTTAAATTGCCATGATTTTTGGCCTTCCACCCGTATTTAAGGGCTACTTCTTTCCATAAACATGTTTCGGGTGTCGTAACATCCAAGATCTTCTAAACCTACCAGTCCAAACCTTCCCCTACCGGTGCGATCCATCGAGTTGCTGAAATATGCGAAGGGTGAAGAGTTAATACGTAAACTCATAGAGGACTATTTAGTAAAAAGAAATATTAAATGAAGATCTTTCGAGTGCAGTTCCAAGCGGCCGGAAAGGATGAATCTATTGTCGGATTGAAATTATTGGTGATAACTACAACGAACCATTTCCATCCACCTGGGTCGTTATCCTCATCCATGTTAGTCAATAGAGCATGATGATCACATTTACAGAGGTTTATCATTCCCCCCATAGAAAAGCTTGGGAAAGTAAAGATTCATCGTACGAGCTAAGGTTAGCTCTTCTCCAGCCTTCTGGCACAAATGCTGAAGGCAAGCGACCATCATCCATACAGAAGGACTTAATTGTGCCAAACAGATTTTGTAACGAAGGAAAATCTCCGCAACCGTGGAATCCATCTCTACGCTCAAAGAAAATGCACTCAAAGTAAAGGGATACATATAAAAGTATGTAGAACCCTCATTGGGAAGGGTCATTTGCTCCGATAAATCAGGATCAATAATATCCAACTCATGGCAACGGTAATCTTCCTTCACAACAGGAATATAGGAAGGACGAATGGAAGAAGGGTATTTGATGACCCCTCATCGCTTGCTTTCAAAATGAATTCTGCATTTCGAGGTTTTAAAAGCCTCTTTTAGCATCACTTAAATTTTGCGTGCGCAATCCGGACGCGTAGTCGGAAAGCCTAAATGTGAAAATCTGTAAAAATAATAATAAATTTTAACTATAAAGTAAATTAATTTGACTTCAGTCAAAATTTTTGGTAAGCGGATCCAAACCCGTGGTCTATTGGAAAAAATGAGACTTGGACGTATGCCCAAAATAAAATTCCGAGGTCCCAAGCCCGAGAAACAAATTTTTAAAAATATTATTTTCTGAAATTGTTTAAGGGATTTGGAAATGAATTTTGATCAGAACATGTTGGTATCGGGCCCATATTTTGGTTATGGCATGCGGTACAAGTCTTATATGTGATTTAAGACAATTCTGTGAAGTTCTGTAAGAAACGGAATCCATTTGACGTGATTCGGACCTTAAATGCAAATTTGATGTTTAAAGAAGTTTTGAGAAATATCATTGATCTTGAGGTTTAATTTGATGTTCATGATGTTATTTTTATGATTTGAGTCCACGAATAAATCCGTAGAATATTTTTGAGGTTGTGTGTTTATCTGGTTTGGAGCCTCGAGGGCTCGGGTGAGTTTTGGATATGCCACAAAGTGCATTTTGAACTTAGAAAAATTGCAGGATTTTTGTTGGTGTGATCAGGCCTGCAGGCTTCCAATTTGCAAAGCCTAGCTCTCAAATGCGAACCATCCCAGGCATGCCTTATCTCGCAATGTGAGTTATGTTTCACAATTCCGACATCGCAAATACGAGGATCCCCTTCGCAAATGCGATGTATGCTGGAAAGGCTTGAAGTCGCAAATGCGACATATTACTCGCAGATGCGAAAAGGCTAGATTTCCTAAGGTTTCTCAAATGGGAGCTTCCTTTCACAATTCCCAAGCCAGCAGAGGCCGGTGTTCGCAATTACCACATCTGAGACATGCAACTTTTATACTTACACGAATTTTAACCCATTTTTCATATTCTCTCAAAACATAAACACACTAGGGTGATTTTTCAAAGGTTTTTTTTTCTCCAAATCAATTGTAAGTCATTTAAACTAATTTTCTTTCTATCATTAACATTTTTTAACATGATTTCAACTTAAAATCAATTATTTTCATGGGGGAAATTGGGTATTTTGAGTAGAACCTATATTTTTTAAAAATTGGGGATTTGGACCTCAATTTGAGGTATGATTTCAATACAAATTATATATTTGGGTTTGTGGGGGAATGGGTAATTGAGTTTTATTTTGAACCTCAGGTTTTTACCATGTGGGCCCGAGGAATATTTTTGACCTTTTGGGTAAAACTTTGGAAAACTTATTTTAATGCATCGGGGTTGATTCATTTAGCGTTAATTGATGTAATTAAGTAACTCTTGGCTAGATTAGAGCGAATTGGTGGTGGAATCAAGGGGTAAAGCTATAATTGAAACATGTACTGTGTTCGTGGCATCGAGGTAAGTGTTTAGTCTAACCTTAACTTGAGGGATTAGGAGTTGTGTCTATTTGCTATGTGTTAATTGTGGAGTACGACATATAGGCATGGTGACGAGTATATACGTCGGTGTCAAGCATGCCCGTGAGTCTTGTGTTATAATTTGTTATGACTCCGTTGTGGTTTATTATGCCTTACATGTTATTATCATTATTGTTCCCTTGCCAGAATGTTTGTTTGATATTATTGTTCCCTTGTCGGGATATTATTGAGATATCATTGTTCCCTTGCCGGGATGTTGTTGAAATATTAATTTTACCTCGCCAGAAAGTTATTATGTTGCTGTTGTTCCTTTGTTGGAATTCCTTGTGTTTACTGTTGGTTGGGAAGTGAGAGTGGGTGGTACGCCTACCACAATATATAATAAAACGGAAGCGGGTGATACGTCTACCACAAGATATAATAAAATGGGAGCATGTGGTACGCTTACAGCATGATAGATAAAATGGGAGAGGATGGTACGCCTACCACAAGATATAATGAAATAGGAGTGGGTTGTACAAAGACCACAAGATATATGAAAAGGGAGGGGGTGGTACGCATACCACAAAATATAATTAATTGGGAGCGGGTGGCATGCCTTCCACAAGATATGTGAAATGGGACTGGGTTGCACGCCTGCAACAAGATGTGAAATGAAAGTGAAATCCGCCTTTGTTCTCCTTATCCTTGTTAGTAGTTGGATTTTGGTTTCCTATAATTTTCATGATATTCTGCTTTTACATGTTATTCCCCAAAACATGTTTCCCCCTCCCATCCTTATTTGTTTATTCGGTTTTACTTTCCGATGTATATTATATAACTGCACAAATTTATTTGGTAGTCTGGTCTTAGCCTCGTCACTACTTCGTCGAGGTTAGGACAGACACTAACCAGCACATGGGGTCGGTTGTACTGATACTACACTCTACACTATGTGCAGATCCCGGAGCAGCTCTTGACTCGTAGTTGGAGGCTACCTTCAGTCCACGCAGAGATCCAAGGTATACATGCAGGCGTTCACAAGCCCTGGCATCTTCCTTTATCCTTATTTCCTATTTCATTTTCCTTTTATTCAGAAATAGTGTATTGTTATTTCTTCAGACTTTGTATGTAGCAATCTAGGACCGTCTGTGACACTGTCACACCAGGTTTTGGGTGGTTAAGGCTTAAGTATTTCTAATAGATAAAGATTTCATATATTTTATTGTTGTCTTCCGCTTAAATTTGGATTTCTATTTTTATCACGTTATCGCCTTATATTTGTTAAAAAGAAATAATTGGATAATGAAGTAAGTAGTTAAAGGATTGGCTTGCCTAGCTCACATTAGTGGGCACCATCATGACTCCTGAGGGTGGGAAATCGGGTCGTGACAGATACCTACTAACAGCCCATGTATGAGGGTTAGTAGTAGGGAATTTTTCTTCGAAGTCTTTGTGGTATTAAGACTTCTAGGGATGATGGAACCCACTATTGGAGGAGTAGAGTCTTCGACTTTGTTCTTTTTCTTTGAAGAACTGGTACACTTTGAAGATGAAGCTATTGAATGGAAGAAGGAAATGTTTTTTTGTTTAAAGAAAGTTAGAGAGAAGATGGAAAACAAAGGTGCAAATCGAAAGCTTGAAAAATTATAAAGTGCGAGAGAAAAAGGATGATGCATATAAGTAAAACTTTGGTAGCTAATTTATAGCCATGATTACCACGATAATCGGCAAAAGTTGTGTTGAACCATGGGATGATGTATGTTCGGGACATTAAATGCGGATAGACGTGTGTCTAATCAACCCTCAGAAACCTAAAGAGGAAGTTATAGTAGTTCCCGCCAAAAGAATATTTTAACCAGCTTTTCCGGTAACACAAAGTTATGTTATCGGAAAACAATGGGACTATCTGTAAGGGTAAAATATGATATGACACGTGGTTATCTAAAGGAAGGACATATGTAGCTCACGACGGGGATGGCCAAAGACCGTACAGAGCTATTTTACTTGTCACCTGAAGGGATAACGTTCATAAAAGTGTGTTAAAAGCCCTGTGCCCGGTAGTATTTAATTAGGAATATTCTGCGACATTAAGAACAATGGCCGTTACAGGGAATTTGGCATTAGTGTCTACTGTTACATCTTCATCAATGACCCTCATAATTGACATTAAAGGAGGGCACGATCATAGAACCTTTTTCCTAGACACAACTATAAATAGTGAGCTTAGTTATCATTGTAAAGGAGGAGGAATATTCTGACAAACTTACACTACATTATATACAAGCTTAATACAATTTTACTTTCTTATTTTTTGATTTCATCGTAGTCGCGCCCAGAAACCTTGTTCCAGGAATTGTTATCTATGTGGTTCTATCTATATATTAATGCTAAGTATTGCATAATTCTTTACTTATTTTATTATTTTCATGTTTAAATTAGTTCACTTGTCTACAAGTCATGTATAAATTTAACTGTATCGTTTTACGGGTAAACAATCACCCCATTGTCATGGAAGAGAATTGAGGGGCAAAATAGATTACTGTAGAAGAAAGAGTCCTTTTCGCCGCCTTCTTCATACAAGCTGCCAGGTTTACGATACGGCAGGGAAGGGATATATCTTAGCGGTAGAGTGTCACCTTAACGTAGTGGAAGTCATCACTTCGAGCTTGATTATCCATATGCCCAATGTGAGTTTTTCTAGTTGGATCTGCTCTCCCGCCGTCATATAATAAGAATGGATAAGAGGCTCGTGGGATTGACGTGAGAGGGCATGGATGGCTATATTTCTGGGAGCGGACTCCGGGAGAATATGAAGTGCATGGATACAAGTTATGCCCTAGAATGAAAAGCAATTCCGAATCTGCTTTGTCTACAAACAGGGAAGCTCTATGTGATGCAACAACGAATCTCATGGAGTGTTCGATCCTAGCTCAGGTGTTCGATCCTAGCTCAGGATGAACACTGGCGGTATGCTTAACATATGAACATGGAGATCAACTCCAAGGACTAACTGCGGGAGCAAGGATTGAATTTTCGACTGCATGACTTGATTCCTCTTCCTCCACTGAGTTATCAGGGGATAGAAAGCGGGTTTTCGGCAAGCGTGACGAGAGGGCGAGGTTCAAATAATATTGGTCTTGACCCGAAACTTCGACGACCGAAATTTCGGCGACCACCCTGCCATGCCGCCCTCTACCAGTGCCAATCCTCAATTTTACCACATATAGAGATTAAGAAGGCAGGAGTATTTGTAAATTTTAAAATAAAATACAAAGTTGTTGCTTTGTTGCCTTTTTTTTTTTACTGTTTCAAAAGCTATTAGAGTACAATACTCCAAAATTCTGTTCCTATAGTTGGTAAAAGGAAATGCATTTGGACAGATTTTTTTGACTAAAAACTGTCCTATGAATAGTATTGGATGGATGTTTGGTGAAAAATTCTATCTAAAGGATAGATTTTCAATGATAAATGCTTTGCTTTGCTCTTATATAAAGGAAGGTCTTTCCTCACTTAGAGAACATCTTTACACTCATTAAAAGAGAGAACAAGAAAAGATAAAAAAGCGTAGTTGGAGTAACTTAAAAACTCTCTGCAATGTTCCTTCTTTGAGAAATATTCCAGAAAATGAAAGAACACAAAAGAAAGAAAAGTTTTCTTTAGTTTCTGATTTTTGGTTTTGCAAGTTTTGGGAGGTGAATCTGTTTGGTTTTACTAGTTCGTTTTTTGTTGGTTTTGGCTGGGTTTAGTTGTTGTACCTTGCTGTTCGTCTAAAATAGGTAATTTTGTTCTATTCGATTGAAAGTGGAAGAATTGCATACCCGAGTTCCTTTCAGTTTCTTGCTTCTTATTCTACTTCCTGCTCGTTAAAGGTATTTGCATGGGTGCTGAAATTATTATGTTTGTTATTATAAGTAGGCAATAAACTAGACTGGTTTCTTTTATCTTCATTGGTATTTGGACTAAAAAGGTATTGGCTATCAGATGATTACTTCTGATGAACCTAATTATTACATTAGTTAATATTGTGAATTTGGCTCAATGTTAGTATCATTTTAGTTGTTATTGTTAGATTGTTAAGTATCAGATCAGGCGACTTTAATTTAAAAGAAAATTGCACCTAGAAAGGCCAAGAATCTTCATTACCTATGTATGTTTATTTTTTTAAAAACTTTAAATATTTATTAAAAATAAAATAGAACTTTCGAATCCATGCTATCTGTTAGGGTGTACGAATGAAACCGATAAATTGCACCAATTCAATAATCCGAGTCAAATCGAAAAAAAATCCGACAATAGTTTAGTTTGACTTGGTTTGGTATTGGAAAAAAAACCCGAGCATATTTGGTTTGGTTTGGTTTTAACTAAAAAAAGTCAAACTGAAATCAAACCAACCCGGCATCATATGTATAAGTTTTAAATATATATAATATATAAAAATATTTATTATAGTATAATTTATAAATATTTCTTAAGCTTTTTCATAGATTTATCTTTTCACGTATTATTTCAAGCTTAAGCTAATAATTTTTAGATGCTCCAATAAGTTTATAGTTCATAAATGTTAGTAACTCAAATAAATCCTAAACCAATATCCAATCAATACTAATGCTAATAAAAGACATTCTATTCCGTTATACTTTGAATGAAAATAGTGTTAGATATCTATTTTTTTTATAGTTTTTTTTGTGGTTTAGATAAAATGCATAACTTATTTTTCTTTTAGTGTTTAGTCAAGTAAATAATAGTACTTATTAGTCGTACTTATTAGTTATTTTAAATTATGTTTGTTTTCATTATGGCTTTTTAATGATACTTATTTTATGTGATTTTATTATCTTTATTGTTGAATATTTTAGAATAATGACATGACTCATCTCATATTTATGTTATTTTATTGAAAAACACCATATGTTGTTCTATCTTACTAGGATTAAAGAAATATTTGGAGCACAAATTCTATTTTGTGTTATGAAGACTTTATGAGAAAAAAATCGAAAAAATCCGAAAACCCGAAAAACCCGAAAAAAATCGAGATTGAAAAACTCAATTTTTATTGGTTTGGTTCGGTCTTTAAATTTAATAACTCGATACAATTGATTTAGTTTGATAATTAAAAAATTCGAACCAACCCGACCTATCTATACACGTGCTATCTGTGATCTGCCTAACAATGTATAAGTTCTTTTTTTTTCATTGATGCTCTATGTGATTTGTTTATCCATGAAAGACAAAATTTAGTTTACATGTTTTGCCTTTGGCTTCCATCAATGCTTACAAATATAGAACTCTCTACGAAAAATTCCTACACTTTTGTTTGAATTTTAATATATTAATTACTCTGGGGCTGATAGTAGTAGTGATTCGTGGAGTTGTGGAAATTTAGACAGTGTTATGAGCTAAAGTCTCTTTTAAACATTTCATAGGCCGAATGAATTAATCTTATTTGGCCCGTTCCATAATGACTGAGTACATAAGCTGATTCATTTTTCTTGACACCAGATTAGTCGAATAAATCCAATATGTAGTCTATTTCCTTTTCTACACAATTTTTTTAATAACTTAAATAGTTTTTTATTAATTTAAACGTTAAGCAATTTATAGGCACACTTTAAATTTTTTACCCATGAACTTGCTTGCATAGTACGATATTTGTCATTTATAGATTGGCTTGACAATTTCATACAATATCCATAACTTTAATTAATTTCTAATCCTTTTGCCATAATCGTGGATTCGCTTGTGTAGCGAGATAGTAACATATAATAATTTTTCAAAAGTAATAACACGCTAATAATCCTTTGTTACGATTGTGGATTCGATTGGGTAGTTGTTATGACAAAATTAATAAATTTCGTCTTGATTACGCATTCGCTTGCATAGTGTGGTTATGACATCTTATGATTCAAAATATTTTTTAATATTTCTAATAATCAAGAATTAAAAGCGTATAGGTAAAACATGGAAATCGAATAAAGTACGGTTTGTCCAGAATTAATTCAAGCCAAGTTAAGTCAATAAAGTGATCGTGCTAGAACCACGGCACTAGGAGAATACCTTACACTTTCTCCTCGGTCAACAAAATTCCTCAACCGGACTTTATTTTCGCAATCCAATAGAATTGAGTTAAACCTTTCTTTGACTGGGATTCAAATAAAAGGTGACTTAGAATACCCAGAAAAATAATTACAAGTGACGACTTTGTAAATAAGGTAATCCCTATTCAAATTTATCCTTTTGACTGGAAAAACTCTTAAACCCTCAACAATCTATAATTCCTACTATATCTCTTTTGGGTAAAAAAGGGTGTGACAATAGTAATCGACAAATGATTTGGGGAATTAAAAATCAGCATAGATCCGTAGATTCCCAAATAAGGCAACCTTTTGAACTATTGCTGAATGGTGGGGCAATCCTTCTATTCTGGTTCATGGTTTCTTTTAGCTATATATGGTTCATCCGGATGAGAGATTGAGCTTTAACAAAGAGTAAACGGTCAAATTAATACATAAATGTATAATTTTCCAGAAGTTGAAATTTTGTTCATATTCATTACTGTAGGTATTGGGTTCAAACTAATCTAACTCGTCGTCAAATTTTATTAAATTTTGTGTATTGTCTCATGTACATGTTTTCAACGAATTCCAATGATAAAAATTTGCCTATATTTTTTGAATATTGTATATGGTTGGTAATTTTTATTTTATTTTTGGTAGCGTGACTAGTTTTCCCGAAAAATTCTGAATTTCTTAAAACTTATTTTTTTTTTTTTGGTTGCGAAAGGTCAATTTTGAATAACTTGGTTCCCTCATATGGACGCGTCGTGATCAAGATTTCCCTCTCTCAAGAGAAAACAATAATGAAAAGATACAATTGTTTTTATGTAGTTTACCGTGAACCTATCTAGCTTCTAACCAGGAAAATTCAAAAAATAAAAAAAAGTAAAAATATCCTAAAAAGTTAAGAGGATTCAATATATATACATAAAAATATAAATACTTAATATATACAGTATATGTTTCGACGAAAGAGGTTCGGTTGAATCCCTTCCTCCCACCTAGATCTTCCTCTGCTTGTGCGGAAGATTTTTGTGAAGAATTAAAACAATTGTATGAAGAGTATAGGGAAACCCAAATCATAAAAGATTAAATACTAATGCTCCAGTATTAATAACTGGAACGATATACCTATGAAGATTTGGCTGTTTAAGGCCGACTATCGGAATGATTATGTCGTTCATTTTACAGTCGATGTATAGTGGATCAATCAACTCACTAATTACATGCATCTACATTGAATGATATAGGTGAAAATTAAATTTTGCTCGAAGTTAAAATAGAGATATAAACCATCTTGCATTATATTCCAAGTGCATCTTTTATGCCTAATATCACACTTAGGTACATCTCTGTAAAATTTAAAAAGAAGAAAGGTTCCATACCTAGGACCAGCAGTCATGTGGTTCTAATCTGCCTGTGGCGATTTCAACAGCATATCTATGAACATTTGATTCTTTAAGGCCAACTTTTTCTTCGATAATATTACACTTCATTATGTATAATGGGTCGATCAGCTCGCTAATCACATCTATATTGAACAAGTTTGCTGTTGCATAATAGGAAAATGGTGGCAGGAAGAAGAGGTAAACTAACATGGCCATAGAAATAATAGTTGACCCACCATATCTAAGCATTAAGCAGGACAAAAGGAAATAATCCGATCAATTATGAGGGTCAACATCCCTGAAAATGAAAATTAAACAAGATAAAAATAAAAGTAGAATAAAATAAAAGACACAATTCTTTGTCATTATATGTCACCCAAACAAATCTTGTTTATGTAGAATTCCTTTTTGTCCTTGTCACAGTAAACCACTCCTAACAAAAAACCATTCTCCTTAAAACTTGGGTGGAATATACTTGTAATCACTCAACCACTACTAAAAATTCGCCAAAATCGACTGCGGCCGATTTATTCAATCGATAAAAAAACCGTCCTAAAAATAATTAATTTTGGTCAGTTTATTCAAATATTTTATTTTTTATTTACGAAATCGATAAATTTCTGTTGGTTTTTTTTACAAGAAATTATTATTATTGCATTTCGATTGGAAACAACATCTCTGCCCTTTCGGGTAGGGGTAAGACTCGTCTACATATTACCCTTCTCAGACCTCACTTTGTGGGACTATACTAGATAGTTGTTGTTGTTGTTGCATTTCGCAAAAATTATTTTTCAGGAAATCTAGTAGGTTTTTTATTTAAAATAAATCAAAATCATATTCAAAAATCGATCAAAATTGATCGGTTATTTCATCTGTCATTTTAAAATACCAACTAATTTCAGTCGGTATTTTTTTCATAGAACCAACCAAATTGGTCGGTTTTCGGTCGAGTTTTGCCAATTACCCATCAATATTGGTGGGTTTTCCCTTTTTAGAGTAGTGAAAGTAATCTTTTCGTTGTGACAGTCGGCGTAAACCAACTATTAATATATAAAGTTTGTATTTGTTGAATTATATATAAAGTTCAAACCAAATTACGTGTCCAAAGACTGCAACAGTTGGTGCATTCTTCGCATTTGCCAGTGATAATTAGACTTCCTCCCCACTTATAAGGCCTTTTTTTTTCAAAAAAGAAAAAAAAAAGACAAGAATGAGTGTGATATTACACAGAATCATATTTGATAACAAAATTTTTTTAATATAAAAACATTGTAATGTAACAAAAGCATAGGGATTTAGGTGGCCTTATTAGGCAAATATTCATCTAAATTGGATGATACAGGTGATGATGACATTGACCAATTGAAGATAAGATTCTGTTGCCAGTCGAAGAAGAGATATAAACCATCTTGCATTAAATTCCAAGTGCACCTTTTCTTATGAATATCACACCTAGGTGCATCTCTATAAAATTTAAAAAGAAGGAAAGTTCCATATCTAGGACCAGCAGTCATGTTACATAAAAGTGTTGGCTCTAATTGACCTGTCGCGATTTCAACAAGATATCTGTGGACGCCCGATTGTCTAAGTCCAACTCTTTCTTCCGTAATATTACCGTTCATTACACAATCCACGAATAATGGATCGATTAACTCGCTAATGATGTCTACATTGAAGTTATTTGCCCTTGCATAAAAACAGAATGATGATAACAAGAAGAGGAAAACTAAAATTGGCAATTCAAATTTGATTGAAGAGGAAGGCATATTGTCCTTGGCCTCGTTGGTGGGTCACTTTCTTAGAGAAATTATTGGATTTTGAGTTCTTTAAATAGGCTAAAATATAAGAAGAAGAAAAGTTAATTTGTTAAGTTCGTAATTGAAATTGAACACAATCAAGAGTCAGATGGTAGAAAATGGAAGTCTTATTAAAAACACTTCATTCTTAGAATGAGCAACTATAGGTATGTAATTATGTTAATAGCAAAATATCAATTTCATATATGTTAAACACTTAATTAGTTAAACCTTATAGAGAAAAATTAATTTTTCAATATATAAATATATCTACAAGTATGGCTAGTCCTTAAAAGACTCTGGGTAACTGCAAGTTGTCAAGTGCGTAAAATTTTATTCCATAAATTGAAACCAAGGGAGTATTAGAATATATTGTGTGTATCCTTTTTTTATTGGTAGAATATTCTCTCATTATTGTACAGTCCTATTGTTGCTAGGATTTGATTTCCTTCATTATTGTACAGTCCTATAGTTGGTAGGATTTGATACCTCTCTGTACTCTATATATACTTTTGTAAGCAATACGAGAAAATTACTTCTCCCAAACTCTCTACATGGTAGAATATATTGTGTGTATCTTTTTATTATTGATAGAATATTCTCTCATTATTGTACAGTCCTATAGTTAGTAGGATTTAATTTTCTTTATTATTGTACAGTCCTATAGTTGGTATGATTTGATACCTCTCTGTACTCTATATATACTTTTATACGCAATACGAGAAAATTACTTCTCCCAAAACTCTCTACGGGGAGTACTTTGCTTTAATTATAGAGAACGTGAATCTACTTAGAAAGAGAACTATATCTTGCTGAGTAAATATAATGACAAAGATATATACTACTCCATGTTTTTCTTTTATAAAGTGGGGATCGGATTAGTTTGTCCCCATACCTCAACTAATTCCGCATAGTACCTATTACCTTCCACATGCTCAAGCATTAAGTAATTCTTTTCACTAAAATTTGAACTGATGAGAAGAAATTACCTAGTCATATTTTTCACAAACAAGATTTGAACTTGATAATTCATGGTTCTTGTACCCATTTTACTGTATACTACAACATACCCTTGATGCAATACTACTCCATTGTTTTTTTAACAGATTTATCTATGGACTTCATTTGTTGTTGGAATGTGGAACTAAAGATTATAGGAACACAATGCTTGTCTAGCTACCTGGCAAAGTAGAATAAGAAATTCAGGAGGATGCCACTGTTTGAGAGGTTTTACATTTATGTCTCAGATTAATGGTTAACACTTAACAGTGTCCTTTTCCCCCTTCTAAATAATAATGTAACTATGGTTCGTCAAATGTCAGCATATTTTCATACTTAATAGCTTAGGTGGAAGTTCTTGAATGGAACAGTAACATCTCAAGCTCAAGAGGTCATTAGAGTCAAAAGCGTATCTAGGATTTTAACAATATAGGTATACCATTATGTTAACTAAAAAGGGCATGGGAAATTAGAGATTTGCTTAGATCTTAATTATAAACATGATTAATTAAAAACAAATATATGGGGATCGAACCTCTGAGGGTAAAAAAGGCACTTAATCACTGTTTAACAAAAAATATGATTCTTTGCTTAAAGCTAAAGATAAATAAAAATTCGGGTAACAAATAATCAGGAGACGAAAAGAATAATACTCTTTTGAGAATACAATAAAGTAGTAAATAAGTTTGTATTTCAGTGCAATATCAATGATATTCTGTGTCCTTACAAATGCTGAGACATCCTCCTTTATAGTTAATTCTAGGAAAAAGTATAATGCCCTTAGTCTTAATGAGGCAATTATGAGCAATTAAAGACATTAAATGAAACGTTACATAATCATTCTTATTTAATACCAATTCTCTAACATATTGAGTATTTAATACTGGATTTTGGGCTCTTTTTAGTCATCAGATCCATATATTTAATGACTTCTGATTTCTTGGCTTTAAATGACTTAAATAGGTACAAATCTTGTATTATTCGAATTGTTTCTCGTGCCTATTTAGCTTTCTTCTCCCTGTATCTATTATCACTCGTACCTCTTAACTAATCATCATGTTTTGACCATTTGACCAGTCCACGTGTCACGCCACGTCTTCTTCAATATAAATTCAGTTTTTTCTCAATACAGATAGTCCTCCCACTTTCTATTTATTTATCAATTAAATATTTGGGAAGTGGATCTTCATAGTAAGAGAATTTTTATCGTAATTAATGCTATGGCAATACTGACGCTTCAGTTGTCCCTTTTATTTAATGCCTTGCACACGCATCGCCTTTTATTTAATGCTCTGCACACATGTCACCTTTTATTTAATGCTCTGCACACGTGTCATCTTCTAATTGACTTTGTAATTCTGCAGCCTTTTTTTAAGGTTTCTTCATCACCTTTATTCACGAAGTGATAGTTGCCTTTATTATAAGGTTTCCATCACTACACTTCTTTATTTGACGGTTGTTATTATATACATACTTAACCCTCTTTCTTTTGTATTCTTCTTCATAAATCTTCAACAAATAATTTATTACTCACTTTTGCTCTTTTTCTCCTTTAGTTCATCCTTCTTCAACAAGGTCGTCTTCAAACCCTAACCCTAGGGAAGTCCAAATTCTTGACAACTTTCCTAACGCCCCCGTAAGACATAGAAGAGGTAGAGGAGGTAGGATTTGTAGCCTAGGGTCCACTCGTGGTGGTTTATGTGGTTATGTCGCTCCTCTTTCTGGTTCTGGCATTAGAGTTCCACCTCTAAAACTTCTTCTTCTAAAGGTAAAGAACTTTATAAACCTCTCCGAGAACCTTTAGTTGAAAAAATTGTACCCAATGATTTACTTTTGGGAATGATAGAAAATCTCTTCAAGAACAGGTTATGAACTTAGAGAAAGCTGACACCTATCCTTCTCTAATAACCGAACCTCTGATTCCCACTGTTCGGAAGGATTGTAACTGGGGAGATAATTTTCATATGATGATTCCTACCCCAAACCAGAGAATTTCTTCTTTCAGAATTGGATTCTCTTTCGTTTATACTTATCCCTTCACTTTGGGATTTAATCCTGCTATTGACCCAGTCATACTTAAATTTTGTCGCTTTTTCAAAATTTTCTTAGCACAAGTAGGCCCCCTTGTTTGGAGAGCTGTGTCTCGTTTGAGGTATTTGTCTACCAAAGCCAATGCTAATTTTACCTTTCCCCATCTTATTCACTTATATCATTCCAAATTATTTTTCCATGGATTTTTACCTTGACTGCAAGAAGCAAGAAGGTTTTGGTAAACCCCGAAGATGACAAGAATCGTGGGTGGTATACTCGTTACATTGCTGTACGTACGGTGGATTTGTTGGGTGAAACAAATATCCCCTTCCATGAGAAGTGGAACTTTGCACGTAAGTTTTCTTTTACTTACCTTGTCTATTTTTAAGAATACTTCTTTTCTAATTTCGTTTCTATTTGGTTTTGCGTAACAACCATGGAAGATGTGGAACCCATTCCTAATATTTGTGGTAAGGTAAATTCAATTTGTAAACTGCGCCAATGGAGGCGAGAACTTTGAAATCAATTTCCCATTTACATGGTTGGAGAGTGAAAAACCACGGAATGCATTTCCTTATGCTTTGCGGTATGTTAAATTCTTTCTTGTTCTTAACTTTTTATCCCTCTTTTCATCAGGATTTGGTATCATGGGTATGACAATTGAGGTAGCCGTTGCCCTTCGAGCTTCTTCTAGCTCTTCACTTTCTTTGGAAAAAAACCAAACTCATGTTGTCAAAGAGGAAGGTTATAGAAGAATAATCTGAGAATGAAGAAGAAGAAGATACCTCCTTAATTGCTAGGCCAAGAGCCAGGAGATGTATCATTTCTGAAGATGAATCTGAAGATACTCCTGCTCAAACCTCTATCTCCGAGCCTGTTCAGTTTCCTTTTGATGAGGACACCACTCCAAGGGACTCTAATGAATCTATTCAACGACTCTTTGTTAGTGGTTTTGAGAGTGCAGAGCTTGGGCCAATTCTTGATGAAACTCCCATCTCTTCTTCTATTCTTATTTCTTCTATTTCTCTTTCAGTTACGAGTGTTTCCTTGCTTGTTTTATCAATCGTACCTCTTTACCCATTTTAATTCTTTTGTTTGTTTCTTCTGTCTCAACCTTGAATCATTTGGCTCATGTTTACACGACTTCTATGGTTCCTCCTTCTATTGCTCCCCCTTCTTCTATTCAACACGTAGAAGAAGGTTCCAGTAGCAGAGGCTTGACTACGAGGAGCATTACCTTTGAGGTTCTTGCTAATCATAGCCTCTTAATGAAGTCGGGTGGAACAAATGTGTGGCTTGAGCCATTGATTGGAGATATTGAGAAGAATAAGATGAAGACCACAACTGTTTGACTCTGATAAATGACATAGTTCATTCTACATTGAAGGTACTTTTCCTTTAATTAACAAGTTTTTTTATATTTATCTAAATTCTCACATTTGTTGTCTTTCCCTTGTAGGATAATCTTATTGGTACTGAGTTGATGGAAAAGATCTCCCTTTTGGAAAAGAAAGACCGTGAGTCTGATAAGCCTATCCACAAGGCTGAGAAATAGACAAGGGATCCCAGTTTGAAGCAACTAATTGGAAGGAGAGGTTTGAGAATGCTTAGAGAACCATAGAGGAATTACAAGAAAGTAGAAATCATTTGGAGTAGCAAAAGCGTGGTTTGACTTCTGAGCTAGAAGTTGCTAAGGCTTCTTCTAGCCAAATTAAAAAAGATAAGGAACTTTTGGAGTGCTTGTTTTCTGAACAATTATCAAAATCCAGTGAGGAAATCAGAGAACTTAAGGCACTTTTGGACAAGAAAGAAGAATATGTAGGGAAGTTAGTGCGAAGCTTGACTCAGGCTCAGGCTGACTTAAGGATCTCTGCTGACAAGATACATGCTTTAGAGAATTCTCACACATCCCTCGAAGTTTCCGTTGATTCCCATTTAGCTGAACACCAAATATTGAAGAATGATCTTGTTATGTGGGAAAGGGAGTATTGTCTTCTTGAGGAGAATTTCAATATAGAAGTGAGTTGGGCTTTTCTATATTCCCGTCGCGATGCTTTAATGGAGGCCATTTAAGAAAATTTTCATTTACAATCAAAACTGTCCAAAGTCTTGAAAACGATTGAAGAAAGCCAAGAACCACTTGACTCTCCTTCTCCAGCACTCGGAGCTCCTGTGGCAGAAGAACCTTTGAATGGTGAAGGCAGTGCTATGACATTTGAAGTTGAAAACATTGTAATTCCAGCTCCCGGGGGTGAAACTTTTATTACACAGTCTATGAAAGCTGAAGTTCCCGTGACTCCTGCTTCCCTCGGTGACTTTAACATTTCAATCCCAGCTGAAATGCTCCTATTGTTGCTTCTTCAGAAGTTGCTACCATGCATGTGGCTGCCCCTGAAAATGAGATTGCAACTTCTGATGTTCCAACCCCTTCAGTGACCAGTTGAATATGTTTCAAACTTTACTGTTGTTTTTTTTATTGATTGTGGTTTTATCCCTTGGCAATTTTAAGGGATTTTTTGGTGAAGTCACCAGTTATCATAATGGGGCACTTGTAAAAAGATATTTTGCTGACTAAGTTTTTACTTAGTCTTTTTAATTATATTATGAAGTTTTCTCGGTACTTCTATATGTTCTATTCTTGCATATTTATTTATTTAAGACTTATAGAATAGCATAACATTGTTATCCTTTAAAAATGCTTTATGATTCTTCTCATGAGTTATTAACATGAAGTTTATAAAAGAGGTCCCTTTTATATAAACCGACACTTAATGAAGAAGACGTCTCAACTTCATAATGGTGTTATATTACGAAGAAAGAAATAGGAATACACATGTTTTGTATGAAACAACTTTGACAAGTTTTTATTCATGAACTTGCACAAGCTTTTGAATATTACATGTATTAAAATACATCAATAACTTTCTCGTAACTATTTTTCTTGTAATAGATTTTACAAATTATAAAGTAAACAAGGTTTTTCCTAATAACCAGTTTCAGTATATAGTCATGACCTATCTTCGTATATTAGGAAGGGTTTGAGAGGTGACTTCGTTTACGAGTTTTAGAAATGACTCTGTTGTTCTCATGGAAAAAACATTATGGTGAATGTCTAATGTTTGTTGAACATGATGATGAATGCTGAAGGCTCCGTAACTTTTGCTCAACACTTGTCTCTTTATGGGTGGATTTTCTTTTAAATCTTGCTCAAACTCGACCGACTTTTGTTCGATATTCGTATCTATTTTTCTGCACGTATCTGTGTATAATATGTAGTCCCCCAAGTGTTTGAGCGGTGAAGTATGAAGCCTCGAGCACTTGTTTGTTTCTTTCAATTTGGTCCTTTTCCTGGAATAGAAAAACATACAGGACTCAGAGGTGCTACTATAGATGAAGACTGCCTAACTCGTGTGTATTTCCATCAGATTAATTGTATCCCTGGGCTGGGAATTTTATAATATTCCATTTTGTCGTTCAGGTCATGACTCATCATTTGGCACGAGTTAGGGTTTTTGTCTAGCATATAAAATCGTTATAAAAACTTTAATAGTTCAAAAGAAAAGATTTTAACATGGCGATACCTGACCGTGGGTACTTTCTCAGAAATAATATCTCTTTAAGTGGACAACATTCCAATGTGAGGGTAAAACATTGCCATCCGTTGTCTCCAACTCGTATGTTCCTTTTTCCGCAATGTCACGAACTCTGTATGGTCCTTGTCATGTAGGACTTAGCTTTCCTGAATTAGCAGCCTTTGCAGATTGGAACACCTTTTTATGCATGAAGTCCCAAATTTTGATAAATCTAAGGCGTGCTTTCCTATTGTAATATCGTTCAATTACTTGCTTTTGCGCTACCATTCTTATTAATGCAGCTTCTCTTCTCCCTTCAAAAAAATCAAGATTGATCCGCATCTCTTCATCATTAGATTCCTCCATTGCTTGAACGTACCGTGTGCTTGGTTCTCCTATTTCAAATGTTATTAAGGCTTCCAAACCATAAACCATTGAAAAGGATGTTTCTCCAGTGCTTGCTTTTGTCGTTATATGATAAGCCCATAATACTCCAGGTAATATCTCAGGCCAATTACCTTTTGAATCCTGTAACCTTTTCTCCAAGTTCTTGATACTGACTTTGTTTGTGGATTCCACTTGTCCATTGCCCACTGGATGGTATGTCGTAGACGTTATCCTTTTAATCTGCCAACTTTGAAGAAATCCTGTGAATTGAGCTCCTATGAATTGCGGTCCATTGTCACACACGATTTCCTTTGGTGCTCCTAAACGCCATATTATGTTTCGCCATATGAAGTCTTTAACTTCCTTCTCTCATACCTATTTAAATGCTCCTGCTTCTACCCATTTTGTGACGTAATCTGTAAGTATAAGTAGAAACTTCACCTGACCTTTTGCTTGTGGTAGTGGACCTACGATATCCATTCTCCATTTCATAAAGGGCCACGAGACTATGACAGGGTGTAGTAACTCGGCTACTCTATGCATATTATTGCCGTATCTTTGACATTTATCACATTTGGACACGAAACTGTTTGCCTCCTATTCCATCTTAGCCCAATAATACCCTGCTCGAATCAACTTTCTTACCAGCGACCTTCCCCCTGCGTGATTTCCACAATGTCCTTCATGTACTTCCGTCATCACATATTTTGTTTGAGAAGGTCCGAGACACCTTGCTAGTTGTCCGCCGAACATCTTTCGATAAAGATTTTCTTGATATAAACAATAACGAGCAGCTTTTTTGCTAAGTGCGTGAAACTTTCCTTTGTCATTAGGCACGGTTCCGTGCTGTAAAAAATCGATAATTGCGTTTCTCCAATCCCATGTTAAATGATTAAGCTTCACCTCATTCTTATAAGGTTTGAGAATGGAATGAAATGAATGTACGACTGAAGCATTTGCATCGATTGCTACGTCAGCTGCAGATGCAAGATTAGCTAAAACATCTGCCTCTACATTCCCATCTCTTGGGATCTACATTGCCTTCCAAATTTGGAATTACTTTATTAGTTTCCATATCTTTCCGAGATATTCTTGCATTTGAGTTTCCCTGGCTGTATAAATCCCCAGCATTTAATTGACCACGAGTTGAGAATCGCTCTTGATTATAATCTGGGTTATGCCGAGTTCTCGTGCCAATTCTAAACCTGCAATTACAACCTCCTTAAGGCTGTAATTCTCTCGTTAACCTTTCAACATCTTTTTTATTCGTAAGGATATCAGGGATTTCTTATATCTCTTTGATCTGAGAAGGATTTACCTCAATACCATGGTTAGAAACGAGAAAATCCAGAAACTTACCTGATGCAACTCCAAATGCACATTTTTCTAGATTGAGTTTAATATTAAATTTTCAGCGTAACAGATAGATAAGAAATATAATCATGAGAATGCTGGCTTTTAACGAGCATATCATCTATATATGCCTTCATTGTCTTTCCTAAATGTTCTTAGAACATTTTGGTGACCAACCTTTGATAGGTTGCACCATCATTTTTGAGACCAAAGGGCATTACCTTATAACAGTAAGTCCCCCTATTTGTGATGAACAAAGTTTTTTCTTCATCACTAGGGTCCATTTTAATTTGTGTTGTACCCTGAATATGCATCTAAAAAACATAAAATTTCATATCCTGCAGTTGCATCAATTAATTGATCTATATGGGGTAAAGGGAAAGAATCTTTCAGATAGGCTTTATTAAGATCTATATAATCTACACAAACCCGTCACTTACCATTTCTCTTAGGTACAACAATTGTGTTAGCTAACCAATTAGGGTACTTTATCCCGCGGATTGGCCCAATATTTAATAGCTTTTGGACCTTATCTTGAATCACCTAGTTTTTGAAAGCCCCTTGCTTTCTTTTCTTTTGCTTTACTGGTGTAAAGGATTGGTCTTCGTTTAGTTTGTGAGTCATCACATTCGGTGGTATCCCTGTCATGTCAGCATGGGATCAAGAAAAATAGTCCACATTAGATTTTAGAAATTCAATTAACATAGCTCGCATGTCTGAGTTTAAATTGGCTCCAACATAAACTTTTAGTTCATGCCAATGCTCAAATAATATCACAGTCTCGAGTTTTTCGATTGTTGTTTTGATATTTTCATTCTCTTCAGGTTCTTGAATTGTATAAGGTCTCAAGTATAAATCTATTTTTTCTCGCTTAGTTGAGGTTTGATTGCTGACACCTTCAACTATTTCCTGTAATTGCTTTTTTTCTTTATTTAGGTTGCTCGTATCCGTTATAGTGTTGATACTCCTAGCTATTTGCTTGTCCCTCCGAATTTGACTAATCCCCCATGGTGATGGGAATTTAATAACTTGATGTAGAGTTGATGAAACATCATCTATATCATGGATCCAATGCCTCCCCATGATCATATTGTAATCCATTTGCGTATCAACTACCTGAAATTTAGTTTCTTTAACAATACATGCAGTAAAAGTTATTAGAATTACCTCTCCTTTTGTTACCACACTTGAATTGTCGAACCCGGACAAGGTATGCGCCTTGGGTATCATTTAGTATTAAGCTTTCATTTCACGTAATACCCTTAGTAGTATAATATTTACAGAACCTCCTGGATCAATCAAAACTAATTTTACATTAATATCATGTACAAGTAAAGATATTACTAGTGCGTCATTATGTGGGGTTATCGCTCCTTCGGTATCTGTATAATCGAATGAAATACTTTCGTTTTCTAAAACTTGTTGTACCCATTTCCCGTGTGTATTTGTTACTTTAGAAACTTTGTTGGAAGCTGTATAGGTTATGCCATGAATATCTTCTCCACAACTTATCACATTCACTATTCTCTTGGGTGAATGGGGCATTGGCGGCTCTGCCTATTTTTCATATAGGCTTTTTTACCTTTCTCACTAAATAACTCAGTGAGATACCCTTACTTCAATAGATGATCCACTTCACTTTGTAAGAATCTACATTCTGAAGTTTTGTGCCCGTGATCATCGTGGAATTCGCACCAATGGTAAGGATTGCGTCTATTTGGATTTGGCCGCATCACTTTTGACCATCGTACCTTATTTCCCATGCTCCTCAAAGCAGCAACGAGCTTGGAGATACTGACATTAATTTTATATTCACCTAACCCTGCCTTTTAACTTCTGTCATCATCTCGTGATTCTTGTCTGTTCCGATCATTTCTGTACCTTGATGAAGAACCAGATTCCATGTTTCTCGATTTTTTGATCATATTGTTGGTTATCCTGTTCTGAACTTGATTCTTTTCCCGAAGGTCCCATATATGGATCGTACCTGTTTTTACCTGATCTTTTTTTTCAGTTTCTGATCTTATGGAACCGCTCCTTTCTTCGTGATGAAACTTAGGTATGGTATCTTGTTCAATTTGCAGCTTCGTACTGTACCTGTTGTAAACATCATTCCACGTGGTTGCACGGAATTCTCGAAGGCTATCTTTGAGTCTTCTCATGGCTTCAGAACTTTTGTCATTCAAATTACTTTCAAAAGCTATTGCAGCCCAGTTGTCAGAACTTTCACGCTAGAATCGATCAACAAAATCTATGAGCAACTCTGAATCCCCTTGTTTGATTTTGAAAATATCTTCTGTTCTTTTCTCAACCTTTTGAGCTCCCGAGTGCGCTTTAGTAAAAGAATCTGCAAGCTCAACAAAATAATTTATAGAATTTTCTGGTAAAAGAGAATATCAAGTCAATGCACCCTTGGTGAGTTTTTCTCCAAATTTTTTTTCCTGTAGTGATTCAATTTGTTCTTTGGTCAAGTCATTGCCTTTCAGGCCTATTGTAAATGCAGTCATGTGGATCTGTTATTCCATTGTATTTTGGGATGTCAGGCATTTTGAACTTTTTCGTAATTAGAAGGGGAGCAGCAGTTGGCTTCCAAGGTTGCTGTGAGTATTTGTCCATATCTACTTCTTTGATTACAGGCGAAACTCCAAGGATTTGCTCAATACGCTCATTAGTTCCTTAATCTGTTTCTGCAAGATTGATACTAAATTTTGCAAATAGGAATTATTTGAATTACATGGTTCCCCTTCCTGTGGTTCACTGGTGGTTTCTCCATTTCCAGAATTAACAAGACCAGAACGTGGATTCTCCAATGTATTATTATTAGGCATTGGTGTGGGTGGTGCAGTAGACAATTGAATAACTAGACATCAAGAGCTTTGCTGACCTGTGCACCTCTTTCAAAATATTCAGATTACTCTTGTTGATCAGCACGAGATTCATGAGCAGGAGTTCCTTCACGAGATTGACGTGGTGAGTTTTTAGGGGAGGGAACCACGTCAATGTTTGGTAAATCGCCTTGATTTTGCTGGATTTTATTTTCATGGTTTCCCAAGGTGTTTTCACTGTTATTGTTGTTGTTGTTTGACATGTTTATAACAACTTATAGAACGTAGCTTAAAAGAAAAGATTATTAGATTCTCGGTAACGGAACCAATTTGTTTAACCAAAAATATGATTCTTTGGTCAAAGCTAACTATAAATGGAAATTTGGGTTACTGATAATCAGAAGACGAAAAGAATAATAGACTTTTGAGAATAATAATAAAACAGTAAATAAGTTTTTATTTCAGTGTAATATCAATGATATTCCGTGCCTTTACAAATGCTGAGACCTCCTCATTTTATAGTTGATTCTACGAATGCCTTAGTCTTAATGAGACAATTATGAGCAGTAAAAGACATTAAACTAAACGTTACATAATCATTCATATTTAATACCAATTCTCTAACATGTTGAGTATTTAATACCGAATTTTGACTCCTTTTCGTCATCAGATCCATATATTTAATGCCTTCTGATTTCCTGGCTTTAAATAACTTAAATAGGTACGAACCTTGTATTATTCGAATTGCTTATCGTGCCTATTTAGCTTTCTTCTCCCCGTATCTGTTGTCACTCGTGCGTCTTAACTGATCATCATGTTTTAACCATTTGACCACTCCACGTGTTATGCCACGTCATCTTCAATATAAATTAAGTTTTTTCCCAATACAATCACCAATGCAACAAAATAGTTACTTCAACATAGGTGGCAACAATTATATTTAGATACAAACTTTTTAAAATTAGTATTGTTTATACATAGCCTAAGGAAGGGGTTGTTAGTCAAAACTATAATAGTATAATACTATAATATATTATGAAACAATAAAGTTTCTGAAATGGAAAAAATAGAAACAAAAACTTTAGCAGCAACATAATGTCAAAACAATCAAAAAAAAATTGGAAAATAATATTTGAATGAAATCGAGCATACTAATTGCACAGTGTGCCCTTAAATAAATTATTCCGCTCAAGTACTTGAGGTGTTGTAATATTATTCTCCCAGGATACAACAACGACAACAACAACAACAACATACTCAGTAGTTTCCCGCAAGTGGGATTTTGGGAGGGTAATATGTACGCAGCCTTACCCATACCCGTGGAAAGGCAGGGAGGCTGCTTCCGATAGTCCCTCGGCTAGAGAACGACTGAAAAAGAAAAGGTAATTGCAACAAATAGGAAGAAAATCAAGATCAAATTAGATCGAATTCAAGAATGCAATGAAACTCTAGGTAGTAATAGCCATCTATGAATATAATATATCATAGTAACACTAATGCTAGTGAACTGAGTAAGAAAAGGGAAACGCTCGACTACCTACGAACCATCTACCCTAATCTTTGACCTTCGCATTCTCCTGTCTAGGGCCATGTCCTCAGTCAGCTCCAGCTGCACTATGTCCTGCTTAATAACCTCTCCCCAAGGCTTATTAGGCCTACATCTGCCCCTCTTGCTGCCCACCAAGGCTAACCGCTCGCACTTACTAACTGGGACTTCTATTCTTCTCCTTCTAAGATTCCCGAACCATCCCAACCTTACCTCTCACATCTTATCCTCCACAGGGGACACTTCCACTTTTCCCCAAACAACTTCATTCCTAATATTATCCAACCAGATGTACACATCTACCTCAACATCCCCATCTCAACTGCTTTTAGCTTCTAGGTATGAGAGTTCTTAACCGGCCAACACTCTACTCCATAGAACATGGTCAGTCTAACTAAAACATGTAAAACTTACCTTTAAGTCTCAACGGCTCATTTTATTGGACAAGACACCAGAATCGAGCTTCTACTTCATCTATCCTGCTCCCATACGATGCGTGACAAATTTATCAATCTCCCCATTACTTTGTATTATAGAACCAAGATACTTAAAACTATCTCTCTTGGGGATGACTTCCTTGGTATGTTGCTGAACTTGCACTCCATGTATTCCATCTTGGTCCTGCTCAACTTGAAATCCTTAGACTCTAGGGTCTGCCTCCCAGGATAGAAGGATTTAACTCACCAGTGTATTGGTACATAAAACTCTAACGAACTGCGAACCACTTGACTGTAAATCACACTGAAATTTATTTGTGCAAAAGAAGAAGAAGAAGAAAAAGATCATAAAATTTCGTAAGATTCTGGATCAAGGCATACTTATAGCCATTTTCTGGCACAATTTCTAAAAAGTTTGCAACCTTTATGGAAATATAATTTTAAATAATCTAGAAAATTCGGAGCGGGTGGCATTGTGGGTTCTGTGTTATTTCGGATTGACTTTTATTTAATCAATTAAATAATTAAAAGATATTTTATCCAAAAGATATTAATCAAACAATTGATCTTTGACTGAATAAGGAGAAGCTGAGCAGAGTAAACGACGATGACAACGCGAGGCTTACCTTCTTTCCAACCCATTTAACACCAAGGGAAGTGCTTTCTCATTATAACCACATTCTCTTTTATTTCAACAACAAATGAGGGACAATTTATTTTTTCCAAGGAAAAAGGGGGTTCACTTTCCCTTTCATATTTCTTCCATCCATTTCCCATTCACTAATCTTTTAATTCCAACAGGAGCATGGGTGCATGTACCTCAACCCCTTCCACAGAAATCCTCCCTTGATTAGAGTATAGTATGGATTTTCATTAACAATACATGTTAGCTAGTAGCTAGAATTTAATTTTATTCACTTCTTTATTTCTTATTTATTTCTGGTGAAAGATGTTATCTCACAGTATTCAAAACTAGTAAATCAGAAAATTGTAGTTTAGGAAAAATAAAACAGAAAAATTCCGACCCCACAAGTTTTTTTTGTGTCCTTAAAGAATTTATTTCCCTCCCAGTTGTCCAATGTTTCATATTAATTCCTCCTGAGATCAAACAGAATAAATATTCCTCGAATGCAACACTTCAGATCATGAAATTTTGATAAACTCAAATGGCGGAGCAAATCACCCAATATGCTTATTTTTTGCTTTGAAAAACAATGCAGAAGATAGAGGGGAGAGATTTTCAGATTTCTGTGGTGATAAATGTGGCTGAGCCTCTCTATTTATAGCCAACAGAGTTGAGTCCCAACAGGTGCAAATGTGCCTATTTTTTTAAAGAGGTATCTATACGACAAAATATCTGTTTAAACGGTATATCTAGTCCCGAATTTGATCGTTGGAAATAATACCGTGAGTTTAATATTTTCCCACAACAAAAACATTCGGAAAAGAAATATTAAATGACAAAAAAGGAAAATAAATTCAGTCCGAAAAATTATCAATCAGTCATATCAATTGACCAAATCCAAATCAAAATCCGAAGCTGAAGCCACAGCCGAGCCGAGCGATCGAGCGACAACAACGCCACCGCGAGGCTTGCACTCTTCTCAATGATTTAAGATCTAGAAGATGTGGTCCTATGTTTAAGCATAAGAATTTTCCTATTCCTATCCAATGAGGGGCAAAGTTCCTTTGCAAAAGGGACTAATTCAAAATTTTATTTTCCTCTATTTTTTTTTCCACCATTTTTCATTCACATCTCTTTTGTTTAATTAACAAAATCCAACAATCCCGCACATGAATGTGGAATGATTATCCGGAAAAATTATGCATGAAAAAATTATATGATTTGCATGTAAAGATTAATCGCATCTAGAAAAGTAGGTTTTCCTTTGAACTTTTCGTAGTGAACATATGTCAGATATACTCGATGAATATGTTGATTTGATATCCTTGAACCGTCAAACTTTGGTGTATATATAGACAATCATATGCCACACAATCAACCCTTAACCGCCTTTAGTTCTCATTGTTGTGTTTGTTTCAGCCATGAACACCACTTGGTTTCATAAGTGCGTAGAGAACTAGATTTCTAAAATTCTCCTTCAAGCTATTTATACTTCACCTAACATAAGTGATTCCTAAACGTGTTATCCCGTAAATACACTATTTGATATACCTCATAGAAAGCTTAGAACAATTTAAAAGCCTTAATATTTTATCCTTGGTACTGAACATTATATTCATCATGAGAATTGACCAAAAATTTATTTGATAATGTTGAACAATCACTAATGATTTTGTCTGAACTTCTTGAACCTAGATCTTGGGATCTCCAGCTTTCTAAGAAGAGTTACCATCACAATGACTTGTCATCGGCCATAGTCCCATTCCCTTTGATGACATCTCAATCGCCTATCTAGTTTTGTAGGAATCCGATACATTATCTTTTGACTTTACATAGTCAATTGTGATAATTCCACTAGAGAGTAGTTGTCTAATGGTATTATGTCTTCATCGTATGTGACACGATTTACCATTATACATAAAGCTCCCTACCCTTCCTATTGCTGGTTGACTACCAAAATGTATATATATAGGTGCCACAGGTTTGGATCAAAATGAATATCTCCAAGAAATTCCAGAGCCATTCAACTTCTTCACTGGATTTGTGTAAAGCTATAAAATCAGACTCCATCGTAGAACGAGCGATGCATGTCTGCTTGGACGACTTCCAAGACAATGTGCCTTTACCAATAGTAAAAACATATCCACTTGTAATTCAATGCATAGTCTTGGGTATATTTCAAATATCCGAAAACTCATTTTATAGCTAACCAATAAGCTTGGTCGGGGTTACTTGTGTATCGACTATGCTTACTTATCGCACAAGCTATATCACGTCTTGTACAATTCATAATGTACATCAAACTTCCCGACACTCGAGCATATTCCAATTGAGACTTTCTTTGAGCTTTATTCTGTACAAGAGGATGGTTTAAATCAGTTTTCTTGCAACTTTAAATTCCAAATATTTGGATTTCTCAAGTACCATTTTAATATAACGAGATTGAGACAAAGCTAGACATTGAGGAGTCTGACACATCTTAATTCCCAAAATTAAATCGACAACTCCTAAGTGTTTCATATTAAACTTACTAGTAAGCACGTGCTTAGAAGCACCCATGTTAGCAATGTCGTTACTCATTATCAATATATAATCCACATATAAACAAACAATGGCTAATATGGAGTATTCTTAATGTAAACACATTTTTCACACTCATTGATTTTGAAACCATTTCACAATATTATTTGGTCAAACTACAAACCCTTTAGGTTGTTACATATAAATTTCTTCCTCCAAATCTCCATTTAAGAATGTTGGCTTCACATCCATTTGATGTATTTGAAGACCATACACGGTGACTAACACTATTAACACCCTGATAGATGTAATCCTTATTACCCGCGAGTATGTGACAAAGTAATCTAGACCTTCTCGTTGTCTAAACCATTAACAACTAATCTTTCCTTATATTTTTGAATAGTACCATCAACTTTCATTTTCCTTTTGAAAATCTACTTAGAAACAAAAGTTTTATTTTTTGGAGGATCAACCAATTCCCTATTATAATTGCTTAATATGGATTCTATCTCACTATTGACTTCCTCTTTCCAATATTGTGCTTCCGAGGGAGACATTGCTTCTTTGAACATTTGAGGCTCATTTTCCAATAAGAATGTCAAAAAATATGGCCCAAAGGAAGAAGCTATCCTTTGACGTATCCTACATCTTGGATTTTTCTCATCAAAAGTACTTTCTTTTGCTTCTTCCTGAGGTTTCTTAGATTTTTCACTAAACGACTCACATTCCATTTTATATGGATAAATATTCTCAAACAATTCAACATTATCTGATTAAATTATTGTATTAATATGAATGCCAGGATTTTCTAATTTATGAACCAGAAAACGATATGCTTTACTATTTATTGCATATCCTATGAAAACGCAATTAATGGTTTTTGGTATAATATTTACCCTTTTTGGTTCAGGGAGTTGTACTTTAGCCAATTACCCCCACACTTTCAAATATTTTAAGTTGGATTTCCCTTCCTTTCCATTTTTTATATAGAATGGATTGCGTTTTTCTACGGGAAATTCGATTGAGTATTCAGTTAGCTATAAGAATAGCTTCCTCCTATCAGATCTGAGGTAAACTAGAACTTATTAACAAGGCATTCATTATCTCCTTTAACGTTCTATTCTTTCTTTCCGCAATTTCACTTGATTGCGATAAGGGAAAGTTCTTTGGTGAATAATGCTACATTTCGAATATATTTCTTCAAAAGGAGATTCATATTCACTGCCCCTATAACTTATCATTTTTAATTTTTTGTTTAGTTGCATTTCAACTTCATTTTTACATTTCTTGGATGCATTAATTGCTTCAACTTTATTATTAAGTAAGCTAATATAGCAATATCTAGTATTATCATCAATAAAGGTTATGTTAGCCCAAGAACAGGTGATGTTTTGAAGACTTACAAAAGAACTCAGACATGGAACAATTCCATCTTGTGAAGCACAGTCATGATCAGCTTGTACATGTGAGATGCACATAAAAGAGATAAGTCTAACTGATCAACCTGCAATATCTCCTGATCTGATCGAAAAGGTTGCATATTGGATAAGGAGAGAAAGAGTTCTTACATGAAGAGAACACAATTTAGGATGAAGATAGTGTTAGAGTTTGAGATCATCATGAACTCTTCTACAATAGAAGAGTAGCAATTGAATCCTACTCAGACTCTAGTTACTAATATATTAAATGTCTGTGTTATTCTCTTTTACAGGTAATTCTCATAAGCAGAAGTTAAACTTAAATTGAGAGCAAAAGAACAAGGCTATTTTACAAGTAATTTTTGTATAAATTGAGTTTGCAATCCTGAAGCTACTTGAACGAGATTGAAGGACCAGCATTGTGTCTATCTATTATTCTATTTCAATTGTAATAGGTGATTTAGTATCGCACCTTTCTGCTTTCATAGAAGAAATTGTATTAGGTACCAAGAGTGTCCAAGTTATAGTTAACTTGAAGTTGCCGCAACAGTTGAGGCTATGTACCACAATAAGATTAGAGTTAATCCTTAGGTTTATAAAGAAATTTTATAAATGCTAGTTTGGCTTAGTGATTTTAGTGGAAGTTTAGGAAAATCCTACTGAGTAGTATGTCATGGTTTTTTTACCTTTTGAGCTAGCTATTTTCCACTTAAAAATCTAAGTGTTCTTTATTATCTGTATTTATTATTCCGCAAATAGTAGTAGTTGGAAAACCTAGAAGAACCAAGTTCTTCTATAGTTCAGTGAAGCGAAAATTGGGTACCACAAAAATCACCCTCCCCCTCTTGTGTGGTATTGATTCCTAATATATTAATTGGTATCAGAGCGGGTTATCCTTGAAGAGGCTAACACCTTAGGAAAAGATCAAGATGAGTGCACCACCTGGAAACTGGGAAGGGCAATCCACTGCTAGGCCTCCACTCTTTAATGGTCACTACTACTCTTGGTTGAAGAACATGATGAAATATCATATCATAGGAGAAGATTATGAACTCTGGGACATAGTCACTGATGGTACCCTGGCAACTATAAAGAAGAATGCTGAAGGAGTGGATGTGGTAAAGGCAAGAACTGACTACACTGCTGAAGATTTAAAGTAATGGGAGAAGAATGCCAAGGCCAAGAAATGGCTTGTGTGTGGACTAGGTCCAGACAAGTGCAACAAGACTCAAAGATGTACCGCTACAAGGGAAATATGGGAACTTTACAAGTGGCTCATGAAGGAACTCATCAAGTAAAGAGATCAAGAGGAACACTACTATATTCTCAATATGAGAATTTTACTATGAAGGAAGGAGAATCTATCCAGAAGAAGTACACAAGGTTCACATCACTAACTAATGAATTTAAATCTCTTGCGAGAATTATACTTGAAGAAGACAAGGTTGAAAAAATCTTGACAAGAGTCTTACCAGTGACTTGGGAAAGAAAAATCACTACTATTCAGAAATCAAGGAACATTTCTACCCTCAAGCTGGATAAACTGATTGGAAACCTCACTGACTATGAACTAAGAAGGAAAACCATGAAAATGGATGCACCCAATAAGGAAAGATATCTGGCTCTTTGAATAGCTGAAGGTGCAGATCTGGAGGACGATGAAATGTCCATGATCACAAGAGATTTCATAAAGTACCTAATAAGAGGAAAGAGTTCTTCAATAGGTACAACCTTAAACAAACCAAGGATTCATGAGAAACAGACCAACGAGGGTCGCTACAAATTTGGTAAGACTGATCAAATGATTAAGAACTGTCCTCAATGGAAAACTGAATGGAAGATGGAAAGGCTGAATGAAAGAACATGTTCAACCCAAAAGGAACAAGGGATCAACAAAGGCTATGGTTGCTGCTTGGGGAGAAACATCAGATGAGGACTTGGAAGATGAAGCTGAAGATGAACAAGCACTTATGGCCTTTTCAGAATCAGATGATGAACAAGAGGTAAGTGTCCTTTATCTCAAAGACAAAATAAAATTTCTATTTAAAGAAATGCTGTCTGAACTATTGCTAGGCTTCATTGATGAGCTTGAGATAATAAATGAGAAGCAAGGTCTGTCTAGGGAGTGTGTGATCTTAAAAGACAAGTGCAAAAATCTATAATCTAGGGCTAATGAAAGTGATAGTAAAAATGATGATTCGAAGAATCAGGTTCTTGAACTTGACACTAGTGTCTTAGAACTTAGATATGAGAATTTAAAACTAAGACTAGGAACGGGTAAGGAGAAATTGATCACACACATCTCACCATAGAAGAAAACTTAGGAAAAATGAAGGATGCGTTGTATAGGAAGGATGAGCAGATAAGAGTCTTAGAAGAAGACCTAGGGAAGGTAAAGCATGAACTAGATAGAACTTGCAAATGGAATAAGGGTTCTGATGAACTCTCCTGGCTACAAGAACATCACATTAGTAAAAAACGAGGACTTGTCTATGAGACTCAATCACCTAAGTTGGGATCCTAAAAACAAGTACCTCACTGTTCCAGAGAAAAATATTTGTAAACATTGTGGCAAGACTGACAATTACAAAAATGAATGTAATACAAAAGAAAAGAGAGAAATATCTAGCAGAAATCAGTTGGTTGTGAAACCTTACAAGTATCAAAGTTCTCATCTTACTGAGAACATAATAACTAATCCAACCTCTGGAGTGAAAACTAGATCACAATTAAAGAATCTGTGTGCTTTTGATGCATTCTTATCTCCTATTGAACCAAAACATGTTGTTGAGGCTTTGTAGGATGCAGATTGGATGAACGCAATGCAAAATGAACTCAATCAGTTCGAGAGAAGTCAAGTTTGTCATCTAGTTCCAAGACCCAAGGACAGATCCGTTATTGGCATAAAATGGGTCTTCAAAAACAAACTTGATGAAGATGGAATAATTTCAAGAAACAAGAAAAGACTTGTGGTCCAAGGTTACAACTAAGAGGAAGGTATAAATTATGATGAGACTTTTGCTCCAGTTGCAAGACTAGAGGCAATAAGACTCCTCATAGCCTTTGCAGCACATATGGAGTTCATTTTTCATCAGATGGATATCAAAATTGCCTTCCTAAATGGCTACCTAAAAGAAGAAGTCTTTATAAAACAACCTCCAAGGGTTGATAGCAAGGAATATCCTAAGCATGTGCAAATTAGACAAAGCTCTCTATGGACTCAAGCAGTCACCTAGAGCATGGTATGAACGACTATCCAAATTCCTGCTTGAACATGGCTACAAAAGAGGTAAAATTCATAGTACTCTATTCTTGAGGGAAAAAGGTAAGGATCTTCTTGTGGTATAGATATATGTTGATGACATAATCTTTGGGGCCAACATTGTTAAACTAACTAATGATTTTGCAAAATTTCTGGGAAATCAGTTTGAAATGAGTATGATAGGTGAACTTAACTTTTTCTTAGGCTTACAGATCAAACAAAGCCTAACTGAAACCATGATCCATCAGCAGAAATATGCAAAAGAGCTGATCAAAAAGTTTAAAATGGATGAATCAAAGGAGATAGACCCCATTGCTACTGCCACTAAATTAGACATAGATGAACGTGGTTCATCTGTTGATCAGAAGTTGTATAAGGGTATGATTGGTTCACTTATGTATCTTATTGCCAGCAGACTTGACATACTTTTCAGTATAGGGCTTTGTGCTCACTTTCAGGCTAATCCAAAAGAGTCTCACTTGACTGCTGTCAAGAGGATACTGAGATATTTGAAAGGCACTACTGATATGTGTCTTTGGTATCCTAAAGGTAGTCATTTCAATCTAGTAGGATATGCTGATGCTGATTATGCAGGTTTCCTTGTGGATAGGAAAGCACCTCAGGTATGACTCACTTTCTTTGTTCATGTATTGCATCATGGGCCACTAAAAACAAAATTCACTGGTCTAATCCACTGCTGATGCTGAAAATGTTGCTGAGGCTTTTTATTGTGCTCAATTGCCATGGATCAAACAATAGCTGATAGATTTTGGCATTGAAGTTGGTTGCATTCCAATATTCTGTGATAACACTAGTTCTATAAGTACGACAAAGAACCCTCTTCATCATAAGAGGACTAAGAACATAGATGTTAGACACCACTTCTTAAGAGATAACAATGAGAAAAATTTGATATCCATAGAATTCTGTGCTACTGATAAACAAATTGTTGACATCTTCACTAAAGCACTGAGTAGAGAAAACTTTGAGAGGAAAATTTTGGAATTATGGATGATTAAGATCACCTAATAGGTCTAGCTCAAAATTCACAAACGAAAAAAAATATATTGAAAAAAAAAATTTAGCTAGGAACTCTGAACTTGTGCAAATATTTATATTAAATCTTAGTTAGGTTCATACTTTGATTAGTATACTCCTGTAACATGTGTTAATATGACTCAATGATCTCTTATATAAAATTTTCTAAAATGGTAATTTGAGGCATTCTCAAGAGAATTCTAAATGAAGAACCAGGTTCATCAGTATGGGTTCATCTGAAAGCTAAGGTATGTTTTCTATGCTCTACAAAATTAGAGAGATTAATATTTAAATCATTAGAAGAAGTCCTATAATTGTTCAATTCCTAGAAAAATCTAACCGTTAGCTTTGAACCAGTTCAATTCCTAAAAAAATACTAAACCGAAAAATTCGCCTAAAATCTAGGGAAGATAAACCGATCCTTCAAAACCTGAAGTTTTAGGTTTATTAGACCTCTAATTGACTACTGCTAAAAGCTGTCGTTACCCATTAAATGTGTATTTATCTTTAAATACACATAATTTCTTTTACCATCTCCATAATTCCAAACTGTCAAAAAATCTTCTACACTTTCACTTTCTTTTTTCTGCAAAATTCTAATTCCCATATTCTCTCAAGAAACCAATGATCATGACTAATCCACAAGACTATCTTGGAACTCCTCCACCACCCACTCTCTCAAATTCATCGACACCTCCTCAGCCAGTACATCTCCAAAACCTAGACTGCGAAGGTAAAGATACTTTCTCGAATGACAGCATCTACGGCTCTGATGAAGAAAATAAATGAGAAGTTGACGGCAAGCCAGGGAAAAAACTCCGACTCCAGCTCTGATTCTGAATTATATCAATCTGCTACTGAGGGGGAAGGAATTGGGTCTCCTGACTCTGAAAAGAATCAAGAATCTCATTCTAAGTTAATTTCTTCTGTGTCTGAAATTTAGAAACTAGGATTATTCTGGTTGGGTCTGTTAAGGATGTGGAATTACCAGGGTCATGAAGGAGCGTAGGTAAAAAGAATTCTGAAAAAGAAAAAGAGAGAGGGGGTGCATGTGGTGAAGAAAGAGGAAATGAGAAAGGAGTAGTGCCTGCTATCTGTGGAGTTGCACAAGAAAGGGTAAAAGAGAATGGAAAATATTTAGTGGGAAGTAGTTAGGGTAAACTGCTGAGGGGTTGGTTCATCTAAGCACACACAGAGAAACCTATTTCATCTACTGAAGAGACCCTAGCAGACCTGCTGAAAAAGGTTGGGGCAAGCTATGACCCAAAGAAATGCAGAACTCGTACAACAAAAGCCTAGTATTCCTAAGCCTTCCAAGAAAAGAATGGCTTCACCCCCATTAACCACTGAATTTACATTACCAAAGGGTATAGCTACAAGAAGCAGGGTGAGGTAGAGTAAGAATAATCTTCAGAAAGCACTAGATGAGAGTAAGAAGAAAAGGCTGGCTAAATGAAAAGAAAAAGTTGTACAGTGCTTAGAGGATATGGAGGTTAAGGAGATGGAACAGGTCCATCAAGAGGAAGTTCAACTAGTGGAGGTTAAGACCCCAATTCCAAAAAGTCCAAAACTTCTTCGAGGAAGTCTTCCTCTGTGTCTGAGGCTGCTAAACCTTCCCTAGCCAATAGGAGAAGCTCGGGTGTGAAAGGAAAACAAGTGAACATTTCTGAAGATGAGGAATGGAGTGGAGAAGAAGTAGAGGATTTTGATGGTGACAAAGACAAGGTTTCCATGTTTGGAAAAAGAAAGATCTTGAAGGATATACTGGTGAAATACCTGGTGGAGCCAGGAATGATGAAACTTGTGGATGCCTTAGCTGCTCAGAGGTGGAAGGACATGGTCCTTCCGATGGATGGCAGGCTAATCAGGAATCAAACAATTGAGTTCATGTCAAATGCAGAGGTTCAAGATGGAAAGGTTAGCATCCTGGTGAAAGGGGTCCAAGTGTCCTTTGATGTAGAAAAACTTGGAAAGATTCTTGATATACCCTGTGAAGGGTGTGATGATTATACAAGGCAAAGGTGGCCTTGTCTGGACTCCCTCCCTACTGCCCTGGAGATTACCAGGGGGTTTTGTGATGAAGAGAATATGAATAAAGCCAGGGCTGTTCAGAAAAGTGAAATGAGGCCTCAGCACAAGGTCTTGTTTGAATTTGTATAAAAATAGTTATTACCCAGGCAGACGAAGTTGCACATTACAAATTACATGGACCTGGTTCTTATGGAGTGCTTGGAAAGTGGAAAGCAAATCAATTCGCATGCCTTCATTATCAAGCTGCTAGACATGGTCATTAATGGCTCCAAGGCTCATGCTACTCCTTATGGCTTTATTTTGACCACAGTTCTGGATAGGTTCAATGTGCCTCTGAAGAAATGAAAATGGTCTCAAGCAAGCAACATTTTTGCATAAATACTCTGATTGCTTGTGATTACTTAGTCAGTACCATCCCAAATGAACCTAGCTCATCTAAGAAGACTCCTATCAACAACAAAGTTAGGGCTCTAGTTCAAGAATGTGATGCCGATGATGCTGATATAGCTAGGCTCAAGGCTCGTATGGAAGAGGTAGAATCTGAGACAGATGCTCTCAAAACTTAGCTTACCAAAGAAAATGAGAAGAATGATTGAATTATTCATAATATGCTGAATCTTCTTCAATCCCAAAACTCCTTTGTCTTCTAAACTTGTCTAGCACCTCAGTGACCCAGATTGGGTATTGCTCTATCCTTTTGCTCATGGTTTAAATGTTTTTATTTTTGGTTTTGGATTGTGATAGCAACATATCTCTATAAATGATAACTACTATTTTGCTCTTATTCAATGTTAATTTTTCCTTGATAGTTTATATATGTTTGCTTGATTACTGATGATTAAACTATGATTGCACTTGCAGTTACCCCAGTGGCCATGAGTACTTATTAAAATCAGAAACTCACACTATGTATGTAACTTTTCGATGATTCCTGTAAACATGTGATTTTTCACCCTCCCCAAGATTTTACCAATTTTAGCGTTAAATATTTAGTTAAGGTTCAATATCGTATTTTAACTAGTTTTAACTATTTGACCTTAATTTAAAATAAAAAAATGAAAACAATAAAAATATTTTTTCTTTTATCTAGTTACTTTAGTTTATGTATCTTTCACAAAATTAAAAAATACAAAAATAGTTACACTTTATTTTCAAGAATATTAGTATTTTGGGTAATAGTATTATCTTAATTTTGCGATGATTTTATTCTAATCTTGTTATTATTTTAGTTTGACATTTGAAAAATATAAAAAAATAGTTTTATATTTTATATATAATTTAGTTTAATTAGTTAGATAGATTTTTGCAATATGTAGTATGTTTAGATTATATTAAATGGTATCTAGTTAAGTTTTGGACATTTTTCTTTTAGTCCAATTTGATGAGCCCAAATGAGGAGCCCAATTCCAAAACCCATAAGATTTTCATTTTTTTAACAATATTCACAAGACTAAAATGACCCTAACCCTGAATATTCTTCTTCTTTAAAAATAAAGCGCAGTATTCCCCACACCCCTAACGAGACCGAGCGTGAATTAAACAATCCAGCGCCGTTCACCCCAAACGACCCCTGCTCTCTCCTTTCACTTCACCCCAAACGACCCTATCTCCGCCCTACCATATCGAGCTAGCTTCCATCAGCCTAGCGACTCCTCCCCCCATTCCTCGTCATCTTCTTCAGCCCTGCAATACAAAACTATCAGCCATTTTTGCAGTCAAAAAGCTTCAGCTCAATAACCACCACCGCTAAAAACCAAAAATCGCCGGAAATACCACCTAAATCATAACCCCAGCGAACTACGACTACCTGTTCCTCAACCTTAACCCGTTGGACCAGCCATACACCTGAGCTACCGCACCCTAGTCCCTTTCCAACGTACTCACCAGAAAAAATCGCACAGCTGTTACCAACGGACCAGTCACCCAGGACAACCCCTTTCAGAATATAGCCAAGTCACTTGAAATTGAATCCCCAACGTTCAGATTTGGGCTATTTACAATTAATTTGAATTGTTAAATCTTGCTCAAAACTCAAGCCCAAGATTTTCTGCTATAAATAGTCAAATCTCAGGCGGCTTTCAGCTCATTTCTGATGTCAGGTTTGAGTTTCGCTACTGAGATGGAGCTGGTTTAGGTCGGTGTTCGAGGTCCGATTAGCGCTCATGTTGATTTTCCCGTGAATACTCAATTTGGTTGTTGAATTTTTGTTGCTCTTCATCCAGACAATACTGTAGATTTAGACTTTCTCTAATCTGGAAGAAACTTTCGCCAGTAAGGTTTATTTCTTCCTCCCTTACATATTGTTTGTACTTAATCACTTCGTTAATCTATCACTTCCCCATTTGTTTGGATGTTCATTGCTCTATTTTAATGATGTTCTACTGTTTGTTGACTGAATTTGTTATTAACCATTGGTTTAATCCCTGCTTGGATGGGTTTAATGGCTAAAATAAATTTTGATTCTCTACTACTTCCCTTAATTGAACTATAAGCTTTAGAATTAACACTTTGATGACAGTAGAACTAAGTTAACAAAATTAATTAGATTTATTAGTGGCATGGATACTAAGACGATGTTAGACCGTGGAGATTGGGAGTCCAAAAATTATAAGGAAGTCTGAGCACTAGAAATATTTTACGGTTTATATTATATTTAATCGCTAGTAGCATATTTAGGCCGGCCACATTTGGGTAGGCAAGCCTTTAGGAAGTTTATTTTAATTCACAATGTTCAAATGTAAGGTGACAGGTTGTTCCCTCAAGCTAAGGTTATACCAAACACATACCTCATAGTTCTACGGCCAACTCAATCCTTAAGCACCACTTTTCCTTTCAAATTTGGCTCCAATTCAATCGTATCCATACACAATTGATTTAATATCATCAATAAATGCTCAACAATCCAATTCAAATGCCTAAATATAATTTTCTAAACATTCTTTCACAAATCGACTTTGGGCCCACTTGTTCAAAACAGGAGGTTCGAACTAAATTCCTATCACCCAACGAGTCTGAATATATAATTTGCTTGCAAATTTGACCCCAAAACGAGGTCTAATTCAAGGAAATTCAAAAAGCTCTAACCTACCCATTTCTCTAATTTCTACCTATTTTCATATGTTTTAGGCCCAGGAAATCAAAGATATTGATGGAAAATAAAGAAAACGAATTAAAAACACTTACTAAAGAAACTTTGGTGAAGAAATGCTCCAAGGATCGTCCAAGAGCTTTGAATAAGATAGGGTTTGTGAAATATTGTGAAGATCCCGTAAACGTTCTGTTTTTTTGGGACTTTAAAGAACTGGACAGAATTTACTCTATGCGATCGCGAAGAAGGGATTGCGATCGCATAGGTTAAGGTACGAGGTGCACTGCTATCGCGGGAGCAAGTATGCGATAGCGTAGTGTGAGATTTTTTGGCATTCCGATCGTGCAAGGATACACGCGATCGCGTAGAAGGAAAAATATTGTTGAGACATTATTCAATGCTATCGTGGAGGGTAGAAAGCGATCGTATAGAAGGATCTGGAAAACAGCCAAGAGTTATTTCTGCTGCATTTCTTAAGTCAAAAGCACTCCGACACCTATCTAAAACTCACCCGAGCCCTCGAGGCTCCAAACCAAACATGTATACTAACTCAAAAACATCCTACGAACATAACTGTGTGATCAACTCGCAAAAATAACATCAAAAATAATGAATTAAGTCTTAAAATCCATGATTTCTTCCAAATTTCATAAACTTTTTTAGGACTTTAAATCCGAAACACGTCAAATGACGTCTATTTTCAACCATATTTTACTGAAAGCGCTTAAACCACATATAAGACCTGTACCGGGCGGCGGAAATAATAATACAGGCCCGATACCATCACTTTTAATCAAATTTCATTTTTATTTTCCTTAAATATTTTTGGAAAACAATTTTACTCAAAAAATCATTTCTCCAGCCTGGGACCTCGAAATTCGGTTCCGGGCATACGCCCAAGTCCCATATTTTTCCACGGACCTTCCAGGTCTGTCAAATTACAGGTCCGGGTCAGTTTACTTAAAATGTTGACCGAAGTCTAATTTATTCATTTTAATATTAAAAATTACAAAACTTTCACATAATTTCATATTTGAGCTTCCGGCTACGCGCCTCAAATGTGCATGCAAATCGAGGCGACTATAAATATGGTTTTCAAGACCTCGAAAGCTCGGAATGGATAAGATAATAAGTGATGACCCCTTTGGGTCGTCACATTCTTCACCTCTAAAACAACTGTATGTCCCCGAACGGACAGAAGAAAGAAGTACGTGAGTCGCGGAATAAATGAGGATAACGGCTCCGCATATCGGAATCAGGCTCCCAGGTCGAAGCCTCAAGAGGCTGATCTCTCTACTGACTACGAATAGAAGGAAAACTATTGGATCTCAATTGACAAACCTACCGGTCTAAAATAGCCAACGGCTCCTCCTCGTAAGACAAGTCCTTATCCAACTGGATAGTGTTGAAAGTCTAGCACGTGGGCTGGATCGCCGTGATATTTTCGAAGCGTGGACACATAAGAAACTGGATGCACTGCTGATAAGTTTTGAGGCAATGCAAGTCTATAAGCCACATCTCCAACTAACTCAAGAATCTTATACGGATTAATGAACCTAGGGCTAAGATTTCCCTTCATCATGCCCTTCATAGGCGACACTCGGAGCAATACTCGCTCACCAACCATGAAATCTACATCTCGAACCTTACGATCTACATAGCTCTTTTTCCTGGACTGAGCTGTATGAAGCCTATCCTGAATGATTCTAACATTTTCTAAGGCCTCCTGCACCAATTCTATACCCAACAGCCGAGTCTCTCCCGGCTCCATCCATCCAACCGGAGATCGACACCTCCTACCATATAAAGCCTCATAAGAAGCCATCTTGGTACTTATGTGGTAGCCGTTGTTGTAGGCAAACATTGCTAAGGGCAAGAATTGATCCCACGAATCTCCAAAGTCAATAACACAAGCTTGGAGCATATCCTTCAATATCTGAATGGTCCGCTCGGATTGCCCGTCCGTCTGATGATAAAATGTTGTACTCAACTGCACCTGGGTGCCTAACTCTCGCTGAACTACTTTCCAAAAATGCGAGGTAAACTACGTACTTTGATCCGAGATGATAGATATCGGCACCTCATGAAGGCGAACAATCTCCTGGATATAAATCTCAGCTAACCTCTCGGATGAATAAGAGAATGCCACAGGAATGAAATACGACGACTTGGTCAACCTATCAACAATGACCCAAACCGTATCAAACGTCTTCCTAGTCAACGAGAGTCCAGTAAAGTGATACACTCCCACTTCCACTGGGGAAGCTCAATCCCCTAAAATAATCCACCAGGCCTCTTTTGCTCATACTTAACCTACTAAAATTCAAACACCGTGCCACATATCCCACAATATCCTTCTTAATTCTACGCTCACCAATAATGTTGCCGCAAATCCTGATACATCTTTGCGGTGCCTGGATGAATAGACTACCGGGGAACTGTGGGCCTTCTCTAAAATCAATTCTCGAAGCCCATCAACATTTGGCACACAAACTCGCCCTCGAAATCTTAAAACTCCATCAGTATCTAATTTAACCTGTTTGGCACGTCCTCGTTGCACCATGTCTTTAAGGACACATAAACGGGAAACACAAACTACCGATCACGGATATACTCCAATAGTGAAGAACGAGAGATAGTGCAAATTAATACCCAACTAGGCTTAGAAATATCCAACTTCACAAATCGGTTGGCTAAAGCATGAACATCCAAAACAAGTGGCCTCTGACTGACTGGAATATAAGCAAGACTGCCCATACTGGTTGACTTCCTACTCAAAGCATCTGCCACCACATTGGCTTTTCTTGGGTGATATAAAATAGTGATGTCATAATCCTTCAATAGTTCCAACCAACTCCTCTGCTTCAAATTCAATTCCTTTTGCATAAACAAGTACTGAAGACTCTTGTCATCAGTGAACACTTCACATGCCATGCCATACAAATAATGCCTCCAAATTTTCAATGCGTGAACAATGGCTGTTACCTCCAAATTATGCACATGATAGTTTTTCCCATGAATCTTCAACTGCCTCGAAGCATAGGCAATGATCTTGACATCCTACATTAACATTGCGCCAAATCCAATACGGGAAGCATCATAATAGACTATATAAGGTCATAAACCTGCGGGCAAAACTAATATCCGTGTCGTACTCAAAGATGTGTTAAGCCTCTGAAAGCTCGCATTATATTCGTACGGCCATTTGAAATGGGCACCATTCTGGGTCATTCTTGTCATCGAGGTTGTAATAGATGAAAATCCCTCCACAAACCGTAGTAACCTGCCAATCCTAAGAAACTCCGGATCTCTGTAGCTGATGTTGGTCTAGGCCAGTTCTTGACTGTCTCATTCTTTTTTGGATCAACCTGAATACCCTCCGCCATAACAAAATGACCCAGGAAAGTATTTGAACTCAACCAAAACTCACACTTTTAAATTTTGCGTAGAACTGACTATCTTTCAGAGTCTGAAGAGCCACTCTGAGATGCTGCTCATGCTCCTCCTGGATAAGGGAGTATTTCAATATGTCATCAATGAAGACTATCACGAACAAGTCTAAATAAGCCCTAAACATGGTTCATCAGATACATAAAAGCTGTTGGGGCATTTGTTAAGCCAAAAGACATGACCAAGAATTTATAATGTCCGTACCAAGTTTGGAAAGCTATCATAGGGACATCGGATGCCCTAAACTTCAATTGATGTCAGCCAATTCTCAAGTCTATCTTTGAAAATACCTTGGCACCTTAAAATTTATCAAATAAATCATCAATCCTCGACAGTGGATACTTATTCTTGATTGTAACCTTGTTCAATTGCCGGTAATCAATGCACATTCTCATCGAACCATCCTTCTTCTTTATGAACAACACCGGCGCACCCCATGGTGACACACTGTGCTTAATGAAACTTCTAAAGCAAGTCTTGCAACTGCTCCTTCAACTCTTTCAACTCTTGTGGGTCCATGCGATATGGAGGAATAGAGATGGGCTATGTGCCCGGAGACAAATCAATGCAAAAATAAATATCCCTGTGAGGTGGCGTACACGTCAGGTCTGAAGGGAAAACCTTAGGAAACTCGTGAACCATGGGCACAGAATCAATAGAGGGAACCTCAGCACTGGAATCACGAACATAATCTAAATAAGCCAAAAACCCCTTCTCGACCATATGTCGAGCCTTCACATACGTGATAACATAGCGGGTAGAATGACCTGGAATCCCTCTCCACTCTAAAGGTGCAAACTTGGTAAAGCTAAGGTCACAGCCTTGGCATGACAATCCAAGATAGCATGGTAAGGTGATAACCAATCCATCCCCAATATAAGATCAAAGTCGACTATGTCCAAGAGAAACAAATATACACGAGTCTCAAGACCTCCAATCACAACTATACATGATCAATAGACACGATCCACCACAGTAAAATCACCCACCGGCATAGACACATTAACAGGGGCACTCAAAGAACTACTATGCATGACCAGATGCGGCAAAACAATAAACCGAAGCTTCTCTGCTACGAACCAGAATAGTACCTGCACCTCCACCTCTAATGCCTTCCCCTCAACCTCTACCATTTCTACCTCCACCTCTAATACATCTACCTCTACCCCCAACAAACTGAGCGGGCTGGACGAGTCCTTCAATGAACCTCCTCACTCTCTCTCACAGTGGGAAGCATGGTATGAGCATGACGATCCAAGTCGATGAATCAGGTTTCGTACTGAGTACCATTCATAGAACCTGGAGACGCTCGAACTTCCTCCAATAGGCTTCTCTTTGAGTAACGGGGAGAAACTTCTCCAGAAAAAACTCTGATAATTGCTCCAAAGTCGAAGTTGATGACCTAGAAGTATAGCCAACCAATAATATTTCCAACAGGTCTCGGCAGATCCAGACAAGCAAAATGTAGCAAAATCTACCTCATTGGTCTCCACGATCCCAATGTCCCTGAGAACGTCATGACAATTGTCTAGATAATCATGGGAACTCTTAGTAGATGCACCGCCGAATGTAGTAGTGAAAGTCTTGGTGAAACTTGTGAGCACGTGATTTTTGCTTCACAGATATTACTCAAAAAGAAATCAAAAAATAAAACAAGTTACATTCGGGTACAATTTTTGAGAATTTGTGTGACATTTTTTTAATTGTTTCGTCCGTAAATGTTTACCTTGTTGTGGTTAATTAAAAAATACAAAAAAGAAAAAAAATACATGTTGCATGCATATTTAGGATTTAATTATGCATTTAGGATTTAATTGAACCACAATTTGGTTGTTAAAAATAAAATCACAAAATATGCCTTTTTATTCTATTTTTTTTGTCACTAGGTGATTTTATCTTAATTGAATGATTTAATGTGTGTGTTACTTGTTGTAAGTGTTAATTAATATTTTGTAGTTTTATTTTTATTTTACATTTTTATTCGGATTTTTGTTAGTTTGGTTAACTAAAAGAAGGAAAAGAGTGCAAAAAATTTAAGAAAATGTTGGAGTTGGTCTTCATTATTAAACCAAAAGATAAGGCTCAATGTGTGCAATAACCTAGTCTAGGACCAGGTCTCTAAACCGTCCCCCAAACGTCCCCCAAACTACGTCGTTTGGATGCTTTTAATATGGACCGTTAATCAGTCAAATCTAACTGTACAGTTTAGTTCTTTCATTAATCCAAACGATACCGCATGATTACAATTGATCTAAGTTGTTCATCCCATCTAACCCAACGACTTGAGGCTTTCCCAGATACCCGACCCACTTAACCCTAGAAACCAACCCAGTCTCACTGGAATTATACAACATCGTTTCACCCAAGTGAAAGAACTTGGCCGTCGATCATTCTTGATCCAACGACCAGGATCAAATCCCCCTACCCCCTATATAAGCCTCTGTCTCTCACCCCTCGTCCCCCATAACCAAGCACACCCCTCCCACTTCGTCTCTCTCAACTCAGAGACGAGACCTGTAAACCCTAGCCGCCATAGCTCCCATTCGCCTGAAACCCGGCGGCAACTACGCCGCCGACCACCATCTTAACACCATAGAACCACCTTCACACTCTGATTACGTATCCACAAGCCTTTTACCTTGAATCAATGCCCATCGTCTGGAATCTTCATTTAAAGATTCGAGCAAAACCCTAACCTATCCCTTGACCTCCCTCATATCTTTACAAACGATGGTTTGGTCCGAATCAAACCAGAAACCTTCAAGCCCTAAATCGAATGTTTGAACCCTAGAACACAAATCCATGAGAGTCTATCCTAATTATCAAATTGTTGGGGTCTAATAGACCTTAATCGAGGTGTTCTCGGGTGAGAAAGGTTCGATTAAAGTTCGTTCGAACTCAAAGAGATCAGGTCCAATTTGAACAGGGGTCGTCTCTTTTCTAAGCTTCTAAGGTATTTTATTCTTCTCCTTCTGCTCTTGTTTGTGTTCTATTTGTGTTTGTTTGCATTTTTAGTTATTTTGTTTGATTTTTAAGTTATTTTTCTTTCAATTCTGTCCATCTCCATAATACCTTTTATTTTGTCATTTCTTCTATTTCTTTATTAGTCGTACCTGTTGTGATTAAGAAGGTGTTTAGCTTGATTAAATCGTCAAAATAGTTAGTTCACATTAGGTTATTTGCTGAAGTCACTGAAATCCTCTAACATGCTTGATGTATTTTGATTATCGATTGTTAGCTATCTGTTGCAGTTCATATAGTCAATTAATTGAATGTTGTCAACTGAATGCACTGAAAAAACTAGAGAATCATGAATTGTTCATTCCAGTTAATTTCTAGCATGCTTCTCTTGTCATGTGTTGAGACTTGTATCAACAAGCATGTTCATTTCTGCTTTGATCTGAGCCTTTAATAGTTGTTGCCTTTTTTGCTCATTTGGCTTTGAGTTGGTAAGGATTGGCTCCCAATATGATCAACTCAGGCCATCTGATCAACACCACTTCTGTGATTTGATTGAGTTGAATAAGTGATTGCTCTTAGTATGAATTGGATATAGTTGTAAGTAATCTGTAAGCTTAACCTAAAATCAGTTTTAAATCTAAGCTTATATAGAGGTAGTTTTAGACTAGTAAACATAGGGTTAGGGGGTTGAGTGAAGACCATGTATTGCCAGGCACGCCTGAATTTAATATTCAAGCTGGCCATATACTTTTGGGATTAAAAAACAAAATAAGTGGTTTACTAGTTGGAAATCACAAATAACATGGGGTCTTAATAAAGAATTAAAAGCTGACATTTCTTTTAAATACCTTTCCTAATTGGAAATCAGAAACATTAAGGGTTGAATGATAAAGGGGTATAAATGCACATGGGGAGGGAATATACACGCTGAAAAGAAAAGTTTTGAATAGAAAATGTTGGCCTATAAATAGAGAGAAATAAGTTTAAGAAAGGAGGAGACTTTGAGAATTTCAGATTTGAGGAGTGAGTTATAACAGATTTTTGAAGGCATAATATCAGAACTTAATATCTTAAGACTGAAATTTGCGCATTAGGATTCCAAAACTTAAGTGAGTGTTTGGCTGAGCTTTACTTCAAGAGTTTCAGTTTGTTTCTTTAAGTGCTCACAATTAGAAATACTGCTTTCTTGTTTCTGCCTCATTTTTTACTTCGACTGTGAAGGCATTTCGGGTATTACTGGGTCTTTTAGTGTGGTATTTCTTGCATTTTCTGTTGGGTTTGAAAGTTCCTGGGTTGTTCCTGCTTGTTTTCAAAACTTTCCTGGGATTCTTGCTATTGTTTGATATTTGTTTATTGCAGTTGTTGCTGGAACTGTTGTTGCTGTGTGTGCATACTGCTGCTATCACTGATCTCCTCTTTTTCCTTGCCTTCCAAATACCAGGTACACAAATTGATACATTGGTTCCTGTAGAATAAAAACTGAAGCATGAATATGAAACGAAAAGTTGGAGTTTTGAATTTATCTTAGTTATATTTTGAATTTTGTTGTGTATGTACATTAGTTAGCTTCATCTATTAGTATCATGTAGGCGTTTGATTATGTAGAACTGAACATCTTGTTGTAGCTTAGTTAATAAATTCCTTATGTATGATAGTCAAAGAACACATATGGTAATAGTAACATTCTGCCAGTTCACTTTGTTTGATTAAAATAGTGAGTTTCAAAAGCATGCCACGGCTTAGGCAGTTAACTACTAAACAAGTTAAGTCATTTCAATTTTGTTGTTTTAGTTAATTATATTGCTTTTCTCATTAGTTTGCTTCTGCCTATTAAATTTCGAGGACACCTAAGACAAAATACAATTAGGTAATAGCATGTGAATAAGGACAGCCCAGGTCTGATTTTGTACCTTATATGTTGGGTCTGGGCCCATAATTGTTAGAGAACGCCCATGTACGCGCCCATTTTCAAATTTAACAAATCACATTCGAAACTTAATTGTAATAACTCATAAGAATGTAAATAAACTAGGAATTTTCTTGTCATTGTAGAGACGGAAGAAATAAAACCTATATTCACTATAGGACGATCCTTAAAAATAAAATGAGGCGTGCCTCGCCAAATTAAATTACAAATTGCGGGGCCCTCAATAAATACGCATAATAATTGAATAGACTTCGCAGTTGGCCGCTTAGCAAATCTTCACGACCTCTTCCCAAAATAACGATATGTTAGTCTCTTTAGGACACGCCTTAATTAATCATACCTTCCTAATCTCGGGTGTGCATTTATGCAACCCAAATCCAAATCACGATAGAGTCGAAATGTGTCGACGACCGTGTGTACACTGGTTGTGACGTGGTTCGAGATGCATTTCCACGACATCGAAAGTCTTTTAAAAGAATAAGGAACGAAACGAGCCTCGTCAAACGAAAATGCACAAGATACGGGACCCTCTACACGTGGTTGTAGAGTTACTTAGACTTTGGGATGGACCGTTTAGAAAATTTTACGGCCTTACCCGAAATAGCTATACGCTAGCGTCTTTAACAAAATTACTTTCTTAAATTTGGGTGTACATTGATGTAACTCAAATTTAGATCTCAACGTAGTCGAAATGTGTCGACGACCACGTGTACACTGGTTGTGACGTTGTCCGAGATACGTTTTCACAACGTTGCAATTCCTTTGTTAAAAATGATAATAATAATAATAATAATAATAATAAAAGAGGTAAAAGAGTCATAATTTTCACTAAGTACATAATTGTTAAAATTAGATAAATAAGCTGAATGTAACAGTTAAGAGACCATGCTAGAACCACGGAACTCGAGAATTTCTAACACCTTTTCCCGGGTTAACAAAATTCCTTATCTGGATATCTGGTACGTAGACAGTAATTTAGAGTCAATTCCTTTCCTCGATTTGGGATTAAATCTGATGACTTGGGATACCCTAAAACTCACATGTGGAAACTCTAAAATAAATAAACATATCCCGTTTGATTGTCCTTTAATTGGAAAAAACTCCTTCACCCTTTGCGGGCTCCGTAAAAAGGATGTGTGACAAAACTTATCCAACCTTCACAAAGTTTGTTAAGACGTCGCTGATCCATCACTGGTCTGTGATCCAGTTCGGCTGATGAAACGGTACGTGACCTCGCTATTCGTGAAAGGACAAGAGTAGAAGTTTTAATTTAGCAATGAGAGAATAAAATCGCATGACATAACTGAATAGAAGTGAATAATTTCCTAAATCTGTAGCCTCTGGGGACAAATACAAACGTCTTCGTACTGATCCCTCAGATTCTACTAAGTTTGTCCGTGAGTTGTGAGACCTATGTAACCTATAACTCTGATACCAAATTGTAACGACCCGAAATTCCCACCCTCGGGAATCGTCATGGTACCTACTAATAAGAGCTAGGCAAGCCAACTCTTACCTACCATTTCGTTATCAAAATTATTCTTTAAGCAATTTAACAATTATAATATAAATACAACGAAATAAATTAAATAAGTGGAAGACTTAAGTCGGTAAAATATGAAAACTCAACATAAAACTCTGCCCAAGAACTGGTGTCACTTTACTTACGAACTGCTAGGAGTACTAAAAACAACCATATGAAAGATAATATAAATTGTTTGTCTCGAATACAATGAGATAACAGACTGAAAATAAAGATAGAGGAGATACCGGGCATGCAGACGCCTGCAAGGCTACCTCTATGTCTCACAAATCTAAAAGCTACCACCTGTGCTATTGTCTGTTGTCCGAAACCTAGATCTGTGCAAAAGAGCGCAGAGTGTAGTATCAGCACAATCGACCCTATGTACTGGTAAGTGTCTAGCCTAACCTTGGCGAAGTAGTTACGAGGCTAGGACCGGACCACCAGATAAACCGGTACAGTTCAAATACATATATATACAACAGAAAGAAATACATGAAGTAAACAATCAATAAAGTTTGAAGAAACATGCGGTGGGGAGACAATGGTTACAAAAAGAGAATCTCAATATAATGATAGAAGCAGCCAAGAGAATTTACAGAAAACAAAGAAAACAAATATCCAAAATAAATACACTTGAATCAACAATTTTTGCAGCGTGCAGCCAAGAGAATTTACAGAAAACAAAGAAAACAAATATCCAAAATAAACACACTTGAATCAACAATTTTTGCAGCGTGCAACCCGATCCCAATATACATATCAATACTGTTGCGGCGTTCAACCCAATCGACACATGTCATTTGTTGCGGTGCGCAATCCGATCCATATTATTTAGCATTGTTGCAGTGTTCAACCCGATCCATATCATTTAGCATTGTTGCGGCGTCCAACCCGATACATATCATTTAGAATTGTTGCGGTGTTCAACCCTATCCTCAAATATCATTTAGCATTGTTGTGACGTGCAACCGGATCGTCAAATATCATTTAGCATTGTTCTGGCGTGCAACCCGATCCTCAAATATCATTTAGCATTGATGCGGCGTGCAACCCAATACTCAAATATTATTTAGCACTGTTACGGTGTGCGACCCAATCCTCAAATATCATTTAGCATTGTTGTGGCGTGCAACCCGATCCTCAAATATCATTTAGCATTGTTGCGGCGTTCAACCTGATCCATATCATTTAGCACTATTGCGACGTGCAACCCGATCGTCAAATATTATAACATGCATGGCATCATCCATCGTGCGTTATCGCTCTTCCTCGCCCAAACAATCACAAATAGAGGCACAGAAGTAAACAAAATAATAGTAGGAGATCCCAATAAGGACACAACGATTAAGCAATAAAATTTCCGGTAAGGGAGATACCAACAATTTAACAAAATATCTCGGCAAGGGAATTATTCAATAATTCTTTCTCTTTCTTTCATTTCTTACTTCTAATTCATTTTACCAGTTGAGCCAATGCTCCAAAGGGTTTAATCATTTCATATACTTTCTCAATTCATCTTATAACTTGAGTCAACGCTCCTCAACTATTAAATATCACAATTTTTTCCACATGCTATTCACAACGTATGGAAATAATCATTTAAACATGGAAGATATAATAAAATCCGAATATTCGCAATATAAGGACTCACGATCATGCAAGACCCAAGGTATAGATACTCGTCACTATGCCTATACGTCGTACTCGACAATTAGCAAGTAGAAAATAAGACTCAATTCCTATTCCATCAAGCTAAGGTTAGACCAAACACTTACCTCGTAGTTCTACGGCCAACTCAACCCTTAAGCACCGCTTTTCCATTCAAATTTTGCTCCAATTCAATCGTATCTATACACAATTGATTTAATATCATCAATAAATGCTCAAAAATCAAATTCAAATGCCTAAATATAATTTTCTAAACTTTCTTCCAAAAATTGATCTCGGGTCCGCTTGGTCAAATACGAGATTTGAACCAAATTTCGGTCACCCATTCACTCACGAGCCCGAATATGTAATTTTCTTTCAAATTCGACCCCAAAATGAGGTCTAATTCAAGGAAATTCAAAAAGCTCTACCCTGCCCATTTCTCTAATTTCTACCTATTTTCACATGTTTTTGGCCTAGGAATTCAAAGATATTAATGGAAAACAAAGAAGTGAGTTAAGCAACACTTACCCAAGAATCTTTTGTGAAGAAATGCTCCAAGGATCGTCCAAGAGCTTTAAAGAATAGAGGGTTTGTAAAATGTTGTGAAAATCCTATAAGTGTTATGTTTTTGGGACTGTAAAGAACTGGGTGGAATTTACTCTATGCGATCACGAAGAAGGGATTGCACTTGCATAGGGTAAGGTACGGGGTGCACTGCTATCACGGTAGCAAGTATGCGATCGCGCAGTGTGGGATTGGGCATTGCGATCACGGAAGGATACATGCGATCGCATAGAAGGAAAAATTTTGCTGAGCCTTTATTCAATGCAATCGCGAAGGGTGGAATGCGATCGCATATAAGGATTTCTAAACCTATGAAATTTGCTCTATGCGATTGCGGCCTGACCTATGCGATCGCATAGAAGGAATGACTGGACAACATACAACAACTATTTCTACTGCATTTCCTAAGTCAAAAACACCCCGACACTTATCCGAAACTAATCCAAGTTCTCAAGGCTCCAAACCAAACATGCATACTAACTCAATAACATCATATGAACTTAACCATGCGATCCAATTTCCAAAATAACATAAAAAATAATGAATTAAGCCTTAAAATTCATAATTTCTTTCAAATTTCATAAACTTTAAAATTTAGAACTTTAAGTTCTAAACACGTCAAACGACGTCTATTTTCAATCAAGCTTTACAGAAAATGCTTAAACTATATATAAGACCTGTACCGGGTGCTGGAACAAAAATATGAGCCCGATACCATCACTTATTAATCAAATTTCATTTTCATTTTCCATAAATATTTTTAGAAAATAATTTTGCTTAAAAATTTATTTTCCGGGCCTGGGACCTCGGAATTCGATTCCGGGCATGTCCAAGTCCCATATTTTTTACGGTCCTTCCAGAACTGTCAAATTAAGGGTCGGATCCGTTTACCTAAAATATTGACCGAAGTCAAATTTATTCATTTTAATATCAAAACATAGCAAATATTCACAAAATTTCATATTTGAACTTTCGGCTAAACGCCTTGACTGACACGCAAATTGATGCGACTATATACGAGTGATAGGCTAACTTATTATACGAGTGAAGGAGCAGGCAAACCCGTCTCGTTATGGATGTTCAAAAAGTTTTACATGGAATTTGGAAAAAGTAGGTTCTATTTTCGTGTCATTTGAGAAAAATTCCTAAATCTTAATTATTTGACTCCCCAGCTTGGTCTTTAAAACATTTGAAGATCTGTGGCGCTTGTAACCTCAGGTTTAGTAGATAAGGATCATTTCTTGTCTATGTTGTCTTGTTGTGAAAAATCACGTGCAGTTCCTATCTCTAATTATCCTGCTTAAATTATAATATAATTTCCTTTTATTAGTTAATATGATATAGTCTTGTATTGGTCATTGTAATTTACGGTTACCTTTGATTACAACTGCTGTACCAAAACCAAAGAAACTCTTTGTATGGGCCAAAATTAGATTCGCAATAATTAGTATGCCTAATTGGCTCCCAAGCTCGTTCAGCCTGATAATAGGTATAATCATTCACTGACAAATGTATTTCGAGGTTACTCGACCTAATTAACGAGACCACGGCCTATTCATTTTTCACGGACGTCCCTCGATGCAGCCACGACCGTCTATCGCCGGCTCACAAGATTCACAACTATAAATATTAAGAGAAAGAACCCTAAAAGGGGGGGGGGGGCTGCTTCTTCTTCTCCACTTCTACTTCTAAAAAAAGAGGGAAAAAACCTCTGTAAGGTTCTGAACCACTCCATGAAGAGGCAGACCATGTCAATCTTAATCAATAAAAGATCTCCACCCCCCTCCTTAACTTATAACATTTGTCTCTTACATTTTTCGTTTGGTCTTATGATTTATTACGATCTGCTATGATTGGCCCTCCATTTATTTTAATTGATTTATGCTTACAAAGTAATGAGAACTTTGAGCTAAACAATTTGGCTTCGTCTGGGGGATTTCATAGCAGAATCGCACAGTTTATCTTTGGACCAAAAAGGAAAGAAAACAACCCAGCTCGAACAAGCATGAGCGGCACGCTGGATAAAAGGGATTCAAAAGCCTCGACATTAATTGGCTTCCACATTATGCATCTTCGAGCAAGGGGAAGAAGAAGAAGTAGTAGATCCCCCATTCGTATGGGAAAATGCGCATAAGGTACCTCAACCCCATTTTACTCCGAATCCCGCCAAAAAGGAATAAAGCACAAAATCATCTCGAACCGAGATCTGTAACGGGGTAACCTATGCGAACCATAAAAGAAGACTACAAGCACGAGTCATGCAAAATCCTAAATAACAGTCAAGTCCCAACGCCCAACACGAAGCGGGCTATGCGAGAGTACAAAAGTTCAACTACGAGTTGAACTGGGACTCAGGCCAAGTGTCTTCGCCATGAAGAAATACAAAACGTTCAACTACGGTTAAAAGAAAACTCAGGCTATGTGCCCTCGCCCAAAAGTTCAACTACGAGTTGAACTGGGACTCAGGCCAAGTGACTTCGCCATTAAGAAATGCAAAAGGTTCAACTACGGTTGAACTACAACTCAGGCTACGTGCCCTCGCACAAAAGTTCAACTACGAGTTGAATTGGGACTCAGGCCAAGTGCCTTCGCCATGAAGAAATACAAAAGGTTCAACTACGGTTCAACGACAACTCGGACTATGTGACCTCGCTAAAAGTTCAACTACAAGTTGAACTGGGACTCAAGCCAAGTGCCTCGCCAATAAGAAATACAAAAGGTTCAACTACGGTTGAACGACAACTCAGGCTACGTGTCCCCACCCAAAAGTTCAACTATGAGTTGAACTGGGACTCAAGCCAAGTGCCTTCGCCAATAAGAAATACAAAAAGTTCAACTACAATTAAATGAAAACTCAGGCTACGTGCCCTCGCCCAAAAGTTCAAGTTTAACTGGGACTTAGGCCATGTGCCTTCGCCATTAAGAAATGCAAAAGGTTCAACTACGGTTGAATGACAACTCAGGCTACGTGCCCTCTCCCAAAAGTTCAACTACTAGTTGAACTGGGACTCAGGCCAAGTGACTTCGCCATGAATAACTAAAAAAGGGTTCAACTACGGTTGAACGACAACTCAGGCTACGTGCCCTCGCCCAAAAGTTCAACTACAAGTTGAACTGGGACTCAGGCAAAATGCCTTCGCCATTAAGAAATGCAAAAGCTTCAACTATGGTTGAACGACAACTCAGGCTACGTGCCCTCGCCAAAATGTTCAACTACGAGTTGAACTGGGACTTAGGACAAGTGCCTTCGCAATTAAGAAATGCAAAAGGTTCAACTATGGTTGAACGACAACTCAGGCTACGTGCCCTCGCCCAAAAGATCAACTACTAATAACACTAGGACTTAGGCTACACGCATCCGTCGCAAGAGTTACAAACTCAACCACGGTCGAATAAGGGCCAAGAGTATATATCTCCGCAGCTATGAGCCGGGCCGTGATCAGACGAGGCCGAACGCTCCCAAATGTTCAACCACAGTCGAACCACAGCTAGGGCCAAGAGCCCCCCATTCAAGTAACTACGACTATCTCAAACTAAAGTTTTGGCCCACGTAAAGTTCAGCCCAAGTCGAACTACAAATCCGTGCATTTCATTACCACAGGCCAGTAGTCCGACTAAGCCCGAACTAGGACTAAGGCTGTGTGCTGACACTTCCCAAACATGGCTCAACCCACTCCCACCAAGTGGAGGAAGGCGATGGACAAAAGCGTGCACCTATGGCCAAAGCCATCTAAACAAATTTCTTCTTAAGGAAAGGAACCAATTTGACAATGGTGGAAATCACCTAACGGACAAGACCATTAGTATGCTCACTAGAAAAACTCTAAGGCAAGGCCCCCTCGAACGAACAAAAAAATAAACGTACGAAATTGATACAGAACAAACAGAAAGGAAGAAAGTCGCCTACATTTACAATATCTACAAGGGGTTACCCCCAGCTATATTGGCCTAAGGCCGGCAGCAATAAAAAAGATAGCCAAATGGCAACAAAAAAGAAAAGAGAACGAAAACTAAACGAGTATTACAAACTTTTTCTTTGTTCACTCCCCGCCACCAACACCGCCTTCAACATTGTCAAAGCCCTCGGTGCCATCATCAGCCCCGGGTGTAGACGGGTCGAAACCGCAGTCAAGGCGAGCATCATGAGCCTTTTGGCTGGCTGCCTCATAGGTGGCCTCAGGCACAACGCCGGCTTCTCAGAACCTCCTATACACGTAGAGCTGGGCCTCGGCGTAAGTCCAAAGTTCCCGAGCAGGAACGAAAGAAGCGGCCTAGTCCCTCAGGCGTTGGTTCTCGGCCTCCAAGGCCGCAATCCAGTCCATCGCACCACGGGCGTCCTGCTCATATATAGAAATGCGCCCCTCCAACATCCTCTCTCAGAAAGTATCCGCAACCCACTCAAATCCATGTTCTCATGTTCTCTTTCTTGGGCGCGGCTAGTCACCTGTAGTGCTTCGACCCTCACCAGCGCATCCTCTGCCAGCTTCCTCAAAGCCGCAGCCTCCGTCTCTAAGGCAGCCACCTGCCTAGTCAAATCCTCAGCGGCCTCTGTTGTCGTAGCCTGAATTTGACGGTCTCTCTCAGTGGCCACTCTCCTTTCAGCGTCCATCTCCTCATTTTTTCGACGGAGCTGCCCCTCGAGAGAATTTACACTGCTAAGCGTCTGCTGCATATGAAGTTCCCTCCTCGCCACCTCTTCTACCAGCTCCCTATTCCGCTGGTCGTTCCTTAAGCGTTAACGCAAATCACGGCACTGGTTCCGATAGCGGCGGTACTTCTCCAAAAACCGTACAAAGACTGACGAGCAGACGTTGGCCTAGCGGATGCTCTCCACCTCCAATAAGAATGACTACAACAAACTTAACATCAATTAATACGAGAATATACACTAAGGAAAGAAGCAAACCAAGTCTTCACACGTACCTTTATACCCAGGGCGGCCACCTTGCCCAGCAACCCAACATCTGAGATGCCGATCAAGGACGTGCTCTCCACTTCAGAGCACATAACCTCAAATAATGTCACCAAATTCTCCTCCTCGAGCAGCAGGTTCTACTCATTGGGAATCTCCACATAGAGATAATCCCCTTTGACCTATACTGCTGGGCGGGTATATCCCTCTTGGAACAGGCGGACGTCCTTAGGGTCCAAGTCAGACTCAGAATCATCCCCTTCTCCTAAGGTGCCCCTTCCTTCCGACGCCCTGGAAGTCGAGGATTCCGCTGCTCGGAAGGTTGAAGCACCCACACTCGCCAAAACATTGACACCTATCTCTTCCACCAAAATAGTTGCTGAGGAACTACCTTCACTCTCATCAATTGGAGCTGAAATATGAATCGCTGAAGTGACTGTCACCTTGGCCTAAGCCAACCGAGGCACAATCTGCTGCATTCCCCTCTGCTTCCGATGGCGGAGAATCCAAGCTAATCACCACCGGAAGGACCGCGGTGAACGTCACCCTACACCAAACCAGAAACCTCCCATCTTCTTCCTCATCCTCATTCGGTTGCAACTCCCCCTGGAACGCAAGACCCCTGAAGGTTCTTCAACTTGGTTCACAGACCGTGCTGGAGAGTGAGCCGCTACGGATTCAACCGAAGTCGCCCTCAGAACGGGGCGAGGCGACGGCATTGCAACCAATTGGGCAGTCGCCCCCAGCCTGCGGAAAGTAATATGAGGAGCCCTCATGCGACGTGGTCGCCCTAACCGACAAAGGAAGAAAGGTCAAGGGAAAGAAACTAAGTACTATGAAATAAGAGCAACACAACAAGTCAGGTTCTTACTAGCAGCCGACTTACGGCCATGGACCTCCTAGAAAGATACCTACGTGTGAATTCCTACTGTAACAGGAAGCATGGCCTCGACCCACTCGCAGATGCCGAAAAATGGTTCTGGCGGTTCACCTTCAGCTACGGCACAATAGGAAGGTCAGTACGTACGAATGCGAAACAAGACATATAACCAAAAGAAATTGATACCTACATAAAAGAAACTTACGTGCATGGTTCCATGCAATTGGAAAGTCGGAAGCACAAGCCACCAGATGCTCGGTCCTGGTGTAGAAAAAGTGCTCATATGGATGGGCATCAACCTTGTCATCGAGTTTCGCAGTTAAGCCGCCGGCCCCACGAGAGACCAGCCGAATCATGGTACCTCGTATCCTTTAGGGGGCATAGAGAGTTAGTACGTGACAAAGAGTAATCTCCCTCTGTGCCAACTCCGCATATTTTATCAGCATCGCCAACAACTTGTAGCAGGAAGGGAAGAGCTGACCAGGGCATACCCTATAGTGATGGCAGAAATCTACCACTAGCATTAGGAAAGGAAATTTAAATCCTAGATTGAAAGGGTAAGCGTAGAAAATGCAATACCCTCGGTGGTCGACATGTACCCTCTCCCTGCTTCAAGCGAGGACGATGTCAGCGAAACGAGGAATGTCACACTGATCCCTCAATTGGACGATGCGTACCTCCCCCATCAATGAGGCTTCGTCCACTTGGTCTTCTCCTTCATAGTCGGAGAAATCAGCGGGCTGAGAAAGAATGTGGGTTACCGACGGGATCCTGTCAATGTCCATCGAATTGGTGGTTCTCACCACCGTAGATAGACCCTTAGCCGCTGTAACCGCCACCTGAGCAATATTAGAACGAGAGCTTTTCGCCATTGTCAATATAGTAAAAGGAAGTAAGCAACGTTCACCGAAAAAGTAAAAGGTGATGAAGATATGACAATAAACGACGAAAAATAAAGTAACAAGGAGCAAAAGATGAAGTAATCTGAGAACAAGAAGAGTTGTCTCTCTCAGAATTTCACTTAAGCAAATATCGGAAAAGTAAGAACTGAATGATACAACCCCTTATTTATAGACAAAGCATAAATGGCTTCCACGAATCTCTAAGTCCATCCTTAACTGCCTGACCAACCACAAAATGGTTCGGGTCTACAGTAATGGGTATCATTATGACAGATACCATGGAACGGTCATTCAACCGTCAGTCGGCACGTCACCCTTGAAATGGTTGCAATAGTCCTAAGACACCAAAAGCACGCCCCATGCGTCACTAAGCGTTTGGCACCTTCCTTATACGCAGCAAGCATGATCGTATCCTCCCGAAACATATGTAATTGGCTACGACAGTCTCTAAATCAATAGAGGCTATGGCCATCTTCAAAATAATACTCGCTACGGCCGTCTCCGAAAATAATGTTGATTGCACCCATCCCTGAACAACGGCCATGACTATTTCTTAAGCGAGAACGGCTATGGCCTTCTCCTCAATATAAAACGGCTACTGCCATCCCCCAAGTAAGGACGACTACGACCCTTTCAAAGCAACGAACGGTTATCGCTGCCTCTTAATAATAACGTGAGTACGGTCTCCTACCAAAAGAAGAATACATGCAAATAAACAGCCACGACCATTTTAGGTATATGGACGTCCATGGCCAATCGCTCGTACAAAACCAACTAAAGGACTGCGACTACGGTCGTCGAATGTGAATTCATCTAACATCAGCTCCATTGTAGTCTAGGATTGTCCCTGCAGAGTGGTTACAACCGTCAATTTCTACCAAGTGATGTCCATAGCTTAAATAGCTCCGGTCTTCTTCAAGCACGACCAAGGCCAAGGAAATAGTCGGCCCCCACACTCGAGCTTTTCACGATACAGCCGGCATAGTCAGCTTATTGAGCTCGACCGAGGCACGACCTCGATAAGCGGAGGGACTATCTGTATCGGTAAAAATTAGATTCATAATAATTAGCATGTCTAATTGGCTCCCAAGCTCGTTCGGGCAGATAATAGGTATAATCATTCGCTGACAAATGTATTCCGAGGTTACTTGACCTAATTAACGAGACCACGACCTATTCATTATTCACGGACATCCCTTCGATGCAGCCACGACCGTCTATCACCAGCTGGCAATATTCACAGCTATAAATATTAAGATAAAGAACCCTAAAAGGGGGGTGAGTGGGGGCTGCTTCTTCATCTCCACCTCTACTTCTAAAAAAAGGGGGAAAAAATCACTGTAAGGTTCTGAACCTCTTCGTGAAGAGGCAGACCATGTCTATCTTAATCAATAAAAGATCTCCACCCTCCCTCCTTCACTTGTAACATTTTTCTTTTATATTTTTCGTTTGGTCTTATGATTTATTACGATCTTCTACGAGTGGCCCTCCATTTATTTTATTTTATTTACTCTTATAAAGTATATGAGAACTTTGAGCTAAACACTTTTATTGGACATGGTACTTCGGATAGTTTTCTTTAAATATAGGAGCTGAGCAAGATTTTCATAAAAATAGATATTCCACTATTTCTCTGCACTACCACTGAAAATCTTTCAAAAGTAGTATAGTTTAGCAATTAAATTCTCTTTCAATGAATAAGTGTTGTTATCATTTCCGTCTCAACTTAGAGCCCATTTGGCCAAGTTGCCAAAATTTGTTTATTTTAAAAATTATTGTCACGACCCAAATTTCCCACCACCGTGGTCGTGATGGCACCTACTATCGGAGCTAGGCATGCTAAACTTTTTAAACATTTCAAGAGCTTTAATCTTAAACGGTATAATAAACTGAAATAAATAATTAAAAATATGCGAAAGACTTTTAACAAAAATAATAGCAAAGTGCGAAAGTTCATAACATGTTTCTACCCAGTATCGGGTGTCACCACTCATGGACTATTAAAGGATTACTAAAAACATCAGTCTAAAAGAAAATACATAAGAGTCTGTCTCGATACAAATAAGCAAACTAAAATAACATAGATCAGACTCTGAGCTCGCGGATGTCAACTAAGCTACCTAAAAGTCTCTGGACTCAAGGTCGGCTCCCGGTCTAGAACTGCTCCGGTAGTCTGTAAGCTGTCTCCTGACCTGTGCACAAAAGACACAGAAGTGTAGCATCAGCACAACCGAACCCATGTGCTGGTAAGTTCCTGGCCTAACCCTGGAGAGGTAGTGACGAGGCTAGACAGGACTTACCACAAATAACCGGTACAGATATATGCAATAACAGGAGAATACACTATTCTAAACAGTTAAAAGGCGAGGGGAGCATGCTGTGGGGTAAAACAGTTCAAATGCAGAAATCAACTAATAAGAGTAAGAACTGAGCAGTTAACAAGTGATAATGGAATGCCTGAAAGCTCAACACACAGAACAATATACTAAATCCATGTCCATTGCGGCACGCAACCCGATCCTTAACATTTGATACCGTTGTGGCGTCCAACCCGATCCTCGACATTTAGTACCGTTGCAGCGTGAAATCTGATCCTTGATTTTTACCTACAAAACTCACCCACATCATTCGCAACCCAAGTGCGAGGGGAGTAGCATCAATTGCCAAGTGTCCAACAATTGAATGCAACAAACATCCCAAATATCCTGCTAAGGTATTTAAGTCCCGACAAGGGAAATGATCGCAGAACTTCCACTTCTAAACACGTTAGCTACCAGCTTGTGCTAAGTCGAGCCAGTGCTAAAAAATTATACGAAATCATTATTTATCCTCACCGTTCATATCATGTGAACTAAATCAATTCTAACACGAATTTATATCATATCATTCAAAATAATGCAATTTAAGATCCACAGTCATGCTACACTCGGGTGCATAGATAACCGTCACCATGCCTATACACCGACTCCACATAGCACGTATCAAATAACATCCTAATCATATTCCGTCAAGCCAAAGTTAGATCAAACACTTACCTCGGTCTGAAAATACCAATGAATCCTCTAACACCGCTTTTCCTCTAGAATCCGACTCCAAATCAACAATATCTAGCCATAATTAGTTAAATATTATCAATAATAGCTTAAAAATACGATTCCATAGCCTAGAAAGGAATTTCCTATCATTCTTCGAAAAATATCAAAATCCGACACCGGGACAACATGGTCCAAACTGGAGGCTCATACCAAAACCCATTCACCCATAACCCCAAGAATTCAAATATATAATTTATATTAAGATTAGGCTCCAAATTGATGTTGAATCGCCAAAAATTCTAAAAAACCTAAAATTTCTACCTTGATTTCATGTTTTTAGGCTAGGATTCTAGTGATTAGATAATGAAATAGTGAGGAAAAGATGTTAAGAATACTAACCCAAAGAGTTATGGAGAAGATAGCTCTTGAAATTCGTCTATGGAGGGTTTGAGTGAAGGGCTCGTGTGAAAAATGCAAAAAAATCCCGAGCATACTGTTATGTTTTAACTTAAAAATCACTGAAGCATATTTGGCCTATGCGATCGCATAGAGAGTGGGAAGTTGTCTTCTGCAATCGCATTAGATGTCATGTGATCACGTAGAGAAAAGGGAAGCCTGGAATGCTGGGTGAGGTCCAAGGCTATGCGACCGCGTATAGGGTGTTGCGATCGCATTGAGAAGGCTGACTAAGCTCTGCGATCGCATTGAAAAAAGTGGGAGGGCTGAAAAGGGACTCTATGCGATCGCTGACAAGCCTATGCGATCGTATAGAGGAAAAGACCTGTGTAAAAATTGCAGAATTTTCTGATTCATTCCAAGTCCAAAACACACCGAACAACCCCTGAAATTACTCCCGAGCCCTCGCGGATCCCAACCAAACACACACACTAACTCAATATCATCCTACTACCTTGCTCAGGGTGACCAAATCGCCAAAATAATATGAAAATCAACCCCCAAACTCATAATTACATTTCAAATTTCATAACTTCCTATTTTTTCATTTTTAGTCCGAAACACGTCAAACGACATCTGGTTTCGACCAAATTTTACAGGAAGTTCTTAACGCTCATTTAAGATCTGTACCGCGCATTCGAACTAAATACGAGTATGATACCATTACTTTCTAACTCATTTTCATTTCGATTTCTCATATCATTTTCAGATAAACAATTTCTTTCAAAAAATTTGTACTCGGGCCTGGGACCTCGGATTTCGATTACGGGAATACGCCCGAGTCCCATATTTTCCAATGGACCTTCCGGGACCGTCACATCACAGGTCCAAGTCAACTATATCAATATTATTATGGAAATTCATAATTTTTAACACAAAGTTCATATATTTCCACATAAAAACATTCCGGCTTCACATCCGGACTGTGCACGAAAATCAATGCGACCAAATAAGAGGTTTTCAAGGACTTGGAAGCACGGACAAAGGTAGAATTACGGTGATGACCCTTTGGGTCGTCACAATTATAATACTTTTTTTTGAAGTACTTTTGAAAAAGAACTGTTTGTGTTTGGCCCATTCATTTAAAAAGTACTTTTTGTAATATTTGATAAATAAATTGTGTTTGACCAATCTTTCTAAAAAGTATTTTTGAGTAGAAGACTTGCCTCACATTTCTAAAGGAATATTAGAATGCTCATCTCCTTATATGATGATATGAATTATTAAATATTTAAGACAATTTTACATATATATTATAATTATACCAAAGCATATGATATTATCTAGTATAATTATTTATTGTTATATGATGATATGAATAATTAAAATAACAACATTCATTATAAATTAGAATTCTATCCATGAATTGATATATATATATTGATAATCCATAATAAAATAATAAGTAAAGTCACTCACATATGATAATATTTTTCAATAATTTTATATGTATTTCTATCACACAACACATCCATATTAGTAAAAGACTTGCCTAACATTTCTAAAGGAATATTAGAATGCTCATCTCCTTCATCAATCTCTGCAGTAATATTCTTGTTAGCATAATAGTTGAATTCTGTATAAGTAAAAAAATATCGTCGGATGAAATTATGTATAGCGATGGTAGTTGTAACAAGATGATTCTGAGTGTCAAACTTAAAGATGGCATTGAACGTAAAATAGAAATAATTTCAATTTTATAAAAAAACATAAAAAATAGTTTAAGTATGCTTAAATTATAATTCAAAAAGAATAACTAATTATTAACAATACATAATGTATAATTTATTTATTAAAAAAATTTAAATAAAAAATTAATTATTACATAACCATACTAAAATTGTCCCAAAATGTCAAGTGGCCTATTGTGACGTTGCCACTTGACTTAATCTGGATTCATTTTCTTCTCCTTTTGATGATAAATATATAGATTATTAAATTTAATTGTAAATTTATTACCTATTTTTAGATGATCATATTCCCAAATAAGATTTAATAACTGCTTTAAAGATTCGGGAACTATTGACCTATAATAGAAGAAATTATAAATGATATTTGTTGGAAGAAAATCTATAATCTAAAGAAGGATGCAGATAATTTGCTTTGGTATGAACGAAGAAGATAATTTAGAAGGTTACAAGATATTATATAAAGAAAAATCAAAAACAAAAAAATGTTAATAAAAATGTTGGAAAGTTACAATATGATTCATATATATATATATATATATATATATATATATATATATATATATATATATATATATATATATATATATATATATATATATATAGATATATATATATATATATATATATATATATAATTTTAATAGAATGGTAATAACTAGAAACAATCCAAAATTAAATGGTACTAGCCTACACTGATGAATTGCAACTTAAAGAGAAGGAGACAGTACTGAAGCTGGAAAAGTGGTCATTGATTGAGGAAGGAATTCTACAACAGAAGTCCAGGGCTAAATGGATCCAACTAGGGGATTCAAACAACAAATATTTCTCTGCTGTCTTGAAGGAAAGGAATCAACACAAGAGTATTACTGAACTGGTTACAGCAGGGGGGTCAATAATTACCAATCCTGATGCAATTAAAAAGGAGGTCACTGACTTTTATAAGTCCTTATTGGGGACAGCAGCTGCATCTCTTCCAGCTATTAATCAACTGTATATGACCAATGGTCCTATGCTAACATATCAACAGAAGAAAGACTTAGTTGCTGAGATCACTGATTCTGAGATTCAGGATAGTCTGAAGGTAATTGATGATGACAAAGCCCCGGGAATTGATGGGTATAATGCATTGTTCTTCAAGCAGACTTAGAGCATCACTGGCAAATAGATAACTGGTGCAGTCAAGAAATTTTTCCAGACCAACAGGATGTACATACCAATTAACTGTGCTTCCTTACCCTGATACCTAAAGTTCCTAATACAACAACAGTCAGAGAGTTCAGACCAATAGCTTGCTCCTCAATATTATATAAACTGATTTCCAAGATACTAGCCAACAGAATGCAGATGATCATGGCTAGCATCATCTGTGATGCTCAAGCAGGATTCATCCCAGGTAGGAAAATTGCAGACAATGTTATATTGGCCCATGAATTAATCAAAAATTACTTCAGATCTCATATAACTCCTAGATGCATGATCAAAATCGACCTGCAGAAGGCTTATGATTCTGTCGAATGGATTTTCTTACAACAGGTAATGGAGGCAATGGATTTCCAGTCAGATTCACAAAATGGATTATGGAATGTGTCCAAACAGCCAGCTACACAGTGATGATCAATGGGGAAACAACTGAGCCTGTTAAAGCAGCTATGTTGGAAACACGTTCTCAATGCAATATACTAAAACATGTGTTCTTTTGTATAGGTTTTGATGAATGTCAAACGAAGCGAAAATTGATATATGAAGAAGTTCAAGAAACAAGCGCACAATTGATATACAACGAGATTCAAGCTCAAGACAAAGTTCTACAGTATAATTGAGTCATTCTTAATTATGATCTTGATCCTACAACTTGACTCGTAACATGGCTTCTCTCATAAAATTATTTTCCAAAATCATGCATATTTGATTTAATGTCAAATGATTTTAAATCATGCATATTTACAGTAGTCAAAATAATTTTTAGACATGCCTTAAAAATCTGGACTAAGATAATCGATTATGTACTTATGATAATCGATTGTTTTAAGCCAATACTGCATGACAATCGATTGTGAACTAATGACAATCGATTGTGAGTAAGGCAGTGAGCATCAGGTTTCTCAAACCTGTATGACAATCGATTGTGAACTAATGACAATCGATTGTGACTGAGGCAATGTCCATCAAAGTTTTTCAAAACTCAGAATAATCGATTATGAACTACTGGTAATCGATTATGTTGAGACAGTGTCTTCCAGTGATTTTCAAATTTATTAAATAATCGATTGTTACATTGGACAATCGATTGTCAAAGAGACAGTGTCTAAAATGTTTTTCAAAAACTGATAAGTAATCGATTGTTGTCTTTGTGCAATCGATTGTGAAGCTGACCGTTGTCGTAAAGTTTTCAAATATCGTCAGGTAATCGATTATTGATTCTGTATAATCGATTGTTCTGAGTAAAATCCGGAAAAGATTTTTTGAACGTTATTGGGTAATCGATTATTGATTTTGTATAATCGATTGTTTTGATTAAAATCCGAAAAAGATTTTTTAAACGTTGCTGAGTAATCGATTGTTGATTCTGGACAATCGATTGTTTGTGGTAAAATCTGGAAAGGATTTTTTGAACGTTGCCAGTAATCGATTATGGATTGTAAGTAATCGATTATCAAGCGTAAAATCTGGGATTGAATTTTGGTCTGACTGGCAGACAATCGATTGTTGGGGTTTGACAATCGATTGTTAGTGAGTAAAATCAGCAACTCTTAATTGGCAATTAGGCAACGGTAATGCCAAGTTTTTCAACTATAAATACAGCTTCATTTGAGTGTTTTAAACACAACAACATACTACAACTGATCATTATATTGCTATAAGCTTGCATACTTTTGTTTATCATTTTATATTCAATTTCATAAAGCTTTTGAGAGCCATATTCTTGTCCAAAGTTGTTGTGATCTAGAGCTTACTTCTTTTACTCATATCTACTCATTAAGGAGTATTTTGTTTGAGTGTTTAAGTGTTTTATACACTTGTAAGAGAATTGTAATTCTCTTGTTGTAAGGAACTTGTGTTTCCTTGGTTGAAGTCTTGGAGTGTTGTATCTCCGAGAAAAGGTGTTAAGGCTTGTGTCCTTAAGTTGTAAAGGTTAGTTGAGCACCCGTAAGCTTAACAAGTTAGTGGAAAATCTCGAGAGAGTCTCTCGGGGACGGGACTAGCCACGTGTTGTGGTGAACCAGAATATATCGGTGCGTTCTTTCCTTTTTGTTTATTTAACGCACTTATTTATTTCCTACAAATTTTAATTTCCGCAAGTTTACGCTAAATTTTATTATAACGCTATTCACCCCCCCTCTAGCGTTAAGCGTATTATCCAACAATTGGTATCAGAGCCCAACTCTCTGAAAACTTAACAGTTTGAGAGAACCATCCATGGCTTCTACTCGTGATTCTTTTGCAGGAATTGATGAAGGATAGTGCTCCACACGACCACCTCTATTCAATGGTACAAATTACACGTACTGGAAGGAGAGGATGATGATCTTCGTTCAATCCAACAGTTTTCACCTTTGGAAGGTGTTTTCAAAGGGAAATCAAGTTCCAACAAAGAAGGTAGAAAACGAATGGGTTCCCAAGTCCGAGGATGAGTATGACGCGGATGACATCCGAAAGGTTCAAAATAATGCTAAAGCAATTAATTTATTAAATTGTGCTGTTAGTGCTGATGATTACAGGAAAATATCGTGTTGCATAACGGCAAAGGAGATGTGGGACAAGCTAGAAGTTACGTACGAAGGTACGGACCAGGTAAGGGAAGCAAAAATTGATTTCCTAACCCATTCTTATGAATTATTTCACATGAAGGAAGGTGAAAAGGTGGACGAAATGTTTGAGCGATATTCAATAATCGTAAATGACCTACATGCTCTCAAGAAAACATTCACGGATAGAGAGCTCGTTCGAAAAATTCTTAGAAGTCTCACACCGGCATGAAGATCAAAGGCCGATGCAATTAAAGAATCCATTGGCGTTTCAAACGTCACCATCGACGCACTAAGAGGTAACCGTAAGACCTATGAATCTACTATTCTTAACCCTTTTGTTGATGATCAAAGGAGGCAAAGAATAGCTCTAAAGGCGAGCACAAGCCAACCGCAAATTGATGAGGAAGGAGACAACGAGTTGGACTCGTTATCAAAAGATTTCAAAAGTTCATGCGCAAGGAGTATGAACGCAAGGGCAAAAAGCAAGGCGAACAAATCAAGTGCTATGAATGTGGTGAAACCGGGCACATCAAATCAAATTGCCCAAACATCAAAAAGGAGAAGAAACCTTTTAAAAAGCAACGTGCATACATTTCTTGGGGAGGCGACTCCGGAGATGAGTCAAGCGAAGGAGAAGAAGACGAAGCAGCAAATCTTTGCCTTATGGCACAAGAAGACAACAAAGATGAGGTATGTCAAATTTCGTCTAAAAACTTCTTTACTCTTGAAGAAATGCTAACTGCTTTTGATGAATTATATGCTGAGTTTATTAAGGCTTCAAAAACTGTTAAGGGCATAAAAGAAAATGCTTCATTAAAAGAAAAGGATTTTCAAAAACAGCTTTCTTTGAAAGAAAAGGATTTAGAAAAACTGGTTTTAGAAAATGAAAAGCTGAAAGAGGAAAACAAGTTTTTTGGAAAAAGAAGTTCCGATAAGCCCGAAAGCTCTACTAGAAATTGCCCTTCTTGTTTGCATCTTAAGAATGAAGTAAGTAGGCTTAAAGGCACATTAGATAAGTTTAATTCTTCGCACAAAAACTTGAATGATGTTCTTGTTAACTTGAAATCTACCAAGCATGGAATAGGCTTTAAGAATGAAGAAAAGGTTGATGCTAAACCCCAACAACCTAAAGCTCAACCTAGGATTAACAATAGAAATGCTTATCCTAGAAACAACAACTCTAGAGCAAATATGCATGCTAGACAATATGCTGAACATTTTAGAAGACCTAGGAATGACTTACCACCTAGAAATAGTCACCCTAGAAATGATGCATATTTTAGGCCAAATTTTGAACCCCTTAGAAGACCTAGCAATGGCCCTCAACCGAGAAACAATCACTCTAGAAATGCAGCCCATCCTAGAGCTCATAGTAGGAGAAATAACTTTCATGAAATGCGAAATAGTCATAGTGTTCAAAATAGAGTAAGAAATTTTCATCCGTCTAGTTATTATGAACCTAGAAGGATGCATAACCCTAATGTGACTTGTCATTATTGTAGACGTATTGGTCATATTGCTCCTGCATGCTTTACACGTCATAGACATATTACTCAATCGCATCATTATAATATGCCTAACCCCCAAGGACCCAAAATGGCATGGGTACCAAAAGATCATTAATCTGTTTTGCAGGCGTGCTTGAAAGGCTACAGTATTGTAGTAGATGCACCGAGCACGACACCTCATTGCATCAAGAGGAAATTTCGGTTAGTTATCCTTTTTGACAAAAACCGAATTGTTGATATGTGCTAGAAACCAATGTTAACTTATTTGTTGTTAATTTGGTTCCCTTATTGTTGAATCTTTGATAAGCTTAGTCGTAATAGTTGATGTGCGTTAACAATTGAGATATCGTTGTCAACAATCAATATCAATTAGCTTTGTTGATTCATATGTTGAAAACGTGTTGTTAAATGACAATTGGTGTCAATTAGTTTACTTGTTAGTTATCTGCTTTTAAAAGATCAAAACTGTTGATATGTATTAACAGTTAGCTTGATAAAATCATTTCATTCATGATTTGATAATTGCTCTCTGTGGTTTAAATAATTGTTAGTATGCTGTGTGGTGTATTAGCATATTCTTCAAAAAAGTTTTCACTCACGTTTTTGATGAATGCTATCCTCAGCTTTGAAAAATGATTGAGATGTCTTATGTTTCTAACAATTGACAAAAATCCTTCTGTTAAAAATCGTCTCTTGATGAACACATCCTTTGGTCTGGATAATGGTTGGTATGTTCTTCAAAATTCGATGGTTGATATGTTAACAGTCAACACTCGTTTGTAATATGCTCTACTAAAAATAACAATTTGTATCACTGTTAATAAAATAACTTTTGGTACACTTGTTATGTCATCCAACAAATGGGTTTATCATCGTTTTATAACAATTGGTATATCTATGTCTTGTTGGTACGTCTTGATAAATTTCTGATTAAAGGGAATAGATTGCATGAAGTTTACTATCTTTTTGATGACAGAATCTCAAAACAACTCTCTATATTGGCAATGTTATTTTCTTTAAACTCTCATGCCACTAATATCTTGCATTCCAAATCTTGTGGAAAATGATATCTTAGAAAATATTTGTATTACTTTGGAGAAACTAATAAGTGTCATGCAAGGAATCTGTAAATCGCATGTGAGATATCATTGATAGACAAGCTATATTTCTTCTTGGAGCTGCAAATTAAGCAAATGAAAGAGGGAACTTTCATTTGTCCATCTAAATGTCGCAAGGAGTTGCCAAATCAATTCGAAAAGAGCAACACCAAACCAATGGTCACTTCAATGAATTTAGATGACCATCTTGACAGAAATGTGAAAGGTAAGACGAGCAATACCAAGAACTACACAGGTATGATCGTTCCTCACTTTACCTTATTGCTAGCAGACTTGATAAAATATTTAGCTTTTAATGTTGTGCTAAATATAAATCATGTCCAAATAAAGTATTGAATGCGGGTAAACGTTGATCTAAATACATACATTTTAGGTTGCATTTATATTTTAATTACTGACTTGAGCGTCGGAGACGTTTAATTCTATTTTGCAGGTATCACCCTAAAGGTAGGGGGAATTATTAAGTTTTGGCATAGAACAATCGATTGTTCCAAGCAAATAATCGATTATTTTACTGTGCAGAAAATTGATTAGCAAGTATCACTAATCGATTATTTATGGCTTATGCTTATTATGCAGTTTTGTTTAATAATCGATTTTTAACTGTTTAATCGATTACCGTCTCAGCCATTCAGTACTGCTTTCCTAAAACAATCGATTGTTTCAAAATATAATCGATTATTTTCCTAGTCAGAAAATTTCTGTACTCACTATAACATAACAATCGATTACCATATTTGACAATCGATTATTTTCTGTCAGTATTTCAAAAATTTTTTACCGTTTGGCTTCTGAAGATTCCTGCAATCGATTTGTGTCAGTTCCGAGATTCAGTCAAATCTTAATGACAATCGATTATCTCATTCCAACAATCGATTGTCTAACAGTCAGTAAGATTTATTTTTACCGTTTCTGACTTCTTCAGCTTTCAATTTTTTGCAGATTTCTTCCATTAATGAAATATCCTTCTCCCCTCTATAAATAGGCTTCATATATGTTCATATTCATTCACTCAAGCATCAATTTTAGCTTTCAAAATATCAAATTCTCTCTAATCTTTTGCAAAATCCAGCAGCTTTCATTAAAAATGTCGAGCCGTCACTCAAAACGTTCCCGTTCTGCTAGGCACGGCGCATCCGCCTCTGCTGCCCCTCCTCGTCCGAACTATCCCTATCAAGATGGTTCCGTTCTATATTTTAATTCTGCATCGAGCTTACTCGATTCTTAACCAAATTTGAAAAGCGCGACATTCTTCCACCCCGCTTTTCAACCCACAAGTATCTTGAATCATTTGGCCCTGCTGCAAATATGCTCAAAAATTCTCAACTTCTTGACTTTTTACTCCATACCCATCCTTACATCAATACTACATTGGTTCAAGCATTTTATTCCAACCTCCACGAGGATGATGATGGTGAGCTTGTCACCAACATTAATGGTGTTCAAATTCTTCTTTCCGATGAAAATCTTCAAACCATTGCCCGTCTTCCTCATAATGGTGAAGACATTTTTCGGTACACCGGAGAGGCCGGAGCCCTTTTTGATGAAACAGCCCTCTTACACCAAATCGGTCTTACGTCTTATGATCCAAATCTCTCCTCCCGTCGTCCTACAATTACGGGAATGGATCCAAATTACCGGTTAATTTTCTATTTCATCACCCGAGTCCTCAAGCCTCGTAAGCACAACCATACCACCATTTCCCAAGAGGATACCAAGCTCATGCATGCCATAGTTACCGGAGCTAACATCAATTGGTGTCGGCTTATCAAAATTCACATGCGTGACGCTATCGGAGATGATAGGCCTCTTCCTTATGCTCTTCTCATCATGAACTTTCTTGAAGCCACCTGATTCGTCACTGGAAATGGTCCTCTCAAAAAGAGTACCAAAAAGTGGGAAATTTCGGAATCCTCCTTTCATCATGACGTTGATCATGTAGCGCCTGCTCCTCCTCCAACCCGTCGTGCTCCTCCGCCTCAAGAACCCACTCTCCAATCCATTTCCGATCAAATTGCTTCCTTGACCACCTCGGTTGGTCAATAGACAAATGAGATCCATGGATATTTTGTCCATGTTCATTATCCATATGCCGGTCTTGTTCCCTTCGAAGCTGTGCCGGATGATGAGGCAGGAAATGATGATGAATGATTTCTCTATTTTTTTTTGGCTCTATTGTGATATGTTTTATTGTCCCCTCCTTATGTACTCATTTTTTTTAATAAATAAACAAGGTTTATTTCATCTTTGGCATCTTATTATGTTATTTTTGCTAATGGCAAAAGGGGAAAGATAATGGGTATGCACTCTCAAATTATAAGCTTAAATTGAGGGGGAATTCTCAAATTGAGGGGGAACAAATTACATACTTGTTGCATGTATATACTTGTCTTGAATCGTCAATATAAATTGCTTGTCTTGCATATCCCGCTTAATGTTTGCCATTATCAAAGAGGGGGAAATTGTTGGAAACACGTTCTCAATGCAATATACTAAAACGTGTGTTCTTTTGTATAGGTTTTGATGAATGACAAACGAAGCGAAAATTGAAATATGACGAAGTTCAAGAAACAAGCGCACAATTGATATACAACGAGATTCAAGCTCAAGACAAAGTTCTACAGTTTAATTGAGTCATTCTTAATTATGATCTTGATCCTACAACTTGACTCGTAACATGGCTTCTCTCATAAAACTATTTTCCAAAATCATGCATATTTGATTTAATGTCAAATGATTTTAAATCATGCATATTTACAGTAGTCAAAATAATTTTTAGACATGCCTTAAAAATCTGGACTAAGATAATCGATTATGTACTTATGATAATCGATTGTTTTAAGTCAAGACTGCATGACAATCGATTGTGAACTAATGACAATCGATTCTGAGTAAGGCAGTGAGCATCAGGTTTTTCAAACCTGTATGACAATCGATTGTGAACTAATGACAATCGATTGTGACTGAGGCAGTGTCCATCAAAGTTTTTCAAAACTCAGAATAATCGATTATGAACTAATGGTAATCGATTATGTTGAGATAGTGTCTTCCAGTGATTTTCAAATTTATTAAATAATCGATTGTTACATTGGACAATCGATTGTCAAAGAGACAGTGTCTAAAATGTTTTTCAAAAACTGATAAGTAATCGATTGTTGTCTTTGTGCAATCGATTGTGAAGCTGACCGTTGTCGTAAAGTTTTCAAATACCGTCAGGTAATCGATTATTGATTCTGTATAATCGATTGTTTTGATTAAAATCCGGAAAAGATTTTTTGAACGTTATTGGGTAATCGATTATTGATTTTGTATAATCGATTGTTTTGATTAAAATCCAAAAAAGATTTTTTAAACGTTGCTGAGTAATCGATTGTTGATTCTGGACAATCGATTATTTGTGGTAAAATCTGGAAAGGATTTTTTGAATGTTGCCAGTAATCGATTATGGATTGTAAGTAATCGATTATCAAGCGTAAAATCTGGGATTGAATTTTGGTCTGACTGGCCGACAATCGATTGTTGGGGTTTGACAATCGATTGTCAGTGAATAAAATCAGCAACTCTTAATTGGCAATTAGGCAGCGGTAATGCCAAGTTTTTCAACTATAAATACAGCTTCATTTGAGTGTTTTAAACACAACAACATACTACAACTGATCATTACATTGCTATAAGCTTGCATACTTTTGTTTATCATTTTATATTTAATTTCATAAAGCTTTTGAGAGCCATATTCTTGTCCAAAGTTGTTGTGATCTAGAGCTTACTTCTTTTACTCATATCTACTCATTAAGGAGTATTTTGTTTGAGTGTTTAAGTGTTTTATACACTTGTAAGAGAATTGTAATTCTCTTGTTGTAAGGAACTTGTGTTTCCTTGGTTGAAGTCTTGGAGTGTTGTATCTCCGAGCAAAGGTGTTAAGGCTTGTGTCGTTAAGTTGTAAAGGTTTGTCGAGCACCCGTAAGCTTAACAAGTTAGTGAAAAATCTCGAGAGAGTCTCTCGGGGACTGGACTAGCCACGTGTTGTGGTGAACCAGAATATATCGGTGCGTTCTTTCCTTTTTGTTTATTTAACGCACTTATTTATTTCCTGCAAATTTTAATTTCCGCAAGTTTACGCTAAATTTTCTTATAACGCTATTCACCCCCCCTCTAGCGTTAAGCGTATTATCCAACAAGCTAAAGGCCTTAGACAAGGTGATCCGATCTATCCATTTCTCTTTGCTATAGTAATGGAGTACCTAAGCAGATCTTTGGCTGAATTGACGAAAGACCAAGACTTTATATTCCATCCAGGATGTAAGAAACTGGGCATCACTCATATCAGCTTTGCGGATGACCTTCTCATGTTTGCTAAAGGAGATAAACAATCTGCAATTACCATGTTCAAGTACTTCTCTCAATTCACTGAAGCTTCTGGGCTGAAAGCCATTCTGACCAAAAGTTCAGTTTATTTTGGAGGGGTAAATACTGAAGTTCAGCATCAAATAACTGATCATGTAGGCTATGTATATGGAGAGTTACCTTTCAGATATTTAGGTATATCTTTATCTACAAAGAAGATGGATGTGATCCAGTGGCAGCCACTGGTGTAGAATTACTGCTAGGATCACATGTTGGACTGCCAGAAAATTATCGTATGCTGGAAGACTTCAATTGGTCCAATCAGTGGTTTTTAGTATTCAAGCTTATTGGGCTCAACTTTTCCTAATACATTCAAAAATACTAAAGCTTATTGAGGCAGTTTGTACAAGCTTTATATGGTCTGGATCAGTGAGTATCACTAAGAAAGCATCCATTGCCTGGGACAAAATGTGCCTGCCAAAGTCAGCTGGTGGGCTGAATCTCACAAACCTACTGCTGTGGAACAAAGCAGCCATTGCTAAGCTATGCTGGGACTTGGCTCACAAGAAGGATACTTTGTGGGTTAGATGGACTCACACAGTATATATAAAACAGCAGCAACTGGAGACCATGTCTATACCAAACAAGCTAGTTGGATGGTTCGAAAGATTATTGCAACAAGTGGACTACTGCAGCAATATCAGAGTTTGCACAGGCCAGTGTGCTCTATTAGACTATTATATCTACTTCAGATTGGTCAACTCCCTAGAGTTACTTGGAAGAACTTAACTGCTCAAAACTATGCTGGACCAAAAGCTGTTTTTAATCTATGGCTGGTACTTCAGAATAGATTGCCAACCAAGGATAGGCTGCTACAGTGGAGTATGAACGTAGATAGCATCTGTGTGCTGTGCCAGCAAGCTCCGGAGACCAGAGATCACCTCTTCCATAGCTGTCCTTTGTTATTCAGCTAAGGCATCAGACACTGTCTTGGATTAGAGAAACTCACCCCAATTTCCTGAATTGGGAACAATTTGTTCAAATGGATTATTGGTAATGCTAAAGGGAAATCGAGCCGGGCTCACATATTCAAAATGGTTGTAGCTAAACTCTTCTATGCCCTATGGTTAGAAAGAAATACGAGGATCTTTGTAAATGTCTTTTGTAGCTGTGATAAACTACTTAGGACCATTGCTTATACTTGTAATATTAGAGGCAACCCCAAGATTAGGTTACAGCTTCAGCAATATCTTCTGTAAATAAAGGGATAGGTATAGCGATAGGTGATATAGAATTTAGATATGATAGTCAGCTGTGTAATAGTTGCACTATGGCTTTGTACTGAAATCTCTTTGGTTATTAATACAACTTTTAATTACCAAAAAAAAAAAAAACTAGAAACAAAAATGAAAAGAAAAAACTTAAATCAGTAAGGGATAATTTGAAATATATAAATTTATGGTGAGGAAAATTTTGTCTTGAAAAAATTAAGTGTGCTTTTGCTTCTGCTTCTGTTTCTTAGAAAAAACTAGAAATTTCTGTTTTTTCGCAAAAGTAGAAAAACTGCTTTTGTTGCTGGCCAAAAGTGCTTATTTGTATTTGCCAAACTTTTCAAATTTTTTAAAAAGTACTTTTTTGAAGAAAAAAAAAATTTGGCCTTGCAAAAACTTGGCCAAACACGCCCTTATTTATTGATAGTCATTCTATAAAATATATGTGTTAAAATAAAAACTCGTTAATTTGGTAGCTGGCTTGAAAAACAGATGGAAATTAATGGGGCCGTTATGCCAAATTTAGCTCTCATAAAGCCCATGCTAGTTTTGAAAATGTCTTTAATACCAACAGGTGTTTGTCCTAGCAAACTGATTAAACCAATTGTAGACTTCAAATGAAGAATTTTAAAGGTCAGCAGCTCTTATATAATCTTCAAACTTGACATTATGCATTTGCGTTAAATGGAAGAACTCACGTCAATCTTTTTGAAAAGAAAAAAAAAAGTGCTACAAAGCAAACCATTTACCATCAAGTACGGCTAAAATAATCAACAAAAAAGCAAAAGAAATCTTTAAGCGCTCAAATATGGTGAGCAGAATCATGTAAACCATATTACTTGCCAGATTACAACTGAATTCCGAAATGCCTAACAATTCACCTAATTAAATCTCTAGTAAGATATACGAACTAGAGGACCAAAGAGACCATAAGACTATCGTAGAAAAAACACAAGAAAAACATAAAATAGGAAGTTCTGTCTGATCGAAGGAATATCTCTAAGAAAAGCGTACGATAGGAAGCTCTATTTGAATGGGCCTTAGCGGCGGCGGCGACAGTGAGCTTTGCACATATGGATGCAATCATAATAACAAGGGCCACCACAATGAAGACGACAATCCAAACGCATTCCTTTGCATCTTCCTTTAACCATGCATTGTGCAAATTCCCCAATCTTGTAATCTTGATTATTGTTCATATGCCATTGTCTATGACCTCTTACATTATTATGCTTTTTTCGTTTCCTACATCCCATGCCTACCACCCACCCCCACCTCCTCCCCAACCCCATCCACCACTACCTCCTATACCCCCACCACTACCACCTCCTCCTTCTCGGCTTCCGCTGCCGCTGCCTCCACCACCTCCTCCCTGGCCACTACCATCACTTCGACCTCCACCTCCATCGCCACCTCGCCATCCCCGCCCACCCCCTCCACTGCCTCCTCCTCCTCCACGTCCGTCCTTTTCGTCGATAACATCTTGAGTAATGTTGTAGGTGTTATTGGCCGTTGTAGGAGCTTGAGCAATGCTACTTCCATCCACGACTTCTTTGTTGGGATGCAAACAAAAGCTCCCACACTGGAAGAAAAGAGAAAAAGAGACCAACATATATATGGTTACCCAACCCCATTAGTATGAGGCATTTTGGGAGATGCCCAAAAACAAATCCGTAAAGGTTTGGCCCAGAGCGGACAATATCATACCAATGCGGGGTTGCGGTGAGGGTACGCGCGGTCCCCAACATGTGGTATCAGAGCCCAGGTTCGTGCGGGCAGGAGCGGCGGACCGTGTTGTGTGGAGTTCTCGATGTGCCCGATGTGACAACATGACCAGAGATCTGCAGGTGGTTGTGTCGAAAGTCTTCCTGACAAGTGGTGGTCGGGCGGCAGTCCCGTTTGGTTTTAACGGCGGTACAAAAATGATTTGGCAGATCGAAATGGTGTGATCTTGAGGATCGCTGAATGGGAGGTCACGAGTTGTGTGGTCGTTTGTTTGAGGGGAGGTTTGTTGGGATGCAAACAAAAGCTCCCACACCGGAAGAAAAGAGAAAAAGAGACCAACATATATATGATTACCCAACCCCATTAGTATGAGGCCTTTTGGGAGATGGCCAAAAATAAATCGTGAGGGCTTGGCTTAGAGCGGACAATATCATACTAATACGGGGTTGGGGTGAGGGTACGCGCGGTCCCCAACATTGTGGGGTCCAGCCACTTATTAAGGAAGAAAATCCTTCCTTGCTTCTTCATTCATTATAGGCAGCAGCACGTTTTCTTTGTTTGTCAAAGAAAGTAGGCTGCAGAAATGGAAAAGTCAAATTAAGTTGGAAATGTTTTGCTTATAAAATGAGAGATTCGGCTCTCATTTTTTACACCAACAAAAAGAGAGAAAAAGAGTAAGGTTTCACAGACAGGGTATAAGAAAATAGTCTGTGAAGAAAATAGAGAGTGAGCGATATTGTAGTGAGGTGAAAATATCAAAAGAGGGTTATTTTCTTTTGAGAGTTATAGTGGTCTTTGGAGTATTTTTCTCGGACCTACAAAGTGTAAAATTCCTTACTATAGTGATATCAGTTGCTCCTCTCAAGGCCGTGGTTTTTTCCCTTATTCAGAAGGGTTTTCCATGTAAAAATCTTGGTGTTATTGTTACTCTTTTTATTCTTGTTAATTACCGTATCTCGGTGCTACATTATTATTCCGCTTTTATTACCGTGAATATTATTTTGGTAGGGGTTTTTATTTCCAACAACTGGTATCAGAGCTTAGGTTCTGCTTGTTCACTAAAATACTATTCAATGTCGGTAGTACTATACTCGGTAAAAAATAAAAATGTCCGGAGTAAAGTACGAGGTAGCAAAATTCAACGGAGATAATGGTTTTTCAACATGGCAAAGAAGGATGAGGGATCTGCTCATCCAACAAGGATTACACAAGGTAGTAGTTGCTGATGCCAAAAAGCCTGATACTATGAAAGCTAAGGATTGTGCTGATTTGGATGAAAGAGCTTCTAGTGCAATCAGGTTGCACTTATCGGATGATGTGGTAAATAACATCATTAATGAAGACACTGCACATGGAATTTGGACAAGTTGGAAAGCCTATACATGTCCAAAACGCTAACAAATATATTGTACCTGAAGAAGCAGTTATATGCCCTACACATGGGTGAAGGTATGAATTTTTTGTCGCATTTAAATGTGTTTAACGGACTAATCAAACAGCTTGCCGACCTCGGAGTAAAAATTGAGGAAGAAGATAATGCCATCTTGCTATTGAACTCGTTGCTATCTTCGTACGATAATTTGGCAACAACCATCCTGCATGGTAAGACTACTATTGAGTTGAAAGATGTCACATCGGCTCTTTTACTCAATGAGAAGATGAGAAAGAAGCCTGAAAATCAAGGACAGACTCTTATCACAGAAGGTAGATGCAGGAGTTACAAAGGAGTTCATGCAACTATGGTAGATCCGGAGCTCGTGGAAAGTCAAACAATCGATGCAAGTCAAAAGCCAGAAATTGCTACAATTGTGATTAACCAGGTCACTTCAAAAGAGATTGCCCAAATCCAAGGAAGGGCAAAGGTTAAACTAGTGGCCAGAAGAATGACGACAACACAATTGCCATGGGGCAAAACAATGACAATGTTGTCCTCTTTATAAATGAGGACGAGGAATGCATGCACCTGTCAGGTCCAGAGTCGAAATGGGTAGTTGACACAACGGCATCTTACCATGCCACATCGGTAAGAGATCTTTTTTGTAGATATGTAGCAGGTTATTTCGGCACCGTGTGAATGGGTAATACGAGTTACTCAAAGATTTCGGGGATTTGTGACATTTGTATCAAGACAAATGTCGGATGCACATTGGTTCTAAAGGATGTGCGGCATGTACCTGATTTGCGGATGAACTTGATCTCGGAATCGCTTTGGACCGAGATGGATACGAGAACTATTTTGCAAATCAAAAGTGGAGACTCACAAAGGGATCATTGGTGATTGCAAATGGTGTTGCTCGCGGCACGTTGTACAGGACAAATACAAAAATATGCCAAGGTGAATTGAATGCGGCACAAGATGAGATTTCTGCAGATTTGTGGCATAAAAGAATGGGCCATATGAGCGAGAAGGGATTGCAGATTCTTGCCAAGAAATCACTAATTTCTTATGCCAAAGGTACAACGATTAAACCTTGTGACTATTGTTTATTTGGTAAACATCATAGGGTGTCATTTCAGACATCGTCTGAAAGAAAGTTGAATATACTTGATTTAGTATATTTTGATGTTTGTGGCCCAATGGAAATTGAATCAATGGGCGGTAACAAATATTTTGTTACTTTTATTGATGATGTTTCACGAAAATTGTGGGTTTATATTTTGAAAACAAAAGATCAGGTGTTTCAAGTTTTCCAGAAGTTTCATGCTCTAGTAGAAAGAGAGACAGGTCAAAAGCTAAAGCGTCTCCGAAGTGACAATGGAGGGGAGTACACTTCAAGGGAATTTGAAGAGTACTGTTCAAGTCATGGGATTAGACATGAAAAGACAGTTCCTGGAACCCCACAGCACAATGGAGTAGCAGAGAGGATGAACCGCACTATTGTGGAGAAGGTGAGAAACATGTTCAGAATGGCTAAAATACCTAAGTCATTCTGGGGTGAAGCAGTTCAAACAACATGTTACCTGATCAATAGGAGTCCGTCAGTTCCATTGACATTTGACATCACAGAGAGAGTTTGGACCAATAAGGAAGTGTCCTACTCGTATATGAAGGTGTTCGGTTGCAAACCTTTTGCACATGTACCAAAAGAGCAGAGAACAAAGCTGGATGATAAATCTGTTCCCTGCATATTTATCGGATATGGAGATGAAGAGTTCGGGTACAGATTGTGGGATCTTGTAAAGAAGAAGGTCATCAGAAGCAGAGATGTAGTCTTTCGAGAAAGTGATGTTGGAACTGCTGGTGATATGTTAGAAAAGGCGAAGAATGGTATATAATTCCTAACCTTGTTACTATTCCTTCTATTTCTAACAATCCCACAAGTGCAGAAAGTACGACCGACGAGGTTGCCGAGCAGGGGGAGCAACCTGGTGTGTTTATTGAGCAGGGGGAGAAACTTAATGAAGGTGTCGAGGAAGTGGATCACCCAACTCAGGAAGAAGAACAACCTCAACCTCTAAGGAGAACGGAGAGGCCAAGGGTAGAGTCATGCAGGAACCCTTCCACAGAGTATGTCCTCATCAGTGATGAGGGGGAGCCAGAAAGTCTTAAGGAGGTGCTGCCCCATCCACAAAAGAACCAGTGGATGAAAGCCATGCAAGAAGAGATGGAATCTCTACAGAAAAATGGCGCGTACAAGCTGGTTGAACTTCCAAAGGGTAAAAGACCACTCAAATGCAAATGGGTCTTTAAACTCAAGAAAGATGGAAATGGCAAGCTGGTCAGATACAAAGCTCGATTGGTGGTTAAAGGCTTCGAACAGAAGAAAGGTATTGATTTTGACAATATTTTCTCACCTGTTGACAAAATGACTTCTATTCGAACAATTTTGAGCTTAGCAGCTAGCCTAGATCTTAAAGTGGAGCAGTTGGATGTGAAAACTGCATTTCTTCATGGAGATTTGAAAAAAGAGATTTATATGGAGCAGTCAGAAGGATTTGAAGTAGCTGGAAAGAAACACATGGTGTGCAAATTGAATAAGAGTCTTTATGGATTAAAGCAGGCACCAATGCAATGGTACATGAAGTTTGACTCATTCATGAAAAGTCAAACATACATAAAGACCTATTCTGATCCATGTGTATACTTCAAAAGATTTTCTGAAAATAATTTTACTATATTGTTGTTGTATGTGGATGACATGTGAATTGTAGGAAAAGACAAGGGGTTCTGTCCAAGTCATTTGATATGAATGACTTGGGCCCTGCACAACAAATTCTAGAGATGAAGATAGTTCGAGAGAGAACAAGTTGAAAGTTGTGGCTATCTCAGGAGAAGTACATTGAACGTGTACTAGAACGCTTCAACATGAAAAATGCTAAGCGAGTCAGGACACCTCTTGCTAGTCATCTAAAATTGAGGGAAATGATGTGTCCTACAACAGAGGAGGAGAAAGGGAACATGGCTAGAGTTCCTTATTCTTCAGCAGTCGGAAGCTTGATGTATGCAATGGTATGTACTAGACCTGATATTGCTCACGCAGTTGGTGTTGTCAGCAGGTTTCTCGGAAATCCTGGAAAGGAACATTGGGAAGCAGTTATACTCAGGTACCTGAGAGGCACCACGGGAGATTGCTTATGCATTGACGTATCAGATCCAATCTTGAAGGGCTATATGGATGCTGATATAGCAGGTGACATTGACAACAGAAAAGCCACTACTGGATATTTGTTTACATTTTCAGGGGGAGCTATATCATGGCAGTCGAGGTTGCAGAAGTGTGTTGCACTCTCTACAACTGAAGCGGAATATATTGCCACTACTGAAGCTGGCAAAGAGCTGGCATGGCTCAAACGGTTCCTTCAAGAGCTTGGATTGCATCAGAAGGAGTATGTCGTCTATTGTGACAGTCAAAGTGCAATAGACCTTAGCAGGAACTCTATGTACCATGCAAGGACCAAACACATAGATGTGAGATATCACTGGATTCGTGAGAAAGTGACGGACGAATCTTTATAGGTCAAAAAGATTCACACAAGCGAAAATCCTGCAGATATGCTGACCAAGGTGGTACCAAGGGACAAGTTTGAGTTATGCAAAGAACTTGTCTTCATACACTCAAACTAGAACCTGCAGTGTTATTCCCTCTAGATAAATGGGACTGGAGGGCGAGATTTGTGGGGTCCAGCCCACTTATTAAGGAAGAAAATTCTTCCTTGCTTCTTCATTCAATATAGGCAGCAGCACGTTTTCTTTGTTTGTCAAAGAAAGTAGGCTGCAAAAATGGAAAAGTCAAATTAAGTTGGCAATGTTTTGCCAATAAAATGAGAGATTCGGCTCTCATTTACACCAACAAAAAGAGAGAAAAAGAGTAAGATTTCACAGACAGGGTATAAGAAAATAGTCTATGAAGAAAATAGAGAGTGAACGATATTGTAGTGAGGTGGAAATATCAAAAGAGGGTTATTTTCTTTTGAGTGTTGTAGTGGTCTTTGGAGTATTTTTCTCGGACCTACAAAGTGTAAATTCCTTACTATTGTGATATCAGTTGCTCCTCTCAGGGCCGTGATTTTTTCCCTTATTCAGAATGGTTTTCCACGTAAAAATCTTGGTGTCATTGTTACTCTTCTTATTCTTGTTAATTACCGTATCTCGGTGCTACATTATTATTCCGCTTTTATTACCGTGGATGTTATTTTGGTAGGGATTTTCATTCCCAACATTCTTCACCTTTCAACCTCACAATAAACATAAAAATGAAAAACAAAAACATTAACAAACTTTGTCTCGGACTATTGAAATTCTCCATTGTAGAATTGTTACTTGATAAAGATTCGAGTAATTTTGTCTTCCTTTTATGGTTGTTTGCAGGAGTGAACGTTAGACACTTAAATATTGAACATATTATACGTACCAAATTGTCCTGTTCTAGTCATGTTGAAGCTATCTAACGAACAAACAATGAGAAATAAATATAGTATTCCTTATTTAAACATAGAATTTATTGCCTTAGGTTTTACTCTCTCCCCACAACAACAAATGAAAGGCTGGGACTCATTCATTGCTTGCTTGAAAAGGTAAGGCAACTCATCAATGAAGATCCTCGCATTTTTGTCTGACTTATTTTAATAGACACATAGAATGACCAAAAGATTTAAAAGGATTTAGGGACTGATGAAGTTTTTATCAATGGAGCCCATTAGTTTCATGCTTGTTCCATGCTTGTTCAAGTACTTGTAGTTGGTTGGCCGCAGATAAGCCTAACAGCAGTACTGGCTCTGCGGGAAACTGCTCGGTCCGCAAGCAACCAAGATTATATTATGTGCTAAATTGATAATTATTTTATATTATTTTGAGTTAAGTGTGTCAAATTTTAAATTTATGTACCATATTGTACTTTAAATTTCAACCTCTTTTTTTTCCACTCTTGGATTTGTGCGGCTCACTAATGCCCTTAATTTTTAATTTCAACGTGTTGAGGTTTAAAGGAAGAGACAATTGACCCTAGGGATTTCAAAAGTTGCCAATAAATACCGTTTTAAAAAGTATTAGGACGCACCTTTTTGTTGTTCTATTCATAAGGTTGAAAGGGCATTAAAACCATGAAAGGTTGTCAAAAGAGAAAAAAAGATTATTTGCAATAAAATCCCTTAAAGTTGAAAAGGCGCAAGTTGACTACACGCTTTTATGGACATCCCGTGTTTGAGCATGTTGGGATGGACAAATTTTCATGGCAAGTCAATTTGGACACAATATTTTAAAGAAAAATATTATTCCCCTTCGTTTTATTAAGAACTAGCATGGCCCCAATAAATTGCAGTGCCTTTAATGGAACAATGATGAAAAATTGTAAACCACCCTTATTTTCAATTAAATGAATTGAATAAACGGACTGCATCCAGTATGTTCGAAGGTGCCATCGCTGTCAGATACATGCAGATATGATAAAAGTACCTTCAAATGAGCTTACTGCAACAAGCTCACCATGGCCGTTCGCCAAAACGCCCCCGGGTCATCCAAGACCCGATCCGGGCTTACGTCCAAGTCCGAAATCGTCAAACAAATATGTTGGAAGCTTCAGATCCTAATTTCGAGGTTGTTTACTTAAAAATTCAATCTTAGGTAATTCTTTCAACTTTAAGCTTCCGAAATGAGAATTCTCTTTCCAAATCAACTCCGAACTTCCCGAAATCCAATTCCGATATATATATATATATATATATATATATATATATATATATATATATATATATATATATATATATATACTATGCAATAAGTATTAGTGTATTAGGTAATACCGTATCGAATACAGCTTATACATATAATATATGTACTTACGCTATATTATGCACTAAGTATTAGTGTATTAGATATTACCAATATAGCTTATATATATATATTTGTTCATTCTTCTAGCCAATCAGGCCATATCGTTTACGAGGCATCTGGAATCGTTGTTACCAGTTTGAGTACCATAAAAAATTTTGTGACCAAAAGACATCTTTCTTCAGATGTACTCTTTTTCAAATGGGAATCAAAGCGTGACTATAATTGACTCGATTTAAAAAAAAATTATATTAACTTCACTCAGTTATTGGACGATCGAATTTTGATCAAATCTAAACTAATTATAACTATATGTCTTATTTTAGGATGGACAAAAAATATTAATGACCTTCCGATTTTTTTTACGTGACAAAATTTTTGGAAATTTTGCTTTGGTTAAATTTGACATATAAAAAAGAGCAGAGGGAAGGAAATATTATACCACACAAACAAGATTGATGGCTTCCCTAATTACCCATCAATTTGCCTTTTGCTTTCTGCTCATATTTTATTCCATATTTTGCTCCTTCTATATCTGAATCTTATACTGTTAAGATTCACAACACAATACCACATCCTATACAAGTCCAATGCAACTGGAATGGAAAACAAGATCTCGAAAAACGGACTATCGGTGCGTCAATATTTATTTATATAATATATCTTCTTATACATAATGATCAAGAAAACATACTTTGGTGTGCAATGGGGAAAACATACTTTGGTGTGCAATGGGGGCAGAGAATTAGTCAAGAGAGTTTAAAGTATTTGATTATAAGAGAGAGATATCACTTTGTACTCAACATAAACTTTGCTATTGGATTGTTAGTTATAATGGACTTTGTCTTCATGGTCCTAATGGCTGTGTTATGCACTACGGTTGGGATGATAATTTTGGTTCCTAAGTGTTGTTTACGTAACAAGATTATATATGTATGGTGCAAAGTTTATAGTGTTCTACAAATGTGTTGAGATATGTAACAATAGGCTATTTGTGCAATTAGGCTGATTTTGTAATTTGTTTGTATACTTTGTAAATAGGTCAAGTGTGTAAATAGGCTACTATTGTAATTAGGCTATGTCATGTAAATAAGCTATTATTGTAAGGGGTCATTTTGATATAGGGGTAGGGGTCATTTTGTCTGAGGCATTCATTTTTTTATCAGAGATATTTTACAGTCTCTTCTTCGAGACTCTTCGATCCTCTCCCTTCTCTCTACTTTCTCTCTCTAAAATTCCTCCGATATTCTGTATGTTTTCATGGTATCAGAGCCAGTACAATGATCCGGTGATGTTATCGTGTGAATCAATAGTCCATCTGAACTATTTTTTGAACAAAATTTGGGATTTTTCTGAGATCGAAAAGATCGATGATGGTTTCAACCATGTTAGGGTTCTTCGGTCCCTTTACCTTCACGATCTACGTTTGTTCCTTCTGTATTGAACGGTTCAATCGTTTATTGTGAGTTTTTCGGAGATTTTGCGGTGAGTTTCAACCTCTAGGGTTTTCTGGTGGTCAAATCGAGTGTTTGATTACCATCCGGTGGTTTGATACTTACTTTGCTGAGGTTTTGGTCATCATCGGTGGTGCTATGACATCTTTGTCAACGTTTGTGGTAAAGTTTTGACGGTTACACTACCTAGGGTTTTGCCTATTGTTAAAGGCCGATCTTCCGGTTGCGAAGAAGGACGGTAACCTCGTTCCTATTCTCTGGTTGTGATCCCTTGTCTGTATATGTGACTGTTTGATTCTATTTGTGAATAAATCATTTGACTTGAGAATATTGACTGTGTAGACTGTGAATATTGTTTGGTGATATTTTTTTTCAAAAGATTTAATTCATTTGTTGAGCATGGCTGCTAACATGAATGCTGGTAGTTCTGGTGCTAACTCCGGTCCTATTGACCCTTCCAATCCATTATTTGTGCATTCTTCTGATGTTCCTGGTGCATGTTTAGTCCCCACTCCTTTCTCAGGGAGTGGTTATGGAGGATGGAAGCGTAAAATGACTATGGCTTTATCTGCTAAAAATAAAATCTGTTTCATTGATGGTTCCTTTTCCAGACCTAGTAATAATGTGAGTTTGCAGAGGTTGTGGGATAGATGTAACATGCTTGTTATGTCATGGTTAACTTCTTCTGTGTCATCTCAAATAGCTGACAGTGTTCAATACTCTGACACTGCACGAAGCATGTGGTCTCAACTTGAGAAGAGATATGGTACCCCTAACAAAACCAAAATTTTTGAACTAAAGCGAGAACTCTCCCAAACTTCCCAGGGTTCCCTTGATGTAGCCTCATACTTTAATAAACTCAAGAGTTTGTGGGATGAGTTGGGGACAATGGTCCCAAACCATGGGCAGAAGTGCACTTGTGCTGCTAAGAATGGTATCATTGAGGAAGATGATGAGAACAAGATTTATCAGTTCCTTATGGGACTAAATGAGACATATTTGGGTGTAAGAAGCAATTTGTTAATGATGCAACACTTTCCTTCCCTTGACAGTGTTTATAATATTGTGTTGAATGATGAAAAGCAAAGACAGGTCAAGTCCATTTCCCATATGAGCCCAGACTCAATGTCTTTTAATGCTCACACTGATAAGCCCCCTGCTGGGTCCAACCAAGGGAAATTGTCTGGTTTTAACTTCAGACCTAAAGTTAATTTTGAGCAAAACAGAGGAAACTTATTTTGCAGATATTGCAAGAAGTCTGGACACTTAATTGATAAGTGTTTCAAACTCCATGGTTTTCCTCAAAGCAATTCTTACATCAAGGGAAGGAAATCTGCTGCTCATCTTTCCACTAGTACTGATTGTGTGTCTGTTGATCCAAGAAATTCAAGTGTGTCTGCTCCTCTAGGGGATCCTATTGCCAGTCAACCTGTGATACCAGGGTTGAGCAGACAACAATGTGATCAGATTGTAAGCTTGATTCAACAGACACTTTCAACCAGTGATCAAGCTTCTTCTTCCATGAGTTCTGCTAATTTTGCTGGTACTTTCATGTCTGAGAGCCTTGTTTCTGATTCCAAGTTATGCATGCTTACACACATAAATTCTGCTGCCTGGATCATTGATTCAGGAGCTTCCAATCACATGACTTATGATAAAAATCTATTGTTTGACATTATACCCCTAACTGTACCTTACCTTGTTTCACTTCCTAATGGCTATAAGGTCAAAGTTACTTGTACAGGATCATTTGCATTGACTCCTTCCCTCACTCTTCATAATGTGCTTCTAGTTCCTTCTTTCGAACATAATTTGATCTCTGTTCCATACCCCTACATCCCTTGGTAGCAAGTATTTCCTCACCATAGTTGATGACTTTTCTAGAGCTACCTGGACACATCTAATGGGTTCTAAAAGTAATGCATTCCCTCTACTACAATCCTTCATTTCCTATGTTCAAACTCAATTTAATTCCCTGGTCAAGGTTGTCAGGAGTGACAATGCCCTGGAACTGGGTTCCAGTGCTGAAGGGATTTCCTATTTTAGTAAACTTGGGATTGTGCATCAAACAACTTGCCCTCATTCTCCTCAGCAGAATGGGGTTGTTGAGAGAAAGCACAGGTCTTTACTTGAAACTTGTAGAGCACTTCTCTTTCAGTCTGGTTTGCCTATTTCTTTTTGGGGTGATTGTCTGTTAACTGCAACATACATCATTAATAGACTGCCATCCAGTGTGCTTCATTACAAATCTCCTCATGAATTATTACATGGTTCTCCCCCTTCCTATTCTCATCTGAGAGTTTTTGGCTGTTTGGCTTATGCTGCTGTGCCTATCCCTCATAGGGATAAGCTGAAATCCAGAGCTCATTCCTGTGTTTTCCTTGGTTATCCCTTTGGTAAGAAAGGTTATAAACTTTATGACTTGAATTCCAAGAAATGCTTTGTTTCTAGGGATGTTGTTTTTCATGAAACTCACTTTCCATTCAAGTCTCCTCCTCCCTCTTCTCCTTCTCCTCCACCTGTTCCCTTTTCTGATGACATTCTCCCTCAATCTTTCACCCTACCATCTTCCAATGAATCTTCTCCTTCTTCTCCTCTTCACCCTTCTCCTGATTCTCCAGTGTCTATTCCTTCTCCTATTTTCAATCATGACATCTCCCCTCCTACATTGCCTGTCTCCCAGCCTGTTTCTTTGCCCAGAAAGTCCACCAGATCACATCTCCCTCCTTCTTACCTCAAAGACTATGTTTGCCAACTTCCAGCCTTCTCTGGCTCCTCTTCCTCTCACTTGGAATCTGAACCTATGTTTTACTCTCAAGCTGCCTCTGTACCAGCTTGGCAGGATGCTATGAGGAAGGAATTTGATGCATTGGATGCTAACCACACTTGGGACATTGTGCATCTTCCTCCAGGTAAGAAACCTATTGGCTGTAAGTGGGTTTACAAGATCAAATATAAATCTGATGGCTCTATTGAAAGATACAAAGCAAGGTTGGTTATTAGGGGTGACACACAGGTTGAAGGTGTGGATTTTACAGACACTTTTTCTCCTGTTGTAAAGATGACTTCAGTCAAGTGTCTCATTGCAGTGGCTGTTAAAAATCACTGGCCATTGTTCCAACTGGATGTTAACAATGCCTTTTTTCATGGTGATTTGGATGAGGAAGTGTATATGAAACTTCCTCCAGGTTTGGTGGTGTCTGATCCTTCTTCTTCTACTGCTTCTTCTTCTTCTTCTTCTTCTCTTCCTCTGGTCTGTAAACTAAAGAAGTCTTTGTATGGGCTCAGGCAGGCCTCCAGGCAGTGGTATGCTAAGCTGTCCTCTGCCCTTCATTCTAGAGGTTACAGGCATTCTTTGAATGATTATTCACTGTTCTTGAAAGGTAATCCTGATTCCCTTGTTGTGGTGGCTGTGTATGTGGATGATATAATTGTTACTGGGGTTGACTGTGATGAGATTGCAGGCTTAAAAGCCTTCTTGGATGATACTTTCAAGATAAAGGATTTAGGGTCATTGCATTATTTCTTGGGTCTTGAGGTTAAACAAATCCCTGGTGGGATTCATCTGAATCAGCATAAATATGTTCATGATTTGTTGCATCATTTCGACTGTGTATCTGTTTCCCCTGTTGTATCCCCTCTGGACATTTCTTTAAAATTACATGCTGATTCTGGTGATCTTTTACCCGCTCCTGATCAGTTCAGGAGTCTTGTTGGCAAATTATTATTTTTAACCCATACTAGACCTGATATATGCTTTGCCGTGCAACATCTGAGTCAGTATCTCAAATCCCCAAGGGTTCCCCATATGTCTGCTGCTTTGCATGTTTTGAGGTATCTTAAGGGCACTTCCTCTTTGGGTCTATTTTACTCTGATGCTGCTGACTTCTCTTTGTCTGGGTACTCTGATAGTGATTGGGCAGCTTGTCCCGACACTCGCCGCTCTATTACTGGTTTTTGTGTATTGTTGGGTGGCAGCCTGGTAAGTTGGAAGTCGAAGAAACAACCTGTTGTCTCTCTTTCTTCAGCTGAAGCTGAGTATAGGGCTTTAAGCAAGGTTACTGCTGAACTCACTTGGTTATCTCGTTTGCTTGCTGATCTTGGGGTATCTGTTTCATCTCCTATTTCTGTGTTTTGTGATAGTCAAGCTGCTGTACACATTGCTAATAATCCAGTTTTCCATGAGCGTACTAAGCATATTGAGGTGGATTGTCATTACGTTCGTACTTTGATACGCAATGGTTTTCTAACACTTTCCCATGTTTCCACTTCTCAACAGTTGGCTGATCCGTTGACGAAAGCGTTATCCCGGACTGCTCTTTCTCCTATTTTGTCCAAGTTAAAGGTGGTTTCTCCCCCCCTTCAACTTGAGGGGGGGTGTTGAGATATGTAACAATAGGCTATTTGTGCAATTAGGCTGATTTTGTAATTTGTTTGTATACTCTGTAAATAGGTCAAGTGTGTAAATAGGCTACTATTGTAATTAGGCTATGTCATGTAAATAGGCTATTATTGTAAGGGGTCATTTTGATATAGGGGTAGGGGTCATTTTGTCTGAGGCATTCATTTTTTTATCAGAGATATTTTACAGTCTCTTCTTCGAGACTCTTCGATCCTCTCCCTTCTCTCTACTTTCTCTCTCTAAAATTCCTCCGATATTCTGTATGTTTTCAAAATGTTTTACTCCTTAGGATCTGGCCGAGAGCTTAATGCAGTTGACTGTACTTTCCGTATTATTAATATTAGTCAAGTCTAGGTTTGTGTTCAACTTAACAAAATTGCTCTCCATCCTAAGCATGCTAAAAATTAAAGTATCTTAAAGATGTCGACCACTATCTGTTGGTGGTATACATATCATATATAACTCTTTTAACAATATAAAAACACAACTGCTTGTGTCAATTCCTAATCTAGGATACGTCTAGCTAGATCTTTAATGTATCTTTATTTTTTTTTATATCAACAAACAAGTGGACATCCGCTAACTAATTATCCCACAATCTGCTGATTTAATTAAAATGATTATATCAATCTTGCATCTAATATCTTTCCTGAAAAATTAATTACTATTCTATCCGTTCACTTTTACTTGTCGACTATATAAAAATATATTTTTATTTTTATTTATCAATTTTTGCAAATCAAGAGAAAAACAAAAGCAAAAGGAAATTTCAAGGTGGATGAGCTAGACCTTATGTGAATGCTACAGGTACTGAAGGAGCTGGAGGGTGTGGAAGTCCTCTCCAAAGTAATGTTCTAACAAAAGAGCAATACAAACAACTGGTAGGTCTCTTGAACAAGCCATTCAACAGGAGCTACATATCATATTACACATAATAAGAAAGTCTTAGCAATAATGTTAGAAGCATTAGAGGACAAGAACATAGCGGAGTGCAGCTGCCAACAGGGATTGAAGCAGAGATAAAACATGCAGGAAGTACAATTTTTAGGAAATAAATGTGTGAAAAATATCCTACATGTACCTGATTGTAAATTTAATTTATTGTCAGTGTCAAATTACCAAAGAACTCAGATGCTTAGTCAATTTTCATGCTTGTGACAGAAACTTTACAGTGGTAACATCTTGGCGATTGCTAGAGAATCAGATGGCCTATATTTATTGAATGGAAGAGCAGTAATGTTAGTAGAAACAAATCTAAGAGAAGGGACAAATAGTATCCTATGGCACCACAGATTGGTACATGCCTTCTTGAAAACTATACAACACTTACCTACTTTATAAAATAAAGTTAGTAGTAGTGACATTGATGATTGTGATACATGTCCTCTAGTTAAACAATGTGGATTGCAATTTTTTGTTAGCAGTTCAAAATAAACTATGCATCTTGATGTTTTGGGGTCTTACAAATTGCCTACTTATGACAAAATTATATTTTGTTGCTATAGCTATGACGACCCAAAGGGTTATCACATGTTTTTAATTGAATTTTATGCTTCTGAGACCTTGAAAACCTCATTTAGAGTCATCTCAATTTGCGTACACAGTCCGGACGCGTAGCCGGAAAGCTTAGATATGAAATTATGCGAAAAATGCTAAGTTTTGATGTTAAAAATAAACAAATTTTGACTTCGGTTAATATTTTGAGTAAACGGACCTATACCCGTAATTTGACGACCACAGAAGGTGAACGTAGGCCCGAAATCGAATTCCGAGGTCGCAAACCGGAGAAATGAATTTTTGAATAAAATTGTTTTCTAAAAATGTTTAAGAAAATTTAAAATAAAATATGATTAGAAAGCGATGGTATCAGGTCCGTATTTTTGTTCCAGCGCCCGGTACAAATCTTATATATATTTTAAATCATTTCTGTAAAATTTGGTTGAAAATGAATATCGTTTGATGTGATTCGTATTTTAAATGGAAAATTTAATGTTTTTAGAAGTTTGAAAGAATTCATGGAATTTGATGTTTAATTGAATGTATATGATGTTATTTTAGTGATTTGATCGCACGTATAAGTTCGTAGGATATTTTTGAGGTTGTGTGCATATTTAGTTTGGAGGCCTGAGGGCTCGGGTGAGTTCTGGATAGGCCACGAGTTCATTTTTGACTTTGAAAGTAGCTAGTGTGTTCCGGATCTACAGGCTTCACATTTGCGAAGCCAGCCTCGTAAATGCAAGCCACGCATCGGAAATGTGAGAGTTGGAGTGGACAAGCTTAATCGTAAATGCGACCAATTGGTTCGCTTATTGATCGCAAATGCGAAAAGTTAGGGAGTTTCAAGTGTTCGCAAATACGAACTATACTTCGCAATTCCCATATCAGCAGGTCGGGTTCGCAACTGTTCGCATTTCCCATAGATAAGACCTGCATTTTTCTATACTTAGCCGATTTTAAGTTATTTTTTTCAGATCTTTTTTCAAAACACAACTCCTTCGGGCGATTTTCCAAGAACAAGTCTTCTTCCAAATCGACTGTAAGATAGTTTCTACTCATTTCTTTCAATCAATAACATCTTTTTACATGAGTTCAACCTAAAATCAAAGATTTTCATGGGAAAAATTGGGTGTCTTGGGTAGAACCTAGGTTTTTCACAAATTGGGAATTTGGACCTCAATTCGAGGTCCGATTTAAAAATAAAGTATATATTCGAGTTCATGAGGGAATGGGTGATCGCGTTTTGGTTTGAACCTCGGGTTTGACCACGTGGGCCTGGGGGTGATTTTTGACTTTTTGGGTAAAACTCGGAAAACTCATTTTCATGTGTTGGGGTTTATTCATTTAGCATTTCTTGATGTAATTAAGTAATTTTGACTATATTCGAGTGGATTGGTGGTGAAATCAAGGGATAAAGCTATAATTGAGACTTGAGTTGTGTTCATGCCATCGAGTAAGTGTTCGGTCTAACCTTAGCTTGAGGAATTAGGAGTTGAGTCATATTTTATACTTGATTCTTGTTGAGTATGACGTATAGGCATGGTGACGAGTATTTATATGTAGGTGTCGAGTATGACAGTGAGTCTTAAATTGCAAATTCAGGCATTCTTAAATGAAATTTCGGATGCCTTAATTAATGATCTTCTATATTAAGCAAAGACTTGGTTTATCCTCGTTGAACTTATTTATGACTAGGCATTGTCATTATTTGAGCTGAGAACAAGCTAAGTTAAGATTTTTTTATGGATGATTCTCCCTTACAGGGATGACTGTTTCGATATTTTTGTACCCTTGTCGGGAGACTATTATATTGCTTTGTTCCCTTACCAGGAAGTTATTATATTGCTTATGCTCCCTTACCGGGATTTCTTGTAATTGGGTGATGAAGTATAAAAGGGAGCGGGCGGTACGCCTACCACAAGATATGATGAAAAGGGAGAGGGTGGTACGCATAACACAAGCTATTATGAAATAGGAACGGGTGGTACACCTACCAAAATATATAATGAAGAGGGAACGCCTGATACGCCTACCACAAGAGTTAATGAAATGAGAGCGAGTAGTACGCCTACCACAAGATATGATAAATGGGTTCGGGTTGCATGCCCGCAACAAGATGAAATTGATAATGAAAGTTGCCTTTATTTCCCTTTATCCGTGTTAGTTTTCATATTATTCTTGATATGCTGCTTTAACTGCTACCCTCGAAGCATGTCTCCCTTCCCCAACTTTAATTTCTTATTACTTGTTTACTTTTATGCCATATATTATATAATTGCACAGGTTTATCTCGAATCTGATCCGAGCCTCGTCACTACCTTGTCGGGTTTAGGCCAGACACTTATCAACACATGGGGTCGGTTGTGCTAATACTACACTCTATGCTCTTTTGCACAGATCCAGGTACCGGACAGAAGCAGTAGCTCGGGAGCTAGCCTTCTGTCGATCGAGACACCGAGGTATCCTTGCAGGTGTCCGCAAGCCCGGCGTCTCGTCTATCTTATATTTTATTCTGTTATCTCATTTATTTCGAGACAAAAAATGTTACATTTCTTTCAAACGATTGTATTTAGTACTCTTAGTAGTCCGTGAGTGATGTGACACCAGTTCTTGAGTAGAGGCATATGTTGATTTTCGCATTATGGTCTAGTATATTTACTTTAATTCTTGTGGTTTAAATCATATTTATATTGTTATTTAAATATTTTTTCACTTGTTGTGATGATTGCTAAAAAGGATTCAAAACAAAGGAGTTAGGAGTTTATTGTTTGTGGCTTGTCTAGCTTCTACAAGTAGGCTGCATCACCACCCTCGACGGTGGAAAATCTGGATTGTGACAAGTTGGTATCAGAGCTCTAGTTTTGCATTGGTCTCACAACTCAGGGACAAGCTCAGTAGAGTCTATGGGATTGGTACGAAGACGTCTATATTTATCACATGGAGACTACAGAGTTAGAAAAAATTCACATATGTTCTTTCCTGTGGTGCGGATTTGTTCCTCAATGCTAATTGGATTTCTACTCTGTTCTTTTGCAGATGGCGAGTACACGTGTTTCCTCATATACTGCTCAAAAGCTAGAGCTCTCACTAGGGGTAGAGGACGAGGCCGTGCTAGAGGCCGAGGTAAGGGCAGAGCTCAGCCCCGAGTAGCAGGACCAATGGTAGAGCGTTAGGTTGATTTTGACGAGGAGGTTCCGGCCCCAGCAGTTTCGGTATGGCCAACTCAGGTCCCAGAGGGGTTTATTGCTACCCCAATTCTTCAGGACGCTGTGGTCTAATTGGTGGGCCTTATGGAGAGTGTCAGCCGAGCAGGTTTGCTTCGTGTAGCACCAGCCACTTCTCATGATACAGAAGGAGCCAAGACTCCTGCTACTCGCACTCCGGAGAAGGTAGCTCCTCATATTTAAACTCCAGCAGTTCATCCAGCTGGATCAGTTCATCCGGGTGTAGTCCCTCAGACAGGCGATGGAGCGGCGATGTCTGGCGATGCCTTGTGGCGGCTGGATAGGTCACGAAGCTCTTCATTACTACTTTCAGCGGTGCTTCTTTGGAGGATCCCCATGATTTCCTATTTAGCAGCCACGTGGTTCTTAGGAACATAGGCATTATTGAGACCAATGGGGTTGATTTTGCTACATTTCGATTATCTGGATCAACCAAGACTTGGTGGGGGATTATTGCTTAGCTAGGCCAGCCGGTTCGCCATATTTGACATGGGATCAATTTATGTTTTTTTTTCTGGAGAAGATTCTCCCCGTTACATAGAGAGAGGACTATCGGAGGCAGTTTGAGAACCTCCAGCAGGGTTCTATGACAGTCTCCCTGTATGAGACCAGGTTCATCGACTTTGCTCGCCATGGTCTTATCATACTTCCGACCGAGAGAGAGAGAGAGAGTAACGAGGTTTATCGACGTTCTTATTCAGTCGATTCATCTTCAGATGTCCAAGGAGGCTGAGATTGAGATCTATTTTTAGGAGGCGACCAATGTGGCCCACCGAGTTGGGATGGTTCTGTCATAGGGAGTTGGTCATAGGTCGGATAAGAGGCCCCGTCATTCTGGCAGATTCATTTGTACCTCGTCTGGAGGTAAAGATTCATATGGAAGAGGCCATGCTCCTAGGCTCTTTTAGTTAGCTCTTCAGGTTTTTCACGGTACTTCAGGTAGCCGTGGTCCTTAGATGCAGTATTCTGATAAGTAGTCCTTCAGTGCACCATGAGCACCTATTAGTTCACCCTTTCTTAAGAGCTTCTTGGGTAATTCGCCGAGGGCTTGGTTTACTTGTGGCGACAAGAGGCACATTTTTAGGTATTGCCCTCGAGTTTCAAGCAGTTCGCCGTATCAGTGTTCCTGTGCTATGGTTCAGGCACTAGATGTTCCACAACCCGCCCAACCCGCTAGAAGTGGGGGTAGAGGTGCTAGAGGTGGAGGTAAAGGTCCTAGAGGTAGATCTCAAGCTACTAGATGTGAGGCCCAGCCAGCAACAGGCCGTCCAAAAGATGTGGTTCAGGGTGGTGGGGTTCATCCCCGATGTCATGCTCTCCCATCCAGGCCCGAGCCTGAGGCATTAGATATAGTTGTTACATGTCGGTTCTGGTTTGTGATAGATATGTTTGAGTGTTATTTGATCTATGGTCTACCAACTCGTATGCGTCATTTTGATTTGCACCGTATATGGTCATGCCTAGTGATTCATTGAGTATTTCTTTTTTTGTGTGTACACCGAAGGGTGATTCTGTTGTTCCAGATATAGTTCATCGCTCTTGTGTATTTGTTATTGGGGGTCTTGATACTCGTGTGGAATTATTGCTTTTATACATGGTTGACTTTGATGTTGCATTGGTGATGGACAGGTTATCACCTTAACACGCTATCTTGGATTGCCATGCCAAGAATACGACCTTAGCTTTATTGGGTATGCCCCGCTTAGAGTGGAAAGGGACTCCTGTCATTCTACCCGTAGTGTTATCTCATATGTGAAGGCTCGGCTTATGTTCGAGAAGTGGTGTTTGGCCTATTTGGATTAAGTTCGTGATTCCAGCGCTGAGGTTCCCTCTATTGATTCTATGCCTGTTGTTCGTGAGTTTCCCAAGGTATTCCTATTAGACCTACCGGGGATGCCACCAGATAGGGATATTGACTTCTGCATCAATTTGGCTCCGGGCACTCTGCTCAGTTCTATTCTGCCATATTGCATGTCTCTGCCAGAGGTTAAAAAGTTGAAAGAGTATGTGCAAGACTTACTTGAGAAAGTTTTCATTAGACCCAGTGTTTGGCCTTAGGGTGCGTTGGTGTTGGTTGTTAAGAATAAGGATGGTTCAATGAGAATGAGCATTGATCACTAGCAGTTGGACAAGGTTACAATCAAGAATAAGTACCCACTACCGAGGATTGATGATTTGTTCGATCAGCTTCAGGGTACCAACGTATTTTTAAAGATTGACTTGAGATATGGCTACCATCAGTTGAGGAATAGGGCATCTGAGGTCCCTAAGATGGCTTTCCATACTCAGTATGGGCATTATGAGTTCTTAGTTATGTCATTTGGATTGACCAATGCCCTACAACTTTTATGGATTTGATGAATAGAGTGTTCTAGCCTTATTTGGACTCGTTCGTGATAGTTTTAATTGATGATATTCTGATATATTCCCACATCTAGGAGGAGCACGAGCAACATCTCAGAGTGGTTATTCAGACTTTGAAGGATAGTCAGCTATATGTTAAGTTCTCAAAGTGTAAGTTCATGTTGAGCTCAGTTGCATTCCCGGGTCATGTCGTATCAGCATAGGGTATTCAGGTTGATCCGAAGAGGATTGAGGCAGTCAAGAGCTAGCCTAAACCAGCATTAGCTAAAGAGATTCGAAATTTCTTGGGATTGGCATGATACTATTGTCTGTTTGTGGAGGGGTTCTCATCTATTGCAGTACCGATGACCAGGTTGACCCAGAAGGGTGTCCAGTTCAGATGGTCGGACGAGTATGATACGAGCTTTCAGAAGTTCGTGATATCTCTGACTACGGCACTGGTGTTGGTTTTGCCTACAAGTTTAGGGTCTTATACAGTCTATTGTGATGTTTCCCGTGTTGGGCTTGGCACAGTGTTGATATAGGATGGAAAGGTCATTGCCTATGCTTCGAGTCAATTGAACATTCATGAGAAGAACTATCCAGTGCATTATTTTGAGTTGGCAGCCATTGCTCATACATTGAAGATTTGGAGGCACTATCTGTATGGCATGGCGTGTGAGGTGTTCACGGAACATACGAGTCTTCAGTATTTGATCAAGCAAAATGAGTTGAATTTGAGGCAGAGGATGTGGTTGGAGTTGTTAATGGATTATGACATCACTATCTTATATCACCCGGGAAAGGCCAATGTGGTGGCTAATGCCTTGAGTAGAAAGTCAGCTAGTATGGGCAGTCTTGCTTGTATTATGATCGGTGAGAGGTCACTTGCTTTGGATGTTTAGGATTTGGCCAATCAGGTTGTGAGGCTGGATATTTCTGAGCCTAGTCAAGTATTAGCTTGCATGGTCACTCAATCTTCATTATTGGACCTTATCCATGATCGATAGTTTGATGATCTGCATTTGTGTGTCTAGACACGGTGCACCATGGAGGTGGCAAAAAGGTTACCTTAGATGATGATGGAGTTTTGAGATTTCAGGGGAGAGTTTCTGTGCCTAATGTGGATGGACTTCGAGAGTTTATTTTAGTGGAGGCCCATAGGTCCCAGTACTCTATTCATCCAGGCACTGCGAAGATGTATCAGGATTTGCGGCAGCATTAGTAGAATGAAGAAGGATATTGTAGCATATGTGGCTCGGTGTTTGAATTTTCAGCAGGTTAAGTATGAGTATAAGAGGCTTGGTGGATTGTTTCAGAGGATTGAGCTTCCCAAGTGAAAGTGGGAGAGGATCACTATGGACTTTGCTACTGGACTCCCGCAAACTCGGAAGACGTTCGATGCAGTTTCGGTCATTTTTGATACGCTGACGAAGTCGGCGCATTTCATTTTTGTGGCAACCTCCTATTTATCCAAGAAGTGAGTAGAGATCTATATCCGGGAGATTGTTCGTCATCATGGGGTGCCTACATCTATCATTTCACACAAAGGCAAGCAATTCACCTCGCATTTCTGGAGAGCAGTTCAGCAAGAGTTGGGCACCAGGGTTGAGTTTAGCACACCATTTCATCCTCAATCCGATGGCCAGTCTCAGCAGACCATTCATGTATTGGAGGATATGTTCCGAGATTGTGTTATTGACTTTGGAGGATCGTGGGATCAACTCTTACCTTTAGCAGAGTTTACCTACAACAACAACTACCAGTCAAGTATCCAGATGGCTCCTTATGAGGGTTTATATGGTAGGCGATATCGATCCCCGATTAGATGGTTTGAGCTGTGAGAGGTTCAATTGTTGGGTACAGATCTGGTTCAGGAGGCCTTGGACAAGGTCAGGATCATTGAGGATAGGCTTCGTACAGCTCATTCCAGGAAAAAGAGTTATGCAGACCACAAGGTTCGAGATGTGGTTTTTATGGTTGGTGAGCTGGTATTGCTCCGAGTGTCTCCTACGAAGGGAGTGATGAGATTTGGGAAGAAGGGTAAGCTTTGCCCTAGGTTCATTGGTCCATTTGAGATTCTTGATCTAGTGGGAGAGGTGGCTTATTGACTTGCGTTGCCACCGAGCCTATCAGCCGTGCATCCAGTTTTTCACGTGTCCATGCTCCAAAAATATCACGACGATCCATCCCATGTGTTAGATTTCAGCACTATCAGGTTGGACAAGGACTTGTATTATGAGGAGGAGCCGATAGCTATTAATGACTGGCAGATTCGTCAGTTGCGATCTAAGAATTTACCTTCTAGTGTTTAGTGGAGAGGTCATCCTCTTGAGGGCATCGACCTGGGAGTCCGAGTATGATACGCGGAGCCGTTATCCTCATCTTTTCCCCGACTTAGGTACTTCCTTATTCTATCGTTCGAGGATAAACAATTGTTTTAGAGGTGGATAATATGATGACCCAAAGGGTCATCACCTGTTTCTATTTGAATTCTATGCTTCCGAGGCATTGAATACCTCATTTATAGTCACCTCGATTTGGATGCACATTCTGAACACATAGCCGGAAAGCTTAAGTATGAAATTCTGTGAAAAATGCTATTTTTTATGTTAAAAATGAATTAATTTGAATTCGGTCAACATTTTGGGTACACGGATCCGGATCCACATCTGTGATTTGACGGTCCCGGAGGGTTCGTAGCAATATATAGGACTTGGACGTTAGCCCAAAATATAATTCTGAGGTCCCAAGCCTGAGAAATGAATTTTTTAGTAAATTTAATTTTTAAAATGTTTAAGGAAATTTTAAATAAAATCTGATTAGAAAGCGATGGTATCGGGCTTTTATTTTTGTTCCGGCGCCCGGTACAAGTCTTATATATGCTTTAAGTCATCTTAGTAAAATTTGGTTGAAAACGGATGTCGTTTGATGTGATTCAGACTTTAAATGGAAAATTTGATGTTTTAAGATGTTTGAAAGAATTCATGGAAATTGAGGTTTAATTTGATGTATATGATGGTATTTTGGCAATTTTATCGCACGGATAGGTTTGTAGGATATTTTTGAAGTTGTGTGCATATTTAGTTTTGAGGCCCGAGGGCTCGGGTGAGTTTTTGATAAGTCACGAGTGCATTTTTAACTTTTAAAGTAGCTGGTGTGTTCCTGATCTGCAGGCTCCGCATTTGCGAAGCCCGTCTTGCAGATGCGAGCTCGCAATTGCGATCCACACATCGCAAATACGAGAGTTGAATTGGGCATGCTTGATTGCAAATGCGAAAAATGGGTTCGCAAATGCGAGGGAGGGCTAGTCGAAAATGCGCTGTTTTGATCGCAAATGCGAAAAGTATGGGATTTTCAAGTGTTGGTAAATACGAACTATACTTCGGAATTCCCATATCAGCTGGTCGGGGTTCAAAACTGTTCGCATTTCCCATAACTAAGACTTGCATCTTTCTATACTTAGCCGATTTTAAGTCATTTTTCGCATCTTTTTCAAAGACAACTCATTTGGGCGATTTTCCAAGCACAAGTCTTCTACCAAATCGATTGTAAGTTAGTTTTTGCTCATTTCTTTCAATTATTAACATCTTTTAAGATGATTTCAACTAAAAATCAAAGATTTTTATGGAGGAAATTGGGTATTTTTGATAGAACCTAGGTTTTCACAAATTGGGGATTTGGACCTCAATTTGAGGTCCGATCTAAAAATAAATTATATATTTGAGTTCGTGAGGGAATGAGTTATCGTGTTTTGGTTCGAACCTTGGGCTTTGACCACGTGGGCCCGGGGGAAATTTTTGAATTTTTGGGTAAAATTTTGAAAAACTCATTTTCATGCATTGGAGGTGATTCATTTAGCATTTGTTGATGCTTTTTAGTAATTTGTGACTAGATTCGAGCGGATTGCTGGTGGTATCAAAAGGTAAGTCTATAATTGGGACTTGAGTTGTATTCAAGGAATCGAGGTATGTGTTCAGTATAACCTTAGCTTGAGGGATTATGAGTTGAGTCGTATTTGCTACTAGCTTTTTGTTGAGTACGACGTATAGGCATGGTTACAAGTATCTATACGTTGGTGTCGAGCATGACCGTGAGTCTTAAATTAAAAATAGTTGCAATCTTAAATGATATTTCAGATGCTTTAATTAATGATCTTCTATATTGAGCAAAGACTTGGTTTATCCTCGTAGAACTTATTTATGATTGGGCATTGTCATTATTTGAGCTGAGTACAAGCTAAGTTTAGATTTGGTTACAGCTGATTCTCCCTTACCGGGATGACTGTTTTGATATTTTTTGTTCCCTTGTCAGGAGACTATTATACTACTTTGTTCCCTTGCTGGGAAGTTATTATATTGTGTATGCTCCCTTGTCGGGATTTCTTGTAATTCTGTGGTGAACTAAAAAAGGGAACGGGTGGTACGTCTACAACAAGATATAACAAAAAGGAAGTGGGTGGTACGCCTACCACAAGACATGATGAAATGGGAGCGGGTGATACACCTACCATAAGATATGATTAAATGGGAGCGGGCGGTACGCCTACCACAAGATATAATAAAATTTGATAGGGTGGTAATCCTACCACAAGAATTAATGAAATGGAAGCAATGGTACGCCTACTACGAGATATGAGAAATGGGATCTAGTTGTATGCCTACAACAAGATGAAATTGAAAATTAAAGTTGCATTTATTTCATTTTATCCGTGTTAGAAGTTAAGTTGCAGTTTCCATATTATTCTTTATAAGCCGCTTTAACTGCTATTCCCGAAGCATGTTTCCCTTCCCCAACTTTAATTGCTTATTAGTTATTTACTTTTCCGCCATGTATTATATAACTGCATAGGTTTATGTGGAGTCTGGTCCTAACCTCGTCACTACCTCGTCGGGGTTAGGCCAGACACTTACCAAGCACATGAAGTCGGTTGTGCTGATACTACACTCTGTGCTCTTTTGTACAGATCCAGGTACTGGATAACAGTAGTAGCTCGGGAACCAGCCTTCTGTCCACTGAGAAATCGAGGTAGCCTTGAATGCATCCACTGGCACGACGTCTCCTCTATCTTATATTTCATTCTGTTATCTCGTATATTCAAGACAAAAAGTGTTACATTTCTTTCAAATGATTGTATTTAGTACTCTTAGCAGTTCATGAGTTATGTGACAACAGTTCTTGGGTAGAGGCATATGTTAATTTTCGCATTATTGTCCAGCTTATTACTTTAAGTCTTCTGCTTTAAATTCATATTTCAGCTATTATTTAAATATTTAACACTTGTTGTGATGATTTATAAAAAGGATTTATAACAAAGGAGTTACGAGTTTATTGTCTGTGGCTTTCCTAGCTTCTAAGAGTAGGCAACATCCCGACCTCCGAGGGTGACAAATCAGGATCGTGACAATAGTATATGATTTTAGTGTGTATACATGGGTGTTCTTGATAAGCAGAGGCGGATGTAGCCATACATCAACATGTTCAATTGAACCCAAACTTTTTAATGCGGAGTACATATTTATGTGCAAAAATTTACTAAAATTACAATAAATTGTGGATATGAACCCATAACTTTCCTTATATAATAAGTTCAATATTAAGGACTTTAAAGGCTGACATTCAATTTAAATCATGGATTTGTCTCTGTTGATAAATACCAAGTATGAAGTTGTAGTTATACTGAAGAACTTTATATCAATAGTAAAGAATCAATTTGTTGTCTTTGTGAAATGCTTAAGATTTGATAATAGGAGTACAAGGTCGAGTACTTTCTTGGTCCTCTGCTGGTACTTCAAGATTCAAAGGTACGAGAAGAGGAACACCGTTTTCTGCTCTGACTGCAGCAACAAACACTATCTGTACATTAGTGGATCAAGGTACGAAGGTGTAGCTGGAGAACTTCCTGTAGGTTAAGCCCCCTTTTCAAGGAAATATAAAATAGCAGGAACACTTAAATAAGTTTTATTCTATATCGGATCATAAAACCCCACTTTCCAACGATCTTTTCCTTCTCTTCGGGATCGAACATCAATTGCAACGATTTGACAGATGGCTCATTGGGATAGATGTAGATGAACAACACCCCTAGAAACGTATAGGAAGCTTTCTCCTCGTACGACTTGAGAAAAATGTTTGATTTGCGGTTTTGTTTCTATATGAAATTCTATCTGAGAAATGACAGCTGTGTTAGAATTCACTACGAATATAACAAATTGTTTGTTTTGCGCAGAGGAAGCTTATGCATATTCTTAAAATGGTTAGGGCATTAAAATTTAAAAATTGAGTGCATATTAGATTTTGGGAAGAATGTCTAAAAACTGCAGTGTATCTGATAAATAGACTAATAATATTTGTATTGGAGGGTAAGACACCATATGAGTTACTTTACTATAAGCAGGCTAGCATAGAGCATATAGAGGTGATTGGCTATATGTGTTAAGCAAGTTGCTTCCCAAAGGGAGATAAGTTTTGCCCTAGAGCAAGAAGAACAATGTCCATTGGATATTTAACACCCAAAAGAGTTATAGGTTATATGATTTGTTGAATAAAATTTTCCTAGTTAGCAGAGATGTATTTCTAAAGAGCACATCTTTTCTTTCAAGAACATCTCAAGTACCGAGGAAAATATATTTGTTCAACACAAAATTGATATTCCACCAGTTCTGCAGGACACTAATATTACACATCCAGCCTCATTGTAGGAGCAATTACACTTAGCTTGCCTGTGCTTCTGAAGCAGATATGGTTAACATGCACTACCAAAATGAAAACTTGACCACTGACAATGTTATATTTTGAGGGGAGTTACATAACACAGTTCCTGCAGCTTCATATCTGTTGTAGAAGTCAATAAGAGCCTGTTTGGTGTAATTACACAGTTTGGCATATTTTTCTGGCCAAGTAATTACTTGGTTAACATGAAATTGATGTAATTTGTATGGTGTAATTACACGTTCCAATTCTCAGGGGGAGGTGAGAATTGGTGGTAATGTAATTACAATGTTACTTTTTAGTTTCTTTCTATTATGTTTTTATTTTAATGTATTTTCTTTACAACTAGGGTGGAGGAGGTCTTAGGGGCGTTGCGCAGGATGAGTAGGGGTCGAGCAACCGGGCCTGACGAGATCCCGGTGGAGTTTTGGAAGTGCATGGGTAAACCTGGAGGGGAGTGGCTCTCTAGGCTATTCAACGTGATATTCAAGACTAAGAGGATGCCGGATGAGTGGCGGTGGAGTACAGTGGTGCCCTTGTACAAGAACAAGGGGGACATTCAGTGCTGCAACAACTATAGGGGTATTAAACTAATGAGCCACACGATGAAGGTTTGGGAGAGGGTGATTGAGGCGCGAATGAGGGGGGCGACGAATATATCGGGGAACCAGTTCGGTTTCATGCCGGGCCGCTCCACCACTGAGGCTATTCACCTAGTCAGGCGGCTGGCGGAACAATTCAGGGATAAGAAGAAGGACCTGCATATGGTGCTTATCGACTTGGAGAAGGCGTATGACAAGGTTCCGAGGGAGGTGCTATGGAGGTGCTTGGAGGCGAAGAGTGTGCCAGAAGCCTATATCAGAGTTATCAAGGACATGTACGATGGGGCTAAGACTAGGGTGAGGACGGTGGGTGGCGATTCAGACCATTTTCCTGTGGTAATGGGGCTCCATCAAGGATCGGCGCTGAGTCCCATGTTGTTCGCCTTAGTGGTAGATGCTCTAACCCGTCATATCCAGGGGGATGTGCCCTGGTGTATGCTCTTTGCTGATGATATAATATTGATAGACGAGACGAGGGCCGGTGTTAGTGAGAAGTTAGAGGTATGGAGACAGACCCTCGAGTCTAAAGGTTTCAAGATAAGCAGATCTAAGACAGAATATCTGGAGTGCAAGTTCAGTGACGAGCCGATTGGGGTGGGCAGGGATGTGATGCTTGGTTCTCAGGCCATCGCCAAGAGGGACAGTATCCGATATCTTGGGTCTGTGATTCAGGGGGACGGTGAGATTGACGGGGACGTCACCCATCGGATAGGAGCAGGGTGGTCGAAGTGGAGGCTTGCTTCTGGGGTCCTGTGTGACAAGAAAATCCCACACAAACTCAAAGGGAAATTCTACAGAGCCGTGGTTAGACCTGCGATGTTGTACGGGGCAGAGTGCTGGCCCGTGAAGAACTCCCATGTCCAGAGAATGAAGGTTGCTGAGATGAGGATGCTTAGGTGGATGTGTGGGCACACCAGGCTGGATAAGATTAGGAATGAAGTTATTCGACAGAAGGTAGAGGTGGCCCCAGTGGACGAGAAGATGCGGGAAGCGAGGCTGAGGTGGTTCGGGCATGTACGGAGGAGGGGTCCCGATGCCCCGGTGAGGAGCTGCGAGCGGCTGGAGATTGCTGGTGGTCGGCGGGGTAGAGGGAGGCCTAAGAAGCATTGGGGAGAGGTGATTAGGCAGGACATGACTAAAATGCAGGTTACCAAGGACATGACCCTCGATAGGGGAGTCTGGAGGTCTAGAATCAGGGTTGCAGGATAGGGGCTCTTAGAGTCCTTCGTTCGCCTCTCCCGGGGTTGGGTGTGGGATAGTAGGGTTACCCATCGATGTCTAGTGTTTTAGCCTAGGTCCCCTCTTGGTTGCGACGGTATTTATGTTCCTTATGTTTACATAACCATTTACGTTATTTCTGCAGGATTATTCATGCTTTGTTTTGTTATTTTGTTTTGTCTTGCCTTGGTTACTAATTTTGTCTTTGTTTTCCAATGCAGCTTTTCATTCTGTCCTATGCGCCGAGGGTCGCATGGAAGCAGCCTCTCTGCCCTTTTGGGTAGGGGTAAGACTGCCTACATATTACCCTCCCCAGACCCCACCTGGTGGGAGTATACTGGGTAGTTGTTGTTGTTGTTGTTGTTGTTGTATTTTCTTTACAACTAATTATTTCATTATATTAATTTCTTTTTATTTTTATTTTTACTTTTTGTTTTTTTAAATTTTAAAATATTTCTTTTTTGGATATTATAAATCTTTTATTTCTCTATCTTTACTTCTTGTGTATCCAAATAATTGCTCGTATTTTATTTCCTATTTTTTTATTTCTTCGGTTAACGTAACTGCGCTATTATTCTAGTTTTTGAAACTATACCTCCTAATATTAAAAATAATGAGTCATTAACAAAGTTGTAATATGATGGGTTGATGTTATTAAAGTAGAATTTCCTAATCTTAACTTGTATTGGAAATTATTTTTATTATGTGGGAATTTGACACATGCTAAACTGTTTTTCTTAGTATTCTGAAATTGTGTTATATTTATGGTTCTAATTTACTAGTTTTAGTAGTATTGACTTGTTATTTAACCGTGCATATTATTTATTTTTTAGTTATAATTGATATATTAGTTTTGTCAAATATTTTAATAATTCTATGATACTATATTTATAAATCTTACTTTATTTTATCAAACATGCATTTCATGTGTTATTACAAAACGTATGTTTTATGTTTTAATAATTAATAAAACTAATTATTATTAATTTGGAATATATATATATATCAATTATTTTTAATATTACTTATAAACATATGATTTCTAATTAATGTGTATTCTGAAAAAATATGCATCTTAAATACCGAATCTTATATCATTTATACTTATAAAAAATATTTTATAGCCTATATTTATTATATTAAATTTTAAATTTTGATAATTACTTGATCTAAAATTTACTTTAATTGTGTAATTATACTTGTGCAGCCAAACAATACTCTTGTAATTACATTTTAATTACGTTATGACAAACAAATAAGTCATCATTATTATTATATTATGTAATTACCCTAATAATTACACCAATCCCAATTACTGGGTGATTTTTTCAAATAGACTCTATAACTGAAAAACAAGCAACGCCAACAGACCCTGAGGCTGGTTCCATTAAATCTAGGGGGACTTCATTAGTGTGTGCCAGGAAACAGAGATATCTTGCACCTCTAATATAGTTGAAAGATTATATCACTTCAATCACCTTTTATTTGACACGTAAATACCCCATCTCATGTAGCTTATCATCACCTTTTATCATGTTGACAATTCTATATAGGGGCTTTTTCAGTATTGACTGAACCTAGGACCTTCAAGGAAGTAGCACAAAATCAGCAGTGGGTAGAAGCAATGCAGCAGGAAATCTCTTAAGGACAACTCCACTTTGGAGGTTGTCGACTTACCTCATGGTAAAAATTCAATTATATCAAAATGGATTTACAAGATCAAATATAAAGCCAAAGGTGAAGTGGATAAATTTAAATCAGGGCTTATTGCAAAAGGTTGTATCCAACAAGATGGTTGGATTATCATGAGAACATTTTCAATGTTCTCCAGTGGCTAAAATGGTCATTGTGCACACTATCAAGAATGATTTCCTTCAGGGAGACTTGGCCGAGGAGGTGTGCATGGACCTACCTTAGGAATTTCAAAGGCAAGGGAAGTATCTGGTGCGCAGGCATTTGAAATCCCTCTATAGATTGAAGCAAGAATTAAGACAGTAGAACATTAAGCTCACCACTATCCTATTAGAAGATGGTTATGCACAGAGTGCACATGATCCTTCTCTATTTACTAAGAGGCATGCAAAAGATATTGTAATCATCCTCATGTGTATGATCTTTTGATAACTGGAAGCTCTTAGTCATTGATAGATAAAGCCAATATTACCTTGCATAGATGTTTTAAAACCAAAGACCTCGGATAACTTAGATACTTTCTAGGAAATGAAGTCATGAGATAAAAAAAAATGTTCTTTTGAACCATAGAAAATATGCATTATAATTAATTTTTGATGCAGTATTGAGTGGATGTTGCAACACCAATGGAATTGTATCACAAGCTCATTACATTGGATTATTATTATCATTTTGGGAAAATAGATGATGTACTACTAGATGAGGTGTAACTTATCAAAGCGTAGTTGGGAAGTTTCTTTATTTAAATATTAGAAGACCTGATATATACTTTGTAGTGCATGTTTTAAGTCAGTTCATGCAACAACCCAAATGGTCTCATACAGATGAAACACTAAGAGTGGTAAGATACATTAAAGGGGTAACGAGTTTCGGTATATTATTGACGAAAGGAGAGACTCAAACACTTACTGGATTTTCTGACTCAGCTTGGGCATATTGTCCAGATACAAGAAGTTTTGTGACATGATACGTAATCAAGATGGGAGATTCTTTACTGTCTTGAAAATTCAAGAAATAATAGACCATCAATAGAAGCTCAACAGAAGAAGAATATATATGTATGACAGTGGTAGCATTAGAGATCATTATGATGGTTCGATTAATGGAAGAACATGGAAACAAAGTGCAAACACTAAAGAATTTGCAATGTGATAGCAAGTAGGGGTGCTTATCTGGCGGATTGGGAAGATAACTATGCTTAAAAGTTTAGCTTAATGTTTATCGGATTATAAATATTGTAATCTTTTAGTCATCCAATAAGACTACGTGTAAATTGGTACCAGATTAGTAGGTATTGGGCGGCTTATCAGCTAAAACAAATAAACTTTTTTTGAATAATCATTCAATCAAATACCAAATAGTTTCAGATCAATACAAAAATTTTAATGCCATCTAAGATCTAACCGAACAGTATTTTTAAATTGAAGAGTCTTCAGTACTACTGATACATGTATTAATCAAGTTCAGTAAGCAATCAAACATTCGTTCTTCAAAGACAAAAAGGACATTCGTTCTTCCAAAAAAGCAGACTTTAAAAAGGGACATAAAACCAGACAATCCAGTCAAAGACTTCCAGTTCATTTAACTACAATATTATCATCTATCAGTTCCACAAAACATATCAATCATCCTCTTGATCATCTAACAAAAGGTATTAGAGCATATAGTAGCCACCAGCTTTCCACACTTGCAATGTTGCAGGACAAAGAAATGTCCGATAAAGGATCATCATACTTCAATCCCCTTAGTGATAATGTTTCCTTTGAATTCCTCTTTCGTTTGTTCTGTGAGGGAAGAAGTCGAACTGATACAAGTCTTGGAAGCTTTTGAATCTAATACGCAATGAATTCTTAAGTACCTATGGCAGATAGAAATCGATCTCAAGCCTGTTTTTGTCAAATAAAGTGTAAATACATAAGGGTTTCAATAGTATTTTTTATACATGGGGGCAAAAATATAAATATTAAAAGATTTAACGATTTATCTAATAATAATATTGAGTAATCATCCGCCAAATCGTTAATAATAAAATCTCAATCTGTTCACCATCCATATGATATACTCCAATATATAAGGACTCGACCAGTTGTTTTCAAAATTTGCACTTCTCTAAGTAGTTTACGAGATGAGTAGCTCCGTATGATGTACTATGATGTATGTGAATTGTCTGTTTTGGCTTTTCAGGTTATTCGAAATCGATTGGAAGAATAAATTTCATTATGAATATTTAAATTGAAAGAGTTGACCAAGTTTGACTTTTTTGTCAACTTGATCCTACAGCGAAGTTTTAATGGTTCCGTTAGGTCTATATGGTAATCTTTGACTCGTGTGTATTCACGTATTTGAAATTGGATGTTTCTAGAAGTTTTCAGAACAAATTGGCAAAAATTGGAAATTTGAAGGTTTTGAAAGTTTAACTGTTTGACTGAGAGTTGACTTTGTGGATATTGGATTTGGTTTCAAAAATTGGAATAGCTTCGTTCTGTCATTTGAGACTTATATGCAAACTTTAGTTTCATTCCAGATCGGTTTGCTATGTTTTGGCACAATTTATAAAAGTTGAAAAGTTCAAACCTTATCAAGTTTGAATTTAGGTACGTGCAATCATTTTGATGTTTTTATGAGTGTTTTGAGCCCTCGAGTAGGTCCATACTATATTTTGGTAGTATTTGGTATACTTTTACAGGGTTCTGAGGGGATCAGGCGTGTTTCTGATTGATTTTGGATCATTTTTTTCATGTTTTTCTTGGTGGTTGTTGCTAGTTTAGTCTGATAGCACCTGCAACTGATTTCCGCAGATGCGATAGTCATAGAAGCAAAAAAGTATTCGCACGTGCAGAAGTGATACTCGGAGTAGGACCCCGTAGAATCGGAGATTTCTTCGCATCTGCAAAGGCGCATATGCGTTGAGCTGGGCGTAAGAGCGATTTGCAGCGCAGAAGCACAGTTTGGAGTCGCATCTGCGTGTGTGTAGTGCGGGAATTTTTCCGGAGTTGTGAAGGAAAACCTTCAGTGCTTCTCCGCAAAAGAGTGATTTTTGTTGCAATAGCAATGCCGCAGATGCGGCTAATGTATTGCAGATGTGAATATGGTAGGCGAAACCTTTAATAATCAAGGTTTTGATTTTTTTCCTCATATTTTGAGATTTGGGACTCAAATTGAGGTGATTTTTTGAGATTTGTTTTATCACAAGGATTGGGATAATTTTTCTACACTTGTTTTTGATCTTATTCCATAAATCTATCTTCATTTTCGGCAACTGACTGGTGAATTTTAAAGATAAATGGGCGGCTTTAGCCTAAAGTTTCATAATGTGAATTTTTGAGTTTTGAATGTCGATTTGGAGTCGGATTGGAGTTAAACTAGTATGGTTCGAATAGTAATTGAATGGGTTGTCAGATTTTGTGAGTTTTTTGAGTTCCGAGGCATTGGTCTAGGTTGGACTTTTTGGTCAATTTTTGGCTTTAATTAAGGATTCAACTTTTTTCTATTCAGTTTGTTTTCTTTGGAATTAATTGATGAATCTGAGTTGCTTTTGTCTATTTTCGAGCCGTTCGGAAGTTGGTTCGCGGAGGTGGCATTCTTGAAGCGACACTTGGCTTGCTCAGAATTGGAAGATGCTTATTCAAGGTAAGCAACAATTCTAAACTTAGTGTTCAGGGTATGATATCCTGAATTATGTGTTAAGTGATTGGTATTGATGTGACTCACATAAAAGGTGATGGGTGTGTGGGCGCGCACAGTGTAAATAATGACTCTGTTATTTCGGCGGTACTATGTTGTCACGACCCAGCCAGCCGTCTTTGGAATTTACACCCTGTTCCCCCATTAACTGCTTTCCGCAAGTTTATCTATGCTACTTTGGTTTACCGGGATGTTCAATAATTAAATTCGGAGTGTTTCGGGACACTTAGTCCCTAAATGAGAGCTTAAGTGTTGAAAAATTGTAAGTAATTAGAAAATTATGAAGACCACCTTGGAATGGAATTTCGATGGTTCCGATATCTTTTTAGGTGATTTCGGGGTTGGGAGCGTGTTCGGAATTTATTTTGGATGTCCGTAGCTCATTTAGGCTAGAAATGCCGAAAGTTAGAATTTTGAAGTTTCCGGCCTGATAGTGAATTTTTAATCCGAGGGTTAGAAATGGGATTTCCAAAGTTTCGGTAGCACCATCATATCATTTGTGATGTGCTTGCAAAATTTCGGGTCAATCGGATATGTTTTTGTTAGGTTTTGAATTGAAAGCGAGTTGGTTAAGTTTTGAAGTTTTTAAGTTAAAATTATTGATTAATTCGAGTTTCCGGCATTGTTTAGGTTGTTTAAGCATTGGTACAAGATTGACTGATGTTTTGGGATATGTAAGTATGTTTGGTTGAGGTTACGGGGGCCTCGGGTGTGTTTCGGATGCTCAACGGAGCAATTTTGGAACTAAAAGTATAGCAGATTTCATGTTGTTACTGTTGCAGACCGTTGTCCTCTACAATCGCGGCCCCTTTCCTGTGATTGCGTAGTTGAATTTCAAAGGTGGCCCTTTTCCTTCAATGCGATTGCATATCTCCTCCTGCGATTGCATAGCTTCTGTTTCCCCTTCTCCGCGATCGCAAACTCCTTCCCTTCCATGATCGCAAGGCGTTTAATGCGATTGCATAGTTCCGCTTCTTTCCCTTCGGCGATCGCAGGCCCATTCATTCATTCGCATAGACAATTTTCCAGGCCTTCAATCATTACTCTACGCAATCGCATTCCTTGTTAAGCGATCCACAGAAGAAAATCCCCAGGAGATATAAACATTTCAAAACGAACTGTTCTTCTATTTTGATACAAACTCAAGCTAGAGAGCTCGATTTTGAGAGATTTTTTGAGGGCTTTTCAGAGAAGACTATTGGGTAACGATTCCTTACTCCTATATGACTCAAATTAACTAATCTAATGATGATTTCCACCTTTAATTTCGGATTTTTGAATAAATATTGGGGCAAAGTTCGTAGAACTAATATTGAAAATTTGAAGTGGCATTTGACCTCTTATTTGGGAGGTTTTTATATGGTTATACTCGTGAGAGTATGAGGTTTCTGAATATGTGAAAAATATTCAATTTCGAGACGTTGGCTTTAGGGGTATTTTGGTTATTTTACCTATTTTCGCGCCTTGGCTTTAATTTTAATTGTGGAATTAGTTACTTCCGATGTTATTTACAATATAAAATTGGTTTGAATATATTTAGGCCACTCAGAGTCGGATACTCGTGGCAAGGGCATTGTTTCTTAGCGATATTTTATACCGGTTCGAGATAAGTGGCCTGTCTAACATTGTGTGGGGGACTCTCCCCTTAGGATATCTTTACTGTTGATTAAATGCCTTGTGCATGAGGTGACAGGCATGTACTTGTCTATTATTTATATGACGGACTACGGGTTCAATTTCCGGGAGATCCTCTGTTATTGATACGATGAACTACTGGTTCAATTACCGGGAATTACTTTATTATTTGGTAAGATGGACTAGATGCTCAATTCCCGGGAGATCCTCTGGTTGGAAACACGTTCTCAATGCAATATACTAAAACGTGTGTTCGTTTGTATAGGGTTTGATGAATGACAAACGAAGCGAAAATTGATATATGACGAAGTTCAAGAAACAAGCGCACAATTGATATACAACGAGATTCAAGCTCAAGACAAAGTTTTATAGTTTAATTGAGTCATTCTTAATTGTGATCTTGATCCTACAACTTGACTCGTAACATGGCTTCTCTCATAAAACTATTTTCCAAAATCATGCATATTTAATTTAATGTCAAATGATTTTAAATCATGCATATTTACAGTAGTCAAAATAATTTTTAGACATGCCTTAAAAATCTGGACTAAGATAATCGATTATGTACTTATGATAATCGATTGTTTTAAGCCAAGACTGCATGACAATCGATTGTGAACTAATGACAATCGATTGTGAGTTAGACAGTGAGCATCAGGTTTTTCAAACCTGCATGACAATCGATTGTGAACTAATGACAATCGATTGTGACTGAGGCAGTGTCCATCAAAGTTTTTCAAAACTCAGAATAATCGATTATGAACTAATGGTAATCGATTATGATGAGGCAGTGTCTTCCAGTGATTTTCAAATTTATTAAATAATCGATTGTTACATTGGACAATCGATTGTCAAAGAGACAGTGTCTAAAATATTTTTCAAAAACTGATAAGTAATCGATTGTTGACTTTGTGCAATCGATTGTGAAGCTGACCGTTGTCGTAAAGTTTTCAAATACCGTCAGGTAATCGATTATTGATTCTGTATAATCGATTGTTTTGATTAAAATCCAAAAAAGATTTTTTGAACGTTATTGGGTAATCGATTATTGATTTTGTATAATCGATTGTTTTGATTAAAATCCGGAAAAGATTTTTTGAACGTTGCTGAGTAATCGATTGTTGATTATGGACAATCGATTGTTCGTGGTAAAATCTGGAAAGGATTCTTTGAACGTTGCCAGTAATCGATTATGGATTGTTAGTAATCGATTATCAAGCGTAAAATCTGGGATTAAATTTTGATCTGACTGGCAGACAATCGATTGTTGGGGTTTGACAATCGATTGTCAGTGAGTAAAATCAGCAACTCTTAATTGGCAATTAGGCAACGGTAATGCCAAGTTTTTCAACTATAAATACAGCTTCATTTATGTGTTTTAAACAAAACAACATACTACAACTGATCAATACATTGCTATAAGCTTGCATACTTTTGTTTATCATTTTATATTCAATTTCATAAAGCTTTTGAGAGCCATATTCTTGTCCAAAGTTGTTGTGATCTAGAGCTTACTTCTTTTACTCATATCTACTCATTAAGGAGTATTTTGTTTGAGTGTTTAGTGTTTTATACACTTGTAAGAGAATTGTGATTCTCTTGTTGTAAGGAACTTGTGTTTCCTTGGTTGAAGTCTTGGAGTGTTGTATCTCCGAGCAAAGGTGTTAAGGCTTGTGTCCTTAAGTTGTAAAGGTTTGTTGAGCACCCGTAAGCTTAACAAGTTAGTGGAAAATCTCGAGAGAGTCTCTCGGGGACTGGACTAGCCACGTGTTGTGGTGAACCAGAATATATCGGTGCGTTCTTTCCTTTTTGTTTATTTTATTTCCTGCAAATTTTAATTTCCGCAAGTTTACGCTAAATTTTATTATAACGCTATTCACCCCCCCCCCTCTAGCGTAAAGCGTATTTTCTAACAATTTGTATCAGAGCCATACTTTCTGAAGACTTAACAGTTTGAGAGAACCATCCATGGCTTCTACTCGTGACTCTTTTGCTGGAATTGATGAAGGACAGTGCTCCACACGACCACCTCTATTCAACGGTACAAATTACACGTACTGGAAGGAGAGGATGAAGATCTTCGTTCAGTCCAACAGCTTTCACCTTTGGAAGGTGATAATGAAGGGAAACCAAATTCCAACAAAGAAGGTGGAAAACGAATGGGTTCCCAAGTCCGAGGATGAGTATGACGCGGATGACATCCGAAAGGTTCAAAATAATGCTAAAGCAATTAATTTATTATATTGTGCTGTTAATGCTGACGATTACAGGAAAATATCGTGTTGCACAACGGCAAAGGAGATGTGGGACAAGCTAGAAGTTACATACGAAGGTACGGACCACGTAAGGGAAGCAAAAATTGATTTCCTAACCCATTCTTATGAATTATTTCACATGAAGGAAGGTGAAAAGGTGGATGAAATATTTGAGCGATTTTCAGTAATCGTAAATGACCTACATGCTCTCAAGAAAACATTCACGGATAGAGAGCTCGTTCGAAAAATTCTTAGAAGTCTCACACCGGCATGGAGATCAAAGGCCGATGTAATTCAAGAATCCATTGGCGTTTCAAACGTCACCATCGACGCACTAAGAGGTAACCTTAAGACCTATGAATCAACTATTCTTAACCCTTTTGTTGATGATCAAAGGAGGCAAAGAATAGCTCTAAAGGCGAGCACAAGCCAACCGCAAAATGATGAGGAAGGAGACAACGAGTTTGGACTCGTTATCAAAAGATTTCAAAAGTTCATGCGCAAGGAGTATGAACGCAAGGGCAAAAAGCAAGGCGAACAAATCAAGTGCTATGAATGTGCTGAAACCGGGCACATCAAATCAAATTGCCCAAACATCAAAAAGGAGAAGAAACCTTTTAAAAAGCAACGTGCATACATTTCTTGGGGAGGTGACTCCGGAGATGAGTCAAGCGAAGGAGAAGAAGACGAAGTAGCAAATCTTTGCCTTATGGCACAAGAAGACAACAAAGATGAGGTATGTCAAATCTCGTCTAAAAACTTCTTTACTCTTGAAGAAATGCGAACTGCTTTTGATGAATTATATGCTGAGTTTATTAAGGCTTCAAAAACTGTTAAGGGCATAAAAGAAAATGCTTCATTAAAAGAAAAAAATTTTCAAAAACAGCTTTCTTTGAAAGAAAAGGATTTAGAAAAACTGATTTTAGAAAATGTAAAGTTGAAAGAGGAAAACAAGTTTTTTGGAAAAAGAAGCGCCGATAAGCCCGAAAGTTCTACTAAAAATTGTTCTTCTTGCTTGCATCTCAAAAAGGAGGTAGATAGACTCAGAGGTACCTTAGATAAGTTTAATTCTTCCCACAAGAATTTTAATGAGGTCCTTGTAAATTTGAAATCAACCAAGCATGGCATAGGATTTAAGAATGAGGTTAAAGAAAAGGTTGAAGCCAAACCCCAACCACCTAAGGCTCAACCTAGGACTAATAAAACAAATGCTTATCCTAGAAATAGCAACCGTATATGCATGCTAGACAAAATGTTGAACATTTTAGGAGACCTAGAAATGACTTACCACCTAGAAATAGTTACCCTAGAAATGATGCATATTTTAGGCCAAATGTTGAACCCTTGAGAAGACCTAGAAATGGCCTTCAACCGAGAAACAATCACTCTAGAAATGCTGCCCATCCTAGAGCTCATAGTAGGAGAAATAATTCTCATGAAATACGAAATAGTCATAGTGTTCAAAATAGAGTAAGAAATTTTCATCCGTCTCGTTACTATGAACCTAGAAGGATGCATAACCCAAATGTGACTTGTCATTATTGTAGACGTATTGGTCATATTGCTTCTGCATGCTTTACACGTCATAGACATATTACTCAATCGCATCATTATAATATGCCTAACCCCCAAGGACCCAAGATGGCATGGGTACCAAAAGAACATTAATTTGTTTTGTAGGTGTGCTTGAAGGGATCAAGGGTACTATGGTACCTTGATAGTGGATGCTCCAAGCATATGACAGGAGATGAATGCAAATTCCTTCTATTAGAGCACAAAGAAGGAGGAAGTGTTATCTTCGGTGATAAAAATAAAGGAAAGATCATCGGCATCGGCTCGGTCGGTAAGGATGAAAATTCCTCTATTAAGCATATATTACTTGTTAAAGGATTAAAGCATAATCTCTTGAGCATAAGCCAATTGTGTGACAAGGGAAATCTTGCTTTATTTGATTCGGATGAATGCTTAGTGTTCAGACGTAGTGATTTCAAAATTATCCTCCGTTGTTTTAGAGTGGATAATATTTATATGGTTGATCTTGCTAATTCCTCACCCGATTATGTTGATTGTCTAATGAGTAAAGAGGATGATACTTGGCTATGGCATCGTAGAGTAGCACATATCAATATGCATCTTTTGAACAAATTGATTTCTCAAAACTTAGTTGTTGGTCTTCCCAATTTAAAATTTGAAAATGACTCTATTTGTGACTCGTGTCAAAAGGGGAAGCAAACAAAAGCATCTTTCAAATCTAAAAATATTGTTTCAACTTCTAGACCATTGCAATTGCTTCATATGGATTTATTTGGTCCCTCTCGTATTGAAAGTCTAGGAAGAAATAGATATGCTTTTGTGATTGTTGATGATTACTCGAGATTTACTTGGACTTTATTTCTTGCCAATAAAAGTGATGCTTTTTAAAATTTTAAATATTTTCTTAAGCGTGTTCAAAATGAGAAAGAAACAACCGTCACTTCAATTAGAAGTGATCATGGGGGAGAGTTTGATCACAATCTCTTTGCGGACTTTTGTGACGAACTCAGAATCGAGCATACTTTTTCCGATCCACGTACACCACAACAAAATGGGGTGGTGGAAAGGAAAAATAGGTGTCTCGAAGAGATGGCTAGAACCATGCTCGACGAAGCTAAGATACCCAAACATTTTTGGGCGGACGCCGTGAGTACCGCTTGCTATGTTCTAAATAGAGTAGTAATCTGGCCCATACTCATGAAAACCCCCTATGAACTTTATAAGGGTAGAAAACCAAATATTTCCCATTTTAGAGTTTTTGGTTGCAAATGTTTTGTTCATAACAATGGCAAAGACCAATTGGGTAAATTTGATGCTAAGTCGGATGAAGGTATTTTCATTGGATATTCCTCACGTAGTAAAGCATATAGGGTCTTTAATAAAAGAACCCAAATTGTGGAGGAATCCCCTCATGTTGTATTTTCCGAAAATAATGCTCGCTTGGCGAGAAAGGATTCCGGTTTTGATCTTGCAGGTATCTTAGATAGCTTGAAAGAAAAAATACAAGAGGAACCACCCAAGGAAAATAACGATCAAACTGAGGAACAACCAACGGAAGAAGCGCCACAATTGGAAAAAGAAATGAATATGCCTAACGAGTGTAGGACAATCAAAGATCACCCTCTCGAACAGGTAATTGGCAACGTTGGAGACAAGGTAAGTACCCGAAACTCTCTCAAAAATTCCTTAGAACATACTGCTTTTGTTTCTCAAATTGAACCCAAAACCATCTCAGAAGCAATTGGGGATGAATTTTGGACCTTGGCAATGCAAGAGGAGCTTAACCAATTCGAACGCAATGACGTTTGGGATTTGGTGCCAAGACCCGAAGGTCATACCATAATTTGTACGAAATGGGTTTTTTCGCAATAAACTAGATGAAAATGGTATAATCACTAGAAACAAAGCTAGGCTTGTAGCAAAAGGCTATAATCAAGAAGAAGGTATTGACTATGAGGAAACATATGCTCCCGTAGCTAGATTAGAAGCTATTCGCTTATTGCTTGCATTTGCCTCTTCTATGAATTTCAATTTATATCAAATGGATGTGAAAAGTGGTTTTCCAAACGGTTTTATTCAAGAAGAAGTTTATGTTGAACAACCCCCCGGTTTTGAAAACTTTAAATCTCCCGATCATGTTTTCAAGCTCAAAAAGGCTCTTTATGGTTTAAAACAAGCTCCCCGAGCTTGGTATGAAAGACTAAGTAAGTTTCTTTTGGAAAATGATTTCATTAGGGGGAAAGTTGACACAACTCTCTTTGTTAAGCATAAAAACAATGATATTTTGTTAGTTCAAATATATGTAGATGATATTATATTTGGTGCTACTAACAATGTTTTATGCAAGGAATTTTCCGATTTAATGACAAGCGAATTTGAGATGTCTATGATGGGTGAGTTAACATTCTTTTTGGGATTACAAGTAAAGCAAATGAAAGAAGGTACATTCATTTGTCAAGCCAAATATTGCAAAGAATTGCAGAAACGATTTGTGATGAACAATGCAAAAGAAATGGCTACTCCCATGAGCACATCCGATCATCTAGACAAAGATGAGAAAGGTAAGGAAGTCGACACCAAAAAGTATCGAGGTATGATTGGCTCTCTTCTTTATCTTACTGCTAGTCGTCCGGACATCATGTTTAGCGTGTGCTTATGCGCTCGTTATCAATCGTGTCCGAAGGAGTCTCACCTTACTCCGGTAAAACGAATTTTAAGGTATCTTGTTGGTACTACAAATGTGGGTCTATGGTACCCCAAAGGCTCTTCATGCCAACTTGTTGGCTACTCCGACTCCGATTTTGCTGGATGCAAATTGGACCGCAAGAGCACTAGTGGCACTTGCCATTTGCTCGGTAGCTCTCTCGTTTCTTGGTTTAGCAAGAAACAAGTAAGTGTTGCGTTGTCCACAACCGAGGCTGAATATGTAGCCGCGGGGAGTTGTTGCGCTCAAATACTATGGATGAAACAACAACTCTTGGACTATGGCCTAAGTCTGGATCATATCCCTCTTAGATGTGATAATACTAGTGCCATATGCTTGACGAAGAACCCCGTTCTTCATTCGCGAATGAAACACATTGAAATTAGACATCATTTTATTAGAGATCATGTTATCAAAGGCGATGTCGAAATTGAATTTGTTGAAACCAAAAACCATTTGGCAGACATCTTTACAAAGCCTTTAGAGAAAGAGTCCTTCTTCCGAATTCGCAGTGAACTCGGGATCCTTGACTCCACGTTGATCTAAGTCATGCATTGCATTTTTTTTGTTACATGATTTCTAACTTGAGCGTCGGAGACGTCTAATGATTTTTGCAGGTATCGCCCCAAAGGAAAGGGGAATTATAAAGCTTGACGTACAACAATCGGTTTCCGTCATCTAAAAATTGATTATTTCGTATCAATAATCGAATATGTTGCTATTATTCGGGTTGATGTTGCTGTAATTTCATCTTTGGCATCTTATTATTATGTTATTTTTGCTAATGGCAAAAGGGGGAAGACAACGGGTATGATGCACTCTCAAATTATAAGCTTAAATTGATGGGGAATTCTCAAATTGAGGGGGAACAAATTGCATACTTGTTGCATGTATATACTTGTCGTGAATCGTCAATATAAATTGCTTGTCTTGCATATCCCGCTTAATGTTTGCCATTATCAAAAAGGGGGAAATTGTTGGAAGCACTTTCTCAATGCAATATACTAAAACGTTTGTTCTTTTGTATAGGTTTTGATGAATGACAAACGAAGCGAAAATTGATATATGACGAAGTTCAAGAAACAAGCGCACAATTGATATACAACGAGATTCAAGCTCAAGACAAAGTTTTATAGTTTAATTGAGTCATTCTTAATTGTGATCTTGATCCTACAACTTGACTCGTAACATGGCTTCTCTCATAAAACTATTTTCCAAAATCATGCATATTTAATTTAATGTCAATTGATTTTAAATCATGCATATTTACACTAGTCAAAATAATTTTTAGACATGCCTTAAAAATCTGGACTAAGATAATCGATTATGTACTTATGATAATCGATTATTTTAAGCCAAGACTGCATGACAATCGATTGTGAACTAATGACAATCGATTGTGAGTAAGACAGTGAGCATCAGGTTTTTCAAACCTGCATGACAATCGATTGTGAACTAATGACAATCGATTGTGACTGAGGCAGTGTCCATCAAAGTTTTTCAAAATTCAGAATAATCGATTATGAACTAATGGTAATCGATTATGTTGAGACAGTGTCTTCCAGTGATTTTCAAATTTATTCAATCATCGATTGTTACATTGGACAATCGATTGTCAAAGAGACAGTGTCTAAAATGTTTTTCAAAAACTGATAAGTAATCGATTGTTGACTTTGTGCAATCGATTGTGAAGCTGACCGTTGTCGTAAAGTTTTCAAATATCATCAGGTAATCGATTATTGATTCTGTATAATCGATTGTTTTGATTAAAATCCGGAAAAGATTTTTTGAACGTTATTGGGTAATCGATTATTGATTTTGTATAATCGATTGTTTTGATTAAAATCCGCAAAAGATTTTTTGAACGTTGCTGAGTAATCGATTGTTGACTCTGGACAATCGATTGTTTGTGGTAAAATCTGGAAAGGATTCTTTGAACGTTGCCAGTAATCGATTATGGATTGTAAGTAATCGATTATCAAGCGTAAAATCTGGGATTGAATTTTGATCTGACTGGCAGACAATCGATTGTTGGGGTTTGACAATCGATTGTCAGTGAGTAAAATCAGCAACTCTTAATTGGCAATTAGGCAACGGTAATGCCAACTTTTTCAACTATAAATACAGCTTCATTTCAGTGTTTTAAGCACAACAACATACTACAACTGATCATTACATTGCTATAAGCTTGCATACTTTTGTTTATCATTTTATATTCAATTTCATAAAGCTTTTGAGAGCCATATTCTTGTCCAAAGTTGTTGTGATCTAGAGCTTACTTCTTTTACTCATATCTACTCATTAAGGAGTATTTTGTTTGAGTGTTTAGTGTTTTATACACTTGTAAGAGAATTGTGATTCTCTTGATGTAAGGAACTTGTGTTTCCTTGGTTGAAGTCTTGGAGTGTTGTATCTCCGAGCAAAGGTGTAAAGGCTTGTGTCCTTAAGTTGTAAAGGTTTGTTGAGCACCCGTAAGCTTAACAAGTTAGCGGAAAATCTCGAGAGAGTCTCTCGGGGACTGGACTAGCCACGTGTTTTGGTGAACCAGAATATATCGGTGCGTTCTTTCCTTTTTGTTTATTTTATTTCATGCAAATATTAATTTCCGCAAGTTTACGCTAAATTTTATTATAATGCTATTCATCCCCCTCTAGCGTTAAGCGTATTTTCTAACACCTCTATTATTGACATGATGGACTAAGGGTTCAATTCCCGAGAGATCCCCTGATACTAGTATGATTGACTGCTGGTTCGATTCTGGGAAGATCCTCATATATTGGTAAGAATGACTGTGGGTTCAATTCCCGGATCTCCATATGGCATCCTGATTGAGTGATTGTTCTTGTATTCGTAGATTGTAGTTGTAGCATGTTCCGTTCTACTTATATTTTTGCTAGATACTCGAGATTTAATGTATTTCTTACTATTTATTCATTTTATATTTATTCTTATGTTTATCTCAGTAGGTCCTTGACCTTCCTCGTCACTACCCAACCGAGGTTAGGCTCGTCACTTACTGAGTACCGCTTTTGTGTTCTCATGCTACTCTTCTGCACACTTCTATTGTGCAGATCCAGGTACTTCTGGTCGGGCGCACTACTAGTGATTTCGGATCTATACTTGGAGACTTGAGGTATGCATATTCTGCGTTCGCAGATCCGAAGAGTCTCCCTCTAGTCTACCTTGTCGTTAGCAGTTCCATTTCACGTATTCAGTTGTTGTAGATATTTACAGATATTAGAGCCGTATGTTATGTATTTACTCTTAGCCTGTGTTGCCATGGGTTTCCGGGTCTTAGAGGCTGTTAAAGTATATTGAGTTGAATTGTTTGTACCAAACAACACTCTATACTTTTTCTTAAATTATTTAGTATCTGTTTATTGTGTTCGTAAAAGTTGTTTAATTTCCGCAATGTGTTAGGCTTACTTAGTCGCGAAGATTGGGTGCCGTCATGACAGGTTCACGATTGCTGAACTAGGGTCATGAAAATTTGGCATCAGAGCTCTAGTTTCATAGGAGTCACGGGACACATGCCGGTTATTTAGAGCCTCGTTGATCGGTACGAAGACGAATGTACTTATCTACGAGAGACTATGTAACTATTTAGGAAAAATTGTCACTTCATTGAAATCTTTGTCGTGCTAGATTTTGGCATCGATTCTAAACTTGTGTCTTCTATTCTCTCATAAATGACGAGAACACACACGACCAAGGACGATAAGCTACCCGTACCCCCTCCTGTAGCTGCTAGAGGCGGGGGCCGGGTAGGGGTCGTGGACATACGCGGGGTGCAGCCAGAGCACCTGTGCGAGCAACTGTCGAGGTTCCACCAACGAATCCACTCAAGACTCAAGCACCTAACACGCCCATAGACACCACTACCCCAGCTACTCTTGAGGCATTGGCGCAGCTCATGAGCATGTATACTACGCTTTCTCGGGCAGGGTTGTGTCCCCTTCCTGCAGCCACGTCCTAGGCCTGGGAAAGAGCCCACACTCCCGCAGCTTGCACTCCAAGGCAGAGGGTACGTATGGGACATATTCTAGATATTATCCCTGTCTAGCCTGTAGTACCGATCCAGCCCAAGGATGGGGCACCTGCTTCGGAGGATGAGCAGCGTAGATTGGAGAGGTTCAAGAAGTATGACCCTCATATTATTAGTGTACTATCTACAGATGATTCTTTGGGGGGGTTTTTGGAGGATTGTCACTGCATCTTTGGCACCATAGGTATTACTGCCTCGAGCGGGGTTCCTTTCACACTTTTCTAGCTTCGGGCAGCTGCCTATGACTGGTGGCGCACCTTTGAGTTAGACAGTCCGGACGAGGCTGGCTCCTTGACTTGGACCTAAATTTCAGATATGTTTTAGAGGAAGTTTGTTACGCAGAGCCTCCGAGATGCATGGCATGCGGAGTTTGAGCATTTGATCCAAGGCACCATGACTTTATCTAAGTATTCCATCCATTATACTAGGTTGGATAGGCATGCACTTGCTTTGGTGGCACTGGCTCGTGAGAGGGTCTGTCTTATTCCTTCCATCGAGTCTGGCATGGTGCGAGGGTTTGAGATGGATATACCCTATCACCAGGTGGTGAGCATTGCCGACTGTTCCTTTAGCTCGGTTAGGTGATTTTGAAGTTGGGAGCATGTTCGGAATGTATTTTGGATGTTCGTAGCTCATTTAGGCTAGAACTGCCGAAAATTAGAATTTTGAAGTTTCCGGCATGATAGTGAATTTTTCATCCGAGTGTCGAAACGGGATTTCGGATGTTGCTGTAGCACCGTCATATCATTTTTGACGTGCGTGAATAATTTCAGGTCAATCGGACGTGTTTTGGTTAGCTTTAGAATCAAAAGCGAGTTTGGTTAAGTTTTGAAGATTTTAGTTAAAATCATTGATTAATTCGAGTTTCCGGCGTTGTTTTAGGTGGTTTTAAGGATTTTTACAAGCTTGAATTATGTTATGGGATACGTCCATAGGTTTGGTTGAGGTACCGGGGGCCTTGGGTGTGTTTCAGATGCTCAACGGAGCAATTTTGGAACTTAGAGTATAGCAGATTTTCTGCTGTTGCTGCTGCAGACAGTTGTCCTCTGCGATCGTGGCCCCTTTCCTGCGTTCGCGTAGTGGAATTTCAGAGGTGTCCCTTTTCCTTCAATGTGATTGCACATCTCCTCCTATGATCGCATAGCTTCTATTTCCCCTTCTCCGCGATCGCAAACTCCTTCCCGCCCGCGATCGCAAGGCCTTTAATGCGATCACAAAGGTCCGTTTCCTTCACTTCCGCGATCGCTGGCCCATCCCTGTGTTCACATAGACCATTTTCCAGGCCTTCAATCTTTACTCTACGCGATCACAACCCTTCTTATGCGATCGCTGAATAATATCCCTAGGCAGATATAAACATTTCGAAATGAACCATTTTTCCATTTTCACACAAACTCAAGGTAGAGATCTCGGTTTTGGGAGAATTTTCGAGGTCTTTTCAGAGGAAACTATTGGGTATCAATTCCTTACTCCTTCATGACTAAAACTCACTAATCTAATCGTTATTTCAACCTTTAATTTCGGATTTTTGAATGAAAATTGGGGTAAAGTTCTTGACCTAATTGTAAAAATTTGAAGGGGCATTTAACCTCCGATTTGGGAGACGTTTATATGGTTTGACTTGTGAGAGTATGATGTTTCTTAAATTGTAAAAATTATTCGATTGTGAGACATTGGCCTGAGGGGTATTTTGGTCATTTTACTTATTTCGCACCTTGGCTTTGATTTTAACAGTGAAATTAGTTACTTGTTATGTTATTTATGATATATAATTTGTTTGAATAGATTGGGGCCACTCGGAGTCGGATATTCGTGGCAAGGGCATTGTTTCTTAGAGATTTTTGTATCGGTTCGAGGTAAGCAGCTTGTCTAATCTTCTGTGGGGGAACTCTCCCCTTAGGATATCTTTACTGTTGTTTAATGCATTGTGTGCAAGGTGACGAATGTGTACTTGTTGTAGTTTTTTAAAATCTACTTTACTTGACTTATTAAGACTGTGTTTCTTCACTTATTTAACTATTAAATATTCAATTTCACTTGTTTTTGCTTAGGGTAGAATATAAGTAACTTATTTGCTCTAATTGATTAAGTTGCAATATCTGTCCTTTTTTTTGAGCATGCTAGACTCTAGATCTCAACCTGTTGCTTGTACCTGGCTTCTTTCCGTTAAATATTGAATTGTTGTGATGTATTTATGATTGGGACTGCGGATTCTATCCCGGGAGATCCTCTGCTATTAGTATGACGGACTACAGGTTAAATTCTCGGGAAATACTCTGTTATATATATGATGGACTATAGGTTCAATTCTTGGGAGATCCTATTTTATTTGGTAAGATGGACTACGAGTTCAGTTCCTGGAAGATCCTCCATTATTGACATGATGTAGTATGTGTTCAATTCCCAAGAGATCCTCTGCTACTTGTATGATGGACTGCGGGTTCGATTCCCAGAAGATCCTCAAATATTGGTAAGAAGGACTGCGGGTTCAATTCTCGGAGCTCCATATATCATCCTAATATTGAGTGATTGTTCTTGTATTCATAGATTGTATTTGTAGCCTGTTCTGTTCTACTTATTGTTTTACTAGATACTCGAGATTTACTTTATTTCTTAGTATTTATTCATTTTATATTTATTCTTATCTTCATCTCAGTATGGCCTCGACCTTCCTCGTCACTACCCTACCGAGGTTAGGCTTGGTACTTACTCAGTACCGCTCCGGTGTACTCATTCTACTCTTCTGCACACTTTTGTTGTGCAGATCCAGGTACTTCTGGTCGGGCGCACTATCAGTGATTTCGGAGCTATACTTGGAGACTTGAGTTATTCATTTGTCGCATTCGCAGATCTAAAGAGTCTCCTTCTACTCTACCTTGTCGTTTGCAGTTCCATTTCATGTATTCAGTTGTTGTAGACATTTCTGGATATTAGAGTCATATGTTATGTTATTACTATTATCCTATGTTGCTCGTGGGTTTCCAGGTCTTGGATGTTGTTACAGTATTTTGAGTTGAAGTGTATGTGGCAAGCGACACTCTAAATTTTTTCTTATGTTATTCAGTATTTGTTTATTGTGTTCGGAAAAGTTGTTAATTTTCGCAATGTGTTCCGCTTACTTAGTCAAGAAGACTGGGTACCATCATGACAGTTTCACGATTGGTGAACTAGGGTCGTGACAAGTTGGTATCAGAGCTCTAGGTTCATAAGAGTCATGAGACATAGGACGGTTATTTAGAGCCTCGGTGATCGGTACAGAGACGTGAGTACTTATCTTTGGGAGTCTATGTAACTGTTTTGGAAAAATTTTCACTTCATCGAATTCTTTGTCGAGCTATATTTTGGCAACGATTCTATACTTCTAATCTATTCTCACATAAATGGTGAGGACACGCACGACTAAGGATGATAAGGCACATATACCCCCTCTTGCAGCCCCTAGAGGTAGGGGCCGTACCAGGGGTCGTGGATGCGCGTGAGGTTCAGCCAGAGCAACTACGCGAGCAGCCGCTGAGGTACCACCAGCGGATTCAGTCAGGATTCAGGCAACATGTAAAGCCCATAGCCACCACTACCCCAGCTGTTCAAGAGGCATTCGCACAGTTCATGAGCATGTACACTATGCTATAACAGGCAGTGTTTCTTCCTCTTCCTGCAGCCACTTCCTAGGCCGAGGGAGGAGCCTAGACTCGCAGCCCGCACTCCAGAGCAGAGGGTGCATATGGGACATATTCTAGATATTATCCGTATCCACCCTACTGTACTGATCCAGCCCGAGGATTGGGCACCTGCATTGGGGGATGAGCAGCGTAGATTGGAGAGGTTCAAGAAATATGACCCTTCTAGTTTAGCAGACTATCTAAAGATGATACTTTGGGGTTTTTTAAGGATTGTCACTGCATATTTCACATCATGGGTATTACTGCCTCGAGCAGGGTTTCTTTTGAAGCTTTCTAGCTTCAGGGAGCCGCCTATGACTGGTTGTGCACCTTTGAGATAGACAGTCCGGACGAGTATGCCTTTTTGACTTGGACCTAGTGTTCAGATATGTTTCAGAGGGAGTTTGTTCCGCATAGCCTCTGAGATGCATGGCGCGCGGAGTTTGGGCATTTGCGCCAGGTCTATATGACTGTGTCTAAGTATGACATCCGTTATTCTAGGTTGGCCAGGCAAGCGCCTGCTTTGGAGGTTACGGTTCATGAGAGGGTTCACCGATTTATAGAGGATCTTATTCCTTCCCTAGGTTCTTGCATGGTGCGAGAGTTTGAGATGGATATACCCTATCAGCAGGTGGTGAGCATAGCCGAGAGGATAGAGGGTATGCATGCCAGAGAGTGAGGGGAGAGAGAGGCCAAGAGGTCTCGACAGTCGCGTCATTACTCTGGTACTCGTACTTCAGGAGCAGGACGTCATGGTAGGAGCTATACGGGACGCCTAGTTCACTCAGCTCTTTCTTCATCCAGCAGTGCTCTAGCTCATCCAAGATCTCAGGAGCCTTATTATGCACCTCCGATTTCAAGTGTGCCTCAAGCACAGGGTACGTCTAGAGGGCAGTCTAGTAGGGGTGGGCTCAGTATGTCACAGCCACCGTGCCCTCCCAAAGCTTTTTGTGAGTATGAGGATACCTGCCACCTGGTTAGAGAGTTCCCTAGATGTGGGAGGGGTGTGCCTTCTAAGACTCCACAGCCTTAACATGCTCCACAGGGTCAGCAAGCCATTGTTCTAGCTCAAGCCGCCATTCCACCTGCCTAGACAACCAGGGGCGGGGATCGGGGAGATAGAGGTCTCCCTCTAGTGAGGGACCAAGCCAGATTTTATGCCTTTCCTGATCATGCCGAGGCTTCTCCTCCAATTCTATTATCACAGGTATTATATTTATTAGTCACTTAGAGGCATTAGTTCTATTCGATCAAGGATATGTTTATTCTTATGTGTCATCTTATTTTGCTCCACATTTGGGTACATCCTGAGAGACATTGAGGTCTCATGTTTATGCTTCTACACCAGTGGGAGATTCCTTTGTGGTGGACCGCGTATATCGGTCATATTTTGTTACTATTTATGGTTTTGAGACCAGGGTAGATCATTTATTACTTGATATGGTGTATTTTGATATTATCTTGGGCATGAACTGGTTGTCGTACTAGTATTCTTTTCTTCATTGTCACGCTAAGACTGTGATGCTGGCTATGCCAGGTATTCCACATATTGAGTAGAGTGGTACTTTTGATCACACTCCCAGTAGAGTTATATCCTTTCTTAAAGCTCCGCGAATGGATGAGAAGGGGTGCACCGCGTTTTTAGCCTATGTGAGAGATGTCAATGCGGATACCCATTTGTTGACTCTGTCCGAGTAGTACGAGATTTCCCACTGTGTTTCTAGATGATCTTCTAGACATGCCGCCTGATCGGGACATTGATTTTGGTATTTATTTGTTGTCAGGCACTCAGCCCATATCTATTCATCCTTACCGTATGGCTCCTCCCGAGTTAAAGGAGTTGAAGGATCAATTACAGGAATTGCTTTATAATGGATTTATTCGACCCAGTGTTTCACTATTAGGTGCTCCTATCTTGTTTGTAAAGAAAAAGAATTGTTCTATGTGCATTTGTATCGATTATCGTCAGTTGAAAAAAGTTACAGTAAAGAACCGATATCCTTTGCCTCATAGTATTGATCTATTTGACGAGCTTCAGGGCGCATAGATGTTTTCTATGATTGATTTGCGCTTAGGTTATCACTAGTTAAAGATTCGAGAGCCGGATATCCCGAAGACTGCTTTCAAGACTCGGTATGGTCATTACGAGTTCCTTGTCATGTTATTTGGGCTGACCAACACCCTTGCGCTTTTATGCATTTTATACACAGTGTATTCAGGCCCTATCTCGACTCGTTTGTCATTCTTTTCATTGATGATATTCTTGTATACTCTCGGTGTCGGGAAGATCATGAGCAGCACCTGAGGATAGTGCTTCAGACCTTGAGGGAAAAGAAGTTATATGCAAAGTTCTCAAAATGTGAGTTTTGGTTGAGTTATGTGGCATTCCTAGGCCACGTGGTATTGAGTGAGGGCATTCGGGTGGATTCAAAGAAGGCGGAGGCCGTGTAGAGTTGGCCCAAGCCCTCTTCAGCTACATAGATCCGCAGTATTCTTGGTCTAGCGGGGTATTACTATTATTTTATGGAGGGGTTCTCGTCGATTGCAGCCCATATGACTAGATTGACCTAGAAGGGTGCTCCTTTTCAGTTGTCAGATGTGTGTGAAGAAAGATTCCAAAGGCTCAAGAAGGCTTTGACTTCAGCCCCTATTCTGATTTTGCCTACTGGTTCGGGGTCTTACACGGTGTATTGTGATGCCTTATGAGTTGGACTTTGAGCGGTGTTGATGCAGGAAAGTAGGGTGATTGCCTAAGTGTCCAGAGAGTTGAAGGTCCATAAAAGAACTATCTTGTCCAATGGCTTAAAGATTTGGAAACATTATTTGTATGGTATTCCATATGAGATTTATACGGATCACAATAGTTTGCAGCATTTGTTCAAGCAAAAAGATCTGAACTTGCGCCAGAGGAGATGGTTGGAGCGACTGAAGGATTATGATATTACTATTCATTATCATCCGTGTGAGGCCAATATGGTAGTCGATGCCTTAAGTCACCGGGCTGAGAGTTAGGGGAGCTTGGCATATTCACCAACTTCAGAGAGACCTGTGGCGATGGTTGTTCAGGCTTTAGCCAGTCAGTTCGTGAGATTAGACCTTTGGAAGCCCAGTCGGGTTCTAGTCTGTGTAGTTTCACAGTCTTTATTGTTTGATCGTATCAAGGAGAGAAAGTATGATAACCTTCATTTGCTTGTCCTCAGGGACACAATTTAGCATGGCGGTGCTAGGGATGTGACTATTGGAGATGACGAGGTATTGAGGATGCAGGGTTGGATCTATGTACCCGATGTTGATGATATTCGGGAGTTGATGCTGACCGAGGCCCATAGCTCACGGTACTCCATCCATCCGGGTTCCGCGAAGATGTGTCAGGATCTGAGGCAGCATTACTAATGGAGGCGGACGAAGAAGGACATAGTAGAGTTTGTAGCTAGATGACTCAAGTGTCAGCATGTAAAGGCTAAGCAGCAGAGACCGGGAGGGTTACTGGAGCAGATGGAGATTCCATAGTGGAAATAGGAGAATACCACTATGGATTTTGTGACTGGTCTCCCTCTGACGGCGAGGAAATTTGATTCTATTTAGGTTGTTGTGGATCAGCTGACCAAGTCCGCTCATTTCATTCCAGTTTGTACTTCTTACTCAGCGGAGCAGTTAGCAGGTATTTATATCAGGGAGATTGTTCGTCTTCATGGCATTCAAGTGTCTATCATCTCAGACAGGGGTCCAGTCTTTACATCACGGTTCATGAGAGCCGTCCAGTACAAGTTGGGTACCCGAGTGACCATGAGTACAGCTTTTCACCCTCAGACGGACGAACAGTCTGAGCGCACTGTTTAGATTCTTGAGGATATGCTCTGTGTGTGCGTGATTGACTTTAGAGGGTCTTGGCATAAGTTCTTTCCATTGGCTGAGTTTGTATACAACAACAATTTTCAGTCCATTATTTAGATGGCGCCGTGTGAGGCCTTATATGGTTGGAGATGAAGATCCCCGGTGGGTTGGTTTGAGCCGGGTGAGGCCAGGATATTGGGTAATGACTTGGTTCAGGATGCGATCGAGAAGGTTAAGGTGATTCAGAATAGACTCCCTACGGCCCAGTCCAGATATAACACTTATGTGGACCGGAAGGTTCGTGATGTTTCTTTTATTGTTAGTGAGTGGTTTTTGCTTCGGGTCTCGCCTATGAAAGGCGTCATGAGGTTCGGAAAGAAAGGGAAGTTGAGCCTGAGGTTCATTGGCCCGTTTGAGAGTTTGAGGCAAGTTGCGAGGGTTGCATATGAGTTTGCTTTACCTCCTAGTTTGGTTGGGGTTCATCTTGTATTTCATGTTTCGATTCTTCGGAGGTATCACGGTGACCCGTCTCATGTATTGGAGTTCACCTTAGTCCAGATTGAGAATGACTTGTCCTAGGTTGAGGAGCTAGTGGCAATATTAGACATGCATGTCAGAAAGCCCATAGAAAAAGATATTGCTTCACTGAAGGTCAAAGGAGGCGACTTGTGAGACCGAGCGGGATATGCACAGCCGATACCCTCTTCTTTTTGCTACCTAAGGTATGTTCTCTATGCTCATTTGAGGACGAACGGATGTTTAAGTGTAGGAGGATGTGACGACCCAGCCCGTCGTCTTTGGAATTTATGCCCCGTTCCCCCATTAACTGCTTGCCCTAAGTTCATTTCTCCTATTTTGGTTTGCTGGGACATTTGGTAATTGAATTCGGAGTGTTTTGGGAAACTTAGTCCCTAAATGAGAGCTTATGTGTTGGAAAATGGTCCTTAATAAGAATAGTGTGAAGACGACCTCGGAATGGAAATTTGATTGTTCTATTAGCTCTGTTAGTTGATTATGGGGTTGGGAGCATGTTAGGAATGTATTTTGGATGTCCGTAGCTCATTTAGGCTAGAAATGCCAAAAGTTAGAATTTTGATGTTTTTGGCCTGATAGTGAATTGATCCGAGGGTCGGAACAGATTCCAGAAGTTTCTGTATCACCCTCATGTCATTTGGGACGTGCGTACAAAATTTCAGGTCAATCGGACGTGTTTTGGTTAGGTTTCAAATCAAAAGCGAGTTTGATTAAGTTTCGATGTTTTGAAGTTCAAATCATTGATTTATCAGAGTTTCGACATCTTTTTAGGTGGTTTAAGGATCGGTTCAAGCTTTAATGGTGTTAAGGGATATGTCCTTTGGTTTGTTTGAGGTCTCGGGGCGCCTCGGGTGTCTTTCAGATGCTCAATGGAGCAATTTTGGAACTTAGAGTATAAAAGATTTTCTACTGTTTCTATAGCACACCATTGTTCTCTGCAACCGCGGCCCCTTTCCTGCGATCGCGTAGTGGAATTTTAGATGTGGCCCTTTTATTTAAATACGATCGCACATCTCCCCCCGCGATGTCATAGCTTCTTTTTCCCCTTCCCAGCGATCGCAAACTCCTTTCTTTCTGCGATCCCACTGCCTTTAATGCGATCGCATAGGTCCGCTTCCATCCCTTCCACGATCGCTGGCCCATCCCTGCATTCACATAGACAATTTTCAGGCCTTCATTGTTTACTCTACATGATCACATCCTTTCTTATGGGATCGCACTGATGAAAAACCCTGGTCAGATATAAACATTTCAAAACGAAGCCTTCTTCCAATTTTACACAAACTCAAGCTAGAGAGCTCGATATTGTGAGCTCTTTTGAGGGATTTTAGAGGAAACTATTGGGTAATGATTCTTTAATCCTCTATGACTAAATCCCACTAATCTAATCGTGATTTCAACCTTTAATTTCAGATTTTTTGAATTAAAATTGGGGTAAAGTTCTTAGTCCTTATTGTGAGATGTCGAAGGGGCATTCGATCTCCGAATTGGGATATTTTCATATGGTTAGACTCGTGAGAGTACGAGGATCATCAAAATGTGAAAATTATTCATTTCCGAGACGTTGTCTTGAGGGGCAGTTTGGTCATTTTATCTATTTTCGTGCCTTAGCTTTAGTTTTAGCAGTGAAATTAGTTACTTGCGATCTTATTTACAATATATAATTGGTTTCCATTGATTAGGTCCACTCGGAGTCAGATACTAGTTGCAAGGGCATTGTTTCTTAGCACTTTTTGTACTGGATCAAGGTAAGTGGCTTGTCTAACCTTGTGTGGGGAAACTCTCCCCTTAGGATATCTTTGCTGTGTTTAAGTTCCTTGTGCGCAAGGTGACGGGCGTGTACCTGTGCTAGTTGTCGAAAATCCACTTTACTTGACTCATTTAGATTATGTTTCTTCATTTATTTAACTTTTAAAAATGTAATTTCACTTGTTTTAGCTTAGGAAAGCATGTTAGTAACTTATTTGTTCTAATTGACTAAGTTGAAATATCTGTCCTTTTTGTGAGCATGCTAGACTCTAGATCTCTAACTGTTGCTTGTACCTGGCTTCTTTCCATTAAATATTGAATTTTTGTGATGTGCTTACAATTTGGTCTACAGATTCAATTCCCGGGAGATCCCCTGTTATTGGTATGACAGACTATGTGTTCCATTCCCGAGATATCCCCTGTTGTTGATATGACGGACTACAGGTTCAATTCTGGGGAATCCTCTATTATTTGGTAAGATAGACTACGGGTTAAATTCCCGGGAGATCCTATTTTATTGACATGATGGACTACATGTTCAATTCTGGGGGGATCTTCTGATACTGGCATGATGTTCTGCGGGTTCGATTCCCGAAAGATCCTTAGATATTGGTAAGAATGGACTGTGGGTTAAATTCACGGAGCTCCATGTGGCATCTTGATATTGCGTGATTGTTCTTGTATTCATAGATTGTATTTGTCGCCTGTTCTGTTCTACTTATTGTTTCGCTAGATACTCGAGATTTACAGTATTTCATACTTTTTATTCATTTTATATTTATTCTTATGTTCATCTCAGTAGGGCCTGGACCTTCCTCGTCACTACCCAACCGAGGTTAGGCTTGACACTTACTAAGTACAATGTGGTGTACTCATGATACTCTTCTGCACACTTTTATTGTGCATATCAGGTACTTGTGGTCGAGCGCACTATCATTGATTTAAGAGCTATACTTGGAGACTTGAGGTATGCAGCTGCCGCGTCCGCAAATCTAAAGAGTCTCTTCTACTCTACCTTGTCGTTAGCATTTCCATTTCATGTATTTTGTTATTCTAGACATTTCTTGATATTAGAGTCGTATTTTATGTTTTTACTCTTAGCATGTGTTGCTCGTCGATTTCCGGGTCTTGGAGGTTGTTACGGTAATTTAGTTGAAGTGTATATGCCAGGCGGCACTCTATACGTTTTCTTATGTTATTCAGTATTTGTTTATTGTGTTCGTATAAGTTCTTAAATTTCTGCAATTTGTTAGGCTTACTTTATCGCGAAGACAGGGTTCCATCATGCTAGTTCACGATTGGTGAACTAGGGTCGTGACTAGTCAGTATCAGAGCTCTAGGTTCATAGGAGTCACGGGACACAGGCCGATTATTTTGAGTCTCGCTGATCGATACAGAGACGTATGTACTTATATACGGGAGGCTATGTAAGTGCTTAGGCGTCGATTCTAAACTTTTGTCTTCTATTCTCTTACAGATGGTAAGGGCATGCAAGACACGGGACAATCAGGCACCCACACCCCCTTCTGACGCCGCTAGATGTATGGGCTGGGGCATGGGTCCTGGATGCGCGCGGGGTGCAACCAGAGCACCTGCGCGAGCAGCCGCCGATGTACCACCCGCGGATCCAGTCAGGACTCCGGCACCTGACAGACCCACAGTCACCACTAGCCCAGCTATTCATGAGGCATTAGCGCAGTTCATGAGCATGTATACTATGCTATCATAGGCAAGGTTGCTTCCCCTTCCTGTAGCCATGTCCCAGGCTAGGGGAAGAGCCCAGACTCCCGCAGCCTGAACTCTAGAACAGAGGGTTCATATGGGATAGATTCCAGATATTATCCCTGTGCAGCCTACAATACCTGTCCAACCCGAGGATGAGACATCTGCTTGAGAGGAAGAGCAACGTAGGTTGGAGAGGTTCAAGAAGTATGAGCCTCCTAATTTCAGCAGACTATCTAGAGATGATGGTTTGGGGTTTTTGGAGGACTGTCACCGCATCGTTCGCACCATGGTTATTACTGCCTCGAGCGGGGTTTCTTTTTCAGCTTTCCAGCTTCGGGGAGCCACCTATGACTGGTGGTACACTTTTGAGTTAGACATTCTAGGCGAGGCTGACTCCTTTACTTGAACACAGTTTTCAGATATGTTTCAGAGAGAGTTTGTTTTCCAGAGCCTCAGAGATGCATGGCACGCGGAGTTTGAGCATTTGCGCCTGAGCCCTATGACTGGCTTGGATTATGCCATAAATTATTGTAGGTTGGCCAGACATGTGCTCGCTTTGGTGGCTATAGTTTGTGAGAGGGTTCGCCGGTTTATCGAGGGTCTTATTCCTTCCATCACGTCTGGCATGGAGCGAGCGTTAGAGATGGATATACCCTATCAGCAGGTTGTATGCATATCTAGGAGGATAGAGGGTATGAATGCCAGAGGGCGAGAGGAGAGAGACGCCAAGAGGTCTCGAGAGTTGGGTCATTACTCTGGTACCATACTTCAGGATCAGGACGTCATGGTAGGGGCTATACGGGTCGCCTAGTTCGCTTAGCTCTTCCTTCATCCAGCAGTACTCCAGCTCCTCCCAGATCTCAGGAGCCTTACTATGCTCCTCCGGTTTCTAGTATGCCTCATGCGCAGGGTACCTCTAGAGGGCAGTCTAGCAAGGGTGGGCCCAGTCAGTCATAGCTACCGCGCCCTCCTAGAGCCTGTTATGAGTGCAGGGATACCCGCCACCTGGTTAGAGAGTTCCCCAGACATGGGAGGAGTGTGCCTTCTCAGACTCCACAGCCTCAGGATGCTCCATAAGGTTAGCAGGCCATTGTTCCAGCTCCTTCTGCCACTCCACTTGCCCAGCTAGCCAGGGGCACGGATCGGGGAGATAGAGGTCTCCCTCGAGGGAGGGATTGGGCAAGATTTTATGCCATTTCTTATTGTGCCGAGGCTGTCGCCTCCGATTCTGTTATCACAAGTACTATATTGGTTAGTCGCAGAGAGGCATCTGTTCTATTCGATCCAGGCTCTACTTATTCTTATGTGTCATTTTATTTTACTTCGCATTTGTGTACAACCCGAGAGGCCTTGAGCTCTCCAGTTTATGTTTCTACTCCCGTGGGAAATTCCCATGCGGTGGACCGTGTATATCAGTCATGTTTAGTTACTGTTCGTGGTTTTGAGACCAGGAAAAATCTTTTATTACTCTATATGGTTGATTTTGATATTATCTTGGGCATGGACTGGGTATCACCCCGGTATTCTATTCTTGATTATCACGCTAAGACCGTGACGGTGGTTATGCCAGGTATTCCATGTATTTAGCCTTTCTTAAAGCTCGGTGTATGGTCGACAAGGGTGCGCCATGTATTTAGCTTATGTGAGAGATCTCAGTGCTGATACCCCTTCTGTTTACTCTGTCCCAGTAGTACGATATTTCACCAATGTGTTTCCAGCTGATCTTCCGGGCGTGCCGCCTAATCGGGACATTGATTTTGGTATTGATATGTTGTTGGGAACTCAGCCCATATCTATTCCTCCTTACCATATGGCTCCTCCTAAGTTGAAGGAGCTGAAGGATCAATTACAGGAATTGCTTGATTAGGGTTTTATTCGACCTAGGGTTTCTCCATGGGGTCCTCCCGTCTTGTTTGTAAAGAAAAAGGATGGTTCTATGCACATGTGTATCGATTATCGTTTGTTGCACAAAGTTACAATGAAGGACAGATATCCGTTGCCTCGTATTGATGATCTATTTGACCAGCTTCAGGATGCACATGTGTTTCTAAGATTGATTCGTGCTCAAGTTATTACCAGCTAAAGATTCAGGAGCTAGATATCAAAAAGACTACTTTCTGGACTCGGTATGTTCATTACGAGTTCTTTTCATGTCATTTGGGCTGACCAATGACCCAGCCGCTTTTATGAATTTAATGCACTATGTATTCATGCCCTATCTCGACTCGTTTGTCATTGTCTTCATAGATGATATTCTTGTATACTTCGGAGTCGAAAAGAAATTATATGCAAAGTTCACAAAATGTGAGTTTTGGTTGAGTTCTTTGGCATTCCTAGGCCACGTGGTATAGAGTGAGGTCATTCGGGTGGATCAAAAGAAGGTAGAGGCCGTGCAGAGTTGGCCCAGGCCCTCCTAAGGTGCAGAGATCCTCAATTTCCTTGGCCTGGTTGGGTATTACTATCATTTTGTTTAGGGTTTCTTGTAGATTGCAAACCTTATGACTAGATTTACCCAGAAGGGTACTCCTGTTCACTGGTTAGTCGAGTGCGAGGCGAGCTTCCAAAGGCTCAAGACTGTTTTCTATCAGCCCCTATTCTGGTTTTGTCTACTGGTTCAGGGTCCTATACGGTTTATTGTGATGCCTCATGAGTTTCACTTGGAGCGGTGTTAATGCAGGACTCTAGGGTGATTTCCTATGCATCCAGACAGTTGAAGGTACATGAAAAGAACTATCCTATCCATGAGCTTGAGTTAGCTGCTATTGTTCCCGCCTTAAAGATCTATTGTCATTATTAGAACGAATCATCAGAGTTTGCAACTCTTGTTCATGCAGAAAGATCTGAATTTGCGCCAAAGGAGATGGTTGGAACTACTGAAGGATTATGATATTACTATTCTATATCACCCGGGAAAGGCCAATGTGGTAGCAGATGCCTTGAGTCACATGCGGAGAGTTTGGGGAGCATGGCATACTTACCAGCTTCAGAGAGACCTATGGGGATGGATGTTTAGGTTTTATCCAGTCAGTTCGTGAGGTTGGACCTTTCAGAGCCCATTCGGGTTCTATCTTGTGTAATTTCTCGATCTTCATTGTTTGATAGTTTCATGGAGCGGCAGTATGATGACACTCATTTGCTTGTCCTCATGGACACAATTCTGCATGGCGATTCTAGGGATGTGACTATTTGAGATGACGGAGTATTGAGGATGCAGGGTCGGATCTGTGTACCCTATGTTGATGATATTCGGGAGTTGATATTGACCGAGGCCCATAGCTCGCGGTACTATATCCATCCGGGTGCCGTGAAGATGTATTAGGATCTGAGGCACCATTACTGGTAGAGGCAGATGAAGAAGGACATAGTAGAGTTTGTAGCTAAATGCCTCAACTGTCAGCAGGTAAAGCGTGAGCATTAGAGACCGAGAGGGTTACTCCAGCAGATAGAGATTACGGAGTAGAAATAAGAGAATATCACAATGGATTTTGTGACTGGTCTCCCTCTGTCGGCGAGGAAATTTGATTCTTTTTGGGTTGGTGTGGATCAGCTGACCAAGTCCACTCATTTCATTCCATTTTTGTACTTCTTACTAAGCGGAGCGGTTATCAGGGATTTATATCAGGGAGATTGTTCGTCTGCACGAACCCTCCTCTCTTTGATACCTTAGGTATGCTCTCTATGCTCGTTCTAGGATGAACGAATGTTTATGTGTACAAGGATGTGACGACCCAGAATGTCATCTCTGGAATTTATGCCCCGTTCCCCCATTAACTCCTTCCCCTAAGTTCATTTCTGCTATTTTGGTTTGTCGGGACGTTCGCGAATTGAATTCGGAGTGTTTTGGGACACTTAATCTCTAAATGATAGCTTAAGTGTTGGAAACTGGTTCGTAATTAGAATAGTGTTAAGAAGACCTCGGAATATAAATCTAATGGTTCTGTAAGCTCCGTTAGGTGATTTCGGGGTTGGGAGCGTGTTCAGAATGTATTTTCGATGTCCGTAGCTCATTTAGGCTAGAAATGACGAAAGTTAGAATTTTGAAGTTTCCAGTGTGATAATGAATTTTTTATTCGAGGTTCGGAATCGGGTTCTGGAAGTTGCTGTAGCACCGTCATTTCATTTGGGACGTGCATCTAAAATTTCAGGTCAATTAGACGTGTTTTGGTTAGGTTTTGAATCGAGTTTGGTTAAGTTTTGAAGTTTTTATATTCAAATCATTGATTAATTCGAGTTTCGGGCATTGTTATAGGTTATTTAAGGATTTGTACAAGCTTGAATGATGTTATGGGTTATGTCCACAGGTTTAGCTAAGGTTCTGGGGGACTCGGATGTGTTTCAGATGCTCAAAAGAGCAATTTTGGAACTTAGAGTATAGCATATTTTCTGATGTTGTTGTTGCAGACCATTGTTCTCTGCGATCGCGGCCCCTTTGCAGCGATCGCGTAGTGAAATTCCAGAGGTTTACCTTTTCCTTAATGCTATCGCACATCTCATCCTGCGACTTTTTTTTCCCCTTCTCCGCGATCGCAAACTCCTTCCCTTCCGCGATCGTAAGACCATTAATACGATCGCGTAGGTCTATTTCCTTCCCTTCCACGATCACAGGACCGTCCCTGCATTCACATAGACCATTTTTCAGGACTTCAATCTTTACTCTACGCAATTGCATCCCTTCTTATGCGATTGCACAGAAGAAAATCCCTGGGCAGATATATACATTTCAAAACGAACCCTTCTTCCATTTTTACACCAACTCAAGGTAGAGAGCTTGGTTTTGGGAAATTTTTCAAGGGCTTTTCAGAGGCTACTATTGGGTAGCAATCCATTACTCCTATTTGACTAAAACCCACTAATCTAATCTTGATTTCAACATTTAATATCATATTTTTGAATGAAAATTGCGGTAGACTTCTTAGACATAATTGTGAGCATTTGAAGGGGAATTTGACCTCCGATTTGGGAGATTTTTATATGGTTAAACTTGTGAGAATACGAGAATTTTGAAAATGGTAAAATTATTTGATTCCAAGATGTTGGCGTGTGGGGAATTTTCATCATTTTACCAATTCTCGTGCCTTAGCTTTAATTTTAAAAGTTGAATTAGTTACTTGTGCTGTTATTTAAAATATATAATTGGTTTGAATAGATTTGGGCCACTCAGAGTTTGATACTCGTGAAAAAAAGGCATGTTTCTTAACGATTTTTGTACCGGTTCAAGGTAATTGGCTTGGCTAACCTTGTGTGGGGGAACTCTCCCCTTAGGATATCTTTACTGTTATTTAAATGCCTTGTGCGCGAGGTGACGCGCGTGTATTGGTGCTAGTTCTAGAAAATCCACTTACTTGACTTATTTAGTATGTGTTTCTTCACGTTTTTAACTGTTAATAATGCAATTTCACTTGTTTTAGCTTAGGGGAAGCATGTTAGTAACTTATTTGTTCTAATTGACTATGTTGCAATATCTGTCCTTTTTGTGAGAATGCTAGACTCTAGATCTCTACCTATTACTCGTATTTGGCTTCTTTCCGATAAATATTGAATAGTTGTGATGTGTTTACGATAGGGACTGCAGGTTAAATTTCTGGGAGATCCTCTGTTATTTGTATGACAGATTATAGGTTCGATTCCCCGGAGATCCTCTGTTTTTTATATCATGGACTATGGGTTAAATTCTTGAGAGATCCTCTGTTATTCTGTAAGATGGACTACGAGTTCAGTTCCCGGGAGATCCTCAGTTATTGACATGATGCACTACAGGTTAAATTCCCTAGAGATCTTATGATACTGGTATGATGGAATGCGGGTTCGATTCCCGGAAGATCCTCATATATTAGTAAGAATGGACTGCGGATTAAATTCCCAAAGCTCCATGTGGCATCCCGATATTGAGTGATTGTTCTTGTATTCGTAGATTGTATTTGTAGCATGTTTGTTTCTACTAATTATTTTGCTAGATACTAGAGATTTACTGGATTTCTTACTGTTTATTCATTTTATATTTATTCTTATGTTCATCTCAGTAGGGTCTTGTCCTTCCACGTCACTACACAATCGAGGATAGGCTTGGCACTTACTGAGTACCGTTGTGGTGTACTCATGGTACTCTTCTGCACACTTTTGTTGTGCAGATCCAGGTATTTCTCGTCGGACACACTATCAGTGATTTCGGAACTACAATTGTAGACTTGAGGTATCCATATGACGCGTCCACAGATCCGAAGAGTCTCCTTCTACTCTACCTTGTCGTTAGCAATTCCATTTCATGTATTCAGTTGTTGTAGATATTTCTGGATATGGAGCATTATGTTATTATTTTACTCTTAGCCTGTGTTGGCCGTGGCTTTCCGAGTCTTGAAGGTTGTTACAATAATTAGAGTTGAAGAGTATGAGCTAGGCGGCACTCTATACTTTTTCTTATGTTATTCAGTATTTGTTTATTGTCCTCATAAATGTTGTTAAATTTCTGCAATGTGTTAGGCCTACCTAGTCGCAAAGAATGGGTGCCGTCATGACAGGTTCACTATTGGTGAACTAAGGTCGTGACATATGTAGTTAGCTAATCGTATCTATTACCATGAAATCTCTACGTACTTGAGCTATTGAGTTGCGATACATATTAGAAATGATGTCTAGGCTATATGCTTATCCTGTAGGGACCCACTGAGGTCATTTCTATTGTTGAGTTATCTACTTTTATTGCTTTATATACTCAATCATAGGCCTTCATATGCATATCATATGTCAGTCATTGTTATTATTTATTGATACATCATATTCTTATTTTTGAGCTAGTTTCATGATATTATGAGCCCGAGCGAAAGAGAGACTGGAAAGATTGATGACTGAGTAAGGCCGAGCGCCTGATTGTGAGGATATTAATACTGTAGCACATGAGTTTTCCATGTAGATTCTACTATTGATATTATAGCACGTGAGTTGTTTGTGTAAATTATAGCGCTTGGGCTTGAGGAGACCCTCCATAGTCTGCACACACCCTTAGTGAGCGTGATTGATTATATTGAGGGATGGATCTTCCCTTGACATGGATCTTGTCCGAAGCATTTTTATACTTGGGGTGGATCTTCCCCATGAACTATCTCGAAAGAAAATGAAACATCTGATTTATTATTGAAAGGATTTTCGAGAAATTACTATTTTCAAACTAACTCATTTTTTAAGCAACTTCAGTAAATGAATTGGGTTTTTACTGTATACTTGGAAGGAAAAACTATTTTTAGAAACCATGGTTAAGCTGAGCATTTTCTTTCTGAGTTTCTTGTTTTATTACTTGCTTTACGTTGTTATGGACTGTTATTGGCTTTTGGTATCAGACCACCTTTGCTCCAGCTTGTCACTATTTTCAACATAGGCTTAGGTTTATTATCTATTGAGTACGTGGGGTCGGTTGTAATCATACTACACTTCTACACCTTGCGTGCAAATATTGGATATTGACATTACTGTGTTCGACGGGAGCTGGATTTGAAGATGTACTTGCATTCCGATTGTAGCTGCCTCTTGTTCATGATAACCTTAGATTAATAGAAACTCTTTTTATGTACATTAAACTGACGTATTTATTTCATACCATCTTTGTATATTCTAATTTTAGAAGGTCATGATTTATACTACCAGTCCTTGGGGAATCTATAGTTTTAGATATTTTCTTGCAATTAATTGTGTTACGAATATTATTGGAATTGGATAGTTATATAGCGCGCTTACCTAATATGTTGGGTTAGGTGCCATTACGACGAGTGAATTTAGGGTTATGACAGATTTGTATCAGAGCTCTAGGTTTATAGGCACTAGAAGTCATGAGCAAGTGTCTATTTGAGTCTTGCATGTCGGCATGATGATGTCCATATCTCTCTTTGAGAGGCTACGGGAAATTTAGGATATACATCCCATCTTTCTTTCCTTATTATGCGACATTGATTCAGCTTGAAGCATAACTCTTTGCATTGCTTCCGCGTATTTGTGTGCGCATGTGAGCGCTCGGTATCAGCACTCATTGCCCGCTTGCGATTCAATGGATGAGGTGTGAGATGTGATTTCTGTGTGTGTTGATGATGGGCCATACTAGAGGACTTGAGGCCGGGTTTTAACTGTAGCTTGAGACAGTAGATTTCAATTTTATGAGCACGTACTTATGGACTTATAGGTTAGTGTCTCTATGGGTGAAATTAATGAGTGGATGAGTGGTAGGATGGCTATATGATAAGTATGATGTGACTGCGGGATGTGTTCAGATAGATTGAATTTTATGAGAAGAGTTTTCTTGTGATGTAAAAAGAACTATTTAGTTCTTTATTTATGTCCTGATTTGGCATACAATCTCGGGTTATGGGTGCGTTGAAGAATATTTTATGACGGTTAATTATGGAATGAATTAGATTTTCATGCCTTGGTTGTGAGTTTTGAGTCAAGAATATTTAAGTGATTGTCTAATAGTTGTGGCTATGAAAGAGTATAAATAGTTCGTAGTCGAGGCTAAGAAGGTGGGTTATAACCTGCGAGGTGATCTACGGATGTGTGATTTTTATGATGTTGTGTGGAGGATTTCTTATATACCAGTGGGTTATATTTATGTGATTTGAGTTTTGATTGGTTGTAGTAGTTAGCCTGACCATCACAAGGGTGAATTATAGATTTGCAGATAATTTGAAGTATTAGATGGTTTGTGTTACATGAGCTCGTGAATGATTTAGTTGAATCTCGGTGCGGTATTATGATAGTAATAGAGTATGGGCATTTTGAGTTATTGTGATTATTGATCTATGGCTTTAAGCCAAGCGGAAGAGTCTAATATTGATGATTTTATTTTAGGGTTCTATGTTTGATTGGTTGCGGATTGAGGTATACTTGTGAATCATTTATGACTTGCAGAAGATTAGATCGAGGATCGCTTGAGTAAGGGGATTTTTGGATACAGTTTGTATTTCACTTTACGGGTATATGAAAATCATGGAATGATTTGAGTTGTTATTCATAACGGATGTAGTGCGCATAGAGTGGGAATTTACTCGATTGCTTAGAGGTGTGCATTACTTCTTTGGGTGTTATCTTGCAAATGGGGCACAAGTTGGTCGGCCTGTTTAGGCGATGCAATTGAGATTGCAGTAAAGTGGATGACTCTCGAGAATGGTTCTAATAGATTCAATATTTAAATGTAGTAATTTGGAATTTTTAGGATTTGTATATGGCTAGAAACTGTTATTAATAATGGATGGTGTCGAGAATCGCGGTATTTCTATATCCTTATGAATTCAACATTTCATTATCAGGAAGGTGAAAGAAACAATTTCATTTTCGGAGAATGTCTGTTCAGAGTGGGTATCTTGGTTGTGGTACTTTCGGGTGTACTTAAGAGGGAAGTCAGCGGCTTCTGGGCATTAGAGCGGTGTGGCTCTATGCTAGAGTTTGTGGGGGTGAGTTTTGTCTAACGATCTTGGCGTTCTAGGAAGAACAGGGAAAAATTTGAAGGACATTCAGAAGGAACTCAGAGAAATAGGACAACTTGGTAGTAGGTTGAATCAACACCGTAATGGATGTGATTGTTTTTTTGTACTTATGATGTACTAAGTTCCTACAAGTGTTTTATGGCGGTACTCTTGGGTTTTGGCGGCCTGCGGGGCTTGTTTGAGTTTGAGAGTTTCAATTATGATGGTTTGGTTATGTGCAAATGGGTTCTGGAGAGTCCTTGATATTTTCTACAACGATTTGAGATGTATATTTCATACTGCTATGTGAGACATCTTGCATATTATGATTTTCTCCTGGATGGGATGAAATGGAAGATTCCTAGATAATTGAGTATGTACTTTGCTTGGGACTCGGAGTGGATTATGAGGTTCTCGTACTTTTCATATGATGGCATGATTGATGTGGTGCGTTGTGTAGGATCGATATTTGCATGTGAAAGGTCACAAGTTAGTCTTAAAATAAAGGACATAAATTCTTAGGCAACATAGACGATTTCAGATGACTTGATGAAAGATATTACTTCATTGGTATTGCAGCACTCTCATTATTGATCGACTGCTGATATTTAGATATTTATATGTGGCACAGAAGAATTAGAGAAGTATTCATCTTAGGATGATCGTGTATGAGAGATGTGTTAGACATTCAAGTGGTGGAGTTTAGACTAGATATGGTGCTTTGTGTGTTCTATGGATTTAAAGACTATGAGTTCTTAGGAGCATATTTTTTCATGGTTGTGGACTGTGAAAATGAGGCCAAGCTAGTTAAAGAAGGATAATATATGTTACAATTTTGTCATTGTAGACCTTTGGAGGGTTATTTATCTATTTGTGGGTGATCAGAGGTTATTTGGGGTCCATTGGAAGGCCCAATTAGGATGTATATTCTACATCGGGCCGGATTGGTTGACTCTGTACTAGTATTATTGATGGGGTGCCATTCAATTAGAGTTGAGTATGTTATTGTTCGAATATTTTCCATGAGTTACTCTTGTATACTATGAGGGGTAGTATTTGTGTGGCATGCAAGTAGAGTAGCTTGTATTTGATAAGATGATGTCGTTGGATCTATGATGGGTGCATTTAGATTTGATTGTGGCATATTTGGAAATATATTGTTGATCGGCTTATAAATTGACTATAATCTTGTCAAAGAAGATGGACTACCATAATTCGTTGATACGATGAATAGTTACGAGTTCTTCATGTTTGTTTCATCATTGATAGTGTACGAAAGTTTAACGGGGCTTTGTTTGACATGAGTTTATTATTGGTATTGGGTTGATTTGAGCAGCTACTATGATTAGGAATCATTCATATGAGCATTTGAGTTTTGTGGTATTTGATATTTGGGTGTTAGAGTTATGGTTATAGCTTGTTAAAGCTTGTTGAAACTTATACAGAGTGTTGATACGACATTGAGATCTTATAGAAAATTTTGGATGTTGGAAATTGGAAACTTATACATAGTTATGGTTATAGCTTCTCTGGAGGTCTAGAATCAGGGTTTTAGGTTAGGGGCTGCTAGAGTTTTTCGTACGCCTCATCCGGGGTTGGGTGTGGGTCAGCAGGGTTAGCGATAGATGATTTGTGTTTTAGCTTATGTCCCCCCTATGGTTGTTAGTTATGGTAGTTACTGTATGATATTATTGCATGTGATTGTATTTATGTTTCTTATGTTTTGATAATTATTTAGGCTATTTCTGCGGGAGTTACTAATGCTATATTGTTTTTGTTTTTGACTTTGTTTTTATTTTACTGCTGTTTTTCCTTTTATCCTATGAGCCGAGGGTCGATTGGAAACAGCCTCTCTGCCCTTTCGGGTAGGGGTAAGGCTTGTCTACATATTACCCTCCCCAGACCCCACCTGGTGGGAGTATACTGGGTAGTTGTTGTTGTTGTTAGAAATTGTCTTCTATGGCTTATGGTCTAGGTTGAATTAAGAAATTTCAGTTGTGTTTTATTATCATGCCTATGTTTCATAGGGTGACGTGGAATCACCCCTGGGTATGTGCATGGTAAGGTTATACGACGGCTTGATGGCTTTGGGAATAACTCTTGGCATGTTCGAGGAGGAACGTATGGTGAAATGGGAGAGAATGTAATTATTTGACTAGTAATTTTGACCATTTGCACTTCTCTTGTTAGTTTACGGGCATGAGAAGCTCTGTATGATGTATTATGACGTAGATGAATCGTCTGTTTTGGTTTTTAAGGTTATTCGAAATCGATTTGACAGAGTGTTTAGTTGAAGTTTTCAGTTGAAAAAGATGGCCAAGTTTCACTTTTCGTGAATTTAACCCCAACACAAAACTTTTCTAGTTCTGTTAGGTCAAGATGGTGATCTTAGACTCGTGTGTATTCTCCAATTTTCAATTGGAATTTTCTAGAATGTTTCAGCACAAATTGGCAAAAATTCGGAGTTTTAAGGGTTGGAAAGCTCAAAAGTTTGATCGAGAGTTGACTTTATGGATATTGTGTTCAGATTTTTGTCCTGGGAATTGAAATAGCTTTGTTATCTCATTTGGGACTTTTGTGCACAATTTGGATTCATTCCGGATTGACTTGCTATATTTTGGCACAAGTTACGTAAGTTAAAAAGTTCAAATCTCATCAAGATTAAATTTATGTGCATTTCATCATTTCAATGTTGTTATAAGTGTTTTGAATCCTAGGTCCGTGTTATGTTATGGTACTTGTTGGTGTGCTTGGACGGGGTTTCGAGGGCCTCAGACGTGTTTCAGGTTGATTTCAAATCATTTTTCTACATGTTGTTAATAGTGGTTGATGCTGGTTCTGGTGTGACCGCACCTGTGACTGGTTTAAGCAGGAGCGATGGTTGGAGAAGCGACAAATAAGTCGCATGTGCATAAGTACTGCAGGGATCAGGAGTCCGCAGAAGCGGAGATTTCTTCGCATCTGCGAAGGCACAGATGCAATGAGTTGGGGGCAGAAGCACAGCTTGGACTTGCATTTGCATGTGTGGAGATGCAGGTATTTTTGCGCAGGTGTGAAGGCAGGCCTCCAGTGCTTCTCAGTAGAAGTGTGACTTTTGTCGCAATAGCGACGCCACAGAAGCGGCTAATGTGTATTAGATGTGAATATGCTGGGCAGAAACTATAAAAATTGAGGGTTTGGCTCTTTCTTCATATTTTGAGATGTTGGACTCATATTGAGGCTATTTTTGGAGCAATTTTAATCACAAGGATTGAGGTAAGTGTTCTACATAAGGCTTTGAACTTATTCCATGAATCTATTTCATTTTTGGCACTTGGTTGATCAATTTTAAAGAGGAATTGGCAAGTTTTAGCCTAAAATTTCATAATGTGAATTTTTGAGTTTTGAATGTCGATTTGGAGTCGGATTGGAGTGAATCATGTATGGTTAGACTCGTAATTGAATGGGTTATCGGATTTTGTGAGTGTTGTCGGGTTTCAAGGTATGAGAATGGGCTGGACCTTTTGTCAATTTTTGGCTTTGATTAATGATTTGACGTTTATCGATTTGGTTTGTTGCCTTTGGCATTATTTGATGCATTCGTGTTGATTTTGGCTAGTTTCGATCTGCTCGAAGGTCAGTTCGCGCGAGATGGCATACTTGGAGCATCGCTTGGCTTGCTCGGAATAGAATTTTCTTATTTGAAGTAAGTAACTCTTCTTAACTTAGTGTTGAGGGTATGAAAACCCAAATTGTGTTACATGATTAGTACTGAGGTGACTCACATGATAGGTGACGCGCGTGTAGACGCACACTATGTGAATAATGAGTTTATTATTTTTATGGTACTATATAGTTGCCTGATCTTATTTATAACCATGAAATCTATACATACTTGAGCTATTAAGTTCTGATACTTGTTAGAAAGCATGTCAAGGATATATGCTTATTCTATTGGGACCCACTGAGGTCATTTCTTCTATTGAGTTATGTTCTTCATTACTTTATATACTTAGTTATACGTATTCAAATGCATATCATATCTCAGTCTCAGTTGTTATTTATTGATACATCATATCATATTTTTCGAGCTAGTTTCATGAAATTGTGAGCCCGAGAGGAAGAGAATGGAGAGATTGATGACTGAGTGTGGATGTGGGATTGATTGTGAGAAATTGATATCGTAGCACATGAGTTGTCCATACGGATTCTGATATTGAAACTATAGCATGTGAGTTGTCCGTGTAGCGCGTAAATTGGTTGTGCAGATTATAGTGTTTGGGCTGAAGGAGCCCCTTTAGAGTTTGCACACACCCCTAGTGAGCGCAGTTGATTATATTGAGGGATGGATTTTCTATGGACATGGATCTTGTTCGATCCATTTATGTACTTGGGGATGGATCTTCCCCATGGGCTGGATTGACCCTACTCAGTATTGACTGACTGATGGTATGTTGATGCATATATTCCGGGATGGATCTTCCGCGAGCCGGATTGATCATATAAGTATTGAGAGATAGAGCACGATAGGTGGAAAGTTTGAGCCAGTGAGATTGAGTACTTTGAGATGTTCATACAAGAGCTCATCTCTGGGATACATCGCATTAACATGCATACATGATATACATGAGTAGATATATATTTTCCTTATGTTAGATGGTGTCACGTCTTTCATAACTTCTCACATGTATTGGCATATGGGCATAGTGATGTATTTTACACTGGCTATTTTGAAAGAAAATAAAACATATTATTTATTTTTGAAAGGATTTTAAAGATAAGTACTATTTTCAAACTTACTTATATTTTTGGAAACTTCTGTAAATAAAATGGGTTTTCACTTATAAACTTTAAAGGAAGATTTATTTTTAAAAACCATTGTTAAGCTGTGAGTTTTTTCGGTGAGTTGCTTCTTTTATAACTTGCTTTACGTTGTTATAGACTGTTGTTGGCTATTGGTGTTGGACCCGACCTTTCCTCCAGCTCGTCATTATTTTGAACCTAAAGTTAGGTTTGTTACTTATTAAATACATGGTATGTTGTACTCATACTACACTTCTGTACCTTGCATGTAGATGTTGGATGCTGATAATGATGCGTTTGATGGGAGCTGGATTTAAAAATGTTTCTTCATTCCTGTTGTAGCTACCTCTTGTTCAAGGCATCCTTAGATTAAAAAAACTCTATTTATTCAAACAAATGTATTTTTTTCATGCCGGTTTTTTATATTATTATTTTAGAAGCTCATGATTTGAGCTACCAATCCTTGGAAAATTTATCTGTTTCAGATATTTTCTTTTATTTAATTGTCTTACTAATATTTTTGGAATTGGATAGTTAATAACTGGCTTACCTAATGTGTTGGGTTAGGTGCCATTACGACTAGTGAATTTTTGGTCGTGATAGATTGGTATAAGAGTTTTAGGTTCATAGGTTCTACAAGTAATGAGCAAGTGTCTAGTAGAGTCTTGTGTTTCGGTATGATGATATCCTTACCTATCTTCGAGAGGCTACGGGACATTTAGGATATACTTCCCATCATTCTTTCCTTATCGTGCGACATTGATTCAGCTTGAAGCATAATTCTTTGAATTCCTTCCATGCATTCGTGTGCGCATGTGACCACTCGGAATCATCTCTGCATCGCCCAATTGCGATTCCATGGATGAGGTGCGAGAAATGATTTTTATGCCTTGATGATGGACAATTCTAGGGGACTTGAGGATTTTTACTATAGCTTAAGCACAAAGATCTCGGTTGTGTGAACACAAACTTGTGGACATATTCGTACGGTAGTGTCTCCATGGGTGAAATTTATGACCGGATGAGTGCTAGGATGGCTATATGATGGGTATGATGTCACTGTGGAAGGTGTTAAGATAGATTTAATTTGATGAGAAGAGTTTGCTTGTGATGTAAAACGTACAATTTGTGCTTGATTTATATCATGATTTGGCGTACAATATCAGGTTATTTGTCTGTTGAAGGATCTTTTATGATGGTTAATAATTGAAGGAAATATATTCTCATGCCTTGTAGATGAGGTTCGAGTCAGGAAGTTAAGTGACTGCATAGTAGTTGTGGATATAAAAGGGTATAACGAGATGTCCGTTGAGGCTAAGGAGGTGGGTTATAACCTGCAAGGTGATCTATGGATGTGTGATTCTTATGATGTTGTATGGAGGATTTCTTATCTATTAGTGGGTTATATTGACTTGAGTTTGGATCGCTTGTTGTAGTTGGCATGGCCATCATAGGGGTGAATACGAGATTTTTAGATCATTTGAAGTATTAGATGGTTTGCCTTACAGGAGCTCATGAAGGATTTAGTGGAATCTCACTATTTGGTATTATGGTAGTAACAGGGTATGGGCATTGTGAGTTATTATTTGTTTTGATCTATGGCTTTGAGCCAAGTGGGGGAATATGCTATTGACGATTAGATTGCACTGTTATGAGTTTTATAAGTTTCAGGTTGAGGTATACTTGTGAATCAGTTATGACTTGCAGAGATTGAGATCGAGGATGGATCAAGTAAAGGAATTATTAGATACGGGTTGTATTACACTTTATGGGTATATGAAAAAAATTGAATAATCTGAGTTGCTATTCGTGACAAATGTACTGCGCATGGAGTATGAATTTACCAGTTGCTTAGAGGAGTGGATTACTTCTTTAGGTGTTATTGCGCTAATGGGGCACAAGTCGTTTGGACCGTGTAGCATCCCAGCTTTTGGATATAGTCCCATATCGACAAAACACAAGAAGGATGCTGTCTATATATGTTAAAAAGACTTAGACCCTAGTGACGCATTTTAAACGGGTGAGGGCCTAGGCCCAGAGCATATAATATCACTAGCGGGCTGGGCTGTTACAACTATGAACATCCTAGGCTTTAGACAGAGTCTCATATCAGATAAGCACAAGAGGGATGCTAGGTATATAAGTTAACAAGCCTTAGACTCTAGTGACAAATTTTAAGCTCTTGAGAGCCTAGGCCCAGAGCGGACAATATCACAGGCGGGAAGGGTTGTTACAAATGGAATCAGAGCCACTCTTATGTCAACCTTGACGACGGTGGGTCAAAGTTCAATTGAGATTAGGCAAATCCCGTTTAGGCGGAGAAAACCTCGGTACTGAGTCTAGACAAATCCCATGCATTGGAGAAAACCATAGCGAGGACGCTGAGTAGATAAAAGAGGGTATATGTAAAATTCAATGCTTTAGATAGAGTCTTACATTGGCAAAACACAAGAGGGATGCAGGTATATAAGTTAACAAGCCTTAGACCCTAATAACACATTTTAAATTCGTGAAGGCTTAAGCCTAGAGCAGATAATATCACTAGCAGGTTGGGCTGTTACAGCTCGTTTGGGCGGTACAATTAAGATTTGAGTAGATTGGATGACTCTCGAGAATGGTTCTATGGATTCAAGATTTATACGTAGTAACAGGGAGTCATATGGTTTTCGTGGTTGTTGTATCATCCCAAGTGTTATGTGTGGTTGAAAAGAGTTTCTATTTAATATGAGGCTTATGGCCGGTACAAATTTGATCTCAGGCATTTATTGTTATCTGATATATTATTGTGGGACTATGTATGGTGTGTCATGTTGTGTGGCTATACCGTGTGTGTGTTGACATGTGATTAAATAACTGGTGTAGAGTGATATCAGATATGGACTTGGGATCGGGTCTTTGGGAAATGGATGAAAGTTGAGGAATTTGGCATGAAGGCTTAATGGTATTGCTAAAAGGGTTCAATTTTAGTTGAGATGGTGTCATCGTGCCAAAATGGATTGGGGTGACCAGGGGTCACCCATGAGTGTATGTTGGAAGTGCGCACTGAGTGACTTGAGGACTTCGAGGTGAATCTTAGCATGTTCGAAGACGAACCTTGGTTTGAAGAGGGGGGAGCATGTAACGACCCGACCAATTATTTTTAATGGAATTAAGCTATGTTCAGCGGCATAAGGTCTGGAGTAGCTTCGGAACACGAGTATCGACTTGCGTGCATGGTAGAATTTGGTTTTCAGATGGTTTAGAGTCAATTCTAGAGAAGAAACCTTATTTTCGAAGTTAGAATGGTGAACGGAACTGGAATTTTGTAAAAATAACCCCGGAATGGGTCGTGGATTATTTGAACAGCTTCATATGGTGATATATGACTTAGGCGCGCGTCTGGATTCTGATTTTGAGGTCCGTAGAGGAAATTGAGGCATTTCGGCTAAAGTTGAAGTTGGAAAAAAGAAGAAGTTTGACCCACAGTTGACTTTTGGGAAATCAAGGTAGGAACGCGATTCCGAGAGCTGGGGCAGCTCCGTTATGTCATTTTGGACTTGCTTGTAAAATTTGGCGTTATTCCGAGTTGAATTGATATGTTTCGGCATGTGTTTCATTACTTGAAGATTTAGAAGTTCTTAAGCTTGATTTTTCTGTTTGATTCTTCATTGCGATGTTGTGTTATGTGATTTGGGACTTTGAGCGAATCTGTGATAGGTTATATGACTTGTGTGCGTGATTAGACGGGGTCCCGGAAGCGTCAGGTGAGTTTCGGATAGGTTTAGGCTATGTTGCACTTGTTTTTGGATGATTTGTCATCGTTTTATCAAGAAAAAATGATACCACCTTGATCAAATGAGATCCAAATTCCGTTTTGTTTGAACCATTAAATCCGTATCAAAATTACGGAGCCATAGGAAAAAGAATCACCAATTTTGGATATCGTATGAGAAAGTTATGCTCATTTTTTTGTCGGGAAAATTGATGGTTTCTGGTGTGTTCGCAAATGCGAACTTTTTCATTGCATTTGTGATGCCCAGTTCGTAAATGCAATCTTTTTGTCGCAAATTCGACTTCTGCCAGCCCATTTTTCTTTGCAATTTATGAACCCAGGGTCGCAAATGCGACATCTGAGACCTGTAAGTAAGGTTTTTGACGAGATTTTAACCCATTTTTCAATATTCTCAAACCCTAAGCCTCCATAGGTAATTTTTCAAAGACCAAAAATTCACCAAATCATTGGGTAAGTGTATCTAGTCCATTTTCAACTATATTTTATGATTACATCTTAGATTTAACATCAAATTCATGAGAATCTAAAGGTAAATTTAGGAAAAATTGTGAAATCTTTCAAAAATGTAAAATGATGATTTTAATGACAAAATGGTATCAGAATTAGATAATTTTTGTATGCGCGAAATTGTGGAGAAAGGGGTGTTCGGTTTTTGTCAATTTTGTCGGGTTCTGAGGTGCGGTCCCGGGGAGTTATCTTTTGTTGAGTTTTTGCAAATTGTATCAAAATCATATTTTTGTCAATTGAAATTGTTTTCTCTAGCCTTGTTTTATGTGTTCAAGTCGTTTTTGGCTAGATTGAGCCGAGCATTGATGAATTGGTAAAGGAAAATCTAAATTGAGTATTGAATTGACTGAATTGAGGTAAGTATCTCGCCTAACCTTGTGGGGGGGGGGGGGGACTTCCCCTTAGGTTTTGAGTCTTTCTCTATTGATTGTAGTCCGTGTACGCGAGGTGACGAGTGCCTGCTCGGATTTATTTATGGTAAATTGCCCCTTCTAGGCTCTTAGACTTGTGAAATCACCGAGTATGAAGATGATATTGATACGAATGAGTTTCATGTTATTAGTTTCACCAATACATGTCTTATTTGATATTTGTTTGCCCTTCTTGATCTATTCTTGCTGTTTAATGGACTTTTACGTGTTTAACTGATGACAATTACCCTTCTATAGTCACATTACCAGTCCTAACTACTCGCCTTTAGTGGAAAATAATAAATATTATATCTCATGTATATAATTGGACTTAAAAAGAAAGAAGATAGATATCTAATGATTAGTTGTTATTTTCTTAAATTGTATTTATTTTATTCATGTTGACTTCTTACTGTTGGTTACTCCTTGATAGGAAGCTCATCTGTAACTTCGTGCAATTATATTACATGTCCAACTGTTGTGGTATCGGTGTTGTTATTATCCACTTATTATGTCTTATTTTCGTTGAAGTTATTTTGTTTTTCCTTGGTGTTCCCTGGCCTTAGTAGATATTGTTGATTTCCCTTGTGGGGGTGTTATTGTTTCCATTGTTGATTCCCTTGCCGGGATGTTATTGTTTCTATTATTAATTCCCTTGCCGGGATGTTATTGGTTCTGTTGTTAATTACCTTGCCGGGACATTATCGTTTCCATTGTTGATTCCCTAGCTTTGCTCTTGTATATATATTGTCAATTATTGTGCGGCTGTTGGTACTTTGATGCACGAGGCTCTGCCGTGCGGTTGTTGTTGGAGCGTTTCGCGATGTCTTTGCCGTGTTATTGTTGTTATTGATGTTATTGCACATGCGGTGTAATAAGGCCTGATATGTTATATGCTTATATTTGAATTGCGGATGGCGCGGAATAAGGTGGGAATATTGTGAAGCACATGTGGCGAAATAAGGCGGTGCTTATTATATTATTATTGGTTGCACACGGGGTGAAATAAGGTGGGCTATGTCAGGGGGATAATTGTGATTAATTGTTAAGGCCGTGGGGGCAATTGTTCCTATTTTTGTTTGCTATTGGTATTATGAACTACAGGTTCAATTCCCGGAAGATCCTCTGATATTTGTATGATGGGCTACGGGTTCAATTCCCGGGAGATCCTCTGATATTGGTATGATGGACTACCGGTTCAATTCCCGAAAGATCCTCTATTATTGGTATGAGGGACTATGGGTCCGATTCCTGGAAGATTCCTCTTAACTCATTGTGTTCCAAATTGATATTTTTTTCCATTGATTTTATCCGGGTATGTACAATTCGGGTGCTAGTCGTTCCACTTTTCATACTTACTAGTTGGTAGGATTCTTGATATATACACTTGCACAAGCATACACGTAGTTCGACCCTCCTATTAGAGATGAATCCCTTCTGATTGGACTAGTGGTAGGGATATTCCCTCGTTTACCCATTATATATGTTAGAATAACACGATTTGACTAGTTAGTTGTCAGCATAACCATGGTATTGATAGGGAACAAGATGCCCAGTGTTAGACTTCCGACGCTGGGTTTTTCATGAGTTGTGGCTGGTCTGATAGTTTGTGGTAGAATTGTTGAGAGAGTTCGGAAGACATTATTAAGATCATTGCAGAATAATGATTTAGTCACTTGTCTGTCCTTGTTATGTTGCGCCTTCAGGATTTGAATTGTAATGTCTACCGTCATTTTATTATCATCATTTGTTGTATTTCTTGTTATTACTTATTGTCCCTTAGCCCTATTGTGATTGTAGCATTTTTAGTTATACGTACAGTCTCTACATATTACATATAATCACTATTATCTCTATCATATTGTTTATTGACTGGTAGGTGTCTCGAATGTTCCTTGTCAATACTCCATCGAGGTTAGTCTTGATACTTACTGGGCACTGCCCTGGTGTGCTCATGCAACTCTTCTGTACACTTTTTGTTGTGCAGATTCAGGTACTTCCATTCAGTTCTATCAGCCATGGAAGGAGGCTTAACGCTGGAGACTTCGAGACATATCTTCTACGTCCGCAAATCGAGGAGTCTCTTTCCAGCTTTCTGTAATAAGTATAGTTCTTTCAGTATATCTCTTTTGTATAGACAATCTTGAGTCAGAGCCTCTTATGTATCCCTTAGCTTGTGATTTTTTGAGATTTCGGGTTTTGAGAATTTTTGCTTAGTTGTGAGAGAGTTGATATTGTATGTGCGATGTCCAACCTTGATCATTCAGTTATTTACTTGGTTGTCGTTTAAGTATTTTCTTCCGTAACTGATTATATTTCCGCGTTGTTAGGCTTACCTAGTCATAGGGACTAGGTGTCATCATGACATGGTCATGGAGGATGAACTGGGGTCGTGACACTTTTATACACGTCTAATTAGGATATTTTTTATCCAGTAAGTTAACAAAAAAATTTCGCTTATATCAAGAACATAATAATTTTTAGTTGACCATGTTTCCAGAAAAAAGATGCTTTTGCGGCGATATCGAACATTCTCTTCGTTGGATATAGAAGGTCCATGTAACGCTTTCTACTTGATTTGATGTACCTTTCAACACATTGAGACCTCAGCTTCTGTCAAAAGATTCTACTTCTTGTTTCAATCTGCTTACTTCTGTGTAAGCCTCAGAAATTAACATAGATATACATTGTTCTATAGCCAATATAATACCTAATGTGTTTGTTAGAAAACTAATACTTCTTTTAGCACTGTTCCTATCAATAAAAATTCCTTTTGTAACTGGTGAGATTTGATGGTTCATTTTTGAATCTTCTGGTATCTACTAATATACTTGTCATGGATGACAGCATTAGTAATTTGTAAGTATTAGTGGTGGTGACAATAAGTACAATATATTATATTGAAGTGAAAAGTAGTACTACATGTTAAAAGTAGGACCTCTTGCTAATTTCTTGATGTACCATTGCACTCTGCAGTTCTTTTGATTTATCATATTCATGGTATGTTGAGTACTTCTAAGGTACAAGGAAACTTGTACATTTTATGTACCGATTCGGCCGATCGTTTTTGAAATTTATGTTCCGATCCTCTATTAACTGCCTTTTCAAAAATCATTTCTGCTATTTTGGTTTGCCGGGACGTTCGGTGTTGGATATCAAAGAGTTTTTGGACACTTAGTCCCTAAATGAGAGTTTAATTGTTGGAAATTTGTTCGTGGTCAGAACAGTGCGAAGATAGGCTCAGAATGAAAATTCGATGGTTCCGTTAGCTCCGTTAGGTGATTTTGGAATTGGGGCATGTTCAGAATATATTTTGGAAGTCTGTAGCTAATTTAGGATTGAAATACCGAAGTTTAAATTTTTCATGTTTCCAATCAGAAAGTGCGTTTTTTATCCGAGGGTCGGAATGGAATTCTTAAAGTTGCAATAGCTTTGTCATGTCATTTTGGATGTGTGTGCAAAATTTCATGTTATTCGGACGTAATTTTGTTAGGTTTCTTTTTATCGAAAGCATATTTAAATAAAATTTGAAGTTCTGAGGCTTAAATCCTTGATTAATTATAGCTTCTAGCATTATTTTATGTGGTTTATAGATTTGTCTAAGTTCGAATAATGTTATGGGATATGTTCGTAGGTTTGGTTAAGGTCCCGGGGGCCTCGGGTGTATTTCGGATGCTCAACAGAGCATTTTGGAGTTGTGAGAGATTGCAGATTTTTGGCTTCATCTGTTGCAGACATTTTCTTCTTTGCAATCGTGGCTCCTTTCTCGTGTTCGCGTAGTGTAATGTTGGAGGTGGGGCCAGTTCTTTCTATGCGTTCGCGTCAAGTTCCCCGTGTTCGCGTAGCGTTGTCTTTTTTCCCTTCGCGTTTGCGTAACTCTAGTCGCGTTCACTTAGCACTGCCAGTCCAGGCCTTAACATTAGCATACCATTCCACACGTTTACAAAGGGAAATTTAACCACCTTCACTTTTTCTTCTTCGCGAATGCGAGCATACTTCCGCGTTCAAAATGTATTAAATGACTAGATATTTTTAAACATTTCAAAATTCGAGGGTTAGTCATTTTTACCAAAACTCAAGCTTGAGAGCACGAATTTGGGAGAGATTTCGAGGGTTTTGCAGAGGCAATGATTGGTTTAAGATTCTATACTCTCTTATGCTTAAAACTAACTAATCTAATCACAAGTTACTCCTTAATTTCGGATTTATGAATGAAAAATGGGTAAAACTTCTGAGATCAAATTATTGAGTTTTGAGTGAGTGTTTGGCCTCATTTGAGAGATTTTTATATGGTTAGACTCGTGAGGGTACGATGGTTATGAAAATATTAAAATTATCGATTCTGAGACGTTAGCCTAAGGGGAATTTTTGTTATTTTACCTCATTTTGTGCCTTATCATTGAATTAAATAGTAGAATCAATTACTTGAGATGTTATTTACGATATGTAATTGAATTAAATAGATTTGGGCCATTTGAATTGAGATACTCATGGCAAAGGCATGGTTTCAAGTTGCTTTTTGAGCCGGTTCGAGGTAAGTGGCTTGTCTAACTTTATGTGGGGGACCTTTCACCTTAGGATATGATACTTGATATTGAATTCCTCGTACATTAGGTGATGAGCGCACACTTGAGCTAATTGTTGAAAATTTGTATCTACTAGAAGTATTTAAATTGAGTTTTCTTGCTTACATGTTTTAGTGTAATTGCAAATGTAGCTTGTGTTAGTTTAGAGAAGCATCTTTGGATGACTTACTTGCCTATTTGCTTAAACTGTCTTATTTATATTCTGTGAAGCATGTTAGGCTAAAATTCTTTATTACTTGTTATGAGATTAGCATTTATCCTGATATTTCGATCTGTTATTGGGTGTTTTAAGTTTGGGACTACGAGACGGCATCCCGGGAGATCCCCCTATACATGATATGTTCTAGATTGCGGGCGGGGGATACCAAGAGATCCTTGACACATTTATCTATATGTATTTAGGATACCGAGAGATCATCGGGACACCAAAATATCCCTCTTGTATATGGTGAGGATACTAAGAGATCCCCTATTATCATTCCTGTTGTGAGCAGTATTTCCTTGTATTGTCTTGTTTATGTTCTTCTATTAAAATATTCTTTATTATCATGTTTTGATTCTCTCTGTGAACTATATTTATACCATTTTCTTTATTCCTATCTTTTATTATGTTTATCTCAGTAGGGCCCTGACGTTCCTCATCACTACCCGATCAAGGTTACGCTTGGCACTTATTGAGTACTGCTGTAGTGTACTCTTGCCCTTCTGCGCATGTTTTTTTCATGTGCAGATCTAGGTACCTCCACCCAGGCGTACTATTCTTGAGGCGGAGATATCTAGTAGAGACTTCGAGGTGCATCTGCCGCATCCGCAGACCAGGAGTCTCCATCCTATTCCAGCTTCAGTAGATAGCTTTCCTTTCTTATAGTGGTTTAGACATTTTGGAGTTAGAGCAGTGTAATACCCTTATGTTAGCCTGTGTTTCCCGTGCGTTTCCGGGTTTTGGGATGTTGTTATATATTTTCGTGATGTAGAGTTGTATAGTCCAAATGGCACCTATATACCGTTTTCTCTTAGCTGCTTAGTTTTAAGTTATTAACCGCTACAAGTTATTTTGATTCCGAATTGTTACGCTTACCTATTCGTAGGGACTGGGTGCCATCATAATATGTTCACAGAGGGTGAACTTGAGTCGTGACAAGTTGGTATTAACTCTAGGTTCATAGGAGTCACGGAACACATGCCGATTTATTAGAGTTTCGCTAATTGGTATGGAGACGTCTGAACTTATCTACGAGAGGCTAGGTAACTGCTTAGGAAAAAACTTCAGTTCATTTGATTTCCTTGTCATGCGATATTTTTGACGTCACAATTTAAAACTTGAATCTTCTATTCTCTCACAGATGGTGAGGATGCGTGATACTCGGGATGATCAGGCACCCACGTCATATAATACAACCGCTAGAGGCCAGGTCTGGGGTAGAGGCCGTGGAAGTGCACGAGGAGCATCCAGAGCATCTGTGCGAGCTGCCGCTGAGGTACCGCCAGCAAATCCAACAGGAGTTCAGGCACTTGAGACGCGTACAACTATGACCACTCCAGCCATTCAGGAGACTTTGGCACAGTTTATATGTATGTACACAACATAGGCTTAGACATGGTTGCTTGCCCTTGCTGCAGCCACATCCCAGGCCGAGGGAGGAGCATAGACTCCCACCACCCACACTCATGAGTAGCGAATGCATGGTGAGCAGGTCCCGGAGATCATTCCTGTACCGCTTGTAGTGCAAGTTTAGCCCGTGGATAGGGTAGCTACTTCTTAGGACGAGCAGCTGAGGCCTGAGAGGTTCAAGAAGTATGATCCTCGAGTATTCAGTGGATTAGAATCAAACGATGCCTTGGGATTTCTAGAAGAGTGTCATCGTATTCTTAACACTATGAGAATAGCCGGATCCACCGAACTTTCCTTTACTGCTTTTCAGCTTCGGGGAGCTGCCTATGATTGCTAAAACACTTATGAGATAGACAGTCCACTCGAGGAAGCTTCAGTAACCTAGACTTAGTTCTCAGATATCTTTTTTAGAGAGTTTGTCCCTCGAAGATTCAGGGAAACATAGCGCACATAGTTTTGAGCATTTGCGTCAGGGTGCTATGACAATATTAGAGTATTCTATTCGTTACACCAGATTGATCAGGCATGCAAGGGGCTTGGTGTGCTACTGTCCGCGAGTGACTTTGTTGGTTCATTGACAGTCTTATCCCACCCTCAAATCTAGCATGGCTCGAGAGTTGAACATGGTCATTTCTTATTAGCAAGTTGTGATCATTGCTAGGGGATCGAGGGTATGCTCGTTAGGGAGTAAGACGAGAGAGAGGCCAAGCGGTCTCGAGAGTCGGGCCGCTACTTTGGTGCCCGTACCCCAGCAGCAGGTCGTCATAGCAGGGCATATATGGGTCGTCCCGTTCATTCAGCTCTTCCATCAGACAGCAGTGCTCCAGCTTCTCCTAGACCCCAGGAGACTTTCTATGAATCTTCGGTTCTTGCGCGCCTCCTGCGAGGGGTGCTTTCAGAGGTAAGTCCAGCAGACATGGCCCTAGCCAGTCGCAGCCACCACGTCCTCCCAAGGCTTATTTCGAGTATGGTGACACTCGTCATATGGTGACAGATTGCCCTAGACGTAGGAGGAGTGCGTCTCCACAGATTTCACAGATACAACGTGCTCAGCAGAGTTATCAGGCCATGATCAGAACTCCAGCTGCTACCCATCTCCTCATCCAGCTCGGGGCGGAGGTCGCGGACATAGAGGTTGCCCTCAAGGGGCAGGCCATGCCTAATATTATGCCATTCCTGCTTTTTCCGAAGTTGTTTCTTTCGACTATGTCATTACACGTATTATACTTGTCAAGCCCCCGAACTTGGGGCGCGAGACCGACACCCAGTGCCTTACCTATCCTTGCGTACCAAATATACATACAAGGCCCGAAAGCCTAACATACTGCATTAACTGATAAGATATGTCTACAAGCCTTTACTAATGGAAATATTGTGATCCGAACAACTATCTGATCTACCATGACATATATACATATATATACAAGATATACATAAGGCTCTAGATCCGAAAACTCCGAAAGGCATGGAGCTTACCGATCAAGCTGAAATCAGGAAACACTTATTGAAGAGGCCTACTCGTCTGTCTGTCTGACCTGCACCCATGAAATGCAGCGACCCTAGAAAAGAGATGTCAATACGAAGTAATGTATTGCGTGTGTAAGGCAATATACTGGAAATTGAAACTGAAATGATAATATAATAATTGCAAGTAGCTGAAAGTCAAAAATTATCTGAAGATATGCTTACCTGCTGATACTGACTCAATTCTCTCAATATAGTAAGTAAAATAGATGTTCGGGCCTATAAGGCTCGATATACATATATATCTGCTCTGTTGTAGTAGGCTCCCTCAAAAGCGCTCGACCATACTAGGCTATGTATCTCGACCAATTGGGCTCGCTGATAAGATCTCGGCCACAGTAGGCTCGGTATATATATATATATAACTGCTCTATCGTAGTAGGCTCGCTCATCAACACTTGGCCATACTAGGCTCTGTATCTCGGCCAACCGGGCTCGCTCATATGCGCTCGGCCATACTAGGCTCTGTATCTCCACCAACTGGGCTCGCTCAAGCGCTCGGCCACAGTAGGATCGTCATATAACCTATCATCTTATCAGAAGTTTCCCAATAGGGGCCTGCCCATCGATTATTGCTCGATGGTAATGAAAATACTTTTAATATTGTATATATATAAAGTCTCTGCTTTTTTGACTGGAAGAAGGAATACTCAAATGAATTTTAAGTCTCGATAAGGAGAATATTATATCTTACAACACTAAAAAATATCCGCAATTCGCGAGACTAGAAAAATATACGTAAAATCCGGGATATGAATGTAATGACGAGTTCATCCCAAATGAAAGAAGAAGTTAAACTTAACATACTTGAGTCGATTTTCATGAAAATTTCTTTAATAATCATAAATAACAGAAAAACACGCGACGATAAGATCGGAGTCAGGAAAAATCTGTATGAAATGCCCAAAGCAGTAACTTTGCTATGCAAAGATAATCTTGGCTAAAACTCTTTCACAATAATATTGCTTACATTCCTTGGCGGAAACCCTCTATCAATAGCGTTAATATATCCTCCAAATTTTTAAAGATAATTCAGCTCGTGCAATTTTTTTTTTTTTTTTTTTTTTTTACGAAAACCAACGTCGAAATTGAAAATAATTTTAAGAGAACATCAATGAACTCGGCCCACAAGGAATAAGAATGGCGAGAAATTTAAAAATAGCCGGATTTATCACAGGTCGTTGAAAAATAGCTAAGTTTTTAATGTTATCGAAATTTAGTTGTATTTTATTTAAAAATAAATCTGAATAAATACATTGTTCAAAATACGAAAACTACTCCCGCAAATTTTACGGAAGTTCCAGCATAAGTATGCTCGAATTCCCGCAAATTTTACGGGAGTTCCAGGATAACTATGCCGCAACTCCCGCGAATATTACAGGAGTTCGAGCATAATTATGCTGGAACTCCCGCGTATTTTACGGGAGTTCTAGAAAGTATAAATATCCAGTATAATATACTGGAGTTTGGAGCACTGGTGCTCCAGTCTCCCGCAAATTTTACAGGAGTTAGCAAAGTATACCGGTCCAGCATAATATGCTGGAGTTCGTACACAAATGCAGTAGAATTCCCGGATATTTTACTGGAATGGTTCCTATTGCAGCAAAATAATAGCTATTTTTTATTAACTTAATAAACGCTGACTATTTTTGATTGACCAGTGTAAAAACTGACTTTACCATGATATTTTAACATAAGAATGTTATCCGATTTCTTTTGCCAATAACGTAATCACTTCCTTAGATGAAAGTCTTTATCTATGATATTAATATACATTCCCTTGCTGGGGCCTTTTAAGAGATGTAGCTGATGAATCATTTTCCGTAAAATTTGCCAAGTATTGTATACCCTTTCCGCATAATGAAATGACTTGAAAGAGTCATTCCGTTGATACGCGGCACGCTGTCACGATATTCTTTGGAATAATTGATTAAATTATCTAATTATTAGTTAATCGAGTAATGTTTTATTACTCGATAATTAATCCATTACTCGCATAATTTAAAAATTTCCTTAACTTAATTAAATACTATTCTCTTTTAACAGACCTTATATATTTTACTAGCATGGTCACGTAGTACCTTGTATGGCACTACTCCGTAAAGACCGGGTATTTTAGCTCGGGAAGAATTTTATCCCAACATGCCAAACTTGGACGAAAATTTATTTTCTTTGACTTCCTTCCCCTCTTACCTTCATGAATTTACTTATCACTTATTTGAAATAACATAATGCTTAAAATCTCTGAATAACCATATCCTCGAACATACATCGATTAAATTACAACGAAACATTAATATACGAAAATGCGAGATGTAACATCATTCTCCTCTTTGGAACATTCGTCCGCGAATGTTGACCGATGCTCTAATCATTTTCATAGCATATGTCTTCCGAATACTTTAGAAGTCCTCTTGTCATCTAGGCAACTGTTCTGTGAATAAGTCCAACGCCCAAGGTATTCCCCTATTTCGGCCTCTTTCTCACACCAGGACTTGTGGTCGGAATTCTTCAAATGTTTTAATTTTTGCTACCTTCTATCATGCAACTTATACGACTCTAACGTTGTATGTGCGCCTATGCAACACTTCTCTCCTCTTTCCTCCAGCTCTTCGCTAGTATGTAGGCCTCACTTTGTGAACATATATAAAATTATGTCAACTTGTTCCTCTGGGTATCATTAACTTTATTACATATAACTAGACCATACTATACCATAACTCTTACATTGATTTATTGTTACTGAGGTCTACGACTAAACTCCAGGTTACGCTTGTTTCTTATCCTATATGCATAACGCTAAGACTTTTAACGCATCTTCACTATTGTTTATCTTAAGAATGATGGTCTAATCTCATCTATTACTTTGGATATTTTATCCATTCATTGTCAATTAAACTCAATATTGATATACACTCTTCGATTGATAACTTTAAACTTCTTACGTAACACATTGCCACTACGTTTTATGCTTTATTGGTGAATGTTTGAAGTGAGTTTTTTCTCTAATCTACTTAGGTGTGATAATGTACTTCAATAACCATATTTTATAGCATCACAATATTATTAACCTTACATTTTAATTTCGTACGATCCATGAATTCCTGTTCAAATCATTATACAGTCGAAGGCCCAAACGTCATCCTTTATATATCACAATTACACCCATAATCTACTACTAGGTAAGCATTCCATTTCTTCAAAATTCTATTAGTATCAGACTCCTTTGAGTTCATTAAGGATATACTGAACTTTTTATAACTTAGAGAAACCATTAGCTTTCTTTTTTTCATGGGTTTCAATCTCGAGGACTTATCCGTTCTCGTCAACCTTTCACTTGCATTTCCTCATCCTTACTCATATTTCGTTAAAACTTTGTCGCTCTACCATGCTTTAGCTTGGGACCAATAGATATCTATTTATTCTATCCACGACCTTCATTCAACTTGCTTGCACCATAAATTTCCTTATGTTGTTCTGCAGCATCAAGCGAGCCATCAAATCGTCTCTAACTATCATTCCTGGATATTGAATCCCCACACTTATAGACTTCTTTCCGAAATATGGATTATTCACGATCTTCTACCTTTGAGTATCTTGTATGTTGTTCACCTTTACCTTAGTTACCTTAAAATTTCTCATCGTATCATAAACATTCGTATCGTATCATCTGTCTCTTTCACGACCTTCCCTCCACATATGTGTAATTTGCGTCCATAACGTGAAGCTCTATTATAATACCCGCACCTGTACTACATACACTATCCAACGGGAGTTTCGTGCTTACTTCTTATAAGGCTGGTACTTCTTCTAACTGGCTTTTCTATAGAGACATTATAGATTATGGATGATATGTTATTTCTCTTGAACATATGATATTAAGAGTTATTCTGCCATGTATTCAAACACAACTTCTATCATTTTTTTAGGTCCAATACTCAGACTCCTGATTTACTTGAGTGATTTGATTTCTTTAGTTTCCTCTTCCTTCCGATCAACCTTTACGTAGGCTTAAGCTATCTTTCAACCCGTGGCTCATGGTATCAGTTAATTACCTAAGCCTTTCATGGTCATTATGGAATATCCATGACACAATCTTTTAACAATTCAATCATTTGTCTATGCTCTAGGCTCAATTTTTCTTTTTACCTTATACCCGAGTCTTCTATGGTTGTATGATTGCCAACAAATAAACTGCTCAAAAATCTTGAGTGTGTCTATAACATACTAAATCTAGATCAACGATCGACTAATTCTTTCGTTCCATATTTTTTCTTTTAAAACGTATGCAATTACTTTTCATGGTCTTTCTGTCCCCTTGTTGCGTCCATACTTATCTTATCATAGCGCCTACACTTGCCATGGTTTGCATACAACTCATATGATCTCGAATATTGCTTTTAGTTCACATTCATTAACAATGGTAGGTGCCACTTTCCTTAGGAATGCTTACAATGTTATTGAGAGATTTTTGTTACACTACCACTTCTTCTCTAGGTCGTTGTTCTTAGGTTGAAGCCATTTTTCTTATCTCCTTAGCTAGTATTTTATTGTATTACTTATGGAGAACCATTGACTCTAGTAAAGTTGTAAGCTTATTACAGACCTTTTTTGATGTCTTTATCTGCCTGTAATAATCAGTAGTTGCTTACCTTCATGCCCTTGTGCTTGCATAGCTGCTTCTTGACTTATATTTTAACTGCCTTCCCTGTGGCACTTTCTTTTATCCCCGTAACACTCATACGATATCTTTGGCTACCCCGACTCTTGTTTAAATATATCTCAAGTATTATAATAATATTTTTTGAGGCTGAACTCACCATGTTGGGTTCTACTTTGTTTATCTCACACGATCTAATGACTCGTCTGTAACATCCTGTTTAGCCATAGCTGGAATCTTCCTGACCAACTACTAACTACTCATTGGCCCATTCTCATATCAATATTCCTTGTAATCTTTCTTGGTTTATTTCCTTTGTCTTAACTTATGTCTCGCAATGGATATTTATTTATTAATAACAGCTCGAGTAGGAACCATTACTTCCTCTCCTTAACGTCGTGCTTGCATATTATTCTTAAATTGTATCGTATCTGTAAGATTTGGATATGTTCCATTTCATTCATCTTTAATTTATCTCATTCTTCCTTACCATTCAATAGTCACTTGAACCCCTTTATTTGACTTAATGTCACATCACTCCATATTTTTCTCTTTAGGGGTGTACTAACAGCTGAAGCCACGAGGATCTACCTATAGATGTTTTACCTTTTCAATTTTAGCATCATTTCTCAACATCACCAATCCTCACTCGTCTTGCGGAAATCCTTCTGTACCAAGGAAGACAAATTCCCTTACTTGCGAGGGTGACACTTAATGTAACTGGTACATATAGTCCTTTAGGCTTAAGTTTGCTAACATTTCTTGCTTTAGGAAAGCGTCTTCCTGAATGACCATTCTATGAATTTCTCATGAACCTTCTTCTATTGTCCGTCCTGTTATTGTCGGAATGGAATATGCAATTCTCATGAAATTGACTATCATCAGATCACTCAATTCCTAATTCATATTTAGTTTATCTTGTTCACCAGTGCATACTGATTTCTATTATTCTAGGGTTTAATTCTCTCTTTTGGTAATCCTGTTAGAGTCACATGCTTATTCCCGAAATGGGGATGTGAGTGCATGGCTTTTTTCAATTTTATTGTCTTAAGTCTTATCACTTTTCGTCTACTTCTTTATTTGACTATAGGTTCTGTAATACTCTACTCTTATCATTCATGTATCAAACCTTATTCATAATGCTTTCTTATCTCTCTTCTCATTATTCTGCTATTATTTCTGCATATCCTCATTTTATGTACAAACTTCAACATGACATTCTTTTTCTTTTAGCTCTCCCTACTTCATTCATCGGCTCTTCAAGTTTCTTAACGTTCTTGCTCTACTAGGGATGCGAGCCACACTAATATAATATTTATTCCATCAAGGCATATAGAGCATATCTTTGTAGTACTCATATCTGGCTACAATATTTCAGAGTGCACCATCTGGTGTCTCATAAGGAGGGCTATTACCGTGTGTGCAATATCGTTCAAAAATGTCAACTGACACAAATAATTCATCCGTCATATCTTCTTATACTACTTTTGTTAACCCCTATGGGGCATATCTAGAAGGGGTGCGACCAATGTATATACCTTTGTTACTATTGAGTATAACTCAAAAAGCTTATGTTCTTCTGCCTCAATTATAAAAGCTACTAACATTCATTAACTGAGTATCGCGTACCCTTTTGTCACCTTGCTCAATTTACTTGATGAAACTTGTACTTATCTTCATAATCTCTTATTGTCCTTTACCATAAAGATAGATAGGCATTCTTTCCATAAGGATTCTTATCACAAACTTACACCTTTCAGTACACACATGATCTACTAAAGACCTCATATTTACTTATTGTAGGCATCATACAAAAATGACATTCCTCTAACTCAGCTTTTTCACAACAATCTCTCTTTCCAACCTTCTTTTTGGATATGGGTACCGTCATATTACGAATATAAGTTTGGGACTTGAATTCTTATAAGTGAGCTCTACCACACGATCTAGAGTAAGAAGAAACAGTGACAGCCCTAAATGCCTTGTAGCTTCCTCCTTATAAGTGTGGTGCACGACACACCTATAAACAAGACTCTATTAGACACAACTTGCAGACTCCCTAGCTCTCCCTACTTCATTCATCGGCTCTTCAAGTTTTTTTAATGTTCTTGCTCTACTAGGGATGCGAGCCACACTAATATAATATTTATTCCTTCAAGGCATATAGAGCATATCTTTGTAGTACTCATATCTGGCTACAATATTTCAGAGTGCACCATCTGGTGTCTCATAAGGAGGGCTATTACCGTGTGTGCAATATCGTTCGAAAATGTCAACTCACACAAATAATTCATCCATCATATCTTCTTATACTACTTTTGTTAACCCCAATAGGGCATATCTAGAAGGGGTGCGACCAATGTATATACCTTTGTTACTATTGAGTATAACTCAAAAAGCTTATGTTCTTCTGCCTCAATTATAAAAGCTACTAACATTCATTAACTGAGTATCGCGTACCCTTTTGTCACCTTGCTCCATTTACTTGTTGAAACTTGTACTTATCTTCATAATCTCTTATTGTCCTTTACCATAAAGATAGATAGGCATTCTTTCCTTAAGGATTTTTATCACAAACTTACACCTTTCAGTACACACATGATCTACTAAAGACCTCATATTTACTTATTGTTGGCATCATACAAAAATGATATTCCTCTAACTCAGCTTTTTCACAACAATCTCTCTTTCCAACCTTCTTTTTGGATATGGGTACCGTCTTATTACGAATATAAGTTTGGGACTTGAATTCTTATAAGTGAGCTCTACCACACGATCTAGAGTAAGAAGAAACAGTGACAGCCCTAAATGTCTTGTAGCTTCCTCCTTATAAGTGTGGTGCACGACACACCTATAAACAAGACTCTACTAGATACAACTTGCAGACTCCCTAGGATAGAACTGCTCTGATACCACTTTTTTCACGCCCCAAACTTGGGGAGCGAGACTGGCACCCAGTGCCTTACCTATCCTTGCGTACAAAATTTACATACAAAGCCTAAAAACCTAACACACTACACTAACTGATAAGATAGGTCTACAAAATTCTAGTAATGGATATACTATGATCGGAACAACTATCCAACCTACTTATGATATATATACATATATATACAAGATATACATAAGGCTCTACACCCAAAAACTCCTAAAGGCATGGAGCTTACCGATCATGCTGAACTCGGCCAACACTTATTGAAGAGGTCTACTCGTCTGTCCGTCTGACCTGCACCCATGAAATGCAGCGCTCCCAGAAGGGATGTAAGTATGAAATAACGTACTGAGTATGTAAGGCAATATACTGAAACTTAAACTTAAGTGATAATATAATAACTACAAGTAGCTGGAAGTCAAAGATAATCTGATGCTCAATATAGTGAGTAAAATAGTTGTCCGAGCATATAAGGCTCGTTATACATATATATCTGTTGTGCCATGGTAGGCTCGCTCAAAAGCGCTCGACCGTACTAGGCTATGTATCTTGACCAACTAGGCTCGCTCATAAGAGCTCGGCTACAGTAGGCTCGTTATATATATATATATAATACTGCTCTGCCGTAGTAGGCTCGCTCATAAGCTGTCGGCCATACTAGACTCTGTATCTCGACCAACTAGGCTTGCTCATAAGTACTTGGCCACAGTATGATTTGTTATATAACTTACCATCTGATAAGAGGTTGCCCAATAGGGGCCCACCCATTGATTATCGCTCGATGGTAATGAAAATACTTTTAATACTGTATATACAAAAACTCTCCGCTATGTTAACTGGAAGAAGAAAATACTCAAATGAATATGAAGTCCCGATAAAGATAATATAGAAAAATTTGCGCAATTTGCGAGACGAGTAAAATATACGTAAATTCCAGGATATGAATGTAATAACGCAATCATGTCAAATGAAATAAGAGCTTATCCTTAATATACTTGAATCGATTTTCTTGACAATCCCTTTAATACTCCTTAATTACAACAAAACACGTAACAACAAAATCAGAGTCAAAAAAATCCGTATGAAATGTCCGAAGCAGTAACATTGCTATGCAAAGATAATCTTGGCTAAAACTCTTTCTCAATAATATTGCTTACTTTCCCTGGCAGAAACCCTCTATCAATAGCGTTAATATATCCTCCAAAATTTTAAAGATAATTCAGCTCGTGCAATCTTTTTTTTTTTTACAAAAAAAATAAATCAACGTCCAAATTGAAAATCATTCCAAGAGAACATTAATGAACGTCGGCCCAGAAGGAATAAGAATGCTATCCAATTTGTTTTGCCAATAACGTAATCACTTTCTTGGATGGAAGTCTTTATCTATTATATTAATATACATTCCTTTGCTGGAGCCTTTTAAGAGATGTAGCAGATGACTCATTTTCCGTAAAATTTGCCAAGTATTGTTTAACTTTGCCACATAATGAAATGATTTGAAGTATCACTCTGTTAGTATGCGGCATGCTGCCACGATACTCTTTGGAATAATTGATTAAATTAATTTACTTATCAGTTAATCGAGTAATATTTTATTATTCGATAATTAATTTATTATCCGTATAATTTAAAAATTATCTTATCTTAATTAAATATTACCCTCTTTTAACAGGCCTTGTACATCTTACAAGCATGGACACGTAGTACTTTGTATGAAACTAATCCATAAATATCGGGTATTTGGTATTTTATTCCAACATGCCAAACTTGGACGAAAATTCATTTCGTTTGACTTGCTTCCCCTCTACCTTTACAAATTTACTTATAACTTGTTTGAAATAACACAATGCTTAAAATCTCAAAATAATCCTATCCTCGAACTTAGAATGTAGGTCAATCGACTTACGACGAATCATTAATATACAAAAATGCGTGAGGTAACAACACTGTTTTTTCACAGAGATGCATTGGTTATATTCGTTCCAGGCTCCACTTATTTTTAGGTGTCTTCTTATTTTGCTCCGCATTTGGGTGTAGCCCAAGATTTTTTTAGTTCTCCTGTTTATATTTCTACTCATGTGAGAGATTCTCTTGTTGTGACCGCATTTATCGATCGTGTTTGGTTACTATCCGTGATTTTGAGACCATAGCAGATTTATTATTACTCGGCATGGTTGATTTTGATATTATCTTGGGCATTGACTGATTGTCGCCCCATTACGCTATTCTTGATTGTCACGCCAAAACCGTGACGCTAGCTATGCTAGTGTGCCGAGTGTTGAGTGAAGTGGTAATTTAGATTAGACTCCCAGTAGAGTTATCTTTTTCTTTAAAGCTCAGCGTATGGTTGAGAAAGGGTGTGGCGCGTATTTAGCTTATGTGAGAGATGTCAGTATTGATACTCCTTCTGTTGACTCAGTCCCAGTGGTACGAGATTATCCCGATATGTTTTCAACTGATCTTCCGGGCAAGCCGCACGATAGAGATATTGATTTTGGCATTGATTTGTTGCGGGGCACTCAACCCATTTCCATTCCTCCGTACGATATGGTTCTTCCTGAGTTTAAAGAGTTGAAGGATCAGTTACAGGAATTGCTTTATAAGGGTTTTATTCGACCCGGTATTTAATGTGGGGTTCTCCTGTCTTGTTTGTAAAGAAAAAGGATGCTTCTATGCATATGTGTATCGATTATCGTCAATTGAACATGGTTACAATAAAGACCCGTTATCCTTTGCCTCGTATTGGTGATCTATTTGACTAGCTTCAGAGTACACATGTATTTTCTAAGACCAACTTGCGCTCAGGTTACTATTAGTTGAAGATTCGGGAGCCAGATATCTCGAAGAGTACCTTCAGGACTCGGTATAGTCATTATTAGTTCCTTGTTATGTCATTTGTGTTGACCAATGCCCCTACAGCTTTTGTGAATTTGATGCACAATATGTTCAGGACATATCTCAACTCATTTGTTATTATTTTTATTGATGATATTCTGGTGTATTCATGGAGTCGGGAAGATCATAAGAAACACTTGAGGACCGTGCTTCAGACCCTGAGAGAGAAGAAGTTATATACGACGTTCTCAAAATGTGAGTTTTGGTTGGATTTTGTGGCATGTTTAGGCCACGTGGTATCGAGTGAGGGCATTCAGGTGCATCCGACGAAGGTTGAGGCCTTGAAGAGTTAGCCAAGGCCATCCTCACCTATAGAGATTCACAGTTTCTTTGGCTTGGCGGGCTACTACCATAGTTTTGTGGAAGGATTTTCATCGATTGCAGCCCCTATGATGATTTGCCCAAAAGGGTGCTCCATTTCAGCAGACACAGGAGTGTGATGAAAGCTTTCAGAAGCTCAAGACAGCTTTGACTACAACCCCAGTGTTGATATTTCCTATTGGTATGGGGTCTTATACTATTTATTGTGATGCCTCACGGGTTGGCCTTGGAGCGGTGTTGATTCAGGATGGTAGGGTGATTGCCTACGTGTCCAAACTGTTGAAGATACATGAGAAAAATTACCATGTCCATGACCTTGAGTTAGCTCCTATTGTTGATGATTTGAAGATTTGGCGCCATTATTATTTTTACTGCCCTGTGAGATTTATACTGACCATCAAAGTTTGCAACACTTATTCAAGCAAAAGGATCTGATTATGTGCCAGAGAAGATGGTTGGAGTTTCTGAAGGATTATGACATCACTATTCTATATCACTCGGGCAAGGCCAATGTGGTGGTTGATGCCTCGAGCCGCCAGACGGAGAGTTTGGGGAGTTTGGCACACCTACCAGCTTCAGAGACGCATATGGTGATGGATGTTCAGGCCTTAGCTATTCAATTTATGATATTGGACCTTTTGGAGCCCAGTCGGGTCCTAGCTTGCGTAGTTTTGCATTCTTCCTTATTCTATCGCATTAGGGAGTGATAATATGATGACCCCCAGGGAGCAGCATTATGATGACCCTCAGTATCCTAGAGATGTGACCATTGGAGATGATGGACTATTAAGGATGCATGTCCGTATTTGTGTGCCCTATGTTGATGGGCTTCGAGAGTTGATTTTAGTGGAGGCCTATAGTTTGCGGTATTCCATCCATCCGGGTGCTACGAAGATATATCCGGACTTGAGACAACACTATTAGTGGACGCAGATGAAGAAGGATATAGTTGGATATGTAGCTAAATTCCCCAACTGTCAGCAGGTGAAGTGTGAGCACCAGAGACCGGGTAGGTTGCTTCAGCAGATAGAGATTCCGAAGCGAAAATGGGAGCGAATCACCATGGACTTCGTAGTTAGACTCTCAAGGATATCGAAGACGTTTGATACCATTTGGGTGATTGTAGATCAGCTGACCAAGTCCGCACACTTCATTCCTATGTGTACTACTTATTCATCATAGCAGTTGGCGGAGATTTATAACTGAGAAATTGTTCGTCTGCATGGTAAATTCAAGTTTCTGTTATTTCAGATAGAGGTACTCAATTTACATAACGGTTATGGAGAGCCATTCAACAGGAGTTGGGTACTCGAGTGGAGTTGAGCACAACAATTCACCCCTAGGTGAACGGACATGCCGAGCACGCTATTCAGATTCTTGAGGATATGCTCTGAGCGTGTGTGATCGAGTTTGGAGGGTCTTGGAATCAGTTCTTGCCATTGGTGGAGTTTTCCTACAACAAAAGTTATTAGTGCAGCATTCATATGGCGCGGTATGAGGCTCTATATGGTAGGAGGTGCAGATTTTCAGTTGGTTGATATTAGCCATGTGAGGCCAGGCTATTGGGGAAATAGTTGGTTCAGGATGCATTGGAAAAGGTTAAGGTGATTCAGAATAGACTCGTTACAGCCCAGTCCAGACAGAAGAGCAATGCGGACAGGAAAGTTTGTGATGTTTCATAAATGGTCGATGAGCGGATTCTACTTCAGGTTTGTTCTCTATGCTCGTTCGATGACAAACGAATGATTAAGTGTGGGAGGATGTAACGACCCGACATGTCGTTTTTAGAATTGATGATCTTATCCCCTATTAATTACATCCCCTATATTCATTTCTGCTTATTTGGTTTGCTGGTACGTTTGGTATTGGGTTTCGGAGAGTTTTGGGATACTTACTCCGTAAATGATAGCATAAGTGTTGGAAAGTTTTTCATAGTCGGAACAGTGTGAAGATGTCCTCGGAATGAAAAGTTGATTGTTCTGTTATCTTCGTTAGGTGATTTCGGGATTGGGAGCGAGTTCGAAATGTATTTTGGAAATTCGTAGCTAATTTAGGCTTCAAATGCAGAAGCTTGAATTTTTGAAGTTTCCGGTCCTATAGTGAGTTTTTGACTCGATGGTCGGAATGAAATTCCAAAAGTTTCCGTAGCTCTATCATGTCATTTGGGATGTGTGTGTAAAATTTCAGGTCATTAGAACATGATTTGGTTAGGTTTTTGATCAAAAATCGTGTTGTGATGAAATTTGATTCGAGTTTCGGGAATTATTGTAGGTTGTATAAGGATTGGTACATGTTTGAATGATGTTATGGGACATGTCAATTGGTTGAGGTCCTGTAGGTATCGGGTGTGTTTCAGATGCTCAATAGAGCATTTTGGAGTTGTGAGAGATTGCATATTTTTGGCTTCAGCTGTTGTAGACATTTTCTTCTTCGCGATCGCGGCCCCTTTATGTCATTCGTTCCATGTAATATTGGAGAGGGGTCAGTTCCTTCTACGCGGTCGCGAGCAGCCAATCCTCGCATTCGTGTAATGTTATTTAACGCTGAGGGTTGTGCCTATCCTTCTCCATCACGTATGTGTAGCACTCCCTCTCCTGTCCTTTGTGTTCGCATAGCATTCCACGCATTCGTGAATGGAAATTTTACAGGCCTCACTTTTTATTCTTTTCTAACGCGAGCGTACTTCCGTGTTCGTGATGCATTAAATGACTGCACGATTATAAATATTTCAAAATCCGAGGGTTAGCCATTTTGCAAAACTCACTCTTGAGTGCTCGAATTTGGGAGAGACATCGAGGGTATTTCAGAGCCAACAATTGGGTATCAATTCTATTCTCTCTTACGCTTAAAACCCACTAATCTAATCATGAGTTCCTTTTTAATTTCGGATTTTTGAATGAAAAATAGGTAAAACGTCATACACCAAATTATTGAGTTTTGAGTGGGTGTTTTGCTTCAGATTTGAGATATTTTTATATGGTAGACTCATGAGAGTACGAGGGTTCTAAAAATAACAAAATTATCCGATTCCGAGACATTGACCTAAGGGGCATTTTGGTTATTTTACCTAATTTCGCGCCTTAACATTGAATAATATAGTAGAATCGGTAACATGTGATGTTATTTACAATATGTAAATTAACTGAATAGATTTGGGTCGTTTGGTGTCGAATAGTCATGGCAAATGCGTGGTTTCTATTTAATGTTTGAGCCGGTTCGAGGTAAATAGCTTGTCTAACTTTGTGTGAGTGACCTTTCCCCTTAAGATATGATACTTGATATTTGAATGCCTCGTATGTGAGGTGAAGAGCGTGTACCTGAGCTAATTGTTGAAAAATGTTTCTACTTGAAGTATTTAAATTGAGTTTTCTTCCTTACCTGTTTTACTATAATTGCAAATTTAGCTTGTGTTAGTTTCGAGAAGCATGTTTGGATCAATTACTTGCCTATTTGCTTAAACTGTCTTATTTGTATTCCGTGAAGCATGTTAGGCTACAATTTACTATTACGTTTAATGAGTTAAGCATTTATCCTGATGTTTGAGTTGTTATAGGGTGTTTTAAATTTGGGACTACAGAACGACATCCCGCGAAATCCCCCTATACGTGATATGTTCTAGATTTTTCTATGGGATACGAAGAGATCCATGGAATATGTATCTATATGTATTGAGGATACCAACAGATCCTATGGATACCAAGAGATCCCTCATGTATATGGTGAGGATACCAACAGATCCTCAGGATACCAAGAGATCCCCGTTATCATTCCTGTTGTGAGCAGTATTTCCTTGTATTGTCTTATTTGTGTTATTCTATTACAATATTCCTTATTATCCTATTATAATGTTGTTCTGAACTATATTTATATTGTTTTCTTCATTCCTATCATTTATTATGTTTATCTCAGTAAGGCCCTGACCTTTCTCGTCACTACCTGACCGAGGTTAGGCTTGGCTCTTTCTAAGTATCGTTGTGGTGTACTCATGCCCCTTCTACGCATGTTTTTTTCATGTGCAGATCCAGGTACCTCCTCCCAGGAGTATTATCCTCGAGGAAGAGAGATCTAGCAGTGACTTTGAGATACATCTGTCACATCCGCAGACTATGAGACTCTATCCTATTCCAGCTTTAGTAGATAGCTTTCCATTCTTGCTGTTGTTTAGACATTCTATAGTTAGAGCAGCGTATTACCCTTCTGTGAGCCTATGTTTACTGTGAGTTTCCGGTTTTTGGATGTTGCAATAGATTTTCGTGATGTTGAGTTGTATATGCCAAGCGGCACATATATACAGTTTTCTCTTAACTGCTTAATTTTAAGTTATTAACTTCCGCAAGTAATTTTGTTTCCACATTGTTAGGCCTACCTTGTCGTAAGGACTAGGTTCTGTCACGGCATGTTCACAGAGGGCGAAATGGGCTCGTAACACTTTATTTGATTATCCTTTATGTTGTTATTTTTAATTAAGCTGCATATTTTTCTTAAAATACATATGCTGCACCAAAATTGTTGTACTTGTTCTATTTACTAAAATTTAGCAACTTCTTCTCTTCTTTATTTATTTGCTCCATTGCTTTGTATCTTCAGTTGTGCAATTTGCTCAACTTTTCTTCTACTAAAAAGATCTATGTTTAGCTTTTTGTGACGGCCCGGCCAGTAGTCTCATGAGTTACAGCTCCATTTTCCTATTTTCTGCTTCTTTATGCTTTTTTATTCGTGTTTTATGTGATTGTGTTGATTAGTTTGGGTTTGGAGAGGATTTGGTAAGTACACGTAGTCTCTTTTAAGAAGGTTTAAGTTGAAAAGACAACCGTACGTTGGCTTATCTTTTCGAGGGTTTGGGTATGAGTTCCGAAGGTTCAGTTAGCTTCAAGAGGTGATTTATGACTTAGGAGTGTCATCGGAATGGGTTTTGGAGGTGAATAGAAGATTTAGGCTTGAATTAGCGGAGTTGATATTTTTGTAATTTCCAGTTGGTAGGCGTGATTTTAATATAGGGATCAGAATGGAATTCTGAGAGTTGTAGTAGCTTTGTCGTGTCATTTGGTATGTGTGCACAATATTTCAGGTCATTCAGACGTGGTTTGGTTTTGTTTTTGATCGAAAGCGCATTTTGGAAAATTTTAGAAAACTTAGGCTTGAATTCGATGTGTTTGGGATGATTTGATGTTGTTTTAGGTGTTTTGATATTGGAAAAAGTTTGAATGTTGTTTTTGGATCTGTTAGTTCTTTTGGTTGAGATACTGGGAGCCTCAGGTGTGTTTCGCATGGTCATTTGGATCATTTTTGGAGTTTGGAAGTTGCAGAAAATCTAATCAGGTGTTGCAGAGGAATTTCCCTTTGCAATCACGTGTAGAGGGAAGTCTGGTCAATGCAAATTTGTGCATGGCGATCGCGAGGTATTAACTGAGATCGCGAAGAATGGGGAGTCGGAACTGGGCAGAATGTTTTAAGTAATTTCATGCGCGACTTTGGGCCTCATTTCCCCCGTAGTTTATCATTCTGAGAGCTTTTTGAAGGAGATTAAAGAGAGATTTAAGGAGAAACATTTCAAGGTAAGAATTGCGAACCTAAAACTCGATTCTATTGTGAAATCTACCTAGAAAATCATGGAACTTAAGCTAAAAATGGAAGAACTAGGGCTTGGAATGTTGTACTTTTGAATTGGGATTTGAAGGACCATTTTGGGTCGGATTTGAGAACTTGTGATATGTATGAACTCGTAGGGAGACAAGGAATCCGATGATGTCAAAGTTTCTATGTTTGGAGAAGTGGGCCCAGGACTCGAGTTTTGGTAATTTTGGGATTTTATATTATATTATTGTTCTCGTTTGGTCTTTGTTCTCTTAGCATATTGTGACGTATTCGTTCTGATTTTAGATAGATTCGACAAGAATTGGAGTCCGATTAGAGAGGAAAAGGCGTCGCGGAGTAGTATTTTCATCGGTTCGAGGTAAGAAACCATTGTAAATCTTGAACTGAGGGTACAAAACCTCGGTATCTGACTTGATTTGATAAAAATAGTGACACCCATGCTAGGTAATGAGCGTGTGGGCGTGCATCTGTTAGGGATTGTAACTTGGTCTATCGCGTAGCGACAATTAGGGCACGTAATTGATTTGGAAACCTATATTATCCAATGTTTTAGTCATGTATACTGTATTATGGGATTTATGCCATGTTTGGAGCCTTGTTCATGTATATACAAACCCTTAGGGGGATTTTTACTACTTACTTCACTTCGTTTGCTAGAAGCGTATACTCAGTCATATTTTACCTGCATACATGTTTAATGCTGATTTTATAACTCTACTTCTAATTGTGAGACTATTGGGCTGAGTTCCCTAATTTCTATTATTGTACCCCAGAGGCTGTGAGTCAATGACTGAGATAGAGGTTGAGAACCTAATTATGAGGATAATAATATATTTAAATGTGAGTCCTGGATCGGGCAGGACGCCACAGCAATACTTATTTGGATCGCTCTGCATGCCGCATCGATATATATATATATTGGATCGTGGTTTATGGCGTAGAGATATGACGTATAGGCTATTGTAGCCCCTCCAGAGTTTGCACACCCCCAGTGAGAGTAGTCAATTATAAATATATGGATCGGGCTGCACGCCACAACGGTCACCATAATTTCTGTTGTTATTAGATTACATGAGCCGAGTGCTAAGAGTTAATATTGTGTGATGAGAGTTGAGTCACGAGTGTTTGAGAGGCTGCCCGAGGAGCCATATTCTGAGTGATATCTTGACCGACAGGCCTTATTATGCTGTGTTTCAACTTTTCAATCTTCTTCTAAACTAAGCCTCTGTTGGTTATGTTGCTAAATAACTGATTTCAAATCTTTAAACTAAGATTGGTAAATTTATATCAAAACTGATTTAAAAGTTAATTGTCTTGAACTGCTCGTCACTGTTTTCAGTCCATTATATACTTTAGTTATTTACTGAGTTGGCGTAATCACGTTACTCCCTGCACCTTGTATGCAGATCAAGGTGCCAGATGGTTGGAGTGAGAGCTTCAACTGTTAACCAGTAGTTTTTGGGAGTTTCGAGGTAGCTTCTTGGAGTCCGCACCCCTAATTTCTCCCTTCTATCTTATTATTTTCCACATTTCTAGACTATCTATGTAGTAGGATGTTCACACTTTTATTAGAGGCTCTAGACTCGTGACACCAGATTATTGGGGCTGTATAGTATCTGTTATTTTTATCTTCCACATATTTATGTAATTATAACACTTATAAAGAATTCCGCATTTAAAACTTATGTTGGAAAAATTGTTTAATGTTTTGATAAATGAGTTGTGATTATGGATTGTCGGCTTGCCTAATATTGTGATTGGTGTCATCATAACCAGTATTTGGGGTCTTGACAAGTTGGTGTCAATGACCCCTTTTTTTGTATCCCGAACGGGTTGTCTAGAAATTGGGTATACTACATTATGGGAGGACAATTGTTATTTGCTTGCGATAATTGGGTTTTGGAATTTTGGAGGGTCGCCACCTAATGATATGGTGCATTAGGACACTTTTAAAGAGAGAAGAAATTGAGAAGAGAAGCCAGAGTTTGGGTAAGGGCTTTGAGATTATCATGAGGGGAAGGTATTAAGCACCACTCAAGATCCACGAGTGTGGTTACCGACCATGCTATAATTATGACTTTTAGAAAACGAATTAATTTAAAGAAACAGAATTGAAAAGAACACATTGTAGTAAAAGAAAAGAAAAAAGGGGGTCCTAGGTTTATACATAATATGGATCACATCAATGCAATATCACATAATCACTCCTCATATGAGGGGTCACACGTAATATTAGCGCATCGGTCTTCATATCCATATTGTACCTTTCCCAACCCGTTATGGTATTAAATCCTGTTTAGTCTCATTTACTTATTACATGCTAGTATCCGTCCCATTCCTATCAGTCCCGGGGTATTAGAACTTCTAATCCTAAAGGAAGAAAAGGATAGGGGCCTTTATGGAGCTTAAAGGATAAAATTCTAATTACAACATTAAAAAAATACAAAATAGGAGGAACAATCAAACAAATAAATAAGGCTAATATAAACCCCATGAAATCAGATAATCATATAGTTTGGCATGCCTTGGCAAGTACAGATTTGGTCTTAAAATAAAATGAAGTAGCGAGCGGGCTGGTTCGACACATATATTTAGATAGAAAGTCTGCATTAGGAAACTCGGATACAATTTCTAGAGATTAAGGCATTGGATTAGTGCGAATTGGTTTATGTACCGATTTTAGAAAAATAAATGTGCGGAAAATGTTTTGAAAGAAAAAGTATGCAGCTGACTTAGGAAAACATTTAGGAAAGGGGAAAAAATTGCTTAATAGAGGTTAAACACTGGAAGGAACAATTTAAAATTCCAGAGAAGACTGAATTAACTTAGGAAAAAAGAGTGAGTTGCATAACTAATTTAAAACAATGAGTTTTAAGAGATAGGAATTGGGTTAGAAAACACATTTAGACAGATTATTAGAAAGAAACATGTCAGGCCCCGGATAATTTTTTCAAGCAATATAAGATTTCATCATGCCAAGGTAGACTCATTTTTTTATTTTGTGTGCAAATGAGGATCTAGGATAGAATGGATATCAATTAGATATGTTAATAAGCGTATAAGTCGGATTAGAAGTTGATTGGGGTCTAAGGAGAGGCCTAAGTCTAAGCCATGTTGTAAAATTTCATATTAGAAGGAAGTTGTAAATAAATGCGCACAAGACCTCACTTTGAACGGTCATATCTCAAGTTATATAAGGGGTTGTGTGAGGAACTACCTATGACATTAAATCCTTTTGAGTCTAGTATAGAACGAATCAAACTGTGCATCATTTGGAGGTATATACAGAAAGTTATGACCATTTTACCGGGCATGTGTCACTAGCACGCCCATGCTAAAATGTGCGCTCCCAAGATAGCATGCTGGGCAAACTAGCGCCCAGATGCGCGCCTAGGTGCGCGGACGCGCTAGTGACGAGCCTTTAAATACCCCAAGACCGTCCTAGAGTATTCCCTAGTCATTTTTGGGGTTAAGGCTTGCTCTCTTAAGGGGATTTTGTCCCAAACTTCATCCCTATTATCCGAGGTAAGGTTTTTAGTGTACCTTGAGGGATCCCCCTAAACACTTATAATAACAAGCATTAATCTTCATAATCCGTAGATTTTCCTTCAAATTCTTGAATTCATCAAGAACACAACAAGTGGGGGATTCTTAAAATTCTTGCTACAAAAGGTATGTCTATCAACTCTAGCTACTCTATGGTGATTATTGATGTAAATTATATACATTAGAACTCATGATATGGTAATTGAGAGCCATACGTGCCTAAACTAGGTTGATATGGTATCATAGAGCTTGTGAGATGGTCATTGAGGTATGATTTTTTGTATAGTAGTACTTTCTATGCATGCATGTGCAAATAAAGTGTGGGAAGATTAATGCACATAAATAGGTAAATATTGGGTTGGGGAATCAGGGAAATCTTGTAAAATAGAGTTAAAAATCAAGACGCTCAACTATTGTTTGATAAAATGCTCCAATGAGCTGAAACCATGAATACCTTCCTAATTTACGTTTAATTTTGCTATGTTTCAAGTATATTGGGATTGCTAGAATTTTTGAAACGTTGTAGTAAGTAAAGGAAAGCATAAATGAGGTATGTATGGCTAAGTTTTATCCTTGAAAATTTGCCTTGTTTGGTGTGCGCATGCTTGGTAGATTATTAATGGAACTCTTGTAACGGGTATGATTGTGATTGTGATATGTAGTAAGAGTTGAGCAATACAAGACTAAAAGAAATTTTAACTTATGCTTCCGGAATAACTGTGGTGACAATACCAATGGTTTTTTATGGGCAATAACCAATGTGATGTAAAACGTGTATGAATTTTTGAATATGATGGGAACAGTATTAATAGCTATGGAAAATTTTGTAACGTTGTGGTAGTTATATCTTGAGAAGTATTGTTGTTAATATTTGTCATTTTTTTATTGTGGTTGTGTTGTTTGTTAATTGAAACTGCATGGCGGGGTCGAGTTGTGCTCTGCAACACGAAGTTATAAGGTGTGGGTTGTGGTGATAAAGGTGGCCGAGGTAATAAGGCTGGACGAGGTAATATGGGCGGAAAAGTGATCGAAATCACTATTGAAATAAATATTTGAGCAAATTTGTGAGATCATTGGTGTGGAATTGTGTAAGGTTGAAAACTAGGAGAGATTGAAAACTTGTTTGGATTGATTGTACTGTTCATGTGTGATTGGTTGTCCCTTCTATTACTGTTTTCTACTTGCGTACGGCTTGAGTTTACTTGGAACATGTTTGCTCATACATACTAGTACAATTCCAATTTCCTGACGTTCCTTTTGCCGGGGGTGCTACATTCGTGTTATGATTGTAGATGGATGTATATCAAGTAGTACAGTCCACCGACCGTAGCTCCCAACCACTTCCAGTCAGTTGATTCGATGAGCCCCTTTCCTTTCGAGGCCCTATGTTGCTCATGGCACTTCTATTTTGGGATCTGTTTTGGTGTTTTTAAAAGGTATAGACGGAGCCTTATTACCGGAAAGTGCTGTACTATATTCTTTCATCTTAGAGGCGCCGTAGATAGGTAATGTGGGTCATGAAATTACATAATATGTACTTTGTATATTGGCCGTAGTAAATGTATGCCACGCTAAATGTCATCCATGTTATATACGCTTTTGTAAAAGGTGTTTCAATTATAATTTTCTCTTTCACTTGGTTAATAAGTAAATTAAATATGTGGGGTAACACGTGGGATTGAAAAAAGGCACCTAGGTCCGCTTGATTGGGGATACCAGGTCGAGCGCCAGTCATGCTCCTCGGATGTGGGGCGTGAGAAAACAGTTTCAGGAAATGACGTGTTAATGAAAGGAATTGATTTGCACAGAACACTATACAATGATTAGGCGTGTAAGAACTAATAAACCAATCGTTACTTCTTTTAAACAGGGAAGACGAGTTTTATGCAAAATCCTATAGGTATGATATCTATAATATTGATTTTCTGAACCTATTAATGAACTTGTGAAAAGATACTTGTTTAATTAATCTGAAATTTTTCCTAATACCATGAGTATGAATATTCATTAGACATGATACATATAAATTGAATTTGGGTAGAGTTAAGTCCTATTGGAAGGATTTCTATAGGCTTAATTTCAGAAAATGAACGTTAAGTCCTATAGACATACTTTCTATGTGATAAAAAATAGTAGTAAAAATCCTATAGGGAGGATTTGTAGGTGAATAAAGTAAAAATAAATTCCTAAATCATGATTACCCTTTTGAATGCAAGAAAGTAAAGATCCCTCCAACACCCTTTTACTATACTCCCCGAGTTCAATACAAGTTATTACAAACCAAAAAAATATTGAAAAATACATTAGAAACCAACAACTAGATCCGAGAAGCCTAATTCAACCTTAATGTCCAATAACATGTGATTAGCCAATAACGGGATGCATATTTCCAAAGCCTTCTCTTTTTCTAAATCGTTTCAAAGTTGCGAGGAATCCAGAGATTCCCGGCATTTCTTACACCCAGGATACCATTATAATTAGAATAGTGCAGTGTGGAAGAGCCAGCTCTCAGGCATCCACGATCAGAGGGAGATCATGGGTCCCAGAGCATGGCTTGCAAGAGAGGGGCAGAACTTAATATCTAAGAGTAAGTGCAAAGTGAAAGAGGAATAGGGGAGCCATGAAAAGCAGTGGTCATGCCAAGACACAAAGTAGGCTGGCACACCCGTGGCCACTTGTTTGGTTAAACAAATTAGGAGCAGACCGGTGAAGGTCAGACCAAGGTCTTGATAGTGATTAGGACACTATGAGACCCAAGTCCAAGGCTTAAAGACATAAAGGGGAAAAAGGAGCGGGAAACGATTGAGTTAGGGATTCAAAGAACCTAGTTCAGAATCATAAACAACAATATTAGAGTGTTGTTATGACTTGAACCATTACTCACATATAAAAGCGTAAGGAATAAGGGAATTCACATAAGAACAATAATGACAAAGTTGCAGAAGAACGCAAAAAAGAAAAGCATAACAGAACTAGATTGTAAAACATATTGTGGAGGAGCACTATGAAAATAAGGTTGACATACCAGTTGCAAAGTAACATAAAGAGAATAACAGAGTAACTACAACAAACAAACAATAGAAACAACTAAGGTTTTCAGTAGAACACTCAAACTTAAAGGTATTTTAGAAAGCAAAGAGAAGAAGTACACATAACGGCTACGTATATTTGAGAGAAGAAGAGGGTAGAGAATAAATTGCCTATTGCTTGATTGTTATTTCTTTTTTTCTAGTTTTGTTACTAGTTTTGAAAAAGGGGGAGAGCTAAGCACTTTATATAGTTTTTTGAAAAACTAGTGAGGCAGGCAAGACGGTATAAACATAGAAACTGATCAAATTAGTACCAATTAGGGTAATCAGACTCCTTTAAGTAAGGGTCCAATTCGCACGACTAAGAAGGAAGGGAATAAATTTGTTAGGGCTAAATTAAGGAAATGAGACCATATAGTGCACAAACAAGGTCACATACACAATTTGCATTTAAGGAAAGAGGTCACAATAGGTATAAGTTTGGAAAATCAGTCGAAGGATCTCAGATCCAGTTGCAGATCACAAAGAAACTGCGATAATTAAGGAAGTAAATAATTCGGACATTGATACAAAATCATAGAAGATACAAGATCAATTATTTGAGGAAAACATCAGTAGGTAAAATGGATCAATCAAGACAAAATCAGTGACGAATTTCATAGCCTGATTAAAGGGATTTTAAAAAAACTTTTACAGGGAAGCATATATATAAAGCACACAGTTCAATCCAAAGAAGAACAATAAAAGTTTTAATAGTCACACACAAATAAATTTTTGAGTTTGATTACAAACTCATAGTGAGTTTGTGAACCTAGTGTCTTTTACTCAATGAAAACCCCCAAATATTAAGGTTTGCCCACAGAAACGAGAAGGCAAGTGAACATACTAGAGGAGTAGTATTAGAGTCATGCAAATTGTGATGACCCGACCCGTCGTCTCATGTGTTTCCATCCCGTTTTGTGAAGACCCGACCAGCTTCAGGTAGCGACGGTGTTTTCTAAGATTGATTTGGGTTATCACTAGTTGAAGATCAAGGAGTCAGATATTCTTAAGACTGCCTTCAAGAATAGATATGGTCAATATGAGTTTCTGGTTATGTCTTTTGAGCTTACCGATGCCCCAGCAGTGTTCATGCATCTGATGAACAATGTATTTTGGCCATATCTGGATTCGTTTGTTATTGTATTCATTGATGGTACTTGGTATACTTGGGTAGTCATGAGGAGCATGCAGAGCATTTCCAGGTAGTATTGCAGAGATTGAGGGAGGAGAAATTGTACGTCAAGTTCTCCAAGTGTGAGTTTTGGCTTAGTTTCGTGTCCTTTCTGTGACACGTGGTGTCCAGTGATGGTATTTAGGTTGATCCAAAGATTATTGACGCAGTTCAAAGTTGGCCTAGACCGTCCTCGACTGCAGAGATTCGTAATTTCCTCGGTTTCACGGGTTATTATCGACGGTTCATTCAGGGTTTCTCATCTATTGCCTCATCATTGACCAAGTTAATGTAGAAGATTGTTCCTTTCGTATGGTCGTATGAGTGCGAGGAGAGCTTTCAGAAGCTCAAGACAGCTTTGACCACAGCTCGAGTATTTGTCTTCCCATCAGCTTCAGGTTCTTACACCATCTATTGTGATGCTTCGAGAGTCAAGATTGGCTGTGTATTGATGCAAGGAGGTAGAGTGATTGCTTATGCTTCTCGTCAGTTGAAGCCCCTTGAGAACAACTACCCTTTACATGACTTAGAGTTTGCTGCTATAGTTTATGATTTGAAGATTTGGAGGTACTATATATACGGAGTATCTTGAGAGGTATTCACCGATCATCGTAGTCTTCAACATTTGTTCAAGAACAAAGATCTTAATTTGAGGTAGCAGAGGTGGCTTCAAGTACTTAAAGACTATGATATTACCATCTTGTATCATCCGAGAAAGGCCAATGTATTGGCGGAGGCTTGAGCCGAAAGTCAGTCAGAATGGGGAGTTTGGCATACATTCCAACTGGGGAGAGACCCCTTGCAATTGATGTCCAGGGATTGGCCAATCTATTGGTGCGGTTAGATATTTTCGAGAATAGCTGAGTGCTAGCAAGCGTGGTTTTTCTATCTTGTTTATCAGATCGCATCAGAGAGCGCCAGTATAATGACATGCATTTGCTTGTCCTCAAGGAAAGATTTAAGCACAGAGATACTAGAGATGCTTCTATAGGTGATGATGGTGTGTTAAGTATGCATGGGCGGATTTTTCTGCCCAATGTTGATGGGCTTAGAGATTTGATTCTTGAGGAGACCCACAGTTCACGGTAATCTATCCATCCAGGTGCTTTGAAGATGAACCAGTACATGAGATATCATTACCAGTGGAGGAGAATGAAGAAGGACATTATAGGATTAGGCTTAGTGTCTCAATTGTCAAAAGGTAAAATATGAGCATCAGAGACCGGCCGGTTTGCTTTAGCAGATGGTTATTCCTGAGTGCAAATGGGGGAGAGTTACTATGGATTTTGTGAGTGGTATTCCTTGGATTCTGTAGAAGTTCGATTCAATTTGGGTGAATTTTGATCGGCTCACCAAGTCCGCACATTTCATTCCAGCGTGCACTACATATTCTTCGGAGAGGGTAGCAAGGATGTTTATTCGTAATATTATCTGATTGCATGGTGTTCCAATTTCTATTATATCAGATAGAGTTACTCAGTTCACTTCTCAGTTTTGCAGGACTTTTCAGCACGAGTTGGGTACTCAGGTGGAGCTGAGTTCACCATTTCATCCCCTGACGGACGGACAGTCTAAGCGTTCAGATATTAGAGGATATGTTGCGTGCATGTGTCATTGATTTCGGAGGTTCTTGGGATGAGTTTATACCTCTTGTAGAGTTCGCCTACACTAAACGCTATTAGTCAAACATTCAAATGGCGCCGTATGAGGCATTATATGGGAGACGGTGTAGATTCTAGTCGGTTTGCTTAAGCCTGGCGAGGCTAGGTTGCTGGGGATAGATTTGGCCTAGGATACCCTAGGGAAGGTGAAGGTGATTTGGGAGAGACTTCGTACATCTCAGTCGCGTCAGAAGAGTTATGCAGACGGGAAGATTCGAGATGTATCTTACTCGGTGGGTTGGAAGGTTTGCTGAAGGTTTCAACCATGAAGGGTGAGATGAGGTTCAAAAAGAAAGGGAAGCTGAGTTGGAGGTTCATCAGACCTTTTGAGTTGCTTAGGAGGATTGGGAGGTGGCCTATTTGCTTTCTTTGCCATCCACCTTGTCGTCCATTCATTGATAGTCATGTTTCCATGCTCCAAATGTATATTGGGGACCCATCTCATGTTTTGGACTTCAACACAGTTTAGTTGGATGATGATTTGACCAATGATATGGAGGTAGTTGCTATGTTGGGTCGACAGGTTCGAAAATTAAGATCAAAGGATATAGCTTCGGTGAAGGAATAGTGGAGAGGTCAGCCCGTGGAGGAGGCTACTTGGGAGACCGAGCAGGAGATGCAGAGCATATACCCTCACCTATATGAGACTTCAAGTATGTTACTTGACCCTCTGGAGGACGACTGTTTGTTTTAGTTGGGGAGTATGTGACAACACGACCCGTCGTTACATGTGTTTCCGTCTTGTTTTCCCCGTTTTATGCATATACATGCTTGGTTGTACGTGTTTGGTGAGTTTGAAGTGATTCGAATAGAGTTTGGTAAGAAATGAGACAATTAGTCTCTTTAAGGAAGGTTTGGTTTGGAAAAGTAAACATTATGTTGACTTGGGAGTTAGAGAGAATGGATGTGAATTCCGACAATTCGGTTAGCTTTGCGGAACTATTTGAGGCTTAGGAGCGCAATCGAAAGTAATTTTGGAGGTTCGGTGTAGAATTAGGCTTGAATTTGCGAGGTTAGCATTTTTGCGATCTCCGGTTGATAGTTCAGATTGTGGTCTGAAGGACGGAATGGAATTTTGAGAGTTGCAGTTGCTTTGTTAAGTGACATATGATGTGTGTGCAAATGTTTAGTTGAATTGGAGATTTTTAGGTCGCGTTTTTTATCAGATGTGAGTTTTGGGAGTTTATGTTGTACTTAGGCTTAAATCCGTTAAGAATTGATGATACTTTTGTTGTTTGAAGTGTTTTTATGATTGGAACAGGTTTGTATGATGTTTTAGGATGGGTTGGAATTTTGGTGGAAGTCCCGTGGGCCTATGGGTGATTTGAAATAGCTAACGAAGAGTTTCGAGGAGTTGAGGAATTACAGATTTTTCTACAGCAGTAGCAGGCCAATTTTGGCCTTTGCGTCCACGAGGTAATGATCGGGTATGTGTAGGTTTGTGGTCCGTGTCTTTCGAGTTCAGAGTTGGGACCCCGTGTTCGTGTAGAGGATATTTGGAGGTCCCTGACTTTGCGCATAGCGTCCGCAATTGGGGCTCGCATTCGCGGAAAGGGTGACCTGGTTGGCCATCGCGTTCGCATTCATTGTTACGCGTCCGCGTTGTCGGTCCAGGTATAGTATCACATTCGCGGGACGGGCTCTGTGTTCGTGTTGAGTAAAATGTGGCCCAGTTATTTTTGGTACCCGCGAACGCGAGAGGGCCATCGTGTTTGCGAAGAAGGATTCTTCAGCTGGGCAGAAGGGTTTTAATAATATTTCATCCGCAAACCAAGTCTATTTTCCACCATTATTAAGCAACCTTGGGAGATTTTGACGAGATTTTAAGAGGGATTTGACTGGGAATCGATTAGAGGTAAGACCTACGGCCTAGAAACATCATCTAATTGTGATTCAACACCTAAATTCATGAAATTTGATTAAAAGGGAAGAATTAGGGTTTGAGTTTTTGAATAAGAAATTTGGGATTTGAGGGAGCATTTGGAGTCCTATTTCGATAAATTTTACTTGTATAGACCCATAGCGATATAAGGAACATTTTGGTGTAAAAATTTATGACTTCCGAGAAGTTGGCCTGGGGCGCTGGTTTTGCAAATGTCGTGCTTTTTGATATTTTTTGTGTCTTTTCAATTTGGGTTATATTCCTTTAGCCTATTGGAATGTATTCGTTGTCTTTTTGGCCACATTCGACGCACGAGGAGATCGATTCGAGAGGAAAGGGTATTGCAAGCTAGACTTTGGCCGGCAGAGGTGAGCAATGTATTTAAATGCTGCTATGAGGGTTTGAAGCCCCATACATTCACATCGTAACGCTATATTGAGGCGTGACACGCATTCCACGATGAGTGTGGGGTTGTTTACTGTAGGGGATTAAGACTTGGTCCATCTCGAGGGTTAATTCTAATCTATTGGCGATCGAGACGCATACTTTATCTCTGTGAATTGGGCTTATTGCCGTATTCAGGCCCTTGTGCGGACATGTAGAATCCTTAGGTGATCCTTATGTGTTTTCCTCACTTGTGTGCATAACATATACTCTTAGTCATGTTTTCAACTATTAAAAACAATATAATAACTGTATTTTATGCATGAATACTAAATGAAAAAGGATATGTGGTAATGAGATCCCTATAGTGTTTCATGCGCAATTGGCTGTGAACTTATTTGACCGAGATGGGTCGGGGACCCGATAGTTAGGGTGTTTCCTTATATGGATCAGGTTTCACATCGCAGCGATTATATTTATTGATATTGAGGCTGAGAGCCTGTTTGAAGCCAAGACATGTCTGATATTGCGCTTGGGTTGTAGGAGCCCCTTTGTAGTCTGTATACAGCCCTAGTGAGCTCCGTCAGTGTTAAACAAGTGGAACGGGCAGCACGCCGCAACGGGTACTAGAGTGTATCGTTATATGTGTTGCCTTCATTCATTCATTATTTCTTGACTGTATTACTTGTTGGTTACTCTTTCACTATTAATTTTTATTTAAACTGCTAGATATAGAGTACTTTGTAAATTTTCTGCATTTTCTTACTACCAGACTGTAGTTATGTTTATTACTTATTGGGTCGCAGTACTCACTTTACTCCCTGCACCTTGCGTGCAGATCTAGGGCAGTCTCAGGCTGAGTAGATACAGTTGATCAACATATTTAGCTTCTTGGAGTATCGAGGTAGCTGCACGGCGTTGACAACCGTTGATTTTCTCCCCTCTATCCCTATCCTTTATTTCCGCATTATCAGTTTTAGGCAGACTTTATACTAGGATGTTACCCTGTATTCTAGAGGCTCATGTTCGTGACACCGGGTCCTAGTTGGGCTGTATTGGAATTTTGTTTGACTTTCCACCCTATTATAAGTGTTTTAGACCTTTGACTTAGATGATATTTATCTACATCTGTTCAATTAATGGAATTATTATTGTAAACGTCGGGCTTGCCTAGTAGTGTGCTGGGTGTCATCCCGACCGGGTTGGGGTCGTGACACAAATGCAATAGCAGACTTGAAACAATCAAATAAAGAAAACCATTTTAAGGCATGAAGAACATTCTCAGACAATTTCAAAACATAAGAACATATGAAATACGCCTAACAAGCACACAACCCTAGTCAAGAAACTTAGTAGTAAATACACATATGAGGAAAGTTTAACACAGATTATTCACACGTATAAAGAAAATAAGGACAATACAGGGGTAATATAGCAGGAAAGCATACGAGCATAATACAGATAAACATTCAAAAGAAAAGATCAACAAGAATCAAAAGTCTTTCAGAAATCTTAGTTTTTGAAATCAAACGGTTTTAAAAAAGAAAAGTTGGGGAAAATACTTAAAATGTCAAATATAGGATAGATTCACCACAGATCTAGGCAAATAAACATTGAAAGAACCTTGAATAGGCTAGGGTTTCTGAGAACTTGAATGGACGAGAAGGCTTGGAAGTCTTGAGAATTGTTCTGAGCTGATAAGGTCTAATCCAGGCTAGAGAGGCTGATATACGCCGGAGCAAAGCCGGAAACGGCCAAAGCAACTCCAGTCGGCCAGGGTCTTGATGGAGACCTTTGAGGTCTAGCCTCGAATCTTCAGAGAGCAAACGTATAGAAGCAAGAGATATTGGGTAGATGTTGTCCATGGCTAGATTAGCCATAGATTCCGGTGATTTCAGGTGGAAGAGGGAGGTAGGTGGCTATTACGGTTTCAGAAGTTGAGAGGGTTTGAGAGAGACGGGAGGAACCAGAGGCGGAAAATTTGGAGAATGGGGATAGGGTTGGGGTCATTTGGGATAAAAAAAGGAAAAGGAATATCTGGGTCAGGTAGTTTTGTCCAATTTGGGACTGAGATGGGGATAAATTGGGGCGCTATTCTGGCTAAAATTTAAATGAAATAGGGGCCAACTCTTAAATAACCACTTTACAATGTTTTAATTTATAAAAATTGTAATGTAATTCCTGGAAATAAATCAAATATTCTAAAATATATAATAATACATAATTATGAAACAAAAAAATACTTTAGTCCATTTTATAAATATAATTACAATTGAATTTTTAAAGGGGCTAATATTGCAATTTAGCTTTAAAAATGCCAAATAAATTTGTAAAAAATGTGCAAAATATTATCTTAGTTATAGTTTGGTTTAAACACGGGAATAATATAGGTTAATCACCAAAATGACAAATATTTTTGAATAATCATTGGATGTTATGGTATAAAATAGGCGATAAGTTGATTTAAAAAATCATTAAAAATACCAAAACTCATGGGTGTGCTTATATATGCACATATATGTTATTTTGGAAGTATTTTAGGTACGAAAATATGTATGAAAAAATTGGGTATCAACGGCTGCCCCTCTTTACCCGGGGAGGATAAAAGAGTTGTCGGGTAAAGACAAGATGGCCAATTTTGACCAGATCAGCGAACGAATGGAACTTTGGCCGAGCTCTGGTCTCCGAGCTCCCTACATATCCATGGTTTTAGATGAATCATGTCATATGTAGTTAAGAAAAAATTGACAGAATGTGTCGATGGGGATTCGAAAAGAATAGACGCGATCCTTGGGTTTGGAAAAGGGTGTTGAGAGTCAGATAGGCTATTGGAACCAGAATGGGATCGTTCTTGCTGAGATGGTCGTTTCCTAGCAGCTCACATGCAAATGAGCAATGTGGTGTATATTGTGCATAATTTAAGCGTGATGCAAGTTCCCGTTGGATTATGAATGCTGTCCTTGGACGGTTAGGATGACGTCCTATGAGTATGATGTCCTAGGCCATAGAGAGCATAAGTAAAATTTGCAGGCAATGAAAGGGTGTTCCCACGCTATGTAAATGGTGTCTCCAAAATATGACGCCTCAGAATAAGTTAGCGATCTTTCAACCGATGAAAAAGGTGGCAATATTTCAACCGATGAATGCAAAGGGTGGTGATCTTTCAGCCAACGAGAAAATTTAAATGCATGTGGAAATATTTTTGCCGTTCAAAATTCAAGGTGGCGATACTTCAGCCATGCAGGATGGAGACAATTCTTAGTCTCAGAAGGGAGATAGATAGCCTTATGCAATACAAGATGGAGACAACATTTAGTCTCGAAAGTAAGATAAAATAGCCATATGCAGATGGAGATAGAACATAACATCGGAAGATAGATAGATAGACTTATGCAAGATAATGCAGATGTAGACAGAGCTTAGCATCGAAAGGTAGATAATTAGCTTTATGCCGGATGGAGATGGAGACAAAGCTTAGTCTCGGAAGGCAGATAAATAGCCTTATGTAGGATGGAGGTATAGCTTAACCTCGGAAGGCATATAAGTAGCCCAATGCAGGGTGGAGGTAGATCTTAACCTCAGAAGGTAGATAAGTAGTCTTATGCAAGATAAAGCAGATGGAGACATAGCTTAGTCTCGGAAGGCAGATAAGTAGTCCTATGCATATAATGCAGATTGAGACAGAGCTTATTCTCAAAAGGCAGATAAGTAGCCTTATGCAGATGAAGGTAGAGCTTAACCTCGGACGGCAGATATATAGCCATATGCGATTCAAAAATGTAAAGGGCAAATAGTAGTAAGATCTCTTAGCTGATAGCTGATATCTGATTACGGTATCGTGACTGCTGGGGGATGTTGTGCGTATAGTGATTTTCTCAATAAGTGATTTTCTATTAGTTTTACTCCTAAAAAGAACGAGTGCATGAATGTATTCAATGATTTATGACCTGCATCTAAAGAAAAACCATGTGTTCTATAGGGGGAAATGTTAGTTTATCTTCCTGTGGCTCCTGTCGTCACATATCATTGCAGTTGCATTGGTAAACGACAATGATTCCAATGATAGTTATGCATGATTTGGTAAGTATATATTTGAAAAAGAATGATCTTATTTCGAATGAAACAATGATTGCGACGTGGTCAAATACACGGCAACCTCGCTTGCTTCAAAATTTTGAGGGTCCTCCTAAATATTCTGCCCCAATTTACAGGGCTGGTGTTTCTGAAGGATATCCTAAATGACTGAAAACGATCAACCTCAGAATTTTGGGGTCCTCCTTAAAATTCTACCCCAGTTTACTGGATTGGCGCTTCTGGCGATGAAAAGGCAGAAAAATTGACTTTGATATTTTATGGGTCCTCCTGAAAATTCTGCCCTACTCACAATAGTGGGGAAAATGGAATTTTTTAAGTTGTGATCGAACCCATAGGGCTACCTACGTATCCCCTCTTAAATGGAAATCAGGTCAGGCGTAGTTAAAATTACAACATTTAGGAATCTCAACTTATTACACGTAATATCGTCTTACTAGATCTGAATTGATTGGGTTTGGCCAGACCTCTCCGTCCATTTATGGAAGAATAAGGGCTCTTCCAGTCTGAACCCGGTGAACCATGCGTGAACCCTACCAATTGGGAGAGAACTTCCCTTTGGCTTCGTCTTGATGCGGAAATATTTTTTTCAGCACCAGCTGCCCTGGTGTAAACTTCCTTGGCCTAACTCTTTTTTTGAAGGCTCTAGACATTCTGTTCTGATACAACGGACCATGGCAAACTTCATTTATTCTTTTACATCTATAAGGGCTAACTGCTCGTAGCAACCTTTTACCCACTTCGCGTCATCCAATTCTGCCTCTTATATGATCCTCAAGGAGTTGCCTCGGTTTACGTGCGGACTTTGGTGCGGTATCCCAATAAAGCGAAAGATAACTTCTCATGCCATTGCTTGTGCCTTTCGATCATCTTCCTTAGTATCTTCTTGATATTGCTGTTGGCTGCCTCTACAACTCCATTCATCTGAGGTCTGTAGCCTGTAGAGTTTTTGTGTTTTATTTTGAATGTTTCAAATATTTCTTTCATCAATTTGCTATTAAATTGGAACTATTGTTAGCGATGATTGATTCCGAGATTTCGAACCAGCAAATGATACGGTCGCGGATGAAATCTGCCATATCTTTATTAATCTATGCTTTGTATGACGCTTCTTTGACCCATTTGGTAATGTAATCAATTGCAGTTAAGATGAACCTGTGCTCATTTGATGCAACAGGCTCGAACTGTCCGATAACCTCCATTCCCCATAGCGTGATAAATGTTGTTTTCTCAGCATTTTCTTCATCCATCAGTATCTCATTGTACCCAGCAAAACAATTGATGAATGACTGCAGCTCATGCTTGGCACAGTTATCAATTAGGATGTGTATGTTTGGCAAGGGGAAGTCATCCTTGGGGCTAGCCTAGTTGAGATCCCAGGAGTCGACACAGACTCTAACCTTCCCATATTTCTTCGTTACTTGCACAATGTTGGCTAACCATTTTGGATACTCTTACTACCCTGAGAACCCTAGCTTTGACTTGCTTGGTAACTTGTTCTTTGATTTTCGAACTCATGTCGGGTTTGAACTTTTTCAGCTTCTGTTTTACCGGTGGACATGTCAAATCTTTTGGTAATTTGTGAGTTATAATAAATGGGTTGAGACCTGTCATATCATCATAAGACCAGGAAAAGATGTCCGCATACCCTTTTAAGAACTTTGTGTACACTTTCTTTTCTGATGGCGACAAATGCACACTAATACGTGTTTCCTTGACGTTCTCGGAATCTCCCAAATTAACAATCTCAGTTTCATCAAAGTTGGATTTAGGATTGTTCTCAATATTTTTTACCCCTCCAACAACCTCTTCTGGTACATCATCCTCTTCTGAATCTATATTCCTTTGTTGCATTGTCTCGTTGCATAGTCTCAATCATTGGTTCATCATCAAGATATGTAATAGTAATAATGTGTAGAAAAAGTAAATAATAGAGGAAAATAATAAAGGCGAGAGATAAACTGAAAAATGCATTGATGGAACATTGGAGCTCTTTTTGAAATTAAAAATAGTGCGGAAAAGTAAAATCAACTAGTAAAAAGTAATATGCGATGCACGGTGCGTTATTCAGCCTTGCTACCCCGAAGCATTCCGGGCTCTGGTGGTTCAGATGGACCATTTATTGAGATGCGCCCTTCTGCTTCAGAAGAACATGCAAGAGTGCATGAACTAACGTTTGGGGAGGGGAATAAAAATAAAAGAAAAATAAAAGGTAAAAAGTTAGATCGGATTCTGAAAAAGAGAACTTTGTAATGTTTAAACACATTGTGCAAGAATATAAGTCGTGTCCTAATTTGGGTTCCTCGTTGTGCCCAAGGTAGGCGTAGGGATAAATTAACTTTGGTGAACTTATAATGCTAAATGCCTCATCTCATTGATACAAAATAAGAAGAGTCTCAAAACAACTTAAGATAATAGGAAATGAAAATACTACTAATGGCTAGTGGCCTTATTACATCATTAAAGTAGGAAATAAATAACAGATCCTAACTACTTGGTCTTAGAAGGACCTTTCCCAGATTCAGTATTCTTGTCTCCCTCGTACAGTTGCATCAATTCGCCCAGTCCTAGCAGCAAATAGGCTCGGACCAGATGTCCACCTGCACGTCCTCAGCATTTTGGTAGTTTTAAATCCTCCTTCAGAACATTCCTTCAAGCTCTATTAGACCTCGTTCCGGATACCTTAGTACTTGCGGAGAAGAGTCTGATCACTAGCATGAAGATCCTCCCACCAGCTTAGCATTCTTGGGTGAATGTTGGTTAACATACCGAATCTGGGGACTTCATGCCTAATTTTCTGCAAAACTACGCGTTAGACTCTTACCCCACCAAACTCGGCTATTTAAATCAACAATTAGCATAAAAGGCATTTAGTTCTCCAAATAAATTTACAAAACATGGAGGTGTTTGTTTGGGTTTTAGGAAAACCCATTGGACTTTGGATTAGGCTGTCTTAATGAGTCATTATGCGGACAATATAATTGTCTTGGCTATATTGGACCCTGATGCATGAACAGTTTAACAAAGTAAGGTTTTATTATTGAAGTGCTAGACTAGCACCCTTTAGCGGACAACTCAAGAGGGAAAGGCACGGAACGGTTGACTGGTTTTACCGTAAATATGCCTTTGCAAAAATTAGGGGGTGATAATATCGGAAGAGAGCAACCACCCATTATAAGAGTTGCTATAGGATATTTTTTGGCACAAGTGTAATATGATGTTAAAGATGCAAATTACAAGAATGAAACAAATTGACATGCATTTTCACGTACATAAGATAAATGATTACAATAATTGCTCTAAATTAAAACTGTATTGAAATGATAAAGCGGTAAAGAAAGCAATAAGGAAAGAAAAGACATGAAGAGCCAAGTTAGTTTCATTATGAAAGAATAAATGCAGGAAATAAAGGCAATTGATAAAGTCACCAATAGCATGTAATGGAAAAATGCCTACAGAGTTCCCAGCAGAGTCTCTATGTTGTCGACGCTCCCTTTTTCCGTATCGCGTACGGGCTGTGCGGAAGTCGGGTATATGACATTATAGGAAGACAACTCTTATTCCCTTACGACAATTGAGTTTTGGAATTATGGAGAGCCGCCACCTAATGATTATAGTGCATTAGGAAACTTTTAAAGAGAGAAGAAATTGAGAAGAGAACGCCGAATTTGGGTAAGGGATTTGAGATTATCTCGAGGGGAAGGTGTTAGGAACCCCTCAAGATCCACTAGTACGGTTCCCGGCCATGGTATAGTTGTGACTTTTATATGGTAGAAGAAACGAATAAGGTTTACACAAAATTGCTGCAAATAAGTTTAAAGTATTAAAAGAAGAAAGGAATAGACGGTTTTATAAAAAGAATTAATTTAAAGAAACCGAATAAAAAAGAACACATTGTACGTATAACAAAAGGAAAAAGGAAAGGTTCTAGGTTTATATATAATATGGATCACATGCAATATCCAGCAATCACTCCTCAAAATAGGGGTCGCACGTGATATTAGCGCATCGGTCATCATATACATATTCTACCCTTCCCACCCCGTAAAGGTATTATACCGCGTTTAGTCTCGTTTAGTTATTCCATGCTCGTACCCATCCTAATATTATCAGTCCCGCGGTATTAGAACTTCTAATCGTAAAAGGGAGAAAGGGATGAGGGCCTTTATGGAGTTTAAAGGATAAAATTCTAATTGTGATATTCAAAACAAATACCAAATAGGAGGAATAATCAAACAAATAAATAAGGTTCAAATAAACCACATGAAATCAGATAATCATATAGTTTAGCATGCCTTGGCAAGTACTGATTTGGTCTTACATTAAAATTAAGCAGCAAACAGGCTTGTTCAATACATTTGTTTAGACAGAAAGTCTACGTTAGGAAAATCAGATACAATTGCGAGAGATTAAGGCATTCTATTATTGCGAATTTGTTTAAGTACTGATTTTATAAAATTGGTTGTGCAAAAAAGGTTTTGAAAGAAAGAGTATGCATCGGACTTAGGAAAACATTTAGGAAAGTGGAAAACAACTGCTTAATTGAGGTTCAACATAGGAAGGAAAAGTTTTAAATTCAAGAGAAGACAAAATTAACTAAGGAAAAAAAGAGTGAGTTGTAAAACTGATTTAAAACAATGAGTTTCAAAAGATAGGAATTGGATTAGAAAACACATTTAGACAAATTATTAGAAAGAAACGGTTTCAGGAAAAGACATGTTAAATAAAGGAGTGGATTTTCACAGAACAGTATACACTAATTTGGAAAGAGTTTTAATAGAAGTTAGATTTTGAAACGCGTGTGGATTTTAGGCGTGTAAGAACTATTTAACCAATCGTTACTTCTTTTAAACAGGCAAGAGGAGTTTTATGCAAAATTCTATAGGCATGGTATCTATATTATTGATTTTTCTGAACTTGTTAATGAACTTGAAAAAAGATGCTTGTTAAATTAATCCTAAAGTTTGCCTAATTCCATGAGTATGCATATCCTATAGACATGATATCTATAAATTTAATTTGAGGAAAGTAAGTCCTGTAGACAGGATTTCTATATACTTCATTACAGAAAATGAACGTTAAGTCCTATAGACATACTCTCTACGTGATAAGAAATTACTGTAACAATCTTATACGCAGAATTTCTAGGTGAATCAAGTAAAAGAAAAGACCTAAATAACGATTTCTACCCTTTTGAAAGCAAGAAAGTAAAGATCCATCTCACACCCTTTTACTGTACTCCCCGAGTTTGATACAAGTTATTACAAATCAGAAAAAATTAGAAAAGTAAATTAGAAACCAACAACTAGATATGAGAAGCTTAATTCAACCTTAATGTCCAACAACATATGATTAACAAATTTCGGGATCCAGATTTTCAAAGCCTTCTCTTTTTCCAAAGTGTTTCAAAGTTCTGAAGAATCCCAAGAATTCACAACATTACTTACGTTCTCGATACCATTTGAATTGGAACAGTGCAGTATGGAAGAGCCAGCTCTCAGGTATCCAAAATCAAAGGGAGCTCAAGGGTCCCAAACCATAGCTTGCAAAAGAAGGACAAAACTTATTAGCTAAGAGTAAGTGCAAAGTGAAAGGTGAATTGGGGAACCATGACAACTGGTGGTCATGCCTAGCCAAAAAGTAGGCTGGCACACCCCTAACCACTTGTTTGGTTAAAAAATTAGGAGCAGACCCTTGAAGATTAGACCAAGGTCTGGATAGTGATTAGGACACTATCAGACCCAAGTCCAAGGCTCAAAAACATAAAGGGGGAAAGGGAGTGGAAACTGATTGAGTTAGAGATTCAAAGAACCCAGTTCAGAATCATATACAACAATATTAGAGTGATGTTATTCCTTGAACCATAACACGCATATGAAGGGGTAAAGGGTAAATGAATTCACATAAGAACAATAATGACAAAGTTGCATAAGAACGGTAAAGACAATTATAACAGAACTAGAATGTAAACTCATAATGGAGGAGCAATATTAAAATAAGATTGACATACTAGTTGCAATTTAATTGAAAGAGAATAGTAGATTAACCACAACAAACATACAACAGAAACAACTCAGGTTTTCAGTAGATAACTCGAACTTAAAGGTATTTCAGAAAGCAAAGAGAAGAAGTACACAGAACTGGACTATGTATTTGAGAGAGGAAGAGAGTACAAAATAAATTTCCTATTGCTTGATTGTTATTTCTCTTTTCCTCGTTTTGCTACTGTTTTGAAAAGGGGGAAGGCTGAACCGTTTATTTAGTTTTTTGAAAAATAAGTGAGGCAGACAAGAGGGTAAAAATATAGAAATTGATCAAATTAGTGTCAATTAGGGTAATAAGACTCCTTTAATTAAGGGTATAATTCGCAATTCTAATAAGGAAGAGAGAATCAGTTTATTAGGCTAATTTAAGGTAAAGAGACCATATAGTGCACAAACAAGGTCACACACACAATTGGTATTTCAGGAAATAGGTCACCGTAGGTATATGTTTGAAAAATCAGTCGAAAGATCTAGGATCCAATTGCATATCATAAAGAAACTACGGTAATTAAGGTAGTAAATAATTCAGAAATTGGTACAAAATCATAGAAGATACAGGATCAATTATTTTAGGAAAACATTAGTAGGTAAAAGATGTTCAATCAAGAGAAAAATAGTGACGACTTAGCCTAATTAAATGGATATCGAAAATAAACATTGAAAGGGAAGCTTATATATAAAGCACACAGTTCACACCAAAGAAGAACAATGAGAGTTTTCATAGTCACAAGAAAATAGAGTTTTCGGTTCGATTATAGACTCGTTGTGAGTCTGTAAACCTAGGGTTTCAAAGTTAAACTGTAGTGTCTTTTACTAAAAAAAAACCCCCAAATTCAAGGGTTTCCCTATAGAAACGAGAAGTTAAGTGAATAGACTCGGTGAGTCTTGTGAGAGTCAGGAAAATACAATAGTAGGTTTGAAATAATCAAAGAAAGAAAACAATTTTAAGGAATGAAAAACATGCTGAAAAAATATTCAAAACATAAGAACAGACGAAATACGCTTAACAAGTACATTTACCTAGTCAAGAAACTTAGTAAATACACACGTGAGGAAAGTTTAACACAGATTAATCATACGTATAAATAAAAAAAGGACAATACATGGATAATAGATAAGGAAAACATACAAGCATAATAAAGATAAACATTCGAAAGAAAAGATCAACAAGAATCAAAAGTCTTTCACAAGCCCTAGTTTTTAAACAAAACGATTTTAAAAAGGAAAATTGGGGAAAATATTTAAAATTTCAAATATAGAATAGATTAACCACAAATCTAGGCAAATAAACAAAGAAATAATCTCGAATAGGCTTGAGTTACTAAGAACCTTAAAGGACAAGACGGCTTGGAAGTCTCGAGAATGGTTCTGGGATGATAAGGATGAATCCAACCTCGAGAGCTTGAGATACTCCTGAGCAAAGCCGGAAACATCCAAAGAACTCAAATTGGCAAAGCTTTAGATGAAGACCTTTGAGGTTTTGCCTCGAATCTTCATCTAAGAGACTTATAGGAGTAGGAGATGGTGGGTAGAGGTTTTCCATGGCTAGATCAGCCATGGATTCCGGTGATTTGTTGTCGAAGAGGGAGGTAGGTGGCTATTAGGGTTTCAAATATTGAGAGGGTTTGAGAGAAACAAGAGGAACTAGAAGTGACGGATTTAGAGAGTGGGGATAGGGTTGGGGCTGTTTGGGATTTAAAGGGAAAGGGAAGATCTGGGTTGTTGATCAAAATGATCAATGGCTTAAATAGAAACGGACATGGGCCGTTTTGGGTTAAGCGTCTCTGGGTCGGGTAGTTTTGTCCAATTTGGGAATGATTTGGGGTTAAATTGGCATGCTAATTAAATAAAATAGGGGATAACTCTTAGATGGCCACTTTCACTTGTTTTAATTAATAAAAATAGTGAAATAATTTCTGGAAATAAATCAAGTTTCATAAAATGAATAATAATACATAATTACCAAATTAAAAAATATTGGATTCCATTTTTTAAATATAATTATTTTGAATCTTTAAAGAGGCTAATATTATAATGATATACAATTTAGCTTTAAAAATGCCAAATAAATTGTAAAAAGTTTGCAAAAAATACCAAATCTATACTTTGGTGTAAACACAGGGATAAAATAGGTTACTCACCAAAATGACAAATTCTGGAAATAATTATTTGATTTTATTAAATAGACGATAAGATGGTTTTTAAAATCATTGAAAATACCAAAACTCATGGGTGAGCTTATATATGCACATATATGTTCTTTTGGAAGTATTTTGTATACGAAATTACGTAGGGAAAAAATGGGTATCGACAGTTGGTATCAGATCCTATGTTACATAGATCTTACGAGCCATGATCCAGTTTGGTGGAGTCTCGCGAATCGGCAAAGTGACATCTGTATTTATCTTCGAGATTCTGTAGAACATATAGGAAAAACATCATCTTCTTGAAATTCTTGTCCTATGAATTTGTTTATCCCAGTACTAAACTTCTGTTATTCTACTCTATCATAGATGGTGTGGGCATATGCTACCAAATGAGGTGAACAACTACCAGTGTCATCGGCTAAGGCTACCAGAGGTCGTTAACGCGGTCGAGTTTGTGGCAGAGTCAGAGCAGTGAGGGCAGCACTTGTAGATCCGCTCGAAGCCCTTGATCAGGATCAGATCCTAGTCGTGGAACCTCCAGCGACACCAGTTCAGGCACCAGCTGTGCCTATTATAGTTATTGACCTTTAGGAGGTATTAGCCAAAAACTTATCAGCATGTACCAGCTTGGCTCAGGCGGCCTCAGTTACTACGGCCGCAAGTACTTCTCAAGTAGGGGGAGTCATCTAGACTCCCATTGCCCGCACACCTGAGCAAGTTATGCAGGAAATTTTGACATCGGGGGCACCTCCAGCCTAGCTGGTTGCAGCAGCTCAGGAGTTCGTGGTACAAGTTATGCCAGATGACGTGCAACGTCGACTTGAGAGGTTTGGTAAGCTCCAGCCTCCATCATTTAGTAGTGCAGAGGGCGAGGTTTCCAAGGGTTTGCTAGATAAGTTCCAGCAGATGCTTTGGATAGCAGAGATTCTTGAGACTACTTGTGTGGCATTTACTTATTTTAAGTTTTTTGGGGATGCCTTCACTTGGTGGAAGGCGTTTCAGAGGCGTAGGCTTGTTGGTGTTGCGTCCGTTACATGACAGTAGTTCTCTATTCTCTCGTGCTGAGAAAAGCTGTGCAGGCAGTTTTAGCTACTGCATCAGAGGGAGATGTCAGTGACGCAGTATGAGATGCAGTTCCCTGAGTTAGCCCGACATGTAGTTTGAATGCTTCCCATGGTTAGAGAGAAGATTAGGAGGTTTGTTGATGGCCTCACATATCAGCTTGAGATACTCATGACTAGAGAGAGGGTGACATGTGCTACCTTCGAGGAGGTGATTGACATTTCTTGTGAGATTGAGTCGGTTCACCAGCAGGAGCGAGAGGGGAGGGAGGACAAGAGGCCTTGAGGATCTGGTAGCTTTAGCAGTACTCCTTCGAGGGGTAAGTTCCAGCAAGGCAAATGCTGTTCTTTCAAGCAGGCACATTCAACTCGCCCGGGTTACCGTGGAGCATCTTTGGGTCATGGTTATCATGGGTCTCAAAAGGTCCTGTCATCACTTAGTGCCCTCCCAGCTAGGAACTCGTCTTGTGCTCCATTACTCAAGGGATCTTCCATGTTAGTTCCTTCTACTGGTCCTTCATATTCCAGGGGTTCCCTTCAGTCCCTATCTCCAGCACTAGGGAGTTGATACGAGTGTGGTTAGTTTGGGCGTATGAGGAGACAGTGTCCTCGTCTTCAGGATAGGCAGCCTCAGTAGAGGGGTTAGCGATTGACTTCTGCTCCAGTAAGTTCACCACTCGCCCAGCCAACTAGGGTTGGAGGTCATGCCTTCAGGGGTCGCCCTAGAGGGGGAGGTCGATAAGGGGGCAATCACTCCTGTTTCTATGATATCCGAGGTAGGCCAAGTGCTATTGCTTCAGATACTATCATTACAGGCATTTTTTCAGTCTTCCAGAGAGATTCCTCTGTATTATTTGATCCCGGTTCCACCTTTTCTTATCTGTCCTCGTATTTTTCTCATTATTTGGGTATGCCCCGGGAGTTTTTTTGTTTACCTGTTCTTGTATATACCCTGGCAGGTGATACTGTTGTTTTAGACCGTGTGTACCGGTTATGTGTTGTGACAATCGGGGGTCTAAAGAGCTGAGTGGATCTATTATTACTATGTATGGTGGACTTCAATGTCATTTTGGGCATGTATTTATTATCTCTATGTCATGCTATTTTGGAGTGTCATTCTAAGACAATCATGTTGGCTATGCCGGGTGTGCCACGGATCGAGTGGCGCGGTGTGACTGATTATGTTCCTCGTAGAGTGATCTTTTTATTCAAGGACAAACATTTGGTTGGGAAGGGTTGACTTTCATATCTAGCAATTGTGAGGGATGTCAGAGTTGAGACTCTTAGTATTTATTCTGTCCCTGTTGTGAGAGATTTTCTAGATGTGTTCCCTCCAGACCTGCCGGACATGCCACCGGACACGGATATTACTTTTGGCATTGACTTGGTGCCGGACACTTTGCCTATTTCTATTCCATCGTATCATATCGTACCAGTGTAATTGAAAGAGTAAATAGAGCAGCTTCAAGAATTTCTTGATAAGGGTTCATTCGGCCTAGTGTATCACCTTATGTGCCAGTTCTATTTGTGAAGAAGAAGGATGGAATAATGAGGATCTGCATTGATTATAAGCATTTGAACAAAGAAACAATTAAGAACAAGTATCCTTTTCCTCACATTGATGACACATTGATGATTTATTCGACCACCTTCAGGGAATGATAGTGTTCTCCAAGATTGATCTCCGTTCGAGTTTTCAGCAGTTGAAAATCGGGGATTCGGATATTCTTAGGACTGCCTTCGGGACCAGATATGGTCATTATGAGTTCCTCATTTTATTTTTTGGGCTGACCAATGCCCCACCAGCGTTCATGCATTTGAGAAAGAGTGTTTTCCGACCTTATCTTAGTTTGTTCGTGAAGTCAGAATGAGCACGCGGAGCATTTGAGAGTTGTGTTGCAGAGATTGAGGGAGGAGAAGCTTTATGCAAAGTTATCCAAATGTCAGTTCTGGTTCAGTTTAGTGGCTTTCTTGGGGCACATGGTGTCCAAAAATGGTATTAAGGTTTATTCAAAGAAGATAGAGGTTGTTCCGAGTTGGCCCAGATCGTCCTTAGCCACAGAGATTAGCTTCCTTAGTTTGGCGGGTTATTATCGTTGATTTGTTCGGCGATTCATATATATCGCATCTCCCTTGACAAAGATGACTGAGAAAGGTGCTTCATTTGTATAGTCAGACGAGTGTGACGAGATCTTTCAAAAGCTCAAGACAACTTTGACCATAACCCCAATGATGGTTTTGCCATCAGCTTCAGGATCATATACCGTGTATTGTAATGCTTCGAGAAATGGCATTGGTTGTGCGTTTATGTAGGAGGGTAGAGTTATTGCTTATGTTATGTAGGAGGGTAGAGTTATTGCTTATGCTTCTCGTCAATTGAAACCCCATTAGAAGAACTACCATGTTCATGATTTGGAGTTGGCTGCCATTGTTCCTGCATTAAAGACTTTGAGGCATTTCTTGCTTGGCGTATATTGTGAGGTATTCACTAATCTTCACAATCTTCCGTATTTTTTCACGTAAAAGGATCTTAATTTGAGGTAGAGGAAATGGTTGGAGTTTTTTAAGGACAATGATATCTCTATATTGTTCCATCTAGGAAAGGCCAATGTAGTGGTCGATGCTTTGCACTCAAAGGCAATGAGTATGGGGAGTTTGGCGTTTATATTTCAGTTGGGGAGAGCCCCTTGTAGTTTATGTTCAAGCCTTGTCCAATCATTTTTTGAGGTTGGATATTTCGGAGCCTAGTCGGGTACAGGCTTGTATGGTTTCTCGGTCTTCCTTATATGAGCGCATCAGAGAGCAGCAGTATGATGATCTGCATTTTCTTGTTCTTAAGGACAGAGTTCAGCACACCGATGCCAGAGATATGACCATTGGTGATTAAGGTGTGTTGAGGATGTGGGGCAGGATATGTGTGCCCAATGTGGATGGCCTTTGGGAGTTGATTCTAGAGGAGGTCCATAGCTTGTGGTATTCCATTCATAGGTGCCGTGAACATTTATCGGGATTTGAAACAGCACTATTGGTGGCGGAGAATGAAGAAAGATATTGTGGGATTCGTGGCCTGGTTTCTAAATTGTCAGTAGGTGAAATATGAGCATCAGAGCCTGGGTGGCTTGCTTTGGCAAATGGATATTCTAGAGTGGAAATGGGAGGGAGTCATTATAGATTTTGTAGTTGGACTTCGTCAGACTTTGAATAAGTTCAACGCTATTTGGGTGATTCTGGATCGGCTGACTAAGTCTGTGAACTTCATTCCGGTGTGTTCTACATATTCTTCAGAGTGACTGGCAAGGATCTATATTTGAGAGATTGTTCGGTTGCATGGTGTTCCGATTTCCATCATCTTTGATAGAGATACTCAGTTTACTTTGAAGTTTTTGAGATACGTGCGGAGAGAGTTGGGTACTCGGGTTGAGTTGAGCACAACTTTTCATCGTTAGATGGACGGACAGTCCGAGCGCACTATTCATATCTTAGAGGACATGTTGCGTTCTTGTGTTATGGATTTCAGAGGGTCATGGTATGAGTTTATATAGCTTGCAGAGTTTGCTTATAATAATAATTACCAGTCCAGTATCTAGATCGCTCTGTATAAGGCTTTGTATGGGAGACGGTGTAGATCTTCGGTTTGTTGGTTTGAGGCTGGTAAGGCAAGACTATTGGGGACGTACATGGTTTAGGATGCCTTAGAGAAGGTTAAGTTGATTCAGCAGAGGCTTCATGCAGCGCAATTGCGACAGAAGAGTTATAATAATAGGAAGGTTCGAGATGTGTCCTATATTGTGGGTGAGAAAGTCTTGCTGAAGGTTTTGCCCATGAATAGAATTATGAGGTTTCATAATAAAGGAAAGTTGAGTCCTCAGTTCAATGGGTCTATTAAGGTTCTTCTTGCTTTACCACCCAGCTTTTCGAGTGTGTATCCGGTATTTCATATTTCTATACTCCAAAAGTAAGTTGGGGATCTATGTCATGTTTTGGATTTTAGCACGGTTTTGTTTGATGATGATTTGACCTATGTTATGGAGCTAGTGGCTATTTTGTGTTTTGAGGCTCGAAAGTTGAGATCAAAGGATATAGCTTCTATGAAAGTGAAGTGGAGAGGTCAGCCTGTTGAGGAGGCTACCTGGGAGACCGGGCGGGATATGTGGAGCAGATATGCTCATCCTATTTGAGGCTTCAGGTATGTTTCTTGACTTGTTCGAGGACGAACGTTTGTTTAAGTTAGGGATGGTGTGACGACATAGCCAGTTGTCTCATAAGTTACCACTCTATTTTCCCTATTTTGTGCTTTTATATGCTTCGTTATCCTTGTTTTATGTGATCGGGTTTATTATTTTGGATCCGGATAGGATTTGCTAGGTAATGATACACGTAGTCTTTTTTTAGAAGGTTTAAGTTGGAAAAGTCAACCAGATGTTGACTTATGTGTTAGAGAGCCTGGATGTGAGTTCAGATGGCTCGTTTGTCTTTGGGAGGTGATTTATCTCTTAGGAACTTGATTGGAATGGGTATTGGAGGTGTAGAGAATATTTAGGCTTGAATTGGCGAAGTTCTGATTTTGGCAATTTCCAGTTGATATGCGAGATTTTGATATAGGGGTCGGAATGGAATTTTGATAGTTGATGTATCTCCTCCGCGTCATTTGGGATGTGTGTGAAAAAATTCAAGTCATTCGGACATGGTTTGGTTGGGTTTATTATCGAAAGTGTATTTGAGAAGATTTTAGAAAACTTAGGCTTGAATCTGATGTGATTTGGGTGATTTGATGTTGTTTGAGGTGTTTAGATAATTGGAACAAGCTTGAATGATTAGAGCACCATTAGGGATTGTGACTTGGTCCGTCCTCGTTGTTAGTTTTCACCGCGTATTTGCAAATAATTTGTTGTTATCATTATAACGTGGGCTCATTGCCATTCTTGGGGCTTATTGCCGATTGTTTGAACTCTTTGTGAGCTATCATCACTATTGTCCTCACTATTTGAAATATTATTTTAGCTCAATCCATGTGATTTACACTGTTTCATATACTCAACTATATTTTTAGTCAAACTTGGAGTTTTAACTGATATTTGAACTATCATTTGAGTAGAGTATTATTATTTTACTGATGCCCGAGGGGCTTTTTGACTATTTTTGGACTGATTGAGGCTGAGGGCCATACGTGAGGGCATGAAGATGATGTAAGGAGGCTTCAGGCCGCGAGTGTTATGTGTAAATGTGCATGTACATGCATGGATCAGACTGCATGCTGTAGTAGCATATTGCTTGGATTGGGTTGCACGCCGCAGCGGTGTTACATTGATATTGCGCTTGGGCTGTAGGATCCTCTCCGGAGTCTGACCCCCCCAATGAACGCGGGTACCCAAATAGATTGGGCTACGCGCCGTAGCGGTCATATGTATTGCATTGCATTGCATTCATGCATTTACTCCTGCTTGTACTACGTGGCATGACATTCAGCACTCATATATCATTGGCATATATATTGTTACTTGCCTCGTTGACCAGATACCCTGGTTTTATATGTGAAGGAGTGCTGAGCGCGGGAAGATGATGTTGGATATTGTGAGTTGGGAGTGAGTCCATGGGGCTGATACTGTACTGAGAGGTTGATACTGAGCCTGAGGGGCAGGTTTCTGATTACTTCCTACTTGTTGAAATTACCTTTGCATATGTGGAAAAAGCATATTTTTAAAGAGATTTTGAACTGATCTTGAGATTTTCTAAAGGACTTTTTTACACTATTTCGATTTTCCTCAATAAGGGTTGTTTTGTCTTTTATAGCAGTTTGGTGTGCTCGTACGTGTTTTCTTATCGCTCAGATATTATTTTCTCTTATTATCATTGAGTTGAAAGTACTCACTTTACTCCCTGCACCTCGCGTGCAGTTGCACGTACTGATCACCCGGTAGAGGGTTAGTAGCGGATTGAAGGTTTTGCTATCGTCGCTAAGTTAGGTGACCGCCAACGTTCGCAGAACCAATATTGTTCTTCTTCTCCATTACAAGATTTTACCCTATATATTATAGACTTTTAAATTTTAATAAAGGCACTCATAGATGCTAGTGACCTGTGACACCCCGGTCGGGTTGTATTGGAATGAAATTTCATAGTTAAATGCTTTTAAGTAATATTCCTATTAACTTATGTTTAATAGATGCCTAAAGAGTATTTTGGGTTGTTGGCTGGCCTTGTATTCACGAGAGGCGCCATCACGACCGGGTATGGAATTGGGGTCGTGACAAATATCAACCCAGAAAAATGACCAGGGACAATCCATTTCAAACCCCTTGAACACCAACTGATTGAGCCAATTTTTAACTCTCAATTGCTTAGAAATTATCTCATAATCAATATCACAAGAATTTCCAAGGATATACTAATAGAACAATAATTTTTTTGGTATTTTTAGCCGTTTGATTTCTTGTATATTCTATGCTCTTCAATCCTTTCCTTGAAAGGCAATAATGATACCTCTTATAGGCCCAGCCATAGGGCAGCCCTCAGAACCACTTATTTACCCTTTACCCCATTTTGAGTTCTTGTTTTAGCTTTGGGGTCCCTAGATTTTTGACTTGTTCATGAAGTTCTACAACCCAAATTCTTAAAAATTCAAACCCAAACCCCACCTTAGAAGCTTCTCTTTCTATTACACTAAGATTCCCTAAGTCCTATTCTCTAAATCACCCCCAAATAGAGGTGTCAACCGGGCCGGGTTGACCCGGGACCGGCACGGACCGGCCCGGTCAAACCCGGCCCAGACCGGACCGGTTTATAGCGGGGGGGGGGGCCGGGCTGGGTTAGGGTGAGGAAAGGGGTTAGGACGTTAGGCGATTCCGTCCAATTGACCCGGACCGGACCGGCCCGGGAAGGAAAATTCCGGGCGAACCGGTCAACCCGGACCGGTCCCAACGGTAAAACTTTTTTTTTTTTTAAAAAAAAAAAAATTTCTGAAAACGTGAGGCCCACCAGACCGTTGGCAACGGTCCAGCACCGTTGCCCAACGGGACTTTTTGCATTTTTGGCCAATTTTGAGTTTTTTTTTGTTTTTTTTAAATTACATTATTAACCCTTCTTAAAATCTATAAATACCCTCCCCTCTTCTTCATTTCCTCACTCAAAATTATCTATCTCTCTCTCAATTCTCAAATTAGCAAATATCAATCACTCTCTTCTCTTCAATTTTCAAGAATTCATATTCTACTTTCATAATTTTATTGTCTTTATTTTCCCGAATTTAATTTATCGTAATTTCTTATTTGGAAATCGGCATTCGAAGCTTGATTCTTGAAGTTCAAGTGTTCAACATTGAAATACTTGCTTGACGTTTGTTCGTGGTAACACCGGATTTGCGTAATCAAGTGCTCAATTTATTGTCGAATTCGGTGCACTCTCTCCAACTCTTTCTCTTATTTAATATTTTAATTGCATATTTGATTTTAGCTTATATATTAATTTTTCCAATATGTTGAATGCTGCTAAAAGAGCGTGTAGAAAAGTTACTGGTAGGAGTGGAAGTGGAAGTGGAAGTAGTAAAAAAAGTCCTATAGCTTCTGGTAGTAATAGTAATAATGAACCAATAACACATGTTTCTGAATCATCGCCTAATTTGCAAGATGTAAATATTGATTATGAACAATTACACCAAGATTTCGGAATAGAAGATAACGAGATTGGAATAGAAGATGAGATACCACCTACACCTACTAGTGGAAATGTTGGTAGTATTGGAGTTGGAGTTGCTAGTGCAACAAGGGGTAGAAGACCACCAGTCGCTCAAATATAGATTTCCAATAACAGAAGTTGCTAATGCACATTGTACTGATTCTAGGCGTATGTTAACAACTGATACCTAGGAGGTCATTAGTGATGTGATTAAATTTTTACATAAATTTTTTACTGCTACTGTTGTGTTTTCTGGGGCATATTACCCAACTATTACTTTGGCTTTAGTACATATAGCTGAAATTTCTTTGCTACTATATGAATTTAAGAAGAAAGATAGATATACGGATGCTGTTGCAAGTATGCAAGCAAAATTCAAAAAATATTTCTTTCTAATTCCTCCTGTTTACTTAATTGGTGCAGTTTTAAATCCTTCAATTAAAATGTCTGATTGTCAACAATTAATGAATGCTTTATACACTTATATGGAGATTGGGCCCACTGAAAGCCCAAATTTGTATGAATCTATGAACCAACTAAATGAACATTTACAATATCTATATACTTATTATGCAACTCAATGTGATAATGCTCGTGCTTCAACTGCTGCAAATCCCACTATGCAATGTAGCACTTCTAATGTAGTCGAAGATGATGATGAAGGCATTGATAGTTTTAATATTTTTTCAACTTTTTCTAACACTCAAAGTAGTAGCAGGAATATAGATGAACTTCAATTTTACTTGCAGAAGCAAAAGGAGCCTCGCACCAAGGAATTTTCACCGTTAGGCTGGTGGCATGAAAATTCAAAGCAATTTCCCGTTCTTTTCGCTATGGCGCGGGATGTCCTGAATGTCCCAATTTCCACTGTTGCATCCGAGAGTGCATTTAGCCAAGCAAGACAACAACTTGGAGACACACGGCACTCATTGGGAAGCAATGCTTTGGAAGTCTTAGTGTGTCTAAGAGATTGGATAAGATCTGAACGAAGAAATCAAGGAAAGGAAGATCTTGATAGCCCGGAAGACGAAGAACTTGGAGATATATTAACGCACGGAAACCCATCCGAATTTAACTCTCCAGAAGAAGGTCATTCGGTTCATATTAATTTTGAAGAACTTTCTATTGCAATGCAAACCATTTGATGTAAATTGTAAACTAATTATGATACATTTTAGTTTTGAAATTTTGAATTTAAGAAATAAAGTAGCACTTGCAATAAGTGCAATTTTTTCCCCATCTTTTGTTGTGTTCATTCAATTATTACAAAGTATTAATATAACTTAATATTTATACTATACGTAATTCCAAAAAAAAAAAAAAAAAAACCCGGCCCGGCCCGACCCGGATCAACCCAGCCCGTTAACAACCCACCTCTAATTGAACCCGGACCGGACCGGACCGAACCCGGACGGGTCAGAAAAATTGGACCCGGACCCGGCCCGGCCCACCCGTTGGTCACCCATACCCCCAAATGCTATAGAAATTACTGCCAGAAACTAATGGGTCACATGTTAAAACACCCAACATTTAAGTCGGGCATGGGCTCACAAATTGGTCCGGATTTCTGGTGAAATGAACTTATATCCCTAACAACACATAATCCCTCCAAGTCCAGGCTAATTTGAAATAATCCAAACAAGCAACACAAAGTTAGCTAAGCTAAACCAAACGGCCCCAAACAAAGCAGCCCCTAATCTTGTAGAACAAAATTTTGGAAACGAAAGGTTTAAAGGAACAAAAATGAGCAGAAATCAATTATGTCTAAAACTATCAAGAATTTAAGCCGCACACTAAAAATGAATGAAGAAAGGGAAGAATTGAGAAACTAAAATAATGAAAGAGAAAACATGAAGGCACTTCTGAAGTTGAGCCTGACCTCAACTTACCTCCCGATTTGAATCACAAAAAAGATATTAATCGACTATTCTTCATCAAGAAAGGCGAAGTACATCACCTTGTGTTAGAACCAACCTGAAATGATCCTAAACACTGGAGAGGTACCCTTCCATTAATGGGTTCCGACTTTGACTTTTGGGGCTGGAAATTTGATCTATGATTTGGGACGTTTCCAATAGATTTGAAAAAAACTGGTCTGAAATTTGGGGAGAAGGGGTCACGGTGAGTCCATGGTTTTATTGTTAAGGTTGAAGACTCTCCGCTGTCGTAAGGCGATTTTCGACGGTGGTTTTCGATGGAAGGAGATGGAGAGGTTAGATATGAGGAGAGATTTCGTTTGAGTCTCTTCTAATTTAGACATTTATAATTAAAACTGAAGACCAATCCTAAGCCGTTGGATGATGAAAAATGAAGGAGTGGGATTTATTTGAACCTAATTAACTCAAAACGGCATAGTATCTCCCCCGTACTATGTCATTTCGAGAGTCTCCACAGTTGACCATTTGGACCGGGTCATGGGTGATTTGGGGTTGGGTCAGATGGGCGTTTAGGCTTGTGGAACTTGAACAGAAGCAGCCCAAACATGTTCTTTCTTTTGTTTTGTTTTCATTTCTTCAACCTAATTTCTTTCAATTTTAAAACTAAAAATAAATCTAAATTAATTCCTAAAACTCAATCAACCCTACAAACTAATTAAACTTATATGGTAATTATCATAATACTAATTTAAAAGAAACATTATTCAAAATCAATAATTAAAATTTAATAACATTTATACTATTTTTGTTATTTTTCTACTATTAAACAACTTAATTTGTTAATTAATCATAAAATGGAAAGTTAAATCCTAAATACAAAAATACAAGATATTTTTATATTTTTTATAAATAAAAACACACAGACAAAATTCAACCAATTAACATAAATGCCATAAAATCCACAAAATTGTAAATACTAAAAGAAATTTTTTTGTTTTGAATTTATGGGATTAATTCATATTAGGAAAAAATCACGTGCTCACAATACGCACGTAAAATATCCTCAAAAAAATAAATAGTGCACTCGGACTGTCCGTCCGTCTGGGGTGAAATGATGTGCTTAACTCCAACCAAGTACACTACTCCTGCAGAATGCCCCTTCTGAACCGTTATCTAAACTAAGTACCTCTGTCTGAAATAATAGAAACTTTAATACCATGCAGACGAACGATCTCCCGCATATATATCTCTACCAACAACTCTGATAAATAAGTAGCACACTTAGGAATAAAATGAGCGGACTTGGTCAAGCGATCTACAATAACCCAAATGGCATCAAACTTCTTCGAGGTCCGTGAGAGTCCAACTACAAAGTCCATGGTGATCTGCTCCCACTTCCACTCCGGGATCTCTATCTACTGAAACAACTCAACCGGTCTCTGGTGCTCATACTTCACCTGCTGACAGTTGAGGCATCTAGCTACATATCAAACTATATCGTTCTTCATCCGCCTCCACCAATAGTATTGCCTCAAATTCTGATACATCTTTGCAACACCCGGATGGATGGAATATCGCGACGATAGGCCTCTGCTAAAATCAACTCCCCAAGCCCATCAACGCTGGGCACACAAATATGACCGTGCATCCCCAATACCTCGTCATCTCCAATGGTCACATCTCTGCTACCGCCGTGTAGAACTTGTGCTTAAGGAGAAGTAAAATGATGGGCCATCACATTGTCGCTCCCTGATACGATCAAATAAGGAAGACCAAGAAACCACACAATCTAGGACTCGACTAGGCTCCGAAAGGTCCAATCTCACAAGGTGACTGGCTAAGGCCTAAACATCCATCACCATAGGCCTCATTGAAGCTGGTAAATATGCCAAACTCCCCAAACTCTCCGTCCGATGACTCAAGGCATCCGCCGCCACATTGGCCTTGCCCGTGTGATACAGAATAGTAATATCATAATCCTTCAGCAACTCTAACCCCCTCATGTTGGCCCAATTTTAATTGGAGTTTTGATGATTAACAAATGAACCTATGTAAGGACCTAGTCCATCTTGTACTACATAGTATGAATTATTCAAGGCACATGTGAAGAACTTGAGGAAGATATGCACTAAAGATCACGCATCAATATCTTTTGAACGTAATCGAAAAGACTGCATTTGGAATAAGGAGGAAAGTCTCCTTATGTGAATAGAACTTTATCCTAAGTTAGGATAAGGGTTAGAGTTGGTATTGGCTAAGGACTTAAATGGACGACGGATAGGAATTGGAGTTGTAATCAAATCGTAACTACTAACTCAATATGTTATTGTGTTGGTTCTCTTTTGCAGGTAAGACACACAAGCAGAAGTAAAGCATATTTGAGAGCAAATAAAGCGAGTCTGTTTTGCGAGCTATATATGAAAGATACAAGTGTGTACGCCTGAAGATACATGAACTAGGAGAAAAGAACCATTTCTATCCATTTGTGTTAGTTCAATTGCAGTAGGTTTTAAAATTATACCTTTCAGCTTTATTAGAAGCAATTGTATTAGGTACCTTGTGTCATCAAGTTAGAGTTAATTTGATAGTGTCATCTCTGTGCACTTTACTTTCAGTTCTTATTATTCCGCAAAACTCTGTAGTTAGAACACTTAGAAGAACCAGGTTATTCTAAGGCGAAAATTAGGTACCACACAAATCACTCTACCCCTCTTGTGTGGTATTGACGTTTATTAACATCAATTGGCATCAAAGCGGTTTGTGCTTGAATAGGTTAACACCTTAGGAAAAAGATCAACATGAGTGCACCACCTAAGAATTAGGAAGGACGGTCTATTGTAAGGTCTCCACTCTTCAATGGGCTCTACTTCTCTTGGTGGAAAAATAGAATGAGAGACCACATCATGGGTGAAGACTATGAGCATTAGGAAATCATCACTGATGGTCCTTTAGCCACAACCAAGAAGACTGCTGAAGGATTGGTTGTGTCTAAGACTAGAGCGGATTTTACTGTTGAAGACCTAAGGAAGTGGGAGAAAAAAGCTAAAGCTACGAAATGGCTAGTGTGTGGACTTGGTCCTGATGAGTACAGTAGGATTGAAGGATGTACAACTGCCAAGGAGATTTGGGACACTTTACAAGTGGCACATGAAGGAACACCTTAGGTGAAGAGGTCAAGAGGAACTCTACTATATTCTCAATATGAGAATTTTACCATGAAAGATGGTGAAACTATCCAGGAGATGTATACTAGGTTCACTACGTTGACCAATGAACTTGAGTCTCCTTGAAGGGTAATTCTGGAAGAAGACAAGGTTGAGAAGATTCTGACTAGTGGTTTGCCAATCTCCTGGGAAAGCAAAATCACTGCATTCAGGAATCCAAAAATATTGCTACTCAAAAATTGGATGGACTGATTGGAAATTTGACTCCTTATGAATATAGAAGGCAAACCATGAAAATGGATGCTCCAAAGAAAGAAAGACGTATGGCTCTCAGAATCTCAGAAGGATCAGATCTTGAAGATGATGAAATGGAAATGATAACCAAAGATTTCAAGAAATATGTTATGAGAGGCAAGGGTTCTTCAAGAGGATCAACATTCAATAAACCTAGGGCTCCTAAGAAGCAGACTAACTGCTCTCAATAGGAGATTGAGTGGAAAAAAGAAATGGTAGAAAGAAGGAACAGAAGAAGGAGCAGGTTCAACAAAGTAGAAACAAAGGAGCTAGCAAAGCCATGGTTGCTGCATGGGGAGATACATCAGTTGAAGACTTAGAAAATGAAGCTTAAAATGAGCAAGCTCTTATGGCCATCGGAGAATCAGAAAATGAACAGGAGGTAAGTATTCTACATCTTAAAGAAAAGATTAAATTCCTGTCTAAAGGAAAATTGTTGAGCTCTTGATGGACTTCATATATGAGTCAGAAATAATAAACAGTGAGAAAGATGTTCTCTCTAGGGATTTTGCAATACTAGAAGAAAAATTCAAAAGGCTAGAAGCTAGGGCTCATGAGAGTAATAGCTTAAATACTGAGTTGAAGAACCAGGTTCTTCAACTAGATAACAGTTTCCCATAACTCAAGTCTGAAAACCTAAATCTTAAAATAGGGACAGGAAAGAAAAATGTTGATCAAACATTTCTCACACTAGAAGAAAATTTAGGAAAAATGAAAAATGAGTTGTATAAGAAAGATGAATAAATCAAGGTCATTAGAGAAGAACTAGGAAAGGTAAAGCATGAACAAGATAGAGCATTCAAATGGAACAAGGCTTCTGATGCACACTCCTAGCTGCAAGAGCATCACAGCAGCAACAAGAGAGGACTTGGATTTGGGACATAAGCTCCAAAATGGGATCCCAAAAACAAGCACCTCACTCTTCCTGAGAAAAAGATCTGTACACATTGTGGTAAGACTAGCCATTACAAAAATGAATTCAATGCAAAAGAAAAGGCTAGTCAAAAGAACAAAACCTTCGTTCAAGAAAAATACAAACTGTCTGGATGGGCAAAGAAAAATTTAATTCATCCTTTTGCCCATAGAAAAGGACCCAAACTAGTTGGATTCCTACGACTAACCCCTGATTTCATTTGCAGGTCCAAGTGGAAGGAAGTATCCAAATTTGGTACATTGATAGTGGTTGCTAAAAACATATGTCTTGTAAGAAGGACAAGTTTCTTTCACTTTAGAACATAAAAAGAGGCAATGTCTCATTTGGAAATGGGAAGAAAAGTGAGAGAATTGGGGTCTGAAAGGTAGGAAAGACTGACTCTCATTCCATTGATAATGTCTGTTTGATAGATGGCTTGAAATATAGCCTGATATGTGTGTCACAACTGTGTGACAGAGGTAATCTTGTAGCTTTCACATCCTTTAAACTTTTTGTGATTAGCCTTACTACTGACAAGATTGTTTTGCAGGGAAGAAGAGTTAACAATATTCACATTGTAGATTTGTTGACTCTTTCTGAAAATAAACTCACTTGTCTGAGTGTGTTAATTAATGATCCCTTCCTTTGGCACAAAAGACTTGGCCATGCTAGTTTAAATCAATTAAACAAATAAGTTTCCAAGGAATTGGTGATAGGGTTACCTAATATCAAGTTCAAGAAAGACAAAGTTTATGAGACATGTGCAAGAGGGAAGCAGGTAAGGTCATCCTTCAAACCTAAGAAAATGGTAAGCTCATCCATGACGTTGGAACTGGTTCATATGGATGAGAGCCATAAGCAGAGGTGGTAAAAGATATGTTATGGTACTTGTTGATGATTATTTTAGATTTACCTAGGTGATGTTTCTAACTTCTAAAGATGAAGCATGTGAAATGTTCACAGCTTTTGTTGGAAGAATCACAAAACAATTCGGAAATCAACTTGCATTCAATAGGTCTGATCATAGAACTGAATTTGAAAATGCAAGGTTTGATGTATTTTGTGATGAAAATGGAATAGATCATAGTTTCTCTGCCCCTAGGACTCCTCAACAAAATAGGGTAGTTGAAAGCAAGAACAAGACCCTTGAAGATATGGCGAGGACCATTTTACTTTCCAGTAAACTACCTCATAGCTTTTGGGCAGAGGCCATAAACACTGCTTGCTATATAATTAATAGATGCATGACCAGACCTCTTGTAGAGAAAACTCCCTATGAGTTATTTAAAGGGAGAAAGCCAAACATATCACATCTTAGGGCATTTGGTTGCAAGTGTTATGTGCACAATAATGGCAAAGACGCCCTAGGTAAGTTTGATCCCAAAAGTGATGAGGGAGTATTCTTGGGATATTCTTCTCATAGCAAAGCATATAAAGTGTGTAACAAATGAACTCTATATGTCCAAGAAAGTGTACATGTTGTGTTTGATGAATCTAACACTCTTTCTAAGAGAATGGAACATGAAGATGAAGCCATTGAACTGGTGAGACAACTAACTCAAGTTACAGCTCAAGTCAAAGAGGCATCCAAGGAAGGAGCAGGTGATAGAACATGTCTTTTCACCCTCGCCAACCTGACAGGGGAACCAATCTGAGAGAAACTGTACAAAATTCTCTAAAGGACCTTATACCTGAACCTATTCCTCTACAACATGATAATGAAGGAGAAGCTAGCAAAAACCAGCTGGTGGTAAAATCTTACAGGTACCTGAGTTCTCACCCCATTGAGAACATAGTCAATGATCCCACATCTACAGTCAATACTAGATCACAACTGAAGAACCTCTGTGTATTTGATGCATTTTCTCCCTGATTGAACCTTAAAATGTTAGTGAAGCTCTACAAGATGCAGACTAGATCAATGGTATGCAAGAAGAACTCAATCAGTTTGAAAGAAGCCGAGTCTGGCACTTAGTTCCAAGACCTAAGGACATGTAAGTCATTGGGACAAAATGGGTCTTCAGAAAAAGCTGGATGAAGATGGAATGTCACAAGAAACAAGGAAAGGTTGGTAGTTCAAGGCTATAATCAAGAGGAAGGCATTGGTTATGATGAGACTTTTGCTCCAGTTGCTAGACTTGAAGCTATCAGACTCCTTAGAGCCTTTGCAGCACATATGGAATTCACTCTTCATCAAATGGATGTGAAAAGTGCCTTCCTAAATGGCTATCATAAAGAAGGAGTGTCTGTGAAGCAACCTCCTAGATTCGAAAACAAAGAACGTCCTGACCATGTATACAAGCTGGATAAGCTCTCTATGGTCTCAAGCAAGCTCCAAGAGCTTGGTAAGAAAGATTGTTAAAAATCCTTCTAGAGCATGGTACAAAAAAGGAAAAATTGACAGCACCTTGTTCCTAAGGGAAAAAGGCAAAGATCTTCTTGTTGTACAAATTTATGTTGATGACATTATTTTTGGGGCTACTACAAAGAGGTTGATTAAGGACTTTGCAAAATTAATGGGCTGTGAATTTGAAATGAGTAGGATGGGAGAAATCAATTTCTTTTTAGGTTTGCAAATCAAACAAAGTTCAAAGTGTATCATGATTCATCAGCACAAGTATACAAAAGAACTAATCAAGAGATTTAAAAAGGTAGAATCCAAAGAAATAGATACTCCTATTGCAACTGCCACAAAGTTAGATGCTGATGAACCTCGTTCTTCAGTTGATCAAAAGTTGTACAGGGGTATGATTGGTTCACTTTTGTATCTTACTGCTAGCAGACCTGACATTGTTTTCAGTGTAGGACTTTGTGCTCGTTTCCAGGCAAATTCAAATGAGTCACACTTGACTGCAGTCAAAACAATATTAAGATACCTAAAAGGGACAATTGATTTGTGCTTGAGGTATCCCAAAAGTAGCAATTTTGACTTAATTGGATATGTTGATACTAATTATGCAGGTTATATAGTGGATAGAAAGAGCAATTCAGGTATAGCACACTTCCTAGGATCTTGTCTTGTATTGTAGGCTACCAAAAAGCAGAATTCAATGGCCCTCTCTGCTTCTTAAGCTGAGTATGTTGTTGCTGCTTCATGATGTGCTCAGTTGCTTTGAGTAAAGCAACAATTGGTAGATTTTGGAATTGAAGTGGGATGCATACCTATATTTTGTGATAACACTAGTGCAATCAGTATGACAAAAAACCATGTTCAACATATGGATGTTAGACACCACTTCTTAAGGGACAACTATGAAAAAGGGTTAATCTCCATAGAATTCTGTGCCACTGATAAACAAATAACTATACATCTTCTCCAAGGCACTAAGTAGAGAAAACTTTGAGAGGAACGGTTTGGAAGTAGGGATGATTAAGATCACCTAATAGGTCATGTTCAGAATGCACAAGAAAAAGAAGAGAATTTTTTTTGGTTAGGAGTTCTTAATTATTGTGAATATTAGACTAATTTCTACTCAATCTCATACAGTAAATAGTATACTCCTGTGACATATTTTTATGTGACTCATTCATCTCATACAAATTCTCTATTCTGATATTTGAGGCATAATCAAGAGAAGTTTCATTTGAAGAACCTGGTTCATCAATGCATGGTCATGATAAAGATTGGCTATGTTTCTGTACTTTGCACAAATAGAAAAATTTAGTTTCCAATCATGGGAAAAGTCCTAGAAAACCCAATCATCTCAAAATTCTATCCGTTGAGGCAAATTGAACAAGTTTCATTGATGTCAAAATTCTAAACGTAAAGGAACTCTATCACCTAAACCTTAGCAATTCTAATTAATACAAATAAATTACTAGAGAGACCGGAACTATAAGCTTATTAGACCTGTGCTGAGACCTGAAAAGCTATCATCCCTAGAGCTATAATGACCACTCTTTAAAAACCATGTAATCATTCATAACTGTCATCTCAAAACCCTGAGCATCCACTTTCTTCTCCAAACCCTCAAAAATTATCCAAAATTTTCTCAAGCCTTACAGAAATTCTTCACCAAAAATGTCGAATCCCCAAGCTAATCCTGGAACCTCACCACCAGACACCAGTGTCACCTAACACCACTTCATCATCCACACCTCCGAGTGAGATCCCAAATCCCATATTCCGTCGCACAAAAATGATAGCAAGAAAAGCTGTTGTGACTGGTACTTTGAGGAAAGCTCTAAACAAAATATTGAATGCAGGTCACAAGAAAGAATCTCCAGCAAAAGAATTGATTCCAGTTCTAGGTCTGATGATTTCATATGTGCTAGTGAAGGAGATGAATCTGAGCCTTCTGACAATGTCACTCAACAAGAAACCCCTAAAGAGGTAAATCCAAGTGTTGTTTCTGATAACTTAAGGGAAAGAGTACAAAATAGGTATGTTCTGATAGGGGCTGCTAAAGATGTTGCTATGGGTGATTCTATATAATTAAAGAAAAATAAGAGGAAGAAGGTGCTAGATATATGTGGGAGTGGGGAAGAAGGGGCCTCAAACTGTTGAACCTGGTCTATCTGTAGAGGAAACTCTATTTGAGATGATGAAGAAGGTTGGGGCTAGTTATGATCCCAAGAAATGCAAGGCTTCCTCACAAAGGACCTCTGTTGTGTCCAAACGAACCAAGAAATTAAACCTTCAACACCCAAGTCTGCTCCTAGTGTTAGGACAATTAGAAGCAAGGTTAGGGAGTGTGAAGCTGAATTACAGAAAGCTTCAGAGGATAGTAAGAGAAAAAGAAAAGAAAATGGGAAAGGGAAGATATGAGAAAGTTCAGAAGTTACAGCTGAAGAAGATGAAGAGGATATGGAACTGGTCCATCAAGAAAGAAATACAACTGTGCAGGTTCCACTTGCAAAACAAATGGAGAATAGGACTTCCTTAAAGAATCCCTCAAAACCTGTTCCTATTAAATCCTCTCATGCAAAGAGAACAAGATTAGCGTCTAAGGGAAAACAAGTGAAAACAACCATATAAGAAGATTATGATGAAAGTGAATATGAAGAAGAACATGATAGGTTTGCAAACTTCGACAAAAGAAAAATATTGAAGTGAAGATTGCTGAAAGACCTGGAGGAGCCAGGCATGATAAGGCTTGTCACAGCACTGGAGGCACAAGGCTGGAAGGAAATGGTCCTTCAGATTGATGGAGAACTAGCAAGGAAGGAACTAGTGGAGTTCATGGCAAATGGAAAAGTGAAGAATGGTCAAGTGACCAGTACAGTGAGGGGTGTCAAATTGAAATTCAATGCTGAAAAATTTGGAAAAATTATGGGTATTCCTTGTGAGGGACATGATGATTATACCAGGTAGAGGTGGCCTTGCTTGGATAGGTTGCCTTTTGAGCTGCAAATAACAAGAAATTTCTATGACACCAACACATCGAAAGAGGTGCCTGAGGCCAGTGCAATCAAGAAGAGTGAAATGAGGCCAGAGCACAAAGCGCTTTTTGAATTTATCACCAAGTGCATTTTGCCTAGACAGGAAAGAAGGCATATAGCTAATATTATGGATTTGGTGCTCATGCAGTGTATGAATAAATTGAAATAGATTAACTGGCCTGTCTATTTGGTGAAACTTCTTGAAAGGGTGATAACTGGTATAAAGGGTCATGCCATTCCTTATGGTTTTATCCTGACAATTGTGCTTGAACGCTTAAATGTTCCATTGAAAAAGTGGGAAATGGCATCCAGCAAAGAGCACTTTGGCTTCAGGACCCTTCAAGCCTGTGAATGTATGCTCAATGTTGCTCTTGTTGAATCTGGTTCATCTTCCAAGACTCCTTGAACAGCAAGGTCAAAGCCTTGGTGCAAGAAGTTGGGACAAAGGATGCTGAAATTGCCAGGCTAAATGCCAGAATTACTGATTTGGAGGGAGAAAGAAATGGGCTGAGAGCTGAACTAACAGTAGAAAAGGAGAAAAATGAAGGCATGCTCCAACAAATATTAAATCTGCTACAAGCCCAACCCTCCAGTACTTCCAAGCCTTAGGCGTCCTGTCCTTTGTGCCCATTTAGTAACCCTTAAGTTTCCAGTTTCCACTGTATCAAGTTCTTGTCTTTTCCTTTGTTTTTAACTCATGGTTGGATGTTTTGATGTTTTGTTTTTGTTTTTGTGGATTGCACGGTAGAAACACCTCTTTAATCAATGAATGCATCTTGTCTTATTCTTGTTGATTCTGCTCTAAATAGTTATTTTTAAGCTGATTTGTGACTAACTTGAACATGTCTTAACTCACAGTTGCCCCAGTGGCCATGATTATTAATTAACTTCGAGGATTCACTGTAGTAATGCAACTTTACGATTATGCCAAAAGGAGGAAGATATTGTGCTTAAAATTCTAGTGATGTTTATGACCTAAATCCGACCTCCTTGATGATAAGTTAAATTTTTTAAGTGTTGATTTTCAGCTGAGTTCACAAGTTTCTAATCACAATAAGCACAGAGTTTGTCATCATCAAAAAGGGGAAATTATTGGCCCAAGTTTCAGTTGGATTTTTGAAGATTGACAAATGAACCTATGGAAGGACATAGTCCATCTTGTACTACACATTATGAATTAACCATGGCACATGTGAAGCACGTGAGGAAGATATGCACTAAAGATCACGCATCAATATCTTCTGAACGTAATCGAAAAGGTTGTATTCGGGATAAGAAGGATAGTCTCCTTGTGTGAAGAGAACTTGATCCAATGGTAGGATAAGAGTTAGAGTTTGTATTGGCTAAGGACTTAAATGGAAGATGGATAGGAAGTGGAGTTGTAATCAAACTCTAACTACTAATTGAATATATTATTGTGTTGGTTCTCTTTTACAGGTAAGACACACAAGCAGAAATAAAGCATATTTGAGAGCAAATAAAGAGAGACTGTTTTGCGAGCTATATATGCAGGACACAAGTGTGTACACCTTAAGCTAAATGAACTAAGAGAGAAGAACCAATTCCATCTATTTGTTTTAGTTTAATTGTAGTAGCTTTTCAAATTGTACCTTTTAGCTTTTTTAGAAGAAATAGTATTAGGTACCTTGTGTCATCAAGTTAGAGTTAACTTGATATTGTCGCAGCAGCTGAGGCGGTGTGCCACACTGGGATTAGAATTTAATCCTTAGGTTTACAAATAGTCTTTGTAAATGCTGTTTTGGCTCACTAGTTTTTTGTGGAGTTTGGAAAAATCATACGAAGCAGTAGGTCTTGGTTTTTTCACCTTTTGAGCTAGGTGTTTTCCACGTTAAAATATCTGTGTACTTTACTTTCAATTCTTATTATTCCGCAAAATGCTGTAGTTAGAACACTTAGAAAAACCAGGTTCTTCTAATGTGAAAATTAGGTACCACGCAAATCATTCCTCCCCCCCTCTTGTGTGGTGTTGACGTTTATTAACATCACCTCATCTAGAGCAAATTTAGATCCTTTTGCTTGAACAAGTAAAGCAAACTCCGATGGTTAGTACAAATCTCATAAGGCACACCGTACTAAAAATAATGACGCCAGATCTTCAAGGGATTAATAATAGCTGCTAGCTCAACGTCATGGACAGGGTCATTCTTCTCATTATCTTCAACTATTTGGTGCATAGGCAATCACCCTACCATCTTGCATCAATACCGCTCCAAGGCCGACCTGTGAGGCATCACAATAAACTACATAAGACCCCAAACTAGGTGACAATATCAAAATTGGGGTTGTAATCAAAGCTATCTTGAGCTTCTGAAAGCTTGCCTCAGTCTCCTTTGTCCACCAAAAACGAGCACCCTTCTAGGTCAATCTAGTCATAGGGGCTGCAATCGATGAAAACCCCTCCAAAAATCACAGTAGTAACCCGCCAATCCAAGGAAACTGCGAATCTCTATAGGTTAGAGGGATCTAGGACAACTCCGCACTACCTCTACCTTCTTCGGATCCACGCGTATACCCTCGCTCGACACCACGTGACACAAGAATGCCACCAAATCCAACCAAAACTCTCATTTTGAGAACTTCACATACAATTTCTTTTCCCTCCAAGCTTGAAGCACTGTCCTCGGGTGTTGGTCATGATCTTCATGACACTGGGAGTAAACAAGAATATCATCAATGAAAATAATGACGAGCGAGTCGAGATATGGCCTGAACACACTGTGCATCAAATGCATAAATACTGATGGGGCATTGGTTAGCCCAAATGACATAAGAAGGAACTCGTAATGACCATACCGAGTCCTGAATGTAGTCTTTGGGATATCTGGCTCCCTAATCTTCAACTGATGGTAACCTGATCGCAAGTTAATATTAAAAAACACTTGTGCGCCCTAAAGCTGGTCGAATATATCATCAATACGAGGCAAAGGACAATGGTTATTCACATTAACCTTGTCAAACTGGTGATAATCAATGCAACTATGCATAGAACCATCCCTTTTCTTCACAAAAAAGACACGAGGACCCCACGGTCAAACACTGGGTTGAATAAATCCCTTATCAAGCATTCTTGTAACTGATTTAACTCCTTCAACTCTGGAGGAGCTGTACGGTACGGAGTAATGGAAATAGGTTGAGTGCCCGGCAAAAAATCAATGCCAAATTCAATATCTCTATCGCGCAGCATGCCCGGAAGATCAGCTGGAAACACATCAGGATAATCCCGTACCACTGGGACTGAATAAACAGAAAGGGGTATCAACACCGACATCTCTCACATAAGCTAAGTACCTAGCACACCCTTCTCAACCATATGTTGAGCCTTCGGGAAAGAAATAACTCTACTGGGAGTGTGATCTAAAGTACCACTCCACTCAACACGTGAAATACCTGGCATGGCCAGCGTCATGGTCTTGGAGTGACAATCAATATTAGCATAATAGGGCCACAACCAGTCCATACCCAAGATAATATCAAAATCCACCATATTGAGTAACAATAAATCTGCTCTGGTCTCAAAAATACGAATATTAACCAAACACAACAGATAAACGTGGTCCACAACAAGAGAATTTCCCATAAGGGTAGAAACATAAACCGGAGAATGCGGAACAAAATAATAATACAAATAAGAACAAGTGGAGCCTAGATCGAATAAAACCAATGCATATCTGTGTAAAACCAGTTTAATACCTGTAATGACAGAATTAGAGACAACATCCTTGGTACGTTTAGGAATGGCATAATATCTTGCTTGGCCTCCCCCTTTGAGGGTGACCTCTACCTCCCCGACCTCCACCCCTAGCTGGCTGGGCAGATGGGGTTGCAGTTGGAGCTGTGATCATGGCCGGAAAACTATGAGGAGCATGTTCTGGCTGGGAAGTCTGTCGAGGTGCACTCGTCCCAAGTCTAGGGAAATCCCTTAACCGATAGAGGCTGTCACCACAATCGAAACAAGATCGAGGAGGACGTGGTGGCTGTGACTGGCTAGGGCTAGGTACAGTTGAGTTTTGAAGATTGAAATATGAACTGATAGAAGGACCTGGTCCATCTTGTACTACACAGTCTGAGTCAACTAGGGCACGTGTAGAGCACGTAAGGAAGATAATGCACCAAAGATCACGCATCAATAACTTCTGATCATAATCGAAAAGGTTTCATTGGGATAAGGAGGACACACTCTTTATATAAAGAGAACTTAATCCTAAGTTAGGATAAGAGTTCGAGTTCGTGTTGGCTAAGGACTCGAGTTGTGAACGGATAAGAAGTGGGGTCTTATTCAAACTCCAACTGCCATCTCAATATATGATTGCGTTTGTTCTCTTTTATAGGAAACAAACACAAGCTTAAGAAAAGCATATTTGAGAGAAAAAAAGAGCGAGTCTTATTTGCATGCAATATATGCAAGTTACAAGTGTACGCCTACAGCTACATGAACTTAGAGAAGAACCAGTTCCATCTGATTGTTTTATTTATATTTCAATTGTAGTAGGTTTTATATTGTACCTTTCAGCTTAGAAACCATTGTATTAGGTACGTTGTGTCATTAAGTTAGAGTTAACTTTATAGTGTCGCAGCAGTTGAGGCTGTGTGCCACACTGGGATTAGAGTTTAATCCTTAGGTGTACAAAGAGTTTTTTCAAATGCTGTTTTGGCTCATTGATTTTAGTGGTGTTGGGAAAATCCTACTGTGTAGTAGGTCATGATTTTTTCACCTTTTGAGCCAGGTGCTTTCAACTTAAAAATATCTGTGCAGTATACTTTTAGTTTTTATTATTCGGCAAACTGCAGTAGTTAGAACACTTAGAAGAACCAAGTTCGTCTAACGCAAATATTAGGTACCACACAAATCAACTCCCCTCTTATTTGGTATTGACGTTTATTCACATCAATTGGTATGAGAGCGTGTTAGCCTTGAAGAGGTTAACACCTTAGGAAAAAGATCAACATGAGTGCACCACCTGTGAACTGGGAAGGACAGTCTACTGCAAGTCCTCCACTCTTCAATGGGCTCTACTATTCTTTGTGGAAAAATAGAATGAGAGATCACATCATGGGTGAAGATTATGAACTTTGAGAAATCATCATTGATGGTACTTTAGCCAAAACCAAGAAGACTGCTGAAGGATTGGATGTGCCTAAGAGTAGAGCGGATTGTACTGCTAAAGACATAAGGAAGTGGGAGAAAAAAGCGAAAGCTAAGAAATGGCTAGTGTGTGGAATTGGTAATGATGAGTATAGTAGGATTCAAGGCTGTACAACTACCAAGGAGATTTGGGACACTCTACAAGTGGCCTATGAAGGAACACCTCAGGTGAAGAGGTCAAGAGGAACTCTAATATATTCTCAATATGAGAATTTTACTATGAAGGATTGTAAAACTATCTAGGAGATTTATACTAGGTTCAGTACATTGACAAATGAACTTGAGTCTCTTGGAAAGGTTATTCTGGAAGAAGACAAGGTTTAGAATATCGTAACTAGGTTTTTGCCAATCTCCCGGGAAAGCAAAATAACTGCCATTCAGGAATCCAAAAATAGTGCTACTCTGAAATTGGATGAACTGATTGGAAACTTGACGGCTTATGATTTGAGAAGGCAAACAATGAAGATGGATGCTCCCAAGAAAGAAAGAAGTCTGGCTCTCAGGTCTCAGAAGGATCAGATCTTGAAGATAATGAAATGGCAATGATAACTAGAGACTTCAAGAAATACCTTCTGCGAGGCAAGGGCTCTTCAAGAGGATCAACATTCAACAAACCTAGGGCTCTTGAGAAGCAGACAAATGATGGTTGCTTTAAATGTGGAAAGACAGATAGCATGATCAACAACTGCCCTCAATAGGAGATTGAGTGGAAGAAAGAAAGGGAAGAACGAAGGAACAGTAAGAAGGAACATGTTTAACCAAGGGAAAAAAAGGTACTACCAAATCCATGGTTGCTGCATGGGGAGATATGTCAGATGAAGACTCAAAAAATGAAACAGTAAATAAGCAAGCTCTTATGGCCATCGGAGAATCAGAATATGAACAGGGGTTATGTATTCTACATCTTAAAGAAAAGATTAAATTCCTGCCTAAAGAAAAATTGGCTGAACTCTTGATGGACTTTGTAGATGAGTCTGAAATAATAAACAGTGAGAAAGATGTTTTGTTTAGGGATTGTGTAATACTAGAAAAAAAATGCAAAAGACTAGAATCTAGGGCTGATAAGAGTAATAACTTAAATCCTGAGTTGAAGAACCACATTCTTCAACTGGAAAGTAGTGTCCTAGAACTCAAGTCTAAACATTTGAAACTTAAAATAGGGAAAGGAAAGAAAAAGGATGATCAATAATTTCTCGCACTAGAAGAAAATTTAGGAAAATTGAAAAATTAGATGTATAAGAAAGATGAATCAATCAAGGTTCTTAAAGAAGAATTAGGAAAGGTGAAGCATGAACTAGACAGAACATGAAAATGGAACAAGGCTTCCGATGCACTCTCCTGGCTGCAAAAGCATCACAGCAGCAACAAGAGAGGACTTGGGTTTGGGACTCAAGCTCCAAAATGGGATCCCAAAAACAAGTATCTCACTCTTCCTGAGAACAAAATCTGTACACATTGTGGTAAGACTGGCCATTACAAAAATGAATGAAATGCAAAAGAAAAGGCCATTCAAAGGAACAAAAGTTTTGTTCAAGAAAAACACAAACTGCCTGGATGGGCAAAGAGAAATCTAATACATCTTTTGGCTATCAGAAAGGGACCCAAACTAGTTTGGGTTCCTAAGACTAACCCCCGAGTCCATTTTGTAGGTCCAAGTGAAAGGAAGTAGCCGAATTTGGTACATAGATAGTGGCTGCTCAAAACATATGACTGGTAACAAGGACCAGTTTCTTTAACTTGAGAACCTAAGAGGAGGCAATGTATCCTTTGGAAATGGAGAGAAAGGTGAGATCATTGGGTTGGAAAGGTAGGAAAGACAGACTCTCATTCCATTGAGAATGTCTATTTGATAGATGGCTTGAAATATAGCCTGATAAGTGTGTAACAACTGTGTGACAGAGGTAATCTAGTGGCTTTCACTTCTTTAAAATGTTTTGTGATTAACCTTACTACAGACAAGATTTTTTTGCAGGGAAGAAGAGTTAACAATATTTACATTGTAGATTTGTCGACTCTTTCTGAAAATGAACTCACATGTCTGGGTGTGTTAGTAAATTATCCCCTCCTTTGGCGCAAAAGTCTTTGTCACGCTAGTCTAAATCAATTAAACAAATTAGTCTCCAAGGACTTGGTGATAGGGATACCTAATATCAAGTTCAAGAAAGACAAAGTTTTTGAGGCATGTGCTAGGGGGGAAGCAAGTAAGGTCATCCTTCAAATCTAAGAAAATGGGAAGCTCGTCCAAGACGTTGGAACTGGTTCATATCGATCTTTGTGGTCCAGTAAAAGCCATGAGCAGAGGTGGTAAAAGATATGTTATAGTGTTGGTTGATGATTATTCTAGATTTACCTTGGGTGCTATTTCTAACTTCCAAAAATGAAGCATTTGAAATGTTTACAGCTTTTGTTAGAATAATCTAGAAATAATTAGGAAATCAACTTGCATCCATTAGGTCTAATCATGGAACTGAAGTTGAAAAGGCAAAGTTTTCATAATTTTGTGATAAAAATGGAATAGATCATAATTTCTCTTCTCCTAGAACTCCTCATCAAAATGGGGTAGTTGAAAGGAAGAACAGGACCCTTGAGGATATGGCAAGGACCATGTTACTTTCGAGTAAATTACCTCATAGTTTTTGGGCAAAGGCAATAAATATAGCATGCTACATAATAAACAGGTGTATGACAGACCACTTGTAGATAAAACTCCCTATGAGTTACTTAAAGGGACAAAACCAAACATATCCCACCTATGGGCTTTGGTTGCAAGTGCTATGTGCACAGTAATGGCAAAGATTCCCTTGTAAGTTTGATCCCAGAAGTGATGAGGGAGTATTCTTGTGATATTCTTCATATAGCAAAGCTTATAAAGTATTTAATAAAGGAACTCTATGTGTAGAAGAAAGTGTACATGTTATTTTTGATGAAACTAATACTCTTTCTGAGAGACAGGAACATGAAGATGAAGCAATTGGACTGGTAAGACAACTGACTGAAGTTAAAACACATGTCAAGGTGGCATCCAAAGAAGGAACAGGTGATGGAACAGGTCCTTATACCCTGGGCAACCTGACAGGGGGAACCAATTTGAGAGAAAATGCTCAAAATTCTCAAAAGGAACATGCACCTGAACATTTTCCTCTATTACATAATAATGATGGAGAAACCAGCAGAAACCAGCTGGTGGGAAAATCTTACAGGTACATGAGTTCTCAACCCATTGAGAACATAATCAATCATCCCACATCTGGAGTCAAGACTAGATCACAACTAAAGAATCTATGTGCATTTGATGCCTTTTTGTCCCTGATTGAACCTAAAAATGTGAGTGAAGCTCTACAAGATGCTGACTAGAAAAATGCTATGCTTAAAGAACTCAATCAGTTTGAAAGAAGCCAAGTCTAGAACTTGGTTCCAAGACCTAAGGACAGGTCAGTCGTCGAGACATAATGGGTCTTCAGAAACAAGCTGGATGAAGATGGATCAGTTACAAGAAATAAGGCAAGGTTAGTGGTTCAAGTTTATAGTCAAGAGGAAGGCATGACTATGATGAGACTTTTGCTCCAGTTGCCAGACTCGAAGCAATTAGACTTCTCATAGACTTTGCAGCACATATGGAATACACTCTTTATCAAATGGATGTGAAAAGTACCTTCCTAAATGGCTATCTCAAAGAAGAAGTGTTTGTGAAGCATCCTCCTAGATTCGAAAGCAAGTAATTTCCTCATCATGTATACAAACTTGATAAGGCTCTTTATGGTCTCAAGCAAGCCCAAAGAGCTTGGTATGAAAGATTGTCAAAATTCCTTCTGGAGCATGGGTGCAAAAGAGGTAAAATTGATAGTACTTTTTACCTAAAGGAAAAAGGTAATGATCTTCTTGTTGTTCAGATTTATGTCGATGACCTAATTTTTGGGGCCACTACAGAGAGGTTGAGTAATGATTTTGCAAAACTAATGGGCAGTGAATTTGAAATGAGTATGATGGGAGAACTTAATTTCTTCTTAGGGTTGCAAATCAAACAAAGTCCAAACGGTACCATGACTCATCAACAGAAGTACACAAAAGAACTGATCAACATATTTCAAATGGAAGAATCCAAAGAAATAGATACTCCTATTGCAATTGCCACAAAGTTAGATGTTGGTGAACCTGGTTCATCAGTCGATCAAAAGTTGTACAGGCGTTTGATTGGTTCACTTTTTTATCTTACTACCAGCAGACCTGACATTGTTTTCAGCGTAGGATTTTGTGCTCATTTCCAAGCAAATCCCAAGGAGTCACACTTGACTTCAGTCAAAATAATATTGAGATATCTAAAAGGCACAACTGATCTGTGCTTGTGGTATCCAAAAGGTAGTAATTTTGAATTAATTGGATAAGCTGCTGTTGACTATGCAGGTTACATAGTAGACAGGAAAAGTACTTTAGGTATGGCACACTTCCTAGGATCTTGTCATGTATCTTGGGCTGCGAAAAAGTAGAATTCAGTGGCCCTCTCTACTGCTGAAGCTGAGTATGCTACCTCATGTTGTTCTTAGTTACTATGGATCAAGCAACAATAGGTAGATTTTTGAATCGAAGTGGGATGCATACCTATATTTTGTGATAACACTAGTGCACTCTATATGAAAAAGAACCCTGTTCATCACAAAAGAACTAAGCACATAGATGTTAGACACCACTTCTTAAGGGACACTGTGAAAAGGAGCTAATTTCCATAGAATTTCGTGCCACTGATAAACAGATAGCTGACATCTTCACAAGGCACTAAGTAGAGAAAACTTTGAGAGGAACATGTTGGAATTAGGGATGATTAAGATCACCTGAGAGGTCATGTTCAGAATGCACAATAAAAAAATTAAAAAAAATGATTTTTTTAGTTAGTAGTTCTTAAATCTGTGAATGTTAGACTAATTCCTACTCAGCTACATACTTTTAAATAACTATACTCCTGTGACATGTGGTTATATAATTCATTAATCTCTTAAATATTTTATATTCTGACATTTGAGGCATGATAAAGAGACGTGTCATATGAAAAACCTGGTTCGAAAATATGTACTCATGAGGAAAGTCAGGTATATTTCTATACTTTTCCCAATTAAAAAAAATTAATTTTCAATCATGAGCAAGTGTCCTAGAAATTCCAATCGTCTCAAAATTCTATCCATTGGAAGCCAATTGAACCATTTTCTTGTAATCAGAATTCTAAGAATAACGGAACTCTTTTCCTAATCCTTAGCAATTTTAATTAATTCCTAGGTAGACCAGAACTCTACACTGATAAGACTCCTACTGATGCCTGAAAAAGTGCTTTATTTGAAGCAACAATTACCCCTCTTTAAAACGACTCTTAGGTAATTTCACAACCATCATTAGCTTATTACTCTCTGACCATCTCTTTCATCTCCAAAACCCTCAAAAACTCCAAAAATTTTCTAAAGCCTTCCACAAATTAATCATCAAAAATGACTAATCCTCAAGACAATTCAGGAACTCCGCCACTGTCACCCAACACACCCTCATCCTCTACCCCTCCTGTTGAATCCCCAAAAACAAGATTTCATAAAAAAAAAAGGATAGCCAGAAAAGCAGTGGCGAGTGCACCTTTAAGAAAAACATTAAACGAGAGGCTGAAAGCAAGTCAAAAGATGGAACCCCAAGCAAAGGTCACTGAGTCCAGCTCTAAGTCGGATCAATGCATCTCCGTACGCGAGGGAGATAAACCTGGATCTTCTAAAAATTCTTTGTCTCAAAATAATCCAACAGAGGTAAGATCCTGTTTTCTTCCGGAGGATGAAGATGAAAAAGTAGAGAATAGATATGTTTTGGTTGGGGCAGTTAATAACATTTCTGGATATGTGTTGTAGAATAAATGAATAAAATAAGGAAGAATGTGTTATTTATCTGTGGAAGTAGGGGTAATGGGGTATCACATTTAGGGGGAAGTGAATTTGGGGAAGCTGCTGAGGGGTTGGTAGATTTAAGTAAACAAACTGGTCCATCCATGGAGGAGACCTTGAATGACATGTTGCAGAAGGTGTGGGATAGCTATGACCCCGAGAAACAAAATTCCTCTTCCCTTAGAACGCCTGCTGTTTCAAAACCATCAAAGAAATCCAAGACTGCATCCCCTAAGCTTGCACCTAGGGCTAGAACAATATGAAGCAAAGTGAGAGAGAGTGAAGCTGAGTTAAAGAGGGCACTGGACAAAAGTAAGAAGAAAAGACTATAGAAAGGAAAGTGGAAGGTTTGTGAGAGTTCAGAAACTGTGGCTGAGGAGGACGAAGAGTTGATGGAACAGGTCCATCCAGCGAAACAAGCTGAGAAGGCTCCTATTGCAAAATCCTAGGAGACTAAGATTTCTTCCAAGAAGTCTTCAAAAGCTATACCTGGTGAGTCCTTCCTTGCAAAGAGAACAAGAACTGCCTCTAAAGGCAAACAAGTGAAAATGGTTGTAGAACAAGAAGAACATGATTCAGAGAATGAGTAGGATCGATTTACCAATTTTGGCAAATGAAATATCTGAAGGGTAGGCTGCTGAAAGAACTGGAGGAGCCAGGCATGTTGAGGCTTCTAACCTCTCTAAAGCTCAAGGTTGGAAGGACATGGTCCTTCAGTTGAATGGGAAACAAGCTAGGAAGGAACTGGTTGAGTTCATGGAAAATGGGTCACTAAAGAATGGTGTGGTGACAAGTTATGTTAAGGGTGTCAAGGTAAAGTTTAATGATGAGAAGCTAGATGAAAGTTTGAATATCCCTTGTGAGGGATATGATGATTACACAAGGCAAAAATGGCCTTGTTTGGATGGGTTATTTTGAAAGCTGCAGATACTAGAAATTTTTGTGATACCACATCAGAGGCAGAAGTGTCTGAGGCCAGGGCAGTGCAAAAAAGTGAGATGAGGCATGAGCTCAAGGTGCTCTTTGAGTTTGTCAACAAAGGCCTCCTGCCCAGACAGGAAAGAAGGCATACTGCTAATTAAATGGACCTTGTGCTCATGTACTGCTTGACTGAAAGTAAGTAAATCAACTGGTCTGTGTTCATGGTAAAGCTGCTGGAAAGGGTAATTAATGTTTCAAAGGCCCATTCCATCACCTACGGATTTATTCTGACTAATGTGCTTGAACGACTACATGTTCCCTTGAAAAATTGAGAGATGGCATCTAGCAAGGAGAATTTTGGCATCAAGGCCCTTCAAAGCTGTGACTATCTGCTCAGCACTTTTCCTTTTGAGCCTGGTTCATCTGCCAAGATTCCTGTAAACAGCAAAGTCAGATCCTTAGTTCAGGAGGTTGGACTGAAGGATGTTGAAATGGCAAGGCTGAATGCCAGGGTGGCAGAATTGGAGGAAGAAAGTAATGGGCTTAGAGCTGAGCTTGCCAAAGAGAAAGAGAAAAACTAAGGCATGCTACAACAAATTCTTAACCTTCTAAAAGTCCAACCCTCCATCTCATCCAAGCCTTAGGACTCATGTGTCTAGTATCCAGTCCAGTTCCGCCCCCCGCCCCCCCAAGTGACAAGTTTATATGGTTCTTGGTCTATTTTCTTTTTTCTCATGGTTGCAAGTTTTATGTTTCTTTTTGTGGACTGCTTCGTAGGAACATTTTTATAATCAATGAATGAATTTTTTCTTGTTCTTGTTAAGTTTGTTCTAAAGAATTATTTCTGAGATGATTTTTGATTAACTTGAACATATGTTCACATGCAGTTGCCCCAACGGCCATGTGTAGAAATTAACTTCGAGAAATCACATTATTTATGCAACTTTTTGATGATGCCAAAAGGGGGAAGATATTGTGCTTTAAAATGTTTTTCTGAACTAGTGATGTTTGTGACCTAAATCTGACCTCCTTAATGATAACTTAAATCATTTTCTATGTGATGATTTCAGCCAAGTCTACAGGTTCCCTGATCACAATAAGCACACAGTTTGTTATCATCAAAAAGGGGGAAATTGTTGGCCCAAGTTTCAGTTGAGTTTTCAAGATTGACAAATGAACTGATAGAAGGACATGGTCCATCTTGTACTACAAAGTTTGAATCAACTAGGGCACATGCAGAACACATGAGGAAGATAATGCACCAAAGATCACGCATCAATATATTCTGATCATAATCCAAATGGTTGCACTGGGATACGGAGGACAATCTCTTTATTTGAAGAGAACTTAATCCTTAGTTAGGATAAGAGTTGGAGTTTGCGTTGGCTAAGGACTCGAATTGTGAATGGATAAGAAGTGGAGTCTTAATCAAACTCTAACTGCTAACTCAATATATGATTGCGTTAGTTCTCTATTACAGGAAACACACACAAGCTGAAGAAAAGCATAGTTGAGATTAAAAAAAGAGTGAGTCAGATTTGCAAGCAATATATGCAACTTACAAGTGTGCACGCCTACATCTACATGAACCTAGAGAAGAACCAGTTCCATCTGATTGTTTTATTTCTAGTAAATTGTAGTAGGTTTTATATTGTACCTTTCATCTTTCCTTGAAGCAATTCTATTAGGTACGTTGTGTCATCAAGTTAGAGTTAACTTGATAGTGTCGCGGTAATTGAGGTTGTGTGCCACACTGGATTAGAGTTTAATCCTTAGGTTTACAAAGAGTTTTTGTAAATGATGTTTTGGCTCATTGATTTTAGTGGAGTTTGGGAAAATCCTACTGAGTAGTAGGTCGTGGTTTTATCACCTTTTGAGCCAGGTGTTTTCCACGAAAAATATCTATGCACTTTACATTAAGTTTTTATTATTTCGCAAACTGCAGTAGTTAGAACACTTAGAAGTACCAGGTTCTTCTAATGCGAAAATTAGGCACCACACAAATCACCCCCCCTGTGTGGTATTGACGTTTATCGGGCGTGCTAGAAACTAGAGGTGCATAATAAGGCTCCTAAGGTATAGGAGGATATGGAGCACTGTATTGAAGAGATGAACGAACAGGGTGAACCATATAACCCCTACCATGACGACTTGCTGTTAGGGTATGGGAACCAGAGTAGTGGCCTTACTCTCGAGACCTCTTGGACTCTCTCTGTTCTCTTTCTCTAGCGAGCATACCCTCGATCCTCCTAGCAATGCTCACTACCTGCTAATAACGAATGTCCATCTCCAACTCTCGAGCCATGCTAGATCTGATTTGTGGAATAAGACCATCAATTAATCGACGAACTCTCTCACGGATAGTAGCAATCATGGTTAGTGCATGCCTAGCCAATCTGGTATATCATATAGCATACTCCGAAACAATCATAGCACCCTAGCGTAATTACTCAAACTTTGTGAGCCATGCGTCCCTATGTCTCTCAGGGACAAACTCTCTCATGAACATATCTGATAACTGGGTCCAAGTGGGTGAAGTAGCTTCGAATGGACTGTCTATCTCAAAAGTGCGCCACCAATCATTGGCTGCTCCCTGAAGGTGGAAAGCAGTAAAGGAAACCTTGCTGGATTCGGCTATACCCATAGTGCAAAGAACACAATGGAACTTCTCTATAAATCCCAAGGCATCGTCTGATGCTAATCGACTAAAAACCGGAGGATCATACTTCTTGAATCTTTGAAGCTTCCGATGTTGATCCTGAGAAGCAGCTGCCCCATCCTTTGATTAACATGGTACTGAAGGCTTTACATGAATGACCTCTAGGACCTGCTCAACATGCACTCGCTGCTCAGGTGTGCGGGCCGCAGGAGTGTGTGCTTCTCCCCCGGTCTGGGATGTGGTTGCACCAAAGGGAAGAAACACTGCCTAAGCCAACGCTAAAATTAGGAATTACTGCTCACAATAGGAATAATAACCAGAGGATCTCTTGGTATCCCGATAATCTATTGGAATCCTGATATATATATATATATATATATATATATATATATATATATATATATATATATATATATATATATCAGGGATTTCTTGGTATCCCGCACCCTCAGTCAAGAATATATCACGTGCATGGGGGTCTCTAGGGATGCCGTCCCGTAATCTCAAATTTAAAACACATAATAACTGCTCAAACATCAGGATAAATGTTAAACATAGAACAAGTAATAGTAAACCTAGCCTAACATGCTTCACGGAGTACAAACATGACAGTTTACCAAATAGGCAAGTAAGTTAACTAAGCATGCTTCTCTAAACTAACACAGGTTAAACTTGCAATTACAATAAACAGGTAAGCAAGAAAACTCAATTAAATACTTCAACTAAAAATGGATTTTTAACAACTAGCTAAAGTACGCGCACGTCACCTCACCTACGAGGCATTCAAATATAAAATTTCATGTCCTAAGGGGAAAGGTCTCCCACACAAGGATAAACAAGCCACTTACTTCGAACCGACTCAAAAATCAACTAGAAATCACGCCCTTGCCACGAGTATCCGACTCCAAATGTCTCAAATCTATTCAATTAAGCTACACATTGTAAATAACATCTCAAGCAACTGATTCTACTATTTAATTCAAAGGTAAGGCACCAAATTATATAAAATGAACAAAACGCCCCTTAGGCCAACGTCTCAGAATCGGATAAATTTTACATTTTTAGAACCCTCGTACTCTCACGACTCTAACCATATAAAATCTCTCAAATCGAAGGTCAAACATCCACTCAAAACTCGACAATTTGGTCTATAAATTTCTACCCATTTTTCATTCAAAAATTCAAAATTAAGGAGGAATTCTTGATTAGATTAGCGGGTTTTCATTATAAGAGAGCAGAGAATCATTACCTAGTCGCTGCCGTCCAAAATCCCTCGAAATTTCTCCCAAATCGGAGCTCCCAAGTTTGTGTTTTGATAAAAATAGTTAATCATTGGTTTTGAATTGTTTATAATTTTCCAATCATTTAATGCATCGCGAACGCGGAAGCAGTCTCGCATTCGCGAAGAAGAAAAAAAGTGAAGGATGAAAAATTGCCCTTCGCGAACGCGAGGTACAACACGCGAACACAAAGGTATGGGCTGATGAAGCTACGCGAACGCGACCGGGGTAGTGCGAATGCGAAGAATTTATTAGGCTCAGCCCTCAGAGCCAAAACAGAGCTATGCGAATGCAGTAGCTTAGCCGCGAAAGCAGTGGAGGAAAAGGTGTAACTTCGCGAACGCAGGAGGACTTATAGCGAACGCAAAGGGATAACTGGTACTCCCCCAAGATTAAACTACGCGAACACGTAGAGGAGGACGCAAACGCGAACGCGAAGAAGAAGGAGATTTGAGCTACGCGAACGCAAAGAAAGAATTTGACTTGCAGCTGCTAAAGAATTTTCTGCAACTTTTCATAACTTCAAAATGCTCCGTAGAGCATCCCAATTACACCCGAGGGTTCCGGATCCTCAACCAATCCTATGGACATATCCCATAACATCATTCAAACCTTTACCAATCCTTAAACCACTTAAAACAATACCGAAAACTCGAATTAATCAAGGATTTGAGCCTAAGAACTTTAAATTTCATCAAAATACATTTCGATCAAAAACCCTTACCAAAACACGTCCGAATGACCTAAATTTTTTCACACACATCCCAAATGATATGAGGGAATTACTGCAACTTCCAGATTTCCATTCCGGCCTCGGATAAAAAATTCACTTTTGGACCAGAGACTTCAAAAAATTCAAACTTCGGCATTTCTAACCTAAATTCGCTACGGACATCCAAAATGCATTTCGAAAACGCTCCCACGCCCAAAATCACCTTAGGGAGCTAACGAAACCATCGGATTTTCATTTTGAGGCCGTCTTCACACTGTTCCTACTAGGGATAACTTTTGAACACTTATGCTCCCATTTAGGGACTAAGTGGCCCAAAACTCTCTGAAACCCAAGAGTGAACGTCCCGGCGAATCAAAATAGCAGAAATGAACTTAGGGAAAGCAATTAATAGGGGATCAGTGCGTAAATTCTAAAAACGACCGGCCGGGTCGTTACATTTATTAAACTAGGGAGAGAACATGAGAAGAGGCTTTTTCACAACTCATAAAGCGTTGAATCTCCCTACATCATGGCTACATCTCTACAATAGAAAATATATAGTAGTACCCCTATTTATAATACTACAAAACCAAAATTTACTAAAATCTAGAAAACATATTCCTATATTATTTAGTTTGTGAATCCTAATTAGACATCAATTAAATAAATTAGTAAATATCAAATTGTAGACGACGTAGGGATGCTACTTAATCTTGATTTCATTTCAAACATCATCGTTTCTAAGAGATAAATTACTTTTCATTCTTCAAAAACTCTTGTTAGATTAGCTCTTCCTCTAATTTGTTGGGGTGCACATACTTTTCTGGACTAACTTTTAGTAAAATATGTTCTCTTATTCCTGAAATCAGAGCTTATGTTTTTAGAAGTATTCAGTACTAATTTTTACAGAATATTGCAACAATTAGGTATCGAAGGATTCTTAGTTATTAGGGAAAAGGCAAAAATAGTACTTCGACAAACTATGTTATCGACTTGCTAAAGACCAAAAATAGAAAGGAAGAAAAATCACTGATGATTCACTTCCTAATCACCAAATTTGTTACCAGAAATTCCTTCCTGATCAGATCATACAAATTAAGCAAATAAATAAGCGTTTAACATAATAGACAACATAAAGATTTTATATACTATAATTATAGTGTAATTAATATGTGATAGCTTATTAGTTACCGTAATAATTTACTTACAATTACCTTACAAGTAACCTAATTGTGTATATATTTTTTCACACCATCATTGCATTTCAGTATATTAATTTTCATTCAAATGTTCCTATAATAAGTAATCCATATAACAAGAACACAGCAGCAGCAAAAATAAAAAACCATGTTTTTTTCCCTTTGCTCCCACTGCATTATCCTCTTCCTACTATTTGGCTTCTACTTAGTTCCATTCACAAGTGGAATATTACCACCTGTTCAAATTATTAATCAGGGCCGTCAAAATTTAATAGTTAGATGCCAATCTGATGGATATTGTCATAGTAAGCAGACAATAAAGCCATTGTCTCAGTACAGATGTAGATTTAGGTACAGGTGCAATTGTTACAGCATGGTGTACAATGGAATTAGCTGGAAAATGGGGAATTTTTCAAGTGTATAATACTGGAAGAAAAGATCTCTTTTGTGATAAGGGATATTGCACTTGGATTGTGGCGGAATTTGGAGTTTGTCAGTCTAAGGATCCACCTGTTTTTGGCTGCTCTAAGCTTTACTTTTGGCCACAAGTTTGATTAAGAGAAGCGAAAAAATATATCTCTGAATAATAGCAAGTTTTGTTGTTTATTGTGCTACTATTCGGTCACGTGGACTCTCTAAAATGTAATCGCACGGTATCGGATTCTCTAAAAACATAATATTATATTTGAAGCACGCACCTAACAGCATTTCCCGAGAGCGCAAGCAATATAATTATTCAGTAGTAATTATTTTCTTTTTTTTTTTGGTCAAATTTTCCGCTTCTCAGTAGTGACAAGATTTAAACTTTTTGGTGCAAAAAAAAAAGGGAAATAGATTGCTTTGGTAATTTAAGAATTGTTATGTCGAGTAAGAGGCAAATCCAAAAATAAAGAAGATAAAGAATAACAAATTTTAACGTGGCAAACCTTCAACGACTATACCTGATTTTTTTGGTCCTAACAAAATTATATTGTTTCCTTTATACACATTTTGTTCGTTCTACTTCTGATTATTTGATCCTAATACAAAAGTCCCCTTGAAGGAATGATGTAAGTTTTTTGTTTGAGTGTCAATTTGTAACTTTCAATACAGATTATTGTTTGGAAGAGTATAGTTAGGTTGAACATGTATAAGAGTTTATATAGACATGTTTTGCAATTTTTAATCTGAAATAATAAACGAATTTATTCGAATAAATTTTTTCATCTACAAACTTATATGTAAGTTTCAAATATTTTGATATCCTTGCAGAATTCTTTTATAGCATATTACGACCCCATTAACCGTAAAAAAATAGTTAATTAATTAAACGTTTATGCGTTACTATATATCATCACCTTAATGAAGTGGACAGGGTTAAACTTTACCTACCTATGATTATATATTACCTTAATGATGTATTTTCGACAAAAAGAATTAGAATACTTTAGTGAGATAAAGGTAGAAGGGAAAAATACTGACAATAGGTAGTCTAATTAGTCTGTTAAATATTGTTACCATAAGGAATAAAATCAACCACATTGTTTTATTAAATGTTAGATATTAAATATTTATATAGGTGAAATTCCTTGTATAGGAATATTAGATAACAAATACATTTATCAGAGAATTCTACGATATCATAAATTACAAGTGTTCGATCTGCTTTCAGAATCAGTGAATGTAGGCATATATGAATCATTTGCATACATTGTGCTACGTTCTTAATTAGACCATTTAAGGGAAAATGGTCAAGGATGTAACGACCTGGTTGGTCGTTTTGCGTTTTAGAATCTTGTTCTTATAAATAAAATTTTCCGTACTTACTTTAACTAATTTATGACTTGCGGGGATAGGTGGTTCGTAAGTTAGAAGAGGTTCGAACAAGAATATGTTCATTTGCTTCTTTAAGTCTTTCTATAAAATTCAAGTTTGACTTCGGCCAACTTTCATGGAAAATGGACCTGAATTCGTAATTTAACTATCCCGAGGGGTCCGAGGGAAAATATGAGACTTGGGCGTATGCCCCGGATCGAATTCCGTGGTCCTTAGAATGAGTAATGAATTCTTCTGTGAAATTGTTAACTTGAAGTTTTAAGGAATTAAACAAACTAAGTAATCGTTGATTTCCTGGGTATCGAGCTCCGATTTTAGTTTCAAAACTTGGTACAAGTCCGAAATATCACTTAAGACTTACCCGTAAAATTTGGTGTCAATCCGAGTAGTTTATGGGTGTTTGGACCTGTTAGAATGAAATTTAGAACTTGAAGATTCAATGATTTGATTCATTTTGTTTTGGGGTTGATTCTTCGATTTAGCTTTGTTTTGAGTATTTCTAGGGTTCGAGTAGGCCCGACTCATGATTTCAGACTTGTCGGCATGTTCGGGCGGGGCTCAGGAGCCCCGAGTGTCAAATGGTCGAGGTACGAGTGAAGTTAGAACTTGGAAAAGAACTAATTCTGATGCTTCTGTCATAACCGCTTCTGCTGCAAGAATATGTTCATTTGCTTCTTTAAGTCTTTCTAAAAAGGCCAAGTTTGACTTCGGCCAACTTTCATGGGAAATGGACCAGATTTCAAAATTAAACAATCCCGAAGGGTCCGTGGGAAAATATGGGATTAGGCCGTATGCCCGGAAGCGAATTCCGAGGTCCTTAGACTGAGTAATGAATTTTTCTGTGAAATTTTTAGCTTGAAGTTTTAAGGAATTGAACAAACTGAGTAATCGTTGATTTCCTAGGTATCGAGCTCAGATTTTAGATTTATAAATTGGTACATGTCCGAAATATCACATTAGACCTACCCGTAAAATTTGGTGTCAATTCGAGTAGTTTATGGGTGTTTTTACCTATAAGAAGGAAATTTGGAACTTGCAGATTCAATGATTTGATTTATTTGGTTTTGGGGTTGATTCCTCTATTTAGCATTATTTTATGTATTTCAAAGGTTCGAGTAGATCCGCCTCGTGATTTCAGACTTGACGGTATGTTCGGGTAGGGCTTTGGAGCCCCGAGCGTCAAATGGCCGAGGTTCGAGTGAAGTTAGAACTTGGAAAAGAACAAAGTCTGATGCTTCTGCCATAACCGTTTTTGCGGCTCTTGGACCACAAAAGCGGTCCACATACCGCAGAAGCAAATTGGGCTCAGGCATGGGAAACCGCAGAAGCGGTCCCGCCTTAGCGACCCATGGACTGTTGAAGCGGTCTAGCCCATTTTGCCTAGATGCGCAGAAGCGGCTCCGATTCCGCCGATGCGGGACCGCTGAAGCGTAAAAGGCTGGCAGCGAATTTCATTTATTTCGAGCTCAAGCTCATTTCTTTCACATATTTCTCAACACTTACGCAATTTTGGTGATTCTAAAGAGAGGGTTTCAACATAACATTGCAAGGTAAGTAATCCCCACTCACTTTTTGTTCAAATTATATAACATTAGGTAGATTTAACACTATAAATTAAGTAAAATCAAGGCATTAGAGCTAGACGTATGGTTTAAAAAAACTAAGATTTAATCATGTTATTAGCCATGTAAAGAACTAGAAATCATATATTCAATATTCTTAGGCTGTAGAGAACAACGTTTTTCGAAAAATCTCGGAATCCGGGCACGTGGGTCCAGGGCCGGAATTTAGAAAACTTGTGGGAAAGGTTGGGAAATCACTTAAATAGCTAGAATTCAACCTTGTAGGCCTTTATTGACTAGTTCTTATGTTGTTTAATTACTTTGTGCTCGTTCGGCTTCGCACTGAGGTTTTGGGGCTTGTTCTTGATATTGGAAGTGCACTTTGGGAGTGAGGTGAGTCTTCTTTCTAACCTCGTAAGAGGAAAATGTCCCCTTAGGACTAATAAATGATAATTTTCTATTAAATGCGAGGGCTACGTACGTACTAGATGACGACAGTCCGTGCGTAGAAACTATAATACTAATTGTTTGGGTAGTTTAGGACCCACATCATGCCTAATTTGAGATATTTTTTATTTCAACTATCGATACGATCTTTGATGATATACTAGAGACTAGAGAGGAATTGAAAGTGAACATATGAATATTGTTGAACCTTGTAAAGATTTCTTTTTGTATAAATGAGCCTCTGTGTGCATTCTTGATGTTTCTTTGATTTTTGTGGATCGGGCCAATCGCCTCGGTGAAATAGATGCATCTATGGTTCGGGTCGCTCGACCCTCGAAGATGCACAATTTATATCCTATTGGAGTAGGCCGTTGACCTTGGCATGATTGCGCATGATATATGTAGTTGAGCTTAGATATTTCATGATTAACTGCTAAGTATGTGAAAGAAGGGGAAAGATAAAAAAATATGATTAAGAGCATGATTTTTACTTCAATTGTAAATGTTATTTATTTGAATTATCAATGCTCTATATTGTATATCATTATTATGATATTATCTTGACCTAGTAGGTATCAAGTTAACCTTTCCTCTCTACGTCTTCGATATTAGGCAGGATATTTACTGGGTACATATTGTTTATGTACTCATGCTACGCTTATGTACTTAAATGTACACGATTTGAGGTTGATTATTCCGTTTATCAATCCAGTGCACGCCAGTGAGTTGCGGCAGAGACTTCTACGGTGAGCTGCTTCCCTTGCTACTCCACTCAGCAGCCATATGGAGTCTTCTTTTGTATTTTTGTTGTCTTTCCTTATTTCAGACAGTAGGAGAGAGATACTGTTGTATATTCTACTAGATTTCCGTTCTTTTGACACCGAATCTTGGCACACACAGTAGAAGATATATATTTTGTGGTTGTGTAATTATTTTTTCTACATTATTGATCTTTACTGGCCTTGGCTTTAAATTTGAAAAATCTATTATAATTATTTTTTGGCAGAGGTAAAATGAGAACTTAAATCACAAATTTCGCAATCGGATGGCCTGACAACGGTGTCGGGCGTCATAATGACTTGTTAGAAAAAATGGGTCATGACAATATGATATCAGAGCTCTAGGTTCACATAGGTCTCACAAGTTACGGGCAAACCTATTAGAGTCTTGTAGATCGGTGCGGAGACGTCTGTATTTATCTTCGAAAGGCTATAGGGTATACGGAAAGACTACTCTTTATTCAATTCCTATCGCGCAGTGGTTGATGTACTAAATTTTCATTTATATTCTCTCACAGATGGTGAGAACTCTTATCGCTGACATTCTGGACCCGAGAGGAGATGCTCCCCTTGTTGCTAGAGGTCGAGGTAGAGGCGAGGGAAGAGCACCACCCCGTTGTAGGAGACGATGGCGCCCCAGAGCAATTCCAATCATACCACTAGCAAACCTTGCGAGGGATCCCATTATCGAGGAGCAGGGTGAGATATCTTCAGCTGAGCCTACCCCGATAGATTTCATGACAGCACCGGGATGTCAGGACGTCATGGGCCGCATGCTTCGGTTCATGGATACAATGACTCAAGCTGTCTTATTCCAACAGATCCAGCTACTTCACAGGCAGGAGGGGGTGTGCTGACCCCTACTGCTCAGGCCCCAGGTTATATAGCCGTAGTTTATCAGACTCCGGGTGCACTACCTGCAGATGCAGTAGTGGCACCCTAGCCCAGGCCAGCTGTGGATGGCGATCCACATAAGCTATTGGACAGATGGAACCGGTTGCACCATCCACTCTTCAGGGGTGAGTGTTATGAGGATTGCTAAGATTTCACTTATGGGTGCAGGGATAGACTGCACAACATGAGGATACTGGAGTCACATGGAGTTGACTTCACTACTTTTCAGTTGGAGGTCATGGCCCGCAGATGGTGGTAGTCTTATGCCCTTAGCAGACCAGCAAGTTCCCCTCCCCTCACTTGGGGTTAGTTCACTTAGTTATTCCTTGGTAAGTACATTTCACCAACTGAGAGGGAAGAGTTGCGTCATCGGTTTGAGCATCAAGAGAAGGGTCAGATGTCAGTGACCAATTATGAGGTGAGGTTCTCTGAGTTGTCTCGCCATGCACTTATGATACTTCCCACAGAGGCAGAGAGAGTATGGAGATTCTTGCGATTTATACCCCACTATCCGGTCGGGTATAGCCCGAGAGGTAGAGATAGGCACTAGGTATCAGCTAGTACTTGAGATTGCTCGTAGGATTGACGGTTACCGTGTGAGGAGTAGAGAGCAGATGCAGCAAGATAAGATGGCCAGATTCTCAAGAGAGTTTAAAGGCGCCACAGCTAGGGGCAGAGGTCACTTTGGGAGGGGTTAGCCCAGTAGGCCCCTAGTTGCAGCACCACCACCTGCTCGGGGTGCTCCAGCGCGCTCCTATTTGAGTGCCATGCCAGAGAGTTCTTATTTCCCGCCACCTATTTAGGTTTCCTCCAATGGGTATTTAGGTCATCCGGATTCTTATTTCATTGCTATGCAGGAGAGTTCATATCGTCCGCCGGCTATTCAGGCTTCTTCTAGTAGATCTTCTGGGTTTCAGAGTCAGCAATCTAGACAACATGATGTCGCACCACATTGTTTTGTGTGCGGGGACGCGGTCTACATAAGGAGATATTCCCCAAAGTTAGGGGCAAGGAAGTACAGCAGAGGCAGTAGCCTATGACTCCAGCACCAGCAGCGTAGACTCCTAGAGTTGGAGGACAGACAGGTAGAGGCCGTCCCAGAGGTGGAGGCCAGGAAAGGAGAGAGCAGCCAACTGCTACTCAGTCGGGTAGAGACCAAACAACTGGCGCTCCAACCAGATTCTATGCCCTCCCGATCAAGCCAGATGCATTCGCCTCAGATGCCGTTATCACAGTTATTATTTCAGTTAGCGGTAGAGGTGCTTCGGTACTATTTGATCCAGGGTCCACTTACTCATATGTGTCCTCTCTGTTTTCTCGTTCCTGGTTACTTCTCCTGATCTTTTGGGTGTTCATGTACATGTGTCCACTATCGATGCCAAATATTTCTCAAACGGGTTTCAAAATCAGTTATACGATATTATCGGAGGAAAACTCTTACTCCCTTGCGAGAATTGGGTTTTAGAATTTAGAGAGTCTCCACCTAATAATTATAGTGCATTAGGAAACTTTTAAGAAGAGATTTGAGAATTAGAGTTTGGGTAAGGGCGAGAAATTATCTCGAGAGAAAGGTGTTAGGCACCCCTCAAGATCCACTAGAGTGGTTCCGGGCCATACTACAATTGTTACTTTAGAAAACAAGCAAAGAAGCAAATAAAGGTTTCACATAATCGTTGCAAACAAGTTCAAAAGTTTTTGAAAAAAAATAAATGGGAGTTTTAGAAAGAAAACTTAAAAGAAACGTAACAAGTAAAGGGAAAATGAGTCCTAGGTTTATTCATAATATGGATCACATCAATGCAATACCCGGTGTACACTCCATAGGAGAGGGGTCGTACGTGATATTAGTGCACCAGTCATCATATCCATATTCTACCCTTCCTACCCGTTAATGTATTAAAGCACGAATAATCTCGTTTACTTATCACATGCTAGTACCCGCCCAAATCGTATCAGTCCTGGAGGTATTAGGACTACTAATCCTAAAGGGGAAAATGAGATGAGGCTTTTAGAGAGTTTAAAGAACAAAATACTGATGCGACATTCAAAATATATATGCAATGAGAAACAGACAAGCAAGTAAGGCTCAAATAAACCCCCTTTAATCAGATAAGTCATGTAGTTTATCATGCTTTGCAAATATTCATTTGGTCATAAAATTGATTAAACGACGAGCAGACTGTTCAACACATATCTTTAGACAGGGTGTCCACATAAGGCGTATTCGAATGCAGTAGTTAGAGATTAAGGCACTTAAATTAACACGGATAGGACTACTGACCTTAGAAAAACAAATTGGTATAGAAAGGTTTTAAAGAGGAGGTGGCAGACTTAACAGATAAAGAAAATGATATAAGACGAATTTCAGAAAGGTAGACTATTGAGTTACAGATTAACACAGAAAGAGTAATTTTAAAACAAGTTTCAAAAGAGGCATACTATTTAAGGAAAACGAAGTTCACTTGCAGAACTTATTTAAGGATTGTAAGTACAAGAAGTGAATTTAATCTGAATTGGCAAAAAATTTTAAATTATCAGAAAGGGCAGTGATTTTTCAGAAAGCATGCATGAATTTGAGAACGTTTATCAAAGAGAAATAGGTTTTGAAAAAGATGCACTGATCAGAGTGTGAGAAAAGCTTAATAGCTCAAAAAACCGTTTGTTAGTAAGTTATTCGTTAAAATTGTTACTGCTTTTAGTCGAGTGAGATGAGTCTGATTTAAAGGTCCTATAGGCGTGATCTCTACGAGATTAATTTTAACCCTTTGAATGTTAACAGACTTGTAAACATGATGTTCATTTTCATTAAACCCACTAGTCTGCCTAATGTCAAAAGTTGCACGTTCCTATAGGCATGGTGTCTATATGCATGATTGCAAAAAATTAAGCATTAGATCCTATAGGCATGATCTCTACTTGTTAATCTACATACATTAACGGTAAAGAGATCATATAGGCATAATTTCTACCCTTTATGCAGAAAAGTAGTTCCCCCACCCTTTTCACTAGATCCCCGACTTTATACAAGTTGTAATAGACCAGTCGAATAAAAATAGATCAGAAACTACAACTGCATCCAAGGTACCTAATTCAGACTTAGTGACTAGCAATATGAGATTGAACCACTTCTAGGATCCAGATTTTCAAAGCCTTCTCTTTATCTAGGGTTTCAAAGTTTTAAGGAATTTCAGGAATTCCAAACATAGCTTACACCCAAAATACCCATTAGAATTAGTTATAGTACAGTGTGGATGTCATGATACAAACTGATGGGCCGTGATGGTCACCCGGTACCTTACTCAACCGAGTACCAACGTAACGTATCTTTCTTATTACATTAGTATATACAAATGACATACGAATCTAATAGGCCAACATAATTATTCATAAACTCAAGACATCACCCGACTAGGCCATAAAATCCTTCACGCACAAGACATATATCTACAAGCCGCTAAGGGTACATAAGTGTAGCAAATATCGGGACAGAGTCCTGCCCAGCCAAACAATAAATGCCTAAATCATACTAATCAAATACGCAACTCCAAAGCTAATGGAACGCACCAACATCTTCTGCTGATCTGATAGCCTACTTGGAGAGCTCTCGGCCTGTCTATCACGACCTGCGGACATGAAACGCAGCGTCCCCGGGAAAAAGGGACGTCATTACAAATAATGTATCGAGTATGTAAGACACTTAAATAGATACATACAAGACATGGAAGAAATATAGAGTACATGATTCAACTTGTAAGTCTGAATAACTTTGTAAATCATAAATTACCTTTAGCGTCATGCAGAAGCGTATGAATGTCATGTCGTGCATAGGTACATATTTCATAACATCATAGCCTCTGAGGGTATCCCATCATATCATATAAGTCACTGTGGACAAAATTATCATCATATACCAGCTGATCAGGTGGTGGTGCATATATAATACCATAACCTTTCCCATAAATCATATACATATATATACATACATACATATATATGTATATAACACTATTTGAACACATACATATGTATGAGTATATAACGCCATTTTAATACATACCCGTATATGCATATATAACGATGTTTGAATCATATTTCAGCCACTGTGGGCAACATCATCATCATATACCAATTGATCAGGTGGTAGTGCGTACATAACGCTATAACCTTTTCTCATATCTCATATACACATATATACATACATATATACATGTATATAACACCGTCTGAGTCATGGGTCAATGTACATGTATAAATTTATAAAAGGCATATGAAATGTAATAACAAAATCTCTCGATACGTCATAAGACCATTATACCTTTGATTAATATTATAACATCATTTTAAGTATTTTCTGAGGCTCATTAACGGAAGATGGAATAATAATACATATGGAAATTAAAGAACATAGGCACTTCTAATACACCTATGAATAGAGTTATATATGTAATTTGTGCATTTGTATATTTTGTTCGTATCGTATGGATCATGCCAAAAAAAAGAAGGGTTAGCATTAACATACCTAAATTAGGGAAGAATCCGTATTGTGACAAAACACTTTCATGTTTCATCCTCACACATCAGAGAACTAAATTTAAGCGTTTGGAGCAACTCCCCATTCTACAATCTCGGTGAAATAGTCTAAAGCATCGCTGATCCGGATTACTATATATAATCAAACGCCTGGAGTAATTCTTTCTTGGAAACTTTAGTAAGCACCTATTTTTAATTTATTCTTGTGATAAGCTTACTAGTAGTTGAAATAAACTTAAATAGTACTTCTAAAAAGGGTACAGATACTTGGGTTTTGTGTTTTCCTTTTTCAAGTGTTAGTGTAAGTGTTCATACACCAAAGGCTATCAATCAGTGAACTATATTCCCCATGCCAGACAAACATTAGACCTTATTTCTTTTCTAATGTCGTCCTCCACAATAAGAGTGGGAAAGAGTAGCAAAGGCATTATGACATATGTTATTACTAAGTAATAAAATATATGGACACACCAAGCTACGGATGACTAAGAGATTTTATTCGATGTGTTATCTTATTTTGTGGCCTAACATGACGAGTCATCAAATGTGCTTGAGTTGTTGTCATGTGGGGGTGGGAGCAGTTTTAAAATATTATCATAATGTCTTGTTATTCGATAATTAATTAATTACCAGCATAATTAAGAATTATTTCTACTTACTTGAAATATTATTTATTTTTCACATACCTTATACATATTACTACCATGGTCATGTGGTACCTTGTATGGTACTTAGTTTATAAATATTGGATAATATAGCTTGGGCCGTATTTTACCCCAACATGCAAAATAAGGACAAAATTCGTTTTCTTCGATGTTACTTACTATTTTACCTTCACGAATTTACTCATCACTTATAATCCTTATAATCACCAAATAATCTTTTCCTTGGGCTGATGTTAATTACCTTTCGATAAATTCAACCTAATATATGCAGGGTGCAACACTGTCGTAACTTATTGTTGCAAGGCGTAACATCTCCGTAATGTAATACTACTGGACGTGACATCTCACTTTCGGGTTCTCATTAATTTATTTATGCCATATTTTTATGTACAAAAATGTGAGGTGTAACAGTGGAAAGGCCAGCTCTCAGGCATCCAAGTTCAGATGGAGCTTCAGAGTCACAAGGCAAGGCTCACAAGAGAGGGGCAGAACTTAATTGCTCAGAATGAGTGTAAGTGCAGAAGGGGTTGAGGAGCCATAATAGGTTGGTGGCCATGCCTAGCCACAAGGCAGGCTGACACACCCCTGACTAGACCTATTTCGCCAAACAAATAAAAGCATAGACCTATGAAGATCATATTATGGCCTGGACAATGATTAGGACACTGCCAGACCAGGGTCTTAGGCTCAAAACACACAAAAAGGGAAAAGGGAGTGGGAATTGATAGAGTTTAGGATTCAAGGAATCCAGTTCAGACACATGAACAACAATGTTTAAGTATTGTTATTCTTTATGAACCATAGCTTACATACAAAAGGGTTTAGGGAGAGGGAATTCATGTAAGAGTAAAGATACAAAATGTACAGAAAAAATCACTAAAGTAACCACATAAAAACTGAAGTGTAAACACATAAGGTAGAGGCAATCTAAAATTTAAAAGGACATACTATATAAAAAAAAAATAAGAGTCTTTGGCCAAAGCAAGAAATGAAGAGATAATTCGAGTTACTGATAATCAGGAGACGAAAATAATAGAAGACTCTTGAGAATAATAATAAAGCAGTAAGTTTGTATTTCAGTGTAATCTCAACAGTGTTTCTTGTCCATACAGATATTGAGTCCTTCTCCTTTTATAGTTGATTCTCGGAGAAGGTGGAATCACTTTTCCTTAATAAAGTAATTGAGCAATAAATGACATTAAAAGAAACGTTACACAATCATTCCAATTTAATACAAATTCTCTAATGTATTTGGCATTTAATATTAAATTTGGCCACCTTTAATTCATCAGATTCAAATATTCAATCCCTTCTGATCTCTTGGCTTTAATGACTTAAATAGGTATGAGACTCGTGCCATTTGAATAATTTCTCGTTCCCCTTTAAATTTCTCCCCCTGTACCTGTTGTCGCTCATGCCTTCTGGTTATTTATTACTGTTTGACCCTTTGACCTGTCCACGTGTCATTACACGTCATCTTCAATATATAAATTCATTTTGTTCCAATACAGATTGTCCCCCCACTTTCTATATATTTATCACTTAAATATTTGGGAAGTGGATTTTCACAAAAATAAAATTTTTGCCGTAATCAATGCTATGACAGTACCGGCGCTTCAGTTGTCTTTTCTATTTAATGCTCTAGGCACTGTCACCTTCTGATTGGCTTTGTAATTCTGTAGCTTTTTTTCAAGACTTCTCCATCCCCTCTATTCATGAAGTGATGGTTGCCTTTATTACAGGCTTTCCATCATTACAATTCTTTGACGGTTGCTATTATATGCATATTTAACCTATTTTTCCTTTATCTTCTTCTTCTTAAAAAAGCTTAGCAGATACTATACACTTTACTTTTGTTCCCTTTCTCCATTAGTTCATCCTTTCTCTACAATGCCATCTCAGAATCCTAACCCCAAGAGAGTCCCAATTCTTGATATCTTCCCCGTCGCTCCTACAAGGCATAGAAGGGGTAGAGGTCTTAGGCTTCATAGCCTTGGATATATTCGTGGTGGTTCTTCTGGTTATATAGCTCTTTCTTGTAGTTCTGCCACTATTTCTTGAGGTTCTATATCTAAGAAACATTATTCTAAAGGTAAATAACTTTCTGAGCTTCTTTAAGAACCCTTAGTTGAAGAAACAGTACCCAATGACTTATCTTTTGGGAGTGATAAAACATCTCTTCAAGAACATGTTATTAATTTAGAGAAAGTTGACACCTTTCCTTCTTCAATAACTGATACTTTAATCCTACTGTTCGAAATGATTGTAACTGGAGAAGTAATCTTCGTATGATGATCCCTAATCCAACCCAGAGAATTTCTTCTTTCAGAATTTGATTTTCTTTAATTTATACTTATTCTTTCATTTTGGGATTTAAACCTTCTATTTACCCAGTTAGACTTGACTTCTTTCATTTTTTCATAATATGCTTAGCACAAGTTGGCCCTCATATACGGAGAGCAGTGGCATGTTTGAGGTACTTATCCATCAAAGCCAGTGTTATTTTTTCCTTTTCCCATCTTATTCATCTCTATCATCCCAAATTATTCTGCCATGGGGGTTTTTACCTTAACTATAAGGAGTAAAATGGTGTTTGTAAGCCCTAAGGATGACAAAGATCATGGGTGTTACACACGTTATGTGGCAGTACACACAGTTGATTTGGTGAGAGAAACCAACATCTCCTTCCCTGAGAAGTGGAACTTTTCACGTTAGGTTTTTTCACTTATCGTATCTATTTGTAAAAGTTTTAACTCCTTCTTTGATTTCATCTTTTTCTTTCTTTTTTGTAGCAATCATAGGAGATGTGCAACCCATTCATAATTTCCATGGTTGGGTAGATTGAATCTTGAAAGTTGTCCTATGGAGTAGAGAACTAAATCCATTTCGAATTTACATGGTTGGAAAGTAAAGCCTTAGGGCACGCATCTCTTATGCTTTTTCGTATTTTAAATTCTCTCTTGCTCTTAACTTTGCATCCCTCTTTTTTATTAGGATTTGGTATTAGAGGAATGAAAACTGAGGTAGTTGTTGTCCTTCGAGCTTCTTCTAGCTCTTCAATTTCTTTGGAAAGAACTCAAGTCATGCTATCAAAGAGGAAAGTCATATAAGAACATTCTGAGAATGAGGAAGCTGAGGATACCTCTTAGATAGCTAGACCAAAAGCTAGGAGATGCATTGTTTCCGAGGATGAAGCTAAAGTTACTCCTACTTGTGCCTCTCTCATCGGTCCTGTTCTCATTCCTTCTCATGACGAAACCACTCCAAGAGACACCAGTGAGTCTATTCAACATCTCTTTGTTAGTGGTTTTGGAAGTGGAGAACATGGGCCCGTTCATGATGAAATTCCTCTCTCTTCTTCTATTCCAGTTTCTTTTATTCCTCCTTGTTTTCAAGTGCTTCCTTGCATGTTTCATCTATTAGTTCTCCCTTACCAATTACCCCGCCCTTACTTTCTTCAAATCCTTCGACTTTTGTTATTTTCACTTCTTTCACCGCTCCTCTTAATGTAGCTCCCCCTACCTTTGTTCAACAGGAAGGGGAGGGTTCTGGTAGCAGACGCTTAGCTATGAGGAGCGTTACACTAGAAGTTCCTGGTAATAACAATATTTTATGTAAGTCAGGTGGAGCAGATGTCTGGCTTGAGCCATTGGTTGGAGATATTGAGAAGAAGAAAATGAGCATTCATAGTTGCTTAACGCTGATGAATGACATAGTTCATTCTACTTTGAAGGTTTTTTCTTCTTCATGTTTACAAGTTTTTTTTTTACTTCTAGACTCTAACTCTTATACTTTATCAGTGTAGGCTAACCTTATTGGTACTGAGTTGATAGGAAGAAATTCCCTTTTGTAAAAGAAAGCCCCTGAGTCTTATAAGACTATCCACAAGGCAGAGAAAATAGCCAAAGGAGCCAAACTAGAAGCAGCTAACTAGAAAGAACAGTTTGAGAATGCTCAGGGAACCATACCTGAATTGCGAGAGAGTAGAAATCACCTGGAGCAACAAAAATGAGGTTGGACTTCGGAATTAGAAATTTCCAAGGCTTCTTCAAGCGTATTTGAAAAAGATAAGGAGTGCCTTGTATGTGCCTTTTCAGAAAAATTATCAAAGTCAAGTGCAGAAGTCAGAGAACCCAGGGCACTCTTAGCCAAGAAAGAAGAATGTGCAGGGTAACTAGTGCAAATCTTGACTCAAGCTCAGGCTGATTTAATGATCTCCTCTGAGAAGATACGTGCCTTAGAGAGTTCTCATGCCTCCCTCGAAGCTTCCCTTGATTTCCATTAGCTGATCACCAAGTGTTAAAAAATGATCGTGCTCTATGGGAAATGGAGTATGAACTTCTTTAGGAGAATTTTAATATAGAGGTGAGTTGGGATTTTCTAAATTCTCGTCGTGATGCTTTTATGTAGGCCACTCAAGAAAACTTTGATTTACAATCACAATTGGCCAAAGTTTTGGACACTATTGATAAAACCCAACAACCACTTGACTCTCCTTCTCTGCCACTCGAAGCTCCTGTGGCTGAAGAATCTTTGAATGAAGAAGCCGTTGATGTGGCAGTTGAAGTTGAAAATATTGCAATTCCAGCTCCCTAGGGTAAAACTTCTGTGACACAGTATGTGGAAATTGAAGCTCCTGTGGCTCTTGCTTCTCTCAATGAACTTGATACTTTAAGCTCAGCTAAAACCACTCATATTGCTGCTTCCTCAGAACTTGCTATCGTGCCTATGGCTATCTCAGAAAGTGAGATTGATATTGCAACTTCTGATGTTCCAACCCCTTCAGTGACCAGTTAAATGTGTTTCAAACCTTTTTTTTATTGAATGGTTGTTTTATCCCTTGGAAGTTTTAAGGGATTTTTTGGTGAAGTCCCCATTTATCATAATGGGGCGTTTGTAAGAAATATTTTGCTAACTAAGTTTTTACTTAGTCTTTTTAATTACATTGAGAAGCTTTCTTAGTACTTCTATGTGTTCTTCTTTCCTTTTTTATTTATTAAAGACTTATAGAATAGCTTAGCATTTTTATCCTTTGAAAATAATTTATGATTATTCTCATGAATTATTAACATGAGGTTTATAAAAGAGGGCCCTTTTATATATCGACGCTTAATGAAGAAGACGTCTCAACTTTATAATGGTGTTACAATACGATGAAAGAAATAGGAACACACATATTTTATTTGAAATATTTTTGACAAGTTTTTTATAAATGAACTTGGACAAGCTTTTGAATATTACATGTATTAAAATACATCTATAACTTTCTCGTAATTTTTTTTCTTGCAATAGATTTTTACAAATTATAAAATAAACAAGATTTTCCTCATAACCTGTTTCAGTACATAGTCATGACTCTATCTTCATATATTAGGAAGGGTTTGAGAGGTGACTCCGTTGTTCTCATGAGTTTAAGAGATGACTCTGTTGTTCTCATGTGTAAAAACACTATGATGATATAAATCTTCCTTTGTTATAATGGGAAAGAATACTATGATGAATGTCTTATGTATACGTTTGTTGAACACAATGATGAATGTTGAAGACTTCGTAACTTTTGCTCAACATTTGTCTATTTGTAGCTGGATTTTTCTTTTAAATCTTACTCAATGTCGATCAATTTTTGTTCGATATCTGTATCTATTTTTCTGCACGTATCTGGGTGTAATATGTAGCCCCCAAGTGTTTTAGCAGTGAAGTATGAAGTCTCGAGCACTTGTTTGTTTCTCTTGATTTGGTCCTTTTCCTGCAACAGAAAAACATATGGGACTCGAAGGTGCGATTAGAGATAAAGACTGCCTAACTCGTGTATATTCCATCAGATTAACTGTCACCTTGGGATGGGAAATTTAGAATATTCCATTTTATCTTGCAGGTCATGACTAATGATTTGGCACGAGTTAGTGTTTTTGCCTAGCATCTAAAATCGTTCGTAAAATTTTAACAATTCAAAGAAAAAATCTAACATTGTGATACCTGATCGTGGGTACTTTCTCAGAAGTAGACTCTCTTTAAATGGACAACATTCTAATGTGAGGGTTAAACCTTGCCATCCATTGTCTCCAACCCGTATGCTCCCATTACTGCAATGTCACGAACTCTGTAGGGTCCTACCCACGTTGGACTCAGCTTTCCTGAATTAGCAGCCTTTGTATATTACAACACATTTTAAGCACAAAGTCCCCAGTTTTAAAGAATTTGAGGCGTGCTTTCCTGTTGTAATATTGTTCAATTACTTGCTTTTGTGCTGCCATTCTTATAAATGTAGCTTCTTTTATTCCTTCGAGAAAATCAAGGTCCACCCGCATCTCTTCATCATTTGATTCCTCTATTGCTTGAACGTACCATGTGCTCAATTCTCCTATTTCAGCTGGAATTAAGGCTTCGCCACCCAAAACCATTGAAAATGGTGTTTCTCCCATGCTTGTTTTTGTCGTCGTACGATAAGCCCATAATACTCAAGTTAATACCTCATGCCAATTACCTTTTGAATCATGTAACCTTTTCTTCAAGTTGTTGATAATGACCTTGTTTGTGGATTCCGCTTGTCCATTACCCAATGCATGGTATGGGGTAGATGTTATCCTTTCAATTTTCCAAGTTTGAAAAAATTATGTCATTGGAGCTACTATGAATTGCGGACCATTGTCACACACGAGTTCCTTTGGTACTCAAAAACGGCATCTTATATTTCTCCAAATGAAGTCTTGCACATAATTTTCTCGTTCCTATTTAAGTGCTTTTGCTTCTACCCATTTAGTGAAATAATCTGTAAGTACAAGTACAAACTTCACCTGACCTTTTTCTTGTGGCAATGAACCTACGATATCCATTCCCTATTTTTTATAAAGGGTCATGGGGCTATAACAGGGTGCAGTAACTCAGCTATTCTATGCATATTATTGCTGTACCTTTGACATTTATCACACTTGGACACGAAACCGTTTGCCTCATCTTCCATCTTAGGCCAGTAATACCTTGCTCGAATCAACGTTTTTACCAGCGACCTTCACCCTGTGTGATTTTTGCAATGTCCTTCATGTACTTCACTCATCATATATTATGTTGGAGAAGGTCCGAGAAACCTTGCTAGTGGTCCACCGAACATCTTCCGATAAAGATTTTCTTGATATTAATAGTAACGACCAGTTTTTTTGCGGAGTGCATGAGTATTACTTTTGTTATCAGGCATGGTTCCATGCTGTAAAAAAGCAATAATTTTGTTTGTCCAATCCCATGTTAAATGATTAAAATTTTCCTCGTTCTTATCAGGTTCGAGAAAGCAATGAAACAAATGTATGACTGAAGCATTTGCGTCATTTGCTACGTCTGCTATAGATGCAAGACTAGCTAAAGCATCCGCTTCCACATTCTCATCTCTTGGGATCTGCATTACCTTCCAAGTTTGGAATTGCTTTATTCCTGTACCTTTTCGAGATATTCTTGCATTCATGTCTCCCTGGTTTTATAAGTTCCAAGCATTGGATTGACCACGAGTTTAGAATCACACTTGATTATAATCTGCGTTATGCCGAGTTCTCGTGCCAATTCTAGACCTACAATTATAGCCTCATGCTCTACTTTATTATTAGTTATAGAATGAAATTGATAGCATGTCTAATAGTTTCTCCCTTAGGTGGTATGAGAACTATTCCTAGGCCTGCTTCTTTTACATTAGATGAGCCATCAGTAAATAAAATCCAAGTCCCCGGGTTTGCACCATTAAAAACTTGTAATTCTCTTTATACTTCTAGGTGCATCCCCTGACTAAAATCAGCTACAAAATCGGCTAGTACTTGAGATATTATAGCAGTCCTAGGTTGATAAATGATTTCGTATTCACTTAATTCTATAGTCAATATTGCTAATCTCCCTGACAATTTATGTTTATGCAAAATGTTTCGTAATGGGAAACCAGTAACTACATCAATGGGATGACAATGAAAATAAGGTCTTCATTTTCTAGATGCCATGATCAAAGCTAATGCTAATTTTCTAGTTGTGGACATCACATCTTAGCATCTAGTAAAGACTTGCTTACATAGTAGATAGGAGATTGTTTACCTTCGTCCTCACGGACTAAAACTGCACTTACAGAAACTTCTAACATGGCCAAATAAATGAGTAGCTTTTTTCCTTCCTTTGGTTTTGCCAATAGTGCTGGATTTGACAAGTAAGCTTTTAAATTTCTAAGGCTTGTTGGCAATCTTCGTTCCACTCAAAATGATCTTGCTTTTTGAGTGCGGAGAAAAAATTAAAACATTTTTCTGAATATTTGGAAATAAATCTCCCCAAGGCTGCAATTCTTTCCATTAGCCTTTGAACTTCTTTTTTTATTTGTAATAATATCAGGGATTTCCTCTATTGCTTTGATATGAGAAGGATTTACCTCAATACCACGTTTAGAAACGAGAAAACCCAAAAAACTACCTGAGGCAACCCCAAATGCAAATTTTTCTAGATTGAGTTTCATATTTAGTTTTCGTAAAATTCCAAATATAACATATAGATGAGAAATATGATCATGAGAAGGCTGGGTTGTGACGAGCATATCGTCAATACATACCTCCATGGTTTTTCCTAAATGTTCTTGGAACATTTTGGTGACCAACCTTTGATAGGTTGCTCCAGCATATTTAGGCCAAATGGAATTACTTTATAACAGTAAGTCCCTATGTATGTGATGAAAGCAGTTTTTTCTCCATCACTGTGGTCCATTTTAATTTGGCTGTACCCAGAATATGCGTCTAAAAAACTCAAAAGTTCATGTCCTGCAGTTTCATCAATTAACTGATATATCTGCGGTAAAAGGAAAGAATCTTTTGGGCAAGCTTTGTTAAGATCTGTATAATCCATGCAAACCTGCCACTTACCGTTTTCTTAGGTACAACAATTCTGTTTGCTAACCAATTAGGATTCTTTACCTCACGGATTGACCCAATTGTCAATAGCTTTTAGACCTCATGTTGAATCACTTGATTTTTAAAACCCCCTTGCTTTCTTTTCTTTTGCTTTACTGGTGTGAAAGATGGGTCTTCATTTAGGTTGCTAGTCATCCCATCCGGTGGTATCCCTGTCATATCAGCATAGGACCAAGCAAAACAGTCCACGTTAGCTTTTAAAAATTCAATCAATGTACCTCGCTTGTCTGAGCTTTAATTGGCTCCAACATAAACATTTCGTTCAGTCCATTGCTGAAACAATATCACAGCCTCAAGCTCTTCAATTGTTGTTCTGATATTTACATTCTTTCAGGTTCTTAAATTGTATTAGGTCTCGAGTCTAAATTTATTTTTTCTTATTAAGTTGAGGTTTGATCCTTTATACCTTCAACTATTTCCTGTAATCTCTATTTTTCTTTATTTATGGTACTCGTATCTGTCACAACGTTTATACTCCTGGATGTCTATTGATCCCCACAAATTTGGAAAATTCCCCATGGTAATGGAAATTTGATAACTTGATGCAAAGTGGACATGACAGCATCCATATCATGGATCCAAGGTCTCCCCATGATCATATTGTAGGCCATTTCCGTATCTACTGCCTGAAATTTAGTTTCTTTAACAACGCATCCAGAAAAAGTTGTTAGAATTACCTCTCCTTTTGTTACAACACTTAAATTGTCGAACCCGGACAAGGTATGCGCCTTGGGTATCATTTTGTCTTTAGCTTGCATTTCAAGTAATACCCTTAATAATATAATATTTATTGAACTTTCTGGATCAATCAAAACTCGTTTCACGTTAGTATCATATACAAGTAAAGCTATTACCAGTGCGTCATTAATACAGGTTATTACTCCTTCGATATCTGCATCATCGAAGGAAATACTTTCCTTTTCTAAAACCTATCGTACCCATTTCCCTTGTGTAACTGTTACTTTAGAAACCTTGTTGGAAGCCGTATATATTACACCGTGAATATCTTCTCCGCCACTTATAGCATTCACTGTTCTCTTGGGTGAAGTGGGCTTTGGTGGCTCTTGCCTATTTTTCATATGGGCTTACTTACCTTTCTCACTAAATAACTCAGTGAGATACCCTTTTTTCAATAGATGATCCACTTTACTTTGTAAGAATCTACATTCTGAAGTTCTACGCCCGTGATCATTGCGGAATTCGCACCAATGGTCGTGATTGCAGATATTTGGATTTGACCACATCTCTTTTGGCCATCGTACTTTATCTCCCATGCTCCTCAAATCATGTACGAGCTCGGAGGTAGTGACATTAAATTTTTATATCCACTGAACTTTGCCTTTAAACTTCTGTCAGTATACCGTGACTCTTGTTTGCTTCGATCATTCCTGAACCTCGATGAAGAACCAGATTCCCTATTCCACACTTTTTGATCATATTGGTGATTATCCTTCTTTGACCGTGAGTCTTTCCCTGCAGGCCTCACATATGGATCATACCTATTTTTTCTGATCTTTTTTCAGTTTCTGATCTCTTGGAATTACTCCTTTCTTCATGATGAAACTTAGGTACGGTATCTTCCTCAATTCACAACTTCGTACTATACCAGTTGTAAACATCATTCCACGTGGTTGCAGGGAACTCTCAAAGTCTTTCCTTAAGTCTTCTCGTGGCTTCCGAACTTTTGTCATTTAAGTTGCTTGCAAAACCTATTCCAGCCCAATTATCAGGTACACGGGGTAAAGTCATCCTCTCACGTTGGAAACTATCAACAAAATCTTTGAGCAACTCTAAGTCCCGTTTTTTAATTTTGAACATTTCCTCCATTATTTTCTCAACTTTTTGAGCTCCCGAGTGTGCTTTAATAAATAAATTGGCAAGCTCAGCAAAAGAATTTATAGAATTTTCAGGTAAAAGAAAATACCAGGTTAATGCACCTTTGGTGAGTGTTTCTCCAAATTTCATGACCACTACTGATTCAATTTCTTATTTGGTCAAGTCGTTACCCTTTACACCTGTTATAAATGCGGTTACATGATCAAGTGGGTCGGTTGTGCCGTCGTACTTTGAGATATCAGGCCTTTTGAATTTTTTAGGAATTAGAAGAGAAGTAGTACTTGGGTTCCTACGTTGTTGTGAGTATTTATCCACATCCACTCCTTTTATTGCAGGAGGAACTCCAGGGATTTGCTCGATGCGCTCTTTCTGTTCCTTAGGTTGTTTCTGCAAAGTTAGTACAAAATTTTTCAAATGAGAATTATTTGAATTACCTGGTTCTCCTTCCTGTGGTTCATTGAGGGTTCCTCAAATTCCAGAATCAATAAGGCCAGAACGAGGATTCTTTAATGTATTATTATTAGGCATCGGTGAGGGTGGCGCAACAGGCAATCGACTAACTAGAGCCTGAAGAGCTTTGCTAACTTCTACATCAATTAATTTTTGTAAAGATTCATTTGCCCCTTCAAAATTTTCTGATTGCTCTTGCTGATCAGCACGAGATTCAGGAGCAAGAGTGCTTTCAGGAGATTGACGTGGTGAATTTTGAGGGGAGGGAACCATGTCAATGTTTTGTAAATCTCCTTGATTTTGATGGATTTGATTTTCATGGTTTCCCAAGTTGTTTTCACTATTATGCTTGTTGTTGTTGTTTTACATGATGATAACAATGGATAAAACGTTACTTAAACGAAAAGATTATCAGATTTTTGGTAACGAAACCAATTTGTTTAACCAAAAATATGAGTCTTTGGTCAACGCTAGAAATAAAGAGAAAATTCGGGTTACTGATAATCATGAGACAAAATAATAAAAGATTCTTGAGAATATTAATAAAGCAGTAAGTTTGTATTTCAGTGTAATCTCAATAATGTTTCATGTTGTTACAGATGTTGAGTCCTTCTCCTTTTATAGTTGATTCTAGGAGAACGTATAATGCCTTTGCCTTAATGAAATAATTATGAGCAATAAATGACATTAAAAAAATATTACACAATAATTCCTATTTAATACAAATTCCCTAAAGTATTTAGCATTTCATACTGAATTTGGACTCCTTTAGGTCATCAGATTCATATCTTCAACCCCTTCTGATCTCTTGGCTTAAAATGACTTCAATAGGTATGAGACTCGTACCATTTGAATAGCATCTCGTGCGTATTTAACTTTCTCATCCCCGTACCTATTGTGGCTCATGCCTTTTGGCTATTTATTGTGTTTTGAGATTTTGACCACTCCACATGTCATGACACGTCATCTTTAATATATAAATTAAGTTTTTTTCCAATACACGTACCAGTTGCAAAAGGAAACAGAAAGAGAAGCAAAACACTTGCAGCCACGACACAACCAAAGAAAGCTGATTTTGATTTCAGATAAAACTCGAAAAATTTTTAGAAAATTAAGAGTGTTTTGAGAGAAGAGAAGTAGTAAGTATACTATGTGTGCGTTTGTTAGAACTTCTATTTCGAAAGAGACAAAGGAGAAAGTATTTATAGTTTTTAAAAAATGAGTAGAGAGTAGAGTAAAAGCAAAAACACGGGCATGATCACAAATAAGAATTAATTAGTATAAGTCTTCCCTTTTATCAGGAAATTCTTATTCAAACGGATACTAACAGGATCCAAATAAGGGAAGAGGAATCAATCACATAAGCAGAATAACTTGTTGCCATAAAAGAAATAGTAAAGTCACACAATAGGAAAATAAGTCTTAGTACAAGATTTGTGGTTATTTTTTAATAGATTTAGTGAAGACAATCAAAGAAAGAGAATCAATTAACCCTTGACAGGCTAGTAAAATTCATAATCTCATGGAAGGAAAAGTTTTGAAATCAATTTCAACTTTAAAAATAAATTGCAGGGGACTCACTATATAATGCATGCACGGATAACAGACATGTGAGGCCAAGCTATGGCTAAAGACACATCACACAGTAATAGCATAGGGCAGACATTTCGAAGCATGCTCGTTAGGTTTCAGTTTAATAAAGAGAGAAAGAATCAAAGCATGCAGAGAGTTAAGCAAGAAACATAGGCGAGTTTGACAGATGGAAAGAACTCAGAACACATAGAGAAAAGAGATGCAGGAATCAAGTTGAATAGTTTCGAACAGACAAATCGTACAAATAAACCCAAAGGACTCGAATAGTCCCCAAAGAGGCTAGGTTTTTCTCAAAATTAGTTGGGTATAGAGACGAGCAATAGGTGAAACAACAAGCAATTTCAGAGTTCCAAGTAAAAATCCCTAAAAATTAGGGTTTCAACTATCAATCAGTAAACCAAATAGTCAGGCCCAGGAACTCAAATAGATCCCAAATTAGTTTTTTTTTTAAAATCAAATGACCTAGAGAAGATAAGCATATGAATCGAAATAAACCTTAACAAATAGACTCAAACAAAAAATTCCAAAATTATGGTTTTCAACATGCTTACACGAAATAAAGAAAGAAACACAAGCAATGTACTGAAACATGCCAAGAATAAGAGAGCAAATTCGAAATAAGTTGACATAAAACCCTAGTTAAATGAACAAAGAATTTTGAAAGTAAAAAATTGGGGAAACTTTGAGAAACATGCTCAAAAAGTTTAAACACACATAGATCTGAAATAGATCTAAAATAATGAAGGGACCTTAGAGTTAGGGTTTCGTAGAACCCAGAAAGGTGAGAAAGGCTTTGAAAAATAACTATCTAACCAGGACGGCCCAAGATCTAACTCGAACAGCCACGAGTGGCCACACAAACATCAGGGATGAGCAGAGAACGGCCATGAACGGAAGTCAGGCAAAGGGTGGACCAACTTCCTTCTAGGTCTGGCCATGAGACCATAAAAATGAACACCTAGGAGCCACATGAGACAATAGAACATCTCTGATGGCCATGGGAGGCCATGGATTAGGGTTTCGATGGGAGGCGGATTTAAGGGTTTGAGGTGAGTTTAGAGAGAGTTGAGAGAAGAGAGGGATTCATAGGCGGCGTTTGGCGAATAATGAATTAGGGCGAGAGGTTGTTTGTAATTAAAGGAAAGAATGGTCGCCTTTGATATAAGTGATCAACGACCAAGATTGAACGATGTTATGGGTTGGGTCGGCTGAGTAGGTATTTGTGCTGGTATTTTTGGTCTCGAATTTGGGTTAAATTGAGGTGCCAAATCGGCTGAAATTGAAATACAATTGAGGCTAGATTGTAAATAGCCGCTTTTCACATTTTTTTATATAAATAGCAATAACGATTTTAAAAATAAATTAAGGGAACTGGATAAACAAATATCATATAAATATTAATTTGAAAATGTTAGGGTTAATTTTATAATTATAAAATGCTATGAATTACAAAATATGCTATTATTGTAATTATATGTAATTTAGCTCTAAAAACCGCCTCTCTGCCCTTTCGGGTAGGGGTAAGGCTTTTCTACATATTACCCTCCCCAGACCCCACCTGGTGGGAGTATACTGGGTAGTTGTTGTTGTTGTAGCTCTAAAAATGCCAAATAAACTTGTAAAAATTTGCAATAATCACCATAACTATATTTTGGCGTAATTATGAAGATAAAATAAGTTATTCACTGATAATGTTGGGAATATAATGGATTTTTATGGTATTAAAATAAGCAATAAATTAGTTTAAAAGTCATTAAAATACCAAAACTCTTGGATGTGCTTATATATGCCCATATATACTATTTTGGCAGTATTTTGGGTACAAAAATACTAGGAAACAATTGGGTATCAACAGCTGCCCCTCTTTATCCGAGGAGTAAGAAAGAGTTGTCAAGTAAAGATAAGATGGTCAATTTTGACCGGAAATGAAATTTTGAAAGGAATTTTGATCGAGCAGCTTTGGTTTGTGAGCTACCTACATACCCCTGGTCTTACAAGAATCAGGCCATGTATAGTCACGAACCATTGACGGAATATGCCGAATGAGATTTAAAACAGACAAATGCGACGTTTAGATTGAGAAAGGTTTCCGAGAATCGATAGGCTGCGGGATCACTCCTGCAGAAACACCCGTTGCCAGCCGGCGTACCAATAAGTAATCAATACGAGTATATATCATGCATAAATTAAACGTGATGCAAGTTCCTGTGGGACCATGAATGTTGTCTTTGGACGGTTAGGATGACGTCCTTAGACTATGGTATCCAGGGCTATGAAGAGCGTACATAGAAATTATCAGGCCATAGAATGATGTTCTCGGGCCATGTAGATGGTGCCTAGGAACTATGATGCCTTTTAATATATTGGCGATCTTTCAGCCCATGAAATGCAAAAGGTGGCAATCTTTCAGCCCACAAAACGAAAAAGGTGGCTATCTTTCAGCCTATGCAAGAAATGGCGATATTTTAGCCGGTACAGAATATAAATGAAAGTGGCAATGTTGCAGCCGTGAGAGAAAAGTAAAAGGGGCGATATTTCAGCCTTGCAGGAAGAAGACAACGGTTAGTCTCGGAAGGCAGATGAGTAGACTTATGTAGAAATGTAGATGGAGACAGGGCTTAGTCTCGAAAGGTAGATAAGAAACCTTATGTAGTTGGAGGTAGAGCTTAACATCATAAGGCAGATAGGTAGCCTTATGCAAGATGGAGACATCGCTTAGTCTCGCAAGGTAGATATCCTTATGCAGATGGATATAGAGCTTAACCTCGGAATACAAAAATAAGTAGCCTTATGCAAGATGGAGACAATGCTTAGACTCGAAAGGCAGATAAGTAGCCTTATCCAGAAATGCAGATAGAAATAGAGTTTAACCTCGAAAGGCAGATAAGTAGTCTTATGCAAGATGGAGACAATGCTTAGTCTCAAAAGGCAGATGAGTAGCCTTTTGCAGATGGAGGTAGAGCTTAACCTCGAAAGGAAGATAAGTAGCCTTATGAAATCCAATAATATAAAGGGACAATATCGGTAAGATTTCTTAGCTAATAGTCAATTACGATATCATGACTGCTGGGGAGGTTGCGTACAGATAGTGATTGTGAATAAGCAAATAGTCCAAAAATTCCAATCCTGAAAAGTGCAAGTGTATGAACGTATTCAATGATTTGCAACTTGGGTGTATGCATCCAAAGAAAAATTGTGAGTTCTATGGAGGGGAAGAGATTAGTTCGTATCTCCTGGCTCTTCACGTCGCGTATTTTTTGGGTAGCACTGCTAAACAAAAGCGATTCGAATGACAATTATGCATGATTTAGTGAATATATCATAAGTATCTAATCAAAAATAATTCTCTTTGAATGAACCAACAACTTCGACGTGGTCCATGACATTGCAGCCTCTCTCGCTCCAGTATTTTGAGGGTCCTCCTAAAAATTCTCCCCCACTTTACTGGAGTGGCAGTTCTAACGGCTGCGCTAAACGACTGAAAAAATCATATTTGGAATTTTGAGGGTCCTCTTCGAAATTCTGCCCTAGTTTACTGGGTTGGCAATTTTGGCGAGGAAAAGGATGAAAACTTACTTCGAAATTTTGAGGGTCCTCCTCAAAATTCTACCCAGTTCCAGTAGTAGGGAGAAATGGAATTTTTATAAAATTGGGACCGAACCCATAGGTCTGCCTACGTATCCAGTCTTAAACGGGAATCACGTTAGGCGTAGTTCAAATTACATTATGAAGAGAAAACATATGTTTATGCATAGTATTGTTTGACTACATCGGAGTTGATTGGCTTTTGCCAGACTTCTCGGTCCATTTCTGCAAGTATAAAGGCTCCCCCTGTTAGAACCCGGTGAACCATGTACGAATCCTGCTAATAGGGAGAGAATTTTCCCCTGGCTTCATTTTGACGTGGAAATACTTTCTTTCAACACCAGTTGCCCTAGTGTAAACTTCCTTGGTTTTAACTCTTTTGTTGAATGCTCTGGACATTATATTCTTACAAACCGGACCATGGAAAATTACGTTCATCCTTTTCCCATCTATAAGGGCTAACTGCTCATTGAGACCTTTTACCCATGTCGCGTCATCCAACTCTACTTCTTGTATGACTCTTAAGGAGGGGATTTTTACTTCGACGGGAATCCTCTGTACCATAAACCAACATGTAAGGGGTTGCCCCGGTTTATGTGCAAATCGTGGTGCAGTATCCTAATAAGGCGAATAATAACTTCTCATGCCATTGCTTATTTCTTTCGTTCATCTTCCTTAGTATCTTCTTGATATTCTTGTTGGATGCTTCTACAGCTACATTCATCTAAGGCCTATAGGCTATAGAGTTCTTTTCTTTAATTTTGAGTGTCTCATAGATTGCTTTCATCATGTCGCTATTGAGATTGGAGCCATTACCAGTAATGATTGATTCTGGAATTTCGAACCGACAAACAATATAGTAAAGGACGTAATCTTCCATGACTTTCTTGGTCACTGCTTTGTATGATGCTGCTTCGACCCATTTGGTAAGGTAATGAATTGGCACTAAGATGAACATGTTCCAGTTTGATGCGGTAGGTCCGATAGGTCCGATAACATCCATTACCCTAGCGGCAAATGGCCATGGTGAGCTTGTCGCAGTAAGCTCTTTCGAAGGCAACTTTATCATGTCTGTATGTATCTGACAGCAATGGAACTTTTAGAACATAATAAATGCAGTCCATTTCAATAGCCATCCAAAAATACCCTGCTCGGAGTATCTTCTTCGCTATGACAAAACCATTCATGAGAAGTCCGCAGGTCCTGGCGTGCACTTCGTCCAATAGTCTGGATGTTTCTTTTGCCTCGACAAACCACAATATCCCAAATCGGGAGTCTCCTAGACAAGATTCCTCCGGTCTGAACGAATTTATAGATAACCTTCGAAGGGTACGCTTCTAAGTAGCGTTGGCAAGCTTTGGGTATTATCTTGCTGTCATGTATTCTATTGATGTCATAGAAACTTGGTTTTCCATCTGTTTTTTCCTCAATATAGGCATAATAAGATGGCTGATCATAAATATTTACTGGGATGGTATCAATAAAATTCGTATATGGATGTTGGATCATGGATGATAGAGTAGCTAATGCATCTACGAATTATTTCTGGACCCTGGGGACATGCTGAAATTCTGTCTTTGCTAATCTCGTCCTCAACTCGTGTACATGATGCGGATAGGGGAGTACCTTTTTTTGGCAATCCACTAGGCAGGCGCCTAGGGTTAGTTTTCATTAATAAAAAGAAATTGAAAATTACAACAAATAAGAAAAATAAAATAAGGGGGAACTAGCACCGATATTGTTACCCATATAACAACAACCGGCGTAAACCTTACCTTATTAATCCTATGAGGCCAATAAAAGCCTCAAGATCTAACAAGCATGTAAAAAGAAAGAAGTAGCAAGAACTAAGAAAAGCATGCTCATGACAGAATTTATAACATGCTCTGTGATGATATTACATAGAGTAATACTAATGAGATGGAATAATAAAAGTTTGAAGAAATCATGTTGTTGCTCTCTTTTCTCCAATTTTGTAAAAAAATCAATTTGTAGAGTAATGTCTTCGACCACACTTTTCCTCAATATGGCTTCAAACTTCATGCTTTGTTCCTCGATCGATTGTATTTTGTAAGAATTGTTTGAGTGACCTGTTTTTGTTTTTCATTTCTCATTGGGGGTCTCCTTGTGATTGCATCTTCAAAAGCCCTGCCGTCCGAACTTCTATCCCTTTCCCGAGACTTCTTACTTGTATTACTATGCGTTGGTGACAAATCACCTTTTCTTGACGCATCTGCCCGGCATTGCGTTAAGATATCGTCTTCCTCCCCTTCGTCATATATATGTCTTCTTGCACTCTCATCCCGAAGTGGACTGCCCACTAGAGTGATTTTTGGAGCTGTTGACACTAGCCGGTGCTGTCCCAACTAATAAAATGTTACTGTTTTGTTATCGGCAGAAGGAACATTAGTCATTGCATCCGACATTTTACTCACCTCCAAAATATTGATTGATCTTGTAGGTACAATCTGATTCTGGGCAGATGTCTGCAGTGTTGTTGTGTTTAAATCAGCAGCTGATGTTCCGCCTGATTTTGTGGTATTTCTTGGAACAAAAACTGGAGTGTTATGGTCAAATTAATGTTTGTGTTTGTTGTAGGTTGCAGATTTGCAGGACAATTAATTGTCACTGATTTCCTTTGAAATTTTGGCTTGAACTGGGCGTCAATGTCCTCTTCTACACTGTCATCATCATACTCTTGGTCATCTTCTGAAGATGAATAACCAGCAAGTCCTTCCCCCAGCTCTCCTCATCGTCATAATCTCGTTGGTCTTTCCACAATTTTGATTTAGTGGACTGGTTTGTTATTTCAAGTGGATGTTGATGGATTTCCATAATCTTTGCTAATTGTCTCCAGAAGTGTACTGGAGGGAGGTATGGTTGGAGAAATATGATCCTTGGCCATATGCAAGTTCTATCCAGTCAATGTACCATCCTCAATATTGACATTGGTAAGTGCAGCAAATGCATTTGAGATTTTATGTATAGCTGGACACTTATCAGCAATTTGCATTTTTTTTTTGGGTTTTTGGAGTTGTTTTTCTGTTGGATATCGATGACCAGTTGCTTGCAGTATGTTGAGCAGCTTTAATTTTTTTGTTGAGTAGCATTAGTACTCTAAATCCAACCCACATTGAGATAAGGCTTCATTAGAAACTGCATCTGCTGTATCTGACAAAGAGATCACACTGCCTTGTTTAACCATATTAGGATGATGAGAGATATCTTGACGAATTGTGTTCTTCTAAACCTCATTGTCTGTAAGACTTGCTGATATTTGAATTAATTGACTCATAGCATCATGATTATCATTCCCAGATATAGCTTGAACAGTAGTACATTGCAAAGGAAGTGTATAATCCAGTTCTGAAAAAACACAAACTGGAGCATGTGATTCATTATGGAACGAGCTGTTGGTAATGTAATCTTCTTTGACCTGATGTATGAGCAGATCTGAATCCTTGATCACTAGCAATTCCTAAACATTTATGTCATTGTCCATCTCGAGCCCCAAGATGTAGGCTTCATATTCGGCCATATTGTTGGTGCACGGGAACCTGAGCTTGGCGGATACTGGATAATGTTGACTGGTTTCTGATGCTGAATTGCTCCTATACCAACTCCATTGAAATTTGCGCCTATGTCGAAGAACATCATCCAACCATCATAGGATCTAGCAATGTCTTCTCCTATGAAAGATACCTCTTCATCAGGAAAATACATTTTTTAAGGCTCGTATTCTCCTCCAACAGGATTCTCGGCGAGGTGATCTTCAAAAGCTTGTCCTTTGACCACCTTCTGTGTTATGTAGACAATTTCGAATTCACTTAGTAGGATTTTCCACTTGGCGAGCTTTCCTGTGGGCATAGGCTTCTGGAAGATATATTTTAGCGGATCCATTCTGGATATAAGATAAGTGGTGTAGGCACACAAATAATGCTTCAATTTCTGAGCCACCCAGGTCAGAGCACAACAAGTGTGCTCTAAAAGAGAACACCGGGCCTCGTACGATGTAAACTTCTTCCTGAGATAGTACATGGCTTGCTCGTTTCTTCCTGTTTCATCATGTTGTCCCAGAATACAACCAAACGCTCCATCCAATACTGCAAGGAAAAACAATAGGGGTCTTCCTGGCTCAGGCGGAACCAAGACTGGCGTTTTTGACAAGTATTCCTTAATTCTGTCAAAAGCTTTCTAACAATCGTCATTCCATTAGGCAGCAGCGTCTTTCGTCAAAATTTTAAATATAGGTTCACAAATGACCGTGGATTGTGCTGTGAACCGACTGATATAGTTGAGTCTCCCCAAGAAACTCATCACGTCCTTCTTGTTCTTTGGCGGTGGCAATTCTTGGATAGCTTTAACCTTTGATGGATCCAATTCTATTTCTCGATGACTCACGATGAAACCTAGTAATTTTCCAGCAGGAACCCCAAATGCAGACTTGGGCGGGATGCAATTTCAAATTGTATATTCTTAGTCTATTGAAGAATTTCCTCAAGTCTTCCATATGATCTATAGCTTTCTTGGATTTGACGATGACTTCGTTCACATACACTTCGATTTCTTTATGTATCATGTCATGAAAGATGGTATTCATGGCTCTCAAATAGGTTGCGCTAGCATTCTTCAAACCAAACAGCCTCATTCTGTAACAATACATCCCCACGACATGATCAAAGCCGTTTTCACTGCATCTTCTTCATCCATCCATATGTGATGGTATCCGGTGACAAAATCGACAAATGACTGCAGCTTATGCTTGGCGCAGTTATCAATCAAAATGTGTATGTTTGGGAAAGGGGAAGTTGTCTTTGGGATTGGCGCTGTTGAGATCCCAGTAGTCTACACTGACTCTAACCTTTCCATCTTTCTTCGACGCTGGCACAATGTTGGCTAACCATTTCGGATATTCTACTACTTTGAGAACCCTGGCTTTGACTTGCTTAGTAACATCTTCTTTGATTTCAGACTCATGCCGGGTTTGAACTTTCTGATCTTCTATTTACCGGCGGATAGGTTGTATCTTTTGGGAACTTCTGATCTACGATGGATGTACTAAGACCAGTCATGTCATCGTACGATCAAGTAAATATTTCCTCATATTCATTTAAGAACTCTGTGTACTTCTCCTTTTCTGATCGCGAAAACTGCACACTGATACGCGTTTCCTTGACATTCCCTATATCTCCTAAATTAACGACCTCGGTCTCATCGATGTTAGACTTATGCCTATTCTCAAAATTCTCGACCTCTCTGATAACCTCTTCTGGTATATCATCCTCTGCTGAATCTATGTCTGTTTGTTGCGTTATCTTGTTTCAAGTAACAGTCATTAGTTCCTCATCAAGATAGCTAATAGTAATTCTTTATAGATAATGTAAATGATAGAGGAAAATAATAAGAGCTAGATATATAATAAACTTTGAAATTCTTTCATTAAATTCATAATTGTTTGGAACATCGAAGCTCTTTTCAAAATTAAAGACAATGCGAAAAGAAAATCAACTAGTAAAAGTAAAAAATGTGATGCATGGTGCTTTGATTAGCCTTGTTACCTCGAAGCTTTATGGGCCCTGATGGTTATGATCGACCAATTATTGAGGTGTTCCCTTTGATTCCCAACTTTTATTGAAGCTCCTTCCTCTTCCTCCTCCTCGAAGATAACGAAGCAGTCCATATCATCATGCCCGTGAAATGGTTTCTCATCACTGTTAATGCCTCTTCTTCTGACCTATATATGATGTCTGCAGGCTGGAAAGTCTTCTCCAGGCGAGGTATTAGATGCTCAAATGGATAGTAGGGGCCGCGCCATAGTGGCGACCAGTCATCGAACTCTTTTCATGTATACTCATACCCAGGCCAAAAGTAGTACCACTTTTATTTAGCTTGATGGGTTTGGTGATACCCTGGAGGTTCTTGCCGAGTCCGTTTCCGGGATCATACCTACACCAGTTCAAAATACTCTCAATTTTTTATCCTACAATTCATCCTTGTCTACAACGTCAACCCTTCTGATGTGGCGGTATGTTTCTCTGCCTATTCTCCTTCTGCCTCCAATCATTGGGATGGTCTGGCGACTATATATGGGGTTGCTACCATCCCCATGAATGATCACCTCTTGATGATTCCATTCGAGCTTCATTGCCTGATGCAAGGTCGATGCTACAGCTCCAGCGGCGTGGATCCATGGCCGTACCAATAGCAAGTTGTAGGATGCTGGGACTTCAATCACTTGAAAGTCAACATCGATCCAAGTTGGTCTCATTTGCAGGCATAGGCTAATTTCACGAATAGTAGACCTTTGGGACCCATCGAAGGATTTGACATTGATGGCTCCATCTTTGATCTTGTGCAGACTCTTCCCCAATGTTGTAAGAGTGATCAGCGGACAGATATTGAGACTATATCCCCCGTCGATCAGGACTCCAGTGATCAAGTAATACTCGTACTGTACGGCGATGTGTAGGTCCTTGTTGTGACTCAGCCCTTCTGGTGGCAGCTCATCTTCGTGGAAGGTGATCTTGTGACTTTCCAGTACTCGTCCTATCATATTTGCCATTTTGCCTCCAGTTATGTTGCTAGGAACACAAGGTTCACTCAATATCTTCATCAAGGTATCTTTGTGTGCGTCAGAGCCCTACGAAAAAGCTAGGATGAGATATGTGCTAGTGTTTTGTTCAATTGCTCAACGATCGAATACTCCTTAGCTTGTACTTTCCTACAAAGATCATCAGGACCAATTTCAATAGGTCGTCCAGAGGCTTGTTTATTGGACTCAGCTAAGTGTTTTGGAGTGTATACCCTGCCTGTTCTGGTCATACCCTGTGCAGCAATTTTTTCTCCGATTTTGGTTTTCCTTTACCTCATCGCTTCAGCTGTGTAATCCCACGGTATGGCATTTGAGTTGAGCGGGGCAATGTCTATCATTTCAATGGGAATACGCACCCTTGAAGGTAACACGGCAACTTCGAATGGCGCAGGTGCCTTTGGTGTTCCAAACTCAACCTCAATTGGTCCGGGCGCCTTTGCAGAAGAAGGTGCTTCAAATTTGAGAGGTATAGAAATATTTAATTCATCGCCCTTGGAGGGATGATTTTGCACAACAAATGGGGTAAGTGTGACCGCTGGTTTCTTTGGTTCTTCACCCTCGGCAATCAATCCTATCGACCCTCTGGGCTCCAATTAATCTTTGATCTCGATCATGTGAATGTCTCCACCTTTGTTGTAAGGAAAAGGGTTGTTGCGAACATTAGGAGCAGTCTCCTTCACTACGTTGACTATATTGCTGATCAGAGTCTGAATCTTGTCCTTCAACGAGCGACACTCTTCAATGGTATGTCCGTTCATGTCGGAGTAGTACGCACAAGTCATATTAAGTCTCTCATACAACTGGTCAATTGGCTCAGCGATGGCTCTATATTGTCTAGGAGGTATGCGGTCAAAATTTGGCCTGGTTCTAGGGAAATATTAGCGAGTAGGAGGTGATTGATACTGAGAGGGTTGGGTCTTATAAGATTGATAAACAGGTACATGTTAAGAGTACTTGGGTGAGGTGGGTTGATATGTTGAAGATAGAGATGATTGGTAAACGGGTGGTGGATTTTGATAGGAGGGTGCGGGTGCTTGGTAATTTGGGAGGGGTCGATATGTAAGTAGTGGTGACGTGTAAGTGCGGTATTTTAGTAGTGATTTGGCCCTCTGCGCAAACATCGCGGAACTCATATTCTTCTTCTTTGACGTACCAAAAGACATAAAATCCTTGTTAGTGGCCTGAAATGCTATAAGAATAATAACCATCCCATTCTAAATGATTTCCTCAATTCTTTCACCCATATTGATGATATCGGAGAATTTCTGACCCTCGATCAGCATCACCTCTCATAATATTGTGGATCCTAAGCCCAGACAAGGAATCTTTTCATCTGTTCCTCTTCTAAGGTCGGCCTGACCTTAGCAACCTCGGATCTCCAACGAGTAGCATACTCGCGAAATGTCTGAGTAGGCTTCCTCTTCAAATTCTGGATGGAGAATACATCTGGTGCATTACCTATATTGAATTGGAACCTATCCATGAAATCTGATGCAATACCTACCCATCATGTCCATTTCTTGGGGTCCTAACTAATGTACCAGGATAAAGCATCCCCCTTCAGACTTCTAATAAAGAGTTCCATACGGATTTTCTCATGCCTCAAACTTCGACCAGCTTACCACAATATGTCCTCAAATGGACTCTGGGATCTCCCACGCAATCGAACATTTCAAACTTAGGAGGGTTTTACCCATCAAGAAGTTCTACATCTGGTTGCATGTAGAGTTTCTCATAATTTAGCCCCTATATACCTTTGTTTCCTTCCACGCCATCGACTCGGCTGATCATCTTCTTGTGCTTTTCTACAAAGTTTCTAATAAGAGAGTCCTTGTCATCAAACTCGGGTGCATTTGAGATTGGTTGATTGTAGTGGGGTAATGTATCTACGTAGATGTGAGTATTGTGGAGGTTTTCATTTGTAGTGTTTGGTGGTTCGGGAAGGAGCAGTGGAGTGTTATTAGGAGTATGGCATGTGTAGCAGGTTTGAGCATGAGTGGGTTGTATCTGTGGTTGTGGGGTGTTTTTTGGAGGTGTGGGATTTTGAGCGTTTGGAAAGTTGACATCAGGAGCAGTAACAGAGAATGATAAATTTTCCAAGTTCCAAACTTGATCTAGTTCTTCTAAGAAATTCAATAACTTCCGCTCAAGTTGGGCAGCGGTCTCCTTAGGAACCGGGGTACCCTGTGAAGTCTCATGTCTCATCTCTTTCAATCTCCATTCTGCGCTTACATCTCCCATTTTACCTTTGTTTTTATTCCGAATAGGACTCGAATGAGGAGGAGGAGGTAGAAAGCTCCTGGATCTCGTTCTATATGATGATGGTGCCAGAATGCACGAACTAACCTTTGGGAGGGGAATAATAAGAGAAAACCAAAAAAGGTAACAAGTTTGTGCGGATTATGAGGAAAAATGTTGCAGTATTTAAACACATTATGCAAAAATGTAAAGCGTGTTCTAGTTTGGGTTCGTCATTCTTCCTGAGGTACGCCTAGTGACAAATTAATTTGGAGAACTTATAATTCTAAATGCCTCATTTTATTGATAAAAATAAGACGAATACAAAATGAAACTAAATCACATAAATTAAAATGTCACTAGTGGTCATTGGCCTTATTACATCATTATAGCAAAATGAAAGACCCATAACGACTTGGTCCCAGAAGGACCTTCCCCAGATTTAACATTTTTGTCTCCCTCGAATAACTTCACGAGCTCTAGAGCAGGAGATAAGCTCGGGCCAAATGCCCACCTACATTCTCTTCAGTGTTTTGACAGTCTTCGATCCTCTTGATGAACTTTCCTTCTAACTCCACTAAGCCTCGCTCCAAATATCCTAGTCGCTTGTTGGCGCTGACATCCGTATCTTTCCATTCCTCAATCAGCTTTTGATGGGCTTCTTGTATTTCCTGACGCTCATTTTCACACTCTTAAATTCTTTTGTGCAATTGATTGTACTTAACTGTGCTTCAACTTTCACTTTGATAACCCTGTGACCTCGGATGAACACCGGCTGACCAATACCATTGTGATTATCTTCCAACAAACCCGAATAGTGCGGTACACAACCGGCATGATGCCTGTATGGCTCAATAGGTTCTTTCCTCAAGACAAGCTTGTAATGCCACATGTGCTATGCTTGAAATTTTGTAGGGCTATCATCATCCTAGAAGTCAGCCCTAATGTGACTTATTTTGTCGACTCTTGGTATGATTTGTTTCCTTCCTACCTGCTCATGGCTTGGAGGGGAATATAGGAATAAGTTCCCTTCAGACCAATAAGTATGAGAAATGGTGCGTCTCTGGATCGAACAATTAATTCTTCCGTAGAGAACCACTCGACCATCCATTATACTTGGTCTTCTTTCAAATTCTCAAATAACTATACCCTTTCTCCAGCGTCCTCTAGCTGAGCGAACATATTAGGCATATTATTCATACGCCTTGGTTGGTGAAAGGAAATGTGGTCATCCTAGTCTCTGCGTAGGATCTCTTGTGTATTCTCCTTTCTGGAGGTGCTCTATGAGCCAGAGCTGAAGTAATAAGTTGCAACCCTCGAAATGTTTGGTCCCCTTGTTTTCTATTTTCTAGGGCTCGATATATCTCAACGACAATCATGTGCACTATGTTGAAAGATTGGCCGTCAATCCCTTCCATTAAGGTCTTGGTTACCATAGTTAGTCTGGTGTGGATCTTATCCTTCTTCATATGAAATATTATAATCCCTAGAAAATAAAACACAAAGACAAAAACCCTTATGTGGATATGCCCTAAATAGGTTCGATCAAATTCGTCCGGGGTAGGTGCGATATGACTTGCTATGGTCGTACCTTTCATACAGGTAGTCAAATGGGATGTAAGTGTCCTTCAAACAAGTCAAGTCTGGATTTTTCTTGAGTGCCATCATTTTGCGAAAACCCCTACCTTTGCGATTTTTAGGCATAAGCAAACTCGGAGTCTCCCAAGGAATACCAGCTAAACCTCATATCTCCTCAAGCAATGGGTCATTTCAAGTTCCTCGAAGCAAAACATAGTTCTGTCACCGTCCCAAAATAAATTTGCAGCCCCTATGATTTGGTTATCAGGCTGGATTTCCAAAAGTGAAGGTAATTTCCCTATGTATTTGGGGACAAAGGTTCGTTCAATGGGATGAAGATCTTCCCACCAACTTAACAGCCTTGGGTGAATGTTTGTTACCATACCGAATCTAGGGACTTCGTGCCTCATTTTCTGCAAAGCAAAGCGTTACACCCTTACCCCACCAGACTCGACTATTTAATTTAATAATTAGCGTTACATGAATTTATTTCTCCAAATAAAAGCGCATAACATTGTGGTGTTCGTTTGGATTTCGAGGAAACCTAGTGGAGTTTGGACAAGGCTACTTAATGAGTCATTATATGGATAACATAACTGACTCGGCTAGGTTTGACCATGATGCATGTACAGTTTAATAGTGTAAGGTTTCTATTGAGGTATTAGACTAGTAACCTTAAGCGGACAACCCAAGAGGGAAAGGCACAGAACCATCGACTGTACTGCCGATCGACTGGTTTTACCACAAATATGCCTTTGCTAAATTTATGGGTGATAATATCGGAATGGAGAAACCACTCATTATAAGGGTTGCAATGGTATTTGTTTAGCACGAGTGGAATATGATGTTGAAGATGCAATTTACAAGAATGGAACAAATTGACATGCATTTTCACGTTCATAAGATAGATGTTTACAATAATTGCTCGGAATTACAACAATATAAAGTGATAGAAGAAAACTATTAAAGGATAGAAAAGACGTGAAGAGCCAAGTCAGTTTCATGATGAAAGAGTAAAAGGCAGGAAATAAAGGCAATAAACAAAATAGTAATGTCACAAGAAGCATGCAATGGTAAAAGCCTAAAGAAATCTCTGGCGGAGTCGCCAAGCTGTCGACGCCCCCTTTTCTCAAACGTGTTTTGAAATCGGATATACGAGATTATGGGAGGAAAATTCTTATTCCCTTGCGAGAATTGGGTTTTAGAATTTAGAGAGTCGCCACCTAATGATTATAGTGCATTAGGACACTTTTAAGAAAAGATTTGAGAAGATGAACCAGAGTTTGGGTAAGAGCTAGAAATTATCTCGAGGGGAAGGTGTTAGGCACTCCTCAAGATCCATTAGTGGTGTTCCCGGCCATACTACAATGGTGACTTTAGGAAACAAGCGAAGAAGCAAATAAAGGTTTCACATAATCGTTGCAAACAAGTTCAAAAGTTTAAAAAAAAAAAGAAATGGGAGTTTTAAAAAGAAAACTTAAAAGAAATGTAACAGGTAAAGGGAATAGACGTCCTAGGTTTATACATAATATGGATCACATTAACGCAATACCCGGCGTATACTACCCAAGAGAGGGGTCGCACGTGCTATTAGCGCACCAGTCATCATATTCATATTCCACCCTTCCCACCGGTTAAGGTATTAAAACGTGGATAGTCTCATTTACTTATCACATGCTAATACCCGCCCCAATCATATCATCTCCAGAGGAATTAGGACTATTAATCCTAAAAGGGAGAAAAGGATGAGGCTTTTAGAGAGTTTAAAGGACAAAATACTGATGCGCCATTCATAACATGTCTGCAAATAAGGGAGAAACAGACAAGCAAGTAAGGCTCAAATAAACCCCTCTTAATTAGATAAGTCATGTAGTTCAGCATGTCTTGCAAATACTGGTTTGGTCTTAAATAAGATTAAGGCGATGATCGGACTGGTTCAACACAAATCTTTAGATAGAAAGTCCGCATTAGGCCAATTCGAATGCTGTTGTTTGAGATTAAGGCACTGAAATTAACACGGATGGGACTACTGACCTTCAAAAAACAGACTAGTATAGAAAGTTTTTAAAGAAGAGGTGGCAAACTTAACAGATAAAGAAAACAATTTAAGACGAATTTCAAAAAGTCAGACTATTGAGTTGCAGATTAATAAAGAAAGAGTAATTTTAAAACGAGTTTCAAAGTAGGCAGACTGTTTAAGGAAAACGAAGTTGACTTGCAGAACTGATTTAAGGATTGTAAGTACAAGAAGTGAATTTTATCTGAATTGGAAAACTTTTGGCAAATTACTAGAAAGGGCAGTAAGTTTTCAGAAAGCATGCATGGATTTGAGAACGATTATCGAAAAGGAATATGTTTTGATAAAGATGCACCGATTTGAGCGTGAGGAAAGCTTAATAGATCAGCAAAAATCGTTTGATTTAGTTAGTTATTTAGTAGAACTTTTACTACTTTTAGTCGAGTGAGATGAGTCAAATATAAAGGTACTATAGGCATGATCTCTACGAGTTTGATTTTAACACTTTTAACGTAAACAGACATGTAAACATGATGCTAATTTTCATTAAACCTACTGGTTTGCTTAGTGTCAAATGATGCATGTTCCTATAGGCATGTGTCTATATGCATGATTGCAGAAAATTAAGCATTAAATCCTATAGGCCCGATCTTTACGTGTGAGTCTGCACAGTTGAACGGTAAAGAGATCCTATAGGCATGATTTCTACCCTTTATGAAGAAAAGTAAATCCCTCACCCTTTTCACTAGATCCCAGAGTTTATGCAAGTTGTTACAGACTAGTAGAATAAAAATACATCAGAAACTACAGCGGCATCCAAGGAACCTAGTTCAGACTTAGTGTCTAACAATATGAGATTGAACCACTTCCGGGATCAAGATTTTCAAGGCCTTCTCTTTATCTAGGATGTTTCAAAGTTCCGAGGAATAACAGGAATTCCATGCATTGCTTACGCCCAAGATACCCATTAGAATTAGTTATAGTGAAGCGTTCAAGTTCAGAGGGAGCTCCAAGGTCCCAAGTCAAGGCTCACAAGAGAGGGGCAGAACTTAATTTCTAAGAATGAGTGCAAGTACAGAAGCGGTTGGGGAGCCATAACATGTTAGTGGTCATGCCTAGGCACAAGGAAGGCTGGCACACCCCTGACTAGACCTATTTAGACAAATAAATAAGAAGATAGACCTATGAAGATGAGACTATGGCTTGGTTAGTGATTAGTACACTGCCAGACCATGGTCTTAGGCTCAGAGCACACATAAGGGAAAAAAGGAGTGGGAATTGATAGTGTTTAGGATTCAAGGAATCCAGTCCAGACACATGAACAACAATCTTTAAGAATTGTAATGCTTTATGAACCATAGCTCACATACAAAGGGGATTAGGGTAAGGCAATTCATTTCAAGCGAAGATATCAAACTTGAAGATAAAAAAATTAAAGTAAACATAAAAGAACTATTGTGTACACACATAAATAAGAGGCAGTACTAAACTAAAAGGGACATACCAGTTGCAAAAGTAAACAGAATGAGAAGCAGATCACTTGCAGCCAAAACATAACCAAAGAAAGCTAATTTTGATTTCAGAGAAAACTAGAAAGGTTTTGAGAAAACTAAGAGTGTTTTGAGAGAAGAGAAGTAGTGATTATACTGTGTGTGTGTTCTTTCGAACTTCTATTTCGAAAAAGAAGATGGGGAGGTATTCAAAGTTTTTGAAAAACGAGTAGAGAGTAGAGTAAAAGCACAAATATGGGAATGATCACAAATGAGAATCAATTAGTATAAGTCTTCCCTTTGATTATACGATTTTTATTCAAAAAGATACTAACAGGATCCAAATAAGGGAAGAGGAATTAATCACATATGCAGAAGGGCTTGTTGCCATAAAGAAACAGTAAAGTCATATAATAGGCAAATAAGTCTAAGTACAAGATTTGTGGTTATTTTTTGGAAGATTCAGTGAAGCCAATCAAAGAAAGTGAATCAATTAACCCTTGACAGTCTAGTAAAAATAAGAATCCCATGGAAGGAAAAGAAATCAATTTCGAGTTTCAAAATAAATCGTAGGGACTCAGTATATAATGCATGCACAGATAATAGACATGTGAGGCCAAGCTATGGCAAAAGAAACATCACATAGTAATAACATAGGGCTGACATTTCAAAGCATGCTAGTTAGGTTTCAGTGTAATAGAGAGGGAAAGAATCAACGCATGCAGAGAAGTGAGCAAGAAATATAGTCGAGTTTGTTTGATGGCAAGAACTTAGAACACATAGAGAAAAGAGATGCAGGAATCAAGCTTAATAGTTTCAAAAGACAAATCGCACAAATAAACCCAAAGGACTCGAGTAGTCCCAAAGAGGCTAGGTTTTTCTTAAAATCAATTGGGTCTAAACACGACCAACAGGTGAAACAACAAGCAAATTCGGAGTTCCACGTAAAAATCCCTAAAAATCAGGGTTTCAACTATCAACCAGTAAACCAAATAGCCGGGCTTAGGAACTCAAATAGATCCCAAAAATTAGGGCTTTTTAACATCAAATGACATAGAGAGGATAAACATATGAATCGAAATAAACCTTAACAAACAGACTCAAACAAAAAATGGTGAAATTATGGGTTTCAACATTCTTACACGAAATAAAGAATGCAAAACAAGCAAAGTACAAAAACATGTCAAGAATAAGAGAGGAAATTTGAAATAACTTGACACAAAAACCTAGTTAAAAGAACAAAGAATTTCGAAAGCGAAAAATTGGGGAAACTTTGAGAAACATGCTCAGAAAATTCGAACATACATAGATCTGAAGGAGATCTAAAAAATAAATTGAAGGAACCTTAGAGTTAGGGTTTCGTTGAATCCATAAAGGTGAGAAAGTCTTTGAAAAATAACAATCTAACATGGAGAGCCCAAGATCTGAAACGAACGGCCAAGACTGGTCACCAAAAACTCAGGAATGACTGGAGAACGACGGTAAATGGATGTCACGAAAATACTGGACCAACTTCCTTCGAGATCTAGCCATGAGACCACAGAAACGAACACCAGGAGCCACATGAGACCGTAGAACATCTTTGATGGCCATGGGAGGCCATGGATTAGGGTTTTGATGGGAGGCGGCGGTTAGGGTTTGAGGTGATGTTGAGTGAGAGTTGAGAGAAGATAGGGATTCAAAGGCTACATTTGCTGAATAATGAATTAGGGCGAGCGGTCGTTTGGAATTAAAAAGGAAAGAATCAATGGTGGCCGTTGATCTAAGTGATCACCGGCTAATATTGAATAGGGTTATGGGCTGGGTCGGCTGAGTAGGTAATTTGTCTAGTATTTTGGGCTAATTTGGGTTAACTAGAGGTGCCAAATTGGCTGAAATTGAAATACAATTGAGGCTAGATTGTAAATAGCCACTTTTCCTATTTTATTTTTATAAAAATAGCAACAACAATTTTAAAAATAAATTAAGGGTACTGGGTAAACAAATGTCATATAGATAATAATTTAAAAATTTTGGGTTTAAGTTTATAATTATAAAATATTATCAATTACAAAATAGGCTATAATTGAAATTATATGCAATTTAGTTGTAAAATTACAAAATAAACTTGTAAAAATGTGCAAATATCACCATAACTATATTTTTGTGTAAATATGAATATAGAATAAGTTATTCACCAAACTTATAATTTTGGGAATAATTATTTGATTATTTTATGGTATTAAAAATAAGTAATAAATTAGTTTAAAAATCATTAAAATACCAATACTCTTGGATATGCTTATATATGTACATATATGCTGTTTTGGAAGTATTTTAGGTACAAAAATACCTAGAGAAAAGTTGGGTATCAATATCCACTCCTGTGGGTGATCGCGTGGTTATGGATTGGGTCTACAGGTCTTACGTTGTTACTTTATGTGGTTATGAGACTAGAGCAGACCTTCTGTTACTTGATATTCTTTATTTTGAGTTCATTCTAGGCTTGGATTGGTTATCCTCATATCACACCATCCTTGATTGTCATGCCAAGACAATTTCGCTAGCGATGTCAGGATTGCCGAGATTAAAGTGGAAGGGTTCCACAGTTGATAGGACTAGAAGGGTTATTTCTTTCCTAAAGGCTCAGCGCATGGTTGAGAAAGTGTATTTGGATTATTTATCTTATGTTCGATACACCACCGCAAAGTCTTCAACGATTCATTCAGTGCCAGTGGTCCGAGAGTTCGCGATGCTTTTCCTTCTGATCTTCCTGGCATGCCTCTGGATCCCGATATTGATTTTTGTATTGAATTGGATCAAGGCACTAGGCCTATATCTATCCCGTCGTACCGTATGGCTCCTAAGGAGCTTAACGAGCAGTTGGAGGAGTGGTTAGCAAAGGGGGTTTTTAGGCCATTGTATCGCCTTGGGGTGTACCAGTGTTATTCGTGAAGAAGAAGGATGGGACTATGCGGATGTTGCTTTATTACCGCCAGTTGAACAAAGTCACCATCAAGAACAAGTATCCATTTCCCCACATTGATGATTTGCTTGATCGGCTGCATAGTACTAGGGTGTTCTCTAAGATTAACTTGAGGCCAGGGTATCATCAGCTGAAGATTCAGGATTCAGATGTTCTGAAGACTGCATTCAGGACTAGATATGGCCACTATGAGTTTCAGGTGATGTCCATTGGCTTGACTAATGCTCCATCAATGTATATGGACTTGATGAACAGGGTGTTCATGCCATATATTGAATCTTTTGTCATCGTCTTCATTAACTACATCTATATATACTCACGTAGCCCTAGGGGAGCATGAGCAACATTTGAGAGTAGTGCTTCAGACCTTGCGAGAGCTACAACTTTATGCTAAGTTCTCCAAGTGTGAGATTTGGCTAGAGTCAGTGGCATTCATGGGGCATGTAGTTTCAGGAGAGTGTATTAAAGTGGATCCAAAAAGAATGAGTCTGCTCAGAGTTGGCCACGTCCTACTTCTGTGACGGAGATCAAGAGTTTCTTGGGGTTAGTAGGTTACTACTAGCGATTTCTGCAGGGCTTCTCATCTATTGCATCACCTCTGAACATATTGACGCAAGAGGGTGCTTCATTCTGTTTGTCCGATGATTGTGAGGAGAGCTTCCAGAAGCTCAAGATGCCTTTGACTACAATACTGGTTCTTGTGTTGCCTTCCGGTGCAGGGATGCATACGGTATATTTCAATGCTTTTCACGTTGGCTTGGGATGTGTATTGATGCAGGAGGGGCAAGTTATTGTATATGCTTCACGCCAGCTGAAGGTTCATGAGAAGAATTACCCTGTGCACGATCTAGAGTTGGTGGTGATTGTTCATGCTCTTAAGATATGGAGGCATTATTTGTATGGAGTGTCATGTGAGGTTTATACAGACCATCACAACTTTCAGCACTTGCTCAAGCAGAGGGATCTTAATTTTAGGCATCGCAAGTGGCTTGCGTTATTAAAGGATTATGACATTTCCATTTTTTATCATCCGGATAAGGCGAATGTGGTCGTGGATGCCTTGAGCAGGAAGGCGGAGAGTATGGGTAGCTTGGCATTCATTCTTGGTGAGATGAGACCATTAGCTTTGGACATTTAGTTTTTAGCTAACAGACCTGTGAAATTGGATATTTTGGAGCCTATCCGAGTTCTAGCATGTGTGGTTGCTCAGTATTTGTTATTAGGTAGAATAAGGCCCGACAGTTTGATGATCCACACCTGGAAATTCTCAGAGAGACGCTACTTCAGGGAGGTGCCAAGGAGATTTCTATTGGCGAGGATGGTGTGTTATTGCTTTAGGGCCATGTATATGTTCCTCATGTTGATGGCTTAAGGGAGAGGATTCTAGAGGAGGCCCATAGTTCGAGGTACTCCATTCATCCGGGTGCCACAAAGATGTATCGTGACTTGAGGCAGCATTACTAGTGCCGGAGGATGAAGAAGGACATTGTATAGTATGTAGCTAAATGCTTCAATTTTCAGCAGGTCAAGTATGAGCACCAGAGGCCTGGTGGCCTGCAGCAACTGAATCCCATTCCGCAATAGAAGAGGGAGCGCATCAGCATGGATTTCATGGTTGGGTTTCCACGGACTTTGCGGAAGGTGGATTTAGTGTGGGTTATTGTGGATAGGTGGACCAAGTATGCCCACTTCATTCCAGTGAGAGAAGATATATACTCAGATTTACATTCGGTAGATAGTCAAGTTGCACGGTGTGCCAGTTTCCATCATATCAGACAGAGGCCCTCAGTTCACTTCCCATTTCTCGAGAGCTGTTCAGAGCGAGTTGGGGACCTGGGTAGAGCTCAGCACGGCATTACATCCTCATACCGATGGGTAGTCGGAGGACAATTCAGATTTTAGAGGATATGCATAGAGCCTGTGTGATTGACTTTGGAGGACACTGGAATCATTTTTTTTCCCTTAGCAGAGTTTACATACGATAATAGCTACCAGTCCAGCATAGAGATGGCCCCGTATGAGGCATTGTACGGTCGGCTTTGTCGTTCTCCTATCGGGTGGTTTGAGCCCGGTGAGGCTAAGTTACTTGGTACAGATTTGGTATTCAGGAGAGGCTTCTCACAGCCCAGTCCATACAGAAGAGTTACGCGGATCAGAAGGCGCGTGATGTATCATTCATGATTGGCGAGCAGGTTCTCTTGAAAGTCTCGCCAATGTAGGGCATTATAAGGTTCAGGAAAAAGGACAAGATAAGCCCAAGGTTTGTTGGCCCCTTTGAGGTCTTGAGACGAGTTGGAAAGGCTCCCTATGAGCTTGCTTTACCTCCATGTTTATCAAGAGGTCATCCAGTTTTCCATGTATCAATGCTTCGGAAGTATCATGCCGACTCTTCACATGTGTTGGCTTTTAGTACCATTCAGTTAGAAGAGAGCTTGGGCTATAAGGAGGAGCCAGTTTCCATTGTTGATAGGCAGGATCGTCAGTTGAGGAGGACATGCGGAGCCAATATCCCCACTTATTCAGCACTCCAGGTACTTTTCTATGTTTGTTCGAGGACGAACGTTTGTTTAAGAGGTGGAGAATGTAACGACCTGACTGTTCGTTTTGCATTTTAGAACGCCGTTCCCTTAAATAAAACTTCTCTCACTTGCTTTAACTAATTTATGACTTGCAAGGACGGTTGGTTCGGAAGTTAGAATAGTTTCGAGCAAGAATATGTCCATTTGCTTCTTTTAGTATTTCTAAAAATGCCAAGTTTGGATTCGGTCAACTTTTTGGAAAACAGACCCAAATTCGTGATTTGACTCCCGAAAGGTCAGTGGGAAATTATGGAACTTGGACGTATGTGCGGAATCGAATTCCGAGGTCCCTAGCCCGAGTATTGAATTTTTCTGTGAAATTGTTAGCTTGAAGTTTTAAGGAATTAATTAATCTAAGTAATCATTAATTTCCTAGGTATCAGGCTCGGATTTTAGTTTCGAAACTTGGTACACGTCTGAAATATCAGTTAAGACTTACCCTAAATTTGGTGTCAATCCGAGTAGTTTAAGGGAATTGTGAACCGTAAGAAGGAAATTTTAGAACTTGAAGATTCAATGATTTAATTCATTTGGTTTTAGGGTTGATTCCTCGATTTAGCATTATTTTGTGTGTTTCGAGGGTTCGAATAGGTCCGCCTCATGATTTCAGGATTGTCGGTATATTCGGGCGAGGCTCAGGAGCCAGAGCTTCAAATGGTCGAGGTTCGAGTGATGTTGGAACTTGAAAAAGAACTAAAGCCTGTTGCTTCTGTCATAACCGCTTTTGTGGCTCTTGGACCGCAGAAGCGGTTGACAGATCGCAAAAGAGAAGTAGGCTCAGGCGTGGGAAACCATAGAAGCGGACCAGGGACCGCAGAAGCAGTCGCACCTTTGTGACTCATGGACCGCAGAAGCGGTCTAGCCCGTTTTGCCTGTATTCGCAGAAGCGGCTGGAATTCAGCCGATGTGGGACCGCAGAAGCGAAAAGGGCTGGCAGTGAGCTTCATTTATTTTGAGCTCAAGCTCATTTCTTTCACATATTTCTCAACACTTAGGCGATTTTGGTGATTCGAAAGAGAGGGTTTCAACATAACATTTGCAAGGTAAGTAATCCCCAGTAACTTTTAGTTCAAATATATAAACATTAGGTAGATTTAACACTAAATATTAAGTAAAATTAAGGGATTAGAGCTAGACCAAGGGTTTAATAAAAACTAAGATTTAATCATATAATTTTCCATGTAATGAACAAGAAATGATATATTTGTGATCCTTAGGTTGTAGCGAACAACTTTCTTCGAAAAATCTCAGAATCCGAGCACGTAGACCTGTGATCGAAATTTAGGAAACTTGTGGAAAGGTTGCAAAATCGCTGAAATAACTAGAATTCAACCTTGTAATCCTTTATTGACTAGTTCTTACGTTGTTTAATTAGTTTGTGCTCGTTCAGCTTCACGTTGAGGGTTTCGGCTTGCTCTTGATATTTGCAGTGCGCTTTGGGAGCAAGGTGAGTCTCCTTTCTAACCTCGTAAGAGGGAAATGTCCCCATAGGACTAATATGTTAGAATAAGTGCTTAACGCTAGAGGGGGGTGAATAGCGTTTTATAAAAAATTCTGCAGAAATAAAAATTAAATTGAATCAAATTGCGGAATTAAAAGAGTATGGAAGAGATGCACCGATTTTATACTGGTTGGCCACAAGTGTGGTTACGTCCAGTCTCCTGAGAGACTCTCTCGAGGTTCTACTAAACTCGTTAAGCTTCCAGGTGCATAACAAACCGTTACAACTGAGAACTTGAGTCACACAAGCCTCAACAACCATTGCTCGAAGATACCGCACTTCAAGACTTCAAACGAAGGAATAAAATGTTCCTTCTTACAACAAGGGATTATAGAATTTCCCTTCAAGTGTATAACACTCAATACTCACTTATACAATTGCTCTCTCAAAGATTAGACATGAGTACAAATTAATAAGCTCAAGAATACAACAACTTCTTCAAGAAATTGGCTCTCAAAAGTGATGAATTCAATATGAAATAATTGATGCAAGAGTATGTAAGCTTTTGTAAGTTTATGCTCAGTTGTTGTACTTAAAAAAGTGATTTAGAGGTGTATTCATAGGCCTCAAAATGCCCCAGACCGTTGCATAACTGTCAAACAAAATTTCTAATTCTGTGCTCATATAATCGATTAGATGGTCTATATAATCGATTATTTGACCAACGTTCAAAAATCAGTCGCGTAATTTTAGGGAGAATAATCGATTATGTAGACTGTCTAATCGATTATATGCAAATCTTTCAAAAGATCATATCCTGATTTTAAGGAGAATAATCGATTGTTTATGAAACATAATCGATTGTACGTTAAAGTTCAAAAATCAGTTTATGATTCTGTGCTAACATAATCGATTATCAGCTGTGTATAATCGATTATTTTTTAAAGTTTAAAACAACACTTTGGCAATGGTCTGAACATAATCGATTAGTTGAAAAGGATAATCGATTGTTTTGCTTCCTTGAAAATTTCATTTAAACACTGTCTCAATGTAATCGATTGTGGAAAACATATAATCGATTACTTTGCATTTTGAAAATTTCAGTTTAAAAAAGCACTATCTCAATATAATCGATCGTTAAACAAGTATATAATCGATTGTTCTGTTGTTTTTGAAAATTCCAGTTTTGGCGGTCTTAATATAATCGATTATGTTATATATGTCCAGATTTAAAAGACATGGTTAAAAATCATTTTGGCTAAAATGCAAATCATTTTGTTTTAATTTAAAGATTCATGTTTTGATGAAAATGATTTTACGAGAGAAGCCAATAGTTGAATCTGTTGTTGAATCAAGATCACACTATAAAACGACCCAAGTATAACTTCGATGCTTCACTTGATCTTGTTCTTGTTTCTCTTGTGCTTGACTGTTAACGTTCCATGCTCGTTGGTTTGTCATTTATCAGAACCTACATAGATCAACACACGTTTAGTTTGAGAACGTGTTTCAATAATTTTCCCATTTATGATAATGGCAAACCAATATCGGGATATGCATATTAATGGCAGTCATATTAATGACAGTTCAAGACAAGTATTCCCCCTCAATTTATGGGTTCCCCTTGCAAATGTTTATTAGTGTGCATAGCCTTTATTCTTCCCCCTTTTGACATTAACAAAAAGCAATAAAAATTTTATTAGAAAATAGTGGAATACATAATAAGACTTAAAAAAACAGAAAATTAATCAACTAAAAGCAAGAAAAAATTATTCATTGTCATCCTCATCATCCGGCACTACTTCATGAAGGACAAGTCCAGCATAAGGATAGTGAACATGATCAAAGTATCAATGAAGCTCATAAGTCAATCGAGTGACGTTTTGATCAATACGATTGACGGAGGTGGATAATGAAGCAAGTTGGTCTGAAATGGTTTGAAGAGTTGGAGCTTGAGGGCGACGCGTTTGAGAAGTTGGAGGAGGAGGAGGAGCCACGTGTTCGCCGACATTGGGAAAGGAAGATTCGGAAATTTCCCAATGTTTGGTGCCCTTTTTGAGAGGACCAACCGTGGTGTTGAAACCGGAGGCTTCAAGAAGATTCACTACAAGAAAGGCATAAGGAAGTGGTTTATCGTCCCCAATGGCATCAAGCATGTGGATCTTGACGAACTTGCACCAATTGATGCGAGCCCCGGTGATAATGGCATGCATAAGTTTTGCGTCCTCATGGGAGATTGTGGTGTGATTGAATTTGCGAGGTTTGAGAACTCGAGTGATAAAATAGAAGATTAGTCGATATTCCGGGAGCATGCCCCCAATGGTTCGGCGACGGTTGTCTAGAGTAAAATCAAATGCTCCAAGCCCTATTTGGTTTAAGAGAAGTTGTTCATCAAATAATGCTCCGGCTTCTCTAGTGTAAAGTGAAATGTCTTCCCCATTTCGAGGAAGTTGAGTGATCTTTTGTAAGGTTTCTGCGGTTAAAAGATTTGGAACTCCATTAATGTTTGAAACAAGATCACCATCTGCGTCCTCCTGAAGGTTTGAATAGAAGGCGCGAATGAAGGGAGGATGAATGTGAGGATATTTAGGATATAGAAAATCAAGGAGTTGGCTTTGCCAAAGTATGTTTGCAGTTGCCGCGGGGCGCTAGATTCAAGATATTGAATAGTCGAAAAGCGAGGAGGAAGGATTTCTCGGTTTTCAAATTTTTCCGTGAATCGAGTTAGTTCGGGTGCAGTGTCGAACCGCAAATAAGAGCCGCCTTTGTAAGGAAAAATGGGAGGAGGAGCGGCGGAAGAGGAAGCAACGTTTTTGCCGGAACGAGAGCGTTTGGTGTGCCTGCTCGTCATTTTGATGAAAGATTGAGAGCTGTTGAAGAAGTTTTGGAGAGATTTTCAAGAAATTTTTTTTGAAGCTTAGATTGATGTTGAGGTGAATATACTGAAGGTGGAAGACCCTATTTATAGAATGGAGGAAAGAAAAGCATTGAATGGGAAAAGGCTGCAATTTGGGAGATTTCAAACAGTCAGAAACGGAAAACATTTGAACACAGACCGTTGCATAATCGATTATGGAGTCGAAATAATCGATTATTAAGGACTTTTGAATTGTACTCAGAAGAAAAAAAATCGATTATGTGAGTGTTGCAGGAGTCAAACGGTAACAAAATTCGAATACTGACCGTTTGAGATAATCGATTATGGACAATATTTGAATTAGTCAGAAGACAGATAATCGATTATGCGATTGGGGTAATCGATTATATGAAGGCAGTAAGTATTGTATGGTTAAGTGATTCTGAGATAATTGATTATGGGACTTTGAATAATCGGTTATATTAAGGCAGTGAGTTATAATGTCCCGAGTGATTGTTGGATAATCGTTTATGGAATTTTGGATAATCGATTATATGAAGGCAGTGTTATACGGACAATAGAGACGGTAAGAGATAATCGATTCTGCCAATGTAAATAATCGATTATTGTCAAAAACTTGTAAAACAATCTTAACAAAATCGATTAGCGATACAGATAATCGATTACTATATATGATTGCAAAAATCCTGCACAACTCAGATGTTAGAAATAATCGATTATGCGTAGTAAATAATCGATTATATGACACCAGTGTTAAAGAATTCCCCCTGTCTTTGGGGCGATACCTGCAAAAGAAAATTAGGCGCCTCCGACGCTCAAGTCAGTAATTATTCAAGAAATAAATGCAACCTAAGTGTATGCATTAGATCAACGTAGAGTCAAGAATTCCGAGTTCACTTCGAATACGGAAGAACGACTCTTTATCTAAAGGTTTGGTGAAGATGTCGGCTAATTGAAGTTTAGTTTCAACGAACTCAATTTCGACATCACCTTTGAGAACGTGATCTCTTATAAAATGGTGCCTAATGTCTATGTGTTTCGTTCTTGAGTGAAGAATAGGATTCTTCGTCAAGCTTATGGCGCTAGTATTGTCACATCGAAGAGGTACGTGGTCAATACTAAGACCATAATCCGAGAGTTGTTGCTTCATCCAAAGGATTTGTGCACAACAACTCCCCGCGGCTATATATTCAGTCTCTGTTGTGGATAACACAACACTTGCTTGTTTCTTGCTAAACCAAGAAACTAATGAGCTACCAAGCAAATGGCAAGTCCCACTAGTGCTCTTGCGGTCCAATCTGCATCCAGCAAAATCGGAATCGGAATAGCCAACAAGTTGGCATGAAGAACCTTTGGGACACCAAAGTCCCACATTTATCGTTCCAACAAGGTACTTCATTATCCGTTTTACCGCAGTTAGGTGAGACTCCTTCGGACATGATTGATATCGAGCGCATAAACAAACGCTAAACATGATGTCCGGTCTACTAGCAGTTAAATAAAGAAGAGAGCCGATCATACCTCGGTACTTTTTGGTATCGACTTCCTTACCTTTTTCATCCTTGTCAAGATGGTCGGATGTGCTCATTGGAGTGCTCATTGCGTTAGCATTGCTCATTTCAAATCGATTTAGCAATTCTTTGCAATACTTAGATTGACAAATGAAAGTGCCTTCTTTCATTTGTTTCACTTGCAACCCCAAAAAGAAAGTAAGCTCACCCATCATTGACATCTCAAATTCACTAGTCATTAAATTTGAGAATTCCTTGCATAGAGACTCGTTAGTGGAACCAAAAATAATGTCATCAACATAAATTTGTACTAAAAGAATGTCATTGTCTTTACTCTTGATAAAAAGTGCAGTATCGACTTTCCCCCTACTGAATTCATTTTCTAATAGGAATTTGCTCAAGCGTTCATACCAAGCTCGTGGAGCTTGTTTCAGACCATAGAGTGCTTTCTTGAGCTTAAAGACATAATCCGGAGATTTAGAGTCTTCGAAACCCGGGGGTTGTTCGACATACACTTCCTCTTGAATAAATCCGTTGAGGAAGGCACTCTTGACATCCATTTGATACAATTTAAAATTCATTGAGGAAGAAAATGCAAGTAATAAACGTATTGCTTCTAAACGTGCTACGGGTGCATATGTTTCTTCATAATCAATGCCTTCTTCTTGATTATAACCCTTTGCAACTAACCTAGCTTTGTTTCTAGTGATAATTCCATTTTCGTTTAATTTATTCCGAAAACCCCATTTCGTACAAATTATGGTATGATTATCGGGTCTCGGCACCAATTCCCAAACGTCATTACGTTTAAATTGGTTAAGCTCCTCTTGCATTGCCAAGGTCCAATGCTCATCCCCAATTTCTTCGGAGATGGTAGTAGGTTCAATTTGGGAAACAAATGCCATATGACTTATGGTGTCTTTGAGAAGGTTTCGAGTACTTACCCCTTTCTCGATGTCGCCAATTACCTTGTCGAGAGGATGGTCTTTAGACGTCCTCCAAGCCTGAGGCATCATCGATTCTTGTGATTGTGTCTCCTCTTGCGGTTGTTCCATGGGTTTATCTTGAATCTCCTTTGAATTTTCCGTTTGCTCCTTGTCTTGAATATTCATCTTGTTTAAAGATTCTGCAAGATCATCACAAAATTCCTTTCTCGCCAAGCGAGCATCACTTTCACAAAATACAATATGAGGGGTCTCCTCGACAGTTTCAGTACGATTACTAAATACTCTATACGCTTTACTACGAGAGGAGTAACCAAGAAAAATACCTTCATCAGATTTTGCATCAAACTTTCCCAAATTATCTTTTCCATTATTATGGATAAAACATTTACAACCAAAAACTCTAAGATGGGAGACATTAGGCTTTCTTCCCTTATAGAGTTCATATGGGGTTTTATGAGTATCGGTCGAATGACTGCTCTGTTTAAAACATAGCAAGCGGTACTCACGGCATCCGCCCAAAATTTCTTGGAAACCTTTGACTCATCGAGCATGGTTCTAGCCATCTCTTCGAGGCAACGATTTTTCCGTTCCACCACTCCATTTTGTTGTGGTGTACGTGGAGCCGAAAAGGTATGATCAATACCGAGTTCGTCACAAAAATCCGCGAAGAGATTATGATCGAACTCTCCTCCATGATCACTTCTTATGGAAGTGACGGTTGTACTCTTTTCATTTTGCACACGTTTAAGAAAACTTTTGAAAGCATGAAATGAATCACTTTTATGGGCTAGAAACAATGTCCATGTGAATCGAGAGTAGTCATCAACAATTACAAAAGCATATAAATTTCCACCAAGACTTTTAACTCGAGATGGTCCAAAAAGATCCATGTGAAGAAGTTGTAAAGGTCTATTGGTTGAAACAATATTCTTTGATTTAAAAGAAGCTTTTGTTTGTTTTCCTTTTTGGCATGAGTCACAAATAGAATCTTTTTCAAAAGTAATATTTGGAAGACCAATTACTAGATCTTGTGAGACTAGTTTGTTTAAAAGATTCATGTTTATATGAGCTACTCTACGATGCCATAGCCACATGTCGTCTACTTTACTCAATAAGCAATTTACAAAACTTGATGAAGAATTTTCTAGATCAACCATATAGATATTATCTATTCTAATGCCACGAAGAATAATTTTGAAATCACGACGACGAATAACCAAGCATTCTTTGGAATCAAATAAAACAAGATTTCCCTTGTCACATAATTGACTTATGCTCAAGAGATTATGTTTTAAACCTTTAACTAACAAGATATTATTAATAGCGGAGGTTTCGTCCTTACCGACCGAGCCAATGCCGATAAATTTTCCTCTGTTATTGTCACCAAAAATAACGCTTCCTCCTTCCTTGGGTTCTAGTTGAAAGAATTTAGATGCATCCCCGGTCATGTGTTTGGAGCATCCACTATCAAGGTACCAAAGTACACTTGATCCCTTCAAACATACCTACAAAACAAATCAATGAGATTTTGGTACCCAAGCCATTTTGGGTCCTTGTACGTTAGGTGCAACGTGGTAGTGTGATTGACTCGTGTTGATGTGCCGATGTCGAATAAAACACACGGGAGCTATATGCCCTATTTTTTTGCAGTAGTGACAAATGACATTTGGATTATGCATTCTTCTACGATTATAGTAATTAGAAGGTCTAAATCCGTTCATCCTATTTTTATAAAAATAATTTTGATGCACTTTTTGAGGATTTTGTCTAGGTGGTCTAAACATGCTAACATTTCTTCGAACATTTGTTCTAGGATGATTAACATTTCTAGGGTTACTATTTCTAGGTGGATTTATTTTAATTTCCCTAGGTTGAGTCTTAGGTGATTTAGGAATGGACTCAACCTTTTCTTTAGGCTCATTTTTAAATCTTATACCGTGCATAGTGGATTTCAAATTATCAAGAACATTATTCAAATTTTTGTGCGAGGAATTAAACTTGTGTAATGTGCTTTTGAGACTATCTACTTCTTCTTTCAAAGATTTGCAAGAAGAACAACCTTTGTTTGAGCCTTTGGGTTTGTCCATGCTTCTTTTGCCATAAAACGGGTTTTCTTCTTTCAACTTTTCATTATCGAAATTTAATTTTTAAACTTCCTTTTCCTTTAAAGAAATTTGTTTTCTTAAATCAGTTATTGTTTTTGAAGCACAAATAAACTCATCATAAAGTTCATCAAAGGCGTCTTGCAATTCTTCAAAAGTGAATTTATTTTTGGAAGTGGTACATACCTCGTTTTGTTTTTCTTTATTTGCCATGAGACATAAGTTTGCGGTCTCCTCTTCTTCTCCGTCGCTAGATTTGTCGCCGGAGTCGCCTCCCCAAGAGATGTAGGCTCTTTGCTTTTTACCTACCTTCTTCTCCACTTTGGCGTTTGGGCATTTTGGTTTAATATGCCCGAGTTCTCCGCATCCATAGCATTTTAACTCACCTCCTTGTTTCTTACCTTTTCGTTCATACTCCTTTCGCATGAACTTGTGGAATCTTTTGATGACGAGGCCGAGCTCGGTGTCATCATTGCTTGAGTCCTCATCAATTTGAGGTTGAGCCGTTTTTGCTTTTAAGGCAATTTTCCTTTGCCTTTGATCATCTACGGGAGGGTTAAGAATAGTAGACTCATATGTTTTAAGGTTACCTCTTAGCCCATCGATTGTGACATTTGTTACCCCGATTGATTCCTGGATAGCATCGGCCTTTGAACGCCATTCCGGATTAAGGCTTCGGAGAATTTTACGGACAAGTTCCCGATCCGTAAATGTCTTCTTAAGGGCGTGAAGATCATTGACGATTTTTGAAAATCGTTCAAACATGTCGTCTATTTTCTCACCTTCCTTCATGTGAAACAATTCGTACTTGTGAGTTAAGAAATCAATTTTTGCTTCAAGTACCTGGTCTGTGCCTTCGTATGTGATTTCGAGCTTATCCCACATTTGTTTTGCGATTGTGCAGCATGATATTTTCTGATAGTCATCGGGATTTACTGCGCAGTACAACATATTAATTGCCTTTGCGTTGTTCTCTACCTTTCTTATATCATCCGCATCATACTCCTCTTCTAATTTTGGGATGAGTTTATCACCATCCTTTTTAGTTGGTAGTTGCTCTCCATTTTTAATAATTTTCCAGATATGAAAATTATTTGACTGGATGAATATCCTCATTCTCTCTTTCCAATAGGTGTAGTTGGTTCCATCAAATAGTGGTCGCCTTGTGGTGCATGAACCTTCACCTATTCCTGCATAAGCACTACGAGTAGAAGCCATGGAAAGTTTCTCTCAAACGGTTAAGTCTTACAGAGAGTTAGGCTCTGATACCAATTGTTACAATAAGTGCTTAATGCTAGAGGGGGGGTGAATAGCGTTTTATAAAAAATTCTGCAGAAATAAAAATTAACTTGAATCAAATTGCGGAATTAAAAGAGTATGGAAGAGATGCACCGATTTTATACTGGTTGGCCACAAGTGTGGTTACGTCCAGTCTCCCGAGAGACTCTCTCGAGGTTCTACTAAACTCGTTAAGCTTCCGGGTGCTTAACAAACCGTTACAACTGAGAACTTGAGTCACACAAGCCTCAACAACCGTTGCTCGAAGATACCGCACTTCAAGACTTCAAACGAAGGAATAAAATGTTCCTTCTTACAACAAGGGATTATAGAATTTCCCTTCAAGTGTATAAACACTCAATACTCACTTATACAATTGCTCTCTCAAAGATTAGATATGAGTACAAATTTATAAGCTCAAGAATACAACAACTTCTTCAAGAATTTGGCTCTCAAAAGTGATGAATTCAATATGAAATAATTGATGCAAGAGTATGTAAGCTTTTGTATGTTTATGCTCAGTTGTTGTACATAAAAAAGTGATTTAGAGGTGTATTTATAGGCCTCAAAATGCCCCAGACCGTTGCATAATTGTCAAACAAAATTCCTGATTCTGTGCTCATATAATCGATTAGATGGTCTATATAATCGATTATTTGACCAACGTTCAAAAAACGGTCGCGTGATTTTAGGGAGAATAATCGATTATGTAGACTGTATAATCGATTATATGCAAATCTTTCAAAAGATCATATCCTGATATTAAGGAGAGTAATCGATTATTTATGAAACATAATCGATTGTACGTTAACGTTCAAAAATCAGCTTAAGATTCTGTGCTAACATAATCGATTATCAGCTGTGTATAATCGATTATTTTTTAATGTTTAAAACAACATTTTGGCAACGGTCTGAACATAATCGATTAGTTGAAAAGGATAATCGATTGTTTTGCTTCTTTGAAAATTTCATTTAAACACTGTCTCAATGTAATCGGTTGTGGAAAACATATAATCGATTACTTTGCAGTTTGAAAATTTCAGTTTAAGCACTGTCTCAATATAATCGATTGTTAAACAAGTATATAATCGATTGTTCTGTTGTTTTTGAAAATTCCAGTTTTGGCGGTCTTAATATAATCGATTATGTAGCATATATAATCGATTATATATGTCCAGATTTAAAAGACATGTTTAAAAATTATTTTGGCTAAAATGCAAATCATTTTGTTTTAATTTAAAGATGCATGTTTTGATGAAAATGATTTTACGAGAGAAGCCAATAGTTGAATCTGTTGTTGAATCAAGATCACACTATAAAACGACCCAAGTATAACTTCGTTGCTTCACTTGATCTTGTTCTTGGTTCTCTTGTGCTTGACTGTTAACGTTCCATGCTCGTTGGCTTGTCATTTATCAAAACCTACACAGATCAACACACGTTTAGTTTGAGAACGTGTTTCAACATAATAAATGACAATTTGCTATTAAATACGGGGGCTACGTACGTACTAGTTGACGAGATTCCGTGCATAGATACTATAATATTAAATATTTGGGTAGTTTAGGACCCACATCATGCCTAATTTGAGATATCTTTTATTTGAACTATCGATATGATTTTTAATGATATTCTAGAGAGTAGAGAGGAATGGAAAGTGAACATATGAATACTGTTGAACCTTGTAATGCTTTCCTTTTGTATAAATGAGCCTCTGTGTGCATTCTTGATGTTTCCGTGATATTTGTGGATAGGGCCGATTGCCTCGATAAAATAGATGCATCTATAGTTTGGGTCGTTCGACCCTCGGCAGTGCACAATCTATATCATGTTGGAGCGGGCGGTCGACCTCGGCATGATTGAGCATGATATATGTACTTGAGCTTATACATTTCATGATTAATTACTAAGTATGTGAAGAAGGGGAAATGATAAAAGAAATATGATTAAGAGCATGATTTTGACTTCCATTGTAACTGTTGTTTAATTACATTATCAATGCTCTATATTGTACATCATTATTAGATATTATCTTGACCTAGTAGGTATCAAGTCGACCTCTCATCTCTACTTCTTCGAGATTAGACGGGATACTTACAGGGTACATATTGTTTATGTACTCATGCTACGCTTCTGCACTTAAAAGTACATGGTCTGAGGCTGATTCATCTGGTTATCGATCTGGTGCGTGCCAGTGAGTTGCGGCAGAGACTTCTACGATGAGCCGCTTCCCTTCCTATGTCGTTCAACAGCCAAATGGAGTCTTCTTTTGTATTTTTGCTGTCTTTCCTTATTTCAGACAATAGGAGAGAGATATAATTATATATTCTACTAGATGCCCGTACTTGTGACACCAGGTCTTGCCACGCACAGTAGTAGATATGTATTTTAGGGTTGTATAATTATTTTTGCTACGTTATTGATCTTTACTGGCCTTCACTTTCAATTTGAAAAATCTATTATAATTGTTTTTGGCAATGATAAAATGAGAACTTAATCACAAATTCTGCAATCGGCTAGCCTGACAATGGTATCGGGCGCCATCATAACTTGTTAGGGAAAATGGGTCGTGACAAAGGAGATTACAAAATAAAAAAAATCAAACTCTCACCAACATATTTATAAACATGGTACTCATGAGTAGCTCATTGTAAATAAGCTAAGCCTGACGTACTATATTTATAAAATTTCTAAATACAAAAAAAAAATATCTTTCAAAAACATTTAAGGAATTGATATTTGATTTCACATTGATTGTGTCTTTTATTTCCAAACTTGTCACTATTTTCTGAGGTCTATGGGAAATAGGATAATGCCCGTCGTTATTTGTTTGGTCTAAATATGTCCAAATCGTCTAATAGTTGTGCATATATGCTCTTATTAGATGGAATCAATATTTTTTTCTTTTTTTGTAATTATTTAATACCAAACCCAACCTAAATCTACCGATCCGACCCAACCCACCCCTAAATAAGAATATAATAAACGGAAAAAGGTCCAAATATTCCCGTGAACTATGCGAAATAGGACAAATATGTCCGTCTTAATAGCTCGGCCCAAATATGCCCAAACCGTCTAATAATTTTGCAAATATGCCCTTATTAGACGGAACCAACATTTTTTCCTTTTCTTAATTATCTAATACCAAATCGACCTAAATCTACCGATCCGATCCGGTTCATCCCTAATTCTAAAAGAGCCAAACTTAGAATTTCTTTTTTGTCCATGCGTCAATTTAATTATTTTGTACCTATGGTAAATGAATATAATTTGATGCCACCATCTGTATTCTCGTCTTTTTCCCTTTGGAATTTTCTTATGCTTCTGTTTTTCTCACCAATTTGTTGCTTCTCAGTTTTAATAATTATTGCGAGTAGTAAATTAAACGTGCAATGAGCAAATCATAAAAAGAGAAGGGTGGATGGGGGATAAATATTTACACCTTCAGGTATTTACAGCAACAACAACAACAACTATCCAGTATAGTTCCACAAAGTAGGGTCTGAGGAGGATAATATGTAGACAGGCCTTACACCTACCCCGAAAGGACAGAGAGGCTATTTCCAATCGAACCTCGGCGGTATTTACAACAAATTATTCTAATTTACCATAGGTTAGAAAAATTAAATTGACGCATCGACAAAAAAGAAATTCTAAGATTCGGTCTTTTAGAATTTGGGGTGGGTCAGGTCGAATTGGTAAATTTAGGCCGGGTTTGATATTAAATAATTAATGAAAAGAAAAAAAAGTTGGTTCCGTCTAATAAGCGTATATATGCAAAACTATTTGACGATTTGGACATATTTGGGCCGAACTAATAATGACGGGCATATTTTTCCTATTTCGCATAATATACGGGCATATTTGGACCTTTTCCGTTCATTATATTCTCATTTAGGGGTGGTTCGGGTCGGATAATTAGATTTAGGTCGGGTTTGGTATTAGATAATTAAAACAAACAGAAAAAAATGATGGTTCCGTCTAATAAAGGCATATATGTACAACTATTGGACGGTTTGGGCATATTTGGACCGAACTAATAATGATGGGCATATTTATCCTATTTCGCATAGTTTCCTGGCATATTTGGACATTTTCCGTATAAAGTAAGAATTCAAGTAGTAATATATCTTTTTTATTTAAAAATATTTAAGAAATCAGTATCAGATTTTACATTGATTGATTCTTGTTTCCCAACTTGTCATTCTTTTTGACGTAGTATAAGGTAAGAATTCAAGAAACTAAAACCAATCCCGAATATTCACTGAATTAATACAGAATCACTTCAGAAATCATTCTAAAATAAGCAAATATTTACTGCCTTTTAATGTTTCATAATTTTCTATTTAACAGAACCAATTTACTTATAATTATGCTCGTAATTCCAGGCAATGCACTTCAAAACAAAAGTTCAAAACCATGGGCTGTTCCCTTTACACTAACTTCATATTGTATCTCCTACTCCTAATTTTTTGTTCAATTTCAGTAACCTCCATTGACAAAACCACAGAGCTTCGTATTTATAATCATGGTACTGCTGGAATTTTGAATGTAAGATGCATGTCAAATGGATACGATCTTGGAAAACAAGACATACCATTTTATGCATCTTATGCTCTAAACCCTAATCTACATCAAGATTTGAAATCAAACAAGAGTACAACGTGGTGTGCTATGGAATTAGCTGATTATTGGGGAATATTTCTCATGTATAATGACAATAGAACAGAATATTCTTGTGGTGGTAAAGTATGTAAATGGTATGTAAATGCAGATAGGCTTTGTCTTTGGGATGATAAAAGTGGTTGTACTAAGATATATAATTGTGCTCGTTGTGCTAGGACACATGCTTGGCCATTAATCGCTTGATTTTATTACGTTAACTAATACCTTGTGTTGGATCGAGATAGGAATATTGTCAAGAAAAAGGAAATGCCAAATGGTTTTCTTCTTCTTTCTAGTGAAAATTGATAGGAAAGTTTCTCAAGTATAATGTAAGATTAGATCCTTTTTTTGAATATTACATGTATATTATCTGCATCTAATTCTATGTTTTGGTATTATTTTTTAATTTCCTTTTATTGAAATATAATTATCCAAAGAACTTGTTTTTTCTTTTCTTTTTCTTTAAGAAGAAAATAATTTAGAGTATGTTTGTTATGAACCGAAAAATGTTTTCTAAATTTTCCATGTTTGGTTAGCTTAAACATTTTGAATCTTTTTTTTCATGAATTCATTTTCCTCCAATTGGAGGAGAATGTTTTGCCTATCAAGGGAAGAGAAAACATTTTTCAAAATTTCTTTTCCACCTTCCCCACCCTATTCCTCATCCCCACTAATCCCCACCAACCCACCCCATACCCCTCACACCCACCCACCCAACCCACCCTATAACCCTCACACCACCCATCCAACACCACCTTCACCCCACCTCCTTCCCCACCCCTTAGCCCAAGCACCCAGCCCAACCTAAATAAAAATATTATTTAGTAATTTTCATGTTATAGATATTTTTTTTTCATTTTATCAAAAAAAAAGTACTTTCTTTTCATAGAAAAAGTATTTTCTTTTATTTTAACAAAAAAATATTTTCTTTTCATGATGTAAAAAAAGTATTTTTTTTATTTCAATAAAATGAGTATTTTCTTTTATTTTAATAAAATGAGTTATTTTCATCTTATAAACAAAATACTTTTTTTTTCAACCATAAAAGTGTATTTTTATTTTAGTTAAGGAGCACAAACTTTAACGTTATTGTTGTGTAAAAAAGTAAAACAACACATTATCGTTAGCTACAATGATAATTAGAACGCAATGATGTAGGTAGGATTTAACATTTCCTAAGTAGATAAAAGAGGTTATAGATAAATTCTCTACTTCACTTTCCAAGAGAAAAAGAAGTTTGATAGATAGCAACAAGGTTGATGGAGACGGAATATTTTCCGTTGGTCGTGGCAGTTCCCATAAAACGTGGATCATAAGACTTTATGATAACAAATATTATAGGAAGTTTTGTACTCGACTTTCTTCCAAGCTAAATGTGATATTGGTGATATTTCTGCGGATTCAGATGACGATCTGTTTCCAAGGAAAATATTTTACCTTTAATTATTTTAATCAACATTTCCATACTTTTTTCCGTCATATCATTGTCTGAATCTGAAGAAATATCATCAATATCACATTAAGCTTGTATATATTAAACTTGGAAAAATTTGAGTATAAAACTTCATATAATCTCTGTCAGCACACAGTCTTATGGTCCCCCTTTTCATGGGCACCATCATGACCAACAAAACACATTCCATCTCCATCAACCTCGTCACTCTCAATTAAACTTCTTTTCCTCATGGAAAATGAAGCACAAAATTCCGCTATAAGCTCTTCTTTTATCTACTTAGAAAATATTAAATTTCTACCTACACCATCACTATTTGAAACACATGTCATTGCCTTCTCATCATCATTGTCCCCTAAGGAGAATAACAATTAAAGGCACATTTCATCAGGTACTGTGTCTTAGTTATTTTTTGTGAAAGTTCCATTACATGTCTAGTAACATCATCAACCTCTTCTAAAAAATTATCCCACAATCTAAAACTCCAGAACATAAATGAAAATTTCAATTCATATCCTAAACGTTCAACTCATACCTAAAAGGTTCGATTTATATCCTAAATGTTCAACTCATATCCTAAAAGATTCAATTTATATCCTAAAAATTTAACTAATACCTAAAATTTCAAGTCATATCCTAAAGATTCAACTCATACATAAAAGCTTCAATTCATATCCACAAAAAGTTCAAGTCATATCCTAGCGGTTCAACTCATACGTAAAAGCTTCAATTTATATCCTACAAGTTCAATTCACAAGAACAAAACCTAAAAAGTAAAAGTTATATTCGTAACCTACGAGTTTAAACATAAACTAAAAGTTCAACTTATATCCTAAAAGCTTCAATTCATATCCACAAAAAGTTCAAGTCATATCCTAAAGGTTCAACTCATATATAAAAGCTTCAATTCATATCCTACAAGTTCAATTCATATATAAAAGCTTCACGTCATATCCTAAAATCTATTTATAAATATACTATCAAGACAATACAAAGATTCAAGATTCAATATTCAATTTATATACTAAAAGTTATATTCATATCCTACGAGTTTAAACATAAACTAAAAGTTCAATTTATATCCTAAAAGCTTAAATTCATATCCACAAAAAGTCAAGTCATATCCTAAAGGTTCAACTCATACATAAAAGCTTCAATTCATATCCTACAAGTTCAATTCATACATAAATGCTTCAAGTCATATCCTAAAATTTCTGTTTATAACTAAAAGTTATATTCCTATCTTACGAATTTAAACATAAACTAAAAGTTCAATTTATATCCTAAAGGTTCAACTCAAACCTAAAAGGTTCAATTTATATCCTAAAGGTTTAACTCATATCCTAAAAATTTCAAGTCATACCCTAAAGGTTCAATTCATATCCACAAAAGTTCAAGTCATATCCTAAAATTACTATTTATAACTAAACTATCAAGTCAATATAAAGATTCAAGGTTCAATTTATATCCTAAAAGTTGTATTCATATCCTACGAGTTTAAACTTAACTAAAGGCAGAATAGTCTAAATGATACCCGTACTTCACCCACTTTGTCATGCCGGACCCCAAAGTTAGACATTTGCCAACTGAACACTTATACTCATTCAAAACATGACTAATAAACGCTTATCCAACGTGGCTTTCAGTGCGTGTATGACAATCACATACATGTAGGACACCATGTCAATAATTAAACGACCACGTAGGCTCCAAGTAACACACCAAGAAGAACAAGTTAAACAGCAGCAGAAAGAGCGCATTAAAGAAAATAGCTTTGAACACAATGAAGAAATTCATCAAACCTTCATCAGAAGTGCGACAGCAAAGCGTGGTGGACCCAAAACAACAAAAAGACAAGCAGGTTTTAGAAGAAAAATCACCTTCATCAACTTCAGGAACAAACTAAGCATCAGTATCTTCAGCAGAAGAAAAGAAGGTCTCATGGGCCGATATGGTTGAAAGAGAAGCTCAATCAACAAATATGGGGAATCTCCTCGACAGAGAGAAAAAATTGTATGTTCTTTTTCACACACCTAGAAAATGTGTCACGACCCAAAACCTACAAAGGGTCGTTGTGACGCCGGACACTACCGTCAGGCAAGCCAACAAAATTACTTAATCAAAATTGCGTTTTAAAACTTTTGAAATACATGATTTTTCCTTTATTATTTTGAAATTTTAAAGAATATAATTTTCAAATCAAATTTAAAAGTTAAGAAATTAATACAACACTTCAAACTATCCCAACACTGGAGTTACAAGTGCATCAACATTTGTTGATAAGAGAAATAAAAATATAACATCCGTCTGGGATACAGTGGACGAAAGTAAATAGAATACGCTGGAAGGGACTACCTTAGATGCGGCCATCTCGAATGTCGCAGCTCACCTAGTTCTAGAATCATCCGCGCTGCTATGCCTAGTAGACCACGGGAGTCACATATACCTGTGCAACAAAATGCATAGCAAGTGTAGTATGAGTACAAAAATAACGTATTCCCAATGAATATCTCGCCTAATCTCGAAAGGGGTAGAGACGAGAGGTTGACTTTAACACTTGCTAGTGGTCAAATAATAATATCCAAACTGAGGAGGAATTCATGGAGTTTATAACAAGTCATAACTCATAGAGTTGTAAAACAGGTAAACATCTTAACAATTAACAAAAGATTTTTCATAATTTACATTTCTTTTATCTTTGGAAATCTATGTCTGGCCCAAAGGGGCAATGTCAATATCAAATATCTCAGGCGACCAACAGAAACATGCGCAAATCATGCTGAGGTTGACGGTCCACTCCAACAGAAATGTAAAGTGTGCACTGCCGAGGGTTGAGCGGTTCGTACAATAGATGCATTTATTTACTCGTCCGAGGCATTTGGCCCGTTCCAATAGTAAACACATACCCTGCTCGTGAATCATGCATGCAACGCAGGTACAAATTTAAAATCATGCGCAAATAGCCAATTTAGGAATTTATCCGGGAATAATTATCCAGTTAATATAATTCTCCTTTAATCAATTAATTTAATAAATTTTAACCCTTTTGAAATTCATTTATAAATTCTATATGATTAAAACAAATTCAGGATGTCAACAGACTTACAAATAATAGCATGCTTTTGGGTCCTAGAGTACCCGAAAAATAGCATAATAGTAGCTACGCACGGACTCTCATCACCTCGTGCTCACGTAGCCCCCACAAATAGGAGAAAATAACCAATTCAACTTACCTATGGGGTAAATTCCCCCTCACATGATTAGAAAGGAGACTCACCTTGCTCCAAAGAATCATAACCGACATTTTTCATCCTTCGGAAGACTTGAACCAACACACGATGCTCCAAGCTAGCCAACGATCATACAAATCCATAAATATAAGCTCAATAATACTTTACATCCCACTTTGTAACAATTCCTAACCCCAAACGAAACGTTGATAAAAAATACCCTTGGGCCCACATTCCCGGAAATCCAAAATTTCTCGAAGATAAAGTTAACACATGACCTTAGGAACTCAAATATATGATTTTTCCCTTAATTCCATATCCAAAACTGTGGTCTAAATCTACGAATGTAATTTTCTAGATTTTCCCCCAAAACCAAAGTTTTATACTAATTTCCATGCTAAAATCTATACAGAATTTATGTATTTAGCTTATAATAGGTGGATATAACATACCTTATCATTGATGACAAAAATCTCTTCTTGAAGCTCCCAAAAATGGCCCACACCAAATGAAATTTGGAGAAAAATGTCCATCTCCCGAGTTTTTAAAAGACTAACTGCCCCAGCGATTTTCGCACCTGCGATCTATTGACCGCTTTTGCAGTTCCCCAGGTGCGGTCCCTGTGCCACTTCTGCGGTCCACCCTAGGCTCCCCTATTTTGCTTCTGCAACCAGCCACCCGCAGATGCGATCCCGCTTCTGCGGAAGCTTGATTGCATCTGCGGTCCACAAGCCTATGCCCAATTACGCTTCTACGTCCTCCTTTTCCGCTTCTTCGGTGCCGCTTCTGCGGTCGCATTTTCGCAGAAGCGGAAATACCAGCAACCAGCAGCTTCAGACTTTCCATAATCCTATTTTCGATCCGTTAACCACCCAAAATCCACCAGAGGCACCCAAGACCTCAACCAATCATACCATTGAATCCCAAAAACACATTACGAACTTGCTCGATGACTCAAATCATATCAAACAATGACAGAATCATAAATTACACCTCAAGTCAAGCTTTATGAACTTTGAAATTTCCAACTTCTATTTCGATGCTAAAACCTATGAAATCACATTCTATTGACTACAAATTTTGCACACATGTCATATTTGACATTACGGACCAACTCCATCTTCCGGAATCAGATCTGACCCCGATGTCAAAAAGTCGCTTCTGGTCAAACTTCTCAAAAACCTTCAAACTTTTACCTTTAGCCAAATGCTTTAAAAATGACATATGGACCCCCGAATTCACTTCCAATCACACTCCCAATACTCCCAAAGACGACCTAAGCAAGGCCAGTGAAAATTGATAGAATCTGACCTAGGGCCTCCTGAAGACTCGGAATCACAATAAGGACAGCTGGTAATGCGGAAATAAAGGATAGGAAAAGAGGGAAGAAAATCAATGGCTGCGAACGCCATGCAACTACCTCGATAGTCCGGAAAGCTAAATTTGCTAATCAATTGGATCTACTCAGCCTGAGACCGCCCTAAATCTGCACACAAGGTGCAGGGAGTAAAGTGAGTACTCTGACCCAATGAGTAATAAACATAACTACAGTCTGAAAGTAAGAAAATGCAGAAAATGCGCAAAGCACTATATATCTAAAAGTTTATATCCAAAAAAGTGGAAACAATAAATAACAAGTGATACAATCAAGAAATAATACATGAAAGAATGCAACACATATAACGGTACACTCTAATACCCAGTGCAGTGTGCAACCCTCTCCACTTATTTAACGTCGATGCACTTATTGGGGGTGTATACAGACTCCGGAGGGACTCCTACAGCCCAAGTGCAATATCAGCCAAGTATTGGCATCAAATAGGCTCTCAACCTCAATATCAATATATATCATTGCTGCGGCGTGCAGCCCGATCCATATCAATGGAAACATCCTTATTATCGGGTCCCTGACCCATCTTAGTCAAATAAGTTCATAGCCAATCGGACATGAAACATCATAGGGATCTCAGCCCTCATATCTTTTTTCATTTAATATACATGTATAAAACACAGTTATTATATTATATTTATCAGTTGAAAACATGACTGAGAGTATATGTTATCCATACAAGTGAGGAAAACACATAAGGATCCCCTAAGGATTCTACAGGTCGGCATAAGGCCTTTAACAAGGCAATAAGCCCAATTCACAATGAGCGTCCCAATCGCCAATATAGTAGAAATTAACACTCGGGATGGACTAAGTCTCAATCCCCAACGGTAAACAACTTTGCACTCATCGTGGAATGCGTGTCACTCCTGAATATAGCGTTACGATGTGAAAGTCAAGGATTTCAAACCCTCAGAGCAGAATTTACATCCATTACTCACCTCTAGCCGGCCAAAGACTAGCTCACAATGCCCTTTCCTCTCGAATCGACCTCCTCGCGCGACGAATCTGGCCAAAACCACAACAAATACATTACAATAAGCTAAGGGAATATAACCCAATCGAAAAGACTCGAAAACATAGAAAATCACGAAGTTTTCAAAACCCGAGCCCCAGTCCCACTTCTCAAAATCTAAAAAATTTTATATCAATACGATCCTTATCTCGCCACGAGTCTATACATATCAAGTTCACAAGAATCAGGGTACATCTGACCCTTTAAATCACAAGTTTTAACTCTCTTAAGTTTCCAAGCCCTAACCTCCATTTTTAACCTTTAATTCCTTGGGTTTCAGTGTTAATCCATGTTTATACACCATAATATAATAATTTATTTCCAATAATCCATACCTGATGATAGCCCTTGAAACCCTCTTCAAAAATCACCCAATACCCTCTACGTTCGAAGTCCAAAATGTTTGTTCTTTAAAAAATTTCTAACAAGACTTAACTTAATATCTTATTTGTGCCCCAAGAGCCGCTTCTGCGGTTACCGCTTTTGCTGTTCTCCCACTGCTTCTGTGGTTTCTCATAAATTACCCAGGACCACTTCTGTGATGTCCACTTTTGTGGATTCTTATCCGCTTCCGCGAAAATTGACAAGCCCCCTCTCAACCGCTTCTGCGAGACCCCTCCGCTTCTGCAAAACTGCTTCTGCGGTCCCTTTCATGCAGAAGCGGAAATACTAGAAACCAACAGTTCAAAAACATGCAACAGCTCCAAACTCTCCGTTTAAGCAATCGAAGTCACCCCGAGGCCCTCAGGACCTTAACCAAAAGTACAGACATGATCTCTTACCTTATTTAAACTTGCTCAAATCATAAACACTATCGTTAACATCAAAATCATTAAATTTCACCAAATAAAAGCCTAAGTTTTTCAAATTCTTCAAAACTCACACTCGATCAAAAACATAACCAAAACACCTCCGATTCAACTAAAATTTTGGACACACATCATCAAACGAAGCTACTGCAAATCTCGGAATTCCATTCCGACCCTAGGATCAACATCTCACCTATCAACCGGATATCTCAAAAATGCTAACTTTGCCAATTCAAGCCTAATTCTACACCAAGCCTCCATAATTACTTCTGGTTTCTCTCTTAAGCCTTAAATCATCCCTCGAAACTAACTGAATCATCGGAAATCCATTCCGAGACTTGTAAGTCACAAGTCAACTTCCGGTTGACTTTTCCAAACTAGCCTTCCCTTAAAGAGACTAATTGTCTCATTTCTTACTAAACTCTATCTGAATTACTTCAAATTCACCAAACACATATAATAAATTATGAAGAAGCGATAAACGGGTAAAACGGGATGGAAACACATGAGACGACGGGTCGTTTCATGAAACTACACTGTTGACAAGATCCATTACCTCATCCCAAACCAAAGAATGATCACTGCTCTTTAATATACTTCATATAATCAGATTGCACTGATCCTAAATCCAATAGTCTCGTTTCACCTAGTACAAACTACTCAGGCGATAAACCATCCTGGACATGATCAATAGTCTCATATGATGCCACAAGGTGCTAGTAGGCTACCACTCAGAATGCGATACAAAAAGGAATCCTAATTCTTAAAAGGAAATCTAATTACCCCGTTCGCAAATCGTACATGCAACACGGGCTCACAGCTAGACCTAGAGTTTTGGGAAAAATAGGAGACATAATGTATCAAAGAAAATATGGAGGACTGTATTGAACATAATATTATTCCGTCATGCAACCCAATCCAAACATCATAACAATGGCAGAGTGCCACCCGATCCATGCAACATAACTATGGCGGCATGCCACACAATTTAAAGAACATACCAATGGCGGTGTGCCACACGATCCACATAGAGGGTCACATAAGGCGATATACATTGAGCTAAATAGCTCATCACATAAAAATGCCTAATATTTGTCATAAACATGCTAAGGTGCATAATATCATCCCTAAGGAAACATATAACGCTTTAGGGTACAAAACTCAAGCACAACGGAGGTACGTTACATTGTCTGAATCTCAAGAGCCATCCTGCTCATATAATATCACCACCGCGTGGAACCTCAACATATAAAAATTTAACAAGTCGTCACACAACTCATACGACATAATATATCATTACATGAAATAGCTGACGGTATAATAATATGCCCCAATTTTTTTTCCATAAGGAACGTTAGCTGAAATGAACACAACTGGCCTGATGTAGGGCCCATATCCGAATTTATATCTATCCACTGACCTCAGTTTGATCCTGATCATGCCAAACTAATCCAACAACCTTTCGAAGCTCCATGCTAACTTCCCTCTTCTCATAAAACACAAGAACATCCATCATAACCGGAGCAAACCTCCATAGTCTATAACCCAATAGACAGTTGCCCTCCACGCATAAATTCTCAAATTGATGATATTACTGAATCCTCATACTTGGTTTAAATCTCTAATCAATCAAGCCACCACATGTCACACTCATAAAATCTTTTGGTGCGACACTACCCCACAATCTTCCGAAATAATTAACGGGTCTGAACATCCGAACAATCGGTTGCACTAACGCTGAAATGCGATCAAGAATCCTCAACCAGGATGCTAAACCTTCCTCACAAAACACCGATCTCAGGTGATACTGACGACAATACCAACTTGCTCAAAACACCAAAACTCCTTTCCCGCTCAACCGAGCTCGTGACATCACAATCAGTTACCAGACTACAACCTTGGTCCTCACTTCAAATTCCATAAAACTCAGTGCACCTCACGTGCCGGTATACGATAAACAAGATTTCTATCAAAACTCTGGCACAGCCGATAGACTAACACTTCATCAGATAAAACTTTTCGTTTCAACTCACTTTAGGAGAACTATAGCAATATACAGGCGAATTCTATTAACCGTCGAATATGCAAATTCCTAAATAGTGGTCTAAGCTACCATAATGCTCCCAGGATCCGCCCTACACACAATAGGCCATAACATAAGAATGCTTCTGAATAACATCAATAACTACGGTCGACAAGCCTCGCACGTACCGCCACAAATCACATGCATAACTCGATCACGCTGAACAAACTGATCACTGACACCAATATGCCAATTCAACTAAGACTGATCAATCTACTTCCTTCCAATTTATCCTTGATTGCCTTAGAAAGAATAATAACTCCATTCAACACCTAACTTATTCCAACCGCACTCAACCTGAGTGACCTTAAATCATGAGATCATGCTGTCTCAAATCCCATGAACCATTTTATGTCTCTCAAATGCCACACCGCAAGTCAAAACACCATAGAACATTCTATGACTTTCTTCGTATGTTGCTTTCCAAGCTTGATTCTCAATTTCCCTATAGGCACGAAATCATTAGGCACCACACTTTACCCCTTGAATCCACTAGGACCATTTTAAAGAGCCACTCGCTTTGGCTTGGTCTCGATTGTAACCAACTTCACTAGTTATAACACATGGATACCCTCTAGACGAAGCACCTGGCGGAATCACTTACTTTGAATCCTGCATCTAAACAATGCATAAATCATGAATCTTTCTCAAGTCTGAACATGTGCCAATAAGGTCAACCATCGCATGCATTCAACAATTCATCTACTCAAACTACCATTTATGGTATTTTCTCATAGCTGCAATAACCTAGCAATACACTCGTCGATGGAACCCTCACGAGTAATTCACCATGCAACCCAATAATAAGCGGTGTGACTCTCCCACTTAGCTCATAGCCACTATTACAAAATTCTTGAAATCATTCAGTAGAGACCCCTTTCCTTTAGACTCTGAATCATCAACCACATTCGTGCGACCGATATCTTTGTTGAACAACCTATAAAAATTCTTTGCAGAAGCTTCGCCAACCACGCAAACACTAACTTGTTCACAGGAAATAACCCACCTGTGGAAATCGCTTCCCGACATCCTTTAACGCTGCTGCACGGGGTACATCATTATGACATTTGCAACCCATTTTGAGTCGAGGCTTACTATCTGGTTGCACCAATCCATTTACCCCTTGTGGACATCTATTAAATGTGCGGCAATATCCTCCCAATTCAAAGTTATGTTGCATCCTCCTTCACGTCAAGCAGCTTATTTTTGCTATATCAAATCTTCTGTCGCATAATAGCATATGCTTCAAGTTTGCTCTGTAGGCCCCAATCACTAATCTCTAAAATTGTCCAATCATTCCAAACACTCCTTAAGGTGCGTAGTCATCCTACTACCAATCCCATATGCCACACACGCCACTCCCCCACTTTGGCGGAACACATCTCTTTATCGACCACTCGTCCTTGATCCTCGTACTTGGCCTTCTAGAAGTAAACACCGTCTGACACTTCCCATGTGCCCTTCCTCATAACTTGCTACTCAACTATTGCCTTAAATAAAATCCAACATCATAGCTCTCGAACACACAAGTCGCTACTAACGTTAAACCTTTCCGAAGGTCATCTTTCCTGAGTCATCAACATTAGGAACACCGATTCCATCCTGAGCCTCTGCATCCCGAAATCTATGACTATCACTTCTTCATAATTGACTCACGGTATCCAGCCTCGAAGGCGAATAGAAGAAAACCATAACACTAGCAATCTCAACACATTCAATCGAGGACGACAATACCACGCCGGCGATGGAGACTCCATCACACTTGAAACACCAAGTCTCATCAGCTCATCATCCCAACCTGAACATCCTCATCCTGATCACCTTTTCCCCTGCGGGGAATAAAATGCCGGATCTCTAGATCACGTACCGAGTAAACCTCCCTTTAAGTCATTTAGTGCCTCGACACGCAGGTAAACGTCCTGCCATAATATCACTACCGAGGAAAATCGTTCATAAACATCATGGCAACATGTGCCTAGCCTCAAGGCTCTCAAAGTATCGCTACTGAGCCAACACAAAAAGAGATCCTTCCATCGAACCACTATTATAGTCCAATCAACTATAGCAGGGAGTAGAAAGGAAACAAAGGCATAAGCCTTAGAGGAATCGAATCCCATGATAAGGAAATCAAGAAGGGAAGTACTCCTAACAACCCTGTAGCCTCCTCAGAATAAGTATAGATGTCTCAGCACTGATCCGTGAGACTCTACTAGACTTGTGCATGACTCGTGAGATCGACGGCAACCTAGAGCTCCGATACCATATTGTCATGATCGAAAACCCACAAAGGGTTATGGTGGAACCTGACACTACTATCAAGCAAACTAACCAAATTACTTAATCGAAAGCTCGTTTTAACACTTTTGAAATACAAGATTTTTTTTTCATTATTTAGAAATTTTAAAGAATATAATTTTCAAATCAAATTTAAAATTAAGCAATTAATTCAATGCTTCAAACCATCCCAAAACCCGGAGTCACAAGTACATGAGCATCTACTGATAAGAGAAATAAAAATACAACATCCGTCCGGAGTACAGTGGACTAAAGTAAATACAATACACTAGAAGGGACTACCCTAGTTACGGCCATCTTGAATGTTGTAGCTCACCTAGCCCTAGAATCATTCACGTTGCTATGCCTAGTAGACCACGGGAGTAACATGTACTTGTGCAATAAAATGCACAGCAAATGTAGTATGAGTACAAAAATAACATGTACCAAATAAGTATCCCGCCTAATCCTGAAGGGGTAGAGGAGAGAGGTCAACTTTAACACTTGCTAGTTGTCAAATAATAATATCCCAACTGAGAAAGAATTCATGGAGTTCTATAACTTGTCATAACTCACAGAGTTGTAAAACAGCTAAACCCCTTAACAATTAACAAAGGATTTTTCATGATTTACATTTCTTTTATCTTTAGCAATCTATGGTTGGCCCAAAGGGGCATAGTCAATATCAAATATCTCAAGCAAGCAACAGAAACATGCGCAAATCATGTCGAGGTCAACAGCCCGCTCTAACAGAAATATAAAGTGTGCACTGCTGATGGTCATGTGGACCGTACCATAGATGCATCTATTTAATATTTTGAGGCGCTCGTCTCGTTCCAAAAGTAAACACATACCCTATTCGCGAATCATGCATGCGACATAGGTACACATTGAAAAGCATGTGCAAATAGCCAATTTAGGAATTTATTCGGGAACAATTATCTAGTTAAAAAGATTCTCCTTTAATCAATAAAAGAAAAGAAGTTTAACCCTTTTGAAATTCATTTAAAAATTCTATGTGATTTAAATAAATTCAGGATGTCAACAATATTACAAATAATCCACAAATAGCATGCTTTTGGGTCCTAGGCTACCCAGACAATAGCATAATATTAGCTATGCACGGACTCACGTCACCTCATGCGTACGTAGGCCCCACAATTTAGAGCACATAACCAATTCAACTTACCAATGGGGTAAATTCCCCCTCATAAGATTATAAAGGAGACTCACCTCGCTCCGTAGAATCATACAACTCCATTAATATATGCTCAATAATACTTGAACCAACGTACCATGCTCAAAACTAGCCAACAATCATATAAATCCATTAATATATGCTCAATAATACTTTACAACCCGATTTGTAACAATTTCTATACTCGAATGAAAAGCTGACAAAACTGCCCTTGGGCCCACGTGCCCTAAAATCTAAAATTTCTCGAAGATAAAGTTTACTCATGACCTTAGGAACTCAAATATGATTTTCACTTAATTTCATATTCAAAACCGTGGTCAAAATCCGAGAATATAATTTTCTAGGTTTTCCACCAAAACATCAATTTTTATTTCCAGTCTAAAATCCATACGTAATAAATGTATTTAACTTATAATAGGTGGGCATAACATACCTTATCATTGATGACAAAAATGTCTTCTTGAAGCTCCACAAAATCGCCCACACCAAGTGCAATTTGGAGAAAAATGGCCATCTCCCGAGTTTTTAAAAGAGTCACTGCCCAGCGATTTCTGCACCTGCGGTCCATTGACGTGCTTCATGGGTTACGCAGGTGCGGTCCCAGTGCCTCTTTTGCGGTCCACCCTGGGCTTTCCTTTTTCGCTTCTGCAACCAGCTACCTGCAGATGCGGTCCCGCTTCTGTAGAACCTTGACCGCATCTGCGGTTCACAAGCCCATGCCCAATTCCGCTTTTGCGTCCTCCTTTGCCGCTTAAAGCGGTCGCATTTCTGCAGAATCAGAAATACCAGCAACCAGCAGCTTCAAACTTTCCAAAGTCTCGTTTTTGATCCGTTAACCACCCGGAATCCACCTGAGGCCCCCGAGACCTCAACCAATCATACCAACCAATCCCAAAACACATTACAGACTTGCTCGAGACCTCAAATCATATCAAACAACGCTAAAATCAAAAATTACACCTCAATTCAAGCTTTATGAATATAAAGTTCCAACTTCTATTTTTGATACCGAAACCTATCAAATCACATCTGATTGACTACAAATTTTGCACACAAGTCAAATTTGACATTCCGGACCTACTCCATCTTCTGAAATTAGATTCTGACCCCGATATCAAAAAGTGCTCTTCTGGACAAACTTGTCAAAAACCTTCAAATTTCTACCTTTAGCCGAATGCTTTAAATATGACATATGGATCCCCGAATTCACTTCCAATCATGCTCCCAACTCCAGAATCACCTTACGGAGCTACTACAAGTATCAGAATCTGAAACAGACATCGATAACGCTGAAACGCACTTCAAGCCAAACTTATGAAATTCCTTTGTAAATGCTAGCTTCCACAATAGGCGCCAAAACGCTCCCGGGCTATCCAAATACCGAGTCGGGAATACGCCCAAGTCTGAAATCATCATACCGAGGTCGTTTACTTAAAATTCCAATCCTAGTTCATTTCTTCAAATTTAAGCTTTCAAAATGAGAATTCTCCTTGCAAATCCATTCTGAACTTACCAAAAATAAATTCAGACCATGCGTACAAGTCAATATACCTGAAATGAAGATGTTCATGCCTTAAGACTGCTGAATGACGCGCTGGAGCTCAAAATGATCGATCGGGTCATTACAAAATGAATCTACCAAGATTGGTCACAGTATTCACTAATGATCAATGGTTTAAGTTGAGAAATCCACAAAAGATTCGCAACCTTTGAAGGGGTCGAGAAGGCTTATGCAGAATTTCTGCATATAGCTAAAAGAAAGGTACTAGCGATACCGCGGGAACCAATTATTCCTACTCAACGGAAACCAACAGTTGATCAAAAATAGCTTTATGCTTCAGTCAAGAAGAAAGAAGAAATGCCAAAAGCATTAAATTTCACAAAAGATAGACGCAGTGAAGCACTACATTCCTTTTTCGAAAGGGAAGAAGGCGTGCAGCAGCTCAAAGGATTCTATCCAACCTACTTCAAGAGCCAGGTTAAAGTTATATTACTACCAGAAGTAAATCCTGTTATAGTATGTTCAATGTTTTTGGGTATGGTTAAACAATTATTGTGTTTGATTCTTATAAACAATTGGATAATTTTCCTCCAAAAATGGTAGATTCTATTAAAAGACTCTAGGAAGTCGCTCGGATAAGAACCTTATGTATCACTATAAGGTCATTTATCCTTTTCTTCGTAGAGGAACATATTGCGGTTCCATCCCTAAGTGTCATTACAGTCACTCACTTCAACAGAAGATTCGATCCAATAGAAGTTCTAGGATAATTGAATTTCTTAGAAGAAGCATCTTATTCCTCAGTTAAAAAAGTCTTTGAAAAATCTCAAAGTATCAATGATCACTCCATGTTTAGAATCCTCAATAGGACGTCATCAACAATAATGTTCGGAGTTATCCTCAACGAACTAACAAAGAAGCGTATTGACGGGAAACGAAGAATCACAGGAAAACAAAATTCCATTTTTTCACGGTTGAAGCTAACAAAGAAAGAAGAAGGCATAGAATTTACTAAATTTAGCTTCTATGTTAAATAAAATGTAACATTTCTATAAACCCTAGATTTCTATAAAATATTAAATAATGATAAATACAATCTAAACTCTATGTTTCTATAAAATAAAATGTTAAATAATCAATTAAAACACTAATTGCAGGTTAAAACACTAATTAAAACCCTAGGTTTATAATTCTAACCTTGATTTTTTAGGAGGTGGAGAGGGAGACACGCAGCAGTGGCGGCGACGACGGCAGAAACATACTGAGCGGTGGTCATTGGTGGCGTGGGTTGGGCCTGGTGGTGGAGGGTTGAAGGGGGTGGGGTTTGAGTGTGAGAGAGAAAAAAGAGATTTTGGGAAATTTTAGAAAGAATGGAAGGGGATCCTGATTTTGAGAGTTCTGTAATTAAAATAGCGACCAACATTGGTCGCTATTTTGGTGGGTAAAACAGTTTTGATTTTAGAAATAGCAACCAACGTTGGTCGCTAAGTTTTGACTATTTTGCCGTTTGAACAAAATAGGCAGATATATATATATATATATATATATATATATATATATATAGCTAATATCCGATACATTATTACCTATTCAACTAATACTAAGTGTCACGACCCAGATTTCCCACCATCCGGAGTCGTGATGGCGCCTACTAACGGAGCTAGGCCATCCAAACTTTAAACATTCTTTGATAAATCTCAACAATATAATTATGCGGAAACTAATTACATAAAAGCGGAAGACTTTAAGTTTAATGAAAATGAAATCATAAATGCAGAAATTTAAAACGTATGTCTACCCCAAAATCTGGTGTCACTAACTCACGGACTACTAAAGAGTGCTACAAACAAGTCTGAATGGAAATACAAAATGTTTTTCTCAGTACAAACAAAACAAACTAAACATAGAAAAGGACTCTGGCCTGCGAACGCCATCTAGGCTACCTCGAAGTCCCTGGACTCAACTCAGCTCCCGATCGAGTAGGCTTCTATTGTGGTCAAAAAGTTGCTCCTGTACCATAATCTATGCAAAAAGCACAGAAGTGTAACATCAGCACAACCGACCCCATGTGCTGGTAAGTTCTTGGCCTAATCCTGGTGAAATAGTGACCAGGCTAGATAGGACCTACCACAATTAACTTGTGCAAATATAATATACAAGTGCGAGAAAACAATAACAAAATAATACAAAGTAAAGCTGGGAGGGTACATGCTATCAGGAGTACTATATGAAAATGGAACATCAGAAACAACAGCAAATCTACTACGGGTTTCATGATACATATATTTATAGTGGACGGAGCGCCACACGATCCCAAAATGTAGAAAATAAGTGGACGGTGCGACACACGATCCCATTTTGTAAATTACTAGTAGGCGTACCACTCGCTCCCGTTTCACCGTGCACAATGTCACCGGCATCTAAGGCCAATAACAATAATCAATATAAGATGTGGTCAGCATACCACTCATTCCTGTTTCAATATCATATGTGGACAGCGTGCCACACGATCCCATAATATAATTCATAAGTGGACGGGACGCCACACGATCCCATGTTGTAATGAATAGCACAAATAAATTCTCCAAAGAAGGTCCCATAAGAGAACTTCAACAACATAGTAATTAAACCCTGCAAAAGGTCCAACGAACGACCCAAATATCCCGGCAAGCGAGAATAAAATAGTAACAGCTTACTCATCCCGGCAATGGAATTATTTCATCACATTCTCTTTTAGTTCATTTCCTTCTTATCTAACACTTTATATGGAATTTATCAATTTAACAGGACATATGCGCCATCCCTTTTCAAATTGAAAGCAATTATGACTCACGGTCATGCTAGACACTAGTGCATAGATATTCGTCACCGTGCCTATGCACCATACTCGATCATTTAGCAAATAGCAAGCAGAAAACTCTAATCCTATTCCCTCAAACCAAAGTTAGATAAAACACTTACCTTGGTCCGAAAATAGCAATCAAGTCTCTAATACCGCACTTTCGTCTAGAATCCAACTCCGAAACAATGATATGTAGTCATAATTTAGTTCAATATTATCAATTATGGATCAAAGACACATTTCCATAGCCTAGAAATGAATTTCCTATCATTTTTCCAAAAATACCAAAATTCGACCCTAGACCCACAAGGTCCAAACTCGAAGCTTGGTTCAAAACCCAATCACCCATAATCCCACGAGTTCAAATACACAATTTGCTTTAAGATTCGACCCCAAATAAAGGTTTAATCCCCCAAAATCCCAAAAGCCCTAGTTCTACCCAAATTCCTCAATTTCTACTTTGAATTCATGATTTAAGGCTAGGAATTTAGTAATTAGATGAAGAAATAATAAGGGAATGAAGTTAAGATTACTTGCCAGAGAGTTATGGAGAAATGAGCTCTTAAAATCGCCTTTAGAGAATTTGGGGAACGAGTGCGTGTGTAAATTGGGGAAGAATCCCGTAACTTAAGGTTCTGTTTATAATAAAAATCACTGAAGCATTTTAGTCTATGCGATCGCGGGGAAACAGATGTGATCACATAAAGGGGTGGGAAAGTTGTCTTTTGCACTCGCAGAAGAAGTCATGCGATTGTCTAGAGGAAAGAAATCCTGGAATTTGGGTGAGGTCCAAAGCTATGCGATCGTGTATAGGGGAATGCGATCAAATTGAGGAGACTGTCTAAGCTATGCGATCGCATATAAAACCACGCAATCGCATTGAACAAAGTGGGGCGGCTACGATCGCAGACATGCCTATGCGATTGTATAGAGGAAAAGGCCTGTGTAACAATTGCAGCAAGATCTTATGACATTCTAAGTGTGAAAACACCCCGAACCACCTCCAAAATCACTCCCGAGCCCTCGGGGCTCCCAACCAAGCACACACACTAACTAAATAACATCCTACGAACTTAGTCGAGCGATCACATCGCCAAAATAACATCAAAATGAATTAAACCACAAAATTATCATTTTTCATTTAAAACTTCATAAACATTTAACTTCAGATATTTAGGTCTGAAACACGTCAAACGACGTCCAATTTCGACAAAATTTCACATAAAGAGCTTAACGCATATTTAAGACTTGTACCGGGTGTCAAAACAAAAATATGAGCCTGATACCTATATTTTCTAATTTTTTTTCTTTTCAAAATTCCATATCACTTTCAAGAAAAATATTTCTTTCAAAAATTCCATACTCGGGCATGGGACCTCAGATTTTGATTCCGGAAATAAGCCTGAATCCCATATTTTCCTACGGACCTCCCGGGACTGTCACATTACGGGTCTGGGTCCGTTTACCCAAAATATTGACCAAAGTCGACTATAACAATATTAATATCAAAATTCTCCAAATTTTTTACAGAATTCACATATTTTAACATAGAAATTTTCCCGCTTCACGTCCGTACTGCGCACGCAAGTTGAGGCAACTAAAAGCGAGGTTTTCAATATCTCGGAAGCACGGTTAAAGGGAGAATTACGATGATAACTCTTTGGGTCATCACACTAAGTGAATAATATATTATATAGTATTACATAATACACTAATATAATACTAAGGGCATAATACACCCAAAAATATTATAATTTCTAATGATAGATTAAGTTGGAGTGAGTTTTACTACTTCGTGATTATACATATTTTTGTTTTGGATAGGTAAAGGAGTTGAGCCATAGTCTTCTATGTGGGGTCTTTCTATTTGATAAAATAAACTACTTGTTCTCTTACAGGGTGAATTCTAAATATCATAAAGTAATTACATGATACGATGGTGTAAAATAGAAAATTTTTGAAATAAGAATCCTAATATTGTTTTACTTTCTGATCTATTGTCTCAAGTAGGTATATGAGAATAAGAGAAAGGAGAAGCAAAAATCTATGAAGATAAAGGACAAGAAAAATTACAGAAACTATTTTCGTGTTTCATATTTTCTTTACATTGTTTTTTAGAACTGTTTAGGCAAGAAAAATAGTATTTTATGTTTTTTAAGCTTCTGAAAAGCTTAAGCACAAATATGCCATATAGTCTCACATAATTGTCATTGGATCAAGTAAAAGGTGCAAAAATTAACAGAAAGATGTAATTTTTTCAAGTCTGACAATTCTTCTAAATTCACCCATGCTCCCTTTCTCAAAGTTGTTGGTTAAACAATTAGTAAGTGGCTTTCATTTGATAATTCCTGAGACTATTTATAAATCTGTAGGAGAGCCAATTTATAGAAGTATATTTTATGTGGAGTTGTTCCAATGATCTCTCAGTTCGCTAAATATATATTGACAAACTGTTTATGATTCTTTTTAAACTCAAACAATAATTTGCATATCTGGAATTGATTCCACTGAAGTTAATATGATAATTTACAACATGTAGAAACAGGCTATATTTCTAATTTGTACTAATATACATTGGGTTTTTTGACATCAGCTGTGATATCTTCTAGGGAATCTTTATTGGAACAAATATAAGACATTGGTCCATAGACACCCAAGCAAACTCTCTGTAGGTTCACCACTAACCACTATATTTTCTAACTTTTTTCTTGGAGAATTAAAACTATACAAATATGCATCGCCTCTAAACATCGCATCTTCATTCATGTTTATGCAGATGGAGACATTTACTAGTCAAAACATAGGGTATCTTGCAAAGACAAGTGTAGTTATTGCCGAAATAGGAAAGACTGTGTTGACAAGTCAAAGCTCAGAATCCTTCATGTAAGTTTACTTTCTCTGGTCCATTATTTGGTTTGTCATGTTCAGTAAAATGGAAATATATCGTATCATATCTCTCCTTGGGCACTGCTTAAGACATTTTTCCTTGTAAAGATGGTAGCCTTGTGATGAAAAAGAAGAGAGAGAAAATAGATGGTTTCTACTTTCTAGTGTTGTCTCTAAAAAAGACTGGTTTAGTCTTTAGAGGTAGAAAATTCAGATTGGTCGTTGCTGGTATTTCTGACAGTTAAATTGCTTATATTCCAGAGTTTCGGGAAGCACGGGAGGAAGCTCATAACTAGTATTAGTACCAATGCTAAATTTTATAAATAATAAACAATATATTATATGAATAAATATTGACATAAACTTAAATATTATAACGCCATATATAGTGGGTGATACAAATAAATAAAAATATAATGTGATACAAAAATAAATAATTCTTTCTTTTTAATTTACATAAAATAATTTTCTTATTAGTTTGTTCCAAAAGAATAATACATTTCTGTATTTGAAAGTAATTTAACTTTAAATTTTTTATTTTACCCACTTTACATATAATGAGAAGTTCTTACCGAAAAAATTCTCTATTTTTTGTTCTTTGTCTATTGTTATTGTGTTACCCGTTACTTAATATGGTTACATTATTACTTAATTATTTATTAGTCTGTCACCTACTTTATATCCTTATCTACTACTTCTATTATAATATACTATAATAAATATAGTTTTTCTTTCTTTTAAAATAATCTTTTTATTTATTGTTAATTTTTAACAATATAATATTTAAATTTATCAATAATATTTTTGGGGTTGGCTCCTTGCCTTTGATTCCTTACCCATAGCATAAGATAAAGAAAGGGTGCGTGCTTCAACATCTAAGTTTCACACAAGGAACCCTCTAACTGACACAAGGCAAGAGTCGATTGACAGGATGTCAATGTATTTTATCATTTAAATTAATAAAAATATAAATTCTGCCACACTATTTTTATTCCCCATCTAAATTAGTTTCCCTATTAAGTATGATATTCTATTTAGTTTTTTCATTTAGTGTTTTATTCAGTAATCGAAAAAAATAAGAGTGAATATGATCAAACAATATAGTACTTCACCAAAATATTACGCTATTATTATTATTAAACTTCTAGTAATTATTATTTTTGTTGAAACTTTTATCCTTTTTAAAAATTTATTTTATTGTATGCTTGTTTACAATTCAGAAAACTTAGTCTAAAATAGACACATTGGAATATTCATTATGAAATAAATAAATTATTAAATATAGCTATATTTTGAACTTTAGGTTGAAACCTTAAAATATATTTATAATCAACTAATTTAGAAGTATTAAAATTTAAAAATAAATGAAAACTGCACATTAGATTACGAAAGGATATATTCATCTCACTTGATATTAGAAAAGGAATTCAAATACAATTGATATCAAAATTCTTTACTTTCCAAATAAAAACATTTCAGTTAGAAAATATAAGTATCGTGATTGAACTTTATTTTCATAAAACAAATCCTTATGTCAATTAGCTTGGCACTTGGCTTAAGTGATATTTCCTTATTTAACAATCTCCCATATACTCCTTGAAATTGCCAAATAGCTTCATAGTAGCTTGGCACTTGGCTTAATCACAATGCAAACTTTCTTGCTTTATGTAATATTATATCGAATATACGTGTGTGTATATATATATATATATAGAGAGAGAGAGAGAGAAAGAGACATACACACGCTTCATAGTACTATTCATCCCTTGTATTACAAAAGTATTAACAGCTTACATTTATATTATTTAGATAGTATATAAAAAAATAATTTTTAATTTTTACCATTGTTGACCTGAATAGAGACCAACTGTGGTCGCTATTTATTTATGAATTTACATTAGCGACCAAGGTTGATTGCTGAATTTAAATCTGATTTAATTATATTTTATATAATAATTAATTTAATGATATAAATATTAAAAATGTATAATTAGGATTCATTTAAGCGACCAAAGTTGGTCGCTACCTATCTACCCTTTATTTGCCGACCAACGTTGGTTGCTAATTTTATATTATATATAATTATATTTAATAGTTTTTTTCAAAATATTAATATAATTATTAAAATGTTGTAAGCGGGTCGCACTTTAGCAACCAAAATTTTTCATTAATCTCACTAGACGTTTGACCAAGCAACTCTGACCAGTTCAATCAATATTTTGACTACATTAGCGACAAGTGGCGACCAACCTTGGCCGCTAGTTTGTTTCAATTGTTGATTTTATTATTTTTTTTCTTTTTATTTTGGCATCCACTAGGCAAGCGCCTAGGGTTAGAATTTTATTATTAAAGTACAGAATACAGAAATAATTATACGGTCCAAAATACATGCGAAAGAGAAAATAAAATTTGACATCTGCTTTTACGGACTAGCACTATTAAGAGCTATGCTTAATGTTTGAATCAATAAAAGCAAACTATGATTGAAAACTGAGATGGCAATCCACTTAAATGGCATTAGGTCCATAAGATGCCGTCCTTCCCCTGCAATGTCATCTTTCCTTCCTCAAGGGGATGAGCACAAGTGCTAATACCACCCATAAAGGTCGTAATGAGTGTCATCGTCTCGAAGAGCTGTAGATTCCCACGCAATAAAAGATGCTGCAGATTAAAGTTCTTGAGTTCGAAAAAAGCTCCTAAGCTCGTGTTTTTGGGTTATTGAGAAACCAGCTAGAGATTCCCACGCATGCTGCAGATATCGATCAGCTGTATCCCCTGCTAGCATGCGTGGATTATACAATTGAGATGGATCATGTTACGAGGAAATAGCTTCTTGAAACTCCTCAAACATACGCAATAAAGCATGCTGCATATTAAAGTTCTTCAGTTTGAAAAAAGCTCCTAACGCATGTTGCAGATTGAAGACCAAAACAGCTCCTAAACTCGTGCAAAATCCAGTAGAAATATGCAGACTTTAACGAGAATGGTATTTTCGCTAGTTTAGCGACCAACTTTAATCGCTTTTTCTCACAGATCAACGTTGGTCGCTAACTTTTGATAGCTTTTTCTGGAATTTTACTACTGTGATCACGCCCAAATATGCCCTCTAAAAAGGACTCTGTGGATGTTGCAAATAAAACCTGAGTATTATGACCATGGTCGAATCCACAGAGAGTCAACCTATCAACTACCACCTTTAGACCCACTAAATTCTTCAGAACCAGCTTCCCAAGACTTTTTAATCACAAGTGGAGATTTTACTACGAACTAAGATTTTAGAAAAGTAACAAGCTATAGCTAACTAACTAAGGTTGTAGAGAAGAATGAGAGAAACGCTAAGGTAATGACTTCCCTATTGATGGAATCCCATCTGTTTATGCTTCATACAAATTTACCAGCACACTTTATCAATAATAAACACTCAACTTACCGCAACTCTCTCCCGAGCAATCACAGTAACATACTATTGCACTCTCCCGAGATACACTAGCTAGCTTAATTAACACATTTCATTTAATATTGCACCAAGGCTTCGTTATTCCTAATCCCGCTTTTAAACCCTCAGTTATAGATTCCTCTTGTTACTTTAAGAGTGGTGTTATTCATTAATAACCTAAATATGCACTCTCTTCCAAGTTATGCACACTAAACAGGCACAGCTAATTGAGGATCTTGTCAATTTACTACAACAAGAACATAGCTGAATAAATAAAGATTAAAACTGATAATTTCATTAACATAAACAAGAAAGTCAACCCCCAATAGGTTCCATCAAGACCTTAGACATGGAAATTAGCTACTCATAACTATGGGTAAACAAGCTAAATTAATATTCAACATAATCTAACAATAAAAATAAAAATAAAAACGGAAGAAGAAATAGGTTTGAGCAATCTCTCATACTTGTTTTCCTTCCAAGAACTCGAAATAATCAATACATTCCTCCAATGGGCAAAACCTGGTGACTAAAATAGATTTTAGGGCTAAAATTTCACGTTTGACGCACTTACCCTTGGCCATTAGCACGCCTACCGCGGTTCTGCCGAGGTCGTGGTAGAACCGCGGCCAAAAACCTCCTCTAATTCTTGATTTATCTGCAGTTATCTCCCACCGCGGTTCTGCTGCGGTCATAATGGAACCGCAGTGAACTCCTGCCTCTGAACTTTTGGCTTATTTCTGACACGGTTCACTTGGGGATTTTCACAATTAGCCTCTTTTTTCTTCATTTCCTGACTCAAAAAGTACTTCTCGCCTTCCCTACTCATATGTAACCTAAAAACCATGAAAAGCACTTATAAGAGCATTTTGCTATCACGTTCATTATCAAAACAATTCAAGAAGGTGGATATTTAGGGCTCGAATATAGTTAAATTCACCTATTATCAACACCTAACACTTAAACCTTTGCTCGTCCTCGAGCAAACTAAACCACACTTCTAGGCCAAACTGTTTGTTGTATTGCCCAAAGATATGCCACACCCGCCATTTTTGACGAACAAACCTAAGCAGGCAAAATCCTACCCCATATGCAGACTCTAATGCTATGACACACTCTAACTCACTCTAGTTACTCTAAATGTGGCGAAGACTTACTTTTCCTTCCCGAGTCACATGCCCTCACATCAAAATTGTGAGAAGTTCCACACATATATAAAAATTCAACACAAGGAACCTGTTAGAATTTATGCCCGTCACTAGAGGGGGGGGTGAATAGTGCAGCACAAGAATATTGATAAATATTGCGAAATTAAAATTGTAGGAATAAAATAAATTCGGTAATTAAAATAGCAAGGAAAGAACACACCGAATTTATCCTGGTTCACCACAACTTGTGGTTAGTCCAGTCCCCGAGAGACTCTCTCGAGATTCCACTAACTCCGTTAAGCTTCTGGGTGCCTAACAAACCGTTACACTTGCTCGTAGATGTACACTCTACAAGACTTCAACTTGCTCGAGGATACCGCACCTCAAGACTTCAACCACAAAGACTTAGGGTACTTAGCGAACCCGACAATCAATGAGAAGATATGTTCTTCTCAAACACCTTTCTCTTTTACAACAAGAACTCTCTCAAAAGAGTAGATAAAGAGATACAAATAAGCTTTATGAACAACTCAAAGTTGTCTCTCAAATGGCTCAACAAAAGCTCTAAAATGATGCTCAAATAATGTCAATATGTATATCAATATTGGGAGGTGTTGTGTTTTTGAAAATCAGCTCAAAAGACCTCTTTTTATAGGTGAAAAATGGTGTATGTCCGTTGCTTAATTGGCAATCAATTATGCTGATTTTGTGCCAAGATAATCGATTATTCAGTATCTGATAATCGATTATTCTCCAACATTCAGAAAATCAGAAGCTGATTTTCTGCTGAATAATCGATTATCTGATACTGCATAATCGATTATTCTGCGGCAGTGTTCAAACACTGGCAACGGTCTACAGCATAATCGATTATGCATATACTGATAATCGATTATTTTGAGGCAGAATTGAAAACTTACTTCAAAAATCATTTTGGTTAAGATGAAAACTTTAACATCATTTTGTTTGAAGTGTTTGAAATATGTTTATGATAAATATGATTTAATAAAATATGTTTATGATAAATATGATTTAATAAAATGATTTTATGCATATTTATGATGACCTATGTTGAGCCAAAAGACGAGATAACTTAAGCGTTGCTCTTACATTTGTTCTACCTAACGACCTACGCCTTGGGTCTTCGGTCTTGAACATTTAAGCTCGTCTTTGGCTTTTCCATTGCAATCCGTTCATCAATATGCTTCTCGGCATTCAAGCTTGATTGTTTGTCATATAATATCATTGTTTGACATTTGACTTCATTGTTTGTCATTCATCAAAACTTATACCTGAAAATCATGCTAATACAACCAAAGCGCACATATCATAGATAGAATGATTTTCTACAATTTCCCCCTTTTTGATAATGACAAACAACAAGAGATATGCATATCGAATTACCCCTAAATTTATGCTATATCTCAACATACAATTCATGCAAACAATTCAATATAGTTCCCCTTAATTGAATATTCCCCCTCAATTAAAGCATACTAGAATGTGAAGACATTCCCTTATTCGATGCATATTGCCTAAATTCTTCCCCCTTTTGGCATTAGCAAAAAGAGTATACCAATTGTTATTGAAACTATTGACAATACCAATTGTTAGAAAAATAATCATATCAACATCAAATACTACCAAAAGTTCGTAAAACCAAACCAATCATAATGACGGTTTTTCATTATATACCAACTGTTATTCAACCTAAAAATATTCGTCAAAATATGAATCAATCATTTAACATAAAAATAATTGATACTAATTGTTATTCAAAATAAAACTTATCAAAATATGAATCAATAATTAATATCAATTGTTAGCACATATCAACTATTACGTTTTTATTAAAAATACGATAACTAACCGACGTTCCCCCTTGATGCAGCAAGATTTCGTGCTTGGTGCATCTACTACAATATTGTAGTCTTCAAGCACACCTGCAAAAGTACCTAAAAATAGGTTTTGGTACCCAACTTCTTTTGGGTCCTTGGGGGTTAGGCAAATAATAATCATAATCAAAATATGAATCTCTATGTTTAGCAAAACATACGGGTGCAATGTGTCCTACCCGGTTACAATAATGACATATGACATTAGGATTGTGCATATGTCTAGGTGAGCCAAATGCGTTCTAGGTGATCTAAAGTTGTTATTCCTAGAAGCGTTGAAATTCCTAGAGTCATTTCTAGGTGGTCTAAAATTATTCATTCTAGACTCATTAATAAAATTCCTAGAATTGTGTCTAGGTGGTCTAAAATGATTAGTTTTAGACTTATTAACAAAATTCCTAGAGTCGTTTCTAGGCGGTTTAACCTTATTTCTATCGTCCTTTTTAATTACCTCACTTGTTCTAGAATCATTTACACTACATTTTTCTAGTGTATTTCTAACTTCTACGTTCTCCATTTTTAAAGAACTACAAGAAGAACCATTTGAACTTTGAACAGTTAAAGAGGCTTCATTCATCTCCTTGATTTTATTCTTGAGATCGACATTGTCATTTTCCAAAAATCTATTTTCTTCTTCCAAAATTTTGATTTTATTTTTAAGAACAGTATTGTCATTTTCTAAAAGATCATTTTCTTCTTTTAGTTTTTCATTGTCACAAGACAAATTTTCAAAAACTTTTTCTTTTAAAGAAGGTTGTTTTTCAGAAACTTTTTCTTGCAAAGAAAGTGTTTTCTCAAAATCTTTTTCTTGCAAAGAAACTGTTTTCTTCAAGTCTTTTATGGTTTTGGAAGCTTTAACAAATTCACCATATAATTCATCATAAGCATTTTGCAATTCTTCTAACGAGTAAGAGTTAGAAATACTTACCTCTTCTTCTTCGTTGGCCATGGGGCATAATGCGGCAGTTTCATCGCCCGAGCTGTCCGAATCCCATGTTACGCGCCTATGGTGTTTCTTCTTTTTCTTGTCCTTTGATTTTGGACAATGTGATTTGGTGTTGCAAATTTTTCCATAATTTTGACATGAAGGACTTGGTTCTTCCTTCTTTATTTCCTTCTTCATAAACTTATAAAATTTTTCAATTATATCAATGGAAATAATATCATCATCACTTTCAGAATCACTTACGTCTACTCTTTTAGAAGATGAGGATTTGAAGGCAATATTCGACTTACTTCTAAGATACGGATTAAGAATTGTGCTTTCATAAGCTTTAAGATTACCTCGTAGTCCATCAATTGTGACGTCCGTGATTCCTATCGACTCTTGGATAGCATTTTCTTTGGAGCGCCATTTGGGAGTGAGACTCCGTAGGATTTTTCGAACTAGATCTTTGTTCGAGTATATTTTTCCGAGAGCATGAAGATCATTGACGATTATTGAGAATCGTTCGAACATATTATCGATGTTTTCTTCTTCCCTCATTCTAAAACGTTCATATTCATGTGTTAGAAAATCAATTTTAGATTCTCGGATTTGAGACGTACCTTCATAAGTGATCTCGAGTTTATCCCACATTTCCTTTGCGGTTGTGCAACAAGAGATTTTCCGATAGTCATCCGGATTCACCGCACAAAATAGTAAGTTGACGGCCGTTGCGTTTCTTTCAATTTTCTTGATGTCCTCGGCATCATATTCATTTTCCTCCTTTGGAACCATGATTTCCCCAACTTTCTTTGTTGGCATTTGTTCACCTTTCTTGATGATTTGCCATAATCGAAAGTTGTGTGATTGGATGAATATTCTCATCCACTCTTTCCAGTATGTATAATTTCTTCCATCAAAAAATGGAGACCTCTCGGTGGAGTGTCCTTCGCTCATTATTCCTGCGTTCAATATTCTCAACAAAAAATATATATCGCTCTCAACCGGTTAAGGCTTTCAGAGAGTTAGGCTCTGATACCAATTGTTAGGATTTATGCCCGTCACTAGAGGGGGGTGAATAATGCGGCACGAGAATATTGATAAATATTACGGAATTCAAATTGTAGGAATAAAATAAATTCGGTAATTAAAATAGCAAGGAAAGAACACACCGAATTTATTTTATTCTTGCAATTTTTAATTCCGCAATATTTATCAATATTCTTGTGCCGCACTATTCATCCCCACTCTAGTGACGGGCATAAATCCTAACAATTGGTATCAGAGCTAATACAACCAAAGCGCACATATCATAGATAGAATGATTTTCTACAGAACCAACTATGGAAAGGATTCACTCACTCTTAGCAAAGAATGTTCACATGCCACACAAACACACCATAAACTTTCCCCTAGTTTAGTACTCTACTAATCCAGCTGTTTGAGTCAAAGATCAAGATGTATTTGCTTAAGGGACAGGTAGGATACATTTATATGTAATGACTGACCTCCCTAAGCACTTTTAATACATACTTCATTTTCCCTGTTTAACCCAATCATTCCTCTACATTTTTGTTTCACATGTAACCCCCATTTTTTTAAGTGCCACGAGCTTCTTGTTTTCTCTTTTTTTTTCTTCATTTTGTTTTGTTTTCTTTGTTTCACTTTTTTTTTCTTTTCTACAAAACTCGTGCACTAATAATTATTCGTTCATGATTCCCCTTTCTTTTGCTAATTCCCTACCACCCACACTTTGACTTTTGCATATTCTTTCGTGATTCAAGTGCTTCTAGGAGGTATAGGTTCAACAAATCATTTATTCAAACACCGGGATATATTTTTCAATAGGGTTATCAAATAACAGGCTTCAGGCTCAAAGGGGTTAACTAATGGCAATGTATACAGGTGGATTCACAATTAAACACGCTTACACAAAGAAATGTCTCAATCATCTCTAAGACCTAACAACTTCTATTTCGCTTTGGAAACACACAGGGCAAGTTCTACGTATCACATGCAAGCACAGAATGTAAGTAAGGATCTCACACACACTTGGCATGTAACTCATTCCGAATCAGTTTATCAACACACACAAACGAGCGTTCAATCAAAACAAGATGTGCAAAATTAAGGCATAGATTTACAAGTCTACACTAGGCCAAGAACTTACACTCTCAAGTTTCTTTTAGTGTTTTGCAGGTGTGAACATCGGGGGTCGCATTCTAGCCTTTTACCCATCTTAGTCCTTACACAACAAAAGAAAAACTCTACCTAACCCGGTTCAAGAAAAATCCTTGGAAAAGAACCGTGGTCAAAAGAAAAACCAAAAGGGACTTAATACACTACTAAAAAATAAAAATAAAATTAAATAAATGAAAAATCTACATGGACTACTTCCCTCAAGAGTACTGTTTAAGCGGTCCGTCATCAGGAAGTGTCCTCTACCTTTGTTTTTGTGTTTTTGTTTTTGTTGTTTTTTTTGTTTTTTTTATGTATCCGACTTGGACCCTCAAGAGACCCGTCGACAAGTATCCGTCATTGGGCCAAGTCAGTTACTCCTAAAATATCATCCATCCGTTATAAACAACAACAACATATACATACTACCAATCACCATATCTATATACAGTAAAATAAACACAGAGAGTAAGTCTCCCACCCCAAACTTAAAATTATGGCATGTCCCAATGTCATATCAATGAATAAAGCACAGAAGGGTTAGAAGACTTCCCGGAGACTCATTCAGACTCGTAGATAGTGTTGGGTTCACATGGAAAGCTCTCCCCAACGCACGTAGCCACGACATGATCTTCCGTCAGACCGGGCCTGCCTCTGCGACATGGCATCAAGCCGTGTGTGGAGGCCATCAACTGAGGTGCGCAGATCTGCAACCTCTTCTTCCATGGAATGTAACATTGTCCTGGTAGATTGGGACCTGGAGAAACCGGCCCCAATAGCGAGATGGACTGGCACTGTTAACTGACCGTCTCGACGGTGCAAAGGAGGTCGGGGCATAATCATCATCATCTATGTCAATTATCTATCTGTTACTTGCCAACTCTGATGCGAGAAGCTCAAAAAGGTACTTCAAGCCCCACTATCCCGTCAGTAGGATTAGTGGGAACATTCTTTCTTAAGCATAGCTGAGTCACTAAGGAGGGGAAGTAAAACCCCTTTGACCGCAACGGTCCCCTCAAAATCATCTCATCAATAATAACCTTAGCTGCGTCAAAATCTATCTTGGTGACGAAGCACTAAGTCAGTAGGGGCATGTTGAAGTTCACGTCCATCGTGTTTCTAGACGGCATGAACCAGCTGCAAATTACCGTCAACCAGCACTTAGCTAAGTGCGTGAACGAGTTGGAGTGCAAGGTGATCTGGTCCTTCATCCAAATCGACTGGCCCCAACACAAATGGCCTAATCATAACCTCCCACGTGACATCTACTCTATCATGGTAATAATCAACATCACATGTAAAATCAGGCAGCTGCAAGGCCAGGAGGATATAGGGAATATGAGCTGGAATGATCTTACCTCTCACAATGACATCCCGAGTTAGGTTAGTAGGGCAGTTCCCGTAGAACTCCCTCACAATCATCTTGTTGACGGGGCAGGGATCATCAAATAGGAATTCCATCTGCCTCCTCCAAATCTCCTCATACATATCATCCCTTTCCGCTCGGGGGGGAGGGGGGCTGCTTGATCAATTGAAATTTTGAATGAAGTTTTTGCGCGCCTTAGCATTGAAAACGTCCTCGGTCAATTCCGAGACGAACCTTGACTCATCATAAGTCGGCTGGCGAGATGGGCCAGCCTGTCTCCTCTGTCTCTTGGGAGCCATGGTACCTGTAGAGAGTGCAAACAAACCATTAAATTCATCCCAAATAGAGCCAAAGGGGTGGTTACTCAGACTTCGCCACCGGATGGATACAAGGCAACACTTCGTATTAGAACCCCACACTTGCTCCTTCACAAAGTTTCAACCAATTAGGGCCCTCATACATTTCCAAATATCACACCCCTTCATGAGGAATGGGAATAGCCCACCCTACAACACCACAACAACTTCACAAATCCGGCCAACATAAGGCCTTGCACTGTTCCCACCCTACAAGCAAAATTCTGGGCCTCCAAAATATTATAACAAGCATACACCCAAATCATAATGGATTCCTAGCCAAATAAGAACCAAACATCCTATTAGCAACAACTACAACTATATACAACAACAAGAATGAACAATTACAACAATAATTTAAACTATTGCTACCTAGGGTTAATTTAAACCAAAATATACTAAATTACACTAAATTAGTAGTTAAACTAAAGAGAAAGAAGGAGAAACTTACTTGGGTTGAGGATGGGAAAGGGTTTGGTGAAGTGTGGGAGTAGCTGTGGGAGAGGGGGAGTGATTTGGGGAAGAAAATATGCGAGAAGAGAGACAAATTGAGAGAAAATTGGGTGAAAAAGAAGAAATATTCGTTGGGGGGGGGGGGGGTCTTGGGCGTGAGTTTGGGAATAAGGGGGTAGGTGGGGGGTATTTTAGGAAAAAGGTGAATTAAAACGGTTAAAAAAATTAACAAAAAACTTACCTGGCTGAAAAACGCGCTCAAAACTATTCTACCGCGGTCGCAGTAGGACCTGGGTAGACCAAGTTCAGAGACCCTTATGTACCACGGTTAGACAGTTCTCGCGGTACAACCGCGAGAGTATGTAACAGAGAGGGGTATCCACCGCGGTTTGACCGCGGTCGCGGTAGGACCGTGGTCTGGGCCCTTTGTAGGATCTGATTGCTTCTTTTTTTTATTAAATGATTAAAAGTACAACAATTTCGTGGGATTCCTCCCTGCAGCGCCTGATTTAACGTTGCGGCATGACTTAGATGAGCGAATTTATGGATCGCTCGACCTTTGCGGCTCCTGCAAGAGCAGTGCAGTTCCTTCCTTAGATTCTCTCATACCCACGTATAATTTCAATATCTAACCATTGACTCTAAATGTGCGAAAGTCCTCCTCAGTAGCAACTTCAACAACTTCAGATGGGAGGACTTCAACTACCCAAAATGGTCCAGACCATCGTGATTTAAGCTTACCCGTGAACAATATCAATCTTCAGTTGTATAGCAGCACCCTATTCCCGAAGTTGAAGGTTCACTCCACAATGTGCTGATCATGCAGCCTCTTCATTCTTTCTTTATACAATCTTGTGCTCTCAAAAGCAAGATGTCGGAACTCCTAAAGCACATGCAATTTTGTGCCTCTAGACGAGCCCGCTGTTTCCATGTCTAGATTCAGTTGTTTCAGTGCCCACCACGCTCTTTGCTCAAGTTCTACCAGCAGGTGACAGGCCTTCCCAAACACCAACTTGTATGGGGACATATCGATTGGTGTCTTGAATGTTGTTCTATACTCCTAGAGTGCATCATCTAACTTTCTTGCCCAATCTATTCTCGTGGCGTTTACAGTTTTTGTCAACACACTCTTTATTTCTCTGTTGGAGACCTCCACCTGTCCACTGGTTTAAGGGTGGTAAGGAGTAGCTACCTTGTGCCGCACATCGTATTTTGCCAACAACTTCACAATTGGTCTGTTGCAGAAATGAGTGCCCCCATCACTTATTATCGCCCGTGGCATCCCAAAGCGGGTGAATATGTTTTTCTTCAGAAACCCCACCACCACCTTTGCATCATTGGTAGGTAATTCTACAGCTTCCAGCCACTTGGACACGTAATCAACAGCAACAAGAATGTACGTATTTCCCTAAGAGATGACGAAGGGAACCATTAAATCTATCCCCAAACATCGAACACTTCAACCTCCTGAATCGAGTTCATGGGCATCTCGTGGAGCCAGGAGATGTTCCCGTGCATTGGCATTCATTACAACCCTTTACCCATGAGTGAGCATCTTTGAATACTATCAGCCAGAAAAACTCGGCCTCAAGCACCTTTGTTGCAGTCCTTACTCCTCCAAAGTGTCCCCCATAAGTCGATGCATGACATGCCTGCAAAATAGGAGATTGTTCCATCTCGGAGACGCATCTCCGGATCATGTTATCCAGGCATAATCTTAAAAATAGGGCTCATCCCAATAATACATACGGCTTTCACGAAAGAACCTCTTCCTCTGGAGTGAAGACATGTCGTGAGGGACTATGCCACACGCTAGGTAATTGGCAGAATCCGCATACCATGGTACTTCTAGATGGTTAGTTATGAGCAGTTGCTCGTCTAGAAAGCTTTCAAGAATATCCTCAACCTCAAATGTGTTTTCAGCTCCCTCAAGTCGTGATAGATGATCGGGGACTTGGTTCTCAGTGCCCTTTCGGTCACGTATCTCCATATCAAACTCTTGCAGCAACAACACCCAACAAATTAGGTGTGGCTTATAGTCTTTTTTTCTATCAGGTATCTAAGAGCTGCATGGTCAATGCATACAATTACCTTCGATCCTTTCAGGTTGGACCGGAACTTCTCGAATGCAAATACCACAGCTAACATCTCTTTCTCAGTCACTATATAATTCAGTTGGGCTCCACTCCACGTTCTACTTACATAGTAGATTGGATGCATCAATTTGTCCTTCTGCTGGCCCAGCAACGCCCCCACTGCATAGTCACTAGCATCACACATTAGCTCGAAAGGTTGCTCCTAGTTGGGGAAAACAATTATTGGTGCTATGACCAGCCTTTGGTTCAGCTCCTCCAACTCTACCCTGGATGCATCAAAAAATACATACGGGTTATCTTTTTCTAATAACTTATAGAGAGGGTTGGCGATTTTGGAGAAGTCTTTAATGAACCGTCAGTAGAAACCAGCATATCCAAGAAAACTTCTGATTGCTCTGACCGGGGTTGGCGGAGGCAGTTTCGCTATGACATGAACTTTGGCTTGATCTACTTTTATCCCCTTGCTTGACATGCGATGCCCCAAGACTACACCATCTTGCACCATGAGATGGCACTTCTCCCAATTCAACTCCAGATTAGTCTCGATGCACCGTTTCAACACATGTGTCAGATTCACAAGGCACTCATCAAACGAATTCCCCACCACTAAGAAATCATCCTTGAACACTTCCATTATGTCTTCAACCATATCAGTGAAAATGGTCGTCATGCATCGTTGTAATGTGGCGGGTGCATTGCAAAGGCCAAATGGCATCCTCCTGAATGCATAAATTCCATAAGGGCATGTGAAAGAGGTCTTTTCGCAGTCCTCGGGTGCAATGGATATCTGGTTGTACCATGAGTACCGGTCAAGAAACCAAAAGTGTTACCTCTCTGCCAGTCTGTCTAGCATCTGATCAGTGAAGGGAAGTGGGAAGTTGTCTTTCCGGGTGGCAAGATTCAACTTCCTATTATCCATGCATATACTCTAACCGGTGACGGTTCTTGTTGAGATCAATTCATTTTTATCATTCTTGACAACCGTCATGCCACCCTTCTTAGGCACACATTGAACTGGAATGACCCAGCTGCTGTCAGAAATTGGGAAGATAATTCCCGTACCCAACCACTTTATTACTTCCTTCTTCACCACTTCCTTCATATTTGGGTTTTAGCCTCCTCTGAAGTTCTATGGAAGGTCTGTGTCCCTCTTCCAGCAGAATCTTGTGCATACAATTAGCGAGGTTGATCCCCTTGATGTCTACCATGGTCCATCCGATGGCAGTTTTGCATTCCTTCAGTACCTGGAAAAGCTGTTGCACCTGCACATCTAGAAAACCAGATGAGATAATAATAGGTAAAGTGGAGTTCGGTCCCAGAAATTCATACCTGAGGTGAGCTGGCAAGGGCCTTAGCTCTAGCTTCGGTGGTTCTTCAATGGACGGCTTAGCTGGAGGACTCTCTCTCTTCTCCAAGTGTAGGGGTTCAAACTCAAGTTTTCTATCCCAGAACCACTTACCTTCCAAAGCCAATACCCATTCCGCCAACTCCTCACCATTCGCCTCCTCCAAATTTGTTATTCATACAGCCAAGGGATCCTCCACCATCAATACATCATCATTATACTAGACAATCACATCCATGGCATGAATTAGAGAACAATTAGCGAACTCACTTGGTCACCTCATAGATTTCTGCATTTTAAATAAGATCTCCTTGTCATTGAACCTCATCTTAAGCTCCCCATTCTCACAATCAATCAAGGATCTATCTGTGGCTAAGAACGGTCTTCCTAAAATGATAGGAATCTCTTAATCCACCTTGCAATCCAAGATCAAAAAATCTGCAGGGCACAAATTTCCCCACCTGAATAAGAACATCAACGAGGATCCCAAATGGATGCTTTACTGTCCTGTCCACCAGCTGCAACAACATAGAGGTGGGTGTAGCTCTCTCAATTCCCAACCTTTTGTAAATAACCAGGGGCATAAGATTAATGATGGCCCCTAAGTCACAGAGTTACCAATAGTGCATGGGATGGTAAAGCTCCCAGGATCAGAGAGCTTTTCCGCAACTGGTCTAGTTACCACTGCACTACAAGTCTGCGTGAGAGTAACTGTGGCCATGTCTTGGAAGTCAGACTTCCGAGACATCAAATCTTTCATCATTTTTGCGTACCCAGTCATTTCCTTTAAAGGTTCCATCAATTGATTATTTACCTGAATCTGCTTGAGCATGTCAAAGAACTTTTTGTATTGCTTTTCCTTTTGGTGCTTGGCTAATATCTGTGCGAATGGTGCATGAGGTCTTTTCTTCCCAATGACTTGGGACTTTTCTTTCTTAACTATCATCTCCTCCACTGGCTCTTCTACTGTTTCGGTGACTTTCTCGTTCTCTTGCTGCATAATCTGACTTTCAGGAGCAGGCTGGACTGTCACATCTGTCAGTCTTGTAGATTTATCCAGCTCAATAGGTACCTGAATGAGTGACTCACTCTGTATATTAACACGAGCTTTTTCCTACTCAACATCCAGATCTCTACCATTTCGGAGACTCACCGCCATCAGCTGCTTCGGGCCCTGATCTTTGGGGTTGGTTTGGGTATTTGTAGGCAATGCCCCTTGAGCACGGTTATTCAAAGACATAGCAATCTGGCCCAGCTGCACATCAATATTTTTAATGGCTGCATCATGTGCATCTACCCTCTCATTTATCTTTGCATTGGACCCAATCACTTGTTGCATCATCGCTCCTAGCCTAGCGAACCCATCTTCTTGTCTCCCACCATGTTGCTGTTGAGGTGGGTGGTACCCTTGCTGCTGATTATTGTACCCTTGCGTTCTAGGATATGGTTCCATGTTGTTGGGGGGTCTTATACCTACCATATTTCCGGCATTGTATTGTGGCTGCGGTGGCCTGTACTGCTGCTAAGTCTGCTGGCCCCAATTCTGGTTTCCATGCCTCTGACCCCCATAGTTCGCCACATATTTCATATATTCAGGTTGCTGATGATGAAGTTCATGCTCTACATTCCATGGATTACCAATTGGCTGACTGATGCAAGATGTGCACAAGCCCCCATTGGTTGTATCAACTATGTGCACCTGCTGTTTTTGTCCCGACTCCTCTACTTTCTTGGTGAGGATGCTCATCTGTTTCAAAAGAGTTGCAACATTCTCATCCATAGTGTTGTAGGGATCAAGCGGCATGGAATGCACCACCGGAGTGATAGGTTCTTTTCTAGTTGTCCACTCTGAATTCTGAGGCATTTTATCTAACAGATTCTCTCATTCTCGCCATGTCTTTCTCAAAAGTGCCCCACCAGCTGAGGCATCCACAATATTCTTCATCCTGTCAGAAAGTCCCATGTAAAACCGTTGTCCCAACATCTGCTCCAGAATACCATGATGGTTACACATCACCAACATTCCTTTGAACCTTCCCCATGTCTCGTGCAAAGTTTCCATAGGTTTCTATTTTAAACTCAGGATCTCATCAATATGTTGCGCTGTTTTGTTGCAATGGAGTTTATGGGGAGTGAGTTTAGCCAAATCTGAGCAGGTCCTGTCACTGAGAAAGGAAATAGTAGCAGCCTGATTGCTTCCGGAGTCATATTGGGCTGCCTATGAGTTTTGCATATGGACAAGAAATTCTTTAAGTGCTGCTGAGGGTCTTCTACTTGCATTCCAGAAAAGAGTCCCTTGTTTTGCAACAAGTGTAGCATGTTGTTTGTGATCTGGAATGACTCAGCTCGCATCGCTGGCACAACAATGTAAGATGCCAAATTGTCAGATGTCGATTGTGCCCAGTCATAAAGTGCACCCTCCGGCACAAGAGGTGCCGTTTCTCTATCATTCAAATTAACTTGCTCATGCCTGCCGTTTTCGTTGGGGTCGACTACGCCTTCCATTTAAGTTTTGAGTTTGTCTATCTGTTGAAATGGTTGAAGTATTTTTTTAGCATGGTTCAACACTCGGAATATTTTCTCAGGGTCTGAGGGTCCTTCAAGTAGTTCTCCAGCCCTTGCAGAGTTTCTAGGCATACAGGTGTGCAACCAAATCAACCGTCAAAATGTTCAATCAAAAATTGGATGTAAAGAAACTAGCTACACCAAGAATTTTTGTAACTCTAGCAATGGCAATGGATAATTCCGTTATCTTCCCGGCAACGGAGCCAAAATTTGATCACGCCCAAGTATGCCCTCTAAAAAGGACTCTGTGGACATTGCAAATAAAACCCTAGTATTATGCCCAGGGTTGAATCCACAAAGAGTCAACCTATCAACGACCAACTTTAGACCCACTAAATTCTTCAGAACCAGCTTTCCAAGACTTTTGAATCACAAGTGGAGATTTTAATACAAACTAAGATTGTAGAAAAGTAACAAGTTATAGCTAACTAACTAAGGGTGTAGATAAGAATGAGAGAAACTCTGAGGTAATCACTTCCCCTATTGATGGAATCCCTTCTGTTTATGCTTCATACAAATTTACCAACACCCTTTATCAATAATGAACACTAAACTTACCGCAACTCTCTCCCGAGCAATTACAGAAACATACTATTGCACTTTCCTGAGATACACTAGCTAGCTTTAATTAACACATTTCATTTAATATTGCACCAAGGCTTCGTTATTCCTAATCCCGCTTTTAAATCATCAGTCATAGATTCCTCTTATTACTTTAGGAATTGTGTTATTCAACAATAACCTAAATATGCACTTTTTTCCAAGTTATGCACACTAAATAGGCACAGCTAATTAAGGATCATGTCAATTAACTACAACAAGAACATAGTTGAATAAATAATGATTAAAATAGGCAAATTCGCATTAACATAAACAAGAAGTTCAACCCCCAATAGGTTCCATCAAGACCTTAAACAGAGAAATTAGCTACTCATAACTATGGGTAAACAAGCTAAATTAATATTCAACATAATCTAACAATAAAAATAAAAATAAAAAGGGAAGAAGAAATAGGTTTGAGCTATTCTATCACACTTGTTTTTCCTCCAAGAACTCGAAATAATTAATATATGCCTCCAATGGGTGAAACCTAGTGACTAATATAGGTTTTAGGGCTAAAATTTCACATTTGACATATTTTCCCTTGGCCATATGCACGCCTACCGTGGTTCTGCCGCGGTTGCAATAGAATCGCGACTAAACACCTCCTCTTATTCTTGATTTATCTGCAGCTGTCTCCCACCACGGTTCTGCCACGGTAGCGGTGGAACCGTGGTGAACTCCTGCCTCTGAACTTCTGGCTTATTTCTGACGCGGTTCACTTGGGGATTTTCACGGATAGCCTCTGTTTTATTCATTTCCTGACTCCGAAGTACTTCTTGCCTTCCCTATTCATATGTAACTTGAAACCCATGAAAAGCACTTATAAGAGAATTTTTCTATCACTTTCATTATCAAAACAATTCAACAAGATGGTTATTTAGGGCCTGAATATAGTTAAATTCACCTATTATCATAGTGTTAGTAACAGATTAGTGATGAGTTCATACCTAATTTCAATTTTTTTAGCGGTGATGTATCAATACTTATTCTTCTAACGATTTGTGTCGTGTACTCATCTTTATTATTTTTTTAATCTATAGTTGATAGTTGAAGGGATGGGCTAGTAAATAGGAGAGAAGAAAGAAGAAAATGTTTATTTGAACCTCAAATAAATTTGTCATGAATCCTGCCGTGATGGCGCCCATCATGGTACTAGGCAAAACAAGACATTACCAAAACCAATCAATATTTTTATTTTTAAGATAAACCAAAGCTATTTGACAATAAACCTTCATAAGGAGTTTCAATCAAAACATAAGTGCGGAAAGAAAATCTGACATCGGGGGGTCACTAGTCATGAGCATCTACTAGAACCTTCTAACAACATCAAGACTACTATAGCCTAAAAGTAACTGAATATAATTAAGGGAGGATTATGAGGGAGAAAAGAAGGGGTGCGATCACGAGGCAGCTTCCTTGCTAACTCCGATGGACCTGCCACTAAATAATCAACACCGGCTACCGGCTTCAGAAATACCTGGATTTGCACATAAAGTGGAGGGGGTAATATAAGTACACCGACTCAGTAAGTAATAAGAGTAAATAAAGACTTAGCAGTAGTGACGAGCAATAAAACATACACAGTTCATATCAGAAATCTCAATAAAATACAGTGGGCATTTTCAAATCGGGGATTTATGCCAACTCAACTCATTAAAATCCAGTTCCAATAAAACCATTTAAAACATCTTTCAAAATTTTTCAAACAAAGTGATAGAACAGTGAGTAAAAATGATTAATACATAATCAACCCCTCTGGCAAAACTCACTCATATACAGCCCCTCAGGCAATATAAATCATAAACAGCTCCTCGAGCAAACATCATTGTCACTCACATATAACTCCTCGGGCATACCTCAGAATCACTAGTAAACAGCCTGTTGGGCAAAACATGAATCAAGAACAACCCCTCAAGAAACATATCATATCACTCACTCAGAGTACCCGCGCTCACTATATGTGTACAGACTCTGGAGGGGCTCCTAGAGCCCAAGCGCTATAACAAGACACCTCATAAAATATTCAATAATGCCTTCGACCTCACATAAATAAGAATCAGTAAAAATATCAAGTCACCTCGTGGCATAATCAATCAGGTCCTTGGCCTCACAAAATCATGAATCAGTAACAACATGTTGCGGTGTGCAGACTTGTGACAACCCTACCCGTCGTCACGTGAGATACCACCTTATTTTCCCCAATTTATGCTTCTATATGTTTTATTATATGTATTTTGTGAAGTTGAATTAATTCGGATAAAGTTCGGTTAGAAATGATACGATTAGTCTTTTTAAGAGAAAGTTAGTTTGGAAAAAGTCAATCGGACAATGACTTATGAGTTAGAGGGCTAGGAATGGATTTTCGATGATTTGACTAGTTTTGAGTGATGATTTGTGACTTAGGAGTGCAATCGGAATTGAATTTGGAGGTCCAATGTAGAATAAGGCTTGAATTGGCTAAGTTTGAATTTTTGGAGAATTCCGGTTGATAAGTGAGATTTTGATCCAAGGGTTGGAATGGAATTTTGAGAGTTTCAGTAGCTTTGTTAAGTGATTTTCAATATGTGTGCAAAGTTTCAGGTCATTTGGAGGTGTTTAGGTCGGGTTTTTGATCAAATGCAAGTTTCAGAAGCTTTAGCTTGACTTAGGCTTGAATCCGTGGTAATTTGATGATTTTAATGTTTATGATAGTGTTTTTATGCTATGATAAAGTTTAAATAAGGTAGTAGAACATATCTGTGCATTTGGTTGAGGTCTCGAGGACCTCGGGGTGACGTCGGATGGTTAAATGGAGAATCTTGATGGTTGTTGCAAGTTTGGTGCACCTGGCTTCTGGTTTTTCTGCATCTACAAAAATGGAGCCGCAGAAGCGGTTCAACACATGCGGATAAGAGATCGCATAAGCGGTCCATGAGGGACCGGGGTAATTTCGCAAAAGCGGACAGGGTATCACTTCAGCGACGCATAGGCGGAAATGAGTCCGCAAAAATGAAACGGTGTGATCCGCAGAAGCAGATGGTTGGTCGCAAAAGAGGAAGGCCAAGGATTTAGTGAAAGCTGCATAAGCGGTCACATGGATGCACAAACGGTCCCGTATAGGCGGTAAAGGGACCGCATAAGCGAAAATTGCTAAAGGGTTTTAATGAAATAATGTTCACGAATTTCAAAAAATAAGAAAATATTTTGGACTTCGGGAAGAGGCAATTTTGAGATATTTTTAGGAGAAACCGAATGAGATTCATCTGGTATGAACTATTAGCCTCGAAATATGTTATTTTGGTGTATGAACATTGATTAATCATGGAATTTCAAGGATTTAAGGGTTTAAAATGGAGGATAGGGCTTGGAATTCAAGAGAGTTTAAACGTGAGTTTTGGAAGGGCAAACGAACTCCGATTTTGATAACAATTATATGTACAGACTTGTGGCGATACCGGAAATCTGTTGATGTGACTTTCATAATTTTTTGATAAGTGGTCCCGGGCCTCGGGTTTTACCAACTTCGTAATTTTTAGTGTTTTTCGAGTAATTTAGATTGGGTTATTTTTCTTTAGCATATAATAATGTATTCGTTGTGATTTTGACTAGATTCAAATCTGAGGAGGTCGATACAAAAGGAAAGAGCATTGCGGACTAGTCTATGGCCCGCTTGAGGTGGGTAATAGATTTAGATGATGACCTGAGGGTGTGAAACCCCGGTGTCTCACATTATGATGGTGTATTGAAGCGAGATACGCACTCTACGATGAGTGCAGGGTCGTTTGTGGACCGGACTATGGCTTAGTCCGTCCAACCGATGTCTATACTATGTTATATGCCTAGAAATTGGCTAGTTAACATCCTACTTGGATTATTACGAGCATACTTGGGCTGCGATCCAACTATTTGAATCCCTTAGGGATTAGTATTACTGTTTCCGTGATATAGAGCACGTTTCCATGATATCAGTCCTGGGTTAAATACTGTCTAGAAATGAGTAGAAATCCTATAAGGCTTTAAGCACTTAAACTATAATACCTATTAAACGGAACCAAAAATGGGAATTGATTGTGCCCGTGTGGCTTGTATGAATATATATATATATATATATATATATATATATATATATATATATATATATATATATATATATATATATATATATATATATATATATATATATATAATTGGACTGATTGTGGACCGGGTTGCACGCTGCAGCGAATGCTACTATATCATTGCGCTTCGGCTGTAGGAGCCCCTCCAGAGTTTGAACCCCCATAGTGAGCGCGGATACCCAATGGCTCGGGCTGTACACCGCAGCGGTCATGTGCATTGCATTGCATTCATGCATATATATATATATATATATATATATATATATATATATATATATATATATATATATATCTTTGTCTATCTATCGTTCATTACTGTTGTTTCATTGTTAAATATGCTAAATGGTTAGTTTCAGCTTTACATTGTAGTATTTTTGGATTTCTTACTTTCAAGTCATTATACATGTCTATTACCGCTGAGTTGAAGTACTCACTTTACTCCTTACACCTTGTGTGCAAATTAAGGTATTTTAGAGATTTACTTGAGAAGTCGCTGTCTTCCAGAGTTTATTCCGAGATGTCGAGGTATCTGCCTGGTGTTAGCAGGAGCCGACTTCTCCCCTTTTATTTACTTTCATTTCCACTTTCTAGACTTATATATTTTTGAGTATTATTACTCAGTTGTTTAGAGGCTCTAGACTCGTGACCCCAGATTCTGTTGGAAGTGTTTTGTTGGGTATTTTGTTGTTATGGATTGTTTTTATTATAAACCTCAACTTATTATTTTAAAATATTAAATTCCCTTGAATTGTCGGTAATGAGCTATCACATTAGGTAGTGGAGAGTTAATTGGTCAAGCTTGCTTAGCTGTATGGTTGGGCGCCATCACGACAAGGTTTGGGTCCTGAAAAGTTGGTATCAGAGCCTAGGTTAATAGGACTCACGAGTCATGAGTTGGTTAGTAGAGTCTTGTGGATCGGTACATAGACGTCCGTACCTATCCTCGAGAGGCTCCAGAACCCTTTGGAAATGTTTGACTTTTTTAAAATTCTTGTCGTGCGACTTTGATGGTAGCAAAACTGAATTTTATGTATTCTATTCTCTCGCAAATGGCGAGAACCCGTGCTACCAGACGTGGCAGACGACCATTTTTGTAACATGTTCGGGGTTGTGGTCGTGGTCGTGGCAGATCAGCAGGGGCAGCACCTGCAGATCCACTAGCTGCCTAGGTCTAGGACCAGCCTCCAGCTGTAGATGCTCCAGCAGCACCTGTGCAGGCACCGCCAGTGCCCATTGTGATTCTTGGTCTTCAGGAGGCTCTATCTTAGATCTTATCCGTCTGCACTGGTCTGGCTCAGGCCATATCAGCCACTACTACACCAGCTACTTCTCATACTTGTGGTGGTCAGTAGACCCTCGGTGCTCGCACATCGGAGCAGGGTGTCCAGGGGTTGCAGACACCGGGAGTTGCCCCAGTTGCCCTAGTGCACCACTTGCCCCAGTTGTGCTAGTCGCACCAGCTCATGATTTTGTGGTTTCGGATATGCTAGATGATGAGCAGCTTCGACTAAAGACATTTGGCAGGCTCAAGCCTTCGACGTTTAGTGATACAAATGGCGAGGAAGCCCAGGGATTTCTGGACAAGTGTCAGCGTATGCTTCGCACTGCGAGGATATTGGAGTCGAGTAGAGTAGGTTGTACTACTTTCTAGTCTCAGGACCTGCATTTACTTGGTGGGAGGAGTTTGAGAGAAGTAGGCCTGTTGGAGCAGTGCCCCTCACTTGGCAGCAGTTCTCCGCACTATTTTTGGAGAAGTATGTATTGTAGTCTCGCAGGGAGGAGCTGCATCATCTGTTTGAATGGCTAGTTCAGGGGGCTATGAATGTGACCCAGTACGAGTTGAGGTTAACGCAGCTAGCTCGGCATGCTACTTGGATGATCCTGACTGATCAGGAAAGGATTAGGAGGTTCGTGGGTGGTCTCAACTATCCCATTCGCATTTTGATGACTAGAGAGAATTGTGGCCACCTCGTTTGAGGAGGTAGTTGATATGGCTCGTTAGATTGAGACAAGTCGTTGTCGGGAGCATGAGGAGTGGGAGGCCAATAAGCCTCGAGTTTCAGGTAGTTTCAGTGGTGCTCTGTCTAGGGGCCAGTTCCAGTGCAACAGAGGTCATTCCTTCAGACCTCCCCATTAGGGTTATCAGTAGGGCCAGTCTTCACTTAACGTCCTCCCAGCTCAGAGTTCTGCTCCTACTTCTTCAGCCACGGGTTCACTTGCAGCGAGGGGTTCCCATCAGTCCCCTTCTCCAGCTCCAAGTCGTTGCTACGAGTGTGGTGAGTTGGGTCATATGAGGAGACAGTGTCTTCAGCTCCGTGGTAGACAGTCTTAGTAGTGGGATCAGCCATCATCTTCTTCTCTTGTTTCTTCGGCACCCACTCAGTCAGCTAGGAGTAGAGGCCAAGTAGCCATAGGTCACCCCAAGTGTGAGAACCGTACTGGCGATGGTCAGGCTCAATTCTATGCTCTTCCAGATATGAGGTACATCATTGCATCAAATGCTATCATCACATGTATTATCTCAGTCTGCCACAGGGATGCTTCTACCTTATTTGATCCCGGATCTACCTATTCCTATGTATCTTCATATTTTGCTCATCATTTGGGTACGACCCGTGGTTGTATATTTCCACTTTTTAGACTTATATATTTTCGAATATTGTCACTCAGTTGTTTAGGGGCTCTACACTTGTGACCCCAGATTTTGTTGGGAGTGTTTTATCGGATATTTCGGTTGTTCCTGATTGTTTTTATTATAAACCTTCACTTATTATTTTTAAACTGTTAAATTCCCTTAAATTATCGGTAATGAGTTATCAGATTAGGTAGTGGAGAGGTAATTGGCCAGGCTTGCTTAGCTGTATGGTTGGGCACCATCACGACCGGGTTTGGGTCGTAAGCCTGATCTCATTATATTCGTACAACACAGGCCATCGGCATCTCTTAGTCATAAATCTCTCAAGCCACTCTAGCTATTAGTAACAAATAGGGTGCGCAGCCCAATATAACATTATATATGCATTTAAAATGGAGTGATAATGCTGAGTTATGAAATCAATAAATATAGCATGACTGAGTATAGATTTTCAATCAAAATAGTGAGAGGATAGTAAGAAAATGCCCTAAGGATCCAAACCGCTCTGGAAAAGGCCCAAATATAGCTTTCAACCCAATTTTTAGAATTCTTTCTAAAAAAAACATAAGTGTCATGTAATTAAAATCAAATACGCAACTTAATAGTTGCTACGGGACGGACCAAGTCACAATTCCCAATGGGGCATGCCCACACGTCCTTCACCTAGCATGTGTGTCACCTCAAAGTAGTAAACCAACATGAAATATGGGGTTTCTCACCCTCAGGACTACATTCACAATCATTACTTACCTTAAACCGATCAAATTTTTGTTCCGCGATGACTTTGCCCCTCCAATCGGTTTCCAATCGACCCGAATTTTTCCACAAGCAACAAAATACAATCAAAATGGGCTAAAGGAACCAATTCCACAAGAAAAATGATAAATTATAATCAAAACCTGAATTCGGCTCAATCTCGGCCCTCGATCCCACGTCTCGAAATCTGACAAAAGTCACAAAACTAGAAACCCTATTAACTCACGAGTCTACCCATACAAATTCATCAAAATCCAACATCAAATGCCTATTAAAATCCCCAAAATAATCTCTCCAATTCTCTTACATTTTTCCCCAATGTTCACCCCAAATTTCCAATTTAGATGATAAAAATCAATTGAAAGTACAAGAGGGGGGATGAATTGTAGATAATTAAAATTAATCGTAAATAAGTTGACTTAAAACTTTAGTATTCGACTTAATATAGAAATCTTGCAGATAGAGAAATTCAAAGTAATGTGCGGAAAATAAATGCAGAACTTAAAGACACCGGGAATTTTTATACTGGTTCGGATTCAATGTGAATCCTAATACAGTCCCCTGGGGTTGCAAGGGATTTCTCTTCAAGTAAATGAGTATTCTTTTGAGTACAGATTTGATATTTGTCTCTCAGTCCTCTAGCACTCGTTTAATATATTGTCTCACCAGTTGTATGCTCTCTCTCTATCCTTGACTTGTTAAACAGTAGATCAATATAGGCTAATATGCTTGTTTGCACTAAATTGAAGAGAATTATTTTGGTTCGATCAAAGTATGTTAAGGATGGGGTTGGACTATGAATTTATACAAGGATGAATGGTAAAGGCTTGTCAACCCAAGGGTTTTGATCCTTGGAAAGAGTTGATTCTTTCCAAGAATAAAGCACTATATGTTGCTTCTCTTCTGATCTTTCCCTTTGACAAATGACGGGTTTGACAGAATTCCTTCTCGATTATTGGACCTTTCGATCTTAAGCGTTTTCCTGATCTTCTAGAGTTAATTGGTATCCAGTGATTTGATCTGACTCGTCAATCATAGATTGCGTTGAATCTTTATTCCACTACGGGAGATTTGATTTCCCAGAATTATGGAGTTAATCCTTATTTGTTGATGTAGTATTGTTTCTTTCCTTGGGCATCGTGAGCATTTAATGGTAGCTTCCTTTGAGAATGATTCCTTCCTTGTTTGACATAGCTATTCTAATAGTTCCTTTTTGCTTCTTTGAACTCCTGCACATGCATATTAATTCCATCACTAAAATACGATCTAACAATCTCCTTTTTTTTATGATGGCCAAATAATATACATAGATGTAAAGAGGTAAACAACAGTTGACTTCCCTATTTAGGACTGGCCGACTTGGCTCCCCCTCAATGTGTGTAGTCAGCTGAACATCTTCTCCCCTTAATGTGTATAGTCGACTTGTACCCATATTTTATTCTCTATGCATGGGCAGCATAGTTGACTTAACCCGTTCAAAGAATATGAGGTACTATTATGCGTGTAGCATAGTCGACTTGACCTGTTCAGAGAATACGGGGTATTATCTATGCATATAGCATAGTCGACTTAACCTGTATAATGAATAAATAGTATATACATAGTCGACTTGAACCTGCACATCAAGCGTTAAGAATCCAGAAGATATATATTCTCCCCCTTTTTGACATCAACAAAGAGGGAGTTGCAAGTGAAAGCAAAAATAATATCCATATACGCAAAAGAGAAAAGAAAAACATCCAGGGCATAGCCCAACCATAGACAAAACAAGTTTAAAGCAAAACAATTGTATGTAGACCACATCTATTTCATCGACGTAGAAAGTAAGTAAGAGTGTTGCAGATTGCCTCCTTCAACTGTTCAAAGCTGGAGTTAGCAGCAATGCTCATTCCATCAATCTTGTCATGCACCTCCTTGAAGACTTTAGCCGCATTATTCCTTACATGTTGCACACTAACCCTAATTTTACATATATCTGACATTGTTTCCTGAGAAATAGCATGAACATCATCAATAGTTGATTGTGCGGCAGACAAGAGAGTCTTGATGTCTAAGAGTTGAGAGCCAATGGAGCTGAACTTTTCACTTAGGTCTGCAGAAAATGGGAGAGGGCAGAACAGTAGACGAATGCTTGGTTTCGTTTTGCATCACTATCACCCTTCTGAACCAGAGACCCTTAACACTCACATACACCATGCTAGAGAAGGCTCTAGAGTTGTAAAACTTGTACACAAGAACAGAAGGGTAGTTTGAAAGCGAAATTTGATGAGCTTCAAAATGTGGGTGATGGCCATACAATAAGGAAGACTGGTTGGATTTTCAGCACTCTCAATCATAAAATTTATGACCTAGTAGGACAACTTCATTTTGAGTTTGGTGATAAGACAGTAGACAAAGAAGGTGTCCCTTTGACAGAGGCTTGACAAGGAACCAGTTTTAGGAAGGACAATGGTTGCAACAATGTGAGCAAAAACCCTAGTTTCAAAGCTAACATCACCGGCCCTAATTTATTGGGAAGGGTTTCAGAGGGATTATCAGCAATACACTATTTAGCATGATCAAAGGTGATTTCAAAATCCTGAGGCCAAACATTCTTAAAGGTAGTAGAGAAATTATATCAACGACATAGAAAAGGGGAATCGACCAAACACAATCGAAAATAATGTATTTACCAAGAATAAGAGTTTCAAGCCTATCAGGTTTACTCGAGTGAAGATTAGCATAAAACATACGGACATGGGATTCATACACATTAGGCGGAGAAATAGAGAGAAATTTTACCCACCCTTGATACACAAAAGATTTACATTTGAGAACTCCATATCATTGAGATCTACCACTCTACCATGGGCGATGGGCCTGTCCTTGGGAGAAACAAAGAAATCCCTATTTGGAGTGTCCCAGAAATTTAGGGCAGATTTAAGATAGGCAGAGAAATTAAACTTTAATTTCTTTGGAGTAGAAGTATGAGGACCCTCCATAGGACGATTACGAGAGGCTTTGTCACATAAAAGTTGAGAGTGTTCAGAGTAAGCTCCTTAATCAGAACGATTAGACCCAAAGTCTACTTGCTCAGGAGGCGCGGAAGAGGGTTTCGCCATTGAGTGGGTACTTTTTCTGGTTAAAGATGAGGGGTTTTTGGAAGATTTTGCCATTGAAGAAAAGAGGGTTGGTACAGGTTGAGGAGGGAGTTGGTAAAGGTCGAGGGAGATGGTGGAGATGAAAGGGAGGAGATTTGACGATTTAGTACATAAAAGGAAAGGATGTCAGATGAAGCGACGTGATGATTGACTTTCTAATTTTGGCTACAAACTGATGGAAAACAAATTAAAAAGAGAGGGAAAGACTAACGGCGTAATTAGTGTACTGAAAATGAGCAATTACGATAAGTTTTTAAAAAATAACAATTTGTTCCAAAGAGTTTTTTGAAAAACAAATAATGCCAAGTAATTCTCTCAATGTAACGACAGAACCGGTCGTTTCGAGCTCTAACACATCGTTCAGCAGTCTGAGGCCATGAGCAGCTTCATTTCAGTTATATAGACTTGTACACATGGTCGTAATTGAATTTCGGTAAGTTCATAGTGGAATTGGAAGGAGAATTCTCATTTTGAAAGCTTAAAATTGAAGAAATAAACTAGGACTAGAATTTTAGTAAATAACCTCGGAATTGGGGTTCGAAGGTTTCAGCAGGTTTTCATGATGATTTCAAACTTAGGCGTATGCCCGGATCGGGTTTTGGATGACCTGAGAGCGTTTTGGCGTCTATTGTGACATTAACATTTTAGAAAAAATAGCATCAGTTTGGCTTAAAGTACATTTAAGTGTTATTGATGTTCGTTTGCGATTCCGAGATTGAGAGTAGCTCCGTATGGTGATTTTGGAGTTTGGAGCGCGATCAGAAGTGAATTCGGAGGTCCGTAGGTCATTTTGAAGTCGTTTGGCAAAAGATAGAATTTGAAGGTTTTGGAGAAGTATGACCGAAAGTGGACATTTTGATATCGGGGTCGTAATCCGATTCTGAAAGCTGTAATAGGTCCGTAATATCAAATATGAATTGTGTGCAAAATTTGAGGTCAATCAAACGTGATTTGATTGGTTTAAACATCGGGAGTAAAAGTTGGAAAGTTCAAAGTACATAAAGTATGGATTGGAGGTCGTTCGATGACTTTGTCGTTGCTTGATGTGATCTGAGGGCATGAGCAGATCCGTAATGTATTTTGGGATTGGTTGGTGTGATTAGTTGGGGTCCTGGGGTGAATTTTGGGTGGTTAACGGATCAAAAATGGGATTTTTGGAAATAAGTAAACAACAGGTACCTGGTATTTCTGCTTATGCAGAGATGGGACCGCAAAAGCGGCCCCATAGAAGCGGAGGAGAAGCCACAGAAGTGGACAAGCGTGAGGGCATCCAGGACGCAAATACGGCCAAGGCCCCGCAGAAGCGGAACCACATATGCGGTGGAAAGATCGCAGAAGCGAAAATGGGCTAGGACAAGAAAGCTGTTGAAGCAGACTATTTTATGCAAAAGCGCGAATCCCGGAAGGGTTATAGTGTCTTGGACCACTACTTAGAGATTGGTATACTCGATGGTGATTAGAATTTTCCTGTATGTCAGTATAGTTCTCCTAAAGTGAGTTAAATGAAAAGTTTTATATGATGAAGTGCTAGTTTATCAGTGGTTCCAGGGTTGTGATGAAAATTGTGTCTATCGTATATCGGCACGTTGGGTACAGTGAGAGGTATGGAATTTGAAGTGAGGATCAAGGTTACAGCTTGGTAATGACTATGATGTCACGAGCTCGGATGAGCGGCAATGGAGTTTCAGTATTTTAAGTAAGTTTGTGTTGTCTTCAGTATCACTTGAGATTGTTGTTTTGTGAGAAAGGCTTTGCGTCCTTGTTAAGAATTCTTGATCGCTTTTCAGCGTTGGTGTAGCCGGTGGTTAATATGTGCAGGCCCGTTAATTAATTTGGAAGTTTGTGGGAACGTGTCCCACAGGAAGATTGTATAAGTGTAGCATGTAGTCACTTGATTTATTAGAAATTTAAACCAAGTATGAGGATTTTGGAAATATCATCAATTTGCAAATTTTGTCCTTGAGGGCAATTTATTTATTAGGATATGTACAGAGGAGGTTGCTCTAGTTGTAATGGTTGTTCTTATATGTTATGAGAAATAATGAGTTACTATGAACCTTTGAAAGGTTATTAGCCAAGTTGATGCAATCAGAAATCGGCTTGAGATTAGTGTATTGATTTATATGTGAACTAGGCTTTATATCAGGCCAGTTTTGTGTACGTTCGAGTGAGCGTTCCTTATGGGGGAACAGTCGGGGTGTTTTTCTATCATCAGCTATTCCAGATAATGATGTATTGCGCCATATGAGTTGTGAAACGGCTTGGTAAATTTCACATGTGTTGAGGTTCAGCGTAGCGGTAATGTTATATGAGCAGGATGGCTTTGGAGATTCGAATCATGTAACGCACCTCAGTTGTTCTTGAGTTTTGTAGCCTATAGCACTATATGTCCCCTCAGGGATGGCATTATGAACTTAGCGTGCTTGTGACCTAGATTTGGTACTTTATTGCAATAAGCAAATTAGCTCGATGTGTATCTCTTCGTGTGAGTTTTACGTGTGGATCGGCTGGCACTCCGCCATGAGTATATTGTGAGGATCAGGTGGCACACCGCGACGGTTATATTGTGTGGATTGGGTGGCACACCTCCATTGTTATGCTGTGTGGATCGGGTTGCACGCTGCAAGAGTGTGATGATGAGTGTAGTTTTCTATATGCCAATTTTGTATGTCCTGCTTCCTATTTTCTAAGGAAGGTCTGTGTTAGTGCGGGGGTTAGTTAATTCCTTCTAGAGTTCAATTTCCTATTGGTGTTATGCTCGGATCGGTAGCCTATTGGCACATTATGACATCATATGGGACTCTTGATTGTGTCCGAGGTGACTTATTGCCTGAGCAGTTCGTACTGGGTGGGACGAGATTATGGGACTTAGGATTAGTGAAATCGTACATTAAGGAGCAAAGATCATGATTTGGTTCAGAATGTGTTAATGATTCTTGTCGAAGGTATAGACTTAATGATTTGTTGATTCAGCAGTTGGTTATGAATTTTGGGACATCTCTTCCATCGTGTTAGTGTTATAAAGGTTAGAGCAAGACCTATGTAGGTCATGATGTGCAATGGGAGCAACTGATTCGTTGAGTTTGAGTTAAGTTGATCAGAAAATGTTATTGTGATCCTATGAGTAAGTTATGTAGTCATGTTGGGTACAAGGTGTGGTAAATTATTTGGTGATCCTATGATGAAAATAGATCTGGCATAGAATTTCGGATGTTGGAATTTGGATCTAAGGCTTAGTTTCCTAAATAAAGGGGAGTATCTTCAGAATTTATCGATCTAATGTTCTCAGCTAAGCTGTGGTAGCATGGAAAGGTGAATAAGGTGCTAAACAGTGATTTCAGACTACTTTGGTACACTTCTCTGCACGTTCGAGGATGAACGTATGTTTAAGTGGGAGAGAATATAACGATCCAATCAGTCCTTTTGACCTTTAACACATTGTTCAGCAGTCTGAGGCCATGCACAACTTCATATTAGGTATATAGACTTGTACGTGTGGTCGGAATTGACTTTTGTAAGTACATAGTGGAATTGGAAGGAGAATTCTCATTTTGAAAGCTTAAAGTTGAAGTAAGGCTTCCACGACTTTTTTTAGGGTAGCGGCCGGGCAGCCATGGCTGTGGCAACCTCTCCCCGGCCTTTGGCTGTGGGGGAGGCAATCCAAAACACCTCACAAAACCCAACAAACAATAATTCCAAGCAATCGTATGCAGCACAGATTGCTGGAAAATTTTCTGCTGTAAAAACGTCAAAACTGGAGCTTTGTCCAGTAAGTTTCAAACATGGAGAACATGTTGTTCAGTTCACCATTGAAGAGGTGAACTCTTTCACCATCTAAGAGGGGTTACACCAAGCAGTTATCCTCAAGTTTTCATATGGAAAACCTGATCTTCAGGAGCTACGACGGTTGATTCTGAAACAGTTCGATGTCAAAGGTTTTTGCAATATTGGACAGCTCGAATATAGGCACATATTGGTAAGATTTGATTTTTGTGAAGATTTTGTACAAGTAATTTCAAAATCTACTGGTCATGTTAAGTTTAAGGGTGATAAGTTCTTCTTTAGAACTTTTCCATGGACAATTACTCTAAGAGAAGAAACGTCCAAAGCAGTGGTTTGGATATCTTTACCTGATCTCCCAGCAAATTTTTTTGCAAAAATATCTTTAATGTCCATAGCCTCTGCGATAGGAAAACCTTTATTGATAAAGCGACACAAGATAGAACGTGACCTAGTATGGCTGGGGTTAAAGTTCTGCTTGACTTACTAGACAAGCACCCTAAAAGGATCAAGATTAAGATTGGGATTTAAAATATGGTAAGTTGGTCGAATATTATCAACATATTGTATATGATAATCTACCAAAATTCTGCACTGTTTGTAAACATCAAGGACATGCTAATAAGTCATGTCGATGGAATATCGAGGAAAATACAACAGAGGCAGATCATGTGGAGGTAGCAGAAGGCACGGGCAAGCTTGACAAAGTAACAGGTGATGCCAGGGATTACCTCAATGCCAAAAGAGCTGGGCAATCAGGGGATCAAGAGGCAGAACAGGTTTCTACTGAACAACGGGTTGTACCAAGGGATCAAGGAGAGCAAATTGATGTTGTGATCAATGATAAAAGAATGCTAACGCACCACTAGAGAGTAACGCCGTATCCGTAGGTAAAAATGGTCTTTCAACACAAGAAGTTGAGTCAGCTATTGATGGTGGTGTATCCGTTCCAGTTGCAGCAGTAACAAATCCAACTGACAGGGATGAACAAATAGTGGTCAAACACATGGGCCATCTTGATCATGTGATGGATGTAGGAAAAGTAGATGGGTCACTTAGGTAGTGTGAAGGAGCGGCACCATGATTTTGGTGTGGGCTCATCAATTCAAAAAAGTTGCGGTATTGGTGTGCAACAAAGCAATAACAATCAAGTGAGGCATGTAATTGATTTTGTGGGCTCACATGCACACTATGAGAATGATAACATTCAGCAAAATTTTGAAAAGAACAAAGACATGGCCAAAAATATTGACAAACAAGAGCAAATATTTGCAGGGCAGCTTGGTCTTTTGAGCATTAGTGATGCTAATGTCACTTTTGGTAGTTTGACTACGCAAAAGGCTGCCAAGGATGGTAAATTAATTCAAAGTGCAACAAATGAGGGCCATGGTTTTTTTGAAGCAGTTGGTCCACTCAAAGGAATTAAAAATATAATTCCTACAATTTCAAAAGGAGGTCACACAGAGGAATCCTCATTTGGTCATAAAAGAAATGGCTTGCAGCAATTTAAGGAAAAGGAGGTGGGACATGTGGGGTGTGTGATTGTGAAGGAAAAGGACAAAAAATACAAATTTTGGTGGCAGCAAGGTGAAGAGGATGACGAAGACGATAATGATATTATCAAAGAAAATGTGAGGGAGCCAGCAATAAATTCCAAGATAGGGATTCAACAACGTGATTTCGATGATGAAGAAGATTTTGGAATTGATTTTGTGGATGACACTTCGGACGATGGTGAGAAATATAGTGGTGATGAAGAGATACCCGTAGTAGTGTCTCCAACTCCAAAAAGAGGTAGCTACGCTAAGATAAGATCTGGAAGAAGGCTCAATGCAACAGCTCCAGATTTTCTCCTTAGCTCAAGGCAGCAACATGGAGAAATAACGACAACTACAACGAGGCTAATGGGAGAGGCAGTAGCAACGAACATCAATAACAAAAATCAATCAAACGCAGTCTTGGTCACTAAAGAGGATAACACTTTGGTATCACAAGATTTTCCTCAAGAAATTCCAAAACCTATAAATTTAGGCAGAGATGTTTATGAAGAAGGTGAGGAAGATATTACTCTAAATCAACTCCGGGCAGCGGCAGCGAGGAAAGGCTATTTTTCGCCATTGCATAGCGAAAAAAATAGAAAAACTAGAACAAGGGATAGAAGTTAGGATGGCAGGCTAAACAGTTACGATGGAAAAGCAGCACAAGACGTTGCCCTTAGGAACCACCAATGAGAAATGCAAAGCAAAAGGCGAGTGTACCTACCACTTCCGCAAGGTCAAATAAATCCAAAAAGAATTGATAAAGTTTGAAAATTATTTGAAGAAAGCGGAAGAAGAAGCAAAAGAGCTACAAATTGGAGAATGCACAAGTTTCAAAAAAGAAGACAATGACTCCATTTGTTACATTGTATTATTTTACTATTTTATAAGTATTATAATCTGTAATATCATCACAGAGTATGCTATAAACTCTGTGATGATCACTAAACATTTACTCTTATCAAGTTCTTTCTTTTTGCATGCTTGCTAGTGAGGTTATTTTATGCCTCGATAGGATTAGTACAATAAGGGTAGCCCGGTTTAGCAAAACCGGTGCTATTGTACCCCTTATTTGTACTTTTTCTATTTGTTGTACTTTCGTTTTTCTTTTATATTATTAATATAAAAACCAACCCTAGGCACTTGCCTAGTGGATTCAAAAAAAAAGTTGAAGAAATAAAATAGGATTGGAATTTTGAGTAAATGACCTCAGAATTGGGATTCGAATGTTCCAGCAAGTTTGTATGATGATTTCGTACTTCAGCGAATGCCCAGATTGGGTTTTAGATGACCCGAGAGCGCTTTGGTGCCTATTGTGGAAGCCAAATTTTAGAAGAAATTGCATCAGTTTGGCTTAAAGTGGATTTTAGTGTTATTGATATTAGTTTGGAATTCCGAGACTAGGAGTTGCTCTGTATGGTGATTCGGGAGTTGGGAGCGCGATCAGAAGTGAATTCGGAGGTTTGTATGTCATTTTGAAGCCGTTTGGATAAAGATAAAAATTTGAAGGTTTTGAAGAAGTTTGACCGAAAGTGGACTTTTTGATATCGGGATCGGAATACGATTCCGAAAGCTGTAGTACGTCCGTAATGTCAAATATGACTTTTGAGCAAAGTTTGAGGTCAATCGAATGTGATTTGATAGGTTTAAACATCGGGAGTAGAAGTTGGAAAGTTCAAAGTTCATAAAGTTTGGATTGGAGGTCGTGCGATGATTTTGTCATTGTTTGATGAGATCTGAGGCCTTGAGCAGGCCCGTAATGTGTTTTGGGATTGATTGGGGTCCTGGGGACCTCGGGTGAATTTCAGGTGGTTAACGGATCAAAAATGGAATTTTTGGAAATAACTAAACAGTGGTTACCTGGTATTTCCGCTTCTACGGAAATGGGACCGCAAAAGCGGCCCCACAGAAGTGGAGGAGAAGCCGCAGAAACAGACAAGCGTGAGGGCAGCCAGGACCACAAATGCTGCCAAGGCTCCGCAGAAGCGGAACCGCACCTGCGGTGGAAAAATCGCAGAAGTGAAAATGGGCTAGGCCAGGGAAGCCGCAGAAGCGGCCTATTTTACACAAATACGGGAAACGCATATGCGGCTATAATTTCGCAGAAGCGGAAAGACCTGGAGGCAGACTATCTTTTGAAAGTCGAGGATTGGCTATTTCTATCATTTTCTTCATGACATTTGGTGATTTTCGGAGGGTTCAAGAGAGGTTCTTCATCAACCATTCTAAGGTAAGTTTTTCCCACCCGTTATGAGCTAGATATCAATTATATACGGATTTAAGCATGTAAATTAGAGTAAAAATTGGGGTTTTGGTTGAAGACCTAGAAAATTATATTCTTGGAATTTAGCCACGAATTTGACCATGGAACTAGGAATAAATTATATATTTGAGTTCCTAAGGTCATGGGTAAACTTTATCTTCATGAAATTTCGGATTTTAGGGCACGTGGGCCCGAGGGAATTTTGGTCATTTCACAAACGGAGTTAGGAAATTGTATAATTTGAATTGTTAGCAAGTATTTGAGTATATTCTCATTAGTTTGCCATTATTTCGCTAATTTTGGAGCTTTGTGCGGTATTTCGAGCTTTCGGAAAGATGTGAAGCGTCGGTTATGAGTCTTCGGAGCGAGGTGAGTCTCCTTTCTAATCATGTGAGGGGGAATTACCTCATATGTGAGTTAAACTGATTGTGTGCTCCTATTTGTGGGGCTACATACGCACGAGGTGACGAGAGTACGTGCGTAGCTACTATTATTATGCTATTGTCTGGGTAGTCTAGGACCCAAAAGCATGTTATACTTGGATCACTGTAAATCATTGGTGGCTTTAAATGATTTTATCATATTAAAGTAATATGCGGATTTCTAAAAAGACTAAAGCTATGTTTTCTTCAAATTATTAAAAAGGAATGTACCTTACTTGGATATTTTCTCACGCTGACTGTTGGACTGATTATCTATGTGCATGTGTTTATATTTATGATGGAACGGGCTGACTGCCTCGGTAAAATGGATGCATCTATGGTACGGGCCGCTCGACCCTCGGCAGTGCACACATTACATTTCTATTGGAGCGGGTCGTCGACCTCGGCAGGATTTGTGCATGTTTGTGCTGTTATCTTGAACTCATTTGAGTTTGTTTATGCCACATTATGGATCAAAATTATTTTATTAATAGTAAAAAGAAAACTAAGGAAATTTTTATGAAAGAATTATATGACTACTTGTTTTCTCATACCTGGATTAGAATCCTGTTTATAAAACAAATCCACTACTTGGATATTATTATTAAGGATAAATAGTCATTGGACTGCTAGTGAATGTCAGAATTGACCATCTCGTCTCTACTCCTTTGGGATTATGCGGGACACTCATTGGGTACACATTATTTTTATACTCATACTACACTTGCTGTGCATTTTATTTCACATGTATATGTGGTTTTAGTGGTCTACTGGACGTAGTAGCACGGATGATTCTGGGGACTAGGTGAGCTGCATCATTCGAGACGGCCGCATCTAGGATAGTCCCTTTCCAGCGTTGTATTTATTTTCCGTCCACTGTATTTCAGACAGAGATTGTATTTTTATCCCTCTTATCAGTAGATGCTCATGTACTTCTGCCTCCAGGTTCTGGGATGGTTGAAATGTTGTATTACTTGCTTAACTTTTAAATTTTATTTGAAAATCTATATTCTTTAAAAATTTCTAAATATGGAAGAAAAATCACGTATTTCCAAAAATGTTAAAACGAGATTTGATTAAATAATCTGGTTTGCCTACCTGACAGCAGTGTCCGGCGCCACCACAACCCTTAGTGGATATTGGGTCGTGATACTCAAAGAACAGAATCTATCTTCCAACAATGGTTTAGTAAAAATATCAGCTAATTGGGCAGAAGTGCCAACAAAATCTAATTATATGTCTCTTTTAAGAACATGATCTCTAATAAAATGATACTTAATGTCTATATGGTTTGCTCTAGAGTGATGCACAGGATTTTTAGAAAGACAAATTGCACTAGAATTATCACAAAAGATTTGTATAGGTTTAAAAGAAAGTTCATAGCTACCCAATTAATGGGACATCCAAAGCAGTTGTGCACAACATTGATCAGCAACTACGTATTCAACTTCAGTAGTCGACGGGGCGATTGATACTTGCTTTTTACTATTCCAGGATATTAAGGCCTTTCCTAGTAATTGACAAGTGACACTCGTGCTTTTCCTGTCTTCTTTATCACCTACTAAATATGCAAATGAGAAACCTTCTAATTTAAACGAGTTAGAGCGAGGATACCACAATCCATGAGATATTGTGCCAATAAGATATCGAATAATTTTTTCTACAGCAGTTAGATATGACTCCTTGGGAGACAACTGAAACCTAGAACATTTACAAATGCTTAACATAATATCTGGTCGACTTGCAATCAGATACAGTAGAGATCCAATCATTCATCTGTATTTGGTTTCATCAACTGGAGTACCATGTTCGTCTTTATCTAAATTTGTAGCCGAACTCATAGGAGTCCCAATTGGTTTTGCATTGCTCATGCCAAATTTTTGGATCAGCTCATTAGTATAATTTGTTTGATAGATGAAAGTTCCCTCTTCATGTTAATGAATTTGAAGTTCAAGGAAAAATGTGAGTTCACCCATCATGCTCATTTCAAATTCACTTTGCATTAGGTTTGCAATTTCCTTGCACATAAGAGAGTTAGCGCTACCAAAGATAATATCATCAACATAAATTTGAATGATATGATTACCTTGTGTTGATCGTTTAATGAATAGAGTAGTATCAATTTTACCTCTGGCGAACCCATGCTCAACAAGAAGGTACTTAACCTGTCATACCAAGCACGTGGAGCCTATTTCAGTCCGTATAGGGCCTTAGTAAGCTTGTACGCATCATAAGGGAATTTTGACTGTTAAAAGCTTGGCTATTATTTCACAAGAACTTCCTCTTCGATGAATCCATTTAGAAAGGCTCTTTTGACATCCATTTGAAAAAACTTGAATCCTTTAAACGATGCATACGCTAACAAGATTCGTATAGACTCTAATCAAGGTGCTAGAGCAAAAGTTTCGTCGTAGTCGACTCCTTCTTGTTGTGAATATCCTTGAGCAACTAATCTAGCTTTGTTCCTTATGACTTGTCCTTCTTCATTCAATTTGTTCCTGAACACCCATTTTGTTCCGATGATGGAAACATTTTCAGGTCGGGGTATCAGCTTCCATACGTGATTCTTGCTGAATTGATCGAGTTCGTCTTGCGTGGCTTTCACCTAGCTTAAGTCCTTTAAAGATTCCTCTACCAGTTTGGCTATATTTGATAGATTATAGCAATATTTTCTTTCTTTTTAAGGGAAGCTCTGGTCTTCATTCGTTCATTTTGATCTCCAATGATATATTTTTGTGGATATTCAGTTTCATTTCTCCACTCATTTAGTCGAACAATGTTTGTAGTCTCCTCCATACGCTGTTCTGGAGTGTTTTTGCTAACTTGTTCAGTCGACTCAACAAGATCTGTGGAACTAGTTGACTCCTGTAATTTTCTTTTGTCCTGAACTTCTTGGGTTTGATCTTTGTCACCTGCATTAATGCCTTTCTCGACCAAGGGATTATTTTCATCGAATATAACATGAACTGATTCTCTACGCACAAAGTACGTTTATTAATAACTCTAAATGATCTGATGTCTATAGAGTAACCAAGAAAAATACCTTCGCCACTTCTTGGATCAAATTTTCCAAGATTGTCCTTACCATTGTTATGAATGAAGCACTTGCTTCCAAATGGATGAAAGTAACTGATGTTAGGACGCTTACCGTTCTAGAGTTCATATAGAGTCTTTTTCAGAATGGGCCTTATGAGACACCGATTGAGAATGTGGCATGCAGTACTCACACTTTCAGCCAGAAATGATTTGGCATATAATGTTCTAACAACATGGTTCTTGCCATGTCTTGAAGAGTTCTATTCTTTCTTTCCACAACTCTGTTTTGTTGAGGTGAGCGAGGAGCAGAGAAATTGTGAGTGTAACCTTGATCGTTACAGAAATCTTTAAAGGCCTTGCTTTCAAACTCACCTCTATGATCACTTTGGATAATGGAGATAGGATAAACCTTTCCTTTTCAATCCTTTTGCAAAAAACTTCAATGTTTCTTAAGACTTCATCTTTGTGAGAAAGGAAAATCACTCAAGTGAAACGTAAAAATTCATCAACAATAACAAAAGCATATTTCTTACCTCCTATGCTAGCAGTTCTAGTAGGTCCAAATAAGTCCATATGAAGTAATTGCAATGATTTTGACGTGGACACTATGTCTTTGTTTTTGAAAGAGTTTCTAGTTTGCTTACCCATCTGACATGCATCACAATGTGAGTCCTAAAAAAATTCAATTTACGTAACCCAATGACTAAATCATGTATTGATAATTTCTCAATCAGATGCATGCTAGCATGACCTAGTCTTCTGTGCCATAACTAGGGATCACGAGATATAGAGCTTAGGCAGATATGACCATCTATATTTTCGAAACAATCAAGTATATAAACATTTTCGTACCTTTTTCCAGTTTTCCTGATTCGTCTTCGACGACACATCCAATTTTCTTAAATTTTCCTCAAATCCTGAATCACAGAGTTGACTTATGTTTAGAAGATTGTAATTTAATCCATCAACCAGATATACTTTAGTAATATCAAAGTTGTTGTTGAAAGGAATAGTACCAGTGCCAACTATTTTCCTCTTGAATCATCTCCAAATTTGATGCTTCCTCCATCAATCTTTGTAACTTCCTTAAACAGGTTTTTGTCACCTGTCATGTGAATGGAAAATACACTATCTAGATACCATTTCCCTTTTCGCTTTACTCTATGGTATTCCTGCAATATAAAATTATTACTTTCTTTTAAATACCCATGCTTGCTTGGGTCCTGGTGAGTTAATGTTGCTGGATTCAGAATTCTTCGGTTTCCAAACTCATCCGGTCATATGATATTTACGAAAGTGAGAACCAGAATGTATATGCCCACTTCTGTTACAATAATGACATTTAACCCTTGACCTATTTTCAGGTCTTTCATATGAGTTGGAATTAGCACTCCTAAGATTTGCTGATTCCTTTGTAATTGACTTGTGAGTCGACTGGTTCGACCGGCTGGTCGATCTAGTTCTGATTGGTTCTTTTCCAGTCGACTTGTAAGTCGTCTTGTTTGACCTAATAAAGCTGTGACACGTGGATTTGCGCAAGCTATTAAACTGCATTTGCAATTCCTCAAACTCTTCTTGAAGTACGTCTTTTTCAATTTCACATACTTCATGTTTGAGTTTCCATTCTTTGACTTCCCTGTGAGTCTCTTATGTTCATTCATCATCTTTTGAGACTCTTTTAGGGTGGAATCAAGAATGTCTTGCAATTCATTGCATCTTTCACAGTCATAAGATCTTACCTCGCTAGTTTCTCCTTTTTGCGTAAAATAGTTTTCATTGTCTGAATCGTCTTCATCTGTCCAGCATCCTGAAGTTGTATTGATCTCATTTTCTAGAATTTTCATGAAGCAGAGATTTGCTATCTCTTCATGTTCTGGGTCATCCTCATCACTCCAGGTTCCAAATGATATAATCTTGTTGAATCCTCTGAAGATCTTTCTCTTCAATTCTGGACACTCTGCTTGGATGTGACCAAACATTTCACATTCGTAGCATTTTCCATCGTTCTTATCTTGTTCATTGTATTGTCTAGATATTCTTGGTGGAAATCTTCCTTTCTTTGTATTTCTATATCTTCTAATTAATCCATCCATGGTTCTAGACATCATAGCGATTTCTTCTTTTAGAACTTCAGGATCATTAATTTCATTCTCAGCTGCTTTAGTAGTAGCTTTGAATGCAACAGTTTTATTCGTCTCCTCTTGATTTGTCTTCTTCATATGTGTTCTTTCGAAAGCAATGAGCTCTCCTCGTATTTCGTCATATGATAATTTGTTAAGATCTTGAGATTTCAAAGTGACAACTTTAGTCTGTCAGGTAGTTGGTAGACTTCTGAGAATTATTCTAACTTGATTGCCACTGGTGTATGGTTTACCAAAAGCTTTTAAGTCACTGATTATTTTACTGAACTGGCAATTATTTCTTGGATGGATTCACCTTCCTTCACTGAGAATAGTTTATAGTCATGAACTAGCATATTTATGTGGGTTTCTTTACTTGCTGGTACCTTCATAGGTACTCCTTGAATAACCACTTTCGTTACTTTCATGTGTTTCATATTTCAAGAGCTTTCTTTACAAATTCTTGATATTTTACCTTATATTGGGGTTTAATTTTCATAGTGATTAGTAGCTCTCTATAGTTGTAGATTTGGCTGTATTTGGGGGTTCAATATTTGGGTAAATAGGGTTGTATACTGCTACTACCTGTCTCATGTTTTTTTTCCGATAATTTTTCAATTTCTCAACAGCATATTTGTCGAACTGTAGAATTCTTCATCTACTGGTAGTGTAAGAAGAGATTATTGGTAGCTGAGGAGAAAATATTGCTGGTAGCTAAGGAAAAAATTATTATTGGTAAGTAGTTTTTAATTTAAATTTTGGATAATTGAATTTGCTGGTAGTGTACTTATATACTTCTTATTTAAGATTTTTATAATTTTAATTTTCTCTTTATTTTCTTCCTTCCCCATTCTCAAGGCTACTCCTCGGAATCGGGTTCTGTTTTGGGGTTTTCTTAATTGTTGGTTGAGTGCTCTCCAACTTCTATGTTGTAGGATGGTTTGAATTATTAGGGGTTTAAGGATCCAGAGTTTGTTTTATTAAGCTTTTATTTTGGGCTAAAACTATGATTTCATGTTATCTGGAATCTCAACAAATTAGCTCCTTTAAGTAACTTTTGAAAATGTATATCATTGTTATGACAGCGATATTGATTTAAACGATGTGTAAAGTCAATCATCGAGAAGTCCTAGCAATTAAGAAAATAAGAGAGGTCTGCTGCATTTCTCCTATAATAGAAGTATGAAAATGTGGAAATGTTTAGAAGGAAAGCAAAGTAAAAGACCTAAGTAACGTGAGATTGGTAACAAAACGATACACCCTGGCTGTCATACTACCAAACATGACAAAATCACTAACTTTCATATTTGTAGGTATACCAAGTAAATCCATTTACAGTAATATGCTTGCTGATGTATATCCAATAGTAAGAACATTTTTGAATCGTTTGAACATTCGAAATAACCTATTTCACTTGAAACCTATTTTGTTGCTATGCACTTTTTTCCATTAAATGCTGAAGAATTACTTGTTCTTTGGAAGTTTCATCATGATCTTATCACAATCTTGCATGTTCTTAGTTGAATTTTACATTCTATGCCATCCGTTTTTTTCCTTTTTGATTGTGGGATTATTCTATCTTTGATCCAATTATTAACATGCAAAACTTACTGAGTTGTACATAAGCTCGTCAAATTTTAGCCGTTCTTCATTTTGAGATGACTTCGTTTCTCGATTTCTTAGCATTTGTAGTGCAGGTATGCTTGAATTCTGCTCTTCGTCTGTTTAGCTTCTTGATTTAAAATGTTTACAAGTATATAAAACTTATGCTGGTGTGAGTGGATGTTATGAAGGATTGACAAAGCACACTGGCACTTCACTTATTTAAGCATCATTGAGGTGCAGTTGATGCTTCCTTTGTTACATAGACCACTTATCCTTTGAACAGAAATCATTGAAAATGATGTAGAAATGTAGGTTGCTTTTAACATCATAGAAGAGGAATTGGGCCAGCCTCTTGAAGCTGTTTTCAGCAAAATTTCTTCAGAAACTATTGCAGCTGCAATTTTGGGTCAAGTATACCGTGCTACTTTACGTGGTTCAGGGGAAGTTGTTGACATAAAGGTTTGGCCTTTTCCTGTTGGTCTTGCAATCTTTACTTTTCTCTCGCCTGGTTTTACTGCTAAACCATTGAAGCCTGTTCTCATTTTATCGCCTGTGTCATCCGGACTTTCAACTATCTCCTTTTATAGTCATTTGGAGAAATGCTTGTTGCAGAACGAGTAACAGTAAAAAGATGATTGTCCATTACATAAATAGCTGAAAAATATCTGGATAGCCATTGGATATAGTCAACTACTAAAAGCTCTGTAGATTTGTTGAGGTCCGGTATTTGAAACTTGGCAGAAATGTGTCTAGAGAATCATTTGTGTTATCTAATCATTCATTTTCTTTATGCTAGTTTCACCTTTAACATATGTGCATCTCATTTGAAGCTTGTGGCAGTTTTGGAGAAGCTTCAATGAATTGAATTAACAATATGATGTAGTGGTATTCATAATTGGGATTTGCTCTTTTTGTTTTTTAGGTTCAAAGGCCTCAGATAGAGCCTATCATCTATGTGGATCTTTTCTATTTTGATAATTTTTGTTGGTTTATTGGAAAAATATGGAGTATGTGAATAACCTCCCTGTAGTTATTTGCTCTTTCTTGGTTAATTTTTTGGGTATATTGGAGAATTAAATTTGTATATCTGATTAAGATCATTGTGATTATTTGATTTTTTTTTTTTTTTTTGTTGATTTATCGATAGGTTAGTAATATATGAATTACCTCTCAATAATTATTTACTCTAATTTTTGTAACATTTTAGCAGATATATTGGAAAATTAAGTATGAGTTAGTGTGCTAGTCCTATGCGTTCATTTTCTTGATAAGGGCTTGTCTTATGTTCAATTTTGTGTGTTTATTGGAAATTGTGTTTTTAGGTGAGAAACAAGGTGTTAAGAGTCAAGGGGGCAGGTTTTATCTTTGGTTGGTAGAGGAATAGAGATTGTTTGGAATTTGGGGCTCTATTGCACTACATTGGTGTATATGATTATTTGGTGGGCCCGTGACGAAGAAGTTGTTCCTTTCCGTGCTCGGCAGCTGAGGACTCTGTTGTGTGATTTGGGACCTTCTTTCATCAAAGCAGGACAGGTTTGGTGCTTTTAAATTTCTAAAGTTTAAGAACAGTTGGTTATTATACTTGTGGACGAGTTTCTTCTACGTGGAAATTGTAAAATTTAGAGTCAAATCTAAAGAAACTTTAAAATGATTCTGTACAAGTATGTATAGCCGAAGAAGAATTAAATGGCAGCTAACGATGAAACAAACTGCTAGCAGAAGAATATGCATTGTGCAAATATCTAGTGACGCAGCAACATGACTATAAACAAGGTGTCCGGTTTGCTAGTGTTCATCGTTCTTTTTGGCATGAGTAGGAGTCTCACATTGGGTCAATCAGTGGCTTATTACTATACAAACTAGTGGGGCTCAACTCAATACTTCACTTGTGACCATTTGTTTCAATTGCTTACCATTTGCTTTTTTTTTCTTTTCTTTCTAAATCCTCATAGTAGACTCTCTAGATTGAAGGCTTCTGTCAACTAGCTATAGTTGAGCTTCTGTTAACTCTTCTCTCGTTTTCCCTTTGTTATATAGTTGAGCTTCTGATAGTGATCTTCTCTCTCTCTCTCTCTCTGACTTTCTGTGAGAAAACATTTGTACAAAGACAATATATCCGAGAAAAGAAAGAGCAGCAGCTTCAATGGAGGGGCTCCCCTCTGGTTATCGTCCCAACTTTGGAATTTGTCTCATCAACCACGATCATTTGGTACCTTTTTTCTTTTCTTTTCTCCCGATCATTCATTAAACATTTATTGAATTATTCCTTTCATTTACTACTCTATAAATAAAGCTGCTACCTTTCTAACTTAATTTTATTGATAGCTGATTTGTTTGCTTTGGTTTGTGGTTCTGGGATTTATAGGTTTCTTATTAGTTGGAATTTCCAGTTAGTTATCTTGATTAAAATTTGTCAATTCCTTGCATATCTATCAAAAAATTCCAGAAAATACACATGAATGTGATGGTTCAAATTCAAACCGCTAGAGAACATGTTAGGAAAATTGTATTGCTGTTGTCTGAAGATAAATAAATCAAACAACACTTTTTAACTTAAGAAAAAAACAAATAAAGTGATCCCGCAGTTGGCCTAGGGAAGATCTTCACAGCCTTCTGCTGTCTAGCAGCACGTCTCCTTGTTTTCCGAGCTGGCTGGTTGAACCATGTACTTACATAGTTTTTCCTTGATCATCCCAAACAATCCCATTCTGAATTCAGCCTAGCAAAACCAATTCTGGGAGCTTCCATTTCACTGTTGTAGTGGAGAAATGATGCTTTGCCATATTCATGACATCCTTAGAAGTTATTCTTGGAAATTGCTTATGAGTAACTAAAATGAGGTTTTCTTTGATTGCTGGGATAATCTTGTTTATGATTGGTACAGCCAGAACAAATAGATGCTTTGCCATATAAGTCTGGATAATCTCCACAAGAAAAAAGGAAAATTTAAAGGGGAATTTCTTGTGCCAAATCATCTTGTTTACTAAAGAGGTATTCTGATAAGTTCTAATGCAATTCCAAACAGATTTACAACTAATTTTTTCTCCTTGTTTTCCTAGCTGGCTGATTGAACCAAGTCCTTACATAGTTTTGCCAATGCTTCATGAAGTGCCCATTGGGTATAAGATTGTTGTGCTTCATCTCTTACCTGGTTGGAGGCTTTAGGTGTAGAAAGTCTTTTGCATTCTTACACGGATTTAAAGACAACCAATTACTTGTTGTCATCTCTGACTTGTTTTTGAAAAACTTTGTGCTTTAAGATTTTTACCGGACATAAGATTGTTTCATCCTAGCAAAAAGAACTGAAGACTTAGAGATCGACATTCTAGTACATTTAAAGTAAGGTGGTCTTACTTGTTTTTGAAAAACTTTGTGCTTTAAGATTTTTACCGGATATAAGATTGTTTCATCCTAGCAAAAAGAACTGAAGATTTAGAGATCGATTCTAGTACATTTGTAAACTTTGTGCTTTATTTATTGTTTATGGACCATACCCATTCTTATAATGATAAACCAACTCTGGAAGGATAATGACTTTATTTATCCTCTTTTGTAGGTGGAGCAATTGAAGAAAGGGAAGATGGAGATTGTGAAAAACTTGACCTTACCTAAGCACTTTGAATTGTTATCTATGTACTAGGAATCTTCTGTTATCAATATTTGAACTCACTCTTGAAGTGTTGATGTAAAACATATATGATTAGGTTAAAATATTTTGGTCTTATGGAGTAAGTGTTGAGGTAAAACTTATGTGATTGGGTTAAAATATTTTAATTTTATGGAGATAATATAGATTATGAAGTATTTTATCTTTTTATTTATATAAATTTTAGATTAATATAAATGTTATATATCTAAATACTCAATTACAGCGCGGGCGTAATAGTCTAGTAGAACTGTTCCAATAGGTATTGCAAACCGTTCCAATAGGTATGGCAAATTGCTCTAAAATAGTCTACAAGAACCGTTCCAATAGGTATTCAAAACCGTTCCATTAGGTCTTACAAATCGTTCTAAACTGTGCAACAAACCGACACAATAGGTAGTTAAAACCGTTGCAAAAAGAAATAAAACCGTTAGAATATTTGTTAATAAATGTTGCAATAGCTTACATAACCGTTGCAGCATATTATATGGTAACGGCTACCAACCGTTGTTATAAACTATATGGCAACGGTTTTTAACTGTTACAACTGGAAAGAAATACTCGTTGCTTCAGGCAGAGGAACAACTGCTGGGATAGATATACCTTAAGCAACGGTTTGTGTAACCGTTGCAAGAACTGTTACTCTAGATCTACTAGCGCGACAGTGTATGTAACAGTTGCTAAACTGTTCCAATAACTCTATGGCAACGGTTTACGTCTTTGTTGCAACGGTTTTACAGCTGTTGCAATAGGCTTATTTTCCAGAGTACCAATTGCTCCTTTGAGTTTTAGTCTATATCATCAAGGTCAGTGAGCGATAGAGTGCTGGCAGGCAATGGGTAGTTTCGCTTCTTGATAACTCTCCATTCTTTGACATCGTATGCTTTGGTGAAGATTTCCATACGGATTTTCCAGTGGGAGAAGTGTTGTCCATTGAAGTAAGGTGGTCTTACTTGAGAAGTTCCTTCCAGAAATAGAGCTCCAACAATAACCTGGTTTGCCATGATCTTTTTCTCACAAGCTGTTAAGCAAAAAGCAGAAGTGTGAGCCTTGCTCTAATATCAATTGAAAGTACAAGAGGGGGGGTGAATTGTAGATAATTAAAAATAATCATGAATAATTTGACTTAAAATTTTAGTAGTCAACTTAATATGGCAATCTTGCAGATAGAGAAATTTGAAGTAATATATCGGAAAGTAATTGCAGAAATTAAAGACAACAGGAATTTTTATACTGGTTCGGATTCAATGTGAATCCTAATCCAGTCCCCTCGGATTGCAAGAGATTTCTCTTCAAGTAAATGAATATTCTTTCGAGTACAGATTTGATATTTGTCTCTCAGTCTTCTAGCACTCGTTTGATATAATGTCTCACCAAGTAGTAAGTTGTCTTTCTATCCCTGATTTGTAACACATCACATCTATATAGGCTACTATGCTTGTTTGCTGTAAATTGAAGAGAGTTATTTTGGTTCGATCAAAGTATGCTAAGGATGGGGTTGCACTATGAATGTATACAAGGATGAATGGTGAAGGCTTGTCAACTCAAGTGTTTTGATTCTTGGAAAGAGTTGATTCTTTCCAAGAATAAAGCACTAGTTGTTGCTTCTCTTCAGATCTTTTCCTTTGGCAAATGATGGGTTTGATAGAATTCCTCCTTGATTATTGGACCTTCCGATCATGACCGATGTCCGGATCTTCTAGCTTTAATTGGTCTTCAGTGATTTGATCTGACTCGTCAATCATAGATTGTGTTGAATCTTTGGCAGATTTGATTTCCCAGAATCATTGAGTTAATCCTGATTTGCGGACGTAGTATTGTTTCTTTCCTTGTCCATCGTGAGTATTTAATGGCAGCTTCCTTTGAGAATGATTTCCTTCCTTGTTTGACATAGTAATTCCAATAGTTCCTTTTTTCTTCTTTGAACTCCTGCACATACATATTAATTACATCATAAAAATATGATCTAACAATACAATCATGGAAATTAACAAAAATTAGGCGAAGAACACTTACCCCAATCACTTCTATGAAAATCCCGTCAAAATTGCCTTCTACCGAGCTCCCAAGTACATTTTATGATATGAACTCGAAACCCTCATTTTGAATCTTTTAAATCTGTCCAGATACACATTCATCGCGACCGCAGAAATACCATCGTGATCGCGAAGAGAAAAAAAAAGATGCTCCTGAATAACCCTACGCGATCGCATAATACCATTTGCGATCGCGTTAAGCACAACTGACTGAACTACGCATTCGCGGAATTAACCTTGCAAACATGAAGAACATGGTGCCTCAGCTCAGACCTAGCACTATGCGAATGCATGCTCACCATCGCAAACGCGATGCTCCATCTGCCATAACCTATGCGAACACGGACTCATGTTCGCGAACGTGAAGAAGAAACTACTGGCCTCAGATATTTCCCTTGCGCGACTGCATCCTTCTCTCCGCAATCGCGATGAAGAGAACAGAGACCAGATAACAGAATCATACCAGCACTGAAATCATAAAGAAATATGGCCCGAAATCAATCTGAAACACGCCCGAGCCCTTTGGGTCCTCGTCCATCATATCGACAAGTCCCATAACATAACACGGCCCTGCTCGAGGCCGCAACATACACGTAACAACACCAAAATGAGGTATCACACCTCAAATTAGAATTATTGAACTTTGAAACTTCAATTGCCATAACCGATGCCGAAATATATCAAATGATGTTCGATTGACTCAAATTTTGCACACAAGTTATATTTGACATTACAAACCTGCTCCAACTTCCGGGATCAAAATCCAACCTCGATATCAAAAAGTTCACTCACGGTCAAATTTTCCAAAATTTCAATTTTCTCCATTTCAAGCCAAATTCTAGTACGGATCTCCAAATCACAATCCATGTCCAAATCATCCAACGAAGCTAACGGAACCATCAGAAATCCAATTCGAGGTCAAATTCAAATAAGTCAAAAGATGATCAAACCTTCCAAATTTAAAGCTTCAAGTAGAGAATTGTTCTTCCAAATCAATTCCGATTATCCTTAAAACAAATACCGATGATTTACATAAGTCATAATACATCATATGTGACTATTCCTGCCCGAAAACTGGCGAGCGAAGTGCAAATGCTCAAAACGATCGATCGGTTCGTTACATCCTCCCCCACATAAATACACGTTCGTCCACGAATGTGTCCAGAGTTGTTCCAAAAGCCAACAAATCGTTGTATAACCTTACTATGCACATGCCCGGGGGTGATCCCACGTCACCCTATCCCTTATAGGTACGACAACATAATATAACTGAAAATTTTCAATCCAAATTAGCCAATAAGATTTAGAACCAAATTTCCACTTCAAAAATTATCAATAAGATCAGAATCTCACATCTATACACTATATAAATCCGAACAAGCTGTATCAAACCATATCTGTAGCCCAAGATGTACTGCATGATATACCACATAACTCAAACACTCGGAGCAATAACTTCTAGTCATATCATCTGCTAATAATAACCCAATCTCGGAAATAAACCTCTTATCAAACAAAGACTCATTCCAACACTTTCGTATACTGTCGATGATGAAAGAAACTCATAGAAAGTCATAACATTCCTCAGATCACCCAGTAATGGAGCTCGCTCTCCTTCGGAAATATTAAAATAAAAATCGTTCCTTCAAGATATTTTAGGACATTTTTGTCTTGAAAAATTAAACTAGAAACTGAATTCAGAATACACTAGTTAATTCTTAAATAACAACTGTCATTTCTACTCGAATATGATTTTGATATACCACATAACTCAAACACTCGGAGCAATAACTTCTAGTCATATCATCTGCTAATAATAACCCAATCTCGGAAATAAACCTCTTATCAAACAAAGACTCATTCCAACACATTCGTATACTGTCGATGATGAAAGAAACTCATAGAAAGTCATAACATTCCTCAGATCACCCAGTAATGGAGCTCGCTCTCCTTCGGAAATATTAAAATAAAAATCGTCCCTTCAAGATATTTTAGGACATTTTTGTCTTGAAAAATTAAACTAGAAAACTGAATTCAGAATACATTAGTTAATTCTTAAATAACAACTGTCATTTCTACTCGAATATGATTTTGAAAATGTGGACCAAAAAATTACTAACTAATGGGAATGGGCTCTAAAAGGAACTAAAAGATTGGGAAAAATTCCAAAATAGCTAGATTTACATGTGATCATTCAAAATCAGCCACATTTCAAAATAATCAAAATTTAGCCACTTTTCATGTAAAGATAAATCTAAACGAAATTACTGTTCAAAATCCGGAAAAATACTCTACTATAATATACTGGAGTTTCAGTATAATATATCGGTCCAGCATAATATACTGGAGTTTGGAGCACCGGTGCTCCAATCTCCAATATTATACTGGAGCCAGCAAAGTATATCGGTCCAGCATAATATGTTAGAAGTTCTTACACGGGTGCACCAAACTCAAGTATATTATACTGGATTGGTCTCTGTTGCAGTAAAATAGTGGCTATTTTTCATTGACTTGGCAAATGCATGCTATTTTTAAATGACAACCCGAAAACTGGCTAGACCGTGCTATTTAAACAAGATTGATAGATTTTGAAGATATCCTTAAGGTCGTTAAGCAAACATTCTAAACCCAAGTGGGCATTGTTTCGACCTGAAAAGCTAAAGGGTGATCTGCACAAATAGGACACTTCTGTTGCACAAATGCATCGTCTATCGCTACTCTATCTATTATGATCTCTAACTATAGGTGTGTCCGAGGCTCTTTCATTTCAATCGAGTATTTGAAAAAATTATACCATATTAATTTTTCAGTTAATTTAAGTGTATAACTAAATAATTTTTGCAGCATGCCAATTATCTCAATTGATTCCTTTCTGGTTTCGATTCAGTTGAGTTAATTTTTGGTATTTTATTTTGGTGAAGTCAAATAAGAGTATTAGTATTGTTAGGGACACGTCTGTTACAAAATTATATTAGGAAACTTTTAATATAACAATTAAAAATCATGTTAAGCACAAATCGATAACGTTACTTCCCTTCCAATAATAAATTCTCCCAATATATATATAAGTTAAAAAGAAAGTTAAATTATCCTTATTACGTTAGTTTATGTGTGTCTATTTGCATTATGAGGAAAAACATTTATTGTAGGATCATCTAGAGAATTTAATAAGCATATCAATAAAATTTCAATTCCATCTGTTGAAATAAAAATTCTTCTACTATCTACATGTTAACAAAGAGGGAGCAGTTTCTTATAGAAATTTAATGTTTGGTAGATACAGAGTATGACATTATCTTTTTTCATTCGTTTCAATTTTGAACTTTAGATATTAAAAACGTCACAATACAAAGAATGAATATATCATTTGATATGAGTAATCAATCAGATCAATTTTTACATATCTATACCATATGGCAAACCTTATTACCAAAATTGTGTATGGTTTGGTATTTACCCGCCTATATCATATTTTGTTTACAAAATTGTACCAAACCAAAAATAGATTCTATCTTAAAATAGCGCCACTTTTATAGCTATCAGAATTAATGTGATTCTGTCACAATTAAATTCGAGTTTGAAAATGGAACAAAATCATAAACTAGCGTGATTCTCTCATTCTGTTACAGAAATATATCTCTCATCTGTAACTCAAAAAACACGAGAATCTCCAGCAATCAAATTGTAAAACTTCCAAATTGTTGAATACAGTTCTTCGTCTACATCAGTACACAAATTCTACAATCTAAATCTGTTCTTCGTCTACATCAGTACACAAATTGTCGAATTTAAATCTGTTCTTCGTCGAAATCAGTACAATAATTCTCTAATTGTTGAATACAGCTCTTCGTCGAAATCAGTACAAAAATTATCGTATTGTCAAATACAGATGTTCGTCATCATCAATAAAAAAATTGACGAATCTAAATCTGTTCTTCGTCTGTTTTTCTATCAACCACACAAAATTATGTCAAAAATCCCAATAATGCTGAAATCGAATGGTTATTGGGATAACTATGGCAGATTCCGAGATTTTGAAGTTGATGCCATTTTGGTAGATGATAATCCAAGCTACGGAATTCTCCAATCTACAATTGCAGAACAATTATCAATTGATACATCGGATAAAATTGTAGAAATAAAATACATTGTGAATGATAATTGTCCTCCATTGGAGATTTGGAATGATATGGGTGTTTGTGTATATATGAAAACGATAAAAGAGAATAAAAACTTAGGTTCGCATCCCTTATGTATTAGCGTAAGAGATTTCAATATGGAATTGGCAATCACCAATGAAAGCATCAGTACAGGTATGTTTGATTCGACAATGCTGAGTGTTTTATGTTACCTACTAATTTATGATTCAACGACATGTATCTACAATTAAACTATGATGATGATATAGTACTGGAAATGACACAGAGATGATGCTTTTAAATTTACCTACATAGTTACTACATTTGTGAATTTATTGTCTGTAGGTTCTCAGGATCACTAAGGTTGCTAGAAATTCCATCCTCATCAGCTATAGAGGAATATCAAAGTGAAATAATAATTGAATTTACGCAAACACATATTGAAGAAGGACAAGTGTACCAGGACAAGATAACAATAGATGTTGCAATGAAGAATTATGCAGTTATGCACATGTTCCAGTTCAGAGTGAAAAGATCAAGTAATAGAAGGTATGTAGTTATTTATGGATTTGAAAATTACAGTATTATTGAAGATAGGTTTGTTAATGCAATTGTAGTTAAATTGTAGTCAATTTGTAGTTAGTTGTAGTGTTGAATAAATATGTATGAATATTGTATTTTTTTGTAGCTACTGGCTTGTATGTGTAGCTGAAAACTGCAAATGGCATTTCAAGGACAACGTCAATTAATGATTCTTCATTGTTCAAGACAAGAAGTTTTAGCCGACAACACACATGCTTCCGAATGGACGAAACATTCATACAACGCAAATGTACTGCAACAGTAGTTGGTAGCATTGTCGTTCCAAAGTATTGTGATCCTAAGACTGTTTACACGCCAAAGGACATACAAACTGACATGTTATCTGAACATGGAGTGAACCTAAGGTACATGCAAGCAAGGAGAGCATAGGAAAAAGCATTGCAGTTTTTGAGAGGGAATCCGTGTGACTCGTACAACAGATTACCAAAATATTTTTATATTCTTGAGAAGAATTATCTTGGTTCTGTTGTTAAATTGAAGAAGGCAGCAGATGATTGCTTCTTGTATGCATTTGTTGCTCTTTGTACATCAATAATTGGTTGGCAACATTGTAGGCCGGTAGTAGTGGTTGATGGGACATTCTTAAAATCAGCATATAGGGGTATTATGCTGACAACAAGCACCATGGATGCAGCAGGTACTAGATGCAATAATTTTGTAGTTATTTTGTAGACAGTTTAAACAATGTAGGTAAATTGTAGTTATACTGTAGTTAGTTAGTATTTATATAAATCAATGTAGTTAAATTGCCTAAATTCTTAATATATATTTGTATTTAATAGTTAATCTTATTTTGTGTCTACAAATTGTAGGTTCTATTTTGCCCTTGGCATATGTTGTTGTTGATTCTAAAAAAACGACGCGTCTTGGAAGTGGTTCTTTGAACAATTCAAGGAGGCATATGGTGAAAGACCTTCAATGTATGTTGTCTCAGATAGGCATGAGAGTATATCGAAGGCAACATCAGTTGTCTATCCGGGAATGGCACACTACTTTTGCATGTGGCATATACGGACAATTATAAGGTCAAAATTGAAGAAGGCACATCTACAATTACATGAATTGTACTTTGCTACAACACGGTCATATACTCTAGATGAATTCAATGAAAGGATGATGAAGATTGAAGAGGTAGACCCACGTGTATCGTCTTACCTACATGATATTGGCTATTATAGATGGTCAAGAGTACATGCAACGGTGAATAGAACTTTTACTATGTCGTTAAACGTTGTAACAAAAGAGGCAAGAGAGCTGCAAATATTTGATCTATTTGAGTATATGAGGACTATTCTTGAACGTTGGACAAAAGAAAAGTTAATGAAGGCAAAGTATACTTTCACATTCCTTGGTCACAAATTCAACAAAGAATTGGAAGATAACAATACATTATCTCATAAACTAAAGGTAATATATTCTTGTTTGGTGCAGGAGAAAAAACAAAAATAGTAGTAGCTGAAGTGTTTCCAGTTTGTAGTTAAAATGTAGTCAAATTGTGGGTAAATGTAGTTATCGTCTATATGTAGTTTATTTGTAGCTAATTTGTAGTTCACTGATTATTGCTAATCTAGTTAACTGATTGATGTATTATTATTTCTTTTTGGTCTTGAATTGTAGGTGAGGGCTTCAACAGATCATATACATACCGTGTTAGATGGTGTGAAGCGGTACATTGTTCGTCTAGAAAACAAGAAATGTAGCTGTGGACAATTCCAACTTGATGAACTTCCATATGCCCATGCTTTGGCAGCATTAAGGCATAAGAATGAAAGGCCTGACAACTATTGCTCTCCGTATTACACAAGGAAGAGCCTTCTTCTTACCTATGAAATTCCAGTAAATCCTCTTCCTGATGAAGCCAAATGGGATGTTCCACAACATATATTGGATGAGGTAGTAAAGCCACCGGTAGGAGATAAAAGGCAACCAGGTAGACCTCACAAGGAAAGATATAAAACATTTGATGAAATAAACTCAAAGAAGTACAAGGTCTCATGTGGCAATTGTGGAGGTGAAGGGCATAACAAAAGAACTTGCAATAATGCGCCGAAAAAATGAATATCATGTAGCTAGAATATTTATTCAAAATAAATGTTAGTGAGCTCAAATTATCGGAATTCATTGTGTAACTGTTCTACGTTTTGACGATAATTAAGAAGTATAACCATATATTTGAGTGTCCGCACTATTTACATTTTTTATGTATTCCGTCAAGCATCAATTCTTTTCATTTTCTATTGAATAGTTAAACTTTGTAAAAGCTATATGGAAAACGTCTGATGTTAATAAAGAAAACAATGAATGTAAACTGTTGCCAGATTTTAGTTAAAATGTTGTGTAATTATGGTCTAAATGTAGTACTGGAATCACCTAATGTGAATTTGTAGTTACAATGTAGTTCTTTGTAGTTTAATTGTAGATAAATTTATTTTTTCTGAAAATAATTGTTGATAAGGGATGGCTAAATTATTTATCTGAGACCTATATACATTTCATCTTTATGCTGTGTAAGAACTGACAGATATATAAACATATTAAATTGCAACTGAAGGTATTATATAAAAATAACTCCAACATTAAAGTGAAATTATAAGACAAAGCTGTTACTGCAAAAATGCTATCAGATAACTCGAATACTCGAGTATAATGTAATCAAGAAAAATTGTTGATTACAACCAAAATGACTGAATTCATACATTGTTTTCCAATTCAACTACCAAATAGGAACAAAATAGTCTACTTCTTCTTTCATTGAACTTTAGTCCTCTCATTCTTTGCCGGTGCACCCTTCCTCCTTGCAAGTCTGCCAGTAACCTCACTCTCACTGGTTGAACCATATGATAGCTTCTTTTTGGCGTAGTCCCACAATAGAGCTCCATAGCATCTATGGTGTTGGTCAATATCAGTAAGATCTTCCTTTGGGATAGACAAATCACCATTGCTAATATACTCTACAAAGGCAGCCACAAATACACAACAATCCCTACAGAAGATGAGAATTTTTCAATATATAACAAACTATAAAAAAAAAAAATTAAACATATAGAAGGGAGATTAGTTTTTTTTACAGTGAGCCTTCCTTTTGTTGTGGAATCTCAGCAACCATCCATTGTATGTCGAGAGAGTCTATAACTGGTTTCTCTATGTATGACTTTGTAGTCTTGAAGTCAATGTCTTTGTGTTTACCGTAGAAACCAGTGCATGACAAATAAAGAGGAATAATGACTGAAAATTTCTCAACCAATGTTTGAACTGTTTGATTACGCTTTTCTCTCACCAATGAATCATATACATAAAATTGCCAGTCCTTTATGTCAAAAACTAGCAACAACCAATGAAAGTTCTCCATAAGGTTAACATGCATGAGCACATAGTCAACAAGATCCCATGCTACATTAGCAAAAATTCTGTAGCCCATAATATATTCTCCAATATCATCCTCGGCTTTAACAACAGAATTCCTTTGCTCCGTTGGAGAACTAGTGAACTTCTCATAGATTCTTTCAATCTTTGTCTTGAACAAGCAATCGATTGTTGTAAACCTAGTTTGGATGTTGGGGCCATATTTTCCCTTTTTTCTCAAATATTACATAATAACATCAATGTGCTGCCAAAGTAAAAGTGCAGTATACAATAAGTTCTACTGTAGCCAATCACATCTACAAAATAACTACATATTAACTACAATTAGAAATTATTAAAAAATCTAACATCTTGCTTCACTTTAACAACACCATAACTACAGATATATAACTGTTAGCCCAAGTGCATCACAAAATGTAATTTGATTGCATTTACCATGAAAGATATATAAAAAGTACTATATCTTCAATTGACCAATCATAATTACATAAGAACTACACATTAACTACATTTTGCACACTGCCTGCATAAGGTTCAAAAAAGCATAATTTTTATGTAATTGAATAAATATAGTAACATATCTATGATGTGTACAATATAAATATATTTAAACATTATAGTTAAAGAAAAAACTACAATTAGAAACTATTTACTTACTGTGCTATTGATTACTTGTCCGGGGTGAGCAAGGGCATAGAACCAGTCCTTCTTATCAATCTTCTCACAACCCAAGTCCAACCAAGGACTGATTTGGTTATCCTTCTTTGAAAAGAAATCTTTCTACCTATAATAATAAGAGAATGAATCAAATACAAAAACTTTTAAAAAAGATTTACAACTTTAAAGACTAAAAAGGTGAATAGACAGTGTAAATTTAAACACCATACCTCATAGATATTTTGTCAGTGCGATGGTATAACCAGGTTGTGAACCTATATATCAATTCAGGATATACATCTTCACCTATGACACTTGTGAAAGGGTGCTTTAGGTAAAAATATTTTGGCCCAACAGAGGTGCTACCTTCGGTATTATACAGGGGAGTGAATGATGATCGTGCATGTTTTCCTGGTAACCTTGTTCTTCCTTGATGAACTGGGATTGAATCAACTTGTATGGGTTCGCCATACATGACCAACTGTGATAGGTTTTCCGGCAGCTCAAAATCATCCAATGTCACACCTTTGTTTTCAATGCCTTCAGGCACAACTTCAGTCTCCTCTTTTATATCAAGGCATTCCTAGACAACTTCAGTCACTGTTACACCATGAATTGGTGACGGTGGAATGTTATCTTCAACATCTGTTACATAACAAATGACATACTTAACAGCATTATACCAGTGTATAATCAACTATTTTCTATTATAAACTACATTATTAAATAATACCTTCTTTTGGTACCACAACTGCTTCTTGGAAGCCAGCATACAAGTCAACTTTTGGTTGAACATGTTGTGGAGAAGTGGGAGCTGAAAAACATAGTGAAAAAGTGATTAGCAATTCTTGAATTTTGTAGATATGTATGTAGGAATTATGTAAATACCTGTATTACTTGTGCTTGCATGGAGTTGTTCACCAACATTGAACTGAAAATGATTGTTTTTGTCTCCTTGATTTTGGTCATTATATTTTGTTGAACTACCAGCAAACTACATTTTTTGGCGAATATTTGAGAATGCTTTTTTATCATAAGTATTATATGGTCTTAGCATAAATTATATGTAAATTCTTACCTTTGACTCATCCAATTCATTCCTCCTGTTTACAGCATTCATTACATTTTTCAAAGATTGATCTATGAACTCTCGAAGGCTTGAGAGTTCATCAAACACATCCTTCTTAAACTGATCTAACTTGACATCAACCTAAAAATTAATTATGTGTAATTAGTTGGTAAGTATATTCTATTAGTTACACTTAAATAAAAAGAAGCTACAATACCTGCTCAAGCCTCTTTTCCAAATTGCTGATCTTGCTACTGACAGATTCCATGGCATTTTGAGAAGTAGTTTCTTTGGGTTCAACTGTCGGAGAAGCAACAGTTGGGACATTTGATGGTTGAGCAACCTCTTCATCTTCATATTTAATCTTCTCTGGGAGATTAAGCACTCCAAGCTCTTCTCCAGATTCAACCATGTTTGAGAACTGAATGATGCAAGTGACAGTTAATTGAATTGAAAAGAAAAATGTAGATGTAATGTAGTTACTGTAACTGTAATTGTAGAATCATACAAAGGTTAAAAAAAACCTTGAGCCACTCAGGCTTGATGATCTTGTCTTCAATTGCAGTTAACCAAATCTGTCCCTTTGAAGCCGACCATCTTAAAATACAAGGAATCGATTCAGAAACACCGTGTAGCAAGCTCGGTGGTGACGGAAGACCAACACTCGTATAGCCACACTTGTAAGGCTAATGAGCATCCACGTATAAGATAAGAATGTACATTGGGATTAAGACGATGTCGGATAGATTCAATAACCTGCTTGAAGGATTTTGTACCCCATGGGTACGACTCAAAGTTACCAGACTCGATAAGAAAGAACATAAACTTGTCTATCAAAGTAACATTGTCCTTATTATAAGGACAAACAAAGAATTCCAACATATAAAGGACGCACAACTGTACCACATCCACATCGTTTGTCCATGATTTCTTAGTCACTACATTTTTCAGAAGCCATTTCTCAACTCTTTCTTTGTTAGGGAAATATGTATTCATTAAAGGTCTAACATAGTTCGAATTGTAACCATAGTCTGAGAAACTATTGATACAATTAAATCCAGTAATCAAACAAAATTCTCTCAAAGAAAAAATCAATTTTTGACCATTTAAAAGAACAGAAAAGTATGAGTCAGTAGACTTTGACAACTCACACTTCATTAGAAGATGAATGGACTGGTTTTGCATACATATTGGGGGTAGATCTAATAAATAACCAAAACACGTTTTCTTGAAAACACGTAATTGGTTTGGGGATAGTAAAGCCTTTATCTGGCTAGGTATTGTATGATCACACAAGCTGTGGGATCGGAGCACACCATAATCAATATTTTGTTGAGCAAAGTAAGGTCTATTCTGGAAAAAAAAGTATATTAACTGTGGTTAGAATGACGTTATAGATTTCAGCATGACAAGATAGAATGTAACATATCATACCTAGAATTTTAATCAACAGACTACATTTAAACTACAATCTAACTACATTTATAAACTGTATAAAAGGCATGCTCCAATTAAACTACAAAATTTAGCCAAATAATCTACAAAATTAGGACCAGAACAAATTTTACAAAAATACACTTGAACAGACAAATAAGAACGAAATAACAGTTAAATGTAAAAGTTACTTAATATAACCTTGAAAAAAATGTAGTATAATTTTATTGAGCATGAAGTTAAATGTAGCAGCTATATAAGTTGCAATACAAAAAGCATAGATACAATTTACTTAGCAGGCTACAAATCAACTACAATCTAACTACATTTATACACTGTCTTTTAGTCACAGTTCCAAATAACCCAACAAAATTGCGACAAATAATCTACAAAATTATGACAATATCACATTTTGCCAAAAAATACTTCAACCCCAAAAAAACACTTGCAGAATATTTTTTGGCAAAAAAAATTAAACTACAAAACAGTGAGGACAAATAAATATTGTTTACCTTTAATAAAATTTATTGAGGAACCAATTTTGTATTTTTTTGAGGGTTTCTACTTTTTTGTTTTGACGGTGAAGGAGACACCTTTTGTTTTTTCGGTGTTTGAAGTTTGGGTGAATATTCTACAAAATCATCATCATCTACCATCAAGTCTTTCCCCTTGCGCTTAAGTTGTTTGTCGACTTCTTTTTCTACTCCGGTAGCATCAACATAGTGCAAATGCTTGCTTCGTATTTCAGCACAGATTTGTCTTGGAGATGCACGACCTCTATTTTTTTATTTGCATGGAAAGATTGTGGGTTTTGGGTGGTGATTTAGGTGTTAAAACACCCAAATGAAAAGACGGAATATCGGGTAATACATCTTTTGATTGTTGTTTTTTTGGAGTATTTGCTTTTTTCATCATTTCTGAGTTGAATACAAATTTGGAATGGGGTTTGAAACTGTGGGGGATTCAACATAAATTCTCGAACTGGAAGTTTAGGGATGTGCGATAATGGTGGAAAAACCAATTTCAAACAGAGGTATGTAAAAATCATGGGGGGGGGGGGAGGGGGTAATTAAAACATGGGAGGTAAATCGTGAGTTTTGATAGACAGAGAGAGAAGCATGTGGAGATAAAAATATGAGAAGATACGGTTCCAAAAATAAAGCCTACAATTAATGAGCCTATAATTAAAGACTTAAATTGAATTATGGTACATAAATTGAAAGTTGGTATGCTTAAATGTAATAAACACAAACTTAAACATAAGAGGTAATAAGGTTTGCTATATTGTATATATGGGTAAAAATCCCTTTTTTCTATATTCTCAGATTGACATTTAATTAGCATTCATTGCTCTAGACCTAATAATTATAAATTGAGTCTCCATTAACACTAAAGAAAAAAGAAACTTCATTATCATGTCTTTTCCAGTTTCTCATCTCTTCATACTTAGCCTTCTATTATTTTCTTACTCAATCTCAGTCAGTTCAGTGATTTTATTTAATTATGAAATTAGTATTTCCAATACAAGTCCATATTCAGTGGATACTAATTGCTCTGTTGCAGGAGAAAATGTTGGCCCTCACCCATTGCGACTCAATGAAGTTTACAAACTTAGTATTCCAATAGTTGTGAAAGGAGATAATACAATTGTATGTAATATGTCTATGCATAGTCCAGGTGGAGACAAGACTAGAGATTTCTTGTTGTTTGATTTTAATAGAGATGGTGGTTCTTGTAAAAATAATGTTTGTCCTATAAATACTGAAGAAGAAGCAGTGTGCTTTGTGGTTGATGAAGGTTGTCGAATTGTATTACATTGGAATTTATCACCATTGCTACCACCCGTTAATAGAAGAGGTCTTGGGTCGAGTCCTGAGAATAGAGAAATCCTTAGTAGGAAGCATTTTGTTGCGAAATCGGATTAGTCTCTATGTGAGTTATATATACCAAAACATATTGAAGTCTGGTCTAATGTTGAACTATAATTTTTATATTTATGGAATAATTTATAGCAAGCTCATGGTATATCTGCAAAATTCGCTGATAATTTTACTTAGCGATAAATTATCAAAAAAATTTGTTAGTTACGAGCGATTTAGTAACAAATTAGTGATGAGTTCATAGCTAATTTCAATTTTTTAGCAGTGATGTATCAATGCTTATTCTTCTAACTGTTTGTGTCGTATACTCGTGCTTTTTTATTTTTTTAATCTATAGCTGATAGCTGAAGGGATGGACTAGTAAATAGGAGAGAAGAAAGAAGAAAGTATTTATTTGAACCTCAAATAAATTTGTCGCGATCCAAAACTAACTCTGTCGTGATGGCGCCTATCATGGTACTAAGCAAGCAGAGACATTACCAAAACCAATCAATATTTTGATTTTTAAGATAAAACCAAAGCTATTTAACGATAAACCTTCATAAGGAGTTTAAATCAAAACATAAGTGCGGAAAGAAAACTCGACATCGGGCTGTCACTAGTCATGAGCATCTATTAGAAGCGTCTAACACATAAAGACTAACATAGCCTGAAAATATTGAATACAATTAAGGGAGGATAAGGAGGGAGAAAAGTAGGGGTGCAATCACCAGGTAGCTACCTTGCTAACTCTGATGGACCGGCCACTAAATAATCAACACCCATTACTAGGTTCAGAAATATCTGGGTCTGCACATAAGGCGTAGGAAGTAATGTGAGTACGCCAACTCAGTAAGTAACAAGAGTAAATAAAGACTTAGATTGACGAGCAATAAAACATATACAGTTCATATCATGAAATCTCAGTAGAATACAGTAGGCATTTTCAAATCGGGGTTTTGAGTCAACTCAGCTCATTAAAATCCAGTTTCCAGTAAAACCATTTAAAGCATCTTTCAATAGTTTTCAAAAGAAGTGATAGAACAATGAGTAAAAATGATGAAAACATAATCAGCCCCTTGGGCAAAACTCACTCGTACACAGCCCCTCGGGCAACATAAATCATAAACAGACCCTCGAGCAAACATCATTGTCACTCATATACAACCCTTCGGGCATACCTCACAATCACTAGTAAACAGCCCCTCGGGCACAACATGAATTAAGAACAGCTACTCGAGCAAAATATCATACCACTCACTCAGAGTACCCGCTCTCACTGGGGGTGTACAGACTCCGGAGGGGCTCCTAGAGCTCAAGCGCTATAATAAGCCACCTCGTGCATAATCAATCAGGCCTTTGGCCTCACATAAACATGAATCAGTAACAATATCAAGACACCTCGTGGCATAATCAATTAGGTCCTCGACCTCACAAAATCATAAATCAGTAACAACATGTTGCGGTGTGCAGCCTGATCCCATAATATACGTACAACACAGGCCCTCGATCACTCTCAGTCATAAACCTCTCAAGCCACTCGGTCTATTAGCAAAAAATAGAGTGCTCAGCCCAAACATATTATATGCATTAAAAAAGGAGTGATAATGTTGAGTTGTGAAATCTGTAAATATAGCATGACTGAGTATAGATTTTCAATCAAAACAGTGAGAGGATAATAAGAAAAGGCCCCTAAGGGTCCAAAGAGTTCTGGCAAAAGGTTCAAATATAGCATTCAACCCAATTTATAAAAATTCTTTCTAGAAAATATTAGTATCATATAATTTCAATCAGATACGCAACTTAATAGTTGCTGCGGGGCAGACGAAGTCACAATTCCCAACGGTGCATGCCGACATGTCCTTCACCTAGCATGTGCGTCACCTCAAAGTAGTAAAACAATGTGAAATTTGGGGTTTCTTGCCCTTAGGACTAGATTTACAATCATTCCTTACCTTAAACGGATCAAATCTCCATTCCGCGATGCTTTTGCCCTCGAATCAGCCTCCAATCGACCCGAATATTGCCACAAGCAACAAAATACAACTAATATAGGCTAAGTGAACCAATCACACAAGAAAATTGCTAAATTATAATCAAAACCCGAATTAGGCTCAATCCCGGCCTCCGAGCCCACGTCTCAAAATCTGACAAAAGACATAAAACTAGAAATTCCATTCACTCACGAGTCTACCCATACCAAATTCATCAAAATCCGACATCAAATCTCCAAAATATTCTCTCCAATTCTCTTCTATTTTTCTCCCAATTTGCACCCCACATTTCTAATTTAGATGATAAAAATCAAGATACAATCATGGAATTTAACCAAAATTAGGCGAAGAATACTTACCCCAATTACTTCTTTGAAAATCCCTTCAAAAATTGCCTTCTACCGAGCTCCCACTTCCATTTTATGTTATGAAATCGAAACTCTCATTTTGAATATTTTAAATCTGTCTAGATATACCTTCACCGCGATCGCGAAAATACCACCGTGATCGTGAAGAGAAAGAAAAAAGATGCTCCTGAATAATCCTATGCGATCACATAATATCATTCGCGATCGCGTTAAGCACCATTGACTGAACTACGCGTTTGCGGAACTGACCTTGCAAACACGAAGAGATAATCACGCTGCCTGAGCTCAGACCCGACACTACGCGAACGCACGCTCACCATCGCGAACATGATGCTTCATCTGCCACAACCTACGCAAATGCGGACCCATGTTCGCGAACGCGAATAAGGAACAAACAACCTCAAATATTTCCTTTACGCGATCGCGTCCTTCTCTCTGCAACCATGATGAAGAGAAGAGAGACCAGGTAACAGAATCACACCAGCACTGAAATCATAGAGAAATATGGCCTGAAATCAATCCGAAACACGCCCGAGCCCCTTGGGGCTCTGTCCAAACATGCCGACAAGTCCCATAGTATATAACACGGTCCTGCTCGAGGCCTCAAACTACACGTAACAACATCAAAATGAGGAATCACACCTCAAATTTGAAATCGTTATACTTTGAAACTTCAATAGCCACAACCGATGCCGAAACATATCAAATGATGTCCGATTGACTCAAATTTTGCACATAAGACATATTTAACATTACGAACATGAACCAACTTCCGGAATCAAAGTCCGACCCCGATATCAAAAAGTTCACTCACGGTCAACCTTCTCAAAATTCCAATTTTTGTCATTTCAAGACAAATTCCACTACGGATCTCCAAATCACAATCCGAACGCATTCTTAGGTCCAAAATCATCCAACGGATCTAACAGAACAATCAGAAATCCAATTCGATGTCAAATTCTAAGAAGTCAAAACTTGGTCAAACCTTCCAAATTTAAAGCTTCAAGTTGAGAATTGTTCTTCCAAATCTATTCCGGTTATCGTGAAAACCAAAACCGGTGATTTACATAAGTCATAATACATCATACGAGGCTATTCATTCTCGAGAACTGGCGAGCAAAGTGCAAATGCTCAAAATGACCAATCGGGTCGGTACATCATCCACCTCATAAGCACACGTTCGTCCTCGAATGTGCCCATAGTTGTTCCAAAAGCCAACAAATTGATGTATATCCTTACCAAGAACATGCCCGTGGGTGATCCCACGTCACCCTATCCCTTATTGGTCCGACAGCACAATATAACTGAAATTTCGAAATCCAACCTAGCCTATAACTTTAGAACCAAATTTCCACGTATGAAATTATCTATAAGATCGACTCTCACATTTATACACTATGTAAATCCGAACAAGCTGTATCAAACTATATCCGTAACCCAAGATGTACTACATGATATACCACATAACTCAAACACTCATAGCGATAACTTCTAGTCACATGATCTGCTCAAAATAACCCAATTTCGGTAATAAACCTCTTATCAAAGAAAGACTCATTCCAACACTTTGTATACTGTCGATGATGGAAGAAACACACATAAAGTCATAACATTCCTCAAATCAACTAGTCATTGATATCCCTCTCCTTCGAAAATTTTAAAATAAAAATCGTAACTTCAAGATAATTTAGGACATTTTTGTCTTGAAAAATTAAACTAGAAAACTGAATTCAGAATACACTGGTTAATTCTTAAATAAAAATTCTTAGAGTGGCTATCTGGTGTCACTTCTACTCGAATATGATTTGAAAATGTGGGCCAAAAAATTACTAATTAAAGGGAATGGGCTCCAAAAGGAACTGGAGATTGATGGGAGAAATTAAAAAATAGCTAGATTTGCAAGCGGTCATTCAAAAATAGCGACAGTTTAAAAAATAAACAAAATTTAGTTACTTTCCATATAAAGATATATGTAAACGAAATCACTGTTCAAAATCCGAAAAATCCTCTAGCATAATATACTGGAGTTCCAGTATAATTTGCCGGTCCAACATAATATACTGGAGTTTGGAGCACCAGTGCTCCAATCTCCAATATATTATATTGGAGCCAGCTAAGTATACCGGTCCAACATAATATGGTGGAAGTTCATACACAGGTGCACCGAACTCCAGTATATTATGTTAGACCGGTCTCTGTTGCAGCACAATAATTTTTATTCTTCATTACCTTGGCAAATGCTACTTATTTTTGAATAATAAATCCGAAAACTGACTAGATCGTGCTATTTTAACAAGATTGATAGATTTTGAAGATATCCTTAGGGTCGTTAAGCAAACTTACTAAACCCAAGTGGGCATTGTTTAGGCCTGAAAAGTTAAAGAGTGATTTGCCCAAATAGGACACTTCTGTTGCACAAATGCATCGTATATCGCTACTCTATCTACTATGATCGCTAACTATGGTGTGTCCAAGGTTCTTTCACTTCGATCGAGTATTTGAAATAATTATACCATATTAATTTTTCAGTCAATTTATGTGTATAACTAAAATTAAATTTTTTGCAGCATGCCAAATATCTCAATCGATTTCTTTTATGTTTCAATTCAGTTAAGTTAATTTTTGGTATTTTATTTTGGTGAAGTCAAATAATTAATGTTGATAGGACTTAGGAAGACGTCTGTTACATAATTACATTAGGGAACTTTACAACAATTAAAAATCATGTTAAGCAAGAATCGATAACGCTGCTTCCCTTCGAATATAAATTAGTATTAGAATTTGCTAGATGCGCGGTAACTATTAAATAAAATTAATTATAATAAATTATTTTATTTATTCGAATACATTAAATCTAATTATTTCAATTAAGTTGCATAATCAAGCATTTATAAATTTATTTATATTTAAAAATAACACATTTATTTATGTTCGCTTCTAGTTGCAACATCAGTTATTTTGTAATTTTAGTTAAGAAAATCATTCTTCTAAGTTCTAACTGTTGCCCCCAAACGCACACGCAAGTATACGTGATCGACAAGTAATATAGGATTTTAAGTCCAGATATCGTACCCACATGGACTTGTGATTAACTATCAGCTAAATTAAACCAAACAATTAATCTGTTCAAGTAAATTATGATATATGAATATTTAACTAAAATTTATCTAGAGTAGCAAATAAGGAAATTAAAGAAAATAACGACAAGCTTAATGATGAATTCGATGCGAGTGAATATTCTAGACCTATGAGTTAGCTAATAATCCCGTTGAGTTTTCCACTTAAATCGTCTGATTAATTTATCTGGTTTATTGGTTGACATGGTTAACATTGCTCGTAGCCTTCTCCCGAAGTACAACTCATCTATTCAAGCTAATCTAACACCTATATTCCTATGAAATTAGAATTAACAAGAACGCATTTAAAATTCCTGTATAGTAACCAAGCAAGGCGATTAGGTATATTCCTATCCTAACCGCAAATCCGCTCCCCCTAAGAGTTAAGATCTTCATCTATTCAATCTTATATTCAATCTAGAATTCCCTCTCCTAAGTTCAATCCTAGATTCGTAGATAGTATTCAATTGGTGATCAAACAATCAAATAATTAAGCGCAAGGTTGAATAAATAAACCAATATGATAAAATAATAAGAGCAATTCAATCTTCAAGCTAAAACGTTCATATAGCACCAAAAACTCTAGAACTAAGAAACTATGAAATTAAAAGAAGAGAATAGAAGAAAACTAGTTAGGAGCCTCCTCCAAGCTTGGTGTGTGTTGCCTTCAATGAAACCCTCTTCAAAGTGTGTTCCTCTCTCTCTCTCTAAAGTGACGGCCTCCCCTCAAAATATGGTTTAGGATGGCTTTTATACATGTTGGGTAGGTTTAGGGCCGGCATAACCTTGTCCCGGACGAAGTAGGAGTAAATTCCTATAACTAGCGCCCAGCCCGGCGCCAGGCGCCCTCCACAACGCCCAAAATTTTTGCTCTCTGTTTTCGGCGCCACAGGTGGCGTCAGGCACTGCCTGTGGCGCCCAAACTATCCTCTTTTTCTATTTCGTCCGTTTTAGCTTCAAATCTTGCACGTTTTGCTCCCACTTGCTCTCGAATCTTTCCTACAAGTAAGAACACTTCAAATTAATATAATTCATAGCATTTAACATTCCAAATTCACGAAACAAGAGTAAAATATGAGGTGATATACATAAAAATATACATACTTTAAGCTAAACATTACTAACCATGCGCCATATTGCAATCAAAATAACTCAAATAACCTCAACTTCTTCTTTTTTTATTAATTAATAGTGATTGATTCTATAACTAATTCAATTGTCGTTGCAAGCATACTCATGATCCTCGAACTCCAAATTCATAAATGTGCTTGTTTTACCACCTTGGTTGTACGATTCTACGTTACCATAACCAATAACTTCTCCTATGACATCTGCCACATTTAAATAATAGTTATGAATAAGGTGATAAAATAGTCAACAAAAAATAGGGAAAGGTAAAATACTTACCGGATAGTTCATTCTCATCAACCTCAACTTGATTTGTGAGATGCTGAAAAGGCTTAAAGTTGAAAATATTCAAACTAAATTGTGGATCACTAATTTCATCCACACTCATCCTATGAGAAAATGTCAGTTTCAATTTGTGTTTGTTGGTCTTAATTTTCATATTGTTTGGTTCAACCACAAAGTTTTTCATAACATACAGTGCCATTTCATGTATTTTTGTTTTGAAAATACGCATAACACCTCTTACAATAGTTACATGAATCCGGTCGCCCTAAAACAAAAAATATGAAAAGAAGTTAGCAAGGCACATAAGTTGAAGAAAATACATCACAACTTGAAAAAAATAACAACATGTAAAAGAGTACGCACCTTTTCATCTTGAATAATTAATTCGACTGAATTAGAATTTTCTGGTTTCTCGCGGTCTGGAATGTGCCACAATCTAACAACACAAACTTTCAAATTTTAACTGACTTTGGACATTACTATTTCGCTGATATAATTATAGTTTGGAGCCATACTTTGGCGAAGATTGTGTGAGATGTAAACCCTAAGCAATGTAGAGAAGCCAACCTAAGTAAAAGTTGCTTAATTAAAGATTTGTAAGAAAAGATTATTGTAGTAAATCAGTTTATAAGGATCTTTGGCAGAAATTTGAACGTATGATCTTTCTTGGAAGATACAAAATATTTATTTAGATACAAAATTTATATTTAATTAATTCTTTCTTAAAACAAAATACCTATCATAGCTAAATGTTACCTATATAAATGCATATTGTTTGCAAATAAGGTCAGATACAAAGCTTGTACTAAATGTAAAATTATATTTCAACTAACATTAATGTGTAAGGTACTTAGAATTATATTAATTGATTCTTTCTCAAAAAATAATACCTACCATAATTGAATTAGACACAAATTTAATTAAAAGTACTTACAAATTTATTTTTGTGATTTGGACGTCCAATAAGTTCTCAAAAGAGAACGTTTTTTTAGATTTTAAATATTTATCTTTGATTATTTTATGATTTTTTAAGTCTATTTTCTTTAATATAATATATATGTAAGATACAATTTATTTAATTAAGTCTTTATTTAAAAAAGAATTCCTCCCGTAACTTAACTATACACAAAATCTAATTGAAAATACTTATAATAATGTTTATGACACATGTATTAATGTATATTACTCGCAAATAGGGGTGTGCATTCGATTTATTGATTCGATTTTGACTCTTATCGATAATTGCTTATCGATTATCGATTTGTACATATGCTTATCGTTATCGTTTCAATAAGGTTTCGATTTTTTCGATTTCGATTTATCGATTTTGGGGGCTTATCGATTCGGTTATCGATAACATCAATAAGCCAAGAGGCGTTTCCAATTTCGTGTTCCTCAAGGGACCATCTGAATTGAAAACCACTCGTCCAAGGTACTCCAAATTAACCTATAGAATATTTGAGAGGAGAACAAGGAAACAAACTGGAGAAATGGCGTCCAAAGAAAATCTCAAAGTAAACAAGAAGTCATATGCAGAATGTAAAACCACAAACAACTTTTTTAATGCGGGCTAACAATTTGGTAGCAACATACATTAGGCCTCTCTTTATTTTTTAATTTTTTTAAAAAGAAAGCATGATCATACCTGATGAACAATACCAGAACCAGGAGGAACAAAAAGCATGTTGCGGAAAGCAGTGACCCCCCATCTTAGAAAAGCAAACCTCTCTCTGTTTCTCTAGAATTCAATGTTCATATTTGCCTGCAAAGCATTTTCTGATCTTACCACATCAGCTTGCACCGAGTGGTCAATTACAAGTTCAACTGGAACCTGCAAAATTATCACTGTCTCAATAGTCCCCGCGGAATCTACAAAACAGAACAGAAGCCTTTGAAAACATAAGCAAGAGGAACAATCAACACCTGCCCCTTTACAACAAAGAAATAATATTGATGGAAGACACTTTACTTTTTGGAACTTCAAAAAGCACTCCATTCATGGTTTCTTAATATAAAACTATCTTAATACCTCGTTAAACCATGAAAGTTGAAGTAGAAATCACTAAGTAACATAAAATAGCATGTAAAGAATATAGAACAAAACTCAATTCAACAATCAACAATAACCAAATATTAATGAATTGATAGTCCCCGCAGAATCTACAAAACAGAACAGAAGCCTTTGAAAACATAAGCAAGAGGAACAATCACCATCAGCCCCTTTACAACAAAGAAACAAAAATTGATGGAAGAGACTTTTTTTTTTTTGGAACTTCAATTAATATGAAGACATCTTTACATGTAACATCTTGTACAAGAAAGACCATTAAAACTCAATTGAAACATCGAATAAATAGAGAAAAAATTCAGGCTAATATGCACATACGGGCATATCAATCAGCTATGTTTCAATCCTTTGTTCCAGTTCAAAGAATGCATCCCTCATAAGTACAGACTATATATCTACCCGAATATGAGAGTTCAAATCACTATTACCTCTATTTGAATCAAAGTTTCTCAACACAAATTCAAGACATAAAATAAACAATATATTGGACAAACGGATTGTAGTCAAAACACGAGATCTGCAAAATAAGTGACAGGATGGACGCAGAAATTAAAAAAAAAATCTTTCACTAAATTACCTCGCCGTACTCCTCCTTTTCACTCTTTGGTGCCTTCAAAGGCTTTGCCTTTCCACCTGTTCCACAAAAAGAAAAATCAGTGAGAAAATCAATTCAGTTCTTAACCTTTCTCGACAAAATCAATTAACCAACCACACCTCAACCCAAATTAACTGGGTCAGATATATGTCAAAAATAATCAAAAATCAAATCTTTGAAAACCAGCAATTATAGAAAAGGCGATTAAAAGTTAAAAAAGAGAAGAAAAAGGAGATTAAGGAGTGTACCTTGCTTAGAAGACATGGTTGATTTTCTAGGGTTAAGAGTTTGGATCTGATTATCGGTTAATTAGAGAATGGAAATACCTTCTCCTAACCCACACAGCTCTGTTGTAAAGTGGCGTTGGAATTTTCTGGACAGTCGCATAAATTTATAGCATTGGTGTACAATCATGGAACAACAACGACAATGACGATTGGAGAGTGGCGATAGAACAGAGCGGCGGCCGGCGGCTCGGCGCTGAAGAGAATGGTGACTGAAGTTCAGTCACTGAACTGAAGAGTGAAGAGAAGCGGCGGTCGATTGAAAAATAAAAATAGGGTTAACTTAAGTATATTATATGATATCAGTATTATATGGTATAAGGGAATAGGGATAGGGTAGTAATAGTATTATAAAATAAGGGTATATTTGTCTTTTTAATATATCTTATCGATTTATCGATAAACCGATAAACCGAATGGCCAAAATCGAAATCGAATCGATAAACCGATAAGGAATTTTTTTGAAATCGAAATCGAATCGATAAACCGATAAACCGATATCAATAAACCGATAACAAATAATCGATTCGATTTATCGATAAACCGATTCGAATGCACACCCCTACTCGCAAATGAGGTCAGATACAAACATATACTAAATATAGAGTTAATATTTCAACTTAAAATTAATGTGCAATGTATCAAATGAAATTTTAATGATTCTTTCTAAAAAAATATGCCTACAAATATTTATATTTTTGCTAAGCGAATTCATTTTTTAAAAAATAATACCTAGACACAAATTAAATTAAAAATACTTAAAGAATATTTGTTTGCTTCATTAAACTGCGTTCATTTTTTTGTATTACCTCCAATAGTTCTCAAAAGAGAACATTTTTGTTTAAATCTTATAATATTTGGCTTTGATTATTTTATGATCTTTTTTAGTCTATTTCCTTTAATATAATATAGACGTAAGATACAAAATATTTATTTAATTAAGTCTTTCTTAAAAAGAATTCCTACCATAACTAAATTATACTTTCATTAAATATTTTTCTATTTATAATCCAAATTTTTTTTGTTGTCTTAAAATTCCCAAGTGGCTTTATTTTAGCTTGCCACTTGGCTTAACCACATTGCAAACTACTTTCCTTTTAATATAATATAGATTGTTCGCAAATAAGGTCAGATACAAAGCTTGTACTATATAAAATTATTATATCAACTTAACATTAATGTGTAAGGTACTTAGAATTATATTAATTGATTCTTTCTCAAAAAAGAATACCTACCATAGGAATTAGACACAAATTTAATTAAAGATACTTGCAAAATATTTTTGTGATTTGGACGTCCAATAAGTTCTTAGAAGAGAACGTTTTTTTTAGATTTTAAAATATTTATCTTTCATTATTTTATGAATTTTTTAAGTATAGTTTCTTTAATATAACATATATTTAAGATGCAAAATATTTATTTAATTAAGTCTTTATTTAAAAAAGAATTCCTACCATAACTTAAGTATACACAAAATCTAATTAAAAGTACTTATAATAATGTGTATGACACATGTATTAATGTATATTACTCGAAAATGAGGTCAGAAACAAAACATATAATAAATATAGACTTAATATTTAAACATAAAATTAATGTGTAATATACCAAATGAAAATTTAATGATTCTTTCTAAAAAAAAAGATACCTACAAATATATATATTTTTGTTAACCGAATTCTTTCTAAAAAAACAATACATATCATAATTGAATTAGACACAAATTAAATTAAAAATACTTAGAGAATATTTGTTTGCTTCATGAAACTGCGTTCATTTTTGTGTATTACCTCCAACAGTTCTCAAAAGAGAACATTTTTGTTTAAATCTTAAAATATTGGCTTTGATTATTTTATGATCTTTTTTAGTCTATTTCCTTTAATATAATATAGATGTAAGATATAAAATATTTATTTAATTAAATATTTCTTAAAAAGAATTCCTACCATAACTAAATTATGCTTTCATTAAATATTTTTTTATTTATAATCCAAATTTTTTATGTTGTTTTAAAATTGCCAAGTGACTTTATTTTAGCTTGCCACTTGACTTAACCACATTGCAAACTACTCTCCTTTTAATATAATATATATAGATTCTCTCAATAAATAAGTTAAGAAGAAAATTAAATTATCTTTATTACGTTAGTTTATCAGTGTCTATTTGCATTATAAGGAAAAAAAATTATTGTATGATCATCTAGAGAATTTAATAATCATATATCAATAAAGTTTCAATTCCATCCGTTGAAATAAAAATTCTTCTACTATCTACATGTTAGTTAACAAAAAAGGAGCAGTTACTTATAGAAATTTAATTTAATGTTTGGTAGATACATTGATACAGAGTATGACCTTATCATTTGTCATACGTTTCAATTTTGAATATATTTGAATATATCATTTGTTTTGAGCAATCAACCAGATCATTCTTCCTATATATTCCAAGATCGAAACATTTTATTGTCATTCATTGCTCTAGACCTAATAATTATAAATTGAGTCTCCATTAACACTAAAGAAAAAAGAACTTCATTAGCATGTCTTTTCCAGTTTCTCATCTCTTCATGCTTAGCATTCTATTATTTTCTTACTCAATCTCAGTCAGTTCAGTGATTTTATTTAATTATGAAATTAGTATTTCCAATACAAGTCCATATTTAGTGGATACTAATTGCACTGTTGCAGGAGAAAATGTTGGCCCTCACCCATTGCGACTCAATGAAGTTTACAAACTTAGTATTCCAATAGTTGTGAAAGGAGATAATACAATTGTATGTAATATGTCTATGCATAGTCCAGGTGGAGACAAGACTGGAGATTTCTTGTTGTTTGATTTTAATAGAGATGGTGGTTCTTGTGAAAATAATGTTTGTCCTATAAATACTGAAGAAGAAGCAGTGTGCTTTGTGGTTGATGATGGTTGTCGAATTGTATTACATTGGAATTAATCACAATTGCTACCACCCGTTAATAGAAGAGGTCTTGGGTCGAGTTCTGAGAATAGAGAAATTCTTAGTAGGAAGCATTTTGTTGCGAAATCGGATTGGTTTTAGATACCAAAAAATATTGAAGTTTGATGTAATGTTCGTTGAACTAGAATTTTATTATTTATGGAAAAATTTGTCGCAAGCTCATGGGAAATTTGCAAAATTCGTTGATAATCCTACTTAGCAATAAATTATCAAAATCTTTTGTTAGTTACAGGCGATTTAATAACAGATTAGTTATGAGTTCGCAGCCAATTTTAAATGTTTTTGTAGTGATGTATCAATGTTTAACCGCTTGTGTCGTATACTCGTTCTTTATTTTTATTTTTTTTAATCTTTAGCTGATAGCTGAAGGGATGGGCTAGAAGATAAGAGAGAAGAAAGAAGAATTTTTTATTTGAACCTCAAATAAATTTAAGAAAAAAACCTAGTTTAGGAGATTTACAAGTATTTCTGTGGAATGGCATATTTTTTAAGCACAACATAAATTATTAGACAAGAGGGGCTTGGTCTGATGGTAACCAACCCTCACTTACAACCGAGAGGTTGTGAGTTCGAGTCTCCCCAGGAGCAAATTCTGGGGATTTATGCCGGGGGTCTATTTGGAAACAGCCTCTCTACCCCAGGGTAGGGGTAAGGCTGCGTACACACTACCCTCCCCAGACACCACTGAGTGGTATTGTACTGGGTCGTACAAAAAAAAAAAAACATAAATTATTAATCGCTGGAAATTCTCAAAAAGACGATAAATTTATTTCCTGCTTTCAAAGTCCTCTTAAATGCGAAATTATTATTCTCTTTTTTCTTGATGTTATGAAATAGAAGATTCTTACACTTCTATTTAAGATGAATGTCTTTAATGTATCTAATTAGAGAGATTTTAGAGTTCTATTAGTGGTAGCTAAATCTTCCTCTCCCCTATAAATAGAGGTGCCCCCTACCATTGTAAATCATCCCTTGAGACCCCTCTCAACTCAATAAGAAGAACTCTCTCTACTCTTCTCTCTATTGCTATTGTTCTTGCTCTATTGTTCTTGTCTTTTGCTTTAGTTTATAACACGTTATCAGCACGAGACTCTACCGTCTCAAGTATCATTCTCGAAAATCCAAGGTATTTCCCTCTTCCTAATTTAATTTTCGATTGTCTTAACTTTTACTTGTGTAGGGTTTTTCTTCAAAGAAAGAATGAAGAAAGAAAAAGAAAAAAAAAAGGAGGAGGCAGAAAGAAACGAAAAGTTGAAAAGAAAAAGGAAAGAAAGAAAGGAAAGAAAGAAAGGAAAGGAAGAAAGGAAGAAAATATTGAAAATATATTTGGTATACCTTAAAGGTAAGTAATTTACTTTTTCTTTTCAAATTCTTGGAATTCTATAAATTTTATATACAAAGTTTGATTATAACTCTAATGGAGTTTGTGAGAAATTATAACCACACGAAGTGGTAAAATCTCTATGTCCTGCCATGATTAAATTCATGTATGATTGTGGACGTGATAAAGAATTCCGTCCAATTGAATTTGCTCCATTCCCTTTAGAGAATGTGGTAGCAGCTTGTGTAAAGCACATGATTTTGATCCATTCCCTGAAGTGAATGTGATAATTGTAATAGAGCCCGTAAGTATGAACACGCTCTTGATGTAATTGTGTCATATGAAAAGAAAGTTCGTTGCCCTCGAAATTTCGGGCAAGAACTATGGTGTTGGATGATGAAATCCACTTTGATGCTATGGGTCTCGAAGACGCCATTAAAAACAGAAATAGTGCATCCACCCAAAACTATACTAAGGTCTTGATTCTCTTGCGCCATCACCTTGATGAAGGTTTGAACCTATGCTAAGGCCTTGATTTTCTTGCGCCATTACCTTAAGGAAGGTTTGAAACTGTATGAAGGCCTTGATTTTCTTGCGCCATCACCTTGATGAAAGTTTGAAGATTGAATATCTCAACATCAAGGATTCACCCATCTTGTGGAAAGGCTTAAAGAAGATGACAACCTGAAGTTGGTCACTCTGCCACAAGCACGATACGATAAGAATCCAAAAGCAAATAGTTTATAAACTATATATTATCGTTGCGGTGAAAACGGGCACTGGTCTAAGTCTTGCCGTATACCAAGACACTTGGTTGACCTTTATCAAGCATCTCGAAAGAGAAAAGGCCCTGAAACAAATTTTGTCTATGACGACAATGAGGATATCACCCACCTGGATGTGGCAGACTTCTTTGAGCAACCCGATGGAAAGATAGACCACCTAATCGGTGACGGAACCGTGATGAAAGAAGATGGAGCTGTTTGATTCTACTTGTATTAGTCAATGAATAAATTAATAGTCATTAGCATTAGCTCGTATTAGTTAGTTCATGATGTGATGTTTGTAGTAGTTCATTAGAATGTTTTCAATATGCTCAAATATCAATAAAACCTTTATTTTCCAGTAGAGGTAATCGACTAGCCTGAAAAACTAGTCGGTTATCTCACGTTTCGCATAAAACTGCAAAACAATCGATTGTCAATGATCAACAATCGATTGTCTTTAAAAATAGTGGCCTGGAATTCTTCAAAGATGATCAACAATCGATTGTCGTCGACTAACAATCGATTATCTTGAAACAGTGAGGTCCGGAAATTTTCAAAAATAGCCAACAATCGATTGTCTTTGTCTAACAATCGATTGTCTTGAAACAGTGTGGTCTGGAATTTTTCAAAAATCATCCACAATCGATTTTCTATGTCTAACAATCGATTGTCGTTAGGCAGTGATCTGTTTTTCAAAAATAACAAATAATCGATTGTTTGTGTTTAACAATCGATTGTCTATGTTCAAACAATCGATTGTGTGTGTTTAATAATCGATTGTCTTATGAAAAACGCTGAAAATTTTCAAACTGCAAAGGAATTGATTATGGATAACATATCTGATTTTGTTAGCCAACTGTTAGTAGCAGATTTTGAAAATATTATGTGACACAAAAGAATTGAACTTATTTATTCTTATGTTCGTGTATTTCTTTTGTATGTTAAACTATGGGATAGCAAATATGGATATCTCACAAAGCGAACTTGGACCAACGTCCAATTGTAAAAGTATTTGCCTAGTTGATTCATGTACTACACATACAATACTCAAAGAAAAGAAGAGTAATTGTGTAAGGCAAACATTACTACAATCTATGGAAGTAGTAAATTGATTGAAGGCTCCGGAAGAGCAATTGTAACTCTGCCCAAAGGCATGACGTTAATCATAGAGAATGCAATGTTCTCCTCCAAGTCTAAGAAGGACTTGTTGAGTTTTAATGATATCAATCAAAGTGTTCTCCTCCGAGTCTAAAAGGAACTTGTTGAGTTTTAAAGATATCATTCAAAATGGATATCATATTGAGACAATAGATGAGAATAATCTTGAATTCTTCATGAAAACGAGGCTGCCCATTTCGGTTTGGGTTCACGCCATTTTGCATGCAACAATACTAGTTTGTCGGCTGCCCACTTCGGTTTGGGGTCATGCCATTTTGCATGAAGCAATGCTAGTTCGTCGGCTGCCCACTTCGGTTTGGGGTCACGCCATGTTGCGTGCAGCAATGCTAGTTCGTCTCTGACTGACGAATTGACACAAATATTCCCCATTGCAATTGGTTTTGGGTCATGAACCCAATATATCCCATTTAAGAAGCTTTGGATGCGCAGTATATGTGCCTGTAGCACCGCCATACCGCACCAAAATGGGTTTGCAAAGGAGGTTAGGAATATATGTTGAGTTTGACGCGTCCTCCATTATTCGCTACCTCGAAACATTGACAGGAGATTTGTTCACTGCACTATTTGCAGACTGTCAATTTGATGAGACACTTTTCCCAAAATTAGGGGGAGAAGTTGGTGAAACCAAACGGGAAATTTTGTGGAAAAATGCATCATTATCTCATCTTGATCCACATACCTCTATTTGAAAGAAAGAGGTACAAAAGATTATCCATTTGCAAAGAATAGCAAATCAAATGCCTGACGCATTTACGGACTTGAAGAGGATAACGAAATCACACATTCACGCGGGAAAATGTTCCGATCCGTATTGAAGTTCCTATTGGACAAATATCTAGTGTCATATCCAATGAGTCAAATGCACGCCAGAAGCGTGGCAGACCATTAGGTTCCAAAGATCGAAATCCTAGAAAGAGGAAAAAGAACGATCTAAATGACACTATGAAAGAATCACATGAGGACGCTCATGATTTGATTAATTCCGAGATTCACGAAGAACCTATTGAGCCTGAGACTCTTGAAAATACGGAATGCAAGAATGTGAGGATCTCGAACCTCAGTCTGTGGTAGTACAAAATTAATTGAGAGCTCTCGAAGAGCCAATTATTACTATGTTGGAGAAACACAATTTACTATTGTGCTGTAGTAAGTCTCAAAGAAACTTATTCAGTTTCCAAAAGTACACGCGAAGGCGATTGATGATATTGAGACTATAAATAAAGGAAGGCTTTGATTCTCCTATTACTACAACTTGTAGCGGGGTAATTTGTATATGAAAAGCTACCCGCTTTGTTCTCCAGTTTGTACTACACAAACGAAAGAATGCCACAATAAAGTGGATATCTATTGGTATAAAACCCATGTCATAATAAACCCGAAGTTTATTGATAAGTGCACATGTCATGGTGTAAATTTGAAGTTTACCAATATTGATAATTTATTCAGTTGACATTCGTGTTAGCCATCTCATTTGAAGTATGATGTGCAAATTCACATAGGTGAATATCAAAGAACTAGAAGTTCTTGTTCTCAGTAATGAACTGACCAACTAAAGAGTTCGGGTTGAAGCCCCTAAATTCTGGAAATATCAAAGGTGAATATGGGCCCATTCACCCGCCATGTATACCACATATGATGCATCTATGGAATGGTTACATGCGCAATTGTTATTAACCCGCAGCCTGGCCGTGCTTGCGAGGTAAAACGCTCAGTAATCTAACTTCGAGCATAGTTTCCAGACTCTCTACTCAAGACAGTTAATCTTGATAAGTTGGTTTATATCAAAGTTGGTTTAGCAAGATAATTATTGAGTGCTTCCACTTAATAGCTAAACTGTTCCTTATGAGAACGAAGTTGTATATATCAGTTTGATATAAGTTGTATACAAGAGTATATTCTCCCCTCAAAAGTGGTTCAGGGTCAGGAACCAAATAATTTCATCTTATATTAAGGTGCTGTGTATATTGACATAATGCACAAAGATGATTTCCCAAAGTTGAGGAAACAAGTTAGCTTTACTAACATGAGGGGGAGACATGATAAACACTTGAGAAAAGGTTACATGGGATGAATTTTCATTTGTATATGTATATCCCCGAATATCATGATATGAACCTGTAGTTCATAAAAGGGAAATGCAATTGCAACATATTGCAAAGCATGCTATACGCATATGCTGACTCAAAGAAAGTAACTAAATGGAAGAGATACAATTCAAGAAGAATTGATTCCATATGAAAGACATGTAGCTTTGAACCTATAGTTCATATGCTTGAAAGTATAAAGGCAAAGGTATGTATAGTAAATTTTTCGATATCTTATTTGTTTAGCATGACATGAAACTTTGATATGCAGCTAAAGTCTATTATGTGACTTACATGACTTAACTTGAAAGATTTAAGTTGCTTGAAGCATATGCAATTCTTGGTCCTGAAGTACCACATCCTAAGTACAATTTGTGTACATATGTATCTTGCCATAACTATAAGCATGATGGCATTGAGAATGCATCTATGGAGATATTGAAGTGTTATTCCACGACATTATATGAAGATGTTTATATCTATCAAGAATGATGATTTCAAGGTGCGGAATATTTATTCAAGTCAATATGGTTGATTTATTCATCAAGCATCTACCAAAGATCGTTTTGAAGATGATGCACAAGATTGGAATGCAAATGCTCAAGGATATAAATCAATGTACTCATTAGGGGGAGTCAATGCGCGTTGCACTCTTTTTCCCTTACAAGGTTTTGTCCCACTGGGTTTTCCTTGCAAGGTTTTTAACGAGGCAACCAATAGGCGCATATTCAAACATGTGTACTCTTTTTCCTTACTTTAATTTTTCCCATTGGGTTTTGGTTTTAAGGTTTTATGAGGCACATCATTGAATAGACATTCAAGGGGGAGTGTTATGAAATAGAAGATTCTTACACTTCTATTTAAGATGAATGTCTTTAATGTATCTAATTAGAGAGATTTTAGAGTTCTATTAGTGGTAGCTAAATCTTCCTCTCCCCTATAAATAGAGGTGCCCCCTACCATTGTAAATCATCCCTTGAGACCCCTCTCAACTCAATAAGAAGAACTCTCTCTACTCTTCTCTCTATTGCTATTGTTCTTGCTCTATTGTTCTTGTCTTTTGCTTTAGTTTATAACAATAATTAAGTTGTTGTATTAATCACCAAAGGGAGTTCTTTACAAAACTATAGTCCAGCTACAGACAGCTGACTATCACAAAAGGAGAGACGTAGTTAACTACTATTTACTAAGCCTATATTTCTAATTACAGGGAGAATGCTGGAGTTGTAGGCTAAACTTAATAGGACTCCTAATATGACATGTGTATGCAATATCTCTAAGTAAGTAACCATATGAGCTTGACACATTCCTAAACAACCTTGAATTCCTCTCTAACCAAATGTTATAACACAATTCTGCAATGATCATTTTGATACTATGAGCTCGAGTAGTCCTGCCTTTAGCCATGATTATGATCCATTGTATGTATTGATCCCAGCTTTGAAAGCTAGGTTGAGTTACACCAATCCAAAGCATTGTTTGCTGTCTCAGTAACATGGTGAATGAACAAGAGAAGAAGATGTGATCCCTGGTCTCCATGTCTTGCTGGCATAGTGTACAGGTGCTGTCCGTGCTGGGATTCCACTGTCTCAATCGATCCTTGGTAGGTAACCTATCCTGCAGTATCAGCCAAAGATTAAACACTGACTTAGGCCTGGCACAGTTTTGGATGGTTAGATTTTTCCACACAACTCTGGGCAGCTGCCCAATCTGATGAAAATACAACTTCTTGATAGAACACTCTGATTGGGACAGTAGCTGGGACTGGTGCAATGCAACAGTAGCTTCTATAATCTTCCTTACCATCCAGCTGGCTTGGTTAGGAATTTTAATGGTATGAAGCTGCTGTTGTTTAATGTATACAGCATGAATCCATTTAACCCACGATACATCCTTCTTGTGAGCCAAATCCCACCCAAGCTTAGCAATGTCAACTCTATTCCATAATAGCAAGTTCATAATATTTTTCTCTTACAAGACTAATACATGCACTATGTAAAGTTGTAAACAATTACTACAATAATATTTTTCTACATCTCTTTCCCATTTCTTTTCAAAATTTTCTCTATATATAATTTCCGTATTTTTATATGGAATGGAAATAAAAGTGATTATTTCGCCGTTGGGAATAAAGATTTTGTACTTATAATTGGTCAAATCTTCAGTTTTACCTGGTCAACCCAGTTTAATTGTTACGTTGAAGGAAAAAAAATCTTATTACATCATCTCATTAATTAAAGATCTTCCAAAATTATAGTTATTACCATTCATGAGAAGGTAAGTCCACCACTATAAAATAGGTGATAGATCAACCCTCAAGACTATAGAAAAAATCATCATGTCTTCCCCATTATTAAATCACCTCTTCATATTTTACTTTGTCCTAAGTTATTTTTCGTTGACTGTTACTTCAGTAACATTGTTTGATTACAATATTCTTATATACAACCAAACTCCGAATTTAGTTCAAACAAAATGTTCTATAGGAGGGAAAGATATTGGAGACCATCCAATTCAACAAAAAGGTGAATATACAATTACTATTCCAATAGTTATCAAAGGAGATAATACTGTTGTATGCAACATAAGTTCAGGGCCAAAACATGGAGTTTTCCAATTGTTTAACTTTGATAATATTGCTAAGTTATGTCAAGACAAGTTTTGCGTTTGGAATATACGCGACGATGGAATTTGTCTACCTTTTGGATCAGGATGTGGTTTGCATTACAATTGGGCTTAATTAATAATAGGCCTATAAGATTATACCTCTCTCTAGGATTTTTGTGAGTGATTTTGCCTCTTTTTTTGTGTGTGTTTCGTCACCCTTTTTATTGGAGTAGTTTGTTTTTCTATGAAACTTGATATGCTTTGCCTTTTGATATTGTATCATTAAGGATTGTTTGATGATCAATAATGTGAAAATTATTGGCTATATTTGTTTTGGATCTTTAGATAAATAATTGATCGGATTTATTATTTACTTTTCTTAACTAGTAGATATTTACTATATATCAATTATATATGGTTGTATACATATTACACGTAACTTAAAACGTTTGCTGATACTTTTGAATGAAGTGATTAAGTGAACAACTATTTGTGCGTAAAGATCCTATATATAGATAAAAGAAGATTAAAGAAATAACACCCAAATAGACTCCCATCGAATGACTTGCACTAAAAATAGACGGCAAATATATAAGATATGTATAATTCATATATCATATGTTTATAATCGTATATAATCAATACTTAATCTATACATACGGGCTAGAAAAAAATAAACATCGAATTTGACCGATTACTTATGTAAAGATCCCATTTACACAAAATTGCCCTTGCCATTAATCAAGTAGCTCCTAATTATCAAGCCGTTAGCTAAGTAACTCAAAAATACCCTCCTCACTAATGTTTGCTCCAATTTGGATCGAAAAGAGTCAATTTTGTCGAACTATAAGAAATGGGACAATTTTATCGTCCATTTCTACAGAATGCCGCAAAATTTAGGATAAGTTGGCATTAGCAAATCTTACTGAAAGAGATTATTTTATATAAATGCATTTTTATTAAGTAAATTGAACAAGCTGTAGAATCTATGATTAATTTTTAAAAAAAGAGGTTTGCAAATTGTAGGTGAAAACTCCAATAATCACTACAAAGACTATTGAAAGAAAGTTGAGGTTTTTATTGTTAGTACATGAATAAATATGACCCTTTTCCAAATACAAAAGCGGGTTTTGGTCGGGTTTTAAAGGGGTATTTTTGCCCAAATAATACTCTTGCATGAAAAAATAGCTAAATTTTAAATTCGCAGCTAATTTTCAATAATAAATACCAAAACTGGATAACAATAGGGCGCATTGGTCTATGACCCATTTGTTTACTCATCTTAACCTAGTCCATCTTTGTCAAAGTAAGTGTTGAATGTGGTATTTGGCCTGTAATTTATTATTTCAGTCCATTTTAAACCGTCTAAATTCAACCCTGCTGTTTAATTTGACCCCTCTAATGGTGGGATCATTCGCTATGTTTCTTTAATACTACTAGAAAATCGGTAATTAGCGACTATAAAAACCGATCAACTTTGGTCGATTTTAGCAAATTACTGACCAAAGCGCATCCAAACACACGTGGTCGCTATTTTGGTGGCCGTTTTAGTATATCGACCAAGTTTGGTCGCAAAGGTAAAAGGACCAATGTTGGTCGCCAAAAAAAAAACTGACCAAAGTTGGTCGGTAGTTTAATTATGTAATCAAAAGAACTTGGGGTGTACTGTGGCAGTAAACTATTCTAACACTAAACCATTAGTGCATTTTATTTTAATATTGCTTGCTTTTTATATATATTCTTTAATTGTATTTTCGCACGAAAATTTCAAACCAAAGTTTGTCGGATTTATTAAAAAAAATTTACCAACCAAAATTGGTCGGATTTTTAAAATGTCCGGCCGAATTTACAAACCAAAGTTGGGATTTTTTAATATTAATTGCACAAACCGACCAAAGTTGATCGATTTCTTGAAAAATAAATTTTGCGGGACTCAAAAATAGTTTCTCACATTTTTGCGCCAAAGAAAACTGACCAAAATTGGTTGGTTTTGTAAAAAAAAAACTAAAATCTAAAATTTTTTGAAAAATCAACCAACTTTGGTCGGTTTTTTGCCGATTGTTTGACCGACCAAAGTTGGTCAACTTTTCTTGGCCGATTTTCGCCGAATTTGTAATAGTGTAATGAGTATTGAGGGGAGATTATGGCGAATTTAATTAGCTACACATATAGCGAAAAAAATGCATGCTGTAAAGAGATAAATTTAACATCACACGACACACACTAGTGCGCATAACAACGTTCCACTCCATACATAATGGTCCTTAAGAACTAGATAGTACGTCATTTTCTGATCTTGTTAAATATAATGTGATTATACTAGATAAAGACTAAATCTTATCTGATGTAGTCATTCACACCGTCTATCATCCAATTTCATAAATTTAATTTTAGTTTTAAAATGATCCATAAGTGAAAGTAACAACCTCCGATGTTTACAAAGGTGTCACCATCAATGCCAAAATTCATATGGAGAGTGACTAGAATTATTGGAAATCACTTGCTTATTAAATACTAATAAATACCACTAGTTAGTTAATTCTTCATCATAGAACTAAGCCACTTGTCTATACTATATGCGACAAACAACATAAGCAAGTAGCCTAGTGTTAGGACCTGACTCTTTGTCATCGGGCGTGGCACGATTGTGGCAAGTATTTGGGCGTGATGACCTTGTCATTGGCTTATGTGCGGGCAAAACGATCATGCGGTTGACGGGCTGTTGTGGGCAAGTATTGGCCAAGGCCTTGGCATGGGCTAAGCGCGCTAGGAAAAGACTTGACGAGGCAGCATGGGCAATGTTTGGGCGGCATGGCACGACATGCGCGCCAAAATCAGTGGCATGACACTTTAGGGTTGTGGCCGCTATGTGCGGGCTAAGCTAAGGCGAGGCGGAAATGCGGGTTGATGGCAAAGGCTTCAATGGCTAAGACAAGGCTATGGGAAAGAAAATACAAGCAATGGCACGAGGGAAATAAGGGTTGGCACGAACAAGGCAGAAAACTAGGCCAAGGCGGTGTGCGGGCGGCAACGACGCCGGCCGTGTGCGGCAAAATCATGGCAGCGAATTGCGGCAAAGACATTCTCATGGGAAAATGTCAAATTGAGCTATGTAATGGCACAAAGCGATATTTGGGTGAAATTCGGCTGGCCAAGGAAATGGCACATGTAATGCACATGGAAAGCGGTTGGCGGTTAACTTGTTTTTAGCCATGATCTCCCATGATCTCCCATTATCCCATGATCTGATTATTGCTTGTATAATGACCCCGTTTCGTGTATAATGTGTCCTAAGTAGTTGGGTATGTCAACTACATGTTAGGAGCAAGATTTAAAGTTAGTCCGACAAGTGGCAAAAGCTGTAGACGACAAGTGTCACGTGCTGTCAAGTTTAAGGGCTGCCTATATTCTATAAATAGGGCCTTTAACTTAGGAAGAAGTATGTACAATTTTGTGTGGGAAATAAGAAAAAAATGTGATGGTTTCTACGTGTTTCAAAAGGGGCTAAGGTTTGTCTTGGGTAGACCTTAGTGTTGGCTAAGAATGACTTGTGTTCTTTTCCAAAAGTGGTCTGTGAGCTGAATGTGTTCATAGCAAGTAAGAGGAAATTTTCGTGTGAAATTCTATGTGGGAAACAATAAATAAACGTGAGGGTTTCTAAGGTTTCAAAAAGGGGCTAAGGTTTGGCTTGGTCAGATCTTAGTGTTGGCCAAGAACGACTTGTAGTCTTCGTCAAAAGTGGGTTGTGTGCGGACTGATAGTTCATAACCAAGTGAGGGTCCTTTGTATGATTTTGTTATTAATGCAAAGGTTGGGATTTTCCCGTATATTATGTGTTATTAATTATTGAATTGCTGCTTGAAAATCGTTTAAGGCCAAACTTGTTGAAAATTTGCAAAGTGTTTCGGAAAGGGTGAGTCAAGCAGGGGACTTGACTGCCGCACGGGTGTGGTCTTGTTCTTGATCAAAAATAACCCCGTGACAACTGGTATCAGAGCGGAGTAGGTTCGTGGCAGTGGCCAAAAGATCCGGTGGCAGAATTCGAGGGGACGAACAAGGTTGGTGACACAAACGCGGAACTGCATTAAAACGTTGAGCAGTTGGAAGCACTCGTTGGGCAGGATCTTGATGCAGAGAGTGATTCTTTTGTTCTTGATGGAATGGCACTTTTGGAGGAATAAATGGCCTTGGTGTGCATAGAGAAGGATGATTTACGCAAGGAAGTGGTTCAACTTCAAAGGGCATGGCAAACTGCTGCCCCTAGAGGTGATGAACGCACTAAGTCGAGGATTTCGGAGCCAAAGGCAGATCAGGGTGCGAGAGGTGCGAATATACTGGAAAATCACTAGGATACGAATGGAGTACAAGGGGCGTTGTATCTGAACAAACCCTTGGTGATGATTCATTGAATACGGCTAGACGAGGACGTCGCTTTCAAAGGGTGCGGGTGGTTTGTTAGGACCTGACTCTTTGTCATTGGGCGTGGCACGACTGTGGCAACGATTTAGGCGTGATGACATTGTCATTGGCTTATGTGCAGGCAAAACGATCATGCGGTCGACAGGCTGTTGTGGGAAAGTATTGGCCTAGGCTTTGGCATGGGCAAGGCGCGCTTGGAAAAGACTTGACGAGGCAGCATGGGCAATGTTTGAGCGGCATGGCACGGCATGCGCGCCAAAATCAGTGACATGGCACTTTTGGGTTGTGACAGCTATGTGCGGGCCAAGCTAAGGCGAAGCCAAAATACGAGTTGATGGCAAAGGCTTTCAATATCTAAGACAAGGCTATGGGAAAGAAAATACAAGCAATGGCACGAGGGAAATGAGGGTTGGCACGGACAAGGCAGAAAACTAGGCCAAGGCGGTGTGCGGGCGGCAACGGCACCGACCGTGTGCGGCAATATCATGGCAGCGGATTGCGGGCAAGACATTGGCCTGGGGCAATATCAAATTGAGCTAAGGCATGACACAAGGCAACCTTGGGGCAAAATTCAGCTCGCCAAGGAAATGGCACATGCAATGCACATGGAAAGTGGTTGGCGGTTACCTTGTTTTTAGCTATGATCTCTCATGATATCCCATTATCCCATGATCTGTTATTACTTGTATAATGACCTCATTTCGTATATATTGTGTCCTAAGTAGTTGGGGATGTCAACTACATGTTAGGAGCAAGATTTAAAGTTAGCCCGACAAGTGGCAAAAGCTGTAGACGACAAGTGTCATGTGATGTCAAGTTTAAGGGCTGCCTATATTCTATAAATAGGGCCTTTAACTTAGGCAGAAGTATGTATAATTTCGTGTAAAAGCTATGTGGGAAACAAGAAAGAAACGTGATGGTTTCTAAGTGTTTCAAAAGGGGCTAAGGTTTGCTTGGGAAGACCTTAGTGTTGGCTAAGAACGACTTGTGTTCTTTGCCAAAAGTGGGCTGTCAGCGGAATGTGTTCATAGCAAGTAAGAGGAAATTTCGAGTGAAATTCTATGTGGTAAACAAGAAAGAAACGTGAGGATTTCTACGGTTTCAAAAAGGGGCTATGGTTTGGCTTGGACAGATCTTAGTGTTGGCCAAGGACGACTTGTGTTCTTCGTCAAAAGTGGGCTGTGAGCGGACTGATAGTTCATAGCAAAGTGAGGGTCCTTTGTATGATTTTGTTATTAATGCAAAGGTTGGGATTTTCCCGTATATGTGTGTATTCTAAATTATTGAATTGCTGCTTGAAAATCGTTTAAGGCCAAACTTGCTGAAAATTGACAAAGTGTTTCGGAAAGGCTGAGTCAAGCAGGAGACTTTACTATCGCACGGGTGTGATTTTGTACTTGATCAAAAACGCCCCCGTGACACCTAGCTATATATAGCCACTACTCCCTTGAAAAAGAAGTATAACAAGCAAGTTATAACACAAAAAAATGTGGCTATGTAACATTTTTATCTTTATACTAGGTCTTGCTACTTATATAACACTCATTTCCTTCAGAGAATCAGATGACTATTTTGAAAATATTTACAAAGTTCACATTGTCAATGGCTTCACCAATAATTCATCCCTACCATTAGTTGTTTGGTGCATCTCCGGTGACAATGCTGATATAGGCGGTCGCCCCTTGCAAGAACGCGACGATTTTTGTTGGAGTGTGAAGACGAATTTTTGGAAAAACACACAGTTCTTATGCACAATGAAATTGGACAGGCAAAGGAGGAGTTTTCAAGCATTTCAGAGAAGAAGGGATGCCCAAAGATGCAGGCCTACAAGAGAGTGCTTTTGGTTGGTGAAAGAAGATGGATTCTATTTTAGTAACGATGAAATTTATTGGAGCAAAGATTTTTCTTGGACTTGAGCTAAAGTTTTCTAGATGTTTTTATTTTCTTTTCATCCTTTGAGGAATGTTAGAGATATCTCTTTCCTGTTAAAGTGTATGTTATACCTTTTGATTTCACCCCTCTTGTAATGTGCATTTGCTGATTTGCTTAGTATATTGTAGGGATATACTACACAGTGTCTCTTGTGTACCAAAACTTCTAATTTTTCACTATATTCAATTGGGAAAAGGGTAAGAACTGCTCCTAACGTATTGACTCCAGTTTAAAAATGCCATGCGTTAACCTATTTTGAAAACAATGTCCCTACCGTTAAAAATTTGGCATATTTGTCCCCCTAAGTCTAACAACTGACTGTACTTATATTTAAAACGGTAGGGGAATTTTTTTCGAAATATTTTAAACTGAAGTCAATACGTCAGGGGCACAAATATGCCAGAATTTTAACGGTAGGGGCATTTTTTTCAAAATAGATTAACGGAGGGCATTTTTAAACTGACGTCAATACGTTAGAGGCAGTTCTGACCCTTTTCCATATTCAGTTTAATATGAAAGGAAATTAGATAGTCTTAAAAAATAACAAAAAATTGGTAGAGTGATTGAGTTCTCACCCATTTAAACGTTATAAATATAATATCTTATAATCTTTATACCAGGATAACTATTTGATTTGCCAGTTAAACCAATCATTCAAACCATGATAACGACAGTAATTTATTTTGCAATTTCTCCGTCAAATATATTCTCTAATGATATTTTACAAACTGATATTATTTGTTAAGAGAGCACTAATAGCAGCAAATAGAAAACACAAGATCCGTGGCACAGACAAAAAGGGTACATCGGCACATAATTTATAAATTAAAACGGATGGAGTAACTTATTATACGGTTACATATAAATGTTTATATTACCAACATAATTTGTTAAATATAAAAAATCATCGTTCTGTTTTTTAGTTATCACATAAAAGGTTATATTCGAACTTTTCACTTTGGGGGTTGTAATAGCGCCTACTAATAGGAGCTAGGCAAGCTAAACTTAATTACTTTGCCTTAAAACATATTTCCATTTTAATAGTTGCAAACATAAAAATAAAAGCAACGAAATCATAATCATAAGAGGAAGACTTAAATTTAAATAGCTGAATAAAATACTGAATTCCAACATGAATCTCTACCCAAGAACTGGAGTCACGTACTCACGATCATCTAAGGTTATTAAATACAAAGTCTGAAAGAAATATAAATATGTTTAATTATCTCGAAGACAACGAGATTACATACTAAAGTAAGAATAGAGGAGACACCGAGCCTGCGGACGCCGGCAAGGCTACCTCGGTGTCTTGCTGAACTGAAACCCTACTCCCACATTACTGCTCCTATCCAAAATCTGGATCTGTGCAAATCACAGAGTGTAGCATCAGCACAACCGACCCCATGTACTGGTACGTGCCTAGCCAAATCTCGACGTAGTTGTGATGAGGCTAGGACTGGATAAACCCGTGCAGTTCAAATATATACATGTACAATGAAAAGAAATACAGGAAGTAAATAGTCAATAAAGGAAGGGGCTACATGCAGTGGGGAGACAACAATTACAAATATGAAATCTCAATATAAGGATAGAAACAACAAAGAGAATTTACAGAGAACAACGAAACAAATATCCGAAACAAACTCACTTAAATCAACCATTGTTGCGGCCCGCAACCCGATCCTAATATATATCAACACTGTTGCGGCAGCAACCCGATCCATAAATATCATTGTTGCGGCGTGAAACCCGATCTGTATCATTTAGCATTGTTGCGGCGTGCAACCCGATCCTCAAATATCACTGTTGCGGCGTGCAACCCGATCCATATCATTTCTCATTGTTTGCGACATGCAACCCTATCCACATATATTATTGTTACGGCGTGTAACCCGATCTATATATATATATATATATATATATATATATATATATATATATATATATATATATATATATATCACTCTTCCTCACCCAAATATCAGTTACAAATAAGGCAAGGAAGTAAGCAAATAGTGGAAGAAATCCCGCCAAGGGAATGCAAGAAAAATAGTTAAATTGCGGCAAGGGAGAAAAATAATAAATCAACTAAAACGTCCGGGCAAGGGAATAACCAATAACTCCTTCTTTTTCTTTCATTTCTTACTTTATAATTCACTTTATCGTTTGACCCAACGCTCTAAAGAAACAAATCATCTTATATACCTTCAAAATTCGTATCACGACTCGAGCCAATGCTACTCGGAGTTTAATGATCATAATCCCTTTTCACATGCTCTTCATGACATATAGAAATCATCAAATAACATAAAAAATCACAATAAAATCAGGATATTCGGAATATAAGGATACACGGTCAGCTAGACACCAGTGTATAGATACTCGTCACCATGCCTATACACCATACTCGATAATTATCAAGTCGCAAACAAGACTCAATTCCTATTCCCTCAAGCTAAGGTTAGACCAAACACTTACCTCAACTTCCGCGGCCAAATCAATCCACAACAACCAATTTCCCTCTCGAATTTGGCTCCAAAAATCGACCATGGGCTTGCTTGGTCAAAATACGAGGTTCGGATCAAATTCATATTACCCATTCCCCCACGAGCCCGAATATATAATTTGTTTTCAAATTCGACCCCAAAACGAGGTGTAAATCAAGAAAATATAAAAGTCCTAACTCTATCTAATTCCCCCAATTTCTAAACTAATTTACATGATTTGAGCTTTGAAGTTCAATGGATATTGATGGAAAATAAGTGGAACTAGTTAAGATTCATTAACCCACAAAGTCTTGGTAAAAGGGGGGCTTCAATGGACACTTGGGAACCTTAGAGAAGAAGTATGGGTGTGTATATGAAAGAATCCGCGACCTTACTGTTCTGGAATTTAATTATAACTGGGCTAAAATTAGTCTATGCGATCCCGGAAGGGAGTGCGATCGCTTAGGGATAGGATGGTTGGTCAATGAGATCGCAGGATGGGAATTGCGATAGCATAGAGGAAAAACATGCTCCATTCTGGATTTGGATTTTTTACACATTGCGACCGCGTAACAAAGGTTGCGTTCACGTTGAATGAACTGGACTGAGCTATGCGATTGCGGATGAGCATATGCGATCGCATAGAACAAAAACGGTGCACCTGAGGCTTACTCTATACGACCGCGAAGCTACTATGCGATCTCATAGAACTGAACACCAGAACTGAAACTTCTACAGTTTTTCTAAGGCAGGAATACTAGGAAATACACCCGAGCCCTCGGGGATCCTAACCAAAAACATACACTAACTCAACAACATCCTACGCACTTAACCGTGCGATTAAATCGCCAAATTAACATCAAGAACAAGGAATCAAACATCAAAATCACTAGTTTTTTTTTTTGTCAAACTTCATAAACCTTAAATTCGTTTTGAGTTTTAGGTCCGAAATACGTCAAACGGCGTCCGATTTCGACCAAACTTCACATAAATATCTTAAAACACATATATGACTTGTACGAGGTGCCAGAACCAAAATTCGGGCCTGATAGCGACATGTTCTAATCAATTTTTATTTTCATTTTTCTTAACGATTTCAGAAAAATAATTTCCTTTAAAAATTGATTTCTCGGGCTCGGGACCTCGGATTTCGATTCCGGGCATACACCCAAATTCCATATTTTGGACAGCTTTTCGGGACAGTCAAATCACGGGTTCAGGTCTTTTTACCCAGAATGTTGACCAACGTCAAATTTACTCATTTTAATACCAAGTTTTAGCATTTTTAATAGAATTTCACATTTAAGCTTTCCACTACGTGCCCAGACTGCGCACGTAAATCGAAACAACTAAATATGAGGTTTTCAATGCCTCGAAAACAAGAAATGAGAAAGAAAACAGGTGATGACCTTTTGGGTCGTCACATAAAATATGCTATGAAAAAGTATATGTTGTAAATAACATAATACTAACGTTATAATCACATCGCCTGTCAGTTAGAAGCTAATCGTGCATCCCACTTCAAAAAGGAAGAAGAGATAACAATGTTTATCTTTATCGTACGTGTAAACTCTCACAGCTTTTGACTTTGTAACTTACCCATATCACACATTGATGATAAATTCCAATAATGTTTTCGTTTGATAAGATTTTTTAATGAAATAGCCAATTTATTCGATAAATAAAGTACTTTTGTCCTTGTGCTCTTTCCTCAATAAATGTGTGTTTGGCTCTTTTTGGGATTAAGTTTTTTTGGTTATGAATAATAATTTTTAGCGAGGAAGAAATTTATCTTTTTTTTCTTTTTTTTGAACGATAAGTAAGCATATATATTAATATAAGCAAAAACTTACACCGAAGTTACGCAGTCCAGTAGGACATTACTATTGTTTACAAGACTATTACAAACGCATGTACTTAGTTGTTTAATTTCAAAACAAAGACTTTGCATGTCCTTTTCTAAAATAGTTTCAACAAAAAGAGGTGCGCGTGCAAGGTGATAGTATTTATCCGGCTTGAAGTTCTTGACTGCTTCCTTAGCTTGGCAATCTCCTACTGCATTTCCTTCCCTAAAATTGTGTCTGATCACCGGGAATTTCAGTTGGTGCATCAATGATCTGCAGTTAAGTAAACATGTATTAGTACTGACATTCTGATCCATAAGCATCATTATAATATCTGTTGAATCTGATTCAATCTCTATAGCAGCATATGACATCTCCACAGCTAATTTTAGTCCTTGCTCAAGTGCTAGAAGTTCAGCTTGCAAAGAGCATGTTGTATAACAAGATTTTTAAAAATTCTTGATCCAATTACCAGAAAAGTTTCTGAAATCCCCTCCTATACCTGCACGGAACTTTTCTTTCAAGAAAGCCCCATCAATTTTAAGCTTTACCGTGTTTGGAGGAGGCCTTCCCAGTGGATTCTAATTGATTGTTGATTGTTGTATGAGAATTTTTTGGTGGAGAAGAGATATTCCCATATTTGATGGAGAATCTGGCTAGGGTTAATATCTAGGTCCAGATTGTTCGCATTGTTGTTATTTCTATTTTTCTACAGATTCCAAATCGAAAAGGGAAGAATATTTTCCCAAGCATAATGGTGATGACTATTTTGGAGATGAGAGTTCTTTAAGATAGTTAACCAGTTAGACAAAACATTACTTTGATTGACTATTAAACCAATACTTGACCAATAACAAGTAGCTATTGGGCATTTGAGAAAAATGCGAGTGGCATCCTCAGGACCTTGTTTGCACATAGGGCAAGTAGGATCAATACTAATACCAATATACTGAAGGTAGACTCTGGATAGAATTTTATTGTCCTTACATTGCCAAATAAAGAACTTGATTTTAATAGGACAATGAAGATCCCAAATACATTTAAAATTAGGCTCTTTATCCTTAGTGATCATGTGGTTATCCTCTGGAAGTTTATAGCATGACTTGGAGGCAAACATGCTATTGCTATTCATGTCCTAGGACATGATACCATTACCTATTTAGCATAAAGACAAGAGTATTCTGGACATATTTACTGACAATTAGTTGAGCCCAATATGAAGAATAATAAGGCGCCGACTAAGGCTAGTAAGGAGTATCGATTTTTTTTGGAAAGCTGAGTGAATCCCTAGGCCACCCTCTGATTTTTGCTTAGTGACAGTCTTCCAATTAACTAAGTGTAGTTTTTCTTAGTATTAGTGGTACCCAATATAAAATCTCTTTGAATTTTATCAATCTGACTTAATACTTTTTTAGGGAGCATAATGTATTGCAGTACATAAGAGGGTGTAGCATTACTAGTTGGGGATGCTAAGGTGGTTCTTCCCATAATATTAAGAAAATTAGTTTTCCAAAGAGAGTTTTACTTGCATTTCATCAATGACAAACTGAAAATTCTTGGGCTTGGGTTTGAGGTTTAAAATGGCAAATCCAAGGTATTTTCTAAACTCAACACTAGGCTTCATGTTAAATAGGTTTACAAAATGGTTATAAATGTTCCATGGACATTTTTTGGAGAACACGATCTTGGATTTTGAATAATTGATAGACAACCCGGTTTCTTCCACAAACAATTTTAGGCATTGATTAATATAATTTCCCATCTTATAGTTGGCTTTACCCATTAAGGTCAAATCATCGGCAAAAATAGGTGCAAAAAAATGGACCCCTAGGGGTAATTTTAATAGGATCCCAAGTGTCTATTTGATTATCAATTAACCTAGAAATAAGTTCCATAGATAGAATAAATATGTATGGAGACATGGGGTTACCTTGACGAATTCCTCGACTAGAGCTAAAGTAATTTTCTTGGTTCCATTGACAAGTATACCAATTTTACTAGTGCAAATACAATGCATAATGAGCTTAGATATTTTGGGAGGAAAATTAAAGAAAACAAGAGTTCTATGGAATAAAATCCCATTCTAACTTATCAAAAGCCTTTTCAAGGTCAATTATAATAACATATCATATTTAGAGTTGTTTCAGGATCACATATTGTTGATAATTTCTTGAATAACAATGGCGTTATCGCTAGCTCTTTGATTTTTTAATAAACTAGATTGAGTAGGGCTAATAAAGATTGAAAAGAAGTGTTTTAGCCTATTAGCAATAACTTTGGTAATTATTTTGTACGCCGTATTACAAAGCCCAATAGTTCTAATTTTTTTTAGATAAACGACATTGTCAATTTTGGGGACGAGGCACAAGTATGTATCATTAATGCCCTTAGGAAGAGATTGAGATTAAAAAGCTTCTTGGTAGAATTTTATGACTGAATCACCTACTATATTCCAATATTTTTGGTAAAAGAAGGGGTGAATACCATCCGGACACATGGCTTTAAAGGGCTTAAACGAAAAAATAGCTTTTCTGATTTCTTCCTTAGTAAGAGTATTATCAAGGGTGATTAAATCATTGATTTTGAAATAATCATTTTAATTTTTAAAAGAAACCATCTTACTAACTGTTTTAGAAGTCTTGTAGGAATTATCAAATAGTTGAGAGTGTGTTCTAAAATGGATTTAGCATCCGTAATCCAATTACCTTTTTCATCATTAAAATACATAATAGAGTAAATACGTTTCCTATTTGTAGCCATACTGTGAAAATACGAGTATTAGTATCTCCTTCGTTATGTTAGAATATACGCTTAACGCTAGAGGAAGGGGGGGTGAATAGCGTTATAATAAAAGACAATGTAAATTTGCAGAATTAAAATTGTAGGAGTAAAATAAGTGCGGTAAATAAAGAAGTAAGGAGAGAACACACCGAACTTATACTGGTTCACCACAACGTGTGGTTAGTCCAGTCCCCGAGAGACTCTCTCGAGTTTTACACTCACTCCGTTAAGCTTACGTGTGCTTAACAAACCGTTACACTTGCTTGTAGATATACACTCTACAAGACTTCAACCTGCTCGAGGATACCTCACCTCAAGACTTCAAGCCAAGGAATTAAACTTTCCTTCTTACAACAAGGGATTAGAACTTCCCTTCAAGTGTATGCAAACACTTAGCACTCAAGACAAGACTCTCTTATAGAGTAGATGTGAGTAAAATAAATACGCTCAAGAACACAACAACTTAGTCAAGAGTTTGGCTCTCAAAAAGCTATGAAATGAATACAAAATGATTGATATAAGAGTATGTAAGCTTAAGCAAGAATGTAATCAGTTGTTGTACTTAAAAGAGTGATTTTGAGGTGTATTTATAGTGCTCAAAGTCACCAAGACCGTTGCTTAATTGCCAATCACTAATTGCTGATTTTGTGCTTGCATAATCGATTATATGATCTGCATAATCGATTATCTGCAGATCGTTCAAAAATAATATGCGGATTTTAAGCAGTATAATCGATTATTCAAGTTGCATAATCGATTATCTGTTAACGTTCAAAAACCGGATGCAGATTCAGTGCAAGCATAGTCGATTTTTGCCTTGTGTATAATCGATTATATTTCAGCGTTTTAAAAATACTTTGGCAACGGTCAGTGAATAATCGATTATGCTATCTCGTATAATCAATTATTTTGTTGTTTTGAAAATCCGGTTTTACACTGTCTTAACATAATCGATTATAAGTAAGACAATCGATTATATTGCTGTCTTGAAAATTTCGGTTAACACTGTCTTAACATAATCGATTATAAGAAATACATAATCAATTATATTGCTGTCTTGAAAATTTCGGTTAACACTGTCTTAACATAATCGATTATAAGAAATACATAATCGATTATTTATGTCCAGATTTGAAAAACATGTTTGAAAATAATTTTGGCTAAAATGAAAATGTTTGAAAATCATTTTGGTTTAACTCAACGATGCATGAAAATGATTTTACGAGAGAAGCCAAGACTTGAATAAGTTGTCGGATCAAGATCACACTATAAAGTGACTCATTTATAACGTTGTTGTTATTCTTGATCTTGCTTTTTGTTTCTCATGTTCTTGGACTTTGGCATATGTCAATGTTCCATGCGCGTCGGCTTGTCATTTATCAAAACCTACAGAAATGAACACACGTTTAGTTTTAGCGACTTGAGAACGTGTTTCAACAATTTCCCCCTTTTTGATAATGGCAAACCAATAGCGGGATATGCATAAGATAAGTATAAGTTCCCCCATAAGTATAAGTTCCCCCTAATTTATGAGTTCCCCCTCAATATATGCCAATATGAATTAGTGTGCATAGCCCTTATTCATCCCCCTTTTGATATTAGCAAAAATAATGAACTTTCATTAAAAATATTAAACATACATGAGAAAGCAAGAAAAATAGACAGAATATAATTCAAACGATACATAATAAAAAATTTATTATTCATTGTCATCATTAACATCCGGCTCGGCATCCGGCACTCCATCCGGAAGAACAATTTGGGCATAAGGATAGTTGACATGATCAAAGTACCCACGAAGCTCATAAGTCAAACGAGTGACGTTTTGATCAATACGAGTCATTGAGGTTGACAAAGAAGCAAGTTGGTCCGAAATGGTTTGAAGAGTAGGAGCTTGAGTACGACGTATTTGAGTAGGAGGAGGAGGAGGATGTTCACCAATATTGGGAAATGAAGATTCTTGAATTTCCCAATGCTTTGTTGCCTTTTTGTGAGGACCGACAGAGGTGTCGATACCGAGGCTTCAAAAATAGCCATTATGACAAAAGCATATGGGAGTGGCTTATCGTTCCCAGTTGCATCATACATGTGAGTCATGACGAACTGGCACCAATTGATGCGAGCCCCGGTGATAATTGCATGCAAGAGTTTTGAATCCTCATGAGAGAGAGTGGTATGATTGAATTTGCGGGGTTTGAGAACTCGGGTGATGAAATAAAATATTAGACGATATTCTGGGAGCATGTGCGTAATGGTTGGGCGACGATTCTTCGGACAGTCGCCAATACCAATTTGGTGGAAAAGAAGTTGTTCATCAAATAAAGCGCCTGCTTCTCTAGTGTAGAGAGAGATGTCTTCACCATTTCGTGGAAGGTTAGTGAGGAGTTGCAAGTTTTCCTCATTTACAAAAATTGGAACTCCATTGATGCTAGAGACAAGGTCACCATCTTCGTCCTTCTGTAGATTTGAATAGAAGGCACGGATTAGAGCAAGGTGAATGTAAGGAGTTTGAAGATATAGAAAGTCAATGAGTTGGCTTTGTATAAGAATATTTTCTGTTGATGGGGGTGCGCTATTTCGAAGATATCGAGTAGTTGAGAAACGAGGCGGAAGGATTTCTCGATTCTCAAATTTTTCAATGAATCGAAGAAGTTCGGGTTGAGTATCAAAACGCAAATAAGAGCCGTCTTTATAGTGGAAAACGGGTGGAGGAGCGGCGGAAGAGGAGGCAATATGTTTGCCGGAACGAGAGCGTTTAGAGTGCTTGCTTGCCATTAGTATGAAGAAATAGGAGCTGTTTCAAAAGTTTGAAGGCTTTGGAAGATTGTTTGGAGCTAAGAGTGAGATTGAAGTGAGAAAATTTGAAGGATGGATACCCTTATTTATAGACTTGAAGATTTGAGGGCATTTATTGAGTAAAGGCTGCAGATTTGCCAAGCCAAACGTTCAGAAAACGGTAACAAAATTTTAAGCACGGACCGTTGCTAATCGATTATGGAGGCTGAATAATCGATTATTGCCAATATTTTGAATTGTAGTCAGAGAAGAAATCGATTATGCGATAGGAGATAATCGATTATTTGAAGACAGAAGTATGAGGGTCCGGACTCGAGGAATAATCGATTTTGGTTAATATGATAATCGATTATTTCAGTCCAGTGATATGACGAAAAGCCGAGACGATAAAAGGTAATCGATTATGCAGTACTAAATAATCGATTATTATAAAACCTGTAACACTGAATCTCAACTTAATCGATTAGTAATATATGATAATCGATTATTGCCAAATTCCTGCAAACCGAGATGTTAGAAATAATCGATTGTTCTTAGTCAATAATCGATTTATTTGTTACCATTGCCCGAAAATTCCCCATGTCTTTGGGGCGATACCTGCAAAAAAGAATTAGGCGCCTCCGACGCTCAAGTCAGTAATTATTTAAAGAAAAATGCAATGCATGAATTAGATCATCGTGGAGTCAAGAATTCCGAGTTCACTACGAATGCCGAAAAATGACTCTTTCTCTAAAGGCTTTGTGAAGATGTCGGCCAATTGATATTTGGTTTCAACAAACTCAAATTCGACATCACCTTTGAGAACGTGATCTCTTATGAAGTGGTGCCTAATTTCTATGTGTTTCGTTCTTGAGTGAAGAACAGGGTTCTTCGTCAAGCTTATGGCGCTAGTATTATCACATCGAAGAGGGATATGATTGATACCAAGACCATAATCCGAGAGTTGTTGTTTCATCCAAAGGATTTGAGCACAACAACTCCCCGCGGCTACATATTCAGCCTCGGTTGTGGATAACACAACACTAACTTGTTTCTTGCTAAACCAAGAAACTAAGGAGCTACCGAGCAAATGGCAAGTGCCACTAGTGCTCTTGCGGTCCAATTTGCAACCCGCAAAATCGGAATCGGAATAGCCAACAAGTTGGCATGAAGAACCTTTGGGATACCATAATCCCACATTTATAGTTCCAACAAGATACTTCATTATCCGTTTTACCGCACTTAGGTGCGACTCCTTCGGACATGATTGATATCGAGCGTATAAACACACGCTAAACATGTTGTCCGGTCTACTTGCAGTAAGATAAAGAAGGGATCCGATCATACCTCTATGCTTCTTTGTGTCTACTTCCTTACCTTTCTCATCTTTGTCAAGATGGTCGGATGTACTCATTGGAGTGGCCATTGCTTTGGCGTTGCTCATTTCAAAACGATTTAGCAACTCCTAGCAATATTTGGATTGGCAAATGAAAGTTCCCTCTTTTATTTGTTTCAGTTGCAACCCCAAGAAGAACTTTAGCTCACCCATCATTGACATTTCGAATTCGCTAGTCATTAACTTAGAGAATTCCTCGCATAAAAAATCATTAGTAGCACCAAAAATAATATCATCGACATAAATTTGAACTAATAGAATGTCATTGTTTTTATTTTTGATAAACAGTGTAGTGTCAACTTTCCCCTTTTGAACTCATTGTCCAAAAGAAATTTGCTTAAGCGCTCGTACCAAGCTCGAGGAGCTTGTTTAAGTCCCTATAGCGCTTTCTTAAGGTTGAAGACGTGATCGGGAGATTTAAAGTCTTCAAAGCCCGGGGGTTGTTCAACGTACACTTCCTCTTGAATAAACCCATTGAGGAAGGCACTTTTGACATCCATTTGAAATAATTTGAAATTCATAGATGATGAAAAAGCAAGTAATAAACGAATGGCTTCTAGGCGTGCAACGGGTGCATAGGTTTCTTCATAATCAATGCCTTCTTCTTGATTATATCCCTTAGCAACTAGCCTAGCTTTGTTTCTAGTGATTATACCATTTTCATCTAATTTATTCCGAAAAACCTATTTCGTACCAATTATGGTGTGATTATCAGGTCTTGGCACCAATTCCCAAACATCATTACGTTTGAATTGGTTAAGCTCCTCTTGCATTGCCAAGGTCCAATGCTCATCCCCAATTGCTTCAGAAATGGTTTTAGGTTCTATTTGTGAAACAAAAGCCATATGTCCTACAGTGTCTTTTAGAAGGTTTCGTGTACTTACCCCTTTCTCGATGTTGCCAATTACCTTGTCAAGAGGATGGTCTTTAGACGTCCTCCAAGCCTTAGGCATCATCGATTCTTCTTCTTGTGGTGGTACTTCTTCCGATGATTGTTCCATGACTTCATCTTGAACTTCCTTTGGATTCTCCTTTTGCACCTCGTCTTGAAGATTGATTTTGTTTAAAGCATCTGCAAGATCAACACAAGAAATCCTTTCTCGCCAAGCGAGCATCATTTTCACAAAATACTACATGAGGAGATTCCTCAACAGTTTAGGTTCGATTATTGAAAACTCTATATGCTTTGCTACGCGATGAGTAACCAAGAAAAATTCCTTCATCAGATTTCGCGTAGAATTTTCCCAAGTTATCTTTTCCGTTGTTGTGAATAAAACATTTACAACCGAAGACTCTAAGATGGGAAAGATTTGGTTTCCTTCCCATATAGAGTTCATAGGGAGTTTTTATGAGTATCGGTCTTATGACAGCTCTGTTTAAAACATAGCTTGCGGTACTCACGTCATTCGCCCAAAACTTTTTGGAAATCTTAGCCTCATCGAGCATGGTTCTAGCCATCTCTTCGAGACATTGATTTTTACGTTCCACCACCCCATTTTGTTGTGGTGTACGTGGAGCCGAGAAGGTATGTTCAATACCGAGTTCGTCAAAAAAATCCGCAAAGATATTATGATCGAACTCTCCCCCATGATCACTTCTTATGGAAGTGACGGTTGTGTTCTTTTCATTTTGAACACGTTTAAGAAAACTTTTAAAAGCATGAAAGGCATCACTTTTATGAGCAAGAAATAACGTCCATGTGAATCTAGAGTAGTCATCAACAATTACAAAAGCATAAAGGTTTCCACCAAGACTTTCAACACGAGATGGTCCAAAAAGATCCATGTGTAGAAGTTGTAAGGGTCTAGTGGTTGAAACAGCATTTTTGGATTTAAAAGAGGCTTTTGTTTGTTTCCCTTTTTGACATGAATCACAAATAGAATCTTTTTCAAATTTCATGTTTGGAAGACCAATTACTAAATCTTGTGAAACTAGTTTGTTTAAAAGATTCATATTTACATGAGCTACTCTATGATGCCATAACCACATGTCGTCTTCTTTGCTCATAAGGAAATTTACAAAACTAGATGAAGAATTTTCAAGATCAACCATATAGATATTATCCATTCTAATACCACGAAGAATAATTTTGAAATCACTACGACGGATAACTAAGCATTCTTCGGAGTCAAACAATACAAGATTTCCCTTGTCACATAATTGACTTATGCTCAAGAGATTTTGTTTAAGACCTTTAACTAGCAAAATATGCTTAATGGAGGAGGATTCGTCCTTACTGACCGATCCAATGCCGATAATCTTTCCTTTGTTATTGTCTCCAAAAATAACATTTCCTCCTTCCGTGGGTTTTAGTTGAAGGAATTTTGATGCATCCCTGGTCATATGTTTGGAGAATCCACTATCAAGGTACCAAAGTACACTTGATCCCTTCAAACATACCTACAAAACAAATTAATGAGATTTTGGTACCCAAGCCATTTTGGGTCCTTGTGTGTTAGGTGCAAAATATTGGTGTAATTATCGTGCAGTGAAATGTCTATGTCTAGTGAAGCATGCGGGAGCTATATGTCCAATTTTATTGCAATAATGACAAATGGCATTCGGATTGTGCATTCTTCTAGGATGATAATAATTTGGGGGTCTAAATTTATTCAGTCTATTTTTAGGAACATAGTTTTGATGTAGTTTTCGAAAATCTTGTCTAGGTGGTCTATACATGCCAACATTTCTTCTAGCATTCACTCTATTTTTAGGAATATAGTTTTGATGTGGTTTTCGAAAATCTTGTCTAGGTGGTCTATCCATTCCAATATTTCTTCTAGCATTTGTTCTAGGATGAGTTGCAATTCTAGGATTAAAATTTCTAGGTTGAGTGTTGACATTTATTTTGTTTTGCCTAAGTTGAGTCTTAGGTGGTTTAGGGATGGACTCAACTTTTTCTTTGGCTCGTGTTTAAAGCCTATACCGTGCTTAGTGGATTTCAAGTTTACAAGCACTTCATTGAGATTTTTGTGTGAAGAATTGAATTTGTGCAAAGTGCTTCTAAGACTTTCTACTTCTTCCTTTAGAGATTTGCAAGAAGTACAATCTTTATTTGAGCTTTCGGGTTTATCGGCGCTTCTTTTGCCATAAAACTTGTTTTCCTCTTTTAATTTCTCATTTTCAAGAGTTAGTTTTTCAAAATCCTTTTCTTTTGAAGAAAATTGTTTTCTTAAATCTTTTATAGATTTAGAAGCGCTAATAAACTCTTTATGAAACTCATCCAATGCATCTTGCATTTCTTCTAAAGTGAAATAGTTCTTAGAAGTAGTACGTACCTCATTTTGAGTTTCTTCGTGTGCCATAAGACACAAGTTTGCGGTCTCATTTCCTTCCCATCACTTGATTCGTCTCCAGAGTCACCTCCCCAAGAGATGTATGCTCTTTGTTTCTTGACGGGTTTCTTCTCCTTTTTGGTATTTGGACAATTTGATTTGATGTGCCCGATTTCTCCGCATCCATAGCACTTTAATTGGTCTCCTTGTCGCTTACCTTTTCGTTCGTACTCCTTTCCCATGAACTTGTGAAATTTCTTAATAACGAGTCCGAACTCGTTATCTTCGTCGCTTGAATCCTCATCATTTTGAGGTTGAGCCGTGCTTGCCTTGAGGGCGATTCTTCGCTTCCTTTGATCATCCAAAGGAGGGTTAAGAATAGTAGATTCATAGGTTTTGAGATTATCTCTAAGCCCGTCGATTGTGACATTTGTAATGCCGTTTGACTCTCGAATAGCGTCGGCTTTGGAGCGCCATTCCGGACTGAGACTCCGAAGAATTTTACGGACAAGCTCCCTATCCGTGAAAGTCTTCTTGAGAGCATGAAGATCATTAACGATTTTTGAAAATCGTTCGAACATATCGTCTATCTTCTCGCTTTCCTTCATATGAAAAAGTTCATATTCGTGGGTTAGAAAATCTATTTTAGCTTCTCTTACCTGGTCCGTACCTTCGTAGGTGATCTCCTATTTATCCCACATTTGCTTAGCTGTGGTGCACATGAGATTTTCCGATAATCATCGGGATTTACAGCACAAAATAGCATGTTGATGGCTTTTGCATTATATTCCACCTTTCTGATATCGTCCATATCGTATTCGTCTTCCGACTTTGGGATGAGTTCATCTCCAACCTTTTTAGTTGGAAGTTGTTCTCCATTCTTTATGATTTTCCACAATTGGAAGTTGTTTGATTGAATGAAAATCCTCATCCTTTCCTTCCACTAAGTGTAATTGGTGCCATCAAAGAGTGGTGGTTTTGTGAAGCATTGTCCTTCACCTAGTCCTCCATTAACGTTACGAGTAGAAGCTATGGATTGTTTCTCTCAAACTGTTAAGTCTTTCAGAGAGTTAGGCTCTGATACCAATTGTTAGAATATACGCTTACCGCTAGGGGGGGGGGGGTGAATAGCGTTATAATAAAAAACAATGTAAATTTGCGGAATTAAAATTGCAGGAGTAAAATAAGTGCGGTAAATAAAGAAGTAAGGAGAGAACACACCGAACTTATACTGGTTCACCACAACGTGTGGTTAGTCCAGTCCCCGAGAGACTCTGTCGAGTTTTACACTAACTCCGTTAAGCTTACAGGTGCTTAACAAACCGTTACACTTGCTTGTAGATATACACTCTACAAGACTTCAACCTGCTCGAGGATACCTCACCTCAAGACTTCAAGCCAAGGAATTAAACTTTCCTTCTTACAACAAGGGATTAGAACTTCCCTTCAAGTGTATGCAAACACTTAGCACTCAAGACAAGACTCTCTTATAGAGTAGATGTGAGTAAAATAAATACGCTCAAGAACACAACAACTTAGTCAAGAGTTTGGCTCTCAAAAAGCTATGAAATGAATATAAAATGATTGATATAAGAGTATGTAAGCTTAAGCAAGAATGTAATCAGTTGTTGTACTTAAAAGAGTGATTTTGAGGTGTATTTATAGTGCTCAAAGTCACCAAGACCGTTGCTTAATTGCCAATCACTAATTGCTGATTTTGTGCTTGCATAATCGATTATCTGCAGATCGTCCAAAAATCATATGCGGATTTTAAGCAGTATAATCGATTATTCAAGTTGCATAATCGATTATCTGTTAACGTTCAAAAATCGGATGCAGATTCTGTGCAAGCATAATCGATTATTGCCTTGTGTATAATCGATTATATTTCAGCGTTTTAAAAATACTTTGGCAACGGTCAGTGAATAATCGATTATGCTATCTCGTATAATCGATTATTTTGTTGTTTTGAAAATCCGGTTTTATACTGTCTTAACATAATCGATTATAAGTAAGACATAATCGATTATATTGCTGTCTTGAAAATTTTGGTTAACACTGTCTTAACATAATTGATTATAAGAAATACATAATCGATTATATTGCTGTCTTGAAAATTTCGGTTAACACTGTCTTAACATAATCGATTATAAGAAATACATAATCGATTATTTATGTCCAGATTTGAAAAACATGTTTGAAAATCATTTTGGCTAAAATGAAAATGTTTGAAAATCATTTTGGTTTAACTCAACGATGCATGAAAATGATTTTACGAGAGAAGCCAAGACTTGAATAAGTTGTCGGATCAAGATCACACTATAAAGTGACTCATTTATAACTTTGTTGTTATTCTTGATCTTGCTCTTTGTTTCTCATGTTCTTGAACTTTGGCATATGTCAATGTTCCATGTGCGTCGGTTTGTCATTTATCAAAACCTACAGAAATGAACACACGTTTAGTTTTAGCGACTTGAGAACGTGTTTCAACACGTTACACAAACTAATTCTTGAAAGAAGCTTCCAAAAGTCTTTTTCCATTTTTAGAAGGGCATTATACTCTTGTTGGAGAGTAGTTTCTAGGTTCATTAGGAAAGAACTAGTTTGGTACTTTGGCGAATTTTTGAATCCCTTCTAGGTGCGCTAGAAGTCTTTATTTCTTTTTAAAGATATCACCAAATGTATTATTTTTCTAAGGAAAAATTTTCCTTTAAAAATTTGTTGTGCCTTAGGGAGGTTATTTGTTTGCCAACTAGCCTGAACTATATTAAAATAATTAGGATGCCTACACCAAATAGATTCAAGTGTAAATGGTTTTCCATTATGAAAGGTATTAGTAGGGGAACAATTGGGATAATAAAGGGTTATGATCATAGTGGATTATTGGAAGGTGGAAAACCACTGCTTTTGGGAATAGACTCATCCAATTGTCATTTGCAAATATTCTATCTAAACTGTCACGATCCTAGTTTGTCCTGCGTGAACATGTCGTGATGGCACCTTGTCCCTACGACTAGATATGCCTAACAATACAAAAACAAAATAACTTACGGAAGTTAATAACTTAAAATTAAACAGCTAAGAGAAAGCTGTATATAGGTGCCGCTCAACGTATAAAACTCAACATCACGAAAAACTATAACAACATCTCAAAACCCGAAAACTCACGGGAAACACATGCTAACTAGAATATAATACACTGATCTAACTCCTGAATGTTTAAACAACTGTAAGAATGGAAAGCTATCTACTAAAGCTAGAATACGATAGAGACTCCTGGTTTGCGGACACGACAGATGTACCTCAAAATCACTGCAAGAACTCTCCACCTCGAGGGTGATACGCTTGGGTGGAGGTACCTGGATCTACACATGAAAATCATACGCAGAAGGGGCATGAGTATCCCACAACGGTACTCAGTAAGTGCCAAGACTAACCTCAGTCGGGTAGTAAAGAGGAAGGTTAGGGCCCTACTGAGATAAAACATAATAAATGATAGGATAAGGAAATAGTATAGACAAAGTCTGCAACAAGAATCTAAGCAGGATAAATAAGGAATACAGTAATAAAAATCAGAAATAAGACAATATAAGGAAATACTGCTCACAACAGGAACGATAACCGATGATCTCTTGGTATCTCGAGGATTTCTTGTTATCCTCATCATATACACGAGGGATCTCTTGGTATCACGAGGATCTCTTGGTATACTCAATATATATATATATATATATATATATATATATACATGTTCCAGGGATCTCTTGGTATCCCGCACCCTGAATCCAGAACATATCACGCACAGGGGATCTCCCAGGATGCTGTCCCGTAGTCCCAAATTTAAAACACACATAACAACTCAAAACATCAGGATAAGTACTAAACACATAACAAATAATAGTAAATTCTTTCCTAACATGCTTCACAGAGTACGAACAAGACAGTTTAAGAAAACAGGCATGTAAGTTAAGTAAACATGCTTCTCTAAAATAACATATGTTAAGTTTGCAATTAGAGTAAAATAGGTAAGCAAGAAAACTCAATTTAATTACTTCAAGTAAGAATGGATTTTTAAGAAATAGCTCAAGTACACGCTCGTCACCTTACATACAAGAAATTCAATTACCAAATATCATATCCCAAGGGGAAAGGTCCCCCGCACAAAGTTAGACAAGCCACTTACTTCGAACCGGCTTAAAAATTAACTAGAAATCACGCCTTTGCCACGAGTGTCTGACTACAAATTGTCCAAATCTATTCAATTCAATTACATATCATAAATAACATCTCAAGAAACTGATTCTACTATTTAATTTAAAGGTAAGGCCCGAAATTAGGTAAAATAACCAAAACACCCCTCAAGCTAACGTCTTAGAATAAGATAAATTTTACATTTCCAGAACCCTCGTACTCTCACGCGTCTAACCATATAAAAATCCCTCAAATCGGACGTCCAATACCCACTTAGAACTCAATAATTTAGTCTATGAAGTGTTACCAATGTTTCATCTGAAAATTTAAAATTAAGAAGGAATTCATGATTAGATTAGTGGGTTTTAAGCATAGGAGAGTTTAGAATCATTACCTAGTCGTTACCCTTAAAAAACCCTCAAAATCTCTCTCAAATCCGAGATCCCAAGCTTGAATTTTGGTATAAATGGCTAACTCTTGAATTTTGAAATATATATGACTGATCATGCATTTTATGCATCGCGAACGCGGAAGTACGCTCGAGTTCGCGAAGAAGAGAATGTGAAGGCTTCAAAATTGCCCTTCGCGAACGCGTGGAATGTTACGCGAATGCGGACGCCTGGACTGGCAATGCTATGTGAACGCGACTAGAGGCACACGAATGCGATGAAGAAGGATAGGCACAACCCCCAGTGTTAAATAATAGTACGCGAATGCGAAGGCTGGATGAGAACGCGAAGGGAAAAAAGACAAGGCTTCGCAAACACGGGAAAATTGGACGCGAACACGTAGAAGAAACTAGTCCTCGTCCAAGATTACACAACGTGAATGTGTGGAGGAGAACGAGAACGTGAAGAAGAAAAGGTCAGAGCTTTGCAAATGCGAGAGGCGCATCGCGAACGCGAAGAAGGAATTTGTCTGCAACTGTGGAATGATTTTCTGCAATTTCTCACAACTCCAAAATGCCCCGTTGTGCATCCGAAGCACACCCAAGGCCCTCGGGACCTCATCCAAACCCACATACATATCCTCTAACATTATTCAAACTTGTACCAATCCTTAAACCACCTAAAACAACGTCGGAAACTCGAATTAATCAAGGATTTGAGCCTAAGAACTTCAAATGTTATCAAAATACGCTTTCGATAAAAAACCTAACCAAAACATGTCCGAATGACCTGAAATTTTTCACACATATACCAAATGACATGGCAGAGCTACTCAAACTTTCGGAATTCCATTCTGACCCTAATATCAAGAACTCACTAATTGACCAAAACTTCAAAATTCCAACTTACGGGATTTCGAGCCTAAAGTAGCTACGGACCTCCAAAACACATTTCGAACATGCTCCCAACCCCGAAATCACCTAACAGAGCTCAAAAAACCGTTAGATTTCCATTCTGAGCCTATAATCATACTGTTCTAACTACGAACAACTTTCCAACACTTAAGCTCTCATTTAGGGACTACGAGTCCGAATACTCTCCGAAACCCAACACCGAACGTCATGGCAAACCAAAATGGCAGAAATGAACTTATGAACTTAAGGGAATCAGTTAATAGGGGATAAGGGTGTAAATTATAAAAATAACCATTCAGGTCGTTACATCTTCCAACACTTAAACATTCGTTCATCCTCGAATGAGCATAGAGAACATACCTGAAGTAGTGAAAAGATGAGGGTATCAACTGCGCATATCTCGCTTGGTCTCCCAAGTAACCTCATCGACCAACTGAACCCGCCATTGAACCTTTACCGATGCAATGTCCTTTGACCTGAGCTTTCTGACCTGCCTGTCCAAGATTGCCACCGGCTCCTCAACATAGGATAGATCCTTGTTCAAATGGACTGAAGTGAAATCCAACACATGCGACGGTTACCCGTGACACCTCTGGAGCAACAAAACATGAAATACCAGATGAACCCCGACCAAACTGGGAGGTAAGGCAAGCTCATAAGCAACCTCCCCAACTCGCCTCAATATCTCGAAAGGGCCAACAAAACTCGGACTCAACTTCCCTTTCTTTCCAAACCATATGACGCCTTTCATAGGCGAAACCTAAAGCAGAACTTGCTCACCAACCATATAGGAAACATCATGAACCTTCCGGTCCGCGTAAATCTTTTGTCTGGAGTGGGCTGTAGGAGTCTATCCTGAATCACCATAACCTTCTCCAATGCATCCTGAGCTAAATCTTTACCCAATAGTCTAGCCTCAGCCAGCTCGAATTAACCCACCGGAGATCTGCATCTCCTATCATATAAATCCTCATACGGCGCCATATGAATGATGGACTGATAACTATTATCGTAATCAAACTCTGCCAATAGCAAGAACTGATCCCAAGACCCTCCAAACTTCATCACGCACGAATGGGAGTGAAATGCTCTGCTCAACTCCACTCGAGTACCCAACTTGTACTGAACGAATCTCCAAAACCGTGGTGTGAACTGAGTACCCCTATATAGGATTATAGAAACTGGTATGCTATGCAGACGAATAATCTCCATGATGTAAATCTCCACTAACTACTTCGAGGAATAAGTAGTGCACATAGGAATGAAGTGCACGGACTTAGCCAGTCGATATACAATCACCCAAATGGCATCAAATTTCTTCGCAGTCTAAGGGAGGCCAACTACAAAATCCATGGTGATCCTTTCCCATTTTCATTCCTGAATCTCAATCTACTGAAGCAACACACCCGGTCTCTGGTGCTCATACTTCACATGCTGATAATTGAGGCTCCTAGCTACAAATCCCACTATGTCTTTCTTCATCCGCCTCCACCAATAGTGCTGCCTCAAGTCCTGATACATTTTTGCGGTACCCGGATGGATGGAATATCACAAACTATGGGCCTCTGCAAATATTAACTCCTGAATACCATCAACATCGGGTACACATACCTCACTGATAGTCACATCCCTGGCATCACCATGTTGAACCTTGTCCTTGAGGATAAGGTTCATCATACTGCCGTTCCCTGATGCGATCGAACAATGAAGACCGAGAAACCTTACAAGCTAGAACCCAAGTAGGCTCCGAAAGATCCAATATCATAAACTGACTATCTAAGGCCTGAACATCCATCGCCATAGGTCTCTCTAATGCTGGTAGATATGCCAAACTCATCAAACTCTCTGGCCGGCGACTCAAGGCATCGGCCACCACATTGGCCTTGCCCGAGTGATACAGAATAGCAATATCATAGTCCTTCGACAACTCTAACCAACTTCTGTGGCGCTAATTTAGATCCTTTTGCTTGAACAAGTGCTGTAAGCTCTGACGATCCGTATAAATCTCACAAGGAACACTGTATAAATAATGACACTAGATATTCAAGGCATGGACAATAACATCTATCTCTAGATCGTGGACAAAATCATTCTTATCATGTACCTTCAACGTCTGGACACGTACGCAATCACCCTACCATCCTGCAACAAAACCTCTCCAAGGACAATCCTCGAGGCATAACAATAGACAGTATAAGAACCCGAACGGGTAGGCAATATCAGAATTGGAGCTGTAGTCAAAGCTTTCTTGAGCTTCTGAAAGGTTGCCTCGCACTCTTCCATCCACTAAATTGGAGCACCCTTATGGGTCAGTCTAGTCATAGGTGCTACAATAGAAGAAAACCCCTCAACAAACCAACGGTAATAACCTGCCAAGCAAGGAAACTGCAAATCTCTACAGCTGATGATGGTCTAGGCCAACTCTGCATTGCCTCTACCTTCTTTGGATCTACCATAAACCCTCGCTCGACACCACGTGACCTAAGAATGCCACAGAATCAAACCAAAAGTCACATTTGAAAACTTGACATACAATTTCTTTTCCCTCAAAGCCTGAAGCACTATCCTCAGGTGCTGCTCATGATCTTCCTCGCTCCGGAAGTATACAAGAATATCATCTATGAAGACAATAATGAACGAGTCGAGATATGGACCGAACACACTGTGCATCCAATGCATATATTATACTGGGGCATTGGTCATCCCAAATGACATAACTAGAAACTCGTAATGGCCATACCGAGTCTTGAAGGCAGTCTCCGGGATATCTGGCTCCCAAATCTTCAACTGATGGTAACCTGAGCGCAAATAAATCTTATAAAACACATGTGCATCCTGAAGCTGGTCAAATAGATCATCAATACAAGGCAAAGGAAGACGATTTTTTAACGTAACTTTGTTCAACTGACAATAATCAACACACATACGCATAGAACCCCCTTTTTTCTTCACAAACAAGACAAGAGCACCCCACGATGAAACACTGGGTCGAATAAAACCCTTATCAAGCAATTTTTATAACTACTCCTTTAACTCCTTCAACTCAGGAGGAGCCATACAGTACAGAGGAATGAAAATGGTTTGAGTGCCTGTGAACAAATCAATGCCAAAACAAATATATCTATTAGGTGGCATGCTAGAAAGGTCATCCAAAAACACATTAGGATAATCCCATACCACTAGGACTTAGTCAACAGAAGGGTTATCAATATTAACATCTCTCACATAAGCTAAATACGCATCATACCCCTTCTCAACCATACACTCAGCTTTAAGGAAAGAGATAACTCTACTGGGAATGTGATTTAAAGTACCACTCTACTCAACATGCGACACACCGGGCATAGCCATCATCATGGTCTCGGCGTGACAATCAAGAATAGCATAATGGCGTGACAACCAGTCTATGCCCAAGATAATGTCAAATCAACCATGTCGAGTAACAATCAGTCTTATATGGTCTCAAAACCACAAGTAGTAACCAAATACGGCCGATAAATGTGGTTAACAACAAGAGAATCTCCCACAGGAGTAGAAACATAAATAAGAGAACTCAAAGAATCACAGGGTACACCCAAATGTGGAGCAAAATAAGAAGACACATAAGAATAAGTGGATGTTGAATCGAATAGAACCGATGCATCTCTGTGATAAACTAGTATAATACCCGTGATGATAGAATCAGAGGCAACAACCTTGATACGAGAAGGAATGGCATAATATCTGGCCTGGACTCCACCTTGAGGGCGACCTCTACCTCCCTAACCTCTGCCCCTAGCTAGATGGGTAGATGGGGTAGCATCTGGAGTTGTGATAATTGCCTGGGAACTCCGCTGAGCACGCTGTTACTGAAAAGTCCGTGGAAGTGCACTCTTACCAAGTCTACGGCAATACCTCACCACATGGCAGGTGTTGGAACACTCGAAACAAGCTCTGGGAGGACGTGGTGGATGTGATTGGCTAGGGCGAGGTCTGCTGGACTGACCTCTAAAGGCACCCCGCGCATGAGGCACGCTAGAAACCAGAGGTGCATTGATAGGCTCCTAGGTCTAGGAGGAGCTGGAGCACTGCTGGTTGATGGAAGAGCCGAGTGAATGAGGAGAACCATATAGCCACTACCATGATGACCTGATGCTATGGTACGGACGCCAGAGTGCTGGCCCGACTCTCGAGACCTCTTGGCCTTTCTCTCCTCTCGCTCCCTAGCAAGCATACCCTTGATCCTACTAGCAATGCTCACTACATGCTGATAGGGAATGTCCATCTACAACTCTCGAGCCATGCTAGATCTGATGTGTGGGATAAGACCCTAAATGAAGCGGCGAACCCTTTCGTAGACAATAGCCACCTAGATTAGTGCATGCTTGGCCAATCTAACAGATAGTATATTTCGATACGGTCATAGCTCCTAGGAACAAAATCTCAAACTCTGCACGCCATGCATCCCCGAGACTCTACGAGACAAACTTTCTCATAAACATATCTAAGAATTGGGCCCAGGTCAGTGAAGAAGCCTCGACTTTATTGTTTATCTCATAAGTGCGCCACCAATCATAGTCGTCTTCCCGAAGCTGGATGGCAAAAAAAAGAAACCTCGTTGGATCTGGATATATCCATAGTGTGAAGAATGCGATGAAACTCCTCTAGAAATCCATCATCTGATGCTAATCCACTAAAAACCAGAGGATCATACTTCTTGAATCTCTCAAGCCTTCACTGCTCATCCTCAGAAGCAGCTTACCTATCCTTAGTCTGAACTGGTACTGCACGCTGTACATGAATGATATATGGGTCCTACTCAACGCGCACTCGCTGCTCAGGAATTCAAGCGGCGGGAGTATGTGCTTCTCCCCCGACCTAGGATGTGGGTGTAGCAATGGGAAGCAACCCTGCCTGAGCCAACATGGTGTAAATACTCATAAACTGCGCCAAAGTCTCCTAAATGGTTGGAGTAGTAGTAGTTGTAGGCGTGTCAGGTGCCTGAACTTCGACTGGATCTACTGGGGGTACCTCAGCGGCAGCTCGCACTGGTGCTCTGGCTGTACCACATGCGCGTCCTCGACGTCTACCACGGCCCTGACCTCTGATGGCTGCATTAGGGGGCACGGGTGCTTGATCATCCCTAGTAGCATGTGTTCTCACAATCTGTGAGAGAATAGAAGACAAAAGTTTAATTTTGATGTCACAAATATCGCACAACAAGAAAATCAAATGAAGCGAATATTTTTCCTAAACAGTTACATAGCCTCTCGTAGATAAGTATAGACATCTCCATACTGATCCGCGAGACTATAATAATCCGGCCTATGTTTTGTGACCCCTCTGAACATAGAGCTCTGATACCAACTTTTCACGACTCCAGTTCGCCCTCAGTGAACATGACGTGACGACACCTAGTCCCTACGACTATATAAGCCTAACAACGCTGAAACAAAATAGCTTTCGGAAGTAAATAACTTAAAATTAAATAGCTAAGAGAAAAATGTATATGTGCTGCTTGGCATATACAACTCAACATCACAGAAATCTAGAATAACATCCCAAAACTCGAAAACTCACAAAAAGACATGCTAACAAAAATGTAATGCGCTGCTCTGACTCTAGAATATCTAAACAACTGTAAGAAAGGAAAGCTATCTACTTAAGATGCAATAAGATAGAGACTCCTAGTATGCAGACATGACAGATGTACCTCGAAGTCTTTGCTTGATCTCTCCACCTTGAGGGTGATACACCTGGGTGGAGGTACCTGGATCTGCACATGAAAAATATGCACAGTGGGGCATGAGTACACTACAACGGTACTCATAAGTGCCAAACCTAACCTCGGTCGGGTAGGGACGAGGAAGGCTAGAGAACCATTGAGATAAAACATAATAAATGATAGGATAAGGAAACAATATAGATATAGTCTACAGCAAGAATCTAAACAAGATAAATAAGGAATAGAGTAACAGAAAGCATAAATAAGGCAACACAAGGAAATACTGCTCATAACATGAATGATCACCGAGGATCTCTTAATATCCTCATCATATATACAAGGGATCCCTTGGTATCCTCAATACATATATATACATGTTCTAGGGATCTCTTGGTATCCTGCACACTCAATCCAGAACATATCATATATTGAGGATCTCCCGGGATACCGTCCCGTAGTCCCAAATTTGAAACACACAATAACATCTCAAAACATCCGGATAAATGATAAACTCATAACAAATAATAGTAAATTTTAGCCTAACATGCTTCATAGAGTACAAACAAGATAGTTTAATCAAATAGGCAAGTAAGTCAACTAAACATGCTTTTCTAAACAAACACAGGTTAAGTTTGCAATTAGAGTAAAACAGGTAAGCAAAAAAACTCAATTTAAATACTTCAAGTAAGAACGGATTTTCAACATTTAGCTCAAGTATGCACTCGTTAAATCACGTACAAGGCATTTAATTACAAAATATCGTATCCTAAGAGGAAAAGGTCCTCCACACAAAGTTAGACATGCCACTTACCTCGAACCGGCTAAAAAATCAACAAGAAACCACGTCTTTGCCACAAGTATCTGGCTACAAATGGCCCAAAACTATTAAATCCAATTAAATATCATAAATAAAATCACAAGCAACTGATTCTACTATTTAATTCAAAGGTAAGGCTTGAAAATAGGTAAAATGACCGAAACGCCCCTCAGGCCAGCGCCTCAGAATCAGATCAAATTTACATTTCTAGAACCCTCGTACTCTCACGAGTATAACCATATAAAAATCCTTTAAATCGTAGGTCAAACAACCACTCAAAACTCAATAATTCGGTCTATAAAAATTTACCATTTTTTCATCCCAAAATCTGAAATTAAGAAGGAATTCATGATTAGATTAGTGGGTTTTAAGCATAGAAGAGTTTATAATCATTACCCACTCATTGCCCTTGAAAAGCCCTCGAATTCTCTCCCAAATCCGAGCTCCCAAGCTTGAGTTTTGGTAAAAATGGCTAACCCTCAGATTTTGAAATGTTTATAACTACCCAGGCATTTTATGCATCGGGAACGCGGAATTACGCTCGCGTTCGCGACGAAGAAAAAGTGAAGGATGCAAAATTGCCCTTCACGAATGTGTGGAATGGTACGCGAACATGAAGGCCTGGGCTTGGAATGATACATGAATGCGAATAGAGACATGCAAACGCGATGGAGAAGGATAGGCACCACCCTTAGCGTTAAATAACACTATGCGAATGCGAGGGATGGATGCAAACGCAAAGGGGGAAAAGATAGAGCTTCACAAATATGGGGAAACTGGATGCGACCGCGTAGAAGGAATTGGTTTTCCTCTAAGAATACACTACGTGAACGCGTGGAGGAGGAAATGACCACGAAGAAGAAAAGGTCAGAGCTCGTGAACGCAAGAGGTGTGTCACGAGCGCGAAGAAGGAATTTCGTCTGCAACTGCTCAAGGATTTTCTGCGATTTCTCACAACTCCAATATGCCCTGTTGGGCATCTGAAACACACACGAGGCCCCAGTACCTCAACTAACCCACTGACCTATCCTATAATATCATTCAAACTTGTACCGATCCTTAAACAACCCAAAAAGCACCGGAAACTCAATTTAATCAAGGATTTGAGCCTAAGAACTTCAAATTTCATTAAAATACGCTTTCAATCAAAAACATTACCAAAACACGTCCGAATAACATGAAATTTTGCACACACATCCCAAATTACACAGGAGGTACTGCAACGTTTGAAGTTCCATTTCGACCCTCGGATCTAAAACTCACTATCTGACCAGAAACTTTGAATTTCCAACTTTCGGGATTTCGAGCTTAAATTAGCTATGGATCTCCAAAACACATTCCGAACATGCTCCCAACCCCGAATCATCTCACAAAGCTAACGGAACCATCAGATTTCTATTCTAAGAGCGTCTTCACACTGTTCAACCTACGAATGACTTTTCAATACTTAAAGCCCTCATTTAGGGACTAAGTGTCTCAAAACTCGCCGAAACCCAACACCGAAAGTCCTGGCAAACCAAAATAGTAGAAATGAACTTAGGGGAAATTGTTAATAGGGGACAGAGGCATAAATTCTAAAATTGACCGGCCGGGTCGTTATATAAATGTTCCATAATGAATTGGTTAGATTTTCTACGATGGTTAGACCACATATATTTGCAAACTTTAAAACAAAGATATAAAACGTTACAATAATTAAAGCTAGACCACAAACAAGAACTACGTCTATTAATAATTCTTTACCACCAAACTTATCATCCATGCATAAAGTGTCATTAAAATCTCCTCCAAAAATCCATGGTCCTTTTTAATGTTCATTATTACCTTTAGTATTACTCCAAAGATTATTTCTATTTGCTACTTCAGTACTAGTATAAATGGATGAAAAAATCCAAGAAATATTTAAAAGACATACCTCAATATTTGCATGTATCTATTGGTTCCTTCTCACAAAGTCTTCCACTGTGACAACCTCTTATTTCCATAGAATGACCATTCCTCCAGACCGTCCTTCAGCTGAGATTCGATCATTTGAGTGAAGGAAAAGTCATTAAGGAGAGAGATGTATTTTTTCATTTGAGTGTTCAGTAAGGTGACAATACTAAGTTTATGTGTATCAATAATTCCGTAACGTTTACTCTAAAAATGTTGTTATTACCACCCCTTATGTTCCAAATGATAAAGTTTATTGGATGAGGCATCATAACAAGGAGATTAGGGTTATGCATGGTACTATTGTCCCTCATTCTCTGTGGAAGGGGAGTTGGGTTCCTCCTGATCGAGGGTACTAGGATCATTGCATGGTGTCCAATAGTGGCGTCCTGTGGAGGCCTATCATGCATAGAGAATTTGTAGAGTGTTGGGGGACAACTGAGAACATATCTCTTCTCGCACATTTTCCTGAATAGATAGACCTTTATATCGTTTAGACATGAAAACTCTAGAATTTGGTCTGACCCTAACATGTTCAACTCATCTGCATCCCCTATTAGATGATCTTCTGGTTCTGGTGGATTGGGAGGTGCTTCTTGTCATAGAGAATTATTTTGATCTAGAGGACTATTTGGTTGAAGATTGTTTGCATGTGTAGGATTTTGCATTTGGTTGGCCATCTGATTGTTGCATAGGTGTTTAGCATTGAACATGGCATGAATATTTGGTTAATGTTCTAGCTCTCCCCTGGTGGAAAGAACGGGAGATCCACTTACATGTTCTAAGTTTGGATTGGGTAGAAGTGAGGAGGTAGACTCCATTGGTTTCTCAGGGTTCGGGCTAGGTTGGAGTTCATCGATGGAGCTAAGGGGTGTAATATGTTGTTTAACCAGACATGATTGAAGTAGTTTCTCATTGCCATATGCATCCCTTTTGATACTAGCTTGTCTAGGAAGTGTCAATTTTTGAGGACTATCACAGTTTCCTACCCATCCAATATCATGTTTAATGATATTGCATGCCCCATTAATGCTTGTTCTATCCAGGAGATGGGTCGATGATCTTGAGGGAGAGGTGGTGGAATAAATAAAATTTGGTTGGTTGTTTGTGATGACTGGGGGATCAGAGGATTAGACATTGTGTGGGCTCGTTGGTGACTTAGGATTTGGACTAGACGATAACACCTTCTTTGAGATACTGGGATTCTGGGAATGTTTACTACTTGAGAGATGATTTCTATTATGGGAATTAGAAGATTCATTTAGAGGGGTAACTAGGGATTATATTGTTCTAAGGGGGTATATAATTATTACCTTTACTTGTATGCTTTGGGGGTTGCTTGGGCCGATGGTATTAGTATGATTTTGCTTAGATTTTGCCTCTGGATCGTGTTTGGTTTCTTCAGCCGTTTGTTGTCCAATGGGAGAGTCTTGGGACATGTGTTTTTATTGAATTTTATTGTTCATGCAAGAATTAGTTAAATTGGAAGGGTTGTTAAAGAGGCCAGAAGGGATTAGGGTGTCATTAGGAGCTGTTTCTAGATTTATAGAACTACTAATTTGATTAGTTAGGGACTAGGTAGTGAATTAGTGCCATGCAAGGGATTTGATCGATCCTTAATAGTGCTTGCCTCGTGGAAATTAGAGTTGGGATGGGGTCACGTCCAATACCATGCAATCTAGCTTAGGAGGATTAACCAAAGCTTAGAATTTGTTTCCGGTCGTAGGGGAAAATTATTGGCTAGAAGTTTAGATAATGTAACTATTAGAAGAAATCCTATTGGGAACGCTAAGACGCAATGCTTATCAAAGGATTTAACAGTTAATGAGGGAGAAGAGAGAGTACTTGACAAACAGTTTTTTTGCTCATTAGAATTACCTGGGGAGTTCTAGTGATTGGCCTTCTTTCTTGTATGTAATGTCATCATTTGCCATAGTTCTTTCTTGGTGGATTGGACTGAATCTTTATTACACCTTGTGCTTCTTTATGAACTTTTCATTGGTTTGGAGTAGAGTCCAAGTCAGTTGAAGAAGAGGCATTAACAGCATTTTTGTAGTGACATTTGGACTGGGCATGCCCAAGCCTTCCACATTTAGTACATGAAACATTTCCATCTTCATAGTTTATAACTTGTTTGTGTGTTCCAATGAAGATTAAAGGTGTTACTGGGTCTTACAAAGGCAATTCAACATATAATCTAGCATATCTTCCTCTAAGAGTTGAAAAGTACATGTATCAATTTTTAAGAGTCTGCCAATTTTGTTACTAGTATTCTTTAAGATTAATACATCATAAAATTCCATAGTGAATTGGGAAAGTCGAATCTAAACTGCAGTTTTTGATATTCTTGCTTCCAATGTAAGGAAATTTCACTCCCATTTTTGGATTAATAGGAAATGACCAAAGATGAACCGAGGACCGTTATGTAGTGTTATTGCATATTTTCCTCATTAATGAATTTAGTGATGTAGTAGTCACACCCTAAATCGATCAAAGGAAATTTTTCCTTAGTTTTCCACAGTTCATGTAATGTAACGACCTGGCCTGTTGTATTCAGAATTTATTCCTTGATCCCCTATTAACTGCTTTCCACGTATTTTTTCCTATAATTTTAGATTTTCCAGGATGTTGGTTTTGAGTTTCAAAGAGTTCTGGGACACTTAGTCCCTAAATGAGAATTGAAGTTCTTTAAATTGGACCATAGTCGGAGCAGTGTGAAGACAGCCCCGGAGTGGAATTCGCTGGTTCCATTATCTCCGTTGGGTGATTTCATGTTTAGGAACATGTTCAGATTTTGTTTTGAATGTCTGTAGAAAATGTAGACTTTGAAATGCCAAAAGTCGAATTTTAAAGTTTCCTGTTCGATACTAAGATTTTGATCCAAGGGTCAGAATAGAATTCTACAAAGTTGCAGCAGCTTCGTACTGTTGAATGTGACAAGTGTGAAAACTTTCTGGTTATTCGAACGAGGTTTGATAGACTTTTTGATCGAAAGCGTAAAAAATACAGAATTTTTATTTCTAGGGCTTGAATACGTGGTTTATTCGTCATTTTGATGCCGTTTTAGGTTTTTTAAGGATTGGTATAAGTTTTGGTAGTGGTATTAGACTTTTTTGAGTTTTTGGTTGAGTTCACGGGGGCCTCAGGATGGTTTCGAAAGGTTGTTGGAAGAATTTGGAGTTGTTTGAGCAGCTTCAACTACTGATCTTCTGTCATAGCCGTACCTACGGTGGTTTACCGCAGAAGAGTTGCAGTGAAAGTGGGAGTATCATCGTAGAAGCGGTAAAGGGGAGAACCAGCAGGAATCGCAGAAGCAAGAGCTTCACTGCAAAAGTAGTACTACATCTGCGCATGGGGAGTCACATGTGCGGATATTTGAGTTTATTAATTTGTCGCAAATGAAACCTTGTTCCGCAAAAGTGGGACCGCACCTCCAGAAGCCGATTAGCTGAGTAGAACATATAAATAGTTGCCTTCACAAATTTGAGTTATTTTCACCTATTTTCAAAGGGTATGAAGCCTTGGGGAGCATTTTCAAGGGAGATTTTCAGAGGAATTCATTAGGGCAAGGTCTTTGGTCCTTAAAATCGTTGTTGAGATGATTTTTATCATAATAAGCATGAACATTTAAGGAAAATCAGTGGTAATTTGGGGGTTAGGTCTTCATTATTTAGAGATATTTGTGTGATAGTTTTGGGACCATTTGAGGCTCAATTTTTGTAATTTTGATATGAATGAACTCGTGAGAGGATTCATAAAATGTAAAAGTTACCCGATTTTGAGATGTAGGCCCGAGGGGCATTTTGGTCATTTTACCCAATCTCTTGTATTAGCTTAGAATTTCTTTATACAATTAGTTCCTTGAAGTGGTATGTAAATTATAAAATTGATTTGAATATATTTGGGCCATTTGGAGTCGACTACTCTTTGAAAGAGCGTGGTTTCAGATTAATTGAGGCGGTTCAAGGTAAGTGGCTTACCTAACATTGTATGGTGGACATTCCCTTTAGGATTTGGTATGGTGGTAATTGAAATGCCTTGTACGTGAGGTGACGAGTGCGTACTTGTGCTAATTTTTGAAAAACCAATTTTCACTAAAGTAGCCTTAACTGTGTTTTATTTTCCCGCTTATCTACTTAAAATTTAAGCATGTTGTTAGCTTAGAAAACATGTTTAATTGACTTAATTGCTTTATTGCTTAAATTGCCTTAGTTGTATTATGTGAAGCATGCTAGGTTAGAATTGCATGATTTACTTGGTAAGAAATTGAGCTTTATTGAGTATTCTTTGTGTGTTGCTGTGTAGTTTACTTTGGCACTATAGGACGGCATCTCGGGAGATTACCTGCACATATTTATGGTTTGAGTTGAGGTACGGGATACTGAGAGATCCTTAGCACGTATATTGAGGATACCAAGAGATCCTCGGGATACAAAGAGATCCCTAACATATATTGAGGATACCAAGATATCCTTGGCATATATTGAGTGTACTAGGAGATCCTTGGGATACTAAGAGATCCCCGGCTATTATCCTTGTGAAGAGTGGTATTTCATTGTAATTGTTTTTGTTTCTGTTCCTACTATTGTATTCCTTATTATCATGTTCTTAATTCTTACTGTTATCTTTCAACTACACTGCTTATCTTATTCTGTCATACCTTATATTTTATTTAATCTCAGTAGGGCCCTGGCCTTCATTGTCAATACCCAACCGAGGTTAGGCTTGACACTTACTAAGTACCACTGTGGTGTACTCATGCCTTTGTCTTTGCATGTTTTTCACGTTCTGATCCAGGTACATGCACTCATTCTTATCACGCTTGAGATAAGGCGTTCGTAGAGTGTCCGAGGTATATCTGCCGTATCCACAGACCAAAAAGTCCCTTTCCACTACATCTTTTGTATTATCCCTTCTATACTTTGTGTCTTTGTTAGATATTCTGGAGTTAGATATTTGTAGAATTTCAAAGGCTTATGATCATGAGATTCCGGGTTTCGGGAAACGTTATTAGCTTTCAAAAGTTGATATTATGTATGCCAAGTTGCACATTAAAACAATGTTTATTTCACTACTTCATTTTTTAATTATCTCTTCCGCAAGTTTGTTTATTTTCTGCATTTTAGGATTACCTAGTCGTTGAGACTAGGTGCCGTCACAATGGTTCACAGAGGGTGAACCGGGTTCATGAAAAGTTGGTATTAGAGCTCTAGGTTCATAAGAGTCATGAATCACAAGCTGATTTATTAGAGTCTTGCGGATCGATATGGAGAAGTATGTACATATGTACGAGAGGCTATGTAACTGTTAGGAAAAATTTCAAGTTCAATTGATTTCCTTGTTGGGCGAGATTTTGATATCAAAAATCTAACTTTCTTTATCCTATTCTGTCACAGTTGGTAAGGACAAGTTCTACCCGAGATGATCAGGCAACTACACCCCCTACTGCAGCCGTTAGAGGCCGAGGACGGGCGCATGGTGCAGCAAGAGCAACCCCCCGAGCTACCGTGAAGGAACCACCAGTAGTTCCGGCCGGATTCGAGGCACCTGATATGCCTACTAGTACTACTACTACTACTCTATAACTTCAGGAGGCTCTGGCGTAGTTCATGAGCATGTACACCACTTTAGCTCAAGCAGGATTACTTCCCCTTGATGCAGCTACATCCTAGGACGGGGGAGGAGCACAGACTCCCACCGAGTGCACTCCTGAGCAGTGAGTGCATGTGGATCAGGTTACACAAATTATTCCTATATCTCCTGCAGCCGCATGCTAGCCGGAGAACATGGCAGCGGTTTTAGAGGACGAGCAGTGGAGGCTTGAGAGTTTCAAGAAGTATGATCCTTCTGTATTCAATGAGTTAGCTTTAAATGATGCCCTAGGATTTCTGGAGGAGTGTCACCGTATCCTCCGCACTATGGGTACATCAGATCGAGTGGGGTTTCTTTCACTTCGTTCCAACTTTAAGGTCCTACCTATGAGTAGTGGTGCACCAATGAGTTAGACTGTCCGGATGAGGAAGGTTCACTGGCTTGGACTTGTTTTCAGATATATTCCCGAGGGAGTTTGTTCCTTAGAGCCTCTGGCACATAAAGTTTGAGCATTTGCATCAGGTTGCTATGACTATCTCGGAGTATGCTGTCCATTACAACATTTTGGCTAGATATGCCCAGCCTTGGTTCTATTGTTCGAGAGAGGGTTCGTCAATTTATTGAGGGGCTTATTGCCAGCATCAGGTCCAACATGGATCGTGAGTTTGGAGATAGATATCTATTTTCATCAGGTGGTGATAATTGCTAGGAGGATTGACGGTATGCATTCTAGGAATAGAGAGGAGAGGGAAGCCAAGAGGTCTCGAGATTCGGGCCATTATTCTGGTGCCTGTTCCCCAACTGCAGCTTGTTACGGTAGGGCTTATATGATTCGCCATGTTCTTTAAGCTCTTCCAGTATCCGGTGGTCTCCCATATGCTATTAGACCTCAGGAGCCTTTTTAAGAACCCCCGATATCTAGCGCGCCTCCTGCGCGAGGTGCTTTCAGAGGTCAGTCCAGCAGACCTAGCCCAAGACAGTCATAGCCTCCACATCCTGTTAGAGCTTGTTTTGAGTGTGGCGACATATACCATATGGCGAGGGATTTCCCTTGACAGGGGAGGAGTGCACCTCCACAGACTTCTCAGCCACAATGCACCCTCCAGACTTCTCAGGTTATGGTTACATCTCTAGTTGCTACCCTACCTGCTCAGCCAGCTAGAGGTGGAGGTCGTGGAGGTAGATGTTGCCCTAGAGGGGGAGGCGAGGCCTGATACTATGCCTTTCCTGCCTGTACCGAGGTTGTTTCCTCCGATTCCTTCATCACATGTATTTTATTACTTTCGTGTACCTCAGGATACATTGAGTTCCAGTATTTATGTTTCTACTCCTTTGGGAGATTCTTTTATTGTGGACCGCATTTATCGGTCATGTTTGGTTCTCTTATTGGTTTTAATGATTTCTTTGATAAGCTTCAGGGCACACACGTGTTTTCTAAGATTGACTTGCGCTCATGTTACCATCAGTTTAAGATTTGGGAGCCAGATATCCCAAACACTTCTTTCAGGACTCGGTATGGTCATTACGAGTTCCTTGTTATGTCATTTGGGATGACCAATGCTCCAACAACTTTATGCATTTGATGCACAGTGTGTTCCGGCCATAACTTGATTCGCTTGTCATTGTCCTTATTGATAATATCCTTGTATACTAATGGATTCGGGAAGATCATGAGAAGCACCTGAGGACAGTGCTTCAGACATTGAGGGAAAAGGAATTATACGTAAAGTTCATGAAATGTGAGTTTTGGTTGGATTCTGTGGCTTTCTTGGGACACGTGGTATTGAGTGAGGATATGCGGGTGGATCCGAAGAAAGTGGAAGCAGTGCAGAGTTTGCCCAGTCCATCCTCAGTGATGCAGATCCACAATATTTTTTGTTTGGTGGGCTATTACTGCCGATTTGTTGAGGGAATTTAATCTATTGCAGCACCTATAACCAGGCTGGCCAACAAGTTGCTCCATTTCATTAGATGGAAGAGTGTGTGGTGAGCATTCAGAAGATCAAGATGGCTTTGACCATAGTCCAGATTTTGATATTTTCTACATGTTCGGGGTCATATACTGTCTATTGTGATGCCTCAAGGATTGGCCTTGGAGCAGTATTGATGTAGGACAGTAGCGTGATTGCCTACGCGTCCAAGCAGTTGAAGATACATGAGAAGAATTATCATGTCTATGATCTCGAATTAGCTGCCATTGTTCATGGCTTAATTCTGGCATCATTATTTGTACATTGTTCCTTGTGAGGTTTGCACTGACCGTCGGAGCTTGCATCACCCGTTCAAGAAAAATGATCTAAATTTGTGCCTGAGGAGGTGGCTAGAGTTGCTGAAGAACTATGATATCACTATTTTGTATCACCCGGACAAGGACAATATGGTGGCGATCCTTTGAGTCGCCGGGCATAGAGTTTGGGGTTTTGGCTTATTTACCATCATCGGAGAGGCCCATGGCGATGGATGTTCAGGCTTTAGCCAGCCAATTTGTGAGATTGAATCTTTTGGAGTCCAGTCAGGTTCTAGCTTGCGTGGTTTCTTGGTCCTCCTTATTTGATCGTATCAGGGAGCGTTAGTATGATGACCCTTATTTTCCTGTCCTCAAGGACAAGGTTCAGCATGTTGATGCTAGAGATGTGACGATTGGTGATGACGGGGTATTGTGGATGCATGGTTTGACTTGTGTACCCAATGCAGATGGGCTTCGGGAGTTGATTCAAGAGAAGACCCATTGCTCACGGTATTCTATTCATCCAGGAACTGCGAAGATGTATTAGGATTTAAAGAAGCGCTATTGGTGGAGGCGGATGAATATATATATAGTTGGATTTGTAACTCGATGCCTCAATTGTCAGCAAGTGAAGGACGAGCACCAGAAACCGAGAGGGTCGCTTGAGCAGATAGAGATTCCAAAGTGGAAGTGGGAGAGGATCACCATGGATTTCGTAGTTGGACTCCTACGTACTTTGGAGATGTTCAATGCCATTTGGGGCATTTTGGATCAGCTGACTAATTCTGCGCACTTCATTCCTATGTGTAATACTTATTCTACGGAGCGATTGGTGGAGATTAATATCTAGGAGATTGTTCATCTGCATGGTATTCCTGTTTCCATCATTTCGGATAGAGGTACTCAGTTCACATCACGGTTTTGGAGGGCCTTTCATCATGAGTTAGATACTCAGGTTGAGTTGAGTACAACATTTCTCCATGTGACGGACGTTCAATAGAAGTGCACTATTCAGATTCTAGAGGATAGGCTGCGTGCGTGTGTGATTGAGTTTGGAGGGTCTTGGGATCAATTCTTTCTTGGCGGAGTTTTCCTACAACAACAGCTATCAGTCCAACATTTAGATGGTGCTGTATGAGGCTTTATATGGTAGGTGGTGTAGATCTCAGATGGGTTGGTTTGAGCCGGGTGAGGCCATATTATTGGGCAAAGAATTGGTTCAGGGTTCTTTGGAGAAGGTTAAGGTGATTCAGGATAGACTCTGTACATCCCATTCCAGATAGAAGAGTTACTCAGATCGGAAGGTTCCTAATGTTTCCTATCTGGTTGGAGAGTGAGATCAGCTTCGGGTTTCGCCTATGAAAGGCATTATGAGATTTGGGAAAAGATGGAAGTTGAGTTCGAGGTATAGTAGTCCTTTCAAGATATTGAGATGTGTTGGGGATGTTGCTTATAAGCTTGCATTACCTCCCAGCTTGGTAGGGGTTCATCCGGTGATTCATGTTTCGATGCTCCGTAAGTATCATGGTAATTCGTCGCACTTGTTGCATTTCAGTTCAGTGCGGTTGGACAAGGATCTATCTTACGTTGAGGAGCCAATGGAGATAATAGACCGGTAGGTTCAAACGGTGAGGTCAAAGAAAATTGCGCCACAAAAGGTTTAGTGGCGGGGTTAGCCGGTTGAAGAGGCGACCTAGGAGACCAAGAAGGATATGCGTAGCCGTAACCTCAACTTTTCAATATTTATGGTATGTCTCTATGCTCATTCGAGGACAAATGAATGTTTAAGTGTGGAAGGATGTAACGACCGGCCGGTCATTTTAAGAATTTGCACCCCAATCCCTTATTAATTGCTTTCCCCGTGTTTGTTTCTGCTATTTCTGATTTGCCGGGATGTTGGTTTTGAGTTTCAGAAAGTTTTTGTATACTTAGTCCCTAAGTGAGAGTTTACGTTCTAGAAATTGGACTGTAGTCAGATCAGTGTGTAGATGACATTGGAATGGAATTATGTTGATTTCGTTAGCTCTGTTGATGGATTTCAAGTTTAGGGGCATGTTTGAATTGTATTTTGGAGGTCCGTAGCTAATTTAGGCTTCAAATACGAAAAGTCGAATTTTGAGTTTCCAGTTCGATATTGAGATTTTAATCCGAGGGTCGGAATGAAATTGCAGAATTTAGAGTAGGTCCATAGTGTTGAATGTGACGAGTGCGTAACATTTCAGGTCATTCAGATGAGGTTTGATATATTTTTTGATGGAAAGCATAAATTTTGAGTTTTGAGTTCTTAGGCTTGAATCCGTGGCTGATTCGTCGTTTCCATGTTGCTTTATGTGTTTTAAAGATATGTATAAGTTTGGACAGTGGTATTAGACTTGTTTGGGTTATTGGTTGAGGTCCGGGGGCCGCAGGATTGGAAAGGATGCCGGAAGAATTGGGAGTTGTTTGTGCAGTCATAACCGCACCTACGGTTGGGTGCCCTAGGTACGTGAGCACAGAAGCGGCAGCATCATCGAAGTGCGGAAAAGGGGAGAACCAGCAGGAGCTTTAGAAGCAGGAGATTCACCGCAGAAGCAGTATTGCGTATGCGTATGCTGAGTTGTATGTGTGGAAAGCTGAGTTTAATGATTTGTTGGAGATGCAACCTTGTTCCGCAAAAGCGGGTCCGCACCGCAAAAGAGGATTAGCTTGGGAGAACATATAAATAGTTGCCTTCATGAATTTGAGTTATTTTAACCTCTTTTCAAGCGGAAAGAAGCCTCGGGGGGCTTTTTCAAGAGAGATTTTCTGAGGAATTCATTGGGGTAAGGTCTTTGGTCCTTAAACTTGTTATTGAGGTAATTTTTTATCATTAAAAGCATGAAAATTTACGGAAAATCAGTGGTAATTTAAGGGTTAGGGCTTGATTAATAAGAGACCTTTGAGAGACCATTTAAGGTCCGATTTTGTTACTTTCGGTATAACTGAACTTGTGAGAGTTTAGGGATTCTAAAAATATTAATTTACCCAATTTTGAGACATAGGCTCAAGGGGCGTTTTGGTTATTTTATCTAATTTCGCGTATTAGCTTAGAATTCTTTTTGTAGAATCAGTTACGTGAAGTATTATTTATAATAAATTGAATTGACTAGATTTGGGCCATTCGGAGTCGATTACTCATGGAAAGAGCATGGTTTCAGATTGATTGGGCTTGTTTGACGTAAGTGGCTTGCCTAACCTTGTGTGGCGGACATTTCCCTTAGGATTTGGTATAGTGGTAATTGAAATGCCTTGTACCTGAGGTGAAGAGTGCATACTTGTGCTAATTATTGAAAAATCTTATTTTACTAAAGTAGCCTTAATTGTGTTTTCTTCTCTTGCTTACTCTACTTGAAATTTAAGCCTGTTATTTATTTAGAAAAGCATGTTTAATCAACTATATTGTTTTATTGCTTAAACTGCCTTTGTTGTATTATGTGAAACATGATAAGTTAGAATTACCTATTTTACAAGGTAAGAAATTGAGCTTAATTAAGTATTCTTTGTGTGCTGCTGTGTGGTTTACTTTGGGACTACAGAACAACATCCCGAGAGATCCCCTGCACATATTTATGATTTGAGTTGAGGTGCGAGATACCGAGAGATCACTAGCACATATATTGAGGTTACTAAGAGATGCTCGTGATACCAAGAGACCCCTAATATGTATTGAGGATACCAAGAGATCCTCGGGATACCACGAGATCATTGACATATATTGATGGTACTAAGAGATCCTTGGGATATTAAGAGATCCCCGGTTATTATCCTTGTGAAAAGTGGTATTTCCTTGTGATTGTTTTTGTCTCTATTCCAATTATTGTATTCCATATCATCCTGTACTTAATTATTATTGTTAGCTTTGTACTACACTGCTTATTTTATTCTGTCATACCTTATATTTTATTTAATCTCAGTAGGGCCCTGACCTTCCTCGTCACTCGACCGAGGTTAGGCTTGCCACTTACCGAGTATCGCTGTGGTGTACTAATATCCTTTTTTGTGCATGTTTTGCATGTGCAGATCCATGTACCTCCACACAGGCTTATCACGCTTAAGACGAGGTGTTCGTAGAGACTCCAAGGTAAATTGCTGCGTTTGCAGACCGAATAGTACTTTTCTACTCCTCCTTTTATTTTAGCCCTTATGTACTTTGTGTCTTTGTTAGATATTGTAGAGTTAGATATTTCTAGACTTTCAAAAGGTTGTGATTATGAGATTCCTGGTTTTGTGAAATGATATGAGCTTTCGAGAGTTGATATTGTCTATGCGTTCAACGACAGTAATTTCACTACTTCGATTTTTAATTATTTCTTCCAAAAATTGGTTTATGTTGCGAATTTTAGGCTTACCTAGTCTTAGAGACTAGGTGCCATCACGATAGTTGACGGAGGGCGAACCGGGGTCGTTACATGTAATTTCCTTTTGAGGAAGTGGTGTTGGATTCTCCTCCCTTGTATCTTGATTATAGTCGAGAATTTCCATGGTTAATATATTCGATGGGTATCCTCTTGAGTTAACTGGATTTGGTAGATGTTTGAAGAACACTTGAGATCTTCTTTCCCAAACATCTTGTGGTTCAATTGGATAATGGGCATTTCTATCAATAACCATAGTAATTGAAGTATCTTGATAACATTGCACCAACTTATCTTTGAAACTAAGATGGGCAGTTTGGGTTTATCAGGTGATTGATTGATATTGATGGCTGAGGTTTATGAGGAGGAATTTTCTGAACTTGATCTAAGTCCATTTGAGTGTTACGGAAATTTTAGAGAGAGACCGTAAATGAAAAAACATCTAAAAAATGATAATAATTCAATTGACTTGAATAAAACTAAAAGCTTTTGTTTTTATTATAGAACTCAAATATTTTGATACAACACATATTCAAAGAAATTTTTCTTTCATTACAGGTATTTGTCATGTTTTTATAGAAGAATTTTCAGTTTGTGGAGATTAATATTTTAATGAAACCCTTCTACGGAAAGTAAAATTATGAGCAGTTGGCCTGCTGATTAAATAAAGTAGAAGATGATTGTTGAGAAAACTTTATTTGTAGTCACTCGGTCCAGAGGTATGCCACATGGTAGCCACAAAATAACCTTATAGAAGTCATATCCTAAAAGCAGTAATAACGGAAAAAGCTGAAACCATACACTAAAGAAATCAGGAAGGAAATAACTCCTAAACGATTTTGGATCCTAAATTCACGCGTTCAGTACAAAATCTTCAACCCCAAAAACGTATAAAGGCGTCAAAATATTTACATTGTCAAAAAAATTCAAAGGCTTCTGGAGAGTAATCCTAGAGTAGAACTCAAAAAAATTCACGCTGAAATTCAAAGACACAATTGTGACCTACAATCAGGTCAATAGAGTTGAGATTTAGTTCTGAAATTGATACAAAATCGACATAATTAGCTAATGTCTGTGGAGATTTTGAATGTTGGAATTATTAAGCTAATTTGGAGTGTAGTTACGAGTATTTTGTTGATGAGATATACAAGCAACTGGGCAGAGATTTAATTACAAGTGAGATGGAGATAAAATGTAAAGTGAAGGATGTCTATGTAGCAATTTATTTATACAATGATATGAGTGTGCGCTTGTACATGGAGATGAAAACGTACACATGGATATCATTGCATATCCATTATGCATAATGTTGAAAATTGTGTATTCAAGTGGTGAATGTTCATATTCAAATTCATACTTGGGTGGTAACTTACTCACAACAACTTCAGCTGGTTTACAATGTTAGAACATAGAAGAAGTGGACTAAACTAATATTGCTGAGGCAATGGATAATCATGGAAAAGAAGACAAAATTGAGATGATGAGGTAAAATTGTATAATAGACAATCCAAATTTGATAAAAGTGCAGAAGATCAGTTGTATTGTGACGAAATATTACTCTTTAGTGTACTAAAGCACTATGCAATAAGAAAAAAAATCAATTAATAGTGGATAGATCATCTACAACAAGGTATGATTTCTATGTATGAGATTGCATTTGTTTGTAACTTGGTTTTTACTGCTTGTGTAAAATAATATATAATTATTGTATAATCAGATTGCATATTCGTACTGCTTGTTTATTTGAGATACAATTGTAAAAATCTGAGAAAGTGTATTATCATAATACTATATATTAAATAAGTATTATCTTAAAGGATGAAAGTTGTAAATGGAGTCTTAGATCTTCAAGTCTACATAAATCATATGTCTTCAAGGTAAGACAATTCAATAATGTTCACATTTTTGCAGAGATGGGTAGATTGTTTTCACAACGTCATGCTACTTCGTCAACCATTGCAAAACTGATCTGCAACAAATATTCTAATCCAAAAATAATATCCACTCTGGCAGACATCATAAGTGACATGAAATAACATTATGAGACTAATATGAGTTACGTAAAATTTTATAAAATAAAAGAAAAGGCGCTTGAACTGCTAAGAGGGATACCACACGAATCTTATAGTACACTGATGGGTCACTTGTATATAAAAATAAGACAAATTGTGATTCATTACAAGTTTACATAAATCATAGGACATGCGCTTCAAGTATGTTTTTGTAGCACTAAATGCATCAATCATTGGATTCAAATATTTCTACCCTATTGTAGTGGTTGATGCAACGTTCCTTATATCATCACACAGAGGGACAATGCTAAAAGCTAGGTGAATATGTCACAGTCTCGTGTAATAATTATATATTGCATAAATAGTTCTTTATCGTGTATAACAAAAATAACACGTGGATGCTTTCTTATTGCTAAATCAGGTAAAAATGCTGTTATCGATTATGAAAATAATGCTTCCTTTGAATGATTTTTTGAAATATTAGATAGGCTTTTGGGAAAAAAAAAAGCATGTGCATCATATCTGATCGTCATGCAAGTATTGAGGGGTGCTTTGGTTGTGTATGTAGAGGTATCTCACTATTTAGCATCTTCCATCTTTGGAATAACATAAAGAAAAAGTTTAAGAAGAATCATGACCGGCTGAGTGAAATATTTCTTGAGATGGCCAGAGCATATAAAATTAATGATATTAATCACCTCATGCAAGACACGTGCAGCATTGATAAGAGGGTAAGGGATTACATATTCTAAGTTGGTTATGAAAATTGTCCATTGCACATTCCATTGTTACTAGGTTGATGGTGATTACTTCGAATATTGCCGAGCCGCTCAACGCATGAAACAGAGAGGCAAGAGAGCTACCGATCATGAGGTTTTGTCATGACCCGAACCCCGCTCTAATCGTGATGAAACCTCTCGTGAAGACAAGTCTATCCAACTAACCCATATCGCCTTTTCAAAAATAGTTAAACATTAATAAACAGTTTAATCATGACATAATGATATAATTAACGGAGGTACAACCCGACATAACCTAACCCGGGGTGTCACAAGTCCGAGCATCTATTGGAGCACAAATACACTACAAGGCCTGAAATATATATAAAAAAGGACAGATAAGCAAAAGGAAGAAATGCGGCACAGCGAACGCTGGCATTCACATCACTTGACTCTGATAACATAGGCTCCGATGAGCTTAAATCCCACTATCGGGTGAACATATATCTGCATCTACACACGAGGTTAAGGGAGTAAAATGAGTACTCCAACTTAGTGAATAATACAAGTAAATGATAACTTAGCAGTAAGAAATCACGTAAAACAAACAATCATGATGTATAGCTCGCGATGACTTTTCTCCACAAATAGGCCTCCACGCGCATCGAATCTATACAAAACACGAAGGAATATGTCACAATATGCTTAGGGAATAAATCCCAAGTGAAAACAATCGAAAAATATCAAAAAGCGCGAAATGAGCAAAACCTGAGTCCCAGGCCCACTTCTCAAAACTCAAATTTTTTACATCAAAGGGTTCCTATCCTTCCACAAGTTCATACATATCAAAAACTCTCAAATCTGACCTCAACTTGCCATTCAAATCACAATTTCAAATCTCAAAATCCCAAGCCCTAGTTCTTCCATTTTTCGCTAATTTTTCATGATTTTCTAGGTTAGTTTCACAATATAATCACGTTTTTGGTTCATAGAACATACCTCCAATCACTTCTCCTTGAATCCCTCTTATATTTCCATCAAAGATGTTCCAAAATACTCAGCTATGGTGGAAAAATAGCTTAAGCTCGCGGATAAAATGTTTAAAAAGACTCACTTCCCAGTACGATAATTCATTCATCGCGATCGCGGCCAAGGCCTCGTGATCGCGAAGGGAAAAATTCCAAGTTGCCAAAACTACACTATGTGAATACGACAGGAGCTCTACGAACGCGAAGCTTCCACAGACAAAGCTATTCGAACGTGTGACCATACACGCAAACGTGAAGAGTAATAATACTGGAACCCAAAACTCTTATACCTTAACGCAAACTCGAAGCACCATATCAAGACCTTCCGCGAACACGGACCCTCAACCGCGAACACGAAGAGAAAAACACTTGCGTTCCAAAATCCTTCTACGCGATCGCGAGGGACCTTATGCGATCGCGAAGAGAAAAATTGTCTTCTAGTGCTGCAGTAATTTTCTGCAATCTTCAAAGTCTTAAAACTTTTCGTTGCCATCCGAAATCACCCCAAAGCCCTTGGGACCTCAATAAAAAGTGTCAACACATCAAAAAACCTCTTTCAAACTAATTCCAATTATCAAAACTCCTCAAAAAATACAAAATCCACCAATTCACATAATCTGTGGATGCTAAACCAAGGCGGAACATAGTTTGCATGCAAACAAAAGAATGCTCATGCAGATGATTTCTAATGGATGAGATTCCATGTCCATATGCTATGGAATTATTGGATTACACACAGATAAAAGAACCAAAATATTGTTCTGACTATTACTGTAACGACCTGACCGGTCGTTCTGGGAGTTATTGCCTTGTTTTACCTATTATTGCTTCTTTATGTATTTTCAGTAGTATAGTGTCGTATCGAGTTGGTTGGTTTGGGCCCATAGTTATTTGACAGTGAAATAAGACACTTAGTCACTTATTTAATAACTTAAGTTAGAAAAGTCAACTGAATGTTGACTTATGTTTTATATGATATCGGATCTGAATTCTGTTTGTTTGGTTAGCTTCGTTGGGCGATTTTGCACTTAGGAGCATGTTTTGATTGTAATTTGGAGGTCCGTAGTAGAATTAGGATTTAATTAGCGAAATTGAAAATTTGGTATTTTCCTTTCGGCAATGGTGTCACGCCCTAAATCTGTGGGCATGACCGACACTAAACCGGGTATCCCCAGTCGAGTGGACCTGGGTTTCTTTCCTGTTCCCCATGCGTTTCCCCATATTATTAAATGATATTTAGCCAAAGGATACTAAATTTGCAATCGATAGAACATATGATTTCTCTTTTATAACCACACATTATGATTAACAGGGAACATCATTTACAAAACATATATTATGATTAACGAGAACACGGTATACAAGTTTACAATGCCCAAAACATAAATCTTTATACATAAGTTCTAACCCACATACCACTGTCTACAGGGCCTTTAAAGGAAAGATAGAACAACACTTGCAGCGACAAGGTTCCGGCTGTACCTTTACAAAGGATACAAGACTCTAATATACAACAACATAGGTGGTATGAGCCACGCAAGGCCCCGTTAGGAAAGGGGCTCACCAAAACCGAATACCGCCGATAGAGAGGAGGAGGAGCTACGAACATTGGACTGGAGTTCCTGCCATGTATCCACCTGCAACCATAACACGAATGTAGCGCCACCGACAAAAAGGGACGTCAGTACATTTGAATTGTATTGGCATGTATGTACAAACTCTTCCCCAAGTAAACTCAAGCCAAATTGCATGTACAGGTATATAACTGAACAACAATAGTACAAGTACAACCATGGAGCAACAACCAAACATTTCACAACAAATGATTCGTGTATTCATACAAAGGGGAAATCAGTGGCCCACAGTTTACAAACTGTCCTGCTGTCTCCTTTCACATTTTCACGTTTATCATTTCATGATTCTTAGTCATGTCAATAGTGATATTGGATCACATTTTCCACCCTTATTGTCTCGTCCACCCTTATCACCCCAACCCACACCTTATTTCACCGTGTTGCGGCGTACAACCCGACCCCGCCTGACCGTTTTTGATTCACAACAACAAACAACATAACAAAAAATACAAGAAATCAACTATGGCACAGTGTTATTATAGATACATAACAAGGGTAATGCAATTCCACAGCTTGCAATAAATATTTCCTCATGTTTATCAAATTGGTACACAATTTAGATCATCACAACAGTTATTCATAGCTAATCACACACGTTGTTCCACAATATTTCCATTTCCACTATTCCACATTATTCCCATTTCCATTGTTTCACATTATTCCCATTTCCATTGTTCCACAGTATTTCCATTTCTATTATTCCACATTATTTCCATTTCCATTGTTCCAATTACAAGTTCCACAACATTCACCACAAAGTGTTACCACACAATTATACCACACAAAAGCTTCATAATTATTCTCACATGAATATCAACTATCAACAATTTCACAACTAGCATAGGGCGATTTCATAAGGATCAAAATTAGCCATACATACTTGGAGTTGAGTTTTCCCCTTTAATCCTTCAGCCCAATTCGCTAAGCAATCAAGAAGTCAACCTAGTTCATGAACAACACTTAGGTTTAATAAATTTAAACTCATAGTTACTACCCAATTCCCTTTTTACAAGATATTTGAGTTTTGAAGCCATGCATGAAGAGTTTAAGAAGAAAATTAAAAGTAAATGTATGGGGTTCCCTTCCCAAACTTAATTTTGAAATTTGGGAAAAATGGTTTAGGGATTTTACCTGAGAAATCAATAGAGTAGACAATGCACCAAGAATTTTCCAAGCTCCAATAGTTTTGAAAGGTCAATTGATGAAGAATTTTCTTTCTCTTTCTAGGACCCTCTCTTCCTCTCTCTTATTTTGTTCAGGAAATGGGTGAAAAATGAGGGATATGGTGTTTATATTAAAGAGGGGTCGGGCTTAGAGTTTTAGAAAAATAACAGGGCGGGCTTAATCTTCGACGCAACTCTGCGATCGCAGAATAGATATGCGGTTTGCAGAATCGACCGCAAAAATGGCTCAAACTTCAAACCTCTTGGGTTGGGAATGCGGTGAACATGCGGTCCACATTTGAGTTCCGCGGTTGTAGAATGCATCGCAGAACTGACCTTCAAATTTCCTCAAGGACAATGTGCGATCACTCTTTGGTCCGCATATTGATTATGCGATCAAAAATTTGACCGCATTTTCAACATAAAAAATTGGTTGCTCTCTGATTCACTCTGCGGTAGGAATGCAGTCCGCCTAGCTGATCTGCGACCGCATTTTGACTATTTTCTGGAAAAGTTTCGATTTCACATTTTTAAGTTCAAAACAGTAAAAGGAATCCGATACGTATGGGTAGACTCGACTTTACGAGCTGCTAACATCTGAGCACTCATTTTCACGGGGCCTTACATCCTCGCCCGCTTAAGATCATTCGTCCTCGAATGAGGACTTGGGAACCAAATAGGTTTGAAAACATGATATGCAAATTTCTACACTTGTATTAACTTTCTAGTTTGTTTTAGAAAACTTTTGCCAGAGTTTCCTTTGTAATATGGACATAACCACTGTCAAAGAATATCCAAACATATTCGCAAGCATTACTACAACTTGCTACCTTTACAATGGTTGCAAAATGCATAATCCTCACACTTGCACATATTCAACCTCTTGATAAACTTTTAACCATTTGACACACAATATGTAATCAAATTAAGCATTAATCACCTATACTATTAAAGCCAATTGCCTATCACAAGGGTACAATACAATTATTCATTTCAATACAATTCCTCCATAAAACTAATCATTACACAACTAGAACATCTTGATACACAGTCTCCATGATAAATTAATTATTACTTCCATGCATCACCATACCATGGAAGCACAAAACTTTCATTACCAAAAGGACTGCACATTGTTCAAATAGTTACAACACATAAACTTGGTTGGCACAACATGGAGAAACTACAACAATAAGGCACTTGGAAAGTGAAAGGATGATTCTTACACCTAATGGAACACAACACTAACCCTCCTAAGGGACAAGATTTGCACGACCATTCCTAGACTTGCGCAAATAGATGCGGGTATTTTATCTTCATCTCATCTTCCGCTTCCCATGTGGCTTCCTCGACTTGTTGGTTTCGCCACAACACTTTAACTGAAACAATCTCCTTGTTTTGCAACTTTCAGACTTGCCTATCCAGAATAGCAACCGAAATCTCCTCATATGATAACTCTTCCGTAACCTTGATGTCTTCAACTGGCACAATTTTAGACGGATCACCTACAACTTTCCTCGACATGGATACATGAAACACTAGGTGCACTAAGGACATTTCAGGGGGCAATTCCAACCTATACGCAACTTGACCGATCCTTTGCGTGACTTGATAAGGCCCGACATACCTAGGACATAGTTTTCCCTTCTTCCCAAAGCGCATGACTCCTTTTATAGGGATACCCTCAGGAATACCCAATCTCCTTCTTGAAACTTCAATTCTCTTCGACGCACGTCTGCATAGGATTTCTGGAAACTTTGAGCAGTCTTCATCCTCTCCTGAATGACTCTTACTTTCTCCATCGCTTGATGTACGAGATCTGGCCTTATTAATTCTGCTTCAACAACCTCGAACCACCTGACCGGGGATCTACACCTTCTTCCATACAATGCTTCTAATGGGGCCATCCGGTGCTGGCATGGAAGCTTTTATAATAAGCAAACTCTATAAGGGGCAGGTGATCATCCCAATTACCTTTGAAATCCAAGACACATGCCCGCAACATATCCTCAAGCATCTGAAAGGTCCGCTCTGCTTGGCCATCGGTCTGTGGATGAGAGGTTGTGCTGAGACTCACTTGAGTACCCAAACCTTGCTGAAAGTTCCTCCAGAAGTTAGCTGTAAACTAAGCTCCTTGATCCGAAATGATAGAAATTGGTGTACCATGAAGCCTCACTATAACCTTGATATACAACCGAGCGTATTGTTCCGCAGTGTCGGTGGACTCGACTGGCAAAAAGCGAGTTGATCTGTGAGCCTATCCACAATTACCCAAATTGAGTCGAACTTGTGCTGAGTACGAGTTAGTCCTTTCACGAAGTCCATATTGATCATTTCCCACTTCCACATCAGTATTTCTATTAGATGAGTCAACCCTCCCAAACGCTGATGCTCGGCCTGGCCTTGCTGGCAATTCAGGAACTTAGAGACGAAGTCTGCTAAACTCTTCTTCATACCACTCCACCAATAGATATCCTTGAGATCGTGATACATCTTGTTAGATCCTTGGTGCACTGAATACCTAGAATTATGAGCCTCCGCCATTACCCTCTCCCGAAGATTATCCACATGTAGGACACATAACCTGTCATGGCATCACAACACGCTATCATTGCTGCCGAGCGAAAATGCTGAAATTTTGTTAGAGCTGCCTCCTTCAATTGTGCCAATGCTGGATCAATAAACTGTTTCTCTTCAACCTTTTCCACGAGCAACGATTCTACTGTATTATGCACCATAAGTTCCTCCTCATTTAGGGCCGAGATACAAACCCCAAGGCTGGCCAACTAATGTACCTCTCGAGCTAGGAACCTCTGATCCGCTCTCAGGTGAGACAAACTACACATGGATTTCCGACTGAGGGCGTCGGCCACCATGTTCGCCTTCCCTGGATGGTACAAGATGTCCATATCATAATCCTTAAGCAATTCTAACCACAGTTGCTGCGTCAAATTTAGCTCCTTCTACTTGAATAAACATTGAAGACTCTTGTGATCTGAAAACACATCGACATGAACCCCATAAAGGTAATGTCTTCATATTTTCAAGGTGAACACAAGTGCCGCAAGATCCAAATCACGCGTTGGAGAATTTTTCTCGTGATTGTTGAGTTGCCTGGAAGCATATGCTATACATTTCCCGTGCTGCATCAGAACACACCCGAAACCAACCCTGGAGGCATCACAATAAACTACAAACCCCTCTATGCCTTCTGGAAAGGCCAATACTGCTGCCGAAGTCAACCTTGTCTTCAACTCCTGAAAACGTTTCTCACAAGCATCTGACCACTATAACTTAGCTGATTTCTGCATCAATTTTTAGTCAAAGGAGATTCGAGGGTGGAGAATCCCTCTACATACCTCCGATAATAGCCTGCTAAACCCAGGAAGCTACGAATTTTTGTCGGGGTCGTGGGCCTAGGACAATCCTTCAGCGGTGCAATGTTTCGGGGGTCCAACCGAATCCCCTCACTGGAAACAACATGACCCAGAAAAGTGACAGACTCCGACCAAAATTCACATTTGGAAAACTTGGCATACAATTGGTGCTGATGTAGACTTTGCAAAACCGCTCTGAGGTGACTGGCAAGATCCTCCCTACTTCGCGAATATACGAGGATGTCGTCAATGAACAGAATCATAAAGGAGTCTAAGAATGACTTGAAAACCCAATTCATAAGATCCATAAAAGTTGCCAGGGCGTTGGTTAGCCCACAAAGACATGACCAAGAATTCAGAGTGGCCATAACGCGTCCTAAAAGCTGTCTTAGGAATATCCTGCTCGTTGATCTTCAATTGGTGGTACCCGGACCGCAAATCAATTTTGGAGAAAAACCTTGCACCTTGCAATTCATCGAACAAATCATTTATCCGAGGCAAAGGATACTTATTCTTGATGGTGACTTTATTAAGCTACCAATAATCGATACACATCCGAAGCGACCCATCCTTCTTTTTGGCAAAAAGAACCGGAGACCCCCATGGCGACACACTTGGCCGAATAATCCCCTTATCCAATAGATCCTTCAACTTCTCTTTTATCTCCCACAACTCTAATGGTACCATTCTGTACGGTGGAATAGATATTGGTTCAGTATCTGGAAACACATCAATACCGAAATCAATTTCCCTATCTGGCGGAATTCTTGGAAGCACATCTAGAAATACCTCGAGAAACTCATTCACAACTGGCACAGACTCGGGGGAAGGAACCTTTGGAGTAGTGTCCGCCACCCGGACTAAATGATAGATACACCCTTTCCTGATCATCTTCGAAGCCTTGATGTAGGAAATAAATCTACCTTTTGGCACAAGACCATTCCCCTTCCATTCAACAACCGACTCATTACGAAACTCTAGTCTCATGACTCCTGTCCGGCAATCAAGTTTGGAAAAGCACAAGTAGAGCAAATCCATTCCCACGATTACATAAAAATCCTCCATCCCAAGCTCGATAAGGTCAGTCATGGTAATACGACCACCTACCATAACAACACAATTTTTACAGGTCCGCGCGACTTTATTAGAATCACCAACCGGAGTCGATCCAGAGAACGACTCAAGAAGCTGCTCGGGTTCAATTCCAAAACTCAAAGTAAAAAATGGAGTGACATAGGGCAAGGAAGACCCCAAATCAATAAGAGCATAGCAATCAAAGGTCTGAACAGACAGGATACCTGTGAAAACATCTGGGGAAGCCTCAGCACCCTGACGGCACTTCAATGCATAAAACCTGCTGGGTCCACCCCTACCACGAGCTCCATCTCTAGCTGCACCACGCCCTGCTGGGGCTGGAGTGCGCACTTATGACGTAGCAACTGAAGAACTTGATGGCTGAGCAAGTCCCCTACCCATGCCATGTCTACGCGCACGACAATCCCGCTGTATGTGACCTCTCACCCCACAATTGTAACACACTGGAGCATCCAAGTAGCAAGACCCTGTATGAAATCACCCACACTTGGGGCATATACCTCCCTTCTGTCGAGGTCTCACCCCCAAATGATTGAACTAGAATGACCTCCTGCTGTCTGAACCTCGCCCCGAAGGGCTACTCTACTGGAAACAGTGCACAGATGATGGTGCACTAGATGAGGACTTAGGATCAGACTGAGATGGTCTTGATGACCCTCTCCCTGATGGTGACCTCCCTGAGTGACCCATAGACCGGGCCCTGCTGCTACTCTCCCTGTCTTCCCGAATCTTCAACTTCCTGGCCTCTATGGCCTGAGCAAAAACCCACGATCTTCCCATAGTTCATTTCTTAATGCAAAGCCACTACAGTAGCCTTATTTACTATCAACGGAATAAGACCCTGAACAAATAGCTGAACTCTAGCCTCCATAGTCGATACCAACTGAGGAGCATACTTGGAAAACCTCACGAACTCCATATGATACTCCCAAACGCTCATGCTACCCTGCTTAAGAACCTCAAATTCGGTGGCACAGGCTGCCATGGTCTCGTCAGCAAAAAAGTGATCCATGAAGGCATCTACGAACTCATCCCATCTAGTTGGAGGGCTCCCCTCCGCACGGGAATCATCTCACATCTCGAACCACGAATGTGCAACCCCCTTCAATCTGTATGAAGCCAATTCTACCCCTTCTATCTTTGTAGCCTTCATCACTCGGAGAGTCTTGTACATGTCATCAAGGAATTTTTGTAGATCGGCCTCTGGGTCTAGGCATGAGAACTCTGGAGGATTCAATCGCAAAAACTGATGAACTCTAGAGCTGGATGAATCCTCTTGTCCGCTGGAGGACACAGGGTCATCATGAGATCTCTGGGCTTGGGCGGCCACTAAGTGGGTCAACATACAGATAGCTCCCCTAAGGTATCTATCATAAATCCCAGGATCGGAAGCTGGGGCAACATTAGGATTTGGAGCATTGGCAGGAGGGATAGTAGCACCCTCAGCCGCTGCTGGAGCATGATTGCTTGGATCAAGAACGGATGGAGCAGGCATATTCAGAACGGGGGAATCACTCTCACCCACGACAGTCGGTACATGATCCACAACCTCACTGGAAGTGGCATTGGCCCCCTAGGCCAAGTATAGCTTTCTTCTTAGGGGCCATCACTGAAAATTTGAAATAGAGCACGAATTAGACACAACATCACTTCACCGCACGAACTTGGAATAACAAAGAAGAGGATCATTTTTCCTAGATGCCCGTGTAGCCCCCAACTTATAGATGTGGTCGAAAACATACTGATAAGAAGGGATTTACTTGGCACTGCTCCGAGATACCCCAGGACTACTTTAAAACATTAGGATCTGATACCAAGTTTGTCACTCCCCAAATCCATGGGCATGACCGGCACTCAACCGGGTATCCCTAGTTGAGTCGACCTGGGTGCTTTTCCTATTCCCCACGCGTTACTCAATATTATTCAATGATAATTAGCAAAAATATACTAAATTTGCAATTGAAAGAACATATGATTTCTCTTTTATAACCACACATCATGATTAATAGGGAACATCTTTTACAAAACATATATTATGATTAACAGGAACGTGCTATACAAGTTTACGGCGCCCAAAACATACACCTTTATACATAAGTTCTAACCCACATAGCAGTGTCTACGGAGCCATTAAGGGAAAGATAGTACAACGCTTGCCGGCGATAAGGCCCCGACTATACCTTTACGAAGAACACAAGACTCCAATATACAACAACATAGGTGGCATGAGCCACGCAAAGCCCCGGAAGAAAAGGGGCTCACCAAACACGAATACCTCCGATAGAGAGGAGGATGAGCTACGAATGGTGGACTGGAGTGCCTGCCACGGATCCACATAAAATAATAACACGAATGTAGCGCCCAAAACAAAAAGGGACGTCAGTACATTTGACTTGTACTGGCATGTATGAAAAACACTGTCCGAAGTAAACTCAAGACAAATTGCATTTACAAGTATAAAACTGAACAACAATAGTACAAGTACAACCATGGAGCAACAACCAAACATTTCGTAACAAATGAATTACGTAGTCATACAAAGGGGCAATCAGTGCCCCACAGGTTACAAACTCTCTTGCTGTCTCCTTTCGCATTTTCACGTTTATCATTTCATGATTCATGTTCATATCAATAATGATATTGGATCACATTTTCCACCCTTATTGCCTTGTCCACCCTTATTACCTCGCCCACCCTTATCACTCCAACCCACACCGTATTTCATCGGTTACAGCACGCAGCCCGACCCTGCCCGACAATTTTCAATTCACCACAACAAATAGCACAACAACAAATACAAGAAATCAACTATGTCATATTGTTAACATCGATCCACAACAAGGGTAATGCAATTACACAACTAGAAATAAAAATTTACTCATGTTCATCAAATTGGTACACAATTTAGATCATCACAACATTTGTTCACAAATAATCACACACGTTGTTCCACAATATTTCCATTTCCACTGTTCCACATTATTCCCATTTCCATTGTTCCACAGTATTTCCATTTCCATTATTCGACATTATGTCCATTTTCATTGTTCGAGTTACAAGTTCCACTACATTTACCACAAAGTGTTATCACACAATTATACCACACAAAAGCTTCACAATCATTCTCACACGAATATTAACCATCAACAATTTCACAACTAGCATAGGGCGATTTCCCAAGGATCACAGTTAGCCATACATACCTGGAGTTGAGTTTTCCCCTTTAAACCTTTAGCCAATTCGCCAAGAAATTAAGAAGTCAATCAAGTTCATGAACAACACTTAGGTTTTAGAAATTTAATCTCATAGTTACTACCCAATTCCCTTTTTACAAGATTTTTGAGTTTTGAATCCATGCATGAAGATTTTATGAAGAAAATTCAAAGTAAGTGTATGGGGTTCCCTTCCCAATCTTAATTTCAAAATTTGGGGAATATGGGTTAGGGATTTTACCTGAGAAATCAATAGAGAAGACAATGCACCAAAGAATTTCCAAGCTCCAATAGTTTTGAAAGATCAATTGATGAAGGATTTGCTTTCACTCTCTAGGACCCTCTCTTTCTCTCTCTTATTTTGTTCAAGAAATGGGTTAAAAATGTTGAATAGAGTGTTATTAATAAATAGGGGCCAGGCTTCGATTTTTAGAAAAATAACTGGGCAGGCTTAGTCTGCGACGCAACTCTGCGATCAAAGAATAGACATGCAATCCGCAGAATGGACCGCAGAAATGGCTCAAATTTCAAACCTCTAAGGTTGGGAATGCGGTGAACATGCATTACGCATTTGAGTTCTGCGGTCGCAGAATGCACCGCAAAACTGACCTTCCAATTTCCTCAGGGCAATATGCGATCACTCTGCGGTCCGCATATTGATTATGTGATTGCAGATTTGACCACATTTTCAACATCAATAATTCGTTGCCCTCTGATTCACTCTGCTGTAGGAATGCAGTCTGCATAGCTGATCTGCGACCGTATTCTCAATCGCATTTGACCATTTTCTCGAAAAATTTTGATTTCTCTTTTTAATGTTCGAAACAGTAAAAAGAATCGGATCGCGTGGGTAGACTCGACCCTATGAGCTGCTAACATCTGAGCACTCATTTTCACGGGGCCTTATCAGTGGAATTCTTGATATCGGGTTCGGAATATAATTCCAAAAATTGGAGTAGGTCGGTAGTGCCATTTGTGACGTGTGTGAAAAAGTTCAGGTCATTCGGAGGTTATTTTGTAGGTTTCTGTTGGAATTTCGAATATCCTTAGGCTTGGATACGGGAGCATTTGGGTGTTTTGATATTGTTTTTAGTATTCCGGAGGTTCGACTAAGTTTGGATGTTGATATATGAATTTTTTGGTACTTTTGGTTGAGGTTCCGAGGGCCTCGTGATGCATTTTGATGGTTCACAGAGGAATTGGAAATGGGATAGTGCAGCTTAAGCTGTTGCTTTTGATTTTTTACACCTATAGACTGGGGACCGCAAGTGCGAGGTCGGAGATGCGGTAGGAAAGCCGCAGAAGCAAAATTTGAGGCCCAAGAGAAGAACCGCAGATGCGGTGAGTTTGACGCAGCTGCGAGCCCGCAGGTGCGGTTCCTTTGACGTAGATGCAGTAGTGGGCGATCAAGTGAAAATCGAAGGTGCGGTTGTTTGGACTGCAGAAGCGGTTGCGCATAGCGGGAAAAGGGGCAGCATGTGCAAGATGCTTGGGCAGAATGTATATAAGGAACCTCTTTGCAAATTCTTTCCCATTTCCACCATTTTTTAAGATGGGATTGGAGCTTTTGGAGCGTTTGAAAAGGGAATCAAGGGGAATTTCATTGAGATGAGTTTCTTGAGTCTATCACCCATGATTATGGTGATTTTCAGTTGTTTAAGGTTGTAATTAGTTGAAATTAAGGATGAAATTGAGGGGATTAGGGCTTGAAATTAGAGGCTTTAATTCGAGGATTTGAGGGCCCATTTATTGTCAGATTGAGATGAATTTGGTATGCATAGGCTCGTGAGTGAAAGGAATTTCTAGTTTCGTGAATTTCTTTGATTCCGAGATGTGGGCCCAGTGTTGAGTTTTGGTGAATTTACAATTTTTTTTCTAAATTGATACTTTTTCATTTAGGATTGGTCCCTTGGCCTATATTGATCACATTGTATTGGTTTTGGTTATATTCGGGATGTTTGGAAGATAATTCCATAGGCGAGGGCATCACAGAGTAGGAATTTGATAGGTTTAAGGTAAGTAATGATTTTAAATATAGTTAAAGGTTGTACAATCCTGAATTTTATATTGTTTTACTATTTTGAGTAGACGCACATGCTAGGTGATGAGTGTGTGGTCACACACCATTAGGGATTGTGACTTGGCCCATCTCTTAGCAACTATTAAGTTGCGTATTCGAATGAAACTATATGCTATTTCTTTGTTTTAGAAAGAACTACAATGAATTGGGTTGAACGCCATATTTGGGCCTAAGAGGTCTTTTAGTATTATCCTCTCACTGGTTTTATTTAATATCTTTACTTTGTCATGTTGTATTTACTGATTTCATAACTAAGACTTTATTATTCTATTTTATGCATAAAATAATATTTTGGGCGGATAACCCTGTTTTACTGATAGCCTGAGTGGCTCGAGAGGTTTCGATTGAGTGAGGTCGATGGCCTCTGTTATGAGGATATTATGGTATCGGGTTGTGCGTTGCAGCATGATATTATTGATATGTAATTATAAAAGGCTTAGGGCATGATTGATTTATGCCAAGAGGCGGCTTGTTATAGCGCTTGGGTTGTAGGATTCCTCCGGACTCTATACACCCCCCAGTGAGTGCATGTACCCTAAGTGAATGATATGATGTTGCTCGAGGGACTATTTCTAATTCACGTTGTGCCTAATAGGCTATTTATGAGTGTCTGTGAGGCTTGCTCAAGGGGCTGATACAGAGTGATGTTATGCCCGATGGGCGGTTTATGATTCATGTTTGCCCAAGGGGTTGTTTATGATTTTCATCACTTTTACTTTAAATTACAGTTGAATTCTGTTAGAATTGTTAAAAATATCTTCAAATAATTTTACCGAAATTAAATTTTTAAACGAGATGCTTTGAATCATATACTGATTTGAAAGCATTTGTACTTACTGAGATTCCTTGACGTGGATTTTATGTGTTTCCTACTGCTCAGTGTTTATTTACCTTTATTACTTACTGAGTTGGCATACTCACATTACTCCCTGCACCTTGTGTGTATATCTGGGGGTTACTAGACGTGCTAGCAATTCTTGTTTTTTATCCGACGCAGATATATGGAGTTAGCAAGGTAGCTACATGGGGATCACAGCCCTATGCTTCTCCCTCCATCTTCCCTTAGCTTATTAGTAGTTTTTCCAGACTGTATTAGTCTTAGAATTTTTCAGACAAATATTAGTAGATGCTCATGACTTGTGATACCTCGATGCCGGGCTTTAGTTTTTTCTGCACTTGTTATTCAAGCTTGTATTCCGAAGTTTTATTAATTAATAGATTAAGACATCTTTATTTTGGCTTATAAAGTTGTTTTGGTGAAAGAGTTGGCTTGTCTTGTTCCACGTTAAGCGCCACCACGACATGGTAGATTTGGATCGTGACAATTACACCAAGGTATACTTCAACAAGACATATGAAGTTCTAGTTAACCCACTTGCCGATGAGACTACATGGGACATTCTAACAGAGGTGTTAGATAATGTGGTCTTATAATCGATAGTGAAGGGTAACTCAAAAATACTGATGAAGTCGCGATGCACGAGATTTACATTTATTTGTATGCTAAAATAGTTACATGTGGACTGTGTGGAAAATAAGGACACAACAAAAGAACATGCAGGAATGCTCGAGACAACTAGTAGATGTTGCTACAACGATTTAGTGTTTTGCAATTTTTTTCCTTGTTAGTGTTACAATTAGAGTATTGAAAAATTATGAGACTTGCAATCAGATTCTCTCTGATGTATGAATAAAAATACTACTTTTTGTCGTAATGAAAGTGTTGGTAGAAGTTTCATTCCAAGTTCTATTAAATTGACATTTGTATCCTTTAAGTCGTTATTCTGCGTACCAAAATTGTTCATGCACAAAAATATGTTTATACAATATGGATTGTCATTATACAAAAATAGATTGTCACTATACAGTTTATATACAAAAATAGAATATCACTATACAATTTATATCTTATAGACTGTCACTATAAAAAATACAAAATAGACTGTCACTATACAAAATATATACAAAAAAGACTGTCACCATACAATTACATGTCACTAAACAACTTATATACAGTATCTCACTATATAATTCAGAGAAATTTTCAAAAACCACTATTTTTCAGTGGTTATTAACTTTCTATAGAAACCATATACATAATTACTTCCTATATCTAATATTCAGTTGTAGCGGTAGTGTATTCCCTGTATTCCCTCTGTTGTATTCATGAATACAGCAACAAAAAACACCTAAAAATCAGGGTAGTTTAGCTGTACGCGCATATAGTAGCATGTATAAACGGCATGTATTCATGAATACACCATCAAAAAACACATAAATTTAGGGCAATCCTGTGGTACGAGCATGTATTCTAAAATCTGGGCAGTCCACCTGTACGATTCACATATATTCCCACCATATATTCATGAATACAACAACAAAAAGCGCCTAAAATCCGGGCGGTCCAGCTGTATACGCATGTATTCACACGTATTTGTGCCATGTATTCATGAATATTGTAACGATAACCATCTTAAAAATAAATATGTTTAGCTATTTAAGAGAAAAGGAAAACATAATAACATATTTCCTTATTTCATGCTTCAATGGTAGTACATACCATATGTACTTATTTTGCCATAAAATATAAAAGGTACATAAAATATAAAAGTGTAACAACCCGGCCGGTCGTTACGAGAGTCATAGCCATGTTTCCCAATTTTATGCTTCATTTTTATTCTTTACTTGTATTATGTTTGACTGGATCAGTTGGTTCAGGTCAGGAGTGATTTTGGAGAAAACTGAGACACTTAGTCTCTTAGGAGAAGGTTTAAGTTGGAAAAGTTGACCAAATATTGACTTATATGTAACAAATCTCACATATGAAGTTTGATGATTATGTTAGCCCCGCTAAGTGATTTAGGACTTAGGAGCGCATCCAAAATGTGATTTGGAGGTCCGTGGTAGAATTAGGATTGAATTGGCAAAACTTAAATTTTGGCTATTTTTGCCGGGGTGGAAATTTTATTATCGGGGTAAGATTGGATTTTTGAAAATAGGAATATGTTCTTGGTGTCATTTCTGACTTGTGTGGAAATTTGAGGTCATTCATACTTGATTTGATAGGTTTGGGCATCATTTGTGGAATTCGGAAGTATATAAGTTCCATAGGCTTGAATCCGTGAGTAATTTGTGTTTTTGGTGTTGTTGAAAGTGATTCAAAGATTCAACTAAGTTCGTTTGTTATGGGATATTTTTGTACATTTGGTTGAGGTCTCGAGGGCCTCGAGTGAGTTTCATGTAGTTAACCGAGCATTTTTGGCCTTGGTGAGATTGCTGATATCTGCAGCTGCATTTATTCTGGTTTCCTCTTTGACGGTAGCAAGCGGTTTATTACGTTCGAGAATAATGTTTTCTTAGTGGTGAGAGTTTGTTCTTCATCTCTGCGAAGATGAGTGTGGCAGATGAGAGACCCCATCTCCATCTTCCACGCGTTCGTGAGGTAGTGGTCGTGTTTTGCGAAGGTTGGAGCTAGGAAGGCATCGCGTTTGTGAGGCATGTGTTGCATTTGCAAAGAGTAAAGTGACGAAGCAGTCAAGTTGTTCTATGCGAATGCGAGAGGATGGTCGTATTCACAAAGAAATAATTCTTGGCAGACAGAGATATATTTAAAATCGAGGGTTTGAGCTCATTTTTCATATTTTGAGAAGGAGATCACGTATTTGGGCGCTTTTCGAAGCGATTTTCATAGATTTAGAATTTTGAAGCTTTGAATGGTATACGTTTGTTAGATTTGAGTAAATTTGGAATGGATAGAATGGTGAGTGAATGGGCTTTCGGGTTTTGTGACTTTTGTCAAATTCCAAGATGTGGGCCGAGGGGCTGGGTTTGAGCCAATTTCGGGTGTTGAGTCTAATTTAGTAGTTTTTCATGTGGAACTGATTCCTTTGGCATATATTAATGGTATTGTACTACTTGTGGATAGATTCAGGGCATTTGGAGGCAGATTCAAGAGGCAAAGGCACCAAAGACTAGGATTTTGCTTCGAATAAGGTAAGTAACAATTATAAATCTAGTCTTGAGGGTATGAAACTCGGGTTTTTGTGTCTTATGACTATTTTGGAGGTGACGCACATGCTAGGTGGCAAGCGTGTGGGTGTGCACCAAAGGGATTGTGACTTGTTCCGTCCCATGAGACTGTAGAATCGATTAGCCTACTATTTACTACGTGTTCCCTTTGTTTTTGTAGAAATTGACTGCACTACATAATAGAAATCATGTTTAGGCCTTGTCATATCACTTTTGAGACCCGTGAGGTCATATACTTGCTGAATTAATTGCTATTTGTTGTTTTATTATCAATCATGATATTACTTTCATATTTTACCTCCGTCCCCTCCTATTTACCATTGATACATGTTATTATCTTTATTAGGGCTGTATTCTATGCTTTCTAAGAGCTCGAGGGACTGGAGTGGTTGGTGACTAAGATAGGGCCTGAGTGTCGAGTTGTGATCTATGTGAGTGGATATTGATCGGGCAGCACGCCGCAAAGAGACTCGGGGCTATATATGTATATATTGGATCGAGTCAGATGTTGCAGCGAGCCTTCTGTCTAATTATTTATATTGGATTGGATTGCACGGCGAAACTAGCCTTATGGTTGTTCATATATTGGATTGGGCTGCACGCCATAGCGATATAAAACTTGGTCTGAAGGAGCCCCTCTGGAGTCTGCACACCCCCAGTGAGCGCATGTACCTATTGAGTATGCTTATTGAGGGCTGAAAGGCAAGTGATTGAGCAGTTAAGATGAGCTGATTAACTATGGTCCTGAGAGACTGTACTTGGTTTCAATTATTTGTTGTACTTAGATATTATCTGTTCTTGTTGTGCATCGTTTTGGAAGACTTGATATCTATTTTACTTGGTCATGAACTGAATTGACTAAAGCTACTAAATTGGAAAGCATAACTATTCCTTGTTTCAAAGTTATTGAAAGAAACTCTATTTGTATAGCTCTTCACTGCTTCTCAGTTCCTTATTTCTTTCTATTACTTACTGAGTTAGAAGTACTCACGTTACTCCCTGCACCTTATGTGGAGATTAAGGTGAGATAAGTTCCAGAGGTCATTGAGTTTGTGCGTAGTTGTCTATCAGAGATGTACGAGGTAGCTACCGGCGTCTGCAACCCTTGTCTCTCCCTCTATTGTTATTTTTTCTTTCTGTTTTGGCATTAGGGGACTATTATAAACTCTTGTTCTAGACTGGTTTTATATGCTCATGACTTTGTGCCATCCTGATGCCGGATTAACTTTTCCGCATTTTTATTTTGACTTTATCTATTTTATAAAGTTTCTAGTATGAAAATCTTTGACTTATCTTGTAATTAAATATTGAAGTATTTCTTAAACGTGTCGACTTGCCTAGTACCACGATTGGTGCCATCACGACAATTTTGAGTTTTGGGTCGTGACAAGTTGGTATCAGAGCCTAGGCTACATAGGTCTCACGAGTCATGAGCAGGTTTAGTAGAGTCTTGCAGTTTGGTACAGAGACATCTGTTCTTATCTTCGAGAGGTTGCCGAACCCTTAGGAAATTTCACATTGTTGAATTTCTATTGTGCGAACCTTTTTAGTATGGTAACTAAACTTGTGTCATTCTATCCTTTCTCAGATAGTGAGGACATGCGCTACTGGTTAGGACGGATAGCCACCCGTACCAAAAATTGAGGTTGCAAGAGGTTGAGGTCGCGGTAGAGGTCGTAGTAGGGGAAGGGGTTCACCCCGCACAACAGCTATGGCAGCACCTGCAAATTCGCTAGTTGCCTTAGTTCTGGATTAGGTCCAAGTTGTGGGTGCACCAACGGGACCAACTCAGTCACCAGCTATGCCCTTCATGATTCCAGGTCTTCAGGAAACCTTAGCATAGATTCTGACCGTGTGCACTAGTCTTTGTCAAGAGGCCTATGCTTCTGCCATAGGAGCCACTTCCCAAGCGGGGGAGGTACTTAGATTCCCACCGCCTGTACACCAGAGCAGGTGACGCATGGACTCCAGACAGCGGGGGCACCACCATCCCAGCCAGTTGCACCTGCTCAATATATATGCAGTTCTAATCATGCCCGATGATGAGCAACGTAGATTGGAAAGGTTTGGGAGGATCCAACATCCAACATTCATCGGTGTAGAGGGCGAGTGTTGCACCCCCTTTTTCCTTCGCGGAGTCCAGGTTTTGACAATCATTGGGAACAACTCCTTTTTTTTTTTGGGAATTGGGTATTTGAAAAGTCTCCACTTGAAGGATTAAGGTGCGTTAGGTAACCTAGATCAATTAACTCATGTAACCAGTTTGCACTACCACATATTAGGATAAGGGATCGTAATAACCTTGAGTGGAAGGTGATAGGCACCCCTCACGGTCAATAACGGTGGGTCCCGACCGAACATAGTAATGTGAATTAGTCATTTAACAAGTAAATGGTCTAAGCATACATTTGAAAATAAAGGTAGTTTACATAGTGTAAGCACATATACAATCAAAAATGTTTAGAATGTCAAAACACAGAAAATTTAAGGAGGTTTGAACAGTAAAAGCATAAATACATAAGCTTAAGAAGTTTAGGCAGTCAAAGTACGTAAGTGGATTGGAGAAAGGATTTCCTAAGTTGATTATCCTATAGGATCAATCTGTACAATGCCTGGTAATCCTCCTCAACTAGACGGGCTACACATGACATTAGCGCACGAGTCAAAATATCATTTTACTACCCATTACCCTCCCCTAAGTGGTTATATAAACATGTTTAATTAACGAAGTATAAGCGTTCTTTACCCGTTCGTTCCTTGTTTCCTCGAAGGCATTTTGGACCTCTGTACTTAGGCAGTTCTAAACAATCTTGAGGTATTTAAAAGGTAAAATCTAAGCGAAAACAAAGAACATATAGGACTATCAAATAGGAAGCAATAAGGGGCACATGTTTGCCTCCACATAATCAGATACATAACGCACCTCAAAACAACTTTGTTTAAAGAAACTCAGAAAACCTTAGAACATAATATCTAGATGAGCATCACAGATACAAAATATGCAGCACTGTTTAAAGAAACGTGACAGAACCATTAGTCAGTTGCCAATTGATTTTATATCCGGTTAAGCCTGGAAAATTTCATAACGAGAACCTTATTTCACATTTATTTAATTTCCTTAGGCTTGCCTAGGCCTGGATCTGTATATAGTCAAAATCTGTGAACTAATTAAACTACTTGAAGTTATTTAGTCCTATACGCATGCTGACCTAAGTGATTAATATTACAAAACTGATTTTTTTGCATGTGTACATTAAGACATGTTATCTATGTGTTGGAATGTTACAAACCTTTCTATATATGGTTATTTATTCAAAACGATGCATACATGATTTAGAGCAATTGCAAACAAAGTCTTAAAATAGGATTTCTAATGCGCATAGAGTGAACATTTTTATTAAGCAGTTTAATGACATGATTTTCAGGTGATAATAACCTATAATGATTCAGAGAAAAAAGTGATGAACACATTCCTAATATGAAAAATTTAAACGTGAGTGTCCTGAGGTAGATTTTCTCATAAAAATATTATAGACTTTTTACTGCTTTAATGCAGGTAGCATAGCATATGGACCTAAAGCATGATTTCGATCATATCATAAACTCAAAGCAGGATTTCTGTTCCAAATATATATGAACTAAGAGCATGACTTCTACTATGCATTAACCTAAAGATTGGGATCCACGCAATTTTACCACAAACATTACATATGGAACCCTCTATTTTTACCAATCACCCTTAAAATTTGACTATATATAATATTATCACAGACCAGGATCAAATGAATCATATAAGTAAATGAAACTATACAATAGAGAGCCTAAATTAGGACCAAAGTAAACTTAGGAATGTCAGGCCTTCAACAGAGTCTTAGAAGCCAAAGCTTTCACAACCAATAATGTGTGCCTTGGTGTGTCAGAGTTCAGTAAGGACCTCAAGGATCCCGGATAATTCTCACACCAAGACCATATCTCAAATAGGGATTGATTATGTTCAGTGTGGAAGGGCCAGCCCTGGTATGCCAGAGTTTAGAAAGATCTCAAGCATTCTAAGCAGTACACATACCAGAGGGGTAGAACTAAATAATTTAGGAGTAGGGAGAGAGTGTTTGACTGTCACGACCCAAACCAGGTCGTGATGGCACCCAGCCCTAAATCTAGGTAAGCCTGACCAACAATCACTCCCAATTTACAATTAAGTCTCAAAACTGACAATTTAAGAATATAATTAGAATAATAATCCAAAAATATTAATAGAGTAATAAGGACAAATACAGAAATCGATAAACACCTATAAGATCTGGAGTCACGAGTCTAGAGCCTCTAAAAAACTGGATAATAATATCTGAATGGAAATAATAAAATCTGGAATGTATACAATAATAATAAACTAGAAAAATAAAGAGTAGCCAGGTCCTGCGGACGTCATGCAGCTACCTCAACGACTCTGGAAGTATGTGGAGACTATGAGTGTCAGCTAAGCCTCCGGTGTACCTGAATCTACACAGAAGGTGCATGGAGTAAGGGTGAGTGCTACCGATTCAGTGAATAATATGCATAGAAAAATCTCTGAAAGTAAGAAATTCATGAAATACAACAAAGCAAAGCTAAATCTAACAATTCTATTCCTTAGCTACGAACTAACAGCAAAACAATATCTAAGTAGCAATGAAGCATCAGATAAAAGCAATGCAATGCACACGAATACGCTGCGGCATGCAGCCAGAGCCATCCATATTTATTTATCATTGACGACACTCACTAGGGATGTATATAGACTCCGGAGGGGCTCCTTCAGCCCAAGCGCAATATCAGCTAGATATCGGCATAGAACATGCTCTCGGCCACATTATCAATATATGATAATCACTACGGCATGTAGCCCGACCCAGATTCAGTCCACAGTATGCATATTAGTCGCATAAAAGATTCAATCTAATTTCTCAGTTCTAGTTATTAAGGCGAATATAATTTAATTAGTTAATTTCAGAAGTAGGGTCACTTAGAATTTAATATAGTGATTAAGCACAAGACTGAGATCAATGATTATGCAAATCATGTTATCACACAGATATTAATCCTAGACGGATGCTACAGATTGGCAGAAGGCCCCAAACATGGCATTAAGCCCAATTATCAATTACACAATGTGCGTATCAGCTGCTAATAATTAATAGTCAGCTCTAAGGATGGACAAAGTCACAATCCCCAATCATATACCATCCCACAACTGCCATGGGGTGCGAGTTTCGCCCTAACATAGCGTCACGATGTGATAGACCGGACTTTCAAACCCTCAGGCCATCATCTATACAAACTACTCACCTCTAACCGGTCGTAGACTGGTTTGCAATTCTTTTTCCCTACGAATCTCCCTCTACGAGCGTCGAATCTAGTCAAAACCACAACGAATACATTATAATAGGCTAAATAAACATAACCCAATTGAAATTATTCGAAAAACGCTAAAAATCATGAAGTTGGTAAAACATGAGCCGCGGGCCCACTTCTCCAAAAATTCTAATAATCACATCTTGGGATTTCTCGTCTTGCCACGAGTCCGTACATATAAAGTTTGTAGAAAACGGAGCTCGAATGACCTTTAGAAACCCCAAAATTTGTTTTTTAAAAACTAAGCCTTAGTTCTTCAAAATTTCTACCCAATTTCATGGAATTAAGGGTTGATTCTACCTAAAAATGGTGTTTTTAAGTCAAGAGACTCATCTCCAAACAATACCCGTTCAAAACACGCTTCAATCTCTCAAAACGCTCTCTTGATTGCTTAACAATGGTGGAAATATGGTTGGGTTCGCGACTGAGATTACCCTTAAAAATATTCTGTCAATCCACTGGCCAAATTTTCCCTCTTTGCGAATGCGTGGCTCAACCACGAACACGAAGACCACTACTTCCTTCCTTATCGCGATCGCGTGACAGAGACACAAACGCGAAGCACAACTTAGGATCCCCCAGTACTCCCTCTTCGCGAACGCGTGTTCCATTCGTGAATGCGAAGACAAACAACCCCCAACCTACACGAACGTGGCCACCCTTCGTGAATGCATTCGTGGCTTCACAATTCCTTCTACGTTTCACGACATACCCCTGTCAACGTGAAGAACAAAGCTCTGCAACACCAACAGCAGGACACCAGCAGTCCTCTAAGTAAAAAAATAGCCCGATTGACTATCCGAAATCACCCCGAGACCGTCGAGACCTCAACCAAACGCACCGATATGTTCTAATACTTGATTAAAACTTGCTCATAGCAAAAAAACGCTATCATAAACATCAAAATCATCAAATATCCAAGGATTCAAGCCTATGTTAAATTAAAACTTCCGAAACTTGCATTTGATCAAAAACCCGACGTAAACACCTCCGAATGATCTGAAAATTTGCACGTTTATCAAAAATCACCTAACGGAGCTGTTATAACTGTCGGAATTCCATTCCAACTCCCATATAGAAATTTCACCTACCAACCGGATTTTGCCAAAACTCTAACTTAGCCAACTCAAACATAATTCTACACCGGACCTTCGAATTTAGTTCCGATTTCGCTCCTAAGTCACAAATAACTGTCCAAAACTAGTCGAATCATTGAATATTCATTCCAATACCTCTAACCCATGAGATAACGTTAAGTTGAATTTTCCAAACTAACCTTTTCATAAAGAGACTAATTATCTCATTTCTATCCAAACTTCCTTTGAATTACTTCAAACTATCCAAATACATATATTGAAATAAATAAAAATATAAAATGGGAAAACGGGGCAGTAACTCACGGTACGACGAGTCAGGTCGTTAAATTGACGTAGTGTTGAAAGATGTAGTAAACTAGCTTAGAGGTGAGAGGACTCTGAAATAGCTTTTAAAAGTTATTGGGAGTTACTAGTTTATGAGAAAAATAGTATGAGTAAGTAATAGTTTAGAAATCATTTTGAGGAAAGAAATAATCAACACAAAAACCAATTGATCATAGATTACCTAGATTAACTCAAAGATTAGACCTAGAAATAGAGATGAGGCGGACTGCGAACATATAGGGTTGAAACCACATAAACAGGAAACATTTGATACAACAAATGTACAGAACAACTAGGGTTTCTATTCAACAAGTTGGTCATGATAACAGATAGTTGTGACTGTTACAACTCATATTCACGTATGTTAGTTCATGCAATAAAGTAATTGACATAAATCCATGAAGGTATTATCTTTAAGATGATAAGAAGTTAATTCTATTTGTCTTAAATGATACATAGGTGTATATGAGTGGATAACAAGTACTAAAAGTTAAACGAATCAAAGAGGTTTTCAGCGGTATTTTGAGATAAACCTAGAGGTTCTTAGTACAATAAAGTGGTAGTTTTTTAATGTATTTCATTCATATAGTATCCATATTATAAGTCTTGAAGTCAAATGAGTTATGAGGCAAAAGTCGACAAAAGTTGTCGCAACTTTGGTTGGTAATTTTACTTAAACATTAGGTCAAATGTTACTAAGCTTTTCTACCAATTTACTTAGATTTATAGACTGATCTAACCACCAAATTAAATATCTATGAGTCTAGTTTCTAACACATTAAACTGTTAGTCGATACAATCTCGGAGTAGAGAGATATTCGTGTTTTTGCGAGACTGCGCCAAGCACCTCTCCATGGGGCCCACTAAGGAGGTTTAAGATATTTGGGCTTATATATGCCACTTACAACCCGTTTTAAGTCATTTATTTTCACTATTTTCAGACCTTACAACCCGAGGAATATCCTCTAAAGGTTCAAGACCCAAACAAAGTGCAAACAACCCAAATCAAGTGTCGGAAATTCCGTGGCGCTAGTAAGTCTCTTGTTCTTCTTGTTGATGCTCATTTTTGTGTTGTTCCAGATCGCGTGGGAGGTTGTTTTAGAGGTTTTATGTTATGTAAATACTCCCTCATGTCATTAATATAAACCTTGGATGATTTCAAGCCTCCTAAAGTAATTCTAATGCCAAAAAATACTAATTCACCGCTAGTTTCACTTTCTTGTTGTTGTGGCAGCATTGGAGGCATATTTCATGGAAATTTAAGGTCAAATTGGTGTTTTTATTTATGTATAAAGGTAAGGAACCTCTTACTCTATATCTATTTAAGATAAACCAAGTTGTGGCTAAGCCATTGAAGCTAGAAATTGTGAAATATATATCGAAAGGCTTGGTAGTAATGTTATCGGTTGGTGAACTGTCTTGGAAGACCCAATATGATTATTATTGATGTTTTTTGGGACGTTGGTGATTGTTTTGAATGGCGTGAAGCTATAAATATAGGGGAGGTTCTGTCCCTTTGTCGTAAAACAGGTTTTGGTCGATACACAATGGCTATGGCGCTTATATGATAACGATAGTATCATTCTCTTATTGTAGACTAAAGGGTGTGGCAATTGTATAGCTTGAGATTTGGAAAATGTATACAAGGTATGTGAGGCTATACCTTTCCTTCTTTTTCACGACTTCGATTGTACACAATGAAGTGAACGAGCTTCCAAAGATACTCTACTCTTAGTAGCTAGCAGTACTTACATTATTTCTTCTCTTATGGAACGATTGATCTTAATGTTGCTTCTATTATTCTTATGTTATCAATGTTGTTGGTACTTCCTGATTCTGATAAGGTTCATATTGAAGAGTTAGTCCATACTATTCCCTCAAGAAAAAGTTAGATCAAACACTTACCTCGAATCCGAAAATAACAACTCAAAGATCAACATTCGCCTTTCCTCTAGAATTCGATCCCGAACAAACTTGCGGATATGCGGGCCACTTGTGGAGGCGGAATATGCGGGCCACTTGCGGATAGTATTATAGACGTTTCATTATTGTAAGTTATATGCTAAGCTCTCCAAATGTAAATTATGGCTGAACTCAGTAGCATTCCTTGGCCATATGATATCTGATGAAGGTATTAGTATTGACACTCAGAAGATCGATGCAGTAAAGAATTGGCCGAGACCTACAACACCATCAGAAGTGTGCAACTTCCTAGGGTTAGCAGGATATTATACATGGTTTGTAGAAGGGTTTTCCTCTATATCATAACCATTGACTAAGTTAACACAGGAGGCTACCAAATTCAAGTGGTCCGACACTTGTGAACGTAGTTTTTAGGAGCTGAAGAATTGATTGACGTCCGCACCTGTGCTCACTCTCCCTGAAGGAACATAAGGTTATGTGGTATATTGTGTGATTCCTCAGGTATAGGTTTTGGGTTCGTATTGATGCAGCGTGGACAGGTGATTGCTTATGCATCAAGACAATTGAAGAAGCATGAAGAGAATTATCCAACCCATGATTTGGAATTGACTGCAGTAATATATATTCTTTGAAGATATCGCGGCACTACTTATACGACTTCCATGTTGACATCTATATAGATCAAAAGAGTTTACAATACATATTCAAGCAGGAAGAGATAAATTTGAGGTAGTGTAGGTGGCTTGAATTACTGAAAGACTATGACGTAGAGATATTATATCATCCCTGTAAAGCCAATTTTGTGGCAGACTCTATCAACCGTAAGTCAATGGGAAGTTTAGCACATATTGATGCACGTAGATGGGGGTTGACTAAAGACATTCATCAGCTAGCCAATATGAGAACCAGATTAGATGCCAATGATGGAGGTGTTTCTGTACAAAATACATCAGAATCATCTTTGGTAGCCGTGGTAAAAGCACGGCAATATGAAGATCCTATCTTAGTACGATTGAGAGAGAGCATTCAGCAGTGTAAAATTACGGCTTATGAGATCGGATGAGATGGGGCACTGAGATACCAGGGACTATTATGTGTGCCTAATGTGGAAGGGTTGCGAGAGAAGATTATGAATGAGATTCATCAATCTCGGTATTCTATCCATCCCGGCTCGACAAAGATTTATCACGATGTCAAGGAGCAGTATTGGTGGGATAACATGAAGAAGTCTGTTGCATAATTTTTATCCCAGTGTCCCAATTGTCAACAAGTAAAGATAGAACATCAGAAACCCGATTGATTGCTTCAGAATATTGAGATTCCAATCTGGAAATGGGAGGTGATTAATGTGGACTTTGTTATTGGATTACCTCGCACTTATCATATGTGTGACTCCATCTGGGTGGTCGTTCATCAACATACAAAATGTGCCCATTTTCTTCCAGTTAAGACAACTTTCACGGCTGAAGAATATGCGAAGTTGTATATCAAGGAAATTGTTAGGCATTACGGTGTGCCAGTATCTATTATATCAGACCGAGGAGCTCAATTTACAGCTAACTTTTGGAGGTCATTCCAAAAGTGTTTAGGCACACAAGTGAATCTCAGCACCGCATTTCATCCGCAGACAGACGGACAGGCTGAACATACCATTCAGACATTAGAAGATATGCTACGAGCATACGTTCTAGATTTAAAGGGAAATTGGGATGACCATCTTCCACTCATAGAATTCGCCTACAATAATAGTTACCATTCTAGTATTAAAAAGGCCCCATACGAGGCACTATATGGGAGGAGAAGTAGATCACCAGTTGGATGGTTTGAAGTCGGTGAAATAGAATTATTTGGGCCAGATCTGATTCACCAATCCATTGGGAAGGTGAAAATTATACAAGAGCGATTGAGGACAACACAAATTAGTCAAAAGTCTTATCCCGATGTCCGACGTAGTGATATGGAGTTTGAGGTTGGTGATGAGGTTTTCCAGAGGATTTCACCAATGAAGGGTCTTATGCATTTTGGGAAGAAAGGTAAGCTATGTCCAAGGTATATTGGGCCGTATAAAATTCTTCGACGAGTCAGACAGGTTTCTTATGAGTTAGAATTGCCATCCGAACTGGAATATGTTCATCCGGTATTTCATGTATCTATGTTAAGGAAATGTACTGGAGACCCTTCTCGGGTCGTCCCTATCAAAGACATACAAGTTACCGAGGACCTATCATATGAAGAAGTGCATGTGGCTATATTGGATAGATAAGTCTGCAAGCTGAGAACAAAAGATGTAGCTTCCGTCAAAGTATTGTGGAGGAACAAGAATATAGAAGAGATGACATGGGAAGCAGAAGAGGAGATGAAATCTAAATACCCTTATCTATTCAGGAATGAAGATAACAAGGATGCCGGTGGAACAAAGGATAGATTGGAAGGTGAAACAGCTCTATTAGGTAAGCAATAACTTGAGAATGCTCTTCCTTAATACGAAATAGGGATATGCAGATATAAATATTTATAATGCTTTGTGTAGTCGGCCATATGTTGGGCTTAAGTGATTGCAAGTTTTTCTATTGACCATTTTATAGGGGGAAATTGATCAAAAATTTCCTTTGGAATCCACGATGATTGGACTCCCCAAAGACCCTTACATTCGAGGACGAATGTTTCTAAGGGAGGGGGAGGGGGGGGGGGGGGAGGGTCTTATAACCCATATTCACGTATGTTTGCTCATGCCATGAGGTAATCGACATAAATCCATAAAGGGATTATCTGTAAGATTATAAAAAGTTTATTCTATTGGTCTTAATTTATACAAAGGTGTATATGGTTGGATGACAAGTACTAGAAGTTAAACGAATCAAAGATGTTGTCAGCCTTATATTCGGATAAACCTAGAGGTGCTTAGTAAATTGAAGAGGGAGTTTATAAGGTATTTTAATCATATAATATCCACATTATAAGTATTGATGTCAAATGAGTTATGAGATAAAAGTCGACAAAAGTTGTCGCAACTCAGGTTCATAATTTTAGTTAAGCATTAGGTCAAATGTTACTAAGATTTTCTACCAATTTACTAAGAATTATGGATTTATCTAATCACCAAATTGAATATCTATGAGTCTAGTTTCTAACGCAGTATACCGTTTATCGATACGATCTCGGAGTAGAGAGATATACGGGTTTTCGCGAGACTGCGCCAAGCACCTATCCTTGGGGCCCACTAAAGCGTTTTAAGACATGCGGGCCAATATATGCGACTTCCAACCTGTTTTATGTCAATTATTTTCACTATTTCAGACCTTAGAACCCTAGGAATATCCTCTCAAGGTTCTATCAAGGTTCAAGACCCAAACAAAGGGCAAACAACACAAATCAAGCGTCGGGAATTCCGTGGTGCTAGTAAGTCTCTTGCTTGTTGGTGCTCATTTTTGTGTTGTTCTACCTCGTGTGGGAGGTTGTTTTAGAGGGTTTATGTTCTGTATATACTCTCTCAGGTTATTAATATCAACCATAGGTGATTTCAAGCCTCCTAAAGTAATTCTAGTGCCGAAAAATACTTATTGAATGCTAGTTTCGCTTTCTTGTTGTTGTGGCAGCATTGGAGGGATATTTCATGGCAATTTAAGGTCAAACTGGATTTGTTCTTTCTGTATAAAGGTATGGAACTTCTTACTCTATATGTATTTAAGATTATCCAAGTTGTGTATCAGCTATTGAAGCTAGAATTTGTGAAATATATATATCGAAAGGCTTGGTAGTAATGTTATCGGTTGGTGGACAATTTTGGAGGACTAAGTATGATTATTATTGATGTTGTTTTTGTTGTTTCGTGATTGTTTTGAATGGTTTGAAGTCATAAATATAGGGGAGGTGTTGTTCGTTTATCGTACAATAGGTTGTGATCAATACACAATGGCTATGACGCTTATAAGATAACGATAATATCGTTTCTCTTATTGTAGACTAAGGGGTGTGAAAATTGCATAGCTTGAGATTTGGGAAATATATGCAAGGTATGTGAGGCTATAACTTTCCTTCTTTTGCACGACTTTGATTGTACATAATGCAATGAACGAGCTTCCAAAGATACTCTACTCATAGAAGCTAGCAGTACTTACATTGTTTCCCCTCTTATGGAAGGATTGATCTTAATGATGCTTCTCTTATTCTTATGTTATCAATATTGTTGGTACTTCCTGATTCTGATAAGGTTCACATTGAAGAGTTAGTCCATCCTATTCCCTCAAGAAAAAGTTAGATCAAACACTTACCTCGAATCAGAAAATAACAACTCAAAGATCAACATTCGTCTTTCCTCTAGAATTCGACCCCGAACTAACATTATCTAATGTCGATTCAATATTATCAATAATAGCACAAGGATACAATTTCCTAACTTAGAAATGCATTTCTAATTTTTCTTCCAAAAATACCAAAATCTTACACCGGGCGCACATGGTCCAAACTTGAGGTTAGGACTAAATTCCAATTACCCATAACCGCACGAGTCCAAATATATGATTTGTTTTAATATTCGACCTCAAATTGAGGTTGCATCGCCCAAAATTCTCAAAACCTAACTCCAACCAAAAGCCCTAAGTTCTACCATAATTCTATGACTTAGGGATAGAAAATTGATGATTAGATGAAGAAATAATGGAAGAAAGAAGTTTGAATCACTCACCCAAAGAGTTTCGGTGAGGTAGGGGCTTGCAGTTCGTCAATGAAGAGTGTAGGAGGAGAGCTCGTGTGGGAAGTTTTGAAGAAAACGGAGAAAACACTGTTCTAGACTAAATTAAATCGCTGAAAGAATTTGGCCTATGCGATTGCATGAACAAGGTTGTGGTCGCGTAGAGATAGGGAAGGTTGGTCAATGCAATCACAAGGGGGGATGTGTTCGCATAGAAGAAAGGCATGGTCTAGCCTGGGTGGGGTCTTTACGCTGGTATGTGATCGCACTGAAGTAACTGATCAAGCTATGCGATCACAGGTCAAACTATACGATCGCATAGAAGAAGAGATCTATGCAAAAATTGCAGAAAAACTACTAAGTCTAAAGAGCCAAAAGCACCCCGGACCACCCCCAAAAACACTCCCGAGCCCTCGTGGCTCCCAACCAACCACACACACTAACTTAATATCATCATATAAACTTTCTCGAGAGATCAAATTGTCGAAATAACATCAAAAAGTCGAAATAACATCAAAAACAAAGAATCAACCTCCAAAACTCATGATTTTCATTTGAAAGTTCAAAACATTAAAATTTTCCATTTTATGTATGAAACACATCAAATATCGTCTGCTTTCAACCAAACTTTACAGATATCGCTTAACGCTCATTTAAGACTTGTACCGGGCATTAGAACCAAAATACGAGCCCGATTCCATTATTTTTGATCAATTTTCATTTTATTTTTTCTTAAGCATTTTTAGAAAACAATTTCATAGAAAAGTTCCTTACTCGAGCCTGGGACCTCGGATTTTGAATATGGGAATACGCCCAGGTCCCAAATTTCCTTACGGATCCTCAGCGACCGTCACATCACGGGTACGGGTCCGTTTATCCAAAATGTTTACTGAAGTCAACTAAAGTAATATTATTATAAAAATTTATTGTTTTTAACACAGAATTCAAATATTTCCACATAAAATTTTCCTGCTTCGCGCTCGTGTTGCCCATGCAAATTGAAGCAACAAAATAAGATGTTTTCAGGTCATTAGAAGCACAAAGAAAGGGAGAATTAGGGTGATGACCCCTTGGTTCGTCACATCCTCCACCTCTAAAACAATCGTTCGTCCTCGAACGGACTAAAGAAGGAAGTACCTGAGTCGAGGAATAGATAAGGATAACTGCTCTGCATGTCAGACTCAGACTCCCAGGTCGATGCCTCAGGAGGCTGACCTATCCACTTAACACGCACTGAAGGAAAACTCTGCGACCTCAATTGTTGAACCTTCCGGTCTAAAATAGCCATCGGATCCTCCTCATATGATAGATCCTTGTCCAATTGGACAATACTGAAATCTAAAACATGGGTGGGATCACCGTGATACTTCCGAAGCATGGATACACGAAAATACGGATGCACGTGTGACAAGCCATGTGGCAATACAAGTCTCTAATCCACATTCCCCACACGGTCAAGAATATCAAATGGGCCAATATACCTAGGGCTAAGCTTGCCCTTCTTCCCGAACATCATCACGCCCTTCATAGGCAATACACAGAGCAGTACCTGCTCACCAACCATGAAAGCAACATACCTGACCTTACGATCTGCAAAAATATTCTACCTAGACTGAGCTGACCAATGTGTGTCCTGAATTATCTTGACCTTATCCAAGGCCTCCTGTACAAAATCTGTACCCAATAACCGAGCCTCTCCAGACTCAAACCATCCGACTGGGATTGACACCGCCTACCATACAATGCCTCATATGGAATCATCTGAATACTGGACTAGTAGATGTTGTTGTAGGCAAACTCTGGTAAAGGCATTAACTGGTCCCACAAGCCTCTCATATCAATTACGCAGACACAGAGCATATCGTTAAGAATCTGAATAGTCCTCTCGGATTTTCCGTCCATCTGGGGTGAAATGTTGTATTCTACTGGACCTAGGTGCCCAAATCATGTTGTATTGCCCTCGAGAAATGCGAATTAAACTGCGGACCCCAGTCCGAAATAATAGATATGGGTACCCCATGAAGGCGAACGATCTCTCTAATATAAATCTCAGCATACCTCTCGGATGAATAAGTGGTGGCAACTAGGATAAAATGCGCTGACTTGGTCAGCCTATCAACAAAAACCCATATAGCATCAAACTTCTTCCGAGTCATCGGAAGGCCAGAAACAAAATCCATGGTAATTCTTTTCCACTTCCACATGGGAAGCTCAATCCTCTGAAATACCCCACCGGGGCTCTGATGCTCGTACTTAACCTGCTGACAATTTAGACAACAAGCCACATATGCAACAATGTCTTTTTTCATTCTGCATCACCAATAATGTTGTCTCAAATCCTGATACATCTTCACGTTGCCCGGGTGAATAGAATACCGAGAACTATCGGCCTCCGCTAAGATCAACTCTCGAATACCATCAACCTTGGGCACACAGACTCGCCCCTCCAACCTTATTACTCCATCATCTCCCAAAGTTATCTCCTTGTCACCACCCCACTGCATTGTGTCTCTCAAGACACATAATTGGGGAGCATAACACTGCCACTCCCAGATACGCTCCATCAATGACGAACAAGCAACCGTGCAAGCCAACACCCTACTGGGCTCAGAAATATCTAATCTCAAAAATCTATTGGCCAAGGCCTGAACATCAAAGGCAAGAGGTCTCTGGCTAACCATAATATAGGCAAGGCTACCCTTGCTGGCGGACTTTCTACTCAATTCATCGGCCACCACATTGGCCTTTACCGGGTGTAATAAAATAGAAACATCATAGTCCTTTAACAACTCCAACCACCGCCGCTGTCTAAAATTTAACTCCTTCTGCTTGAACAAGTGTTGAAGGCTCTTGTGATCCGTGTACACCTCACACGTCACACCATACAAATAATGCCTCCAGATCTTCAAGGCATGAACAACGGCTGCCAACTCTACGTCATCAACTTGATAGTTCTTCTCGTGGATCGTCAACTGCCTCGAAGCATATGCTATGACCTTGTCGTTCTGCATCAAATCTACGACAAGCCCGATGCGGGAAGCATCACAATACACATTATAAGGCCCGGATCCCGTAGGCAAAACGAATAACGGTGCCATAGTCAAAGTTGTCTTGAGCTTATAGAAAGCTCGCCTCGCACTCATCCAACCACCTGAACTGGGCACCATTATGATTCAATCTAGTCATCGGGGATGCGATGGATGAAAACCCCTCCACAAAACGTCTGTAGTAACCCGCTAACCCCAAGAAGCTCCTAATCTCTGTAGCTGAAGCTGGTCGTGGCCAGTTCTTGACTGCCTCTATCTTCTTTGGGTCAACCTGAGTACCGTCTGCTCATACGACATGACCTAGGAATGCGACTGAACTAAACTAAAATTTACAATTTGAGAACTTCGCATACAACTGTCTATCCTGGCTGCCGGAGTATACCTTGATATCATCAATGAATACAATCACAAATAAATCAAAATAAATCCTGAACACCCGGATTATCAACTCCATGAATGTTGCTGAGGCATTGGTCAACAAAAACGACATGACCAAAAACTCATAATTCTCATACCGAGTACGAAATGTTGTCTTAGGGACATTAGACGCCCTAATCCTCAGCTGATGATAACCAGACCTCAAATCTATCTTCAAGAACAACTAGGCACCCTGGAACTGGTCAAATAAATCCTTAATCATCAGCAGTAGATACTTGTTCTATATTGTCACTTTGTTCAACTGTCGGTAATCAATGCACATCCTCATTGATCCGTCTTTTTTCTTCACAAACAACACTGATGCATCCCAAGGTGATACACTGGGTCTAATGAAACCCTTATCAAGCAAGTCCTGAAGCTGCTCCTACAACTCTTTTAACTCTAGCGGGTCCATGCGATACGGAAAAATAAAAATAGGCTGAGTACTAGGAGCCAGATCAATGCAGAAATCAATACTTATCGGGCGGCATACCCGCCAGGTGTGAATTAAAAGCTCGGGGAACTCCCAAACAATAGGAACAGAGTCGATGGATGGAACCTCTGCGCAGGAGTCACGAACATACTCCAAATATGCTAAACACCCCTTCTCAACCATACGTCGAGCCTTCAAATACAAAATAACACAACGGTGGCATGACCTCGGGTCCCCCTCCACTCAAGTTGGGGCAAATCTGGCAAGGCCAAAGTCACTGTTTTGACGTGACAATCCAAGATAGAATGATACAGGGACAACCACTCCATCCCCAATATAACATCAAATTCCACCATGTCTAAAAGAAATAAGTCTAAAAGGGTCTCAAGACCATCAAATACCACCACACAAGAACGATGCACTCAATGAACCACTATAGAATCACCAACCGGTTTATAGGAATACCTAGAGCCTCACTAGGCATGATAAAATAGGGTGCAAAATAGGATGACACATCAGAATAAGTAGATCCTGGATCAAATAATACTGAAGCCCCCCTATCATAGACCAGTATAGTACCTGTAATCACAGCATGAGATGACTCGACCTCCGGCTTGGCTGGCAATGCATAACAACGGTGTTTGCCCTCACCTCCCTTACCTGTATATCTTGGATGATCTGCTGCGGGCTGACCCTGCCTCTGGCTGTCCGTGCTCTACCTCTATGGTCTCTCCCTCCACCTCTATGATCCCTACCCCAGTCTCTAGTTGGATGGGCGGCCTGTGGATCACCTGTTGCCTGAATCGTATGGCGAGGACCCTGTTGCTGGAACTACTCGAGGCTCGAGGGAAAAATCTGACAACATGACTATATCTCACCACAACCATAACATGGCCTCAACGGCTGAGACTGCTGGCCCTGTCGACCGGTATGTCATCCCCTAAAGCTCTGAAGTGGCGGTGCATTGATGGGGGCTAGTCGTGCACTGAAGGACTGCTGATCCAAATAATACTGCTGATGACAACAAGAACCTGGTGTACCATTAGAAATCTGAAGTGCTGAGTGGAAAGGTCTCGAGGGATGCCCTCTGTCATAGGAATCCCTACCTCTAGATGAGGTACCACTAAATCTGCCAGAATGTCGAGACCTCTTGTCTGAACCCTGAATACCTCCTCGATCCAGTGCCATCTCTACCTGGCGGGCCGCATTAGGTGCTTCCTAAAAGGCAATATCACTTCCAACTCCCATATCCATATGAAGGCGAATCGGCTGAATCAATCCATCAATGAACCTCCGGACCCTCTCCCGATCTGTAGGGAGTATCACTACTTATTCGCGTGCCAAGTCTCGCACTGTGTATCTGTTATCGAGCCCTATTGAAGGCGCTCAAACTATCTACGAAGTCCCTCCCACTGATTGACAAGGAGAAACTTCTCCAAAAACTATCAGCTCCTGAGTACGCATAGCAGGAGTCTGAACCCCTCTTCTAGCCTAAGAAGTGGCTGGTGCTACTGGCAGTAATCCCGCTCTAGCAACACTCTCCATAAAGCCTGCTATGCGTATGAGAGCATCCTGAAGATTCGAAGAAGCACCATTCCTCCTGGGACCTGAGCTGGGCCTAGTGGAGCAGGTGGGGCTGGAACCTCATCATCAAAGTCAATATGAGGGTCCACCTTTGTAACTGCTGCCTGGGGCTGGGCTCTATCCCTGCCACGGCCTCTGGAATGGCCTCCACCTCTGTAGGGAGTTGCTGCTGGGGCTCGGGCTGCTGCACAGAAGAAGAAGACGCACGTGTTCTCGCTATCTCGAAAGAACAGAGTAGAATGACAATCAATGTTTGAGAAACAGAATCGCACGACAAGAATGAACAATGTGAAATTTTTTCTAACTCTGTAGCCTCTGGGGATAAATACAAATGTCTCCATACCGATCCCTCAAACTGTACCGAGCTTGTCCGTGAGTTGTGAGACCCAAGTAACCTAGTACTCTAATACTAACTTTTCACGACCCGGATTCTTCCCACCCCGTAGTCTTGATGGCGCCTACAATAGGATATAGGCAAGCCAACCCTATTCTATATTCCATAAAACTTTAATCTAAACAATTATAATAACCGAAGTAATGAAATAAAATATGCATAGGACTTTTTAACAGAAATATTAACAAAGTGAGGAAAACTATGACATATCACTACCCAACATCTGGTGTCACTACTCACAGGCTACTAGGAGAGTTCTACAAATATCAATCTGAAAGAAATGTATAACAAGTCTGTTTTGATACAATAGGACAAACAAAAAAAAAGCTAGATGAGACTTAGGGCATGCGAACGCGAGTGAACTACCTCGAAGTCTCTGGACTGAAGGATTGCTCATTAACTATTGCTGCTTTCCGTATGCTATTTCCTGACCTGTGCACAAAAGGCACAAAAGAGTAGTATCATTACAACCGACCCCATGTGCTGGTAAGTACCCGGCCTAACCTTGGCGAGGTAGTGACGAGGCTAAACCGGACCTACAACAATCAACCTGTACAAATATATGTGCAATAACATAAAGAGAACGAGAATTTAAACTGACAATCGGGAGGGGACATGCTGGGGGAGTAACAGTTAATTTATAACTTCAAAAAACAAGAAGTGGAACTAAATATATAATAATTAAATGAAGAAATCCAGTGAATCAAAAACTTCACAGCATCACCCTTCGTGATTTTACTCTCGTTCCTCACCAACGCTGTAAAATATAATGCATTGCATCACCCTTCGTGCTTGTACTCTCATTTCTCACTAAGAATGTCAAATATAATGCACGGCATCACCCTTCTTGCTTTTAATCTCAATATACATTGCACAACATCACCCTTTGTGCTTTTACTCTAAAATACATAGTGCACAACATCACCCTTCGTTCTTTTACTCTCTCTTCATCACCCAATCAATGGCAACAACCAAGCAGCAAAGGAATATATAACAAGATAAAATATCACGGCAAGGGAGAATAACTCAACAATAAACCTCGGTAAGGGAGAACAACTAAATAATAAATCCCGGCAAGGGAATACATCTGAACAATAAGTACCACCAAGGAAAAAGTACCAAAATTTCCTCTTTTAGTTCATTTGCCTCTCAACTATCACTTCATAGTTCATTTAACAAGTAATCAATCACTTTTTTCGAAATTTAATAGCAATTATGACTCCACATAGCACATAGCAAAAATATTAACCTAATCCTATTCCCTTAAGCCAAAGTTAGATCAAACACTTACCTCGAATATGAAAATAGCAACTCAAAGCTCAACAATTGCCTTTCCTCTAAAATTCGATCTTGAACCAACGATATCTAACATATTTCGATTCAATATTATCAATAATAGCACAAGGATACAATTTCCTAGCTTAGAAATACATTTCTAATTTTTCTTCCAAAAATACCAAAATTCGACAAAGGACCCACATTGTCTAAACTCAAGGCTCTGACCAAATTCTAATTACCCATAACCCCATGAGTCCAAATATATGATTTTTTAAAGATTTAAACTCAATTTGATGTTGAATCACCCAAAATTCTCAAAACCTAACTCTACCCAAAAGCCCTAATTTCTACCATGATTCTATGATTTAGGGCCAGAGAATTGATGATTAGATGAAAAAATAATGGAAGAATGAAGTTAGAATCACTTACCAAAAGAGTTATGGTGAAGCAGGGGCTTGGAGTTCATCAATGGAGAGTGTAGAAGGGAGCGCGTGTGGGAATATTGTAGAAAAATGGACAAAAACACTGTTCTGGACTAAATTAAATCGCTGAAGGAATTTGGCCTATGTGATCACATGAACAAGGCTATGATAGCATAGAGATAGGGAAGGCTAGTCAATTCAATCGCTGGGGGGGATGCGTTCGCATAGAAGAAAGACGGGGCCTGGCCTGGGTGGGGTCTATACGTTATGCGATCGCGGTAGAGGGTATGCGATTGCGCTGAAGTAACTGGTCAAGCTATGCGATCGCAGGTCAAACTATGTGATTGCATAGAAGAAAATTAGAGGACTCGCAAGGGACTCTATGCAATTGCAATGGAAACTTTGCGATCGCATAGAAGAAGAGATCCGTGCAAAAATTGCAGAAAAAATGAAAAGTCTAAAGAGCCAAACACCCCAAACCACCCCCGGAAACACTCCCGAGCCTTTGAGGCTCCCAACCAGCCACGCACACTAACTTAATATCATCCAACAAACTTGCTCGAGCGATCAAATCTTTGAAATAACATCAAAAACAATGAATCAACCTCCAAAACTCATGATTTTCATTTTAAAGTTTAAAACATTCAAATTTTACATTTTTACATCAAATGACGCCCGTTTTCAACAAAACTTTACAGATAGGGCTTAACGCTCATTTAAGACTTGTACCAGGCATTGGAACAAAAATACAAGCCCGATACCATTACTTTTCATCAATTTTCATTTTCATTTTTTCTTAAGCATTTTAAGAAAACAATTTAACCAAAAAGTTTCGTACTCGAGCCTGGGATCTCGGATTTCGATTCCGGGGATGCATCCGAGTCCCAAATTTGCTTGCGGACCGTCCGAGACCACAACATCACGGGTCCCGATTTGTTTACCCAAAATGTTGACCGAAGTCAACTATAGCAATATTATTATCAAAATTCATAATTTTTAACACCGTATTCAAATATTTCCATATTAATCTTTTTTGGCTTCGGGTCCGGGCTTCACACGAAAATTGTTGCAACCAAATAAGAGGTTTTATGGCCTCAGAAGCACAAAGAAAGGGAGAATTATGGTGTTGACCCTTTAGGTCATCACAGATTGAGGCCATTGAAAGCCGTTTGGTTGGTTTTCTAGAAGCGGCAAGATTGGAAAACTTTTGTTTGCGAGGTAAGTGAGTGTTTAAACCTTGATGCTTGCTTTTGCAAATGCATTTTGAAATTATACTTCTTTTTCTGTCTGGTCCATGTGCTGGGACAAGCGTGCGCTTGGCGGAACCGGTGGTCGTTGACCAGCTGCAAATATATATTATTTTATTAAAAGCTAAAATTATTTAAGGAGTGATTTGTGATGTGGTGTGACGTGGCATAACCTCATGCTATGGCGTTGTGGCATTAGAAATTATCTCTTTGCTTCCGTTATATAGATTTGGGGCATTGTGTATGCCGCCGTTATAATATTGGGCATTCTGTATGCCGCCGTTATAAATTTGGGCCATTGTTTATGCCACCGTTATAAAATTGGGGCATTGTGTATGCCGTCATCACGAATTTGAGGCATTATATATGCCTTCGTGGTAGATATGGGACAGTGTGTACGCTGTCGTGGACTCGTTGAGGGCGTTTGATTAATTTTCTGCATTGCCGTTAATGACAAGTCCTTATTGTAGATTTTGTTGATATATATATAATATTATTTTTCAATAATTATTTGGACCTTATACAGTAATAATCTGAGGAAAGATTTTTATGCATATTATTTTTATGTTTGTATTTTCTAACACTTGTTCCAGAGGAATTCAGAGTGGCAGGTCAAGGATCCATGCAGATATTGTTGCTGAGGCCAAGGATAGTGGCTAAAAAGTTCACTGAATGGATCCTATTGCTGTGGTGAGCCGCCGCATCATTCATGGAGACCGTTGTTTCAGCTTTACCTATCTTATGTCTATCATTTCTTTCGGGTTTGTGTGATCGTCACTTAAACTTCTTTTACTCTATTAGATGCTCTACGGTCTTAGTATCGAATATGTGTTATAGATTAATTACATAGTATTTTAGATATATATATATATAAATTATGATTTTAGTCGAATAATTATTTCCTATTTAGTAATATTAAAGGCATTTGGAATTGTATGTATTTCAGTCCGTTCTTATATAAAAAGGCTAAGAGTATAGCGAATGGTATGAGCTGGGCGCTAGTCAGGTCTAGGGGGTAGTTTGGGACGTAACAAAGTTGGTATCAGAGCTTAAGATTTAAGTCCCGGGTCATGGAGCAGTGTTCAGTAGAGTCTTGTTCATGAGTATGTTTGCAACCATACTTATGCACTTGAGGCTACTAAGTATTTTGGATGTTTTCCCATATTACATTCCTTGATCGTGCGTTAGATAACTTGAGTTTGACTTTGGAGTGTTTCTTTCACAGATGGCTGTGAAACGCACACCCTCATCTACTAGACGTGGTGCGGGACGAGGCACTACCTGAGGTGGTGGTCAAGTAGGGGCTCATCAAAATAGAGCTCAGACCAACACACAGGCCGTTCCTCAGCCCGACGTTGGGAGCACGGGCCAACCCCAAGCTACTATACCAGATCGAGAGGAAGAACATGTGGTTCATGATGCTCCACCACTAGTGCCAGTTGCTGTGCCTACTGTCACCCTACCTGTAGATGCAGTAGTGAGGTTATTGAATGTATTAGAGGCATAAGTGCCTACTCAGGGTGGAGTTCCATCTCCCGAAACTACTTCGCAGGCGCAAGCACAAGTTTAGCTGAATGTTGCATCTTCTCAAATGGCCCATCAACAAACAGTTCAGCCGATTGCAAATACAGGGCAGTCTAAGGATTTTAAGAATTTCATGGATCTTAATCCACCAGAGTTCGATGCTACACAAGCTTCTATTGAGCCCCAGAAGTTCATTCAACGTTTTGAAAACATACTATCTACTTTTTGGGGCTAAAGAAGACTTGAGGGGTGGAATTTGATACTTTTCTATTTTCAAGATCTGTAGAGTCATGGTGGAATTCAGTTGAAATAGGTAGATGAGTAGGGTTTCCACCTATTACTTGGTCAGAGTTTTCAGCTATATGTATGGATAGGTTCATTCTACTGTGAAAACGAGACGACATGAGGCGTTAATTTGAGCAATTGAGCCAGGGCACTATGATAGTTACAGAGTATAAGGCTAAGTTTACTAAGTTAGCCACGTATGCACACTTTATGGTTGATGATGAGCATGAAAAGGTGAGGAGATTTGTTGATGGGCTTGGGCACTATTATCGTGGCCCGATGTTTATGGATGTTCAAGGTGGTTCCTACGAAGAAGTAGTTAACACTGCCTTATGTTATGAGTCCTATCTGGAGAGGCACATGGACGAGCAAGAAAGTAAAAGGGCACATAGTGTTGGTGGATTTAGTGGAGTTCCATCTGAGGGCAAGAATGGTTTTAGCCGCGGGCAGTGCAGGATTACTCAACAAGAGTCAGCAGCGCAGTGTTTTGGGAGTACATTTTCGGTAAACCAAGGTCAGCAAAAGACGCAAGGGAAGGGTAACGTTTCATTTCAATTAGGTCAGTATCCGAGATGTAATACATGTACTAGGATCGATTGTGGTCGTTGCTTTGGTATAGCTGGTGGTTGTTTGACTCGTTGAGAAAAGGGGCATATCATTAAATATTGTCCTAAGAGTAACTCTGGTACTGATCAGTCTAATATATAACCACAGGTAAATGCAATAGTCACACAGACTCAGAATCTACCAGCTAGAACTCCTCTGCAGGGTGCCCGCGGACATAATAAACAAGGTGTACAAGGTGTTTAGGAAGCGGGAGGGTCGCCGAGACTCTTTGCAATGACTAGACAAGATGTTGAGGCATCTAACGTGGTAGTTGCATAATAATCGAGGACGAATGTTCTTTAAGTGGGAGAAAATGTAATAACCCAATATTTTTTTATATACTTATTATTTGTGAGATTGAGATTACTTAAATAACTAGTCATCCTAATATTACACATTTACTTGGGTAATAAAAAATAATTAGAATAATAAATAATGAAAAAATAAATAATATGCAAGGCCCACATTATTCCTGTTCTGGCCCCCGCACAAAGAATTAAGTTAGAGGGTAAGGTCATCAACTAATGCACACACATAAGAGATTAGTCGGCGGCACACATATTTTTGTAGAAAAGGTTACTATTTGTCTGTTGGTGCATTAGGATTGTTGAAAGCGAAAATTAGGAGAGTCGACTGCTTCTACAACTCATATTGCTATTCAGGTATAAGGAACTTCATATTCCTTTAATTGAACTAAGGGTAGTTAAAGTTATTTGTAATGATGAATGAAGAAAAATAGTACTTTGAATACGTAGTGGTCATGGCAGATATGTACCCAGAAAACCTTGGGAAACTACATAGAATTTTATAAAGGAACCTTGTTATTTAATAAGAACAAATCTCTTCAAGATTGGTATTACGAAATTGGAATACTTGGCAAAGGAATGTATTATAGAAAATTTCATACAACGTGAATTAAGATTATTTATATATTCAGAAAATACAGACTTACACTTCATTCTTTGTGGACAGATTTACACGTGTTTATAAATGAGATTTAATGTGTTTTTTCGTTTGAATATATATGTAACTAGAAGAGTAGTCGACTAGTTAACAGGTCACATGCCGAGTATCAAATTGTACTCTAATATAAGAAATTAGACCACAAAGAATGAAGTGTTTAAACCACGAGCATAAAAGATGTGCCATGGTCTCAAAACCACGAATAGTAATCAAACATAACTGATATTTGCGGTCCATAATAAGGTAATCTCCCACGTGAGTAGAAACATAAACTGGAGAGTTCAAGATCTTTTGCTGTACCCAAATGAGGAGCAAAATAAGATAACACGTATGAATAAATCGAGCCTGGATCGAATAGAACTGGTGCCTCACTATAACTAACCAATATAATACCTGCCATAATAGAATCGAAGGCGACAACCTCGGTACAATCAGGAATGGAATAAAATCTGGCCCGTCCCCTCCCTCGATGGCGACCCTTATCTCCCCATTCTTCGCCCCTGGCTAGCTAGGCAAGTGGGGTGGCAGTTGGATCTGGAACGATGGCTTGAGAATCCCGCTGGGTACGCTACTGTTGAGAATGCTATAGAGGTGCACTCCTCCCAAGCCTAGAGAAATTCCTCACCAAATGGATGGTATCCCCGCACTCATAACAAGCTCTGGGAGGGCGCGATAGCTATGACTGACTGGACTCACCCATGCTAGACTGACCTCCGGAATTACCCCGCGCAGGAGGAACTCTAGAATGCAGAGGTTCACCTAGTGAATGGTTTACGCTGCGTGCTAGTCACGTCTAGGAGGTAGTTTGGCACGTAACAAAGTTTGTATCAGAGCTTAGGCTTTAAGTCCTGGGTCATGGAGCAGTGTTCAGTAGAGTCTTGCTCATGAGTATATAGGCACCCATATTTATGCACCCATAATCATGATGCTCCACCACCAGTGCCAGTTGTTGTGGCTACTGTCACCCTACCTGTAGATGCAGTAATGAGGTTATTGAATGTATCAGAGGCATAAGTGCCTACTCAGGGTGGAGTTCCAGCTCCCCAAACTACTTCGCAGGCGCAAGCACAAGTTTAGCTGAATGTTGCATCTCCTCAAACGGCCCATCAGCAAATCGTTCAGCCCATTGCAAATACAGGAGAGTCTAAGGATCTGATGAATTTCATGGATCTTAATCCACCAGAGTTCGATGCTACACAAGCTTCTATTGAGCCCCAGAAGTTCATTCAGCGTTGTAAAAACATACTATTACTTTGGGGCTAAAGAAGACTCGAGGGGTGGAATTTGCTACTTTTCTATTTTCATGATCTGCAGAGTCATGGTGGAATTCAGTTGAAAGAGTTAGCTGAGTAGGGTTGCCACCTGTTACTTGGTCAGAGTTTTCAGCTATCTTTATGGATAGGTTCATTCTACTGTGAAAACGAGACGACATGAGGCGTTAGTTTGAGCAATTGCGCCAGAGCACTATGATAGTTACAGAGTATAAGGATAAGTTTACTAAGTTAGCCACGTATGCACACTTTATGGTTGATGATGAGCATGAAAAGGTGAGGAGATTTGTGGATGGGCTTGAGCACTATTATCGTGGCCCGATGTTTAGGGATGTTCAAGGTGGTTCCTACGAAGAAGTAATTAACACTGCCTTACGTTATGAGTCCTATCAGGAGAGGCACATGGCCGAGCAAGAAATTAAAAGGGCACGTAATGTTGGCGAAATTAGTGGAGTTCCATCTGAGGGCAAGAGTGGTTTTAGCCGCGGGCACTCTAGGATTACTCAATC